>CM069530.1:60685000-63417500 GCA_035773235.1 Eospalax fontanierii | reverse complement strand
CTGAGGCCATGATTTGGCAAATGAAGTGAATAGAGTAGTCTCGGGTTTCATAATAGGAAATTCAAGTTGTTGCCTGTTAAGACACAGACCTTTTCATTAAACAGGTACATGTTGTAATACATGTACTATGATCATCAGTCATTGATCAAATTCTCATAAAGTATGTTATCATAAGCTGGTATTCCTGTTGGATACGGAAGTAGTGGAACTACTACCATGTGCTATGTGGGTAATTTATAAATCATTAAAACATATTTCCACGAGTGCCAAGGGAGAAGATGGAATGAGGGAAACTTCAACCCAGAAGCAAATTACTTGGTAGGTTCTAAGTTAGATTCCAGGAGGATGTGACACTTAATCAGTCTTGAAAGATGAGTGAGAGTTTGGTAGGAGAAGAGGACCCAAAAGATGTGCCCAGGTACAGACAGAACAAGTCTAAGAGACTATACCAAGAACAGGGGGATTCAGATAAAATGCTAGTGTAGCCCAGCCAGTGCAAGAAGTCTAGGTCTAACAACAGATAAATGTCCTAGCTTCAGGAGAAACCAACTGTTCTTACACGCTTTAAATTCCCTAAGAGAATTTAAAATATGGCAAGCATAATTTAACAAAGAAACCCACTGCATTGCTAGAAAATGAGTAAGACAAGGAGAGAGAGAGAAAGAATGAATCATATTAGTTTAACAACCTAATGATAACTTCCGCATACAATATCTCTGTATGAGTCTATGTGCACAGCTGAAGGCTACATAACAAGAAACAGTGTTGGCCAGGGTGGTATAAGAGACTTCCAAAATTACACGGGCTATTGTCACAGCCCTTGATTGCCTCCCAGAACCTGAAGGTAAGACCTTATTGCTGAAAGCAAGACATACTTCAGAGACTAGATTTGGAACAACGGAGCTGGATCTAACCTGGAAGTCACTTCCCCTGAAGGCTAGCTCTCATAGTTCTGAAGAGCACTATGCAAGCAGCCAGGGAGAACATCAATCACTGGCTCAGCACCAGCTTGTTGACCAAATAACCACATGGATGGCCAGTACAGTATTCGACACTGGCGGAGTAGTGGCACTTTTATCTTGGGGTCAATCAGTAGTTACTTGGTCTTAGAGCCCACTCAATGGGAGAAAATTCATGTGTGGTGCTGTAAACATAGCCAAATACACATGACTAAAGAAGTCACAGTCTTAGAGAAATCTCCAAAGCTGTCACATCCCTAGGCTGATGTAACCTCTTACTAAGTACAAAATATGTATCCTTATATTTACAGTCAAGTATCCCAGTCACCACTCATCACAGAAGCTTTTAGTGCACCAGGAGGAGACTACTACAGAGGACCACTGCTGGTCACACACAGACATTGTCCGTGAATTGCCCATACCTAAACAGCATGTCTACAATGCAGCCTCTACACCCAAGATTCACATGAAACAAGGGGTAAAGAGGACACTAATGAATGTCTCAACTCTCACTAATGAACTTCCCTCATGCAACAGAGGGCCAATAACACAAAAGATCATAAATCGTCAAAGAATGGAGATTAAGAATCTGCAGGATGTGGGTTCCTGGACAGGACTGCTATGTTACATTTCACTCACCCAAGACTCAGGAACCATTGCAGAAGAGGGGACTGAAAGATTGTAAGAGCCAGGGAGGCGGTGTGCGACCACATGGAAATAGAAACCTACAAGCTTCTGGGAACTTGTTCATATGAACCTACAATAGTTTTGGCATACTCAAGACCCATGCAAACTCAAGTAGACAAAAACCTAGTATGGAACTGGAGAAATGGGTAGCAGATCCTAACCTTGGCTGAAAGAATATTGGCAACTGATTACAGTTGGGTGAGGATGAGCTAATCTTCCTACAGTGAGAGACTCCAGATAAGTAGACCAGACCTCAGTGGAGGAACCTGCACTGAGGAACATTTGGGGACACTAACTTGACACAATAGACCTTAACACAGATGAAAGAATGTATGGATTCCAGCTGAGGGGCAGGGGGTGTGCAGGTGGGGAAGGGGATATAAACATGATTAAGACTGATTGACATGTTCTGTATGAAATACACAACAATTCAATAAAATAAAATAAAATGAGCTATTCCCCATCATACATAAAGTGCCCAAATTATGGAACTAAGAAAGAACAGTGAAACCTGTAAGAGAAAAAGAAGTACCATGTTACTTACAAAAAAGTAAATCCACAAGCCAGGTATTGTGGTACACACCTTTAGTCCCAGCACTCAAGAGGCAGAGGCAGAGGCAGAGGCAGGTGGATCTCTGTGAGATGGAGGCCAGAGTGGTTTACATAGTGAGTTACAGGCCATCTGGGGCTAGAGGGAGACCCCGTCTCAAAAAAAAAACAAAAAACCCAGCAACAACAACAAAAGCAGCCCCACCCCAAATCAGCATATGTCTCAGCAGAAACTACAAAGAACAGGAGGCATGGAATGATATACTTCAAGTACTATAAGAAAATAAATACCACCATGAATTACTAGATCCAGCAAAACTAGCCTTTAGAATCCAAGAAGAAATACTTTATAAAATGCTCATAAATTAAAGGGATTCATAAACCAACATGATTAGAGATACAATAATGTAATAATCTCCATGTGACCTTGACTGGATTTAGAATCACCATGCACATATTATCAGTGTCTATGAGGACATTTCCAGAAAAGTTTAAGAATAGAAAAGACTGGCCCTGAATGTGAGAGGTACCATACCATGGGTCAGTTCCTGGACTAAATAACAAGAAGGGGAAATGTAGCATTGCCACTCTCTGCTTCTTGACTGCAAATGTGCAGTGCCCAGCTGCCTTGCAAGCCTGCCTCCATGACATCCTACCATAAGAGACTGTACCCTCTCTCTGAGAAGCAAAATAAAACTTTCCTTCCTTAACTGGCTTTTATCAGACATTTTGTTATATCAAGCAAAATAACTAATACAATACTTAAATGAATTTTACTCCCAAAAGAGTAACCAAGACAAGCACAATCAAAAGAGCAACTGAAGGAAAGAACTCACCAGAAGAGTAAACAAAAGAGAATTAGGAAAAAAATTAAATACGTTTACTAAAGTAAAGCGATGTCAGGAGCTAGGATGCATGTTTCAATAATAACCCAGTGTAGATTGTTTATTCTCCAGTTAAAAGAAGTAGAGCCAATTATCTGCTGCAAGAAATCTCATAGGAAGTTCAAACGCAGGCTGAGACTTCCAAGGCTAGGAAATTAAAATGAATTCTCGAACCAAGTGTAGTTATGCTCATATACAATGAAATGAGATCTCAAGCCAAAATTGATCAGACGAGATGAAGGTCAGTTCAAATTGATAAACAGTCGTCCGTCAAGAAGATATAGAAGATGTAATGACAGAATCAAATATTTGAACACTCAATTTTCTTTGAAAATAATCAAATATTTGAGCACTTAATTAAAAAAATGTTTAGTTAGCATATAAAATAATGGCTTTCAATATATATATATATATATATATATATGTTATATCAATCCATCTTCCCATTTGCCCATACACACCCTCCCAAACCTCTCATTCTGGTGGTTCCTTCTCTCCAAATATGCTCCTTTCTGCTTTTATACACCCCACCAAACACAGAGGAATCTAGATTCCTTATGAGAGAAAACATGAAACAGGTTTCCTGCCCTTCATTACCCTCTCCTTTCCCTTCCTTTATGTTTCTTCCTCTCTCCCCATATTCCCCGTTCTACTATCATATCATATATGCATGTATATTTGTGTGTTTTATGTTTGTTTCTGTATGTCTTTGTGCAGTCTACCCATGAGAGAAAACATGTCATTTGTCTTTCTGATTCGATCTTCTTTGCTTTACATATTGATATCCAGCTCCATTTAATTTCCTGCAAATGACTTAACTTCATTCCTCCTTTTGGCTGAATAAAACTCCACTGGATATATGTACGACATTTTCTTTATCCATTCATCTGCTTATGGGCAACTAGACTGGATCCATAACACTGTGAATAGTGGAACACCAATTTAAGAAAACAAAGACTACGGGACATAGACTGAGAGATATTCCCCAAGACAATTAAGAATAGGTGACTTAAATATTCATTCTAACCAAGGGATAGATCACTCAGATAAAAAAATTCAACAAAAAATAACACCAGAATTAAATCCCAGCATAGATGGAATAGATTTATTAGGCAGCCACAAATATTATATCCAACAGTGACAGCATACATATCCTTTCTTATCAGCACATGGAATTTTTCTCAAAATAGATCATATTTTAGGCCACAAACTAAATATAAATAAACAAAACCTAAGTCATTTCTTAATCTTATATATCATAATTGACTGAACCTAGAAATTGATAGTAAGAGAAACTATACAGAGTATACATGCATGCAAACACTGAATGATTTTTTGAATGAACATTGGGCCATGGAAGAAGTCGGAGGAGAAATTTAAGAATTCATATAGTCAGATGAAAATGAAGGCACAATGACCTATAGGATACAGAGAAAACAGTTCAAAGAGGAATTTTATAGCTATGAATACCTATATTAAGAAAGACATAAAATAACTAGCCTAAGAAAAACAAGACAAAACCACCAAAACAGAGAGGGAAAGTATTAATAAAGGTAAGACCTGAAGTAAATGAAATACGGACTAAAAGATCAATACAAAAATAAATGAAACAGAGTTGGTTCTGTAAAGATACAAAACAGTCATTCCCTTAGTCAAACTATCCAAAAGAGAAAAGACCCAAATAAAATCAGAGGAGAAAGAAAAGGATATTAAAACAAATACTAGTAAAATCTCCAGGATCATAGGTAACATTGAGAATATAACTATATAGCATTATCCTAGAAAATATACAATTTCTAGACACATGACTACTACAATTGAATCAAGAGAATATAAAAAAGCAAGCAGTAATAAAGTCTCCTATCAAAGAAAAGCCCAGAAGTGGACAGATGAACAGCTGATTCCTACCAGAAATGTAAAGGACTAACACTGATAGTCTCAAACTCCTTCATAAAATTATAAAAGAGAGAGAATGTTTCAAAACTGATTCCGTAGAGAGTGTATTATCCTGATACAAAAACAAAAGAAGGACCCAAGGAAATAAAACTACAGACAAATATCTTTGAACGTAGACGTAAATATCTTCAATAAAATGCTAGGAAATAGAATTCAAGAATACATTAAATGATCAGAAAACATGAACACACTCACTTCATTCTAAGACACAAGGATAGTTCCACTTATGCAAATCAGCAACACAGCATAGCACAATGGTAGAATTAAGGATAAAAACTACTTCATAGACACAGAAAAAAAGCTTTTTGATAAAATTGAACATCATTTTATAATTTATGATAAATCCCTGAAAATCAGGCACAAAAGGATCATACTATAAAATAAAGTAACAATAAAAACTCCAACTTTTTGCACTTCAGCTTTCGCAGAGCAGGTGGATCTCTGTGAGATTGAGACCAGCCTGGCCTACATATCAAGTGCATGTCAGCACAAACAAGAAAGTCCAACTTTTGTAAAATGAAGCAAGTAAAGGCTATGTATGATAAACATCCAATTTCACACAGAATGTGGGAGATGGAAAGCATTTCCTCTGAAATTATAAACAAGACGAGCATGTCCATTCTCACCAATCTTGATATACTGCTTGAACTCTTTGCCTAAAAAATCAGGTAAGAGAAAATAAAAAGGTATACAAATAGGAAAAAAGAAAGCCAAATAATCCCTGTATGCAGATTATACGATTCTATACTTAGAAAATCCTAGACTTCACCAAAATATTCTTGAACAGACAAAATATGAAAGGTATTAGGATACAGAAGCAATATACAAAAATCACTAGCTTACCTATATACCAACCATGAACTCACTGAGAAAAAAACAAAAAACAAACAAACAAAAAAAGAGGACAGCAATCCTGCTCCTGACAGTCTCAAGCAAATAAGCAAATAACCAACAATATCTCTAGGAATAAACCTAAACAAGGACATGAAAATCTTCTACAATGAAATTATATAATATTGAATAAAAGAATTAAATTAAGACACTGGTTGAAAGAAAGGCCTTCCCTCTACTCATATGGATGGGAGAGCTAACATTGCTAAATGACTATACTACCAAAAGCAAATGAAAGATTCAGTGCAGTCTTACCAACACATCCAAATGGCAATGACATTCTTCACAGAATGAAAAGCAAAAACAAAATCCTAAACTTCATAAGCACAAAAGACCTTGACTATCCAAAGAAATCCAGAACAAAGAGAGCAGTCCTGTACTCCTTAATTACATGCTTTAAAAATGTCATTTACTTATTTATTCCATTTACAATGCATATGAGTGTTTTGCCTATATGCATGTAAGTGTGCCACATGCAGGCCCGGTGTCCTCTGAAGTCAGAAGAGGGCACTGGATTCCCTGGAACTGGAGTTACAGATATTTTTAGTCACTATGTGGGAATTGGGAGCTGAACCTAGGTCCCCTGTAAAAACAGTCAATGCTCTTAATCCCTGAGCAATCTCTCCAGCTCCTTTAATGATATTTTTATTGTTTTTTAAGAATTTGATACAATGTATTTTGATCATATTCAAATCTCTTCCTCCATATCTTCTAAACTCTAACCCTCTATTAATGTCCCCTCCCCACATTTTAAGGCCTGTGGGGTCCAATTTGTGTTTCTCAAATACTCAAGGCAGGTCCAGCCTCTGGGATGTGTTCTACCCAGTGTCATACTCTTAAGGAAAACTGACTCTCCCTTGCCATCAGCTATCAGTTGCCTTATAGTTCTTTATCTAGGGCGGGGCCTTTGTGTCTGCCTCTCCACCTCCATGCTGGGATTTTATCTGAGTTGGGCTTGCACAGGTCTTATGCATGCTGTCACAGCTGCTATGGGTTCATATGTGTAACTGCCCCTGCTGTGCACAGAAAACACTGTGTTGTTGTATTAATATTTGGCTTTTACAATCTTCCTATCCCTTCTTCCATGATGCTCCCTGAGCCTTTGCAGGTAGAGGTAAGAAATCAAGGGGTACTGACCTGGAAGCTTCATTCCTACTGGCTAGCTTTCATAGTGTTGAAAGGGGCTACACTACTGGGGGAGAAAAGCTATCATCAAACTTACCCAGCTATGAACCTGTGAGCTGAAATAATGGCTGGGCTGGCAAGATATGCCCACTATTGCAATAGTGGCATAAATGTGATAGGACTAACCAACCACTCTCTGATGGATTTAAGGCCCTGAAAATTATAGAGGGATTACCAGGAAAGAGTAACAAGATCAGTGAGTGGGAGACAGAGATGGTAACTCAAAAGGCAGATATGATCAGAACACAATATATGTATGCACGCATCGTAATATGACTAATATATTTATAAAAAAAGAATAATTAAGTTTGTTAGGATATGAGATCCAGGCCATGTCAAAAATTAGTTTTAAATACAGTCTACAAATTTCTAACTTAAAAATAAGTATTGTTTAGGAAAATTTCAGGAAAAAATATAAAATTTTGGTTTGACTTTCTAAAACTAAAAACATTTGCTAAGTTCTGTGACTTGTTGATTGAGATTGAGTATGCCATTAAGCATGTTAAATTAACCACATATGCAACCAATCTTCATAATTACTGTCCATGTAAATGATGTTCTCAGAATGCACAAAAACTAACATTAAAGAAAATTAAAGTGGGAACTGAAGTACCCAGTGACAGACTCTCACACATGCAGCTCTGCCTCCTCACATACTCTAACGCATCCATGTGCACAGGACATGCATTTTAATGAAACTAACTGTATGTAGGACAGCTTTTTTTTTTCCAGCTGACTCATAAATTGAGAAATCACTACACTTCACTAAATTCATTGCCCTAAAAGAACATGCAAGAAATCCTCTAACAGGATTTACCCTTCCCTACCCCAACATTGCTCTCTTATCATGAAAGTAAAGATGAGCCATTGTTGCCAAGTTGATAAAGATGGAGGCTAGGAGTGCAGCTTAATGGTAAAGTGTGTGTTCAGGCCTGGGCTCTATCCATATACATCCAAAGTAGGCTGAGCATGTAGAAAGCCTTGGGTGCCTTCCACAGCACTGTGGGGGAAGGGACAGAAAACAGCAGGAGAAGAAAACATTTTTTTCTGAGAAAGAACTTCTGAATTTCCTTTTGGTTTGTATATGTGTTTATATCACACAACACTGCATAAATAAATGCAGCAGAAGAAGAGCAGCTATAATGTGTCCTTATGATGAAAGAGCCTTCTAGGGGCCACTGACTCCAGCCTTTTATATTCAGGATAAGCTGCCTGAATATAACTTCAGAGGGAGTTGCTTATCCTACATTTGAGACTGTCAATAGAAAGAAGTTCCAATCTTCCTTCATTACTTATTTCACAGTACACCATTTATATAATGTGATTACTTGGCCATGCATCTTAATGAAACCACAAGCCTTACTGAAGACTTGGTGGATACCTTGCATTAAATAGGGGTGGGGTTGGGGACTTGTTATCTAAATAGCTAGGCACAGTCTTAATGAATCCATTTATGGATTACTATCACTATTAACATATTGACCTCCAGGCCTTAGAAAGTCAAAATATTCATTCAGCACCTACCATAAGGCAAAAGAAAGTACTTCTGGGCCACTGAGATGACTCAGTAGGTAAAGGTGCTTGTTATTAACCCAATAACCAGGGTTCAATACCTGGTGGAAGGAGAGAACCAATTCCAAGTTATCCTCTAAGGACATGAATTTTGGGGCTTTGATGGCAGGCACATGTAACCCCAATGCTTGGCAGTTGCTTCAGGCAGATCCCTGAAGCTTACTGGCCAGCTAGCCTAACTCATGTACCAACATGAACATGTGCATACATCTGTATTAACATGTAAACCAGGGAATGTTTATGACTTTTGCTTGGTATCTTGGCTAATATTAGAACAAATTTTCAGAGATGTCACTATGTGCATGTGATAGAGGGTCAGATATCACAGTTCTTCATGTATAGATGAACTAACAAAACTGAATTTTAGAGTTTCATTACTTCAACTTTCTGCTTTCATACATAGATACCTTGGCACATAAATGGACTTCTTATGACAAGAACAAGAGAAAAATGAAGGGGATGGATGCCACACAGATTTGAAGAATAAAATACCAGAAGGACAAATAAATCACTTCCAGCAAGGGGAAGTTAGAAAATGAACACCATGAAGTCATACTGTGAGGTTGTTAGAGGAGCAGGCAATGCATTACTTATGTAAACAGAGTTGTTGATTATGGGAGGGAGGGGAGCACTGGCAGGAGGGGTGGGGAGGGGCTCATGCAAGAACAAGGTTGAGTGTGAAGAGGAGGCACAGGCATTCCAAACGCAGAAGAGGAGCCTGGGAAGAGTTGCTGAGCTGGGGATGATCATCAATAATGCGCTAAGGAGTAAAAATCAGAAGAATGTTTGACAGCAGTGAAAAGGGCACACAGGCTGTGGGCTGTATGTGTAGCAGGAGAAAGAACAGGCAGCCTCTGCTCATCCCCATGCTATTTAAGGTGGCAAGACCTCATTAATGCTGGGCCAATGTGTCTTTTCCTTCCTATTGGATAAAAAAAAAGCAACTAAAAAGCTGCAAGCTGCAACTCAAGTGAATTCATGGTTCAAAAGAGAGGGCACAAAGAAAGACAGTGCAGGTCCCAGCCCTGTACTACAAAGCAGAGCCTCTGCTGCCCTGCCCTTGCTGGGTTTATCATTCTATACATTTGGAGTGTTGGAAGAGGATTAGCAGACTGAGTTAGACTAGCCACCTGTGAGAAGAGCAACATGTCTACACTCGAAAGCCTCTACAAATGCTCTGATGACATCATTTCTCATCAGAGCAGCCTTTCTGACTGCAGAGTATAAGAAAAACACTGCATAGAGAAGTCTGTAAACAGTTATGATATAATAATATACTCCAATTCCGAGACAAAATAAACATTTCTCCCTTTCCTTGGTTGATTCTGTTCATGGCTGCCCAATCATTTAATAAAAACAGGTCACTGAGATGGCTTCTGGGAGTCGGAACAGACCCTGAGAATGGCTGACAGAGGCTAATAAGTCCTGTTGGCCACCCCAGCCTGGTACTAAATCACCCAGGGAATGGTGAAACCTCTCCCATAACCATTCCTATGTTCTTTTAATGAACTTAAATTTCACTGGTTCATAATGACCACTTATTGGGGAAATCCCTGAGTTGACAGCTCTTCAACCTGACATTGAGAAGGTCTATATACTAGAATAATAAAACTAATCAGAAAAAAATTGCTAATGATTAATGATATACATTTTCTGAGACTTAAATCCTTGCAGCAATGCTTGCTATGAAGATGGAACTAACATTTTCCCTTAAAAAAAAAAAAAAAAAAGAAAGAAAACTGAGGCACTGAGGCACAGAGAGATAAAGCAACTTGTCCAAAGCCACACTGCCTGTGAGAGACTGATGCAGGATTTGAATATATGCACATTAGCTCCCTACCACTTCATTAAACATCTATAATGCATACCACCTCGCATGTAGACATTCACATTCTTAAACTTAACATGCATTGCCATAAGCACTTAATGTAAGAGTTAAGACCTATTGAGGTACCAGTAGCAGGCAGTCACCAAGCAGTCACTAGGAATACAGGAAGATCTCTCTGAAGATCTGAATAGTGAACCATGGGAGGGAGAGAAACACATAGCAAAACGTGCTCCATGTTCTCAACTACAAACATTTCAGAAAGAATTGAAACTAATATTTCCCAATATAAAATACCAAATTCTTTTTGATCTTGGTGCCTTTCAGCTAAGATTTTTCAAGCACTTCAATAACTCAAGAATTTGACAGTTGGTCCCATTTGAAGCTATAGAAAAGTAAAGGTGCTTTGAGGATTATTTTGTTGTTGCTACTTCTACCTCTTTTTCTTGTTTTCAGGAAAAAAGAAACTTTTCCTGCTCTAAGGGAGAAATATCTATTTTTCCCCCTTAGGTGAAGACTTCGACTAATTAATATGAGAGAAAAAAAATCACTATTGGCATAGAGAACTGTGGTAGAGATGACTTGGTTTAAGTATCAGTTTTAGAAATTTACATGAAAATACCTGAAAGATCATGAGCATGTTTAAAGCTACCTTAAAAATGACAGTATTTAGGTTTATTGAGGGAACAAAGGGGTATGAAGATGAGCTACTGAGCTGCTTCTCTTATGGGTCATGTTCTATGTGAAAGGCAGCAGAGAATTAGTCATGATCACAGTGGCAGAGAATTAGTCATGACCTACGGCCTTACCTCCAAACAGTACTGCAGACATACAGAGCAGAACCAGGCTGAGGAGCCTGCCTAGCAGGCATGATATCCTGCTGTTCCTATTCTTTCTAAATTCTAGTATTCCTTAGTTGGGATTTAGCAAGAGGGGCTGGGCCAGGGAAAGGGCATGTGTGAGTGTTCAGTGTCCCAATATGTATCAGCTGCTTTCAGCTTATAAAGACATTCCTAGTCATCCTTAAGCAACAAAGGTAGTCTTTCCTCAAGACGCGGAATAATAAACAGTGGTGTAGAACCCTATGATTTCTGAGTCCACTGCTTGCTACAAGTATCAGTGAGTTGAATGCTGCAGTGAACTGCCCTAGAAATTGACTCATCTTCCCAGATGGTACCTCTGCTGCTACTCAGTGCTTCCCAGCCACTGTTCCCAAAGAACTGGATGTACTTGGTTTATGAATTTCATAGTCAACCAACCCTGAAAGGGAGGTAGCCATTTTTAACACATCCTCATGAGGATGTCCAGAGAGCGGCGAGTAAATGAGTAAGTGGGGTCAAAGTAAAGACTTGAGACTCTAAATACAGATTATTGGAGAAATTTTAAAAGAACTTTCAGTCAGTAAATTTTCATCACTAAATATATATCCAGAATCAGGGACTTATTTTAAAATGAAAATGAAATAGTCACTTTAGTTCAATTAAGAGTTGTCTGTGTCACATACACTACAGACAGGAAGCTTAGTTGATTGCAGGAAATTCAGAAGTAAAAAGAAAACACACATCAGTCACCCATTACATTCACAGTTATGTCAACAGGGTGCTAAGCAGAGGAATCAGGATCAAGGCTACCCACCCAAAAGCATATAAAATATTTTTAAACCTCCTAATGGTAACCTTAAATTGCTAGTTGACATTAAAAGATAATTTCATGTGAAAATTTAAGGGCTATATTTAAAGAGGCAATAAACAAAAGCTTAAGAACAAATTAGAAGCATGTTTAAAACACTAACTAAACAGTTATCAGAAACTAAAGGGTAGAATCCTTACCAACAGACATTTCTATTAGTCAGGATGCTGTCGATGACAAAGGATGACAATGATATGTTTTCACCAGCTGCGAAGACGCAGCTGCCTAGAAGCAGAAAGGACTGCTATGGTCTGGCACCTGCTAGGCAGGCTATCCTAAGACAAATGTGGAGCCGCACTCACAGCCCGATGATAAGCTGGGAAGACTAAAAGAGGATTTATTTCTGGCTAGAAGGGGGTCACTCAAACATACATATTTTCCATTACCAAGGAGTTATTCTGCTATAGGTCCAAAGCGTGCTGTTCAAATGTACATCCAATTCTTACTTTAGCACAAGCTAAAGTTTGGCACTGTTCTATAGGAGATATTGGCATTAGTATTTTAATGAGAAATGGTGAGATAAAAATGATGAATTCATTCTTGCCTGGCTAATGCAGTAAAAAACGATTGCCCATCTAACTTCTGGTTTCTGAGACATAATTCTAAAAGATAGAAACTCTGAATGCCTATCCTGCTTAGTCTATAAATCTGCAAAGTTCAAATGTGGACCCCAAGTTTCGCTGTTAGTAAATGTCTGCAGTTTGATTAAGATCTACAAAATCCAATTGCCACAAGAACCCCATATATCTTTATAATATGCAGTAGTGTGTTTAAAGTCAGCTCAATAATTCATTCATTCATTCAACATATATTTATTGAATAAATATTTCACTATTCCAGCGTTCTAGGAAATACTGGTCAACAAAGCAGAGCTCCTTGTGCACATGGAGTTTACATAGTCTACTTATCAGTGACTTCTCCCGACAGAGTCATGAAGTGATCAACATTTTGCGTACATTACATCTACTAGGGATTGCCAGTCTCAGTGCTCAACTGAGTCCAAAGTGGCGATGCTATATTAGAAATCTGGGTTGTGATGCAAGGCCACCGTGAACCTACTTCAATTTTAAGGAATACTGAGATTACATATGTGGGAAAAGTAAAAAAAAAAAAATACCTGTGGCATAACTTAAAAACTTTTAAAGTTTGTTAATCCACAGAATCCTATTGATTATTTCAATGGTATAATGGGTCAACCAAGTTATTACTGGAAAATGACAGTTCTCTAAATGTTTACTTCCCTAGTGTTAAAGATTTCTCATTATAAACATGTAAGTCAGGCTACAAAACAAAGCCAGGAAGAAATTATATTTTATTATACTTCATGCCATGTCTGTATAATCATTAACACTGGAATATTCCAGTCCTGGCCAACATTCAGGTGTTGGATAGGGGAGTAGACGGGGACTTGGAGAGTGGTGGTCCACCTGAGCAGAAATGGGAAGGTTGTTATAAAATGTTAGTGCGACAGGAGGAGAAAAGATCTTAGACTAGGTCAAATGATAAAAACTGAGAAAAATAAGGAGATATTAAGATGATACCATAATCATCTTTGAGCAAAAATACCATTGCATGCTGCTGCTGTTTTATATAGACATGGACATGGCATGTGGATGAATGCTGCAACTTTTCATTTTAGGTGAGGACCACATATTCATCCAGTTTGGTACTAATGAGTGCATCAAGTGAAGTCTTAACAAATCACCAGGGCATCTGTAAAAAGACTCAGTGTTGAGGGTGAGTGGCCCTCTCATGGACATGCATCCACTGATCCTCATGAAACACAGGACTCCCTCCCTCTTGTCAGCATAGCAAGTTAACAGTTTAGAACTATATATCCCAATTGTCTGGGATAGTCAGCTGGACTATTGGGTACATACTGTATTCTTCTGATCCAGTCCTGTCTGAGGATGTTTATAACTCCCAATGATACAAAGGAAAGAATATTTAAGAAACTGTAGAGCAGCAATCTTGCACCTGTAGCCTGATCAGCTGAAACAATCAGACTTCATTCTTGTTTTAAAAATATTCTAGACATGTTGTTGCATGGGGTTAGGAACAGGATGGAATCAGTGAGCATGCATGCACTCTACAGGGGTTCCAGCCTCAGCTGTCTTCAGGGGCCCACTGTACAACAAGCGAGGAGGAGAAGAAGCTTTGGAATTTAGGATTTTATGCCCAATTGCATTTAGATCTTCTGGGTGTTCTGATACAAGCCAGAGATGGATTCTTCCATCAGCTGTCCTACTTTTTAAATGCAAGCAATTAATTTCAAAATCTTGTTTGTCCAGGCCAAGTAAAATATATGTGAGATGACACTAGAGTCATGGGCCACAAGGCTGCAATCTCTGCACAAAAGTGAAAACCTAAAAGAAGTGGTATGAACTGGAATCAGAGCAGAAAAGGGATGTAGGATGGATTATTGACCAAACTGTGGTTCAGAGGCTTTGCAGTAAAAACTTGAAGCTCAACCAATTTCAATTTTGGTATGCCAACAGAGGAAAAGTATTCCACAGGCACAGAGGCACTCAATTAAGACTGCCTAGGTTCATTTCCTCAAGAACTGTGATTAAATTAAGATTTGAGATAGAAAATGTGGGCTGCAGTAATTTAAAAAAATCACTTTTTCACAGTTTGGGATTTATTTTTTAACATATTCAAACAAAAGGAGTCATGGTTTAAAGCCAGGGAAAAGCCTATAATATTTAATTATGGTTGAATTTCTGCATATCAAATAGAGTTAAGAGAATGGAACAAAACAACACATTCAATAATGAAACGCCAACTGTGCGCCAACTGTAAGAGGGGTTACTTATTAAAAATAAGCACACAGAGCCCCGAAAGTCAAAGGAAAATGTATAAACAAACGAGACTTTGCTCTCCTGTCAAGTATGAGACATTCACCTATGAAATACGGGCTCGCTGAAGGCACACACTGGTTTTTCCCTCTCTTTAATATTCTTCCCTTTTGAAAATGGGCTGCAAATAACCTGTCTCAATGGCGCATTTGAAATATATGTTAAGCTACGGTAGCATAACCTAAAAGTGATCTAATAAATATTCTGGAGAATCGTCTACACCTAGATGAGTGTTTTATGTAAGACATTTCAGAAGAGCTGAGACTTTTAACCAGACAATTACTGAGCCTGTAGTGAATACTGTGTCTGATGCCCCACAATATGGTCATGGGGATATCAACTCTGCACCGTATCAGGGCTTGTTGAGCTTGTTGACTGAGGTCAGACAGCACGGACCAGTGACAGAAAAAGGCTTGGTGGGAATTTTTAAGAGTCACATCATGCTCCTTACTAAGGACTTCAAAAGTCCAGTATGAATCAGAAAGCAGGCAACACTGCTGGCCAGTGGCAGTCTCTAGGACTATGAAGTCATAAAATCAAGGCTGCAAAAAGCAGGCTCAGAAAAGGAAAGACCAACAATAGGTCCTTTCTGGTGTCACTAAGACCTTCCTTTCTAATGGATTTCTAGTTATATGAGCTAAAATCCTTGTTAAATCTATTCTGAAGAGAGTTTTCTATTATTTCCTATCAAAAGGGCTTAAACTACTCTAACTAAAAATGCATTTTTCTCCCAGAGAATCATTCAAATTCTTCAAATTTTCAAATTGTACACAATGTAGTTTTCTGGTAGGTACTGACTGTGTTCATATGAAAACAGAAGAAAGAATTCCCTCTGACTTGTCTTCTTTACTGTTTTGCAAAGCTTTGTGGCATGCTGAGAATGAAATTTCCTATTTTGAAACTAACGATAAAAGGCTTAACTATAAATGGAGCAATTTTGCACAATGTAGTCGAAGAGGTATTCTTTGAAGTCTCCCTAAAGAGAAACTTCTTGGGTGTCACTCAATGACTTTCATTTGCTACTCAAGTATGGTCTCAAGCCAAATGGTGAGAGATGTAAATGAATGTTAAGGGAGGACACACAAGTACCAATTTAAAGACACAAAACTATACACTGCCACTAGCAAAATAAAGTCAGGGATCAAATACTATATGAATTTAAATTGTTCTTCATATATATAATTTATCTATAATGATTATCACATTATCTATAACCATCTGCTGCCTTCCAAGGGAAAAATGAGTCTTTAATTATTGTGAAAATATTAATACTGTTCATTTTTAATATATAGGACTACAAATTCCACTATATGAATGCTGCTGTATCTGTGGGGTTTTATATGTTCTTGGTAGGGTAGCTAGACAGACATTAGCAGCTTGAAGGCCTTTGACAAGGGACTCCATCATAATTCCTTTTGCATCCTACCTCCTGTTTCCCTGGTAACTTTAAAAAGGAGAGCTTCACGATTGCCCCTCCTTAACATCTAAAGTACCATATAAAAAGGTGGAGGAGGGCTAGACAGATGGCTCAACAGTTAAGAACACTGGCTGTTCTTGCAGAAGTCCTGGGTTTGAATCTCAGCACCAACATGTTGGCTAGCAACCACCTGTAACTTCATTTCCAAGGGATCCAAAGTCCTCTTTTGCCCTCTGTGGGCACTGAACAACATGGGTGCACTTACACACATTCAAGCATTAACACTCTTACACATTAAAAAAAAAAAAAAAGGTGGAGATGGAAACTATTTTCTCCTGGTAAAAAGAATGGAATTCTGGGTTTTGCCCCTAGCCTTGGGTGACATGACATTCTGATCTGCCCTAAAGATTAGAACATTACATACTATTCTGCCTTCACGTAAGAGTTAGTCCAGTGGGCTCTGCCAGTCACCTGGTCTGGACACCACTCCTGAAGAAAGCTGATTCATCTGGAGACTGGTTAAGGAGATGGAGGAACAATTATTCCCTAAATGAGATCATGTACTAATGCCCCTAAGAGCCCCTCCCTGGATGCAGCTGCTTACAGGTCTTCAGTGAAGCCTGCCTGATTTTCTAAGTTCTAACTTAAAAGTGGAACTTTCCCTTTTCTATCTTTTTTAAAATCAGTTTTTGGATACTGGCCAACAGCCTAGGCACACTTTCCCTGACACTCTGGGCTGTTCCCCTGTTTCTCTGAAACCAGCACTCCAGGTCCCCTTTCTATTGCTGCTTGCCAATATCCACACCTAAGTTTCTCTCCTACATCTCCATCTTCCCAGCAGTTTGCTCTCCCTGTTATTTTTCCCTCAAACTAAGAAAATGGTCCTCAAGCTTCCTCGAGTCCTTTTAAAAATTCTTATATAAAGGAGACTAAGAATTCACAAAAGTGAACCCCAATTATCCTGCAACAATTTTGTGCATGTATGTACATGTGCTCATGCACATGGAGGCCAGAGGTCGATGTCCAAGTGGGTATCATGCTCAATCACTCTTCATCTTATATTTTTGAGACAAGGTAAATGTGATGACCAGTCATGGTTATCAACTTGAATGCAAGCCCCTGGGTACTCCCATAAGGGACCTTCTTGATCATATTATTTGAGTGGGAAGACTCACCCTAAATGTGGTGGCACTTTCTAGAGGCAGTTCAGATAAAAGGACATGGAGGAAGGAAGCTTTTGCTTCTTGCCCATTTGCCTTTACTCTTACTGGCAAGTTCATCTATCCTGTTACTGCTGATTTCTTCAGTGATAAGAAAACTAGCTTACAATATAGACTAAATGCCACTCACCAGGATTTTTCAGGCCTTGAGTACCAAACAAGGACCACCAGGACCTCCAGCCTTGTGGACTAAGCAACTAGTGGATGCTTGGCCTCTCCAGAGTGATAGCCAGCATTGAACTAAAGGGATTGTATTTGGTAGGTCAATCTAATAAATTCTCTTTACACACACACACACACACACACACACACCCCACATAGTATGTTCTGTTCCTTCAGCAAACCCTAACTAATATAGTAGTCTCCCACTGAACTTGGAACTTACTGGTTTGATTAAGTGGGCTAGCTAGAGAACTCAGGGATCTTTCTGTCCTTGGTTCCCAGTGCTATAGTTACAGGCAACTGACTTTTTATGTGGGTGCTGAAGGCCTCAACTCAGGTCTTCTTTACAGCAAGGAGTTTATTGACTGAGTGATCACTCCAGTAGTAAAAATTGATTTTGAAAAAAATACTAAGCTGGAGAGATACTCAATGGCTAAGAGCACTGACTGCTCTTGCAGAGGACCCAGGTTCGATTCTCAGCACCTACATAATGGCAAAACTGTAACTCTAGATCCAGGGGATCCAACTCCCTCTTCTAACCTCTGAGGGCACTGCATGACACTGGCACACCCACCAACAGGCAGGCAAAATACTCATATACTTAAAATTTAAAAAGACAATAATTGTTGAGATAATTATGATATCAAAATTAACTGTTTTAAAGTAGATGACCCAGTGGCATTTAATATGCTCAAAATGTTATCTATCTACCACCTCTACCTAGTTCTAGAACATTTCATTACCCCTAAACAGGCTCTGTGTCCATTCGGGGTCATCCTCCTTTCCGCTTCCCCCAGCGCCCAGCAACTGCAACTTTCTACCCCAGGGAACTTATGGCCAGTTCACATAAAGAGAATCACACAATATGAGCTTTTGTGTTTGATTTCTTTCACTTAGCATAATGCTTTCAAGGTTCGCACACAAAATTTTAATAAACTTAAAAATTACGCCAGTAGACTTGGTTTCGGGAACTCCCGGAGAGAAGTTCCTAGTAGAGCTAGGTAGTCTACAGGGACCTAAACAAAACTAAAGCCTTAAGGTCATTAAAGATAACAATACAAATTCAGAGAGAGTAAGTCAAGAAGTAGGAGCCAGGAGGACAGAGATTTTAAAGAGTCTGGGGGCAGGGACAGTGAGAAAGATGAAGAAACAATCAAATTTCATAGATAAATGTATGAGATGTGGCAGTATTTTGCATAGTTTCAAATACCTGAAATATTTTTTCATAAACTGATTTTAGAAAATTTAAATAAAGCAAGATGTCTTCTTGGTCGATTAGTTCAGAATAACACTATTTTTAATCTGAAATTCTAAAACAGTATTTTCATGAGGAGCCTCTCAGCTCTGCAATTATCAGATCAGCTTCAGAATTCAGGGTCTGTGTGCAGTAATAATGGTGGGCCCTGCCCATCAGCAGTAATAATGGTGGGCCCTGCCCATCAGCAGTAATAATGGTGGGCCCTGCCCATCAGCAGTAATAATGGTGGGCCCTGCCCATCAGCAGTAATAATGGTGGGCCCTGCCCATCAGCAGTAATAATGGTGGGCCCTGCCCATCAGCAGTAATAATGGTGGGCCCTGCCCATCAGCAAGACACAGAAAAGCAAGACAGCATCCAGAGGCGAGATGGAGGAAGTTCAGAAACCATCACAACACCTAAGAAAGAGCACTGCAGAAAACAGGTAGGGGGAGGCTTTGGTAGTTTTCATATTTAACTGGATATTTTAAGATATTAAGATTACATCTATTCAGTGTTCCCAGGGACACTGATTAATTAATTAAAAATCAATGGATTTTGGTTCAGTGTAAAGATCCACTAAGCAGTAACCCATCAATGCAAAGAAAGGGGAGATCTGTGGTAGTTTCCACAGAGCCACCATCTCCATCTTCCTCCCAGGTCTTTCTGACAGACAGGCTGGGCTGATGGTCTGCAGCCCAGATATGTGAGGCCCTAGCTCAGAGGGCCTTTTCCTGGGTAGCTTGAATGTTCTGCAAATACTGCCCTAAATTACTTAATTTTTGAAGCAGGAGACTTGTGTTTTCATCTGGAACTGGGGCCCACAAATCATACTGCTAGCCTATCTAGAGGCACAGAAGAAATACGAGGTTGGGACTGGCATGTGATTGGATAAATATAAAAAGTTTAAGCAGGAAAATGAAAAACACTGTGATACAAATAAACCTTAAATTTCAGTGTCTATCTCTGTTCAACCTTAGGATGGCCAAGGCTATTATCAAATTCAAGAGTTTGAAAATGTCAAGGCTCAGGGACAGAATGCTTGTCTAGCATGCAAGAAGCTCCAAGTTCAATTCCTAATACTGCAAACAAAAGAAGTGTTTAAAAAAAGTCTCCACATCTTACAGGTGCTTGCCCTATAACTAATATAACAAGTTTTTGTTTCTTTAAACAATTGTTTTCACAGATTTTCCACATTATTCCATATATTTCTATGGATAAATAACACACTTGGAACTCCTATATTTTTCATTCACTTAAATGACTTCATTCTAAAGATAAACCTGCACCATCAAGTTTGGGGACTTTTTTTTTCCACATAGAGCTTGGCTGGAGAAGCTGGGAAGAGGGTGGGAAAGGAGCACGCTAGCCTCATCTCCCATAGACTAGCGCCCAGTACGCTCTGGGCATCACTGATGTTCTCTGGGCACAGAGGTGAAAACACCGTTTAACTGAGGGGGATCCAGCTCAAACACTGTCTTCTATCTAGGATGTCCTGTCATGACATGACATGGTCTACTTGCTCCCATATGAAGGAAGTACAAATTTGCTTGAGATCATGGTGTTGATACCCTGGAGACTGGTGGACATTCCTACAGTGAACTCTCAAAAAAAGAGAAAAGTGCTTGGCAAAAGAATTTGAATTCAACAAATGAAAGAAAAGTAGACCACTGTCTAAAGAACGAGGCTTAGCCGGTGAGCCCAAGGAGGACAGGGTCATTTTCATGCTTCCCTTGGGCTCCCCTATCCTCCGGCGTTTGAGGCAGTGCATACTTACTGGCTGGTCCTCATAGGCAAGAGAAAAAGTAAAGAAAGGGGTGTCTGAGCTGATGACAAACACGTTTGGCTAATTTATCTAGATCCCTCTTCCCTTCTGAATGTCATCTTACTTAGTTTCTCCTCACTGTTTTTCAGCTTCAGATGGGGCAAAACATGAATAGGAGAGACTAGAACTTGGTTTCAGGCACACAATTATGAAAATAGTATATGAAATTACCTGTGGACTATTCTATAAGGTGAATATGAAATGATGAGTTTTACCATCAGATTTAATTCATGAGATGTCTCACTATATATAGGTAAATATTTTAAAATTTGAAAACAATTTAAGTCTGAAATACTCTAACACAGAGATGGCGGAGACAAATACATGAATCTCATGGATAATAAGTAGGTCTTCCATAGTTCAGATTACTTCTCAAGTAGAGTTCCCAACTGTACTTCCTGCCCAGTGTACTTGGGAAATTGCAGGATTGCTTTATACTCTCTGACTAGCATGATATTTCACGAAAGAAGTCTTCTATTGTATGGGAGGCAGATGAACTGACTCTAAAGTAGAAAGGACCAAGTACCACTTGCTGAGGCCTGAGAGGCCTGCAGAACTCCAGCCTATTCTTGTAGGCCAGGAATCCTCAGAACCACCATGGAGGTTAAGGAGTTGAGTCTGAATAAAGAAGAAAGGGACAACTGGAGAACTGAATTAACTTCCAGAGTTGTATGCGCTGACTGACAGTGCTGGATTCGTCTCATTCCCAAGCCTGTGTTCCTTTCCTACACCACATGGTCTCTACAGTTATTTCAGAGGCTCAAAGTCTAAATAAAGATAAGGGCATTTTAAAAGTTAATCACAAAAAGATGTACAAGTTGAGCATCACTAATTTGAAAATCCAAAATTCTGGAACCTCTTAAGCACTGACAATAATGCCGCAAGCAGAGAATTTCACACGATGAAACTAGAACTTGGTTTCAGGCACACAGTTATGAAAATAGTATATGAAATTACCTGCAGTCTATTCTATAAGGTGAATATGAAACATAATGAATTTTACCATCAGATTTGGGGTTAATTCATGAGGTATCTCACTATATATAGGTAAATATTTTTTTTTTTAATTTGAAAAATAATTTTAAGTTTGAAACATTTCTGATTCCAGGCATTTAGGGTGAGGGACCTTCAAATAGAGCCATGTAGCCACTCAAGACACTAATAAAAGTTGTTGTTACTAAAAATTTATCAGTTGGTTGTTGAATTACCAAAAGCCAATCTGAAACCAGTCATAATGATGTGGGTTACAGAGACTACAGTTCCACAGGACCATTTCTATGCCATGAAAGTAGTTCATTATCTCTAATGCTCAGAAGTTTGGAAAGCTCTTTCCTTTAAAAGCATTGCATAAAGAATAAAGCCAGGTTAAGCAGGACAGAAACAAAGGAATGGTTAGTGCTATCACACAGCTTCACCGACTCATATACACCCAGAAATCACCCCGGACAATTTAGTATAAAACAATAATTAGGCTCTCACTTATGACCTTTGGCCTCTCTTGTAGGTTCCCAAGTCTGACATCAATGTTAGGTATTGACTCCATCCTATGAAGCAGACCTGAAATTCAAATACAGAGTTTTTGGCTGCTTCCACATTTCTGCCACTACTGCACTAGTGGGTCGATCTTGCCAGCCCAGTTGTTGTAGTTCACAGGATTCACAGCTGACAAAAGCTGATGATTATTTTTTCTTCCAGTAGCAGCCCTCCTGTATCATGAAAGCTATACAGTAGAGATGAGGCTTGGTTTCTCTTTGTTTGATAGCTCAAGCATGTAGTGTCTACATTAATGCATCTATCAACCCTCAATGGAGGAGTTTCCATATGCAGCAGATTGAGATTAACACAGAAACCCACAACTGGCCAACATGTAGAGAACAAGAGGCTGCAGAGTATTTCTCCCTGATGTGGACACCTGTATCAAACCTCTGCCTCCCAAGGCTCAGGGACCATTGTAGAAGAGAGGGTGGAAAGACAGTAAGGGCCAGAGGTGGTGGATGAGCACAAGGAAACAGTTTTCTGGACAGGTGGTCAGTTACACATACAAACTCACAGCAATGGTGACAATATGCACAAGTCCCATGCAAGTTCAAACCGGACAAAACCCAAGCATTGACATGGGAAAGTGGGTAAGAAACCACAACACAGCCTAAGGAACTTTTGGCAACCGACGGCTGCTGGGAGAGGGAGAGACAGTCTCTTTCAAGGATGAGCCTCTTGGTAGGTTAGCCAGACTCTGGTGAATAGAACCACACTGAAGGGCATTTGGGGACACAAATCAGACTCTATAGGCTATATCTCTATCTCTATCTCTATCTATCTATCTATCTATCTATCTATCTATATATATATATTTGAATACATTAATTTGGGTGGGGCAATAAGGGAAGGAGTAAATATGGGAAGGATCTAAATACCACAAAATATGTTCTATGAAAAGTGCAAAAATTCATTTAGAAATTTAGAAAAGTAAGTGAGAGAGTTCTGAATAGGACATTCATAGCACCCACTCTGAGGCTCAGAAGATAAACAGAAAGGTACAGAAGAGCTGAAAAACAGGAAGAAGGGCTGGCTGTATAAAGCTCTCTTTGGGGTATGCCACATAGCAACCATGACCTCACAGCAGCTCTAGGCTTGTACAAGACTGGGCCCAACAAGTGCCAATCACGGATTGGGGAGGGGCTCATAGGAACCTAACCCTCTCTGCTAAACTATTGGATTCTGGGGCAGAGACAGTCACTGTCTTTAGTTGTGTACCCATCATGAGCCCACCAAGCTCCAGCTGATAGTTCCAAGCTCGTGTCACACACACAGTTTTGGTAACACCAGTGAGTCAAAAATAAAACAAAAATCATGAATGTGGGAAAGGCACTTGAGGCACTTGAGGCAGGGAAACTCAGACAGAGGGCAGTCGAGAGACTACATTACATCCATGCACGAAACTGTCAAAAAACAAATTTAATCAATACAAACAATAAATTTCATGGAATAAATATATGGTCATTTATGAAAACCAGGAAATCAAATTTAGACAACAAAGGGATCCACCTTAAATTACATACTGAGACATTCTGCATAATGACATAAGTCTAAAGGAAAGTATTTACAACTCTTTCATAGGAAAAGGGCAAAATTTGTATTTCATAAGGGACTCGAAATTAAGCAACTGGATTCAGTTACAAGTAAGTCACAGCTAGTGGCTATGTATAAGCTCCTTCATGATCTGGCCCCTTCCCCCTTCCCAATCTTATTTCTTATTACTCTCTGCTTACTCAAAATGGCCATCCTGGTCATTTGTTCCAAAGTCCATTTCCACAGACAGTTCAGTACAGACAGGCTTATGCACTGAAACATCTCTCCCAGGGGGAACTCCTGGTTCCTGCAGCCAAGTGAAGCTCCTGCTTATGACTGTTTTTTTATTATAGCTCAATGTGATTCCTTTATAGTAATGTTTCTCACAATGTGCAATCTTACTGCTAATCTGTACACTGGCTTGCCAAAATTTGTATCTCATTTTATACTGCAGGTTTCACAAAGAGAAAGACTATCTCTTTTTCACCAGATATATCTGGCACAGAGTAAAGGAAATGCTTTAATTCATTTATTCAATGAATACAGTAGCTTTGAAGTCTAGATAAGAAGGGTTCAGCAAGCCTTTCTACTAGTGTAGGGAAGTGCAATAGAACCTTCTGGAAGCAGCAGACCTGGTGTGGGAACTGGGGTCCTCAGTCTAGTTAGTGGCATTGCTGAGCCATCTCTTGTGAGGGGAAAAAGGAGAGCCAGTAAGGCCACCACATACTAACTAGCACTGACAAAGTGATCTAAGAACCTGTAGGATACCTTCCCAGTAATGTCTAAGGATTTTTTTTGTGTATGATTAACAACTATTTGGTCTGAAGATATTTGAACTGCATTGATTTTTCACATTATGCTTAGAAGATTAAGCTGCTATTCCTAATACAACATACAAAACCACTGTTCAGAGTTTTATTTAGTGGGGATTTTTAATATAAAAATACATTCCGAAACAGTATCCAAATCAATTTCTCATATCCATTTCTTATCTAACATGCATTTAATAAACAAAGATAGATAATTTTTAATTTTCTTTTTGAAAAAAATCTTGAGAACCCCAGAAATCCTACTATGTCAGAAACTCAGCCCATTAGCTAGAATAATCTATCACATTTTTATACTTCTTAAAAGCAATTCTGTGCAAATTTCAATTTCTTATTGTACATAGTTGTAATCTTATCATTCAGTAACAGTGATAAACAGAAAGATCAGAAGCAAAGCAGTGAGACAGTAACAGTCACCCCATAGCAGAGGAAGGTAGGCTAATCTCTATTCTGCTCTCACCTACTTTCCAATCCTGATTCCATAAAGTATAGAAAAATGCCGGGTGAATATTCTGACTCCAGACCCAGAAACCAGGGAAGAAATACACTATGAATACACTGCTTCCTAGAGATTCGGCCAACAAATACAAACTGGTAAGTCTGAAGAGTGCTATTAATTAGCCCTCCAAGGGGTCTATTACTGAAAAGATGCTTTATAAAGAATATCTTCATTTTCCTCATTTCCAGCAATAAGTGTCTCATGGATGAATTAATTCACTAAGGGATGAGGGCATTTTAATATTAAGAAAATATGTGGGGCTGGAGAGATGACTCAGTGGTTAAGAACATGTATTGCTCTTGCAGAAGACCCACACTGAGATCCTAGCACCTTTGTCAGAAGGCTCACAACTGCCTGTAACTCCAATTCCAGAGGAGTCTGATGCCTCTGGCTGAGTGTATACATGTATTCATGTGCTCATACCCACATAAATACACATGTATACATAATTGTATTTAAAAGAAACCTTAAAAAAAGAAATTCAGTGAAAAATAGTACTTCCTAAGTGAAATGAGCAGACGGCTCATTCACTGCCACAGCATGCTCTGGACAGAAGATTGCATAGCCCAGGGCCAGGAGTTTGCTGCCATGGCACAGGAGATGCTTTCCTGTCTGTGGATTCCTGCTGAATACTTCCATGGCTCATCAGGCACTGAATTCTACAGGGAAGCGTGAACTGTGGAATAGATGTCATGGGTTACAAGTACAGTGAGCACTAGTTCAAGAACACTAGTTCAGGAACAAAACTGTGTGCAAATGTTCTCTCTTACATGACAAGAATGTGCTCAATGCATTGGAAGATGACCAGGCAAGGCTTTTTCTTGCCTTAAAATGAATTCAGGGGCAACTGCATTCTTACACATTGCTTCTTGGATATTAAATTTGCCTGGTGGAAGATTAAGAGATTTCTTATAGTTGATAAAGTCTTTGTTTAAAAAATGGCAATCAAACTCAAGATGCAGTAACAAATTTAAATATAATGGAACATGATGCCAAAACAGTGATATTAACTCACATTGAGCCAAAAATGTGGATATTATTTCCTGCAATGTAAGAAATTAAACAGAGGTACACTGACAAAAATTTAAAAACAGCAGTAATATTTCATTTTGGAATTAGGGAGACCTGCCTATCAGCTATTAATAAACACAACTGGCCATCTGTTTTTATCTAGAATAAATATCAATGGAACATTTCTATGTATTAGGACACACACAGAGTCAACAACCTAAGATGGACCTTTCTACTAATGAAGTTGACTATTACATACTTGGCAGTGTTAGGAAAGGTATATTATCACAAAGACTAGACTTAAATTTACTCAGTCAAAATGAACCTACTTTAACTGGTTCTATCAGAAAGCTGTCTTTGTCATTAGAAAAGACTGAAATGTGGACTTTATTCAACAGTCAGAAAATCTGGCCAGACTGAGTATAATCTTCATGCATATCTGATTCTAGAGTTAAATGGCAGATTAACATTTTGATTAAAACAGGAAAATTTAAAGCAACTGAAAGACCAAACTCTAGGGACTTAGATTAATCCACTAGCAAGTTCTTATTTCACTTAGATAAAATTAAGAACACAAGTTTAGCTAGAATCTATCTTTACCAGGGATTTTGTTTTTACAATACCCGACTCCTAACGAAATAAAAAGTGACAATGTTAATTGGAAAACAGGGCTTACAGTATGGTTCTCGCTGTACTGATTCATAATCATATAACATAGAAATGGAGAACACCTTTAAATAGATGACAGATATTATTTTATAGTAGAACTCCTAGAAATAGCATTTGTGTGCACTTTGAAAGGCAGTGTTGAATTGTCCTATGGTTTCATCACCTCAATCAGGAGTTCTTTATAAAGGACAGATCTGTTACCCCTTATCTATAGTTGTTCATTTAAAAAATTGTGTGTATAATGTATGTATTTCTGCACATGTGTAGGAAGGTATGTGTGCACATGTGTACACAAGTGTGGAGGCCAGAGATCAGTGTTAAATATCTTCGTCAATCATGCTTTCTCTCCATCTTGGTTTCTAAGAATCAACTTTCACTAGCCCAGGGATCAACAATTGACTAGATCAGCTGGCCAGTGAGCTCTGGGAATCACCTATCTCTGTCCTACCTGTGCTGGGATTTATAAACATGAGTGATCTTATACAAATTTTTATGTGGCGGTTGGGGATTCGAACTTAGGTACTCATGCTTGCTTGGCAGGTACTTTGTCACCTGGGCTGTCTCCTCATCCCTAGAATCAATCATCTTAGTTAAAAATTTTCTGGAATATAAGCAGCTGAATTGGGAGAGGACTTGTTGATATTAATAGGCATCACAACCTGTTTTCCATTTAGTTTGCTGGGGCATTTTCTTCTGGATAATCTCAATGAATTTTGATCAGGAGAGTATGGTCACCAGATTAGAAACTGAGATCTTTTTAGAAAAAGAATTCTGCATGTGTCTTCAATCTGTTTCTATTGCAGTTACATAAAGTTAAAATACATATCGGCTCTCAAATCTGTGGCAAAATCAATGCTGTGTGTGCGTCTTCTCTGCATA
This sequence comes from Eospalax fontanierii, assembly GCA_035773235.1. Taxonomy (NCBI): domain Eukaryota; kingdom Metazoa; phylum Chordata; class Mammalia; order Rodentia; family Spalacidae; genus Eospalax; species Eospalax fontanierii. Next base: position 63,389,631 of record CM069530.1, on the reverse strand, counting down.
GCAATTCTGGTCTGATTGCCAGCATTCCAAGGAGTAAACACCTTTTTGAATGTTTAAATGACACCGAGTCTCCCAACTCTCCAAAGAGCATAATTCCTAAAATTAATTAATCTACAAACAGTAGTCTTTTTTCTGAATGAAGTAAGAATCAGCATTAAATTGGGTCTGGAGAGACAGTCGAATGGTTAAGAGCACTGGCCGCTCTTGCAGAAGACCTGGGTTCAGTTCAAGTTCTAACTGGGCTATAAGGAGAACTCGTCTCAAAAACCAACCAACAAACAACAACAAAAGCTAAAGAAACTCCTGCTCAACATTTTAAAATATTATGACTGTGTTATAAAGACATTATTTTGTTAATGAAAAATTTCCCTCATTGAATTTCAGTATCAGTAAACACTAGAGCATAATCAGTGAGCTGAATAAGAAGAATTCTTTACTCTTTCTATAACTTTCATTGAAAAAGCTTAGAGCTACTCAATAATTGCAATTAATCATAACAAACTTGTATAACCCTGAACACAGTGCTGGGGAATGATAGCACTGTGAACATCCTACCACATAGTCACGAGTGAGCAAGGACTCTGTTGGTGCATATTTTGGAGCCTAAAAATGCATTACAATTACCTAGGAAAATAAAAGCTGAAGCTACCCACTATGCCCTGAGCAGCAATATTAGTTTTAATAAAAAATATGAAGTATTTATTTGTGTAAAATTTCATACCTATGAGGCTCTCTGATGTATGCAGCCTCTATGCCATTCAAACACATGTGCACAGAATTTTGAAAAGTTAACGGATGAGATTTGAAAGAGATTTCTTCGGGAGAGGAAGTAAGGCGGAGACACAAACGGGATTAGTGACACTGGGGAGCGACACTGACAAAGAACAGCCGTTGCAGGGCTCTACAAGTTGAAACGAAAGTGCTCGTGAGATTCAAGTACGTACAGAGGTACCTGGGATGCTTGTTAAAAACTGCCAGGCAGGGCCACGCATGCTGCCAACTGGAAAAAAATCATCACCTTTCCCCAGCTGTGAATCCTGTGAACTACAGCAACTGGCCTGGCAAGATTTGCCCACTGATGCAAAAGTGACATAATATTAGGCAAGTAAAGAATCACTTTCTATTGGATTTAAAGTCTACTACATAGGATGGAGCCCATATCTGACATCATTATCAGGGGTAGGAATGTGAGACTAGATAGCTCACAGGGCACAGGGAAGAGTGTAAGGCTAATTTCAACTAAATAGCTATAGTATTAAACTGACTCCTAATGACTTACTAGTACTATCATAGATTATGCATCTCTCAACTTTTTCCAGAGAAACTTCCTTATACAGCAGATGGTGATTAACACAGAAACCCACTCTAGGCCAACATGCACAGAACAAGAGGCTGCAGAGTGCTTACACCTGAATAGGACATCTCTGTCAAACTTCTGCCTCCCATGACTCAAGGATCATTCTGAAAGAGGAGGTGGAAAGTTGTTAAAAGTCAGAGGTGATGGATGACCAGCAGGAAATAGAGTTTTCCAGACAGCTGGGAAGTTACTCATATGAACTCATAGGAATTGAGACATGAATAATTCCCATGCAAACTGAAGCCAGACAAAATCCCAGCCTAAGCACATGGAAGCAGGTAAACCTCAACCCTACCCAAGGTACTGTTGGCAACCAATGGCGGCTAGGAAGAGAGACAGTCTCTTTCAAAGATGGGCCTCGGCAGGTTAACCAGGTTCCAGTGGATGGTCCCATACCAAAGGATATTTGGGGACACAAATTAGATTCTATAGGCTTTATTATATACATTAAACTAAGCAGTGGACAGTAAGGGGAGGTGCAAATAGGGAGAAAATCTAAATACCATCAAATTGTATTGCATGAAAACTGAAAAAATCCAGTTAAAAAAAGAAACACTAATTTTCACACTCTTTGCCTAAGACTCCTGGTGCTGGAACCTAGAAATGTACACTTTTAATAAATTAACACCCAAATAAGATCATAACGTAGGTATCACATGGTCCACACTTTGAAAAATATTTAATCCTCAGCAAGACCTAGCAGAGAAAAGATGCTCTAAGGCCTCTGTATCTGTATTTCCTCTCCCAAAGCCATGTGATAAGAAGAATGAAAAAAAAAAAAAAACACTTTAGTTTTTCATTTTAAAGGGTATAGGAATATTTGCATTGTCCAAAATTATCAACTCATGTGCTGATCCAGTGCTAAATTTCTAATCAGAATTCAATGTATTCCTTTATCCAGCGTATTTAAGTCAATACTATGAGTGGCAAGGGTAACTGAGCCAATACTTGGCCCTGGGTTAAATGCACCTTCAACCTCCTCACAAAGAGGAATAATCACCAGATGCACTTGCCACAAGATGGTAAAAACGTACTCCCCTGGGGTTCTATGCAAGGATAAGCTATTCTCCAGATTATGACTGGAGAGGAGGAGGCCATGTGGAGGGATATGTATGGTAAATCTTGCAAAGCAAACAGATTTTGAGCATAATTCTTTAGGTGAAGAAAAAGAATATCCCAGAAATATGAATAGAATGTCCAGAAGTCCACAGAGAGAACCTATGGAAATATATATATTTAACATAGAATATACTGAGAATAAACTATATTTATATATAGGTAATATATTTAAAATAAAACATGTTGTTAAAACAAGCTTCATTTCAATGCCGAATGTGGTGGCTCATGCCTTTAATCCCAGTACTTGGGAGGTGGAACTCTGTGAGTTCAAGTTTAGCCTGATCTACCTAGCACATTCCAGGCCAGCTGGAGCTACAGTGAGACAAGGTCTCTAAAAGGCCAATAAATAAATAAATAAATAAATAAACAAACTTCATTTCAGTGATAATCATTCACACTCAAAATATATCAGCATTATATACATTAATTACATAAATTAATGCAGAAATATGGTACCTTTCTTGGAGACAGAAATCCTAATATCTTTTGTCAAAGTTTAGTGAAAGAAAGCAGACATATGTTATTACAAAGCCAGGGGATGGTGGCAGAAAACTGCAGCAGAACAGTCAGGAGACACTGCTTAGGAAGGCACTGGCTCAGCAGCTTCTCTCCTTTGCTCACCATTTGAATCCCAGCCTCTCTGTTGAACCTTGCAGGCTGCAGGTTGGCAGCTTTGAGGAACTGTACAGCAGGCCTGTTGAGGGGTCCCAGCACTCAGGGCCAGCCAGGGGGAGACCAGAGGGTCTCCGCAGTGGTGGGGGGCGAGTAGGCGCAGAGTCAAGACACCAACTCCGGGAGTTGATGGAAAGCCAGTAGTGGCGGTCTGCTGCAAACTCATGTATTCAAGAAAGAGCAGAGAGTCTTAGAGGTCTTGTTAGCCAATAGCCTTATGGGGTGGGGTCCTGACTACAGCCAATCACAGTTTGTTCCCAGGTGGATCAGGTTCCCTCCAGGTGCTGGGCAGAAACTGGCTTCACAACCAACCGGTGTGGAGCACCACACCCATGAGAGCCATTCCTCCATTCCTCCTGGCAGGTGGCCTAGCTAGGCTCACCCTGCATTATGCCCAACACAGGCCTTAAAAACTGCCTGCTTATCCATACTCAGTCAGGTTCCTTCTCCTACTGTTCAAATTCTAAACCTCATTAAGGAAAAATAAAAACACCAAGCATCACAAGCTTCAAACAAAATTTAGAAGTTTTCTTATACATATGAATTCTTTGTTATTCTGAATCCATTCCAACCCCTTCCCCCTAACCAGAACCAAGGGACAACTTTTCCAATGGGCAACTTTTTAACCAGGGGGAAAAGGAGTTTGTTGAATCCTTACTATCTATCTTACTTGGGAATCCTCTTTGAAATACCTGGAACAAAGACTGCATTCTGGTCTATTTACACTTTTCAGTCAACCTAGCCAGGAAAGATAAGCAAATTTATGCATGCATATCATCTATTTTTTCATCACACAAACTTACTTCTTAAAACCAACACAAATCCAGAATGCAGTGCCGACTTATGCATGTCTGTTTACACAAAGCCTGAAAATGCTTCCTGTTTCTTGCCTAAGGTAGTGCTAAACTTAAGCATAACTGAAGTGGGTTTATGATTTCAGTCTACAAAACAGTATATTTAATTTTGCACTGGCCTGGTTCTGCACGAAAGCAATCATTTCATGACATATACCAGGCTTCCTTCAATGCAGACAGTGCTTTGTAAAGGTTTGCAGGCAGATTACCTGCAGCTAGGTAATGTAGAATTTTGCCATCTATGTTTGCTATGCTGTCCTAAGAGCCACAGTGTCCACTGCTCTGTACATATGCTATTGCTTTTTTCAATTTTTTCAACCCACCATAAGCATTCACCCGTTTCTTATTAAAAGAAAATATTAATGGAAAGGGGTTTTTAATCTTTTTAAACGTTAGTTATTTTAAATTACAGAAGCTGAGGAAATACATGTGTGAGAAATCATTCAAAACTCTGCATGAGGTGAATACGTTTTTTGTAAGCCTTCCTCAAAAGATCTTATTTCCTATTTGCAGATGATACTTGAATTATAGAATCTTCAAAGTGAGATTCTCAAAACACTAGACTCCTATATCAAAAGTATGCTTAGTTTCTAATGAAAGCAATATGAGATTCCTACATATATTAGGATGGAATTTATTTTTTGACAAGTGTTTACTGAAGGTCCACTAACAGAAATGAACATCTTGGGCAGTGGGCACACAACAGTCTTGAAAGTAGAGAAAATCCAAGCCTTTTAAGGAAGTGATGCTTAGCCAGATTTGGTTGTGTACATTTGTAAACTCAGTGCTTGGCAGGCTGAGGCAGGAGAATCACAAGTTTGAGGCCAGTCTGACTATACAGCAAATTGCTATCTTTTATTTTTTTTTAGAGAAAGGGTCTCCCTATAGCCTCAGATGGCCTGTAATTCACTATGTAGACCAGGCTGGCTTCAGTCTCACAGAGATCTGTCTGCCTCTGCCTTTCGGTTGCTGGGATTAAAGGCATGTACCATCATACCGAATTGAAATGCTATCTAAAAAAGAAGAAGAAACTTGATGAAAAGATCCTACATAGATAATAAAATAAGTAAAAAATATATAACTTCCTGAATGAGGAAAGACTAGGGAGAACACAAAGCAATAAGGTGTGTCATTTTGAGAAGGCAGGTCGGGGAAAGCACCAGGAGACAAGAAACGAGCCTTTCTGTGCTCAAAGAAGGGGCATTCTGGCGGAGATGCACACACAGACTGGTGCTGCTGGTGGGTGAGGTGCAGACCTGAGCAAGGCAGAGAAAAAAGAGGCAGTCTGAGAAGTGACAGCGACATATACCGCAGGCCATTGGCATGTGAATAGAAAGTCATTACAGAGTATTAAAGTATTAATATAATCTGGTTTTTTTTTTCATTTGGGATGTGACTCACATGTTAAAAAAATTCACTCATTTGAAGTTCACAATTCAGTGGTTTGTACTATAGCTGTAAGGTTGTATGTCCATTACTACTTTTAATTACAAAATATTTAATCACACCTCAAATATCCTTTTTATCTCTGTGTCCTAATCCCTGGCAACTACTATCTTTTTTGTCTGTGTGAATTTTCTTGCTCTGGGTATTTCACACACAGATTCACATGGCCTATTAACTCTGACTTACTTTACCTGGATATCTCTGGCTGATGAGGACAGAAGGACAGAAGCTGGGACACCAGTAAGATACAGAAGTGATAATCTGACAAATGAGAGAGTTCTGAGATAGGACAGTGTTATGGTTTGAATATGAAATGTTCCCTAAGACTCATGTGCTTGAACACTTGGACCCCTAGCTGTTTAGGGAGGTTGTGCAGTTGTGGATATGGAGCCTAGAAGCCAGATGTAGAATGGGGCTACAGGGCTGCCATCGACTTGGGTTTCACTAAGGTCTCTGCTTCCTAGTCTTCTAAGATGTGAGACAGATTGGAGCTGCTGCCACATTTTTCCCACTTTGAGGGACTGCACACTCTCAAATTGTGAGCCAAAGTAAACCCTTCCTTCTTTAAGTTGCTTTTGTTGGGTATTTTGTCACAGCACCAAGAAAACTAATACACATGGGACAAAAGATGGTGACTAATGGCCAGAATAAGATTGAGTGAAAGTGGGATTATGTGAGAAAGGAAAGTCAAGGCCATCTCTCAGGTCTGAGCATAAGTACCTAGTGATGGAGATGAGATTACCTGAGAGAGAAGAACCATGCAGGCGAGTGAGAAGAAAACACATGGCTGAATGTTAGAGGCTATGAGTTAAATTCTTGGTATTGATTACCCTCCTAAGTGTCTTTTGAAAAAAAATAATAAGTCTAGATATAAGCATAGAGGGATTGGAGAGATGGCTCAGTGGTTAAGAACACTGGCTGCTCTTGCTGGGTTCAGTTCCCAGCACTCACATGGTACCTAACAACAACCATCCATAACTCCAGTTCCAAGGGATCCAACACCCTCTTCTGACCTCCACGGGCACTGCATGACACTGGTGCACTTACACACATGCAAGAAATACACTCATACATAGAAAATAATAAATAAAATATTTACTTGATATAAGTCTAGAATTCATTGGATAGGCTTGGTCATACAGTTAGAGAATGGAAGGTATTAAATGCCATGTAACCAGATCAAAGAGGAAGCGCTTATAGAAAAAAAGAAGAGATGTAAGGATTCCTTGGACACCACAGGGTCTACAGGTCAGAGAGATGAAGAGAAACCAATATAAGAGGAAGAAATGCCAGTCAGCTGGGAGGATAAAGAGAGAGTGGAGTCTTAAAAGCCAAATGAACAAGTGGCCTTACCATCTACACCCAGTGCTGCTGATGGGCCAAATAAGAAGAGGATAGAGAATTAACCTCAGACCTAGGAATGCGGCAGTCATTCTCAGACCACAGGTCCTCCGACTCCCTGGTGTTCACTGCATTTTTGCTGCATCTAACACTGCATCTTCATCTGGTAAGGCCTGTTTTCTCCAGATGCAGTATTCAAAATAACAGCTTGAGTGGAATGGGAAAGTCAAGTCTAGCTGGAATGTGTTCAGGAAATCACGGTAAGGAAGGAACTAAAGGCAGGGATGATTTTTGACCAAGTCTGCTCTAAGTGGCTGGAGAAAAGCAGCTACATTAAGATGGAAGGTGCAGGAGGAATTCGTGAAGACCTGAAGGATCAAAGCACTAATACACTGCTGGGTCGTATGCTGTAAAGAGGGGAAGAGATGACGGGGAGAGAGTGGAGAGCTGCTGAGGCTGGTTAGCGGGGACAGGAGTAAACATTTGATCTGTCAAATAATCAACATTTCAAATAGAAAATGACATCTACTGCTCTGAGCAAAAACAAATGAGGGCAAACTACTTTTTTCTAGGGCACACAGGAACTGTCACTTTCTGAGGCTGAAGATACTGGATAAATTCCATCCAGAATGCCAGGGCCAAGGACAAAGTCTGGACTCAGAGGCAAAAAGACCCAAATTCAAGGACCACAGGTTGCTATACTCCAGACACTTCATTTGATTTGTTTTCATCTGTAACAGTGATTAACAACAACCTGCCCCCTTTACCTCTCAGAACTGATGTGTCCATCAAATGAAAGGTGTGTACACCATCTGTAAAGCCTTACATGTGATGCTCACATAAGGCCTTTTACTTGAGCTATATGAGGAAGAGCTCCATATGTCTTTTTCTTTTATTCCAAATAGAAATACTCTAGGTCCAACAAGGGGAAGAAAGACCAAATGATTTCTTTGAAGGATAAGCAATCAGGGCACAGAATAGTAAAAGCTTTCTGGTCATGTATGGTTCTTAAAACACATTTTGATAATTTATACATGAACCCTGCATTTTTTATTTTCTTTTATTTAAAAGCCCCCAAACAAAACAAAACAAAACCTTTGTTAGTGCTTAGTCTAATATTGGGGCTACATGAGAAGAACCTGTCACAGACAAAGCACAACAGCACCCACCAAGAAAACAAAAAGCAAAAGCAAAAAAAAAAAAAACCAAAACAATAACAAAATGAATTTCGTGTTTTAGATTCAGCTGAGCAGAGAAAACAAACCCCCAGTAAATCTGACTACAGGCCTGCAGCAAGGTGACACTTCAAACACGTGAGAGCTAGTGCCTCTCCACCAATCTCTTATCCGCCGTATTCGCAGCCACCTGCCAGGCTCAATCCACACTAAAACAATTTGAACACACACCTGAAATCTCAGTAACCCAGAGAGAGACGTAGGTAGGGGGTGAGCAAGTTCAAGATCAGCTCTTATTTCAAAAACAAAAATGAAACAAAGCTAAAGGAACCCCCCCCCCCCCCAGGGAGTGATTCTTGATTTCTTTCCTATTAGTAGATATTAGTAGGTTCTTAAGGTATGTTTTCACTTGACCAATTACTTTTAAAATTCTGAATGCTTAGTACATGGAGCACAGTTCTCATTAAGGAAAATTATCTTTCAGTATATCCTGATTTTGGCATTAATTATTCTCATTATTTCTGTAGGGTAAACTAAGAAACAAAGGTGTGTGCTAGAGCTAGAGGGTGACCGGAAAGAAGTTTAAGGTGAAAATTTTAAATGACATTAAAGCTGGGTGAACCTTTTACTTAAACACTTGCTCAGAAAACAGGTAAGAACTCAGCCAGCCATGAGATGTCACAAGATGATTGAAAGTTTGAAGATAAAGATGAATTAAGAGATATATACATGTGTGTATTTCATTTAGAGTATGTCATGTCTCTATGTATGCACCGCTTGACAGAGGGATGAGGGTTCTTATTTAGACTTCATGAACAATTAACATAAAAAGACCAGTTTTTCCTACTTAAAAAGGTGTCTTTGCATTTATGACCTATCATTTGTACATGTATTACAGCAATACTGATTCTTCAGTCGGAACTCCAATTTCCTGCTAGAAATCTAGTACATATTCTCATTTAAATACACATAGTGATTTACTTTATAGTAAGTTGTATTACCAAGTATTTAGAAACAAATTCCAATATATGTACAAATCTACCTCAAATTCCCTCTCAGTCACATTCCAGCACTACTAAGGACTTATTTTGAACAACTGAATTTTTAAAAGCTAAAACATATCATTTAAAGGAAGCATTAATTTCAAACATTACTTTTTAAAAATATTTTTGAAGAAAATTTTACCTGAACACATATTCTTCTCACTGTTACTATTGGAATTAATACAGTGTTTAATTTTTCATATATTAAACAACTTTATCACTGAGTCACTATTCTGAATACATAGTAATAGACCACATTATACAATATTTATAGACTAGACTCATCGTTTGCTTTGGGGCCTGGGGTGTTGAGCTTGGCAGAAATATCTACAGCAGCAGTATCTTTTCACAGCTGACACTACCTCAGAGTTTTCCCACCTCTTGGGTCCTGTCAGATCTGCCTGCTATTGATTGCTCCAGCAGCATCCCAGGTTCTGTGAGTGTCTTTGTCTCCATGCAGCTATCTTTCTTAATTTAAAAAGGGCTAGAATGGTAGGAAGACCCACGTTTCAAAGTGAAGGGGCTCTGGAGAAACTTTGAACTCTGTTAAGAACATGTTTCCTTACCTGTATAACAAGCAAGTTGCTCTGGGTGATCTTTAAGGTTCCTTCCACCCTTAGAACAAAACTACTGTTCGACTCACTCTTTGTGATAATGATAACAAGGGAGTCTCCTCATTGGAGAAACCAAGCTCAGATAAAGGGGAGGGAATTCCATGAAGAGCTTTTGAGAAAATTAAATGAGTCTTAATGTACATTCACATAAAGGAAAATTTGTGAACATTCTTTTTTTAAAATTCAGAGTGAATTACCTTTAATGAAAAATTTTACTTCTCAACACATTTCCATTTGATACATCAACAAAATGATACTGCATACTAAAAATCAATTTACCTATAACTACATCATGACCGTCAACCAAGCCAGCGGAGAAGAGCTCCTGAGACACACCATCTGCTGTATCTGTCCAAATGTGAGATGAATATGTATTAGTAACCATAAAATAAAAATCAACAACCCAGTACAATGTAAAAAATATATTTTTTACTAAAATCACCCACATGAGTTTTGATTCAACAATTCAGCATCCATCAGAAGAAAAACATCAGAAATATGAAATACATTTTCTCATAAACAATTTCTATTTTGCTTTCTATTCAAGAGATGTTATTATAAAAATATTTATTTCCCTTTTGGTGAAACCCCCAAAAAACATTTGCCCTCTGGCCATCACATGAATTAATCCTCAAGTACAACCCTGGAAGATCTCTGTTTCCTGTGACATTGCTTTTCTTCCTTGCCAAGGTTAATTCTTGCCATCATCAATCCATTTCTCTCATCTGTAGCTATTGAGTCAGAATTTATAGCAAAGGTTGAATAGGTAGCATCTGATACAACCTTAGTCTTGGTATAAACAGCCGTGGGCTTACCGGACTATTAAGATGAGCTATTTAAATGTATGCTATTAAGAAACTCCTTTAGCATGACATTGATCATTTGATAGTAACAGATTTATTCTCTCAGAAAATGTGGCTGAGTAAAATAATGTAATTTCTCAATGATAAGTGATAGGAGTTGGCAATCTCATAAAGATAGGACTGAATAGGCTGAAGCAAGTGAGTGTAACTGAAATTACTTAATTGAGAGGTTATGAATGAGCATGATAACACCACAATCTTCTATTGGAGACTTTGCAACGAAGAATTGAGAAATAGCAGTATGTTCAAAAGAACTATTACAGAACCCTGGTTTTTTTTTTTTTTTTTTCTATAAAGAAAATGGCTTGGTCTGCACAGCCTTCCGATGTATAGCTGGTCATGAACAGTATGTAAAAATATAGCGAGGATTTGACATAGGTGTTTTCCAAAGTCAGGGACACTTGGAAGTATAGTTGCTGCATCAGACAAACATCTAAATGGAACTGCAGTTTTGTAGGCTAGAATCTACCCTCAGCACAAACTGGATATGGTTGGTGACTAGTAAATGGGCAGACAATGTATGTGTGATGTACATATAAATATGCATGTGTGTGACACATGCATGTGACCTGCCTTTCATAATCTGGGGACAGTAAAGTGTTCAGGCTCAGTGCCTGACACTATAGACATAATAAGTGTGGATAGTGATGATGGCCCCACAGCCAAAGGCTATCCAGCATTCGTCTTACTCCCTTGTATTTACTTTTGCTCCCTCGCTTAATTTTCAAATTCTCCAAGATAGAAACTCAATGTATATATTCTTTATACTTCCTGAGATTGTGCTATTTACTGATCCCATTTCATAATGGAATGCAATAAAATGAAACAGATGACAAAGAAAGATAGAAATCTTACTGAACAATGAAATTTCATACAAGGTGAGCTTGCTGTAGACATTTTCCTTTTGTCGAAGGTTTAAAAAAAAACCTTTATGAAAGCATTTATAAAATTTATTTTTTTTGCATATGAGAATTTTGCTTGCATCTATGTAAGTGCACCATGTGGATGCCCCAAGGAAGTCAGAAGAGGGCATTGGATCCCCTGGAACTAGAGTTAAGGATGGTTGTTGCCACCATGTGGGTGCTGAAAACTGAACCCGGGTCCTCTGCAAAAGCAGCCAGGGCTCTTAACTACTAGGCCATCTCTCCTCCCCTTATAAAATAGGGCATGATCCCACATTATGAAACAGAGGGGAGAATAACAATTAGGCTTTATTATGAATGTGACTTCTTTATGTGAGGCTGCTGAGCCTCAGAATCAGCATCTTCCTGGATACTAACCAAATCTTCAGGAAAGGACACACATATCACCTGGTAGGCAAATAAGCTTGCAGTAGACAGTCATTTTTGCTTCCAGTGACTAATCTACAAAGTATTTCAGTGTCTTATTCCATCTCTAAAATGTAAGATCTTATATGTCAAGGAGTAAAAGTGTCAGAATGTCATTGAAAATGCACAAATCAAACAAAGCCACAATTACAGTATGGTGATTTGAAAGAGAAATGTCCCCAAAGGCTCACATATTTGAACACTTGGTCCCCAGCTGGGGGAACTGTTGGCATGGGTTTAGGAGGTGTGTCCTTGCTGAGAAAGCATGTCACTGGGGGCAGTCTTTCAGAGTTCAGAGACTCATCCCATTTCTTCTTTGCCCTCTGCTGCCATGCCTCCCCGACCATGATGGGCTCTTATCCCTCTGGAACCATAAGCCCAAATAAACTCTTCCTTCGAAAAATTGCATTGGTCATGGTGTTTTATCACAACCACAGAGAAGTAACTAATACAGAGGGCTAGCACTAATGCAGTACCAGAGTGATTGCCATTCCCTAATGATTAAAGTGTACAGCATGTCCCTCTATTTTCAGGATTCTTGGGTACCAGATGAATCGTATCAAAATAGCAAATGGTTACTGCTATCTGGACAAAATAGGAAGGATTCTGTCTGTGTGTGCCATCAAGCAGTCAATGCCTATGAATATAAGACTCCAATAATAGTTTAAGTCAGAAATATAAAATGATTATTTTGTGTTTCATTAGTAATCTATTTTTACTTTAATCTGTTTAGCATCCCTGATATTGAAACCAGGTTAAATAATCATATAGTAATATCTGGTTTCCAGAGGATACAGCATAATAAACACAAGGTTCTTTATACGAAAGAGGACAGAGAATATTTTAGGTGTTTATGTTGCATGTTTTTGCCATATATATTTATTCATGTTCATATACAGCAAAAATGTAGTATACATGTGCTCTTCATGCACAGATTCACCACAGATAATTGAGACAATGTCTAAATATAAGCAGCAACAGGAGTTAAAGATGTGCAGTGATCCACACACTGTGCATCGAGTCCTAACAGATCTGTGCTTGCTGTCCAATAAAGGTCACAATAACCAGTAAGTCACTCCTATGGTTTCTGCCTGGGCAATAAAACCAGAGACTCTTCATCTATCCATGAAGAATGAGGCTGCCAAAGCCAGTGCAAATGGGCTAGTGATGCTGATAGGGCCATCTTATCTGTACAAATCCTTAAGTTGGAAATACATTTTTTAATAAGCTCTTAAAATTAGAATTGATTTTCATTGCCACAGTCAACTTTAAACAACCAGATGAAAAGAAGCAATCTTAAAATAAGAATCTGCTTTGTACTCACTATATTTGAAACATGTCTTATATAATTACCAAATCTTACAAAATTACCTGGTCAATATTTTTATATTATGACAAACTAGATGGCTTTTTGATAACCCTAATTGGTGCTGTACAATCTCACAGACTAATTTGAAACTATTCAAGATGGACATGCCTAGAAAGAAACATTGGTAAGCAAACTCATTAGGTCCTTGGACATCTATTTCGCAAAAGATATTTCTTATCTTGGTTTAGTTCAAATATTGTGAGAATCATCAGCTTTTTGCCTTATGGAGGACTAGAGATCAGAATGAGAGTGAATCTATGAAAACATACATATGCTATAGGAGCTTAATTTGGTTCGCTGGAAGCACTTAAAAAATAAACTGAACATGAGTGTATTTAGACAAGACCCACCAAGTTCTTGAACTGGCTAATTGAGGCAGCTGAGCCACTGTCTTCTTACACAGGATAATAGCAGAGAGATCAAGGCCTGAATAGCTGTCAAGATGGAGCATGCTTGTACTTCGGGCTTTCAAAAGTTTAGTGAAATAGTGCACTCAATGAAGCTGAAATGTATGTAGAATGCTAATATATAAAATGAATACAGAGCTATTAGCTTACATACTTCAACAAACTAGAATGTAGGAAACTACTGTACTTTACAAAGGTATTCAAGATAGACCTTGAAGAAACCATTTGCATGGACATAAAAATTAGAAACCAAAGGTCATGGAACAGTTACAAACTTAGCATTAATATCTCTATACTATTTTGTTACAAACTAAATAATAAGATAATATTTTTTCCTTAAGCCTGTGATCTATGAAAACTGTTTATAAATGTTACTTATCTACTACTTCAGCAAGAGTTCCTGAAGTCCTGCTGCATGACAGGTTCTCTGCATGGTATAACATGTAAATAAAAGGAGCTGGAAAGATGGCTTAGTAGATGAGAATACTGGCTGTTCTTACAGAAGACCCAGGTTCAGTTCCCAGCACATACATGGCAACTAGCAACCATTTATAACTCCAGTTCCAGGAGATCCATCACCATCTTCTGGTCCCTATTGGCACTGTACGACATGGGTATACTTCTATACATGCAGGAAAAATATGTATGTATACACATAATATAAAAATAAATAAAAATTTTAAAAGAAAAAACGGTGTATTAAAACAATACATAGTTCTAACTTCTGGCATCCAGGAGCTGAAGCAACAGTGAGTGTAGATTTTAAGCAGTTGTGATAACTTAATTTAAATACTCAACTTGCATGAGGCTATAAGAAAGACAAAACTTGCAACCTTTTTGGGTGTTACTGCTGTCTACTGTTCAGTCTTCATTAGTCTACTGATGCTTCTCAATACATTCAGCACAATTTCTAAAACCCTTCATTATCAGACCAGTGCATATTTCTGTGGGTGAACATATATATCTAATTTGCATGTATATGTACATCATGCCATGTGTGCCACTGGGATTCAGGGAGTCAGCAGCACTGTAGAATCCTATGACGAACAAAAGTCCTTTCTTCCTGCATTTGTTTTTAGACAAGCATTTTTGAATAACAAATTATAACCAAACACTTGTAATCAATTTCTCAATTATTTCCTGTTACACTGAAATAATAATTTAAATGAAAAGTTACCTCTTCCTGGAGTAAATTCAAATCGTATGTCATTAAGCTCTTTTCTGGAATTTCTGAAATACAAAACATATAGCACATTAGTTTAATCAAACTAAATGACTTCCAACTTTTACAGGATGCCACGAACATGGGGAGTTTGTTTTACAGTTTTGGGTTATCTCTGAATATTTTCTTGAAGAGAAGAGTTAGTTATGACACAAGTAAGTGAATTGATTTGATTGTTTGATGAAATTTACCTTATATATTACCTGCTAATATTGCAAAATTCCATAAACAAAGTATTCATTTTACAAAATCTGTACTAAGTCAGTAAGCATAAATCTACTTTCAGTATATAAATTTTTAGAAGCCTTTAGTTAAAAATAAGTGGTATCTTACACATTTTTCATATTTTTCTGAGTTGTAATATTTTAAAAAACAAAAGTTTAAGTAAAGCATTCAAGGAAGACAATTTCAGTTATGAGTTCAAGACAATATTAAATATCAATTCAACTAAAATAACAAAAAGTATATATTTTATACTTAAAAGTCTATCCTAAATTCAGAAATCTCTGAGTGTTGAAAATTTCCCCACTGAATATATAAAATTTTATTTCAGATTCTAATATAAGTCTCTAAAATATATGTATATATTCACCTAAAAATAAATGATAAAAAGCAGGCATGGTAGCACATGCCTTTATTCCTGGTACTTGAGGGGCAGAAGAAGGTGGATCTCTGTGAGAAAATAGCCTGTTCTACATAATGAGTTTCAGGGCAGCTGTAGCTTCAAGGAGACCCAGTCTCAAAAAAGACAAATAAATAAATAAATAAATAAATAAATAAATAAGCAAATGTCATTGAGCAAATATGAAAAACACTGCAGCACAAAAAATCCAAGATATAATTTTCCCATTCATATGAATTCCAACTAATGACACTAAGGAGAGGCACATCATAAACTATTAAAAGTTAATCAGTTAAATCAAAATAAGTTAATAAGAACACCTTAAGAAACCAGCTTACAAAATTAGTCATTTCAGTAAGAATTCAACTGTTAATTCAGTCCCCAGAATGTGCAAGACATAAACAGAAATGTCCAAATGCATGTTCCTGAACATTCTCCTGCTCTTGCTACTCAACACTAAGCAGATTTGCTTAATTCTCTAGCTTCTGAATTCTCTACAACTCTGTGTGAAGTTTCCTGATCTCTATGGACCATGCACAAACCCTGTTGATGATGTGATATCTAGTTCCTTTTAGTCTATAACCATTCCTTTGCTTTTTGGACAACCAACTCCACTAAATACAAGGAGGCCACAAAGACCTGTTGTGCACTAACAGAAAGCCCTTTTCAATGTCTAGAAAGGAAAGCCACTACTAATACATAACCACAAGCAACAGGGGTGGGAATAAAGGGACAAGAACTTAAATTCAGCTGTTGGAGTCCTTTACCTAGAAACTAGCATCTGCTCTTCTGCTGGGACCTTGTGAAGATCTGTCAACTGTGAAAAATGTAATCTGTACCCTAAAAAAGTAGAGATATAACTGATATATGAATTTGTAGCTAACTATATAGTATTCAGAGAAAAATCTTAGAATTAATTTACAATATTAGAATTTAGAACCAATAAAATTTAAGCATTGATTAATTTATTTGCAAATAAAATTAACTTTCCTCATGTTAACATATTTTATGAAAAGTTACTTTCAAGCTGATGGTGCAGCACCATTGGTAGAGTGTTTGCCTAGCTTGTATGGGATTCTGGTTTGATCTCTAGCACAGAAACACAAATGTTACTTTCCCTTAAAAGAGAAATCCCATGAACAGACTGTATCACTTTGCACTTTGGTAAGCCTCTGTAGCATTTAGTTCAGAGAGCTGAATGTTTATATCTGTTTCTGTGATCTGTTGCAGTATAACATGTCATGGAAGAAAAAAAATCCCCTAATAATTTATGAAAGAATGAATGAAAAACTTAATAATTTCTCCATATTTTAAAACAGCTTTGACCCCATAAGCCCCCTCAACAGTTTTGAGACTCCCGTGATGAGTGAACAATGTATCCAGTAACATTTGTCTTCTGTATCCATGGGTTCTGCGTCTTCGAAATCAACTAACCATGGGTCAAAATTGCTGAAAGTGAAAAGTACTGAACATGGACATTTTCTTCTGGTTATCAATCTCTACACAATGTAGCCACTACTTACAGAGCATTCACATTATATGAAAGGTATGCCCTATATAACAGTATGTAGCAACTAGTTATATGGTATCCACGTTATATCTGGTTATTAAGAGTAATCCAGAGATAATTTAAAGTATGTGGGTGGCTGTTACAGAAAATACCATACCATGTAAGTGAATCATGCATCTTCAGAGTTTTGTGTTGGTGGCAGACACATATTTCTTCATTTGATTCCAACAGTCAGCCTTTGAGATTTATAAAGGATCATTATTTTTCATTCTTTATATTGTTGTCTGTGCCCATTGTCCTCCCCTTTTTAGGTTACTACATTCACGATCTTCCAAGTTATACATTAATGAGTGGTAGAATGAGGACTAACCATTGTACATTGGAACTCTCTAATATCAATGGGAATGCTAATATTTTCATTTTTAATACATTGCTTATTTTATGTGTATGAATGTATTGCCTACATGTAAGTGCACCTATGGTGTGCAACACCTGAGGAGGTCAGAAGAGAGTATTTGATCCCCTGGAACTGCAGTTATAGACAGTTGTTAGGTGCTGGGAACTGAACTCGGGTCCTCTGCAAGATCAGCCAGTGCTCTTAACTACTGAGCAATCTATGCTGGATAGTTTTAGTGTCAGCTTGACACACCTGGGTTGAGGGAGCCTCAATTGGGGAATTGTCTCCATTGCAATGGCCTGTGGCCAAGTCTGTGGGATATTTTAACTGTTGAGTGATATGGGAGGGCCCAGCCCATTGTGAGTGGTGCCACCCACCGGGCAGGTTGTCCTGTATTGTATAAAAAAGCAGACTAAGCATGGACCAGGGGAGCAAGCCGGCAAACAGCATTCCTCCATGGCCTGTCCTTCAGCTCCTGCCTCCAGGATCCTGCCCTAAGTTCCAAATTTGGGCTCCCTAAGCGATGAACTGAGACCTGGGAGATGTAAGCCAAATAAACCGTTTCCTCCCCAAGTTGGTGTGTCTGAATGTTTTGTCACAACACTTGAAGGCAAACTAGAACAAAAATTGGTATCAGGATTGTGGGGTATTGTTGTGACAGACCTCAAGTTGGTGTTTTGGAGAGGATTGTGGAAGTGTTGGAATTTAGGACTAGAAAAGCCAATGAGTGCTTGGAGTTGGCAGTGGAGTTTGGAACAGTTATGCTAAAAGAGTTGTACATGATGGAGGTCTGGCTTGTGAAGTTTCAAAGAGAAGCTATCAGGGTTGTTTTTGTGATATTTTGAATTGAGAATCTGTAGGTTCTGGTTGGCTAGGGCTGAAGAGTCAGCTGTGATGAAGAGACCAGACTGTAAAGTGAAACCTTTCTTTTACTAGGACAATTGATGTTGAGTAGCTGAGGCTGAAAAATCAACTGGAAGTAACAAGAGATCAGAATCACTGTGGTAAAATCTTCTGAGAAGTACTTCCTGAGGCTCAGCACACAGAAGCTGTGGTCTAGAGGGGCCCAAGCCTCCATCTCAAGCTGGAAACAGGACTTGGTAATGTGTAAGATTCTTCTGCATGATTCTGGTGTTGAAATTCTGGTGTTGAAGGGGTCACAGAAGGCAGATGAGGCTTGGTACCCAGAGAGGCCAGGAAAGGCCATTGGTGAGAGTACATCTTCAGCTGCAGTGAAGATTCCAAGATTGCAGGGGTCATGAAGAGAATCAGGTTTTGTACCAGAAAAGGCTAGTAGAACCCATTGGTGAAGGTGCAGCCTCAGGTTCAGTACAGACTCCAGTTTTTGGAGACGGGATGACCACCAAGGACAGCAGCAGGTGTGGAATGGAGCTGGCCTAAGCCTGCGCGATGAGCTGTGTGTGCTGTGGATGGCAGAGCCAGAGAAGTGGGGCTGCTGAAACCCTTTGAAGACCAGAAAATCATGAGTGAATCCCAGGTGTCCAGTCTTGATCTACTTTGCTGGATTTAGGTTTTGCTTAGATGTGCCTGATTCTTCCCTTTGAAAAAAGACAGTACTTGTTTTGGGTTTTATAGGAGCCCACAGTTAAGAGACCCTTAAAAGAGACTGTGATCTTTTAATGTTTGGATTTAAGGACTGTGGGGCTTTTAAGGTAGTACTGTTGTATATTGATATTATGATATTATTATTAACATCATACCTTGGGGATAAGAAATGGAAAGCTGTGACGTGTTTACGTGTCAAGTTGACAAGGGGACAATTGTGCTGGATACCTTTAGTATCAACTTAGCACACATGGGTTGAGGGAGCCTCAAGTGAGGAATTGCCTCCATTAGACTAGTCTGTGGCCATGTCTGTGGGGTACTTTCTTGATTGTTGAGTGATGTGGAAAGGCCCAACCCACTGTAAGCAGTGTCATGTCTAGGCAGGTTGTTCTGTATTATATAAGAAATAAGGCTAAGCATGACCAAGGGAGTAAGCCAATAAACAGCATTCCTTCATGGTCTATACTTCAGCTCCTGCCTCCAGTTTCCTGCCCTAGGTTTCTACCTTGGGCTCCTTTAGTGATGAACTGTGTGACTCACGAGGTGTAAGCTGAATAAACCCTTTCCTCTCCAAGTTGGTATTGGGTCAGAGTCTTCCGTCACAGTAATGGAGAAACAAACTAATACCATCTCTCTAGCCTCAGAATTTTTTCAGTTTTTAAAGTAACCTCCTTCAAGATTTTGTATGAAATCATAAAACAATCAGCATGCTTTCATTTCTTTAATACTCTTGATTTTGCATGCTGTATATTAGCAATAGTCAAATTAGAACTAAAGTAACCCAAAAAGAAAAGATGATGACTAAGAAAGGAAGCCCTAGTAAAGTATTTAATTAAATGACATAGGAGAAAAAAATGCAAAGGTCCTCCATTAAGTGTTGATAATGTCTTTGTTCCTCTCTCATCACCTCTCATTTAGTTTGCTCTACCCAGGTCACGATAACAGAAATGTAAGAGCTGCACACAGATTATGACTGTGAGCATTCTGATGCTTTAAATATTAATACCACAAAAGCAATAACCAATCCTCATAATCCCCACCAACCTCAACTGTGGAGTTTGCTTCGGCAAGTCACACTTTTATGACACTGAACCTAAAGACTTAACTTTGAAAGATCACTGTGATTAATTGTGAGTGGTAGACTTTGTCCCATCAAGATAAAATACACTTGGAAAAATGCCTAATTGGATCTAACTAGTGAAGGTCATCCTTTTATAAAGAATTAATCTTTTCAAACTCATACATACACCTTTAATTGAAAAGTACATTTACTTTAATTGAAATGGCACAAGATACTCTTGATTTCAGGGAAGCTGAAGATATGGATGGTTTAAGGCTCCTAACTAAATTTGTGTAACTTAACAGGGGAAACACTTCCAAGGCCCAGGCTACTGCCACTGACTCTTATTAAAAACCCTCTTAATCCTAAAATAAAAGCTATTAAATTTGGGAAAGCATAACTCATTACTGCTCATGGTAGGTACATGCTGCACCAAAAATGCAAATGTCAAAGGGTTTCAGAAGGAATTTATTCTTGCAAATGAGCAATGTAATCATATGGTAGGATTGAAGATTCTGTGATGTTAGCTCTGTTATTTTCCCTACCCAAGGACCAAGGTCTGCTCCCAGAGGCAATCAGCATTTTAGGCTTTTTGTGTATCTTTTTCCTAAGATATTTTATTTGTATAGGAGAAAATACATGTACATATTCAATCCAAATGGCAGCATACTGTATTACCTGTTCTGTACCTTACTTTTAAGCTAATAAGTTGAAATTTCTCCATTTTAGTTCATGCAAGCTTTCACATC
The DNA here is from genome assembly GCA_035773235.1 of Eospalax fontanierii. Classification (NCBI taxonomy): domain Eukaryota; kingdom Metazoa; phylum Chordata; class Mammalia; order Rodentia; family Spalacidae; genus Eospalax; species Eospalax fontanierii. The sequence goes on along the minus strand of CM069530.1, from coordinate 63,368,917 downwards.
CTTTTGTATATAGCGACAGTTTTCTGTTGTATGCTATATCCTTTTGGAAGCCAGCTCTATTTTGTGAATAGACTGTCTCCAATCTTTCACCATTATAAGCAATGATTCAACAAATAACCTTGTTCTCATTTTGTTTTGCAAATACATGAGCATAAAAGTAAATTACTAATAGCAAACCACTTGGTCAAAGGATATATTCACTGGCAATTTGGCAGGTATTGTCAAATTTCTATTCATTAAGTTGTACCAATTTCTACTCACTGACAATTTATAAACATCCTTGAAGGAATGCAAAAAGAAAAGCAGGAAGTATATTAAAGAACAGGAGATGTGGGGCTTGTACCAGTGGGAAAGCTGATTCCCACACAAAAAGGGGGAAACCATTACTCAGCACCTGCTGGTTATTTGATGCTAATACGAGGATCAGATTAAGTCTATTGTCACTTATTAGTGAGGCTGACTATACAATACATGTTTATATTAATATATAAACTGGGCAGTAGAAGCACACAAAGTTTTCTGAAAAGGCAAGACTTTGATGCTATTTTTAAGAATCTACCAAACAAAGGTCATAAATAATGCACTGGCCCACCAACTGTGAGTATGGGAAAAATTAATCACGGGAAAGAAAAATAAGTCTACAGAAATGTAACCAACAAGAAAATACAATGTATAAACTTGGAATTGTTTTTACAACCTGTTCAACAATGACAGGTGTTTTTATTGGTGGTGGTATTGTGTTTTTGGTTTGGTTTCATTTTCTACCCAAATTGAGTTCATAATCCAGATTGGAATGCATAAAGCTTTTCTTCTTGCACTGTCAACAATTCTTCAAGTAACACAGTGAACCCTAAGAGAGGCAGCTAGCTAAGTGTGGTGACAGGAAACACACCGATGAGCGGGTAACTCTTCCTAGTCAGCAGGGTACAACACGAACAAGAGGGTTTTCACAGGCTAGCATTTATCTGGGCTTCTTAATGTACTGTGTCAGCACCATCTGACAGTCATTATTCCTGGAGGGATCCAAAGCCAAAATGCTGGCTCAGGATTGCCTACAATCAGCTTCACATTAATGCCCCGTAGTGCACGCCGACAGAGGTATGGAGCTCAGTTACCCTAAAAATCTGATGTTACTAAAAGATGTAGAAGTCCAAAGGCCACTCATTGCCAAAGAGCATGGCAAAAAGTACCTGTCATAGGCATTTCAAACCTTCCAGCACAGGGATGCCTAGGAATGACTGCAGAGCTCTGAGAGTGGAGAAGTCACCACAAATCCTGTGATGCCAGTGGAATGAGAGGGACCCAGAAATGGCCCTTCTCTCTAAGCAGCTGACAGTTACTAAGGCAACTGCTCTATTTTTTCCTTACTTTTGCCTAAAAATTCAAAGTGCAGGTGATGCTGCTGATGTCCAAGGATGCCACCAGACCCCATTCTTGGAATGTGTGTCCTCACATGGGAAGGATGAGAACCCCACCAGGGATCTGGTGAGGCATCATTTTCAGTTCAGCTTGCATCTTCCCTTACAGTACACTAACTGAAGGCTGTCCCCACAGCCTCAGAAGACATGGACCACCACTCCAATGGAGCTGCATGTGATAAGTTATAAGAGACAGAGGTCTGAATTCAAATCTACAAACTACTTCTTTGGCCTTCTGTGATCTATTTCCTCAGCTTCGAGAAAGGAGATCATTCCTAGCTGCTATAGCTTGAATGGGTCCTTCAACAAGCTTGTGTTAGAAACATAAACCTCAGAGCAGCAGCACAGGGACTGGGCCTGAGGGGAGGTGTTCGGGACATGTGGACTCTAATCCTCAGGAGTGAACTAATGCCGATTTAAACAGGGCTTTAAGCTACCAGTTTGAGTTCTTACACTCTTTGCCCATCCTCCAAAGGATGTCACAGAAGAAAGCTCACACCATATGCAGCCCTTGAGTTTGGATTTTCCCAGTGTTCAGAATCATAAGCTAATAATGAATTACTCATTCTGTGATATTTTGTCATATCAGCACAAGACAAGCAAAGACAAAGTAATCAATTACTACCTGTAAGTACGTGCTAGGTGTTTACACGTACTAAATGCTCCAAGCTCAAAGAATCTGTGAAGCAGGTACTACCACTACCTCTGCGATGTAGGAATTACCAAGATACCATTATTTTCCAAAGAAGGTGGCCCAGTTTGCTTTCTATTGCTGTAATAAAAACACCAACCAAAACCAACTTGGGAAGGAAAGGGTTATTTTATCTACATTTCCCAGATCACAATTCATCACTGAAGGAACCTGGAGGCAGGACCTGAAGCACAGGCTATGGAAGAATTCTGCTTACAGGCTTGCTCCTTTGGCCTGTGCCCAGCCTGCTTTCTTATACAAGCTAGAACCACCAACCCAGAGGTGCCACCATCTACAATAGGCTGGGCCCTCCCACATCAGTCAACAATAAAGAAAATGCCAGACAGATGGCCACAAGCTAACGGATGTTCCCTCCGCACAGGGAACCTGGGAAGTTAACCAATGATGCTATCCAACACAGAAGAGAACCGAGTATTCCAAGGCACAGAAGGGCATAAAACAAAGAAATATGACTAAACAGCAGACTGGAACTAAAATCCAGCACTTAATTTAATCATTGTCACCCATAATCTTCTCCAGTGCACAGCCCTCATCCAAGGCACTTGCTTCATCCTCTCAACACAGGTCTGCAGATGTTCCAACCTGGTCTCCCACCTTCTCATTATAAATGTAGGCAGGAGCTGGCATCTTACATTAAATCAAATCTCATGTCACTTCATACCTACCTTTGCTTAAAACCTCTACTTTCTACATCTTATTCTTTTACTTTTAATCTTGGATATTTCTTCTTCATCAACAGACTTCAAAATTCAGGTTCCATTTATTATCATAGACTTTTATTTTCATCTTTTAAAAAAGCACTTTCAGATCTGTCTTCATTGTCCATTATTATTTTATATAGCCGATAGCAACTACGATTTTCTAACATTTATGAATTTTTATGCCCAAATTCCTTTTATTTAATTTGTGGATTAATACTTCTTTTGCTAATTTTTCATGTGGCTGGAGAAGAGAAGCTGTATATTGCATCACTTCCTCTTTTTCTTAAAACAAAAAGCAAAGTCCTTAGGAATGACCATCCCATTCCTGGCCCCTGCCTGGCTTCCCACCCTGGCTCTCCTGTTGTTCCTCCTGCTCACACCATACATCTCCTGCCTCCCCTTAGTTCCTAAGATCCTGTGCAGTGCAGTGCTTTGGAAGAGTCAGTTTCTGCCCCTTCACAGAACTTCCTGTGGTCCTGCTTGCTTTTCCTGTGCTGGACTACTACTACTACCTGCTCTTGGGTGGCCGGAAAAGACAATGAGGGTGGCAGGAAAAGGATGACATTCTTGCTTCCTCCTGTCTCTCCAGGCTCCAGTGCTGTGCTTTACATACATGATTTTGCCCAAGAGTAGTGTTGTGGTTATTACTTTTGTGTCTGAACTGCTTAGCACCCAGCACAGTGCCTGGCAGTATAGAAGTAGTATTTATTGAATGAATGAATTGATGACTGAATGAAGGTCACCAGTCTAGATTTAAAAATATATATATTTATTTACTTTTATTTTATGTGTAAATGTATTGCCTACCTGTAAGTAATGACTGTAAGTGCACCTGTGTTGTGCAATGCCTGCAGAGATCAGAAAAAGGCATCAGATCCCCTGGAACTGGAGTTACAGAAAGTTGTTAGCCACCATGTACTAAGATTTTAACCCAGGTCTTCTGCAAGAGCAGTTAGTACACTTAACCACAGAGCTACCTCTCTAGCCCCAACCAGTCTAGATTTTATAGAGTTTTCCCCTAAGCTTCTGAGACACTTTCTGTTCTTCCTTAGCCTCCTAGCTGTTCTTTCTATTTGCCCTAAACACTGTCTGACTGCTTCGTCAATGGTTCAAGTTCCATTGTCTCTTCTTTGTCCCTCCTTAATGATTAATTTCATATCCATAATCAGTAACAGTTACGTTCTAGAGCTGTAAATCCATTTGCTTACATGATATCTTTCCACAGAAAAGCCAACAGATACCAAAATCTCAGCACATTCAAACTGCAACCCATCACCTTTCCCCTTCCTGTGTCCTTAGGGCGGTAAATGAGATGACAGCCAACAAGCACAACCTGTAGGTATTATCTCCTAAAGAACTCTCACAATTTCTCTACTGCAAACCAGAGTTGCCATCTGCCACATATTAGAATAGTTAATTTAAAAGACAAAGGATACTTTATTCTCACACAACACACATATTGATTCCCTCTGTGAAAGCTGAAGATGTGCAGATAAAGGAAAACAGGCAGTGAAAGGTATGTAACCTGGCAGTGCCCAGATGTACTCCAGAATGAGAATAGTTATATATAATGAGATCTGAAAAGTAACAGCCACTCAAATTAAAGGATAAACTGAGGGAACCTTCAACATAGGCAGAAACAAGAATCTGGAGGACAGTTTCCCCCTTCATCCCATGCCACTCTGAAGCAGTGTCCCCACTCATCTCTGGGCTTCCCCGGTGGAGTGATAAGTCAGTGCTGTAGAACTGGAGTAGGAAGTGCTAGGGAAGGAGGTGCATGACATAAGGAAACAGAGTCGTATAGGTTCCTGGGAGCTCGCTCATATGAACTTAGAGCAATGGTGTCAGCATGCACAAGACCTATGCAAATCCAATCAGACAGAAACCCAGCCTAGAACTGGGGAAATGGGCAGCAGGACTCAACCTTAGCTGAAGAACTACTGGCAGCTGATAACTGCTGGGTGAGGGAGAGCTGATCTTCTTAAAGGGAGTGACTCTAGATAGGCTGACTAGAGTTCATTGAATGAACTTGCACTGAGGGATGACTGGGGACACTAACTTGACTCTATAGGCCTTAACATAAATAACAGAATGCATGAAATCCAGTGTTGGAGGGACCATTTGAGGTGCAGATTGGCGGGGGGGGGGGGTAATAAAGATGATTAAAATGTTTTGTATGAAAGCACAAAAAATTCATAAAAAATGTGCATTAAAAAAAGACCTGGAGAGTTCCACACAGAGCAACCATGCAACCATGTTTAGCAAGCACTCCCCTGCCCAGCTTCTTCTGCAGTAAACAGGAAGTGATGCTCCCTTCAAGATTAAAGAAGTCATGTAGAAGTACCCTGTGAGCTCCTGGTACAGCTATGAGGTATTATTATGCCTCATATTTTTTGGGAGGGGGGAGGCAGATAAATTTGGCAAAAAGTCATGGTCTGGTCCTTGAAGAGTTTGCAATCATCCCAGAGGATAACAGAAGACCACAAATCAGAAGGAAAACTTAATGTAAGGGGAATGGCAAGATGGATCAACGGGTAAAGGCATTGGCCACCAAGCCTGACTACCTGAGTCCAATGCCCTGAACCCACAACATACAGACACACACACACACACACACACACACACACAATCAATCAATCAATCAATCAATCAATAAATAAATAAATTTAAAAAATAAACCAGGGCTTGAAAACAGCAGTAGGGAAGAAGCACTGAACCAGTGCTAAGGACCGTCCATTTACCTCTGCTGACTCTTGCTGCAATCCATCCTTCAAACCCCTGTCAAATTCATCTTCCTCTCAGGTAAAGGTCCAATCACAGAATCATATAATTTTACAACCAAAAGAGGCCCTAGAGGTCATCTGATCCATTCCCCTCATTCTTCAGGTGAAGCAACTGAAGCCAAAGAGATTAAGTGGCCTGCCTAAGATTATAGAGATGGTTAATTCACTCAATACTCCATAAATCCTTATTGATCACCTACTAGGTGTCAAGCCCATGCCAGGAACTATTAAAGGCAGAAATGACATTCAAACCTGGGAGGTGAGGCTTTTTTTAGACCATTGCTCTCTGTTCTACATGGTGGTTCTCAAACTGCAGGTAGAGTAAGCAGAGGAGCAATCTCTGACAGAGACTGTTTCCCCCAATCACACTCCCTTGCCCAGTTAAGAAGCACTGTAGGCAATGAGACTCTGTGTGCAGGAATGAGTTTCTCATGAATGATGGAGTAACAGAAATAAATAAGGTTGAGAGCCGGAGCTGTGCCTTCCAGCATCGCCCTCCAAAGGTGTCTGCGATCAAAGTCCTCCTGAGCGTGTATTTCCATGTACCGTCTATCATAATGCTCCAGGTGTGTCAGAATAACAACCAAGTCACATATCACCCCCTTTCTATTGGTGCCCTTAAATTAACTTATCTCAAAACAGTTTTTATCAATGGGACATCAAAAAGGTGAAAATTTATTTCAGCATTGTGTCTCTACTCACCTAGAAACAGGACCTTGGTTTAGAAAATATAAGTTGACAGCATTCAAAATTTGAGGATGCATCAATTCATAAGCTGTCACATAGCCAAGCATCAAATAGATCAGACATATTGTTCCTTTGAACAACAACAAAACATGAGTACTACCCGACACATATATCTACACTACACACACCTCACAAATCACATATATAAACACACTACACACAAACTACACTAAGCACACACAACATACAACTCATACAAATACACCATACAAATACCATACATATAGTAGTTTTAAAAACAGTATCTCGACATATTCTTAAAGACCATGTCCTTAAGTATTGGCTGTTTGCAGGCTTTTCTGCAACCAGAACTGTAGGCTCAAGCCTCGGTTGTTTCCAGTAGGTCGTTCTGTAGCCTGATGGACAGTTTTAGATTCACAGCCTATAGAGAGCCCAGGAGTCCTCAATGTATGATTTAACATGGTTGACACCTACACGAGAGACACATGCAGAAACTCCAGATGGGCTATATAGTGCTGACATCTAGGAATAGTCACCTGCAAAAATTATCACCTAAAACAGTAGAGGCAATCCAAAGTAAGTTAAGGTGGTTTTCTCTAAGATTCTCACAGTACAAGGATCTTGTTGACCACCAGGTTGAGAGCAGTTGTTTCCCTCTTTCTTCTCCCTAAACTCTTTCTCTACTATATAAACTTTTTGAAATTGTGAAACATACTTCAACAAATAGGAAGATGCAAAGAGAAATAAGCAAATCCTTGTTTACCAACCGTCTAGGAGACTTTCATTGGTATCATTCTGCTCTGTTTACCTTATAGCTGAATACATAAAATTTTAATAATGTTTCACCTACATACCACAAAATCAATTGAGTTAGTCTCAGCTATGATAAATCACAAGAGAACAGATTATTGTGTAAATACTTTTTCCTGTCAAGGTTATGAAACTATATTTTCATGTGCAGAAAGTAGGCCCCTTCTACATGCCACTGCCCAGGAAATATATGTACTGAACTTATTTCTACTCAGTGTCAAAAATGAAAAAAGAGTGATCACATAAAAGCTGAACCATGCACAGCTGGCAGAACAAATAACAACAGTGTCATGAAGGTATACATTTACTTTTGTTTTAAGAAAAAATAGTGTGCTTATTGGATAGAAGCTCTACATATGCCCTTTTGAAAATCAACTGACAGCAGTAAAAAACAGCCCCTATTAAGAATGTTTGCGCCTCACAAATCAGGGTGTTTGGGTTTGCTGCAAACAAGGCTGTCAACTCTGTTTCAGTGGTGGACAGTGCTCTCCAACGTTATGGCTTCCAAGCCAACACACTAAGTCCTTCATAACAGAAATGTGAAGGCACCTCTAAGACACAGATTTAATAAATGTCCACTTGGAATGCAGCCATCATGTCTCAGCAGAGGTAATTATACAGACTGACGCAGTATATGGGGAGGACACTGGCAGTCCATCACTACAGCACTCCAGGAGGAGCACGCTTCAAGATGAGAGAAGTTGACTTCCTTAAGGCATAGACTATCACAAACTCTAATTAGGATGAACAGGTATGATTTTCTTTGCCTATTCAGTTAATTTTTATAAAATTCATGTTACATATTTCAAAATCAAACAAAATACATAATTGAACATTCAGTTTTTAAACATAATAGAAGTCGAGTGTATGGGTCAGTGATAAAGTGCTTGCCCAGGATGCTACAAGAGTCTCCATTTGATCCATAGTATTGCAGATAGATGGGCGAGGGGGGATATAAATAGATCCAGGAAATTAGTGAAGGGAAAACAAATCTTAGCATGTACTTGAGATGCCAGTTATTCCAGTTGAGCTCTGAAGTTAGCTTGTTTCACTTATTGCTGAAGCAGACCAAGGAAAACTACTATTCAGTACAATTTGTACTTTTCCAACAAAGAAACATGCAGACAGATTTCCCCCCCTTGGCATTAATTTCAAGGAGAGAGTTTTTTATGGAAGCTCCTTTATAAGAGACATCAAGCAATATTTTCAACTGTATGCTGTAAAAAACAGAAACTTTTTTGTTTCATATAAATGTCTTCAACTATATGGGGCAAAAGATGCAAATTTTTTCCTTCTGCATGCTGCAGGCACAATACTAAATCTTACCTGAGTAATGGTATTTCTGCTAGAGGCTGAACTAATACAGCTAAATACATGGTTTCCTGATGATTCACATTCACAAAGAAAGCCTGAAGAACACAGAGAAAAGGATGCCCTACCCCAGCCTTGGGGGACCCAGAAGCATGTTTATCAAGTGCTACAAGGAACAATTTCAGGAAAGCATCCTTTGACAAGTATCTGAAGTGGTCCTGACTCTATGTATTGACTGAGCATAGATCTTTCATAGAGCTGAAACAGCCATGGGAAACAAGTAGTTATGAGCCTCTAAAAAACTGAGCAAGTATTTTCCCCGTTGATCCAATTCAAAGCAACAGTCTATACACAAATGTATTTACAGACCAGGGTAGATGACTCTTGAGCAAAGCCACCAGAAACATCCCTCCCTGCAGAATCTGCTAACACTTAAGGAACATATACCGCAGAGTGTGAAAACTTCCAGTGGGAACCCTGTGTATCTGACTGAAAACCTGGATACAACCTTAGCTGAATCCCAAACCACCTTCTTCCAGAACAGAAAAGATCCTATTTCTACTTAAAAGTTTTAAAGAATAGAGCTATTTGCCTTTAATCCCAGCACTAGGGAGGAAGATCATGAGTTTGAGGCTTGCTGAGCTATAAGAGACCCTGTCTCCAACAACAACAAAAAGAATATATGCCAGAGAATTTCAGTAGAGCCACAATAATACAGAAAATGAACTCAACAAATGTTTCAAATTTAGCCAATTAGAACAATGAACATGCATAAATGTCCCAATCCCAATAATTTTACTATTAATTTAATGTTTAATAAAAACCAAGGGGGAAAGCAATATATAAAGTTAGTTAGCATAAGGGGAAAAGCATCACTTTAAATTGCACTTAAAATATCAAGCCATGTATGGTGGTGCACACCTTTCATCCCTGCACCCAGGAGGTAGAAGCAGGTAGGTGTCTGTGAGATTGAGGTCAGTCTGGTCTACATAGAGAGTTCCAGGCCAGGTGGGGCTACAGGGAGACACTGGCTCAAAAAAATAAAAATCAAACCAATAAAAGAAAAAATATTAATGACTAATTAATGAGGAATATCCATATCTTAGTTAGAGGAACTGTCCCGAGATTCTCCAAGGTGGTGTCATAAAATAATGACAGTTCACAATATGAGAAGAGACAAGTGTTTTTTCATTTGATCCATTACAGAGAAATGGCATCTATTAAATAACTTTATAGTTCAGTATGGATGATCTTTGGGCAAAGCCACTATAAATCCTTAAGTTGGGCTTCATTGAAATTATATTAGAAAACTGCTATTTATCTAGTTTCATAGGAAAAAGAATGGTGCTTCTAGAGAAGTGATAGGTTGCTGTTACATATGAGAGGAAACATACACAGATAAGCATGCTGATTCCACCTGTCAGAAGTCCCACTGTGTCTGTAACCCCAGTGCTGGGGGATGAAGTAAAGATAAGTCTATCCTGAGGGTTTGTTGGCCAGGTACTCTAGCCAAAATGGTGAACTCTGAGTCCAGCAAGAGACTCTGCCTCAAAAACAATAAGGTGGAGAGCAACCTAGGTATATGACATTGATCCCTGGTCTTCCTCTGGTTGGCATGAGGCTTTAGTCCTCTCGTTATACCAGCATGAGATTTTCTGGAGAAATTCCAATTCCCTGGCAACTGCTTTTCACTAGTTTGATACTCAAGAGCATCATAAGCACTGACATGTACACCAAGGGAACAGAACTGAGGACCAGAAAAAAATTACATAGTTCTGGCTAATTTTTGACGAAGATGTCAAAAACATACACTGAAAAAAGCAAGGTTATTTAACAAGTGGTGCAGGGAAAACCACATCTCCAACTGCTGAGGAATAAAATTAAATGTACATCTCTCACCCTTCATAAAAATCAGTCCAAAATGCACCTGCACTTTAATTTAGAATCTAAAATGCTAAAACTGCCAGAGGACAACATGTGGGAGCATATGTCAAGACGCAGGCAGAGGTGAGATCTTCCTGAGTAGGACTGCGACAGCACAGAAGCAGCCACAAGAACTGACAAATACAGTTACATGAGATTATAGAGCTTCTGAACAGCAAAAGAAAACTATCAGCAGAGTGAAAGATAGCCTATTGAGTGAGATAAAATCTCTGACAGGTATACTTCACATGCATAGTCGGTAAATACTAAGTGTACACACATAACTACAAAATTTAAACACCAGAGAAATGAAATTCTAGATAACTAAATGAAACAATGATTAGAACAGACAGTTCTCAAAATAAGACAAATGACCCATAAATATTTATTTTTATTTCATGCATATGAGTGTTCTGCCTGCATCTATATAATTATATCCATACATGCTATGCCTGATGGGGTGAGAAAAGAGCGCATCGAAGCCCCTGGAACTGGAGTTATTGATGGTTGTCAGCTGCCATGTGGGTGCTGAGAACCAAACCTTGTTCTTCCGTAAGAACAGAAGTGCTCTTAACTACTGACCGATTCCTCCAGCCCCCCACCCACCAGTAAACATTTTACAAAGTGTTTGTCATCCTCAGGCACCAGGGAAATGAAAATTAAAACTACTTTGAGAACGAAAAGGAACGACCACTGATCCAGCTATACACCACTCTCACCCTACCAGAGATACCTACATATTCAGGTTTGTTTCTGCTCTAGACACAGTATCAAGGAGATGGTATAAGCCTAGATGTTCCTCAAAAGATTAATTTATAACAAATATATGGTAGCCATATATGGTGAAATTTTATTCAATCACAAAGAAAAAATAACAAAATATATAAGAAAATAGATTGATGTAAAAGTCATTACATTAACTAAGGCAACCTGGCACAGAAAGACTCCCCCACAAAAAAATCACACATTCTCTCTCACATGAGGTCTTATATTTATTTTATGGTTATATATGTGTATATATGTGGGTGTATGTGTCTAGACCATGGAACTAGAAAGGGGACCAAGGCAGAGGTAGAGTAAGGGAATACATGTGACATGAAAATGAAAAGAGGACATAACAGAAGTAGAAGGTGTTCTGGTTGTTTTTGTTGGCTTGACATAAACTAGTCACCTGGGCAAAGGGAACCACAACTGAGGAATTTCCTCTTCAAACTGCTCTGTGAACATGTCTGTGGGGCATTTTCTTGCTTATTAGCTGGATGTGGAGAGCCCAGCTCACTGTGGGTGGTGCCATCCATGGGCAAATGGGCTTGGGTTGTGTAAGAAAGATAGAGGAACAAGCCAGTAGGCAAGGGATTTGGATCCCTTGATGAAGGATCATAACCTGAAATAAACCCCTTCCTTCCCAAGTTGGTTTTTGGTCAGTGCTTTATCACAGCAGCAGAGAGAAAACCAAAACAGTGGGTAGAAGGGTGGAAGGAGATAAACAAAAACAAAGTACATATGAAAATGTTATAATGAAACCTATTACTTTATATGCTAATAAAACACAAAGAACCACATACTTACTTTTCCGTCCTAAAATAATTAAATAAAAGCTGGGGGGAAAGAGGTTATAGATTTAAAAAACAAATTAGTCCCATTAAAGAGAAGCCAAACAATTCACATGCAACAACAGGAAAGGTGACTGGCAAAAATTTCAGGAGCTGGTGTTAGTCTGTCCATCAAGGGCCCTAGAGTCTAAAAATGCAAACTCAGTTAAAGGACTTTCTTTTGGAGAAAGAGTACTTCCAGGTTACTGGACACTCAGCTTGTACAAGGCTGCTTAGGGAGATCTTTTCCAAGGTTCTACCATCTAGGTACTCAGAGGCTACTGTGGTCATAGTCCATATGGGCCTTGGATACTGACGGAGCCAGCAGGACAACTAAGCATCCTCTCTATTGGGCTGGTTTTTGCAGACACATAAAATGCAACTGTTATGACATCCTGAAGCTACCACCAAGATTTTAGAGAAAAGCCTGTATAGTTAGGGAATGCATGACAGGGTCAGGGTCCCCTCAGAGAGCTTGTCATGGGGCTATATGTGAGCTGAAGGTACAAACCAAGTTCCATAAGAGATGTTAGAATGCCTAGAACATGTGATGTCTGATAAGGAATGTTGCAAGCCTCAAATGCGATCTGCTCAAGAGAGGCTATATGGGCTGCCCAAGCCCACTGAGGTTCACACCATGACACCGTGTGCTGGAAATGCATTTAATGTCTGCCCTGCTCAATTTTTGTCTTGCTTTAGTCCCATCCCACCTTTCTTTTCTCCTGTTCTTCTCTTTTAGAATAGGAATGTTTACCTGGTGCCACTATATATTAGAAGCATGCCACTTTCTTTTTGATTTTAAAGACCCATAGCTAAGAGATAGCCTGGTGTGTGTCAGCAGATCATTTACATTTAAACCTTTCCCTCACTACTAGAGATTAATCCTAGGATCCTGCAAATGCTAGGCAAATGCTCTGCCACAGAGCTATCTCCTCGTCCTTTATTTTTAATATTTTATTTTGAGATAGTGTCTCACTAAGTTTATTAGGCTATCTCTGAACTTTCTCTGTTCAGCTAGAGCAATTCTTGAACTTGCACTAACCCTGCCTCAGTCCCCAAAGAACTGGCCTGTAGCACCAAGCACAGCAGGACTTAGGCTTCTGAACAGTGTTGGAACTTTTAAAACTTTGGGACTCATTAAGCAGAACTAGATACACACTGCATTATGAGACAGCGAAGAGCCTTTGGGGAACAGGGTAGAATGCGTTTGAAATTTGAAACTGAAATGTCCCCCACAGGTTCAAGTTCTGAGCCTTGTTCCCTGGCTGGTGACACCATTTGGGAGGTTCAGACTTTGGAAGGAGGAGCCTAGCTAGGGGAATTAGCTCACTAGGGGTGGCCCTGTGAAGGTTATCCCCAGACCCTGGCTCCTGCTTTGCTCTCTGCTTCCTGGCCCCAGATGGGAGCAGCCACTGCTACTGTTCCCAACTCCACGAACTCTTGGTGATAGGCTAAAACTTTGCCAACTGTGAGCAGAAATGAATCTTTACTCACTTTTTTTTGTCAATTACTTGGTCACGGTGGCACAAAACTAATTAACATATTTTAGAGCCATAAGTAATTCATATGATTTTAATAAGAATGTTTGAAAATTTTGAACGTCATCTTCCACGTGTGCAACTGCATAGCAAATCCAGGATTTAAGAACCAGGGATAATGTATTCTTATTTAAGAATCACTAATAAAGATATACCTCAAAATTTCCTTTATGAGTCTTTGACTGACTGATCTTTGCATCCAGGATGTTAATTTCTAATAATTTTCATATTAGTTTAGCTTTCTTGATCTCTTGACGTAAGGAAAAAAATCTAATAAAGAGACAGAATGTATAAAAGCTTTCACTGCACAGAACTATATGTGCTGTGCACTCTGCACACAACACACTACTTGCCTTATTATAGTAAATTCATAGCTGTGCTTTCAAGGAACAAGGTACTAAAGAATAGGACCATGAGATCTGGATGGAAGAAGGTTTCCACAGGACAGCCAAGATGACCCTTTACAAGTAGTTTATGTGGTCAGAGTATCTCTCCATCAGTTTCAGACAAAATAATCACTGACTCACTGTCAACTCTAATTCAAGAGAACTGTTTTACTAAAAAGGGCAAATTTCTGACTGTCCACTGGAAAGATAAAGGTAAAGTAAGTCACTCAGGCATCAGGATCCAACATATGGATCAGAGAGCAATTAAGTTACATAGTAACTCTCCCCAAGGGCATCACACAACATGGATACCAGGACTTGGCACCTACATAAATTCACGATAAATGTTCTTGAAACTGAAATGTTTCAAGGGGTGCAAAATTACCCCTTTCCTCATGCATGGCATTTATGAAATAGAACCATACTTGACAACATTACTAGGTATCAGGGTGACCAAACAGAAATAAATAACCAAAGTAACAACAACAAAGTTTCTGTTTGTTGGTAGTAAACAAACGTACTAAAATTGCCACATAGGATAGAGATGAAATTATAGACTATATGCCACATTAGGCATGAATCTACCTGTGAAATGGAAGAATTCCAACAAGAGCAGTGAACCAAAAGTCAACAACAGCTATGATGGTGAGTTCAGTCTGGGCAGGATTTAGAATGTACCAGTTATGGACTGGTCGGCCCTTGGTTATGCACAGAGGCTTAAAGCATGTGACATTTACGATTCTAAAACTCTGCTGCTAAGCCACCTGCGCAGGGAGCCGCAGGATGGTCTGTCATATGCCACACAATCATGTGGCTGGCATACAGAAAATACAGGAGTACAGTTCTGCAACGACCTCTCTTCTGCCTCTCTCCTAGTCTCTCATCAAAATCCTTCAGTTGATTCTAAAAGAAGGCAACAGAGAACAAAAACTATTGACTTACAAGGTCCAGTCACCTCAAGGCACTTGGTTCAACTTTCCATGTTTCAGTATGTTCAGTTATATATAACATGAGTCAGTATTAGCAACTCCTCACAACATGATGGGGGAGCTTATCAGAGAGGCAAAGACAGCAAGTGTTTAGTCTGCATCAGTTAAAAGTATCAACTGTAACAGTATTTACCTGCAGAGTACAACATGTCAGCTCCTAGTTCTGTCCCCATAATCCTGACTTCCTCATCTGTTACTGTTAATCTTCATTATTAGCTTCTCTGATTTTAGAATCACCTAGGAAACATACCTCTGGATGTATCTGTTAATAGTGTTTCCAGAGAAGTCTAACTGAGGAGGGTAGGCTCACCCTGCATGTGAGCTGAGCACCAGTACACATCTCTGACTGCTCCCTGACTGTGGACACTACGACACTAACCAGATAAGGCTGCCGCCAGCACTCCTTTCCCACCATGATGGACTGCATCCCCTAAATTGTGAGCCAAAATAAATCCTTCTTTAAAGGTGCTTTTGTCAGGTATTTTTTCAAAGTGATGAGAAAAGTAACTAATATATCTTCTTTCATCCATCCTAAGCAAGTGTGTTAAATCCTTCACTGACTCCTATAGCAGTCTCTAACCATAAACCTCATCATATATGTTAATATTTCAGGAAAGGGTCTCTATATTGTCTTAAGGACTCCAAAATTCTTTGAATAAACAGGATTTGATTATTTGTAGGTAGAAAAGCCACTTGTCTTCATGAAGCTCAGGCACTGAAAACATAAGCACCAACTTGAAAATTTTGACTGTGATGAGAGAGGGAAATAAACCCAGGACAATCAGGTAATTCTTCTGATAACTTATCTCACACTTCTTTCTGTTATAATTAGTTTAAATACTTGTCCAATCTTTCACTTGGTTAAAGGAAAGATTCTAGTTCCATGATCAAAGTTGGTAATGAATACTTCAAGAGTATGTCACAATATGGCTCCTGTCTGTCAGTTTAGAGAAATCTCCTAAGAAAGGAGATGCAAGAAAAGCACCCAAATGGCCACCCTTCTGGCCACTTTTCTTCCTGTGGACCCGTAGAAGTGTGCACACCATTGACATTGTGTGCTCAGCGCTCCTGAGTCACTATGGACTCAGGAGCACTTGAAGGAAGAGTGCTCCAAAGTCAGGCTACTCTCTAATTGTGATTCTCATCATCAGTGTTACTATGGGTCTGTCACTCAGAATCGCTCTTGGCCATCAGTGACAGCATGGAGTGTGTAAAGATGACATTTCCATATTTTGTATTCTCAACATTAGAAACCATTTTGGCTCACCAAATAAGCAGCGGGTGCCATGCTAATTATGTAACTTTTTAGCACACTAATAGGATCTCCCACTGAGCCAACTGGTAGGGAAAAAATACAATTCTAATTTTGATGTGCACTTTAGCATACTGACCTTCTTCATCTTGTTGATGTGGCCATTAATAAAACATTTTAAAATGACCTAAAAAGGTTTTTTATGAACTAGAGTGTGGATTTAGCTGCCAAACAGCTGGGTATTTGAAAGAATTGGAGCTGGTATCAAAGTTGGCTGTCGACTTAAATTTGGCCTTGAAATCTCCCATGTTTAGATGGCTATTCATGTTTTTGACCGGTTATATAACTGAAAAAAAAAATGATTTCTGCAACCGAAAAGTCTCAAAAGGTTGTCACTGTGACCCTAGAGATGAGAAAACTGTGGTGAACCAACAGCTCTTCTAGGCAATCTCCAGAAACGAGTATATTGCTCAAATGGGAGCAAAAATGCTTAATCATATAATGAAACACGTTCAGGAGCAGAAGAGCTAAGGTGGAGGTGATATAGTCTTCAGATTCATAGATCTCTGGCTGGTTGAGATCCAGAAGCAGCACTTATTGTGTACTTCAGAAGTCAAAAGCATCACTTAGTCACCCACTTCTGGTTTCTACAAGTCAGAAAGGACACCTGGCAACAACAGGACTCCCATCACCTGCTGGCAGAACTGGGAGCACATTCTAAGGAGTTGTCCTTTTGGAGAGGCTTAGAAACAGAGTGAGATGAAGAGGCTGTGCATAGGACCATGCTGTTAAAGGGTGACCTCCAAGTACTCTAATGGGGAAAGAATGATCACTAGACTTCAGCAGCCAATCAGTAAGAACAAATAAGCTCCAAATAAATCAAATTCATTTCTGTTTTATTGCTTTGTTAAGATGAAGACACCTTTGGGGACATGGTATGAATTCTTTTAGAGAAATAATAGAAACATCACTGTGCCCACAAGTATGTACAATTTTACATCTAACTTTAAAAGCAAATTAAATTAAAAAAAATTTTTTAAATATAAAAGTGGATTATTTTCTAGACTAGAAACTCATTAACTATCCAAAGGTTTTTTCATGACCTCTTCAACTTTGTCAACCTGAATATTTTGAAATTTGGCTCACCAAAAATGCAACCTATGAAATCCAATCACTCCTGCTAATCTATCAAATTAAATTAGCAAAGATTACAAAATGATAATATGAAATGTAAAACACTGGCAAGGGTACATTCAACCAGACGTTTCTTTACTGCCATCAGGGGCATAATCTAGTGGCACTTTTGACAGACTTGTTTAGTAATACAGTTTCAAAATATTTAAGAAAGTTATATGCCCTAACCCTGCTTCTACATCACTGAATTTGCTATGTGAAATAAATTTAAAAACTGACAATTTTCTATACAAAACTAGCTTTTAGAGCATTGTTTATGGCAGTAAAAATCTGGAACCAAATTGAGTCTCCAATGATGAGAACATAGTTAAATCAATTGCAATCAAATAACCACAAGATGCAATATTATGGTGCTATTAAGATTGTGGTTATAAAAACAATTTCTAATGACAAGCGAAAATGGTTACGATATGATCCTAAGTGTATAAAGCAGGGTACAAAACTGAAGATGCAGTAGAACTGGAACAACAAAAAACATACCCAGAGTAAAAGGAAAAGGAGGAAATGCATTGAAATGCTAATTGCATTTATTCTTGAGAAATGGCCCTTTGGGTAACCATTTTCTTCTTTATAACCTTGTATACTGTTCAAACTTCCTCTAGGGAACATGTATTACTTTTATAACCGGGAGTGTTCTCTAAAAAGACGGTCAAATAGTGTTGCAAATACACTGTCATTTGAGTAATGAAGACTTAAAAGAAAAAGAAGAGATCTACATCTACAATATTTGATAAAAGCAATCTTCATATCATTAACTGAGCAAATGTTTGTATTTTTTTAAACCAAGGATTAACAAGGACTTAAACCACCACACTATCTCTGCATGTCTATCTTCTCTGCAAATTGCTACGGGTTATTTTCTCTTGGCACCTAATATAGTACTGCTTTGCTACTGACTAAGCACTGAAGAAACACTCACTGAACCGAATAAGGTAATGACAACTCTCTTTTGGCACATGGAATTGTCATCTCATAAAGCTTCTCAGCTTTATGTCCTATGTTCACAAGTCCTGTAACTTTACACATAATGAAAAACAAAGAGGATAATATCTCTCCTAATATAGTCTCCTATCAAATTAAATAATAAAGGGGTTGCTTCTGATTTTCTTTTCATTAAATACCTCCAAATACTACTTGGTTTTAAATAATCTGGTTTCATATCCACTTTAAATAACATATAAGAAAGAAAGAAGCTGAGTCATGTACATTTTTTATGTATATGTGTATATGTGAGTACATGTGTGTGCATGATCATGTGTGTGCTCATGTGTGTACATCCATACATGTGCATTCATGTGTAGACCAGAGGTTGACATGTCTTCTTCAATTGTTCTCTACTTCATTTTTTCTAATATGTTCTCTCACTGAACCTGAAGCTTCATAATTTGGCTACACTGGCTAGCCAGTGAGCTACAAGGATCCTCCTGTCTCTGCCTCCCCAGCACTGGGATTAGGAGCACATATCATCATCCCCAACTTTTATGTGGGTACTGGAGATCCAAACTGAGTTCCTCATGCTTCCATAGCAAGCACTTTATCAACTGAGCCATCTCCCTAGCCCCTCTTTATCTTTTTCAATAAACGTTTAATAAGTTTTCTATTCTGGGACCTAAGCTAAGCACGGAGGACAGGGTGAACAACTCAGCTTGATTTATTAGCTATGTGGAGATAAAGCCTAGTGGGATGATCACAGGATCCACTCTTAGTAGTCACGTCCAGGATCAGCTCATTCCTCAGACTTCATTATTTAACAGGTTAAACAATAAAATGCCAAAACGAGGATTACTAGAACAGACATTTGTTAAAGTTAAAACGAAACCATGCCATTCATTCATTCCTTACAGTGAAATTAGTAGAGATGTATTCAGAATGCAAGAACTAATAAAGTTCCAAAGGATGCATATAGGCTTACCGGACAACAAGCTATTGTTCTGACCTCTATGGAGAGTGACTGCACAGGTAAAATCACTTCTCCATTGTGTAGTTTGAGTATGATCTACACTGTATACTTGGGAAAAAGTATTTCAGCCTCCTATTTTTTTTAACACAGGATCTATCTTTATATTCTTGACAACATGTTTGCAAATGGGATCCCCCTTGTCTAGGGGAAATAAAACACAAATTCTTTCAATTTCCTAAGAGTATTATAACAGCTCTAATTGCTCACTTGATGTCTAAGCATGAGAAATCTCTTCAAGCAACACACAGTTCACAGCACCTTGGGTGGGTGTCAGAACTCTTCTCATGTACTAACTGCTGCCCTTTCCCTGCCAAAGGCATTACCTTAACTCTAAGCTCAGGGCTCTCTTCTCAGAGATGATCACTGGGAAGAAAACAGTCAAGATCCTGGTTCAGACCCTGAAGAAATAACCTGAAGCTGTAAGTCAATGAGCTCCTGATTTCTAAAGAGGATCTATCTAAGAAAATACTATTTAGACCATTTTTGCACTCCTTGAAGGAAATACTGTAGGCCAAGTTCTCTACTGTGCTCTCTGAGACCCTCAAAAGAAAGGATATGAGATAAACACTTATTAAATTCAGGTTTAAGCAAAAGCTTGCCTATATCCAATGCTTTAATCTCATAGCTTTGCTTTCATCAAGAGAGAAGAACTATATAGACAATTCTAATTTTCTTGCTGCTAACAAGCTGAGACTAAATTTCCTACTCAGAGATTATAATTACATCACTTTGGATGCCTGGCCCAATTTTCTTTCCCCTCTCAAGAGAGTCCACATTTTCATGTTAGCTTCGTTTTATGTGTCCTATATTGTGTTTTTGTATTATGAGTTACTTCAGATCATCCCTGGTAAAAGGCAAGGTAGAAATAAACCATTTCCGCTTGTACATCAACACTGATTCCACGTCAGCTCCTGTGGATATTTTTAGAGTCTCCTTTAAAAATATCAGTCTCCTTTCCCCAGGTCATGATTCATACACAGCTTTCCATGAATATGGCAAAGCTCCTCTAGTTATGAGCATTCTTTCACAGTTTAAAACAACGTAATTTGAAAAACATTTTTCTCACAGTGTTTACTCTCTCATTGATAATACTAGCACATTTTCAAAATACACATGAATTAAAATGTCCTTGCCATCATTTTATACTAAATGTATGCAAGTCTCCTTTAGAAGGGGCTTGGAAAATGGCTGGGTGGGATTCTTCTGACTTCTGACAAGACAAGATGAAGAATGAAAGGCAATAGCAGAGTTGAGTGCTGTGAGGGCCCCAAAGAAGCTCCAGGAATATGGAAATCCAAGGGGATCACAAAGTCACATCACCAAAAAAAAGTAAGGAAACCTGGATAAGACCTAGGACTCTGGGAATCAGAAACAAGGAAGCAAGTAGGAAGCAAAACCCCAATAGGGATGGATCCTGGATAACAGCCTACAATAGAGAGTAGGATGAAAGTCTACAGGGTTTCTGTGTTTAAATGCCTGGTTTTTATGTGTGTATATGGAAGGGTAAGCTTCCTGCATGTACCTTTTGGCCTGAATCAGTGTTTACCTCCTCTCTGGTTACATTTTCCACAAGTATCTAATTATTCCAATAAGTCATCAGCCAAAATTAAAAGAGGGATCAGTTTTGAAAGCTATTTTCTGAACACTCAGGGCAGTTTCCAACCTTTTCCTTCACTATTGAATTAGCATATGTCAGATGAGGTCACATGATCTCAGGGTACTACAGCCATTGTGGGTAAGCATCTATCTAGGAGAGGATTAGCTCTCCAGAAAGCCCTTTCACACACACCTTCTACTCATCTGAGTAGCATGCTTCCTTTTGTATACAGACAACAAACAGGGAAGCTACAACACAGTTCCAATTTTAAGTAAGGAGAGCACAGTAAAAGGGAGGGCTTAGAATGGACAAATATCTGAGACAAACCAGCAACAGAACTCAAAGATGCTAATTGTAGCTCTCATTCTTTTAATTTAGGTGCTCTGTGAGGTCTAAAGACTGAAGTTCTGGAAAGATAGCTCAGTTGTAAAAGTATTGACTGTTCTTGCAGAGGACCCAGGTTCGATTCCTAGTACCCACATGTTGGCTAACAACTATCTGTAACTCCAGTGTCAGAGGATCCCATGCCTTCTTCTGATCTCCACGGGTATTGCACAACATGGGTGCACTTACACACATGCAGGCAATATACTCATACACATAAACAAAAATATAGATAATAGCTTTTTTTAAAAGACTGAAGCTCCTGAGGACAGTAAGCTCCACCTACGGTGTATGCCAAGTGTCATGAAAATGTTAGGGAGTGCTTACAGCTCTGTTCTGATTTCTTAAGCCCACAGTCATCCCCCCATTAAGAACTATTATTTTTTGGACCTGCTGTGTCACCAATATACGAGTCCACTCAATGACTTTCCAACTACCAGGCATTTAGCTATAAAGATAGAACAGCTTTCAAGGCCTACAGCTACTCAGAAACCAGGTGTGCACTTTCCATTAGCATTTAACTTGTTCTATTAGATTTTTAAATAACTGCAGGCTAGCATTTGGCCTATGGTGAATACTACAAAAAAATGCTTGTGATACAAACTGAATTAACTGACCTGGGTTCTAATTGATTTGGGTTCTATTTATTAGTCATCATCAGCAAAAAAAATGAAATCCACCAATAAGTAATGGAAGCAAGTCTAATCTGGAAGCATATGATTCCTAGTTTTCTAAAACTGAAAATAAATAATGAAAAATCACAGTAACAGAAGCAACCAAGTTTTATACAGGCAGGAAAGAAAACTCCATAAAAATCCCCTAAAATTTAGCTAAGCCGTATTTCCTTGCTGGATTAAACCCTGCTGCCACTGCCTTAAATCCTAAAATAAGAATGCAATAGCAACAAGTATTCTCTCTGCAGATCCTCCTTGCAAGTGTGACCTAGTAGGGAGTGGACAATACCTTAGGGTTAGGTCAAAAGCAAAACTCAAGCATTTCTGACTACTATAGAGATTCAGGCCTCTACTAATATAATCACAGTCCTTTTCCAGGCCTTCTCTAGCTTTTGACTTGAACTGCATGAATAGTGCATATTACTCTCGCTAAATATTTTGATCTTCCTCAGGTTTCTGATTCTGGACTTTCAGCAGCATTATTATGCATACATTAAATAAGGTAAGAGGATTTTAATTTCCATTTTTTATTTGTGCTCAGGAGGCTGCAGATTATGCAGTATAGAAACCTCCTAGAGTGAGAATGTCTTTATATAAAATTGTTCCGCATACTCACAATTCTTTATTTTAAAACAGTAATAGATGTGGGCATTATTACGAGGATTTAGCCAGCAGAAAGCAACCTCTCAAATCAGAGGAAGGATGATGCGTTATATATTTTTTAAAAAGTCGTTATTCCCTTCTCAGGAGAGGTTGTTTGAAAGTCCTTGTTTCTCAATGCAATATGTTAAAATGTGTTCACATGGCTCCTCTCCCAAGATATGCAGGAATGTATAAATAAAAACAGCAGACTTTTGAGGGACAGGGGAAAGGTCCTTGCAATTCCATTGAGTACATCAAGGGTGGTGTCAGTTTAACAGCTGAGATAACCTCCCTTTAAGGTAACCTTAGACTTAATGGACCTTTCTATAGTTTCAACACTAATAATTGAGTCAAGAAAAAAAAGTATGTCATTTCCTCAGCATTCAATATGCAACTTGAAGTCCAGGGCCACTATAATAAGTATGGAGTCTTTAAACATGATTTACTGAATACACAAAACCATTTCTAGCCTAAGAGAAGCTACCAAGCATACGCTTGATTTGTCCTTAAATTAATCTTGGTGAAATACTAGAATATGGCCCACAGGCTGTTTATTAAAAAAGGCACTAACACTGAAAAGAGCAATCGCCTATAATTCTCCAAGACACAGAGGGAAAGGCAGAGGAGAACCAGAAGTACAGAAAAAGAGAAGAAAGCCCAGGATTAATAAGAACAGTCCACCCCATGAAACCCACTAATACACAGTCACACACTGATGCACTAAAAGCAGTAGAGCCAGTGAAACCAGGGAAGGTTTTTCAGCACGGCGGTCAGTGTAGCTCTGTCTATCTCACATGGAAGGAGAGGCATGCTGAGCCATCACAGAAGACAAGAGATAGGAAGGAGACCAAGGACACACAGGTCACAAGGCCTAGCACGAACCACCCACTCACATCCAAAAACTAGGTAACGATTCCAACAGACCCATTATCAAGGACACTAGTTATTTCAAAGTCTCCTTTCAAGCAAATATAAAAATATGAAAAAATATTTATTCTTTTCCAGTAAATATGAAGATTAATTCACTGAACAGGAATCACCCTAACAGAAAAGAAAAAAGAAAGTATACAATATAAAGATAACTCCTCACAAATTATATAGAATACATGAAAATTAAAGGCATAATTCTTAAAAATGAACTATAGGTTACGCATTCCTAATCTGAAAATCTGAAAGTCAAAATGATCCAAAGTCTGAAACTTTTTGAACACTCACATTACACCATAGGTTGACAATTCTTCACTTGTCATTTATTTTATGGGTTATAGTCAAAGCACAGGCACAGTGAAAGTATATTCATACCTGCAAGGTATGACTATACACATATATAAAACATAGGTGAATTTTGTGTTGAGACCTGGTTCTTATCCCTTAGATAGCTCATATATCAATATATTTAGAAATAGCTTTTGAGTATATAGACATTTCAAAATCTGGAATTCAAAGAGTTCTTGTATGAAGCACTTCAGATAAGGGACAGACAACCTGTACTCATGCCTGTCTTAGAAACTATGACAGACAAAAATAACTTTAATACTTCAGTCTAGTAAAAAATAATCAAGTTGGTCCTAAAATTGTGCCTCAGTACCTTTTCACTTCTTTTCTGAAACCTAAGAATTTCTTCCTTTTGATCTGCAGAGCACAGCTGAACATAGCAGAACAGATCATCAGGCATCCATTCCCTAGTGCAGAAACACCAAACTGTCTCCAGACTCACCTACTCCACAATGTTCACAGCGGAGCAGAGAGACTTCTACAGGCACCTCCAGGCTACACTGATACTCAGAAAACTGTATTATTCTTAATGGTGCTACCTGAGTATTCAGCATATGTTGCCTTGTATGATTATTTACTATTTTCCATGTTTATATCTCGATATTATTAAAGAAAAGTGCAATATATTCCTTAAAGGCCAAGCTTCATGCTTCATAACACTCTGCGTGACAACCTGTCCAGCAGGAATACATACTAAGTAGGATTGAGTGGCTTTGTCAGAAGATAGGAAGTGAATCTTTTCTGTTTGGATGCTAAGCTACAGATAAACAGGCACCAGGTATTCATTTTCTAAAGAGTACTAAGGTTATTAGTGGTGAGCAATTCCTTCTAGGCTTAATAATAATTGAGCAAAATGTCTATGCCAGACCCAGTTATAACCTTTGATTCCCTCAATCATTATCTATATAAATTACACAGACACACACAAAGAGAGAGAGAGAGAGAGAGAGAGAGAGAGAGGAAAAAGGAGGAGGAGGAGGAGGAGGAGGAGGAGGAGGAGGAAGAGGAGGAGGAGGAGGAGGAGGAGGAAAGTAGAATGTCAGAATCATCACAAATCCACAGTTCAGAAGTGTGACATGCCCACAAACAACCCAACTTAGGCTGTCCCCAGAGTCCCTCATAGCTATAGCTATGGAGGTGCCTGTCAAGAAGGAAAGCTGGCACCTCATGGTTTCCTTATCCTCTGAGCAATGAGGAGAAAACCAGAGAGGCAGGCAAGGAACAGAAGAAGGAGGGGCCTTAAGGTACACACACACACACACACACACACACACACACACACACTTACTTGTGGCACTGCGTGGCAAATAAGTGATTAAAAGGCTGCCGCCATTGAGCAACCCTGCCCCCACTTACCTCCTATGGATTGCTTCTCACTCCCTCAGCTGAAGGGAAGAAGGAGAGCTTGCCAGAGCTCTCCAAAGGGTCCCACTTAAGGTCCATACCAAGGAGCTAACTTTGGCACAAGTGTCTCAAGAGGACAATAAGAGCAGATCATTCTTAGAAAACCAGTGACAACCAAAAGGAGAACCAGCCCAGAAAGAGGAGTGAAAGAACCGTGTTCTCTTTTCAGGTACAAGGGACAGGTGCATAAGGAGACAGGATAAAGCCTAGTGCAAACTTATCCCTTTTTCTTTGTGACCTTCAGGAACAGGAGAGGTTAGAGAAACAGAGTATTCTGGAAAAAACAAAATCTCTCAGCTACTTGGATATTGCTAAAAATACTCCAAGCAAGCACCACACTTCCCTGCCTCAGAACAGTTAGACTAATGCAGTCAAAAGACCAGTCTGACTCGGATCCTTGGTGTGATTTACAATGTGAGAGTTTAAAATGGTACATCCATGCTGTGGTAATAAACATTCATTTTAAGCCTTTTAGGGGAGTAATACTTCATCTGAACATTCTCAGAGAGGCCTTTTCTTTCGGGGGGGAGCAAAATGGTGCAATCAAATCATAAAAGCAGAGTGATCAAAGGCTGGAAACCCCATCAGTGTTTTCACTGAGCTGACCTCCCATCTGTCCCTCTGCAAGAAACTCTAGAACCAGCTCCTGACAAATATGTAGAGCTTGAGTTCCTGGAATCTGTTTAGCTTCACCATTAAGGCAACAAAGACAAATGACCTGGCACGTTGATAAATTCTCCATGAAGAGCCTCGAAGGGCTGTCCTAAAGTACCCACTGCAGCATGCTCTCACTTCCCACTGATCAGCACAGAGGAAACCCCAAAGGATGGTAGGAGACCAGAGGCAATTCCCTAAGGTGCCACATGTCAGAGAAAGAGTTTGTCTTCTCACCTGGACAGATACCCTGTTGGACTTTTTAGAAAAGATACATCCCTGCAAATAAAACTGTGCTAAAGGATTCTGAAGGCAGCCCCCATAAGCATTTTGTGGCCAGGTATGCTAGATATATGCTAGATATTCTATCTCTCCAATATTCAAATTCATTAATACTTTCATAAAAACTCATATTTCCTTTGGAAATTAGAGTTACTTATCTACTTAACTCACTGAGAAAACTCACAGAGTTAAGGAGATTACCAAAACAAATGTAGTTACTTAGAGTTATAAACTTCCCTCTTAGGACTGCTTTTAATGTGTCCCAGAGGTTTTGTGTTGTATTATCATTTTCATTTAGTTCCAAGAATATCTGTATTTCTTTCATGAGTTCTTCTTT
The DNA here is from genome assembly GCA_035773235.1 of Eospalax fontanierii. Classification (NCBI taxonomy): domain Eukaryota; kingdom Metazoa; phylum Chordata; class Mammalia; order Rodentia; family Spalacidae; genus Eospalax; species Eospalax fontanierii. Next base: position 63,342,391 of record CM069530.1, on the reverse strand, counting down.
GACCCACTCATTATTTAGAATGTGTTGTTTAATCTCCATGAGTTCGTGTAATTACTAGAGCTTCTTTTGCGGTTGATTTTAAGATTTATTGCACTGTGATAGAATGCATGGAATCATTTCAATTTTTCTGTATTTGTTAGGGTTTGTTTTGTGCCCTAGTATATGATCTCTTTTAGAGAAACTTTCATGGGCTGCTGAGTAGAATGCGTATTCTTTGGTACTTAGGTAGAATATTCTGTAAATGTCTATTAGGTCTACTTGATGTGTGATACCATATAATTCACATATTTCTCTGTTTATTCTTTGTCCAGTTGACCTATTGAAGAGAGTGAGGTAATGAAGTCATCTGCTATTTCTGAGCTGGGTGGAAAGATGGTAAGAGTCAAAGGTGGTAAGTGACCACAAGGAAACAGAGTTTTCCAGACAGCTGGCTGGTTCCACACACAAACTCACAGCAATGGTGACAGCATGCACAAGTACCATGAAAGCTCGTAGCAGACAAAATCCCAGCACAGATTCGGGGAACCGGATAAGAAATCCCAACCCAACCTAAGAAAATTTTGGCAATGGCTACTGGGAGAGGAAGAGGCAGTCTATTATAGGGATAGGATTCTTGGTAGATTGACCAGTCTCTACCTGAGATGGGAGGAGGGGCAGATGAGAGAAGGGATCTAAATACCATTGAATTATGTTGTATGAAAATCAGAAAAAAAATCAATATTTTTAATAATGCAGATTTATTTCCTGAAACAAAAATATGAAATTTGAAGTTCTCAGATTAGTGGGATAGTCTGATTTCTACTTGGGCAAATAGTCAGAAACTCAGAAGATAACCTCTAGTTACTTTATGTATCCAAATTTTGATTTTTAGACATTTATCACGTAATATTCATTTTGCCATATTTTCTCAAGAGATCACAGTTCTGTTAACCTCTTTCTCAGTCTATATTTCATCATCTTTCATAAACTTGGACCAAGTATGGCCACTTCTAAGAGGTCACCCCATGGCCAGCACACTCACCAGGTCTTAGGCAAATAAAAACAGCTGGAAAATGCCTTCCACTAACTTACTCTTGCTTTGCTCCTTCTGCTTGCCTTCCTATGGATCCTTGGTCTTACAGATACATAGCTGTTTTATTCTCACTTTACTACCACTGGCCACTGTCATCCAGGCTTGGTAGCATATACAGATAATTATGTCATCTATGTCATCTTTATCCCAGCTCTACAATTCCAAGCATGATTTCTTGGTAAATGATCTCAAGTGATTAGACTCAAGGCTTCCTCTACCCCATGAACTACCCTCAATAGAATACCACTGACTAGTTGACTACACTCGAGCAACATCCTAATGAAACATGCCATCGAGAAGACAGGTCTTATCACCAATGGCAAACGGACCAACTGGCAATAACCTTGGTTTCACTGGTCACCAAGTACCTTTTCAACCACCAGGCCTTATCCCTCTTTGAATTCTCTGTAGATGGCATCAAGAAAAAACAACATGAAACAAGCACTACAGAAGACTCAGGATCAGTGACACCAGAACAAAGAACCCTCCTCTATAGCAAGCAGTTCCCTCCCAACTTCCAAGTAACATTTGGAATGCAGCTAATGTTGGATAATGACAGGAACAGGCAGTGAGGAAAATGAAATCCAATTTCTACATGAAAAGTCCTAAAACTTTCTTACCACATTGCCTTAAAATATTTTATTATTTTCCATTTCCTACAGAATAAAATTCGAATTCTAGAGCCTAAAGTTCACAACTGTCTCATCACTTTATGTTGGGGGCATTCTCTTTCATTCCTGGATATGCTGAGTAATTTTTAAGTGAGGATCTGCCAGGATCAGATAACACAAATTGGAATTCCTATTTAGACACAAAATAGGAGTGTGACTCCAGTCAAATAAACTAACTTCTGTGCTGTTGTCTTTGTATTTTTTCATCTGTAAGTGAGAATCATATTACTATCTATTCTGCAGCATTAGAAGAACCGGGAAGAAGGCAGGGCATTTAGTGCACTGTCTTACATGTGGTTAGCAGGCAATGCTATCTATAAAAGTAATTATTACTCCAGTCTTGATTGAAAACTTACAGTTCCTTGACTGTGCCTTTTTCTTCCTACCCCGTGTCTATGTTCATAATCTTCCTTGGGAAATAATCAGCCATGAGTAAAAAAGGCAGTGCTTATGGTGGTGAAGAGATTAATATGCTATATATGTATACCAGCAAAAACTGGGCATTAGATTCAAAAGGCAAGGACTACATGATTTGAACCTCTGTCTTAGAGATGCTGTAGGAAAGTAAACCTCCACAAATCATCTTCTATCTTCTTATCCTTAAAAAGGATGAGGCAGAAATTAGCAAGTTTCAAATGATAGTTTCTGGTACATCATAAAGACAAATAATATAAGATTTATATATACGTCCATCTTTTTTGTAGCATCTGGCATGCTAGAGACACTGGGTACCCTGCAAGTATTTCATAACAACAACCTCAAGTCAGGAAACTTCACTGCTCAACTTCAGGAGAGTCTGAGTGTTTGGAATGATAGATATTAGATTCAGAAATAGCAAGAAATGTAGGGTATACCAGAAATAAAATATAACAAAAACCAGAAACGTAACTACATTAACTGATGAGAGACACTTAAAATCTTGCTCCACCATCAAAATGCCTGAAAGTCAGAGCTGACTCTCAAAAATCCACACACATAGGGTATTCTAATAAGGCAAATGGGATTTTGTGTAGGTATGATTAGATACCTTGCAATGGAGGTTACCTTGCACTTTCCAAGAGAGCTCATCTGAATCACATGGGCCCTTAAAAGCAGAGATTTCCTCACAGTGGTCAGAAGGACATCTGATAACTGGGCAGGGGCAGAGGGGTGTTCAGCTGCTAGCTTTGTAGGCTGAAGAAGAGAGCAGGACAGAAGGATACCAGCAGTGTCAAAGACAGGAAAGGAAAGATCCTCACAGGCCTCCTAGGGAAACCTGGGCCTACTGACACCCTGATTTTATCTCACTGAGCTATTCCCATTGACCTTCTGACATACGCAGCTGGAAGACAATCCATTTGTGCTGTTTTAGACCACTAAGTTTGTAGAAATTTGTTATGACAGAGATGGCAAATGAATACCAAGACCACCCAATGAAATCTACTGTTTAGCAGAGATTTCTGACTATACAACCAATTAACTTTATGAATTTTACCAAGGAGAACAAAGTTTTCTAGCACACTTAGGATTGGAAAATAAAATTTAAATTATACTCAAAGAAGTCTGGTTCCAATACGAAAGAAAAGTTAATGCACAGAAAGCTCCCAAAGTGAAATGCGCTTGTTACCTTTCCAAGATTCAATAGTTGAAAAGAAATCTTACCCCTCATTATCTCCAGGGATATGGTAACTGAGAACAGAAATAACTTTGCAAACAGTCTCTAGAATTATTCAGTTCTGATCAAGAGGATAAGTCCTAGGAGACAATCTTCCCTGGTGACTGAGAAGAAATTTCAGAATCCTAAGAGTAGCAGGTTACTTCACCAGCAGCTAGAAAGGTAAAATATAAAATAGAAGGAAGACAGACTTTACAGAAGAACAGAATAGAAAAATAAAAATATGAAGCATTTGTCAAAAGTTCAGGCTGCTACCTTAAGTCAAAGTATCGGGTGATGAATATTGACTTAAATGTCACCAAAACTTTTGGAGGTATCCTCTCATTTAAGACGTGTTTCTGCACGCCTATCTATACAGGGACATTAAAAGTCTCACTAAAAGGAAGCGAGAGTTCACAAAAGATGTGTAAGTCTTAGGAATGTGGCCCACCAGTCCAGCACGCAGACCAACTGCTAGTCATGTGGTGGAGGAGCTCAGAACAGGGGGACAAAGAAGCTACACTTTTCCTCCACTCTTACAGGTAACACTGGGGCTCAAGTCCTGGTGCTGATGCTGCATTGTCATGGGACATGGCACACTGTACCCCAGTTGTCTGAGGACAGATGAGAAGTCCCCTGATAATGCTCTGTGCCAGCACTATAGACATAGGGTAATGGCTTCCACTTTCTGGCTACTTTCAGGTATCTGACTTTCCTTTCATTTCGATGGGAAAGAGAGGATGAGGAAGACACTTTTACTAGGGAACATTCTGCCAAAAAGGGATCTGGGAGAAGGAGCATTTACACTGGTACTTTAAGAAGTACACACTGAGACTTGAGACTCAGAAGTAGAAAAAGCCAAAGGACACTGGTGACAAGGCCAGGGAAGCAATCCAAGCTGGGAAACCATGTAAGGCAAAGAATGCTCATGTATGCACATGTTCAGTTGGCTTCTCTTACATCTGTTCCCCTCAGCCTGCACACAAAAAGTTTCTCACAGTCCTTCAGTACAGAGTCCATATTTGTTTTAAAGGGGGGTACGTAAAACAACAAACTACAGAGATTATATAAAAGTATAGATTTAGTCCAGAATAGAAGTTCTGTTGATAAAACGTAGCAAAGAAGCATGCTTTGTACATATGTCCACTGTTATGCCAAAAATAAAAAGCCGCCCGTTAAAAATCCTGTGAGACATCCTGACATAAAAAGTTGGTGAAATGTGTCTTTCCTTAAGAATCATTCTGTTTCTACACCTGTGATAGACATTTACTAAGAGTCTGTCACACGCTGGGCATTGTGTAAGGTTGTAAGAACTCAAAATCAATTTCCCACCGCCGCCAACTATCCAGTCCTGAAAGTCACCTTCTCTAACCCCAGGGTACTTCCAGCGAGCAGAAGAGTGCTTCTAAAATGTACATCAGATAGAAAAACCCAAAAGAATTACTTCAAAAATGAACTCTATCTCTGTGGTCAGTTATTGGTGAGCAAGTTTCACTCAAAAATTACTTATTTTTGCAGTTTGCCCTTTGATAAGATCCTCAGCCATGGGGCTAGAGATATGGTTCAGCAGTTAAGAGCACTGATTGCTCTTGCGGAGGACCTGGGTTTGATTCCTAGCACCCACACGAGGCCTAACAACCATCCATAACTTCAGTAATAAGGAATCTGACTCTCTCTTCTGACCTCCGTGGGCATTGCATGACATGGTGCACTTAGATACATGCAGGCAACACACTCATACACATTAAAAAATAAATAAATTAAAAAAAAATCCTCAGCCATAACACTGTCTTCTGCTCTGGGAATGTCATTGTCCTTAGCTGATACATGAGCCTTAAGCACCTCATCAAGGACCCCACGTGCTCAGACTCTTACTCTGTTACTCTGGTATATATCTACACATTTTTCACAGTATAACAACACTTCACTAATACCAAACTTCAATGCTAATGGGCTTTGTTAAAAAAAAAAAAAGTTTTCTCAGCATCCACAAGACCCATGCAAACAGCCAGATTCCCAATACAGAACTCTGGAGATGGGCAGCAGGCCCCAATATTAGCTGAAGAACTACTGTGCCGCTGATTACTGCCAGGCGAGAAATAGCTGATCTTCATTAAGGGAGTGACTCCAGACAGGCTGAACTTGCACTGAGGGACATCTGGGGACACTAACTTGGCCTTAACATAAATGACAGAATCATGACATTCAGTTCTGGAGGTGGGGTCTGGGAGGGTGCAGATGGGGAGTGGGGTGTAAAAATGATTAAGATGCTATATATGAAACACAAAAATTCAATAAAAAAATACAATAAATAAATTAAAGTTTTCAAGCATTTCTGCACAAAATCTATCCTCTTAATGTGTATGCATGTGTGTTATGTCCATGTGTGTACAGATGCATGTGTTTCTGAGCATACACGTACCAGTGTGCACATGTATGTGGAAAGCAGAGGTCAACCTCAGGTGTTCCTCAGGAGTCATCCATGTATTTTTTTTGTTTTGAGACAGGTGGGATCTGGAGCCCAATTATGCTGGGCTGACTGGCTAGTGAGTCCCAGGGCTCCTTCTGTCTGTCTCAGTCTCCCTAGAGCTGGGATAACAGAGTATACCACCACACCCAGCTTTTAATATAGATGCTAAGGATCAAACTCAGGTCCTCATGCACTTGCAAACAAACATTCATTCTACCTACTGCACTATCTCCCCAGCATCCATATAATACCATATAATATAAGCTTTAAAAAACACCCGAGAACAGTCAAAATAACAAATAATGGTTCCCTGCCTCTCCTGGTAGGCAAATGCATTATAGCTCCCCACCTCATATTTTTTAAGTACTATAAGTACTGGCACAGCTAAACAAAAGATAAAGCAATCATTTAAAAGGAGTATGCAGATTTAAATTCATCCACACAAAAAGATATCTAAAAAAAGCATACTATAAAGCAGAACTTGTTTTATAGCAAAACTAAATGCTTATGCAATGGTATTTAAAAAATTTAAAGACGACTATACTGTGTATGTAGAAGCATATTTATTACTTGTCTCTGGATGATAGAAGTATAAATGGTTTTCTTTGTCTCTTCCCCTTCCTTTTTGTGATGCTAAGGATTAAGTCCAGGGCCTCCTGCAAGCTATTGAAAGTGCTCCAATACTGAGTTATGCCCCCATCCATTTGCCACTTTTATTTTGAAAGATTAACTTTCTAAGGTGAATATATATGGTTCGAAATAATTGTTTTAAAAACTCTATACATTATTGCCAATAATATCTGTACTCACAATATCTTCTAGAACAAATATTTTAAAGAAGGCACCTCAAAATGAATGGATTTTAATTCTTCTGTTTTGCTCCCTTTACATCACCAAATCTTTCTGAATACAAACCTTCCTTCCTCTAGCATAACGCAACATTCTACAGTATCCTGAATCATCAATACTTAATATCTCTCTATATCACACCATCAAAACACTGGATTAGCATAAGACCCAGAAGCCTGCAACCTAAGCAAACTTGTTTCAAAACCACAAGAAATCCACCTAAGAGCTCATATCTTTTTCATCTGTTGACAGCAATAGTACAATGAAAGAAAAAATTAAATCAGGCAAGTGATGGGACTTGCTTTTGAAATTACCTAACACCACAAATGTTCACTGACATTTCAATCATCATCTTTAACAACGCCATGAAAAATATTTTCAGATATTCATGTCACAACATCTAATGATGGTTTATCAGGAAACATTGTTAAAAGAATACTCATGAGGTACATTAATAAGAAGACTGTAGGCACAAGAACTCAAAAGCTATCCTCATTTCTGACTGAATTCAAGAAAACCGAATCAGGCAAGACCACGGGATCAAGCAGAAAGGAACAAAGACCAACAAGCCCAACAGAGTGAAGTTCAAAAGCCATTTGTGCTTATAGGCTTTACAATGTTGGACAAAATGATACATGACTTTGAACCTTAAACTCCTCACCTGTGAAATGTCAGTACTACTACTGATAGTTTATGATGACTGTGGAAGACAAAGCAAAAGAGCCTATTCATCATGGTGTCTGGCATATAGCGAGTACTTCATCTTTTTGAGACGCCACTATGATAAAGCAAGCATATGTAATACTTTCTCTAATTCTCAAAAGAAACAGAATACCCAAAAGCAAATATTCAAAAAGCTAAGTAAAATGCCAATCTTTTTCAGAATAAAGAATTGCATTTCTAATAATTTGTCACCTACCACTCTACTGAAAAAACAAAGTGGTCCTATCAGAAATAATGTAGGACTGAAAGTCACTTATAAGGTTCACAGCCTGACATTGCCCCAGATTCATCCTGCCTATTACTCTTCTCAAAATGTAGTTATTGAAAAACAAACATTGGTTACTATGGGAACAAGTAAGATAGCATCCAGACAAAAATGCTCTCACCTTCCTGTAACTACCTTCCTCTTCTCTCTATTTGTCTTCTTACTGTGTTTATCACTTTCTACCTTGCATTAGAGTCATTTGTGCAGGATCTAATCTCACCGCCTACAAGGAAAGTTCTCAGAGTACAGAAACCTTATCTTAATCATCTTTGGATCTTCAACACAGCCTTTCACAAAGAAAGCAGTAAATAAGTGATTTGCTGAAGAGGGTAGGGAAGGAGATGTGATTGTAAAAAGCATTGCGTAACTGTACTCTATGCCTATACTATTTAACCTTTGGGGAGAAAATTAAGCCTCCCAGCCACTTGGCTGGATAATTATGCAATTAACCCTATATTACATGTTAAAAAAAATAGTATGAAGTAGCTAATTACTCCTGAATAGTGATATGATGGAAGTAGAATTCAGGCATGTTCATGCTAAAACAGCAATCAACATTGTTTCTCACAGATTGGCTTTCTTTATGACAGCATAACTTTCTAAATCTTTTGTTCACAGTGTAACTTTTAGTAGGAATTTGTTATACTGAAGAAATCCTGTTAAATTAATATTATATTCTAAAGATCACCTTAATCCCAACAAGAGAGAAAACTACTAATTTCCTCTATGGTCTTTAGCTGGTCCATCAGGATCTGATGATTCTGCTACATTAAAACAAAGTAAATTCATTCGGAGCAAATTTATGAGCGGCAGCATGTCGGAGAATCTATATACATCAATTGCTGAGGTTGGCATCTGAAAAACTTAAAACACAATCCATACAACTGAGCTGTCGAAGCATGAACAGCACTAAACACAAAAGAATTAACTCAACAGATACGTTTATCAATTTTCCAAATCAATGATTTGATTCTAAATCCTGCATCTTTCATGTCAAATATTTGACAGAAGTTTTAAAGATATTTTATTTTTATTAATGTGTGTGAGAGAAACTACAGGCATGCGGGAGCCTACACAGGTGAAGACAGGGCATCAGATCCCACGGAGCTGGACATACAGGTAGCTGTGAATCACCCAATGTGGGTGCTAGGAACTGAACTCAGGTCCTTCGCAAAACCAGCAAGTACCATCTTAACCAGTATGCTATCTCTTCAAGACCCATATTGTTATTTAACCCAAAATGCATTAATGATAAAATATTTCGACAATGTTGATTTGACTCAAGCCCAAAATGTTATAATCATGTCTTGCCGTATTTGGGATCATCCTCCTGAGTTGTGTCTAACATCTCCTGATCTTGTTTACTATACCTTATGATAATCAATTTTTTCAAGAATGACTTGTATCTTTAATATCATTAGCCACGTGTTATCTTCTGAAAATGTTTTGTTCTCTTCCTCTCTCTCTAGAATTTTATGCACGAGCATTGAATTTGCATTATTTTACCCCCTCCACTTCCTCCACATTCCCTTTCAATTTCTTCCCCTCTTCTTTGATTATTATTACACATACATCTATATATTGCACTGAGTCCATTTAGTGGTGCTCATATGTACATGTGATTAAGGCTTGACCACTTGGCATGAGATAACCTATCAAGGAGGTAGTCCTTAAGAAAACTGATTCTCCCTTCCTTCCTCAGAAGCCACTGATTGCCTGTTGTTCATCATCTAGAGGTAGGACCCCATGAAATTTTCCCCACACATATGGACATACCAACTGGAATTGTCAATTTTTTTTATATTATAGATAACATAGCCACATATAAAGTACATAACGAAAAAAAGTCTACATTTTAATCCTCTCCGGCATTTGACAGGGAGACCTAATGTTTAAATTTATTTTCTCAATCTTATATTTAACACATAACTTTTGGATCGAATCTACCTGTTCCCTCCAATCTCTCACCTACCTATCCCCACCACCTTCCAACATCATGTTCTTTCTCTCTCTCCTCTCCTCCTAAAACCCACTGAGTTCATTTTGGAGGTGTGCATACACAGGTATAAAAGAAAACTCTCTGTCCCCAGAAGTCATCAATTCCTACTTGCTCCTCAGGTAAGAATAGGACTTCATGAAATCCTACCAACATCATGCTGGGATTTCGGCTGCCTTGATTTTGCTCAAGTCTTGCCCATGCAGTCCTAGCCACTGGTGAACTCATGTGTGCAACTTCACTGGCACATCTGGCAAGCACTGTCACCACAAATAGCTACTCCCTCTGACTCTTACTATCCTTCTGCGCCCTCATCTGCAATGATTCCTGAGACTTGGGGCGGGGGCTGGTGTAATACAGAAGTACCATTTAGAGCTGAACATTCCACAAATTAAAAAACAATGCTTTTCAAGGACAACAATACCCTTTTAGCCTCCTTAGTCTTTTGCCTCCAAACACAAGAGAATGAATAAAGAAGCCACAATGTATTAGTCTTTTCTTATAGAATGCAATATTTGGAAAAGTTCAATATTTCCCAATCTTACTCAGAATGAAGATGGCTTTTAGGGGGAGGCGGAAGAGGCAGAGATGTATATAGGTATACAATGAAGTAGGAAGTATGCTTCTAGGAGGTAAAGGTGGATCAAAAAAGTCAGAATGACCTTCCAGGAGGTAGAGGGAGCAGCCACACCTATTATTAGTTAAGGACTGATGAAAGGCTGCCTTGAACTCCTAGCCAGCCTGTGAAGCACAACACATCAATGTCATGCCACACAGCCTCAGGGGACAAGAAAGGCAAGCTTCTTTACTGATACCCATGTAGGCCAGTGATTCAGAGTGAGAGCATATACAAATACTTACATATGTTTTAATATGTATGTGTGTATGCATATGTGCGAATATGTAGACAGGGGTACACATATACTGGAATCTTGACATGACAATGGAATTGAATGAAAAGGTTATAGAGAAAAGATTACAGATTTTTTTTTAATCTGATAAACAGTGGCTATCCAGCAATATATTGTGAGAGACACGTAAGTTTGCAAATATGAAAATAATGGACTAAAAACATTTAGAGAAAGCAAGCATACCAGCTACTCTCTACTCTGTTTGTATCCTCCTGCCCCACTTTACATGCTGAGCCCTCTTCCCCAATGTCATAGTATTCAGACATGGATTCTTTGGGAAGTAATTAGGTTTTAAATGAGGCCATGAAGGTGGGACTCAGAAGAAATGATAAACTTTTCTCTTACCATTCTTATGCTGTGAAAACACAGCAAGATGGCCCAAGGCCTTAGACTATGGCTTTCCGCTCTCATAACTATGGCAGATCAACTTTCTGTAGTTTCAGCCACACAATCTAGGTCATTGTCTGTGATGTATTGAGCAAACTGGAACACCAATAGTTAAGCATGAACCTGTATTCATTGAAAATAAGTAAAATTCATTTCTCAGGGTTAGAGACATGGCTCAGCAGTTAAGAGCTTTGGGCTGCTCTTGCAGAGGCCCTAGGTTCAATTCCCAGCAGACACATGTTAGCTAACAACCATTCAAAACTCCATTTCCAGGGGAGTCCAGCATCCTCTTTTGACCCCTGCAGGCATTGCATTACACAGGTGCATACACTCATACATGTAAAATATTTGAAATTCATTTCTATCATTTCTAGTGTGTGTCTAGGTGTGTCTGATCTAGGGAAAGGGCATTAATGCAGTCTTAATTTCATCAATACATTTAACAAATCCTTTTATGATATTCTGTTGCGCCCGCCTCGTCCAGCAAGGAAGACGCGACCCCGGACTCTTCCAAAAGCAGTTTATTCAGGAACCTTGAACAACCTTTTGGCTTTTCAACTTTCTAACTTCTTCTTCCCTCTCCTTACTGCTGCTTCTTCTCCTTCTCCTCCCGGGGAAAGCCCGCCACAGAGTTAAATTCCCTCCTGCCAGCCAACCCCAAACTACCACGTGGTGAAAGCAGATAGGCGCACACATGCGGAAGCAGGGCCAGACCTCAGCCACAGCCAATTATGGAGCTGTTTGCTCCAGAGAGCGCCCACCTCGGGATGGTGGGAGGCGGGAACAGGCGCCATCTTTAAGATGCAGCAATCCGCGGCTCTCTACAATATTCCTTTAGGTATCTACTAAAATACAGAACCTATTAAATATGGTTCTGGTTGACTAGCTATAACAAAGAATGATAGATAATTACTTCAAGCCACCACAAAGAGTCATTTTTCAAACAATTCAACTTAAAAAATGATCTCAATAGAGACTTTTCAAAAGAAGACAAACAGCCAGCAAATATATGAAAATATTTTCAACATCACTAATCACGAGAAAACTGCAAATCAAAGCACAATGAGATATCATTTTGTCCCGGTAACGGCTATTATAAAAAAGATCACAAATACTACTGAGGATGTGGGGAAAGGCAACTCCTATGCACTGTGTGTGGGAACATAACTTCGTGTGGGCTTATAGGAAGCAATATGGAATTTCCTTTACAAATGAAAAACAGAATGACCAGATAATCTAGCAGTTCACTCCTGGGTAAATGTCCAAAGGAAAGTAAGTCAGTACCTAAAAGCTTCTGCGTCCCTATGTTCACTGTAGCAATACACATAACTGACAAGACATGAAATGTCCATTGGGTGATGAATGGAGAAAATGGGGTCTGTACATACACACAATATTTCTGTCATAAACAGCAATGAAATTCCATTTTCTGAAGCAATATATATATGAAACTAGATAATATTATGCTAAGTGAAATAAACTAGATAAAAGAAGACAAGCACCACAGGATCTCACTTAAACAGGTCTCCTAACTGAGGGTAGAATGATGGTTACCAGAAGCTGGAGGGGCAGGAAGAGTAGGGAGACTGAATGACAAGTACTGAAATTCCAAGAGAAAGGAGGAATAAATTCTAGCACTCTATTCTGATTAAGATTGATTAACAAAAATTCAATAAAAAAATTTTAAGTGAGCAAACAAATAAAATTGATCTGAAGAAAAAGGGAAAAAAAATCTAACAGGTTAACTGATATGGCAAAAAATAAGTCACCTCTAGAGTTTAAAAACATGAGTTGTAGTTCGGACATAAGTTTAGAAAAAACAAAACCAGCTCTTTTGAGCCATTGCTGAATCACGCTGAACTTACTGCCACCATGCATGGCTATTTCATAACGCCATGACAATGAGCTGATTCAGGAGAAACATAGTGTGAGCTGTGGAAAATCACATGTCCTTACTACTGTTTTCCAGCCTGCTCAGACCACATCAGGAGTCCTGCATTTAAATACGGGTGCTATATTCAAAGGGACAAAGGTAAAGCTGGAGAATAATCACATGAAAGGAGCTCTGAGGTCAATGAGATGTAGATTAAACCAAGTTAAACACATTTCTCTCCTCCGAACGTCTTAGAACATTTAAAATGCTTCAAACACTATGTTCCAAATGTGTATGGTGTACATGCATAAAGGGATAGTACTCACTGTCTCCTAGATGTACTCAAACACAGAACCTATTTTACATAGCATCTTTGAGGTCTTCTAATCGATGTCACAAACTTATGAACATGACAACCTAGATCCAGGACAACAAAAATAGCCAAAGCAGAATCACTAAATGTTAAAAACAGGTGAAACACCAAGACAGGGGACAATATGGAAGGGTATCACAGGAAGCTAAGCTAAACATACTTGCCACTCTATCTAGAGAAAGAGGACAAGCCTTGTAAATATTCAAATGGCTCTCAGCAATGTGACAGAAACTGCTTGCTTCATATTACTCTGGTACTTAGAGAAAAATAATGTATACAGATTAACATCAGGAACGTATTTGGACATGCTGTCCATGAGACTTTTATCCAGAAAATCTGAGATGTACATCCAAGAGCAGATTTGAAGCTCACAGAGCCTAGAATAGGACAGCTGGTTAAATCTTCAGAAGGAAGCATCAATAAAACTTGTTGTATCAAAAGGGTGACTATGGAGAAAAAAGTGGCCTGAAATGTGCTCAGAAGCTATCAAACATGCAGCAAAGGCATTAAGTAAAAGAAGTAGAACACTTCAGGAAGTAGAAGGCTAATTCAATGAATGCCAAAAGTCAATTCCAACACTGCATTCTGAGTCTAAACCGCAGACTCCTAGTCTTAATCACCTTTGTGCATCTATAATGGATGCTGAGCCTGACATGGAACTCCTGGTACAAAGTAGGATTCTTCATAAATATCACTGATTATATGAATAAACTGACCAAGCGAAAAATAAATGAAGTATTTGCTTCCAAAGGCAGAAAGGGAACAGTCTACTTCATTCTATGAAACTGCTAAAAATACTAATTATGTATACTAATCAAAGCTATTGTCTTGTAATACTTTTACTTCTTGGCTGGAAAATCCACTCTGAATTAAATCTCACCCGGGGCTCCTGGGAGGATCTCCTGGAGGTACATAAAAATGCACCGCAGACTGTACATGACCATCCGAAGGACGGGACACTCATAGCAACAACAATCTGTCCAAAAGGACAAAGAAAACTTGGGACTGGAAGCTAACCCTGACCTTGAGAATATACTCACATTTCATAGCCACAGCCATGGACATTTCTATTAACCACACATACTTTATGTGTGTAAGCAGAAGAGAATATATAACACTTTTAAACACCATCAGAAATGTGATAGCATTTAGATTGACCTCATGAAGTAGGTTGTCTGCAATTAGGTTTAACCAATTTTTCTTTTGGGAAATCACATTCTTAACAAAGAACATCTGCAAAGATGGACCTTTCAGTTAAAAAGTTCTTAAAATAGAAGCAGCTTTCGTTCACTAAGCTATGGGCTGTCGGGCACCATATTTGTATCCATTTCCTAGAAGAATGAAAGTGCTTTCAAAATATATCTGTCATTTCTCCACAGTAGCTGATCAAATCTGCCACTGAAAAGTGTTCTGAACAGGCAACTTGTAGTATAACATGGTTTATTTCTGTCAGAGACTGACTGCTGAAGTGTGAAAGAAACTCATTAAAAATCTCTTACTGTGATCTTACATTGTTAAAAAGAAAGAAAGTAAAAAAAAAAAACAATAAAGAAAAGGCAGGAGGGAAAAAACATACTGAAGGGGACAAGAAGCCTACAGTCACTCTCAAACGGTGCTTTCTGTTCTCATTCGTCTTCCACGGGCAATGAAGAGTGCAGTTAGCTCTGGAAATATGGCATACACTGTTGTTTGAGGAAATCAAATAAGTTAACAGTTTCATTAACCTAATATTTTGAAAAGTTAATGAACGAGGTCAGAATACTGTACTATAGGAAAAAAGATGCAAAATGAGCAATAATAGTATTTACCTTAATCTTAAGACGAGGTTGACTGCACAAGAAGCTTCTCTGTAGTCTTCACTAGCTTTGGGTTGGCCCTTTAGAATCAAAACAATAGACAGTGCTGTACACTTTATGGAGAAAAGAAAGAACAAAATCATCTCCCTATAGCCCTATCTGGAAAATTTGAAACTAGTACTTACACTTGTGGGTCTTACTTGGCTCCACAACACTTCTACATGTAGATCAGGAAGATGCTTAACTCTCACTGTGGTGTGAATGCTTCATACAGAGAGCCTCTGTCACAGGGTGGATGCCATGCACAACTGACATGGCTACAGCCAGTCCAAATTAAGGACAGCCATATAAAGTGGCACCTTACAATCAAGCAAAGGGTTGCCATCCACCGCGCCTTGAAGATACGCAAAGCTATGAAAACTTGACTGGTATGATGGTGTCCATCTGTGATTCCAGGACTCATGCAGTGAAGGCAGAAAAATTATAAGTTTGAGCCAAGCCTGGGCTAAAAAGCAAGACCTCTCTCCAAAAAGAAAGGGCTAGAGATGTAGCTTAGTAATAGATAGATTACTTGCCTAGCATGTATAAGGCCTTGGCTTCTAATCCCAGAATCTATCTGGGTAGGGGCATGTCATAGGCAACTTATACCTCAGGATTCAGAGGAAGATAGAGCACAATAGTCAAACATTAATCTTTTCTGAATTTCTCACCTATTATCCTAACACAGATCATTAGTCATGGATGCCTCTATGACACAGCCTATTCCTGTATCCCTAGACAGGAGCATATCTCCTTGTTAGAGCAGGAAAAGTTAAAGATTTCAAGTAAGACTTGGCTCTGGTTCTGACTTCCTGTGCAACCATGGGCAAGTCATTCTTGGAACTCATTTTTCTATTTACAAAATAAGGAAAGTACCAATCTCCAAAGGTTGATAGAAAAGTAACAGATATGAAAGTGAGCCACAAATTACAGAATGTTAACCAATACTTCCTCTTTTCTTATTTCCTTTTCTGTTTCCTTTTTTGTTTTGTTTTGTTTTGTTTTATATTTTTAACTTTCTGACTCATTCCAAATTTGTCTTTTATCATGAAGCTAAGTCCTATGGTTCATCTCAGGGTCTTTTACCGATTTGGTTGATATAGTATAAAGACCATAACTGAATCCTGGTTCTGCCTCTGACCAGCAGCATGGCCTTGCACAAATCACATAGCTTCCGTGTGCTTTTCCATGGCTATAAAAGACAAGGATGAGCTCTCAGGAATCTGAGAGACTTCCAGCAGTCATGAAACACCTCACCTCCTTTCCCTATGTGCTCCTTTTACAGCTGTTTTGTAAAGCAAATAGCAAGTAAAATATAGTCAGAGTTGATCAGAATATACAGATTCACACAAAAAAATCCACTGTGATTCTAATGCTGGTGATGCTTTACAGTATAATCACTGTGAGAGCAAAGCGGCTTGCCTATTAATTATAGAACAAAACAAGCACGTGGGCTGTACCATGGCTCTGTTTCTACATCCTTACCTGGATTGCTTCATCACCCAATACAACTCAGAGGACAGGTCTCCTGTCATATACCTCTTATAATTATGTATTCTAAATGCATTTCACAGTCACTGGATTATTATTTTAACATGACAGGTTGTAGGAATGAATTGGCCCAAATGATTCAGTGATAAAAGAATTACTCGTTATAGAAATTCAACTAGGTGTAAAGAAAAAAAGTATCAATTACTCCACAATATTTTATTGCAGGAATATAACAGAGTTAAGAGTCATTCTCTTTGCTTCTGCTTCTTTTCCACAGTACCAGCAATTTCAGAATCAGTCAATTAATCTAGTCTTGTTCTTGAACCCATCATTTAAGACTGGACATCTTGCAAAGGATGGTTGATAAGTGCTTTTTCTCCATATCTACTTAAGAGAGGCTTTTTTATTTTTTGTTTTTTCTTAAGCCCTTGATTTGGAAGCATTACCATGAAAATGTCTGCTCAACTAAAACTTAAAAAGTCTAAGAATTTTAGTACAAAGCATCTGAAATACAAACAATTGCCAGAGACACCCACCTGAGAGTCATGCACAGAGAGGGACTGTATTTGCTTGGGTATGCCACCAGCATTCACTGAAATCTGTTGAGAGAACCACCATTATAACACTTGAGGAAGCCAAGAAGAGATACTATGGTCACAGTATATTACCTTCCAATTGTCAGAGACCATACTTTTTTTTCTTAGATCTTAGAAAGCAGTATATTTCCTACAGTATATCCAAGTGCTTCTGACCACCCACTCTGGAGAGACCCTAGGTCGCACTTGGTTCACTATTCAGAATCTCATGGATAAGGGAGAGGTCCTGTATCTTTAACAAATTCTGGGGAGATTTGCATGCTTTTTGAAAAAAGCATGAACCACCTGTGTTTGAAACATAGTAACTTGTTCTTTTCTATTTATTCATTTTCATTTTATGTGTATAAGTGTTATGCCTGCATGTATGTAAGTGCACCCATGTCATGTAGTACCCACAGAAGAGAGAAGAAGATGTCAGAGTTACAGATGATAGTTGCCATGTGGGTGCTGGGATTTGAACCCTGGCCTGCTGTAAGAGCAGTCAGTGCTCTTAACCACTCAGCCATCTCTCCAGCCCCCAGTAACTTGTTCTCACAGTATCATTTCTCTAAGGTTGAGGGCCCCATAATTTAAGGATATGAACTAGCAAAATCTGCTTCATAAGCCATTTGATAATTCACTGTCTTTCAAAACTTTATGGGTAAAGCAACAACAAAACCATTTCCAAAGTGATAATTTTCACCGTAACTTGAGATTCTGATCCTAAGATAGAACCCAAATTATTTTTGCCTCTAGCTCTACTTTTGTGAACCATGTTCTGGAATATAACTTGAAAGACAAAAGAAATTCTAAGAGAAACAGCAATGAAAATGAATGAACATGATCACCTATTTCAAACTTATGGCCAATTCTAAAATTAGTAGAAATCATCAGGAATTCTTTGTAGCAAGTTTTCTAAAGTCTAAGAGTATAACTTGGTGCTCTCTGTGCTCCCTTAAAAATAACTCCATTCACACTGAAGTGAAAGGAAGAAATGCATTCATGTCTACAGTTACTCTGAAATGTACCAAAAGGCTAAGGTGGGTGGGTGGATGAATAGGAGATTACATGAGGGACAAAGCAAATAGAATAAGAATGGGACATAGGTGATCGGTATGTCACTATAAAATGTCTAAATGTGTCTTACTGTATGCTCACAAAGTTTTACAATAAAATGTGGGTGAAAGATGATTATGTTAGAAAAGTGATCATCCACTGGTTATTAATCAGCCAGGAGATCAGACCTCATACCAAATGACCTCTTGGGAAGAATCATGCACGCTGATTCTATAATCTGCCCCATCCTACTCTACCCCTTTGCTCCTAGGATAGCATCATAATGGACAGCCAATCAGCTGGACTGAGCAAAGGAATCACATACTCTTGAACTTTACTGTACAGATATAATCTCACATGCACTGAAAGGACTTCTCCCACTGGTATAGCACAGAGGACTCCCCTAAATGCAGAGAGATGCGTAGAATGCCAGAGGAAGGATTCATACAAAGCATGCTCATTAACAATTAGTGTAGTCTCCAGTGTCACCACTGTTGACTCACTCTGAATTAGGCCACAGTCACATAAATTCCTTTAAAACGAAAGCCTACCAAAAAAAAAAGAATCTGACACAATTAACAGCAGTCACTCTTCAACAGTATCACTGAAAATATCTCGGATTATTTTTTCTCTTAAACAATTTTCCATAAGAAGGGCATTTGAGAAAACATGTATTTTGACAGAAAGAAGAAGGAAGACAATAAATGAATATTGGGCATCACTTTGGAAATACACCCTGACAGGGATCACAGACAGGGTAAGAGAGAGGTAAATACTTCAGACTGAGACAAAAAGAAGGTATCATCTGTTCCCAGCTTTCGCAGCTCTCTGCCTAACCTGCTCTTTTCCCATTTCTAATAACACCGTGGCTAAATGCAATGTGTTATGCTGGATTGCATCCTGCTGAAGCAGAAAAAGGACATTAGTGGACAAACCAGAAAACCTCAGGAAATTCTGGAGCTTATTTCATAATAATGTAGCAGAGTTCATTTTGGGGTTGTGATAAATGTATCCAGATTGTGTGAGAACCAAAAGAGAACCTGGTTGAGGAATCTATGGGAACCCTTCACCACATCTGCAACATTTTTATAAATCCAGACTTATTATAAAATACAGTAGATTTAAACAGATTCCTAATGACTTGTTGTTATACCCATAGAATAATGAATCTCTCAACTCACACCAGACAAAGGCCTTTGTAGCAGATGGTGATTAACACAGAGATGCACCAATGGTCAACGTGCAGAGAATAAGAGACTTGGCCATGAATGGAACACCTATATCACACCCTCTCCTCCCTGTGCTCAAGGATCACTGAGGAAGAGGGGATGGAAAGACTGTGAGAGACAGAGGTGGGAGATGAATACAAGGAAACCATTCTATCTGGATACCACAGGGTAGTTGCACATATGAATACACAATGCTTGTGACAACATGCATAAGACCTGTGTAAACCAAGCCAGACAAATTGCAGCATGGGTGAGGAGGTGGGCAGGAAGCCTCAACCCTGGAGACCTACTGGCAATTAATAAATTAATAAATTCTGGAAGAAGAGAGTTAGTTTTCTTTACTGGTGTGTCGCCTGGTAGACTGTCCAGACTCCAAGGGATAGACCCACATCCAAGAGAATTTGGGAAACAGATCAGCCTCAATGGGCCTTAAAAAAAAAAAAAAAAAAGACAAATAGTAATAGAGAACATGAAGTGGGGGGAGGAGACAGGAATTGTGAAAGGTGGAGGGGAAATGGGGGAGAAGGGTCTGAATATGATCAAAACACACTGCGGTAAATTCTAGAAATAATAAAATGTTTTTAAAAAGATTACTGATCATAAATCTAACTTTTATCACAACTATTTGGAAGGCCGGCCACAGTAGCTATTAGACAGTGGCATCTCAGCTTACAAGATCAAGGCTGATAAGTAAGGCTAGGCATAACAGGAAGACCCTTCCTCTGCTGCTACACATTGATATGAAGCAAACATGTGAGAGCCGACAAGTATCAAGGAATTACCCTTTCAACACAGATGATTTTATACAGCTAAGAGCAGTCTTAAAAATCACCAGGCAACAGAAATAAATCTTCACATTGTGTCTAATATCTAGTAAAATTAATTCACCCTAAATCACAGCAAATGTATATTCTACTGAGAATATGATCTCAGATCTGGCAAACAAAAGATTTTCATAATTAACCTAGATGAGAAACTAGGTTACAAACACATCAATATCCTAATCCACTTAGGTCAGATAAAGACAGGTTTTCCAGCTGATTTCTAAAATGTTTCTTCCCTTTCTTCCTCTGTCCTTCCTTTTTTAAAAATAATTTCTGTTATGCAATATCTAAAGAAGAATCTTCAGGTACTTTCAAAGGCAGCCTTCCTGGATTCTACTCTGCATATCTGGTTTAAGAGTGATTTGTGCTGTTTTTCTAGTCAGTAATTCTGGAGCCTAGCCACAGATCAGAATCATGTGAGCAACTTTTTAAAAATCAGAGTTTGGCTAGACCTTACACCAAAATATGAAATTAGAGTCTATGGGCTCAGCCTCAGTATAATATCACGTATATTAATATTAAGGCAAATCATATCTTCTCAAACGTGCTAATTGAGGTATGGCTTTCAAAGAACAGAAGCCTCCTTGGTTAAATGCAACCAAAGGGAATTATATTTAAAGATAAAGTTGATTTCATTATTTACATGGAAAATTAGAGTGTAACTTAAAACTGACAGTCAATGTAACATTGAAAAAATCTGAAAAAAATCTGAAAGAATCTGAAAAAAAAATTCCAAAGCATTGGTCAAAAGAGAATCAATAATTAGTAATAATTGAAAATTTTAGACAAGAACATTTAAGAGCCGGGAAACACTCCTTGAGAAGCCAGTACTGGTCCTGATCCTTCCCCACACCCCTTCCTCAAAAAAAAAAAAAGCTTCAGGAGACAGACACTGTTCTTTTGGTGTCCAAATTCCTTGGTGTCTAACACAGTTCCATGCAGGCACAAGACATACACTCAATTTTTGATAAATTAATTCAGTGTACTTCCCACATAATATTGTTATTATTAAACCTTAGCTTTCATGGGCTTTTACCTTCCAAGTAGGATAAGAAGATAAACAAGTAAAGATCATTATCCATTTGCTGTAAATTATTAATTACTAGTGGGTGAGTTTTCTAAAAGATATGATTTTTAAAACAGAACTGGGTTTTCAGCATGATAGACTATAAATTTCGTGATAAAAGTTTTAGCTCTGAAACCTACAATGCATATCAGAAATTTTCTCCAGTGTAGAAGAACCTCCATATATGACCCAAGAAAAACTACATTTCCCAATGGACCACCAACAAATATCCTATTCAGACTGCTTTGATTATCTCCAATAAATGCTGTACATGATAGATCTGGACATGATACCTCAGCCTTCCCTGGAGGTCAAGTAGTCTCTCACAAACAAAGCTCTCCTAAAATGGCCTGTGTTTACTGTGGCATCTCACTCTGTCTAAACATGGCAATACCAAAGCTGCTTTTGCCAAATTTCATTTCAATTATATAACATCTTGTGATCTTTTATCCCATTCTGACCTTATAAATACAATGTGCCAATTCACACCTCTGTTGTATGTTTTCACTTCAGTGCCTGGCTATAGATGTTACTAACAAACACGAATGGGCTATCTAATGATGCAAAGGCATCATAAACATAAATGACATACAACTCTTATCTTCTAGTCAAGGAAGTTTAACTGATGAACATTACTGGAAAATATACTAAAATATTGCACATCTTACGATGCATTTCACTCTCCCAAAAAGCTGTATCGTGCACTGTGAGAAACTTGTTATGTTGTCACACTTCAACAAGAAAATCAAAGGTCTAAATATCTATAGTGCAATGGTATATATGCCCAAATGTGTATATGTAAGGAAGGAAGTTGGGCTAGGTGTAGTGGCATACACCTTTAATCCCAGAGCTTGAGAGGCAGAAACAGAAAGATCTCTGTGCCAGCTGAGCCCACATACCCAGTTCCAAGCCAACTAGAGCTATATAATGAAGCCTTGTCTCAAAAAAAAAAAAAAAAAAAGTCATGATATTTTTAATAACAACCTAAGTAACTGCCAAGAAGGAAAAAGTTAAATAAGCCCTTTCTACCACTCACTGCAAACTACACAGCAACTGAAAGTGGAGACAAGAGGTGCAGTATCTCGTGTGGAAATAGTGCCAAGATAACAAGGCAAGTTATGGAAAATTTTACAAGTGCTATTCAGCCATTCAAGTTCTTAAGATACTAGGCTCAATTTCTTTACATACAAATTTGATGGAAATTTTAAAAAACAGTCTGGAAGAAAATACAGATGTCTGAAAGAAGTGGTAGGCACAGGGGTGAGGAGGGGAAGCAGAATGCTTTTTAAGTTTGTTGTTTCATTAATTCTACAACTCTATGGTCCAGCCTGTTGAAAATCACAGCCTTCTGCCATACTCCCTGCATCTCCACCTCACTCAACGTTCTTTCTGCTGTTCCTATTCTCTTTTAACAAACCACATTAGAAGGTAAGCTCCACAAGGACAGGGGTTTGCTGCTTCTCTTTGATGAATTCCTAGCAACCTTTAAAACACATAATTGGGCACATAATATATACTTTTATACACTTTTAAAACTTCCCTTATAATATATAAAGTGCTCTACGCTTCACTTACAGGAAGCAGTTTGGGGTAGTTGGCAAATCAGAAGACTGATTTAATGATAAGATGAAAAGCTACAGAAGCCAGCTCAGGATACTGAAATGTAACAGGATTAAAAGGAAAGACTGTATTAGAAGATAGGCCTGAGCTGGGCATGGTGACATGGTAGCATGAGCCTTTAATCCCAGCATTCAGGACATAGAAGTAGGCAGATCTCTGTGAAGTCAAGGCCAGTCTGGTCTACATAGTAAGTTCCAGGCCAGCTGGGGCAACAGGGAGAACTGTTTCAAAAAACAAAACACAAAAACTGATCTTGGAAGCTGTGAGTTAGGATATTTGTAAACTTTGGTGGGAGTGTTTACATGCAAATAATGGCAAACTTCACAGAAAAAGGAAGTCCGTTCATATGATTCCTCAATATGGGAACAGACATATGCTACTATGAAATCCAATAAGTTACATCCAGTGAAGTACCTACAATGTTCAAATCCTAGTCAAGAAGCCCAACAACAATGTCTGAGATCAACTGACAGGATATTCATTCCCTAATGTATTCAGAAAATTTTCTTGCCAAAAAATATCCTGCCTTCTACAGGCAGTAAGTTATCAGAGCAATTTCAACAAGTACCTACTGAGACACTACCCTAACAAATCCTCAGAAGGAAATACCTACAGCCACCCATCTATGCTAGCAAAGCAAGGAATGGTAAAACTATTCTGTAGGGAACTAATAACAAATGCTTTTTGAGTTGATGATGGTTCTTCAAACATCTTAATCTACTCTACTTTTAAACAGAATTTATGTTTTTAATTAGAGACACTTAGAAATAAATGAAAAACTTGGGTTTTATAACTTCACTCTAGACAGAATGAGAAAGTGGGCAGGAAAGGGCAGAGTTCACGATACCTGAGTAATCATTCTAAATTCCCAGCCCAACATCTGTGAGCCAATATGTCCCCTTCTGGAGCTCCGGCACTGGTCCTTAAGCAAATGCTTTTGTTATAAACATAAAATGGAGGGAGTAATTCACAGGACAAGCATAGGAGGAGGCAGAATCTGAAGGAGAACCACCTGCCGGGCAGCACACTGAGAAAGCCCTGCAAAGGCCTTTCAGTGCAGCACAAAAGAGGAAGAGAGAAGAAAAGCTGGGGAGAGAGTGGCTTATGGCTCTGCTGCTGCTCTGCTACAGGCACAGCTGGCTGCTGCCACTTCAAATCCACTGGCAAGATATATACCACTTAGCCAAAATGAAATGTCTACTAATTAAAAAAAAAATGGGTGGGCATCATTTGTAGCCTAAAGTTTTCTGTTTCTGTAACGAGTCTTCTTCATCAAGGTATACATTAATTACTAAGACTACAAAGTACTGCGTGCTATTTAAGTATTCTCAAATTTCCTCTAGGAGTATTAGTATGCTACAGTCATCATTAAGCATTACAATAATTAATCAGATGGAGGAAGTAAGTAAAATATGATCTTTGAGTCAAAAGATGACTGGTTATCAAAGGGAAGCTATAAAAAGAGTGTTCTTGCCTATGCAGTAACACAGGACACTTAAAAATCAAAAAGAATAGATTCAACCTAGAGTTTCAACCAATTTAATATCTTTTTTTTAATACATGAAACACCTAGAAGCCAATTTTGCCTTTATGCATTCTATATTTTCTAAGCATTACAAGTTAAAAGTCCTTATTACCTAATGAGAGTCAAGGACTCCACTGAATGATTTATGTATATGACTTAACTAATCCTCATGACAACCTTATAAGCACCATGACCATCCCCATACAATGGGGAGGGAAACGGGCTCAGAGAGCAGAGTCATTTGCCACAATCTGAGTAGCCCAAAGAAACAGAATCAGAACCACCAAAGTTTATGTGCCTTCCTTTTGTCTTCTGCTCCATGAGATTTTGAGATCTGTATCCCAAATGTGTTAGATTGTGAAGCCACAACAGGGGACTGAAGGGTAAATAAACAAATATACAAATACACATACACATGTACACATAACACGCACTACTCACCTCTGGATTTTCTTCTTTTACTCTTCGTGACTAAAAAACAAGTATAGGTCTATTAATATACAAAAAATACAGCAGAAGCACAATGTAGATTGACTAGTGCTGGCTGAGCTCATTTACCTTTTCCTGGGAGGCAGCCGCTTTCCCTTCCTCACTTTTCTCATCCAGTTCATCATCGCTCCACTCCCAGTCCCCATCTTCAGTTTTATGGAGGTGGCCACTGGACCCAGGAACTCGCCTTACCTGAAACCAAAACAAGTCACATCAACCACCGACTGGGCCTGCACAGCACTCACCGGTACCACTACGTGGGTTATGGAGCACACACACAAGACTCTGAAAAATAACCTAGAACAGGAAGAACTACAAGTTAATACTCTAAAAGACCACACAGTCTGCAGATGCCCATACTCATCATCTTTCCAAAAATGCCATGTTCTTGAATGAAATCATTGCTAAACACATGTAGAACAAAATATTTTTGAAGAATACCACAAATGTAAGCCATTAAACATGCAGCTCAGTCTTCACTTCTACTTAGCAACTATATTAGCTACTACACATATGAGGCCACATGTAGGCATCAAAATTGTCTAAGGAAATACACAGAAGCAACTGGATGCTGACTGAGTGAAGGCAGGGAAAGTGGGATGTCTCCTGAAGCACACTGGGCCAGAGGTATTGGTAATCTAAGACCTACATCCACAGAGCAAATGTGCTTCTGCGTCCACCTTGATCTTTTTCAGAACCTGACATCATGTTTGAATTCCCAGGATTCTGCTCAACCTACTTGAGCAAAAGAAAAAAGCATTAGACTACTCCTAGCATACTGTGTAGCATATTCAAGACGTGCGATGACAGAACACAGTATCATCATCTTCAATCTGACCACTTCTTAGGTTATAATCGGGTTTCCTCGATTATTACAGTTTTTTTTTTCATGTTAAGATGGATGTAATCCATGGGACACACTTCAAATAGCACTGTGGATGAGAAGGCAACACCAAAAATTTTTGATTTAAAAAAAATTTAGATGTATGGCTGGCTGTTTTGCCTGAAAGCATGTAAATGTACCACATGCGTGTAATACCAATGGAAGACAGAATAGGGCATTGGATCGCCTCAAAACGGAGTTAGTCAGTTCTTAGCTGCCATGTGGGTCCTGGGAACCAAACCTGTGTCCCTGTAAGATCAGCCAGTGCTCTTAACCACTGAGCCATCTCTCCAGCTCCACGGAAGGCAAAATTTTACAAGGACAAGTAGTGGAGAACTAGCCGCTGACCACAGTGATCTGCCTGTTAAAGAACTGTGCTGAGATGTAATGAGGCAAAGCAGGGCAGCAGATGAACATGACATGAACACAGTGGCAATGGTCCACCAATTCAGAGGAATGTGAAGCAGACAGGGACCTCAGAGGCCCTGGATTAATTCCTTTGCTTTCTTTATAGATGAGATGGAGGCCCGGAAAGTAAGCGGAGTTCACACAGCTGCCAGTGCAAAAGCAAAGGGAGAAGCTATCAGAGTCTCAGATGCTGTCAGAAGAAAGTTGTATATGTCCTGTGAAGACTCTGAAAGTCTATGATGTGGAACTGGGTAGATACCTCAAAGGGGAGAGTGCTGATCCTGCAACCACAGAGTTCAGTCCCAGCACCCATGTGATAAAAGCTTGACATGGTGGAATGCACTTGTAATTCCAGTGCTGAGGAGGAGAGATGGGCAGAACCCCGTGCTTGCTCACTAGCCAGTTTAGCCTATTTGGTGACCTCCAGGCCGGTAAAAGTACCTGAGGAATAACACTCAAGACTGTCCTCTAATATCTGTACACTTATGAGCAGTGCGTGAGCGTGCACGCGTGCACACACGCACACACGCGCACGCACGCACGCACGCACACACACAGAAGGAAGTCTATGATGCGGGGAAAGACTACTTTTCTGTTATGGAAGTCTCTTACCCAGATCATAGGCATATCACTAAACCCAAGGGAACCACCAAAGAACTTAAATTTAAGTATCTGCATACATCATGTCAACATGAAGCCATAAAAAACAGTTGCTCAGGGGTGGACTGGATTTGAGAGGATTGCCATGTAGAATCGGACCACTCAGTCCAAAGATTTGGGCTCCAACAGAGAAAATTCCAAAAATCTAAAATGTTATTCATAACTGCAGTTAACTATTAAAAGATGTAGTCATTTTTACCACTCCAAAAATAACTAATTCACCTTGGAGATACAACACCTCTATGCTCAGCCTAAATACTTTTCCCACTCTGATTTTGAATTGATGAAAAAACTTATTATCATGTCAGTGGTTTTAATGGTGCTTATAGATGCTGGCAAAGTACTACAGAAATAAATGCAAAGCACACTTTAAAGATTTTAAAACAGACTGCTCATTTTCAAGACACAAAGAAATGGCTAAGGAAAGAGAAAATCATTTTCTACTGACATATATAATACAATTAATTTTCTTGGCAATACTAATCATGACGAGGAGCACTTATTAATGACTACAAATAAAAGAAAGAAGTTAGGGCTGTAACTATTATAAAACCTATTATAGGTGAAGGAAAAAAATAAGTAAAACTATGTATCAAAAATAAAATAAAACTCTGCCTTTACTCAAAATTGTATAGACCAAGGACCATCAAAGAATTAGCATTCTTTAAGAGATTACACAAAGCTCTCTCTTCCTGGAAATAGCTCAGATTTACATTCTGAAACATAGACCATGTCCTTTCCTCTGGAGTGCTGCCTTTGTGAGATCTGTCAGTTTTGTTTCCACATGCAGGATCCAAGTGCAAAGACTAAAATGGCCATCCTCTTCCACTTCCGATTTATTGCAAAATCCTAGCTGTTTCTCTCTTAGTTTTATTTGCTAAAAGAGAAAAGATAAAACAAAGTGTCTAGGATTATAGCCCAAGATATTGAAAGAAATGACAGATGGGCCTTTAAGAAGCAAACACTGGACAAACTAGTAAGTATATATATTAATTAAATTAGGACAAAGAACATTCAAAAATCTATATAGAGAAATATTGATTTAACAGTATCAAGAATGAAAACTCAAGCTTATTTCTATGATTGTCTTCAACTACTCTTAGGAATAAACCTCCAGCAAAATTTGAAATCCAGGTTTCATATTGTATTTATGTGACAGTGACTTTGAGTAAAGAGAGCAAAAATCAATTATACAATCCCATCCTTGAAGGGAGTTTGTAAGGGCAAAGAAAGAACTTTTACCTCTTAGAGTCAAGGCACCTAAGTTTCAGATGGTTTAACGAGTGTCTTCTGATACAGTACCTGAAAAACGGGGGTTCGGAGGACTCTCACTTATATCCCCCCTCAACAATGGCGACAATCCATTATCGAAAGGAACCAAGTTCTGAGTTCCACAGAAAAGATGACAGACAGGCAGACAAACACAGACAGAGGAGCAATGGGGTTCACTGGTCATTCTAGTAGTCATCAGGCAAGTGTCCAAAGCAGAGCCAGAACATGGCAGCCAGGGCAAGAAGAGGGCAGCATGGTGGGAAAACTGGCCAGAGTGCTTTAACTGTTCCCGTGGAACAACATTCAGTAAGTCTGAGCATCTACAGAATCTCAAGAGTTTCTCCCTCACCCCTGACTCCAGACCAGGAGGGAAGAGAACTATATGGGAGCCAACCAACAGACAGCCTTCCTATACAGTTCATCTGATGACACTAATGAAAGTGTAAATCTCTAACACACTACTGAGCAACAGAAGAATGTGTGTCAACCTCATATTCCTGACTGCTTATTAATCACCATCAGCATCTTCCACTACCACAAAACTTCTCCCTAGATGCTGGGTCTTGGAATGTTCTTGAAATGATATTCCCCTTCACTTAGCTCTGCTTCTCCTCCCTCTACAGACACACCATATGCCTGACTGGGCCCTGCCCCTGAGTCATGGAGAACCAGCCATCTCAGTATATCCAGGCCCCTCTGCACATGGCCGAAAGCAACCACAGTCACGCTCCTATTTTTAGGCATTCTACTACAAGAAGTAAAAGTTGCTTCTAATTAATTGATGTTTATAACATACTTGAGGCACTGCCAAGCAAACAAAAAGCCTTTTAAATTATCAAAAATTAACAAACAAAATGAGACTTGGTAAGGCTTTAACAATAAATATTTCACTTGCTCTAGGGCTCATACTCTGGCATGGGCCCTCTTCAAGCACTGCCTCCCAGTCCCTCTGCCCTGCACCTGCTACCTGGCCTGACAGCCCCTCAGGCCTCAGTCCTCTCCTGCCTGCCAACACAGAAGACCTGGAGCCAAGCTGAGTCTTGATACTGTACTTCCTCATGCCCCCTACTCCCTCCTCTGGATAGATGGCTCCATGTTTTAGTACACCACTGAGAGGAGGTCCTGGGCCAGCCCACACACCCACTCTCAGCCATCTTTAGACACACCTACACTCATCTTTCTGCCTCTAATCCTTCTTGGCCTGCATCTGCTATCTGTTCTCTGTCTTTACCATAAACATGGCTGCTTCTAGATACTACACATTCTCAGTCACAAAACAAGGTGACTCTCAGTCTACATGCCTTCTCCTTCCTCACCTACTGATCACCTTGGAGCATCTTTAGCCTTAATTTCCAAGTACATGTTTGGATATGAATATCTACTAATATCTCAAAACTTGGTTGACTAGCTATAACTTATTTGCCAATCCTCAACTTCCATCTTCATTTGACACTTTTCCAGCATTGTCTGAGTTAAGAGCTACAGATTTCATACCCCACCCAGCAACACCCACCATCCCCATCACAGTGGCCAAGGGCATCATCATCTAAAGCTCATCATTTCAATGAACCATGAACACTATAACCAAATATAAAACCAGTTCAGCCAGGCTGCATAAGAGAGGGGAGGTAATTTGTTGAGGGACAATATGGGATTAGTTGTGTGTGGTAGACAGAAAGAAAAGGCATTTTGCCAAAAAAAGAAAATAAAGACTGTGAGTCCTACAGATTTTTACAGATTCTTATAATGTTGCCAGATCAAAAGGTACTGGAGCCTTGAGGCTGGTCTAGGAGACTAGCTAAGAATAAGATGCAGCGAGTCATGTAAAAAATCCTATACAATCAGATGGCATACCCAACAGCCTACAGAAGCTAAACAGAAGCTGAGACAGAGAAGGTCAGACTTGGGGGTCTAGATAATAATCTGTACCACCATAAGTAAGTGCTTGGGTAGATTGACATCTGCTGTAAGCAGGCAGTTCCAGTGTTGCCAGAAATTTTTTATTTCCTAAAGAGATGAATAATTTGGATTCCTATGTGAATGCACATTTTTAAAGGTTTTATTTTGTTTGTTTGTTTGTTCGTTTGTTTGCTTTTCAGACAGGGTTTTCCTGTGGCCCCAGTTGCCTTGGAACCATGTAGACCAGGCTGGCCTCAACCTCACAGAGATCCACTTGCCTCTACCCCCTGAGTACTGGGATTAAAAATATGTGCCAGGGCTGGAGAGATGGCTCAGTGGTTAATAGCACTGGCTGCTCTTCCAGAGGACCTGGGTTTGATTCCCAGCACCAACATGGTGGCTAACAACCATCCATAACTCCAGTTCCAAAGATCCAACACCCTCTTCTGACCTGCAGAGGTATTGCCCAACATGGGTGAATTTATAACATGCAGGCAATACACATATATAAAAATTTTTTTTTTAAAAATTAAGTATGTACCAGTGCATCTGGCTCTACATCTTTTAAATTTTAATATAAAAGGCCTAAGGTCGACAAATATGTTAAAAACATTCCTCTGCATGGTCTAAAACAGAATATGTCATCAAGGCAAACTTGGCTCGTAAATTCACAACTTCAGTTTTATGCCCCAGAAGAGGGTATGGAGTTCAGAGACAAAGGGAAAGAAAAAGAAAAAGAAAAACATTTTAACAGGCATAGGGAGGATACTTCAGAGGGGTCCAAGGGTGACAAAAATGGAGTGTTAAATTCCCCAGTCACTACTGACACCTAATGAACCAAACGAGTGACTTAGAACAGCAACAGCCATGGGCACAGGCACTCTGTGGGTATCAGACTCCTGTTCACAGTATTTGACAAGAACTGAGAGATTCCCAAGTCAGGGCAAGCCCTCTCCAAATTCCCGACACAAATAACAGCGCAAGATAACGAAGGGCCTGCTTTTGCTTTAAGTTTTTTGTGTGTGAAGGTTTAAGGGAAAAGTGTTACTGGAAGCTACAGGAAAGAAGACCTTGTTAGGTGGTGACATTGACAGCTACAGTAAAGAAGGATACAGAAATGTACCTAATGAACTCAGTGATCGAACTAAAGAGATTTCCAGGCAGAATACCCAAAGTGACACCTGCATTCTGCTCACTGCTGATGACAAAATGTGAGCAGAAAGAGATGAGCTCAGAAAAAAATATTAGACTACTTCTCATTTCCAAAGCATCAAATATCAAATGGTTCTCAGACCAAGAAATGCCTTGAGAACTAGGGTCAGGCTCAGGGTGGAATTGTATGGCCCTTGGTAAGACTTCAGAAAGAAGAAAGGTGTCGCTTTAGTCGAAGGCCTTTTGAAGGTCTCAATCACTTGTCTTGCAGAAGTGCCACACTGAATGACATGGGTTTCCATGGCTCAGAAAGGCATTATGCCCTTGCCATTCCGCAAGGAGTCTGGAATACACAAAGCATATGTGGTATGGAACTTGCATAAGGGAGTAAAGCCAGTATAACCCATAGAAAACCCACACGGGTCTTTAGATGCTTGTATTACAAAATATTACTCAAATTTGTAGATGGGAAGCTACTGGACTGTAAAGGTCAGCTCTTCCCTACACAAGAAGAAAAGATGACAAAAGAGAAAATCTCAGATTCTAAAAAGTAGAACCAAATGCCACAGAAAATAGAAGAGGATATGGTACATGAATGTGGGACCTGAAAGACTCCTGCCAAAGATCTGTGTGCCTCTTTCACGATTTGGGGCAAGAGCATAAGATGCATGCCTTTGTGATGTATTTAGTGTGTGTGTGGCAGTCTTCTGATTAGGAACAGAACTCAAGAAGCTATGGCAATTGAACTGGTCCTCTGTACTCAGATCCGATTTAGATGGTGAGGCCCTCGAATTTGAGGTTGAGCCTGATACTGTGATGGAAAAAGACTTTTGGAAGGTCAGGGTCTTAAAATGTGAGGATGCATTTTGTTTACCAGAGAGATGTAAAATGTCCAGGTCAGAGGGTAGATGGAGTGTGGATTGTTTTTGTTGTTTTGTTGTTGTTTTCCCAAAAAAGTCCATAACAACATCTTTTGTCCCACAGGTACTTCTAGAATTGTACCACTGGACTATGAAATGATGGAGTAAAGGGCCAGGCCTGGAATCCCAAGCTACTCAAAAGGCTAAGACAGGAGGACTGTTAGTTCAAGGCCTGTCTGGGCCACAGAGTATGTTCAACTGCAGGCTGGGCAACTTAGTGAAATCTTGTCTCAAAATTAAAAGTGTAAAAAGAGGGCTGAGGACATATCTCAGTGATAGATGGCTTGTCTAGCAAATGAGGTTCTGTTTGATTTCCAGTTAAAACATTGAGTTCGATACCTCTGCTTGAATATGGTCAAGGTTCTTAGATGTCACATAAGCAATCTGACTGCTCTGCAGCTCTCAGCTGCCAAACCATCATGATGTGGAGGCCTTCAGTAGTCCTTCTGACTGCAGATGCATGAGGCCGGAAACCAACAGGCCAAGGGTTTCCCATATCCTTGATCCACAGAAAATGGGAGACTTTCTAAAAGAACTAAGTCACAAAGTTTATTGTGATTTGTCACAGAGAAATGAATAGTCAGAGTAAGGATTATGATGAGGTGATTTATCAAATTTCATTTCTGAATATAATGTGATTCCTTGAAAATTAGTAGAACATAATTTATAACCTTCACTATGCCAGACAACAGACCTGGCAATACTTCACTTTTAGGCAATGTTTTTCAATTGTGGATATGCTGGGACTCTGAGCATCATGTTTTAATTTACACATACAAATTATTTCCATCTGACCATGTTGTTACATGCCACGATACCAAGAAGAAAAAAGTTATTACCATTAATCATAGATAAGTGGCAATAGCTAAATCTTGGCCCTTATACTCAGTGATTCCTATTAACACTTTTTAAGCTCCTGCTTATAGCACTCTACAAAAATTTGGCATTCCTTTCTCTAGAACACAAAAAGACAGAAGAAATAAGGATAAAGGAAGTTTTCCATAGGTAATTAGAAAAACTTGGACAGAAAGAGAAGACTCTTCAAAGTTAATAAAGAGTGAGTTGTGATTCAAAGCATCAGGCTAGTCCACGCCAGGAACCCCTTGTAGCAACATCCTTATATTTATTCCTTTAGCATTTGCTAATGTGAGAATAATAAAATTTGATAAATGTTGTTCTCCAGAAAGTGACAAAGGAATTTTGTAACTTAGGAAATCCAACATGAAAGGGCAGTGTCTTCAAAGAGAATGTTCTGGAAGCGGAAGGGAATTCTTCTGAAGCAGCAGCACAAAACACAGAAGCAATTAGACTTCTTCTCTGTTTTAATCCTATCAGTCCTCCAATATGGCATCTTCCCAAGTTAGGGTGACAAAGAACAGTGACAAGAGCTACCAGCCAAGAAAGCAGCATCCAATTTTCAACTATTGTCTTGGGGAACTAACGTTCTGCTGGAAAGGGAGCCAAGCTGATCTGTAACTTTAGCTAATGAAGAAAACAATAGGGACATTCTGCCAGGGTGAGACAATAACACAGATGGAAAAAAAAAAAAAAAACGCTGAAAAAGCTTCTCATAAAACCAAAGGAAAAGGCAAAAATAATGTTTTGCTCTAGAGCAGAGTAGAAGCTGCCTGGATGCTGCAGTGAGCTATGAGCAACTTAAATGCCAAAGGAGGAGGTGGGGATGAGGAAGAGGAGCTCACTGCTGGCTACTGTAACTCCCAGGAAGGCAGAGGGCTTGATGGATTGATTCTAAGAGGAAACAGAACCACGGTGGTGGTCAGTTTCCACTTTCAAGTGTCAGTCTGGCTATGCTGGGTCCACAGTTATTCAGATAAACACTAATCTAGGTGTGTGACTCCGATGGCATTTATTAGATGTGATTAAAACACAATCAAAACAAGGGACATTATCCCTGGTAAGCTAGCTGTGTCTGATCTAATCAGTGGAAAGGCCTTCCAAGTTGAGACAAGGGTCCTCTGAAGAACAAACTCCCCTCTGACAGCTTCTACCATGCTGCAGAGCCCCAGCCAGGCCCTCTTGACAGCCAGTTCTTCAGACTCCAGGAAGGCCTAGCCACCTTCATAATTAAATGAACCCATTCTGTGTAATAAATCTCTTTCTGGTGTCCTACTGGTTCTGTTTCTCTGGTTGTAGCCTAACTGATCCATTCATTCCATCTAGCAGCCTCATTATGAGTATTTACAAACAATAGGCAAATTAGCCAGCAGAAGAGCAATACCAATACTAGCTAGCATTCACTGGTTTTTCTTCGTGAGAAATGATAATGTCTCCAAGTGGAATTTAAAAAGAAACCAAACAGAGAAAATTATAAAATGAGAAATCACTAAGGTAATATGAACTACCATAACTTAATGGGGACTGGATTCTCTTTTTTAGTATTTATTATTTTTCCTTTAGGTATGTATGTGTGTAAGTGCATATCATGCAATGCCTGTAATAGGTCAGAAGAGGGCAATGGATTTCCCTGGCACTAGAGTTATGACTGGGTGACTAATCAAATATAGGAGCCCTGTACAGGGACCCACACTCTGAAGACACATAGTCTCCATGTTTTGACCATTTGTGACCTTTTGGGTTCCTAGCCCTCTGTTGTCTGAGTGAGCTTTATTAATGAGAGTCAAGAGGTTCATTAGTGTCCTCTTTACCCCTTGTTCTAAGCTGCATAAGCCCCGGGTGTAGAGACTACATGGTGGGTGTGCCACTTGGCCATGTGCAATTCACAGACAATGTCTATGTGTTACCAGTTTGGGTACTCTGTAGTAGTCTCCACCTTGTGCAAAAGAGGCTTCTTTGATGAGTGGTGATGGGGATACTTGAATATAAGGGTTTGATGCTGGGATGCACAAATGAAGACCATATGTTTGTTTTTTGGGTCTGTTTTACTTCTCTACAATTTCTATTAAGATCCATTTACTTGTAAATTTCATAATTTCTTTGTACAAGTGAGTAGAACTCAACTGAACAATGTACCACATGTTCATTATCTACTCATCAATTGAGGGACACTTAGGTTTCTTCCATCTCTTAGCTATTGTGAAAAGAACAGCAAACAAACAAGTATTTCTGCAACAGGATGAGTCCTTTGGGTATATGCAAAGAGTGGTACAACCTAGTCAAATGGTAGGTTCATTTTATTCTTTTGGGAGTTTTCCACACTGCTTCCAATAGGGGACAAGTTTATAATCCCACCAGCAGTGAATGAGTGTTCCTCTTTCCTCACAACCTCTCTAGCATTTGGTATCATTTGTTCTCTTGATCTTAACCAGTGTGACTGGGGTAAGATGAAATCTTAAACTGCTTTTAATTTCCATTTCCCTAATTATAAATGATGTTGAGCATTTTTAATTATGTTTCTTAGGCATCTCTCTTTCTTCTTTTGAGAACTTTCTATTCAGAACCTTAGCCAATCTTTTAATTGGGTAACTTGATTTCTTGGTTCACTGCTCTCTGAGTTCTTTATATATTCTGGATGTTAAACCTCTGTTGGAGGTACTGATGATGAAGATTTTCTACCACTCTGTGGGTTTTCTTTTCACTTCCTTGGTTGTTTACTTGCTGTACAGAAGCTTTTTACTTTAATGAGGTCCTACTTGTTTATTATTGACCTTAATTCCTCAGCAATGGATGTCTGATTTAGAAAGTCCTTTTCAAAGAACTGGCTCTTGGATTTATTAATTCCTTGTATTGATTTCATCATAACCATTTCATTAAATTCTCCTCTGATTTTTCTTATTTCTTCTTGTCTGCTGGGTTTGGGTTTCATTTGTTGCTGCCTTTCAAGACTGTTGAGTTGCAATGTGCAGTCATTTATTTATCTTCTTTCTCATTTTTTAATGTAGGCACTTAGAGCTATAAACTTCTCTCTTAAGACAGCGTTTAAAGTGTCCCAGAGATTTTCTTATGATGTATAGTCCTTTCATTTAATTCCAGGAATACTTTTAATTCTTTCTTAATTTCTCCTTTGACCCATTCATTATTTAGGAATGTGTTGTTTAATCACCATCAGTTTGTGCAATTACTAGGGCTTCTTCCACTGTTGATTTTAAACTTTATTGCATTGTGGTCTGAAAGAATTAATGGAATTATTTCAATTGTTTTGTACTTGTTGAGGTTTGTCTTGTGCCCCAGGATGCACTCAACTTTGGAGAAAGTTCCATGGGGTGCTTAATAGAATGTGTATTCTTTGGTGTTTGGTAGAATGTCTACTAGGTCCATTTGATGTATGGTATTCTTTAATTCAGATGTCTGTTTATTCTATGTCCACTTGATATGTTCAGTGGAGACAGTGGGGTACTGAAGTCCACTACTATTAGTGAGTTGGAATTAATTTGTGTCTTAAGTCCTGTAGTACTATTCTTATGTAGTTGGGTGCACTAGAGTTTGGTGCATATATGTTCATGATTCTTATAATTTCTTCATTAATTGTTCCTTTGATCAGAATGAGGTGACCCTCTTTATTTCTTCGGATTAGTCTTAGTTTGAAGTCTATTTTGTCAGATATTGGAATGACAAACTCCTGCTTGTTCCTTAATGCCATTTGCTTGGAATAATTTTTCCGTCAATTCACATTAAGGTAATGCCTGTCCTTGAAGGTAAGGTGGGTGATTGCAGTCAAGAAAAAGATGAAGTGTGTTTCCTGATCCATTCAACTAGCCTGTATTTTTTGAATGGGGAGATCAGTCCATTGATATTTAAAGCTATTGTTGAAAGATGTGTATTGGTTCCCATCATTTTAATTTCTATTGGTGTTCTTGGTCTAACTTGGTTCCATAGTTAAACCTTCATTTTTAGGTTCTTCCTGTTGCCCCTTGCATATAGTCATTCCTTTCTTCAGCTCTTTGTATTGCTTCAAGTATTCTCTGGAGGGTTGGTTTTCTTGACATGAATTCTTTCAGTCTGTTCATGTTGTGGAAGACTTTTCGTTCCCCTTCAACTATAATAGACATTTTTGTTGGGCAAAGTATTCTTGTTTGGCATCTATCATCTTTTAGACCTGGGAATACTCTGGTCCATGCTCTTATGTCTTTTATAGTTTGCATTAAAACATCAGCTGTAATTCTGATGGATTCCATTATATGTGACTTGTTTTTCTTTTGCAGCTTTTAGTATTTTCTCTTTGTTCTGTACACTTAATGTTTTTATTATGATATGCCATGGGGAGTTTCTTTTCTGGTCCTGTCTATTTGGTGTTCTTGTTATATTTGTATGGGCATGTCTTTCAGCAATTTGGGGAAATTTTCTTTTACAATCCTGTTGAAGATCTGGTCAATACTATTGTGCTGAGATTCTTCTCATTCCTCTATGCCTATGATGTGTAGACGTGGTCTTTTCATGGTGTACCACATTTCTTGCATATTCAATTCCTGTGTTTTTTCATTTTTTTTCATAATATTGGCTTGAGTGCTCCAATTCTTCAACTCTATTGCCCAGTCATGATAGTCTGTTGTCCATTTCATTCATCTGTTAGTGAGGCTTTCTCCTGTCATTTCAAATTGGCTTACTGATTTTTTTACTTCCTTCTTCTTTTCAGCCTGAGTTTTCTTCAATATTTCTAGCTCTTTTGAGAATTCAGCCTAAAGTATATCCCCTATCTTCTTTTAGTTCTTTGTTTGTGTGTTCTTTAAATTCATTAATTCTTTGATCATGTTTATGATTGCTCTTTTAAACTCTGTATTCTGGGTTATCTCTATGGGGTTCCTGTTGTAGAACTCTTCTATAGGACTGGTGATGTTTGTTGGAAACATATTTGGGATTTTCGTATTATTATTTTTTCATTGTGATCTTGGTATGTGTATTTCTTTTATTGTTTGTGATTCTGATGTGAAACTCAAGCCTTCCTTTGTTGAACTGAAATCTGATTTTGTTTGTATACTTGATGTGACTTGCTTCTTTTCTTATTGGGCATGAAAAGCTGGTTGGTCAAGGCTTCAGGATCTCTCCTTTGATTTTATATTGGAGGAAAAAGATAGCTCTAGTCCAGCTGCTCAGGCATTCCCTTGAAGGAACAGGTGAGGGAAGATCAGATGCTCTCAGGGTCTCTCTTAAGGTTGGGGCCCCTCTAGCCAGCAGGCACAGCACAATTTGGGAAGATTGCTAGGCAGAGGCTGAATTCAGCTTTTCTTACGCAGTCTGCAAAAGTCTGGGCCCCTACGAAAGGTCTCAGAGTCAAGCAGAGGTAAGAGGGTAGTACTGAAGTCCTGATATCTGGGGGTCTGAGAGTAAAAGTGTGCTTGTGTCCAAGGGTAGAAGGAGAACAGAATGTAAGGTGAGGGAGTTTGGACGTGCTGAGGCGGTAAGGGAGTGGAGACTCAGTGAGCAGGATCATATTTATCAGGAAATAAGGCTAGTATCCAGAAGCCAAGGCAAAATGGGGGTGGGAACTTCCAGAGTAGAAGATTGGTTTCAGGACTGTAAAGACAAGATGGGCATGGGGACAGTCTGTAAAGGTTCTACAAACTAGATTGAAAAACTGAGCTGGTCTGAGGACAGAGGATCAGGACACCAGTGGTCAGGTCTGGATTAAGAGTGTAGTCCAGAGATATGGGGTGCTAAAAGCAAAAGCGGGCCTGTACCCAAGGCTAGAAAGAAAACAGGAATGTGGAATGGGGGAGAATCGAACCACAATTATTTTGCAATAACTTTTTGATATGAGTATGAAGACATTTCTTCATCAAAATCACTATTCATTGCTTTACAGATAAATTTTAGGTATTATTTAGATGATAGTAATAGCTTTGTGATAGATAGTAACTGCCATCTGCCAGACCCACATCAAGTCTTATCATCTACACAGAGGTACACTGCACAGCAATTCTATATGAAACATGGATGGAAAGCAGTGGTCATCTGCATCCTTTAGAAGCACAGCATTATGTCTCTCACTGCTTATCAGGATATATGGCTCACATGGAAGCATGTTTATTCTCTGATTGTAAAACTGACATGACATTCATAGTTTAGAACAGTGTGGAGCTAATTACAAGCATCAAGAAGATCATCAAGATATAATTAGTAGGAAAATCTAACAGAATATAGAGCCTGCACCAGTGTGCAAAAAAGCATGAAGGGTGGTACATAAGCACAGTCTAGGTAAGTTTGCATATTTCTAAAGGGGTTTACAGGATGTGGGGGTCTGCCGGGTTGAAAGGGGGACTTCTTTCTTGAAAGGGAGTTTCAAGGAGCTCCAGGAGAGAACTTTTCTCTTTACATCCCTAGTTCTGTTCTAACTTAGAAATAAAACCAAACAGTATGTAAGGTTCAAAACATCACCTTTATATCTCAATGGTGATGCTGAATATTGCGACCTCAGCAGTGAATGAACAAGTTTTCTTTGTGAATAGATTCTTAGATTTAGACAAGACTTAGCTATCTGGTCCCCAGTAATGTTGATTAGCACATTCTTCCCTCACATAGGCAAGACCATGGTGACTCCGGGATCCTGAAAGTGGGAAGGAAGGGCTGGTGCCTGACATCTCAACTTATCTCTCCATTCATCAATCAAATAGGCATTGGACTGTGCAGAACAGGCCAAGAATGCTTTGCTAAAGAGACATCAGCAGCAGACAAGAAAGGTTCTTTGGGCCTTTTTGAAATCTATCGGGTATATCAGGTATGAAACCATCAAAAACTAAGGATTTAACAATTAAAATTATATAGCCACATGCCAGCCCCCACAAAACAAAAACAAAAACAAAAACAAAAAACACTCAAACAACACAGTCATGTGTATGTAAAACAGACAGTAAGACTGATTTTTCCAGGTAGTGAAGAGGTATTATGAACTTTAACAGCCTCCTGAGTTTTCTTTTCAGAAAAAAAGTTTTATGTATATGATTGTTTTGCCTGAATGTATGCAGGTACATCTGTGTTATGAAATGCCCAAGAAGGCCGGAAGAGGGCATCAGATGCATCAGATCCCCTGAAACTGGAATTACTGATGGTTGTTGGTAGGAGGTGGGAACCCAACCCAGGTCACATGGAAGAGTAGCCAGTGCTCTTAATAAGTGAGCCATATCTTCAGCTCCCAAAATCCTAACTTTTCAAGAATTAAAAATGAAGAAGTTTCTAACCCTTGACATCATGATGATACAACTGAGGCAAAACAAGAACATCAACTTACTTTCATTAGCATTTGCTGCAATAAATGTAACAATTAAGATTTACAGCATTTGTAACATTTGACTTTCATTCAATGGATTCAAGAATGAAGACTCCCTGATACAAGAAATGATTTGGTCCAGTGATACCATTTTCAAAGCATTTACCACATATGAAATGTAATTAAGGACACAAGTTCATGTTTACTAATGATCTGCCTCACAATTTCACATTGTCATGGGCCTGAGATTTTTTTTCTTTTACAGTAAGTCTACAGAATAATATAGTTTGGATTCGTTTGTTTCTTTAAGCTGGCATTTGCTACAGTATTCCAAAGATACTAAGAAAATTTTATAGCAATAAGAAAATTTTGACTTGGAAAGTACAAGATCTAAGGGAGAGATGCAGTTAAGTCTATCCTTGTATTTGGAATAGTTTATGTTTGGTAGAAACGATATATATATATATATATATATATATATATGTATATATATACATATATATATATATTCAAACATATGTATGTATTTTTGATTTTTGAATATATGAATGAATGAATGAATGAATGGCATTTGTTGCCCAAATGAAACTTTGGTAAAGCAAAGCAAACTGTGTTCCATAAGCAAACGTCTCTACATCTTTACTCCCACTTTCCTTCAAAAAGGAATGTCAGGAGCTATTAAGAGGATAGAGAATTGGTCAAGGGGTATCAGAAAGAGAGAAAGTTAAGAAGACCCTGTTAGCTCCTGAAACCCTCATTGCTCTTCAGAGCCAGGATCCCAAGATCCAACATCACTGAAACTTGCCACAGAAACAGGAAGCCCCGCTCTGTTGTAACCCAGGACCCAATAAACACATTACTATTGTATAACAGGCATGTGGAAGTATTATTAAATGAATAATATAAGCTAAAATGCAAGGCACAGCACAGTTCTGGATGAGCCTATTTTGTGGTGAAACAGAAAGGCCCATCCTTACAATGATGAACAGAGATGAGAATATACGGAGGCTGAAAGGCTTAATTTACTCTACCTACTGAAACACAGTAGCAGCTGATGTCATAAAAACTCTTGGCAATCTTCTAAGCATCTGAAGACCCTGAAAGGAAAGGCATAGCTCTAACCACAAATAAAAAGAGCTGAAGAAAACGGAAAGGCCTATTGGCCTCTGATCTGACTTATTAACATCCTGTACTACTGGGGACAATTCAAAGAAACAAATAAGTCCATATTGCTATATTGAAATCATTTCCCTTATAATCAAAGCATCCCGATAGTCTGCTAATGTACAAAGGGCAGTCATTTCAGATATGAGATATATTTTAGATATATAATTCAGATATATTTAGAAAGCATCCACCCACTCAGATTTACACACATCACTGAGCGATACCATGGCTTGGAAAAGGGAGTGGTCTGATTCCAGTCCAAGTTTGACGTGGTAAGGAAATCAGTGACAACACCATGAAGTCCACCTACAGAAGCATGCCTTATATTTAAAGTCTACTCTCTCCTAATCACATCACTCTCTCCTAATATTGGGTCATTATTCCCAAGCTCTCATCCCACATCTCATTCATTTAAGTTACAAAAATGCCACATGGGGAATCCCTGGGTTTCCATTTTCCCTTGAGGCTTGAGCTTCTGAGCAGGACCCATGTCCTGGGTTTCACAGTCTTGTGTCCTCACT
Source organism: Eospalax fontanierii (assembly GCA_035773235.1). Lineage (NCBI taxonomy): Eukaryota > Metazoa > Chordata > Mammalia > Rodentia > Spalacidae > Eospalax > Eospalax fontanierii. The sequence goes on along the minus strand of CM069530.1, from coordinate 63,300,457 downwards.
TAAACACCCATGAGGTGCCTTAGCTGGGGAGTCACCTTCCTTAATTCTTGTATCAGAAAGACAAAAAAGCTAGACCCCAAGGGTTAGAAAGAGTGGCAAGGGCCATATAAGTGTCACCAATAGGGGAGGACCAGACCTTCAACATCTTCATCTTTACAGTCACAACATTCACTTTAGCTAACTCTTTTTAGCAGAATATTCATAAATTCCCAGCAGAAAACATAATGAACCTCATTTACCCACCACTATTCTATCAGTCTGATTTCATCCGTACACCTTAGCTCTTTCTGCCACAGTATTATCTTCTTAGTGTGTAGTCATTATACAAAATAATAAGCTTTATAATGACACTTTTGTTAAACATATCCCACTTTGAACACCTTCACCGCTATGATACGCTCCCATTCCCCTCCCACTAGTCCCAGTCATCTTCTCAATGTTTCTAATTTCATATCCCATATGTGTATATAAAATCTAGGTTCCACATGATAAGAATATATATTTGTCTTTCTAAGTCTAGTCTATGTTGCTTAATAAGATGACTTCTACTTCTATCCATCTTCTTGAAAATGACATAATTTTGTTCTTCTTTATGGCTAAATAAAACTCCACTGTGTATATAGACTACATTTTCTTTATGCATTCATCTGTTGATGGATACCTATTGCTTCAGTATTTTTAGAGCAGATACAAGGCACCACACATCCATTTTACCTGAGCATATGTCAGTGTGTATCTCTAATAGATGGAGAAGGTTTAAAACACCACAACATCACCTTTATAAACAACAAAAGTCAATAATTCTCTAGAAGTATCACATCGGTCTATGTTTGATTTTGTTCTGCTGTGTCAAAATTATTTTTTCATTTTATTCAAAACAGAGCCTAAACAACATGGGCAACTGGGCCACACCATTAAATCTAAAACAAATCTTCTTAAGGTCTTTTATATGAGGCTGGACCCTACAGCCACTCAAGGAAAGCCTGTATGAGATACTGTGCTTTCAACGAAAATGACTTTATTGTTTTCTTATTGCTAAGACAACATATTCCTTCCACAAGGATAAACCTCCTGTCTTTTATATCACTAGGAAAATTAATTCTAAGTAATAAACAAGAGCTGGGATGTAGGCCCCAGACAGGACTTTTATTTCTGAGGCAATGTCTCAACTGTGCTTCAATTCAATACTGAAAAAGTGCCATAAATTCTATTTGTCTTAATTTATTTCATACTAAAAAGAGACTGCTAGAGCAGCAAAATAAATAATATAGATTTCCATGTAAAAGGTTCTAGCAAGCCATATATTCTAATTCATGTATTTTCCTAACAAAGACAATATCTGACCAGCTACTGATTTTAAAAGAAACCAACAAATGACAGTTATATAGTCTCAAGAGATTAATAAAAACAAAACATAGCATAAAAAATTATAGCCTTTGGATCCAGATTAAGGGATGGGGGTAGGAGAGTAGAATTAGCACAAAGTGAGTTTCCCAAGTAATCCAAACCTCCAGGGAGTTCCATTCCTTTTCTAAGGACCAGTTCTTTCTATGCCACCTGTTAATCAGTAGTAAAGCAAAACACAGGTGGGAACCACTTCTGGTCTCCTTAATTCCAATAAGAGTCTAATAAACAAGGAGTAAGAACATAAGAGAGGAAGACAAGAAGGTACCCACGTAATTACAAAAACATATAATCCATTCTTGATCTGAGAGGTTGTGTACCTGGACCATGGCCTCAGTTACCTCTCCTATGTCATGGGAATCTGTATTTCCCTCTCCAGGCCACTTCTTTATGGCTCTAGTAGGCATCTTCATGTGCATATCCTACAAGCTCAGCACATTCCCAATGTTCAGCATCTCCCCAGAAAATGGTTTCTCCCACCTGAGCTGTTCCACAAATCTCTCCCTATCTTTCACCACATCTTCAATCTCCCATCTCCAGGAAAACTATACAAAATCTATGCCATGCCAACACCCATCTATAATACGTCTCTAGTACTGATCTGCCATATTATATGATTGTGTCCCCAACCATCCTTACTAACACTAGACACCAGTATACCAACCTCATCCCTTCCCATCATGCTCCTCTCACCAGCTACCACAGAGCTGCCAGGGAGCTCCTTCTGTAGGCAAGTCTTTGCTTACATTCCCATCACAGTGCCACACACTTTCCAAGAATCCAACAAAAACATCAAAAGCTCCTCATCAAGACCCTGTGCTCCCAATACAGCTCACCCTCACAACCCAAAGCTATCAATCTTCCTTTTGCTTCAGTTATACAGTGACTTCTTTATCACCTTCCTAAGAAGCCCCCTGAGATGGATCTCCTTGTTCTCTGGAAGGAAAGACTTACATTTATCTCACACAGTACAATGAAAGCACCATGTCCTCTATGAAGTCTGCATCTACCGTACTTTGTGTTCTTACACACACATATACACACACCCTAGTACACCAGGTGCTATTCCAATATAGGCTTTATCCTGATGCCTTTGGCTAATTTGTGGGGTAGCATCCTCCCAGTCAAGCAGGCTCAAATCCATGCTAGAAACACTCATTCTTCTCTTCAGAACTCACATAACACCAGGTCTCATCACTGAAGCCTTCACACAGTCCTGGTAAATGGTAGAAGAAAAAAGAAAATTGCATGAAATGAATAACTGTCTATGAATCATTGGCTTCCGCAATCCTGCACGACTCACACTCTGCCTCGCTCATTTTTGACATCCCTCCTCTCCCACATGGGACTTTCACTGACCTCTTATACCTCCTTACATGCTGTCAGGGCTTAGACGTGAAACGTCCCCCACAGGCTCTCATTATGTTTGAACACTTGGTCCCCAGACAGTGCCACTGCTTTGGGAAGTTGTGGAACCTTCAGCAGGTCACCTAACATGAAGTGAGCCACTGGCTGGGTTTCAGCCTGACTTTATCCCCCACTGAGCCATCTCTGCTTTTTATTCAGAGATATACCAAACATGCCATCAGCCCTGCTGCCGCAACTGGGAGCCGCTCCTCTGACATGTCTTCCCTGCCACCGTGGCCTCGAATCAACAGCCAAAATAAGTGTTTCCTCCCTTAGGTTGTTTCTTGTCAGGTCCTGGTCACAGTGATGAGAAAAGTATAATAATTAATGCACTCCAAGTACGAATGTGCTGCCCTGGTCTCTGTCACCAACCTTTGAAAACACACCTACCTGTACTCCTTTATCATCAGTAACTTGAACTGTCTGGTTTCCACCCCAACCATGAAAATGGAGGCAAATCTAACATCCTTTGGTAAGCCCTCATTTTCTTCACTTTTGCTATACTCAAAAGCACTGAGGACCTCAGCTTTTCATGGTCCCATGACAGCATTTTCTCCTTTTCCTCTCACAGTCCTCTCTATCTCACCGCCCCACTCCTCACCTTGCCTCCAACTATTCCCCAGGACTTGGCTGTTCACTTTTCCATGTCCTCTGCGGCCATCTCCATCTCATCTATCATATGGTTTCTACCATCACCTCTAAGGAGAGGACTCCTAAACGTAGACTAAATCTCTCCTGAGACGTATCTCCCTACTGAAGGAAAGTCCCTGTGGGACTTCACACTCAAATGCACACACACATACCCCTGACTTCACTCCTAACTAGCACCCTAGTTCACACCAGTTCAATGAAAGCATTGCCTCATGTCTAAGCAGTTGCTTCCTGCAGCCAGGGTACGTGCTTGGACTCTTCTCAGTTTACAGCACCAGATCTCAAGTCCCTAGTTCATAATCTAAGGACCCAGTGCAGCATTAGCACCTTGCTTCCTAAGGCTTCTCATCATGCAGGTACATGTTAGCCCAGGCATCTTCAAATATCCCTCACTACAAAACTAGTCTAGGCCACTCTCAGAAAGAGATTTATGGGCTCTACCCAAGGGGTCATTGAGGCAAAACTCCCAAAGAATCTTTGGGGAAAACTCAATGCCAAAAAAAGGAAGGAGCATTGTGGGAAGTTAGGTAAATGGATTTAAAGTAAATTAAATAAACCATCTTCAATTAGATAATTCAGTTATGTACAATTAATTTGTCTCCCACAGTACCAATAGCTATTTCTTAAATCATGTAATGGTACTGGGAGAGAAAAGATGTTCAATTTTCCATTATCCTAAAAACTGATACACACACACACACACACACACACACACACACACGCACACCATTCTTTCCTTTAATAACCAAACTTTCTCAAAAAATAACTTATCATTTATGACCTTTGTGTTATAGACACACATAACAAGGTGAAGAATATGGAAAGACAATCCCTTAATTATGTTGACAATAAAATATCAAAATCGACTTGGGCTATAGGATGAAAGGTCTTAAATCATAGATGTTATTTTCCTAAGAAATATAACTGACACAGAAACTTAAATACTTTGGTAGCTTTCTTATTTTTAAGCATAAATCATTTTATTTATTTAATTGCTAAACATGGAGTAAAGGTTCATATAATTTACATTTCAAACCACATACAGATGTATTTTTCTTTATGCATGGTATATGTGTTGAATTGTGCTATTTGATATTTTTAGCATAAAACTGACTCATATTTTAGAAAACTTGGAAATGAAATTAAAATCCTTCCCCAGGGTGAGAGCAGAGCATAATGGTTACTACCATAGAGGACTTTTCCAGACAGATCTGACCGGAGGCTCCGACTGGACTCAGCCATCATTGCTGAACCACTGGTTTAGGTTCCTTATAATTCCTACCTCATCAGGCTGTTGTAAAGGTAAATGAGATTAAGTGTATAAAACATTTAGTCCAGGGCCCAAAACTTAGTATGTGCTTTAAAAATGCTGATTTGTACTGAATTCTACTCTGAACAAATAAAAACTTAACTGAATCCTTATCTTCAAAACCTCTCAGAGAATGAACCATTGCGGGCTATCACAAAATATGTGGAGCTTAAAAAACTGCTGTGGGCTTATCAACTTTCTTAGAAATATGCAGTTTAATGTGGCTATTTTTTGATATTTGAGATCATCATTATGAATACTGATAATAAATGGATGGATGAAGATGACATCAGGCCACAGTTTTTTTCTCTAAGTTCTTCTTTCAGGAAGAAAGATGTGGTATTCAGGTTATAATGCCATAATGAGATTTAAAATATTAATGACATAATGTCTGAATTAAAGATAAACTTCCCTGGGAGATTTTTTCATATTAATATTCTGAAATATCCTCTTATAACTAGACTGAATCAATGAGCTCATATATGAAGGAAAAAGCCTTATAAATAGGTATAATTGTCACCCAAAGACTATAGGGGGAAAAAAGAACAAGCTATGTTGACTTATTAGTCTATGACCCTTTCTGAAAGCATGCTATCATGGGTCCTTGTCCTACCAATCTTGGCTTCCTAACACCAGCCAGAGGTTAAAAAAAAAAAAAAAAGCTAACAAGTCACATTAACTAGAGCACCTTCATCGGCACTTAAAATTCCCCAGGCAATGTAAGATGCTCAAAGATACCTCTCAGAAGTTGCCAAATTCTCTGCATCCCAGTTGACTGGACTTTAGTCATTCAATGCCTTTCCATATCACTGCTCTGAAAATGCACACAGTTAACTGCACTGATCAGGCATCCATTTCACCTTTTCACAAGTCTTAGATATTGTCCCAGCTTTTCATAGGATCAGTCCTCTTCATCTAAGTTCTACAGATCAGACACTTCATTCCTGAATCCCTGATACATGGAGCACTAACTGACATGTCCTACGTAGTCAAGCAAGATTTGGGTGACTGATTCCACTGTAGTGGAATAAATCAATGAATGAATGCAATCATTAAATGCGCACATATCAGTACACCATAGGATTCTTTTTAGAGAACAGCTGACTGAGTCACAGTCTATGAAGCAACTGAAGGTAAAAATGAAATTTAGCATTTAAGGACTATGCGATTTTCATTTTATGTAATGTCTTAAAAATCTTCAACATCTATACAAATGATTATTACTGACATGATTTAAAACATGGAGGTTTATAGAGGCTAGATAATTATCTCGAAGCTTCAGATTTCATTTATTACAATCCTCATATCTCAATCAACTATGGAAAACAACTCAAAGAAACCATTAGATTTACTCTTTATAATCTCTAGTCAAATATACCAAATTATAATACTATATATTATAGACAACCAAAAAATTAAGACTCTTAATCAACTGTACAAATGCTATTAATATTCAATGTAACTATATGCTGCAAGGGAAGGAGGAGTGACAGGGACAGCACAAGGTCCGTCTCCTGCTTTTCCCCTCTGTACTCACTGTTGTTTAGCTCACTGCTGCACCTGCACATCCGAACCCCAGGGCTCTTTTCCTATTTAACACCTCCCCTTTTCTTCTCTTCCTATCATTGCCATTCATCGAAAAAGTAACTGTGTATACTGTCTTCAAGAATGATCCCTCAGTTGTTTGAGTGGGTAAGCATCACAAAGCCAATAGGTGCAGAGACCTAAGGAAGGACCAGCCTAGCTAGGTCCAGTTGTACCCTACAGGCATGAGATAATAAAATTGCTGAATTGACCAACTGAGTATTGGGGTGACTGATTCAGCAGTAATGGTCAGGAAAATATAGTGGTCAAAGAGGTCTGGACCCTTGTTAACATCACAGAATGAAATTACCAGTTTAAGCACAGGTAATATTGTCAACCTCCTCATTAGCTTTTAAAATCTTATTATTTGGTGGTTAACTCTGTATTCCAAAGAGTAGTTATATTTACCAACTTCTCCAAAAAGAAAGGTATTCTAAGAAGCCTTATTATTCCTGAAAGCTTCCACTGGAACAAAATATCTGTCATTATAACAGGATGTCTCAGATACAATGCCTTACAAGGCATTACATTTTATATAATTTTAATTAAACTAAAGACGTGGCTCTGAGGCTGTTGATAACTTGTGTCTCCCCCTCTTCCTGCCTATGCACCTCCCTCACTTCTTTTCTTCATATAAGACTAGGGATTGAACCCCAGACTTTGGAGACAAATACTCTCTATCACTAAGTTGTGTCCCCTGTCTCAGAATGCGTGTTTCTTAACAATGATCTACAGCAAGCTAGTATCATTTAAATTATATAACACCTGTCAATTCCATTGAATTAAAAAATGAACTTGATACGGACCCTCATTATTTTTTCATGTGTCTACGGGTTGGCCAAAGAAAACATTTTTCACATCCTAATGAAACACACCAAAAACCTCTCTTAGGAAACCCAGATTTCACCTTATACTTACATAATTTCAAGTTACATGAGATTTTTCTTTGTGATTTGATTCTATAGGCCTTAACCTATATAACAGAATGCAAGAAATCTGGTTGGGGATTAAAAGGGAGTACAGAGGGGCGAGGGGATATAATGACGATCAATATGAAATCCAAAAAATTCAATTAAAAAGTACATTTGAAAAAAAGTTTGTCATTGTGAAAACTTGAAAGACAGGAGACGCCACTGAATTGGACTCAAGGTTCAAATGTAGTTCTGGCAGAAAAGGGTAAAAGTGGAAGAATGGACGACAGAAAGAAAAAGAGCAAAACACGTTGGCAATTCTTAGATGTGCTAATCGATCTCAGAAAAGCAAAGTCAAACTCACCAACACATTTTTTTCAAGCAGCTTATCACTGCTAATTAAAATTTTTGCTATTTCAAGGTTCAAGTTATTACAGAAGAAAGTTGGAGTCCAAATTCAAGGTTAAAAATTATTACAGAAGAGAGTTGGAGTCCAAATCAAACTAAACGAAATGCAATCACTGAGGGCCTCAGCAGAATGGAAAGCCAGTGCCTGGTCAGTGCTGCCTAGCTCTCCTGAAGGAAAGGCACCCCACTTACACCTCAGGGAAGATGGGTTCTAGTTTGGGTAAAGATAGCCATATGGTCAGAAGTCAGTTTTGTTTGAGTCTTTGTATTTAAAAAGTGTTTATTTAACACACTTCTTATTGTACAATACTAAGGACTCTGCCCCAAGGATGTGTATTTTTATATGCAGCTTTATTAAGAAATGTTTTGTTCTCCACACAATTCAACAATTTAAAATGTACAAGCCAACAGTTTTAGTGCATTCACATAACTGTACAACCATCATCACAGACAATTTTATATTTAAACTACTCCCAAAGGAAACATGCACACCTATCAGCGTTACTCCTGTTAGCCCCGGCCTCCCATGCCAGGCAAGCCCTTATCTACTTTCTGGTTCTATGGATTTGCTCACTCCAAAGAGTAGACGTAAACAGTCATACAATATGTGGACCTTCCTTCCATTCATTAGGTGATTACAGTTATTTCCACTTTGTGCTGTGATGAATGCTGCTATAGCATTCATGGACATGTTTTAGATGGACATATTCTCTTTTCTTGTCAATGTGTACCTAGCAGTGGGCTGTGTGGGCCATATGTTAACCTGCTGAAGAAATGTCAAACTGTTTTCCAAAACAGCTGCACCATTTTATTTCACTATCAGCACTATATAAAAGTTGTTGCAATTTCTCCATACTCTCTCAACACTGGTTATTGTCCTTTTTATTGTAGAATACGGTGGTTATGAAGGGGTATCATTTTCTTAGTTTGATTTGTATTTCTTTCCCTTATCTTATTGATCCTAATAATAACTTTATGAGAAAAGAACTAATCATCATTCTTCATAAGGCAGGTGTCAATAGAAGAGGTGACTGACTCAAGGTCAAAGCCATCAACAGACTGCGAACCTTTCAGAGCCCCCTCTAAAGCACAGTACAACTACCAGACCTCTCCTGATTCTAACAAGCTATGTAGGCCAGATCTTTCAGATCCTTCCAGCTGTGACAGACTTGGATCACAAATTTATACTGCTTAAAAAGCTCTCCCCTAAGTCAATTTTCTCTTTGGCTTCAACATCAGAGATATCTGGCCTTTTTCCAAGTAGAAGTCTTGGGTTCCAACCATAACAATGACAAGGCTCCATTTCCAACATGCAAGCTCAAGGCCAAACCTGAGAGCCACCTGAACAAGTACATTCCATCTAATACTGTAGTTTAATCGGACAAATCATCTGTGTTCAACAGTTTGGGGCTGCTGAAGGTAGTAATTTCATTCTTCATGTGAGCTGAGTATGTGAACTACCCTTGTTCTTGGTTTCCTATCTGTGTCCCTGTCTTTGCCTTCTTTGATCATCAATCAACTAAGTCTACCCAGTGACATTGCTTGTATCTTTGTAAGCTAGTTCAAATCTTTTCTGAAATAAAGTGAAGTAAATGAAATAAACATACCAAAATATTTTCGAGTAAGAATCAAAACAGCCCACAGCTACAGGTCCTCTCAATAGAATATGTACTTTCTTAGGCAAACTATTCTCCAAGAAACAGAAAACATGGCTCTATCTTTACCTTGATAGGAGAGAAGATGATTTTATAAAATTCTAAAATAATTTAGACTGGCGTTCCAAAATAGTCTGGGAGAAAGGGAAACATGTGTAGTTAGTGTCCAGAGAGATAAAGGAAGAAGCAATGACTCTGGATCCGCTCATGAATACATACTAAGGTTACTCCTCCTTAACATTCCGTTCCTTTAACATATATGTAAAATTTCTACTTTTTGATGGCTAAGTACTGCTACTAAAGTACATACCTAGTGGTTTGAATTTCACAGCATCCTAGAAAAAGCATTCAACATTTTTGTAAGTATTCTGTTCCTTTATGAGTATTTATTTAAATTCTATGACCATTCATGCTTTAATGTAGTTCTTTCATTCTAAGACTTTTTACCATACCTAAGGAGTAAGGCACCAACACCAAAATTCACATTCTTCCAGATAGAAAACTATAACCCACAAATGTCAGTCGGGCCAAACTGGTTAAATAAACTAAGATTTGCACATAAAAGCAACTATTATAGAGCCATTAAGAGTAATATAAAAACATGACATTTGACATGGCGGAAAAGCCTAGGTCTTTTATTGAAGTAAAGAAAGGTTTTCAACAGCCAAAATGGCATAACAACATATATAATATAGTATATATAGTATGCATGGAGCTGAAGAGATTGTTCAGCAGTTAAGGGTACTGGCTGCCCAGAACCCACATGGCAGCTAACAACAGTCTGTAACTCCAGTTCCAGGAGATCCAATGCCCTTTTCTGGCCTCCACAGGCATTGCACACACATTGTGCAATTACATACATGTAGGCAAAATACCCATATACATAAAAAAATTAAACCATATACATTTGTATGGATTAAAAAGACACAGACACTGTAGCCTCGCCACTTGTCCCTTAAGAAAAACAGCACTTTGCTCACTAAGAGTTAACAGACTCCTGGCAACTGGCTCACTAGGAGCCTGACTTCTTCAGGCTTTGTTGATCAGAGGTTTGAGGAGGTAAGAGTCTGTTCCTAGGATGCTGAGGGGGAAGACTGGTAAGGCACTTGCTTCTAGAATTCTAAAATAGGTCAACATGTCCCTCACCCTGCTCCTGTATGCATTAAAGGAGGTCTGTTACTGCGCCAGTTCCCATGACCTTGTGCACGCAGTGCTGTTTTCTTACTATAATGATGGGAAAATTTCCCATGTGTTTTGCACTGCTTGAGTACTTATTATATGTAAACTCTGTGTGAACTTCCAACTCTAAGCTTCCTAAGTAAAAGCTTCTCAAGAGGACAGTAAAGCGCTCGGGAGTGCAGAGCCTCAGTTTCTCAGCACTGGTCAAGCAGGGCAGCTACAAGACACACTACTCATAAAGACATGACTTTGAGGGTACAGGACAAGGCTAACGAGTAGTTAGCCTTCGATGCTAGTGTTCTGGGTATTTTTCTCAACTTAGTTTTTAATGATAACTTTTTTTCCAAAACAATAAATTCATTTTCCTTGCTGTCCTAAAGGCATAAACAGCAAATGGAAAGTAGGAAAAGACGGGACAAAAGAAACAATGATTGCAATTGCTGGAAGATTAAGAGCCAATGAGTGTTCCCATGACATCATTACTCAAAAAAGTGACAGAACTGTGGAGCTATGAGCTCAAAAAAGGAGATACACATGTATATGGATATGTTTGCATGCACACACTGAAAGATGGATGGGTCTGTGAAGGTGGAGACTCAAACTGAAGAAAGGAATCTTTTCAGAAAGGGTATATAGCGATGGAAATTTGTATCATAACTTCCTAGTGTGACTAATTAGGGCTTCACATTACTTGAAGTTTAGCATACTCATGGAAGGGTATTAGAGATGATAGTTTCAAAATAATGTCAATTTTTAAAAAGTAATTTGGCCATACCTACTTAAATGACCAATACATACACCTTCTGAACATGCATTTCCAATATGTATGTTTACTTTACAAAAAACCTAAATCCCATGTACAAGAATAACTAGTGAGAAAGTGTTTGTAACTGAAATATCATGGGGAAACTCAAGTATGCAACAAGAGATGATGAACTAAAAAATTACAATGTGTCTTATAATAGAATATTGCATAACAATGAAAAGGAGTGAGGAGGTTGTGTGAAGATGTGGAAGTATATTCAGTGGGGAAGAAAAACAAGGCAGAAACTGCATTATGTATGACCTTTTAGGTTAAGAGGAATAAAAACAAGATTCTGCTTATATGTGATCAAATAAACATGTTGAAAACAATTTCCAAAAGGCAATCCTGTCGGTTAGTTAGGTTGAACTTTATTAACCTCTAGTATTAAGTCTAAAATTGTGTTGAATTTTTCATTCATGAGAATGAAAGAGCTCAGTTCATCCTACACATGCCATGAACGTCACAGGTTCCCCACACTCACCTGCACCCAACAGAATCACTGTAAAGCTTCCATTCTCTCAGGGTCAAAATAACTAAACAACGCAGCAAATGAAGGTCCAGCTCTGGACTGCACAGGCAACTTGAAGTCATGTTATAAGACAGCAGCTCAGACGTAGTCTGAAAGGTCTACCTTGTTTATCAGTGGGCCTACTTCTGAAAATTCCCACCAGGACATGTTATCTAATTAGCATAAATATGCTTGCAAAAGGGAAGCTGGACTTACAATTTTAGCTGCTTCAAATGCAAGTTCAAGTTGACAATGTACAGCAAGAAACCCTGGAAACCTAAAGTGAAATTTTTACTTTTTTTTTTTTTAATGTGTATGAGTATATTGCCTGCATGTGTAAGTACACTCATGTTACACAATGGTTACAGATGGTTATTAGCTGCCATGTAGGTGCTAGGAATCGAACTCAGGTCCTTTGCAAGAGCAGCCAGTACTCTTAACTGCTCAGCCATCTCTCCAGTCCCACAAGCACCATTTCTTAGAGAAGCTTACCACCTCAGGAAATACTAATTGAATCTTCCAGGATTACATGCACACATAACTGAGAGGTTTAACGGTTAATAACCAAAAGGACAAGATCTTGTATGAGAAAAGACTCCAATTCTGAGAGAAATGAAATTGGCTGTTGTATTAGTTTTCTTTTGCTGTGATAAAGCACCATGACCAAGGTAACTTATAGGAAGAGGAGTTGAGTTTCCGGCTCCAGGTTCCAGAGGGATTAGAGTTCATCATGGTGCAGGAGCAGAAAGGTAAGTGTGAGGACATCCTCAAGCAGGCACAGGGAAAAGACAGTGACTGGAAATTCAGCAAGGCTTATGAACTCTTGAAGCCCCCATGACATGTTTCCTCTAGCTCTAAAAACAGTACCATCAAATGGGGACAAATGTCAAATACTTGGCACCTATAGGAATATTCTCATCCAAATCACCACAGTTGTGTCCTACCCAAGGGATCTATTTAGTCCGCAACCTTATTTTAGGACTGAAATTAAAATCAAGAATTCTTTCTTTCTTTAAAGAAGAATGAGGCATCACTTAAGACAATCTAACTTTGTAATCATACATTATACCCAAGAGAGAAAGAGACAGAGACAGAGACATAGAGACAGAGACAGAGAGAAAGTAGATTAATTACACCTAGGCCAAAATTTAAAATATAATACATAATTAAACAGAATGCATGCTAAAATAAAACCTAATGCTCAAGGACTTGTTTTTGATTATCTGCTATTTCTATAATAAATTAGTCACCTAGAGAGCAGTGTTTACTTCCTAATACATAACTATAAATTGAAAAAAAGCTCAGTTGGCTATTTTTAGCATAAACATTTATTTAATATTAATGGCAATGCTTTCAAAACACTTTGTGATTTTCAAATAACCACTAGCTAACTTTTAAAAGACAGAGGATTGACTAGAATCTTTATCCTCAACTCTAATTCTCAAATACTCTAAACTTGGCTTTATTCTGATGCTCAGCCTCATAGGATAAAGTTTACAACATGATGGATGCAGCTTGTGAACTCCCCACCCAGCCCTGAATTTGAAAGGTCTTCATAACAAAGTCTGCTCTTGGGGAATGGTCTGAAAGGTTTTGAGAATCTGGAGCTTCTTGGAAAAATGTCTAATCTCATTTCTCATGTGCCTCTGTGAAAGAGAAGACATCCATCTTAACAATATTAGGGAAATTAAATTTTGTGCATGTGGGAAACAGCATTTTTGTTTGCCAGCTTCTGTAAGGCACTAAGCTCGCTCAAACATTAAAGTAAAGGAAGTCTGAACTCACTGAATCACCACTTGATCTGAAAATGATCATTTTGTGACCTCTATATGCATGCTATGGCATGTGTATTGATCCATGTGTGCACATACACACACACACACACACACACACACACACACACAAATGTAAAAAAGTGTCCTGTGTTTAACTTTGTAACACAAAGACTATCCCATGAAATATCAGGCCTTTCCCATGCCTCAAAGGTACACTGAGTTTTAGCTGAGTGTGGTGGTACAGGACTTTAATCCCAGCACTCAGAAGGCAGAGGCAGGTGGATCTCTGTGAGTTCAAGGCCAGCCTGGTCTATACAGCAAGCTCCAGGCCAGCTGGGGCTATAGGAGAACCTGTCTCAAAATATAAAACAAACAAAAAGAAAGTACACTGAGTTTTAAAATGAAAATGCTTATGAAAATCACCCCAGCTCTCAGACACTGCTGGACATTTTACTCGTGATCTCATTTATTATTTTTCTATCAAGGAGGAATAGCTACTTGTTGACCTAGACCTTGAGTAAAAAGCCCAAGAGTTATTCACTTTACATGACTCCTGCTCTCACACCAATAATCCTACTGTCGGTGAATCTCATTTGGGGACTGTCAGTATGTGTGGTCAGAACATTTCTATGCTAACTGTATTTATAATGTTCTTACAACTGTCTCAACAACCCCAGCAAAATTCTACATACTGTAGAATATACATGCTAATTTGAATTACCCATTGGAATCACACTTTCTAAAATGTCTTCTGAAATGACTGAGCCTGACTCATACTCATGAGAGTTAGAAGTGATTACTAAGTCAAGAACACAGAAGGAGGTCTTGACTGTACTTTTGAAAAACTACTTTGGGAGTCATGATGGGTGCTCCTCTCCAGAAGAATCCCTTTTGGTCTTTCAGGGACCAGGAATTTCTTCTATGAAACACTTTGACCCATCTGAGTACACTGATATAGATTATTTATGTATATATAAATTCATATGGTAAATACCTCATTTTTATTATTAGACCTATTAGTAGACCTCATTGTGGAAGTCACTGTATGTAGCTGACTAATTTAATTCTAGGTAAAGTTATACAGCATCATTCATCATTACCAAAAACTAAATTTACTGCACACTTTCTCTGTGTTAGGAAGTAACTTAAGTCTTATGGACTGTCTCATTTAGTGATCACAGCTCAGTAATAAAGGTACAGTTACTATCATGTCATCTTTGTGGTAGAGGAAGCCACGCTTTGAAAAGGCTAGATAACTTACTCATGGTTGAACCTTTACAGAACAGAGGTACTGTAGATGGGCCCTGGGAAGTCTGGCTCTCTATACTGCAGTTGTATACTTGGTACATAATGAACAACATAGATTCACACATGTAAGTTAGGAAGCATAAGAATTCCCAGGTTAAAATATTGTTATAGAGTCACATACGCCCCTTCCTGACTATCCCCTGTCATTACCATGAATGTGTTTATTATCTGCTTCATTTAAAAAAAAATAATTTTAAAGGGATATTCCTGAATATTATTTACTTTAGATTAATATTGAACTTTATTCAGAAATGGTGTCATTCTGACCATCCTCATTTGTAGTTTACTTATTTTCACTCATATTATCTTTCTTAAACTCATATGTGCTGTTCCTTTACCCTAATCTGTGAGATATATAATCTTTATCTTTTCTCCTATGTAAGTTTGTCTGGGATATTTTCTTTTGTTTATAATGATCATCATGACTGGTTTGGACAAATGCTTCCGGGCATGGGCTGTAAATGGTTCTTTGAATATGGAATTCTCCAAAAAACAGGGTTCCTGGGCTACACCAGAAATGCAAAAGGCTAAGCCCTAAGCAAACATGCTATTGCCAGGATGCTCAGTTTCTTTTATTCTCAAAGGGAGAAAGTGGTCAGCTTCTCACTACTTCACTGATTTGCACTTTCCTGAACACTGATGGGGTTGCATAGCCTTTGATTTGAGGCTAAGTCATTTGTATTTCTTCATCCAAAAAGTTATGTGCTTTGTATGTTAAATGTTTTGTCTATTCACTTGAAGGCATACTATATATAGTCCAAATACCAATTACTTAATGATTTACCTAAGATATCTACTCTCAGTTTGAGTTTTGCCTATTGCATTAGTTATGTCCTTTAGCGAACAGCTGTCCTCAACTTTAATGAAGTTAATACTTCTTTAACAGTCTCCTCTTTTACGAGCAGACTGAATTTTATTTAAGAAAAACTTCTGTGGCCCAAAGTAATATATTTTCTCTTTCTAAAAGCTGTGTGTATGTGGGTGCCTGCACGTGTGTACATGTGCAAACATGCATGTGGAGGCCAAAAGTCAACCACAAGTGTCATTCCTCAAGAGCTGTCTACTTGTTTTTTTTTGAGACAGGGTCTCTCAGTGAAGGAGTCCTGGCTTGCCAGAAAGCCACAGGAATCCACCTTTCTCTACCTCCCCATTATTATAAGTGCTTGCCACCACACCTGAATTTTAATGTGCTTCCTGGGAATCAAATTTAGGTTTGCTTGCAGGATAAGCATTTTATCAACTGAAGTATCTCCCCAATTCCTCTTTCTAAAAGTCTTAATGTTTTGGCTTTTCCTTAACTTTTTTTCTTATGTGTATGACTGTATTATCTGAATGTGTGTAAGTGTACCCGTGTCATGTAATGCCTGAGGAAGTCAGAAAAGACTGTTGGATTCCCTGAAAGTAGAGTTACAGGCAGTTTTTAGCCACAATGTGGATGTTCAGAATCAAAACCCAGGTCCTCTCAAGAACAGCCAGTGCTCTTAACTACTGAGCCATCTCTCCAGCCCCTTAACTTTTTTTGATCAATTGAGAAGGAAGTTATATAGTATGTGTCAGAATAGGACTTGTTTTTATATGGCTATTTATCAGAACTATTATTTAACAGAATATTCCCTCTTTTCCCTGGAGATCTACAACACATCTCTATCATATTCTAAATCCAACGGTCTATTTCTACATTATTTCAGTTCATGTATCATTGACCTATCCCCAATACCACGACATCTTACTGAGTTACACAGTGTATTCTCGAGTCTCTGTATGTCAAATAAATTTTAGAATCACCTTGTTAAGTTTCTTAGAATGTCTTGTCGAAAATCTGGCTTGGAACAGTGCTGACTCTGTCAGTCATCTGGGGATAACTGACTCCTTACTATGTGAGTTGCCTTAGTCATGAGCCTGGTTTCTCTGGCTATTTATTAGGTTTTCATAAATATCTTCTACGAAGTTTGCACTTGTGCTTCCTCAAAATCCTTCTATATCATTTGTTACATTTAGTCAGTGAGGTTCTACCGATAATAACTAATGTCCTATTCTGTCTTTTACTCATAGTACTACTAGGTCTCTTTCCTTTTCCTGACTCAAGTTTGCTAAGTTATAATCATAGACTATCTCATAGACTTTATCCTTCTCATCTAGATATTTGGCATACAGTACTTCAGAGCATGTTACAGGTTTTCTACATCTCTGTAGACACTATAATTTACTTGCAACATCTTTGCTGCTGCTCCTACAAATGCCATTAATTTGAGTTCCTACTTGTATCAACTCTTCCTTTTCCTTTTCTGCAGTTAACACTGTTCTTTCTCCATGTCAATTAAATACTTAGCTGATAAATTTTCATCTCCCGTCTTTCTACAGTTCCTTTAATGTGGGTCTATTAATTATAGTTTTTCTCAGTTTAATGTAAAAAATGTATTTCATTCTCACTTTTGTACTTTTCTCTCAGTTCCGATACTGTTCACCTTTTATTTACAGGCTCTTACTGTTGCTACTGAGGTATATATCTGCTGTTAGTTCGTTTGTTGCTACTTCTAAGAAGCTTTGCACTCTCCTCTACAAGTTTTGTTTTCTGGGGTTTTTGTTGCTGTTGTTGTTGACTAAGACAAGGCTTTACTATGCAAGCCAGGTTGGGCTGAATTCATGATCCTGTTAATTCAGCCCCTCAAAGTCAGTAGAGAGCTGAGTTTGCATTCCTCTCTCTGCTTAATGGCCTCTACGGTGTAAGACAAGCTACTCTGCCATGGCTTCACTGCCACAATCACTTCAACCCCCTGAAACAGTGAGGCAAAATAAATCGTTCTGCCTTTAAAGTATTTCTGTCAGGTATGTTGGTCACTGTGATCATCGAGGCATTTAATATCCCAGTTGTTTAAATACTACAATCTTCAGATTACTAAAAACTCCCTGTCTCCAAATTTTGAACTTCCAGGCAAGGTCAGAATTTTATGACCAGTGGTTTGGATTACTGCTTTAATGTTTTCTACTTATTGGCACATAAAGAAAATGATCCCATGCTGGGAATAAACGATAAAGTGACCCACTTCAACTGACCCCAGCACAGCAGCCACAGCAGGCCCTGCCCAGTGTCCAGAAAGATGAGGGGCCAACAACCTAGCTTATCTGGCCCTCTCATAGCCTCCTGGAGTGCGCTGGGCACAATACAGCACCTCTGGTGCTAAGGACAGAATCTAGGGTCTCTTTCAAGTCTTGTATAAGAAAGTAGGCTGAGCACAGGCCAGCGGAACAAGCCAGTAAGCAGCATCCTTCATGGGCTATGCTTCAGCTCCCACCTCCAGGTTCCTGCTCTGAGTTCCTACCTTGATCTGGGATGAACTGTGATCTGGGAGATGTAGGCCAAATAAACTCTTTCCTCCCCAGTTGGTACTGGTCAGCCTGTTTTGTCACAATAATTGAAAGCAAACTAGAAGAGGGCCTGTGATAGGTGAAACAGCATGTCATAGTAGGAAGTCCAGCAAGGACCAACCAACATTGTTCACTGAACAGCAGCCAGGAGAAAGAGACAGAAAGCCACTGATAGCCCACTACACACATCCTCGGGGCATCCCTCTAGAAGAAGTTCCACTAAGTCATGCCTCTTAAGGGTGCCACACCCTTCTATTAGTGCCACTCTGGGAACAAGCCTATAAAGGATGGGCCTTTGGGGTGAGTTGCAGATCCAGACTTTAACAGGCTGTATCCTCATATGGGCTGAATGTGACTCTCCAGTTACAGAGCTTAGGTCTCAGCTCTCTGAGTTTTAGAACAGCTTTCTTTGAGGGAAGGGGAACAGGCAAACATCTGTGGGAGTGGTAGAAAAGAGACAAACAATAGAACTCCCTAGGAAACAACATCACAGAAAACTGTAGGAGACAGACTACTTATGGTATACTTATTACTGAAAACTTATGCTTTGTCCTAAAAGATAAATTCACTATACGGGTTAAAATTTATTAAATGAGGACTCTTTCTAGCTGTAACATAAAAATCATTAGTAAATGAAGAAATCAGGATTTTACAATTAAATCAGAGATAAATAATAGTGTTTTTAAGTAACAGTAATTTAAGAGTCCCAAGGAAATTAAAAACTGTGTCTATTAGCAGAAGAGCAAGAATGACGAGTTTTACCTAAAAGCAAAATCACAGCTGCTGGATGTGCTCCACAGGCACAGAAAGAAATAATGAAAGAGCAGGATGAAATTCTAAACTTTCTGTGCTGCAATACAGAAGCACTTCATATATCAGGTCACATTTCTGCATCACAGGAATCTAAAGGCTGGGAAAGCCAGGAAGCTGAGATTCGGAGAAGCAAGGTGACTTCCCCAGGTTCAAAGCCAGCCCAAGCATAGTGAGGAGGTAGCCTCAAGAATACAATTTTCTAAAACATCCTAAACAGCAATTGAGGGGAAGAGGATGCATCCTCAAACTCTAAATGGTAGGAACGTTGAAGATTATAGGGGCTCTGAAAACTAGCATGTAACCAAAGCAGATAAAACTGGAAAAGTCTCTATGACTGTGGATGCTGGTCATGCCCGACACCTGGGCCAGCACAGACGGCTGACACAAGCCTTCATAATGAGCACTCAAAACCCATAAGCCAGTGGATGATGGAAAGGGCCTGATTGGTATTTTCCAGTCGCAGCTGGTTTATCATTTGTTTGTTCTGGACAGAGGAGATTACAGTGACAGACTAATGGGGAAAAATACCTCATAACAGTGCACACTCAGCTGGTCTCCACACTGAACATGATCCCTTGCCCAAACACAGGCTACAGAAAGCCCAGTGCCTCTCATTACCAATAGTTCTTTCCTAAAAGCTTTAATGGCCCTCCATGTCAATCAGTTTTGGGATGTGGTACATTCACATCTTCCCTGGGTTTACTGACAGTTTCAAGGTTATAAAATTACCAAATAAATGGCTGTAGCTCTAGGAAAGAGACAAAATAAAATAAATGTACATTGGTACCATTTGAGTACCAAAAACAGTAATATGTAATACCATTTGATAGCCAGCACACTAAGTAATATGTGTTTCTGTGTGTCTATCTGCTTGTCTAAATAATATAAAAACCTGACATTAAGATTTAGATTTCAAATAAAATGCCTCATACTTTAAGAATCAGGAAGGCAATACATGTAAATAATTAGAAGCCATACATTTTTTGACAAGGCAATGCCATTCCTAGGAATATATTCTAACAAAATAGGTAATATTTTCGCAACAATTCATGCACAGTGAAGTTTATCCCATTGTAGTTAAATGATGTTTAATTAAAATTTTCTTGCAGAGGAATATTACGTAGCATTTAAAATGATGATGGATATCTGCTGGCACAAAAAGCTACAAACATCCAAAATGAATATGCAGGTCAGCCCCAGACCAGTAAGGACAGCATAGGCCCGGTTTTGCTTTACAGAGAAATAATTCCCTGATCTGCTGAGGACAAACTGACACTTCTAGTCAGAGGGAACATGTACAAGGCCCAACGGCAAAGAGTCGTAAAGAACTGGTGATGGACTTAAGGTTTAAGAACAAGAAAAGGAGTAGTGCCAGGTGTGGTGGCGCAAACCTTCAATCCCAGCACTCAGGAAGCAGAGACGGCAGATCTCTCTGAGTTTGAGTCAGCCTGGACTATATAGAGAGTTCCAGGCCAGTTAGGACAACGGAGAGACCCTGTCTCAAAAGACCAAAGCAGGGGGAAAAAATAGAAAACAAAGAAAAGGACTAGACCAAGTCATATATACCTGAGTCTCTCTTGAAGATTCTGGTAGTTAGAAATCAGGGAGAAGTCACTCAACAGCCTGCAAGTCACAGAGGGGGACAGCTGCTACTGAAGGTTATCCCAAGAGTGAGTGGTCGAGCCGGGACTAGCTAGGACTAGCTCAAGAGCTCAAGGTTGGCCTTGCCCTTCAAGCACACTGGGGTGGCTCCGGCATCCTCATCCACAGCTCCTCCAGGCCTTTCCTCTGACCACCTCCTGAGGCATCTCTCAAGGTCTGCACTTTTCCCTTAACCCACATGCTCCTGGCCTTAGTTAACATGCCTTTCTGGATTCTCTCCAACTACTCCATCTACTCACAAACTGGTTACACACAAACCAAGACGCTTCAGGTGGCCTTTCAAGTCTGGGCTGAACTGAAGGCACCCAGCTCATTGCTTAGCTCCGTGGCTGCTTAGAAGGCTACACAAGCTTTCCTTTCCTTTGTGTAGGAGTTCCCCAAATAAATAGAAGTTCTTAGGCACTTTCAAATCAGCATTTGAATGTGTCAGAAGTAATTCAAAGGCAAGTTTAAAAACTCTGTTATCAAAGCAACCTTAATGAGATGCCCTCAATTTTAACATAGCATAAAACTACTGAATTTCAAAAACCGTTTCTAAAATTACAAAATAATTCTACCTTTAAAAAAATTATTTGCTCTAATGAGCCAGTCACATTTGATCAGTCCCAAACAAGTAAAGTCCTTGCTCTTGCTGTGTTTTTGTTTCTATGTGTAATGTTTAGCTGCTGACCTCATCACAGCCTCTGAGATTGAAGGACCAGGATGCACTGCTGGGAAGAGAGGAAAAAGGGACAACTTTTGGCTTTCTAACCCCTGACAGTGACTCCTTTCCCCACAATGCCCAAAAGTTCATTCATTCCTTCATTTGTTCCTTCCTTCCTTTTCTTTTTTTTTTGGGGGGGGGGCAGTCCTTTTTTGAGACAGGATCTCCCTGTAGTCACAGTAGCATGGAACTAGCTATGTAGACCAGGCTGGCCTTAATTTCACAGAGATTCCACCTGCTTCTGCCTCCCAAGTGCTGGGATTAAAGGTATGAGTCACCACACCTGGCTAAAAATTCCTTTCTTTTCCCTAACTTTATTTCTTATTTGAAAGATTTACAGGATCATGACATAGAACATTCAAAATTATTTCCCTTACATGAGGGATAAGTAACAAGTAATCCAAAATTAGAGAGCGAGTTATGAAATAACTTACTAATTAAACAAGGCTTCAGGTAATGGGCAAATAAATGTATGTGCATCCTGCCTGCAAGAGAAGGACATGGAAGAACATGCTAACTGAAGTTTGAATGTCAAACGCTCCCCGCTGCACAGGTCACTTTGATTCAATGATAAAACACAGCTGTTCTACTTTAGGATAAGGTGGCTGGCCTAGGACACCCAGAAACTTGATGATAGCAACCTTAAATTTGCTGTATCTGGAGACATGAACTGCTAGAATCCAACACCAGGTGAAAGACATCTCAGCACTTCCTTCAAACAAAGGGGAGACATGCCATATAGGGCTGGGCACCTCACAGTCACTTGTTCTTTGCTTGACCAGCTGTGGAACTCGGTAACAGACTAGCTTCCTGAGATGTTATCTGATCTCATGAGGGCAGTCCTAAACACAGGTGTACATGAGCACCACTAAATGGACTCAGTGCATATATGTGTGTATTTATAAATGTGTATGTGAGTGTGTGTGTGTATATATATATAAAACATCAATAATCAGAGGACAAAGACTGAGAGGGAGCTGGGGAGACATGGCAGGAGTTGGAGGGGCACTGAGAGGAAAGGAAATATAGAAACAACACTTACATATGGAATTCTCAAATATTAAAATTAAAAAACAAAGGTAGATTTGCTTTACCTGCCTTGTGCTCTCCCGTTTACTCCACAGAGGCCAGGCTGCCACAATCTTGCTGCCTGAGCTTCTTCAGTTCAGGTTATTCACTGGCAGAAACCGTCCTGCGCACCAGAACACAGAGACTAACAGGGCGCCAGTCCTGCTCCCACAGAGCTCAGAGATGGCACAGCAGCAAAGTGGAGCAGTGTGAACCACAAATGACACCAAGTGCAACAATGGAACTGGGCCCAAGGTGCCAAGGCAGTGCAGAGGAGAGGCTGAGGATCGATGAGGGCTGTAAGGAGCCTGGGAAGATTCACCAGAGAGCTGCTAGGCTTAGTGTGCTGCTTACCTTCAATGTCACTGTAACAAAATACATGACAGGAATAACCTGAGGGAGGGGACTTGATCTGGCTCACAGTGAAGGGAGACACAGTCCCTCGTGGTGAGGAAGGCATGGGAGTACAGCTATGAGGTGCAGGACATGAGACTTGCCACACTTCTGTGGAATCAAGAAACAATGAGATCAGGCTGAAGGGCGATGGGTTGTGACCCTCAGAGTCCAGCCCCCACTGCCCCTCGTGCTTCAGCTCGACCCTTCTCCTAAACGCTCCATGACCTTCCAAATCACAGTCACCAGCTGGGACGGAAAGCAAAATACAAATGCAAGGTGAGCACACGGGGACACACGCATACGAGGGCACGCTTTCTGAATAGAGGGGCCGGTAGAGCGCCTTCATTTAAAAACCTGTGCATTTCCAATTATCTGCAAACTGGTGGAAAAGCAGAATCTGTAATTCTATAACGACCTGTCAATGGATGAGGCGCAGCTGGGAGGAGACCAAAGAACAGAGATCAAGGAAGCTCTGCACCGTCCCCACCCTTCAAGTGTTATGGATCTGGAAATGGCAGGAGTTGCAGCTTATCCTGCAGTAAACAAGAACTAAGTGAGGGGCTGCATAAACTTGTAACTCTAGTCAGATTTCTTTCTGTTATTAATAGTTCTCTTAAGAGAAATGGTAACGGAAATTTTCTTTTTTCTGTTCTTATCAGTTTATCTACTTTCAAGAGAAATGGTAGGAGGGGGTTTCAGGGTTTCCGGGAGTTGGGAGGCTGTGTAAATGTTAGTCAGGCCCCAGTGGGTTAGCCGTGGGGTCAAGGAAAATGGGTGGAAGTTAGGAGACCAACAGGCAGGCGGCATTTCTTTCAGCACACATGTGCAGCTTTGTTCCAGAGAAGTAAGAAAAGCTCTTGGAAAACAGGTAGCAACGCTCCCAGAGGTAGAAATGAAGGGCAGAGCACATCTGAATGTACCGACCTCGACCCTCTTCAGGTGTGAAGGGCAGCCAACGACT
Organism: Eospalax fontanierii; assembly: GCA_035773235.1. Taxonomy (NCBI): domain Eukaryota; kingdom Metazoa; phylum Chordata; class Mammalia; order Rodentia; family Spalacidae; genus Eospalax; species Eospalax fontanierii. Next base: position 63,276,584 of record CM069530.1, on the reverse strand, counting down.
CTGCCTAAGCTTCAAGTAGCAGAAAGCTGTAGTTCTCTACAGAATTGTAAAAGCAAAATCTTTTTCTTCAGAATACCTATCATTGTTTTAGAATCTCCAAACGTAGGCCTCCAAAGCCTATACCTTTGAACAAAGCACAGTGCCTTTGAAAGACACCGCAATCTAAAAATCACAGAAGTTACCCTAAGTGAGCACCAGAAAACTACAACTGACCAGGTGGATCCTTTCAGCTCCCAGGCAAAGCAACGAGAACGGAGCCCGTATCCCAGAACACATGTCTGGTTTCCTTTGGTTTTCTCTCACTTCACCCACTGCACTAGAAGTAATTCTTGGGTCAGGTGTGACAGCATGAACCTTTAAACCCAGCACTCAGAAGGCAGAGATACGTGGCTCTCTATGTGATCGAGGCCAGCTGGGTCTACATAGTGAGTTCCAGGCCAGCTGGGGCTATAGGGAGACCCTGTCTCAAAAAAATAGAAAATAAGGATAAATAATTGCCTGTGATACTTTTTCTTCTGCCCTTTTCCCTCTAATCACTTTTGTCACATCCATTCCCAGCACAAACAGCAGTGAAGTGTCTTACAGCAGACACAGAGCAAAGGATGGATGCAATTTACAGCTACAAGGACCTTCATATGCTAGTAAGCAAATCCCGGCTGAAATGAACTGTTCTCATAGCGCCCCCTCGTGAACAAAACGAAATTAACTCTTCTAAACTGATTTTAAGACTTAATGAAAGCAGCAATGAGCCTTTATACTCTGGTAAATCCTGTCCCTATTACAGCCCCAGTTGAACCAATAACTCCAAACTTTCTAATCTACTGATATACAACTCTAAAATTAGAAAAGTAACATGGTTCACCACCGCTATCTGCTTCCCTGTGAGGACATCCATTCCCCAGCACATAAAACCACTGCTAAACATGGAGTCAGAACACAAGCTGCAAGAGGACTGCACTCTCAGGCCTATTTAATGCTCCCAGGGTGTCCTGGATAGTATTTATTGTCAACTTGACATAACCTAGAGTCACCTGTAAAAAGAGAACCTCATAGGAGAATTTCCTAATTCAGACTGGCCTGTGGCCATGTCTATCAGAGATTGTCTTGGCATAAGAGGACCCAGTCCACTGTGCACAGCACCATCCCTGAGCAGGCGGGCCTGCGCTGTATAAAAAAACTAGATGAGGGTTGAGTGCCGTGGCACATGCCTTTAATCCAAACACTCAGGAGGCAAAGGCAGGCAGATCTCTTTGAGATCCTGGCCAGCCTGTTCTACATAGCAATTTCCAAGCCAGCTGGGACTAAAGGGAGACCCTATCGAAAGAAAAGATAGAAGAAAGGAAGGAAGAAAGAAAGGAGGAAGAAAGGAAGGCAGGCAAGCGTGATCCACAGAGCAAGCCGGTTAGTAGCATTCCTCCGTGAGTTCTGCTTGGGCTTTTGCCCTGGCTTCCATCCGTGACAAACTGTTACCTGGAAGTATAAGGTGAAATAACACCTTTCCTCTCAAAGCCACTTTTGGTCATGGTGTCTGTCACAGAAAGCATGTGTGTGGTAACTGGTATAGTGGCTGATTTACTGTCCCTTCATTAACTTATCCTTTGACTCACTTCTACCTCTGTTTACCTGGTACTAAGGAGAGTCTTAAAAACTGAAGAATGTTCTAGAAATAGCCTCATATTACTAAACTGTGATAATTTAATCACAAAATAGAATCTCTCAAATTCTATCTTCAAACTTGAAACTTCTGATTTTGACATGAATTACATAAAACGTGTTAGATTACTTTGGTTTTTTTTTTTCATTAAAAAGTAACATAAATTTTTTAATTAAAAAATAAAAGTGGTAATAATGAAAAGTATTTAAACCATCATCCTATAATCGCCTGCCCACTAAAAAAACCACTCAATAGGGGTGTGGCTCAGTACGGGCCAATGTAACTTTTGATGCCATTGAAAAGTCAAAACTTTCATTTGGTTTTACTAAAACTCATTGCTGCCCTCTTCTGGCAAAGCTCGGAAGAAAACTAAAATCCCCTTATTTCTTCTTCCACAGTTTAACAAGAAGGGAAGAAGAGATTTTGCAGAAACTCAAAAGCAGTTTCCTTCTTTTTCAACTAAAAGAAGAAATTTAACACAAGGCTGGCTCAGCCTTCCTGGACCTCAGTTTTCAGGTCTTAAAACTGAAAGAGATATTTATGGTCCTTTTACATTTTAAAATCCTTAAGAAGAACCAATGTTCTTACTTATATTTAATTTTACTTTTCCACACATACTAAAAAAAAAAAAATTATGGCCTTTTTGAACCATTCTTTTTTTTTCCAGAGAGGGTCTCCAGTACCACAGCCCACCCAGAACTCACTATATAAACCAGGTTGGACTGGATCTCACAGAGATCCACCTGCCTCTGCCTCCCAAGTGTTGGGATCAAAGGCAGGCACCGCCACACCCAGTCTTTGGAACCACTCTCAGTACACTAGCACATCTTGTTAATCTGTACTATACTGTCCAACATATCTCATGAAATTAACTGACTGTTGTAATGATGCAGTAACGAGACAAATGTGAAACACGTATTTGGTACAGCACACAGAAGTGCACAGTAAATATTATTTTTGTCTTCCTCTCCCCATGGGCCCCATCTACCACCTCCATGACTTTGCCCACATACGCTATGATCATGGCCTGATGTGTTCATTCTCTGCTAACCTTTGAGCTTTACAGTATGTGCACCATATTCCTGTTGTATCTACTTGCATGCACTTCAGAGTGCACTTGAAAGCAGCTGTCAGACACTGCAGCATGCCCCACAGGAACAGGAAGCACAGAACAGAAAACACCACATGCACATAACAAAACTGGAGCGAGCGGAAGAAGCAGCATATCAGATTATAAAATAATAAAACAAACTATTTGATAACAATCATTTATTATGAAATTTGTCCCAATCACTATGCTATACACTGCCTGATTTCACAAACAGACATTATCTCTGCCATTTGTGAATGAGAAGCTGAGTTCCTCATTATTTAGCAAGTATTATTTAACAAAAAGTGAAATTTAATAACTGCTTGAGCTCCCAAATTCTCACTAGATATGTCTCCGCCCTTCAGATTTCCCAAACTCACAAATTTCCTAGCAAGACAGAGCATCCTCTGGTGGCCACAAACGGAACAGATATTGCTCTACTCCATCTGTGGAAAGGAGAGAAGGACCCCCTCAACACACACACACACACACACACACACACACACACACACATACTTTTTCCTTTATTCAATCCATTTAGCTTTGCTTGCACTTGCCCAATCTTTTCTCCTCCCTCCTGAGGTATAATTTAGTAGGAGCAGAGAAGCAGCAATAATGGCACTCATGCCTAACTCTTATTAGCAGTAGGACTTTAAGCAAGAGCCTCCACGCATCCATCTAGACACAGGTGTTCCTCTTATTCACATAATATTCACAGCAGCCCTGTGAACCGCCTGTCAGTGGAGCCAGGTATCCTGTGTAGGCCATGGCTCATCCAGGGAGCACCCAGTCAGAGCTTTTGGCTCAGAAAAGTTAGGTCACTCACCCTGACCACTTATGTCCAGCACACATGGAAAACAGAGAACATCACTGTCTTCATTTCTTGCCTAAATCTGACAGTAAATGCACCCTGTGCATGAGATCTCTTACAAATCATACAGAATTCTTACCAATGACATCCCGTGAATGTGCAACCACAATGACACAGAACGTAAATATTTCATTGGAAAAAAGGTTCGCTGTCCCATAGCAGTGAATAAGTTCCTCTTATTAAGGAATAATACTATGTTTACCATGAAGCATATAGCAGGTGCTACCCGAAGCTATGTTAACCTCACCAGGTTGGAATGAATCAATTTAGCATGCCTCTTAAATATGGTATACCAAGAATACAGCATCACTTCTGAGGAATCTTGCCAAAAGATGCAATAAAGTGAGTCTAGTCATGAAGTATCAGCTAGACCTCCATCAAAGGACATTCTACAAAATAATTGGTCTGCATTTTTCCAAAGGCACAATTATGAAAAAGAACACTGCTCTAAATTAAAGGAAATTAAATTGGACATAGAAACAAAATAAATACAGATTTGATCCTGTAGGGAAACTGACAAAATTAGTCAAATTTGATTAAGACTTGAAAAGTGCCTAATACTATATATTAATATTAACTTTCTGGTTTCGATTATGATACTGTCCTGGCATATGGAATTGTCCTTGTTTGGGGAAACACAACTGGAGTACAGTTAGAGGCAAAGGACATCTTGCCTGCAAATTATTCTGAAATGTTCAAAAGAAAGAGTGAGAAAGAAAATATATGCAGACATTTTATAATCTTAAGTTTTTAAGTCTGAAATTCTTTCAAAATAAAAAGCAAAAGCACATAAGTCAATACAATAAATCAATATGAAGTGTATTTCTACCTAGTGATACCTAAACATACAGTAGAATCAAACGGGGTCAATGGCATTGGGGTCCTTAAAATACAGAAACTTAAAATGCTTAAAGATGCTTAAAAACAACTTTACAGTCTCCTTTTACTCTGCAGACGTCTGAAATGGAAAGCTATTTTCTGTTTGGAAAAGAAAGAGAGAACAAAATCAGGCCTAAATTCAAGGAGTCAACATTTAGGCGTGGTGGTACACACCCGAGTCTAGGACTTGGGAAGCAGAGGAAGGGTCGGTGAGGTGAAGGAAGCCTAGTCCACATACCAGGTGCTTTCATAAAGCAATAAAGGACAGCAAAAGGAGCCAAAACATGTCAGAAGATATGGCTGGAAATTCATGTCTCCCAAAATTCTAGCTGCTTATTGTCTAAGACACATGCAACCTGGGATATATAGTGCACTAATATGTAATATATAACACTCTCGAAGGGGAAGGAAAAAAGTGATAGCCTGAGTAGACTTTCATTTTCTCAACTCGTGGAAGTCCCAAGGGAAAATCTGGGCAGCATAAAGGAAAGGCAAACGGTTTGTTTTGGCTGGAGGTTAGACCTTGCCCTTTTTTAGACAGAAACCATTTTTTAAAAAATATTTCTATTTTTTCATTTATCTTCCTTTGGTTGTTTACACTTTATACTTAATTTTAGAGGCACTGTTGAGTATGGTCAAAAAAAAAAAACAGTATCTAAGGAAGACTGGAAAAGGAGATTAGAAAGAAAAGTGAGAAAATCTACTGAAATTATCTGGTTAAAAGCAGAGAAAGACCCATGTGCAGCAGCACATGCCTGCAATCCAAACATCTGACAGGCTAAGACAGGACAATCGTAGTCTGAGGCCAGCCGGGGCTACACAGCAAAACAACGAGGGTGAAAGGGAGGGAAAGAAAGGAGAGAGAGAAGAGGGCATTTACAACACTACAGGGAGAAGCGAGGAGCAGACCCAGCAATGAGGAGAAATGAGGGAAAGCAAGCCTCACACATAAATCCAGTGTTCTGAGGCTGAAGGAAAGGTAAAATTTCCAGACCCTCCACTCCCCCGAAAAGTATACACAAAACAAATAAACAAAAACAATCCTTTGCAGATGTTTATTATAGATGCCAATGGATCTGTAACAGCCTTTCCACCTCTGGCTGATTTCTTGGACATGTGATCAAAAGACCTGGGACTCGACACCAACATTCCAGGGAATGTCTCCAGCATGCGAAGAGACTTTCCTGTTCCCAGATGAGAATTCTGAGATACAGAAGTCCACAAAGTGAATAGGATAATCTCCACAGAAAACCAGAAGTAAGCACTTCTGTTGAGAGTTCAGACAGTTACAGAGTGGGTCACTCCATCACCTCTACTTGAAAAATTACTTAAAACTATTTTAAAGCTCCAGCTATCTAAACCTTGGTATGATGGGATAAAATCTTCAAAGCACATTTGCCAATTTCATTTATATCATATGCAATTCAGATTCACACCCACTTTCTCTTTCTATATCAATAAACAAGGCGTCAAGGAGAAAAGTTCCCTGTGTAAATCGGCAGGGCAGATTAATTTAAATATATACTAAAACCAAATGATCAAACCAATGGCTATAATGGTTATTAGATCTCATACATTATCAAAATGAAATCCACAACAGTGGATTAATAACCACTAATGGACAAACGTATGCCCAAATAAGTAAGTTCAACATACATGCAACTTTAAGAATCTAAACCTTGGGATTGTAAGAGCCAGGGAGGAGGTATGTAGCTATATGAAAACAGAATCCTACCAGCTCCTGGGACCCTGCTCGTACAAACCTACAGCAATGGTTTTGGCATGCTCAAGATCCACGCAAATTCAAGCAGACAAAAAGCCAGCATGGAACTGGAGAAATGGGCAGCAGCCCCCAAACTTTGTTTATGCAATATTGGCGACTGATTGCTGTTGAGTGAGGATGAGCTAGTCTTCCTAAAGAGAGACTCTGGGTAGGCTGACTAGACTTCAGTGGATGAACCTACACTGAGGTCACTTGAGGACACTAACTTGACACAACAGACCTTAACACAGATGAAAGAATTATGAATCTCAGTTGAGGGACTCTGGGGATGCTAGTGGGGAAAGGGATAACAAGATGAGTGAGATTGAGATGTTTTCTATGAAGTATACAATGATTCAATTAAAATATATTTTTTTAAAAAAATTTAAAAAGAATTTAACCTTGGAATCATAATTTTAGGTAACCATAGTTATATGGTTATGAGGTAGACTAGGAAAGGAATCAAGGGTCTTTTATGAGGAATGAATTACATCCCACAGATACTCAAACAGCTATTAGAAAGAAAAGTTTGGGGCTGGGAAGATGGGGTAGTTTGTATGGAGCTTGCATCCCCAGCGCCAACGTGAAAAAGCCGAGCTCAGCAGCACACACCTATAATCCAAGTGCTGGTTTGCAAAGTGGGAGGTGCGGGCACAGGTGGATCTCTGGAGTTCACCAGACAGTCAATATAGTCAAATCAGCGAGCTTCAGATTCAGTGAGAGGCCCTGCCGTAAAAACTAGGTAGAGAAAGCTGGAGAGATGCGTCGGCAGTTAAGAGCACCGCACCGGCTGCTCTTGCAGAGGACCCAGGTTTGGTTCCCAGAATCTACATGGCAGCCTACAACCATCTATAAATCCAATTTCAGGGGACTCACACCCTCTTCTGACCACCTTGGGTACTGTACAATGTAGTATACTTACATACATGAAAAAAAAATACTCATACACACAAAATAACAAATTAATTTAAAATAAATAAATACCAGATGAAATGCAACTTAAGAAAGACACTTGACATATACCTCTGGCCTTCACAAGCACACACCATGCACACAAACACAAAAAAAAATACACACACACACACATACACGTTATTCATTTTCACCATTTTAAATTATGTTTAAAAACTAACAATTTCTCTTTTATAAAATCCAAAGAAAAGACATGCCGCTGTTTTTCTTCTCCTGTATTTAAATCTTGCTATAAACTACCATCTCTGACCTTTCAACAAAGCTGGTAAATGGAAAAATGAAACTGTTTGAACTTTACATTGTTTCCAAACCAAACATACCAACAGCAACCTGAGATAACAGGAAGGAAAATACAGTTAACAGAGTGCTCATCATCAGATAACCTCTAAATAGCACACTCAAGTGTGTGGGAACCTTCTTCCTGTTTCTCTGTGGGTTTCATTTCTGGCTGGGGACAGGATCCAGAAGGGTGATAAGGAGGTGGTACTTACCTTCTTGGCTCTTTGGGCTATGTCTGGTGTTCTTGTAAGCAGCTTCTCAATCAGATATTCTCTATTCTGCAAAGCAAATGATCCCAGCAGTTTAATACCAAATCTCTGTGATTTCAAAATAACAGATTTACTTGGATTTTTAAGAATGTTACCTTGGCTTTCTGGAAGAATTTGCATTTTAAAAGTTCTGCTGCTGTAGGCCTGAAAGATCAATAATAAATTAGTGTTGAAACAATCACCACTTAATAAATATACTGCCTCAATGATACAGCTTAACCTTAAGAGTATTTATGGAAGACCAATTTTAGGGCTAGCAAAACCAACAACTAAATTAATCACAATCTGGCACCAAATAAAACAGTGTCAATTTTCCAGTTCTTTCTAAATACCTCTATAGCAGAACATATTAAACTCTTGTGAGTTAAATGCTTGGGGGATGATTAATTTTCTATCCTCCATTCTTACACTTCAGCGTGTGAATTAGTAATCCTGAAAGGTGGCAGTCTGATTTCTGTGGGCTAAATTCCTATATTATTAAGAAGTCATACAAGCTTCAATATGACTGTCAAAGGAACTACAGCATGCTGTGTTCTGTGATTCCCCAGGAGCAGCAGCAAAGAACCCAAACAGACCTGGTAAGGATCTGCATGGTACTGAAAGGACTGCCACAGATATACACACACTACTGTTTTTCAAGGGAATATAAACGTCATGGTGATTAATAAAATGCAAATTCATTTAAAAGCATTTCCAGACAGGACCGACTATTTCCTTATGATATCATGTAACATGTTTCCCTACCATGTACTTCCTCCGAACTCAAAACTAAGTCCATAAGTTTCATCAACCATCTAAATGCTTACACGAAATATAACATTGTAGATTTTGAAACATTTCAGGTTGAGCATTTTGGATTAGGGATATTCTAAAGTAAAAAAAAAAAAAAAATCTGAAATTCAAAATACATTTTGGATTCAGGACGCTGAAGCTGTGTTCTCAGAGATGCAGTACCACAGAGGCAAGTACTGTAGGCTGCTCCACCATCAGTGATGCTAAGTTTAAGTACTTGGTCCCCAAGGTCTAAAGCTCTCCTTTGCAAAGGTCTGTTTTTCCCACTGCAATTAGCAAGTATTCTGTTGAGTAATATCTTGGCACTGCATGAATATCCTGTTCCTGAAAACCTTCCCCCTAGTGGTTTAGCATCTTTGTCTTAATTATTTCATAGGAGGTAGCAGAGAATTGATTTTTCTACTTTTAGCATTCCTTCTATATTTAACTGACATTCGTCCATAAAGAATAGCTTCCTTCATCAATAATTCCTTGATTAGAAATCATTTTCACATCAGCTTTCTCTAACTCTATCTGTAAAAAGGGTTACAAGATAAAAACCTTTCCGAAGAATTCAACCATGGGGGCTGAAGAGATGGCTCAGCAGTTAGTGTACTTGCTGCTCTTGGAGAGGACCCAGGTTTAGTTCTCAGCACCCACATGGTGGCTTACAAACATCTGGAAGTTCAGTTCCAGTGGATCTAATAGATATACATACATACATGCAGGCAAAACACACACATAAAATTTTTTTTTAATCTCTTTAAGTTAAGAAAAAAAAAAAAAACTCATCCATGTGGGGCTAGAAATAGAGGTCAATGGCGGAGCACTTGCCTAGCACCCACAAGACTAAGAACCACATTTAAGAAAAGGAAGGAGGGCTGGAAAGACGGCTCAGCAGGTAAGAGCATGCTTTCTCTTGCAGACAACCTGAGTTCAGATTCTAGTGCCTATGCCAGGCCACTCACAATGCCTATAACTCCAACGCTAAGGGCATCCAACAGCTACACACACGTGTGCACCCACACACAGATACACATAATTTAAAATAATTTTCACAAGATGAAGGAGGAAGGAAAGGAAAGGAAGAGAATGGAAAAAAGAAAAGGAAAAAGGAAAGAAAGAAAGGAAAGGAAGAAGGCATGCAGGATAATCTACTTCACAGTGAGTCCCTTATCTTCCAAATCAGAGAGAGCTGTGAAGGAATTGTTCTGGATTAAAATAAACAACAAAATATAAGATCAAATGCAACTCAATAGCATGATTGGACACTGGGTTTGGAAGGGACGGGGCAAAGGCTGCAAAGGACTTTTAGAAGCAGAGATGTGTGGAGTAGCTAGAGAGCAGACAGTTTTAGAAAACTGCTGTCCATTTTCCTAGGTGTTTGCAGGATCCACACAGTGAAGCACTGTCTGTTACTTTCAAACACTTCATTAAATAAAATGTGGACAGAGGAAATACGGGAAATGTAAGTAATTGTTGGCTGTGAGACAGAAGTAACCATTGCACTATGTTTTCACATTTTCTGTGTTTTACATTTTTCCTAACAGTAAGCTGGAAGGGGGACAAAAGCATCATGAGATCATTAGTTATTCTCTCTCAGACAATGATCAGCAAAATACAGAGAGTGTTAGTTATATTGGGGACAGAGTGCAAGTCCAGAAAGCACCCACATACTAGAAATGATAGAAAACCACTGTTATGGACACAAAAAGTTTCACTAAAATGTCCACAGACACCAAATTCAAGGAGAATTAGAGAATCTCAGTACTCACAAGGGTGTGCAAGCTGCATAAGTCTATGAGACCATAAACTGTATTTCTGTGCAAAGAAGACTATTATTTAAATTGTTACTGCTTTTTTCCTCAAATTCCAAGAGGAATAACAGCTATTGGTACCTCACAAAGAATTCTGAGTCTCAGATCCACTCCAACAACAGCTGTTAATTGCTAACTGCTTTGAGTAAATAAGGGTCCAAACAACAGGTGGGTCATATCCATTGGTAAGCTCATTAATTCACGAATTTGTTAAGAAAGCTTGCAAAGAAATTGAAAGTGAAATAGGAGCTAGCCATTTTCATGATATAAACTCATCAGCAATGCTTTTGGCCTCCAGAGACTCCAAACTCATCCTTTCATTCTCTTTTTGAGCATCCACTGTTGGCTGGGCGTTTGCTAGGGTGCTGGGCATAACTGCATGGCGTACTGAACAGGACAGAGGGTAACAGTGTGCATTCACAGCTCTGTATCATGTCTGAGTGGAGGGAGCACAGGGAGAGAGCAAGGAACAGAACCACCACCCAGCAGAGCAAAGACTGCCATCAGGCTCGACACCTCACATGAAACAAAGGTGCAAAAGCCAAAAAGTGCCAAATGTGATGGCTTGCTCCTTTAGCCTGAGCTATTTAGAAGGCTGTAGAAGAACCATTTGAGTCTGCAAGTTAGACACTAGCCTAAAAAAGAAAAAAAATTAGCACAAACGGCCTATAAATTAAGTAGGATCTAGTTTTTTAAAGGTTAAAATAGCCCTAAAAAAATAAGGATGATAAGAAACTCAAGGCCTCTGCTTGGTTGGAAACCATGATGACTATGACAGTCAAAAGGGCATCCCAGCTAGTCTCTCAGCTACTTACTTCTCTTCCTCATTCCAATTCTAGCATCCATCATGCTTTCAAAGCCAAAAACAAAATAAAAACCTGACCCTTTGTTACCTATCCTCAGAGGTGCTAGCTCCTGAGAGGAACTTAACTTCTTTGATCCTGAATCCTCCATGGATATCTCGCCCAGTCCCACACACTCTCTGCTTCAACTACAATGATGTTCTCACGTGTCTCTTGTTCTTTCATGACAGAGCATACCCTGGTTTTCTTGTTTCAGATTTTTTTCATAACCAACCGGTACACCTTGCTCATCAATCAAGAACAATTTAGATGTCAGCATTTTCAAGACCTCTCTCCTGGCTTCTACAAGAATTCATTGCTCCCAGCTTGGTGCTCAGGCACTGGTCTTCACACACTCGTACTCTGTATTTAGCTGAATCTATGATCCCTCTCCCTTAGCTCCACCTCATCACATTGTGAGCCTTTTCTAGATGAAGAGCATGTAGAATTCACTTTTATATCTTCAATGCCCAGCACAGAATAGCAAACTTCTATAGTTTAATTTCACACTCCAGTGTGAAGTAAAAGCGATGCTGGTATGATAGACCCCGAATACAGGACTATAACTCCTGAGTCTTATGCATCTGCTCAATATATTGAGGAAGAGGAAAAAGAGGCAATGAAAATGAGGCTCATCCTAGCAAAACATAAAGAACAGAGAAAGTGGAGGTGCTGAGACGGGGAACCAAAATGGTCCCCTCTCTCCTCTATCCCCCATTCTCCTTCTGCACACATATGTAAGAGCAAAGTAGAGAGAAAACCGTGGAATGCTGGACTAACTTTGCGAAACCAGGCTGGGGAATGCTTTCCCTTCCCCAGCAAGGTCATTTCTATAGCAACCAAAACTGCAAAGGGGAAAAGCATGTTGCAGAGAAAACCCCATTCTCTGCACTCTACTCCATCCTTATCCTTCATCATAAATACAAAAACGCCAAGAGGTACGAAAAGTGGCACAAAGAACCCACATGACTTTTTTTCTCATAGGTTTGGCTTAATTTGCGGGTCACTCCAATTCATACAGGGAGTAATTCAACACAGGTCACTCATTCCTTTTTTACTGAAGTCAGCTGAGGTGTTCATAGCTTTGGGGTAAAATCCCACATGTGCCAAACTACCTCCATCAGAACATAGGGGGAAGAGGAACCAGAAGAAATGAGGAAAAGGACGGAAGGAACAGAAGATGTCAGGCAAGCAGAGGCGTCTGCAGCCCAAGTGAACTTAGGTCTGCCTTATTTGAGTGATTACCTACCCATTTACTGATTGTCATTTTGTGCCATAGAAATCATCATTATATGCTTATTGTGGAACCATCAACACTGAGCTCTGTAGTAGAAAAGAATCTGCACAGCGACATCTTACATGACTGCTAACCATGACCAAGCAATGAAATCCCTAATAAAAATAGAAACACTACTTTATAAGAAATGTTAAAATGCTACCAGCAACTGGAACAGCCCAGGCTATGAAAGACTAAATTTTAAATCCTTAAAAACAATACAGCTGTCTGCAAGTGCCAGCATTTCCAAAAGAAAATCCCTCAAAGAATATAGCTTATAACACATGACTAGGCCAAAGTCCACTGAGACTTAAAATAATTCTTGAAGGATTCAGGATGAGTATGACAGTTAAACAGTTCTAACAAGGTGCTTTAGTAAGTTCCAGTAGTTCACTAACCTCAGACAGAACTGCTCTGCACAGCCCTCCTTCCCTCAGCAAAGTAACATTCAAGTCTTACTCATTTCTGACAGATTCATCTATGAAATATCTATCCTCTTGATGCTCAAAGAAAAGTTGTCATCATGTAATCTGTAAGATCAAGATTCATTTTATTAAAAATAGCAAGATATTTTGCTATGCAAATACAAGCAACTCTCCCTGGACTAATGCAAAGCACACACCTCCATGAGACACGGAGCTCTGATACACCAACCAGTTCTCTCTCTTAAGGAAAGTGCAGTGCTCACTAGACTAAACGCACAGTCCCTCCACAGAAGCCTGCATGCACACCTCGGAGTGAATCTATCCGGGTTACTCTTCCGCTGTATTTTTCACTTATTACTCGAAAGGCTCTTGGCTCTTAGCAATACCTGGGCTTTAAGGCCAGTCAACTGCATTCAGATTACAGGTAGATGATCTACATGCAATGAAGGCAACACAAATGCTTAACAGTTATCAAAGGTTTTCCACCACCTCCCGAACCCACTTGAAGCTGGTTTCTGTTTCTGAAACTCTTTTCAGATTTAAATCGGTTGCAAACTCCCAATTATCTCCAGTTGCTCAAGAAATAGCATCAAATAAGATGGACATAAAGATGAGTGCGCAGGTCCTTCTTCTAAAACACTACAATTTGTGAAGAATTTGGTGTATAAATCAATAAATGCACAGTGTAATGGTGCCACAAAAGATATAGCATCTGCATACCATAATCATCTCATAAAGTTGCAATGGTTCCTTGTGGTTGGGGTGGGGAGGCAAACAATGAATGGCAGTCTCAATTTCCTGAGCACTGAAGGATACCCCCCCCGACACTGTGCTGTCTGTTTAAGTGTCAACTCATGGAATCCTCAGAGCACTGCTGTGACACAGGTATTATTAGACCCATTATACAGACAAGGAAAATTAAGTCATGAAAATGATGATAAAATAGAGCTAGAAATCCAGTATTGAATGATTACAGAGTGAAAAGGGAGGAGAGAAAAAGGAACAGTCTTTAACAGCATTAATAGAGCAAATGGGACTAAAAGTATTCTGGAATAGTCATCATTTCAGAATTTTGCCATGTACTTAAATTCCTATTTGCATATTGCATAATGAATATGTATTTTTAATTATACGCTATATAAAATAACTCAACCATATTACTTTTTCCCATCCTTAACAATTAATAGGTCTTTTTGTGTTTGTGTATGTTTTCCCCAAACTCCTCCTACACATCCTTAATATTCATGTTTTTTCATTAAAAGAAAGAGCCACCCGGGGAAGAAGGGAAAGTCTGTATTGTTGATAACAGAAAAGCGTTGCACAGTTAGGAGAGGAGATTAAGTTACAGAGCAAAATACTTAAAAGAAGTTCTCAAACTACTAACGCATTGCTAAGAGAGTACTTCATTATTAAGGGGTATTTCAAGGGATACAAACATACGAATACAGGTGTATGGATATTTTATAAAGCTCTCTCTCTCTCCCTCTTTCTCTGTCCCTTCCTCCTTCTCTCATACACACAGTGAGGAAGAGAATCAAGAATATGAACGCACACACTGAATAACTGAAAAGCCTTCAAATTTGTTAAGAAACAAAAATGAACTGCTCAGTATACTGCATGTAAATCTCAATTATTTTGACCAAATTATAAACTTTACAGAGCACCCTATCACTAAGCACACTTAATTCTATCTCTCAGCACCATTTACAGGACTGTGTGACATTACTCATCATAGCCACTAGGTGGATCAGAACTTTTCAAGAATCTCAAAGACTATCAAGACCCAGAACTGCCTGGAAAGACAAGGCCAGCTATCCATCACCTGGCTGTGGGGGCTCAAACTTGCCTTCTCTGTGATGTCAGATTTTCACTAGCAGCAATGATCCTAGATACAAAGAGGAGATAAACGAGTACTGAAGAACAAAATTAAAATCTGAGCATTCTCTTCCATAAAAAGAGTGAAAAAAATAACCTCAATGAAACATCAAGAAACACTGGAGGGAGAAGAATCCCTATAAATCAAATATAGAGATGACAACAAGGTTAAACAGAAATAGTCTATGGATATTATTTGCTAGAGATAATTTCAAGATAGGAAATAGGAAATAATCACAAAATCCTGCAAAAATTGTGCAAAATCTAAAAAGCAAAGCCTAACTCCTGCAGTTATACTATGTAGAGTAAAAAGCTTAGCAAGCTACATAAAGAATTTAAGACAAGAATGAAACAATGACTTCTAACAACAGGATTCCATTCTTGAACAAGAAACTTCCGGAAGAAAAGTTATTGTTCCATTCTTGAACAAGAAACTTCCAGAAGAAAAGTTATTTTGTTTTAAAATCTAATTGTAAAATTAGAGCCTTGAGTGATCTTCTGTTAGGAAGATGCTGTACATAAACATGCCTAAAGGGGGCAATGTGTGTGATTCCTACCCATTCTCTTTTAGTTGACAGAAAACTCTGGCCTCCATTATCACTGAAATACCCCCAGAATACATACCTCAATGTCACAGAATTTAAGAAGAAAGTAACAAATTCAGAAAAAGGCACTTCAGTACAGGCCAGTAAAGAGGAAACACTAAAGTTAACTTAAAGCCATTTATGTCTGTTTACATGATTAATCTTTCTGGGCAAAAATTTCTGTAATCTTCTTTGCTGATAATCTAAACAGCACAAACAACGTGTTCTGCATCTAAAAAGAAGCTCATGCAAAATTCAACAGCTGTGCCTGGTTCAGACTGGAGCTAGCCGGATGTTCAAATTCTGAGAGGTCAGTGCAACCTACCCAGTACACGCTAGCTCAACCTCTGGTGCCAGCACTGCCAGTTTCTTCCAATTTCTGTTTTATTTCCTTCGCTTTGATGGCGGAGAATCACTGAATAAGCAGGGTGAATCTTACTAACCACAGTTTCCTCCACCTTCCCCCTGGCCTGCACGGGCATCTCTCCACCCCGCACCCAGGCTGTCTTCCCCTAACAGGATGATAACCTGGGGGTCGGAGCAAGGTTCCCTTGGTACTAGAAGTGCCTCCCTTTTGTCCTCATATAGCCTTTTCCCCATCCACAAACACAGCTTTGTCAGAACTCAAAGCAGGTTTGTAGTTCCTCTACCGAGATTGACATACCTTTTGGAAGGATCTTTCTGAAGACACAATGAAAGTAACTTTCTAAAAGACTTGCCATACTTTTTCATCATTTCCTTATCTTCTACTCCAGTTTCTAAAGTGGGTGGATCATTTTGCAAAGTCAACATTAACACCTGCAGCCAAAACAAAGGTGAAGACAGAGTCCTAGTTAATAAGATGAGTGGCATTGGAATTTGTTGTAATAAAAACATCAAAGACCTTTCTTGACTAAGTTCAAATGTGCTTTCCCATGACTTTATTGGTCCAGAAGTTGTATACTGAAAATATCTACTTCCTTTTGCAAATCTGCTCACATACTCTTTAACCTTTTTGTTACTCCCATTGACAGACTGAAATTTGCTTTGTGTGTTTAGAATAGTCTCTCAAAGCAGCAGGGACAGAACTTTCTGGAAACCGGCTCTCACAGGGCTTCAAGGAGCATGCAGTCCAGCACAGGCTGGTTATGGAAAGAAAGTGGAAACGGAGAGAAAGGGACATTCACATGTGCGGGCCATTCATAAGTGCAGAACCGGCTGTACTTGGAGCTTCTGCAACACATTGCCAGTTCTAAAAATAAAACCACAACATCCCAGGAGGTAACATGATTGCCTTTTAAAGGGAAACAAATGAGAAAATTGCTTAAAAGAAGTAGGGAGGGGAATAAAAAAAAGATATTAAAAGATAGCCAAGATAGAGCTATGAGTTACAAAAAACATCACCTCAAAAGCCCATGCTACAGGCCAGAGAGCAAAACAAAATACAATTTCAAGTAAAAAAGAAAAGAAAATCCTTTTTTTCACATTAACTCACATCACATTTTTTCGCATTAATTCATATCAAAATTATTTGCTGTAAGAGAGTATGACAAACAAATAAACCTCCATAATGCATAAAGCAGCCTTAAACTACGCAAGTTCTATACATGCCAAGACTCTTTTCAAACATCTTCAGACATGTGACTAGACGAAAGTAATAGCTGATTGCTTATGGACCACAACCAAAAGGAGACTGTGGGTGACTGGGAACTCCAGAGAAATGTCCTAGTGGCTTCAGGTCGGGATCAGCAAGTGCTTCATTTGATTCCGGTGAGAAAAACAAAAGTGAAGGCAGAGAAAATAATAAACAAGAAAAACCAGACTGTTGCTCCCAAATGTAATCTGCTGTTTATACTTCAACTTAAAAATTTCTGCTAAAAAAAAAAAAAAATCATAGAAAGAGGTATGCATATGCATACACATATGCATATTATTAAAATCTTAAGTACATTAACATATATACAGAAATAGAAAATAATACAGGATTGGGGTAGCTCAGGAGTCGTGTGTGTAGCACAAGAAGAAGGGCCCTGGCTCAATCAACACGGTACCCAAAATACAAATTTAAAAAATTAACTCCACTGAAATATTAATGGATCGGTTTTGCTTGGTGACGATGGGTGATTATTTTTCTTATTCTTATTTGTGTTTCCAAGTTTTCTACAATAAAGAAGAATTTCTTTAGGGGGAAAGAGTTAGAAAGGTACTTGGGGATCAAAGACAAATCTTCTCCCTCTTCGTAAGTGCATGCTCCACGACTGAGCTCTACCCCTCCCTACTTGTTAGAATCTGTATAATTATTTAATGCTTTCATCATCAGATTTTCTTTCTTAATTCCTTTAATTTTCCAATAAAGTTAAATTGAAAAATGAAACAATCATAGACTATAGTCTATATAAAGTAGCTTCATAGTTTTTACTGAACTATTTGAGACTCAAAACAAAATCCAGTTGGAGGAATTATAGAACTGATGGTACCAGCTCAGAAGTAGGCCAGACAGAATAACAAAACCCTGAAAATAGTCCCCAAAGTATATGCTGCTTAAAAACACTGTGACTCACTCACATCAGATGAGCCACAACATCACACTCTGAGAGCAGGGTGAAAATGCTATAGACTATTTAAAACAAAAACAAAAACGCCTAAATATCTGGGAACCCCATCTGCAAAGATCATATCCCTGTAATCTATTCTTGGATTTTCTTCGGAGACTTGGGATTGTCCAGCTTTCTAAACAGTCAGTTGTCAGAGCTCTGGATCCCTATCGGCCAAGCTGCTCAACCCTGAGTTAAGGACATAGTCAAGTTGCAAAGCTGTGAACTGAACTACTTTTGTAATTCTGTGCATGAGAAAATGAGACAGCATTCAACTTGGCTACATTCCTCCATCAACTCTCACAAGTCTAGGAGAAAAATGAACATGTTCAAGAGAACTGGAAAACCAATGCCACCCAGTCACATTTCCAACCCGATATGTTATTCCAGTGGTAATTACTTTCATTGGAGGGTATTTGTGGTAAGGCGCTGCTCCAGTTGCTAATTCAATGGCAGTTATTCCAAAACTCCACATGTCAGCCTTGAAGTCATAGCCTCTCACCTAAGAAAGAGGAAAAGAAAAAGAAGAAAATCAAGACTGATGCAGCAGGCATGTGATATAGCATTAAGTCCCTTATTTGGTCAGAAGTCCAGAGCTGTTTGTATAGCCAACTTTCACTGTAGTTTGCTAAAGGCTAGCAATCAGGAATTAAATCTACATTATATGATGCACTCTACTTCAGAAATTAATCTGAATGAAAGATTAACACCTATCATATACTAGAAGGGGGTTATGTGAGATTACTGAGGTATTCTCTATAGTGCATCAACAAAACATACTACTACTGTACTACATCAACCAAATAACATTTTTTTTTTACCTGTTCCATGACTTCAGGGGCCATCCAACATGGGGTGCCAACAAATGTTTTTCTCACTTTATTCCTCGTAACATCACCCCCTGTTGCTAAGAATGCACTTACCCCAAAATCTGAAAAGAAGAAAAAAAAAACTTACTTTATGTTGCCATACAAATTCTAGTTTTAAACCAATATCTTCCCATGTAAGATGGTGATAAATTGTAGCAAATATGTTCCTGGAGCTTTCTCACGCACAAGCCCAAACCAGGGTTGTCCTCCCATCTGCCATCTGCCATGCCCCATACTGCAGAAAACAACATTAGAGACCAAGTTCACCACACCAGATAATGTTTTCTACTTTAAAAAGGTACCAACTGTTGCAATTATTCATAAAGATTATAATACCAATGAAAATACAAACAGGTCTGAAAAGCCCCAAATATAAAATGCCTTGGCTTTTAGCCAGGATCCTTTTTTTTTTTAATGATATATCATCACTGGGGAATATAAGAGTAGTATGCAATGTAGTACCATTTTTATGTTTTCAATCATGATTTTTCTAGCTCATTTAATTGTTACCAATGCTCAAAAAGTTAATTTTTAAAATTTATTTTTATTTTTAACCGTGTGTTTATGTACATGTCTGTCTGTGTCTGGGTATGTACACATGAGTGCAGGTGCCCTAGGAGCTGGGATTACAGATGGTTGTTAATCACCTGATACAGTCACTAGGAAGTGAACTTGGATCTCTGGAAGAGCAGCTTGAGCTCTTAATCACTGAATCATTTCTGCAACCTCCAAAAGGTTAATTTTTTAAACAAAAAATGAATCCATTCCAGGTTCCCATGTCCTGAACTAAACAGTGTTCACTAATACCTTAGCTAAAATCATAATGGCAAACCCACAAACCCAGGTGCAGAAAAGCCAGCATGCCTAGGGCTGTCCTCCTGTAGCAGTCATGTCGGCCCAGGCCCAAAGGAACAGCAGCGTCAATAAAGACTGGAACTTTTTCCCCAAGTTCGCTTCCTGGATAATTTTCATAAATATAGATGGAATAGATGGAATGGTATGTAGAATTAGACTAATTTTGGTGTGTGTGTGTGTGCGTGTGTGTGTGCGTGTGTGTGTGTGTGTACCCGTGTGCCTACATGCATCCATGAATGAAAGGAGGCATGTGAATGCTATAGAGCACTTGTGGAAGTCAGAGAACAATTTTCAGAAGTTCTCTCCTTCCACCTTGCTGAGACAAGGTCTCTTATCATGCTGAGCACTCCAGGATATCTGGCCAACAAGCCTACCAGTGATTCTCTTGTCTCTGCTTCCCATCTCACAAAGGGAGTGCCAGGATTACAGATGTGTGGCACCAAAGTGGGAATCAAGCTGTTTTACATGGGTTCTCAACTCACATTCAGCAAGCACTTTTAAGCACTGAGCCATCTTTCTGGACAAAAAAATTATGCTCTTCTTAACATTCTTTATATAGTAGAAATTTATTTTGTAATATTAATTAGGTATACTGCATATGCATATGGCATATATGCAAAACTAAGCTCTATATATGACAGTAGCAAACACCTGATGCTTATTAATGAATGCAATCCTTACATTTTTGCATAAAGATTGAAAACAGTTAATAAGTCAAAGAACAAACTACTCGGTACTAGCACCTGTATTAGTAACAGCCAAGCCAAGTCAAGGATCCCTGGATAGTGAACTAGTAGATATAGCAATAAAGAGGGTAATCAAAGGAGGCAGGAGGGATAGCTCAGTGGTGAAAAGCACTGGCTGCTCTTCCAGAGAACCCTGGTTCGATTCCCAGCATCCACATAGCGACTAGCAACCATCTATAACTTCAGTTCCAGGAGACCCAACACCCTGTTAGGGCCCCTGTGGGCACTGCACTTAAATATATGCAGGCAAAACACTCACACAAATAAAATAATAACAAATATATTTTTAAAAAATTTTAAGGGGAGCCAAGACAGGGGGAGTGGTGGTACACAACTTTAATCCCAGCAATCATGAAGTAAGGCAGAGGAGAGGTGGATCTGTATAAGTTTGAGGCCAGCCTGGTTTATATAGCAAGTTCCAGATCAGTCAGGGCTACTCAGTCTAATACATACACAAAAAAGGGGAGTAGTTAACAGTTCAAAACGAAGCAGAATACTATGCAGTGTGATTCCTGAAAATTGCTATAATTTAATTCTCCTTTGCTGGTTCTCTTGGATGAATGTCAGGATGACAGCAAAGATGAAGAAAAAACTTAAATAAAAACACATACCAAAAATAAATACATATTTGCTTTAGAGCTACAATACTGTTATGTACCTATATGACTTAATAACATTATAAATGGCTCCACAAATACAAATATGTTGGCTTTATTTACATTTAAACATATTAAACTCCCAATAGGAATTTAGTCACAAGTAAAAGAAATGAAAATTTTAAAATGGAGTCTTTTTCCATTGAACAAAAGTAATATTTTGAAAACTTCTAAAGAATTTAATTTGCATTTATAGGTTCAACTTTAGAATTCTTTGAATCATTATACTGCAGTCAGAAAACTGAGGCCTGTGGAAAAAAAAATCCCAATTGAGTATCTTGTGGGTGAGAGGTCAGGAAATTCATTTCCTCACAGAAGATTTAGGTGGAACATACCATTTGTAAGCATCAATGATCCATGACTAGCGAAGATGAATATATTACAAGGCTTTTAAAATATTAATTTCACTGGGCTAGTAGCACATGCCTTTAATCTCAACACTTGGGAGACAGACTTAGGCAAATCTCCATGAGTACAAGGCCAGTCTAGTCTACATAGCAAGTTCCAGGCCAGCCAGGGCTACATAGTAAGACCCTTTCTCAAAATTTTAATTTCAATTATATTTCCCAAATGAAGCTCAATAAGGAATTGAAATTATGCTTACCATTGTTATTAAAATCATTTTATAGCCCCATAATATTAAATAGATATATATTATCTATAAATAAAATGATATGGATAAAAGCTGTTTTGAGAAAAACAAATCTATACATTAAAGTCCCTTAAAGACAGGATCTAGCTTAAAAAAATCTATACATATTATTTTTTCCTTAAAAAAATAATAAATAAAAAATAAATTAATTAATTAATTCCTTAAAATACTATCTGCTTACATTAGACATTTTAAAGGCTAGAAAAACAGCTGAGAATGAGGTATAGCAGCAATTCAGTCCTGACAATGCCCCTTCAATATATCTTCCATGAGTCACATACTTACTCAGTCTCCACTTAGAATATCCACTTTAAAGTCATAGACAGATGGTTAAATGTCGTTAAAGCTCAGAAGAAGAAAAAATCCAGAAGCAGAAAACATTAATCCTAACATCCACTCACTCTTAAGATGGCAGAATAAATACAGAGCTTGCTCCTATGTATGTCTAATGTGTACACAGAAAGATTTATATGTACTGAGGAACAGAACATTTGACCAAAGTACATAGTGTGCTTATGCAAACAGGGAAATCAGTACATTCTGCTGAGTGACAGTGAGAACAAAGTGTCAGGACAGTACAGTGAAAGGCACACTTTCCTACACCTGCGCAGAGCTAAACGCACTGGGACCAGACACACCTGGGTCAGAACCATGCACACTGCTCTGGCACTGCACATGAATTAGCCAGCCCATCTTCCTGTCTACAGGAATTAATTGCAGGATATGGGTAAAAGCTCTTCTGAGGAAAAGGCCAGAAAGAATGCTATCATCTCAGCAACTAAAAGGCTCCAAAACCTTTTGAATCTATGTACTTCTTCCCTTTCCCACAGCTAGGGCCTCAGCTTCAGACACCATTTCTTCTTGCCAAGTTTCCTGTAGCAGCCTCCTGAATCTCCATCTCCTGATCTTCACAGACCAGGCTGCAGCAAGCAAGCCTCTCTATGTCACAGATCTGAGGTTTCCTTTAAGCCCATAAAGCCACCCTGTCCCCTTTAGACTAACACACAAACCTGAACCCCTCACTCTCTGGCACCATTGGTCCCTGCTCCTAGGTCCCACCAGGCCCTCCCGCCCCACAGAGCTGCTTTTAGACTCCTCTCAGCAGTTCCTACCTCTTGGTCTGCCTCTGTGTATGCTGCTTGTCCGTATACTCAGTTCCCTCTGCTGAGGACACAACCAGCAAAGGGCACTCTGCCATTCCTGGATACCCTGACTTTTGTCAAATGTAGCTTGCATAACTCTGGTCAATATTCACATATTTAGATATGTGAATGGGAAGCCCTGAAAAGGATCTGCAGCATTGTACATACCTGATTCTGAGAACATCATATACTAACATGCAGGATGTAGGCATCACAGAGTACAGGCCTAACACTAGGCTATTCCTCAGCTGTATAACACTTGAGCTTTTGGACCTCTGTTTCTTACCAGTTCTCTCACTGATTTTATTTTATAAGACTCTCCTACTTCTTTATACCATATATAAATAGACATACAGTCACTGTTAGGCGAACTGACAGGTTATTGCTTTTACCTTTTAAGAAATAAGGCTAATGGGACATGAGGATCAACATCAGAAATAAATTCTGTTTTCAATATCATTCTTCAATATCAGAAATAAAATATGAAAAAGATCTGCATCCTGACCTTAGGAATATTATCCTCCCAGGAGAGTAAGACATGAAATAATGAACACAGCATGACATATACTGTCAAACATTGTGCTATCTGCGGAGAGAAGCAGATGAGCTATAACTGTCACCAAAGACAATATCCAAAGTGAGCCATGCACCTGGCCTTGAAAATGAGGTGAGGAGTTGGACGGGCAAGCCTAACAGGAAACAAACTCCAGACAAAGACACAGCGTGAGCAAAGCACAAGCACTGAGCCAAGAAGAAAAACTGTCCAACAGCTGCAAAGGTCAAAAACTCAAATATCTACAGGGGCCCGGCAGGAATATAAAGGAGGGTGGAGGTCCTGAGAACCACAGACTGTGATTAAGGACACTTGATACTCAGCGTCAGCCTCAGTGCTGGGAGTGCTGGGCACCACCAGGAGCCCTGGCGCGATCTCCCACCCAGCTCTCAAACAGGCTTCTGCCACTCAGCTTGGGGAAAAAAATGGCTGGAGAGGAAATGCGGAGCTGGCACTATCCATCTCCCAACTTTCCCAGCGAGGACACACACAAGCATCTTTATGGAAAAGCTCCTTTTTTTTTGTTATTATTGTTGGCAACAAATGCACTTTGAAAAACAGAAAAAGAAAAAAGAAATAACTGGAAAAGCAATTCCTCCTGCCTAATTTAGCCTACAAAACTATTCTGCCAACTATGTTGTTACAGTTCCTAAAATTCACCCAAATACTTCAACATATACACTGTGATATTTTGCTTGTGATATGAAAACCCTGGTGGCCAGTTAGTCTAACCAAGAACACCCAGTTGGGGTTCTGGGAAGGTCTGGTTCAGGATGCAACAGGCAGTTACCACCAGTATTTAATATCTGCATCTAAGCATAGATAAGTATGGGCCAGGTGAAATGGCAGGGAGGTTTTATCAGGGAAATAGTGACTTGTTGAGTAGCATGATGTATGTTGGAAACCAGCTTTCCTGGTGAAAATGAAGACTTTTCACAGCCCAGTAAATGGCTAAAACATTTGCATTATTTTCTTCACCTTGCATAAAAATACTAAAAAGAACCCAGTTTGGCCAAAATACAGGCCCACAGTCTGGCCAGTTCTATGTGTGTTTGGTTCACTCATGCTAAAGACAAGGGCAGCAGAAAGTAGTATCTGGAATTCTTGTGTGTCTGCAGGTGGGAACTTCTCATTCACCCATAAGGGACGGGAGCAGGCATTTCCTGGGGCTTACAGGACAAATTGTGAGAATCATTTAGGGGTTTGCAAAATTAGTCTGAAAATGAATTCCCTTAAGAGTTAGAAGGGACTCCATGAGTGAGTCACCAATCCTGACCCATTGCAAATTCCCAGAACCCCTGCTACTGTGTGCAAAGGAACCAGAGGGTAACGATGCTTATCAATCAATCAATAAATAAATAAAAATTTAATAGAATTGCTTAAGAAATGATAGAAAGGAACCTGTGTGTGAAAACACTGACACTGAGTGAATTCAACATTTGGTTAGAGAGCAATAAAATCAATGTCTGATAGTTCAGAGCTTCTAAAGTATATTCACAGTGTATAAAACAAACAGTGACCCCTTCAGTGTTCTTAAGTGGCTGGGTGGAGGAGGAAGATATCCCCATAGCTTTGGGGAAGGTCCTTGAGGGTCCATGGTTTTATAGGTCAGGGATGAGGAAGAAGGCTGAGGGGGCACCAAAAGGGTCTGGGCACAAGGAACAGGAACTTGTACCTAATCCAATTAGCAACCAGGACAAAGGTGACTGCCTGTAGAGAAGAAACATTGAAAACTACCATGCAAGACTTCTCTGGAACAAAGGGCAAGAAGCAGGGCAGAGCACAGCTGTAATCCAGCTGTTCAATCAACAGGGCTAGTCTATGAAAAGAAATTCTGGAAAGTCTTAAGAAAAAACAAGACTTGAGTGGATATCAGAATTGAAAATGAGGAAGGAATAAAAAGATTAAATGGTTTGCCAAAGAACACAGAGCAAATGACAGAGGGTCTGAATAAAACCATCCTTCTAAAAGAGAGCTACTCCTTCTTTGGGAAAGTTAAGTGTTTTTCTTCACAGAAAAGAAAATTCAAAAAGAGAATACAATGGGGATTAATATTCTGCATCGCCTAAGCTCTTCCCCGAGCAAAGATCAAGTTGGAATTACCCAACTTAGAAAAACTAGTTTGAGGTGCACTCGTTAATCCTGAATATCATATTTATGTCATCAAAAGCAATACCTCTATAATTTAGTTTGATTTCATTTTTTTTTCTTTCCTGCTCCTCTCCCCGCCACAGGCCCCCACCATGAGAGAGTCTCAAGATTTCACTGTCAAAACTGAAATGTACTTCTAAACAACCAGCAACATTCTCAGCGCTGTCAGCATCTGGCCTCCCTGAGTCCCACAGCTTTCCTTAAAATAGTACACCCCCAACAAGCATAAGAGGAAGTACACTGTGACTTGAATTATGCAAACTGCATAATAATAGATATAAAATTCAAACTAATGTTTTCTTAATTCTGTTAGGGACAGGTCAGAGAACATGTTTTTTAACAATGTATTTCATGTTTCTCATGCTGTGTTTATACTGGGGTATGTGTCAGTGGTATATTAGGATGTCTGTCAGTAGCACGGCACCCCACTCCAGCTCAGGATCTAGTAGGGTACACAGCCAGGGCTTAGACACCATGGGCTTGCACAGCTGCGTTTTAGACACAATCCTGACTTCCAGGGAGCCCAGACATGAAGAAATGTATGAAAGAATGACCTTTCTATGAGCTGAACAATATGAATGAAAAAACACACTATACTTAGCTGTGCCTTCTCCCCCATTTCTTGAAGAAACATGGAAAGCACAGACCAGGGAGAGTGACAAGGTCAGAGGTATGCCTCTTCCCACTCCAACCCAGCCCACTCACTCCATGAAGATTAATTTTCCTAAACTGTAGTCCTGACCTTGGCATTTGGATCAAAATGTTCCTCCCAAGTTTGGCACCGGAGAATAACAAGGAAGCTACTCACAGGCTGCACTAAGCTCGTCTGTGGGAACCACCAGCCTTCCTGTATTGCTCCTTCCCACTGCAGTGTTTACCCAGTTGTCATACACCTCAGCCAAATGCCATTAGCCTCTTTACTGACAAAAATCATCATTTTTGTTTTACTTTTCTAATGAGTAATTACACCCGGTCCTTGTCCACTAGTTTATTTTTGGTTTTGAACTAAATCAGAGCAATTTTTGACTCTCCTGGAGGCTTGCCATCCCTGAAATGTCATCAGGTCTCCGGGCCCCAGGAGCCAAGCCTAAGTGGAAACTAGGAGGCCAAAGCCTTCGTCTTGTCAGCTAGAAAACCTACAAGGGAAGAGAGAGGACAGCTTGGAACAGCACTTCCTTGGAAGAGAGAGAGGAACACTTTAAGTGTCCAAGTGAACCCCATACCTCTAGGCTGGCGAGCCCTGCTCAGCCAGACTCAGCACTATCCAGGGCCAGGAGCAGAATGTAGGGCTTAGGGGACCAAGCCAAGATGTGGCAAGACCTGGGACAGAAGCCACTTAAACTTGCAGGGCTGGTTTCTTTCTAGAAATAATGGCCCTATGCTTAGGCACAGCTTTCCCTCTATTATTCCAGTGGCCTTTCAGCATACCCTCTAACATGACCTTAACTGCCACAAGAACACATATATAGGAACTAACACACACATACTACACGTGGCCCTTCTTCAGAGGCAGATTATAGGGTCCAATTTACTGCATTTCTTGGTGCAGCAGTTTCTCAAACTTTACTATTGGGAGCTTAGCATGTAGAAAGTTCTTGACACCATTGACCCTTGTAGCACACACTGCTGGGCGACTGCTCCACATCCAAACCCCACCTGCTCCACTAAAACTTTAGCTGTTTGTTATCCTTTAAGGGATGGATCTAAATTAATCTAAGCCAGTCAGTGATGGGATGTTCTATACTAATGAATGGTCTGAGGGTCTGTTTTAGTCTTGGCCTGTGAGATCACTGAGAAGTACAGTGCCAGCTCTTACGGCAAGGTTTTCCTCCTGAATAGGCTCCTTTGGCCCCCAAACTCCTCTTTTTGTACAAGAACAGTAACGTGAAGATGCCTTGCAGGAGGCAACAGCACCCCATGAAGACAGGTATATTCCAGAATAGCAGAGAAAGCAGGAAAGAGTCCACGATCTCTGTGATGTACCTGCACCTCTGCAGCAACTATGAAACCGAGGCACCAGGTTTCTCATTACGAGAGATGTTCATATGTTTTTTGATGCTTAATCTTCCATCAGACAAGAGCTACAGGATTTGTATCCAAAGGCTTCACTCGTAGTCTCCTGTCTTTCTCCAATCCAACCATGCACATTGACACATTTCCTGACTCCCAAGAGTTAACTACTGCATCTGAGGGCAAAGGCATTGAAATCCCCAAAAGGATTTGGTCAAAAAAAAAAATAAAAAATCAGCAAGACAACAGTTTAGTGCACACTGCAATCTGAGATTCTAAAACACTCCAGTATTAGCATGGCTTTTAATGCCAGAGGCACAAATCAAAATGAATAAATGCAGAGACGTCTCAAGAGGGGATGGGGCACATACTACCAAACAAGTCTAATTAACTTTTAGCTGCTATTTGGGGCAAAAATTCCAAAGTTTTGACCAAAACAACATTTCCAGAAAATAGAAAAGAGAGCCATCTTCAAAATGCTAGGCTTGACCTTTGCTATCCAGAAGACAGTCCCCACAGACCAAAGGCAGCATCACCTGGGAGCTTCCGAGAAATGCAGAATCTCAGGTACCAGTCCAGAACTCCTGGATCAGAATCTGCACCATGGCAAAATGCTCAATTGGTTTAGTGCACCCTGAAGTTGTAGAAGCCTCCTAGTCGATGACAGAGCATGACTCTGTACGCCTGGATGACCTCAGTGCAGGATGACCCTACTCCTTAGCTTCCCTCTTTCATCTCTTAGATGAAAAGAACCAGTCATGAATAAAGAGTAAAAGTATTTATGTGTGCACAGTCACGTATTTTGTGACACAGTAAGTCCAAGCGACTAACAGGCAGATGTAAATCATATATGACACAGAACTGCCTAACCTGCATAACCCAGTGACTCTGTGTACAATGTGCCCAGGAGACCAAACACATCCAAACACAGATCACCCTCTATAGAGTACTCAGAATTTTACAGAATCATTTCAAGTACATGAAAATAACTTATAACCACATACTTATTTTTCATTTTATTTATTTATTTATTTATTTATTTTGTATTTTGTGTGTATGAGTATATTGCTTACATGTATGTAAGTGCACCCATGTCGTGCAATGAATGGGGAGGTAAGAAGAGGTCATCTGATGCACTGGAACAAGAGTTATGAACGGTTGTTAGCTGCCATGTGGATGCTGAGAATCCAACCTGGGTCCTCTGCCAAAGCAATCAGTGCTCAACCACTAAAGTCATCTCTCCAGCCCATAGTCACAACTTATTAACTGTCCACCAGTGACAGCTTTTGAAGGGAGATGCCATGGCACGGAGGGGAAAGCTGTGGCAGAGATCATTCTCAGCGCAGAAATTTGTAGCCCTGCTCTTTTCTTTCCAATCCATGAACACTCTGATGAACTGAGCATGATACTGTTATCTCATCAGAGCAATAGCTCCAGACCACTCATCTTTTAAGCCAATAAGTACACTGACAACTAAGCTATAATTAGGTATCAAATACTTGCACACCACCTGCTATTTTCCAGAGAGCCTGGTAGTCTAAGAGGACTAGGAAAAAGAAAAACCAGAATCTTCTGACAACCTCACTCACCATCTCCTCACCTTTGCCCTTCACCAGGCTATTGCCTTTGGTTCTGTTTCTTTCTCTTGTGAGCAAATGGTAATCAAATAGTCTTATCCAGCTTCACTAGCTGTGGCCCCCGACCACAGGGTGGTGTCTAAAGTATTCATATCGAGAAATGCGATCCTGTGGAATTTCCTGAGTCTGAGCCCTGGAGAGTCACTTGCCAGCTGCTCTGGACAAATGTATGTTCCCCATCAATGAATGAGAGAGGGGCAGTCCTGGCTGTCTTTGAAACATCAGAGAACGATGGTTTTACAGTCTTTTCTGAA
Source organism: Eospalax fontanierii (assembly GCA_035773235.1). Taxonomy (NCBI): domain Eukaryota; kingdom Metazoa; phylum Chordata; class Mammalia; order Rodentia; family Spalacidae; genus Eospalax; species Eospalax fontanierii. The sequence goes on along the minus strand of CM069530.1, from coordinate 63,247,120 downwards.
AGCAAAACAAAGGAATGAAACTAAATAACATCTCTTTTATTCCCTAAAGGAAGATTTTTATATTTAAAAATATGGAGAATAAAGAGGCAAGTCATTCCATACTTGAGGTATCATCTTGGTAGATTGTCAACACTGTCATCAACCGGTTTCCTTCAAATGTGGTTGGAATACTAGAATCCCAGGCCAGCTATGCTGAAGGTCACAAGCAGGAGCCAGTTTTCTCCAATCCAAAGCTATACCAATGAGCATTCAGCTTTTTACTGGATATGATAACTATTGTCAACAAGGAAAACCAAAATCATCTCCACACTAAAAAGGTCATTAGTCCCTGTCTCTCAGTGAATTGAAGGTTTATTTTAAAGACGCTCTGGCAGTGCTAATCACAGAACAGACACCAAACTTAATCCACCCTCCATGCCCAAAATGATTCTCTTATTAACATGCCTTAAAACAGGATGGAGAATGGCTTTAGTGACTACAGCTCATGAGGAGGCACTCAAACATTCTGATACAAGATATATCCTTAGAGATCATGTTGTCAACCTTCTCCATTTTACATCTGAAGGAAATGAACCCTGGGGCAGCTGAACTGTCAGAAAGCATACAGTTTAAAAACCATCTGGGAGGTTGCTGGGGAAGTTCAATGGCAAGCACAGAAAGTAAGGTCTGGGATCTGAGAGCAGTCTGCTTATACAGCCTGCTGAATGACTGGACTTTGCACACAAGCCCACAACTGCTCTGCATTCCCAGGACGTTCCATCTGTGAAGCTGACACTGCTGTCAGCATTGCCAAAGGAGACCACTTGGTAACTAGCAAGTATTATCATTTCCCAAGCCAAAGGCATGCTTCCAAAGTCAATGGGGACCCCAGCTGGCCATATCCACAAAGACAGGCACAGGCAATTTAGATCAAATATTAATAAGTCTAAATTTCCAATGTAACATTTATATGCCTGCGGGTGGTCTTTTTCATACAAATCTCTATTTAACTAGTTCCACTATCAGAAGCCTCAATGAAACCACAACAGCCATCTGTATGCTTAAAGAGACAGGCTCTATGGTAGATGATGAAAATAATGCCAGTTGCTACAAGTATTCAAAGAAGCAACTGACATCAGTTCCAAAGTGTTTTAGAGGGATTAGTTGAGGACAACAAAATATTCAAAGAATCTTCAGAAATTCAAATCTGCAATAAGGAAAACCTTGTATTTAAAAACCACTGAGAACTATGTAAACCAGACATTAGACTCCATTGCTCGGCATTTTTTTATTGACTCTTTGTGAGTTTCATACAGAACATCTCTGTGAATTTCATACAAAACTGCTCAATCTTAATCATCTTTATACCCCTTCCCCACTGGCACCCGCCATAATCCCCCAACTGGAATCCATACACTCTGCCATCTATATTAAGGCCTATTTTGTGTCAGGCTAGTGTCCCCAGGTATTCCTCAGTGCAAGCTCATTCACATTTTTTAATCCGTATTTGCTATATAGCCACACATTCATGAATTCATTCAACAACTATTTATCAAGCTCTCACTCAGTACCCTTTCTATTGAAGTACTGGAACTGACGGTGGAGTAGAAACCCCTGTCCCTGATAGTTAAGTGGCAATGGGGAAAGTGGAGAGATGATAAATTACTTACCTTGTTACATGGCTGTGGTTCTCAGACCTTAGCATAGTTAAGGCTGACACATCACTCAGGGCTTCTTACAACATATGGCTGGCCCTGCCTCTGCTGTTTCTGACTCAGAAGCCTCCAGATTTTCACCAAGCACAGTTAGGCTGATGCTACGGGTCTAAGGGAACACTGCGAGGGCCACTAATGCAGAGTGCACTGAGTACAGTCAGGAAGAACAGAGCAGGAAAAGGAAGTCCAGTGAACGTGGAAGCCACAGTGAGGCTACATCTGAAGGAGGTGAAGGAGAGGGTATTTTGAACCAAGGAACAGTCAATGCAAAGATGTTGAGGAAGGGGCAGGCCACGGCAAGGGGGCCCACTTGCCTTGCATCAAAGAAGAGAAAGGAAGAAGCATGAGGGGACAGGCTTTGTAAGGTCATGTGGGCCACCTCAGGGACTCTGACTTCTCCCCGAGACAGGGATGGACCACAGGGCTTTCAGTAACGGCACAGTGCAGGTCAATTTATAATATGCCAATGGACACCAAAGAGGAGACCACTAACGTGAGAAGGAAGAAGAGGAGAAGACCTCAAGGAGCCCCCACCATCCAGATCAAAGTGGACAGTGCCTTCCACCAGGAGGAGGGCAGTCACCGACTTACCGAATATAATTCAGGGTAGGAAGGAGAGACAAGGGTCACAGAGCATGATTTCTGGCCTACTCAACAGAAGGGTGGGTTTGTCACTAAAGAAGCAGCAAAGTCGGAACGGCATTGTGCTCCAGACATGAGAGTGCAGAGCACCTCTGCCCTGAAGTAATACATGAGAAAGCTACAAGTGACGGAAACCATGACCAGCGCAGGACTTGGCTGAGGAAGAGGATAAGTTAGTGACGAGGGAGTAAGAGATGCTCAGCTACTGTGTCTTCAGGATACTCTACACAATCAAGGGTCAAATTACATATTTTAGAGGTTGATGGTACTTAAATTTCCTAAAAGTCTATAGTCAAGGCATGATATATGCAGCTATTCATAAGATATTACTGATCATCCATTCCTACTTACATTACATGCATATGTATCCCTAGAACAACATAGTAAGTACGGCTAACAAATTCCTCCATTTATGAAACATTGAAAGTTCTACATTTATGAAACATTCAATGCTTATAACTGAGGCTGGGAAGACAAATCAGTGGTTAAAGTACTTGCTAAGCAAGCATGATCAGATGCAAGAATCTGCATCCTCAAGACCCATGTAAAAACCAGGCTGTAACCCGAGCACAAACGGGAGGTACAGAGACAGGCAGCCAGCCAGCCTAGGTAAAACGGTGAGCTTCTGGTTCGGAGAAAGACCCTGTCTCACAAAACAAGGTGGAAGGTGATAGAGATACTCAGCATCGGCTTTTAGTCTCCACAAGGACACGCACAGTTACGTACACGGACACAGACACATGCAGACACACACACACACACACACACACACACACACACACACACACACACACATGCATGCACACTCGCTAAGGTAAAGAGAAATCAAGGCAGATACCTAAAGTTAACCTCTAACCGCCATGCATATGCATACACATGCACATATGTACCTCTTTATACACCTGAACAGGTATATGCATCACACATATGGACATATATACATACACACAAATGTTTATCACATGTATTTCATTTGAACTGTAAGCTCAATAACAGTAGATACAAAGTCTCCACTGCCTGTCACGGTGTAAGCTCAGAGGACTGCGGAGGAGGGGGGATGTTGTAAATAATTGATTAAATATTTGCCAACAAATCATTTACAGACAATGAAGCCAAACATCTAATGTTGCCCTATTCACCAAGGAAGGAGTAGGCTGTAACAAACAGGAAACAAGAAAATTAAGAAATAATCTGGCAAAGGACAAAAATTTTCTTTCAATCTAAAACTCTTGTTTTACCTAGATATGTAAGAAACTTAGTAATGGAGGTCCTGAAAAGAAGGAAGGAAGAAACAAATGGAGGAAGGAAGGAAGAAAGGCAGTGAGGAAGAAAGGGAAGGAGACTGGATCCCCTCTTCTCCCCTGATGCTCAGTCCTGTCCCCCTGCAGCTGGGCAAAACACAGCTGAGGGAGAACTCCAGCTGAGGAGCAGCACAGTGATTCCTCTTCCCTGGCTTCATCCAGTAAGACTTCCTCCTCCAGTTGTGGTTCAAACAACTTTTAGCAGCTGCCAAGAGGTGGAAAGCTGCTTATAATCTCCCCCAAGTGAATCTCACTGATGGTGTACAGATGGAACAGAAAAGCAAGTTTCCAGAATGGACTGCACTCTTAGTTCACAGCAGAGCTTTCACCAAATTTTACCATGTATCAAAATCCCCCAAATCAAAAAGTCACATCAATGTACAGCCCTTATTTATTTAAGTCAAAAAAGAACTGTATGTAAGACATTTCTCATAATTAATTAAGCCATAATTTATATAACTATAAACTGCCCCTAAAACTCAAAACAAGTACAGTGGTTGATTACAAAGCAGTTTATGTTCCCCAAAGATTTTGTCTATGTGCTCTATTTTCTGGGCAAAGTCAGGGTCCCTAACATTTTCTTATTCACTCTTTCTTAAGCATATTAATCTCTTAGTCAGAAGCTATATAAGGCAGAGCATATCCAAAATAAAAGGTGAACAGTGTTCATTAAGAAACTATCTCCGGCCAACTGTGGTGGCACACACCACCAATTCTAGCCCTCAGGAAGTAGAAGCAGAAGATTTGTGAATTCAAGGTCATCTGGACAAGTGAGAACCCTCTGTCTCTAAACCAAAAAGCAAAAAAAAAAAAAAAGTCTGCTTTCAGCTTCAAAATTTTTCCATTGGATATGTACCTAAATATTTTAAATATTCTCACACCAACCCTAAGCTGATATATACGCTTACTTGGTTGAACCTTCAGCTATGCCTTATATCTGAACCCTCTACCATCAGCAGGATTATTGACTTGCATGGTCTGTCAGCGAGGGCAAGGCATCTAGAATGTCTCCAGTCAGGTCATATTCACCACATTCACCTAAACTCACTCCTGCCCCACATCAGGCACTACCTGGGGAAGTAAAGATAACTCAATTTCTACCTCTGGAAAAGGTGGAAGCCAAAGTCCACACAGTACCAAAGAATTGTCAAGAGTCCACTTTCAAGCTTCTTTAAAGTTTAACTTTGTGAAGGTAGGGTAGTAAAAGGAAGGATGACATAAGGAATGATGTCTGGAAATGAAAGACAGCATTAGAAAAGTGAAGATGGGCCCTGTGAACTAAAAACCAAATTAGAAGCATTCGAGAAGGAAACAGGTTCCTCCTCTATGCTTTCTTGGGGAGCTTTCTACCATCAACAGATTTCAAACTTTGTGCCAAGAAATGATATGGTCAGGTGGGCTTCGTAGAGTCTTCACTCTGGTGAGACTAGGAAAATGAATGGAGCAAAAGCAAAGCAACAGGCTAGGAGTCACAATGCCATGCCTGAAGCTACTGCCTGTGATGTGCAACATCCCATATAGTAAATTGCCCCCTTCTTTCATCCAGAAATAGTACTAGTTAACTAATTCTAAATGGAATATTTTAGCTATGTGCTAGCATTTTACCATTACACATATGTAAGAACTACATGGCTAGTAAGTTGGAAAGAACACCAGATTCAAACAGGTTGTTCAGTGTCAGAGCCTTATATTGTGGACCTTGGTGTCAATAAGAATGAGGCCACTAACCTTCCCTGATTCAGATGCCTCAGACCCTTTCAGAGTATGCCCATACTCCTCAAAGATCCCTTCCACTACAGATCAACAGCCTCTCTCTCTACAAAACAAGAAATACCTCATCAACCTCAAGCCATGGCCAACAAAGTCTACTTATCAAGGCCAAAAAAGACAGAAAGAACACAAAATAAGTGAGCAGGTATGGGTTTAAAACCTTTGTCACCTTATACACCTTCCTCTGGCTACTTGACAATAATACTGACATACAGGAAGACTTTATCTTGCAAGCTTTCTTGAAAGTTTTATTCATAGTTCAAATTTTATTCAAAGTTCAAAACACAGACTGAAGTTGAACATGGATTCAAGGATAATAAGGTCATGATATCCCTCTTGGAAAACAGAGTCTACCCCAAGTCATACCAATATGCCTTAGCAGGTAAACAGAACAGACTCAGATATGTTAAAACAGGTGTGAGGGTACCTTTCCTATGTTCAAGCATGCTTAGCTCAGTGGCAAACTTAATTTCTCGATATGAAACACTAGAAATGGAAATAAGCACTCACAAACATAAGTACTATCAGTATCCACTAATGCTCCTAGAGCAAAATGCTTCCCATCAGTTAACAGCAGCAGAAATCTACTTCTCAATGTTCAGAAGCTGGGAAAGTCTAACATCAAGACATCAGTGGGCTCTATCTGGTGAGGTCCTGCTCTCTGGTGGACCCATAGCAGCTTCTAGATGTGTCTTCATACCATTCGAGGGGAGAAAGGCACTTATCTCAATCACAATTAGCCTCAATGACCTAATTCCTACCAAAAGTCCCATCTCTTAACACTAGCACACTGGTAATTAGGTTCCTACATGCAGATTTAGGGGAGACACAGATATCCAGACCACAGCACACATATTTCCAAATGGCAAAACCACAAAGCATGTGACCCTAGCAGCTATCATATATAATATAGTATTAAGCAACTAAAAAGTTCTCTAGAAATCATGTTAATGACTAAGCACAATGGCACATGCTTACAGACACTTGGGAGGCTGAGGCATGAAAACTGCTATGAGTTCCAGGCCAACCTGGCTTATATAATGAGTATTAGTATTATTACAGCCAGGGCTATAGAGCAAGACACTGCCCCACCTTAAAAAAAGAGACAACAACAACAATAAATAGTGTTTTGAAATCAAACTTTTACAGTACACTATTTAAAAGAATCCTACAATAAACAAATCTGTAGCTAATTACCCCTAAAGTTACCTGTTCACTGTTAAATTCTGGTTTCTCAAAATACTCTCATGAATTCTAGACATACAGGCTCAGTCACTTTCCAGACAAGGTACTGGAATATAATACTGTACATAATGTGACAGAGTATCAAATTAGGAAACAAATGCCATGCTAGGGACAAGCTGACTGTCAACAGTCACTCCCCCACTTCTACCACACACTGCAACAACACCAATTCCATTCACCAAGGCATTCTATCCAAGTTTATTATGAGAGAGTCACACATGGACTTTCCAAGCATAGCACAGAGAAGGAAAGCATTTTCATAAACCCTGACTGGGCAGTCCATCCCAGTCCTCATGACATCAAAACTGGACTTTTAACCAATCTAAAAGAGTGTGGTGTCTCAACTGAGCTTAATTCTACACCAAATGCCAACTGACATGGTTGCTTCTCTGCTCTTTTCAAATCTTACCTGCCACATTGTGTATTTCAACTTGAAGGAACAAAGAGGAAGGCACAGGTATGTTCCCTGATCCAAGTGCATTTACACAGAGAAACAGAAAATCTAGTGATTGCTACTGCTGTTCCATCCAAAACTGAGATCGTCCAAATCAAGATTTAGTGGGTTCTCCCTGGACATCCCACAGATGGGACTGACCAGTTCTAGAGGCAGAAGACCAGAATCCGAACCTTGACTCTACCACTCATCCTGCATTTGACCCATGCAAGCTACTGCCTCATTTTGAGTCTCTGCTCCTGGTCTGTAACATGGGCATAATAGTTCTTTCCCACATGGACTGTGGGAGAACCAAGTGAATCCAGAATACATTCAGTGCCCAGGAGCTGGCCTGACACATAGGAAACATTCAGTACACATTAGTTACTGATCTTGCATGGTTAGTAAATAAAAGTGCATGCACTTCTCATAGGATCTGTACACTCACGGTAAACAGAATTATATGTGTAAGCCTAGTCGCCATACTCGGCAAGGTGAGGAGGGCTTCTCATGATCTAGCCGAGGCACCTGATCCTCTCTGTCCAACAGCAACAACGAAAACAACAACAACAAAAAATTTGAAAACAGGGAATTTAATTACATGATAGAATGAGTGGGTGTTTTTTGCATTAAAAAATGTTATTCTTTCCACTAAGCTAGCAGAAACACCTTTCTAAAAACAGTATCTGTAATAATACTCACAAGGTATCTGGCATACAATGCAGTCAATAAATAAAAACTAAGCTTCCATGCCTAACTTTTATTTCAAAATACATGTCTGTCCTAAGGATGCATGAAGGCACAAAGGGAAAGGAGAAGACCAGTCTGAGTACAAGTAATGAACCACTGTTCAAACAGGACTGGTGGGAATCAAGAGAATTTTGTTCCTGCTGTGGCTATGTGTCTCTGCTGCTGTCTCCCCTACCCAACTACCTCCCTGTATTTCCCATCAAAGATGACTCAAGTTAAGGATCCACAGTCCAGATCTGTAATCCCTATACCCTAAGTAACCAACTAACTGACCAGAATGTCAATCTGCTATGAAATGCAGGCAGTAGTCGTAACCTGCACCAAAGAATCAAGGCAATGTTTTTTAAGGCAATAACCTTATACTATAGTTCTATTTTAAAAACTTGAATTTTAAATTCTGTACAAATGCAATGTTGTGCTAAGTTCAGAGAACGAAGAGAAAACTTATGATGAATTCTAGAAAGCTGCAGCTCCAAAGGTATAGAAACTGTACTTATTTAAATGCCTAGTAGACCACTCCAGGCATCTGGGACATGGTAGATCCAGTTCATGAAGTTCCTGTGCCAAAAGCATAGCCTAAAAACAAGGAAAGACTACCACAAAGTCCTCACACATACATACACATACAAGCACATACAAAGCATGGCCCTGCATGTACCCACCCAGCTGATCCTCACAATCACCCTGCCTTGAGGCTTTCTGCAAGTGTCCTCCTGAACCTAGCAGTCACCCAGAGCAATCCCATTCAACACCATTCACGGTAAGGAAAGATCCCTAAGGTCTGAGACAGGAAGAAAAGCACAGGAAACCTCACCTCAGAGGATCCCATCAGAGAAAAAGGAGAGGACAAGGTGTTCCAGACACCCAGGAAAGAGCTCAGATCATTAATCTGACAAGAATAATGAGCTAGGGTGATTGGCAGGCTACCAAGTGGGAGGATAAGGCAGGGTTGACCTGCCTTTGCATTTCCCAGGCAATTCACTGCTATTTTGACCCTCTTAGCAAGAAAGGACCATTTTTATCACCAAACAAAGAAAATTAATTGTACTTCCTTATCCTCTTAAAGCAAGATTAATGGCAAGTTTTCTTCCAAAGTCTATGGTTTGCTAACTTACCTCTTTGCAACTCATAAAGTCCCTTATAGCTGAACCTTTTGCAAGACAAATTTGAGGTGCACATGATCTACAGATACAGGAAGTGTGGCCCTACTGACTGCAGTAATGAGAGTAACTCTAGTAACCACAGTAACAGCAGCTATCTGCTGATAGCTAGGTGTGCCTACTGTGTGCCAGCACTCTTAAAGGAAGTATTTTTATCCTCTTTAAAGGAATTGAGTCTTAATGAGGCTTGACAACATGCCCCAAGTCACAGAGCTACTGAGTGATGGCCTGGGAATTTAAGCAACACAGTAGACACCAAAGCCTGCTCAGGAGACCACAGGCAGTCAGGCAGTTTCAGGTTTTTGCTCACCCATTTTCATCTTTCACTTCTTAGTTGAAATATTTTTTTTCAAACTGTCCCTAGCCTTTGAGATAAGGAACACTTCACTTACTGAGGGATGACAAAATATGCCTACGTAAGGCACTAACTTAGACGGTAAATGACCTAAGGACAAAACTTCATATAAGTATCGAAAGCTACCAAAGTAAAGATATTATGGTAAAGAATGGAATATATCTCTAGGTGGAGACAGTGCCTCCTCCCTTAAGAGTTAATTCAGCTGGGGGGTCCATACCTGACTAAGCAATCACCACTAGGCAGGCAGGGCCATGGGGGCCATGCTAAAAAGATAGATGGAATAATTATGCCTTAAATCATACAGTGGATATAAATCTAGATTTCCAAGTCCTTGGGCTTAACTGAAGCACACAACTACCAGATTCTTAAATCAACCTTCTCCAAGATGATCATTTCCTTTATTAGTACTTTTCATTTGCATTTCTAAACCTTGTCATTTCTCCTTAAAAAAAAAACAAAAGTCGCTCTTTTTTTGTATGTAAATACTGAGGCCAAGGTTTGAATCCTGCTCATCCCACTGAGGGCCCACTTTGAAAGAAGCAAACAGAGAATCAAAATGGCCCCAGCTTGGGCCCTTCAGCTGCAGAGGATGCTCAGTAGTTAAAGCACTTGCCCACTATTCTCAAGGCCTTGCATTTGACCCAGCACCACCAAACAAAGATTAGGCTTTCTGTTGGAGTTTGTTTTCCACTCAACTCTTCTGTTTCTAATACCTCTAGATCTTCAGATTTATATGGAAACACACCTTCGTCTGGAACAAAGGGTATGATTTAGTAACTAGATATGTCCAAAGCCATAAACTATGCTACAGGAGATAGGCTACTTCCTACAGCCCAAAACTTAACCCCAGTTAAGTTGATTCCTCAATGTGAGGCAAAATTCTATATTCTTAATGACACAGAAGTCAGATGAGTGTTTTCACCAAGGATGATGCTAGCAATCGTTGCTAATAATATTTAATACCTGGAAGCCAGAAGGCTGAACACTCAGCAATGCAGGAATAGTCAATACAGGAAAGAACTGTACAGCAAACAAGCCCCAAGCATCGCCATGGCGAAATACTGATAGCTGAAAGGACAGCTAGGACAGTCCTGCTGGGACAGCCCTACAGGAACTGGGCTACCATGAGAGATAACGGGCCTATAGCACCTTCCATATCAAGTCTTCCAGGTTACTTTGGTAACTAACAGTAACAAAATAATAGGTGCCAAGCATGCGACATGTTCAGTTGATATGGCCAGTCAATAGACAATCAGGAAAAAAAAAAAAAGATTTCTAAATTAATGTACAATGTTTTAAACATTCAAACTCATCAAAAAACACTTTCAAAACTACTTTTCTTATAGGTATATAAATACCTTTACTCAACTTGAAAAGAAGAAAACCTTTTCAGGTAGAAAATAATAAAATTGAAAGTCATGTCACTCTTTATCAAAAGGTTCTGTACAAAAATAGCACTATTTACTTGAAGAAATAGAAAAGATCCAGCCAGGCTTTAGCACCAAGCATTCTGTAAATGCATGTCCAGTAGGACAGGGCAGCCCATATGTACTTAGTCTATGTCATGGGAACCATCCTCCATTTCCTGAAACTCTTAACAGTTCTCTGAATTAGGAAATATTTTCATCTTTAAGAGATTTACCTGCTATTTGTACTGAACCATCCTCACCCAGAAGAATGTTACCAGCTTTCAAATCCCTGTTAGGAAAAAAAAGGTATAAATTATAAAGTACAGACATTATATTACATTGACTCACTCAGGAAGACTTAAAGATTTGTTTTTATTCATATTTTTGTATGTATATCTATGTGCATATGCACCATGTAATTTAGCTGCTGTTGCAGAGCAGAAGAGGGCATTATGTCCCTTACAGCTGGAGTTACAGGCAGTTGTGAGCCACCCAGCATGGGTGGAGAGAACAGAACTCCGGTTCTGTGGAAAAGCAGCAAACATAATTAACTACTTACAGCACCTCAAGAATATTTTTAAAATATAATACACAAGGCAACTGCTTCACATAGTCATAGTATGAATATTAAACTCACATCACAGATTCTAAATGTTATAAGTGTACAGCTTATACTTTGCTCCTGAGGCACAGTTAAGATTTTAATAACAAATGCTTTATGGGGAAACCATTATCTTTATTTAACTAAATCACTACTGAGTAGACTATTTTATATTTCAAAGTTAGAAATTATCCTTAACTCAAAAGATGGCCATTTTTATCAAGAACTGAGGTCTCTCTAAGTAGAATTATTGTACAGAAATTTGCCTGTGGTATTATTCCAAAGAGTCCCATGGCCCTCTTAAAATGAATCTGTACTGTGGGGAGATACCAAGGATAAATATTAATTATAATATTCTATGGGATAGTTGATCACTGTATAGAAGCATTACAAATTAACCTTAAGATTTAAAGAAAATGATAATTTATAAATTTAATGTCTGAAGTAATATTTTTCTTTTCTAAGTACTGAAAAGTATAGTACAGTCCATTAAATATACAGTTCTCTTCACATTATGAGTATTACTGATAAATGGTTGTCTATTTGCACAGTTCCTAAGGGCCAGAATAATACTAATGCTTTTGAAACATCAGACACTCATATTCTAGGCAGTCTGTCACAGAAATTAGCATTATGTGTTAGAGAAGAGGAAATTAGTGCCTCCTTCTCTCTCACCACCAGGTCAAAATTAGTTAATATATTATAATGTCTGTACCACTCTCGTTTTTATTAGAAAGAGAGAGATGCCATCCAGTTCAATTAAGTATACTTCAAGAGTAATTATGTTAAATAATTTGTTAATGAGTCCACTTGGTGCTTATTATATTCAGCTTTATTTGAGTTAAAGCACATAAGCCAACCCCGACCCCAACAATACAGATGAAATGTGTGAAAATTTATTCTTTTGGAGTATGTTTTTGTTTTTAATTAATACCAAGCCTGCCTGCAACACAGATGTTCTTGAAATTCTTTACAAACTAGAGCTAAACATATGACAAGTTGTATTGTGCAGAAACCATACCTATGAATCTGACCATTTCTGTGCAGATAGTCTAAGCCTTCCAAAACTTCCTTAAGAATTGTTGCTATTATTGCCTCTTCCAGAACACCATTCTTGTGCTCTCCTCGATTGACGATGTATTTGATGATATCCAACATCGAACCTGAGTGGACATACAGAAGGATTGGAAAGGGAGTTTTATAATAGATCATAGATTAAGAACCCTCTGCTACAAAATTGGAACATCAAAACATAATCTGTTTACTTAATGTCAATATTCCCAAGGACTATTAACAATTGAATAGCATAGCCAAGAACAGAAACACTAAGTCCATTAAAAAATTAGCAAAAGTGCTTTCAGTATAAACTTAAGAAGGATTAGATTAAAAGTCAATAATCAGGGGAACAGCTACATGAGTGGTTTAAGAGAGCTTTCTGCTTTTCCAGAGGACCAGAGTTCAGTTCCCAATACCCACATAGTTGGATGGTTCACAACCACCTTTAAGTCCACCTTCCAGGGATCCAATGCCCTCTTCTGATCTGTGCAGGCACCCACATACATGGCAGACACATATGTATTTATATAAATAAAAATAAGTCCTTAAAAAAAAAAGTCAGGAACCAGGAGCTGGGGTTGCAGTTCTGTGCAAGGCTGTGATGGTTTAATCTTGATTATTAACCTCACTGAATTGAGAAATGTCTAAGAGATTAATAAATCTCTTCTGGGTATGTCTGAGGGAGGATATTTCTAGTGATGATTGGCACATGATGCAGTAACTGAGAGAAAAAGACCTGCCCTGAATGTAGATAGTATCATCCAACACACTAGAGCCCCAGATAGAAAAAACATGAAAAAAGAGAAAGTCAGCCAACATGTGCAAGTTCCACTCTCCTGAGTGAGTGGGGGTTCTATTGCTGCTGCTGTCCCATGGACATAGGTCTTTTGAAACAGATTCACAGCACCAACTCCCCCGGTGAGCTTCCCGGTCTTCAGCCTCAGATACACTGCTGGTCCCCAACTTCTGCTTCCATTTTCTTGGGCAGAGCAGCTACCCTGGTTCTCTGCATCTCCAATGTACAGACACCCATTGTAGGACTCAGCATCTATTTATTTAAGCCAATGTAATGAATTCCTTTTATAATTATATATCTGTATATAGCTTATGTATGTTTCTTCATTGAATCTGGAGAATCCTGACTATTACAAAAGTCCTAAGTTAGATTCCCCAACACATCTGAAAAATTAAAAGTTTGTTTTTTTTTTGAAGAGTCAGTGGAAATGGCTCAGCAGGTAAGAACACTTGCTGACAAATCTGAGGACCTGATTTTGACCCCAGAACTCAAACAGTGCAAGCAGAGAAAAGATTCCCACAAGTGGTCCTCAAACCTCCATGTGCGTGCCATGGCATGGGCAACACACACACAAACACATACAAATAAACAAATAGTGTGAAAAAAAATTAAAGTTGGGTGTGGTTCTAGCTGCCTGGTAGGCTGAGAGAGGGTAAGAGCCAGAAACTCAAGAACAGCTTGAGTAACAGAGTTTAAAACACATATATATTTAAAGAATATAAAAAGATATTTTAAAAGATATTTTCTATAAAGAAGAAAAAGAGAGAAGTGAAGAATCAAAAAGATTGTGCAAGAGTCCAGAGGAAAGAGAGTGAAGAACTGAGCAAGGAGAAGACAGCCCTTCCTGATCGCCCAAAACAAAGGTGGAACAAGTACACTGCCTCCAGACCTCTGCCTATAACCAAAAGATCCCTTTGTGTGACTCTAGGCAACTCTTATTTTTATCTGATGGTTTATGCATGGGCTTTACAAATAAATAAATTAATAACCCGTACTTTGTTACTATATACAGATTGGTATCCTGGGCACTGTGAATTCATGTTTCAACACATAGTAATTAATATTCTAAACCCCTGGGTCATTTTTAAAGCCATAATTACCTGGGGAGTCAACATTTCTTAAGAGTTAACAAATGGCTTACCTCAGGACCTGAATTTGGCTCTAGGCTCTTTATGATTAACTAAGTGGATTGAGATTCTCCATCAGATATTATTGAAGCAAACTAGCTGCCCGCCCCTCATTAGGAGATTCCATGTGGTAAAACATAGAGAAAAAAAAAGAATGTGTATTTTCCTCCTCCTTCCTCAGAGAGAAAAAAGTATCTGTTGATGCATCAACCCTTAAGATTTTCCAGGTCATTTAGAAAAACAATGACCCTTAAAAACATTTGTTTCAGTCTTATAAAAATATATCCTAACAAGCATATATGTATTTCTTGCCTTCCAAAAGAAAAATGAACAAAAGTCCTTATCTGTCCACATCCCATGTGGAAGCCTGCTGTAAACCTATTCCTCTCACCTTTGGAAGTCCTGGGAGACTGGGTTGGACTCTTAAATAGACAATGCATTTCTATCTGGTCCTCAGAAAAGAAATCAGGGATGTTCTCAAATGTATGAGCGTGAAAAGCTAACTGAGGTAAAAATCTCAACTCAAATAGAGAATTTGGGACGACTCAAGGTCTGGGTCACCAGAACTTCCATTTTCTCCGAGGTGGTAGAAGCCACACAGGACTCTTCCACACCTGACTGTGTTACCAGCAAAGCATTATCATCATGAAAAGAAAAAAGAGGTCCAGAACCCAAAGTGACAAGGTCAGCTCTGTGAGGCTTCCTCTCTGACTTTTTATTTATTAAACAAATAAAATAAAAACCAGAACTGAGGGAGGCTGGGAAGAGCAGGACCATACACTCCTGGATTCCACTGAGACCCACACACTCAAGCCCATTACAGGGACTCTCGTTATCTCGTGTCTGGGACTCTACAGGGTCCAAGAGATTATCTTTTAAAAAAAAATAATTAATTAATTAAAATATATCCTTGATTTAGTCCTAGTTGGAACTGGGACTGAAGATTTAAACAGGCTCTGAAACATGAATGTAACTATACTAATTTTGACTTTGTAGCGTCACCATAGAAATGTTCTCTGCTTGAAAGCCATCCTTTAAGCTCAGAGGTTTATACAAGGAGTGACACCACAGAGAGACCAACCCAGAGGCATTGTGGGCTTGCTAAGGAAACCACTGAGCATTCCAAGCTTCAAGATTCAAGACTGTAAAATGGAGGTGAGAATATCAGCAATGTAACACAGTTTTTAACTCCGCATTTTCCACCAGTCATAAATTACAGTACCAACAGTGACTATGTGTGAAAGGGAGACCTGGATGCATTACATAATGCCCATGAGCTTCAATGCAGTTTATGAATAATGGAGATGGTGACAACACTGTCCATTTGGGAACATTGTCAAGATGGAGTGAAACAAGTGATGAATCACCTTGAATAGGAGCTAGTCACAGAGTAAGTGTCCAAGAAAGTTACTGGCTATCACTTTCATTCTCTCTCTGATACAAATATCAAGAGATTATTTTTTTAATTAAAAGCATGGATGTGAAAGAGCTTTGCAAAGTAAACTGTCATTAACTTAAGAGACCTGAGACTAGAGGCCAAGACCTTCCCAAGTCCAACAAAATGAGAATGGTGCCGCTGTGGGTCACTGCCAGCCAATACGGTGGCACACATTTCCCTCCATGTCAACTAAAACGAAATATACTGAGTATCCGCAGGAGGCCAGGTTCAATGAGTGAAGTTCATCTGATGGTTCTTCTTCATGAGGTTCTTTCTGCACTGACTAATATCCAGCCACCAGCTACCAAACAGGCCTTTAAAATGATTGAAGTAACTTGGAATAGAAGCTTAGGCCCGGAGTCACACTAGCCATACTGCAAGCACTCAAGTCTGTAAAACTCTTCCTTCACCACAGAATGTGATATGCAAAGGATTCAAAAAATGATAAACAGGACTTTAAAGAGAAAGGACTGGGCTGAGTACCAAAGTACTTGCCAGGCATGTGTAAGGCCCTGGATTTGATCCCTGGTACCCCAAAAGGAGAAACAAACAAGGAAAGAGAGTGGTCAGTGGCTCTGAAGAGAATAAGTGGTGGCTACAGGGCAGGTCGTCTAGAAGGACTTCAGCACACGAAAAAGGAGAGATGCCTAAGGTAGAGGAGAGGCTTGGGGAAGGACTGGAGGCATCTGAGGACATATGGTATTTAGGGGGCTGAGACTTACCTAGCCTAGAAGGTGGGGATACATGATGAATGGAGAAGAGGACACAAACTCCAAACATTAAACCCAGTTATGAAAGGCTTTGAATACTAAGAAATCTGGCCTTTCCAACAAAACTTTCAAACCCAGGATCAGGGGAATCCAGTCTAACATCTTATTCACGTGACATGGGGGAAAGCAAACAGTAATGAAACTCACTTACCTCCACTTAGTAATTTCATGACCAGCCAAAGTTCATCTTTGACCACAAAGGAGGTATAATAAGTCACTACGTTAGGATGGCTGCACTGACTCATGGCTTGAATTTCTTTCTGTAAAAAGAAAAAAAAAAGAAAAGAAAAGAAAAGAAAAACATGATATAGTACTGTAACCAGCCTGCCTTGTGTCTCTCCCATTGGTTATCAAACCCTTGAAACAATGGACCTCAAGAAATTACAGTTCTCCCAAGACCTCCTTCAGGGAGAAGAAAGGGCCGAAGCCTTTCAGAAGACTTTGCATGAGTGACTGGAGCTTAGACAAAGGTGAGCAGGTCGGGGACCACACCTTGAGTGGACTGCTTAGTCACGCATATCTCTTGCCAATCACAGGACACAGGAAATTCAGCCCAATGTGTTACCAGAAGATCTTCATAATGCAAGTCAAGTGCCTCCTGCCTGAACTGAAGCCTATGCAACCTACAGGAGAACTGGGTCCTGGTGACAGCCTTGGCTCTCCACCTCTCATTCAAAAGAAGATAACAAAGCTGCATGTGTCTTAGAACTGTGGTAGAGGAAAATGAGAAAGTGCATGTGAAAACGCCAGAGTATCATTTACCAAACTATCAAACTATCTGCCATCATGAATAAATATTCCCTGAAGACCAAAGAAAAGGAGAGATAGGGAGACAAAGTAAAATAAGCTTGGGAAGCATCAGATGCAATACCTCACTTGGGAAGAGACACTGGGGAGAAAAGCAGTGTCAAAAGTTCTAAGAAGTCCTCAGTACATAAATGTCATACTTTAATTCATATTGGAAACACTGCTTTAGAGATAAAGTTTTAAGTAAAGACATAAAAGGACAAAGATTAACTAAAACAAATGAAAAACCTCAATAAAGTACATTTTCTTGCAATGCTCAAGTTCTTGCTGGTTTCAGTTTAGTGTTTCAAGACATGACCAGGTTACAGTGGAACGTTAACTTAAAGGTACTTGCACTTAAACGTACCAGACCATCAGTGGTCATTTTTACAGTGCTATGGAAACACCAAAAGATTGCCCTCAACCATCAAGGCAGCCTCATGCATGCTGTTACACAGTCCTCTCCAAAGAAAAGAGCAGCTCGACATTCTACTCTAAATATATTCTGTTATCACGCTCTTCTGTTTAACTTGGAGCTATCTCTGTTACCTGACCAGTGCACTCCAATTTGGGCTCCTATCTTGCATATCTAGCATTTCAAAAGATTGTGCATATCAGACAACTTGGCCAAAATGCAACAACATGTAACACATATACATAAACATACCTCAATCTAAATGTATATTGAAAGTGCTTCCTACAAAGAGCAAACTCTAAAGAACTCACTCTTCTATCCTCTCTGATCATACACACAAGTTTTCTTTCCTTGTTTCCTTCAGTTCATTTTCTAGATCTGACACTTTTCAACAACTCTGACCCCTTGAACATGATCTGAAACCTGAATTCAGTTTCCATCTGCTTTAAGTGTCAGGTTCTTTTGCCATGAGGTGCTTCTAGAGAAGAGACAGAATACTTCCCCAGCTATTCCTTCTCCAAGTCAAAACACATGACCAGTGTGGATGTGGTAATGCTCCTCCCCAAGGGCCTGAAGCAGGAGACACAGTGGAATTAAAGCGGAATGGGAGCAACAGATCTTGAGTGCAGGTGTACTCTGAATTCTCACCCCATATTCAGTGTAAGTAATGTCCTAGTCTCCTACCTTTGAATTATTAATCAAAATGCATAATCAACAGCCAGTGCTCATGTAAATAAATTCTTTGACCTTGAAGAAAATTATGACTTTTTAGCCCCCTGCATGAAATGTCTGTGATATCATATCCTGCACATCCAATGTATCAGGTGTGGCAATATTAAGTAAGCAAATTTTGTGAGTGTGTGTATGTGTGTGCATGCAGGACTTCATACATTATCAAATTCTTTTTTCAATTTTTAACTGAATTTTTGTGAATTTTCTACAGGATGTATTTAATCATACTTAGACTCCCTCCCCTATCTGTACTTCTCCTATATCCCCATCCCACTTGATTTCATGTACTCTGTCGTATATATTAAATGGAGACATGTTTGTGTCCCCAAATGTCCTTCAGTATGTGTCCACCCACTGGAACCTGGTTAACCTATCTAGTATCACACACTTAAAAAAAAAAAAAAAATACACAACTCTCCCCTGCCAGTAGTTATCAGTTGCCAATAGTTCCTCAGCTAAGGTTGAGGCTTCTTACCCACTTACCCTCTTCTATGTTGGAATTTTGTGTGTCATGAGCTTGTATGGGTCTTGTGTAAGCTGTTACCATTGCTATGAGTTCATATGATTAACTTCAAAGCTGTCTGGAAAACTCTGTTTCCATGTGGTAATCCACCACCTCTGGTTCTTAAAATCTTTCTGCCCCTCTTCCGAAATGGTCCCTGAGTCTTGGCGGTAGAGGTTTGCTAGAGCTATTCAGGGATGAGCTCTCTGCAGTCTCTTACTCTCTGAGGCTTGGCCAACTGTGGCTTTCTGAGTTCTATCATCTGTGGCATGATGATGTTTGCTGGTGAAAGCTGAGAAACACATTAATATTCGTTCCGTAAAAATCAGGTAGGGCCCCTCACAGATCAAGCTCCTACCAGTATAACCACAGGAACAGTGTAAAGATAGCTCCAACAAGGATTAAGGAGTTGGCAGGGGATTTGCATCAGTGTTGTGGCTCACAACCTTCCATTTTTCTACCAAGCAGCATTAGTCATTCACCACTTGGCCAGGGTTTCCATACTCGCATCCCACCCATGTCACTCCACAGCCTTCTCACACAGTGCGGCCTCTAATGCCACAATGAAAACAAGTCCCTCTAGAACTGGGGTATAGCTCAATAGAGCATAGGTACCATCCTCAGCACCAAGAAAACAAGGAAGAAAGGAGAAAAGGGAGGGGGGCAGGGAGGGAGGGTGAGATGGAGGGAGGGTCAGTCTACTTTTCAAACAGTGGTGAGGTTGCTGTTTGAACTCCCCTTGTAACAGTCATATCAGTTAAGTTAGTCACACTTTCCCCAATGCCCTAACTTCATTCATATGATTGCGCAAGACATTGATTCCCAAATATAGTCATTTGCTCTTTTCTCAAAAACTAATGTATTGTTCAAGAACAGACAAATCAATATAATGAAAACTTTGTATCTCATCTTTCCTATAGAAAGATCCACTTCTAATTCCTTTAACTGGTTCATAACTCAAGCAGAAATACAATTTGCGGCCAGTCTGGGTCACATGGGGAGTATAGAAATGAGCAGGCTCCACAGGGCAAATCTGGGACAAGGCCTGGGGCACATCTAGCAGGCTCCCCAGCAATACTACTGCTATGAATCCAGGAACCCTGGAGTGGTCATGTTGCAGACTGAGCCTGGAGGACAACAGTGTCACAGGGAGGAAGGAAAGCAACGGAACAAGTACAAATGTTGCCATGAGGGCCACAGGGTAGGCCAAGGAGGAAGACAGGCCCAAGGGCACTGCCTAGCTGAGTGTGCACTGAGACAAGGCCGGGAAGGAGGGACAGCAGGAAGGGAGACTAGTCTGAGCAGTTTGGATTCGCTGGGACAAGTGAAAGTAAAAAAAAAATTCACAAGGATAGGAGCAGGTTCTCAAAGCTGGAAAATTAGAGTTCAAACCCAGGTTGTGGCTAAGGGCATTTCCAGTGACTCTCTGGGAGTTGGTGAAAAGGATTCAGATGTTATAAAGTGAACACTAAGCTACGGCACAGGCTCCAATCTACTCATGCAACTTCACTGGGAATGCATCAATTGCAAGTAACATTTCTCAAGAATGAACCTGATTCTAAGACAAACAGGGTGGCCAGTAAGACACCAGAACCAGCTGTGAAACCTGAAGCAACAGACACGGCAACATGGGAAGACAGACCATAGGGTACCCGACACGGCTGCCACTGCTGCTGTGGCTGAGGCGAGCTTCTCTCTCTTCTCTCAGTAGAGATGATAGATAGATAGATAGATAGATAGATAGATAGATAGATAGATAGACAGATAGATAGATAAATAGATGATAGATAGATGATAGATAGATAGACAGACAGATCTCTCTCTCTCTGAGACAGGGTCTCATGTAACCAAGGCTGACCTCAAACTTGGTATGTAACTGTGCTAGGGATGAACATGTCTTTACTCATGCTAGGCAGTACTCTACCAACTGAGTTATGTACACAACCTTACATAGCCTCTTAAGTAAGCATATGAAGTTCAAGTGGGAACCTGAGAAAATATATACACACACACACACATATATGAAGTTTGCTACCATAGAAATATGAAGGTTTTAGAAGACAAATACCCCACTGCAAAATGGGGAAATTAATAGAGCATTTAAGAGAGATTTTCTTATACTGCTATATGGTCTTTATTCCCACCTCTAAATTATTTCTCCCAAAAACAGTACTGAATAAAAAGTAACTTCAGCTAACAAGGATCTGATCCTCAAAGAGCTACTTAAGAAGAGCTACATAACTGGGTATGTGGATGCTTGCCTGCAATTCCAGGTAATTGTAAGGCTACCCATCCTTTTTGAGCCTTAATTTCCCTTTCTGTAAAGTGAGATTAGTACTGCTGTCCACACAGGAACACTCTAGAAAAAAGCGAAAGAAGACTATAATCCTCCTTGTGGATACTAGCACTGATGAAGCATTATGCTAAAAAGCAATCCAGGGGGCTCCTCTCAATGTCTCAACTCCTCTTTTGCATCTCAGCGTCGCCATGTTGATCACTGAAGTGTCCCAGTCTTAAACGCAGAGAGCTCACCTTGATGGCATGTTCACCTTTTCCCTATGCAAGGCTCAAGGTCATTTGGCCAAACACAGATGGGATGATAAAGAGCAGGGCGCCAGCTTTACTATGGCCTCTCCATCTTCCCATTGGTGCTTTCCTAACTATTCACACTCTGTTTCGTTTACAACCCTGTCATGTTCTATGAATCCTGGTAAGCTGCCTCAAAGACTTTTGGAAAATAAGAGTCTAATATCTATACATACAAAGGGTCAAAAGAAGAGAAAACTATTCACTTAAAAATAGAAGAATTGTCAGGCGTGGTGGTGTATGCCTTTAATCCTAGCACTCAGGAGGCAGAGGCAGGCAGATGTCTGTGAGTTCAAGGCCAGCCTGGTATACACATAGAGAGTTCCAGGCCAGCTGGGGCTACTGGGAAACCCTGTCTCAAAAAGACCAAAAAAGACAGCCAATAAAGTACATTGAGCTCCATAGAGATAGTGCTGAGGCATGTAAGAGCCAGAAGGAGCACTGGGCCACTCTGTGCCTCGCTGAGGAAAAACAAGTAAACATGGTCAAAGGAGATCCTAAGAAGCCAAGAGGCAAATATCATATGCATTCTTTATCCAAAGTTGCTGGGAGGAGCACAAGAAGCAGTACCCTGATGCTTCAGTCAGCTTTTCAGAGTTTTCCAAGAAGTGCTCAGAGAAATGGAGGACCATGTCTGCTGAAGAAAAAGGAAAGTTTGAAGACACAGCAAAGGTCGACAAGGCTCATTATGAAAGAGAAATGAAAACCTCTATCCCTCCCAAAGGGGACACAAAAAAATAGGTTCAAAGATCCTAACACACCCAAGAGGCCTCCTTCAGCTTTCTTCTTGATGTGTTCTAAGTATCACCTCCAAATCAGAGGAGAGCATCCCAGCTTATCTACTGGTGATGTTGCAAAGGAACTGGGAGAGATGTGGAACAGCACTGCTGCAGGTGACAAGCAGTCTCAGGAGAAGAGGCCACTAAGCTGACGCAGAAATACGGAAAGGATACTGTTGCCTACAGAGCTAAAGGAAAACCTGACCCTGAAAAAAAAGGCTGAGAAGAGCAAGGAGGAGGAGGAAGAGAAGGAAGATGAGGGAGATGAAGAGGATGAGGAAGAAGAGGAAAAAGATGAAGATGATAATGATGATGAATAAGGTTGTTCTAATGAAGATGTTTCTTCTTGTCTATAAAGCATTTAAATCCCCTGTACACAATTCCTTTTAAAGAAAAAAACTGAAATATAAGGCTGTGTAAGATTTGTTTATAAATTGTACAGTGTCTTTTTTGTATAGTTAACACACTGCCTTTACTTTAGATAGCCCTGTCCTGGTGGTGTTTTCAGTAGCCACTAACCTTGCGTGGCACAGGATGGGGCTGTAAATTGGCATGGAAATTTAAAGCTGGTCTTGTTGGTGCACAGCACAAATTAGTTATATTTTTTTTCACCTTGGGTTGTGTCTGATGCACCCTATATGAAAATAATTGTTATTCTGTTAACTGAATAACACTCTGTAATTGCAAAAAACTACAACAACTGTTTTGTTGACATTCTGAATGCTTCTAAGTGAATACAATTTTTTTTATTTAAAAAAAAATAGAAGAACTAGGAAAAACTTAAAAGCCTCATTTCTTTTGTCTCTGACATCCATATTCACAAAGCTCTAAAAGGAAATACATTTTGGTACTAAAAGGGAAGAATGTCAATGGATTCTAAGGGGGCCAAAGATACACCTCAGTGGTTAACACTAGCCGCTTTTACAGAAGAGCCATGTCCGGTTCCCAGTACACACATGACAGCAATTAACCATCCCTAACTCCAATTCCAAGGGATCTGACACCCTCTTCTGACACCGGCAAGCATTGTATGACACAGGAACATTTACACTCAAACACATAAAATAAAAATAATAAAATAAAATATTTTAAAAATGGATTCTGAATTCAAAATATTAAACCATACTTAACCAAATTAGCATTAGTGCACAATTTTTGCAAATCCTAAATAAAATTTTCATTACCTGATAATGTTGTCAAAATAGCCAGGCATGGTGGCACACGCCTTTAATCCCAGCACTAGGGAGGCAGAGGCAGGCGGATCTTTGTGAGATGGAGGGCCAGCCTTTTGTACATAACCAGCTTCAAACCAGCTGGGGTTACAGGGAGACCCTGCCTAAAAAAGACCAAAGGAAGAAAACAAACCGACATAAATTCCAACATTATGTGCAGGGATGTGAGGGACGCTACTTCCAACTATGTTCTAAAGCAGTGGCTCTCAGTCTTGGCTGCAGGGAGCTTTAAAACTACCAACATCATCTTCGTTCTATAACTCACATATATAGTATCTTCAGCAATAGGGTCTAACCACCAAGTTCAGGGCAATCAAGAGCAATAGCAATAGCCAGGATCATCTGAGGATCTATAGCACCTTCCTGGTCAACAATTCTTTATATATGTCTATACTTTAGGAAGCTTCTACAGTAGTAGGCTTCTGTAGCCCTTTTAGAAAGGCTTTAGTATTAGTTATCCCTGCCCATACTTCCTCCTCTGCCTTATCTTCCCCTTTCCCACCTGATTTAACCTTTCCTACTCCATTATTCCCACTCCCCTTATTACATTCTACCTCCTCTCCCAGGAAGCCCTCATCTCCTGACCCTAACTAGTTTCCTGATCTCTATGGGATTTTCAATAGAAACAACATACCTAAAGAGTCAAAGTTAGCATCCACAGTGAGACAGAACATGAGATGTTTGTCTTTGTGTGTCTAGGTTATTTCACTCGGGATGATTGTTTCCAAGTTAACAAAAACAATTCAGAAAGTTATTCTTCATTTTGCATTTCCACAGTATCAGAATCATTAGGAAGGGTAACCTAATATTTATAACTAACCAAATACTGTAAATAGGACTTAAAATAAGTAAGACCTAGGGTTCAACTGGTAGAGTGCTTGCTAGTATGCAGGACACCCTGGGTTCCATCCTTAGCACCTCATAAAACTGGTTATAGTGCTGCACCTGTGAAGGCAGGAGGATCAAAGGTTCAAGGGCATTCTCTACTAAATAGGGAATTTGAGACCAGCCTGGGGTACATGAAAATACATCTGAAAAATTAATTAATTATTAAATAAAAATAAACTAGTAATTTTGAGTACCTGCCAAGAGATGGAAGAAAAAGATTAACAAAGCTCTTGAAGGGCAGCGTATTTCTCTAGCTGCCATTTTCAATTATAAAAATGTCACTTTGAAGTTTTTAATTATGAAAATGACATACTATTTATGAAGCAAGTCCTCGCATCTTTTAGAGGAAAAGTACCAATGGAGAAAATCCTATTCAAGGAGGAGTGAGTCAAATATTCTATCTTCTACCACTTCAAATGAATCAAAAACTGTCCTTTGGCACTTAACTCTACAATTATTTTCCTGTTATTTGGTACCTGATTTTATGGAAGTAGAGTCTAACCAATGGGAAGATTACAAATAGGAAAGGTCTGGGTTTTTAGAAAACAGAAAAGCCTTTTATAAGGGAAGCATAAATTTGGTGCCACCCTTAATTGGCATTTGATATCTTTAAAAGAAGAGTTGTTGTCAAAATGTGAAGCGTCACAGTAGCTGGAGACCTGGAAAATTCCTCAAGAATACCAGGAAATTAACATGGGTAGAAACCTACCCACTGACAGAACAGAATGTACATCTCAGGAATAATGACATTAGTTCTAGAAACACAAAATTGTTACTCTGCAAAAACTAAAAGTCAAAACAAAACAAAAAAATCTGAGGCTTGAAAACTAGAGTTGGCTCAAACAGTTTAGGTCTCCAACAACAGCAGCATTCATATATCTTTATAATACAGAGGGAGGACTCTAAGGTCACCATTTCACCCTCTGGGATTGGGAGTACTTGTAAAAGTGAGGTGGATGATATAATCAAAAAGCAAAGCAGGGAGAACTTTTCTTGTCACCCAGTTCGTACTACTGGGAACCTATAAGCTGATGTTTAACACTGCTGCTAGATTTGGTTTTAGCACCGAATGGTCAAGGAACATGAGGCAAAATCTGTCTTCTTGACAGTGGTATAATTTTTAAATTTGATATTCCAAAAATGAAAATTTCTATATCCAACCAAATTATGTGTATTTTATAAGTTCATAAAAGTTTAGAACAACAAAGATGAATTTTGGGCATATAAGTAATTATCCTCTAATTTCTTAAGAATGTCTCCATGTCTTCATCCTATACCACACCTGGAGTTCTGCTCAAGTGCAGAGACTCTTCCCATCCCTTTCCAACGTCGTCCTGCATACTGCTCAGTGCTCTTTTGCAGCCATTATGGAAAAACCAAACCCAAACAATAAAAATGGTGGTAACATGAAAGAGATACCAGGAAACAGAAAAATCATTTGTCTCAACCCAATTACTGTCCAGAGCCCTATGAAGATGGCAACAGTGAAGCACAAAAAGGTGAGGTATGAAGTGTGGCTTGGTGGTGGAGTACTACGTAGCATGTGCGAGGCCCTGGGGTCAACCCCAGCATCAAAATAACAGAGATATGGCTAAAGTTATGTTCAATCTGAAATGCTTTCTAGATTTCCCCTGCTCTGAGTATGAGTGTGTGCTAGGTAGGTCTCTGCTACTGACAATACACAAGATCAGAAAAGTTTCTTTCACAATGTTCATATTTTTTGAAAACACGGCAGACTTAGCCATCTTAGCCGACAACTGTATAAAAACAATTAAACGTAAATTCAATTAGGGTACTTAAATAGTATCTGAAGAAACTATGATATAACTTTTAAATTTGATATTCCAAAAGAGGAACATTGTTTCAGCCAACCAAATTATACATTTATAAGATAATTCAAGTTTTGAACTATAAAAATGAATTTGTTTTGAATACAAGTTAATTATTCTTTAAGTTCTTAAAAATGTTTCCATTTTAAAAAAGCCTTCCCAAAATTCCATTTCTAATCCTCCCTTCAATCAGGCTATATTTGAATAACCATAAGCACTAAATCATGTGAAAATAATTACAAAGCTGAGTAGCAAAAAGCAGTAGAAAACTTAATGGCTTCGAGCCGAAATGGTCAAAACACTTGTACATATAGGGCAGCACGTTCACGTTTTAATACGAAGTGGTTAGTATAAAGGACAACAGCCAAATCCACCTGTCCCGCATCTGAGGAGGAATGGGCTGGAGTATGAATAAACAAGCTGCTAGTTATAAATTTATTAAATTCAAACAGATTGAAAAACACTTTCATAGATGCAACAGTGAAAACACACAAACAGAAACTGTACTGTTTTGAGGCCAACTTTGAAAGCTGAAAGCTTTTTAACCAGTCTAATCTTTCCATAGCAAACATGACTTGCAAAAGTAGCAGCATAATTCCACAGATTTCCTAAAACAGTAAAAACAAGGTTTGGGTTTTCTGGGTATTTGTTTATTTTTAATGGCTCAACTGCAGGGGAGGGGAACTTCTGGTCAAAGGGTCTCAAACATCATCACTGCAATTAACAGGGCCAGAGAAAGGCCGCATCTGATTACACTGAGGGATAACTACACCTTGCAAATGGTCCTTAAACCAGAAACTATTCAGAGCTTTTTTTTTTTTCTTCAAAATACCGCACAAATCATAGCTAATTTCATGTTTCTAAGGACAGGGAGGGAGGGGAGTGGGTGGGAAGGAGGGAGGGGAGTGGGTGGGAGGTAGGAATTGAAGGAACAGAAGATAAAGAGAAAGCAGAAATAAGAGCACAGCAGCCACAACACAATGTGAGCATCATCTTCTCTGAGGAATAAAGTCCTGCTTTTGTGGATGAATGTCATCAGAGCTAAAGCAAATTATCTTTATAAAGGTAACAGAGGAAGGGAAAGACAAATATCAGAACTTGCTCAGTTCAAGGCAACTTAAAGACAAAATTTTTCATTACATACACAGGAAAAAGGATGGTACACAGAGTACCTAAATCTGTGACTTCACACTCAATTTCTATCATCAGCTCATAATGCTAAAATGACCCTGCTCGACATTATACTATAAAGCATGATTTCCTAGGAATCCGATTTTTCTGGAAATTAATTTTAGAAGTTGTTGTTGTTGTTGTTAAAAGAATTAAGTTTTAAAGAATTAGAACTTTGAGGAAGATGAATATTTGCCATCTAGCATACTTATTGGAAACAGACTAGACCCCAATGTGGAAATGATTCCTTCAGAGCCTGGGGGACAGTTCTGAAGGTGAGCTGGGAAGCAAGCAGGACCTCTAGCTCAGGAACCCTTTTTTCTCTATCAGACTGTCCAGCAATCATCACCTGCCATCCAAACTAAAAACATTGTAATGATCATTACATAATTTCATGACACGATGTCACTCAACTATTTTTCCTTTCTTCTTTGTTCCGCCCCCATCCCTCTTTCTCTCTTAAGGAAACAAGACTTCAGCTCCTATGTAACGATTTCTCCTACAATTATGGCCTTAAGAATTAAACTGTATATTTGGAAGGCATTGAAGTATATGTAAGGATGAGAACATGAATTTTAGGTGTCTGTAACTAGACTAAAGACATACCAAAAATAAAGTAACTTGATTCGTAAGAATAGTTAAGAGGCATATGGTTAAAGTCTAAAATTCAGGAAGTTTCGGGGCATGGTGGCACATATCCATAATAATATCACTGTGGAAGCTGAGGCAAGAGAATCTCAAGTTTGAGACAAACCTGAGCTGCAGATTTTACCTCAAAAACAAAAACAAAAGCAGAAAAAAGAACCAAATAAATGACAATAAAACATACAGCTGGTGAATAAATAAATAGAAGCTGATGAACCAAATTTTCAGTAGATAAAACAAGGATAAAATCGCCCTCTGATAATTGGAAAAAGGCTTAAAGATAAATAAAAAAGAATCGAATCACATATTTATGCAGAGAGGCTGAAAGGACAGATGCCTTCAAAGGGCAGATGAACAATTATTCTTCACTCATAGAATGGATTTTCAGAAAAGTCAAAAGTGGCCAAGAATACTACCTCAACTTTTGAGGTTGACCATAAACCAGAGAACCAAGCTCCTTTTGTCAAGATGCTCAAGCCTCTGCTCCACAATGGGACAAATTGGTTTAGCTAATCTTCAATTCCTCTTGGAGAGCAAGGCTTCCCTCCATGTGGAGAATACTAGAGAAAAGTAAACTGTGTGCCAATCTGCCGAACCATTTCCAAACCTACAGAGAGAAAAAAAGTCATCCCCTATTCAAAAATTTCACTGTCACCCCCACCTGAAAAATGAAGAAAAGCCTAATGCACAGGTCCAGGGTTTCCCAAGGGACAGGAACCTCACAATGCTTAGGGTCTTCCATGAACAGGGTTTAATAACTGCAGAGTTAAAGTCCTGCTTCAAAACCAAAAATATCTATGAGAGATGACAAGCTCATTTAAATTACCATTTACATTAATGCCACAGTGGAATTGGCAAGTGTGGTGTAACAACAAATGTGGGGTGATAAAATCTTAAAAGTGATCAGAGTACTGCTGGAAACAAGAAGCCACACACCTTAATCACCACAGTCAGTCCGTGCTGAGAGGTCACCATTCCTTACAAGTAAAGTACAAAACATGAGACAAATTCAATTAACTACACAGAGAAAGCACAAGTTTAGAATAGTTCAATGTCAGTCACATCATGCCAACAAAACATTAATTTTGGAGAGCTCTCATCTAATTGCTGTTAATAAATAAAATAAGGTTTCTCATGAATAGCCCATCTTGAAATTCCATATGCACACCTGATCAGCAATGTACTTAACCTGTACTTAACCTTGGAGAATTACTACAGAACTTGTTGCGGGGGGAGGGGTGGGTCTGGAGAGATGATGACTCAGCAGTTAAGAGCACTGACTGCTCTTGCAGAGAACCAAGGTTCAGTTCAGAGCACCATATGGTGGCTAACAAATCCAGTTCCAGGGGAACCAACACCTTCTTCTGACCTCCTAGGGCAGTGCACAACATAGGTTAGTGCAGGTAATACACTCACACACACAAAATTAAAATAATAAATAAAATACTTTTAAAAAGAAAACTGCTTCAACAGATGAACTTAAATCAGCAATGATCTAGCACTAATGAGCTCTTCTAACATTTATTTTCTTTCCTTCATTCTCAGAGGAGCTGGAATTGTAATTAGCATGTTGATGACTGGTATCCTTCAGCCTGGAACCAATTCCATGACCACAGGAAAACGTTCTTCGAGGCGCCACCACATAAAAGACACAGCCAGAATCAACTAATTGTTCTGTGCCATTACATCTGGTTCTGCATGTTCATTCAACCACATGGTGGTAGTATAGTAATAAAAAGGTCTTTAAGAAAAATCTGGTCAAGAAAGTAAGAATCTCTGGCCTGAGTGGAACCATAACTTTCTAGTACTTCTGGGTCAACAGCCTGGTCACAGGGTTATCACTAGGAAGGCAAGTTCACCTTAAGTCACACCAAAGAGATAGCTGAATACCTAGTATGCTAAAGCGCACTCTCCAGAAGAACTCAAACAGTTTAATCATTCCTTTTCCTCTTTCCATTCCTTTTCTAACCATGTTTCCCTAATGCTTCCGCTGTCCCAACGTTTTGGGCTTTCCTCCTTTTTCTCTCAAGCTCCCCTCCAGCCATGTGGCTGCTAGCCTGCCATGAGTCTGATCTCCAGACTGGCTCTAAACCAGCATGGTCTCATGGCTTTCTCTCCTCCTCCTCTCCATTCTACACCTAACGGCTGCAACTGAGTTTTACAGCTTACCTACCCTAAAGATTTTTTAAATTCTAATAAATTGTCCTAAAGCTTCCATTTGAGTCCATTTTTAAATTCTCTTATGAATGAAGAACCCTGAAAAAGGATCCCATTTTTCCCCGTATCAATGGGACACGGGAGATGGGAATACACAAGGAATCAAGGGTTGAGGACAGAGCAGGAATGGAGGTGATAGTTTCATCTGTGGAGGCAGATGTTCCAAGAGCCCACAAATAGTTATTCATTGTGATCTCTATGACATAACGCTCTCACAAGATAAAGACCCCAGTGGCCATTGTTTCTTCTAAGAACAATGGTTTCCAGTTAACACATGGCATGTCTGTGAGATGATGCAGTGCCCTGACCTGGAGGTAATACACACCCATGGAATTAAAGGATTATTGGGATACCGGATGTCCAAACACTGCCAAAATGGGAAGCCACTGAAATAATAAAAGTGCAAGCAACAGCAGTATGGGAGGTTGAAAGGATGCAGCAGCTCTGCTCTACACAGGCTCATGTGTTAATAAGCTGGCCACAGCAACCTGAGGCAGGCTATACCACAAATACTTCATTATCTTTGTTTGAAAAGAAATTAGGAATAATATATCTCAAAGAACCAGAGTCATTCTTCCTACTCTTCCCTAACTATGCCAAGACACTAAAAAGTCAAAGGTTCAAAGTTAAGACCAAAGCAATAAATGTATTCATTTAGCATTCCTCAAAATTAAAAATAAATTATTATATTACAGAGAGAAAGACCATTACAGGGGAGAAAAAAGGATGAGAGAAATAAAGTAATCACTGCTGCGAAAAAACAAACTCACCAAAGATTGACAGAGCCAAGTCCACAAGCATAAAACCACAGACCGTTAGACAACTAAGTTACAAGTGCAACATATGGCAGGCTATGCTTGCTGGCCCTAGGTAATAGGGGAAAGGGACTGAAGAAAGGATCTCCCTCGAGACCTCCAATCCTGCCCCTACTGACTCATCATGCCTGGCTGCTGATAAAAAACCACCAAACGGGAGATGTGAAGGCCCTGAGCAACTGAGGACTTGAGAGAGACTACAGCATCAAGCCAGCCCAAAGCTGCTTCCTAGGCTGCCAGGACACATGCACATAAGCATACACACTCTATAAATATTCCACTGGTAGTCAAAAGATAGCTGGGACTCCAACAGAGCACCATAGTGAAACACAAACATTACAAGCAAGCTCTTGAGGAATATTTCAAACACTGCACAAGTGTCAGTATACACTTCAAATTTAAAAAAGAAGAGTTACTGTCCCCTCGTAAATAGCCACAGAATTTGAGGACTCCCAAAAGACGTCTGAGATCCTCCTATTTGTCTCTCTTTTAAAATGCCCCACAGTTGTTAGGTAACACGAGGAAAGTTAAAAACAAGTTAGTGGCAGAAGCAGGACCCAGTTCTCCCCACAGTTTGCTCAATGCTTTTTCCACTCAGGGAAAGTGACCTTGAGAACTGGCTAGATGAGAAAGGCACAATTTTATTGGTAACTACAAAGCAAGAAACAGACAAATGCTATGTGGTAATAATTTCCTTGTGACCAAAGCGCAACTGAAAGTTTAGAGAAAATGCCTTACATGAATGCAAATTTAAAAAATTAACATTAAATTGTAGAAACCCTTGCTTTAATCTAGGCTTTAGTTGGCAATCTATTGCTTCAAGCTCAGTGAGATCGATGCATTATGTAGTCTAATTTAAAATGTAAGACCAAACAGATCTGGAAAAATACAGCTTTATCCTTGCACTTAATTTATACTATAGTGTACTGTAATTAAGCCTGAAATAAAAGCTATATTCTGAGTAAAAACAAAAAGCTCTTGTTAATGGCATTCCATTCCCAATGTAGAAAAAAACAAAAGGCTTCTTTATGTGGAGCCAACTGTCATTATACTTTGTAGCTTGTATGGAGCGATTGGACTAATATTTGTACTGGGATTAGTGTTGGGATAACCAATCAGTTAACTCCTCCACTGCAGTTTTGTTTTATCCTCAAATAAATGGCCAAAAGAAAAGAATAAAAGAAAATTGGCAGGCAGAACGACAACTATATTTATGAGATTAAACTCTCAAACCCTTCACAGTTTGCTGGGCAACTAATAACCATTTGCCAAGCTGTTCATTTAATAATGAGTCAGTTAAGCCAAAAGCAAACGTTCCTTCAACCAACCAAGGATACTATAGTCATACCTACACAAAGTCCAATTATTTATGTAATGTGTTTCATTTCAAATGAGAAACACAATGTAACCATGTTAGGGCAAACAACTATCCTTAGCCAAATGCAGGCTACAGTGCATTTTTTAATATTTTATTTATTTTGTTTTTATTTTACATGTATGAATGTATTGCTTGCATGTGTGTAAGTCACCCATGTCACGCAATGCCCAAGGAGGTCAGAAGACAGTGTTGGATGTCCTAGAACTAGAGTAATAGACAGTTGTTAGTGGGTGCTGGGAATCAAACCTGGGTCCTCTGTAAGAGCAGTCAGTGCTCTTAACCACTTCACTGAGCCATCTCTTCAGTCCTACAGCACATTTTTTTAATCTAATTTGTGAATGATTTTGTGATTTATGAAAGTCAAGATAACCAATAAAGTGTTTGGAGGAAATTCCTGTTTGTGTCATATACTCCAAACAAGAGCCAGAAGTGTGACATCCAACTCTGTGGTCAGAAATTGCATGACCCCAGCTCATTGTGTGGAATGTGTTCCTTTAATGTATAAAATGGAATGTCAACACTGAGACCACTGGGGCTGTGCAGCCTGAGTATGTCAACACTAAGAAAGCATAAGGTGTAGAACCACTACTCCAGGAGGAGGCGGGGTGTGGCTGCTCATCAGGAAACACAAGTCAAGAGATGACACTACCCACCAGCACTCTGCTCCTCTCACCCATCTCCACACACCTGGGACCAGGAAGAGCAAGTGTTAGGCATCCCCTCCCTTATACTCACTAATAGTTCATCCATACTGGTCTGGCATTTTTCCAAGTTGATCCGCTTTATTGCTACACGTTCTTGCCTGGGTTTGCATAGGGCAGCCTGAACAACAGCAGTAGCTCCACTTCCTGGAATGAAATAAAAACAACATCAGCTATCACATGGCACCCTGTCTACTTTTTACTCACGTTCCTTTCATGAATATCTAGTTTTTAAGATTTTGACTGAAGGTCTTCAAAATGTTACTGTTGACATCTTTGAAGAGTCCCTTAGGTCCTAAAATAATTAT
Organism: Eospalax fontanierii; assembly: GCA_035773235.1. Classification (NCBI taxonomy): domain Eukaryota; kingdom Metazoa; phylum Chordata; class Mammalia; order Rodentia; family Spalacidae; genus Eospalax; species Eospalax fontanierii. The sequence goes on along the minus strand of CM069530.1, from coordinate 63,213,587 downwards.
CTGGAGGAGAAAACGAGAAATCTGAATTTTTCCAGATGATGTATTTCTGAGAACACAGGAGCAAGGAACATGAACACAGCTCTACATGAAGCTGTTACTGTCCTTGGGTCCAGCTCTTGTGTCTCAGCTCTTAGAGCAACCCGAACCATTCCTGCCCAAGCCACTTCAGGACTTTCACCAGATACTAACACCACTCCACTGGCCTGAGCTTTTTGGGGCTTATTCCTTCAGTACCTGCTCTACAATTTAAAAAAAGAAAAGAAATCTGCCCTAGTATTCTCATGTTGAAAGCACAACTTTCAAGGATGCCAAGCAAAATGATGTAAATGTGTAATTACAAAAGCTCTTGGCATTCATAGGAATTTCCTATTTCTAAGGCTTCCTAGTCATTAGCTAATGCACTCAAAATGCACAGCTCCTAAAAGGCAGAGCCGTATTGTTAACCACAGTTTATAAGAGTGAAATGTAGAAGAATAATGCCTGTGACACAGCACAGAGAGCTCCTAATCAGATTTATACCCCATAAGGACAAAAGACCCCCAGAGGAAGGCATCTTGATCCTGCAAATACCACTAAAATGTCATTCCAATCATATAAATCCTCTACAACCCCTAGACATCCAATAAAAAAAATATAGCTTGAGCTCAGGTCTCTACAAACGGGGACAAATGTGACAATCTCAAAAGCTTTGCTTTAGAGCTGGACATGGTGACACATGCCTTTAATCCATCACTCAGGAGGCAGAGGCAGGCGAATCACTGTAAGATCCCAGCCAGTGTGGGTTGGTCTACATAAGGAGTTCTGGGCCAGCTGGGGCTACATAGTAACACCTTGTCTCAAAAAAAATTAAAAAAAAAAAAACAACAACAAAAACATTTTGAAGCTTTGCTTCAGGAAATGTGGAGTGCCCCCTTACCTTCTGGGGTCTGCTGAGCTAGAGACCTAGCAAACCCAGCCTAGCTCTCCTAGCCCAGTTCTCTAACTCCAAGACTCTCACACCAGAGACGCTCAACCTGTGTTCCCTATGTAAGTCCCATGTACTGACCACCCACAGAACACACTTTACTCATAAAATTATTCTTACAAGCCTATGCATTTTTATTATTATCCTAATTTTATACGTGAGAAAATGGGAACCCAGAAAAGTTGCCCAAGGTCACATAGCTAATAAGTACCTGGGCCAGGATCTGAGTCAGTGTGCCAGACGCCCACATCTGTGCTTTTCTTCTACTTTCCACAAGCCAGAGCACACCCTGCCCCTCCTCACTTGTTTTGGCCTTGCCAGGAAAATATTTCTCCAGTACTAAATGGCTCAACCAAAGAGAACTAACCTGGAGGGAAAGTGCAACTAAGCCTTCCTCTCTAAAGCTCAGGGAGCAGAGTAGTGTTGCTAGAGGTGTGTAGAAGAGCGCTCTTCTCTCAAACCTAGAGCCCCTGCCCCCATCAGCTGCCATTTAGACTCACCAGGTTGGCCTCATTGCCCCTAGAGTGAGTTGGGCTCAATTCATAATGTTCCAGATATGAAGCCAAACACTACAAAGAGTCCTGCTGATAGCAAAGTATATTTTCCAGTTCCCAGAACAAGAAGAGACTGTCACTGAAAGGAGCCACAGAGAAAGTGCTAAGGAGCTGCTTAGCAGTGGGCCTGGGACCCAGCAGAGAAGTCAACAAATATTTTAACTAGCTGCTGACAGGGAGCCACATTCACTTTACTTGCTATAAATTTCCTCAGTCCCCTCCTCCACCCTTAATGCATAATCCAGAATATTTTCAAATCACGTGAATTGAAGAACAGACAAAAAGAACGCAAGCTCCCAGAAAGGACAGAACAGGTGTATATAACACTGGGCTACCTCTCCTCACCCTTATGCTCTTAACTAAAAAAAAATCTGACTTCCACTAACACATGAGAGAATGCAGACACAAAGATTTCTCAAAGGCAGGAGAGATAGGAAGAGTCTCTTATTCAAAGCTTTACAACTAGAGAATCTTATTGCATTAATTACGGCTAATTAGCTACAGCTGACCCAAGAGCAATGGCTCTCCTCTCTAGAGGGTAAATAGCCAAATCCCACTGTCACAACATGAGTGGATATAATCATCTTCCACTCTGAATCCAGAGATATTCTTTAAATGCAAAAGAGATCAAGAACAAATCTGAAGATTGAGGGTATCCTAAAGACCAAGTCTAACCCTGTACAGTGCAGCAGAGGATAAAGGGTGTATTTTGTTTTTTGTTTTCCTTGCAATCATTGAAAACCATCAGATTAGAACTCTGGAATAAGGTATCCTTTTGGTGCTTTTTGCCATTTGCCATCCAGGAAACACTGGTCATGAAATCAGTTTGTGGGTGAGGTGGAGGCTAGCACCTTTTAAAGGGAAGTGTCAGACTGTAACTTGCCAAGGAAGGGCAAGAACTGCTTCATGCAACTTTGGTTCAGTTACATTCAAGCAGAGGTGAAACATATTATACTGTGAATCATGATCTAAAACTGGAAACCTGCTGTACTAGAGTAGCATACCGCAAGGAAATTCACGCTTCTAAAGCAAAGGAGGAGGCCACCTAACAGCAGTCTTTAGGTCACCTAAAGTTCATTGAGAAATACTTGAAGACAGTCTTGCTTTAAGGATCTTTATACACTTTGCTGAATAGTTTAAGGAAAAGCTTTAAAATGTATGCTTAGAAATCCAGGAAATTACAAAAGTTAACAATGTGAAGTAAAATGGTAACAACTGAAATATTCAACATAGCCTTTCTTAATTTTGAAAAATAACTCATTAATATTTAATAGTGTAGTTCCAATGACTACCCCGAACTGTCTAGGGCCTAAGGAGTTTTAAACATTTCAGGAATTTCTTAGTTTATTTATTGCAGATTCCCATTTCAAGTGAATTAAGTCATTCCCATAAGATTATGACATGTGGGCCTAGACTAAAAGAGTAATGTCTCCACATCTTTCCAAGCTCTATGTTTTAAGTCATTTTATCTCAATCTGCTTCGGTAATTCCAGGTAAAGAACATCTTCTAAAATGTTTTGAATAGACTTAGGGTGACAGCAGTCGAAGGCAGTTTCCTTGAGTACATTACCAAGGTACAGATTTATCATTGAGTGGACATGTATTCTCATTTCCCTATCTGTACCATTGCCCATACTGAGTTAAATCACCTGGAAATTTCCCAGCTGCATTTCACACTTTGAGATACCCTAAGAAATACTTCATGGATGTGTGATTTAGTGTCATAACTTTGGATTTCACTAAGTCTATAAGAAACTAGCACAGACAACTTCAGTGTTTTCTTTTGCTTAAAAAAAAAAAAAAATCTCTGCTGTTGCCAGAGATGATCTAAACAGTATGTTCAAAGTTCTTGCTTCTATGACCCACACAATTCCTCCTTATGGAGTGCTAGTGTAAAAATGTCCCATTCCTAAATAACCTGAGGGATAATGAGAAATTTTGAGCATCCTAACCCTTACCATCCAGCTCCCAGAACCTTGTTACAGAAATCAGTGTTCTTAGAACCTAACACAGAAACACCACCTTGAAACACTACTCCCTGGCCACCCAATATGAAAAAAAAATGGCCTCAACAACCACAAGAAAACTTCAGGCACACAAAGGCAACAAAAGTTGTTTGATTATATTAATTCATCAACAAAGAGTAATTAAACCTCTACCATGTGGCAAGTAGTTCACTAAATGATAGAAGTCCAAAGGGGACTTCTCCTGTTACCAGTGAAATAAATCCTTCTATGGGATTATTTCCTATTCAGAAGTGAGGAGGACAGGATTAGAGAGCTTCTATGGCCTGAAAGTTTGCTACATACTAAACACAAATACTAGAAGTCCCAACCCGTGATGAATCTAGAGAAAGGGCCTTAGCTGAGGTAAGGAAAGCAAAGTTCATCGGGGTGAATGATTAGTATCTTTATGAGAAGTGTCAATAAGAACATACTTTTCCTCTTTCCCCACCATGTAAGTACCCAGAGAAAAGGTACTAGCCTGTAAACTAGAAAGACACTCAGAAAACAAGTTGACCAGCACCTTAAGCTGTGTTGCTAGCCTCCAGAACTACGGACATAAATATCTGTCACTCACACCACCCAGTCTATGATATTTTGTTACAGTAGTCACAGAACACTAATACAAAAGCTCTCAATATCTGTTCTAAGTCACTCTTCCACTGACACCTACATTAAATAATGCCACACTAATTACACATTCTCAGAAATTTCCTAATAAGGACCATATCCAGGGGCAAGAGTCATCTGAAGGGCCTCTAGTAGCCCACTGTAGTTCAGGCACCTTAGGCAGCAAGACCGTTGAAAACAAGGTTAGATGAAGATTCCATCCATCCAAGGTATTAATTCTCTCTGTGACTTTGGACCTAATTTCTAGCTAAACTTCAGTTTCCTTGATAGTATGATAAAAATCTACCTGTATAGCATAATGCATTTCACATCCATGAAAAAGAGCCACTCAATGAACATAAGGCACTCTCGCTGGTACTCACTGCTCCCCATGCGAAAGAGGTGAACTTTAATGACATATAAGGGACTAGAGGCCAAAGCAATTGTAGCAGTAAATTTCATTCTGTTTAGTATCAGAAAGATTCTGTTGGTTTGAAAGGAAGAAAAAGTATGCTAGATTTGTAAGCAAAAGACCAAGTGATTTGTAAGGTCTGGTACAGCAATATAAATATGATAACCTAAAATGTAAAAGATAACTCAGAGAATTTAGCAGCAATTACAAATTAATATCCTATAGCAAAACTTCTGATTTAGAACTGACTTTAGTATCTAAACTAAGACATGATTTTAAACCATCTTCAACAACTGGTTACATGGGTTTATACCTAACCCTACAACATATTAATGGCTTTTCCTTGATGGATTACTTTACTTTTCCATGCCTCAATTTTCTAATCTGCAAGAAGGCAATGATAATACCCAGCTCACAGGGTAGTTATGAGGATCAAGTAAGTAAATACAGGAAAGGCCCTTGGAGCTATAGAGTATGTAGTATAGCTCAAATTGAATCTTAGCCAACATTGCTCTTTAAGGAAATCTCTACAGGTCAGACAGTATCCTGTCAATTTGTCACTGTAATACTATATAATATTTCCCAGCACTAATGTGTCATAATTATTCAGCTCTTGTTCTGCTAATGAGTATTCTCTTGTTTCAAGTTTTCCCTCTAATAAGCAGTAAACATCTAGAATGATACACACACAGGTACACACATGCACACAAAATTGTCACAATAATGTTTATGGTAAAGTTGGGATATAATCAAATGTCCAATAACTCCCCAAAATTACAAACTAGGGACAAGGATTACATTAGCCTATGACATTTGTGATGACCACAGGAAAGAAGTTCTTATATGAGGAACATCAAGTCAAAATTTTAATAAGAGTTAGGCCAGCTCCTAGTACATAGGAGGGCTCTTTAGTTATGCTCACCAGTACTTTGCCAGTGACTAAAGAATCATATGAGGCCTTCTTTTAAGAAGTGCTGGCACATGGTGTATAGTACACAAAACAAATGGCTTTGGTTCAAATGCTTTCTCCCAACACTCTCTTTGCTCAGGTTACTCTACTCTATATCCAGCCTTACAGCCCACAAAACCAACTAGTCATACGAGAGTCAAAAACTGACCCGGGAAGGATGCTGGTGAATGGATGTCCATGAACTTTACCAGGGTGCAGCTAGCTGCCTGGCCTGGCGAGATTGTCTGGACTTTGCAGAAACGGTAAAAAGTCAGAAGTTTGTATGAGATCTCCCAATATACTAAGGCTGATGTTTAATTTTTTTTAATATTTTATGATTTTATTTCTTATGTGTATGAATGTACTGCCTGCATGTAAGTGCATATGTGTTATGCACTGCCCACAGAGGACAGAAGAGGGCATCAGATTTCCTGGAACTAGAATTGTGGATAGTTGTTAGCCATCATGTGCATGCTGGGAACTGAACCTGGGTCCTCTGTAAGAGCAACCAATGGTCTTAACCACTGAGCCTTCTCACCAGCCCCTGATGTTTAATTTTTTTAAACATAAAAGTACTGTGAGTCAAACAAAGTTCACCTCTGGCAGGCCACATTTTGCTTAAGTATAAGACTAGTATTTGGTTTCAGAGGTATACCCTTTTTAACCAGATGGTCCAAATTTTAAAATATTAGATCACACATATAAAGTTTTCATCTGTCTAAAAAAAAAATTGGTCTCATTAGTGATTTAATGGTGCTAGGAAAAACTGTAATTCCAAATGTAGAAGAATGAAACTAGAGTCATATCTTTCACACTCTGTACATAAAACAATTCAAACTGATTAAAGACTTTAATGTAAAACTCCAAAACTGTTAGAGGAAAGGATAAGAAAAACACTTCAAGATATAGCCACAGGCTTGCTTAAAAAACCTCTACTTGCTTAGAATACAATATAGTAATTGACAAGCTGGATTTCATTAAATTAAAAAGCTTCTGCACAGCAAAGGAAATAATCAAGTGGGAACCACCTAAAGAAGGGAAGAAAAATTTTGTTAACTGCATGTCAGACAGAGAATTAATATATCTAGAATATATAAAGAACTAAAAAAAAAAATAGCCAGAAATCAAACAACCATATCAATAAAACGGCTAATGAAAGAAGCAGAGAGCTCTTGAAAGATGAAATGCAGGGGTTGGAGAGATGACTCAGTCAGAAAAGTATATACTCATTGCAGGAGAATAAAGACCTCTGGATCCCCAGAACCCAGGTAGAAAAGCCAGGTGCAGCAGCATACAACTATAATCCCAGCCCTAAAGATCCTGGGGAGGTAGAGATAGAAGGCTGCCTGCCAGTCTAGATGAAGAGGTAAGCTCCAGCTTCAGTGAGAAACCCTCTATCAAAAACTAAGGTGGAAAGCAATTGAGGAAGATGCCTGATATTCATTCACCCTGGCCTCCTGTACATACACACATACATAGATACACACACACACACACACACACACACACACACATACACACACAAATGCAAGACAGTACAAATGACCAATAAACATGTGAAAAAAAGTTAAGCATCACAAACCATCAGAGAAATGCAAATTAAAACTACAGAGACTCTACTTCACCCTAGTCAGAGACAGTCATCAAGAAAACAAGTATCTGCAGTACTGGCAAGGAGTAGACAGAAGGAAACTGTTACTCACTGCTGGTGGGAATGTGAACTCATCCAGGCACCATGGAAATCAGTATGAAGTTTCCGCAAACAACTAAAAATAGATCTACCCTGTTGCCCAGCTATACCACTTCTGGGCATTTACCAAAGGGCTCTGAGCCAACAGATCACAGAGGTACTTGAATATTGATGCTTGCTATAGTACTATTATTCCCAATAATGAAATTATGAAACCAACATCGAAGATCATCAGAAAAATGGGTAAAAAAATGTAATATAATATATATATATGTGTGTGTGTGTGTGTGTGTGTGTGTGTGTGTGTAGTAATTTTATGCAGTCACAAAGAACAAAATTATGTCCCTTGTAGGAAGATGGACACAAATGGAGATCATCATGCTAAGGAAACAAAGCCAATCTCAGAAAGACAAATATTGCACATTCTCATTTGTTTGTGGAGTCTAAATTTTCATATGACATGAAAGTAGAATCATATGTCATATGTGACATATGACATGTCATAAATATCGTATTTGCAGAATCAGATATATATATGACATGAAAGTAGAGGCAACTAGGAGAACAAAGAGGACTAATAGGAAAAGGGAGAAGGAGGAGGAGGAAGAGTGTGACAAGTATGGGAGGGGAATATACTCAAGCACATTATATACTTGTGTGAAAGTGTCCTTATGAAACCCAGTACCGTGTACAACAAACATATGCCAATAAAAGATTAGCCTATTGTAAATGGCTCAACATACTGTGGTCACGTTTCAGAGCACTGACCTAAACTACTTTGCAAAAGGTTGCCCTCTGCCTCAGTTTATTGTTTTACACAGAAAAAAACTCATGAGAGCTATGCCTCTGTCACCTGCTTTATTCACTTTGAGAGAAACACACCCACAGCGAAATACCAGGTCCCACATAAAGAATAACAATTGTGAGACAAGTGTTACATATAATTTGCTCTATGCATTAATTTACAAAACAGATACTGTCAGTCAGCATTCTGTCTACATGAGCATTCAGTACCAGGTGGCTATAAGGGCTCCAACACGGCAAAGTCACATATTTCAAGACAGTCACAAACCTGATCTAAGCTGGCTGAGTTATGCCCTTCTGCCTTTGTCACAAGAATGAAAGAACAAGGTAAGAGCTTCCTTCTACAGTAGCTGCAGGAGATTTAGAACTTAAAGAAACAAACAAGATGGATAAAGAGTCACTAGCTAAGCGTCCGTGTGTTTCACCTCTGACCTTTCCTGGGCAAGCCAACTTGGCAAAGCATTTAGAGGTCACAGACCTCACCAAGATGGGCGTCCCTTATGTGAAACTTATCAAGAACCATTTGATTAATACTATAGAAAAACAAGGTGGTCCCAGGTTCTGATTTTAAGCAAGATAGCAGGAAACTGGAAGAATGTAAATAAGTTCATCAGAGACCTCAAAGAACATCTTATCCAAAGACTGAAGAGAAAGAATCCTAAACTATGCTCACTAAGCATGTAAAAGGTACATGGCCTGGGATGTCTACCATAGAGAAAATCTGTAACAATTTAATAGTTTTCAATAATAAAAATTATTATTAGGGGCATCCAGATAAATGCCAGGCATGAGGTAGACTCAAGTGAGAAGTATGTGTTACAGTGCTGTTAAACAGCAGACTAACCTCTACTGACTCAGTGTGAGTAATACTGAGACTTACTGCTAGATATTTTTTCACTTAGAGTAGACAGAAAGAAATCACTCTAGAATATAATCACTTGTCGATGAAAAATGCATTGAACACAGTGGTAGAGCATTTGCCCAGCATGTGTGAGGTTTCGGTCTTATCCTCAAAAAACAGAACTAGCTGGAAGCAGTTACTTAGAAGGCAAGTCTAGCCCCTCAGAGATAAAACTGTTTTCTAGAATTTTCATCCCAACATTGACACTACTACCTGGAGTAGAACACATAAGTTCTGTCAGTAAAAACATTGTGTGCGGTGCAGAGGGAGAGCACCTGGTTTTCACAGAAAAGGAGAGGAGAAACAAGGTACTCCAGGGATTGACTATGAATCCTTGAGTTGCTGCCTTCTTGAGCAACCTCACGCACAGCCTGTCACTTCTCCAAGGCTCTCAGAGACTCTCCATGTACCTCATCCTAGCACTTATATGCTCACGGTCTCCTTCAGCCACTGCTTGGAAAACAGAAGGCCCTTAGTATGTATCCTCTTGGTGAACAAAGTACACATCGGCTCACCACTGGGAAGGTCACCCATGAACAAGGGAGAGGTAGAACTGTACATGTTAGGTCCACACAAAGGAGAGCAGAGGCCACAGACCCTAGAACCTAAAAGCAAGGAGGAAGTACTATCTGACTGGAATTATATCTCTACATTGTTCCCAGTGTGTGTGAGTTTTCAGGTAGTTAACTGTGGAGGACAACAGTAAACTTGTACTAAGCCTTGGAGGCTATCTGCCTAAAGGCATTTCTCACTTGCTAAGCATCCAGTTCAGTTCTGGAGTCAAGAACCACAGCACAACTTTTCAGAGAAACCAGGTTCCACCAGAATAAGCTGAGGCCTTCCCATTTTAAAAATGGATCCAGTGTTCAGCATATGAAAACCACACAAACTGTGACAAGTCAGTATAAATCAGGGTCAACTGCAATTCTACCTGAAAAGTAAGAAGTGACAAGCTGGATTTAGAGGTGCATGCCTTGAATCCCAGCATTGGGGTGCGGGGGTGGGGAGGCAGAAACAGGCAGATCTCTGGGAGTAAAAGGATAGTCTGGTCTCCCCAGTGAGTTCCAAACTGGCCTGGGTTACATAGTGAAACCCTGTCTCAAAAAAATTAATTTTTAAAAGAGGTAATGGTAAACACCTAACACCATAAACAGGTGACAGGTAGGCAGCGGGGCACACAAAAACGCTCCAGATCCATCTCAGGATATACTGTATCAGATCCTGACCTTTCAGATATGCATATTCCACAGACAAAATCTGATTTTTTATACTCACCAAAAGGACATTTTGAAGTCCTTACCCCCTCCAGATACAACGCCCATGAGCTAGCAGGCCTGAAATTTTTCTTGTTCTGCTCTGAGGGGGTAGTAACTCGTCCCAGCAGAACCCACTTGATTTACTGATTAAATCAACCAAATGGAAGCCAACATTCCACAAAGGAATGTCCATTACCATTTGCACAGATAAGCAGATACACCCACTGGCAAAAGTCAAAAGGCACAAGTGTCCCAATTCCAATATGCACAGCATGGAGGTGGCTGTCAAGACAAAAAGAGGCTCTGGCTACTTCCATCCCCTTTCAGCTGCGTGGATGCTGTCTTTGCATTGAAAAGAAGATATCAGTCAGACTGGACACCACACTGGGAGTACAGAGTCTAATAAGCAGATGATGCCCAACTAGGGGGAAGGATCTTTTCTTGCAACTAATTGAATTAAAACTTCTAGGCTAAACATGGGTTTGATTTTCAGCCTCTAGAAACAATGTACAACATTGGTGGTTTTCTGTCAAAGGTTATTAGGATATCCATAACATATCCAGGTGTCTGAGAGAATCATGGTTTTCATATTAGTAACAGCAACAAACTAGATATTGTTTAACAAGTATGTGACAGACACATATTTTTATATTATCACAGTTAGATGTATAAGGTTTAGCACTGAGGACACTCTGGGGAAGGAGATAATCATCCTCATTTGCTAGTCTTTTAGAATTGTGGAATGAGAGGTATAGCCACAGCAGTAGCTTGCCCAAGGCAACACAGCTTCAGGCAATCTGACTCCAAACACCCTTAGTCCTGACTAAGGCACGGCCTACAGGAAGTGGAGAGCTATATGGCTGAAGCCATTACACTGTCTGGAGAAAATCCCCTTTCAACTACTCCCCATATTCACCTCTATCTCCACCAAGGCCCAGTTCCTATTGGCTTCCTACTAAGGGCCCCTCTGTAAATCCTGTTGCTGGTAGACAGCTCTGTTTGACAATAAACATTATGACAACATAAGGATTGATGTACACAAACTTTTGCAGAGAAAAGATTCAATGTCTAAGATAAAATTAGCCCCAATCAATTCTCAGGAAACTAAACATCCCTAGGTACTTCCACGAAGCAGAAAGTAACTAAACAACTTTTCTCAGCTCAAGAACAGAGTTTTAGAAAAGAAGTCCATTCATTCTAATGCCACCTAACCTACCCTTCCCTTAACTCTGCATCTGACTTTATTGTCTTCAAAACTGAACTTCTACTTATCTGGTCTCCCTGGCAACCTGAGTTTCTCATTGAAGTTACAACCACAAAGCAGGAAGTCAGGCCAACTTCACAGCAGGGTAAAAGTCCCCTTCTTGCCTCTTGATACTCTCACCCAGAAACAGGAACAGGATAATGTAGTCTGAGATGACAGCAGAACACAAGCGTCACAAGGGAAGAAGATGCTAATTACAGTGCAGTGGATAGAAGTGTCGAGTCAACCATGGAGGCCAAAGAGTACTGCTGAGCCGGAAGAAAGAGGAGAAATGCCCCAGAAAAGGCCCGGAACACCAGATTAGTCTTGGCTGAAACAGCAGCATGCTGGCAGTGCCTGTGTCTACTAGCCCCAACCTGGGTTTCTTCCTAACAGTGGGAGCCTGGCAAGGGATCAGAAGGCTACTCCTTCCTTAGGTCCTGGGGCAGGGTCCAGAGTATGAGCAGTCTGTAGGAAGTTGAGATAGGAGATGGTGCAGGAGTCACATTGGGTATCCTGGGAAAGTGTATACTGCTGATCTAGGGGGTCTGATGGGTCTGTGTTTTGTCTTTCTCCATCTCCTAGGTAATAGGACGCTGTTGGTCCATGGACAAGTTGAGTTGTTGGAATATGGGGGACAGAGTTTTCCTAAATGAAACCCAAAAGTTCCAGGTACCCACTTCCTGACAAGGGAACAGAGAGTCTAGAGACTTCCTGACCGACTTTCTAGCCTCTATGACCAATCAGGAAGGATACATGAGCAATGGTAAAGCAGAAACTTCGCAGGAGGGGAGGCCATGGCTCTCTCCTGCCTATAACAACCTAGAAGGAACAAATCCCCCTATAAGCAATTATATTGAAGGATCTTGTATATTTAGCTTTAGAAAACTGGCAATCCAACATTCAAATCCACAATTATCCTACATACATTTAGTATTTGATTTTCAAGTACATTTTCAGAAATTCACTATAAATGAAAGATAAAGATGATTCTACTTCCTGCCTTGGTAGACCAAGTTCAATAACATTTTAGAATTATTTTCAGCTAATTATGTTGAGATTCCATTCTCTGGAAATTTATTAATCCAGAAAGCATGGTACCTCAAATAGTATGAATAGTCAAGGCTACCTAGTAAATAAAGTTGAACTGCCAGATCACTGCATTTCCTGTTATTCAACATATATTAAGCCCTGACTAACAGATCAAATAAATTTCATAATAGCAACACTATATCTAAATTCAACGTATGAAGATTACCTGGTTTGATTTGAAAAAGAAAATACACCATCACATTTTTTAATTGAAACTACTTTGTGTGAGTGTGTATGCATGCACACACTGTTGTGAGTGCCATGTGTGCCTGTATGTGCATGTGCATGTGAAGTTAGGGAACAACTTTGGGTGGCATTCTTTCTTAAAAGTCATCCATCCTCTTTTTAAAGACAGAGTCTATCGCCGAACCCTGGAGCTCACTGATGGTAAGACTGCCTGGTCAGAGAGCCTCTGGGATTCTCCTGACTCTGCTTCCAGGCACTGGGATTACAGGCACATACTACCATGCCCAGTTCTTTTTATAGGTTCTGGGGATTTGAACTTAGGTCCTCCTAAGTGGATGGCAAGCAGTTTACAGATTCAACTACCTCCCCAGTTCCTTATATTGAAACTTTCTTCTTTTACTTAAACATTTTGAGAATTTTACAAATGGGTACTATACTGACATCATTTCTACTACTCTCTCCCTCCAACTCTTCCCTTGTTCTCCCTACTCTCTCTCAGTATCCTGACCTTTCATTTATTATTGTTACATATATACATAAATGTATAAATCATAAGATCCAGGTACTCTGATATGTGGTTACCTCTAGCTAGATACACCCTGCTGTGTTCTGCTGAGAGATGTTAGAATGACATGAGTTTCAATACGACTAGGAGTCATTCGCTTACCACTTTTTAATAACTATACTGATTAGATTGATAAGTAATTGAGACACTAATCTTTAAACAGGTAAAATATTTCTTCTGTGTTTCATTTACTCTACTTAGGAAGAAATATTTAGTTTGCTTTTTCTCACTATCAAGTCTTTGGTTACCTAATATTTCTATCTTGAATTCGAAGTACTTAGATGATTACTAACCACTCCTATGATTTATCCTGCTACAAAGATACCAAAAAGGTCTGTTGACCAAACCCTTAGGTTTGGATTCAGGCCTATAAAGTACTAGTATACGATGTGGAAATAAATCCTGGACAAGCCCAAGATTCAAAGTGAAAATCCTAGTGTGTTAGCTTCACTTTGTTAGATGCCAAAGAGAGTACTTCAGTCCATCCAGTCCCAATTAAGACAACAGGGTTCAACATAAATGGACAGACAGCTATAACAAGTATTCCAATATTAAAAAGGGTGGGAGGGACATTATCAAAAACATAGGAGCTACTATGTATAATAACTACAATAATGTCTTAACCACACAAAGAAAATCACATCTTGGAATTGGAAAGAACTTTAACTTATATCTCATACAATAATGACAGATATACATGGTTGTTTATTGACTAAATACATTTTATGGGACATACAGTGTGCATCAAGCACTATTTAAGCACAGAATAGGATAGGAAGCACAAAACAAAATTTAAATGCCTAGAGTTTACATTTTAACATGGGAAGTGATAGGCATTTCAAAAAAAAACACGAAAGAATAAATTCATATTGCAGTAAGTGTGATGACAGACATTAAACTGATGATGACAGTACTTGACCTATGATGATCAGGCAAGCTATCCTGAAGTGGTGACAAGAGGTGATGAGGAGTCACCAAGCAAAGATTTGTGGGCAAAGCATCTTAAGAAGAAAGGACAACATGAGTACAGGGTCTATGGCAGAAAAGAGTTTTAAAAACTCAAGAGACATACAGGGTGCTCTAGAGTTTGTTGACTAAAAGGACAAATAGAAAGAGATGGGTGGGCAGGAGACAACACACACACAGAGCCATAAAAACAAAGACGAGTGTTTTGGAGTATTGTATAGAAAGACCTGCAAGAGCTGGTTTACATTTTACACAGACATTGGCTCCCATGTGAAGGTAAGGCTGTACATGACACAATCTGATGCAGCAGGATGGGCTAAGGAGCTGCTACAGATGTGCAGGCACAAGGTGACAGTGGCATCCACACAGGCAGCCAAGTGGAAGACAAAAGCAGTTGGAATGGGATGGATCTGGATCTAGAGTCACAGCATTTGCTGATAAGGGACTGAAAGACAATTGCAGGAAGAAAATATTTGGGTACTAAAATAGAATATATAATCACTCTTTCTACAATCATCACTGTATTTTATATAAATATTTGTAATTCTCTCTCCATCCTTCCCCAACTCCAACAGTGTTGGCCCATTCAAGAGAATATGGTCAGCAGGTTCCAGAGAACTAGTTACCACTCATTGTTTGACCAACCTCCAATATCAGATATAAAGAAAGATGAGGCTCCAAGAAGGAGTTTAGAAAGCAGGCTGACACTGTGTTCCAAGTACCGAGTAAAAGAGGTGAGCACGGAAGGGATACCCTTCTACACGTTAAAGAGATATTCAGGGGAAGAACTGCTCCATTCCTCTTCCAAGTGTCTTGTCAGGTGTACTGCCTGCTGCTAGAGAAGTGTTCAGAAAAAAAAAAAAGAAGAAATAAACATTCATTTTTTTCTTTTGGGGGGCTTAAGGGAAATAATTAGTGAATAAAAGCTCCTTTTTACTTCCCTAAAACAAAACTATACTAAACAATAATTAGTTGTTACCATTTATTTAAAAATCCCACTAACTAAACATCATCATGGTAGGACATTATGTTCCTATACTTGTTCACACACATACATGTATACAGACTCACATAAATATGCACAATAATTATGACTTTGTATTCTGCTATTTCATTGGGAGTTACATCACACTTTCCATGTTTGTGATATATGATTATAATTAGAATAACTGTGGTGCAATATCCCGACATGCTATTGAACCATATAAACTACTGCTGTTAGTGCTTGAATTTCCTTTATCTCAGGTATGATGTAATGTTTCAAAGGGGATAACCCACTTTGGATGCAAATAAAAGCTAAACAGTGCCAAGTTCGTAAACTTCAAGGCTTTTTTATCATTGCCTTATTCGGTGATTCACTAAATCGCTTATAAAATCACTTATCTGTCAATGATTTGCCAAACCAAGTGAGTACAGAGAAGTAAGTCAATTTCATTTAGAGATTATTTACCTTGGAGACCACAATAACTCACAAAGAACGGCAGGAAATCAGGTGAATCTACATCAGAAAAATACGTACTTCTTTTATAATGGGAGGATAGGACATGAACTAAGAAGGGTTCTCATATTCTCTAGCACTGTAACTTCACCACAGCCTGTGTTCACTAGCTGGCTAAGTACCTTCAGCAAGAGGCTACAGGTCTTGTATGTCTTAAGCAAAGTTTTACCCTGAAACTAGTTCATGGTATGTAAACATATGGTTTATGAACTTAGAGCTGCATATAAAACACACAGATAAATGTCATATGTAGAGAGATGACCACACTGTGTTCTACATGTCTTTCCTTTAAGATCCTCAATGCAGATCTGTCACACACTCTGGTAGTCGCCAGTTTCCCAGCTGTCATCCAGACTCTGCCCTTCTTCCCTATGGCACTGAATTTCTGGCAATAATGAAAGTAGGAGGGAGCTATAGCTTCAGAAATATTTATAATGAGAATGGTATATTTCTGGATGCCTTGAGACTTGAGGGGTCACAGTATTCAGGGGATGTGAAAGAATACCTTTGGAGTCCACTCTCAGCTTTGAAAGGAGGCCAGCAGCAGGCTCCCTGTGAAGTCTCTCCCAGTCTGGGAAACTAGCCTGTTACCTCTCCCCTGCTTTTCTCTGCTAACCTGAGCCTGTGAGTCCAGGTGTTTCTGGAGAACATCTGAAGGGGAAAGAGGTGGTTATCTACAGATCAGATGTTATCGAGACAGGACCTGGACTCCCTGCTGGAAAAATGGCCAAGTGTTCAGCTTGGCAAAACTGTACCATATTTCAAAGTCACAAATGGAGAAAGTTCCATGCTAAGGAATTCTGTGATGATACCCTTTATAAAAGGAACTGGTGACCCTGTATTTTAAATTTAGGATGATGCAGATTTTCACATCTTCTGCCAGGCCTTACATGGAACAAAGAACTCAAGGGACATCCAAAATCTTCAGACAGCTGGTATTCTGCCATAGCAAACACTGTGAAAAATAATTAAGCTGTCAGCAGGGCCTTGGAAATGTCTAGGTCATAAGAGTATATGAATGTCATATTAAATTTCATGATAGTATCTGGTCCAGGTTACAGCCCCTTCCATCTTCCAGGCAAGAACCCACATTAATCAAAAAGGACCAAAAAAATAAAGTTCATTTTCCATTCACCTTCATTTCTCTTATGAACTTTAACATTTTCATATAAAATATGTATATATTAGGGGATATGGCTATAGCTCAGTTATAGGTGTCTTGCCTATGGAAGGACCAAGGTTCAATCCCCAGTACTGTAAAGACAAATATATAAATCTGTACACCAAAAACTATATATCAAAAGAGCTAACAAGAAGGAAAGACTATAAGGGACATCTCGTGTCATTAGCCTTAGCAATCAGTACACTTTCAGTGTATAAAACATACATCCTACCCTGCCCTTTTTTTTTTTTAATGTGGATGAATATTTTCCCTGTATGTATGTAAGTACACCCATGATGTACAAAGTGGCAGAGGCCAGAAGAGGGCATCAGATGCCCTGGAACTGGACATACAGGTGGCTGTTAGCCACCATGTGGGTTCTAGGAATCAAACCCGGGTTCTCTGCAAGTACAGCCAGTGCTCTTAACCACCAAGTCATCTCTTCCAGCCCCATGTACTACCCTCTAAATTCAAACATTCTGAAAGGATACATGAGTTCTAAACTGCAGTAAAGAGTCTGTTCAGTTAGACAAATTCTTGTTCATTACCATTTAAACATTAAACACTTACCTTTTTGTACCAGTTTATAACAACTATATGAGCTTTACCTGAATTTACTGTTATAAATTCACAAAAATATCTCTGTGTCATATCTACATGTTGGGACTCAGGGACCCAACAGAATTAGATGGAACAATCTCCTCTTAACTCGGACAAATTAATATTTATTTGACAGACATCTTAAATATGTAAGAACTGAAAAATGCCAAACCTAAAATACATACCCTTTGGTTTACAGTTCTTAACTAAGATTCTTACTCACAACTTAAAACTCATTAAACTCAACCAATGAGAGTGCAAAAGGAATCCGGGGAGGGAGATTCCATCAAGGAGTTAAAACTTTAAGGACCATCTCTCATGGTCTGTACTTTTCCAACTATACTTCCCAGCTATTAATTTTTGCCTCACATATTCATTGATCAAATAAATGATGGAAATTCCTTCCTAGATTTTCCCTTTAAATATTTCTGACTCACAGCCCACACTGCAGAGACAAGCCTTAGCTGGCAGTGAGAAGCCATGTCTACAGAAAGGTGTGGGTGGAACACATCCCATGAAAAGAGACCTTTGAGAATCCACACAGCACAGAGAGGCACTGATGTATATTTATAGACAAGCCTTGGCTGCTTATTTTGTCCTCATGTCAGGAAATTACAAACATTCATTTCAGAGTTAGCAAGCTCTGGTCATCAAGGGTCCTGTCTGAAAGCCAGTCTTGCACCCCTTAAACCACAAGTACAACAGGAAATCTCTGAAAGTGTTAGAGCTGCCAATACTGTATATCAGCAGGCATAAGTCCATGAAAGACAAACTAGGCATAAGTGATGCACAAGTGTGTAGAGCAAGATCGCTTTCACTGTAGTCCTAAAGGGATATGGCTTGGAGCTGAGAAAAATACTCTTCATGTTTCACTTCTCTCTCCCAGACTTTCCAAGACCTCCTGAAAATAAATGTCACCTCTCTGCAACCTGCCTCTTCCTCACCCCAAATCATAAGGCCATCAGCCAATGAACAAGGTCCTTTTTCTAGCTGGACTTCCTGAACTGTTTCCCAAAAGACTTCTTAGAACACTGAGTCAAAGTAATGTTCAAGGAGACATCCAATGAAAAGAAATCTCTAGTTGTCAGTAAAAGTAAGGACAAAGAACAGTTTGTCCTTCTTGTGACAGCTCTGCAAGATTATTCTGTCAGTGGCTCCAGAGAAACAGAAAACAAGAAGCAAGAGATCAGGCCTCCTTTACCAGGAAGTCAGACAGCCAAAGCTTCTGGTCCATCTGTATTAGCTGTGGACTACCTGAAGCAGAACTGCTGGGCTTCCTGAAAGACCCATATTCCCAGACTCATCAGAACTTCCCAAACATAATCACTGGCGATCGAGCCATCTGATAAGGAAAACTCACCTTGTTCATTAGTTGATGGCTTTGTGATTTGGAGTTAGGAAGGGGACTGTCACAGGAGGAAAAACTGTTCTTTGTTCTCAGGAAGTCTTATGAGACAACTTACATTTCCAACAGGCTCCTAGAGAATCTTCTGTACAGTAAAGTTAGAAGAACCACCATCAAACTCAAACTGTTTTTCATATTTACCTAAGTTCCAACTCTCTTCAACAGAAATCCATTAAAACACCAATTCCACACTTATCAGCATTGCTAATCATGAATGCAGACATGATCCCAGGAATTTTATTCTCTACCCTCGAAGTATCTCAACCCCAATTTGTACCTAACAAAACTGGGTCCAAGAACACACTTTTCATAGGTGGCCAAGTTGTATCCCAATCTCTCTGACACATGATAAGATACTCCTTCCATGTGACTCCCTCTAATAAGCAGAAGAAGTAATTGTCTCTTTGTTCTCTGGATGGTCATTGACTGAAGATCAGTCAAGATGTCCCCAGTTCCACCTCAAAGATGTTCTCATCTCACCTAGGCTGAGGCAGGAGTGGCTAGACTATAAGAATGATGCATCTGGACTGGCCACTGTACTCTTAAGAGACAGACATAAAAATCTTGGAAAACATGTAGAGATTTAAAGGCAAAAAAGCATAACCTAGGCATGGCAATGTAAGCAAGTAGTTCTATCTACCTGGAGGCTGAGGCAGAAGGATCACTTGAGCTAGCCTGGGCACCATGACAAGACCCTGTATCAACAACAGCAGTGCAGCAACAAAAAAAGAATACTGGAAGACAATAAATCTAACTAGATAACTGAGAAAAGGTGACGAAAGTACAGCCATCATGGTGCACACACCTTTTTGTCTCTGCTACCGAACTCACTGAAAGCATGGGGCCTTAGGCTGGCTGTGGAGATGGCCTTTCTGAGGGAACAATGAGGCGCTGGTTCATATGTCACATAATGCCACTACCAGGGAGATTTTTACAAAAAGGCCACCTATAGGATAGGGATTATGGATCTTGGCACTATGGACATTAGGGGCTGGATAATTCTTGGTGGAGGGTATTGCACTAGGCATTGTAGATTGTTAGCAGCATCTCTGGTCTCTACCACTAGAGGCCAGCATCGGGCCCCTCTCTCTTCACTTCTGTGCCAACCAACAGTATCTATAGACACTAGTAAGTGTCTGAGAAAGTGGAGGAAAGCAAGATGCAACCCCTCTTAGTTGAGGGCCACAGATCTCAGAGTTAGAGGGTCCCCACCTAAAAATGGGAAATAAAGGAGGTGAGAAGTGGGTAACCAGACATCAGTCCTCATATCAAGGTCCTGGCTGGCTGAGAACTGAAATCATCTGTGGGGAAAATCCAGAAACATGGATGATCCAGATACTAGAAGATCTGCCTGAAACGGCTGAGAATCAACTACACTCAGGAAAAGAACAAAAATGATGGAGCCAGAAAAAGGACAAGGACAGTGTAGTGCTCTTTGGGGCCCAGCTATATAAAGTCAGGGCCTCACCTCCCCGGAAGGGGCTTTGTCCAAAGCTGAGATCATGAGAAAGAACATGCCAGAGCTGTCAGCAGCGTCAGAACTGAGACTCCCTATCATCGTGCTGACGTGACACTGAGACTGAACACCCTGGAATGCGAAATGTGGGGAGAGTAGTGGAAAAACACAGAGCCTGCTCTATATCAAGGGCCTCCCACCACTTGAAACAGAGTCAAAAGGTTAGAAACTTTGCAAACTAGATGTGTGCTCTGAAAATGCTTGTGAAAGGCACCAGGTGCTCCTGGAATAGACCAGGCATGGGAATTCAGAGGGTTTAACTAGGGCAGTCTACTTGTCAGTGGGCACAGTGCAGGTGCTGTGCTGAGAACTGTACACAAAGTAAGGCTGCCACACCTGGCCTCACCTCGCAAGGCAGGTACCTTGAGGCAGTCACTGGAGTGACAGAAGCAACAGGGATTTTCTGCTTTCACCAAGGCTGCCTCACATTGCTTCCTGCTTGCCACCAGTCAAGGACGAAGCAAAGGGAAGGTGTTCTTCCAACAAGAGGACCAAGGAAACTGGCAGACAATCTCTTCGCACCAGACACAAGAAGGAAGTTACAGAGATGGTAAAAGTCTGTCATTCCCCTGTCCGGAGAACCAGAGGTTAAAGAAAGGAGAAAGGGTTTAAGATCTGAGTCACAGGACAGTCAGGGTTCAACTGCCCCACCTAAGGCCGGAAGAAACAACTCTGAAGTACCTTTCTCACCAAGGAGCCAATCCACATTCCCTTTACCAAGGTGTCTAACACTGGCTGCACCAGACAGCCTATGCCAGTAGTCCAGCTACTCGGGAAGATGAGACAGAAGGACTCCCTAGCCCAGGATTTCATACCATAGGTTTGATACTCTAGAACCACAAAAGAAAGCAAAAAGAAAAGAACAAAAAAAAAGGCTATAAATGATAGGCATATATATATTTGGTATGGTATGAATTAAAATGTCCCCCATTGGCTCTAAGTATTTGCACACTTTGTCCTCAGATGGGTGCTTTGGGAGGCCTTAGAAGGTGTGGCCATGCTGAGGAAGCATGTCACTGTGGGTGGGCTTAGAGAGTTCTTAAGCCTTGCCAGACCTCTAGTGGCTATGGTTCTATCCCTGCTTGAAGACTGCGCACTTAGCTTCTACTCCAGTCACCTCTGCCGCCATGCCTCCTCGCCATGATGGACTCTTGCCCCTTTGGAATCATAAGCTAAATAAACTCTTCCTTTTGTAAGTTCCCTTGGTCAGTGTTTCTATCACAGCCACAGAAATGACTAATACAATATTCTATGTATATTTCAACTTTGCAACATGTTTGAAATTTCTCATTCAAAAATGCTGAAGAAATTTTTAACTAATAAGACTGATTTAACTTAGAATGGTACAAGGAGAAAATAAATAATATAATAAATTAAAATAACATGCTACAAAAAATATGACCATAATGCCAAATTTGTGAAAACATAGCAAAAACCAAAATAATTATTCTTTTTAAGATGGAACAGGTGATTTTTCATTTTGTGTATTTATATATTTTTTCTTTCTTTCAATGAGCATTTATTGCTCGTTTTATTTGTTTCTACTCATCAATTTGTTTCTACTTAAAAGAAAACTCTCTTTTGCAGTGCTGAAACCAAATCCCAGGGACTCTCCCACTGAGCTTCATTCCCAGCTAGAAGAGAATGTAAATGATAAAGCACTTGCCTAGCATATGCAATGCCCAAGAGTTGATTCCTATTTCCATAAAAAAGATATAAAAACCTTTCATGAAAGAATTACTGAGAAGAGCCTTGAAATGATCATGACATTAATATCTATTATAGTTAACATTTACTGAACAATTAAAATATACCACCTATTATATATAGTGGTTTTGCCTAAATTACTAAATTCTGCAAAAATTACTAAATTACTAAACGCAAATGGGATTTCCAGATTAGTTATACTCAACTGGCAAACTCTATACAAACATTTCAAAATCTGAAACACTTCTGTTCCCACACATTTCAGATAAGGAATGTTCAATGTGTACTAAAAATCCTGATAGCTGCTTAGTCCCATGTTACAGATAAGGACACAGGCCTGGAGAGAGAAGGGTCCAGTGTCTCAAGCAGCCATCACAGGAATGTGATGCAAAGCCAGCAGGTTTCCTCCCAAAGGCTATGTATGCCTTGACAAGCAGAGGTAAAGGAAGAACACACAGGAAGAGCAATGGTGGAAAAGGCATCAAGAACAGGACCTGGCTCAGTAGCCCTCCCAGTGGGTTTCTTCTCTGCAGATGTTCTGGGTCCAGCAGCAGAACTGCAGTCATACATTCTAATGTCAGGGACAAGTAATGAGCACTCTGGAAGAAGAGACAACAGTAGGCCAGTGACATGGCTCAAAATATAAAGGTGATTGCCCCACAAGCCTGGTGACTTGAGCTCAATCCCCGGAACCCATGTAAAAATAGAAGGAAACAACAGACTCCACACAAAGTTGTACTCTGACTTCCACACACATGTTGTGGCACATGCACCCACATATAGACATCATGCATGCACACACATAATAATAAATATCTTTAAAAGACAACAGTTGGTCAGTCAGTGTCTTTCTAATGTTTAATATGGAGATGAGTATACACAAACTCCTCCTTATCCCACTGACATAAAAAATTAGCATTTGACCTGCTCACTACCTTAGCTTTGGCCAATCCTTCCTGTCATCATTAAGACTTAAGGGTCTTGGGGCTAGAGAGATGACTTAGTGGTTAAAGAGCACTGGCTGCTCTCGCAAAGGACCTGGGTTCAGTTCCCAGCAACTACATGGCAGCTAACAATTGTCCAAAGCCCTCTTTTGACCTCTGTGGGCATTACATGATATGGGTGCACTTACACTCATACACACAAAATAAAAATGGTAAGTAAAAAGTATTTTCTTAAAAAGACTTAAGGATCTGCCAGACTACAGGTCTGCATAACCCTAAAATAATCAAGTGCAAATGCACTGTGGGAGACAATGCTAATGTTCTGTGCAAGTCAACAACAGCAAAGCAAACAGAAACATTTTTTACTTTTCCAACAGCAGTAGAGCTATCCTTACA
The DNA here is from genome assembly GCA_035773235.1 of Eospalax fontanierii. Lineage (NCBI taxonomy): Eukaryota > Metazoa > Chordata > Mammalia > Rodentia > Spalacidae > Eospalax > Eospalax fontanierii. The sequence goes on along the minus strand of CM069530.1, from coordinate 63,190,165 downwards.
TTTTTCTAGGGCACTATACAGTCCAGGTTGTGAATAAAGTTGCATGAAGAAATAATGTCATGGAAACTGGTCTCTCAGAGTAGATGTTTTCACTTACAAATTCACTCTAATATTTCCTTCCCTGTAAACGATGTCTCTCAAATCCTCACTCAGTACGTCCAATTTCATAGCCAAGACTCTGAGTCTCATAATAGACACAGGTAACAGACATCTCTGGACCTCAGCAATGTCTCCTTCCAGTGTGCAGAAACACTACCCTACCAAGTCACAGGCAAGACCACATGACTGGCTCTGACTAAGCACATCTGAGCACTGACTGGCTATTCTGTGTGGCTAAGAAGCCATGCACCGCACTGGCCACACTTTCTCTCTTTTCTGTAGAGTTGGCGGAAAGCCAATAGACAAGCAGTCTGCTACAGGAAGGCCACTCTCCAAACCCAGGGGTCTATGTCAGTTTAACTCTCTTGACTGAGGGTTGTGTGCTACCATGCTGCAACCTGACCCATCCTGTCCAGTACAACACACTGAGTGGATTTCCGAGGAGTTCCACAACTGCATGTAATGTCACCTCCGCTTTCTTCCACCTAATTCTAAAACCTAGCATCTATTAAACCTAGAATCAGGTTTTGCCCCTCCCTCTTATATCCCCAGACCCTCATGAAATAAATGTCCTGAGATGATGTGCTGACCTGTTACTGATGGTGCCAAAAGTCTCAAACAAATGTCAAATGAACTTTAGTAAGTTACAGTTTTAACCAGAGAAGCACCATGAAAAGGGAAAAAATTGCTTATTCATGAAAATGAATGTCAACTTAAGATGTTCAACTTGAAACCTCCTTTTTATGGTAAGAAAGTAATGGAACTAGAATATTTATTTATCAATTCCCAGACATACTGGAAAAGGATGTGCCAACTCACCAACCCTGAAAGTTTCAGAGTAGACATCTACTTACATTTTTTATTTACTTATTTGTGTACACTCATAATGTGTATGAGTGTTCTGCCTGCATGTATGTAAGTGCTCCCGTGACAAACAATGACCACAGGGGCATAAAGGGGCATTAGATCCCCTGGAACTAGAGTTGTCAGCTACAATGCAGTACTGTATTGGGAGTCTCAGCACTCGGGGCCAGCCCGAGGAGTACTGGGAACCAAACCTAGGTCCTCTGCGAGAGCAGCCAGCCAGAGCTTTGAACCACTGAGACATCTCTCTAGCCCTTTGCTTACATTTTTAAAGGGCCACATTGCTACTATTCAGAGCAAAATGGAAACTGAAACTCTTCACAAATATCACCAGTGATTTTAAAAATTAAAGGCTTAAGCCCACAGGATTACAATGCAAATATCAAGAGTTCACCTCAAAGGTCATTTAGAACTTTTTCTCTATAACCTTCTGGAAAAGGGCCTACACTTATAGGCTCGGAAAATGGCTATGACGGAAAATATATGCTATGGTTTCATAAAGTTTCTAGTGTAGAAGTGATGTAAATTTCATTACTCAGATCATACAACACACATACACACACACACACACACACACACACACACAAAGACAGAGAATGAGAGAGAGACACACACACTCATTTGTTTATTTACCAGTTAAACTGTCACATTGCAAATAATGGATCTGAAATTTGAACTTTGGGAAATCTTTAATCTCCCTTTTGTTTTCTGTGGAACACAAGGGAAGATTTTCTTTCTATCTGAAAGAAAACTACACAAAAGACTAAAGGATGTAATTACTACCTTACTTGTCTTTCTCTGGAATAAAACAACAATACCCTCAAAGCTTCGATTGTCAGCAGGCATTATATAGCTAGAAAACAAAAAAAAAACTACAATTAATTAATCCATTTTCTTTATTCTTGCAATCACACTAAACTAAAAATTCAGATCCCCTACATCAACTTAAAAATCTCGCACTTTCAATTTTAAGGCGGGGGGTGGGGCATACGACTATATAATTATACCATAAAAATGTTTTAACTTAAATTTACCCAAAAGGCAAAATGACTGTTATCTCCTGCCTCACCTACTCATTACAAGAGTTACTAAATAAGGCAAGGTTGCTCAACTTCCCTGTTCAACACAAGCATAGACTGCAATTAGTGACTGTGCTTCATTTCAGCATTATGAGTCAAGAGGAAACAGCAGTAAGTACTCACTGGTCAGCAAACATCCATCATGTACTTAGCATACTAGTGCACCTGTTCATAAGAGTCACTTCTGTTCTAATTTATACAGAATTCACCAACCCTGGGAACAGTAAAATAAGCAGGAAGTTCTGCCCTCTTAACTTAGCTGTGAGTAGCAAACGCACGTGTATTTCACAAAGCATCATGAAGTCTACTGTCTTCCAGGAGCTCCTCAAAGGAAACCTGTAGTTATGCCCCAGTAGGAGTAGAAAGTAATCCCCTGGGGAAGCTGTGTGCTTCCTCTGTCTTCTGCACTATGCATGCACGCAGCAGGCTGTGATCCAACACCACAGTCAAGGTGATGGGGAAGATGAGACCAGAAACAGACAGGAAAGTCCCTACTTAACTGCTCAGCTCTAGCAGTTACTTCAAATGACTTCCTGATTGTCATTCATTTGGGCTCCAAAGAAAGAGGTTTCCTCAGTTGAAACTAATATTTGAAGAGGAATACCGAAAGACATCTTTGAAAAGAATATTTGAGTTCTCCAGGACCTTTATCTGTCTCTCTTTGGAGGAGATGAAAGAAGGAAGCTTAAGCCCGACTTGAAGACCACATGCTTTCCTTTTATAGAAAGAGAAACTGTTCATAATGGAAGAAGTACCTTTCTATCTAGGGTTTGATAATCACAGCCAACAGACCCATTCATTCAGTGTAGTGTTTACCTAAGGAAGATACTGAAACTGCTCCAGAGAATGTCCCCTCCACCTCAGAACTGCAGAAGACAGGACTTACCTCCTGACCTTCTTTGAGGAAACCAACAAGGCAAGAAGGTATGCAGTGAGGGGCAGGAGAAATATAAGCAAGATAAAATGGCATGTGCATGTGAAAATGCCATATTGAGCCCCATTATTTAAAATAGAAAAAGAAAGTGGCTGGAAGATGGCTCTGAGGATAATGACTCTTGGTGCCAAACATGACCTCCTGAGTGTGATCTCCAGGAACCACATGATAAAAGAAGACAACCAACTTCTGCAAGCCGTCCTCTGATCTCCACACTTGCCATGGCAGACCCCCACCACTGACCCCCCCTACACACACACACTGGAAAAATGAAAAAAAAATTTTAATGTTAATACAGTAAAAAACAACAAAAATATTTCTATTCTATTTCCCAACAGCTCAATAAATAGTCTTGAGTAGAACTTTTTAAAGTCAAAATGAAAGCAACAGTCAAGCTTTTAACCACTTATTGTGATAGTATGATACTCTACAGAGAAAAAGCACCACTCCTTTGGTACTCCAAATCCCCCTTGAAGATACCACATGAAGAGTACAGAGGAGGTGATCTCACCAAACAGAAGATTCTGGGTTACTATGTTGACCTACGTTAAAAAGTTGAAAGAAGAGATAAAGATAGAATTAGAATCAAGAAAGCACTAATCAGAGTGAGGAAAGTGATTTACTTCAAAGTTTTTTAATAAAATGACATTGACTTCCTGCCTATCTGTAGCTCCCCAATCAATCAGCTCTCTACTCTGGCCCCTTTTGAGTTCCACCTCCCCACATGGCCAATTCTCCTGACCTAGAAGCCTACATTAAAAGCACATAACTTCTGTAAGCCATCTAGATGTGAAGGACACAGACTGTACTTCTAACCAGCATCTACCAGTATTACTTATAGTAACTGTTTAGATAGAGCATGCCCCAAAGCATTCAGAGCTGCAAAAGAACTCATACCATGAACCATGAGCAATATTAATCTATACATTTATGTGCCATTCCAAAATGTGGGCACTGCATAAAATGTTAACTTAAGGGACAGGCTACTGTATGTATGACTGTGTGACTTGGGGGGTGGGGGAGATATGTGTGCCATGTCACACATGTGGAGGTGAGAGGATATCAGTTTTCCACCTTGTCTGAGATAGGGCCTCTTTTTGTTTTTTTCCTGCTGTATATCCCAGGCTAGCTGGCTCATGAACTCTGAAGGACTCTCCTGCCTCTGTCTCCCATCTCACCATAGAAGCACTGGGATTATAGACACTTCACTACAGAATCCAGCTTTCATGTGGATTCTGGGAATTCAAGCTTGGGTCCCTTTTCACCCAATGATCTCTTCAGTCCCCAAACTTCTTTTTTAAATAGTTAAATATAATGACAAATTACATAGGATGACATTCTCCTTCTAGCATATCATATAGTGACTGATGAGGGTCTCTGACCATCATCCCTCTCCTGGTCCACTGGTAGGCAGTCTCAGTGTGATGTACAGCTTTCAATTCATTGTAAGTGTTCATACACATGCCTTTGAAATGAAAGCAAAGAAGTCGAGACTTCAGGACAACTATTCTGAACAAGACTCTTTCTTTCTCTAGTAATAGTACAACTAAGTTGTTCCTCACCTCATGTTCCTTTCCTCTTCTGTTGGGATAAATATCTCCCAGAGACTTGATCCCAAGACCAGGAGGGCATAAGTAGGAATGTTGCCTGCAATTCTGTGTGTGGACTAGTAGAAGAAAATAAGGAAAACAATGGCAAGAATAAATATCTATATAACCAAAGTAAGGTTGAATTTCTCTTCACAGTGCTGAGTGAAAAGGTAAGAGGAATGTGATGTAACTCACTAGCAGAGTACCTGCCTAGAATGTACAAGGCTCTGAGTTTGACAGTTCTGCAGCAATTAAAATTAAAATCTAGAGACTAAGACCATCTATGTAGATAACTAACTACACACTCCCTACAGCATTCCAGTGAAATAGTTTAAAAAAACACACACAAAAAAGTCCTAAGTTTTAAACATTTAGTAAACATTTATCATTAATTAGATAAAAAGATGTTCACATTATACTGTAATTTTCTATTACAAAGCTTCATGTCTTATATATCATCCTTTCTCCTATTGTGCTCATCCCTCTCCCACCAAAGCTGTAGAAGAGAGGGGAACAGCATGTTAAAAACTGTTTAAAAAGGCTACCTCTGAAGAAATGATTTACATATGAGTTTCTTCTTGTTCTCTTTGCTTGGCTGTATTTCTACAATGACTAAACATAACTTTAGTAATTTCTTTCCTCCTTGATGTTCCCTTCAATGTGACTCGTGTGACCAGAAAGAAAAACGGGGAGTGGAGGAAGGGAGGATACAAAAGAGGAAAAAAAGGAAGGAGGGTTTGTCCCAAAAATCCATCAATAGGGAAATGTTAAATTATGGCACATGTAAAAGAATATTCTATAGGCACTTTTTGTTAGTGTGGGAAAATAGCACAGTATCAGGCGTTGGGGGGAGCAGTCTCTGAACCACACATGCAGGACTCAGAGGCCATTGACAAGCAGGGCCAAGCAGCATGCACTTGGAGCCAATCTACCCACATTTACACCCTAGCTGGCTGCACAGAAGCTCTGCCACCTCATGTAAAGTGCTCTGCCTTGTTGAGCTCCATTCTTATTAGTAAAATGGGGTGATAATAGTGTCTGCCTCATGGGATTATGGTAGATAATTGCAAAAGATGACAAAAGGAAAGAAAAACAGTAGTGCATAAGGTCCATTCAAAAGTAAGTGTGGAACTGAGGAGATAACTCCATTGGTAAAGTGCTTGCCTTGTAAGCACGGCCAAGTTCAATCCTAGAACTCAAGTTAAAAAAAAAAAAAGAAAGAAAAAAAAAAACCTTGGCATGCTTGTAACCCCAACATAAGAGAGGTGGAGAAAGGCTCTGATGCTTGCTGGCCAGCCAGACTAGCCTACTTGGCCAGTTCCAGGCTAATAAGAGACCTTGTCTCAAAAAACTAAACGATGAACAACAGCACCTGACTAATAAGAGCTAAGGTTGTCCTCTATCCTCCATACATGCTTTTGCATACACACACACACACACACACACACACACACACACACACACACAAAAGGTATGCTTTATCTGTGCAAATTATATCTCAGCCAAGTTGATTTTTAAAATACATACATGTAGGCTGGGGAGATGGCTCCATGGTTAAAACATTTGTTGCACAAACAAGAAGATGGCAATTTGGATCCCCAGAACCAAATAAATGTTGGATTGGTGTGGCAAAAACAGGGCATCCCAGAACAAGCTGGCTAGCAACACCCGCTGTACTGGCCAGCTCTGAGTTTCAGTAAAAGATCCCACCTCAAAAAGAGTAACACAGAAGAGTGATCAAGGGAGATTCCCAGTATCAACCTGAGGCCTCCACAGGCACATGTACATAAATGCACACTGCATACGCACATGAAAAAAAAAATACCTTTGAAATATATACATGCCCACAAATAATGACATACTGCATAATTCCATTTATATGAAACATCTAGAATGGGTAAATCCATAGAAACAGAATGCAGATTACAGGTTGCCAGGCTCTGGCAAAGGAAAGAGTAAAGAGTGACTGTTTGATGAGCAAGGGTGGGCAGTGATACAAACACTTCGGAACTGGTTACACAACATGTGAATGTACTAACTGCCACTCGAATGTTCCATCTAAAAAAGATATTTTTATGAATTTTGAGTCAGGAAAAAAAAGGCATGCAAAACAAGGTATTCTACAAGACCATATACAGACTAAAGAATATACACAAACATTCAAATGGTTGACTAAAGGGGGAAAATTAAGTAAGGAGACTTAGGATAATGACGGTCACAAAATCAAGTGACTTCACATAAGTCTAATAACAGCCTTGACCAAACTGTGATCCATGAACTAGGGTTGCTGAACCCTCTAGCATGGAGGACTAAGAAACTTCATCGATTAACTGTTTTAAAAAAGAAAGAAAAATGAATGGCATTCGATTCTAGTCTTTATTTTGCAACATACTGCTTCTACACACAGCTGTATACAATTGGCTCTCTTTTTAGTCATAGTACATAATAGCTTCCTCAATCACCTTGAGGATATACCAGGACACACATTCTCAACTTGCTTTCCGCAGTGTTTTTCACTTGTCCATACACATGATATGACAACATGAAGATTTCGGAATGGTAAGAATGTTGTAAAATCACATAAACCAAAGTAAAACCCTATTCTAAAAGAGGCTTATAATTTTTATACATCTTTCAAAGCCAAACCTTTCCCATAAATCATAATCCAATCATACACACATACTCATATGTACACACTCATACTCATACACACACACACACACACACACACACACGTACACAAGCACACACACCATTTCCCCATCCTCCAAAATGAAGCTGATGTCATTTGATTTTACAGGGTAGGAAACAAAATATATTAGCTGGATAAGAGTTCATTGTATAAGGGTGGCCCTTCCCCTAAGCCCTGTGACCACCTGGCCTGGCTGTCTGGATTAAGTTTAAAGGCCTGGAATTCATTCAGAAGATACATGCAATGTCAGAAATAAATCCAGGAAGCTGGCCTTGAGCTCCTGAATTTTCCAATGATCATGTTAAATACCTTACTTTTCTGTGTCTATTTTCCAAACTTTAAACACCAGCATGTCACCTGCTCAAATCCAGTGGACCTAACAGAGCTCTTTGGGATTTTGTTTTTATCAAAATAAACTAAAAGGCTGCCCTTTTAAATAATTAGTCACGAATGTCAGTTGCCTTGAGGTGACAGGAGACAAACATGACATTTGTTAAGAAACAGCAACTGGAAAGAATCACACAAGAGACAGAGGAAAGCCATGGAAACTTCCCTTCTAGGCTAAGTAAAGACTTATATTCAGTTTAGGAACCCAAAACAAGGCTTTTATCAGAGTTGGGGTAAAGGTCAGGAGCATGACCCTGGGTGGGGACAGAGCAGTCCCCTGCTCTCTTAGGCCCCACCAGAGAGGAGGTTCTGCTCAGTGCCAAGGGCAATTTGGCACTCTAAGGACTGGGCAGTTATGCAATACAATTATTTTTTTTTGCATAGCACCCCGCCCACAGGGCATTCCAATAAGCTTGACAAAGAGGATAATTCAGAGTAGATAAAATCGGGAAAGTAAGGTAAAACTCTAGAGTAAAAAGAAAAAGGAGGATCAGGGTTCTGATATAGACAGGGCTCTCAAGAGTTTCCCTATTTTCCCTAAACAATTTGCTGAAGAGGGGTGGAAAAGGACAAGGTGACCAAATGGGTTAGGTGAAGAATGAATCAATGAGAAGGTGATGAAGCGAAGGCTGATGGTGGCCCAGAGAAGACACAGCTTTACTCTGGGCTAACAGCAAAATGATCTTCTGTCAATCAGCTCAGGGTTGGCTTAGGTCTTTTTGTTTTTGTTTTTCTTATACTTGATTTTGTTTGTGGCCAACTGTCTATTTCACTTGTTAAATAATAAATCCAAGTCTCAAAATGTTTTCCTAATTTATGACTTACTGGACTAATTTATTTGACAAAAACAGACATGTCTGCACACCAAAGCAGTGCTTGGCCACTTCAAGCTCTCCTTGGAATTCCTGCAAGAAATTTCTGGGTCCCAGAAGAAGGGGCTAAATGGATTTTTTTTAGGGAGGTGAATCAACTAAAAAAATGGCAAATCTCTACCCTCAGAAAAGTTGTTATAAGCCGTCTTCAAAAAGAACTCATCATTCATGTGTGTGTTTTCTACTTTCTAAGGGCAAACTGATCCCACTAGGGATCAATCAAGAATTTGGGGAGGGTATTCAGATTAAATTTTGAATGACTAAGAGTTTATTTAAATATGTTCATTGCATTTACTTATTTACTGTGTGTGTCTATGTGTGTATGCATAAGCAATCCAGTGCCATACCACTTATGGAGGTCAGAGGACAACTTGGGGGAATTTCTTCTTCCACATGTGGGTGCAGGGAATCAAACTCAGATCATCAGGTTTGGCAGAAAGTTCTTTTACCCTCTGAGACATCTAGTCAGCCTGGATTCATAATTCTCTGCATTAGTAAGAAGAAACAAAACAGGAGCAAGCAGAGGAGTGGGAAAGAGAAGCAGGTTCAGGAAGGGGTCCTCTGCTCACTTTTAGGAAGGAGGAAATAATACTGTGGAGGAATGACTGAAATTGAAAAAGCAGATTGAAACCAATGAGGAGCTTAAATAAGATGCAAAGAATAAAATAAAGTCAAGTCCTCCAGATACATCAGATCACCAAATATCACCTTTTAAGATCAATGACTCGCCCCCAATGGAGATTTGTTATTGCAAAGATCCTTGAAATAAAATCAAATACATTTGGGATTATGATGGCTAATCTTGGTTATAAACTTAACATACCAGAGAAGAGGGAATCTCAACCAAGGAATTTCTTCCATCAGAGAGGCCTGTAGGCATGTCTGTGGGACATTTATTTGGTCGCAAACTGGTATTGGTGGCCCAGGGCTCCACTGGGCTGTATAAGAAAGGTAGCTGAACAAACCATGAGAGTACATAAGCCAAGTTCCCATGCTGGTTTCTGCTGCTTCAAGCTCCTGCCTTGAGTTCCTACTTTGGCTTCCTTCAATGATGGACTATAACCTGTAAGCAGACAATAAACCCTTTCATCCCCACATTGTTTCTGATCATGCTGTTTTATCACAGTAACAGAAAAGCAAACTAGAATGGGATGCTTTGTGCTTTTCTTTGTTCATTTCCACTGACTTACTTTATTTAGGAAAGAAGTATCCAAATAGTTTCACAGATGCACAGATGGGCACTGCCACCATGTACTCAGGAAAGCAATATCAACCCCCTAGCACCCTGACATGCAATAACCACAAAAATAATTCCAATAGAATCTTAATTCTCTCACTAGCCCTATGTGGCACCCAAAGCCCTTTAGAGGCCCAAACAAGTCTTTTTATATCCATTAGGTAGTGAGGGGAAGGATTAGAATCTTAGGTAGGTTCAGATGCTTTCTATACAGACAGTCTTTCACTTAAGATGGTTAAATTTAATGATTTTTCTACTTCATATGGTGCAAAAGTGATATGCACACATTAGTAACAGTACAAATGTTTTGAATTTTTCCTTTCTCCCTAGCAATATGCAGTGGTTTTCTGCAATGTCAGGCAGCAGCAGTGTCTATGGCTCCTTTGGTGGTCTGAATGAAAAATGTCCCTCCCCAGGCTCAGCTATCTGAACACTCGGTCAGTAGGCAGAACTGTTTGGGGAGGGTCATGGAACCTTCAGGAAGTGTGGTCTTACCTGAGGAAGCAAGTCCCTGGAGGCAGGCTTTGAGAGGTCACAACCTTGTCCCATTTCCAGCTTTGCTCTCCCTGCTTCCTGCACCTACTTGAAGCTATGAGTGCTCAGTTTTCTCTACTCCTGCCTCCCTGCCATGATGGATTCTTACTCCTCTAGAACCATAAGACAAATAAACTTCCTTCTATAAGTTGCCTTGGTCATGGTGTTTTATCACAGCAACAGAAAAGTAACTAATACAGCTCCCAGCAGGCTACATAATCAGGAGGGAAAACTAACACCACTGTACTGGATAGCTAAGTCATGATGTTCAGTGGGCTGAGTGTAAGAAAACAATATAAAAAATCTGATCACAAAGAAAGGAAGAGTTTTCATCTTCCTTAGGAATGTGCCTGGGACAGTGAAGCAATAGATACAGGAAAATTAAGAGAACACAGAAGGAGAAGCCCCTGGCTCTGGGATCTAATTTGCCTTTCCTGATAAGAAACTTCATACAATTTCTAAGCCAAAACTGCCTACAGATATAATGCATGTTTTCCTAAAGACATCTCAAACAAGACTGACAACAGCAACAAATGAACTGTGTTTATTTAGGGCCAGGATGTTTGTAACCTTGTTTTAACTCCTCTCACCCTCAAATCTAACCACTGGACCTCATAAGAGCACATTTCAATGTCATTTACAAAAGTGAATTCTTTAAGAGAAATAAGTTTCCCAGCTCGTAGAAGTTTACTTGATTTAAATTTTAAGTTCTGTTTCATCTTTAAACCTTGTTGTCAACTACATCCTTTGAATGAGGTAACACAGCTCAGACAGATATAGCTATAGATATAATGTCCACTGAAAAGACACCTAAGAGTGACTCTTTTGAGAAGCCCACACCCACATCTTAGAATATTCTTATTCTTATATTCACTCATATTCATATTTATATTCTGCACCACCCCATGTTTAAGCAAGAGGTTACTGTAGCTTATCCTGAAATTCTTTTCTTTGTAACATAGCCAAGACATTCAGTTTGATCTGAGTGAAGGTCTCTAAGAGGGAAGGGGAACTCTTCCTTCTGTTGGCAGTAGTGCTTGTGGGTACAGTCAGTACGATATGTAAATAATCCTTGAATGGTAAAGGTTAACACAAAGCTGTGAATCAATCTAGCAAAATCAGTGGTAAGGGGTATCTAGCATATGTGAGGCCCTGGGTTTAATTCCCACCGGTGGGAGAAAAAGACAAAAGAAAAAAGAACTCTATTAGATAAAAGCAGGAAACAGGTTAAAGGAAATTGGCTTCTTTTCCTTCCTAACATGAAGGTAAGTAAGCACCCCAGAGGTGCCTGTGAAGTTGTGAACAGTCTTAATGAATAAGATTGTAAATTCCAAACAAAGCTGAGAAGCAATACTGAGATAGTGAACACACTGTTAATTTACCAGTGCAAACTCTCCTGGGGCAAGAGGCACCCACCGTAAAGCAGTTTAGACACTGTGTTAGAGAAGGACTTAGGGCCCAGTGCAACAGTCAGTGTACACCTGTGGTACTGCACACCGGGCAGAGGCAGGAGGATTTCTAGACAGACAGACAGGGAAGCAGGGGGGAACTTAGGAGCTACGAAGTTGAACTCAATCCTAGGAAATGTTTTTAGACTCTTCAGGCTTCAGTTTCCTCACTGGCTTCATATGTACATGAAATGAGATGTGGCTGAGGCTGAAGCTATAGCAGAGGTAGAACACTGTTCGACATGCTCACAGCCCTCACCAGTTCTCTCTAACTTTTGCTCTGTTTCAAAACAGAAATGATTCTGTTTTAATTGAATAAGACAGCATAATTGTATATGTGTCTGAGAAGATTAAGAGTACACACACTATCTCCTGCCAGTTACATAGTACCCTACACACACACACACACACACACACACACACACACACACACACACACACTCAGACCTGGGATGAAGCTCCTACCATTTACTAAAGTCCTAGGTTCAATTCGCCAGCACTGCAAAAGTAAATCATAAAGTAATGACTACCTTACACATCATTTTTCTGAAAAAAGGTAAAAAATCTTTGGCTTCAAATACTGAACCAGAAGACAAAGTCAGAAATAATGTAATCCCTTTTGCTTCCTGGGTCTGTTTCACTTGCACTGAAATTATTTACCTCATTAAATCATAATGAACTGCTATTGATTTCTGCCCAGGCAGGCAAGTGACCATGTGAGCATGATAATGGGAAGTAAAAAATTCCACTACAGCCAGAATACCTTTGTTCAAATGCACAAGTCCATTAAATTCACATCCTGTGGTCATTTGTGGAGTTCTCAGAACAATCATAAATTTAGTTGCTCAGAACAACAACAACAAAAAAGCATTGTTTCTTTTCATTATTTCTCTTCTTTACTGAAAGTTTTAAACACTGGTAAGCTCAAGGCTTGCTTACAAGATAAAAGCATGGTATTATTATTCATGCAAATCAAAAGACAGATGCATACAGTCCCACAACATTAACATTAAGCCCATTTTTGTCTTGTTCCTGACTTTATTTTTTGTATCAAATTTTTATGTATTTAATACACAACATCTCAATCATCTTTATATCCCTTTCCCCATCAGCACCTCTCACACCCCCACTACTAGATTTCATACATTCTTTCATTTTTGCAAAGACCTATCAAGTCAAGTTAGTGTCCCCAGACATCCCTCAGTGCAAGCTCATCCCATTTTTCACAAGAAGCACTGAACTTCAGAGACGTTTTTATGAACAGCATTACCAAGTCTGACAAAAACAGTACTGTCTCTCACTTCAGTTCTGTCTTGGAACAAACTTTGAACAATGGCTGGGATTTTTGCCAAGTGAATTAGAAACCCTTCCTTTAGGACAGGACAGTAGCTATACGATATGCTGTCCATGAAAAGACAGAGCTTTGAGGATGAATGACTGATTCCGCATGTGCCGTGCCTCCACTAGAGAATAATCTCAATAGCTTCGAATTTCCCTGTCTGCTTTTCTCCTTCAGACTTTCCAAGCTTTTCAACCCCAAGAGGACTTCCTCTTCCTATCACTGAAGTGTAACAATGCTTGGCATATACCAAGTTTGAAAAGTCAATAAACAGATGCAGGATAATCTGCCTGTCTCAGGTTATTGGCCAGACATGCTATCAGCTGGTCTGTAAATGTTCAGGTTTTTATAAAGGACACTCACCATCCTCCCTCTAGATAAAGAGCTATAGGCAATCAATGGGAGAAAGAATCAGTTTGCTCCAGGGACGATTTCCCTTATAGGTTATCTAATCCCAAGTAGTTTAGCACTAAACACATTCGCCTGAGCACCACTAAATGGACTCAGTGTATATACACAGAGAGAAAGAGAGAGATAGCTATGTAATAAAGAAGAGAACAAGAAACTGAGAGGAAAGGGAGGGTGTGGGAGGAGCTGGAGGAAAAGGGTGGAAATGAAGAAATGGTGTACATACAATATTCATGTATGAAATACTCAAAAAAAAAATAACCTAATAAAATGAAACAAATAAAAAAGAACACTCACCACTTTCCCAATCTCTTTTACATCATTTGGGAAACTTTCTTAAACCTGTTTCCTAAGGACAAAGCTTCCCAGTACTGCCCAGTACCCTATACTGTCTGCCAAGGGATGACAGGCATATTTATAGAGGGATATGCTTTCACCTTTTATTCACCTTTCTTTTAGATTTTTAACAGTCTGCTTGTTTGTTCTGATTTTTCAGGCTGGTATCAATGTTGGGAACTACACACCCAAATCCTATGGGGTTTTTTCTCTTGACTAGAAAATTCCTTCTGTAATGAAATACATGTCCAATTCATAGTTGTAACACTTTTATGTTAATACTAACATTTTTTAAAAACTTCCCAATGTCTCCATCACTGACTTAGGTGGAAGGGAGGCCAGAAGGATTTCTGCTTTATGCAATTTATTTATCAATAGTACTTTTAGGTACAGTAAATGGCAGAAGAATGGATGTGAGAGACAGGAGAGGGTATTTTAAGATTCCTTATCTTCTCATATCATCTTCAGGTTTCTTTCTGTTAATGTAGCAGCTTAATTATTATGAAGATATATAAAAATTAGTTTGAAGTACAGGCAATTCTCTACCTGCTTTTCTTATCCATGAAACATTTAAATAAGTTACTGAATTATCATAATATTGTTTCCTAATCCCTCAAAAGAAACTTATTCAAATATTACGTAAGTATGTAAAAATGTTGTCACTAAAATATAAAGCTTAGAGGGAGAATTCTTATCAATCTTAAGTACTATTCAGAATGTACTAAGTTAATGTGTATTGAATGACAGTGCATGTTCTGGCCAAATACTGAAGTAAGGGAACAGTGATATGAAGAACATGACAGTAGTGGTCCTCACAGACGGAGGACCTTCCATATAAACAAGGCTGGTTAACAGTAAATATACCCGCCTCACTGAATCGTTGTAAGGATTAGGTGAGTTATTATAACTATAAAAAATGTTTAAACCTAAAAGCCAAGACACACTAATCTTAGTGATCACTATTATTATACTCATCCTCATTATTACTTATTATACATTATAAATTCACTAGTGTTCATTCTTGTAACCTGCAGAGAAACAGTATGGCAGACCTGAACTTGCTGGTGAAACAACATGAGACCAAATAACTCAGTGGCAAAGCCACAAATGATGCCACTGGGATTGGAACCAAAGTCTTCCTGGTTTTAGTTCTAAGGGACAATGGATAGCATTTAAAAATAGGGACCTTTTTTCTATAAATTCACCCTTTTCCCTGAGTGTTTGAGAATTTTAAAGACAGGAACAAGACAAAGAAGAGGCAGCAACAGGAACCCCAGAAAGGGAAGGAGCTATATAACCCAGACAGTCCTAGGTTCAGATCGAGCTGTGTGACCTTCATCAGCTGGATTACCAAAGTCCTGGCTTCCCAATTCACAAAACAATGATAATCCTAAGGACCTTCAAAAAGAACAATGTAAACCTCAGATACAAGACATAGTAAATACTTGGTAAGTACAAGTAAGTACACTCCCTAAGTGTTTGAGTCAGAATCATCCCAGCATCCAAAGGCTGAAAATAGGGAATTCAAATCTGAGGCCACTATAGGCTACACAGTAAGACCCTGTCTCAAAACAAGAATAGTAATAATAATCAATCTGTCAGCTTGAATTGCTCTCAAAAGTCCTTGAGCAGACAAATGTCTTCTGGACATCTTCTGAATGATTACAGCATAGGATATAATATGACATCCTTTAAGAGTCAAATAACACACCTACTTTTTTCTTTGTAATGTGTAATTTTATATACATACACAAACATATCTTTTACTGCCACACAAATGTAGAATAGTGATACTATATAGTCATATATTCTATTTAATCATATTCATGCACATTTTGGTTCTATAAAAGAAAGAAGAATTTCATGAAGGTTAAACCCAAAATAAAACGCAAGACTTTTTTTAAATAAGTAATTTTCTTACACTACTGCATCATTACAGTAACTGAAAAGGAATCTGCACATATATTATCTCTTAACAAGTACAACCCAGCAGCAAAAAAGAACAAGCAAAGGGAGATAGATACCCAAAAGGAAAAAATGTTAGACTTTTTATATAAATCCAGAAATACAGTAAGCAACCAAATAAAATAATAAATAAAACAACAATAGGTAAACTCTTCTTTTTTTTCACAAAATGGTAACTAAATGAAAGCTCATTTACAAATATACTCTAATCCCGGCTTTTGATGACTGTCAACTCCCTGAAAAGCAATCAAATAGAGATTAACATGCCTTGGGGCTAAGGAAAGGCTAAATTGCCTGTGTTCTTACCAAAAAGGATTTAAAAGATTTTTCTCCTAAATAATAAACAATATTGCCATGACTTTCATTAAAGTAATGTTTAATTTTGCTTACAGACTAAAATGACATTTTTAAGCAGATTTTAAAAGGGATTCAAAACTGCTAGAAGAAACATTCTAAAATGCAACCAGACACTCAGTGGCCCTTTCCTAACAGGCTTGTGTTGCCTTTACTGTACCCAACAAAAATTCCCACCAAATGATAATCAAAACAATCTTTTGGTAAACAGGAGCTTAAATGCTGCCTTTCAAATCAGATTACATTTCAAGTGATCCGAATCCAAACTCAAACTAAGAGCATTTTATGAACAGGCTCCTCACTTAAAGAAATAACAAGGAAACTGCCCTTTGAGGTTCTAAGGGACAGACATCAAGGTTAAGAACTCAGCTGCTAACTGGCATTCAACTTGCTGGTGCTAACCACAGCTTTAAAGTGAGGGAGAATAGGGCTCAGCAGGGAGGAGGATGAAAAACAAAAGGGGTACCAGATAGTGACCCTCAAGAAGAAAAGACGAATTCTTCCAAAGGGCTATGAACAAGCTTTCACCCCTGGACCAGACTGCCAAATACAGCACAAAATTTGGGAGGATCAGAATCTCTTCCCAATATCCTTGGGGAAGATACTGCTGAGATAAACTATGGGCCCAGGAAGAGTTCTTCCTATAGTATCAGGTTCCAGGCCCATTTTCAGAAGATCACTAGCATTACATAAACAGGATGAGCTATTTCATGGCTCCCCAACTCCAGCAGAAAAAGCAAAACTGTTCCTCAGCGTTCAGTTATCGGCATTTCAGAGTTTAAGATAATTACAACTGAGACTGAGTGTAAGTTTTCAAATTTATGCTCCATATAGGAAAAGGGAGGTTAATTCCAAGGAATTATTTAGTTAATAAAATATAAATACATTTCTTTTCAAGCACATTCTAAGTGCATACTTTTTTAATTAAAAAGGACATTGGGTCTGGATGTATTTTGCTAACTAGAGGTGACATTCGTTCGCTTGTTCTGGCCCTCTGCCCCATCCCTTCAATTCCTCAGCGCCATTTCAGATAGGTACTCTGTTAATTACTTAGGAGTAATGTTACATGAATTAAAAACATGTAGTACCTGCCACACCTGAGGTCTCTACCCAGCCAGGAGCTTCTGAAGCTCTTCCCTCATACAAGAGCATGCCTACATGCAACACAGTCAGGAGTCCCATAAAGTGACCTGAGTGCAGGCCTCAAATGAGGCAAGTAGAAAGCACACAACAGAGGGGAGAGGCAGAGAGTGAACAAGGAAACCAGATAGTAAAAGAAACAGGCAGACAAGGACAAAGGCTAACATACACACACATACACACACACACACACACACACACACACACCTGATGATTAGTTTATACTTAACATAAAGGATCCAGAAGAGAGAGGATGTAAAAATTCCTGCTGCTAAGG
Source organism: Eospalax fontanierii (assembly GCA_035773235.1). Classification (NCBI taxonomy): domain Eukaryota; kingdom Metazoa; phylum Chordata; class Mammalia; order Rodentia; family Spalacidae; genus Eospalax; species Eospalax fontanierii. The sequence goes on along the minus strand of CM069530.1, from coordinate 63,172,611 downwards.
TGGTATCCAGGGTCCAGGATAATACATTTTCACTATAATTTCCAAAGCCTTAGATAAGTGTTCAGCTTTTCCTGTACTACTACAAAGCCTGGAATTGTGGTAACAGTCTAAGCTCCCTTGTCTCATACCAATTCAGAGCCCATTGCTTAGTAGTTTTAATGAGTCCCTATTCCTTATAACCAAAAGAAGATGTTAATCTATTTTGTTATCTACTATAGATTTTTAATAAAAATCTAGGTTTTTCACCAATTCAGAAAATCTTTCCATAAATTTCTTCATAGTAACAAACTTTGTTATATTTCATTTCATTCTACAACTACTCTCTAAACTCAGATGACAATCTTCCTCTTTTCCAATTCACTACCACCACCCCACCCACTATATTCTCTTCCTAGTCAGACACATGTTGAGTCTCAGTAACATCTTATCTCTCAAACTTCTTATGGACTGATGTATATCCACCAAAACTCAAATGCTCAAGCACTGACCTCCAATGTAGAGACAGCGCCTCTAGGGAGGTGATTAAGGTTTGGGGCTCCGGTGGAGTGATGGCTCAAAAGTAAACAGTAAGGAAGGGAATAAGGCAAGATGCCTTTTTTTCTAACTCCCTTTTAAGAGCTTGAAACAGGATAAATAAGCAGAAAATTATTACAACAATTGCAGAACATTTTAACAGAACTATTCAAAATGCAAACCCCAATTCTAGGTATAACTAGATAGATAGATAGATAGATAGGCCCACAGAAATACTGAAAGCTGGGAAACAATCAGTAAATTCATCCATCCTCCATAAAGGAACTGGTTAAATAGTTAAAGGTGTAACCACACCGCAAAATTGGATCTAAAATAGGAATATCTTAAGAAGATATGAATCTATAAAGGATGACCTAGAATGTTCACTGCCAATATTGCAGTATGTATGTTTTAGTAGAACTATAAGACAGAAAATGAATAGAAGTAACTACAGAAACAATAGATACATGTATATCTAACATTTTTCTTAGAGATAGGGTAGCCCTATAGCCCCAGTTGGCCTGGAACTCACTATGCAGGCCAAGCTAACTTCAATCTCTCAAAGATCCACCTGCTTCTGTCTCTCAGGTGTTGGAATTAAAGGCATGCACCACCATATCCAGCTTGTATATATAACTTTTTAAGTAAAATGTTTAAGTTACAGAACAATAAGCATAGCTACTGCATTATACATATAATTATGACATTCTGGAACTATATATGTGTGTATGTCTATATACACAAAAAATAACTTGACATAATACCCATAAAACTAGGCATACAGGCTATCCCTCGGCAATGAAAACATGGAAATTGAGTTACTTTTCACCTACTAAAGGCTAACATATTAAACCAATATAATTTAAATCTTTTTTAAATAAAATAAAGGTTATTTATGTCAGTACCAACTTTATTCTTTTGTTCCAATACTATAACATGTAAGACAAAAAATTCAACATTCATATCATCAAATTTAATTCCCAGATTCATTTCTGTACATGACCACAATATGGCTAGTTCTGTAAAATAATATTATACATTTAATCAAATCTAGAAAATACACTGTCAGTTCTAGATTAGATGAAAAGTCAGTATAAAATTCAAAAGTTATTATTCTATTCAGACATATCTATAAGCAATATGCAAGTTACTTACCTGTGTGTGTGTGTGTGTGTGTGTGTAGTGTATCTGTGTGTTAAGTATGTATATGTGTGTATATGTGTCTGTATTTCTATGTGTCTGTGTGAGTCTGTGTGTATATGTCTATTTGCATATATATTTATATATAACTGTGTGTCTATGTATGTATCTGTATCTGTTTGTCTATGTGTATGTCTGTGGAAAAATGTCTGTATGTGTGTGTGTTTGTATATATGTCTGTATGAGTGTGTACATGTATGTGTCTATGTGTATGTCTGTATATGTGTGGTGCTGGAGCCTGAGTCCAGGAGCCCTTCTGTAAGTTAGGCAAATGCTCTAACCACTGATCTATATCTGCAACCTGGAAAGTTACCTTCCTCCTATCTGCAAAAACACATAATATTTTATGATAAGGGTTTACCAGAAAAAAACTTGCAATTTTATCAAAGGTGAAATTGCACATCTTTCATTCATCTATTTCTGTCACTGGTACACAATAAAGTAAAAAAAAAAAAAAAAAGGACAGTCTATTAATAACTATTACTAGGCTTCCAATCTTGAGAGCTTGTTTGGAGATTCTAGCCAGGGAGGGGGAAGCACAGTTGTTTATATGTCCTTGAGAGATCTTCCACTTAAGAGTTCTGAGCTTCAAGAAGGGTATGGAGTGGTGAGGAAGGAGACAGGTACCCAGTAGCCACAATAGCCAAACCAATCCTGGGACAGATGTCACGGCCAAATTGCCCTCAATCCTAGGTTTCCAGACTTTCTACCCTAGTAAGTAGAAATTCCTTTTACAAATCCAGCAGTAGGGAGGGCCTGGAGGGATAGTGCATCAGTTAAAGGCTAAGGCTAACAAATTCAGAAGTATGGTATTTCTGGACCGTCTTCAGAGTAAAGAAACTTTCTTAATTATCTAAGCAACAATTTGCCTTTAAATTGAGCAATGCATAGACAACATGTTATTTTTAGGGCTGTGATAGACCGAGCTCACTGACTTTGAGGTGGCAAGAATAATTACATATGCATGCAAACAACCTTTATTTTTAATGTGGTGTTGAGTTTTCAGAAAATCTGGAATGAAGCACCTAAAGGCTAAAAAGAGGTCAGTTCACTTGTTCTCTCCTCCCCCGCCCCAAATGTCACATCACAATATATATATATATATACATACATACACACACACTAGTAAATTACACATTTGGAAAACCAGTTTTACAGTGAAAATTATCCCAATGGTAGTTCTACAGTAAATTAGCCTTTGACCTCTACAGTCAATGGCACTACAGCAAGCACGGTGAATATAGTCAGGTAATGGTGACCTTTACCACAATAAGAATGAAGAGTTCAGACTGGAGGGTAGCTCAGCGATAGAGCTCTTACTTCATATGTCAGGGTGTGTGAGCTCCTGCCTTCCATCCCTAGCACTAAGTAATATAATAATAAAATGCTTATTCAAAGAAAACCACCACCACTTGAAACATTTTGGGAACTAGCTATAGAGTCAAGTGGGCACCTTCCACAAAGTCATTGCTCTGTTCAGACATACCTACAAACAATATGCAAGTTACTTACCTGTGTGTGGTGTATCTGTGTGTGTGTATGTATATGTGTGCATATATGTGTCGGTATGTCTATGTGTCTGTGTGAGTCTCTGTGTGTACATGTCTGTTTTGCATATATATATATATATGTGTGTGTGTGTGTGTCTATGTATGTATCTGTATCTGTGTGTCTGTGTGTATGTCTATGTGTATGTCTGTGAAATATGTCTGTATGTGTGTGTGTTTGTGTATATGTTTATATGGGTGTGTACACATATATGTCTGTGTGTGTATGTAATGTGTGGTGCTGAAGCCTGAGTCCAGGAACCCTTCTGTAAATTAGGCAATTGCTCTAACCACTGATCTATATCTGCAACCTGGAAAGTTACCTATATTTAACTTTCTCTAAGTCAAAACTATAAAACCGCTTCATTTCTAATAAGGAAAGTACCAAATAGCTGAAAAAGAGAGTACACAGTAGAATAGTACAGAGAGGACAAAAAACAAAGGATGTGACAAGTAATTTTGAGAGTCATTATATGATAACATAAACACAAGATATTCAATACATTCTGTGATTCTGAAAATATTTACATATGAGAAAAATGCATTTCCAAAGTCTTCTCCATACTATCAAAGTACATGTGTGACTACACATGTACACTAAATCATCAAAGAACAAATCACTTTGGACAACCAAGAATTAATCTAAAAGTGTTTTATTTTTTTGCTCAGAACAAATTATATGTAATAGTACTAAAAATGAAAAAAAAAAACCTGGCAAATTCTAAATATATCAGTTCACATTTTTCTTTTAATTTCAATCTCCCATTTAAACTTACACTGCTAACACCAAATTCAAACAGTGGCTATCTAGGCAGACTTTCCCCATTTATACTCATCTGTATTACACAGATTTTCTAGAATGCTCATCTATGATTACTTATACAATGTATACAAAGTTTGGTAAGTTGAAAATAAATGAATGGAGTTGTTTATAGCCTCGTATGCACATACAGCATCATTTTTTCAGAGTTTTTTTCTTTAGAAATCAGCACTAGACAAATCCAGAAGGACTCACCACAGTTCTGGCCCCACCTCCAGATCTGTTTCCCCTTTGTAATACAAGTCACTTAGCATTTAAATCTCTTCCATCTCTGGCACTGTACATTTTAAAAAATGAAGCAAAAAATAAGTAATATAATAATAAAATGCTTATTCAAAGAAAACCATCACCACTTGAAACATTTTAGGAACTAGCTAAAAAGTCAAGTAGACACCTTCCACCAAGTCCGCTTAAAGGAAACACTTCATATGTATATATATATATGAATTCTAACATGATTTATTTTAATAGATAATCACACTACATAAACATCAGCTTTTTAAAAAAATTTGATCCCTCCTTTTCTTCTTAGAAGCTCCAAAATAAACAAGGAGCTATTTAGTGTAAAACAAATATAAGCAGGAAAATAATTTTATTGACTAAATTTTATGACAAACCAGTAGCAAAAATATACCAAACTTATCTCTACTTTAGTGCCAGGAACTTTAATACCCACTTCTCCTTTAGGACAATTTAAACACATAGACAGTTACAAACCTACAAAGCTGTATTCATTGCTTCTGATGGAATTTAAAAAACAGGATGAGAGGCCAGAATGATGGTACCCACTTGTAAGGTCAACAATTCAGGAAACAAAGGCAGGAGGATCAGGAGTTCAAGGCCATCACCATCGGCTACATAGATAGTTCACGGCCATCCAGAGCTACATGAGACCCTGCCTGAGAAGATGAAACTGAAGCCTTCGGATGAAGTTCTATTCCTCTATGACAGCAATCAGGAAGATGGTCCTAAGTGAACTGAGCACTCCATCATCACTTAACCTGAGAGAGTGTCGCTGTCACTTTTTAAACAACTGTATTAAGTAATGGTAAGCAATTAAGTCTGATTATGACTTATGCCAAAATGCTATTTTTAAATTACAGCTAATGATCACATTTGAAGGTACACAGCAACACTTCCACTAGACCCACTCAACCTCCACACTACCAGGAAAAGGGCCTTATGAAAACTGTTTCCATAATAGCTCTTGCTTAAGGTCAGGCTCTGGAGTTGCCACTACAAACCTGAAAGGGCATTGGCTAGAAAAAAAAAAAAAATTAAGGATTACAGATTAAACATTTTCTGCTCAGGCTTGTCACTTGAAGGGACACTAAATGTGAGAAGCACAGAATGTTCCTGACTTGCCTCAAACTAAACCCTGCTAATCTTCCTGTGCAGATTTCTTCCACCCAATTCATTAATTCTCTCTCCTAATAAGGCAGGTATCTTCCCCCAAACAGTAGTTAGTGAGGATGGCTTTGTGCTGAGGGGTTGACAAATAAAACACTAGGTGAGCTATATCTTAGGCTAAACTATCAATCTTTTAATCACTCAGATACCAAAATGATTTTTTTGTTATTTTTGCATCTCCAGCCCCCTAAAATGTTTCTAACTCAGAGAAAAAGAAGAAACTATGACTCAAATTCACAGTAAGTGCCAAAGATAAACAAAGGTGTTTTAATAGGTTAATTTCAGAAACTAAGTTCAGTCTCCATGCCGCCCTCAAAAACTAGTGAGTTCTCTATAACTTAAAAGAAAATCAGCTGAAGTCATTCAGACTACCATATCCATCCAGTCCCTAGATTCTCAAATGTATGTATGTTCATTTGCTCATTTGTTTGTTTGGAAATTAATGCTTCTGAAAACGATGAATTTTCATTTGGAAGGAATCTCTATGTTTACAGAATCACAAGAACATTTCCAAAATCAGTTAAATGGTTGAAGAGTTGGCTCAGTGGTTAAGAATACATACAGCTTTCACAAAGAACCCAGGCTCACTTCCCAGCATCCATCCACATGAGTGACTCACAACTGCCTCCAACTCCAGTACCCTGAAATCTGACACCCTCCAACCTCCCTGGGACACATAAACTCACACAGGTACAAATACATATACAGGAACTAAAAGTAAATAAATCTTCAAAGTGAGTTAAGTGGATAAGAAAAAAGTCATACTTTAAAACTATCTTCCTAAGTCAACAGGGGTATGTATCTGTGTCATCACACACAGAAGTTAGCAGCTTTCCTCCTCAATATGGTCTGATAGCTTTCAAAAAATATAGAACAAATGAAGCAAATAACAGACAGCAGATCACCATGCTGGCCTCCTTTCTGTACTTGTAAGTCACAGGCAGTATCTCCTGTTAGGAATTGGGCTTACATTGCTACAGTCATGATAGTGATATGTAGCCAATTTATACAATTCTACAAAATTAGCATCTGTGATGGTTCATCTTCAACTTGACTAGATTAAGAACCACCTAGGAGACAAATCTCTAGTTTGTCTCTAAGTCTTTGAGGATGTTTCTGGAGACGTTAACTGAGGAGGAAAGGTCCACTGTGAATGTGGGCTGGCACCATCCCGGACTGAATAAAAAGGGAGAAACAAAAAAGTGCCACTATTCACCTTTGTTACTTGATTAGCCCAGAGGCGACAAGCAGCCTAACGTCATGCCTGCCCACCATGCTGGACTGGACCTTCAGACTGGGAACCAGATAAAACCCTTCCTTAAGTTGCCTTATCAGATATCTGGACATAACAAAATTAGAAAAGTAATATACCATCCAACATAGTTCCATCAAAATTTCTATGACAATAACACAATCTGAATCGTTACTGTCCAATAGGGCAGTCACCAAGCATGACTGGCTACAGGATGCTTGAAATAGAGGAATAAGGAAAGGACTGTTCTATGGGTTGATTCTGAATAACTCCCAAAGGCTCAGGTTTTGAATGTTGGGTTGGTTTATGCTGCCATTTTGAAGACGACAGAGTCTGAAGGAGGAAGGACCTGGCTGGTGGAAGTAAATCACAGGAGATGGGCCTTTGAAGGTTATACATGGCCCTGATTCCAGCTTGCTCTCTCCACTTCTTTGTTCACAGAGATGTGAGGAGCCTCTATCACAAGCTCTTGCCTCCATGAGCTCCGCCATACTCCCTGCCACAATGGACTGAAGTTTTCCTCCCTTTAGTTGTTTCTGAGCTATTTGGGTCACAGTGATGCCAAAGGCAACTAACACAGACTGTATCCTACGTTCTTAATTTTATTTAATTTAAATTGAAATTGTTACAGGTAGATAGTGACCACATTAACCCTCTAGCATGCCTGTTGCCACTGTAATGGTTATAATATGCCTACCTTGCTCAACTCATAGGCTGAAAGTCCACATGTTTCAGGTGTTTTCCTCAAGCTGCTCTTTTGCTTTAGCGTACACACACAGCTACTTCACTTCACTGACAGGTTATAATCAATAATTATATATATTTTTAATGTGTGTCATATATTTATATGTATAAACCAGTTTACACATTAACCACACTCTGATAAATATGCCTCAAAATCATTTAACACCTCAAAGATGTAAAATTTTTACTATGATTACTAACAGTAAATGTATTCTCCGATATGTATCTATTCTCTTAAAGTCACAGTTACTAAATTCTAGTTTGGGTTTTAGTTTGAGGTTTGTTCTGGTGCTAGAGCTCAGGCCTGGGGCTTCATACACGATACCCTGGAGCTTCATCCCTGGCCCAGAGTTGGTGACATTTCCAACTTCTTTCTTCTCATCAATCAGGAAATAGTATGATGTGAATAAAAGAAAATGCTCAACTAGGTAGGACTCATAAGCCTGGGGGTCTAAGGACTTCAGGTCTATAGGCAATGCACCTCAGCTCCAACCTTTGGGGTTTTCAGTTAAAAAGTAAAGGTGCTGGGCTGAGCTTTTTTTTTCCCCAACGTCTTCCAGAAGGGAACTTCCTTATTCCCCTACACGTTCATGCTGTCTCTCACTTGAGAACTTATAAAAGTCAGCATTAACCCACCCCCCCTTCCCTAGAAACTTTCCTCTGCTGCTGTCCTCTCCTGCTTTCTGAGTCACCCTGTAATTGAGCATAGATGTTTGGTGACAATGGGAAGAAAGAAGAGATGAAAAGAAGAAGGGAAGAAGAGAGGGAGGGAGGGAGGGAAGGACAGGAAAGGATGGAAGAGAAGGAAAAAGGGATGAGAGGGAGGGAGGGAAAAAAGGGAGGAGAGGGATGAGGGAGAGGGAGGAGAGGAAGGGACATGAGAAGGATGGGAGGGAGGGAGAGAGGGAGGGAGAGAGGAAAAAGGATGGAAGAGAAGGAAAAAGGGATGAGAGGGAGGGAGGGAAGAAAGGGAGGAGAGGGATGAGGGAGAGGGAGGAGAGGAAGGGACATGAGAAGGATGGGAGGGAGGGAGAGAGGGAGGGAGAGAGGGAAGGGAGGAGAAGGATGAGGGAGAGGGAGGAGAGGAAGGGAGGGAGGGAGGGAGGGGCGAATGGGAGGGCTGATTCTAATTAAATCTAAGCAGTACAAGTCAGCACGGACCAACTCAGAAAGTTTAATCTTTCTTCAGTGGCCAAACTAAATGGGGCAGGAAAGGAAGCAATTAGAGAGCCCCTTATTATATCCCTGGTACAAACTGATACTTTCAGTTCAAAACAAGATCATGAATTCAGCCAAGGCATTCACCATCAATAGAGTGATTATGGGAAGTTTCAAACTGTCACAGGTCAGTGGCTTTCAAAATACTCCCCAAGGAAGACCTAGCTTTCTATTTACATGGCAGAGTGATCTAACTCTGCTTCCATCCAGTTATTCTGGCACACAATTCCAACAGGAGCTAAAGGATGGAAACCTAAAAACACTGTAAATGTCATCATAATTTACATTTTTACCTAAGGGAAGAACTACATGCATACCCCCAATCTAGACTTCTGAAAGTTATATTAAAATGCCACTTACCTCAAAAAAAGTTGAAATAAAATGTATGTTGCAGTCTGTAGCAGTTCCACCTTAAAATGATATTTTCCCATATATCTAAATATATAATCAGTTTAGAAGGTCAATTCACATACTTCCTTCAATGCCTAAGATCTTTCTTACAGCTAAGCCAGTTTATTCTCAAATAACTGTTTAACATGTGAGAAGAAACTTGAAATAAATACTTCAGCATTTACCCACACTGGATTCCAACTTGGATATCTCAATCAATTCTAGAACTTAAAGCCTTGTCAAGCCATTCTCTAAGAGACCTATTTCTCTTCTGCTTCCCAGTTAAACCAAGTCTGAAATGCCATCTTAATTAATACACTGAATTCTTCTCCAGTATCAAAAAATATGATGCAAAGAATGACAGATTTAGAAAAAGAAACCTTTGAAACACTTGAATCACTTCAAGCATCTTGGAGTTATTTGATATAACATTAAAACAAAAGTATCCTGAGGAAAAAACATAAAACCTCACATGATGACACAGGGAATTCTGTTTAAGTCAGGAAAAAGAATGTTTTCCAAAAAACAAACCCCAGGAGTTCTATCATACATTAGGTTGGTTTTTGACTTAGAAGTTAAGCCTAGTTCAACGGTCTTATCATGTACCCTTCCTATCCTATCACTCCTGGTCCATTACAGTTTATAAGATTACAATTCCTGCCTTCATAACAAACTCTGGAACCTTACTGTTGTGCAGTTCTGCTCCTATGTTTCATCTGTCTCTCATCTTCTCTGGCAGTCCTGAATTCTACACAGTACATGACTCCAAATAGCTTCAAGATGAGAGTGATACATAAACAGACAAACAGCAAGAGATCACTGGTGGATTCAAGAAAGGAAGTGAGGGCCAGGGTTGCTGAGGAGAGCAGCACAGGGCAGCCCTACCCACAATGATCTCCAAGCACAAAGGTGAGAAGCCAGGGAAGACAGGTCTCATTCCTTCTGCCAACACAGGTCGTGTTCTGGTTCAGTTCTAGGAATCAGGCGGTGAGGCTCACCCTGCTCCCCAGCACCAGGAGGTGGAAGTACTGAAAGTGCTCACTCTTGATCTTCAGGATTAATAAATCCATTTCTACTGAGCCCTTTAAGCTGATTGGCCCAAGTGCAACTGAGCATCAAAGGCAAGATCAAACCTTCAGGATCCAAAAAGGCAAACTTAGATGTCAGGAAATGACATTTGTCCCCAGAACTTGGGCTTTCATCCAGAAAACCATGATCAAATACTGAATACGAAATGTGAGGCATGAAAATGGGAAATTGTCCTCAAAGAGGCCTGAGCCGTCCAGGGCCAGGATGGAGACTCAGAAACGATCTTTCTAAGGGAGTGAAAGATAAAACAGAACCAGAAGAGAGGAGGGAGAAGAACTATGGACAGAAACTGTTCTATGAAGAGAAATCACTTATTTGGGTTTTTAAAAGGGCCCAGAGCAGAACGGTACTTACATGGGTTCATTCAAAGTATGAACATGCACCGACATACACATTTCCATGCATATGCACACTTTTTTAATGTTCTGTGTACACGTACACTTGTCAACTACGAGAGAACAAAAGTTCAGAGGAGAAACACAGCACCCTGGTACACAGATAAAATGAAGGTGAGAGAAAGGTGTTCCAAGCAGAGAAAAACTTAACAGAATCTAGGGAGGCATGAGGCATTTCAGTAACTGCACTGGTTCCCCCCAGGCTGGACATTCCATCCTGAAGATGGAAATAGAGAGATATGGTTGGAAAGGAAAACAAGAGGCCTTCAGCTCTGTGCTCAGAGGGAATCTTGAAAATGGCTGGAAGGAGGCTAATTTCAGTCTGGGAACCATATGATAAACATTTGACATTGCCGTATGACTGTGATAGCAAAGCATACTAGAGCTGGAAACAAGGATGGAGATTAGTGCACTATTATAATAATCTATGCAAGAATGATAAGGACTTAACTAAGATGATAGTAACCAAAAGGGAAAGTCAGAGACAGATGAAAGATGCAGAACATTTAGGAATTGAGGACCTTTGAAATGTGGGTGCCTGGTGAAGATGGAAAAGAAAGTATCATTATTAGTGTGTTCTGCACTTGTGAGTTTTCAGCAAGATGGAGAAAGGAAAAGAAGCAAGACTGGGACTGAAGTGAACACTGTGAAGTGTCTGAGTTAACACATACAAAAAGTTATACAGATGGAAATGGGAGGGGGGGGGCAGACTCCTTGCCTTTCCAAGCATGTGCAAGGCCCTGATTTTAATCCCCAGCAACAACAAATAAATAAATAAATAGAAGATAGATAGATAGATAGATAGATAGATAGATAGATAGATAAACAAATAAGTAAATAAATAATAAAACAGCATTCCAGATGCTACTTCAAAGTCAGGGAAGCCCTCAGCATTTCTGGGTCAGATATGGAGATGTAGATCTTGGCATGCACTCAGGGAAATAAAAGTCTAGGTCACAGCCTTTGCAGAAGGTGAAATAAAATAAGGTGCCAGACCTGCCTACAGAGGAAGACTGAAAAGGACCACCGTGCCCATTGGTTCGTCCACAGAAGGGCAACAGCTACTTAAGAGAGAGAAACTTGTTTTTAAGGGGGGAGGGCAGAAGCCACACTGTAGTGGGCTGAGAATGAATGGGAAGTTCCTTCAAACACCAGGCCAGAGATAAGGGACTAGGAGGAAGGGGCAGGGAGAATGTTTAGTCTTATCTTTTAAGAAAGATAAGAGAAGTTTTGCTTGAAGCAGCAGGTCTGGAATCACAGCACTGGGGAGATGGGGGCAGCAGTCTCAGTTCATGGTTGTCTCAGCTGTTTGAAAAACATCACACACACACACACACACACACACACAAAGGGGTAAGAGAGAGGGAGGGTTAGGGGTATAGCTAAGTTGTGGAGCATTTGCCCAGCATACACAAGGCTCTGGGTTCAATCCTCAATACTTTACAAAGGAAAAAAAAAAAAAAGGCAAGGGACAAAAATATATTTCTAAGCTGAGAGAAAAGGAGTAACAGAGATGACTGTATCTGAAAAATAAAGGACCAATTCCTTGCTCACTGGGACACATGGTGAATATTTCTTTTAGTCAGCAGCATTTCCTGCCAGCATGGCAGTCTCCAAGGCCAACTCAAAGGTAGAAGAAAAGTGCGGTAGGCGCAGGTTGCTCTCAGAGCCTTTCTAGAATGGGCTGTTCCTCCAGGCAACCTTCCTACAGGATGTTCTCACCACTTGTCAGAGAGCCACTTGGCACCTAAACCCCTGAGCTGTCCCGATTGCCAGGAGCTCCACAGGTCTCTCCAGCTTGTTCCCCGCAGCCTCCTTGGAGTGGGCTGTGGAGGCTACCTGGGCTTCTAGCTCCCTTCGCATGCCACCCACCTTCTGGCAAAAGAGGCGTAAGGGCAACCATCCCCTTTCTCTCTCTCCCTGGCAGAAACTAGGCAGAGAAACTCCTGACGCCACTTCAAAGCCTTGAAAAGCCAGGGCTGTGTTCTATCCTGATAACTTGAATCAGATTAGCGAGTGAAGTTTATAGTAGTTACGGCTAAGACTAATTGAGTGTACATTGTGCCAAACACTCTCCTAAGTGTTCTCACAAGCCTATTTTTATCATCTTTAGGCTAACCAATGTGGAAACTGAGTGCAGACACATCTAGGCAGTTTGTTCAAGGTCACAAATGCCAGCGACTATCATTGCAGGACATGAAACAGACAAGGCTTTCTGACTCCAGAGCAGGCACAGATACAATTTATTTTCAAACACCATCCAAAAATGTAGAGTACAGTAAGTCGTAAGAGTAGTCAGGGGAAAGTGCATATTATTGGTCACAAATGAAATACAACAACAAAGCAACGACTGCAGTCTCTCCTCCATAAGTTTCTTTTAACCTTGAGATTTTTCCACTTAACAAATTTCCCACTTTCAACAGCACAGTTAAAAAGAAAACTTGCATTATGAATACAATCGATGCTACTGAATTTTACACTTAAAGAAGAGCCAGGAGCTGGAAGTGAAACTCAGTGATAAAGTGCCCATCTAACACCTATGAGTCCTGGACTGAAGCCCCAGCACCATACACAAACTCCACAGATTAAACGGCATAATTTTTATGTGTAACTAACTTACACATAAACACAAAATAAATAAATAAATACAAAGCAAAAAATAAACACAAAACAAACACTTCTATATATTTTTCTCTTGATATTTTAAAAAGCAAAATAATTAACCAAGTAGCTCAGGCCTCCTCATTGTAGGAAAAAAAGAGCACAGGAGAAAGGGAAGGGAAAAGGGAGGGAGGGAGGACCAAAATAATCAAAGTCAAAGGAAAACAGCAAGGTCTGCTGTTCTAAAGGCCTAAAGATCTGGGATTTGAGCTAAGCACTTCAGCCCCCAAGGCATCCCAGCGTGACTAGCACTATCCTCAGACTGCCTCTGGCAGTCACCAAACTAGCTCTAATCCCCAAACCCTGGAACTTTCAAGAAGCTCTGAGAGTGCCAAGGAAGTAGTCTGAGTGTAGATCTCATTTTAGCTCCTTCAAGTGACCACAGGCCCTGTTACCTGGATCTGGGGAAATGCCTGGGAAGCTGAACAGGTAAACAATGCATGGGGAGGAACCTTCCATCAAACCAGGCCAGGATTCCCAGAGTCAAGTTTTCTACAGACAAGATGACAAATAAGTGTTCCTCTTAGATCATTCTAAATGAGTATGCAGGACAAAGTAAAGCAACAGAGAAATCAAGTACAAAAATGAAATAAAGAAAGGCTTATCCTGAAAAAAGAATGCAGAACATCATACACTCTAAAGCAGTCTATTTATTGTTTCTCAGCGGAAAATCAGGCAAGATAGCACTGCTGGAATTACCTGAGTCAGACACAGAAACCGATACCTCCAAGACTAGGACTCTTTCAATCAGAGGATCGTGAAGACTGAACCTCCTATTACGGATGCCCGAGTCAGTGCTCACATGACTCACCTTTTATTCTTTGTTTAAAGAATCAAGGAGATACTATTAATACCACCAACAAATAAACTCATTTTTCAGCTGGCAAGGCTTTAGCTGCCCTCCATGCTTCTAAAGAAGGAATTCAAGGATGAGCTGAGAGGAGAGATGGGAAGCAAAGATGAATGAAACTAAAGATAACAAACACATTCAAAATTCTCCAAAGAGCAGCTACTTCTCTAGCAGACAGAAAGGTCAGAAATGTCCCAACTCAGAAATTCAATAATTCCACATGTCTATCCCCTGTTTAAGTGTAAAGCTCCCTCTAACAGATTTGATATTATTTCTAGGTCATGCCTAAACTTCTGAACCAGATTACTCCTAAGAGCATTACGGTTTCTCCACTGTTCTTTTACAACAGGAGAACAATACTACAAGAAAAAGAAAACTTTATTTTTAGACTTAGAAAATCCTGTGCTTATTTTTCTAAACCAGAAGAAGTCAAATAACTAAACCTGGTCTGTTTGGATTTTAGAAAAGCAACTCTCACCTAATCCTGAGTTTCTGACCTGTGCCTAGAAGGAAACGGAGAAAAAAGGCTTGTGCTGTGTGCCACCCTGGAAGCTGAAGCAGGGTGCCTCCCTGGTTTTCTGCTCAGGCCTATCGAAGCCTCCTGCTGGCCATGGTTGACACTGCTAGAGTCACATCACAGGACACCTGCTGTATGTAAGGTAGGGAGAGGCAAAGGCTGTCAACTGGAATTCATGTTCAAACTGGTTTAGTGTTTGAACTACTAACTTCTTGCATATAATGTTTAAGCAAAAGTGCTTAACCACAAGTTTACTCTTACTCAACTAACATGAAATTCTAAATGGGAAATGGGTTTATAATTCTTTATAAATATTAAACTCTTGCAAAACACTATTCAGAAATTTGCTTTTTCAATACTAGGGCTTCTAAACAGCCATCTGTTTTTACATGGAAAAATATGAAATACAAAATGTAGAAAAGTCCAACACAAGGTAAATGTATAAAAACCAGCATAAAATAAGTAGGCATTTTTCTATTCTCAAATTCCACAGGTAACTTTTTTTTCTTTCTTCTTTACTAACTCGGCCAACCATAATTAACAATGTTGTTGCCACAAGCAGAAAAGGTCCTGCACTTAATCCCACTGAATCTAAAAATATTTTATTCATTAATTCCCCAAAGTGGCCAAATCAAAATAGTTTTCAAAATACAAGACTTACATTTTAACCCATTGATTAATAAAATAAGAATATGAATTAACTATATGTAAATTCTGTTCTGGATCCTAAGGAAAATTATGTGGTAGAAGCCGTTCACAGTTGCTTAGGGAAGGCAGCAATGCAAAGAATTACACACCTTACAAACTCTTACTCAGACTTTAAAACCCAGCTCAGATATGACCTTCTCAGAGGAATACTTTTTTGTCTCTCCCTGCACTCACTCGCCATCTTATGGGATCACTTACCCTTATCTTCTAACTCACGAGGTCCTTAATGCCAGGAATAATTATTAATCATCTCTACAGTGCTTCACCCACCAAAATGCATAGGACCTACTAAGCCTTAGGATCTTGTTAAACAATTCAAAATTAGAAGTTAGATGCTTAAGGGGAATATAAAAACAGTGATAGAAGGGGTCCCCATACTATGTCCAATGAAAAGCACAAAGTTTCTCAGAAGATATTCAGTTGGGCCTTAAAAGCTAACTAAGACTCACTACGCAAGGAAGGTCACTTGAAACTTGGAGTGTAGCTCAGTAGTCATGCCCTGGGTTCATTCCACAGCATTAATACATAGGCATGTATGTATGCGTAAGTATACATGAGTGTAGAGATATACATATAAATGATGGACCCTTTAGGGGAGAGCCTGCAATAGGGGCAGGACAGCAGGAGTCCAATACAATCACTGTAAAAACATGAGACGAGACACTGGGGTTGTGGGTGAAGAGGTTTATATGTCAAGTTAAAAATGGTTTTCACTAAAAACTCTAGGCTTTGAAAGCTCCTGAGTTTAATCCTGACCGGAAGACTGAACCCTTAAAAGTCTTAGTCAAAAGTCATGAAAGCTATGGCTATTAGGAGAATTTGTCTACAGATGCCCCAAAAAGCTATCTACAGCTTTTGTACACCAAGTTACTCCCTTATCCTTCATTCTTCATACACACACACACACACACACACACACACACACACACACACACACACTGTGTGTGTTAAATGGCTACTGAATTTCTATTCATTCTAATTTTTCAAAGGGGAAATGTGGAGTAGTCATTCAGGAGAAAGTAAAAAAAAAAAAAAAAGAATTAAGATATCCTGAATCATTCTTTTTTTCTTCTCATCCTTAAATTATGACGATAGTAGAGCAGCATCTGATCCTAGAGTGCCTGAGGTTAGATGTTGGGGACTCACTTTGCATGGCGGCATTGCTCAATGACAAAACTCTTTAACTGGATAATCCAATAGGGTTCTAAACTAGGGGACAACACAAATCTCCTGGCACCTTCACTTGCTTGGCCCAAGGAAAAGTAACGCCGGCTTTTTGCCGGTCGACTTTGCCAGGTATTTAAAAATGTAAGATAAGGTGATATTTGTGATCCGACTAGAAGGCACCAAAAGGCAGGGAGGGGACAAACTCGAGTTTCACCCTAGCAGATCGGCCTTGGACCAGAGGGAAGCATCCGCCCGGCACAGGGCAGGAGGCCAGCGCGCCGGCTCTCGGGGCCGCGGGGCTGGGCAGCAGGCGGCGCCCGGCACCGAGGGAGGCGGGTACCCGGGCGCGCGGAGAGCCGGGTTGCAGGGCAGGGGTGTAGTGGCGGCTATCAGAGGAAGGCCAGCATCCTCCCCGGCCTGGGCAAGAACCTGGGCCTCCGCTGTTTCTACGTGGCCCGGATACCCACGGTCACGGCGGAGGCGCGGCTGCGCCCGCAGAGTCCCCCAGGACAAGCTGGAAGCGCAGGGCGGCGCCCCCGCACTCCCCCGCCCCGCCGGCCCCTCAGCCCGCGTGGCCACCGACCACCGCTGCAGCCACGGTCCACCCAGATCGGGAGATGCGGCGCTGCCGGTCCCCGCTCCGCTGCCCCGGCGATCCCGGAGATAAAAGTTTGCAGCATGCGGCTTCGTCTGCAGTGCGAGTCACATCCGCCGCGCCGCCTCCTGCAGCAGCAGCGCTCAGGGAACGAACCAATAAATTAACATAAAATCAAAATCAAATAACTGTAGAGGCCGGTAGGCCCCGAAGCCGGCCGCTCTGCCTCCGGGGCGTGCAGACAGCAGAGCCCCGCATCCCGCACCCACTCCCGCCCAGCCTCGCCCGGCCTGGACCGGCCCCACCGCGCCCGCCGCACTGACCGATAACCTCCTGCAGCTCGTATGCGTCCCTGCAGATGGGCCAGCCGACCGTCTGCGCCGCCGGGGCCGGGGCCGGGGCTGGAGCCGGAGCCGGAGCCGAGGCAGCAGCTGGAGCCGGAGCCGGAGCCGCGGGCGCCGCCGGGGCCGGGGCTGGCGCTGCTGTCGCGGCCGCCGAAGCCGCTGCCGCTGCTGTCACCGGGGCCGCCTGCTGGGGAAGCTGGACGTGCACGGGCGAGCCGCTCGGCTCCGCCATGATGCTGCCGGAGGAGAGCAGGAGGACGCGCCGGCCGGCGGACGACCTTCCACTGAAACTTCCCTGGCCTGGCCGCCGACACCTCTCGGCCGGCGCACGCCCTCCCCGCCCGCCGCCGCCGCCCGAGCCAGCCACGAGGGGAGGGAGCAAGAGGCCGAGCCGGCGGAGGGAGGAGGCTGCGCGGCGGAGGCGGGGACGCGAGGAGGCGGCGGGCGCCGCGCCCCGCCGCGCACCCCGAACCTCGCGCGGTGCTCTCCGCTGCGAGCGGAACCGCCGCCCCCTCCCGCGCGGCGGGGCGGCGGGAAGTTTCCACGCCCGGGGACCCAGGCCGCGATCGGGGTGCTTTCGGGGCTCGCGGTCCTGGCCTTCCTCCCTCCCGGCTCTCCCCCTGCCTTCGCCCCAGACGCTCCGACTCTCCAGAAGGCGCCCCCTGGGACTCCGAGGGCGGGGTCGTTGAACGGCTGCCAGATTCTCAGCTGGCGAAGTCTCCTAGGCTAGAGAACCTGAAAGTTCATTTACAAGTTAGCGAGTGAGACACCTACACCGAGTCTCTTTGTCGGACGCCAGTTAAAAAATAACCCAAGTTGTAACTTTCCGGTGCTTTACCTGCGGATCCCTTTCCCACCGTGCCTAATCTAATCGCTGCCCTACTCTTTGTTCTTAAATGAAACCTGATTCCCTAGGTCCCAGGCTATTTACAGACTTTCTCTTTTTTTCAAAGCTCCTTGGATCCCAGGAAGATGATGTTAGGAGCTGTGAAGGTATAAGAAGAAACTAGGAGTGCCGACCCAGTATGCTTGAGATCCTCAGTTCTATCCCCAGCACCTACAGAAAGTGAAAGAAAGAGAGAAAGAAAGAAAAGAAAGAAGAAGAAAGAAGAAAGAAAACCGAACGATTTAAGACAGTTTACTTCAAGTTCTATCTTTGAGCTTAATAACATTCAGTAGGGCTGCGGATGGTACAGTGCTTACAAGGTCCTAGGTTCAATTCCCAGTACAAATAAGTAGTCACATTAACCCTTTAGGACCCTGAGACCAGACATCAGAAATTTCTTTGACAGAACATAAAGAATTTTTTGAGGTATAAATAAACTTCACTGAAAAGTCGTATATAATTGCTGCTTTTTCAGCATCTCCCAAATTACCTCATCCTTAAAAGAGCTATGGCAAAACCAGAGACGGTTCTAATTACAGGTGTCACATTTGAATGTTCATTCTGTTCCCTCAGAGAGGTGAACAAGATGACATGATCCTTGTCTTCAGTTTAATATGACTCAGTAGATTGGTCATGTGGCCAGGATCTCCCTGACTAATTCTCAGGAGGATGAACCGTTTGAAGGTATGGACAATGACCATAAAAATGCTTAAGAGGGATGACTTTTCCTTGAAGATGTTTGAAGATAACTCCAAAGGAAGCAAGTCTGTTAGAAGAAAAGCCAGTTGTGTGTTGAAAAACCTTGACACAAACTGTTGCTAAATGTACTTAACCCTTAGAATCTTTCAGAACAGCAGTTGGCATAAAGCACTTTCCAGTCTTTGTTCTTTGAGCTAAAATTTATGCTGACCTAAGAGTGTGTGCATCCTTTTATGCAGAGATACTAGAAAAAAAGCTAGTATATTGATTTTAATTTATGTGAAGAAACAGACTCTTTCACAAACAAATTCTAGACCTCTGATGAACAGAGGGGTTCTTTATCCCAAACCACACCTGCCCTGCTTACCCCTTCATGAGCTGTTCTCATTCTACTCAAAGAACTGTTATGGACTGCTTTTAGGGGAAAATAAGAATTAAATGAACATGCCCTTTACTTTCTCATATGAATTTATATTTTGACTTTTAATCCATAAAGTGAGATTGTGAAGGCCAGGGAAGCTAGTTAGGACATGGTAGGAATGATTCACAGATTCAAGTCAGGCACAAATTACTGAGTTTCAAAAAAAAAAAAAAAACTGTTTCCTAGTGAGAAAAGATATCTATCCTCAGTGATTGATTTCCAAATGATTATTAGAATGACAATTTTCAAGAGTCCTCATGGCCTAATCACCTCCAAAGGTTAAAAAGGCAGTTAGTGCTATAGGACTGAAGATTAAGTTTCTGCATAAGCATTGGGGGAATCCAACATTCAGGCAGGGTAAGGATCTCTGCCACAAAGAAAGTCACCTGGCAAAGAACAGTGCTGAGATTCAAAGACAATAATGCAGAATGAGGCAAATGTAAAGGAAAAGAAATGGACCTTTATTTTTCCTCTATATTTTAAAGACTGAATGCATGTGTTTTTTATGCATTGAACGATCTTGTTTATATTGTAAGGACATTCCCCATAAGAAACACAGTTTAAACTTAGTAATAGATTTCCAGGGAAAATTAAATGCCTCTTGAATACATTTCGAAGTTTTAAGTATACAAGTACCACTTTCTCAATTGTTTACGGAAACATTAACTTAACAAATCAAATCTCATATTTTTATATAACTTTAAAAAAATCAATGGTATAGTCTTCATATATAAGGCTGATGACAAAGGTCCCTGAGACTGGATGCTCTTCTTTAAATCTAATTACTGGTGAAAGGAGTAGGTCTGCCTTGGTCATACCCTTTTATAGACTGTCATTCCCATAGTCATTTGGAAAGCCATGAGAACAGTCTGTGCCCAGGAAACAATTGTTCTTGGAGCAGGGGCAGGGGGGTGGGGAGGGCGGGACTAAATGACCTGTGTTTGATTCAAATCTGTGATATTGGCCGTCACAGCTTTGTGTTTGTCTCCCATAACCCCAATAACTTTCATGACATTCATAATCCCAGTTCATGGATTGAGAGTCAAAGTATAAATTCATGTGAGAGAACAGAAATCATATTTTTTTTTTCCTTTTCCCTTAAAAGTTATTTGGAGGAAGAATCTTGAAGAGGTGAGCAGGTGTGGCTTTGTACAGAGATCCCTGTTCGTGGAATTAAGGTCCTTACAAAAAAGAACCTGAGAAACGAAGCATGGTGGTATACATCTATAATCTCAGCACTTAGGAGGCTGAGGGAAGCAGGCATCGTAGATAGTTTGAGACAAGGGAGGAAGGGAGGAAGGAAGGAAGAGAAGGAAAAGATAGAAAGCAGGGAGGAGGGAAGACTGTGTGCTTGCTTTCCCTCTGTCTCCCTAAGCCCTGTGTGTGCGTGTGTGTGTGTGTGTGTGTGTGTGTGTGTGTGTGTTGTGCTGGAGATCATCACATCCAAAAACTTTTTAAACTCTTCAATAAATGTGAGGACACAACTAGAAGGAGGTAACTATGGAGCAGAAGCTGAGACTCCCACCAGAAATACACTTTTCTAGTTCCTGTACTTAGACTTGGTGCCCTCCAGAACCCCAAGGAAAACATTTATGTGGTTACAAGCTATCCAGCCTAAGGGTTTTGTTCCAGCACCCTGAGCATGTCAAGACAGCCTGGCCTCTATTCACTACTCATTGGTAGCACCCCTCTTAGGAAGTTATAATTATCAAAGCATGATGCCATACATTGCCAAGTGTCCTACTGCCTTAGATAGACTAAGCATACAACATTGTCATTTTATAAGCACATTTTGCAGTGCCTATCTATTTGCACATCATTTATTCATAAGAGAAGATGGATGATCTCAGGGCCAAGGCCTTGACAATAAAAGTACTAGATTTAAATCTTGCTTACAATGCTTTTTTAAATCTCTGATTTTGAACTTATTTAAACTCTCAGGCTCTTGGTCTGCTATGTGTAGAGTCAGCCTAGTGAAGGTTTCTGTACAACTTGCTGGGACATAATTTGTACGTAAAGTATTTCAGGTAATGGCTGACCCATAGTGGATATTTAAGAAAAATACCATCACCATTGCCATCACAATATCTGTTAAGATGTGTAACAAAATATTTAAGACCAACAAACATAATTGCACTAATAAATATTACAGAAATAAGTTCCTACTGAATAATAACTTTTGTTACTTTGATACACTGCAATGTCTCCATGGCTAGAATGACATTTGACACAGAGCACAATCAATGAGTATTAGGTAAATGACTACAGCATTTTTCATTTTATGTTAGGTTTATATTTTATCTGCTATAATGTGGCTAGGTCTAAGGTCCTGTGTGTGCTGAGCAAGTGCTATACCACTGAGTTCCACTTCCAGCTCTAAAACACAGTATGTGAGCCAAGTATGGCGGCAAATGTATTCACACCTACTCAAAGGCTGAGACAAAAGGATGAAGGATGGAGGACAGCTTGGGCAGCACAGTTAGAGCTCCTGCCTCAAAAAATAAAGGACAAAAACATACATTTTTTGCATATTCTTTTTTCTTAAATATGATTTTATTGAATCGTTGCATTTCATATAGAATATCTCAATCGATCTTAATCATCTTTATATCCCATTCCCAGCTATATCCCAGCTCCCACCCACAGCCCCCAACTGGAATTGATACATTCTTTCATCTGTGTTGAGATCTTTTGTATAAAATTAGTGTTCCCAAATGACCTCAGTGCAGGTTCATCCACTAAGGTCCAGTCAGCCTATCCAGAGTCACTTGCTTTAGGAAGACCAGCTCATCCTCACCCAGCAGTAATCAGTTGCCAATATTTCTTCAGCAAAGATTGGGATCTACTACCCATTTCTCCGGTTCCATGCTGGGTTTTTGTCATCTTGAGTTTGCATGGGTCTTGAGCATGCTAAGATCATTCCTGTAGGTCCATATGAGCAGGGTTCCAGGAATTTGTAAGATTCTATTTCCATATGGTCATGTACCTCTTCACTGGCTCTTACAATCTTTCCACCCCTTCTTCTGCAAGAGTCTCTGAGCCCTGGGTGAGTAAGACTTAATATAAGAGTCCTTTCCAGGGACCCACACTCTGCAGATTCCTAATCTCCATGATTTAGCCATTTGTGACCTTTTGTGTTGCTAGCCTTTGTTGCATGCAGGAGCTTCATTCATGAGATCTGAGAGCTTCATTAGTGTCTTCTTTACCCCTTGTTCTATGTTGCAAGAGCCTTAGGTATAGAGGCTGCATTGTAGATGTGCTGCTTAGGAATGGGAAATTCACAGACAATGTCTGTTTGTGACCAGTTGTGGTAATTTGTAGTAGTCTCCACCTGGTGTAAAAAAAGATGAGTGGTGACTGGGATACTTGGTGTAAATATAAAGATACATATTTTTCATGCTGTAAGAGGATACATTAGTCTAGGGATGTGATAGCCATGGGGATTTCTCTAATACCTATGACCTCTTCAATCATGTATATTTGGCTATGATTACCGTACCACACATGAATTTCCTACCATTGTGGGCTCTAAGACCAATTAGGTAGCCATTCATTGGCCCCAAGGTAAAAGTGCTAGTGTTGAATGTTGTGCCAGTCATCAATGTGGTTATTTGATCATGAAGCTGGTGTTGGGCCCCATAGACTGATGTTCACCTTTGGCTTCTTGCATAGTGCTCTCCAGAGCTATGAGAGCTAGCCTTCGGGGGAAATGACTTCCAGGTCAGTTCCAGCTCTATTGCTCTAAATCAGAACTCCAAAATATGCCTTATCTTGAGCAATAGGGTCTTACCTTCAAGTTTTGGGAGAGAATTGAGGGCTGTGACAATAACTGTGTAATTTTGGGAGTCTCTTGGACCACCCTGGCCAACGACTCAAGAAAGGTTTCTCCTGTCTAACACTGTTTCTATGTAGCCTTTAGCTCTGTATGTCAGCTCATGTAGAAATATTATATGTAGAATTTGTCATTAGGTTGTTAGACCAGTATTATTCATTCTCTCTCTCTCTCTCTCCCTCTCTCCTATTCCTTTGGTGCTTTGGGGATAAAGGGAAAGAAGGAGCTCAAGAAAGGTGAGGTCTTAGAACATTGATATTATCAAGAGAGAAATGGGGAAAATGAGGACACTTTAAAAAACATACTTTTAAGCATCAGAAAGAGTCAGTAATGTCAAGAGTTAGTAAGATGGGAGGAAACTGAAGGTGGAAAGACATGGAAGCCATGGCAATAGTCAAGGTAGAGAAATGTGGATATGAATTAGACCATGATTGAGAGGATGACAAGGATTTAAAATTATTTAAGGAGAAAACAAACCTTACACAGATGCAATTTATATGATTTTTAGAAATACTTCTGATAAAAGAACTGAGACTTCTCTCATCATTCATGAGTGTTCTTTTGCTTGTGGCTAACTTCTAATGTAAACCAAAAGTCATTGCTGTTGCATGGATGTTCTTACAAATAAAGAAAACCTATCACCACATTTTCCATCTTTAATTTTCTCATATCTGCCATTAGAATGTCTAGGGGGAGGTCAAGTTGTGAAATAACTGAAATTTTGAAAATATTTTATTATTTTTATTTTGTATGCATGTGAGTGTATTACCTGCATGTATGTAAGTGCACCCATGTCATGTTATGCAATGCTCATGGAGATCAGAAGAGGGTGTCAGATCCCCTGGAACAGGAGTTACAGAGGGTCTTTAGCTGCGATGTGCGTACTGGGAACCAAACCTGGGTCCTCTGCAAGAGCAGGCAGTGCTCTTAACCACTAACTTGTCTCCCCAGTCCCAAAAGAACTAAATTTTGATGCACATTTTGAATGCAGAAACTGCTTTCAAAGACAAAGACCTCTTTTTAAAATTAGGTTATGGCAGGAGATAGTAGGAATTGGCTTAAATCAGACGTAGCTGGATGTAGATCTCTGCTCTACACTTTCGTGGGTACCCTGAACTTTCTGAACTTATTATCACTTAAAAAGCCACAATCATCCCAAGCCTTTGGACTGTACAGATGAAGTAAACTGTTACGTGTAAAATACATGACCACACACCACCACTGTAGCTGTATATTGGTGGCTCCAAAATGTCTGACCAGCTATCTCTGAGTTGCTGTCTCTGAGGAAGACTAGGATCCCAGCCTACTAAAGAATACATTTCTGTTATTTTAAGACTCTCCAGTTTTGTGGTACTTGGTAGCATTTGCCCCAGGAAACTAATACAATATAACTGTGGGATTTGATGTTGTTGTATGTTTTTCTGTTTATTTTTCTTGGGAAGTTATGGGTAAGCATCTTTTCATCCCAGATAGGACAGAGACTAAAATATGGGGAAAAAAGAGATTCCACCCAAGTCTAACTTGATGTATTATTGGGTTTACTGGAGTTAGATACAGAACCATGGGTGAGAAGCTACTCACAGGAGCACAGGTGACTCAAAAGCACCCTCTAGGGCTGGAAAGATGGCTCAGCAGTTAAGAGCACTGGCTGCTCTTGCAGAGGACTGGGGTTCAATTCCCATCACCCACATGACAGCTGACAACTATCGTTAACTCCAGTTCCAGGAGATCCAAAGCTGTTATCTGACCTCTGTGGGCACTGCATGACCCAGGTGCACGTATATACACATGCAGGCCATACACTCATACACATAAAATAAAAACTAACAAAATATTTAAAAAGAAAAAAGAAAGCACCTTCATGACCAAAACACACACCCAGTAGGGAGTGACAGTTCCCAGAAGCTACAATCCCAGAAGCTCTTTGCCCAACTTGCAGGCAGCTCAAAGCCTGTTCAGATCACACTGCAGCCATGCCTTATGAATCTCGTGACTTTCGAGCTTCCTGGCCTGTGTATGTTCCTGAAGATTCCTAAACCTGCCTCCTTCCTCCATTCAGTCCAGAGGAAAGAGCTAGACCATAGGCATTTAGCCAACTGCATCTTATTTGGACTGGCTTTAGCAGTGAGTGCTGATTAAAATTACCCACATTGTTAGAACTACCACTGTACTGAAGCCTGGACCGTCCAGGCTTGTTTTTAATATCACTTTATTTATTTTCACTTAGATGTAAATGTCTACCTGACCTTTAGGATGAATTCATGAATATCTGAGGGCTGGGGTTGTCCCACATCTGTAATACAGGCTTTGGGAGGCAGAAGCAGGAGAATAATGAACTCAGAGGCAAACCTGGGCTATATAGCAAGACCATGTCTCAGAGAAGAAGGAAAAACCTAGCAAACAGGAATGTGTGAGCCTTTTCAGCTCTGAAGACCAAACCATCTTACACTTTATGTGGTAGCAGAAGTGTCACATGCTTCCCACTGGCGAGCTGCTGCTGACTGCTATCTGATGTCCAAAGATGTTTAACACAGTGTAGTGTCAAGGTGTTATAAATACTTGTCTCCCAGCCATAGATGCAATGAGGCTTCAATCTATTTTAATCTGAATTATTACAAGGACATTGCTTTTAAAATTCATCATGTGACAGATAAGAATAAATTGATATGAATTATAGCTTCAAGGCATGTGTTTTAACTTGTTTTCCAATCAACTTTCTCCCAGACTTGGAAGAAGGGAGATACAAATTTAAGTGATCAATATCCTTTTATTAGGAAGTACTTTTTTTTCCCAGCGGTGTGGACCAACACCAGGGGATTAGTCATTCTAGCCAACACTGTAACACTGAGTTAGATTCCCCCACTCCTTACTCAATATAACATCTACATACATGTATATATATAATATATACATATATATATAATGTCATGCTTCAAGAGTTTTCATGTTATTCTTGCACAGGGACCATGCTAATCTTCTCAATTTTAGTGTATGTGCTGCCAAAGAAAGCACAGCAAACACATTTTTAAGAACTATAAATTGTATACAATTTGCAGACCAACCCATGGGCAAATAAGAGATAAACTATATCTTAAGAGTTGTGGGATTCCAGGTTAGAGAGGCACTTTAGCAGTTAGGAAAGAACGCTGGCTGCTCTTGCAAAGACTGGGGTTTGATTCTCAGCATCCACATGGCAGCTAACAACTAACTCCTGTTCCAGGATATCACACACCCCCTTCTAGTTTCTAGAGGCACTGCATGACATGGGTGCACTTAGATACATGCAGGCATAACACTCATGCAAATATAAATATAAATATAATTAATTAATTAAAAGAATTGTATGATTCAATAAAATTCACTCTGTCTAATGTCCAGAATTCTGGAAATTATTTATTTCCTAAAGTCACAAAAATGTGTAAACAGTACTTAAATTAAGAAAATACTCAAGATCAGAGGTTGCATGTCTATTTGAAAATAAATGCATTCAAGAATAAATGATGGCCAGGCATGTGTATAACATAATTTGTAATAGAAAGTTGATTTTAATAACTGGTTGGAAAATAAAATCACAGACCTGCAATCCTGGCACCAGGGTTGTTCCTGAGCTCAAAGCCAGTCTGAATTATGTAAGTACACACTGTACTAAAGGGTAATATGTTTAGGAACTCTGCTGATAAAAATAAATAACTGATTCTTACTATTGATTGA
The DNA here is from genome assembly GCA_035773235.1 of Eospalax fontanierii. NCBI lineage: Eukaryota > Metazoa > Chordata > Mammalia > Rodentia > Spalacidae > Eospalax > Eospalax fontanierii. The sequence continues at coordinate 63,145,642 of CM069530.1, read as the reverse complement.
CAAAAAAAATCTTTTTAAAAAACAAAAAAAAATATGTCCTTCATATGAAAAAGTCAATAATTCTAAGAGAAGTTTGCAGGAATATAAATGAGAGCTGCAGGGGGCAGCTCAGTGGTGGTCCTGGGTTTTATATCAAGTCACACACACACACACACACACACACACACACACACACACACACACAGAGAGAGAGATGAAATCAGAAAAAAAAAGGACAGAATAGGAAAGGCAGCTATAACACTTTGAGAGCCCTACACATTTGACATTACACACATGGGAGAAGACAATAGAAATCACATCGAGGACCAGAAAGAATCATACTGGAAGACAATTCAGAATCAGAGGCCAGGCCCACATCAAGAAGCCAGTCCAGGTGCATGTGCATATGTCTCACAGTGTGAGCAGTGGGACCATGTCATGCCAAAGACATTGGCGCAGCATGGCACACTGTCATGCCAGAAAGGCAATCCAGTATTACGAGATCTTCACATCATTTCAAGAGAAACCAACTTCTATGTGAAACTTCACAGTTTTTATTGGCCTGACTTTATAAAATGCTATACAAACTCTGATACTATATATGTGGTGTTTAAAAAATGATATTAAGTACAGTCTTGGAATAAACACATATTTAGTGAAATATGGATGATAATGGTGAACTCTAAATCCAGTTGGCAAGGAGAAGAGTAAGGAAGAGTAAGGAAAGGCACCCAAGGGTCTTCCATTGCAGCTGTAATGTTTTATGACTTTAATAAAAATCTATAATAAATATAACAAAACGATAGGATTGTTAGACTGCATGGTAGGTTGATGGGCTTTTATTATTTTATTGTCCCTGCTGTTCTGTGTATTTGAAATATCTTACAATTAAAAAACAATAACACTTTGCATGCCAAATGAAACACTTTCATCCACATCAATTCACTGATGAACCATTCCAAACATGCTTCCATATTGGCACTGGGGCTCATACTGAGGTTAGATCAGGGTGAATAATACTTCACTTGTCACTGAAGCAAGGTATATGGAATCTAAATGATCAGAAGCCTAGGTGGGAATCAAAATCACTTGTTCAGCTTGCTAAAATAATCCTCATGTCAACTGTACATGGTGGTACTTCCCTGTAGCCCCAGCAACTTGGAGAGCTGTGAAGCTTGAATCCATGAATTGGAAGTCAGGTCAGCAAGGCCAACATAGCAGACCCCATTTCAATAAAAAATTTGCACGAACAAACAAACAAGATGTTGAGGGTATATCTCAGTGGTAGAGCATTTACATAGACCTACAAGACCCTGAATTCTTCATTACCCTCACAGAAGACAAAAGGCATCCTCATATCTGGGTTTATAGGCAGAAATCAGGCATCCATGTGGTTATGATGTACCAGCACCCCTGAAAATGTGATAGCCCAAAGAACATCACTGTGACGCGGAAGAGCCACACTAGCTAGCAACCCAAGTCTCCCAACAGGGTAGCAGCGTCCAAGGATCCTATTCAGGGATGTCTTTCCTAAAGCAGATGATAGATAGATACATGATAGATAGATAGATAGACAGATGATAGAGATATACATATATACAATGAAATAAGAGATTGAAATAAGAGCTACTTCCAAAAATACTTTTTACAAATGGTTTTCGCTTTATTAAAATTGATGAAGTACGGAAATATCCCATACATCCCACACACATGCTTAGCCGCCGCTCCCATCATCATCTTCCACTAGAGTAGTACATTTGTTAGAACCAATGAACGTTTTTGTCATCCAAAGTAAAAATTCTCTCAATGATATTATTATGTTGGATACATATCATGATATGATTCCAAAACCCATGGAATATATGATGAAAAAGAGTTGGAAAATATCTATTTCTTAATTTAAAGTTTTTGAGAATTTCATACGTGAGTGCTATGTTTCCATAATTTCTCCTCTTCTTTTCCAACTCCTCTTATGTGTCATCCAAGTTCATGTGTCACTCAAATTCATGACCTCTTCATATGTATACTTATATATATATATACAAATATGAATAAATGAATATGTACATATAAATACAACCTGAGTCGATTTAGTGTGCTGCCCTTACGTACATGTGTTTAGGATTGACCACTTGCAACTAATAATCTGTCAGGGAGCTCGGTCCTGGAAAAAGTTGATTCTCCCTGCTCAGCCACTGATTGCCTGAAGCTCTTCATCTAGGGTTGGAACCTTGTGGAATTTCTCCCATCCACATTGGCATGCTAACTGGTGGTGTTATTATGCAGGTGTTGTTCAGGCAATCATAATGTTGAAATTTCATAGGTGCAGCTTCCCTGTCATGTATGGAAGACACTATCTATTCCACTGTAAAGAAAATAAAGTCATGAAATTTGCAGTAAGTGTAGTTCCCATGACTCACCAAAGAAGCTTCTCTTTGCAACAGACAGAGGCTATGACAGAGATCCAAATGCAGAGATTAAGTGACTGTTCATCCTAATTGATACATATACAATATAACCCCTATACCTAAGGCTCAGGAAAAAAAAATCAAGAAAAAGGGGTGGAAAGATTGTAGGAAGCAGAGTACCAAAACATTAACTATTTTTTAAAACACTTACATCAAATGATTAGGAAGAAAGACTACCAGTGTGTTGTTTTAGAGCATCAACCTACCCAAAACTAGCTTTCTACAGGAACCTCCGAGATGATAGAAAGATGGACATAATGCCTGCTCTCAGATAAGCTTGATGTGTAATAGTGCAGCTGGAGATATAAAGAAGTAATTTCTCTCTTAGAGAAAAATTTGTGATGTTCATCAGATTATCATTTTGACCACACATTGAGATATATGTGCCTATAAGTCCATGACTTGGGAAGCTAAATGGAATGGGTTTGCTTGAGACCAGGAGTTTCAGCCCATTTCTGACATAGTGAGACACAATGAGATCTTACCTCAGAACAAAACAAAAACAGAGCAGGCTTGGCATATAACTTATTGGCAAAGCACTTGCCTAGAATGAGCAAGGCCCTGGATTTGATCTCTAAATCCCCCCTGCAATGATTATCATTTTGCCTGGAACACGCTACACTAGAATATCCAAGTTCTTGGGCCACAGAATCCTCTTTTAAGCGTTTTTCTGGTGACTTGGACTTGATAGAGAACCCTGAAGCTGTCAGAGAACAAGAGAATTAGATAAAAGGAACAGTTAAAACATGTTACAATTCACAGAGAGATAATATATGAATTGTTCTAAAAATTGTTCATTTTGAGTAAATGGTCTTATCTAATTTTATCCACAAAAATTATTTTTCCTTCTTACATAAGGATATTTTTCTGAGGTAATATAAAGGAGACATCAATATGGCTTTGTGTTTCAGAAGCCAACACAAGAATAAATAAAACTATAGTCTTTACAACAAAGATAAAGTTGAATTCCAATACATGGCTGTAGGGTGATTTTCAAGAATCCTTGTAATTCAAAGCATTTCCTTTAACAATCATATAATAAAATAGCTAAAAATATGCAGACATTGTGCTAAATATTTTACATACAGTGACTCACTGCATCCTAATCTATAACCTACTGGTTATATTATGTGTATTTTTGTAGATACAGAAAGTGAATTTTATTTAAACCCAATCCCAATCTCAATCAATCAGTTTTAACTTCAAAGCCTTTACTTAAGCTCTGCACTAAGATTCTTTCCTGACAAAACCGTATACATTTGTTATTTTACATTAAAATTTGAACCAATTCTTAAAATTTAATTAAATCATAAAAATAGACTATCAATGTACTATATAGTTTTATGCCACATAAAGCTAAGCAATAAGGCTATATAGATAGCCAGGAAACTCTTAGGAATGGTGTATTCCTTGTTAAAGCCACCTTTGTTTTGTTTTGGCATTTTGAATTTAAAAACAAATATTTCATAGATATCTGTTTTCTTTCAAAAGTTATTTCCAAAACTAATTTTATGTGCCTTTAAGAATGCTCAGTGAATAATGCTCTTTGTTGTGTTTTAAAGGTGCTAAAGTAGCTATCAATTTGAATTATCCATATATGTAATATATTCATTAAGGCTCATGATGATTCACTTTCGCCAACAACCTGACTAGATTAAACAATGTCTAGAGAACTGATCAAACATAATTTTAGGATGTGTTGGTAAGGTTGTTCCAGAAGGGATTGGTGTGTGAGTTAGAAAGGACTCAGTATGAAGACTCACCTTCAGTGGGAGTGAATAGTATCCAGGAGTTGGAGACTTGAATAGAACAAAACGGGAAAACCAATTTCTCTGTCTCTGTCTCTGTCTCTGTCTCTCTCTTTTTCTCTGAAGTCAGATACATTATTTTTCTAGACATCAGAACTCTAGGATCTATGTCTTTTAAACTCTAGCATTCCCTCTAGTTCCCAGGCCTCTGACTAAGAGTTCTACCATCTTCTTCCCTGAGTCTGAGGCTATCTGACCTATCTGACCGGCCATGGCATCCCAGGGTCTCCAGCTCGTAGGGAACTTATCACACACATCAGAGCCTGCATAATAGGAGAACTGACTTCCTTAATAAATCCCCATAACTGTCTTTCTCTCTGGAGAATTTTAATTAATGCAGATTTTGGTATCAGGAATTATTCTATAGGAACTAAATTTCAAGGAAGAGTAGTCAATTAATTTGGGGTTCTGGAATTAGCTTCTGCAATGATTAGACATAAAAATGCTAAGGATCATCTCAATTTTCAATCATGAATCTATCTCTATTATCTGTCTGTTATACAGTGCTTGAGATGTAACTCGGGGGTTGTATACTATAAACACTACCACTGAGCTGTACTTTCCAGCCCCAGCAATTCTATTTATAATTGCACAGAAAGCACTGATAGTCCATGGCACGAATTGTATAGAGATATACAAATCTGTTTAATAGTCTTAACATAACCATTTATAAAAAGTAAGGAAATTAGTGATTTTGTATATAATACTTTCAAACAACCATGGAAAGTCAAGGAGTATAATGATTTTGTCTAGACAAAGTGCTGTAAGATGCGGGTTAGTGGGATGGAGGGAAATGATGAAAACTAAACCCAAACCCTCATCATGCAACTGACTGAATTACAATAAAAATGGATCAGTCTTGCAAAGTATCCACTGTTCAAGTGAGGGCATGGGCTGGAGAAGAAGAGGGTTGTGCAAGTTGGAATGGAAATATACGGGCAATTGCAGAGGACCCTGGGAACACTGGGCTTATAAAATTCACAGGAGTCTTGTTTTCTAGCAGAATGGCTCCCCATCATCCTTGAATCAGTAGCGTGCACACATGTTATGTTTTGGGTCTGAAGTGTCTCCCAAGAAGTTCATGTACTAATGGTACGGTCTCTAGTAGGTAGGATCCAGCTATTAAGAGGTGATTGGGCAATGAGCACTTTGACCTAATCAATAGATTAATCCATTGATGAATTCAAAATCTGATGCCATTATTGGGGGAGGTGGTGGAAACTTTCAGAGGTAGGGCCTATTTGAAGGAACTAATGTATTAGGGCCATCTCAGGGGGTGGGTATATCTTTTCCCGAGTGCCTCCCTCTTTCTGACCTAACTTAAAGTATGGAACATCTGTAGGAATACATATTGGCTTATGCAGAATTTACTGTTAAGAGCTAAGTGAGATTTTTCCTTTAATATTGCAATTCATGGGTCCGGGGAAGATGCTTATTGTGGTTTATTTACTTGATTGGCAGAGACATGACTCTAAAAATGATCAATAGTATAAGGATGCAGCTTAGTGACAGAATGCATACTTAGCATAGACGAGACCCTGATTTTAACTCTCAATATCTCCAAAAGACAAAAAATAAAGACAGAAAGAAAAAGCATCCACCATGGGTGAGCTGAAAATGCCAAGTCTCCTTTGGGCAGGAAGTTTCTAGACTTATGAAGATTCAGTACTAGAGTGGATATGTCATTATAACCTAGTCACCCTTGGGCTTGGGTATAGCTCAGTGTTAGAGTATTTCCCTCATATATGAAAGCCCCTAGGTTCCATCCCTAGCACACACACACACACACGCACACACACACGCACACGCACATATATCACAACACCATCAGCAACAACAAAACCATACCTACTCACTCTCATAGAGAAGTTCTAGAATGCATACCTTTCACCAAAATCTTGAAAATGGACTTGCAAGGGGAAGCCCATCATTCTTAAGTTCATCTCTGTTGAGGTTTAAGTGTGACATGTCCTCTTCATTCATAGGCTTGAATACTTGGTCCCCAACTGATCATGCTGTTTGGGAAGGTTGTGGAATCTTTAGGAGATGGAGCCTTACTGGAGGAAGTGACTCATGGGGGTTGTGGGAGGTCTTGAGACTTTAGAGTCAGATTCCACCTTCTGTTCACTCTTTGCATCCTGGGTACTGATACAATGTGATCAACCAGCTTTTTGCTTCTACTACTGCCTTGCGTATCCTGTCTACTGCTATGTCTTCTCCACCATGATGGACTGTATCCTCTCAAACTGCAAACTAAAATACATTATTTCTTCTTTATGCTGCTTTTGTCAGAGTATTTTATCACAGAAATGAGTAAGTAACTGAGAAAACTTGTTTGATTACTCTTCTCTGTAGACTATATCTTACTGTGGAAACTACTGTCACTCAACTGGAAAACTGAAATGAAGTAGGATCCTAGTGTGGCAGGATCCAGGTGGTGGGCACTTGATTATCAAAGGTAAAGTGAATGCACTTGTCAGGCAAGTTGCAGCAGAGGAAAATCGACAGTCAGAATAGCCCGTCTCTGGTAGATGCATGACTTGGCTAGTTAATTATGGTCTTACCAAAAGTGAAAATAAATTATTAAATTCATAGTTGATCTATATTATTAATAACAGAAAAATATAGATCAACTGAAAAAAATATAACTAAAATTCTTAAAACAGAGAACTTCTGTACCTCAATCAATTTTAAGACTTTAGCCTGTTTGCAGACCTGGAACCCACTGAACACAGGGGACACTAACACCACTCAAGGAAGAACTCAAGAATGTGTTACTAAAATTTACTGTTTCTCATCCTCTCATTCTTCCCCAAAGGGAATTATAACCCTTCACCAGGGTAACTGGTGCTTTAGAAAAAATAAAATAATCAGATGTTTCACGTACTGTTAGATGGTAGCTCTGAACTGACATTGACCTGCAGACAGAGTAAGGGATTATAGTAGTCAGATAATCAATGGAGTATTAGCTCAGGTCCAACTCAAAGTGGGTAGAATCAGACCCATATCCTATCCTGTGATCATTCCTCCAGTTTCAGAACACATAATTGGAATAGATTTTAATAGATCTAGCAGCTGGTAGAATCCTCACATGGTTCCCAAAGCTATGGAATGAGGATTATTGTGGTAGAAAAAAGTCAAATGGAAGTCATCAGGGAAGAGCTGCCTTTACCTAGGAAAAACAGTAATTCAAGAACAGGATGTAAGTTCAACAGGCTATACTTGCCTGGCCCCAAATTTGATCTCTAAAACTAGGGGTGGGGCATAAAGAAAAGAAAAACATTTGATAATGGGTCATCAAATATATGTTACTTTTCTGTTGCTGTTAAAAACACAAGGTAACTTACCTAAGGAAGAGTTTATTTGGGCATATGGTTCCAGAGGAATGAGAGTCCATCCTGGTAGAAGGCAAAGCAGGAGGCAGCCGGAGCAGAAAGCTGAGTACTCACATCTTCAAACACACACAGAATGCAGAGAGAAAACAAGCCAGAAGTGGGTCAAGGCTATGAGCCCCAGTGTTGTGCTTCCTCCTACAAGACCATGCCTCCTAAAGGTTCCATTACCTCCTCACATAGTGCTACCAACTGGCCAAATACCTGAGCCTTTGGGGGCCACTTCTCATTCAAACCCCAACACTAAGTTACTATGTAATATGAACTGTCCCACTATAAACTAGCTGATATCTGACACATCAAGCCATAAAGGTGAATATGGACAGAAGCACTCTGTCATCAATGGAAGTAGTATATGTGTGATCAAACATTAGCAGGTTTTATAGACAAAAGAATACTGTGTGAAAAAATTGTCCACATACCCATGTTGTTCACTCTTTCCCTTTTGCAGCCTCTTGAGGAGCATCCTATGATCAAGTAGCAGAGGAAAAGTAGATTAAGACGCCCTTCCATGGAACTTTGCTGAAGAACAATGAGGAAGAAAAGTCTTTGCAAAAGGAAGAATTTTAGGCAGTGTGCCTGATGGTGCACTTCACTGAGAAGTAGAAATGGCTAGGCATGCATTTATAGATTGAGTCACGGACATAGGGAATGTTTTGACCAGATGGTCAAGGACTTGGAAGGAACACGATAGGAAAATTGGTGACTCAGTCATTATTACTAGAAATAAACTTGTTGCAGTGACAACAGCAAAAACAATATAAATGTCACATCATGTCTTTCAGCTTTCAGTCTCCAAATTAACTACAGTCCAATCCCAGTTGAAGAAAAAATAAAATAAAACCCTATATCATGGAACCATATAATTACTCAGTTTCTAAGACTGACAGAAAGGCTTAAGAGATTGTTTACCAAGAAGATATTTACTACTAGATGTTTCATGCACATTATATTCAAATATACCAAATAAAAAATAGTTAATATTAAGTCAAGGCTGAAATGAAATGAAATCTAAACGTAAACAAAAGTTTAATATGAGGTACAATAGTTTGGATCTTAAGTATTCCCAAAAGATCATGTAAAGATTTGATACCTAGGAAGACAGCATTAGAAGGTAGAACCTGGTGGGCATCCTGGGGGCCACTAGGGGCTTGCCTTTGATTGTGGGATCTGGAGCTCCTTCTTTTGCTTCATAGGCAAGAGTGAGGAACTTTGCTCCTGTAGGTGCTCCTGACATGATATCCTGTTTGATCTAAAGCAAAAGAGCCAACCTGTAATGGGCTGAGAACTGTACAAATGTGGGCCAATGTGCCTCTTTCCTTTTATAAAGCAATTATATAAAGGATTTGTTATGGTAAAAGAAGAGTGAAGTAGCATATACAGTAAGGGCTATGGTAGAAGATACAGCAGTGACCAAGGGAAGAGAGCAGGAGAGCGAGTGGTAATGGAGCTGGAGGGCAGGGAGGGCGAGTGGTGATGGAGCGGGAGGGCAGGGAGGGTGAGTGGTGATGCTGTGAGAAGTACATAGGAAATAACATGAATTCATATTTTTAACTATCAGGTGTCGATATTCCTGCTGCCCTGTTAGTCTTTGGGATCTCAACTGGTCAGCTTCAGTTGAAGTTCTGAAACTATTCTTGGCTACAACTTGGTCTTTCTAAAACTAAAGCTAAGTCTTTCTACTTAGGTGATTTCTTTTTTTTTTTTAATATTTTATTAGTATTTTTATTTTGTGTGAATGAGTGTACTGTAAGCATATATGTAAGTGCACCTGTGTCATGCAATGCCTGTAGAGGTCAGAGGAGGGCTTCAGATCCCTTAGAACCCAAGTTTAAGGACAGTTGTTATCCACCATGGGGGTACTGGGAATTGAACCAGTGCCCTCTGCAAGAGTAGTCAGTGCTCTTAACCTCTAAGCCATCTCTCCAGCGCCCCTACCAAGGTGATTTCTTACATCTTACTCTTTCTACTTTGCTCTGGTAGTTGCTGGGATTTGGATGATTTTACAAATTTCTCTTCTACTTTTTCAAGTACTTTTCATTTTCCTAGGCTTGCCTTTTCCCTGAGCATGTGGATTTCTGGGAAGTGGGCATACCTCTGAAAGACAGTAAAGGAGCAGCCAGGAATTTGAGCAGGATACTTAGAATGTGAGGGTATTTTCCAGAGCTGTCCCTGAGCTATACCCTGCAGGCTGCCTGCCTTGCTCTTTGTATGTGTCATGTGACTGTCCCTTCTGCCTAGGTGACAGAATTGCTGTGCTGTCTTCCTGGCTTATCTGCAGAGGAAATCGAGTCTTTCTCAGGTTTATTCTCCTGACTGCAGTATATTCTCCAAACACACTGGGAGCTATTGACTCTGTCAATGACCTCTGGGTCCTAGTCTTCCTCTATGGGATTCTCTGTCTCAAATCCTCTTGGATTATACATTTAGTGGGGCTTTCACCAGTCAAGAGTCTGAGTTACTAAAAGAAAAGTTCAAGCACTATTTCTTTTAGCTACAAAAATAATCCTAGGAAGGGGAAATCACCTGAGCCCAGGAGTTTAAGGCTAGCATGGGCAGCATCATGAGATTCTGTCTCAGAATGGAAGAAAGGAAGAAAAAGAAAGAAAGAGAAGGAAGGAAATGAAAGGAAATGGGCAAGGGGAGCAGAAAGAGAACGACGAGGAGGTGGTATCATTAACCTTGGGGTATAGCTCAGCTCAGTGCAGCAAACGATGAAACCTTGGCTTCAGACTCCCAGCATCTCAAACCAGAACCCTCAGACCAGACCTTCTGTTCTTGGGGCTTGTTGTGAGGACCCATAGCTCAAGGGTAAAGCAGGACAGGCTGGCACACCACTTAGAGGAAGGACCCTGAGACCTCTCTGTCTAGCTCACACACAGCCTCTGTTCCAGTTTTTCTGCAGAGGGTTCTGTGTAGTTCTCACAAAATGGGCAGCAGGAATTGTTCTAGGTAAGTACAAATTAAGTGGAGTTGGGCTGAATCTCTGACAGACACATGGGCTCTCCTCTTTAAGGGTTGTGTCCTTCAGAAGCACAGCTGATCTGTGGCGATTAAATCCAATACTTTGCCTAAGAAAGTAAGATGAGGATGTGAGCACAATGTAAGGGCTCATCGGCCTCTCTATCCATCTCCGGTTGATTCAGCTGATCTGGCTGGCTAGGTAGGTGTCTCCTGCTTCCCACACCACCCCATATTTGTTTCTTCCACAGCTGCAGGCTCTCACATTCTTTGTCAAGGATATATGAGTAGTTGGCAGTTTCCTGCTAGAACCCCCAAACATGCACTCAAGAAAAGTAATTTGATTAAGCACTACAGCATTCTCCATCAGGTTCTGGTTTGCTGACAAGATCTAAAGTGAGGGTTGAGAGAGAGTCCGTGAGATTATAGACTAGAATGGACGCTGAAGACTCTGTCAGTAAATTAAATGACAGTCTGCAACATTAAGGACACAGAGAGATATTGAATCCTACAAGAAAACATACTCAGACCTCCATGAGCACATGAGCACAGGCAGCAGCTGTCAGCACTGTGGACGACTCAGCATTTGATTGGTGTTTGAGTTCAAAACGGTGAGGGCAATTGGACGAATGTGCTTTTTCATAGTTGTGTATGTAGGCAAGGTGGGCTTTTGATGACATGAACCAAAAGATTGGAAGAAACTGAAGGAAATATAAGTATTTCAGAGGTGAAAGAAACTTGCAAATGCAGCTAAACGAAAGGCTGAACAAGTTCACCTCAGCTGTGAGTTGACATTTTAGTTCTGCAGTGTAGGCATCCCAAGGGCAGCCGAAGTCAGGGCTTGCCTTGTAATTCCTTCTAGGAGCAGGGCAGGTTGCAGCTGTCCCTGTGACTGGCACACTGGGGTATAGGTCTGTTTCTAGTTCTTTTCATTGTTTTTCTCATTAGTTTTATTTCTTGTCTTTGTATGCAGGTTCTTCTTCCTCTCTGGTACTGGATTCTAAGTATAAGCACATCAAAACAAGGCACTCAGTTGATCCCTGCAGTCTCTCTTCATCAGAAATGACATCCCTAAGAGATGGATGGGGAGAGCTCTACCTGTAACTGGATCTTGTAGTCCAGATACTTTTGAGCAGCCACCTGAAGGCAGAGCAGTCTGGTCTTGTGGCCCTTCCTGAAGTCCTCCTTCATGGTGGCAAAGGGCATTTCACCGAGCCTGAGACTCTGGCCCTGCCTAGTCAGCCTAAGCTGCAGCCATTGCTTTGGGGCCCCTTGCCAAGCTCTGAGTGTGCGAACTTAAATACTCCCGGCAACCTGGTCGCAAGGCTTTGCTCTGCCCTCCACTTCCGTTCTGTGCTTTCACAGCTTGCCTCCTCACCTGCTTAGCATACTGCCTAGGTTCTCGTCTCCTCTTCACCTAGGTTCTATGTTCTTTTGGGAGGATCAAACATCCCCTCAGTAGAGACACCCTGTGTTTGGAGAGCCACAGTGCTGTCCTCTAAGCATGGCTCAGTTGTTCTGTTGTCCTCTAGGTGCTTGTTAACAGCAATGGTTCTATTTTCATGGCCAGTATAAATGGGTTTAATGAAAGTTAACATGAAGTTTATTTTATTGGTAGAGTTTTAACTTTAAAAGCTATCAATCTAGAAACTAAATCACAAATTTTGATTTATGGTGTTTTCATGCGTTGCAAATTCCTAGTGTTATGAATGAAAACTTATCAATTGCAGTTATTTCTTAAACTTTTATAAACATTTTATATAGAGCAAATGTTTAAAAAAAAAGAGAGTCCAATTGATTGTCGCTTGGGGTGAGGAGGCCATTACATTCTTGACATTCACTAATTGCTAGTCTGGTTGCTCTGAGAGTGCTACTCAGCTGCCCTTCAGTGGAGGACTAAAGTCTCAAAACCCCTTTGATTACAAATCAGTTCTCAGTGGAGCTGCTGCCTGCGGAAGCAACCCCGGCAAGAAGCACAAGAAGGGGCATCACCTAGCCTCGGTCAGCTGTAACGCCCTCCTTTTAAAAGGAGAATTTTACGGTTAAAACTTCCTTTTTTATAGTTTTGTCACCTCAGTATACCTTTGTAAACATTGCCCTTTCCTTTGAAAAAAGATTTATTTGTATGATTTATGAGTAGTGTGTGTGTGTGTGCATGCATGTGCATGTGCACACATGTGTATATGAACACATAGGTATACAGTTGACAGTGCAGATCAGAAGAGGATGTCAGATTCCTTGAAGCCAGAGTTACAGGTGTCTTGTGAGCCACCTGGCATGGTCCTGAGATCAGAACTTGGGTCCTCATTACAGAGCAGCTAGTGTTCTTATCACTGAGCCATCTCTCCAGCCCTATATACTTTTCTTTTATTTTTATGAAATGCTGTATGTAAGTGGGATCACACAGCATATATTGAGAAATTTCATTTCATGGTATATAAAATTAAGATACAAATTCAAGGGCTTAGGGGTTAGAAAGGTGGCTTAACAGTTAAGAGCACTGGCTGCTGGCTGTTGTTCTTGCAGAGAACTTGAGTTCAGTTCCCAGACACCCACAGGCTAATGACTGTCAGTAACTGACCTCTGTGGGCATTATAGGATACAGGTTCACTTACATACATGCAAGCAATACACCGCACACACATTTGCAAAAGACCCAAACAAAACAAAAGGGCTTACTAGTTAAATGTAATTTTCAAATGCATTGGTTTTCTTGTTTCCTTCAAGGTGGGAAAAGTTTAATGTTTCTTCCCTGAAGATGGGGCATCTCTTGCCAGTGGCATCTGGGTGCATGTCTGAAATGCAAGGTTGCTTTGTGCCTAAAGAGGGGGTTCCATTAATAGGTGATGTTCCTGTTACTATTGGCTTGGTGGCTTTACAGAAAGTGAACAGAATGTTTTGCTTTACTCTGGTCTTTACTTACATAATTTCTCAAAATTTAAATTGCCCTACCTCCAACCTGGGCACGTCAGAGGACTTGCAAGTTTTACTTAATTATATCGAATGACCAAATACACTTTTAGAAGATATCTAGGCATAGCATGAGGAGGCATACTTTGTGTTTAAGTTTAGAAAATCTGAGTGAAAGGCAAAGATTTACATCTTTCTACTTGAAAGAGTTTATTCCATTCTAAATTTCGACAGTGGGATGAATGGCTTCAGGATATGCCACCAAATTAGCACAGTACACTCCAAGAGTGATGCTGGACTAGGTCTTCACATAGTCCCTGGGCCTTTGGAGATGGAGTCTGGGACAAGGGTTATCTAGCAGTAGGAAAACACTGCAGTAACACTGAGTCATGAGCCTGAGCTATGGACCAAAGATATGATCAAGATGAATACTACACAGAGATTCCAACTCAACTCCTAGCTGTGTATTAGAACCTGGGGGTACAGGGTGGAGAAGCTTTGATGTTCAGGCAGCAACCCAAGCCAGTCAATCAGCATCTCTGAGGCAGGGCAGGGCCTGGATATAGGGTGAAGTTGAGATGCACTACTGCTCATTGTTCCAAAGTCCAGAAGACCAGCTCCTACTGTAATTTGCCAGCACCTGCCCCTCCACAGCACACTTATCATTGTCTGCTTAGGCATCATGTCATAGAGGCACTGGCCTCCTTCTTCCTCCTTCCCACGGATTCAGTCAGCAACTCCCTCAGATTGCACTATTTGTAAATATAAAGATATGCTTAAGAGAAGTTGAAGCCGGGCATCTGATTTGAGATCATGCTTCAGACCATAGTTGAGGAGGGTGGTGGGAGATAGTGGCGAACCTTATATAGAAACAATGCTCTCAGCTTAGGATATTGGACTGGCATAAAGATTAACGAATAGATATGTAGAAAATACTCACATAAGTGGATGCAGACTGATACATGTAAAATGCACGTAAAGGAATTAGTAATATGTGGATGGAACCCGGCATACAACAAGTGCTGAAACAAGCTGCTGTGAACTGCTGTCATTTTTCTCCTTAGCAGTTTTCTCAAATCTTTGCCTTTCTTCATGCACCAGTTTTTTTCTTCATGTAATTATTGTTAATCTCTGGTTCTCATTGTCTGCAGCTCCATGGAGGAATAGTTTGAGAATGATGAGCTAAAAGGGAGAAAGGAATAGACTGCTGGAAGTAAGGCAGGTGGTGTTAGTCATTGGTAGGAGTGGTCAGGAAAAGGAAAGGCTCACCGAGAGATCAGAGAAGAGTCAGAGACTCCATTGGAGAGGAACAGGGGCAGAAGGCAGCAGTTTTTGTCTGGGAATTAGCAGGTATTTGGGGCAGTAGGGAAAGGATTTTAAACTAGTTGGAATGGCAACCTGAGTGCAGTGGGCTGAGATAGTGAGATGATGAGTTCAGGATAAGGACTTGGAAAGACCATTCTTTCAGAAAATAGATGAACAATGTAGACTGTCTTGTACCTTAGAGATAATGGCATTTTCACTCAAAAAGCCCACACTGTTGCAGCTTGAACTTGAACTGTGAACTTCTAGCTGTGTGAAGTAGCAAGTGAGACTGTAGAAGGCGGAACCAGAAGGAGGAAGGTCAAGTCAAGGTTGACAGGAGTCGGTTGATATACAAATGAAATTATTACTGTAACAAAAGTTATGGCTTGGGCTCATAGTCAAACTGATGAAGACTATTTTATCAATTGTCAAAGATCAATAAGCCTGTTTTGATATAAAATAGACAGGTTTGGACTCAGTAGGAAGTGTTTCAGAGAAGACATTAGTTAAATTAGATAAGTTTATAGCTTGTATCACTGTTAAAAAGCAGGTGCTATTTTTATTGACTGTTTGTGCATGCTCTGCCATATGTGCTCACTTAGGAGAGAACCAAGTTCTGAGAGTAGTTCTGAAAGCCAGTCCTTAAGCGAGGTCTGCAAGAATTTCTTTAGCTATGAAGTGTAATTACTCACAGAAACCTTTATTTTTTGTTTTGATGGAGCGCACACATCACTTACTAATTGTTGCTCCAGGACATGTTGTTCATGGTCCTGACGAAGTATTTATGTGGCAAATAACTCCCAGCTGGTCAGCAAGGTGGTGAAACAAAGCAGGTCAAAATGAAGATAGACAATATCTCAGAAACTTCAGAACTTGAGTGTTTTGAGGCCCAGTCTTGTCACTTCTCTGTGAATGCTGGTTTTCAAACCTGGCTCTCTCCTGAAACCCCTGGTTCCCAGTCACTGCCTGGATGGCCTAAGAAATCAGGGAGTCTGGGGGACCAGGGCTGGAACTCCACCAGTGGCTCAGACTTTACAGTTCAAAAGTCAATGGTTGGATGTATTAGGTGTGGCTTCAACTGACAGAGATATTGTCTACTTTAGAATTACTGCATTTTTAAAAATGATTCTCACCCATTTCTAAAGTGACAAAACTAACTCCATTTTGTTCTAGCTGACTTTTGTTTTAACTTGTGTTTTTCCCCAGCCACTCCCACTGCAGGCAGCCAGCCTAGGTGAAGGTCTGAACCGGTATTTCAGCGGGTACACTGTCTCTACAATACTAGAAACTTAGAAGTATCCAGGTATCACTCTTCCCACTCAACTATACCTGTATCTGCATGGAGCCCATTGTTTCTGCAATTCTGATAGACTTGTTTTTCCTAACTGAAACTTTGTTAACTGAAAACCTCTTTGTTAACTGATCAGCCCTAATCTGTTGTAACTATGGTGATCTGATGTAACTATGGTTATTGGCTTTGCCCCTGGCATGATATAATTGTGGTTTTAACCTTTAAAAACCCTGCCCTGCTTCTCCTTGGGGTTGAGAGTTCTTTTGGGCATTAGCCCTCTCCCTGACTGCCAGCTAATAAAGGACTCCTGATTTGACAATCACTATGTGCCTCTCTTTTGGAATTACAATCACATAGAAAAATAACAGTTAATAACAGTAGTGAACATTCACTTATGCATGGTGAATGTCTGTGACATCTCCACCTGTAATTTAATTTTCATAGCTGTGTAGGGATGATATTCCAATTCAAATGAACAGATGAGAAAAGTGAAGCACTAAAAGGGCCCAGTTAATTCAAGAGCACCCATGTGTGCAGCTAGTGACAAGAGCATGCTATAAGGAACTTTTTAGCTGTTCCTTTTCATAATACATTTTAGTATGGTAGAAATATGATCCTTTAAAAATATCATTTAACATTCCCCAGACACGGGGATATAGTTCTCTTGACACTACATTCTAGTGGGGGAGGAAGAAAGGGAACCAGGAACACCACAATATGCCTTGTGGGGTAGGTGACTTGAAAGGGCAATGAAGTGGTGATAGCAGTTAGGGCTAGGCAGGTAAAGGGTTAGGTCAGGTGTCCAGGAGAGACCCTCAGAGACAATGAGATTGTAAGGATATCAGGGGACAATCACTGTGAACATTTGTAGGACTAGGTATGTAATTATGGTTATTGTAGGAGTAGGTGATAAATTCAAAGACCCTGAGTCAGGAGTATACTTGCCAAAAGACATGGCACAAAGTGCCTGGGGGAGAGGCTTGCAGGGAATGGAGTTATGGGCACCACATCAAAAAGGGCCCTCAGCCACATGGAAAGAGGCTGCCCCTAGACCCGAGGCCCTTAAAATGTAGTTTCACTTTAACACCACCTGAAACTGGGCTGGTGAGATGGTTCATCAGTTAAAGTGTTTGCTGCCAAAGCCTGGTCACCTGAGTTTGAACCTGGGAACTGAATTTGTAAAGTTGTCCTCTGACCTCCAGAGGCATGTACTGTCCTACACAATCAAGGCCATGAAGGTCTGTTTACATGGCACTGATATGGATTTTCAGCATGGGCCAAGATGGCTAATGCCGGCCATCTGAGGGTGGGGTAATGAATCAACACAAGATGGCTGACAATATCAAGGGACCTCGAAGTCAATAATGATATAATTCATTTTATAACCAATTTGGGCAAAAAACCACCTTTGTGAGATTTCCTATAAAAGGTCTTTGGAATCAAGGGCACATGTGCTTTCACACAGCAGCCTCCTGCCCAGGAACCTCTGTGCCCTCGCCCAGAGGAAAATAAAGCATGTCTTATTTGCCAGAGCTCTGGGAATCTTCTTTAATCTCCTGGCTCCTTGTGTCTTTGTGATCCTCCATTTCTGGCCCCGAAACCTGGTGCACACACACACACACACACCATGATCACATACACATACAGGCACACACATACACTGAATCTTTATAAAATAAACACTTGAAATTAGGTGTGAGCTCCTTGCTTATCTCCAAGTCCCCACTTCCCTCTCTCTCAGCAGCAACAAGTGTTATGAGGGCCTAAACATTACCCCTAGGATCCTGAGACTCCAGTGCTTGAACTGAGCTCCTAGTCGCCTTCAATAGGTCTTGACTGGGCTGCAGTTGTCCAGGTGAGGTGCTGGCTCAAGTGAGGAAAGGCTCTGATGAAGAGTCGTAAAACTCTGATTTTCTCCATGGTGGGGGAACTGGAAGAGGATTGGCTGAATAGTCTCCTTCCACTAAGGATGACAGTGAGGCAGGTTTCTGCTCTGTTCTCTGCTGTCATTTCTGTTAGGTGTGACTGGAGCCTCTAATCCCTTCCCCCCAGCAGTTCCAATCCAGACTCTTTGGGGCCTCTGAGATCTGAGAGATCTGAGAAAAGAACTGATTTTTTGAATAAATAAGGTCCCCAACCCAGGATTCACAAACAGCTGTAAAAAGGGACTACTTCCTGGCCAGAAGCCTACCTTAAACATCAGTCAGATGTCATGGCAATCCCAAACCCTCTCCCCTAAAAGCCAGGAGGGGGCTGAGGGTTTTTTAAGGCTTTGAGGCTTTGAGGCTTTTGGGGGGACTTGGGCTTTTGGGCTGAGCTCTCCCAGGGAGTTTAGCCTCTCGCACTCTCCCTGAGGGAGTTCCTCCATCCCAATCTGGAGCCTCAGTCCCAAGATAGCCCCAGGTAGGCTAGCATTTCTCCACTCGTGGATGCGGAGAAGCTAGTCCCATCTGGTCTTCTCTCAATAAAACTGGGTCCTGTAAGCTCCCAGTGGAATTTCTGGTCTTTCTTGTCTGCTGCGGCTCTGGGACACAGAACACAGAACCGGGATGGGATGGAAGAGACCAGAGGCCCTCCCCTCGGGACCACCTTTCACACAGGACCTGGCACGGCATGATCTGATCTGCTAGTCTGGAGGTGGGCTCCTCACCCACAGCCCAGCACCCTACATCATGAGACATGGAGGTCCCGGTTCCTTTCCCCTCTGTTTCTCTTTCAGCTCTTTCCCTCTCATTCTCCCATTTCTGAGTGGCCACTGGTACTCACTTGCCCACTCAACTCTCCTCTTTCATTGCCCACAGGACTCCTGCTTGGCCTTCAGAGAGGAGCACCCCAGCTAGAGCCCTTGCTCCAGCCTCTGCTCACCAGCCCGCCCTGAGACTCCTCCGGTCTGCCCAGCCTTTCCCTCTGTCTACCCTTGTGTGCACTAGCTCCTCTGCTCACCTGCCCAGGAACTCGTCCAGTTTCCCTGTTTCTCCCTCTGTCCCCTCGGTCCTCCATCGTGCTTCTGTACTAGGTCAGTCCTCTGCTGGCCTCCATTGGGAGCTGGTCCGCCTGCCCTTTCCCTCCCTCTGCGCCACTTCCATCTGAGCCCAGCGCCCAAACTTGGCAACTACGCTCGCCAGCCTTCAGCTCTGTCTGGGCTCCGCACCTCTCTCTCCCTTCAGCATGGATCTCTTCTCTCTCTTTCCATTTTTGCAGTGGGCTCCTTTCAGTCAACCCCCCACACTCTCTCTCTCTCACCCTCCCACCTCTGATTGCCTCCCTGCCTGGGACCTTTATTACATCTCAGGCTTGGCTTACTGCAGGTGCTCTGACCCTAGCAGAGCCCAAACTTAAAGCCTCTGCTCGCCTGCCTGAACCAGAAGTCTGCATATCTTTTCCCTCCCTCTGAGCCACTTCCTCTAGCGTGGGCCTCAAGCACACTGGCTCAAACACTGGCCTGTGTGCCCCAGGAGCCGCCTAGCCTCCAGCCCTGTCTCCATTCTGCAGCTCTCCCTCTGGCTCCTCTCAGTCACCTGCCACCCACCCTCACCCTCCAGCCTCTGGCTGCAGCCACGCCAGGAACCTGTATGCATTAATTCTGCCCCCTCCCCCACACAGACCCCATTTTCTCTTTCTCTCTATCTTCCACCAGGTCAGCTGCCACGCTCCAAGCCGGACCCCTTATAGCCGGAGGTAGGGGGTCCTGCAGCTGACCTCCCACGGTCCTCTCAGCTCCATGCCAGGCCACTGCAAGCGCGGGTACACGCCCTCCCCTCCTCTTCTTGGCCCGCCGCCTCTCCGGTGCTGTCTCTCTCTCTCCGGACACCGCACAGCCTCCTACCCCGCTTTAGGGCCCAGGCCTGAACTCTCAGACTCCGGCCTGTACTCTTTCTGTCTCTGCCTGGGAGTTTCCCGCCAGCTCCCTCTGGGCCCACACCCAAACTCGCCAAGGACTTTGGATCTGCTGATCCCAGCAAGGCGGCTGCACGCCATTCCCCCTCTGGCCCTCTTCTCACCTCTCTGGTGCTGTGCCTTTCTTGGTACACTGCGCAACCCCCTCCCACTTTAGGGCCCACGCCCCAACTCGCAAACTCCCGGCTGTACTTTTTCTATCTCTGGTTGCCAGCTGCCCGGTTCTGGCCGGTTCCCTCTGGGGCCTTCTTGTCTGCTGCATCTCTCGAATCCAGAACATTACAATTTCTCCTTTGCTCCCCAAGCCCATTATTTGAGGAAAATCAGAGGACTCGATTAAAGAACGAGGTAAGAATAGTCACTGCTCCAGAAAAAAAGACCCAGTAAAGTACTTTCTGCCAGAATGTAAGGGATGTTGAAATGAGAGAATCACACTTGAAATGGTAGAATTCACATAAATGATAGCATGTCATTGAACTGAACCCTTCCAGTAGTCAAGTATGTATTTAACATTGCCATTGGTTGGGAAGTAAAGGTGGGTTGGTGTAGTGGAGTGGTTAACAGGATGGATGTGCCCGGGCTTGTGTGTTACAGATGAGGCCCATGAGGGTTAAGTTTTGCCCATCAGTCATTTCAACTCAGGTATGAATCTGCATTGTCTAAGACTCTTTTAAATGCTAGAATTTCTGAGGACTGTTTACCTTTTGAATTTGAATCTAGTCATATTATATATAATTTACTTTAAAACACAGGTTTGGAAATGCCAATCACATTCATATAAGTAATACCCTTTATCACTCAGGATTTAACAAAATTCAGTCTCACAATGAACACAATGTAATAAGATGATCTTCGTAATAAGATGATTCTCCAATTTTACTTTAAGAAAACAAGATTTGTGTATATAATACTTACATGTTATTTAAGTACTTTTTCTCTAGAGACACACTTGAACAAGGAATTTCCCGGATTCTCTCTTGGTAACAATTTTTGTAAGTATCCATATTTAAAAATGTAGATTATCAATAAGTAATATTTTTCATAGAAATAACCTGAAGTAGATCAGAAGAACATAACAACTGTTTGTATGTTATTATCTGGATTTTTTTCATAATTTTGCTTCTCTGGAATGCTCTGGAGTTCTCTTGGTGTTTTGAATGAATGAAAAGCAAATGTTTTTAAGAAATATGCTCTTAAGTGAACATTAGGACTAGACAGGTGGAATTGAGCATGGAAGGAGTTTCCAGTGTGTGGAAAACTGTTCCGACATCAAGCATCATGGTGAGAAATGGCAGAATGTTCTGGCTGCTGTGTATTCACATACCTTTGTTCTTCTTTCTTCTGTGTAAGAAAATATTTCCTTGAACCTTTGTCCTTAGGAAACTTATCATTCACATTCGACTTTACAAAGAGAGTTTCAGCTAATGGTTCCATTAACTTGTTTGTGGCATTCAAACAATTCGTATAAAATGTTCAAGTGGACCAGCAAGATGACTCAGAGTATAAAGGTGCTTGCCTTGAACCTGACGATGACCTCAGTTTGGTCTCAGACACACCTGGTGGAAGGAGAGAACTGACTCCTACAAGTTGTCCTCTGATATCATGAGTACATCATGGCATGCATTCAATCTCACCCCCAAAATAAATAAATGTAAAAAATAAACCAAAATGTCCAAGTGATATTCCTGAAAATGAGTATGAAAGTATCTAAGTGCCAGGAGGAAACCAGAACGGTATGCAGGAAAGCAGATGCATTCTGCTTACGTGAAGGCCATTTCCTCAGTCCTTACTCGTGATGCCAAAGCTCAGTTAATTTTCTCAGATGTTGTAAGACAGTCTCACCCCACACAGGAGCCTGAGTTGTCTTTGGTTTGGGAAGAAAGATATTTGGAGATCAGGATTTCAAGGTACAGATGAAAGATGCTTCAGCCTCTTTGAACTGCCTCTTTATTCTCAGTGAATTAGAGACCCTTACTTGGTGTTTGTAGGAAGGAAGGAAGATAGAGAGATGGCTGGAACACACTCTGCTGAACTCTGACAGTTCTGACATGTGTTGCTGATGACTGGCAAATCCAAGCCTTATCTTCACTTGTAGGGTGCTCCCATGTCTGTAAAGCTCTTTTAAGAAATTAACGGCATGATGGTACACATATCCCAGCACTCAGGAGACAGAGGCAGGCAGATCCCTGAGAGATGGAGGCCAGCCTGGTCAACATAGCAAATTCTGTGCCAGTTGGAGGTACAGGGAGACCCTGTCAGAAAGAAGGAAAGAGAGAGAGAGAGAGAGAGAGAGAGAGAGAGAGAGAGAGAGAGAGAGAGAGAGAGAAATTAATGTTAATCAAGAAATCTTGAAGTTGAAGAGATGGTTCAGTGGTTAGGAGCTATCTGCTATCTGCTTTTTCGATTCCCAGCACCCACATGACAGTTAACAACCATCTGTGACTCCAGTTTCAGGGAATCCAATGCCCTCTTCTGACCTCTGTGGACATTGTAATGACACGGGTGCACTTACATACATGCAGGCAATATACTCATACACACAAAGTAAAAATAATAAATAAAATATTTTTTAAAAAGAAATAACAGCTTTGTCAGAAGTAGTTTCAGTAAGGAAGAATTATGCAAAGAAATAGAGAATAATAGTGAGCCAGAAACCGAAATATGTAACTTAAAAACTAACTTGGACTAGCAGCAGAGTATGTATTTATTAGTTTTGCTATTTGAGTTTTTAAATATAATAAATATAATGTATTTCCAATTTTTTGTTTCTAAGAAAGAATTTTCTAAACTTGTAATTTATTCTAAATATGTGGTTGTATTTCAGAAATAATCTGCAACCATTGCAAAAGTAGATGGTCCAGACTGTTCTGCTTAAAATGGTCTGAAATTTTCTTAAGTTTTTATTAAATTTTCCAAACATTGTTAGTATGAAATGAATGCAAACACTTAATTTAATTTTAAGTCACACAGACCATTAATAGTTAATGGGAAGGAGCTGCAAACAAGAGATGTTAGCCTTTTCTTATGGAAGTCAGTTTTTGAAATATAGTTTACAGGAAGAAATTATCATTAAATTTATTCTTAGTGCTCATGTTGTGATATTTGTAAGTAATTTTTCTTTCTTGTAAACAACTATGTTATTTTTAAAAGATTTTCATTATGTGCTAAGTGCATACAATATCTTAGCATTCTACACATTTTTGTGGCAATTCTTACACACTGTTTTTTGTTTGTGTACTAGTTTATGAAAAATTGAGAATGTGTTTTGATTCTATTCAATTAAGATATGAGTTTAAAGAGACCTAATGCAGTGGACCACGTTGCATGATTTTGCTATGGCAGCCGAGTCTCAGATGTCATCATGACATTCTGAGTCTCTCTTACCTTCTCAATGTGGATGCTCCTTTAAAGTTTCCAAGGGTCTTTGTACCCAGTGTCACTTGAGCCTCACAAAGGTGAAACTAAGGGATAAAAATGTAAAGCAGGTAGGTGATGTACTAAGTTGTTCATTGGGGCAGTGGTGCAGCCTGGCCCTGAGCTGGCTACCCTTTCTCCTGTTTTCTTCTTTTCTTGGCATGAAACAGGTCATGGTTGGGGTCTGATCATCTGAGCTTTAGTTTTTGCCAAGCTTATCAAGTCTTGGCAGCTCTACCTGGAGAATCCCAAGAAGCAAAAGCATCCTTGCCAGAAATGTGCCATTCATGTGTCAGGGGTTGCTGAGAGCTGTGAATTTTAGCATTTTCTGCATAATGGAATCACCAGCAGAAATACTGTCATGATGCCTGGGCTTTTAAAACTCTCACAGTGATGACAATGTGCTACCAGGATGAAGAGCCATAACAGAAGAAATAACTCATATTAGATGTGAGACTCTACAAAGGACAAACTAGGGGTGATGGTGCCCAGGGTTCTTTTTAAACATTAATGGTGGTTAGAGGGTTTCAACAGTTCAGTTCTGCTGCTGTGTACTCTCTTAACCAAGTTCTCATGAGGGAATCGCCATCTAGGATTGCTGTATGAATCATGTAAGCAGTAGTTTTGTTTGGAGGATTTCTTATGGTTATTCTGTGTAACTGTAAGTCAGGCTTATGAGTTTTACAGCATTAGGGTTCTGTTTAACAAATGTTTATCAAAAGTACCTACTGCAAATGAGCCTGGGTTGAGAATACAGAACCAGAAAGGAGAAAGTCACAATGTTTTCCCACAAAAGATTCCAATGAAGCGGGAGAAACGGAACAAACACAGAGCCTAACAATTTTCACATATTATAGACACAGAGTGACTTTCTATGAAAGCTCCACATATTTTCAGACACATCACATATGGGTGACATTTGCTCTGGGTTTGAACAGCAAGGGATAGACTGGGAGGGGACAAGCTTCTCTGGAAGAGGGAACACAATGCTTAAGCCCATTTTCCTGAGGTAGTTGGACTGTGACACTGGACATGGGATAGTTCCAGGAAACTAGGAATATGGAGAGCCTTAGGGAAGTGAGGTCAATTTGAAAAGACCATGAAAACCTACCCTCTGAGGGGAGTAGGAAAATGGAGACACAAGATGTCCCTTTCCTGGGCTTCCTCAATAAATCTAAACTTGACCACTAATTCCATTTGAAGGAAGTTTTCAGAATGGCCCTCATGTGCATAGTGTACATTTTGTAGGGGTTAAAGGAGTCTTAAGTAAGATCTGGTGGATTCCAGTTCTAGACATTTAATTAACTTGCTTCATGTGGGAGCATAGGCCAGTCCATTAGTCCCTGTGGACTACATTGTCCTTATCTGCAAATGTCACACAAGGCTCTATGAGACAACTCCTTTCCTGGAGAGAAATAATATTTATTCTCTCATTAATAAGGTCCCAATAACAAACCAAAGTATAATTCCACCAAAGTTCACCCTAGGGAATAAATGAGTTTATTGGGCTTTACTTAGAGAGCATGAATCAGGGTTTACTAGATGAAGCATGGGTGATCAGATCACAAACAAGCTGCACTGAAATCCTAACCCAGCTTGGATGATGACCTTCCACAGAGCTATGTAGATAGCATCTCCTTCAATGAATCTTCCCTAGCCTATATAAGCTAGCTCTTCTTGAGAACTGAGGCCACAAACAGTTAGGGCAGAGTCACATACAAACATCTGGGAGGAGTGGCTGGAAATGCAGATAAGGGTCCAATGATCCTCCCTTGCATCCTCCTTTTATGAAAAAATGCCAACTGTCATCAATTCTGATTGCAATGGACTCTTGCAAGTAGGCACATCCATCTAATAAAGCTGGCAGCTGCTTTGCTCAGAGGACCACAGTCTGTAATAGAGCCTTTCTCTCAACTCCAGAAGCACATAATAGAAATGACTTATAAATTATATGCATTTCAGATTATGAGCTTTTAACTCTTTCCCAGTATCACACATCATGTTAATGACAATACTGGCTCTCAAAACAGGACAAGTGGCAGTGTGGCTAGACATGAGCATTTTTAACTCTGTCACAGATTCCTTCTGTCCTCTAGCATTCCTATTTTATTGGAATTTTATTGATGTAATGACATCAGGGATGTGCGAAGTAGTCTGTGACTTCTTCTCACTTACAAAACCCATGAACTCTTCTCAACTTGTTTCTGTTGTGTCCATCAGCTAATTGGTGGGCAGATCAATTTAGTAACTATCAATAATGGCATGTAACTAGTGTTGTGTGCTAATGACACTCTGATGTCTGTCCTTCCAAGACATTATATTCATTACAGAATATATATCCTACATATATTTTTCTCCAGAAATGAAGCCATTTGAGATTTCAGTGGTTTACAAATACAAACACTACAGATTTTGTAACTATTTTTGAGGATTATTAACTGAAACTCTGAAAGCTGCTTCCTATAACCATCATCTAAAAAAAAGGTAAACTTGAAAAAACTAGCTTAATGATAAGTTTAATATTTTTACAGGGCTCATGATTTGAATTGGTAACTGCATGACTTTTGTGTCATAGAGCACAGGGTATGGAAATAAACAAACCAAAGTGGTTTAGTCTATGTTCACTCAACAATCAACAGAGAATACTTTTGTGATCAAATGTGTACGGGGGGGGGGGGTGTACCCTACTCCATGCAAACAGTTCTCCAGTGAAGTTTCTAGCAGACACCAATCATTTGTGCTGCATACAATCCCACAAATGTTTTAGAATTCTTACTGATTCTAAGCCTGTCTGACTGTTTGCCCTTGTGGATGAAAGCAGCATGGACAACACCATTTACATTGAAGAAGAGGGTTAGTACTGTCCTCATTTGATGCGGACAGGCATGCCCTCTTAGACCTTTGGGACTTAGGAGTTTTCCATTCAGCATCTGGCACTCACTCTCTTTTCAGATAGCACTGGAAATATCAAGTTTCCTCAAGTTTCTTTCATCCTCAAAACCACATTGCTTTGTTCAGCTTCTCTTAAAAGGTCAGTGTGAATGTCAAGTCTCCTGTGTTTCTGTTCAGCCCTCTAAATGCATGAGACAGTCTTTACAATAGCTTTCCTTTGGTCAAATTTTATTTCAGAATGAAGCTATTCCACGGCTCTGCAACACCAGAAAAAGATGTTCAGTGTCTCTCTAAATGAGGGAATCAAAAACTATAATCACATTTTTTTCTACTCACCACATGGGTAAAAATCATGGAATGCTACAAAAGAAACCTTCTTAAATTGTTCACAGATGTACAAGTTGTTGACATATCTTGCTATGCTATATAATTATTACAGAAGTAGACATTTGTATTGCTTATAATTAATTATATATGAGCTGGTTGATAACTTTTATAATTTTCTTACTACACAAAAAAAAATCTTTACACACAATTCATTTCCTTGGTATATTATTTGCTTACAAAATAGGGACTAGTGTCAGGTATAATAGCTTTTCAAAAATGGCCACAAAGAATTCCAGTTCATCTAAGTCCCTTCAAGATGTGGTTTTACTGTTGTTTTGTTTCATGAGTCAGGGTCTCACTATGTAACACAGGATGGTCTAGAACTCAAGATCCTCCTGCCTCGTCCCCTCCAGTACTGGGATTACTGTACACATCACCGCAATCATGATAGGTTTTTTGAGCATCTCCCTGTAACCATGTTCCTGGTTTCTGGGTTGGTAGTGTGACTTATTTTGGCCAATGAATGCTATGACTACCACATTTGCTAGATTTAATCCTAAAACTCAAGAATCCTTGCAGACTTTACTAGATTTCTTTCTTTCCTTTTTTTTTTTTTTTTTGAGACAGGTCTCACTATGTAGCCCTGGAAGGCCTAGAACTCACAGAGATCCACCTGCCTCTGCCTCCCAAGTGCTGGGATTAAAGCATGCACTATCACACCCAACCCCTTTACTAGCTCTCTTATAAACTTGCTGAGTGACTTCACACAACTCTAGACTAGGCGGCTTGAGATCCAGAGCTTCATACCATGAAATCCTGGCCAATAGCCAGCCATCTCGAATCAACTTGGCAGGTAGCCTATCACAGTCATAAGAATTAGCCCAACTGAGAGCTGAAGAATCATCTGGCTTAGTTCAGCTCATAGTGCTGACCCACAGTACTATGAACTAAATAAACGGGTATTATTATAAAGGCTATGTTTTGGAGTGATTTGTGATGCTCCTAACTACTAATCTCAGGTAACTTTATTATAAATCTTCCCAATTGCTTAAAAGTTTGAATTCATGCCCAGCATGGTGGTATACACCTTTAATCCCAGCACCTCAGAGGCAGAGGTAGGTGGTTCTCTGCAAGACCAGCCTGGCCTACATAGTGCGTTCCAGAATAGTTGGAGCTATAGAAAGACCTTGTCACAAAAAAACAAACAAACAAGCAAACAAACAAACAAAAAATAATTCATTCCTTCCATGAATAGTACTATTTATTTATTTATTTATTTATTTTGGGTTTTTGAGACATCTCACTATGTATCCCCACCTGGCCTAGAACTTTCTATGTAGACCATTCCAGACTGGCCTCAGTCTCACAGTGATTCCCCTGCCTTCTGAGTGATATGATTAAAGGTGTGTACCAGCACATCCAGTAATTTTTATATTTAAAATTAATATAGTTTTATTATAGAAAATTTGAAAAATAATGACATACAAGAAAGGGAATAAAAGTTTATGATGTATTACTCCAAGACAACTCCTGATAACACTTTGGTGTATATTGTTCCAGTCCATTTTCTACATGTAGACTTCCCTTATTGAATTTTTGTGAATTTCATAAAATATTTTGATGATATTTAGATCCCCTCCCCTATAAGCATCCTGCTTATCATCCCCATCCAAATTTATATATGTCTCATATATATGTCTTAATATATATCTATATCTACCTATAGATTATACATTAAGACCTCTAGAGTCAAATTTGTTCATGCCCTTTCATGGGAGTTCATCTGCTGCAGACTGGTCAATCTACCAAGAATCTCCCTTTTAAGTGAGACTAATTCCCCCCACCACCCCCAGCAGCCACTGGTTGCCAGTTCTTCCTCAGGAAGGGTTGGGGTTTCTTGTCTACTTCCTTGTACTAGACACATTAAAATTTTTATTGTTTTTTTAAATTTTATGTACATGTACATAAGTGCTCCCATGTGTGCAGCGCCTGCAGAGGTCAGAAGAGGGCATTGGATCTCCTGGAACTGAAGGTAAGGACTTTATCTGCTGTACGGGTGCGGGGAACCAAACCCCAGTCTTCTGGAAGAGCAGCCAGTTCTCTTAACTGCTGACCCTTCTCTCCAGCGCCTAGACACATTTTTATATTATCTTATCTTACATGTTCTTTTCTAAATAAAAAATTTGCTTTTGAACATTCCTGAAAACTTTTCCATGCAATTCACAATTTACAGTTTTAAGATGTTTGCTTAGTAACCTATTTTACAAAAACAATCATTAGTTTTAAGATACTGTTAACCTAAAAGCTCAGTGGAAATTACTTACCATCATGAATAATGATGTAATTATCATTGTTCATATACTACTCTTCCCACCAATAGTGCATAAGTGTTCATTTTATTTAACTATAGCCCACACTATACATTTAAACTGAAGGAAAAAAAAAAACACTAGTTGTGTCCTGTTAGCTGAAAAATGTTAACAATGCATACACATCATTAATTGGAATTCAACTGTGTTCACTATTCTTTCTTAGAGTAAAACTTACAGTGGAATATTCAAATGTTACTTAAGTCATTGTATGAGCTTTAAATCTAAAACTCAAATTCTCACCATGGACCCCAGGAAGTTCCTTCATTCTCTCTGTCAATTCTCACTCTCACCTTCCAAGGGCAATCATTTCTGTCATTCTTCGCACTATAGATTAGTTTAGCCTATTCTAGAAGTTTATCTAGAACTAAACTTGCTTAAAACTTCTTTAAGTGGAATGTGGTTCATGCCTGCAATCTTAGCATGCAAGAGGCTGAAGCAGTTGGAATGGGATACATGATCAATTCTAGGCCTGCCTGAGCTAGTCTGAGATCCTGTCTCAAAAACAAAACAAAACTTTCATTAATCATAATGTTCTTAAAATGTATCTATATTTTTACATCTGCGTAGTTTCTTTCATTTTCTTCTTTAGTAGTATTCCACTGTATGAATGTACCACAGTAGGTTTAATCACACTTCGGTGGATAAGCACCTGGGCCATTTCCAATCTTAGACTATTGTAATACATTTGTTGTGAATGTTCTTATGTGATTGACTTTCTGATAGGTATGCTTTCATTTCTCTTACATAAATAAGAATGAATTTGTTAGGCTGGTATGTAAATGTATGCTTAGTTTTATAAAAATTGTGAGAACTTTCTCCAGAGTGGCTATAATAGCCCCTCCAGAACTAAGCGATATGACAGCTACTTGGCCGTTTTGCACTTACAGTCTTTTTAATTTTGCCCACAGTGGGGTAGCTAGTCTTTTTAAATTAATTTTGGAAAAGTTAACATATTCATATACATATGTTTTATGTATATATACATATATATGTATAGATATATAAAATTTCGAAGGTACTAAGGACAATACAAGTAAAAGGTACATCTTTAACCTATCCTTTACCACAGTTTCTATAGATAGTCTATGCACATTAAATTATGAACAAGAATACACTCATATTCTTTTAAGAGGCTTTTGCATAAAATGATGTCTTGTTTTCCAATCTAACTACATCCAGATTTATGTACGTAGTACTTAGCCAGTTCTGCCTTCCGTCATTCAGGGTGTCCCTGAACTTTGGGCATTGCCAAAAGTACTGCAAATGGTTTTCTAAATGTGTGTATACATCTCTATAAAGTTTGCCATGTGTGATCATCTTCTTAGAAGTGAGATTGGTGAGTGTGATGGCCTTTGTCTTCCCTAGCTAGGTTATAGTGGCCAGTTATTACAGTCAAGCACTAATCTAGGTGTTTCAGGTAAGAGAATTTTATGGATATTGTTAATATTTACAATCACTTTAATTTTAGGTAAAGGTTATCCTTGATAATATAATAGGCTTCATCTAGGCAGCCACGTCTTGAGAGTGAAGATAGATTTTCAGATAAAGGAGGACTCTTGTTTTAGACTGCAGGAACAATCCCTGCCTGAGTTCCTAGTCCCTGGCCTGCTCTTTTTTCTGTAGAGCCTCCACAATCCCTTAGAATAAAACTATTTTCCCGTGTATCCTACTTGGTTGGCTTCTTTGGAGAACACTGACTAACAGCCATTCAAGAAAGAAGATGAATATCCTGAATTCTGATGGGTATTGCCAAGTAGTCCTCTAGAGGAATTCAATAATTTATGTACCACAAGTCATAATAACAGTGTCTTTTTCTTCTACTCTTTTGCCAGCCGTATGATACTAAGCTTCCACGTACGTGAGCAGTTTAAGACAGAGTTTTCTTTTAAGTTTGTATTTCAATCATTAAATGTCTTAATATTTTAGCCATCCTATGCTATTTTAGCTATCATATGCTTTTTGTTTGATAGGAAGTAGGAACATTATTTTTCGCATCCTTGAGATCTTTTATTACCATGAATTCAGAAATCCATACATTTTCATACTACAAAACAATACCACTGTTAGGAACTATAAACATAGATATAGAAATACTTTAGTTTCCACTACAAACACATGTCTTTAGTAAACAGTTGACTAAGAGTCTCATGGGCATGTAGCTCATGTATTGTCTTATCTGTCTATTACCAATTAGCCTGAAATGTTGCTTTAATAAAAAATTAATACATGGCTAATTGTCTGATTCTTAATATTCATCAGGTAGATATATATGAATTCTTCTGCATATTAATGTGTGAAGAAAGAATTTATTCTGATATTGACTTTGTGTCTAGTTCCATCTAATGTTTTCTTCTATTCTTTCTTTTTTAGTACTGGGGATTTGGTCTAAGGTATCTTGCATGCTAGGAAAGTACTCTACCACTGAGTTTCATTCCCAAATCTAATATTTTCTTTCATGTAAGAACAGTCACAAGATAAAGGAAGCAATGTAGATGTTGAAACTTCTTTATTTACATTGTTAAATTCATCTACTAATGAGAATGCTTCTTTTAGCACTTGAAAATGACCTGTAGTGCTTAATAAAACACAAATTCCTGTCTCTCATCCCTGCTTCAGAAACTGACTCAGTAGGTCTGGCATCATGCCCCAAATTCACATTTCTTAACCAACTTTAAGGTGCTACAACTGCTGTTCTCCAGAGAACACTTCAAATAAAATTGTACCAATTAGCTGGGTGACATGGCCAAGATACTTTCGAAGCCTATTTAGAGCAGCCCTGTTTGCCATCGAAGGCTTCCTTGTCTCATCTTAAGTTCTATTCAAAAGCCTTCCACGTTTCATCCAAAGTTTTCTCATGTTATACCTTGTCATATCACATATTACCTTAAATTTGCAATTATACCATGCATACATTCCTTTTTCTACATTAATATGTGTGTGGGCAATAGTCCTCTTGATTAGCTGCAGTAGAATTCGTGGTATTCAGGCAGTGTGTACTTGTCCCAGGTGTCCCTTGTAAAAACCTCTCTCTTTTATAATAATGACATATTTACATGAGTCAATAGTGGAGAGGAACAAACAGAACGTTTCTGAGCCTTCCCTGCAGTTAAATTTCATCCTAAGGCAAAGAGAATTAAGGACCTGTCATGTGCGATCTCCCAGGAACTTGTTTATGAGGGAACTCTCTGACACTTTTGTGTCCTCTTCTTCGTTTCCTCCTTTTGTGGTTTGGAGTGGGTTATCATCATCATGAACAGTAAAGTTAAGGCCACACAAATAGAAAATGGAGAGAGTCCAGGTCTCTATTACAAGGGAATGTTTTACCATTTGGCTTTATAAGAAAACTACTCATTGTTGTAAGTGGTTGTTGGTCTTAGTTTTCTATCATTTGCAGCTGAAACTAATCTTAACTAACTCAATGAGTCATTAGAAGTGGTGTCTAAATAGCAAAGAATCCCTTGTTCTAATTCACTGAAACATACCTCCTCCCCCTGCCCTGTCTCATTTTTGTGGTTGTAGGATGGTAAACATTCGGTTGCTTCCTCCTTATCTTGCCAATGTCTTCACACATCTAATTGACCAAGACATGTTCTCATGAATTCACTAATTTAGTACATTCTGTTTCTATTGCCACATAATAAATAGTGTGCCTGTGCATACATGATTATGTAATTATATTCATATAAGCCCTAGGCAAACACATTTATTTACTTAACATTAGCCTATTAATAGTACTTTTCTAATAGGTTTTCTTGTGGCTTCCTTGTCTAAGAGTCTCATTCATGAGAGAAGTCTGCTTCTATCACCTTCCTCTTCCTCTGTGTCAGTACCTTTTCCTGCTCCCCAAACTGTCCATACTAGTTACTTGTGCTATTGCTGTGATAAAACATTTGACAAAAGCAACTTACAGAAGGAAGGATTTATTTTGACTCACAGTTCCAGAGTACAGTCCTGGTCAACTAGGGAAGTCTTTGTGGCATGAACTTGAGGCTGTTGGTCAGATTGTACATGTAGTCAGGAAACAGAGAGAAATGAATGCTGGTGCTCAAGTTCACTTTCTCTTTCATTCAGTCAGAACCGCAGCCCAGGGAATGGTGCCATTCTCCCACCCGAATTAACCGAATGTAGATAATTCCTCTCAGGCATGCCCACAGGCTTGTCTCTTGGGTGATTCTATATGTCAATATTAATCATCCCACTGAGGTGGGAGCTAACTCTCTATAGATAGTAAGGTCAAAGTGTCCACAGTGAAAACCATAAGTTGTAGTTACAGTAGGAACAGAGGCAGAGTCAAAGGAATGTTAAGGTTAAAGTGGTAAGGCCAGTAACACTAGGAGTCTGTGGCTGACTGTGAGATAGTCAAGTTGACCTGACAAGAGGTAGACAGAAACTGTCAGTAGCAACGCCAGTATCAGTGGGCTCAGTAGGTGGCTCACATGAGACTCCCTGGAGAGCATCTGATTCTTGTCTGACTTAGGCCTCTGTGGGAACTCCTGAATAGCTGGACTAGAGCCATCTGGTTCCTCCAATATAAAATCAAAAGAGAGAACCTGAAACCTAGACCTTTTCATACCAAATAAGAAAATAACCAAGGCATATAAGTATCCAAACAGAATTAGACTTCAACTGAACAAAATAACACTTGAGTCTCACATCAGAATAAAAAACAACAAAAGAAATACACATGCCAATATCACAGTGAAAAAATAATAATATGAAAATCCCAAATAATAAGTCCACACCAGACATCACCAGTCCAATAGAAGAGTTGTACAGCAAGAATCCCAGGACACAGAGTTTAAAAGAAAAATCATAAACATGATCAAAGAATTCAATGAATTTAAAGAACACACAAACAAACAAATCAAAGAACTAAAAGAAGATAGGGACACACTTCTGACTGAATTCTCAAAAGAGAGAAATAATAAAAAAAAACTCAGGCCAAAATGAAGAAGGAAGTAAAACACTCAATAAGATAATTAGAAACTATAGGAGAAACCCTCACAAATAGAATTAATGAAATGGGCAAGAGACTATTAAGACCGGACAATAAAGGTGAAGAATTGGACCACTCATGC
Source organism: Eospalax fontanierii (assembly GCA_035773235.1). Lineage (NCBI taxonomy): Eukaryota > Metazoa > Chordata > Mammalia > Rodentia > Spalacidae > Eospalax > Eospalax fontanierii. The sequence goes on along the minus strand of CM069530.1, from coordinate 63,111,548 downwards.
AAAGATTATGAAAAGTTTAAAAAACAAGGAATAGAATATTCAGGAAATGTGGAACACTATGAAAAGGCCAAATTTATGCATCATAGGTGTAGAGGAAGGAGAAGAATCTCAGGATAATGGAATTGACCAGATTTTCAACAGGAATGTAGAAGAAACTTTCCCAAAATTAAGGAAAGACATGCCCATTCAAATACCATTCACATAGAACACCAAATACACATGACTCCCCATAGCACATCATAGCAAAATCAATCAGAATTACAGCTGACTTTTTGACACAAACTATGAAAGCCAGAAGAGCCTGGAACAAAGGATTCCTGATACTAAATGACCATAGTTGATAACCTAGAATACTTTACCCAGCAAAAATGTCTATTATAGTTGAAGGGAAAAGAAAAATCTTCCATGACATGAATAGGCTGAAAGAATTCATGCCCAGTAAACCAGCCCTCCAGAGGATACTTGAAGCAATACAAAGAGCTGAAGAAAGAAACAGCTATGCCCAAGGGGCAACAAAAAGAAACTAAATGAAGGTATATATGTGGAAACACAAAGAAAGACTAAGAATGTGAACAGAAATTAAAATGACAGGAACCAAAACAATAATAATAATAACTTTAAATATCAATGGATTGAATGCCACAGTGACAAGACACGGGCTAGTTGAATGGGTTAAGAAACAAAACTCTATCTTTTTGTTGTCTGCAAGAAACTCATTTCATCTTCAAGGACAGGCACTACCTTAAGGTGAAAGAATGGGAAAAAATATTCCCCAAAAAATGGCACTAAGAAGCAAGCAGGAGTTGTCATTCTAGTATCTGACAAAATAGACTCCAAACTAAAACTAATCAGAAGAGATAAAGATGGTCACTTCATTCTTATCAAAAGAGCAGTGAACCAAGAAAATGGTACAATCATGAATATATATGTACCAAACTCAGTGCACCCAACTACATAAAAACAGAACTACAGGACTTCAAGACACAGATTAAACACAACTAACTAGTAAAGGGGATGTTAAAACCCCACTGTCTCCATTAGACAGGTTAACTGGACAAAGAATAAACAGAGAGACATCTGAATTAAACAATAACATACATCAAATGAACCTAACAGACATCTACTGAATATTCCACCCCAGCACCAAAGAATATACTTTCTATTTAGCACCCCATGGAACATTCTAGAAAATCTACCACATACTGGGACACAAAACAAATCTAAATAAATACAAAAAATTGAAATAATTCCATGCATTCTGTCAGACTACACTGCAATAAAGCTTAAAATCAATACCAGAGAATCCTAGTAACTACATAAACTCATGGAGAGTAAACAACACACTCCTGAATGATGAATGGGCCAAAGAAAAAATTAAGAAAGAAATAAAAGTGTTCCTGAAATTAAAAGAAAAGGACAATGCAACACAACAAAACACTTTAAAAGCAGTCTTAAGAGGGAAGTTTACAGCTCTAAATGCCTACATTAAAAATTGAGAAAGAGTACAAGTAAATAACTTAACATTGCAAATCAGGACTCTTGAAAGGGAACAACAAATGAAAAGCAATCCAAGCAGAGAAAAAGAAAGAACAAAAATTAGAGGAGAAATTAATGAAACAGAAACCAAGAGAATAATAAAAAGAATCAATGGATCTAAGAAGTGGTTCTTTGAAAAGATAAACAAGACAGAGAGCTCCTTAGCCCAGTTAACCAAAATAAAGAAAGAGCAACTCCAAACCACCAAAATCAGAGATGAAAGAGGAAACATCACAACAGACAACAAAAAGATTCAGAACATTATAAAGGGATACTTTAAAAATCTATCTGCTATTAAATTTGAAAATGTAAAAGAAATGGTTGCATATCTAAAATCAGCAAAACTAAACCAGGAAGAACCTTGCACAAAAGTCAATACCACATAGATCAAAGACCTCAATCTGAACTCTGAAGCTCTGCAACTTTTAGAAGAAACCTCCAAGATATATATGTAGGAAAGGACTTTCTAAATCGGACATCAGTTGCTTAGGAATTAAGGTCAAGAATCAGCAAGTGGGACTTCATTAAACTAAAAAGCTTCTGTACAGAAAAAGAAACAACCAAGGAAGTGAAGAGAAAATCCAGAGTGGAGAAAATATCACCAGTGGCACAACTGACAGAGGTTTAACATTCAGACTATTTAAAGAATTCAAAAATCAAAGAATCAGGAAAACAAGTGACTCAGTTAAGAGATGGCTAAGGATGTGAACAGAGAGTTCTCAAAAGAACAAATAAAGGTGGCTAAGAAACACCTTTAAAAGTGTTCAATGTTGTTAGTAATTAGGGAAATGCAAATTAAAACCATTTCAAGATTTCATCTTAGTCCAATCAGACTGGCTAAGATCAAGAGAACAAATTATTTGAAATGCTGAGAGGATATGGGGATGGAAAGGCTCATTCACTGCTGGTAGAATTGCAAGAACAACCTCTATGGGAAGCAGTGTGGCAAACTCCTGAAAAACTAAAACTTAACATATAATTTGACCCAGTTATACCATTCCTTGGCATATATCCAAATTATTCATCCTATTACAGAAATCTATGTTTGTTGTTGCTCTTTTCACAATAGCTAAGAGATGGAAGCGTCCTAAGTGTCCCTCAGCTGACAAGTGGATAATGAAAACGTGGTGCATTTATACAATGGAGATCCACTCAGCCGGAAAAAAAAAGGGACAAAATCATGAAATTTGCAGGTAAATGAACAGAACTAGAAACTGTTGTGCTAAGTGAAGTAACACAGAGTCAGATGTGTATTCTCCATATGTGAATTCTAGCACCATATCCTTATATGTGAGTATAAGTCCTGATGTAATTGCAGGAACCAGGATAATGGAAAGGAGCCAAAGAGTTAAAAGGAAGGAAGGAACTTGGGAAAGAACAGTAGGAGATGGGCATTACTAAGGAAGAAATAGATAAAATAGGGGTATTTATTTCAATGGGAGGAGGGAGAGAGGGCTATACAAGGAATTTGGGGAATAAAAGGAGAGGGATCTCTGAGGTGGGACCATTAGGAGACTGGTATTATAGAGGGAGAAATGGGGAAATCTGGGACACTTTAAAGGGGGAAGGCATGGAGGAAGGGTTAGACAAGGAGAGAGGAGAAATAAATGATGCCTAACTAGTGTAAAAAAAAAAAAGAGGGAATCATATGAGTCCAACAAACTAATGACAAATTACACATAAAATGTCTCTGTATTAGTCCATGTGTATAGCTGAAGGCTACATAACAAGAAGCACTGCCAAACAAGAAAAACCTTCCTTTGAGTTATTGGCCAGGGTCGTCCAAGAGAGTCCCAAAATTAGACAGACTCTTGCCACAGTCCTTGATTGCCTCTCAGAGCTTGAAGGTAAGACCCTATTGCTGAAGACAGGACATACTTCAGACACAGGATTTTGCACAGCGGAGCTGGAACTGACCTGGAAGCCATCTCCTCTGAGGGCTAGCTCTCATAGCTTTGGAGAGCACTATGCAAGTTGCTAAGGGAGAGCATCATTCATTGGTCCAACACCAGATTAAAGACCAAATAACTACATTGATGATTAACACCACCCATAATATTGGTATAGTAGTGACACTTTTATCTTAGAGGCAATCAACCTAATTAGGCTAAAAGGCCCTCAATGGGAGGAAACGTATCTGTGGTACTGTAAGCATAGCCATATTCACGTGACTGAAGAGCTCATAGATCTTACAGAAAACCCCGACTATCACATCTCTAGATTGATGTAATTTCTTACTATGTGCAAAATATGTATCTTTACAGACAAATATCCCAGTCTTCAGTCATCAAAGAAGCTTCTTTTGCAGCAAATAGAGACTAATAATATAGAAAACCACAACTGGTCACACCCATTGTGAATTTCTCAAACCTAAGTGGCACATCTAAAATGCAACCTCTACATCTAGAACTCACAGAACATAGAACAAGGGGTAAAGAGGTCACTAATGATTCTCCCAGTTCTCATTAATGAAGTTCTCTAATGCAACATAGGCCCAGGAACACAAAAGGTCAAAAATGGCCAAAGTATAGAGATTAAGAGTATGCAGAATGCTGGTCCTCCTATATTAAACTTCACCCACCTAGGACTTGGACCATTGTGGAAGAGGGGGTGGGAAGACTATAAGATCTAGGAGGAAGTGCTTGATCATATGGAAATAAGATTCTACAGGCTCCTGGGACCTTGCTCATATGAACTACAGCAATGGTGTCAGCATACACAAGACCCATGCAAACTCAAGCAGAGAAAATCCCCGCACAGAACTGGGGAAATAGACAACAGGCTTCAATTATAGATGAAGAAATATTGGCAACTGATTGCTGCTGGGTGAGGAAGAGCTGATCTTCCTAAATCGAGAGATTCTAGATCGGCTGACTAGAGCTCAGTAGATAAACCTGCACTGATGAAGGTCTGGAAACATTAACTTGACACAATAGACCTTAACACAAATGACAGAGGGAATACATGAATTCCAGTGGGGGGATTAGGGAAGTGCTATCAGGGAAGGTGATATAAAAATTACTAAGATTGATTGAGATGTTGTGTATGCATTACACAAAAATTCAATTAAAACATTTTTTAAAGGATGATTAATTTGTGGGTGTGAGTAAAGCACCTACTCTCCATGTTAAGGTCCTGGGTAAGATCTCCAGCACAGAGGAAATAATTCTTTTAAACTATAAGAAAACTCATCATTCTTCTTAGTTCTTAAACAAGTAGAATTAAAATTACTGCTAGAAGAGCTAATTCAAAATTTTTCTTTAGATTTAGCTTGCTTCAGTCTCTCTGTTTCCTTCTTTTATTTTTGTCTATTTGCCCTGAAAAAACAAATGGATGTATGCTGTCTCTGCTAGAGAGACTGTTTCATTTTGTATGTGAAAATCATTGGTTTATTTTAAAGATATAGCTATTTATGTCAGGCATGGACTGCACACTCTTAATTCTAACACTCAGGAGGCAAAGGCAGGTGGATCTCTGTGAGATCAAGGCCAGGTTGATCTCTAAATAGTGACTCCTGGGCTAGCTGGAGCTACATAGTTAGACCTTGTCTCAAACAAAACAAGAAAAAAGAAACAGCTATTTACCATGCATAACTTGCTGAATATTGTATTTTCATTATAGATTCTACCTTTGAGCAATACAAAGGAATTATATACTTCATTTACTGATGTTTAGGTCTTGTTTTGATACTATAGTGCCACTTGTTTTGAGACTCTAAATAAATAATTGATTCAACAAATATTCAGTTCAACAGGTATGTTATTTAAATATTGTACCTAGGAACGTAAATAGATATTTTTATAAATATTTATGGATTGATTCTATATTATGCATAAAATATCATTAATATTACATATACGTAAATTCATATTTCAGTGTTCAAATCTCTGCCCTCAAAAGGGATATATCCCTTTTTCTCATTTTTATTGAGAACTTTGTATCCACATGTAATGTGTTTTGCTTCAGGACCTTTCCATCCACCCCAATCTCTCCCCAACCTCACCACTATTTCTTCCCAAATTCATGTGCTTTTTTTTTGTTTTTTAAGTCCCCTGAGTGCACTTAGTGTGCAAGGGTGTAGGACCATTTACTGGAGTGTGGGGATCCTCTCAGGGCCACATCCTTGAAGCAAACTGACTCTTCCTCACTCAGCCTCCATTAATTAGTATCATTTTAAAAATATTAAAAAATTCTACCTGTTGTATGTAAATTTATTTTGATATCATTTGATTATTTTAATTGGGACTTTTTTAGGAAGAATTTATACTTGAAGTTTTTTTTTTTTTTCTTCATATAAGAATCTTTCCCATTTTAAAAATAGAATGTGAGCTGTTAATAACTTTTTCGGAAATGGATCTATTTGGGGTTTCCTGATTTCAGTCTTTCTAGCTATGTTTTGCAAAGGCATTTAATATGCTGGGTTAGTATCATTCCCCTTTCCACCCTGGGAATCTCAGATTTCTATTTTGTTCATAGCTATGGTGAGAGAATGACTTTGACTTCTAAAGAAAAATCTGAGGCTTTAATCCCTAGAACTTGTAAATGTTAACCTATGGGGAAAAGGGTCTCTGCCAATGTTATTAAGAATGGAAAAATTATCCTCAACTGTCCTGGTCAGTATTTAACCTAAACTTAGCAGTTTTTATTAGAGAAAGAGGAAGGATCCCCCCCTCCACACACACACTGTCTATCTGTCTCTCTTACACACACACACACACACACACACACACATACACACACTGTCTGTCTGTCTCTCTTTCACACACACACACACACACACACACACACACACACACACACACAAGAAGATACTGGAACCGTGGAGGAAGAAGTGGGCATGAGACAGTTACAACCTGAATGATGCCAGTATCTGCCAGAAACCGAAAGAAACAGGAGAGCGCTCCTCTAAAGGGAGCACAGAGCTTCCAGCACAGTGATTTTCAGCCCAGGCTGGAGGAACTGTGAGAGGATAAACTCTGGATATTTTTTAAGCCATTAAGTTTACTTGTTACAGTGCCACTGGAAAGTAATAGTTACATTAAAAATTTTGGAACCCAACGTGAACAGATTTTTCTGTCAGAATATGATCAGCCTATGCAACGGTCATAGATGTAAGTTATGTGATTAAATTTTTTTAATATTATATTATTTTTATTTTTTTATGTGCATGAGTGTATTGCTTGCGTGTATGTAAGTGCACAGGTGTCTTGTAATGCTTGCAGAGGCCAGAAGAGGGAGTCGAATTTCCTGGGCCTAGAGTTAAAGATAGTTATTAGCTGTCAATGTGGGTTCCTGGAACTGAACCTGGGTCCTCTGCAAAAGCAGTCAGTGCTCTTAATTGCTGAGCCATCCCTCCAGTCCCCAAGTTATGAGATTTTTGTACTTATCTTACTGTTTATTTTTCCTTCCATCACTGCCTTTGAGGGATTATCCAGGCCTTTAAATTCTAAGAGTCAACATCAATTTCTGTTTTCTATACATGCTTATTATACAGTTAACTTAAAATGCATATTATTTTATTCTATAACTATTACTTTTTATAAGCAATTATTTAAACATTAACTCTAGGCTTGATTAATTATTAATTACTTCAACAATGCTTCCCATGTTTTCATTTTAATTTTTTATACTTTATGCTAATCTTTGATTTGAATAATTTTAAGAAATGCTTATGATAAATTAGAAATGTTTGCAGATAATGCTACAGAATATTCTTATCTCCCTTTCATTGATATTGATTCCATATGGAAAATGTAATCCTGTCTATAGCCATAGGCTAGCCTTTCCCGGGTTCAGAGAAAAAGCCTTGTGTGAAAGGCCACATAAAGCCTTAGTGGCGAAAATAACCTGTGCAATTTTCTCCCCTAAAAACAAGACATTCTTAATGAGTTTTGCAAAACTACACTACCATAAAAACTAATAGTACTCAATAAAATTATTTGCTTCTTTTGAATACATGTTCTTACTTATCTAAACTGAGGGTTAGATTTAGAAGACAGACAATACATACAGAGACTAGAATATAAAAATGATACAAATATTTCAACAAAAAGTACAATTAAATATCCTTCACTGGTTCATTTAGTACTATGTAAGTAATTCTTACCTCTGGATTTTGTTTTCTTTCTTTCTTTCTTCATTCATTCATTCATTCATTCATTTTATTTTATGTTGAAAGAGGTTCTTGATCTGTGACACAGACCAGCACCGAATTTAGGATCTTCTTTCCTTGGCTTCCTGAGTGCTGGGATTATAGCTGTGTAATCTGTAATCAGATGCCCAGTTGCCCCTGCATTTTGAATCACCAGGCTGTCTTCTGTTTTCTGAACTAGAGTTCTTGAAATCTTGCCTCTATCTTTTGTTTACTATCTTTTGGTTCAGTCCAAAAGTAGGCTAAGGTCAGCCAGAAGCCAGTTCCCAGGGGTTAATCACTGAATGATAATGTCTTCCCAAAAGGCTTTCAGACTATAACTGATTGTGAACACCCAATTTCTGGTTTATAGCTTATAGTAGAATCGCAACGAACTACTTATTGGTGGTGGTCAGTTATAAAAACCAATAAAATTAGAGAACAACATGGGCTATTGGAGTACATGTTACTATTTCATAAAAGAATGAGGATGAAAACATATCATGGGCAGTGAGGGCAATGATACTTCTTCAGGGCTTGCTTTCCCACTCCTGAATACATACAATTTCTAAAGCATGTAAGTTAAACACACTTTACTAAGAGTATGAATAATTTTGTTATTTGCAACTCTTTCCATGAAATTCTTAGAGTAGTCTTGGACTAAGAAATACTGAACATCAAACAACTATGATGGGGCTGGAAAGATGGCTCAGTGGTTAAGAACACTGGCTGCTCTTGTAGAAGACTCAGGTTCAGTTCCCAGCACCCACAAGACAGCTAGCAACCATCTATAACTCCGGTTCCAGGGGATCTGATACCCTCTTCTGACTTCTGCACGACATGAGCTCATTTCTGTAAGATGTGACTGATACCCCCAACAGTTTCATACTCAGGAAGATGGAAGGAAACCTGGAGCCAGAGTTTACAAAACATGCATGAGGAAAGACCAACTTGTACAACTTCTCAGAGATCTAAGCCTTGCAAATAGTTCCGATAAGATTCTAGACTCCAAATTCACAAAGGACATGGGGCTTCCTTAACAGATAAAGTTTAGGACTCAAGAATTCACAAACAGCTGTAAAAAAGTACTACTTCCTGGCCAGAAGCTTGCCTTAAACATCAATCAGATGTCATGGCAACCCCTTTCCCTAAAAGCCACGAGGGGGCTGAGGGTTTTCTAAGGCTTTGAGGACTGGGACTGGACAGGCTTCAAGACTTAGATTTGGACTGGAACTGGAACTGGCACTTGGGCTTTTGGGCTGAGCTCGCTCTCCTGGGGAGTTTGCGTCTCCCACTCTCCCTGAGGGAGCTCCTCCATCCCAATCTGGAGCCTGGCACACCAGCCCAGTTCTCTGGAGCCCCAGCCCTAAGATGGGGGTGAGGGGGCTAGCCTCCCTGAAGAGATGGGGAGGCTAGCCCCCAGGGAGGCTAGCGTTTCTCCACTCGTGGGTGTGGAGAAGCTAGTCCCATCTGGTCTTCTCTTAATAAAGCCGGGTCCTGTTAGCTGCCAGCGGAGTCTCTGGTCCCTTCTGTCTGCTGCGTCTCTCGAACCCAGAACCTTGCAATTTCCATACATATAGGCAAAACATTCATATGCACAAAATAAAAATTAAAAAATTTTTAGAAACAGCAGTAATAGTCATGAGATTTTTAAAGATGAAAGAAGGATTTTAAAAAATGAATTTCCAGGATCCCTCTGGGAAGTCTCAAAGATCATTCTTGTTGAAAAAGACATCATTTAAAGACGTGGTTTATTTGTTTATTTGTTTCTAAATTTAGAATCTGATCATGGAAAGACAAAAAAAAATCAAAAGAGTGATCTGAGTAATCTTGGTCACTTGACTAATCTAAGATCATGAAAGCCTGAGAATACTTTGAAATTGCAGTCTACCCTAAAGTCTCCTTTCAGTGACATTAAAAAAGGTACAATTTTTACTAGTGAGGCACAAATTGGAACTTTTAAAATTACTCAACACATTTAACATGTATATATATATATATATATATATATATATATATATGAATAACTGGATTAAGTTACTCGACACATTTAACATGAATAGATTGAGAAGAACTAAGGGAAGTGGAGGACTGAAGACAAGACATGCCAAGGGGACTGAAGTAGTACCCTACCTATGGAGGGGCTGTGGAGGATTCCTGTCCATGAAATGACTGAGGAGGCCTCCTACCCATCAAGGGACTGAAGAGGTATCCTACCCATGAACAAAGGCAAACCTCTGGTCATGTGATTATTTTCTAATATTGTATGTTTCCTTTTGAAACAAAATGATGTTCTGGTATCGTCTGGTATGATGTTGTCATCCTGATTTACTTTTGTCAGTGGTAAGTACCTGGCTTCAGCTGCCTCAACTATAAAATTGTGTCCCTCTAGGCACAGGAGATTGGATCAGGCCCCGAAGTCCCTAGGACATTTCCAGTTGAAACTCAAGAGAGCTGGGGGATGGTATTTCCACACTGGAAGACACAGATAGAAGATTAAGGAATGCACGTACACCTTCCTTCTGTGTGTGGAAAAGTCAGTCTTTGCTGTTAAAAAATAAAGTGATTGTTCAGGGAAACAGAGATGGTGATAAAGTGCCTTTCTTTTTCCTTTTCATGCTGAGGAGACAAAGAATCATGATAAGATTCTTGAGGCCAGCTACATTATTAAATGTTATATGTTTACATTGGTTTAAACCTACCTCACATGCTATAAATAGTAGATTCTACTTTGAGCTTAAAACAAAAGTAAATAAAGGGACTTTATTACCTGCAACCCTCCTCAAAAGCAAACTGACTTCTTGACAGATTTCTTAGGGGGTTCCTTGCTTAAGAATGGGTGTGTTCTGGGGTGGAGACTATACTCAGTGGGAGAGCATTTACCTGCCTTGTGTGAGGCTTTGGAATCAATCTCCAGTGCTACAAAGAAAGATAGAATTAACAAAAATCACATAATTATCTCAATAGATGCAGAAAAGACCCTTGACAAAATTCAACATGCATTTATGTTAGAAGTCATAGAGGGAATTGTATTGAAGGGGACATACCTCAACATAATTAAAACTACATACAACAAAAACACAGCCACTATGATTCTAAGTGGAGAAAAACTGGAAGGGTTTCCACTAAAATCAGGAACCTGGCAAGGCTGGCCACTGTCTCCACTCCTTTTTAATACAGTGCTTATAATTCTTGCTACAGCAATAAGATAAGAGAAGGAAGTTAAACTTCTCATCGGAAAAGAGGAGATCAAATTAACCCCTTTTGCAGATGATAGGGTATTATACCTAAGAGATGACAAAAGTTCATCAGAAAAGTCCTCAAAATGATTAACACTTTCAGTAAAGTGGCAGATTATAAAACTAATCTACAAAATCAGAAGCCTTTCTGTATACTAAAGACAAGCAATTTCAGAAAGAGTACATGGAAATCCTCCTATTCAAAATAGCCTAAAAAAAATCTTCAAACAAATCTCACCAAACACATTAAGTATCTCTACATTGAAAATTTTAATCTTTAAGAAAGTAACTGAAGAGGACAGTAGAAGATAGAAGGACCTCCCATGCTTATGGATTAGCAGAAATAATATTGTGAAAATGACCATCCTACCAAAAGCAATATATAGATTCATTGCAATCCCAATCAACATTCCCATGATATTCTTCACAGAATTAGGAAAAAGAAACATCCTAAAATTCCTATGGGAGCACAAAAGACCCTGACAACCAAAGCAAACTTGAGTACAAAGAGTAATGCAGGGAGGATGACTATACCACATTTCAAACCATCTTACAGAGCTACAGTCATAAAATATCATGTTACTGACACAAAAATAGACTGTAGACCAATAGAACACAATTGAAGACTCAAACATGAGTACACGCAATTTCAGTCACCTGATATTTGACAAAGGGGTCAAAAATTCTCACTGGAGGAAAGATCACTTCTTTAGCAAATGGTGCTGGAAAAACTGGATCTTCACCTGTAGAAGAATGAAAGTAGACCTCATCTTTCACCTTGCACAAAAGTTCTCTCCAAATAAATCAACTCTATCTGAAACCTGAAACTCTGAAACTCTTAGAAGAAAACATTTGTAGTAATTCTCTAGGACATAGGTGTAGGAAAGAACTTTCTAAATCAGAAATCAGTTGCTTAGGAATTAAGGTCTTTAATCAACAAGTGGGACTTCGTTAAACTAAAAGATTCTATACAGCAAAAGAAACAACCAAGGAAGTGAAGAGAAAATCCAGAGTGGATTTTCCCCAGTGAAACATCTGATGGAAGTTTAATATCCACAATATATAAAGAACTCAAAAAACAAAGAATCAGGAAAACAAGTGACCCTTAAAAGATGGGCTAAGGATCTGAGTGCAGAGTGCTCAAAAGAAGTAAAGATGGCTGAGAAACACCTTTAAAAGTCCTCAACATCATTAATAATTAGGAAGTAGAAATTAAAAGCATTTTAAGAGTTCATCTTACCCCAGGCAGACTGGCTAAGATCAACAGACCAATTAATACTAAATGCTGAAGAGGATGTAAAGAAAAGGGAATGCTGGATTCGCTATTCTTGGGATTGTAAACTCTTGCAGTCCCGATGGAAAGCAGTGTGGACAACTCTTAAAAAAACAAAAATGGACCTATCATTTGACCCGGTTATACCACCTCTTGGCAAATACCCAAAGGACTCATCCTGTTGCAGAGATACTTGTACATCCATTTTTGTTACTGTTCTTTTCACATTAGCTAAGTGTCCCTCAACTGACAAGTAGATAATGAAAATGTGCTACATTTACACAATAGAGTTCTACTCAGAGGTAAGAAAAGATGAAATCATGAAATTTGCAAGTAAATGGATGGAACTAGAAACTGTTATGCTTAGTGAAGTAACATAGACTCAGACAAAAAAAAATGACATATGTTCTTCATTTGTGAATCCTAGCACCAAATCCTTATATGTGAGCATGTATCTTGATATAACTTCAGAACCAGAAAAATGGAAAGAACCAGGGAGGTGAAGGGAAAGAAGGACGCTGAGAGAGTAACAGTAGGAGACAGGTGTCACTAAGTGAGGAATCGAAAAGGTGGTGTATGTATATGGAAGGTTCTACAGGGAACTACGGGGATAAAGGGAAAGAGGGATTTCGACAGAGGGGGGGCCTTAGGAGGCTGGTGTTATCAAGTGAGAAATGGGGACAATGGGGACACTTTATTTAAATGGGAAATGTATGGAGGAAAGGTTAGACAGAGAGACAGGGAGGGAGAGATAAATAATTCCTAGTTCCTGTAAAACACCACAGAGGGAATCCTATTCATTAACAGCCTAATGACAAATTACGCATACAATATCTCTACATGAGTCTGTGCATAGCTGAAGGCTGCATAAAGAGAAACAGTGCCAAACAGGAGAAACCTTCCTTTGAGTTGTTGGCCAGGGTCATCCAAGAGACTCCCAAAGTTGCTCAAAATCTTGCCACAGTCCTTGATTGCCTCCTAGAACTTGAAGGTAAGACCCTATTGCTAAAGACAGGACATACTCAGACACAGGATTTGGAGCAATGGAGCTGGAACTGACTTGGAAGCCACTTCTCCTGTAGGCTAGCTCTCCTATCTCTAGAGAACACTTTGCAAGCTCCTATGGGATGGCCCAATACCAGATCCATGGCCAAATAACCACATCAATGACTGGCACAGCATTCAGCTCTGGTGCAGTAGTGGCACTTTCATCTTGGGGCCAATCAACAGTTACTGAATTAAACTTAGACTAATGTATCCTCTTACAAAGTGCAAAATATGTATTCTTGTGTTTACAGTCAAGTATCCCAGTTACCACTCATCAAAGAAGTTTGTTTTCCACTAGATGGAGACTAATACAGAGTACATACAACTGATAACACACAGACATTGTGAATTGCCTAAGCCTAAGCGGCACATTTACTATGCAATCTCTACACTTAAGGCCCTTGCAACATAGAACAAGGTGGAAAGAGGCTATCAATGAACCTCCCAACTCTCACTAATGAAGCTTCTTCATGCAACAAAGGACTAGCAACACAAAAGATCACAAATTGCCAACCTGTGGAGATTAGGAGACCGCCAAATGTGGGTTCCTGGACAGGATTTGTATACTAAACTTCACTCACCCAGTTCTCAGGAACTATTGTGGAAGAGGGGGCAGAAAGATTCTAAGAGCCAGGAAGGAGGTGCATGATCACCTATAGGTGCATGATCAACCATGATCATATGGAAATAGAATCCTATAAGCTCCTGGGACCCTGCTCATATGAACCTACAGCGGGGTTGTTGGCACGCTCAAGACCCATGCAAACTCAAGCAGACAAAAACCCAACATGGAACTGGGGAAATCTGGAGCAGACCCCAATCTTTGCTGAAGAAATATTGGCAAATTACTGATTACTGTTGAGTGAGGAAAAGCTAATCTTAAAGTGAGGGAGTCTGGATAGGCTGACTAGACCTCAGTGGATGAACTTGCACTGAGGAATGTCCAGGTACACTAACTTTACATAATAGACCTTGACACAAATGACAAAGTTTTTTAATTCAAGGGTTTGGTGGTTGTGGGAGGGTGCCAATGAGGAAGGGTGCATAAAAGTGATTAAGATTGGTTGAGATCTTCTGTATGAAATACACAAAAACTCAATAAAAATTATTTTATTTTATGTGTATAAGTGTTTTGCCTGATTATATATAAGTGCATCCCTGTTATGCAATATCCTTGGAGGCCATAAGAAGGCACCAAAACACTTGGAACTGAAGTTACAGTTATTAGCCACCATGCGTCTGCTAGGAGCCGAATGAATGCAGGTCCTCTTCAAGGTCAGCAGGTGCTCTTAACAACTGAGCCATCTTTCCAGCTCCTTATAAAAGTTTCTTAACTAAAACTTCCCTTTTCCTATAATGAAGGATACAGGAAATTTGCATTGGCTTATAGAATATAACAGCAAGCATTGCATGAAGAAGGACTAGGTTTCTGTGTCCTTTGGGGGGCAGTTGAAAGCTAATTCACTGTGAAGGATGATGGGTGGTATCCCCCTTCCTGTAGCTGCCTCACTATAGTGACTAGAGAAAAACATAAATGGTCAGAGTACCCTGCAATGATGAGGTTGCCATGAAAACAGAATTCTTCAGGCTGGCTCTGGATCAGCTCCAGCCAGCAACAGAATCAAGTCTCAGAACTTCCAGTATAGTCTTGTCTATTCACCTTTGCCAAGAATTTCCTAAACATGATGCTAGATTTTTGACACAAGTAATATATAATGACGGGTAAATTTATTTCAGAAAAATTTCTAGGAAAGCACTCCTATCAAAGGCCTAATGTTAAATCAGAATTGAAGAAAATTGTGTTGCTGAGCTTCCAAATCTATTCTGTTCTTGTTTCCCCCTCCTTCTTTTTCTTGTGTAAAGTTTTGCAGATCTCCTGACAGCCTGTAGTTACATAAGTCTTCTCTATGTCTATTTGATATAATTAGTCCCTGATGCAGGTTATGTCATAATAAATCCATGGCAAATTGAAAGTACTCAGAATTGAAAAATGCATTTAATACACATAAGAACATACATCAGAGCTTGACCTTTCTCCCCTTAAATATGCTCAGAGTACTTGCATTAGTCTATAGTTGGAAAAATCATCTCACACAAAACCTATTTTATAATCATATTAATTACTTGTTGCTGTGGCCAAAATACTCAACGAAGGAAACTCGAGGAAAGAAGGGTTTATTTTGGCTCACAGTTTGAGGATTCAGTCCATCATGGCAGGGAAGTCATGGAGGCAGGAGTGTGAGGCGATTGGTTTCATATCCACAGTCAGGAAACCGAGAAATGAGTGCTGCTGCCCAGCTTCCTTTCTCCTTTCTATTCAGTTCAGCATCCAGCCCAGGGAATGGTAGGCAGTACATGCAGAGTGGGCTTTCCCACCTCAATTAACTGGATCTAGAAAATCCCCCACGGACATGTCCAGAAATTTGCTCCATGGCGAATCTAAGTCCTGTCAAGTAGGTAAGATGAATCAACAAAATAATGAAGGGTCAAATATTCTCAGGGAATGTATTAGATCCTGTACTGAAGAATAATTATGTGGGAACTCACACTGACATATGGTTAATATACACTAAAGTGTTGTTTCTGTTGTTTCACTTTCATAAAAGGGAAAGTCACAAATTGAGCTATCATAAACTAGAGACTGTCTATAATTGTTTTGATCTGTCAACCTAAATGGCACTTAGAAAAAGATTTTCCAATGAAACAAAAACATTTGTTTAGGATTAGAAAAACATTCCAATGAGAATATTTATACTGTAGTAAACTATGAGTGCATTCACAGAGGTTGGCACAAAGGGAAGTTATTTCAGGCCATAAATGAGGAATACGGCAGATTTTTATTATTTATTTATGTGTGTGTGATGGTGGTGATGAGTGTGTGAGGGCATCAGATCTCCTGGAGCTGGAGTTACATGGATGTGTGAGCACCCAATGTAGGAGTCAGTTCCTGTAGAACAGAAATACCTGCTTTTAACCACTGAACCATCTCCTCAGTCCCCAAAGTACATCTTGAAACAATGATCTTAACTAAAAGAATTTCTGCCAAGGTGGTCCCATATTAGGTTCAACACACAACTGTTGCAGAGGTCATTTAAGATGTATTTTTGTGTAAGATTTCAATAATCTTTGTGCAAGATGACAGTTCTGATAAGGATTTGTGTGTGTGTGTGTGTGTGTGTGTGTGTGTGTGTGTGTGTGTTATTTAGGATAAGGCAGTCAGGCATAAGAAAGTTTTCTTCACAATGTCTTGGATTAATCTATCTATCATCTGTAATCTATCCATTCATCTGTCATCTATGTATCATCTATCTATCCATCTATCTATCTAACCTACCAACTTATCTATTTTTGTTAGACTTAATGAAGGCGAATCCATTTGATTGCAACAATTTTCAAACTTCTTTCATACAAGGAACCTGGGGAGGATGTGATGGTTGGAATAATCCTGTTGCATGGAGTTTGCATTAGCAAATTGTAGAGAAATGCTTAAAGTCCTGAAGAAGCAGTCTCACAAGGCTCCTCCTCCTTCTAACGTCCATTATGGGACTTATGGTGTTAAGCTGTAATTTTGGAAGGAAGGTAAAGAAAATGTGGTACTATTTGGCAGACAATTGTCTATAACATTGTTTCAGAAACTATTTTTAGTCTTTGAGTTAGTCTTGATATACTTGTTGAGTCAAGGACATTTCATGACATTTAGTGAGTGCTCAGAAGCTTAAACATCTGTTTTCTGTTTACTGGGTCTTTAAAAGATCATGACCTCATGGGAAAGATTCCTGCTGTTGGTAACATCATATTAGTCCATTTGTGTTTATATGATAAGAAACTCAAGATTGAGAATATTGTGAGTGAAAGAGGTTATTTAGCCCACAAATCTAGAGATTTAGGGACACATTGTGACAGGATCCCTGCCTGGGTCCCCCTTATCATATCATCATAACATGGAAGATGGTACCATGGGAGCGCTTATGTGAAGAGAGATCGTATGGTTAAACATGAGACAGTGATTTAGGGCCAAGGTTGCTCTTTTCAAAACAAATCATTCTTGTGGGAACTATGCAACAGCTCATGAGTATTATTTTAACATCTTCCAGGGAACTATCCAATGAACTCATTCCCTCATAATGCATCCCAACTCTTAAAACTTCACCACCTTCCAGGACTGCCACATTGGGGTCTAAACATCCTCCACATGAATTTTTTGGGATGCGCATTCAAATCATATTCAAACCACAGAAATGTAGTGGGATAACCTTCATTTTTATAGTTAGACTATTGAAACGACATGTATTCTCACATATTCTATGAAATTTCTCATTATTATTAAGGAATACCATATATTTCTATAACCAGACTCAATTTAAATGTAAATGTGAGAAGTGTTCATTAGCATAATTAACTAAACTCTTATCGGCAACATTTACTGTGGTTTTGGAAATATTGAGAATTATAGTATTAGCAGATGGTGCCTTTTAAATCCAGGATTTGGTATACTGAACTTTTACTTTTAGCCAATGAATTGCACAATTATTTATAGCATCTCTTCTTCATGTTTGTTTCTGTCATATTGTTTTAATCTGTGCTGTTGAAATTAGCTAAAACAGAAGTAAATTTTGCGTACTCTGTTGTTTCAGATTGATAGATAAAATAACATACAAGTATTATCTTTTGGCTTTCAGTCCCACACATTCATGTGTTTAGTGAACTTAGTACACTTTAAAGGAAAGACATCAGTGGGCTGCACATATGTGTTGATCTAAGTATTATATTTCACATCAAGAAGCCAAGTTCAACACATCAAAATTAAGCTCCAGTAGATTGAACGTCATATTTGAACTAAAAAACAAACGAACAGTCTGTGAGGAAAGGGGTAACTGCAGTTCCAAGAGCAGAAGAAAATGTGTTCAGACTGGTGGTGCAGCTCAGTGGTGGAATTCTTTCATAACATGCAGAAGACCCTGGTTCCTCTTCCAACACAGAAAGAAAAGACAAAAAGGTTCTAAGTTAAAATGTTTCTGGGATTATTTTGTTCACCTTTACAGGTTCCTTTCCTTTGACTGCCTGAATCTTAGAGCTCTCTAAGGACAGAAGCATCTTAGTGCTGATATGCATAATGTTCTGGACATGGAGGCTCCGGCTGTGCTTTCAGGCTTTGATTGTTTCTCAGTTAGTCATAAATCACTTTTTGGTGTCTTTCACCTAAACTAAAGGTTCTTAGAGTTGGTGCCACAGTGGCTTCTTTCAAAAAAATGATGAAATATCAGCTTGCTTAATTCTTTTTCATAAAAGCAGAGGAATAAGACATAGACAATTTAAAATCAACTTTAATTCCTCCACTGCTGGAATTTGGGATATATAGAAGTTTAATTTAATCATCTGTTAAATTTATTACAAAATCCTGGAGCTGGAAAGATGGTTCAGCAGTTAAGAGAACTGACTGTTCTTGCAGAAGACCTAAGTTCGGTTCCCAGCACCACATGGTGGCTACCAACCACCTATAACTCCAGTTCCAGGGAATCCAATGCGCTTTTCTGACCTCTGTGGGTATTGCATGACACAAGTGCATTTACATACATCAGGCAATACATTCATACACATAAGATAAAAATAATAGATAAAATACTTTTTAAAAGAAATCCTGCTATGCTTCTTTCTTCATTTTCTTTTCAAATCCACTCTGCTTGTAGATTCAAAGTATCTCTAAGATAAGGCCACAAGTCACGCATCAATAATATAAGAAAATGCTTTTTGCTATAGCACTTTCAGGATTATTTCCCCTTAACCATTATTAAGAATTATCAGGTATGTTCTTGTTTTGATTCTCTACAAATGGTTCATCCTTTATTTTTATAACCTGATGTCCTAAAACTTTATGAATTAAAAAGAAAAAAGGTTTTTATTTTATCTGAAAAATTGGGGAGCTATAAATTTTGATGGGGCATGGCTAGGCGATTCCTTGTTTCATGTGGTACCAGTGGACGTCACTTAACAACGTGTTCAGCTGACTTCTATGAGTATCTGACAGTTCTCTTATTAACGAATGCCTTGGAAGGAGACAGTGGAAAGGCTGGGCCCATCTAGAGGATGTATAGGGGCCTCGTCTACGTGTTACTGTTGGAGTGGCTCATTTCTTGCCTGGCTGCTTTGAGGTCTAGTGTTCCTAGCTCAGGATACATACTTCATCCTGGTCTCTGCAGTCACAAAGCCTCGTGTCTGGCATCTTCTCTTGGCTGAAGTAGTAGCAGCTCACTTGATTCAAGTGGAGGGAACACAGATCCTATCACTCCACAGGAGTGTTCACGAATTCACAGTCATGTCTAGAGAAACTGCCAAATCTTCTGTAGGAGGCTTTGCCCTCAGGCTGTCTTCTAAAGTCTCCAACATTGTTTTACTTTTCTCCATGACATGGTAACACTTTATGGAATCCTTTGGCTTTAAATTTACTTATGATCAAGTTTACAGTTTTATGACACACATATTTATACATAATATATTATAATGTAATATTTACTATTTTATTTCTTGCCTGAACTAAGAGCTCCAGAATCCTTGTTTATGAGATAGAAATCTGAAATGCTAAGTGCTCTCTTGGGTAGGAAAATAACCCACTTAATATCGAATTTCATGTTAAATAATCATGGCAGGCATTCTTGAAAACTGAAAATACAGAAGTGTAATTCTAGCTTATTAAACATCCTAGCCTAAGGAAAACATTAAAGTAGAATATTCTCCAAGTCTTGGCTTTTTACTTGTATTGGAAATATAAATATTTTCTGCTTGAAACCATTTCTCCTAACATTTCTCTACAGATAACCAAGCAAGCGCTGATTGACAGATTAGGCTCACTAATTCTACCTTCCCCTTTCCTACAGAGCTGCTCTACTTACATTTTTTGACAGCTGAAAATGATAACTTGCCAACATTTTCAATGATGTGTTGAATGAAAAATTGTGATCTTCTATATAATTTTCTAACCACCCATTTTCTCCATTTTTCTTTTCCTTTACATTTCATATTAGTTGTTCTTATTAGGATGAAACAATTGAAAACAATTTGGAACTGTCTTCTTTCTGAAGTATGTTTATTCTGTGCTAAAATTTAAAACTTCAGTTTTTCGAAAGGAAATAAAAGGTGTTACAATTTTGTTAGTCCCCACAATAATTACACTATTTTTGTCTATTCCTCTGTGTCACTGGCAACGCCAGTCCATGGGACTGCGTTCCGTCACTATTACTTTACTCAGAAGGATAGTAGACATCTTCATCACTTTCTGGGAAGGAAAGAACAGACGGTCATCAGGAATACTGTATACAGTCTACATTGAGTCATTGAGTCTTCCAGTCCACAAACCATGCTAATGTCTCTTCATTGAAGCCATCTTCATTAATTTCTCTTGGCAATATTTTGATACAGGTGCCCTATTCAGGGATAAGCACTATGCAACCTCTTTTTTTTCTGCACATTGGGCCAGTTGTGAGTTTCCATGTAAATCACCATCTATTGCATAAGGAATCTTCCTTGGTGGGAGTTGTAAGATGCATTAATCTATGGGTATAACAATAAGTCATTAAAAGTCAGTTTAATAGGATAACTACTTAGTAGAAGACTAGTATTAGGTTTCCCCTATGCCCTATGACCTGTCTAGCCTCAGGTTCTTAAGTCTGATATCAATATCATGTATGGACTCCATCCTAGGAAGTGGACCTTAAATCCAATTAACAAGTAGTTGGTTTCTCACATATTTGTCCCCTATTGCACCAGTGGGCATATTTTTCCAGGCCACTTGTTATTGTAGTTCACAGGATTCACAGGTGGGTAAGGTTGACAATTATTTTTTTTTTCCTTCTGGTAGCATGCATAGCACATTCCAGCATTATAAATACTAGCCAGCAGGGATGAGGCTCTGCAGTCAGCACCAGCTTGATTTCTTCCTGTTTGTTCTAAAGCTCATATATGTGGTATCTTCAGCAATAGGATCCTATCATCCTGTTCTGGTGGGTAACCAAGAGCAGAGGCAATGACCAGTATTATCTGAGGAGTTTATTGGATCCCTGGTCAGCAGCTTGTAGAGTCCTGGTGCTGAAGTTTTCCTTTTGTTAGCCCATGATGTCTAGAAAAGGCAGTGCCTCCGTATTATAGGATGGTTCCTTTTAATCTCTTTTTATGATGTATATACTTTAAAAGTGTCTATAGTGGTCGTTTTCCATAAGACTTTTTCCTAGAGACCTTTAATGTTGCTTATCCCTCCCATACTCCCTCCTCTGCCCGCCCTCCCCCTCCCCATCCCATCTAATCCTTCCTAGTCTACAGATCCCCTTTCCTTCTTCATAACACTGGGTTCTGCTCCCCTTCCAAGGAAGCCTCTCCTGACCCACTGATGGCCATATATCAGTTTCTTGAGTTCTCTAATTTTTTTAAATTGAGACATGCATACCCAAAATTTCAAAACTAGCATCCAGCTATCAGAGAGAATGTATGATGTTTGTCTGAGTCTGCGTTACCTGAGGATGATTGTTTCCAGTTCCATCCATAATTCAATCTTCATAATTTTTTTAAAAGAGCTGAATTGTGTGTATGTACCACACCTTCATAATCCATTCATTTGTTGACGGACATCTAGGTTGTTTTCAATTTCTGATTATTATGAAAGGGGCAGCAATGCACATAGCTGAACAAGTATTTCTCTAATGAGGTACAGAGACTTCTGGGTATATGCCCAAGAGTGGTATGGCAGGGTCATATGGGGAATCAATTTCAGGCTTTTTGAGGACTCTCCACGCTGATTTCGATAGTGGCCACACCAGTTTGTACACCCACTAGCAGTGGATCGGTGTTCCTCTTATTTGTCTATATGCTATTTGTTTTTTGTATCTTTGCAATTCTGAGAAGAGTAAAATGAAATCTCAAAGTGGTTTTAATCTGCATTTCCCTGATAACTAATGATGCTGAACATTTATAAAGTGTTTCTCAGCCATTTGCGTTAGGTCTTTAGAGGACTCCCTGCGTAGTTCCTTGCCCCACCTTTTAATTGGCTTGCTTAGGGTTTTTTTGATATTTAGTCTTTTTGAGTTCTTTGTATATTCTATATACCAGCCTTCTGTCAGAGGTACATCTGGTAAAAAAAAATTTTCCCTTTGAAATTGAGAACAAGGCAAGGATGCTCACTCTTTCCATTCCTGCTCAGTGTAGTACTTTATGTGCATTCTGGGAGATCAAATTCAGGTGCTCATGCTGGAGCCAGGAGCACTTTACCAATGGTGATATATCCCCAGCATGTTCTTTGATACTTTGAAGAATATGGAGCAGTTGTTAAAATGTCTTTTAAATCTTTAAAAATAAATTAAAGTGTGTTGGGTTTTTCTTTTTGATTTGGTATACTTACAAAATTATAGCTTTGCTTCTCACTACTGGAAAGAAGATTCCTTGAAAAAATAGCAAATACCAGAGTCTGATAGAAAAGTGTTAAGGAAACTTAGAATGTTGCTATGTTTGACATTGCTGCATAACAAATCACTACAGACCAGGAACATTTATTATTTCACCAATTCTGTGGATATCATTAGTCCTGGAACAGCTGAAATGGACTCTGCCTTCAGGGTCTCACTGGGTTGAAGCTTTTTGCTCATCTGGAACTCAGATCCCTTCAACCTGCATGCCACTTGTTGGTTGTAAGGCTGACATCTCCTTCTCTTTCTTGCTGTCAGTAATGGCTGCTTTCCACTCTTACAACCCACTTTGGCCTTGTCTTATCGTGGTAGCTTACTCACTCTAACCCAACAGAAAGTTTCTCTCCAGAGAACAAACATAATGCTACAGGAACCTGGCAACGCAATCTTATCACCTCACAGGACTTCCTAAGGTCTGAGGGTGAGAAGAGAGGATCAGACTTTATATGTGGGACAACAATCTCAGGGATGCTTTCATATAACCTCTCCCCTAACACATACACACTGTATGTATTAGAACAAAAATACAAGCTCAACTTTCTCTGTACATATGCCTTTAATGTTTTTTCTCAGTTTAAGCTTTTGGTTTTTTTATTTTTCAGTTTTAGTGGCATACTTTAATTCAGATTTACTGTGTACTTGATAATAAACAATCTTTCCCTTTCAAAGAACCATTTCAAATTCTATTTGCCCTGTTCAATTTTCTCTTATTATTTTCCCCTCTATTATGGGTTTAATCATCTTTTCTCCTTGTAGCTTTTTAAGGCACAATCTTGTATTTGAAATGAAAGGTTTTTTTTCCTCTTTGTTATGTAAGTAATCAAGACAAAGCTATTGTTTTTCCCTTCAGTCAATCCTGATCTTGCAAATCTTGGGTGATGGTTAATATAGAGACTTTTAACTGGTGAAAGTGACTGGTGAGTGCTCAGCCTTAATTGGGGACATGACATGGCTATTGAGTCCATTAATTCACTGCAATGACGATCTGCACAAAAACAGAACAAAACTGGAACCACCAGCATTCTGTTATGGAGGAGGGGCTCATAAGTACCCCTGACGCCCTAAGGAGTTGTGGGAAGTCAGTAGTAGCTGGCGAAGGGAGCTACTGTTCCTGGGCAGCAGCTACTGGAGAGTTGCCCTTGCTTGTGTAAATAACCTCTCACCAAGTTCATTCCAGAAACCTTAATGAAGTGCATTGGCCCCCAAACAAACAAAAAAGAATTTCAAATAACAGGGGAACTTGTCAAGAAGAAGAAGAAAGGGTTTGGTGTCAGGGAGGAGAGGATGAGAGAGGACAATGGGGGTATGTGATAAAAAATACATTATATGTATAAGGAAACTGTGGAAGAAGAAAAATATTTCTAAGACTGTCTATGAGCACCTATAATTACATAAAAAGTCTTGATTACTATGGTTTATTTGTCACCAGGTTAAAATATTTTGTGCTTTTTTCCCTCTCCTCCTTCTCCTCCTCCTCCTCCTCCTCCTCCTCCTCCTCCTCCTCCTCCTCCTCCTCCTCCTCCTCCTTCTCAATTGTTTGTTTGCTTTTTTATTTGTGACATCATCTCCTTGTAGTCCCAGGTATCTTAGAAGTCTCTCTTTAGACAAGGCTGGCCTCAATCCCACAATGATCTGCCTGCGTCTGCCTCCCAAGTGCTAGGATTAAAAGCGTACACCACTACATGTGGCTTCTTCTTCTTTTTTTAAAGTGACATTTATTTATTTAATATGCTGGGACTGAACCAAGGGACTCATGAATGCTAAGCACATTCTCTCCCATTGTACCAATCGCAACATATGGTTTTTTATTTACAAATATTTGGAAAATTGTTGAGATTTTTTTTTTTTTTTTGGTCTTTTTGAGACAGTGTCTCCCTGTAGCCCCAGCTAGCTTGAACTCACAGTTCCTGAGTACTGGGATTAAAGGTGTGAGCCACCAAGCCCAGCACAAAATTATTGAGATTTTTAACTAGTATCTAAATTCAAATTTAAATTCATTGTGACTGAAGAGTACATTGTGTATTATTCTTTTAATGTTTTATTTATTATTTTTATTTTATGTGTATGAGTATATTGCCTGCACATATGTGACAGCATGCATGCAGTGCAATGCCCATGGAGATCAAAAGAGGATATTGGGTCCCCTGGAACTGGAGCTCCAGACAGTTAACTACCATGTAGGTGCTGAGAACTGAACACAGTCCCTCTACAAGAGCAGTCAGTGCTTTTAACTCTGAGTCATCACTCCAGCTCCAACACTGTATATGATTTGGATCCTTTTAAATTCAACGTTTGTGTGAGTGTAGGCGCGGGGTACATGTTTGCCACAGCTTATGTACCACAGTGCATGCATGGGGGGTCAACAGACAGCGTGTGAGTCCTTTCTGACTTTTCTACTTGTGTGATACAGAGAGGGGTGCCTCACTGCTATGAGCCATGGCCCCTGGACCTAGGTCTTCTGGAGACTATGCCTCTGCCTCCTATTTCTACTAGGAATCCACAGATAATAGATGCTTGTGCACTGTGCCTGGCTTCTTTTGGGGTTCTGGGGATCTGAACTCTAGTGTTCAGGCTTGCAGGCAAGTGCTTTATAGACTGGACCATCTCCCCAGCACTGATCCTTTTAAATTTATTAAAATATGTTTTAAGTGTTAATGTATGGTTAATCTTAATAAATATTTCATGTACATTGTGTAGAAAGAAATGTGTATTTTTTTGTTAGGTTGACTGTTCCATAAATGTTGATTGGGTCAGACTGTTTGACACTGTATCAGTTATTGAAAAATGAAAGTTGTAATTGCAAATTGTAATCTAGATTGTTTTACTTATCATTTCTTTTCTGTCATATTTCCTTATATAATTGTAAAGCTCCCTATAAAATATGTACATATATAGGACCAGTGTATCTTTTAGATGAAATTAATTTTTGCTGTATAAACTTTAAAATGTTTTTCAGCTTTTAATTTTAATTCAAGATTTTGGTTTAAAAATTCAACCAAATTATCTTTGAGATAGCGTCTCACTCTGTAGCCCAGGTGGACACTACACCAGTGTAAATCCTCCTGCTTTCACCTCAAGAGTGCTGAGCTAGTCATACAGAAACAAGTCTATCGGCGATTTACCCTGAAGGAAGGGGAAATCCTGAATGATAGGCCAGCCAGGAGGCCGGACACATAACTATTCTTTTGCATCATCTACTACCATTGCTGCCATAGACCAACAATGGCACCAACCTACCTGAGAAATAAAACCAGAATTTCTCTGGCTTTGTATGCCTTTTCAACCCAAGAACTCTTTTAAAGACTCAAATCATTTAATTCTTACTATTCTATGAAGCACTACATTATATAAACTTCTATTTGTTATATTTTTAGCAATACTTTCTAGACTGAACGGTAAGTAATTTGCCCTATAATATCAGTTGCTCAAGCTCTCTTATGATTAAGATTTTCATAACTGTTTTCCATTTTAAAAATTATAGCTTTTTGAGCTATAATTTGCTTAGTATAAATTAATCTCTTCCAAATGTTTAAGCAAGTTGTTTTCAATATGTTAAAAGTTGTCCAAGCAGCCTCACTTCTCCTTTGGTTTGTATTTTATAGCCTTTTCTACTTTTTCCTATGATCACTCTGAGGTTTATGGTACACACATTGAACTTACCACAGCCTATCTTCATAGGGAAGTACATGCCTAGTAAAGTAAATCAAGCCAAAATCCTATGGCTGGGGTCATAGGCCCTAGGAGGAAACTACTACTGTTTCTTGTTGTTGTTGTTGTTTTGTTTCATTTTGCCAAATGGGCTTGTATATAAATATTTTTATTTATGCCCATAGACTAGTGCTGCTTTCAACCTTGGGTCATAGGGCAAAGGTAAACACAGAAACTTCTATCTGATGATTAAAGTGCCTATTGAGCACTCAGCTCATTGGTATCACAGGACATCTATATCACACCCTCCAAGGCCCAGGGAACACAGTGGAAGAGAAGACAGATTGTAAGAGCCACAGGATGGGGAGAAGTGCTGTGAAACACTGCCATTGCAATCACAAACACACAGCAGCTCCACATGTCTTCAGCAAGCTTCATAAGACTAGGCCCTTCGACCTTCCACAAGGCCCCATCCCTCCCTCAGGTGTGATAGGCAATTAATTGTTGCCAAGGGAGGGGATTAAATTTTCTTCAGTGTGAAACCACTGGTTACTCTCATGCCCCAGCAAGTATTCCCACACCCGTGCTTAATGTAAGCAACCCTAACTAAGCTCAACGTACGTATCAAATTTTAAGAAGTCATGAAATTAGGAGAGAGACTAGTTAAGAGTAAAGGGTTCAGATGGAGGAGGGGGACAAGAGAGGTAACGTGGTATGATCAAAATACATTATGTTTATGTATGAAAATGTCACAGTGCAAGCCTTCACTATTTATAATGTAATCATAATTTATTATATATGTGTCAAATTGTCAAAAAATAAATTAAAATAAAATTACATATAATCTTCAAGTACAAGTACTTAGTCTACAACAATAAGTACTTAGTCTACAACAATTTCTTTATTGTTCTCCCCATGGTTTTATTACTAGTACTTTTATTTCTAAAGATGTGATACATCTTAAAATTGATATTGTTTGGGTACAGAAAATCAACGATCCTTTAAACAATTTAAAACTACTAAATCATATTTATATTGTATCACATATTAGCCATTTATGACAATCTTTATTACTTTGTATATATTTGAATTTTCATTTTGTATTTTCCTTTAATGCTTTTCATGGTACAAGTTCATAGAAAGAAGAAGAAGAAAAAAACATCTTTCAGTGACAGCTGGAAGGACTCAGTTTGCATGAGTCCTTGCTGCCAAGCCTGACACCCTGAATTTGATCTCAGAAACCCACATGATGGATAGTGAACTGACCTCACAAATTGACAAATTGTCCTCTGACCTCTACACAGGCTTTGTGGCTTGCATGTGTACACACAAGCGCACATACACACATATACAATTTTTTTTAAAACTTCCAACATTTTTTGTGAAGATATCTTTATTTTACTCTAATTTTGAATAATGATTTTTACTGGATACTGATTTCCACTTCAGCAGATTTAATTTTCTCTCAGCATTTCAAAAACAGATTTTCATTATCGTCTAGTGTTTTCTAATCTTATAATGCTTGAGTCATTTCTTATGATAAATTGGTGATTATGTTTAACTTTGCTCCTCTGTGTATAATGTACCTTTTTCCTCTGGCTGATTTGGGGAATTTTTTTAATTATACATTTTCATGCATTTTTTTAATTCTTAAAAAAATACTCTTTGGTAATTTCATACATGTATGCAATGTAATGAGATTACATCCACCCCTCACTACTTTCTCCCAGGCCCCTCTCACATTCCCTTCCAACTTCATGTCTTCTTAATTTTTTTATCGGTCCAGTGAGTCCAGTTAGTGCTGACTATATGGACATGGGTGTAGAGCCGTCCACTGGAGCATAGGCAGTCCACCACGGGCCACACCACTGATACAGAGAACTCTCCCTCTTCCAACAGCTGTCAATTGCCAACAGTTCCTTAGCTGGGGTGGGGCTTTGTGAGCTCCTCTCCCATTCTTACTGGAATGCTGACTGGCTAGATCCTATGTGGGTCTTGTGCAGATAACCACAGCTGCTTGTGAGTTCATGAGTGCATTGTTCTGTCATGTACAGAAGACACTGTTTTGAGCAGTTCTCCCCAACCTCCGGCTTTATAATCTCTCAGCAACCCCTTCCAAGTTGTTCCTTGAGCCTTGATAAGGGAAGGGTGTAATTAGGTATTGTAATTAGGGCTCAGAAATTCACAGTCACTTATTTTCTGCACTTTGACCAACTGTGAGTCTCTGTATTAACTAACTGCCATCAACTTTGGGGGGCAAAAAGCTTCTCCGACAAAGAACTACAGAAACCAACGGGTAGAAATATAGATATTTGGAAGACAATTTGATGCTGTGTCAATTTAGCAAATAACAGTAGTATGTTGCTCCTTAGGGCTTATTATCTTCCCAGTCAAAGGTTCTTGGTTTATGTGTGCCGTGGCACATATGTATAAGTAAGAGGACGACTTGTGGGAGTTAGTTATCTCTATGCACTATGTTGTTCTCAGACATCGAACTCAGGTCATCAGGCTTGGCAGCAGGCACTTTTGATGACTGAAGCATCTCACTGGCCTATCTCTATCTCCTGAATGTAGGTACATTGCTATATATTTTCCTCTTAGGACTGTTTTCATTGTACACCATGGGTTTTTGTATGTTTTAAAATTTTTATTGAATTTTTGTGATTTTCATACAATATGATTTAGTGATACTTAGATCCTCTCCTCCACCTGCATTGATATATTGTTTTTAATTTTCATTTGTTTCTAGGAAATTTTAAATCTTCCTTCTTTATTTCGTCAATGACCCATCCATAATTCAATAGTATGTTACTTAATCACCTTGAGTTTATGTGTTTTTGTAGTTTCTCTTGATGCTGATCTGTAGTTTTATTCCTTAGCAACTGGGGAAAATAAAAGACACTATTTCTTTTTTCCTGTATTTGTTAAAACTTTCTATGTTTTAAAATACATGATCTATTTTACAGAAAGTTTCATGTGCTTCTAAAAAGAATGTATATAATTTCTAGTGTTTGGATCAAATGTTTCCAAGATGCCTTTTTAAAAAACATTTTATTTATTATTTATATTTTTGTGTGTATGAGTATATTGCCTATATGCATGTAAATGCACCTGTGTCATGCAATGTCCATGGACATCAGAAGAAGACATCAGATTCCCCTGGAGCCAGAGTTAATGGACAGTTGTTAGCTGCCATGTTTGTGTTCTGAATCAAACACAAACCAGAGCTCTTAACTGGTCAGTCATCTCTCCAGCACTCTGAAGATGTCTTTTACGTACTTGCTGTGTATCTAAATACAGGATCTATTTTACAGAGGGTTCTATGGGCTTCTGAGAAGAATATATGTATTCTTCAGTGCTTGGGTAGAATATTTTAAAGACGTCTTCTAAGTTCAATTTCTCTGTGATAGCATTTAAATTCAGATGTTCCTCTGTTTATCATTTGCTCAGATGACCTCTTAATTGGTAAATCCTTCAGTAAAAGCATTCAGTATTTTGAGCTGGGGTTAATCAGTGACTTTACATCCAATAGTTCCTGTTCTATTAAATTGGCTTCACTCACTTTCATTGCACATATGTTTAGAATTGCAATTTTCTCCCGAAGGACTGTCTTCTTAAGCAACGTGGAGTAATCTTTATCTCTTCTAGTTTGGACCAGAATTTCGTCCCATGCTGGACCACTTAGAACAGCAACATGCCCTTGTTTCATAGTTCCATTAATCTGGGATACTTTTACATCTTTTCACCCTAAGATAGCATCTGTGTTTTACTGTAAGGAGCAATTTTTAGAGGCAACAAATGGATGTATTTTGTTTTTCAGTCTAACCTGCTAGTCTGTACCTTTTGATTGGAGAATTCTGACCATTAATGTTTAGTATTATTGAAAGACATGTAGTATGTCTCTCATTTTGTTGATTTGTAGTATTTGGTGTTTTCCTATTCCTATATGGCTTAGCTATTATTGTAGTGTGTTTTTTCTTTCCTGTGGTCACACATATGTGTTTATCTTTCTCTTCAATCAAAACAATTCTTTGCAGCAGCATCTGTGGAGTTGACCTATTGCACACAAATTCCTCTAGCCTGTTTTTATCATGGAAAGTTTTTCTTTCTTCAATTATGACAGATAATTTTGCTGAGTCTAATAGTCTGGGTTAGCAATTCTTGTTTTTCACACTTGAACTATGTCATTTAAAGCCCTTTGGTTTTCAAAGTTTTTGGTGAGAAATTTGTTCTTGATGGGCCTTTGGTCAATTTTTATAGTGTCTATTTCTTTCCTTAATGTATAAATGTTTTTTCTTAAATCCCCTTACATTCTTTATGATGATTATTTAAGATGATTAAATATCTCACTATTAATTTTATGTATCATTTCCATGTCTTCTACTGACTAATATTCTCCTAGTTAGAAATCTCATTTCCTGCATCTTTCTTGTTCTATTATGCCCTCTATTGTGACTATTTAGTGGGTGAACTTTGTTGAATTTGAATGAAGAAGACCAGGCATTTAATCCTTGTAAGTGTTTTATTGAACACCCTCTTAGTTTTGGAGTCTGCTTCTCAAGCTTTTGGTGAGTATGTGGGGGGCAGCATGTAAAAAGGAACTGATATTCTGGTGAAGTTTAACCTTAGTTTGAAAATAGAGCCCTACTGAAATCTACAGAATGCCTCAATGACCCAAGGTTAGCTCTGTACTCTGGCTCAGGTATAGAATGAAATCTTTTGGTCCTGTGGAAGCTCTGGTGGTTTTCCAACTGCTAGTTTCCAGATAGATATCTTTGGTTTCTTCATGTCTCTCTTCCACATCTACAGATTCTTCATCTGCTAGAGATGCAGGGGACCACTCTGAACATTTGTGAAGCTTTTATCCATCTACTCCTTTCTTCCCCGACTTCTTTACCCCGCACCTTATGACTCTGCCTTCCTAAATTTTGTCTTCTGAATTTCTTGCTATCCAGGGCTTTCTTGGTTTCCCCTCTGGAGAAGGGCCTGGCAGGTGCCTCTGTATAGTAAATCTAAGTGATCTTAGTTATGCTTTGTTCATTTCCCTTCTCAGACATCAGACAAGTTCTGCCTGTACTCTAATAGCTGAAGACAGTTGATTCAAGTACTTACCCATTTTCTTAGTGTGTTACTATTAGGAAATTTAATCCAATATCAACAGTGTACCATGGCAAAAACAATATTTTGCAAGATTATAAAATTTTAGGCCAGAAAAATTTCCGAGAACTATCTCATAATTTAAAATCATATTTTGAAATTATGTTTAGATTACCAAAGGGATAGTGACGTGAGTAAAAGTAAATGTTGGAAATCTTCATGGTATTTACCTGTAACCACCTTTAAACAGGCCAGTGAAAAATAAAACTTCGAGAGTCAAGTAGACATGCACTTATACCAAAATGTTTTAGTGTACATCTCTCCAACTTGAATCTCTAATTTCATCTTCCAACAGCATACTATTCATCTACAAAAAATTTCTTTTTAATAAATATATGTTGTTTATTTAATGAATATGTGTTATTTTAGATCAATTTGGGGTTCACAACAAAGCTGAGCTAAAGCTACAGAGTTCCAGCCTTCTGCTTGCACACAAGCCTTCTCCTCTAATTAGCTACATCTCAACTACAATGGTATACTTGATTAAAATCAATGAACCCTCACTGACACACATTATCACCCTGAATTCACAATTTCTGTGAAGCTTCACACTTGATGCTTGACATTTTGTGGATTTTAACTAATGTATGACATGTCTCCATTGCTATGGTATCATACAAAGTGACGCACTGCCAAAAATGCCTCTCCATCGTGCTTCCTGATTCTTCCCTCCTTCACAAACTCTGCAGCCAGAGATTTTCTTTACTGACTCCAGAATTCATGTATTTGGCTTCTTTCATTTAATAATATGCATTAAAGTGCACTGGATGTCTTTATGCTGACTTAGCAATGGTTTCGGTTTAGTAATGAACAAGCTTATCTGGATATACTGTAATTTATTTTTTATTTTCATATTAAAGTTTTATTGAATTTTTGCATATTTCATACAGTATATTTTGGTCATATTTAGACACCCCCTCTATCTATCTGCACCCTAGCTAAATTTCATGTAGTCTCTCTCTCTCCCTCTCTCTCTCTCTCTTTCTCTCTCTCTCTCTATATATATATTATATATATATATTTAGCTATCAAGTAAAATTTGTGTCCCCCAAATGTACTTCCATATGTGTCTCTACTGGAGTCTGGTTAACCTGCCAGAGTCACACCCTCAAAAGAGGTCAATTCCCCCCACCTCCCAACAGCAACTGGCTGACAGTAGTTCCTCAGAGAGGGTGGGTATTTTTACCCACATGCTCATGTCCGTGCTGGGATTTTTGTCTGGCTTGAGCTTATGTGGGACTTGTACGTGCTGTCACCATTGCTGGGAGTTCATATGAGTAACTGACCAGCTGTCTGGAAAACTCTATTTCCTTATGATCATCTGCCACCTCCAACTCTTACAACCTTTCTGCCCCTTCTCACCAATGATCCTTGTGCTTTGGGAGGCAGAAGCTTGATATAGGTGTCCTAATTAAGGATAAATCCTCTGCAGCCTCTTTTTCTCTGCACATTGGCCACTTGTGGATCTCTGTGTTAATCGCTATCTCCTGCACAAGGAAGATTCTCTGCTGAGAGCTAAGAGATAGATTAATTTGTGGGTATAACAGTAAGCTATTAGGAGTTTGTTTAATAATATCCCCATTTAGGAGAATAATAGTAGCTGGCTCTCCTGTATGGCCTGTGACCTATCTAAACACATGTTCCTAGGCCTGATATCAGTGTCAACTATGGGCTCCATTTTGGATCTTAAATCCAATCAGAAAGTGGTTGGTTACTCTTACAACATTCATGCCACTGTTGCACCAGTGGGCATCCCTTGCCAGACCAGTTGTTATAGCTCACAGGATTCACAATTGGGTAAGGCTGATGATTACTTTTCCATTCTGGTAACATGCATAGCAACTTCTACCATGATGAAAGGTAGCCAGTAGAACTGAAGCTTTTTAAAAAATATATTTAATTTAATTATTTATTTTCATGTGTACAAGTGTATTGCCTGAATGTATGTAAGTGCATCCATGTTGTGCAATGCCCATGGAAGTCAGAAGAGGGTGTTGGATCCCCTGGATCTGCAGTTATAGGTGGTTGAGATGTGGGTGCTAGGAACCAAACCCAGGTCTTCTGCAAGAGCAGCCAGTGTTCTTGACCACTAAGCCATTTCTCCAGCCCCTAGAGCTGAAGCTTTGAAGTCAGCCCAAGTTTGATTTCTCTTTGTCTTCCTACAGCTTATGTATATAGTGTCTTTAATAGCAGAGTCTTACCACCAAGTTCTGGTAGGTAACCAAGAACAAGAACAATAGCCAGTATTGTTTGAGGGTCTATGGACCCTCAACAGTCAATAGTTCCATTCATGGCCTTGACCTTTTCTTTGCTACCCCATGGTGTCTAATAATGACAATGTTCTCCTGTTATAGGGTAACTCCTTTTAATCTCTTTGTATATTGGGTTGAAATCTTTACCAGCTATACATTTTGTAGGGTTAGTATAAAGAACTCAAAAACCTAAACATCAAGAAACCAAACAACCAAGTTAAAAATTGGGGCAAGGAACTGAACAGTGAATTCTGAAAAGACAAAACCCAAATGGCTGAGAAATACATTTTTTAATATTCAACATCTTTAATCATCAGGGAAATGAAAATTAAAACCACGCTGAGATCTCATCTTACTTCAGTCAGAATTGCTAAGATTATATATATACTGGTAAGGATGTGGGGAAATGAGAACTCTTATTCACCGCTGATAGAAGTACAGACTGATACAGCCCCTATGGAAGTCACTGCGGAGGTTTCTCAAAAAGCTAGAAATAGATCTACCACATGATCCAGCCATACCACTCTCGGGCATATTCCCAAAGTCTACTACAGAGATACCTGTTCATCCATGTTCACGGGTGCTCTATTCACAATAGCCAGGAAATGGAAACAACTTAGATGTTCATCAACTGATGAATGGATAATGAAAGCATGGCATATTTAAAATACATAATGGAATATTATTCAGCTTTAAAAAAAATGAAATTCACTTGTAAATGGATAGAACTGGAAGAAAATCATCCTGAGTGAGGTAACTCAGACCCAGGAACACAGGTATCACATGTTCTCTCTCATAGCTGGATGCTAGCTTTGAATCCTTAGATATGAATGTTTCAGATGGAAAACCCATAGAGTTCATGGAACTAGTACATGAACATTGGGGGTGGGCTTCATGAGAAGGGGGATAGAGTGCAGTGATCTAAAGAGGGAAAGGGGATAACAGAGAAGGAAGAGTTAATTGGGGTGGGAGTTGGGAGGGTGGGCATAGGAGAGAATATAGGGAGGATAACACTTTCTAAATGATTTCCAGAAGTGGAAACCTATATTAGTTTAGATTAGCTAGATTTCATGGGTGCAGAATAAAGATAATTTTACCTTTTCAAAAAATGTATTAGATGCATATTATAATTTATTCAGTCTACAAATGAAGAAGCAGTATTACAGAGAGATCAATTTCCCAAGGTCACATAGCTGGAAGAATTTCAATGTGTCTGAATGAGTTTTGGAAAAGATGCTCTGTTCAAGTCAAAAACATTTTATTAGATGATGTAATCATTTAAATTTAAATCCCTTTTGATTGCTGGCTCAAGTTTCAAAATCACAAGCAAGGAACATCTTACCAGATTAGGTCAACTGCCTGCCTTCATTGTATAAGATCTGCATTACCATAAATATTAAAAAAATGGAAGAAAAGTATCGACAGGGTTACTTGAATTGAAAAGAAAAACAAAACAAAACAAACAAACAAACAAAAAACTTTGTTCTAGCATACCTACCATAATTTCACTTAAGATACTGTTCCTATCTACTTAAAGGAAACCAGCATTCTGGATTTCCTACGAAGAAGTCACTTTTCTCTCCTAAGAGGTTTAAATGCTCAGACTTAGAAATATATATATATATAATCTTGAGCTCCTGGTGGAAAACTTTTACACAGCACATAAAATCTACTGTTTTGTGTGTGTGTGTATTTTCTTTAGATTTGTTTTTTTAAGACAATGACATACTGTGTTGCTATGTATCCCAAGTTAGCCTAAAAGTCATAATCCTCCTCAGTTTCATAGCTATTGTCATCTCGGGGTCGCCTTACTATCCACACTGAGCACATTAAAATCTTAACGATTGAACTACACATGTTAAAAGCCCCCAGAGGAGGATTTCTTGTTGCATTTAGTACAGAATCTACTGACAGATGCAGCAAGTGGCAGAGAAGGAAGAGCAGGCACATACCTCCCCTTAGGAGGGATGCTACCTAAGGAAATGGGTCCTTTGCGCCCTGTCACAGTCTGAAAATGAAGAAAGTATTTCTTGATACCCCTGCTTCCCGTATGCGTGCTCTCTTTCGACGACAATCAAACAAAAGGAAGTGCTACACTTGGGTAGCTGATATCTGTCAAGATCTATGAATTCTTCCAGAAGCTGCAAAGATATATAAACCTGACTCATCAAGGACACTTAAGGCATCTCCTTAGAGGCCTGACGCCCAGAGTCCTTTATGAAGCCGTTATTCCTAAGTCATTCCTAGTTCCAGGACCCTTAGCACTTACCCAAATCAATGGCTGATGATGTCTCATATTGAAATGGCATGTATTTATATCCAACTTACATCTTTCCGTACACTTATTTAAATCATCTCTAGGTCAATTGTAAATATTTAATGCTAACGGTTTCAATATATTTTAGAGTCCAACGTCATACACGGAGAGCCATAACTCCATATGGGACTGTGAGGCTGAATGTGGGGCTTAGGGTCATGAAAAATGTGGCAGCAGTAAAAGGTTTCTGAATGGGCACTTACAAAAATTAATTCAAAATCAAATGTGAATGAGTCCAAGGTCTTTCCAGAAGCGCTCACACATCTGGCACCGTGCGCCTCTATTAGTCTTGGTTCTGATCACACAGAGGCACTGGCCATGAAACTGCAGCAAACACCTGACTCCGATTAGCCTATTGTGCTACAAATCTGTGTTCTTACTGTACATACAATATTTTCTGCTCTTGTGTAAACTTAATGGTTTAATTATGAAAATTAAACACAATATTTTCCTAGTCATTCTTCAGCATGTATCAAATTCATGAAGTTTTGGATTGTGTTATATTTGAATGCTTGATTTTAAAAATTAAATTGCTTTTTAAAAATATTTTTATTGACTCTGAGAATTTCACACACTGTATTTTGATCATGTTCAGACCTTTCCCCAACTCTATCCCAGGTTCACACCCTTAAGGAAGTGGATTTTCCCTCTCCCGGCAGCTGTTAATCAGCATTCATTCTTCAGCTGGAATTGGGACTTCATGACCACTTCCCCACCTCTATGCTGAAGTTTTTTCTGCCCTGAGCTTATGTGGATGTGGACTAGAACCTTTTCTTATACGAATGGTTAAACAAATACCCAAAGACATACATTTAAAAGTATCTCTGGTTGCTAGTGTCCCCAAAGGATTGGGAAAAAGCAAACTCAAGTGTTTTCTGGAGATTTTTGTTGTTGTTTCATTTTGGGGTTTTTTGTTTGTTTGTTTGAAACAGGGCCTCCCTATAACCCCAGATGTCCTGGAACTCAATATGTAGACCAGACTGGCCTCAATTTCACAGTGATTCCTCTGCTTCTGCCTCCCCAGTGCTGGGGTTAAAGGTATGTACCACCATACCAGGGCATTTCCTGGAGTTTTAAACCATTATAAAACCAACAAGTACACTGAACTAGTTTTTTTTTTTTTTGAGAGTTTATCTCAAAATGCAGTTGTTGAACAATTCTCAAAGAATTAATAAAAATATATATTTAAAAAAGAAAAAAGTGAGTTCCTGACTTGAATTTTATAAAATAAAATTGGTTCCTCATCTAACCCTCCCTCTGCCCCTCTCACTTTCCCCATAGCAACACCTTATTCCTCTCTCTCAGGCTCCTTCTTTCCTTTCACCTCCCTGGTTCCTCTCCACTTTCCTGGCTCCTAAAGTTACATCAGTACATACTCACATATAGAGATCTGGTGCTAGGATCCACAAATGAGGGAGAACATACTTTGTTTGTTTTTCTGAATCTGTGTTACTTCACTTAATATAACAGTTTCTAGTTTCATCTCTTTACCTGCAAACTTCATGATTTTGTCTTTCTTTACTGGTGAGTAGAACTCCATTGTGTAAATGTACCACATCACTGCTGAGTGTGAGAGAGAGTTGGTCTTCTTTAAGGGGGAGACTCTAGATAGGCTGACTAGACCCCAGTGGATGAACTTTCACTGAGGGACATCTGGGTACACTAACTTGACTCAATAGGCCTTAACATACATGACAGAATGCATGAAATCCAGTGGTGGGGGCTGTGGGAAGATCTGGTTGGGGGAAGGGGTATAAAGATGATTAAGATACTTTGCGTGAAATGCACAAAAACTGAATTAGAAATTGGAATATGCATTTGGGCTTAAAATTAGGACAGAAATCCCTACAGTTTCTGAAATGGCCTACGCATACCTCTGCTGCTTTGTACTACTTTTATGTGAAGTGGTCAGCACTAAAGACTATAAATCATCAAGGGCACTTCATCCAGGTTCTATGTCACATAGGCCCACACCTATACACCCAATCAATCAATCAATTTTTTAAAATTATGACTTTCTAGAATTTGTTTATTCAAAGTATTTTAAAAACAACTCCACTCTTTTAAACCCTAGTTTGAGTTTTCTTGGCAGGTTGGCAGCTTCCATGTGCTAATTTCCCAGTTGAGTCTCCTGTCATTTGAACTGTACCTAAATGCAGACTATTTATTCAAAAGCTCAGGGCGAGCTTTTAGAGTACAGCATCCTCTGCCTTCATGAGATATGCATGAGATGTACTCAGCTGCTTGTTATAGCAAGTAGCATCAAATCTGTTTTATTTTCCCAAGTTAAATGAAAATTGACGTAAGCCTATAGATGCCAGACTGGAAAGAAATTCTCTAGTACACAGTTTGTGGAGTTAGGTGCAGGCCTTCTGCTTGCCCAGTTATTGTTGAGTCTTTTTCAGGCTAACAAGATGCTCCACCTTCACTTCTCTGTGGGAAATAATTTCATGCATCAAGGTTTGTTGCCTTGTGGCCACTGTTTCTTGCTACCACAAACTGTTCCACTTAATGATTCCAGGCCAGGGAAGCCACCTTCAACCAACTTTTGTCAGGAGCTTCCACAGGAGTCCATATGTGTGGGTAGTAGTTAGCAGACAGTGTCTTTTGGGTTTCCTAGATACCACATGGGTGCCTGCAACTGAATTCTTCAGCCAAAGATGCTTGCTGGATCTGATCAGAGGATCAGTCTACTACAGTCATCAGCAGTTGTCCCTCTTTCCATTCTCAATCGAGGTGCTGGGAATGAGTGTGGCCAGTCCCCTTCCCGAAGAATACACCTGCTCATGCCGTCCCTTCATCAGAAAACAGTGACTTCTCAGGGATGCCCTGATTACTGTAAATAGGAAATACTTTCTTCTGCATCTCTGATCCATTCCTCCACCCAGGATCATCCAAGGAAACCTCTAGCATCTATCTTGCTGAAGCAAGAAACCTATCACCTTTATCACATCCAACAGCAACAGGATAACAGCAACTGAATCTTTGGGTACTTCTCTATTTCTGAAAATACCTATTGTTCTGTACAAATTATATGTTCTCATAGATATTAAAATAGGTAGAGATTTTAGCTGGGACCTATACTGTTGCATTCTTCAAGTAAAGTCAAGAGCAGGAAATTTCTGCAATTATGGGATTGTTCAATGTCTGTGCTGCTTAATGTGGCAGTTAAGGGCCACCTATGGCCATTGAGCTCATGAAAAGTAGTGCTTGCAACAGAGAAACACTGAAGTTTAATTTTACTTGACTTGAAAAGTTTAAATTTAGCAAAACTGGCTCAGAGTTCCTGAACTGGACACAAAGATAACCTTAATTATTCCTTACATAGAAATTTGCCAAAACTCATTTCCAGAGTGAGTGAATCCTTTTTCCCAAACTCTAAGCTTGAATGTAAGGTCAATATATTCCTTTATTAAAAAGCAAAACAAAATAAACATAGCATCTAGTACTTAAAAATAAAAGCTTGAAAATATGTGGGTTTTGTTCTTTTATCAAAACAAAAGTTTATTATAAACGTAAGATTCAGATATTTTTGCAGGGTGAGTCTTGCCCTCTTTCACAGCATGCCTCTTGTAAGTTAAACATTTGCAGTCGTAACATAAATAATTTCCATCCAAAATTAACACTCACTGAAAGTGAGCGCAGGGAGAGTCTCCACCACACCAGCCCTCTTGAGCTTGTCTTTTCATCAACATGTCCTGTCTCACCAAAAGGGCCTATGAATCAATTCATTTAAGAATTCTTTTTTTTTTTGACTCTTAAAAATAAGACCCTACTGTGTAGAAACGTTGAAAACTAAAATTAAATGTGAACTCATGCTATTACTTTAGACATCTTTTAAATCATGATTCCAACTGAAATAGGACTAAACTTGGTTAACAAACTTGAGTTTATATTCTATCCCCCTAATTAAATATATATGAAATTCAGTTATCTTAGGAGGAGATATTTTGATTTACCACATAACCACAGTTCTGCCCACCATAATTTTTAGAAGCATTTTCATATTGGATGGTTATATTTTCTAGGACAGAGGCTGTGGTACTCACTGGCCAGCAATACTCTAAAATAGGTTTTTTCCTCTAATGTTTGACTATTTATTAGCCCATGGACAAATAAAAACAAGCAATTTATTTGAAGAGAACAAACCCCCAACATCTTTGGTGATTTTCTTCAGTCTGAGAATTCCATACATACCCTCAGACATAATTCCAATATTTAAATACTTTGCGGTGTTTAAGAAGTAAATCTATGAAGAGAAAGGATTCAGTTTTGATTTTGTGATTAAAAAAGTCAGAAGAATTTCACTTTGAAAAACCATCTGTATTTGTGAAATCTAGACTAAGCAACTTTTTTATATGAACAGGATTTTTAATATATGATTGGCACACTTGCTTCTTCAGTAAAAATTCTTGAAAAGTTGCCTCTGGAATAAACTGTTTAAATAGAATTATAACTCATATTTAGTTGCAGATTTACATATCAAAGTATTTTGTACTCACATGAAAAATTATAGCTGATTTTTAAAAATATGGTATTTTCTCCTCAAATTTCTAATCTAGTGGACTGAGAGATACATCCTGACTATGGTGATAGTTCATTTAAGATGTCAGAACCTGTACAAGTCTCTTCTGTCTATACATATTCTACTCAAGTATCATGCAAGGCCACCCTTATTTTAAAACTGAATAATGAAAAAGGAGAGTCATATATCAGAAATGTACCAATGTAACAAGTGAGTAGCAAATGCCAGAGAATTTATGCTGTCCCTTAGGGAGCTTTCTTTTTGGGTCTCAACATTAAAAAGAATGACCTAATCTTTTTAGCAAAAGATAGTAACAATGAATCAGTGGCTTGCCCGGGCTCAAACGGGGATTGATTAACTATCTTACCAACACAACATAGCTAGGGACAAAGGCACACAGACATTTTATATATACTATTTATTCTTATTGCACTTAGCATAGTGGGAACTGTGCCTTTAAAAATTCTTAGACACTATGATGGATTATTTGGAATCAGTTTATTGAGTAAGTTCCCTGTTTTTCTCAAACAATTGATAAAAAGTAAAAGGACTCAGATCACAGCCAGGACCTTGCCTAAGGAGAGAAATAAACTTCTAAATAAAGTAATAAGAGGTAAAAACAACTCCGTGAGGATCAACACAATCCATGAACCTTGAGTATATTTAAAGGATTCTCTAGGTTTTATTTAAGGACACTTCCTCTCCATCTCTGAGATAAGGGCACTTAACCTCTTTGGAAACAGGGCTATGATGAAACCCATGCTGGCAGTGCCTGGCATGTGGCATAAATCTAGGCTATAGCTCCTTGCTTCTCTACATAGTTCCTACCAGCTACATTGTCCCAGACCTTGTTTTGCAACTGAGCCAAACTCCTGAGAAAGAATGGTTGTATAAAGAAATGAAATGAGTTTCTACTGCTGTATAGCAAAAGTGTCCCACATTTAGCAACTTCAAGCACTCATATTTCTTGTCTCATAGTTTTTCTGAGTCAAGAAGCCTATGGTCAAGGTATTGGACAGCCAAAGTCCTGACCAGGACTCTAGGATCAGCTGCTAAGATGCCATTCTCATGTTTGTTTCTGAGTAGAAATCTGGTCTCTCCTAGATTTTTATAGTAATGCAAAATAGTAAAAATAAGACAAAATAAAACTTTGGTTCATGAGCAGCCTCACCACAGGCAGAACATTTCTGTAGAGCAAACGGTCCATACCAGGAAGTCAGAAGCTGCAACATCTTTTATAACCTGCGCTGGAAAATCACATTGCCATTTCTCAGCATCTTATTTACACATCTTCATCTGGAAGGGCCCTCAACACAGAGGGTCCTGAACACTGGGAGGTAGGACTCTTTGGCACTCTAGGAGTCTGGCTACCTCAGAAAGCATATTAGAGCTGCCGATCAAATTATACCCACAGATTTACGGTCATTCTTAGTTTGAAAGTAAGTTGTGATCTGTTTACTGTACACCCGCGAGTCCCTCTATCCCTGCCACTGTCCTAGTCATGTGCTTTTGTTTTTATCATGGATATGTCTCTATGCAGAATGGCCATATTGCTGCTCAGCATCTTCCTTCGTGTACCTTGATCTGGTGCAGCTCCTATTCTCTCCATCACTGATGACATATGGCTAAATCCTACATCTTTTAGGATATCTTACGTATATTTTTGGAGTCATGTACTGAATACAATACCTATTTCTGATTACCAGGTATTATTATGCCATTATGTCGATCCCACGCATTCAAAGAAGAGTTACGTTAAGGAATGTCCTGAAGATGGGCTGCAGAAATAGGGCCTCTGTGTTCAGATGCCGTCTCTAGTAATATACTTGCTATCTCTTTGCAAGTTTCTTACGTTATTTTTCTATATCTGTATAATTGAAGTAAATGAGAGAAATATGTGGTAAGGTCTGGTCCAGCCTGCTGTACCCCAACCTCAAGTTGTCATCGGATGCGATGACACAATTAGAAACAAACACAGAAGTGTAGATCTATAGCAAAAGAAAAGTTTTCTCCTTTGTTGATAAAGTAGGTCGTGAAGGGCTGGTAAGAATTAACATAATTTCTGAAAAGTAGAATAATTACAGTTGTTAGCCTGCCATTCTGGGACTCTAATACTGTAGATTTTCATTTTGTTCAAACTGGGTATTGGTACCAGCAAGAACTGCCTGAAATCCAAGTCCTTTATTTATTTTCTGTAAATGGTGATTTGAGTCTTATTTATCTTTGTAGACAGAAACTTGGTAATTCATGGACCCGGCATCCTTTCAGATGCTGTACACCTGGAGTTAAGGAGATAGTATTTGTAGACATACATATCAGAACCTAGAGGTTTATTTTGGCAGCTTGTTAATCCTAAATAATATCAGTGGGGCAAGATCCACTGTGGATGGTGGACAATGGTAGGGACCTCAAACACCACCGAGGCACATGTAAGCAAAGAACAAACTCTGGGGGCTGGAGAGATGACTCAGTAGTTAAGAGCACTGACTGCTCTTGCAGAGGACCCAGGTTCAATTCCTGGCACTCATGTGGCAGCTAACAACCATCTGCAACTCCAGTTCCAGGGGCTCTGACACCCTCTTCTGATCTCTGTGGGCCTTGCATGACACAGGTACACTTACATACATACAGGCAATACATTCAAACACACACACACAAATACCAAATAAAGAATAAACTCTGTTGTAGACTTTTGGGAAACAAAGGGGGAAATATTAAGGAGCAAGAGACAAGCAGAATGAAGAAATGCTTAGAGATACCAAATTTAAATGTACCTGGAATTAACCAGAGGAAGAGAACTAGATCATGAAAACCCCAAATTTAAAATGTCAGTGCTAAATGAAGAGTAAGGGGTGAGTCATAGGGAAACGGGTAGCTCATGACTTAGCATGGAGAAAGCAGGACAGCAACTCGTAGGGTGAGAAAAGCA
The DNA here is from genome assembly GCA_035773235.1 of Eospalax fontanierii. NCBI lineage: Eukaryota > Metazoa > Chordata > Mammalia > Rodentia > Spalacidae > Eospalax > Eospalax fontanierii. The sequence goes on along the minus strand of CM069530.1, from coordinate 63,068,049 downwards.
GTTCGTTTGCCAATCACCAGCCAAGGCATCCTGATTTGGGTCCTCTGCTGTTCCAAGTGACTGTGGTACTGCCCTAAGGTAGTTGGACATATTACAGAATAGGGTGGCTGGAGAGCTGGAGGAAGTTTAGAAGGGATTGGCTTCATGACCCCTAGTGCCACCTTCTATAGTTACCTCCTCACCCAGTGTCCTTCTGTCCCTGGTCTCCTTTTCATTTCTACTAAACATCATTACCTCAGTCCAGCTCCCAACCTTTCTAGAGTTTCAGATATGACATCATGCTATTGTTCCTGTCATCAAGGGGGATTCCGAAAATAAATACTTACTAACAAACTCCACAGTTAGAACATGAGATCAATAATAATAAACTCCATCTCACAAGTTGAAAATGTCACCATTAGAAGCATGTAAAGACTTTACCTTTTATTGTTTTCTAAAACACCAAGAAAATTGGAATATGGACTGGTTTTTAACTAACATTAGATAATAATAATAAATTTTCCTATGTGAGACCATGACATTGTGGCTATATCAGAAAGTGATATTGTTGTTTCACGTTTTAGGTGCTACGCTTGAGATATAGATGAAGTCTCTCCAGAGGATCCCTGTTTTCAAATTACCTTGGTTTGCAAATTATTTCCCATGGTGCTGACAGCATGTGTTTAACACCTTCCTACTGGACCCAACTCTTGCTGTCCTCGGCTTGTTTTGCCTCCCCCACTCACTCTGGAACTCTTATCACTCTGGCATTGTTTTCCAAAGATAGCCTGGTCTTGCCCCTTGCACAGAAAATGGGTGTTTGTATTTCAGATTTCACATTGTGTTTCCTTCTTTATCTATAACAGAAAGTTTTCTTCTGACTGAGTCACATGAATTTTCCTAATAGATATTTTTGTATGTGGTATCTTGATTTTGTGTGGGTATGTGTGTGCTGTCCTTGCTAGATTTGTAATGAATATGAGATCTTCACATTGATGGCCGTATTTCCTTCCCTAAAAGCTATCTGAAAGATGCCAGCTCTTACTTGCCCATGTGAAAGTCTATGTCTCTCTTTGGGTCATCTATCATAAACTGAGTCTCAAGCAAGAGAAAGCCTCATCCATTTTCAGAAACCCAGAAAATAGCTTATACTTGACCTTAATTGAATTTGACTGCAAGTATTTACTAAATTAATTCGGTCTATATCATATTTTACTATTTATTTCTGGAAGGGATTTTTTTTCTGTATTTTTGAGTCTCCTTGTAGCCCCATTTGGCCTGGAACTCACTATGTAGATCAGACTGGGCTGGATCTCACAGAGATTCACCTGCCTCCATCTCAAGAGTGCTGGGATTAAAGATATACGCCACCACAACTAGTTTTGGAAGGGATTATTTTAATGTAAGAAATAGTCTTTATCCTCAGAGCTTCAAGATTTATTTCCTTTTTGAAAGATGTATCCTATACTAACTTATTGATTGGGCAGAAAAAACTAACAGATGTGAAATCCAATGAACAAACACACTTATCCTGGTTTGAAATGTCTGGCTCATTCAGTTCTGTTTAGAAACATCCTTCACATCACCCCAGACATCCACCTTTGTAGTCTACCCTCTCATATGAGGCCATACAAATTGTGCCATCGTTTCATCAAAGTGTTTTATTATATTTTACCATATAATAGAAAGTACTCCCTAGAATATACGGCTTGAAAAATTTTGATGTCACAGATTCAGAATTTAAACTTCCCAATTCCTATATAAATATTCACAGAAGAAATTATATAAAACAATCACAAACATGGAGAGTGGCAAATTCTTACTATACATAATGTCAGGGTTAAGAACTCAATTCCTTAAACTATGGCACCCTGGGATGTGAGAACTTTGAACTGAAGACTGGAAGGGACTGAGAAGCAGTGTTTCTGACATTCTGCTGCCCTCCTGTCTCCTGCCATTTTTTTCCTCCAAATTAAATAATAGGAATGGAGAGTGGCAAATTCTTACTATACATAATGTCAGGGTTAAGAACTCAATTCCTTAAACTATGGCACCCTGGGATGTGAGAACTTTGAACTGAAGACTGGAAGGGACTGAGAAGCAGTGTTTCTGACATTCTGCTGCCCTCCTGTCTCCTGCCATTTTTTTCCTCCAAATTAAATAATAGGAATCTGAATTATTGTTTTCCAAGTCAGATCACAGAGACTGAATATATCTTCCACTAGAAAAGTCATGTTCTTCCTTCTTCATAGGAGACCGTCTTTCCAGAAAGATCTTGTTCTAGACTCAGGAGGGAAGAATCCATACAGGGAAGTCAAGAAGAATTTGGACAGGCTTTTGTGGGTTTCCTCCCTCAATCCTGTCTAATCCCATTTCTACATGACTGTCCAGTCTTTATTGAACCTAATGATAAAAACAGCAGTTTCCCTGGATCTTTCAGTTCTTATTTCTGAAGATTCCGGAGTCAGAATGCAGATAGAATACTTCAGTTATGCTTTTCTCTTGCTGTCCAGGAGTATCTACTTTCACCCTCACATGTTGGGTGACAAAGGGGTATATTACCTCTTTCTGTCTGTACAATAGTAAACTCAACAAACATGGAAAACTGTGGAATAAGAAGTGACATTATGAGGGGCTTATAACATCCATATTGACAACTTGACCAGAGAGAATTCTGAGTAGTGCTATTGAGTTTATTCAATTTTAGGCTCTTTCCTTACATCATATTCTAGGTCTGTTATTCCACTAGAACTCTGTGGAGCAGCATAAACTAAGTCACAAACCAAGAGAAAAACCTATCCATTTTTAGAAACCTAAAAAGTGGCTTATATTTGACCCTAATTGAATTTGATCACAAGTATTTAGTAAGTTAATTTGGTCTAAATGGTCTTTTACTATATATTTCTGGAAGAGATTTTCTTTTAAATGTTAAGAAACAGTCTTTTCCTCAAAGAGTTTTAAGCTTCATAAAATCCATACATATAATTACATTATAAAGTAGGAGAGAGCATAGAAAGTCTTCTAGGATATTGTTTGCTAATATGAACAACAACATGGGAGTTATGATCTTCTTCTTCTGGTTGAAGGTAATAGAAGCTTTGACAGAATGTGGAGATAGGACTGGAAATGCTGATTAAAGATCTGTTACACAGAACTTCCTGTGCTTATGTGAGCTCATCAAGCAGGTAGAAGGAGGCTTCCAGGCAAGGAAACAGGACAGAGCATAACTTTAGGAAAAGGAGACTACAGGAATTATGTGGGAGACGGGAGCAGTACGTAAGAAAAAAAGTGAGTTTAAATTAGTATCATTGTTCAGATAACTGAAAGATGGAGATAGAAGAGAGGGACTGGGTACCTTTTTATTAAGGGAAGTATAAAACCAGGCGTCGTGGCACATGCATGTAATCCCAGCACTCAGGAGGTATAGGCCAAGGACAATTTTGGAATTATTTCATGAAGGTAAAAACTTCACTTGTCTTGTATAAAACTTCAAAGAAACAATGAATAAAAATCAAGTCCTCACAAAGTCTCTTATCTCCAAAGGGGAATCTAACAACCTCAACCTTTCTTCTGGTTGGGCCTCAGAGAATGATATTAAACAGCAAGATATTTTGGCTGAATACTTTGAAAGGGCAATCAAGGTCTTTCTTATCTCTCCAACAATTTACTGGGAAGCTTCTTATGCTCAAATATATTGGCTCCTCCCTTAAGTTTGTGAGATAGCTAAAAGCAAAACAGCAGCCTGATATCTGCTTCCTCACTTTACCTAAAGGCACAGAGAAGTCATTGTCTTTAACCTTTCCTCTCCAGTCATCTTGCATCACTGGAACAGCAGACTCTGGCAGGGAAGGCCACCCTTCCAAAGAGGATATTATCCTGAAAAACAAAACTGCACCCTGAAGAAGTGATCACCTTGTAGGAATCAGATTGATGCCCTCCCAAGAGATGACAGAAATGGAATTTCTTTGGACCACATTGCAGGACCAGAACTGAAACAGTGGGACCAGGAAAGGTGAATTATATGCACGTCTTGCTCCCTCCCTCAGTTCTTCTTCTATTTAAAACTAAAGCTCATGTTAATACTCTGAAGAAGGACTTGGTTTTACCATATCTATCTTTCTCTTTCCGCAATGTGTCCACATCGAATAAATCTTTTCTCCCTGCTTCTTTTCATTACTTTTCTCTTTAATTGGCATATTGGAGGTGGTGGGTGATCCTAGACTGTTAGGACTGATGGAGCTCAGATTTGCCCTAAAAACTCCAGTAAGGACTTCCAGCTATTGTTTGTCCTGTTTTCACACAAAGTACAGGATAGAGTTCATGCTGAAGTTACCCTACTCAGCTAAAGTCTGGATCCTCCAGAAGACAAACTCAAAGAAGGAAGACCAGAATTGCTACTGGACCCAGATAAACTGTTCCAGGCCTTGTCTCTGTTTCTGATCTGTTCATCTCTCCTAAAGGTCATCTACTATTTTCTAAATTGCCTGCAGCCTCACATAATGAGAGGGATCTTCATTATGAAGAGGACATGTAAATATTATTTTAATTGTGTATGTGTGCCTGCAAATGTTGGATTCCCCCGGAGCTGGAGATGCAGCCCATTCCAGAAACTGAACTCGGGTCCTCTGCAAATGCAGTATGTGCTCTTAACTGCTAAGCCATCTCTCTAGCCCATGAAAGGATTTTTAATGGGTCCTTCTTTGAGTGTCACATCCTGTGATTGCCACATATGTTCTTATTAACCCACGTATTAAGTATTCTTGCCCGCTGATCTGTTTACTGCCCATTTGTTTTATAGACTCAAACTATTTAACCTTCAAGGGATGGTGGTTTGAAGGAGAAGTGTCCCTCATAGGCTCAAATATTTGAACACTTGATCAGTTGGTGGTGCTGTTTGGGAGAATCATGGAACCTTTAGGAGGTGTGGCCTTGCGGTAGGAAGCACACTACTGGGGGAGGGCTTTGAGAGTACATAGTCTTGCTCCATTTCCCATTGGCCTCTCTTTGCTTCCTGTTGCTACTGGAGAGGTAAACTCTCATGTGTTGGCTCCTGCCTGCTGCCATGCCTCCTCACTGGGATGGACCCTTAATCCTCTCGAACCATAAACCCAAATAAACTTTTCCTTCTATAAGTTGCTATGATTATGGTGTTTTATCACAGAAATGAAAAAGTAACTAGTACATAGTCATCAAGACTGTCCCCTCTAGAGAAGATCAAAACTGTTTGCCAATGCTGTTCTGTCACCCATGGTGAATCCCGTGGGTGCTTCTGCTCTCCATTAGTAGCAGAAAGAAGTTCATGGGGATACGGGAAGGGTTGGATAGAGAGTGCAAAGCTCCAATGTAACAGTGGAAATGGCTATGCTGGAACAGTAAACGGAAACCTGGAAGCAGCCCAAACATTTGGGTGTATGTTTAAGACGATTCCAGGAACTAGAAATGATGAAGTCTCTCATTGTCTGCAAGATTCTGAATGGTTATTGGCTCTTTTGCTTAAACTAGTCTCTAGGCCAAAGGATACGAAATATTTTCTTAGGCAACTCCCCACTCCCCACCCAAAAGTGAACTGAGTAGCTTTGAATTTCATTAAGTGAAAACTCCTTTTTTTTCATACATCGAGAAGTATCATAACTTTAAATATGATGTTTTCATTTAGCTCATATTGCTAAAAATGGCAAACTTAAGAAAATAAACATGTTGTTCCTGTCACTGTATGCAGCTCGTGAATTTGTTGCCATCCTAAAAACTCATTCCAAGTGCAGAACTCTCAAAAGTTAATGCCACTTTAAGCAAATAATAACATGACATTCAGTGTTTAAGATATTGCAAATTATATGTAATCACTGATAGGGCAAACTTTGCTCTTATATTTAAAGGTAAAATTTTCCAGAATCTTACAATCTTACAATTCTCTCCTCTCTCTCTCTCTCTCTCTCTCTCTCTCTCTCTCTCTCTGTCTCTCTCTCTCCTCTCTCTCTCCTAGAAATTCATTGTAAACTAATACATTCATTATTCTCTATTGAATATTCTTGACCATTAAATTATATGAAAATGTACTGTAAAAATAATTGCTTCATCCTCATTAACCAACTATTAAAAAGACAAAAATGATAGAAATCATTCATCGTTTTATTAATTCTAAAGCAACATTTCTAATGTGAATCCTTTATCAGATTAAACATAGAAAAGCATTTTCTTCTCTATTTTCCAGTGAATTAGGCAGGACTTGAACATAAAGCTAGATGCTCCCATTACAACAAACTTCAGTATTCCCATGGACTAAGGAGCTGTGCCAGCATCTGGGAGGGAAATTAAACCTTGCCATCCCACTGTTCCTTCTCATAGGTTTTAGAGAAGATTTCATTGAACCTGGCACTCCTGTATAGCTTTCTGACACAAAATTCACTGTTTATTCCTTTTTTGAGTAATTGTAAGGAAACTAGTGGGTCAGTTAGATGATGTGTGTTTTAAGCTTGAAAGGAAAGGAAAGTACCCTCAGATATCTCCCTAAACACATGAGAATGGAGAGACCCCAGGGGAGACTCTAAAGTGGAATTGTTTTAAAATCCTGGGTTCCCAAAGGATGTAGGTGGAGTCTAACCACCTCCAATCACAAATCTTCATCTGCTGCCATAGCCTAGACTCATTCATGTCTCCAATTAGGTGTCCACCTGGCTCCTGAATGACTGCCTCTTGCTCCTCTTCACATTACTGTCGGTCCCTTGATTTAAGGCTGGTACACCATGGTTGGATTTCTGTTTCGCATGTGTGACTACCCTTATAAATAACTTGGAAGTAGACTGACAACCTGAATTTCTACAAGGTTTGAAAAGACCAGGGATATTTTTTGGCCAGCTGCACTTTCAATACAGTAGTAAATCAAACATACCCAAATTAATGAAATCTAGGCATTGCTTGCTATATGAATTAACAGAGGACATAAGCCTGTACATATGACTTGCTCATAGTAAAGGGCTCATCTGAGTTCCATGCTGAAAGAGGGATTGCTAAAAGGGGACTGGGAAGAGGTACTCGAAGTGGTGACTGGCATGAGGGTTGGAGGTTTGCACTGGTTGAGGGAGAGGGTAATTGTGGGCAAGTGGGATTCTGTAAGGATAAATTCAACTGTCAATATCAGGTGTTCTCTGAGAGGACTGTTAGAAATAGTTTGGTTCAGGAGTTGTTCGCAAGCTCAGAATCACCTAGATGCCTTATTATAACACAAGTTATTAAACCCTCTCACTTACCTCCATCACCAAAGTTTCTGACAGAATGTGTTTGAAGCAGATTGAAGCTTTCCATCTCTAACAAGTTCTCAAGTAAAACTGATACTGGTAGCACTGAGATTGTATTTTGAGAAACCCTAGGCATATTGTTTCATTATGAGAATACAAGATCTGAAAAAAATGAATGAAGCCTAATTATCAATGTCTCAAAAGTCAGGACGAGGAGTTTATAGTTTATTGTTTAGACCATACAAATTGCTGAGAAGTTATCAGAGAAACTGGAATGGAATTGTGAAATGAGAGAGATGTTTTAGGAAAGGCTCTCTAACTACTGTGCTGGAAACAATTTGGAAAAAGAAGATTTTTATAACATCTAAGGTCAAAGCTTTGGTCCTTAACATAGATATAAAAGACAGACTAGCAAAACAAGAGAGGTAACAGTCCTCCCATTCATTCTCCTCCGAACTAAAACAAAATAAAAAACACATATGCATAAGATTTTATAGAACACTTAGTTGAATTTCTAAGGCAGTGACTGTCTAAACTTAGGTAACAGATTCAGTAGAGAAGTTTGTCAAAATGCAAATGCTAGATGGAGTAGCAAATACTTGTAATCTCAGTACAAAGGAAATTGAGGAAGAAGTATCAAGAATTAGAGGCCAGCTTGGACTGCACAGCAAGAATCTTATCTCCAGAAACCAATGACCCAACCAACCCCCCCTAAAAAATGTAACAAATGTTGCCTAGGTACATACTTCCAAAAAGGAAAGGGACTCTAAAAGAGATGTTTGCACACCCATATTTAAAGTATAATTATTTATAAGAACTAAAATATGGAAACAACTGATGTGCTCAATATCCTAGTGGATATGGATAAACAAAATGTGTTATATGCATGAAATGAAATATTATTCAACCTTCAAAAGAAAGAAGATTTTACGGGACATGGAGTCAATAATCCTAGCACTTGACAAGATAAAGAAGATGAGTTCAAGGGCCGCCTGGGCTATAAAACGAGTTCCATACCAGCTTGATTTTAGAAGAAACTTTGAGTCATTATGCTAATGAAAATAGCCCAGTCACAAGACAACAAGTATTGTATCACTTATATTAAAGTATCTAGAAATAAAGAGGAGAAGGGAGGTTATCATTAGATAGACGAAATGAGGTGTTAGATTTAATGTGTATGGAGGTTCAGTTTGGAAAGATAGGCTCTAGAAAGGAATGATGATGGTTGAGAAGTAATGTAAATGAACTTAACGCATCTTAGTTTGTATACTTACAAACAGATATGATGAATTTTATATTATGTATATTTTATAACAAAATAGTAATGAAAATACCTGAAGCAGCCCTCCAGCTACAGATTCAGTTGGTCTAGGTGGGCTATCTCAGATCCTTTTCCAAGCTGTGAGGTAATACTCTGAGGAAAAACAAGTTGATGAAGAATGGCTTTATTTCAGCTCACAGTTCAAGGTTACAGTTCATAATAGTAGGAAACCACAGTGGAAGGAGCTTGAGGCAGCTGGTTATTTTGTGTCCACAGCCAAGAACTGGAGAACAGTGAAAGTTTGTGTTCAGCTAGCATTCTTCTTTTTATACTTTAAAGACTTCTGTCCAGAGAACAGTACCACTCATTTTTAGTGCCTGTTCTCACCCAAATCAATAAAATCAATATAATCCCTCACAGGCATACCCAAATGCTAAACAGTCCCTCACAGTTGGGCCTGCAGGCTTATTTCTTGGTGATTTCAGATCCTGTCAAGTTGACAATGCTAACCATCACATGGGCCCAGGAATCTGCACTTTAACATCAAGTGTAGGAGATTTAAAACACACTGAAGTCTAGATGCCTCTAACTCAACTCTAGAGAATAATAGCTCATTTGAGGTTAAGCTTTTTGGAGTAAGGGGATAGTGTTTTGCTTAATGAGAGAATATATATTAAATGAACAAGGCATAAAGAGCATAGCTCTCATGAAACTGTGGGGGAGTTTTGCTTGATAGAAGTATTTTCCTGGCACCCTTTATGTCAGAAAAGTCTCCTAACTCATACACAGCTGTTCAGAATATTTCTCTGAGTATAAGAAATTCCACCAGCAGCCTGCATCCAGAGCTCTGCTCACAATGTGAAGACAGCCATGTGGAGATTCCTCACTGTAATTCTTGTGCTTCCTGTTTTCTGTAATAACTATTAGAGGCAGAAATAGAGCAGTATAAACACAGATGATGAGCTTTGTGTGGCTGCAGAATGCCTGAATTTATGACTTGAACTTTATACAACTATTGACTGGCAGAGAGCTCCCACAATGAGTATTAATTAAAACAACCCAGGAAGCAGTCCGTCAAGAAAAAAGAACAGAGTAGAGATGAGGATAATGGGAGTTTGAGACATGGAAACAGGATAACAAATGTGAACAGGGATCTGCCTTTGGACCCAAATGATTTAACCCTGGATCACAGAGTTGATCCTCCCCAGCCGGAACTTGTGCAATATATATTTATAGACAGACAGACAGACAGACAGATAGATAGATAGATATTCTAATATAAAACATATATCCCACTGTGAATCTCTCCATAAAATCTATTTGACACTAGCCACTCCAAATAATAATTTAGTGAGAAGGATACTGTTAGGGTTTGAATATGAAATGGTGCCCACAGGTTCATGTGTTGGTGTCACTACATTGGGAGGTAGTGTAAGATTATGCTTTGGTGGGCTTAGAGGAGGAATTAGGTCGCATTTGAAGATGTAGTGGTCCCTGGCCCTTTGCTGTCTCTCATTCAGCTTCCTGAATAAGCAACCTCTTCTTTCACATGCATCTGCTATGTAATGTTCTGCCTTACCACAGGACCAGAAGCAAGAGCACTTACTGCTCTTGCGGAGGACCAGGATTCAGTTCCCAGAACCTGTATAGGAAGCTCATGTTTGCCTGTAACTCAAGTTCCAGGGGCCTCAAAGCCCTCTTCTGACTATGTGATGTGTATAAAGCCATAAAGGTATACGCTCATACACATAAAACAATAAATAAATTTGTTAAAGTGAAAAGATAATTAAAATAGAAACCATATGACAATAAAATGAGATGAAATGTGGATATTTTTTAAATGAAATACAGCAGGAGATAGTGTAATGAATAGTTTCATATGCCAACCTGGGTAGTGGGTCAAACATTATCTTAGGTGTTTCTGTGAGGGCATTTTGAATGTGATTCACATTTAAATTAGTGGACTTTGCTAAGTTGGATTGACCCTCTAATTGTGGGTAGGCTTCATCCGGTAAGGTAAGGGACCTAAGTGGCACAAGAACAGCCTCCCTGCAAAGGAGGATGAGAGAGGACTCCTGGGCAGATCTCACTAGGACTTCCTTCGTCCGCACCATCACCTCTTCCTGCTTTTACTGCAGCCTGTTGGATTTGGACTTGATTCGGAACCTAAAGCTGTCTTGGGCCTTTAGCCAGCCAGTTAGACCTGTAGGACCTTTTTCTTTTGGACATACTAGCTTCCGTAACCGTGTGAGGCAATTCCTCACAGCAATGTGACGCATGCACAAGTCCTACGCAAGATCAAATCAGACAAAATTTTACCATAGACGTGAATGGGGAAGTGGGTTAGAAATTTCAGCCCAACTGTAGGAACCTTTGGCAATTGACTATCACTGGGAGGTGGAGAAGCAGTGTTTAACAGGGAAGGGCCCAGTGGATGGATACACTGAGGGGCATTTGGAGGACACAAGCCAGACTCTGCAGGCTTGTTCTCTCTATATATAATAGAGTACATTAAACAGGCTGGGGACAGTGGGGGGGAGTAGAGAGAGGACCTACGTACATCAAACTATATTGCATGAGAATCATAAAAATTCAATAAAACATTCTTGAAGAATTAATGCAATGTTATATTCAAAAGCCTTTCAACCCCCAAACTCAGCAAGGTCCTTTCTGTATTTTCAATTTGGAAACAGAACAAGAAATAGTGCCCCCCAAATCTCACAAAACTCAGAACTGACATAGATTGATACTGGCCTGAAGTTTGGGGTTGGCTAATTTTATACTGCTTCGGTGTCATTTAGCTTTTCTGTGACTATAGTTAAAATTTTATGAAAATGGGTGCAGTAAGTTAGTAAGCAAAAAAATCCAGGTGACATGAAACTGCTTTCGTTGATAATGTGAACCAGATTTGCCTTTTCACCACCTGCCTAGACAAATAACTTGGCCCGGGAGGTCTGCCTCCCCAGGAGTCTTAGACGTGCTGCTGGTTTATGTCTCACGTGTTGTTATTTTTAGAATCAAGCAAAATAAAGTTGGATTCTGATAACAAAAATCACATTAACCCTTATTACACACAGACACATTGTGGAGAGAGAGAGAAAGCGAGAGAGAGACAGAGAGAGAGAGAGAAGAGAAAGTTGTATACAATAAACTGATTTTTAAATGGTAATTTAAAAAGAACTATTTGTAGTAACAGTACTAATATATGAGCATAAAAATTCTTATAAGGATAAATGATTTAATAAACTTATTAGGACTGAGACTTTTTGGTGCTCACAACTCTTGCTTCCTGTTTTAGTTTAGATTTCAAACATCCCTTAGAGGACATGTGCTGTAGGCTCTTGGTCACCAGTCTGTGGCACTATTGGGAAGGGACACAAGCTTTAGGAGATGGAGGAGAGCTGAAGGAAGTAAGTCACTGGGGAGTGTGTCCTTGATGGGTACGTTGGGACCCTGACCACTCCCAGCTTCCCTTTCTGCCTCTTCCTCCACGCTGTCATCTTGATTGGTCCTTCCTTGGGCTCAGATTCTAGTAGTTAACTCAGGAAGTTACCTACATGGCCAGAAAGGGTGGCAAGTGACTTACTCCTGTTTTGTGGTGGCCTTGAGGTATCTGTGTCTTGTGTCACATGCACTGAGTACCAAGAAATTTTGAGTTATCCTGCAACTCTTCCTTTCCTTAGGTCTCAGCCCAGTGAGTAACCTACACAGCCGATCCCCTCTTAGATCCACAGCACCTCTTTTTACTACACCTTCCTTAATGAAGTTTGGATTCCTGTTGGACTCTGTAAGTGAACCCATTTCAGTTATCTATGGCTGCAGAACCAGCTTCCCCAGTATACAATAGTTTTACATTATTGTGGTTTCTTTATTCACTTCTCTGGTGTCTCAGTCATCTTCTCTCACTCTCTCTAATAATCACTTATTGTAAAGAACTGAAAAATTAAAGATCATGCAGCTAGATTAAGGTTGCCATCTAAAAGAAAAAAAAAAAAAAGCACACATCCAGTCTCAAACTCTATACACCTCAGTGAACTTCCATACAGTTAGAATGGCCATTCTGAAACTGAGGAGCTTTGCTTAGGGTACTATACTTTCACAATCAATTACATGTTTATGTGCTTATCTGCTACACACACACACAAAATGAGAGATCTGAAACTAGAACATTTAGCTTAATCTCCCCTTTCATGACTAATGAGTCCTTTTGCCTGCTCTCTGTCTTTCTTCGTTATCCAATACTACTCTTTCTTGGTCTCCTTTCTAAATATTATACTATAGCTACACTTATAACTGGTTACATATATACACTTCATGGGCCAGGATCTACATATGAGGGACAACATGTGGCTCTTTCTCGCTCTTCCTCTTTCCTCCCCTCAGTTTACTCATAGAAGATCATGGGGTAGGTGGGACCCTAACTTCTTTAGAAAGAATGGTCTCTGAGATATTATTTGGAAGTTATTAGTCTTAAAGGAATGAGTTCAGAAAATAGGATAGTACTCCTTTAGACTAATTCTAATCAAACAGTCTCAAGGTCTACCCAGATTCAACTGTGGGGAATCTAGACTCCACCTCTTACTGGGAGTATGGGAATGTCAAGGGTTGGAGGTCAACTTTAATCTACTCTTATCCCTTGCCACTGAAGTCTGGCTTTAACACTGATAAGAGCCCTGCTGTGATTGACTAGAGCATTTTGTGAAGCCTGATACAAGAGTGCCTGGCTCCACTTGTATTTATACTGCAGCGAACACAGCACATACCAAAGCTGCTGTGTCCTTAAGTCTTTCTCATGTTCTCTTAAGAGCCAGTTGCATCCTTGTGATGTACCTGAGCTTGAGTTTCAGGCGATTTCTTTCCTGCCTGATCCTTCTAGCAGTGACACTATTGCTTTTTGTGATGTGTTTATACGGACAATTATTTAATAATTGAACCAGATACATATCAGGTTACAGAGGTACAATTGTCTCTGTGTTCACATGCATTATGTAAGGGATTGGTAGGGTGTCTAAAGAGAACTAAAGAATGTCAATGATAACAAAATATTAATGTTTGCCTAATGTTTTATAATTTACAAAACCATCTCATATACTTTATCCTCTGTTTTCCTTCTGATCCTAAGACTTGGTAGTATTACAAAACCTACTTTGGAGAAGAGAACAGTACTCATAACTCCATGGTACAGTGACTGACTTGTATCGTCTCCTTCCTTTACGTGCTTTTGTGTTCATTCATTATCATATTTGTTGGCTGGTGGAAGTAAATTGATGAAATGAAACAGATGTGCATGTTCTTGTAGTGTGCATTGTGTATTAAAGGAGACTTTTGCTAATTAAATAATAAATCAATATAGATTTGGAAGTGTGATTCATGCCCTTAAGGTAAAATACAATACCTTTGGTCTAGTTGATGAGGAAGTGACCATTGAATTGACAAAATAAAAGCACTGATTAAGGTAATGAGTGATGGAGAAGCAAATGGAGAAGAGACACATTTACTCTAGAGCACTGAGAAAGAATGGGTTGTTTCTAAGAAAACTAGAAGCAGGCCAGTGTGCCTTTATACACAGGGGAGGTTCTATTGTTTCTGTTAATCCCATTTTACAAATGAAGAAAATGAAAACCAGAAACCTGACAAGATAGCTAGAAAATAACAAAGAGAAATCTTAATTCCTCAGTTTCTTCTCCTCACTCAACAGCTTGATGCTTGCAATAGGTCAGTTTTTGCACTCTATTCAAGGAGGATAAAAAATATCACATGGCCAGTATAGGAACAATATATGAAGACAGGAAGCTGAATCACTGTCTGAGAAAGCCTGGAGGACTTACATAAAGACAGGGGCTAAGAATTGAAGGTAAAGGAGTTGAATTCCTACAGAAAGTGTGAAGAAGGGGTAACCAAAAGGTGGTGGGGAATTCTGGGATCAGGAGTCTGCATTTGGAACAAGCATGGAGTTATCAATTAATCTTTCTCCTAGCAGCAGAAGATGATTCCGGTGCCGGGGTAGTGTACTCTGTCACGCTTGCTCTCTAGTGTTTAAAACTACTAGGATCAATGTTCTTCTGAATCAAGGAGTTTTACTTTTTTATCTTCTCTGGAGGGGAAGACTGAACAGACTCACTCCCTCCTCAAATTCCTGGTGACTCATTAACTTATAAAGTGGTAGTCCTCTGCGTGTGTGGTGACATACAGGATTAGGAAAATTGAGCCTAAATTCTAAGGTTCTTTGATTCAGAGAGAAGAATTTTTGTGCCCAAAACTTTCCAGAAGTTACCATAGATCAAGAAAAGCCTATATTCATCAAGATGAAATACTTGTGTGTATAAAGAAATGAAAAAGTTAGTACTTCAAGAAGAAATGCAAAGCTTGGAAAATCAGTACATTTGGAACCAATTTTAAGTCATCATTATATGAAAGTGCCCAGCAGATATGGAACTCAGGTAATGTTTGTCAGAGGGTGAAACTAGGGGAACAGGTTGAATCCCAAAAGCAGGAAGGGTGAAAAATCAAAGTAGATGTCCAGAATACTTCTGTAAAGACAATGCTCAGTGAAGGACCCAGGAAGTTATCAATGCTAACAGTTTCTACTGAAGGCATTAGCATGGTGCACTGGAACAATAGCGTGTTCCAGATGAAGGAGCATTAACCTAGAGCAGAAACTGGGGAATGTCGTCTAAAGGAGCTGGGTGGCTTCCTGCAGTGTCCCTTGTATGACGGCAGGAGTGATGTCACATTACTGTGATTCAGGAGTGATATCACATTATGGTGATTCCTAAACAAAAGCAGCCTGACTCTTAGCATGCATTAAAACCAAGACTGGGACCCAAACTGGCCTGAGAACTTGTTCCTTCAGTTCTCTCTTGAAATTATGCTCTTGAACAAAGACCTTGCTTTTTATTGAAACCATACATCCACCATCACATGGGAAAAGAGGAGCTTGTCTTTTCAGAGGATTTTGCTCCTTCTGACCCACTACTGACCAGACCATCACACACAACCACAAACATATATGATCAATCTAACCCCACTTTATTTGCAACACAAATAGGATAATCCATTCCTTTCAATGAATATTTGATACTTTCAGCCTTTGGTATTCTTACAACATACACACATACATTAATCTGGGTCAAGGGCAAAGAAGGGTCATCAAAGATTAAGGTTATATATTTAGGCTACAAGAGAATCCTACAGTCTATTAAGGTGCATTAAATTGTAAACAAGCTGAGATAATTTTAAATGATTTCAAAATGTAAGATTAACTTTGGTTTCAAGGTCAAGTAAAAGTCATTCCCACACCCTTCTGACTTGAGCAGGCTGTTTGACCTGTCAGATCTGCAAAGAGGTTGTTTTCCCCTGTAGGTGAAAAAGAAAAGGACTGAGAAGAGACCAAAGCTTCCCGAATGGCATTAGGTAAAAGGTACATCTCCAGACTCTAGTCTCATCCAGCAGAACCTGAGTTTCTAGAAATAGAGAGGGCCTAGAATATGAAATCTTAATGTACTTCATGGGGGAGGGTAGTGAAGGAGATAAGAATTAAGAGAAAGATGTACATCTGACCACACCCTCTCAAACACCCCAAGAAAGAATCACCCAGCTCAGTCAATCCATGAAACTGAAAAGAAATTATAAATAAATAGTTTTAGTTCCCTAAATTTCTAGTAGTTCTGCAGGAATAGATAACCAAAACATACTCTAAAAGTTCAAAAGACTTGTTTCTGATTGGCAGGCAGCTCTTTTAAGTCCCTCGTGGCCCAGGTGCCTTCTATTCTGTGGCTTCAACATGTTCAGTACCTGTGGAAAGATCATGAAGGATGATGAATCCAAAATCTGGAAGTGAGTCTGTCACTTCACCCTATATTTTATTGGCCAGACCTCATTTGTTTGTTTAGACCTGAATGTTGTGGAAGACTTGGAGCGTAGTCCAGTTGTAGGTAGTTGTCCAGACTGAACAACAGTCTCTGTCTCATGAACTAATGTTCCTCCTAAGCACTGTTCTCATTAGGTATGATATAGAAACAAAATATCAGTCCATTCAAACATTCCTTTATATTCTATTCCCTGTTCTTTGAACCACTAATGATCAAAAATGACATCTGAGTATCTAGGAATTAGAAGAGGCGACTTTGTGACTTGCAAATAAGAGTGTCTCAGATCTGCACGCAGAAGTGCCAGGGAGATTTCATATTTATTTTGGGAACCCTGGTTCTTATTTCCCTCAAGAGTTTGGTTCTGTTTGTCAGTCATGTGGCCCTCTTTGCCTCAGTTGAATGGTTTGGCCAGTCTCTGCTTCTGGGAACTGTTTGCTACAGTTCAATGTCCCCAGTGTTTCAATAACTCTTCTGGGACCCCTCAATGAAGGTATAATAGAATTTTTGGCTTTGTCCCTAGGATACTGACTATAGGCTTTGAAGATTATGGAGCCCTTTGACTTGGATTCATTAGCTTGGACATGAGAAATGGTTGCAACATTATAGGGCAGAAAGAACAGAAGAGAAATAAAAGGATGATCCATTATTCCCCAGGGCTCATCCTTAGAGCTGTTAGCATGTTAATTCACAGGTGACAATGCCTCCTCCCCTATGACCGCTATCATGCTACTTGGTACTGCAGTAGGTAATATTTACATAACCAGAATTCATCCTTACTGCCATTGGTTTATATGCTTTTCAGAATCTCTCACAAAGTGCAGAAGGCAATGCATTTAGAGAAGAGCATATATTTCATTAAACTTAACAGGGCAATATGACAGACATTAAAAAAGTAAAAACAGATGCAGCAAGTTAAATGGCCTACTTTCTATGCTAGATAAATCCAGGAGTATTGATGTATGTAATAATTCAGACTGAACATGTTAAGTACTAGAAGAACAAAAATGATAGTGATTTTTCATTTTCCACATTCCTTCTCCATCCATGGAAAGCTTTTTTTTTTTTCTGTGTGATTGTGTGTATGTGTGCGTGTTTCTTTACTTTTAATAAGGCTTGTTGCCTGTTTTAAAAGTAAACACAAAACCCGCAAGGAAAACAACACAGTTTTGGGTAATAGGAGTTGGAAGGAAAGGCAAGAAATGCTCTGCACGATAAAACTTAAATCTATTACATGTAGATAACACCTTAGAAAATGACAATATTTAATTTCAAAACAAAGCAAGAACAGAAAGAATAAAGAAATGTTTAAGTAAGATATAATATATTCATTGGATTCAACATAGATCTAAGATAGAAAAGATTTGATGAATATACAATAATACCTTTATTTAGGGGGTTGTACTGGAAGACCCCCCCCCGACCCCTGGTGCATAATTGAAACTGGGACATGCAGTCCAGAGCTTTGTTTGTGTCATGTTTTTTTCTTACATGTGCACACCTAGGAGAAAGTTTAATTTCTAAATTAGGCAGTAAGATATAAACCACTCTATATCACTCATACTCACAATAAATAATAAAACACAACACTCCTAACAGTATAGAAAACGTTATGTGAATGTGTTCTTGCTCACTCTCTCAAATTTTATTATTGTATTGCAAATCTTAGCAATTTCAGCAGCAGATTTTTTTCCTTTTCATGTTAAACAGGAAAATGTCACTTTTTACATAAAGGAAAAGCTCTTCATGGTTCCTCTTGGCATAATGAGATGGCAACATCACTATTGTGTCTTTAGGGCCATTATTGAGTCAACTCAGAATTACTTGAACATAAGCACTGTGATATTGTGGCAGTCTTCTGATAACCCAGATGGCTACTGAGTTACAAATGAGTGGCCAGCATCCACAGCACAGATATGCTGGACAAAATGGCCCTCATGATCACGTTTAGGTGGGAAAGAACCAGCTAGTATGAGATCTTACCATACAACTTACAGTGGCAATATTTAAGACTTATGAATTGTTTATTTCTGGAATTTTTCCGTTTAGTGTTTTCAGGCTGCAGCTGACCATGGGTAGCTGAAATCATGGGAAAAGAGAACTACAGTACACATTTCTGTGCAAAAGGGAGAAATCTTAGGGATAGATCTTAATTTAAAATGTAGACAAAGGGAAGACTTTATTCCATTCTCTTTTTTACTTTCTAAAAACCAATGTAAACATCTTAAATATTAGGAACAGCAGTTAGTTATCATGACGTTAGGCATGAGTTTGCACTATGGTTTCTCCTCTCACTAGCCATACCCGGATAATCATGCCAACCCTTAGTACCTCAGTGTCTTTTGTTGTTGTTGTCTTTTTGAGGCAAGGTTTCCCTGTAGTCCCAGGTAGTCTGGAACCTGGAACTCACTATATAAATCAGGTTGGTCTTGAACTCACAGCGATCCACCTGCCTTTCCTCCAGAGTGCCGGGATTAAAGGCAGTCCCCATCTTTACACATTGCCCATGGCACAGTAGTCTGCACAGATGAGCTGTGCAAACTGGTGCTAGCAGCTTGCAAGGGTTCTGAACAAATTACATCCTTTCCTTTCTCCTTCACCGGAGATGACAGTCTGGGTGACTCAGAAAGGGGCTTCGGTAGAGGGTGGAGGAATGATTCACACTGCTTAAAACCAGCCCTCACATGCACAGTATGAAGTCAGTGCCAGCTCTGAGATAACAGCTCTCCTCCTCCCTATGATTTTCTTCCTGTTCTCATCCCCACCCTTTGTCTCTTTGACAAAGTATTTATTTTAACCCAACATTATCTCTATAAAATGTCCAGACATTATTTCAATGTTTCAGGGTATAAACAGCCTCTTATTTCATGTTCCCTTTAGTCTTCACACTAGCTAATGGTGAGTGACTGACCCGTTAGCCCTTGAAGACAGAACTCCAATTTGTAATTTTCCCCAGCACTCAATATGAGATCTCTACAACATAGTAATTAATAATTGTTGCTAAAAGGCTCCAAAAAACTCTCTCTTGGTCCTTTTCAAAATATGACATTGTCCCTGTACTGGAACTACAGATAATTATGACAAAAAGATTTTCAAGCATATAATACATGTGAAGTATTTGAGGTGCATTGGCTTATTGACACAAATGTGTATCTGTTTCAAACAAAGTTCCTAACAAAGTATTAGTCTGGTGATGTGTAGAAGGAGGAATATGTTGTGTGTACTTAATTCAAGTACATGAAGTCACTGAAGTTTTCTTGCTCCAAGTCTTGACTTCTTTAATTCTCACTAGCATTTGGTAACTGTTCTGAGTGTTCCTGTTATTCTTTCTTCAATGTAAAATGTGTTGAGATGATATTAGAATTCAGCAGTCTCAATAACTGAAATCCATGGGGTACACTGTGTACCCCAGCCACTTACAGAAGGTATCTGCACAGAGAGCAAAGTCAGACAAATTCATGTTGCCCTGAGAATCTATCTCATTCCCAGGCTCCCATACATATCCATACAGGTGAGTTACAGGCTGCATAGCGGCTGCTCTATGCCAGGGCAGACAGGGATGTGGAGATGTATGCTCTGGAAAGAAAACCGTGAGCTCCTTCCCAGGCCAGCTTCAAATGTCCTGTGTTTTGAATCTTTCCAGTCCTACGCTAAAGAAAAGGGAGCTTCTCAAGGAGGTATCACCATTATTCTGTGTTCCTACTTCATGGAGTTGCAAACAAGGAATAAGCCAGACAGTGGAGTGTGGAGGGGTAGCTATGTGTACTGAAGTGGAAAGGTGTTGATCACTGGCCTTTAAGTCTAAGGTCCTTTAGACGAACTCTACCCTAACAGTGTTCTTTAATGTGTCTTTCCTACAGCTGACTCAGAAATTGCTTGGCTTTATTGCCATGGCAATAATTATACTCATTTTCTTTTATTACTCCTTATTTGAGCCTAATTGCTATGGAGTACAATACAAATTATGTACTTTCAATGTGCCATATTAACTAGGATATTATTCCACTACAGCATTAGGACTGATTAATTTCTACATGCTGTTGTCTATGTGATTGAATTATGTACACATTTTGTCCATTAGGGGCAAAATGCATTTTAATAAGCTAAATCAAAGTGTGGGAGCCTCAAGAGATATTGTGACCATACACAGGAAATCTGACTCTTGTTTCCCTCTATACAACTCTTTGTTTATTTATCTTTCTTCTGTCTTTTCTGCCACTCTGTGCACAGGGCAGGAGGTGATCTTCCATGACGGGGTCCTGAGTTTATGTAACCTCCAGCACCATCAGGACTGCTGGCTTATTAGGGTTTGAGCCTACATTTCTTGCCAATAGAATTTGTCTAACTTGACTTAGTTGACTATTTCTAGTCCAGTCAGCTGTGGTTAGGTTAATTCATGAATGAAGTTGCTCAGGAAGAATTTAATGAGTGATGGAGTGGGATGGCAGAAGAGAAACATTACACTTCTTTGCGCTTTTCTGTAGAGTAGGGGCAACAGTGCACAGACATATTCGCACAGGCTGACACTGAGTGACTTTACAGAGACCTGGCATAGAATAAAATGTTTACCATTAGTATTATTTTTTGGTTCCTTAAGTTTTTTTTGAGACATTTTGATCAGGTTTGATCAGGTATAGTCACAAAAGATACAGAAATTCACATAAACATCCATGCAGAATGATGATGTCTAGAAAATATGTCAAAGAATTTTTATTTATGTAAGTTCTCCAAAAGACTTAACAATTGGCCCTTTCACACACGAGATCCAATTTGGGCCAACTTTGAAGCCTAGCATGTAATATTTCACTAATCCAGCAGGGGGCAGGCCTTCCAAACGTAAACGCTCCTCACTGAGGCAATTGCTCCAGAGAAACTGGATTTCAGCAATAAGGAGTAAAAAGCAAGGAAGCATTTTAAAGACCTACAGGAATTCCTGATTGTATAACTAACCATGGAGAATTCTTGTACCCTGAGCTCCCCCCACCCCCCGCCACGTCCCCGCCTCCGCCCCCCACTCCAATCTTTGTTTCGGCTTCTTTGCCCCACTATGAAAATCTATTCTCAGGAGCAATAGTTGTTATTTAAATTTAAAATAAAAGCCCTAAGGAATCCTCCCCCACCCCCCGAAAACACACTCAAGCGTGTGATGCGACTAAAAATGGAACTCGGTTTCTCAACTGCATGATAGACATTAGAAGAAGCAGAGAATTAGTAATTCAAAGAAAGAATGCTGAACGTGGAAAGGCCGCCTCTCTGTTTGGCTTTGGTTGAGCACATTAGTAGTCTATAACCAGTCCCTAGTTAGAAACCATTGGCTGCATTATTAAATTGCTCTCCTCACCCAGAAAAGTATTGAGAACCTACCTTAGATTCCACAAGAAGAAGTGTTACTACATGAAGAAGTGTTACTACATGCGGAGTGCATAGAGTCTGGCACATAAAACACTTTTAATATCATTGCACTAAAGATTTTTATCCCAATGATATGCAGCTCATTCATTATTTCAGGAATGTGGGCCTGTAGTGCTTTATTATTACATTTTTTTATTGTGGCGCTGTTTTCTCTCACGTTAGGCAGTTTCTGGGGAATTACCTTTAGGTCTGAGTTGCAGGCAGAGAGCACATTTTTAATTGAATGTGGCTATATTACAGAGCATACACAGGAAAATGATACAATGGGGAAGGTCTGTTACGCTCATATGAAAATTAATTGAGAGTTGAGGCCATTGAAAGAGGCATATTTAGAGGTGTTCAGCTTCTGGGGAATGTAGGAGTTGTCTTCAAATGTATGAAGAGCTGGAGGGGGTCCTCCAGAGAGGCCTGGAAAAGAGCCTAGCCCTGCAGAACAGTGGGCTTTCCTTTTGTTTCTGTTAGCTCCCAGGGGGAGTCATTATGCCTACCTCCCTTTACATCTGTTTTCAGTGTGTGGGTTCTTGGAACAAAAGTAATGACAGACCAAGGTTACAATTGCTTGAGACTACTTATCCTCCACAGCTCAGAAAAGACAGAAAAGCTCCTTATTTTCTTCCTGAGCCAATGGGACCATTTCCTCTGAATTGCTCTTTCCCTGTAAGCAGAATTCTTCCAGGACTCAGACCTCCCTCAGGGTTAGCAGCTGTAATCTTAAGCATCCTTCCAGTCCAAGCCTCATATCCTTCCTGCCCTGGCCTGAACATGAAAACCCAAGAGTCTATGCCACCTGGAAACTCCCTCCTGGGTGACTGCAGCACCCCCCACCCACTTCCCCTCCACCCCCACCTCCACCCCCACTCCGCCCCTCCACCCTCGTGGACTCTCTGCTCAGGTTGTTCATTTTTGAACCCAGGGGCTTTCCTGACTGCTTACCAGCACTTGGCCGTATCAGAAAGGGCACATACTTTCTTGATCGTTTGGGAGCTAGATGGTTTAGAGGCTACCTAGGTTATCATATATGTAATAGCGTAGTTAGCTTCAAAATGATTAAATTTTTAAAATTATGATCACACTTAGAAGGACCTTGAAAGTTTTTGAAAGGTAGGTTAGTTCTCCATTAAAGGAAAGTGAATAAGAGGAAGTGGATGTTCTATAGAATGGGGAGACGGGGCAGAGCAGGTCCTAGTGGCACTCTGATCCCACTGAGGAGGTTCTCACACTAGACAATTTTAAGACTGAAAGAATTTAAAGGAATGTGTGACTTGCATCACAATATATTGATTTAAGACTAAATGGTGAGACCACTGGAAAGTGAGCGCTCAGAAGGGCCCTGAAGTGGTTTGAGAGGGTCCCCCAAGGCTCTAAGCATTTGGACATTTTATTCCCAGTTGGGGATGCTGTTTGGAGTGGTTTTAGAAGGTGTGACCTTGCTGGAGGAATCACGTCACTGGAGGCGAGCTTAGAGAGCTCTTAAGCCCTGCCAGGTTTCCAATCACTCTCTGCTTCCTGTGTCTACTTGAAGATGTGAGCACTTAACTCTGCTCCAGCTCTTGCCGCCATGCCCCCCACCTCCCCACCTGCCAGGATGGTCTCTGAATCCTCTAGAAAATTAAGCTCAAATAAACTCTTTCTTTTATAAGTTCTCTTGGTCACAGTGCTTTATCACAGCAACAGAAAAGGAGCTAATTCAGGTCCTTTTCTGGATGATTTCCCCACACAAGGAGTTACCTGACTCCTGTAAGGAGGGTTGGACTTGGACTTAGCACAAAGCAGCCATCACAGTCCCCACAGTGTGGTAATGATGCTCACAACAGGGTTTCTAGGTCTGTGATAGTTCACTCTTTAAGGAGTTTCTAGTTCACATCCATTTTCTCTGTCACAAGAGCCCTCTGAAATTGAGATTAATATCCTCACAGCAATTTATCTAAGAACACAAGAGAAAGTGGAGGCTTTGGCATTTGTCTTCCTGTCTTCTGTGATGACAATCTCACATGTGACTTAGACTCCCTCTCAGGTCTCTAGCATACTCCTGGCAGTCACAGTAACTAAGCTACTTTCTCTGGTTGTCTCCTTTGGAGACTGTATGTTTCTAGTTCAGAGTCTCTGATCTTTCTTGACTTGCCTGACCCCTAGATACACTTTTGAAAAGGTCAGTGAACAGTCCGGATACTCCATGACTGAATACAGTGCCTTTGGTGCTGTGGCAAGAGATCAAAACTATAGTTATCACTAATAGACAAACTTGGGCTCTGTCTTGGTCAGGTTTTTTTTTTTTTTTCTTGCTATGACAGATACTTGAGAGAAAGAGTTGAAAGAAGGAGAGATTTTTTTGGTTCATGAATTCAGAGGTTTCAGTCTTTGGTTGGCCTGTTCTACTTCTATTGATCTATAGAGAAGGAGGCTTGGTAGCATGAAGGCATGGCAGAGCAAAGCTGTTCACCTCATGGTGGCAGAGAGAGAGAGAGACACACACACACACACACATGCACATACACACACAGAAATAATACACATAAATAAAAATAGAAAAAACTTTAAAAGATGGGAAACAAGTGAGGTGAACCCTATAATCATACCAGGTATGCAAAAAAGGGGGATAAAAAAAGACCTACAAAGGGAAAAAATAAAATAAACAAATCGAAGTGAATTCCAAACAGAAGCAGATTTAGCAGACAAGGGCACTGAAGTAGTTTCATAATGTATTCTGCATGTTTTTAAAAAAGAAAACAGAAAATATTCGAAAAGGCCAAAATCAGTTGTCTAAGTTTGAAGCCTATAATGTACCTGAAGGTACCATGTAGGCTGCTGGGCGGGGGGAGGGCGGGAGTCATCAACAGCTATGAACTCTGTGTGCTAAAATAATGACAGGTCTGGTAATATATGGTCATGGGTGCAACAATGTTGTCAATGTTATGACAACCATAACAAAATAACAACAGAGTAAAAAACCAACAATTTTCTGACTGGATTTAAGGCCTGCTCCACAGGAGGAAGTGCATGCCTGGTGTGAAGCTAGCCAAGAACCCGTGGTTGGGGTGCTCACAGCCTCTGAACCTACTACTGTTATTTTGCTGGATGGACAATATCAAACTGCCCTCTACATTTGTATCGCTCCTCCTGTGGATTAGCAGAACTCATCAGAAAAGTTCCTTTGTACAGTGGACAGTGACACACAACTGGTCAACGTGAATGGAATAATAAGTGTCAGTGGAGTGCTCAGCCACAAATGAGACATCTATAACAACCCCCACCACACAGACTCCAAGGCTCAGGGACAATTATGGAAGAGGGGACTGAAAGATTATAAGAGCCAGAGGTCAGGGAAGACAGGAATGAAACGCTGCCTTCTGGACATGGTGGGATGGCTTTACTCATGAACTCATGGCCACGGTGGTTCGCTGCACAAGATCAAATTAGTGCACATTCTAGCAAGGACTGGGAGAGGATCACAAGCCCCCAGCCCTGGATGAGGAGCTATTGATATTTGATGGCTTCAAGTGAAAGCTAGTTTTCTTTAAAGGCGTGGTCCCTAATGGGCCAACTGACCAAGCTCCAGTGGATGGCCCGACACCTGTGAGTATATGGGCAGCACAAACTGGACTCAGTGGATTAGTTTTTAAAAAGAGGACACAAAATTGGGAGGGCGTAGGAAGGTGGAGGGTGAACTTAGGAGGAAAAGGAGGTGAATATGATCAAAATACATTGTATAAAATTCACAAAGAATTAATAAAAATGCAGTATTAAAATTATTCACTTATTACGTGCATGCTGTATGTGTGTGAATACAAGCACTCACCTGCCATGGCGTGTACTTGTGAGGTCACAGAACAACTTGCAGGAGTTGGTTTTTCTCCTTCCACCATGGGATCCAGAAATCAAACTCAGGTAGTAAGGCTTGCTCTTACATGGCAAGCGCTTTTATTCATTGAGCAAGATCTCCGGTCCCCACATGGTATTTCCTAAGCACCTTAGTGTTTATAGAAATATATTCTCTGAGTGAAAGCTTGCATGCTAGAACCTTTGAAATATCAGTGTTCAGAAGCCCATGGATACACTTCCAGCTTATGCTCCTTGAGAGAACTTTGTTTGTGATGACTCTTACAGTTAGCCCCAAAAGTTTATTTTGAAAGCACGTATTTTTTTCAGGGCTTCTTTGCTCAATATTCACTATGTTAAAAGAGGCCTATTTTAGGCTGTGACTAAGAAAGACTTTCACAAGCTTCTGTTTATGTTTTCATCTTGCATTTAATGAGAGAAGTTAGTGTGAGGTGAATCTTATTTCCAGCATCAACACATCTTATTTTTGAGTACATTTACCTAGTGCTCATGAATGCTTTATTCACAATATGAAAAGAGCCAAGTCAAAGCCTTTGAAAAAGTGAGGTTTCCAGAAGTCTGTGCATGTGTTTTCTTTCTGCACTCCTTGTGAAAAGTTATTTTGTTATTAATCTTGCATCTAGCCTCTCGGGCTTCCATTATATAAGCACACTTTCCTAGTGCTTTAAAATTCAACAGTCATTACATCAAATGAGGCCCATTTTGGGCTTTGATTAAAGAAGAGTCTCAGAAGCCTATGATGGTGTTTTCTTTTTGTCTTCAATGAGAGAAGGCAATGTTAGGTATACCTTTTTTCTAACATCAACACATTTTTATGCACACATTGCTTATTGCCTAGAATGCTATCTTGTGTGTAAAGAAACTTGTTTCAAAAAGGCCTCTTGTACTCCATGTTAAAACTTAGTTTATGATGAATCTTACTTTAAGCTTCATCACTTTCTGTCAACTGTGAGCTGTGTGTCTCTTTAAAGAGATGTCAAAACTAGTGACTAGAGAAGGAAAATGGGCCAGGTTGTCAAAAGTTAGGAGTATAACCCCTCAAAATCAAAGGGCAAAAACAAGTAGGCAAAGGTCCTACTGCTGGTATTGGGGCCATTAATCTAGATTACAGTAGATTAGGCTAGAGAGTCCAGAAAACAGATCTTGAGACAGATGAGGAAGACTCTCTTCTTCCTTGGTGCTGTGTGAACTTCTGAGGAGATGAACAGATACCATTCATACCAGATGGGGCAGCAATAACTGATGGAAGAAATAATTCCGCTCAAGTCTGCTTTGTGAGTTACAAGAGCATGATGGAAGTTGTTTACAGATGCGTGAGCAATGGGTTACTAAGAGGAGAATGTGTAACTTATAAGTAGCTACTAAAGAAAATACCCTTCCTAGAAATTATTATATGCTCATCCATGTTCTCAAAGAGGAATAGGCCTTAGGAGCCCTTTCCCCCAGCAACTTTAATTGCTTTTTATCCTCCAGGAGGAGTGATGAACTTACAAACCCCTCCCCAAACCCATGATGGATCAATAATGGGTGCAATCTTGCATGGATCTCCTGTGGGAAATCTCTGGCAAGGGAAATAGCCCAGATGATAGTGTTTCATAGCACTGGGGTCCTGGGCCAGGAGTAAGCATTATTAAAGTACTGAAAAACCCCATTGCAATCACCATTAACATTAGTGAGATGCTCTTTAAGTTCTTGTTTTAAGCACTGTTTCTGATGTTCATCTTCTGATTTTCATTTCCTAGAAATAAGCAAACACGTGGAGTGTTGAGATAGTTTAATTGGCCAACGTTAGACTTTCTCTTACAGCTCTGACTGCTTTGAGCAAAGGACTGCCAGTCAGAAAGCCAGGCACGCGACTCTAATGCTAGCAGCAGCCATTTTGAACATTCCACAGACACTCTGAGAAAACTACATAACCACTGGGGCTGACTCCTGAAAGGGCAGCCTCGGTCAACACCTGTTCAATGTGTCCACTTCAACTGGTGTCCTAGCCCCAGGACCACTGCGACTGTCACTAAAAGAACAGTGTCATGATGGCAGTGAACAGACCTTCATTTGTATGATAGGTTTGTTGTGATTGGTACTAGCGTTATTCTGTTCTTTTGGTGAGCCAGCTGGGAGATATCCTCCTGGACTGCAGCTCTTGGTATTGTAGCATTAGGCTCAGTAAAGGCTTTTCTTCAGTGGTGTTTACTTTTAGTAGAGTGCGCTGAGCTGGTGGCATAAAGAATCAGTAGAAAAAGCAGTCAAGTTGAGGGTGAAAAGCAGAGCAGGACTGACAGAGCAGCCAGCACAGCAGCCACAGAATCCACAGACTGGTCACCTTCCTGACGGTAAAGAGGCAGAGTCAAGCTCCCAGCGAGCCAGGCTGTGAAAAGAGCAGAGTGGCTGACCCTTCAGCTGGAAAACAAGCCGAGCTACAAGGCTGGTGACCCACAGCACGAGTAGGAGCAGCAGAAGAGCAGAAGTTATTGCTTTTGGAATGGAGAAGCTGACAGTGACCATAGCAACTAGAGGCAGCTGAGTTTGAGGACGGGCAGGGCAGGAACAAGGGGAATTGTGGAAACAGAGCAGGGCCTAAGAGCTGAGCCTGAAGGAGAAAAGGCCACAGCCAGGAAAGATAAACAGCAGACTTTGGTCACTGGAACAATTTCAGAGTGCTGGCAAGGCTTTAGGGCCCAGAGTCTAATGGATACAGGCTAGGGGTGCCTCGTTTCCCCCTTGTAAGACAAATGAACATATCCAAACCCCCGTTTGCTCTCCAGAGCATCTTATTTTCCTCCCTTGTGAGCCACCCCAAAAGTAGCCTGCTCAGATTTAGCTGCTTTCCTCACTGACGAGACCTGAGCTTTTCTGGATCTAATTCTTCTTTCTTTTTGACCATACGGAGGTAGAGCCTATTCAAATGATTTGCTCCTACCGATGTGACACTTTAAGATCTTGTGACCTTAATTAATTTTTAAATTTTTTCTTGTTTTGTTCATTTTTTTGCCTGGTTAATCTGATCTTGTCTGGCAGGATCTACCATTCACAAAATGTCTAGAGTAAATGTTAGCCTTAAATGTATTAGATAATTCAGCCAATTTCTAATGATTTCAAAAGTTAAGGAGGGTCTTGGTTCCTTTGTGGGTTGAACTTTTAATATTCACTTAATCATTCCCTTTGACTCTTTTAAAAAATTATAACTTATAGGCAAGAAGATGAATTCCTCTTTTAAAGACAGTTATCATTCTACTAATCCGGATTAGAAAAGCCACATTATAACTTATCACATATACTATTGAATTAAGTATTTATAATTAAGTAATTCATAAGTCAAAGAATGCAGAACACAGAAAATAACACCTAAAAGAACCTGGAAAAAGACACCAGAATGCTTTTTCTCTTTAACCTGTTCATGTCATTTTAACTGGAAAATTAATTCCAGCATGATGCCACAGAAACAAGAAGTCAACAAGCATGGAACAGAGAAGTTTCAAGGTGGGAAAGGATATTCCTTAAAAACAGGCCTGGAGATGCAAGGCAGAAAACGTTGGCAATAAGAGGCCGCATGTCCAGCTCTGCAGCGGCTCGAGCCAAGTACATTATTTACCTCCGTTAGTCTCTTCCATGACTTTTGCCCTGGGAAAGTAGGAGAATTAGCATGGAAGAGGTGCATGAAGCCCAGTAAGAACTGGTTTCTTGGAAGTTTCTCTTTTCCCTTGATAAGACTGTATATCTGCTCTAATTTGGTTCCAATCAGTTAAATGCTTCAAATGAACCATTTCTAAGCAATGGTTTAATTCATTTTCAATTTTTTCCCAAGATTCTAAATCAGTATCCCATGACTGGGATGCCAGGGACAATATTTCTAAATAACATTAAAAGTTCACACAATTATTTGAATAACACGTTAGCTCTAATTCTTTTCAATTAGAAGTAAATTCATTAATTGCCATGCATGCACATACAATTCAGGAGACAGGGAGCCCCACAGTGAAAGCAGAGAGCTAAGAAAGAAAGTGAAAGCTCAGAATCCAGTTCCTTACAGTTCAAGCTTGTTAGAGGAGGAGAAAAAAGTAAATAAAGAAGCATTAGTGTACACCAGTGTGAGCTATCACGAGAGCCTTGTGCTCTCGTCTCACTACTTATCCTTGCGTCTAATTGGGACTGGTCAATAATTCTCAGAATTTCTCATGTAAGAAATCTTCCTTCCAGAAGTTTGCTCGCCAATCCTTGTAGAGTCAGGAAGAGTCAGCAGAGTCCTTAAGCTTTTCCTGGCTGTATGATCTCTGACAAGTTTTTGAGCTTCTGCTTTGCTCAGGAGTAATGATTTCTTGATTCTTCTGCTCAGAGTTGCAAAGGTCACTGGAACTGAAAAACAAGTAACTCCAAACCATGAAGTCTGAACTTTCTAGGAAGATCTTAGAAGGGAGAAGGAAGGGGAACTGAGCTTGGAGGGAGATGTTTATGGGAGGAAGTCAGTGGAAGCTGATAGGGTGGGAAGGAAAAGAAAGAACACTCCAGACAGGCAAAAGCAGAGCTAAAGAGACAAAGGGAGAAAGGATAAAACCGGGCAAGACTCTGGCCTCAGGCTGGGTGGTGAAGGACACATGTGATGCTGTTGTATTAAATAACTGCACTGGAACCATTTTCTGGTCAAACATACTTGAAATCTGTATCCTAGGAGTGGGAACAGAGGGACACGATGCCCAGGCTAATGCTTTCATCCCAGTCATGATTCTAACTTTCTGGAAAAGGGTATTTGATTTAATCTTCTCATGCTACAGTTTCTCTTTCTAAAACAGAATAATAGTCATAGGATATTCCTACTTCAAAACAATGCTTGGAACACTGTGGCCAATGTGGAAACTGCCTTTATTATCATCTCCACCCACAAGACCAATGGTGAGCCTGTGAATTACTGCTCAGCATCTTTCTCAGTCTGAGTCTTGTCTACTATGATTTCTTG
Source organism: Eospalax fontanierii (assembly GCA_035773235.1). Lineage (NCBI taxonomy): Eukaryota > Metazoa > Chordata > Mammalia > Rodentia > Spalacidae > Eospalax > Eospalax fontanierii. Next base: position 63,037,506 of record CM069530.1, on the reverse strand, counting down.
ACAAACTTCCCAATCAAATCCAACTCTTTCTGACCACTTACAATAAGGGGTAGATTAGTGTCACTCCAAAATGTAAGCATACTTGGAAGCTAAGAATATGACCTTGGTTCCTGGAGAAACTACAGGGGCAGGCAGCCTACAGAGGGCTAACTGGCAGTTCATGGCTGTTCTCCCTATATTCTCCATGCTTTGCAAAGTCATTTTAAAAGCTAGACAATCTTAGGCCCCATCTTGTTGGGCAGCTATGGTAACAATTAATCCAGTTACATGACACATTTGCACTGTTCTCTCTCTCTCTTTCTATCTCTGTTTCTCTCTCTCTCTCTCTTTCTCTCTCTTTTCTCTGCTGTTCAGTGAACTTCTTTTACTTTTGCACTCATCTGTTGTCTGCAGGTTTCCTTTGTCGAACTCATGAGACCAGAACCCAATGTTGACCTTTGGTATTGGGAGCACTGGTTATCATTGATTATCTGGTACCTTTGTACCAATACCAAGCCTTCTGGAGACTACTGATCAGACTAAGTTGAACTCAAGAACACTTGAATCTCAAAGAAGAGGAAAACCTATATTGGGATAAATCCCAATATATATTGCATAAATCCCCTCCTTGTTGGTTCTCACTCTCAGCCCAGGGGACTCGAACCCCTCCCAGGGCTGCCTGAGAGCCCAACCTCGGGGAGCCTTGCCCCACTCCCACTCTCAGCCTAGGGGACTCGAACCCCTTCAGGCTGTCTGAGTGTCAGTCCCAAGAATCCAGACCGTCAGATGCAAACAGCATGAGGAGTTTATTTCACTTGCACAAGTGGGTGACTTAGCCTCGGGAAGCCAAGCCCCCCCCCCGGCCCTGCTCGGACCAAGCTTTTATAGCAAAAAACCACAAGATTATCATATATTGACATACAAGGTATAGATTGGCACAGACCAGGGTTACAAAAACACAACTTTTACATAGTCCAACCTTATGCCACAAGCATTGTGACACATTACAAAATGTTGACTTGACAAATGTTTTAACCAGAAGTCTATTTTTACAAGAAAGGGGCTTTTTCTGTTATTACCCCAGACATTATCTCACATACCATGAGTTGTTGACATGGCTCTTATGACAGGAGATGCTGACATAGCCCTTATGACTTTTGGGACTTTCCAGTTAGGGAGGGGTGAGCTGACAAGGAGGTTTTAATGGCTTTTTATTTGAGTGAGGGTCCTCATGCTCTAGCGGGTGGGATCTAGTTAATCCAGCTAGATAAACGGAAAAGTGATCTTTCATTTAGAATGATTTATTTATTTACAAAGGTATAAGGTCTCTAGGGACGCGCGCCATACTCTCCCGCCGGCGGCTGGGCCCCATAGTTTGGAACCGCTGCGTGCCGAGCGCAGGCTTCTCAGTTCATTCCACTCACGAGATTCTTGGATGGTGGGGGGCGTGGCATGCTGCTTCCTGGGTTCCTGTTTGTCTGTGTGGGCCTGGGACAGGGCATTTTCTCTTCCCACGTGGATCTGAGTAATCTCTGCTTCTCTCCCTAGCTCGTGGCCATGATGGTTCCGCCTACTCCTGCCTCCCTCCTCCCCTATTGGTCAGAGGGCGGGACTTGCCATAGAATGAACCAATAAGAAACAAAAACTCCAGAGAGACAGTATCTATGACTCTACAGGATGTGTCTCTGTTCCTAAGAGAATGAACCTGTTGCCCTTTGTGGTCCACGAGAATTAACTAGTTCCCAATTGGCTGGTTTTACCAAAGAAGTACTGGGGGTCCATCATTGACTCCACTGTAGAGCTATTTGATTTCAATCAGATACATAAGTAGGAGTCTGTGACACTGGTGCCTGTATGAGTTCCATCGTGGCCATTTTGTTCAACCATGGGGTGTCCAAGAACCATGGCCAGCTTATGTCAACTGACTTATTTTTAAAATATTTTATTTCATATTTTTAATTTATTTGAATTAGTGTATTGCCCGCATATATGTAAGGGCACCTGTATTATGCAATGCTCACAAAAGTAAGAAGAGGGTGGCAGATCCCCCGGAATTGGAGTTATAGAAGGTTGTTAGTCACCATGTAGATACTGGGAATCAAGCCAGGTCTTCTGAAAGAACAACCAGTGCTCTTAACTGCCAAGCCATCTCTCCAACCTAGAACATTTTATAATAATTGTATTTTGTACAATTATGGTTTATGTTCATATCTTCTGTCATATAAAAATTTTTTTACACTTATATTCTTTCTTTATCTGACTCTAAATTTGAAGAGTGGAATAGCCCAGATGTTTTTTATGCCTAGGATTGCTTCACGATACAAAGTTTCCCAATCAGTCTTATAAATATAAAACATAAGAAAATAATTAGATTCTTTTCCTCTCCTCAGCTTTTTAAATTTCACTAATTAAAAATTATCATGAAAACTTCTGTTTATCAAATGTAAGGTATCTTTAAAAAGAATGACAAGTTCAATTCATTTTATACTTGTATTCTGCCAGATTTCAAGAAAAGGAAGTTTACTTAAAATTTTCAGAGTAGCAAAGTAGGAAAAAAATGAACTCTTTCTTTCATTCATACATATCTATGATAAAGAAAATAATGAAAAATGTTTTTCCCTATATTTGCTATAACAATCATAAAATATAGGTCTAATTATAGTAAGAAAATATTTATATCATCCACAGACATGAATTTAGGAAAGTAAAATGTACCAAGAACAAACAAAATTTTTACAATTAAGTCCTAGATGAGAAAACTAAAAGCTTAGAGATAATCTTAGTCCCAAAATGTATATCAAAAAAACTGAAATTTGTCTTTGAGACCAGTAGAGGAATATGCTATTCCTGGGCTCCCACATACCCCACCCAGCTAGTCAGATACCCTCTCCTACTCCCACTCGGCTGCCATCTTTAGGATCTAGGAGCAGGCCAAGAAAACTCTGCTCCAGTTCCAGACTAGCCTGGAGAGCTAGCTAGAAGCAGTTCACCCCCAACCCTAACCCCCGCCCTTGATGCCATCGCCACACTCACCATCCTTGCCGTGATTGTTCACCTCCCACTTTGGATCAATCTAGAACCGTCTCATCCTCCCATTAAGAAATCAAAAGTGAGAACCTGAAACACACACCAACTGTTCATGCCCAATAAAAAAATAATAATAACCAAGCTACAACAATAAAAAAGCAACCAAACTTTAAATCACCAAAAGCAGAATTTCGTATTAGACACACAACCAACAAAAGAAGTCAGTCCATATGGTCAGGTCACAATAGATGCAAAAACACAAGTAATATGAAAAAAAACCAAGGCAATATGCTCCCACCAAATCCCACCAGTCCTATAAGTGATCTATAATGAAAACTACCCAGAGGAACCCCAGGACACAGAACATAAAGGAACGATCAAAAACATGATCAAAGAATTCAAGGACTTAAAAGAACATGCAAACAAACAACTTAAGGATAGAAATAACCTCTTGAAAGAAGCTCAAGAAAATACAAACATAAGACTTAATAAAAGGACAAAAGCAATTCGAAATTTGAAAAGTGAATTCATAAAAAACAAAACTCAGGCTGAAATGAAGACTGAATTGAAAAACTCTGCAAGTCAATTTGAAACAAAAGAATAAAAAGTCCCCTTCATAGAATGAACCAAATGAAAAACAGAATATCAAGACTTCAGGATGAAGTTGGAGAATTGGACCACTCAAGCAAAAGCATGAAAAAAAAATTTAACACAGGAATGGAATATTTAGGAGTTATTGGATATCATGAAAGGCCAAATCTATGAATTATGGCATAGAGGAGAAAAATCTCAGGTCAATGACACTAATCAGATTTTTCAACAGGATTATAGGAGAAAACTTCTCTAAATTAAGGAAAGACATAGCTAGATAGATTCAAGAAGCACATAGAACACTAAAGACACAGAACTAGGAAAGAAACTTCAAACCATTTACCATAGCTAAAAATTAAATATACAAAACAAAGTAAGGACACTGAAAGCTGCAAGAGAAAAACAAGTTACATATAAAGGAAAACCCATCAGAATAACAGTTAACTTTTTAATGTAAATTTTATAAGCTAGAAGAGTCTGAAGCAATGTATTCTAAGTTCTCCATATATGCCAGCCAGACTATATTACCCAGAAAAACTGTCTACCATAGTCAAAGGTGAAAGGAAAAATCTTTCATGAGACAAAAGGGATAAAAGAATTCATGTCCACCAAACCAGCCCTACAGAAAATTCTTGAAGCAATACAAAGGATTGAAGAAAGGAATGACCATATTCAAGGGGCTACAGAAAGAAAATAAATGAAAGTATAATTATGGAAACACAAAATAACAAGAACACAAACAAAAGATAAAATGACAATAGTTAATACACATCTTTCCATAATAACTTTAAATGTCAGTGGCCTCAATTCTATAGTCAAAAGACACAGGTTGTTTGAATGGATTAAGACAAAAAAAATCCAATGTTATTGGATGTCACTTTAGGGTGAAAGGATTGAAAAACAGTCCAAGCATATGATATTAAGAAGTAAGCAGGTGTCTCTATTTTAATATCTGACAAAAAGGACTTCAAACTAAAATTATTCAGAAGAAATAAAGAAAGTTACTTTATTTGATCAAAAGAGCAGTTTATCAAGAAGATATTACAATCATAAACATATATGCACCAATCTCTAGTACAGTCAATTTCATAAAAAAAAACACGACACAGATTAATCCCAACTCAGTAATAATTGTTGAGTTCAGTACCTCACTTCCCCAATAAGTCATTTAGACAAAAATATAGACAGAGAAACATCTGAGTAAAAAAATATAATGTATCAAATGAACCTAACAGACATCTACAGAATATTCCACATTGAAACAAATCTCAAAAAAAATTTAAAATGAAATAATTCCACATATTCTATTAGACTACAATGCAATAAAGTTAAAAATTCAACAGCAGAAAAAGCTCTAGTAACTACATGAACTCTTGGAGATTAAACAAGACATTCCTGAATGCTGAATAGGTCAAAGAAGAAATCAAGAGAGAATAAAAATATTCTTGGAACTAAAAGAAAATGAAAGTAGAACATAGCAAAACCTTTGGGGTACATTTCCTAAGAGGAAAGTTTATAGCTGTAAGTACCTACATTAAAATATAAGAAGGAACACAAATGAATGATTTAACAGTACAGCTCAAGACTGGAAAGGCAAGAACAAACCAAACCCAAACCCAGAAGATGAGGTGAAATAATAAAAAACAAGAGCAGAAATCAATGAAATAGAAACAAAGAAAACAATAAAACGAATCAATGAATTTAAAAGCTGGTTCTATGAAAAGATAGACAGACTCTTAACTAAAAAGAAAGAAAGTAAATACAAGTCAACAAAATCAAAGCTGACAGGGGAAACACTGGACAAGACACCAAAGAAATCCAGAACATTGTAAGTGAATACTTCAAAAACCTCTACTCCATTAAATTAGGAAATCTAAAAGAAATGGGTGAATTTCAAAATTCAATGAAAACACCAAGTTAAACCAAGAAGAGATCAACAACTTAAGCAGACACAATAAACACAGAAATCAAAACAGTAACACAAAACCTCTCAAATAAAAAACCCCAGACCCAAATGGCTTCACAGCACAGTTTTACCAGACCGTCAAAGAAGATCTACAACCAATATTGTTTAAACTATTCAAAAACATAGAAACAGAGGGAGAACTCCTGACTCTATCTATGAAGCTAGTATTAGTCTAATACCAAACAAGTAAAGACACAGCAAAAAGAAAGCAGTAAACCCATATCCCTAATAATCATAAGGCAAAAATTCTCAATAAAATACTTGTAAATCACATGCAGACATATATCAAAAAGATCACTCACCAAGATCAAGTTAACTTTTTCCAGAGATGTAGGGGGATGGTTCAATATACATAAGTTAATAAATGTAATACATCATATAAATGGACTTCAAGACAAAAATCATATAATCATCTCAATAGACAAAACAAAAGCCATTGAAAAAAATCAAGCCTGCCTTAATGATAAAAATCCTAGAGGGAACTGGACTGGAGAGAATGTACTTCAACATAATTAAGGCTATACACAACAAACCCACAGCCAGCATCATTTTAAATGGAGAAAATCTTGAAGCAACCCCCTTAAAATTAGGAACCAGAAAAGGCTGCTCACTGTCCTCACTCCGTTTCAATATGGTGCTTGAAACCCTATCTAGAGCAAGAAGAAAATTAAAGGGTTACTAATAGGAAAAGACTAGGTCAAATTATCCCATTTGCAGATGATATAATATTAAACATAGATCCCCAAAATTTCATCTGAAAGATCCTAAAAATTATTAACACTTTCAACAAAGTGCCTGAATACAAATTCATTTTACACAAACCACTAGCTTTTCTATATACCACTAGCAAGCATGATGAGAAAGAGATCATAGAAATAATCCTAATTAACAACAAAGAATCAAGAAAACAAATGACTCAACTAAAAGACAGGCTATGGATCTGAACAGAGTTCTCAAAAGAAAAAAGAAAAATGGCTGAGAAAGACCTTCAAAGTGTTCAATATCCTTAGTAATTAGGGAAATGCTAAATCAAAACTACTTCAAGAGTTCATCTTACCCCAGTTAGACTGGCTAAGAGCAAGACAACAAATAACACCAAATGTTGATGAGCGTGTGGAGAAAAGCGAACCCTGATTCACTACTTGGTGGGATTGCAAACTGACACAACCACTGTGGAGATCAGTGTGGACTCTTTAAAAAACTAAAATTAGACCTACCATACAATCTGGCTATGCCACCCATTGGCATATACCCAAAGGATTCAAGAGAGATACTTATCATACAAGAGAGATACTTGCTCAACCATGTCTGTTGCTGCTCTTTTCACAACAGTTAGGAAGTGGAAACCACCTAAATGTCCCTCTACAGATAAGTGCAAAATGAAAATGTGACACATTAACACAATGGAGTTTTACTCAGCAGTAAAGAAAAATGAAATTTGTGGGTAAATCGATGGAACTAGAAGCTATTATACTAAGTGACATAACACAGACTCAGAAAAACAAGCTATGCATGTTCTCTCTCATTTGTAGATCATATCTACCGATTCTTAAATGTGAATGTATATCCTGATATAACCATGAGACCTAGGAAACGGGAAAGGAACCATGGGGATAAAAGAGAAGAAGGAGGTGGGGGAGGGGAATAGTAGGAGACAGGTGCTGTCCAGATAGAAATGGGCAAAATGGGGAATATTTTAACTGGAGAGGGAATAGAACACTATGTAGGGGGAGAAAGAGGAGAGATAAGTAATGATTAGTGGTATAAAAGGAGATGGAAATGTATTCAAAATCCTACTAAAAATACACACACACACACACACACACACACACACATTCATGTGTGTAACTGAAGGCTATATAACAAAAATCACAGTGGCAGGCAAGGAAACCTTGCTGGGCAAGGTAGTCCAAAATGATAAAAGCTATCGCCGCTGTCCCTGATTGCCTCCCAAAACTTAAAGGTAAGACTCTGTTGCTGAAGACAGAACATACTTCAGACATAGAACCTGGAGCAATGGAGCTGTAAGTGATCTGGAAGCCTCCTCCCTGAGGACTAGTTCTCATGGTATCAGAACTACTATGCAAGCTGCCCAGGGAGAAAACTCATCAATGGTACTACACACTGTACAGCCTACAATCCACAGCAACAATTGGCCTAGCAAATAATCTCTACTGGTTAGTTGTGGTACTTTTAATTTGAAATTAATCAATACCTGTCTAACTAGACTAAAGGCTCACTCAATGGGAGGAAACTCGTGTGGTACTGTAAGCATAGCCAAATAATACACATGGCTGGAAATGGCATAGACCCCAGAGAAAAATCTACTTTTGTCACATCCCTAGACTAATGTAATTCCTTACAGTATTCTCAATATGTATTCTTATATTTAAAGACAAGCATATCCTTCACCACTCAGCAAAGAAGCTTCTTTTTGAAATGTAATATATTTATTAATTCTCTGAGAATTTCATACAAGCATTTTAATATATTCACCCTTCACTCCCCAATTTCCTCATCTCCGTCTAATTTTTTTATATCTAGAAGTTAAATTAGGTGCTTTACATTTTCTATAGGGCATAGGTGAAGGTAAACTGGAGTTGTAAAAGAGCAATAGAAAAATAATGAGAAACGCCTTTGGTACCTAGGAGTGGGAAACATACAATGTCAGGGCCTGGATGCCCAAGATCGTGTATGGAGTCAAGACCTTAGCTGACCTTCAAGGGATGTAGGAAGTCCATTCTTAAGAATCAGGATCCTCCCAAGAGTAGAAACTAGAAATGACAGAACCCTCCCCTGTCCCCATCAGAAGTCTACCCCAGAAGCAAAGCACCTGCCATGAACAAATTGGGACCTTGGAGGAGAGAGTTATGAGGTACACAGCCACTTGGAGAAGGCTGAAACTGTTCTGCCATTATCCAATCTGTTCCACCATCAACCTACCACCTAAGTAATGTAGAACCATGGCTCGCTAGAGGCAACCATAGCTCCAGTTCCCAGGAAGGAACCACAACTAAAGAAGCTTCTTTTGCAACAGATGGAGGAGACTATTACAGAGTTCCACCACTGGTCAGCACAGAGAATAAGTGTCTGTGATATGCCCAGCCCTAAGTGACACATCTACAATGTAACAGCTATAAATAAGCCCAGGGAACATCACAAAAGAGAGGGCAGAAAGAATATGAGTCAGAGAGACAGAAACATGCTGTTGCTTAAGGGATTCTCAATGTGATAGGGGATCTACACCACTGAAATTTCGACAGTGCGGTAATCTAACAAGATCAGTATGTAATTACAAAACCAGCTGACATACTGAGGTGGATGGGAGAAATCTCAAGCAGTCCCACCTCAAGACGAAGAGCTGCAGGCAATCAACGTATGTTGAGGGAGGAAGAATCTAACTCCAAGTGGGCAGCCCTAAACACTCAAGTTAGTGTACCGAGATGTCCCTCAGTGCAAGTTCATCGATTGGGGTTTAGTGAGTCTATCTAGAGTCTCTCCCTTAAAAAAGCTCAACTTTGCCTCACCCGGAAGCAATCAGATGTGGATGGCTTTTAAAATTAAAGAAAAAGCAAAGCTAAACCAAGAAGAGATCAATTGACCCATAACCAATAAGGAAATTGAAATAGTGATATAAAACCTCCCACCTGGGGACCATAGAGATGGCTCAGTGGTTAAAAGCACTGATTGCACTTGCAGAAGACCCAGGTTCGGTTCCAAGCATCCAGCTAACAACTGTCCATAACTCCAGGACCAGGGGACCTAACACTTTCTTCTGACCTCTGTGGGCATTGCACGACATGGCTGACACTTACACACATACACACAATACACTCATACACATAAAAAAAATGAAATACATAAAATATAAAACCTCCTGGCTTAAAAAAACCGCCAGGGCCCATATGGATTCACATCAGAATTCTACCTGTCATTTAAAGATCTACAACTAATACTACTTAAGTTATTCAAAAAGACTGAGAAGTTCCAAATTCCTTCTATAAAACCATTATTACTCCAATACCAAAATCAGGTAAAGCTACAGCAGAAAAAGAGAACACTAAAGACCCATATCCTACATTAAAATGGATGCAAAAATTCTCAACAAAATACTTTCAAACTGTATACAGATATATATCAAAAAGATCATCCACCATGATCAAGTTAGATTTATTCCAGAGATTCAAGAATGGTTCAATAAATGTAACAGATCATATAAATGGACTTAAAAGACAAAACTCACATGGTAATCACAATAGATTCAGAAAAGATCGTTGACAAAGTCCAACATACATTTATATTAAAAGTCCTAGAGGGAATTGGACTATAGCAAACACACCTCAACATAATTAAAGCTATATACAACAAACTCATGGCCAATATCATTCTAAATGGAGAAAAACTGGAAGAATTCCCATTAAAATCAGGAACCAGACAAAGTTGTCCACTATCTCCATTCTTTTTCTATATAGTCCTTAAAATTCTTGCTAGAGCAATAAGACAAAAGAAGGAAATTAAAGGAGTACTAACTAAAAAAGAAGAGGCCAAATTATCCCTATTTGCAGATGATATGAGATCCCAATTACTAGAAAACAGTAATTATTTTTGTTCATTCTCAGGACAGCAGCCAGCTGCTATCACTCCACATGCCTCTTACTTGACTTGGTCACAAGGGGCAGCCTTGTGTAGTGCCCATCTGTATTAGGTTTTAGTCACATAGATTTTTTTTTTCACAAAAGCCCAGTGTTTGCAAGCCTTTTCCTAAGCTCTGCTTCTGTAAGCACTTTCTCTGTGGTACACAGTTCTTGAGTGCTCCTTCTGGAGCTGGCCCCAATTGGCTGTCATCATTTTATTGGACATCAGTGGTTATTGGTGAGCTTTGAAATGCCTTTCATTTCTCTTTCTTCCCAATGTGAGGGTCCACTGTGTTGGGGTTATTCTGGGGATATTTACCACATTTAGTCCTGTTTGGTCTATATTATCATTTACTTTGCTGCTTTTGTGTTAAGTGGACCCTGTACAATTCTAGAACTCAGATTTAGCAACAACTGCTTATTTCTGTGACCTTCTGATCTCAGAATAAAAGGAACACATGAAAACTGTTACTTATGTTAGGAGTTCTTCTACTTATATCACAATAAAATTAGTGGTGCTTTACACATAAATATCCATAAGCTTCTTGCTATTTTTAATTTGATTTTATGACTAGTGAAAAAGATTTGCCAAGTTTTGTTAAAAGAATAGAATATGACAGAAATCCAATTTAATCTTTAGAATATCTTTCCACAAATTTGATTTGGTTTAAAATTTAAATCCAGATCTCTTTTGATGCATTGTATAAAACGAACTAAGTGAAGAGTTTGAATTCTACTTTGTTTTTCAAAGGTATTTGCCAAAACAAATAGGGAAAACAATTTAACAGTATACTTAATTTCTATATATTTCATGCTTTACTAATAAATCATAAGGTTGTTTTACATTGTCCTTATCTGCATGCATATATGTATACATACATGAACATACACCACACACATACACACATACATACATATACCATGTTTACATACACCATACCTATATATGCCACATACATACACCACACTTACATATGTCACACACACCACACACATACAAACACACTATATATTTTTTTAACTTTCACATTTTAATTTGATGTATATGACATAAGATGTTTGACATAAAATCTATTAATCTAACAAAGTGATGCCATTTCATTCTGTAACTTATTCTATAGATAAATTAATCTGTATTTAATTAATATATCTTAGTAACATGCCTTATTTTGTTTCCCTAATTGTAATTATCCTGCTGCTGCTGCTACATCTATAAAGCAACACATATTCTTCATAAGACTTAAGTCAAACATGAGATTATCATGGGAATGATAACTCACTTAGAAAATATGGCTTTTAAAAAAACTTTCAGAGAGACTAGATCTAAACTGTTTTAAAATTAATCACATAAAATGAAATTCCTACTTATTTTGTTTTAGGCAATATATACTATGCATGTACAAATACTCAGATTAATTTGATAAAGAAGTGTAATTAGAATTGGTCTAGTGAATGTATATCATTTTTAAAAGATAATGTGCTATTGGAATAAAAACTGAACAGTTTAGCCCATATTTTATACTGAGTACATTACTTTGACAAAACTCTGCCCTTATAAAAGTTTAATTGCTGTCACTTGGATGGAAATTTCTTTTTTAAAGTCTTCCATTTTCTACTTTTAATTGTTATAAGGTTTATTTTATTACTTATTTGTGTGTGTGTGTGTGTGACAGCATGTGTATATATGAATATATGTGTGAGTGTCCATGGAGGCCAGAAATGGGGAGTCCAATCCACTCAAACTAGATTACAGGTGACTGTGGGCCACCAGATGTGGCTTCTGGGAACTGATCTCAGGTCCTCTGCAGGAACAGCAAGCACCCTTAGCTGCTAATCTTTACAGTCCTCTGTGTTCTACATTTAGGAAATTTAATTTTTGACATATGCTGTATACTATTTTTTCAGCACAAAATATTAATTACATAAGTGAAGAAAGCGTTGTCACAGTGTCATGTAAACATACTCTGGAAAGATTTAAAGTACAGGCTGTCTGGATTATAACTCAACATTGGTTATTAAGAATGCTTGAGGATGGCTAGAGAGATGGCTCAGCGGTTAACAGCACTACCTGTTCTTGCAGAGGATCTGGGTTCAATTCCCAGCACCCACATGGTAGCTAACAACCATCCATAACTCCAGTTCCAGGGAAATCCGATGCCTTCTTCTGACTTCCATGGGCACTGCATGACATGGGTGCATTTACACTCATGCAGACAATTCACTCATAATCACTGAGGCATTTTAAAAAGGAATGCTTGAAGTAAAGGACATAGAGAGAGTAGAACTAGCTTTGAGAGATCAATTTCTTTCATTCATGACTTGCTAGAACTGGAGTCAAAGAAAGCAATGTATAGTTCTTTAACTATGACTTTAACTTCTTTTAAGATTTTCTTCATCACTTGACTAATTATACCCAACTACTTAATTCTGAAATGTGTGGGAATATATCAGACATATTGCAAGTGCTCCTACCCAGAGTGTGCACACTTAAATCTTTGCTAGAAAGATGATCTCTTACTAATACCCAAAACACAACTAATATTGTACATGGAATGCGGTGAATCTTATGTGGTGTTAATGACAATGCAGTACCTGGCTTTTAAAAAAATTAAAAGTGAAGACAAATTTTCTTTGACAGGTAAGTTTTAAAACACTGATTTCCATCGCACCCCTGTAACAACAGGATTACAGAGGAGACTATGAGAGTAACAGCTCAATGTTACATAAGGTGTAAGCTTAGCAAACATTTTATGAGAAAGATTATTTTTTCTTACAACTTTTCTAGAACATGTGGTAGCAGTTGCTTGTATCTCTACTGTGATGTGGCCTCAGCCTCCACAAATTGACTTGCACGCTTTTGTTGACCACCAAAGACCTTTATACCAAGAATGGTAACTGAGGATGTCTTTGCAGAAAGGGACCACAAGAAAGACTTAAAAGCTGAGAGGTAAAAATGACAGACTCAGGCCACCAGGAACTGCTCTAGAAAGGGGCCCATGAAAGTTCAAAGGTCTTGAGTATTGAAAATTTCAGTTTTACACCAAATTGAGTTTTATCCATTATACTGAAGTACATTTTTAGGAATTCAGTTATCAGAGTATGAGGAATAGACCAGTTTTAGAGCACGTACTTAAAATGTACAAGGTCCTAACTTTAAGTTCCTGTTCCTGTGGTGCCCTAGGTAAATAGGATAAAAGCTTTCATTTTGCTGTTTGTCCAGACTTAAAGTCTGCCTGTGCTTACCTCTTGCTTAATTCCTCCCAGTGACATACCCAGAAAGAAGTAAACTCACAAACCCCAAGAACTGACCTGACCACAAACCCCAGGACACACTGATCTGGGAGGGAAAGCTGTGAATAACTAGCCACTTGATCTGCTTCTGTGCATTAGTAGCAGGAATGTAATGGGGATGTTGTAAGCCCAGGAAGATGCTTGATTCTTATTGGATGTTTCAAATTGTAACCAGTCACCACTGTAGAAACCCTGTAAAAGCTTCTTTCCGAGCTTGATCAGGGCTACTTTCTGCTCCCAAGTCAGACAGCTGGGTAGGCCATAATAAAGTACCTTTCTACTTCATCCAAGTGGTGTTGAAAACTTTATTTCGAGTCATAACAGTTCTAACATCAATTTTTTTCAGTGATCAGAAAAGAATTCTTTATGAAAAAATTCTAACTTCAAGTATTAGTTCAAATAAACTTTATACTTTAAATGATAAAATAGATGTGGAACCAGTATAAGTATATATTATCACTTTTCATGCATAGCATAAAATGTCCCAGATGAAAACTAGAATACAATTGAAAACACAAGCAAAGCAGTGTGCAATGGTCCGTTATCACTTTAAGAGTGTTAAGTGACAAGGCTCTGGGATGGAGACCAACCTGAGGGGTGCAGTATTTACCCAGTATGTGCAGGACTGTGTGCTTCATCTCAGCAAGAGAGAAAGATCACAGCTTGTTAGGGCTAAATCCCTTGTATTAGAAAAACATGCAAAAAATGCACAAGGCTATGGAGAAAACTTAGTCCAAGAATCAGTACAATTGAAATCATAGACTAGAACAATGATTATGATAATCATTTTCCTTAAAATTCCAAGCATGCACTGAGTTATTCTCTCTCTGCTTCTTGATTGCATATGCAATGTGACCAACTTCCAACCTCCTCCGGCTCCCGCCACCCGTGTCTGTCCCTCCGTGATGAATGGTAACTGGAAACTGTGAGAAACGAAAAACATTTCTCCCTCAAGTTGTTGGACTCAGGATAGCTTAACACAGCAACAGGTAAAGAAACTAAGACTATAAGATACATAATTCTTACATCAAGATGGAACTGACGGCCAGGTACTGTCGCTGGAGTTTGAATGAATAATGTTGCAACACTTTCTCTAGACAAATTTAGTAACATTTATATGTTTGAATTCTCTTAAATAATGTTGATTTTTGTTTTAATTATTCACCAAATGAAATAAATAAATGAAGTTAATAGCATTGTTCTGGTTTTCAGACTTTTCTGTTATACATATATGGCCTTTGCTTAGACTATGATTACCATATCTTTTAGTAAACCTCATCCTGCTGTCTTTGGTGATGCATTACATAGAGAATTGCTGGAAAATAGCAGATAAATTTGAAGCAAAGGAGCTATGTTGATGTATTAGAAAAAAATGGCAACAAAACATTGAAAATCTAAGTTAGGCTGCACAAACAGCTAAGGATGAGGACCTTGTTATGGAACCCTAGAAAATGCAAGTACGCAGTTTCCCTCCTTTCCAGCTCACCGTCACCAAGGAGACCACGGCTCGGGAGGAGGGTCAGTGAGGACTCTCCCTCTTCCTCCATATGCCACACTAGTGGGAGACTCGGGACCTAAATTCGTGCCTGTGCCGCCCTCTGCCGTCATTTCTGAGAACTACGCCCACGCAACCCACTGACCCCAGGCTTTGGCCAGCCCTGCCTCCTCTGAGACTGGCTTACCTCCCAGACACTTAGCACCTTGTCCCCATCCAGGCAACGCATTGCCCACTTCAGGTGTCTGGCAAGCTCTCTGGTTCTCTGGGCACTGAGAGCAAATCTTGGAGAATTGTGCACATACTGGGCACCAAGGGACTCCCAGGCAGGTGGGGTAGGATGAGGTCAAGAGTGCGGGGCAGAGGTTCTTTCTGGAGAGTGGCAAAGTATACATAGAGAAAAGGCAATGAAACTGAGTTCTGGAAGATGCGTAGGCTGGCCAAGAAAGAAGCTATTCCGGCTGGTGAATAACAAATGCAAAAGATTCCCAAAGTAAGCCACTGTCGGGGTGGTCAGAGCTGAGAGCAGGCTGTAGACATCAGGCTAAGGAGACTGCGCTTTATGCTGATGGTACAGAAGGCTCTAGGGTAGGGTGAGCAGGAACGCTGAAGAATGAGGTCCAGCTTTCGATGTAACATCTACTTACTGACCATGCTGATGGGGTAGGGAGGGTGTCGGGGGTGTTGAAGTCACCAGCCTTAACTGTAACCACCTACTTCCTAGACCCACCCTTGTCTAGTCCCTTGGTGACTCTGCTGGACTTAGGACATTGCCCCGGTGCTCTGCCATGCCCCTGAAGCTGGTGGTCTCATGATGCTCTACATAAACTGAGCTGACCTGGCCAGGAAGCTCATTCTGAGCCTGAGAAGTCTGGGCATTCAGTGTTTTTCTAGACCCTCTGGGGTCACCAGAGACAGGGAAGCACCAGTATCTATGACAGTCCTCCTGTGCTGAGAGCCGCCTGGTCTCTCCTGGCTGATGGGCACCCTGCTGGCCACTGAGGTACCAGCCATGGCTAGCCTACCACCTGGTCTACTGGTACTGGGTGACATTAACAACCCTCGATGGAGGCCGTGGAGATCATGGCCCAGGTGCTGGGGAACTCCTGTGCCTCTGAAGGACACACTGCTCCTTGGTTAATTGTGACAGGACCTGAGTCCTTAGGAGGCACATTTTCATGGTGAGAGGGACCTTGATTAGGGAAGGATGTCCAAGCCCACGGGTAGTCAGATCCTCCAGCCTCCTCTGCTGCTGGGTCACTAAGCGGGTGTGGTGGCAGCTCATGCCTGTCGTCCCCTTACTCGGAAGCTGAGTCAGGAGAATTAGTTTCAAAGCAGCCTGGGCTGCTGTCTTTAGAAATAAAATCTGAGCATGATGGTACACACCTCTCTCATCACACTACTTGGGAGATAGAGGCAAGAGAATCGGGTGTTCAAGGTAAATCTCTGCTACACAATGAATTCAAGGCCATCTGGGCCAAATGAGACACATTTGGTGATATCTGTATTCCTGATCATGGTCCCCATTCTGACTGGAATGAAATGGAATCTTAAAGTAGCTTCAAGCTGTACTTCCTTGGGAGCTAAGAATTTGAATACCTTTTAAAATCTTTACTAACCATTCAGATTGCTTCATTTGAGAACTTTCTGATCAGTTTCATATGCCTATTCTTGAGTTCTTTGTTTTCTTGATGTTTAGTTTTTGTTGATCTTATTGTTGCTATTGTTTATTTTATTTTTATTTAGGTGTCTGTGTCTGTGCGTGGGTACTTGAGTGTGAATACAGTTACCACTGGAGGCCAGAAGACAGAGTCAGATCTCTTGGAATCAGAACTACAAGTGGTTGTGAACCACCCAATGTGGGTGAATTCAAGGTCAGTCTGAGCTACATGAGACCCCTATCTTTAAAAGGGAGTCGGGGGGGCGCGGGGAGTCAAGAGCTTTGCCAAGCAGTTGTCTCTGTCCCTGGAAGGAATGTGAGACAATGCCAAGGTTAGTGGAGGTCTCCTCCCTCTGGTATCTCCCAGGTGAACAGCACCCCAAAGACATGCAGCCTTTGTGCTGTTGACACCTGTGGTCCTTACACCAGGCAGGCAGTATCAGGTCGTGACATCAGGCACGAGTGCTCTAACTAGAGATGACCTGGAAGAGCTGGGGGACTCACTCCATCATAGGAACCAGATGTCCCATAGGATCCAGGAATGTGCTTGACAGAGCTAGGAGCAAATATGTCAAGGCTGTTGCCTGTTGTGACTGACACCCAATAGCTTCCCAAGTTCCTGACCAAAATCTTTTTACATGGCTTCATGGGGCCAGTGTGGGTGACAAGCCTCTTCCAGGTGCATGTGTCTTGACCTTTCAAGGTGTGGAGCCTGTGCTGGGACCATTGGATGACCAAGCCTGGGCCACAGTAGGCAGCTGGCAAGGCAGATTTGGAGCCAGGGACCAGTTGCCTGTCCCACTTCTCTTTGGAACCCATGATGCTCTGACAGAGCATTGCTGGGTATTTGACTTGGTGCCCTATGAAGATGGGCAGTGCCCAGGGGAGCAGCTATATCTGGACACTCTACCAATATCTTGGCCAGACTGGATGCACTGTTTCCTAGCTGGTCAAATGCTCAGTGATCTCATACTGCCAGAGTTCAGCTGCTGCAATGACCAGCTGGAGTGACTGGCCCAGAATGCACCCTTCTGCTTCAAACTCTGTGTTGTAGGGGATGGTAAGAACAGGGCCCTGTGGGCCAGCGGCTGGACCTGCCCATTGGATTACCTGTTAACCAGCAGGGTCCACATGTTGGCCATCAGCTTCAATACCAACCCATCATGCACACAGGTGGTGGACCTCATGGTGATGTGCACGATTCATCTTTGCCATCAGAGCCTTCATGTGTTCATCAGGGCCCATCATTGGCCCATGTTGGGACCGGCATCCTCTTGGCACCCTATTGTGCTCCTCTTCCTGCTGTACGGGTGATTCAGCTCCAAGGGGATCATATCATCACCAAAACTGGGCACTGTGTGTTCCTATGCCTCCACCCCCAACTGCAGCTAGGCTGTCCTCTTCAGATACGCAGCGTCCTAGTTTTCCTTCCATTGCTGTGACAAACCACTCTGACCAGTACCAACGTGGGGAGGAAAAGGTTTATTTGGCTTACATCTCCTGGGGCACAGTTCATCACTGAGGGAGTCCAATGTAGGAACTCAGGACAGGAACCTGGAGGTAGGAGCTGAAGCCAGGCCATGGAGGAACACTGCTTACTGGCTTGCTCCCCAGCACATGCTCAACAGAACAACCTGCCCAGGAGTGGGACCACCCACAATGGGCTAGGCCCTCCAGTATTACTCAGCAATGAAAAAACAGCCCACAGGCATGGCCACAGGCCAGTCCAATGGAGGAAATTCCCCAGTTGAGGCTCCCTCCACCCAGGTGTGTCAAGTTGACACTAAAGCTCCATAGGACACATGGTCTCCAACAAGATCTCCAAGTGGCCTCTATTTAAACTTAGATGTCATCATGTCAGACACAGGACCTTCAAAGAGCTGCTGAAGATCCACGACACCAGTGTGGGCAATTGGCGAACTGGAGGGCTGCTGTGAGTTCAGGTGCACTGGATGTAGCTAATCATGGTGCGTACAAGGATCAGTCAGGGGCAGGTGACCACTTGCTAAGTCATCATTCCTGTCCCTGCAGACTTTCATTCATGTTTTAAATTTTTGTTTCTAGTTTGATTTTTTATTATCATGCAAATAATTAGACTTCATTACAGCATTTTTCAAACACAATCTGTTTCTGTTGTTTTTCTGCCCTTGCATCCTTACATCTCCCCTCCTCATGCTGCCCCCCCCCTCCCCCCCAACTCTCCCTCCTCCTCATGCTGCCCCCTCCCCCCCAGCTCCCTTCTGCTCTCATGTCACCTGTGTTCTTTTGCGCTCCTTCCTCTGCTTTCTTTTTAAGTATTTCTGAAGATTTCATATTGACATTACTTCCACCTACCCCTCTCCCCCTCCAACTCCTCCAGTTTTCCCTTACTCCCTCTTAATTTTATTTATTTATTTATTTATTTAGGACCTTTTGACAGGGGGTCTTGCTTTGTCACTATGTAGCCCAAGGAAGCCTTGAATTCTCAAAAATCCTCTTGCTAGAGTCTCCCGAGAGCTGGGATGGTGACTTGGGCCACCACCCTGGATGTATTTTCTCCCTTTTTATGTGCTCATAAGAGAGTGGGTTCTATTCTCTGTAGCATCGCCCACCCCTGGGTTCTGATTGGCTATGTAGTCCTGACTCTCAGCCTTGCCCTCTTTACCCTGAAAATGAGTGCAGCCCAGTGCACTAACCACCAGCTACACAAACAGAGGCAGGTGCCCAGTGGCTGGATGGGAACAGCTGAAAAGCAGCATTGCCAGCATCTGGAAAGGTCTCTGACGACATTGCCTGGAAGCTCAATCTGATATAGGTTGGGGTTTGGGATGGGTGCTGTGGGGGTGTCAGGACGCTTTGATGATGTAACTACAGCAGCCAATTCATTAATATATTAGAGACTTGCACAGCAGAAACTGGGGACCACATGGAAACCGGTCCATGAAAGGCACCCAAGAAGAGGCAAGCAGGCTGATCTGGGGTCCAAGGCCAGGAGGACAATGGACTGGATAACAGCAGGATGTTGGTGGGGAGAAGATGAAGGGAGGATGATCCAAGAATGGTGAAGGGCTAGGGGAAGAATGATGGGGAAGATAATGGCCGGAAGATGGGAGGACCGTGGCAGGATGAGAGGATGAGGAGGATGGGGAGAAGGGTGGGGGTGACGGGAGCATAGCAGGGCACAAGGAAGGGGAAGATAGAAGAATGACGGAGAAGCTGAGGAAGAGAAGAATAGGAGAACCATGAGGAGCAAATGGAGTCCGGATGACGAAAGGATAATGAGGAGGATGACTGGAGGACAAGGGAGAAGATGGGGGTGTTGAGTGGCAGGACGGTAACGGAAGGACAATGAGGAAGATGATTCAGAGGAAGAGGGCAGCAGGCCCACTGGAGGCACAGCGTGGGAGAGGCACACAGAAGAGCCCGGACATGGTCCTCTCCAACTGAGGGTGCTCCCTGATGGAGGAACCGCCCCCTGCCTCAGTAGCCAGCGAATGAAGGTAAAGCTCTGGTGGCAGGAGTTGCCTAGAAACACGGAAGGTCTCTAGGCAAGTCTGGGGATCAGGGATCTCCGAGCAGAAGGGTCAGCCCCATGGGAGTCCCCGGCACACAGCTCCTCCCGGACAAGACTCCCGCCCATCGACCACACTCAGGATGATGGGCAGGCTGGTGAAGGCTGCTAGGTAGGAGTTGTTCACCATTCACATACTGAAGAAGGCCAGTGCTGCCCTTCATCTTGTTTCACAGGATGAAGGTCCTTCCCAACTTCCCTATCCCTGCCTGGTGCTGCCTCACCAGGCTGGCCTTGGTTTCCACCGGGCCCTTCACACTGGTCATTAGGATATCATCACAGCCCGGGAACTGGTCAAGCAGCTGGCAGCTGAAGCAGTTAATTTAGCTTTGGTCCATAAAGGATCTGGTGGATAGAATCTGAGCCTCCAGAAGGCCCAAAGGAGACCATGAAGAACCCTTCCACAAATGGACATTCCTTATGCCCCAGCCTCACCCTATCAGAGTGTTCTGGCTACCCTAGACCTACAGAGTCAGTTTCACCCAGGGTGAAAAACAAGTCAGGGACACTCAGGCGCTGACATATATCCTGTAACAACAGCAAGAAGTTGTACTCCAGCGAGTGCTCTATATTGCGGGGCAGAGGGATCAACTGCCTTCACCTTCCCTTGACATAATAGGGAGGGCCTTGACACCAACCTCCGCCTTGCCTTGAACACCTTTGGCAGGTATCTCGGTGACAGGGAATTCTTAACTGTTTTTCAGGAACACAGAACACCCACTGGCTTGAGTACATTGGGTTTACTGTCTAGCCCAAAATATGGATAACTGGGAGGCAGAGCATCAGTGGGGCTTGGAGGATATGGTTCTTGGTGCTGGAATGTGCTGGAATGTCCACTAGCTTCAGGGCTCCTGACCTCTGCCACTGTCTGATGACCACCACCTCTCTAATGTAGATGACACACTCACTTCCCTATAGGCTGTACTGCCCCAGCTCTCAGATCAGCTCTAGCCTCTCCCTCAGCACCCCCAAACAGGCATGCTTGTCCCCATAACAATAGGGAATCCCCAGGACCAAATGTCCAGCAAACACAGGCCCTTAGCTCTTTTCCCAACCATCCTTCCAGTCCTTCCCTGGGGCCACTACTGGGGTCTCAGGTGAGGTCACAAGAGCCATACAATCTGTGGCTGGCTCCCCTTGGACAGGGTTGTTGGCAAATGTCTCCATGGTCAACTCTTCTTCTTCTTCATTCTCTGGGACCAGGTACCAAAGTCCCTGAAGCTACCATCACAGAGCTGGAGGAGCACTTTAACTGTAGCTCCAACACAGCATGTCCTTGCACGCATCTACTTGTCACAAACACATGCACCAGGCAACTTGGAAGCAAGCTGAAGAAAACTGTGGATGTCCACAAAGAAGAAAGAACACGAGCATGGGTTTGTGAGGGCACAAGGAGGACAGTCAGGAGGGTGATGGGTGCCGCACAGGACCCTACTGACAGCAGAGGAGAACCCAGTCCCCAGGCCCCCTGTGTTAACTAGTTCAAGGGATTAAAGGATGCTACTGCTGGGCCCTGATCTGTCCCAGACCCAACCCAAGAGAAAGCGTAACTGTCCATGCCTCCTCGAGCCTTAGTGCAGAGTTCACTACCAACCTGCTATTTCCCATTCAAATAACTACCTAAGTTTGATTTTCAAAGCCTATTTTTATTTTACTTTTAATTTTTTTATATCTATGAGTGTATTGCCTTCACGTATGTTAAGTGCGCTCTTGCAATGCCTAAGGAGATCAGAAGAGGACAGCAGAACCTCTGGACCTGGAGTTATGAATAGTTGTTAGCTGCCATTGGGTGCTGGGAATCTGGGTCCTCAGCGGCCAGTGCTCTTAACCCCTAAGCCACCTCTCCAGCCCCTCAAAGCCTAATTTTAATTCAGATTGAGCATACAAGCAGAAAAGTAAAAAGGCCAGTTGTATAAGTAGACAGGAATGTGCCAGACATAAAACAATGGGTAGTTAATAATAACTATTTCCATTCATATTTGTAGGCAACCCTTCCACAGGTAACTTTTGTTTTAAGTTACAAGTTTTAAGTTACAAGAAAAATTTGACATTATGTAAGAAAATTATTTAGAAGAGCTGAAGGGGCGCATTATAGTAGATATTTTAAAAGTGCTTCTCAAAGTATATTAATTGTAAAGCAAACGAAAACTTGGAAAACAAATATCTACCAAATTCTCTAGTAAAACCGTCAGTGAAACCCATGCTACAATATAAAAATGATACAATCATATAAATAAAGGAGAATTTATATTCTACAGCTATGAATGAAGTCAATCAGGTCAAACAAACAAAAAGGAACAATTCTTTGTGAACATGTACACGCACATCTGTGCATGTGTGTGGAAACCAGATGACAACCTGAGGTGCCATTCTTCAGATGCCACACACCTTTTTATTTCTAAATGATCTCTCACTGGCCTGGAACTTACCAAGTAGGCTAGACTGACTACGTGCGTGTTTCTGCCTCTGCAATGCTAGGGTTACAAGTGCATACCACTGTGCTTGGCTTTTTTATATGGGTTCTGCAGATCAAACTCAGTCCTTGGGCTTGCCCAGCATGTAATTATTGAGCTATAGTCAAAACCCCAACACATGAACAATTCTTGAATGTTCAATGAAAAAACAACTGTTTATCTGGAGTTCCAAGTCTCTCTCTCTCTCTCTCTCACACACACACACACACACACACACACACACACACACAAATGATGACATTTTAAAAGCCTTTGGCATTAAATACTATCAATATATTTGAATCAGCTGTGAATATATTATACCAAGATACCACTGCTAAAGATTTTCATAACTGAGATTAATATTTCAAACTCAAATTGTTGAAACAAATGTTAAGAGCCATCCTAGCTGGAGAGATGACTCAGCAGTTAAGAGCACTGGCTGCTCTTGGAGAGGATTTGAGTTCAGTCCCCAGAACTCACATACCAGCTAACAATCAGCCATAACTCCAGTTCTAGGGGATCTGATGCCCTCTTCTGGTCTCCATGGCCATTGCACACATGGTACACTTACATATATGCATATAAAACACTCATACATATAAAAATAAAAAGTTAAAAATGAAAGTTACAACAAATCTTTGAAAGGAATGCTTAAACCTTTCCTATATTATATTCCCCTCTCTCCTTTAATGTATCCTATATAAGTTACCTTTTGTTGCTATGATAAAAGACCATGACCAAACGTGACTTGTGGAGAAAAGAATTTCTTTTTGATTGCAGTTCCAAAGGGAGAGTCCAGAATGGCAGGGAAGGCATGGCAGGAGGTGGCTGAAGCAGCAAGCTGAGAGACCACACCTTTAGCCATAAACAGTTCAGCGAGGCTATGAGCTCTCCAAGTCCCAGACATACCTCCTTCAGCAAGGCCATGCCTCCCAAACCTCCCCAAACAGCACTCTTGTCTGGGGACCAAATGTTCAAATATCTGAGCCTATGGGGGATATTTCTCATTCAGATCTCCCAATGGCCCTTTTCTAGTTTCCTGGCTTCCACATGTTTCCACTTTAAATGCACAAAACTAAATTCAAAGGCAAGATTCACATATGACAGATAACTAGCGTTTGTTGATATCTGTATTCCTGGTGATGGTCATTCTGACTAGAGTGAGATGGAATCTTAAAGTAACTTCAAGCCATACTTTCTTGGTAGCTGAGAATATTGAATACCTTTTTAAATCTTTACTAACCATTCAGATTGTTTCGTTTAAGAACATTCTGACCAGTTTCATAAACCCATTTTTGAGTTATTTTCTTGATGTTTAGTTTTGTTGATATTATTGTTGTTGTTAAAGTTTATTTTCTTTTTAATTAGGTGTGGGTATATGCATGTGAGTGCAAGTGCCCCTGAGGCCAGAAGAAGAAGAGTTACAAGCGCTTTGAACCACCTAGTGTGGGTGCTGGGGATGAAACTTGGATCCTCTGAAAGAGCAATGCACACACTTAACCACTGAGCTATCTCTCCAGCCCATTGATATTTAGTTTTTTAAGAATTCTTTGTATATTTTTGAGTAACCCTCTGTCAGATGTGTAGTTGGCAAAGCTCCCATTCTGTTGACTGTCATTTTCACTCAATTGAAAATTTCCTTTGCTGTGTACAAGATTTTTAGCTTTGTGAGATCCCGTATGTCAACTGTTGGTATTATTTCCTGTGCTATTCGTCTTTATGCAGAAAGTGATGACCTGCAGCTGGTAGTTGAATGTATTACTGTTTTTTCCGCTAGCAGTTACAGGGTATCACATCTTTCTTCATGTCTTTGATCCATTTGAAGCTGAGTTTTGTGCAAGGTGAGAGATAAGGGTCCAGCTCATTTTTCTAAATATTGAAGACCAGGTTTCCCAGCACTTGTGTTGAAGATGATGTATTTTCTCCAATGTGTATTTTTGGCGTTTTTAGCAAAAGTCAGATAGCTATAATTTCAGGGTCTTATATTTGGATCACCTATTCTATTCTACTGATCTATACGTCTGTTTTTGTGCCTGTGCCTGTACCATGTTGTTTTTATTACTATGGAACTGTAGTATAATTTGAAATCAGGCATGGTGAGATTTTCCACAATATCATTTCTGTTCATGGTTATTTTAGCTAGCCTTCATTTTTTTGTGATTCCATATAAATTTTGAGGTTGTTTTTTTTTCCATGTATGTGAAGAATGACCCTAGGATTTTAAAGCAGAGACAGGGATGAGAGGATGGGGGGATTGAAGGGGTGTGTGAGGATTACCAAAATGAAGGAAGTGTGAAAACATAGTATGGAAGCTTACTATCTTGCAGTCCAGTGAAAAACGACAACTGAATAAGAAAGTAGAACACATGTGATACAAAAGGAGGAGAATAGAATGCTGGGGGGTTGGAGGTTTAAGCTTGTGGTGTGTAAGGTTTAAGAGGGGACGGGGTGTGAAGATGAGGGAGGGGAGAACATAGGGCAGGTTTTAAGCAAAACTAATAATGTACTAAAAAGCTTTATGGAAATCCACTAGATAATTATAAAGCTAATTACAAAATACATTTTTTAAAGGAGTTTGAACAGAAATATGGTTGGATAGAGGTGCTCAGAAAAACATGGGTTGCCAAACGATACTGTCATTGGTAGGAATAGGCTACTTTCCTATCATAGTGGCCCCAGAGATCTCCAAGACAACACAATACAAATATTACTATTTGTATTAGTCATTTCTTTGATTCTGGGAAAAAACATCATGACCAAGGCAACCTATAGAAGAATTTATCTGGACTTATGGTTCCAGAGGGATGAGTTCAACATGGGGTGTGGGGCAGGGGCTCACAACAGAGACTGGAGCAGTAGTCTGAGTACTTAAATCTTCAAGCACGCACAGGAATCAAAGAGAGACAAACTAGAAATGGGACAAACTATCTACCCTGATAGCCTACCCCCACTGACATGTTGTACCAGCATACATAGCCACACCTTCTAAAGGTTCCATGACCTTCCCCAAACACTGCCAGCAACTAGGGACCAAGTGTTCAAATACTTGAAGTCTTTGGGGACAATTTTCATTCAAACCACCAGATTCCACTATCTGGCCTCTATAAGCACATGGTCATATTATAATACAGAATGCATTTAGTCCAATTTAAAAGTCCCCATAGTCCTTAACAGTCTCAAAGTTGTTCAAAAGTCTAGAATCTAAAGTCTTTTAAGACTCAAAGCAATTTCTTAACTGTAAGCCCCTATAAACTATAAAAAGCAAATCATATACTGCCAACCTGAAATAACACAGAATACACATTCCCATTCCAAAAGGAAGAAATGGAGGCATATTGAGGAAATATTGGACCAAAGAAAGACCAAAACCAATGGGACAAACACCAAATCCTGTAGGTCGATGTCTGATGTCTGGGCTTTAGTTCCAAAGGGCTTAGCTGGCTCAGCCCCTCTGCTGCCTACAACACACACATCTTTCTTAGACTGGTTCCACTCACCATATGCAGCCTTCCTTAGCCAATGTCTTACAACTCTGGCATCTCCCACATCTTGGGGTCTCCATTGCCAACTAGATTTTGTCTCCATAGCTTGACACACACAGCAGTCTCTCAGGGTCATTTTTGCCCAGGGACTTCCTTACTACATTCTGCCTGGCCTCAGTGGCTCTCTGAAACCACAGAAGAACCAATGACCCCCTCACTCTTACATTTTTCATGCTTCTAAAGCCAGCACCATGTGAATGACACTGCCAAGTTTGGCTGCCAGCCTGGGGTGGACCCTGGCCCTCATCATCCACCTTACCAGCAGCTGTTTTTGTGTGCTTTGCTTTCCTAAGAATATAAAACTCCTTCTTCCTTCCCAGAAGCTGGAAGTTCATCTGGGTGGGGGCCTGCCCTGATCCTACTCTTTTCATTGTCCAAGTGGAAATCTGGAGGCCTTTTCTTAATGGCTCTAATGTCCTTAACAATGAGACCATCTCTTCCAAAACACACATTGGGTGCCACATTAAACTTTCTAGACTTCTTTTTTACTCCAGACTGTACATTGTATTTCATTCTGCTCCATGTGTTTTGTTGTTGCGATTGCTGTAGATCTGCATAATACTTACCATTAATAATAATACTCACCATGCCACAGACTTAACATCAAGTTGTCTTGAAAATTTTATCCACCAAAAAAATTAGTTCATTATATTTGTTTTTTTTTGTTTTTTTGTTTGTTTTTTGAGACAGAGTCTCCCTATAGCCCCAGGTGGGCCTAGAACTCACTGTGAAGACTATGCCTCCTGGATCTCACAAGCTTCACCTGCTTCTGCCTCTCAAGCTAAAAGCATAAGCCACTACTCCCAGCCCTAGCCAGTTTAGCTTCAGGCAAGTTCTTAGGCTGCAAGCAGATGGCAGCCAAATTCTTAGCCAAAATAAGTCCATGTTTATGACCTAGAGATTTGTCTTTAATCCCACAGGACTGCTCCTTGCCCTCCACCTGTGATAGTGGAAGCCAGAGCATGAATGGATATGCATGATTTACATATCAAAGCACGGGAAGCTCCTATAGATCAGTCCATTTAGGTCCATGTTTCCCTCTGGAACTACGGCATTTCTAAGCCACATTACAGTTAGGTTTGAATAAAGAAACTGCCTGATTCTGCATTTGTCTTAAGGCCAAGAGTGAACCGGAACACTGGTCGTGTGTTCCTTTAGATGTCTCTCAGAACTGTGCTCTTAAGCCAGGCTTCATTCAATCTTTTATTGAAACAGTCTCTCTCCAGCATGAATTGGGAAAGAAAAGATGACACCCAACCTTATCTTTTCAGAGAATGCCCTTTGATCCCTAGACTTAGAATATCACACACAGTATTACAGACCATTGTTTCAATGAGAAAAACTGCTTCTCGTGCTTTGATGTGTAAATCATGCATCATAAGAAGATGGCTTAGTAAACTTGTTTACATATAAACAGTAACTTTTTGTTTACAAGGCTAGATTAAAGTCATTAGTCCCTATTATGTCCATAGTATAAAAGCTACTCCTACAAGGAACTACATTGCTCTCAGCTCTATTTTCTTCCAGGCTTATATAGATCAGTCCATTAAGTTCTGTGTACAGCATTCAACCACTTTTCTAGTCCAGACTTTCAAAGCCTTCCACATTCTTCCAAAACCCAATATGATCCAATTCTTCACAACAGATAAGTCTCTGGTACCAACTTCTTTATTAGTCACTTCTCTGTTGCTGTGATAAAACACCATGACTAAAAAGAGTTTATTTCGGCTTACAGTTCTAGAGGGATGAGTTCATCATAGTGGAAAGGCATGAAGACAGAGGTGGCCGGAACAGAAAGCTGAACATGCTCACATCTTCAAGCAAGGACAGGAAGAAAGCAAACTGGAAACGGAACAAGAATGAATATATATATATATATCCTTGAGTATATAAATATATCTCCTTGAGCATGTGTGTGTGTGTGTGTGCATGCGTGTGTGTGTGTGTGTGTGTGTATACTCTCAAAGCCCACATGCTTCCTTCAGCACGGCCATACCTAAAGGTTCCATAACCTTCCCCTAAAAGTGCTACCAACTGGAAACCAAGTGTTCAAATACTTAAAAGCCTATAGGGGACAGTTGTCATTCAAACTACCACATTATTGCTCTTGGTTGCCCACCATAACTACTCAGTAAGAATCTATTGCTGAAGGCACCGCACACTATAGTGGCAGAACAGAGAAACCAGGCTGGAACTGACCAAAAGACTTCTTCCTTGGCACAATTTTATAGTGTCAAATGTGTTATACAGGCTACTAGGGAAGAAAAGACAGCAGTAGCTTTACCCAGTCCTAGGCCCTGCATGTTACAATGACCTGCCAGGCAATAACACACTGGTACAACAGTGGCACGAAGGTTATTGGGTACCAACTGCATTTTGATTGGGTTTGAGCACTGCCTCCCCAGAGGGAATTCAAGCCGGTGCTATAAACCTGGTCAAAAGCCTTTGGCTCAGGAGGGAAGTCATAGCCCTTAGGGGAGAACCTACCTTGGTTATTTTGCTAAATGGTAATGTTGTCAAATTGCATTTTAAATATGTTTATACCCATAGATAAGTGCTGCTCTCAACCTTGATCAAAGAAGCTTCTTTTTGCAGTGGGCAGTGGTTAATACAAAGCCATAACTAATCAAAATGCTGATAATAAGCAACTAGGAGTGCTCAGCCATGACTAGGACATCTGCATCAACTCCTCCTCTGCCAAGGTTCAGAGAACATCACAGAAGAGGGGACAGAAAGAATGTTTGAGCCAGAGGATGGGAGAAGTGCTGCGAAAGGCTGTCTCCTGAACGTGGCAGGATCATTGCACTAATTAACTAATAGCAGCTGTGCTTAGCTATGGTTACCTCACAAAACCTGCACAATATCAAAGCAGCCAAAATTCCAGCATGGTTAGGGAATTTGCTAAGGTGCTATCAGCAGTTAATGGGTGCTGAGTAAAGGAAATTAGCACAATATGGGACCCCTGACCATGGAACATCTGATCCCCTAACCCCTTACTTCAAGAGAATCTGATTCTCTATCAGGAGCAAACACCCCCTGTAGCGGTCTCCAGACCACCCCTTGCAGATGTTTCCAAACTTCCTTTCGCAGCTGCCTTCTAAAATTCCTGTAAGAACTCTGACCAGCTTCCCCCAAGTGGCACAGTTTCCAATCCCACAGGAAGGAAATCCCCCTCACCGTGCTAATAAACACAGTCTCCTCTACTGAAGCCAGACTTGGTCTCTTTCCTTGTCTCTTGTTCCTGTGCTCTGTGCTCCAAAATCTAATACTGGGGAAGAATTATCTTTCTCTAGATGTGGCCATTTGTAGGTTGCTCATGCTCCAGTGGAGGGCCTCACCCATATATATATATATATATATATATATATATATATAATAGTCTCACTATTAGTCCCACTAATAATGTCAGTGGGATGTAAATAAAATAAATAATAAGAAGAAAGAAGGAAGACAGCATAAGCTTGGCGGGGGGGACATATCAAGGGAGTTCTAGGATCCTGGAAGAATTGCATGCGAGGAACTAGTGGGTTGATATGACTGAAGTACTTTGTTTGCATGTTTGAAATTCTCGAAGAATAAATTTTTAAATAATTTTTAAAAAGAATGATACGCTTTTGCAGTAATGGCATTCCAGTATAAGCCGTTTCACCTCTAGAAAAAGAAAATCTAAAAATACCTGCTACAGAGAAATTATTTCTCAAAGTGGTTTCTATTTTATTTAAATTAGCTATTCGGAAAATATTTAAGTACACAAAGCATGTCTTTGAATATCATAAGTGGAAAATGTTGTAACAGGTCTTCCTTGTGGCCCCCGCCTCTTCAGTTATCAGTGTTGAAACAAAGGACCTCAAGGAATTAGGGTTCTCCCAGGGATTCCTCCTGAGAGAAGAAGTTGAAGGCTGCAGGCAGTGAGATAGGAACTTGCAACCAGAGCAGGAACTTGCCTCCTGGAGAAAGAATCACAGCCTTTCAGTAAACCTCACAAGAAAGACCAAGCTGAGACAGTGGTGAGCAGAGGACTGTAACTGGTCAGACTACTTAGTTGTGCATATCTCTTGCCTTGTGCTTAAACCCTGCTCTCATGCTAGGACTCTGAACAGACTCGGAAGGTCACCGGATCTCCTTTTCTCTCTTCCAAATGTAGCCACATTGAATGAATCTCCCTTTTCTGCATTTCACTATTATTTGGCTCTTTTAATTGGCTTATAGAGGATGTGTGATCAAACCTGGCTTGAAGGGAAACAGTCTGTGACCTTAAATCTAGTAATACTATTAGCTAGCTATAATGATTTTAGAATAAAAACAAAATTTCCCAGATTCTCTCTTTTAATGTAATACAAATGGCAATAATAATATTAATAATATTAATAATAATAATATTAATAATAATAATATTAATAATAGCTAATACGAACATGGGCTTGACTATGATACAGGCAATCTAAATCTTTTCCTATGTTAACTTATTTAAAAGCTTACTAGGTTGATGTTATAATTTATTCACTCTACAGTTGAAGAAATAGAGCTATAGAGAAATTGGTTTCCCCAAGCTCACATGGTTTAAAAGATTCCAGTGTAGTTTAAATGAGTTTTAGACTAGGTGGTTCTGTCATAGCCACAGGATTTTGCTAGATGATATAACCATTTAAATGTCTATCTCCTATTCTAAATGCACATTTAAGGAATATCTTGCCAGATTAAGTCAAGTGCCCAGGTTCATTGGATAAGATTTATATTCTATTAAATATTCTGTAACTCAGAACTGAATTTAGAAAAAAAAAGTAGATATTTATATTAACAGTGTTAGCTGGATGAAAAAAAAAGGACATTTTGCTAGTGTAAGATGTGTTCTTATCTCCGTAAATGGAACCAGCATTCTGGATTGGCCCATTAAAAAGTTTCTTACAGGCTTAAACAGTCAAAGACTTGGAAAATACCTGTACATTCTGAATTCTTGATGGAAGAGAGAGCTTTCTTGTAACACACAGAATCTGTTGATTAGTTTTTACATGTTTTCTTTAGATTTATTTGTCAATTGGTTGAGTTTGGTTTTTGTCTTGCTGTGTTACCATGTACCTAAGGTTAGCCTCAAACTCACCACCCTCCTGTTTTATCTTCCTGAGTTCTGACAGACCAGGCATGCTCTACCTCCCTTGACTGAGCTCAGAAAATCTTAATTGAATTTTGTGTGTGTTAAAAGCACTCTTGTATGGAAGTTTCCTACAAATGGAAACATCCCGTCCACAGGGAGGGAGAGGCTTACGAGACTCAGGAGGTAAATAAATATCACGTCTCAGGTGCCTGAAGCTTGTCATATTCACAGGGCTGCTCTCCAGAGTTACAGAAGCAGTAAACAACTGTTGTGGGAGGAACCTCAGACCACACAACTGCCGGGAGAGTCCCTGACCTGTTGAGCTGCCTCTAAGTTGTACAGAGAGCTCCAGGGCCGCAGCTGTCATGAGTTGTCACCCATGTTGGGATGGCTGATATTTATACACAACTTACACTTTCCCATATATTAATTTAAATCAGCACAAAATGGGATTTTTTTTTATGGTAGAAGTAGAACAGGGTCTGGCCAACATTCTCACAAAAGGGCAAGACAGTATTTTAAGCTCTGTGGGTGACATTTAGTCTCCTGCTTATTCTTATCTTCCTCTCTCTCTATCTTTTTCTACCCTTCGAACCTTTAAACACATAAAAACCTTCCTATCTTACAAGCTGTACAAAACTGTCTGAACATCTGTGCTGGTTAGTTTTGTCAACCTGACATAAACTCAAATCACCTGGAGAAGAGAGACCATCATGGAGGAATTGTTTCAGTCTGTGGCATGTCTGTGGGGCGTTTCCTTGATTGCTGACCGATATAAGAACAAACAGCCCACTGTGGGTGGTGCCATCCTGGGCAGGTGGGCCTGGGATGTATAAAAAAAACAGCTCAGCAAGCTGGGGAAAGCAAGCCAGTAGGCAGCATTCCTCCATGGTCTCTGCTTCAGTTTCTTTCTCCCAAGTCGCTGCTTTTAGTGGCTGCCTCAGTTTCCCTCAGTGATGGACTACAAGCTGTAAACCAAGTAAACCCCTTCCTCCCCAAGTTGGTTTTGGTCAGTATTTTTTTTTTAATCACAGCATCAGACAAATAAAACTAGAACAATATCCCAGAGGACATGTTACTAACATGCCTCCAAGGCAGTATGAGCAAAGCTGTGAGTGTAGAAAGCTTCAGTCTATTTCCTTTGGATAAAAGTTATAGAAGTTTTGGGAGAGAGAATAAATATAAGAAACACTTGAGAAAAGTTGGTTGTGCAGAACCTCGAGTGCCAGTGTGACTCATCAACTAATAGAAGAACACTGCTAAGCGAGGACAGAGGAGAGTGTCAGTTTAGGAAGACTAATGTGATGAGAGTATGAAGAGTAATTAGATGGGGAGTGGAATGCTGTGGGAGACGGAGGCAGCACACTGGGAACACAAGGGAGTCTAAGTTAGTGTCATTGTTAAGGCAGAAAGATGAAGACGGAACAGAGGGACTAGAAAACTGAAGTTCCCTGAAGAAAAAGCCGCACCCGTGTTAACATTTCCACAGGACGGATTTACTGATTAAAATTCCATCGGTTGTGACACACTGGAATGTTGAATGTCCAGAGCCAAATTATCTAGGAGTTATCTTTAACCCCTCAGATGCCATTCATTGCCTGCTTCTGTGTTTGATCCATCACTGTGTTTAGTAAGCAAATCCTTCTGGAATGTACAATAGACCCCTGTCCTCCACCAGTTCAAAGGCTAAGACTGTCAGCAAATGGTATCCGAGGCCTATAACAGAGATTTTCCAACTTTGTTGTAGCACAGCAACTTGATGCTTCCACCTCTTTTTTCAGTGCTAGGAGTTGAACTGGTGAAGGTTCACACACGCTAGTTAAGTGTTCTACCACTGGGCTATGTTCCCAGCCCCACCAATGTATTTTTTAAGTGTCTTGACTTATTGTTTTCTTTGTTCTTTTACTATAAAAACTTCATGAAACTGTTACCATATTAGGACACAGCATTTGGTTTAACCTAAACCTGTGTTTCTGAGCCATAATCAATCAATCATATTTGACACCAGATAAACTAACTCTTACTCCCTTTGAGGGAATGTTTTTACATTTTTTTTTAAGAAGTGATGCACATCTGTAATCTCACCTATTGTGAAGTAGAGGCAAGAGACTAAGATCAAGGACAACCTCAGCTACCTCACAAGTTTGAGGTTAGCTTGGGCATGAGACCTATCTCAGGAAAAAAAAAGGTATTGTTATGGAAAGTCCATTTTCATAAGTCAAGTGTGGCATATGAATGCAAGTTTTGGTGGAACCAAATGAATGATGAATGCAATCATTAATAAAACAATGGCACCATCAAGGTTTACTACACACACCAGAATTCTGATTTTAGGATGCCAAAAGCATCAAAATAAATTCCTATCAATTATACCTGACCTGGTGTTTTCTCCCAAATCTTACATCTCTTGATCAGATCAGTAGTTATTAAAGTCTATATGTCATCAGAAATGACCATGTGTCAGGAGAGGGGAAGACAAAAGTCATATATAAAAAGGTTTGGAGGAGAAAGAAATGCTGATGCATTTCTCAAATATGAAGAAGAAAACAACTGAAAGTAACATTATTGGAATTAAAATTCACAAAGTTAAAACACGTAAATCTTCTATTGTAAGAAAGAAAGAATAAAGAGCCGCAAGGTCTGTTATCTACAAAGGGAAACCTAACAATCTCAAACCTTCCTGTTGCTGGAAATCAGAACATGATACCACACAGTATGATGCTTTGACATGTTAAATACTTTGAACTAAAGGAGAATAAAATTCTTATCTCCCCCACATGCATTCTGAAACAGATACTTAGAAGCTACCTTTGCTAAAACACAAAAATACTGAATACTCACTAAGACCAAGAAGGCAACTAAACTCTGGACGAAAGCCTGACATCTGTGCCTCTGTTTTGTTTTACCCTCTATCTCCTTTCCTTTGTCTGAGGGCACACAGAAGAGTCGTAGTCCCTACCCTTTCCTCTTGAGCACCTTGAGTTCCTAGAACAGCAAAACCTTCCAGGACAGACCACCCTCAGATGAGAATAATTACCCATAAAGGTGTGGTCTCACTCTGAAAGAGTGACCACTTTATAGGAACCAGATTGATATCCTCACATGATGACAGAAATAGTACATCTTGGGCCACCTTGCAGAATCAGAACTGAGTCAAGGATCAAAGAGACTATACTTTGACCATGACTGCTTAATTATGCACACATCTTACTCCTACCTTAGGTCTTCCTCTCTTTAAAACTAAAGTTCATGCCAATACCCAGAAGATGAACTTGAGGTTCCAGTGCCCCTTTATCTCTTTCTCTTCCCAATGTAGCCACTGTGCTTTCACCATCATTTTTTAACCGACATATTGGGTTGAGTGACTGAGCCTAATCTGATCGGGTTACTGCCTCAGACTTTTGCACTTAAAAGTGACTTTACAGAACATTCATCACATGCTTTCTCCCAAAGCATAGAAGGAAGTTCTCTAAAGTTCCCTGGTCCGGCCATGTCTGAATCCTCCAGAAGACTACCTTGTGGGAGAAAGACTAGAATTGATCCATACTAAGAGCCTGGGTGAATTCTGTCCCAGGCTGCTGTCTGTTTTTCTGACTGATTCAACTCCTGCAGAAATTGCTATTTTCCTAGAGTTACCTATAACCCTACCTTCCCTCTCTGTTATGAATAATGTTTTTAAGGTTCAACCACATGGCCATTTTTTGAGTTTCATACTCTGAGATTCCCTTGTGTTAATGTATTACTCTGCCTTTGCTCCTACTGATCTATCTGGGGTCGATTTGTTTTTGTAGACTCAAATTATTGAACCTTCAGTGGGTAGAAAAAGAGTTACATATCGCTATATAGACATCAGTGTTTTCTCCTCCAGAGAAAATCGAAATTTGTGTTAGTACTGTCCCATCTCCTACAATAAATGCACCTCTGAACTTGACTTTGATCAGAGGTTCCCAGGTAGAATGCTCTCCATTAGTAGCAAGAAAGAACTTTGAAGGACTATGGAATGGCATTGAATGAAAAATTCCAAGACTACATAAATACAGTAGTGTCAATAGACACACTGAAAAGATAACTGAAAAGAAACTAGGACGTGGTCTGGACATTTGGGTACATATTTGAGACCTTTTACTAAGGGCTAGAAATTGTTGGGTCTTGGGAGACATATACAACAGCAGGTTTTCTAGAAGGTTTTGAATGGTTCCTGGCTGTTTTAGTCAAATCTGCAAATACTGGAAGGTGGCTCTCCTTATGAGGTTCTTGGACAAAGGATTTAAAATGTTTTCTTAGGCAAGACCAAGCAACTCCCCATCCTCATTTGCACTGAGTAGCTTTGAATTTGACTTCCTGAAGACAGCTACCTAACACACGTCAACTTTAAATACGATTGCTTTTCCACTTAGCTTGCGCTGGTGAAAATGACAAGGTTAAAAAGCAAACCTGGCTTTCCTGTCGCTGTATGCAGCTTGTGACTATGCAGCTTCGCTACAAATTCATTCCAAGCGCAGAACTCTCAAAAACGGATGCACTTCAAGGAAATAATACCATTATTTTCAATGTTTAAGATACTTTGAATTATATGCAGTGATTGACAGTGGGATTTTGCTCTTATAGCACAAAGGGTAAAATTCGCCAGAATCTTCCTAATTCTTTCACTTTTTTTTTTTTCAGAGAACTTTATCACAAGCCAGTACACTATATTCTCTATTGACTACAGTTGACCACCAATTACATGAAAATGTTTTATGAAAATAATCCATTTCATCTTTATTAACCAATTATCAGGAAGAAAAATGGTAGCAATCATTTGTCATTTTATTAATCCTATTACAGCATTTCTAACGAATCCCTTTATCACATTATATATAGAAAAGCATTTCCCGTCTTAATTTTTAGTCAGTTAGGCAGCACTTGAACTAAGATATAGATACTCTTGTTGCAACAGACTACAGCATTCTCTCTGGAATAAAGAGCTGCCTCAGCATCTGGGAGGAAAATTAAACCTTGGCTTCCCACTGTTCCTTCTCATCATCGGCTTTGGAGAAGATTTAATTGAACCTGGCACTCCCACCCAGTGTTTTGTTACAAAATTCACTGTTTATTCCTTTTGAGTAATTTCAAGGAAGTCAGCAAATCCTTTAGATTATGGTTGTCTTAAGCTTGAAAAGAAAGGGAAGCAGTCTCAGACATCTGCTTAAACCCATGGGAATGGGCAGGGCTCCCAGTAAGTGGAGATAGATTCTAACTTCCTCATAAGTCATCTGTTGTGACAGCCCAGTCTTGGACATGTCCTGAAATAAGTGTTCACCTGGAAGCTTAGCCGAATGCTACCCTTTCTCACTGCTGCCTGCCCCTTGGTTCAGGGCTGGAACAGCATGGCTGCATGTCTACCCACAATGTGTCATCATTCTCATTGATAACTCTGGAGGGAACTGACTGGTCTCAAGGGACCAGGGGATACACAGAAAAGGCAAAAAGTTAGAATTTGTTAACATACAGGCTCTATATTATGAAAGGAGAGAGAAAGAGAGGGAGAGAGAGGACTAGAAAGAGAAAGAAAGAGGTTATATTTAATAAACTATTTTTTACTTTTTAAAATTTGTCTTTTATTGAACTTTTGAAATTTTCATACATTATAATTTGATGGTCTTGATCCCCTCCTCTAACCCTACCTCCCTTATTGTCCCCCGTGCCAAATTTAGCAAACTCTGTTAAAGCCTATAGAGTTTAATTTGTCCCCAAATGTCTTTCAAGTGGGACCATTCACTGAAGTGTGGTTAATTTACCAAGAGTTCCATTGTTGAAAGAGACTGCCTCTCACACTCCCAGCCCCCATTAGTTGCCAAAATTTCCTTAGGTTGGGTTGGAGTTTCTTATCTGATTCCCTGTGTCTATGCTGGGATTTTGCCTGGTTTGAGCTTGCACTGGACTTGTGTGGCTATGAGTTCATATGAGTAACTGACAGCTGTCTGGAATTCTGTTCCCTGTGGTCATCCACCACCTCTCACTCTTACAGTCTTTCTATGCTCTCTTTGGTAATGATCCCTGAGACTTGGGAGGCAGACGTTTGATATGGGTGTCTTATTCAAGCATGAGCACTCTGTAACCTCTTGTTCTCTACTTATTGGTCAGCTGTGGGTTTCTGGGTGTAGGGTAGATCAGTTCTCCAGGGAAAAGCCTGATGAGCTGTGGACAAATACTTCTCTCAGAGTGGTATCATCCAGCACCACCTTGCCCAGAAAGACAAGGAGCTGGAAAAGTCTTATGCCCCACCCACCCTGCCCATTGGCCTGGGATGTGAGAAGAGGAGGGGCTAAAAGTATTTAAACTGGGGTCTCTAGGAGGCCGGCCCTTTTACCTCCCCATTGGCCATTTGGATCTGATCACCAAGAAGTCACAAATTCCAAGCCTAATGTAACTGGTGGAGGAGAGGGTGGGCACCCATGTTCTGTAAATAACCCCCTACCCGCTGCTCTGACAGTAAGCCCAAGTAAACTAGCTAGAATTTGCCTGTGAGTGGAGAAATTTGCGTGTTTGTTGCAAGGCTGGGGGAGATTTTGGATTGCAAGGCCTGGGGAGAGAGGCAGGTTAAGTTGATTTGCCTCTCCCAAAGAGAAATTTTAATAACACTGGGTTAACCACCATCTGCTTCAGGTGGAAACTTCTCTGATAATAATTGTGAGATTCATTAGCCCATGGGTGTAATAATAAGTCATTAGGAGTCAGTTTAATATAACTATTTAGTAGAAAACGAGTCTTAGGATCTCCCCTATGTCCTGACCTGTCTAGCCACAGGTTCCTGAGCCTGATATCAATGACAGGTGTGGGCTCTATTCTATGAAGAAGACCTTAAATCTAATTAGAGAGTACTTGGTTACTCCCAAATATTGATGCCACTATTGCACCAGAGGGTGTATCTCGCCATGCTAGCTGCTGTAGTACACAGGATTCACAGCGGGGTAAGGTTGATGGCTGTTTCTTCCTTCTAGTAGCATGCACAGCACCTTCCAGCACTATGAACACTAGCCAGTAGAGATGAGGCTCTGAAGTCAGCACAGCCTGGTTTCTCTTATTTGTTCTACAGTGCATACATGCAGTGTCTTCAGCAACAGGGTCTTACCATCAAGTTCTGGTAAGTAAGGAAGATCAGGGACAATGGGCAGTTTTATTTGAGGGTTCATGAGACTCCTAACCAACAATGTCTAGAGAAGGAGTCTGTTCCTGGTATTGAGGAGTATTTTTTTAGCCTATGATGTCTAGAAGAGACCCTCTGTTATAGGGTAACTCCTTTA
The DNA here is from genome assembly GCA_035773235.1 of Eospalax fontanierii. Classification (NCBI taxonomy): domain Eukaryota; kingdom Metazoa; phylum Chordata; class Mammalia; order Rodentia; family Spalacidae; genus Eospalax; species Eospalax fontanierii. The sequence continues at coordinate 62,998,937 of CM069530.1, read as the reverse complement.
AATCTCTTTTTAGAATATGCATGTATATATTTTAAGAAGATTCTACAATGGTAGGTTTCCATGAGATTTTTCTAAAGGCTTTAGTGTCACCTATCCCTTGCCACACTCCTTCTCTGCCTGCCCACCCACTCCTCACTCCACTTAACCTAATGTTCCCCCCTTCACACCACTGCACTCTACCCCCCTTCACACCACTGCACTCTACCCCCCCTTCACACCACTGCACTCTACCCCCCTTCACACCACTGCACTCTACCCCCCCTTCACATCACTGCACTCTACCTCCCTTCACACCACTGCACTCTACCCCCCCTTCACATCACTGCACTCTACCCCCCCTTCACATCACTGCACTCTACCCCCCCTTTCACATCACTGCACTCTACCCCCCCTTCACATCACTGCACTCTACCCCCCCTTTCACATCACTGCACTCTACCCCCCTTCACATCACTGCACTCTACCCCCCCCAAGAAGTGCCCCCTCCTCTCACCCATGGCCATTTATTAGTTCCTTGACCTCTTTGGATTTTCTTTTTTAATATTTTATTTACTATTTTTATTTTATTTGTATGTGTGTGTTGCCTGCATGTGTGTAAGTGTACCTGTGTCATGTAATGCCCACAGAAGTCAGAACAGGGTGATGGAGTCCCTATAATTGGAGTTACAAGCAGTTGTTTGTCACTGTGTGGGTACTGGGAATCGAACCCAGGTCTTCTGCAAGAGCAGCCAGTGCTCTTAACCACTGAGTCATCTCTCCAGCCCCCTACCTCTCTGGATTTTCAAATTGAAACATGTATATGTAAAAGTGCAAAGCTAGCATCCAGCTATGAGAGAGAACATGCAACATTTGTCTTTCTGGGTCTGGGTTAACTTACTCAGGATAATTGTTTCCAGTTCCATCCATTCACTCTATAATTTTATAGTTTTTGTTTTTGTTAAGAGTTGAGTAACATTCCATTGAGTCTATATATATATATATATATATATATATATATATATATATATCATACCTTCATTATCCATTCATCAGTTGATGGACATCAAGGTTGTTTCCAGTTTCTGGATATTATTGGAAAGGGAAAGGTGGCAATGAACGTGGACAGGTGAGCAAGCATATCTGTAGGAGGATGCAAAGCCTTCTGAGTATATGTCTACAAGCAGCATGACTAGGTCATATGGTAGTTCCAATTCGAGCTTTTTGAGGAATCAGCACACTGATTTCCATAGTGGCTGCACCAGTTTGCACTCCCACCAGCAGCAGATAGGAGTCCCTCTTTCTCCACATCCTTGGCAATGTTTGTTGGTGAATAAACACAAATATTAATGGTAATTTTACAAGACTGTATTGATAATAGTAGCAATTATTTTAATAATTTAAATAGTAATTATTAATAATAGTAATCCTTATAAAATGAATAACTTAATAAGCAAAATTTATTAAGATTCAACTTTTTTTAAGCTCATAACTCTTGCTTTCTCTCTGTTATAGCATCAATCCAAAATACCCACTACAGGCCATGTGCTAAAGGTTTGGTAACAAGTCTATGGCACTATTGCATTATTGGGTGATGATATGAGCTTTAGGTTATGGAGTACAGTTGGAAGAAATAGATCACTTGTGGGGAGGAGGGTCCTTTAAAAGTATGTTGAGACCCTGCCTGCCTCCCTTCCTCATGTTCTGTCTCATCCTCTAAGCTGTCATCTTGATTGGTCCTACCTTGAGCTCAGTCTGTCAGTTCATCAGGCAGTCACCTACATGACCAGGAAATGTGGCAAGTGTCCCACCCCCCACATTGAGGTGGCCTTGTGATATCTGTATCCAGTGTTTCCACGTTTGAATGCCATGGAGTTCCTAATCTTCTTCTTAAGTCTCAGCCCAATGAGTTATCTAAATGGTCAGTCTCCTTTTAAGTCTATAGTACTTTCCTGTGCTTTACATGCATTGATAGGACTTGGATCCCCATAAGCCTCTGCTAGATAATCTGTTTCATTTATCTATCGCTGCACAGCCAATGTTGTTACCATTATCATGGTTTCTCCACATGTCCGATATCTCAGTTTCTCTCTCTCTCTCTCTCTCTCTCTCTCTCTCTCTCTCTCTCTCTCTCTCTCTCTCTCTAGCTCCCTTCCTGACTCTCCTAAGCTGACTCTTTAGTATGGCTTTGGCTTCTCATATATGAAGATCTTATGGTAGGTGGGCTCCTGTCTTCTTCAGAGGGAATATTTCAAGAGACAGAATTTGGAGATTTCTAAACTTGCAAGCATGGTCTCAGAAAATAGTACAGCATAACTTTAAGAAAATCCTAGTTAAACAGCCACAGTGTCTTCCTAGATTTAATGGTAAGGAATCTAGATTTCAACTCTCAGTCAGAAGGGTGTCAAAGAGTTTGAGGCCATCTTTAGTCTGCCATTATACTTTTCCCCACATATCTCTATGGCTTTAACTACTATGAGTCTTGCTATAGTTGACTGAAACATTAGAAAATGCATCAAACAGACTACACAACAATACTGATGCACTCTAAAGCCTTTTCTATTCTTTTTCATGAGTTGTCTACCTCCCTTTGGAGACAGTGTTGAGCTGCCCAGATTCCTTTGATGGAAGTAGCTTCTCCAGCTACTATAACACCTTGGATTCTCTAGAACTAAAAACAAATAATATGTGTGGGGTATGTGTGTGTGTGTGTGTGTGTGCATAACTTAGTGCACAAACAGTCGACCTGCACAAAATCCTTCATTTTCATCACAAATATATATTGAGTGTTGGGTACTGGAGATGAATTGATGAGAAAAAAACTATGTATGTTCTTACATACCGTATGGTCTATTATAGTAGGCTGTTGCTAGTTAGATAATCATACAAAACAATATAAATGTAGAACTACGATCAGAGTCCTCATGGTAAAGATAAAGCTGTGAGAAATGCATGTTTGGCCTTGTCATTGAGGCAGTGACCTATGAATTGATGTGGGAAGAAAAGGCATTTGACCAAGGTAAGCAATGGGAAAAGAGTATGTGATCCAGGAGAAGGGAACTGCTTTTAGGAGAACCTTGAGGAAGGGGGCACTACTTCCAAGAACTGGAAGAAGGTAGTCCAATGGGGCAGGTTCTGTTGTTTATACTAAACACATTTTATAGATGAAGAAAATGAAGACTAGAAACCTAGTAAGACAATCAGGCATGGCACAACCAAACCTTGAACAGAGCTGTTCTCATTTCTCTGCTTCTGCTCCTCTTTAGAGACCTTGAGACAGGTTAGTTTGTACATTGTATTTAAGGGGGACAAAATGTAGCATGGCCAGTGAAAGAAAAAATGTATCTGGACAAGAAGTTGAACCATTTACAACAGAAATTCCAGAGAAGTCACAGAAAGGCATAAGCTTCGAATAGAAGCTAAGGCAACTGCGCTCCTGCAGAAAGCTTGACGAAGGAGTGACCAAAACTAATGCAGTAAAAGGTGGTGCTGGTGGAAAGGAAGTCTGGGATTAGGATTCTGAATTCAAAACAAGCGTGGCTTTGTCAGTTAATCCCATCTCCTCTCAGTAGAAGATGATTCTGGGGTTTGGACAGTCTAATATGTCATACTTCATCCCTAGCACTAGGATCAATGGTCTTCAGGAATGAAGCAGTTTCACTTTTATCCTCTCTGGGAGGGATGAATGGACTCACTGCCTTCTCTAGTTCCTGATGACTCATAAATTGGTAATTCCTCTGAATGTGTGCCAAAATACAGGGTTGGGAAAAATGAAACCAAACCCTGAGTCCTTTGCATCCCAGAGAATGGTTTGTACCCAAAATTCCTTTCCAGAAGCTACTACAGGCTAAAGACACAGTACTGATATTGGAATATTAAAATCTCAGGGAAGACAGAGCTCAGAGAAGCAATATATTTATAAATAAATTTTAAGTGCCCAGCAGATATGGGTACTTGTTCAATGTGTTATCATAGCAACAGAAAGCAATTTTAGACAGAATCTGTTATTGAAGATACCACACACTTCAGACACAGGTCTTGGAGGAACAGAGCTAGAATCTACCAGAAAGCCTCCTCTCTGAGAACTAGCTCTCATAGTATCAGAAGGTGCTATTCAAACTGCCAAAGGAGAAAATCAATCAATAAACCTGCCCAGCTTTAATGCCTAGGATCCACTACAACATCTGGCTGAGCAAGATATCCCCAATGGAACAATAGTGACACTTTTATCTTGGGAGTACCCAGCAGCTGTCTAATTGGGCTTAAGGTCTCCTCAATAGGAGATGATTCATGCCTGGTACTATAAACCTAGCCAAATACCCATGACCAGAGATGGCATAGATCCCAGAGAAAGTACTATTGCTATTTTCCTCAACCAATGTAATTCCCAATTCTATTCTAAATACTTCTCGTTGTACCCACAGGTAAGTGTAGTTCTCACCTTTTCTGAGACAATGTCTCTCACTGATTAGGGACTTGCTGCATGTGCCAACCGTATGGGTTCCAGGGACTGAACTGGGGTCCTTCTGTTTCTACAGCCAGCACTTTACTAACTGAGCCATCCATCTTCCCAGGCCCATGAATTCTTGATATGTTTCTCAGGATCTGGTAGAGGATCTGGAGTTGAGTTATGAATCAAGATAGATGTTCGCATCTGACTGCAGCTCTATGAACCAACCCCAAGTGAGAACCATGCAGCTGAGTCAATCTATAGGAACAATAGCAATTATATCAAATTTTCAATTCACTGGATTTGGAGCAGTTCTGCAGGAAGAGTGAACCAAGTATACCTCCAAAGTTCAAAAACCTTGTTCCTGATTGGCAGGCAACTCTTTAACTCAGGTGTCTTCCAACATGTGGCTTCACCATCTTCAATACCCATGGAAAGATCATGAAGGATGATGAATCCAAAGTCTGTATATACCTACCACGCTTAGAAGGGAGTCTGTCACTTCCACCAGCATTTTATTGACCAGACCACATTTGCACATTTACATCTGGCTGTGGGGAAGGCTGGAAAGTATAATTGAGCTGTGGGTGCACTGACAGCAGTCACTCTCTGTTGCAGGATCTAATTTTTTTCATTGGGTGTGAGGTAATCAGTTCCACTCAAATTGCAAATATATTCTGTTCCTGCTCCTTTGTATTGCTTGCCCCACAAAATTGATATCTGGGTGTCTTGAGGCTTGGATTGGCAACTTTGTGACTTAAGAATAAGAGTGTCTCAGATCTGCACACAGGAGTGCTGGAGAGACTTCCCATTTATTTCGGATTCCCTGATTCTTCTCCCTGCATAGAGTCTGATTCCATTTGATGTTCATGCATCTTTGCCTCAGCTCAAGTAGATTGTTTGCTCTGTCTCTGCTTCTGGGAGCCTTTTGCTACAATTCAAGGTCCTTGTGATTCAATAACTCTCTTAGGACTTCTGGTTCCCCTCAATGGGGACACAATAGAATTTTTGACCTTGTCCCTAGTATGTTGCCTATAGGCTTTGAAGATTATTAGGACATTTAGCTTGGATCCACTAGCTTGGACATGAGGAGTAGTGAGAATGCTATAGCTTAGAAGGAATGGAAAATAAATAAAAGGATGATCCATTGTTCTCTGGGGCTCATCCTCGAAGCTGTACGATGTTAATTTACAGATAACAATATCTCCTTTCCTAGGGATCTTATCATACTACTTGGCTCTGCAGTAGGTAATATTTGCATAATCAGAATTCATTCTTATTGACATTGGGTTTTACACTCTTCAGAGTGTCTAACAAAACACAGAAGACAGTGCGTTTAGCGAAGAGTGTAAGTTTAATTAAATGGAATAACTTAACATTGTAACATGACAGTCATTGAAAGAGGGAGACAGATGCAGCATGTTAAATGGCCCACTTTCTATACTAGACAAATCACAAAGCATTAGCGTATACAGTAATTCAGACTGAACACGTAAAGTACTAGAAGAACAAAAGTAAGCACAAAAGCTGCGGGAATAACAACAGAATTCTGGGTGATGACAGTTGAAATGGAGGGAAAAAGGAAAAAAGTCATTTATTCAGAAATTCTCTGCAGGATACACCTGCAAAGTAATATGCAGGTACCACCTTAATTAGACAGAAGCAATACTGAATTTCAAAATAAAATAAATCAGGAACTTGTCCACCAATAAAGAAGTGCTTAGGTAACATACAATATACTCATTAAATTCAATATAAATCTTAGAGGGAAAAGGTCTGGTAAATGTGCAGTAATCCCCTTATCTTTATGGTTCAATCAGAAGATGCCCGCCCTGTGCATGACTGAAACTAAGGCATACAGCACAGAGCCTGATTTATGTCATGTTTTATTCCCACAAGTACACATCTATGAGAACATTTAATTTGTAAGTTACAGACTAACTACTCTGAGTCATCCAAACTCACAATAGCCACTAATAAACGTAAAGGGATCCCTTCATGGCTTCTTTTGGCGTACCGAGTCGCCAGTATCCCTACTGTACCTCGATGTCATTATCAAGTCAACTCCGGTTTTCTTTTCCAGACGTTATTACAATGTTTCAGGATAGGAACAGCTTCCTTTTTCACATCCCCCTTAGTCCTCACAGTAGTTAGTGAGTGGAGTATTTGATAGGACAGAAACTCCAGTTTATCACTTTTTGTCCAGGGTTCAACACAATGCTGCCACATGACAACTAATGGTAGATGCCAAATGACTCCAGAAAACCATGTGTTGGTCCTTTCCATAATATGGCATTGTCCCTGGGCCATAACTATAGCTAAATGGAAAAACAACAATAACAACAACAAAAGTTTTCGAAACAACAATACATGCAAAACACTTCAGATGCACTGGCTTCCTGACACACATGCACTTCTATGCCAAAGTATTGGTTTAGTCACATGTGGAAGGAAGAATGCATCCAGCCATTCCAGTTTTGTTACTCTCAGTCCTAGCTACTGTTAAGTCACATGAGCCTTACAACTCTAGAATTCTGACATTTGGTAATTGTTTTGCATCCTCTTAGTGTAAAAAATATTGAGAGCGTGTTAGAACCCAACAATCTCGCCATCCAGAATCCAGTCCTACCCCAATCACGTGGTGCACTGCATACCCCGGTTGCCTATGTGAGGTAACGGCACAGAGAGCAAAGTCGGGCGACATCATATTGCCATGGGACTCAATGTTATTCCCAGCCTCCCATACAGATGCACAGAAATGAACTATCCTGGGCTACATAGAGGATGCTCTGTGCCATAGCAGACAGAGATGTAAAGAGATGTACACTCTGGAAAGTGAGCTGGAAGCTTCTTCCCAGACCAACTTCAAATGCTGTATGTTCTGGATTGTCTCAGTCCCAAGGGAGGAAAAGAACCCACTTTGCCTCACTATCAGCCCATTTCCCTTTGTTCTGGAGATGCAAACAAGGAAGAAGCAAGATCTGGGAAGAATGAAGGAGGAGCTGTGGGTGCTAGAGAGTGTGGAAGACGTGATCACCGGCCTTTAAACCCAGGCTCCTTTAGATGAACGCCAGCACTGTCTTTAACGGTAAGTGTCCTCCCTCTAGCTGCCCCTGGAGTCTCTTGAGTTGGCTTTGTTGCCATAATAATTACATTATTTCCACTCATTGCTCCTGATCTGAGCCTGATTGCCATGGAATACAATACAAAATATGCACACATGCAATGTACCATGTTAACTAGGATTTTATTTCATTTCCACTAGGTTTGGTTCATTTTTGCATGTTATTGTTTGTGTGGCTTGGTTTTATATACAAAGTTAATGGGGGAAAAGCTATTTTCATAAGCTAAATCCCAGTTGATGGGTGAAGCAGTTCCTAAAGAGCAGGAAAATCTTACACGGTTAGGGATGAGGTGGCAGGAGGCGCTCCACTTCTTTGGGCCTTTGTCACATAGGGTCACGGTGTGTCACTTTCATAGAGACCCAGCCTAGAATACAATATTTACCGTCAATACTGTTTCTTCCTTCAGGCCTTAAATCTTTTTTGTTTGTTTTATATTTTTGAGGCTTTGGAAGCAGACATAATCATGAAATAAATAAAATACACATAAATATTTACACAAGAAAAGTCCAAGAATCTCAGGGAAAATATGTGGAAAAGTTTACTTATTTTCTCCCAAACTCCTAACAGTACGTGCATCCATGAGACCCAATTTAGGCAAACTTTGAAATCTGGCATGGAATATTTCACTAATCCAGCAGGGGGCAGGCCTCCCAAACAGAAAGGCTTTACTGGAACAACTGCTCTAGAGAAACCAGGAGGGATTCCAGCAAGAGCTGGCCGGTGTAGAGAAAGCTGCTAGCTTTCAGAATTCAGTGTAAACTTTAAGAAATAAAAAGTAAAGAAAGATTTTTTTTTAAGACTTAAGTGAATTATTGGCTATGTAACTATGGTCGTTTCTTGTCCCTGAGTACCCCAACCTTTGCCTTGGCTTCGCAGCCTATGCCTCTTCTTCCTTGTGTCTCACTATTTTCTTTGTCCTCAACTCCAGTGAAAGGTTATACTCAAGAAAAATAATCATTGCCTAAATTCAAAATAAAATTAAAGTTTTAGGAAATTTTTTTCCACTGAAAACAGTCTCAAGAGTGATGTTAAAAAAAAAAAATGAGTTGGTTATGGTGGTGCACGCCTTTAATCCCAGCACTCAGGAGGCAGAGGCAGGCAGATCTCTGTGAGACTGAGGCCAGCCAGGTCTACATAGTGAGTTCCATGCCAGCTGCACCTACAAGGACTTGACCTTGTCTCAAAAAGACCAGAGATCTAAAAAGGAGTGTGACATTACTAAAAATGGAGTTGAGTCTCCAAATGTCAGAGCAGAACTCATAATCAAAGAAATAGAGTGTTGGTAGTTTAAAGAACATAAAAATGGTTGGGGTGGAGTGGGCCTGTCTTTAAATTCTGGCTCTAATTGAGTACATATTGGCTCTCTGACCAGTCCCTAGTTTTCTAACATTGGGTACATTACTAAGGCTGTTGCCCTCACCTTTGAAAACATGCAAAGGCGGCATGAGGACAAACGAGAAACTATATGCACAGTGCACACCGACTAGAGCGTCACGTGCCTTGAATACAGTTACTGTAGTTAAAGTTTTATCCTGATGATATTACATGAGTGTGCATGCACTATGTTACTTTATTATCATACTTTTATTGTGGCCTTATCTGCTTTGTTTGTGAACTACAGGTTGAGAGCACATTTTAAGATTTTTATTTTTTGAAATTCTGTGTATATGGGGGCCAGTGCATGTGAGTGTGGGTGCTTTCAGAAGCCGTAGGTGTCACAACCTCCAGGAGCTGGAGTTACGGGCGGTTGTCAGCCCCGCAACATGGTTGCTGGAAATTGAATTCAGGATCCCTGGAAGATCAGTGTGTCATCTTAACTGCTGGGTCATGTCTCCAGCCCAGAGCACACCGTACATGGAACAACATGCTGGTCAGTTTTTGTCAACCTGACACATACTAGAGACACTTGGGGAAAGGGAGCCTCAACTGAGGAAGTCCATCTGTCAGACCGGCATTTGGCCACATCAGTTAGACTTTTTTTTGTGAATTTTTTTATTGAATTTTTGTGTTTCATACAGAATATCTTAATCATCTATATGCCCCTTCCCCACTTGCAGCCTCCTGTAGCCGCCCCCCCACTGGATTTCATGCATTCTGTCATTTATGTTAAGGCCTATCAAGTCAAGTTAGTATCCCCAGACGTTCCTCTGTGCAAATTCATACACTGGGATCTAGTCAACACATCTAGAGTCCATCCCTTTTAGAAGATCAGCTCTTCCTCACCCAAGAGTCATCACCTGCCGACAGTTCTTCAGCTAAGGTTGAAGGATTTTCTTAATTGGTAATGTCTGAGGGGTCCGGCCCACTACCAGTGCTGCATCTCTGACACCGGCGGGCCTGGTCGGCATAAGGAGGATAACCGAACAAGCCAGGAGAAGCAAGTTAGTAAGAATTTCTCCATGGTCTCTGCTTCCGTTTCTGCTCCAGGTTCCTGCGTTGAGTTTCTGCCTTAGCTTCCCTCAGAGATGGACTACAACCTGTAAGTCAAATAAATCCTTTCTGCTCCAAGTTGATTTTGGTTATAGCATTTGTCACAGCAACAGAGAAACCAAATTAGGACAGAAATTGGTACCAGAAAGGAGGATGTTGCTGTGACGGACTTCACCATGTTTTGGAAGTGGATTGTTGGAAGCATTTGGAACTTTGTCCTATAAAAGACACTGAATGCTCAGAGCTTAATGAGCTGTTGTGGGAGCTTGGAAGATAAGAATGTTTAGAGAAATGCAGATGATGGAGGCCTAGTCTGTGAGTTTCAGAGGGAAGTTTGAGAGTCCCCTAAAGACTATCAAGGCCTTTTGGGTGATGTTTTGAATTAAGAATCTATGAAAGTGAAATCTTTTGTGCTTTACTGAGACAATGGATCCTAGTCGGCTGGAGCTGACTGTGATTAAGAAGAGACCGGCATCGCTGAAGTGAAATCTTACAGGCAGTGTTTTCTTACAGTCAGCACACAGAAGCTGTGGTCCAGAGGGGACAAGTCTGCATCTCAAGCTGGATACAGAACTTAGCAATGTTTAAGAGTCTTCTGCATGGTACTCATTTTAGCTGCATGAAAGTGCAGCATTGAAGAGGTAAATGGAGATTAGCTGAGACTTGGCACCATGTAGCAAGGCTGGAGTTCCTGCAGAGAAACCAGGAGAGGCCATATATAAAGGTGAAATTTCAGTTGCAGTGGAGACCCCAGCATATCTGAGATGTCAGAACTAAGAAATAGTCACCATGGACAGTGGAAGGTGTGGAGGGGAGCCAGCCTGAGCCTAGGGGACTAGCTGTGTGTGTGCTGCGGATGGCAGAGCTTGAGAGGCAGGGCTACTGAAGCCCTTTAGAGTCTAGAAAGTCATGAGTGAATCCCAGACTTCAGACCAGCTACTAACACGGCTCAATTTGGGTTTTGCTTTGATCTGATTGTGCTAGTTCTTCCCTCTTGGACTAAGAAAGTATTTGATTTGATTTTTATTTTACAGAAGTCCTCAGATGAGAGACTTCGGATGTTTTAAGAACATGAACTTTTAAATTATGAGAAAATTTAAAGACTGTGTACATTTGGCATTTTACTGTATTTTATATTATGATATTAACAGAAAATCTTGGGGAAGCAGACATCATGGCAGCATGAAAGCATGACACAGCAAAGCTGAGAGAGAGAGAGAGAGAGAGAGGAGAGAGAGAGAGAGAGAGAGAGAGAGAGAGAGAAAGGCAGACAAAAAGAGAGATGAGGAGGAAGGAGGGAGGGAAGGCCTGGGAAGGTGGCCCAGTTTGTAAAGTGCTTGCCGTGCAGACATGAAGATGTGAAGTGCTTGCCGTGCAGACATGAAGACATGAGTTCAAACCCCTAGAACCCATGTAAAAAAAAGTGACACATGTTTGTAATCCTATCACCGGAGAGGTACAGACAGGTAAATCCCTGGGGCTCACAGCCAGGCAGCCTCTGCTAATCAGTGAGCTCCAGGCCAGTAAGAGACCCTGTCACATAAAACAAGGTAGACCACTCCCAAGGAATAACACCCAGGATTGTCTGGTTGTCTTCTGGCACCCACATGCACGTGCACACACATGCAAACAACATGTACACACACACACACGCACAGACACACACATTTTCAAAAAAGAAACGGGTAAATTACCTTCCAATTAGGGAGAAAAATACTAACTCCATAACTCCAGACAGCATGAGAATTTACATAGGAAATCTGAAAGAATTATAACAAGCTATTGTGATTAGTAAGCTAAGGAAGGTTGCTGGGTACAAAATCAACATGTAAAAATCAATTGTATTCTTACATACCAGCAATAAACTATCAGAATTTGAAAAGAAAACCAAGTAATGCCTTAGAGTAGCATAAAAAATTATACCTCAAGATGAAGTCAACAAAAGAATTGCAAAACCTACATGTTCAAACTTATAAAGCATTGCCAAGAAAAACTAAAGCAAGCCTAAATAGAGATATAACCTGATCACAAAATATGAAGGTTCTATATTAACAATTCTTCAAAAATTGATTTGCTGATTAAGTGCAATGTAATCACAATTTCCATAGGTATCTTTTTGTAGAAACCAATGAGATGATTCTGAAATTTGAATGAATGTGTTAATGATGTGAAGCAGTTAAAAAATTCAAAAAAGAAAAGTTTTAGAGAGTGAACACTCCCTGATTTCCTAATTGATAAAGTTTCGTAGTAAGACAGGATGGTGCTGATGTCAAGACAGACAAATGGAACAGGCCAGTGGAATAGACTGGAGAGTTCTGAAATAGCATCAGGCATAAAGGAAGCATTTATTGTTAGCAAAGTATAAGGCCCATTCCTTAGAAAAACCATAAACTTTCAACAAGTGACTCTGGCAAAGCAGAATGAATATGTACAGAATAAATGACTTTGATCCACACTGCATTCTATATACAAAAAATTAGCTCAAACTAGATGTTAGACCTAAGTATGAAATCTCACACCAAAAATCTTCTTAAAAATATCAGCTAAAACTTCTGTGGCTTTATAATATACAAAGATTTCTTAATTAGTACACCAAAAGCATAGGCTTGGAGAATATATTTGCAAATCATATATCTTATAAATGATTTGTACCAAGAATATCTAAAACTTCTCATATTTCAACAGGAAAAGAAAAACTAAGGAATAAAACTTTTAAATACATGTTCATCAGACAAGACACATTGATGGCAAATAAGCACATGAAAAAAATGCTTAACATATTTAGTTTGCATTCAGGGAAATATAAATTCAAATCAGAATGAGATGCTTTATATATCTATTCAAATGACTAAGAAAATGACCATACCAAATCTTGCTCTGAATATAAAATTATCCTTCCTGACTCTTGTGTTAAAAGCCTGTCCCCAGCTGATGGGATGATTTGGGAAGGTGCTGGGAGCTTTAGGAAGAGCCTAGCTGGGGAAGTAGGTCACTGGGAGTCCATCTTTGGAGTCTACTTCTTGCCCTGGCCCTTTGCTGTCTCCTTAACTCTTTGCTTGCTGGCTGCCACAGGGTGAACAGCTTTGTTCTCCTGCAAGTTGTCTCATGATATTCTGCCTCAGCACCGCCTCAGAACAATGGAGCCAGAAGCCCAGGAATTGAACTTCTGGAATAATTGTTGTAAGGACAGTTTTTAAAAGCCTTCTGGTAACTAAAAGTAACCTGCCCAAGAGAGGGCATCCAGGCCACACCAATGAGAGAGAAGAGGAGGGCATTAGGAAAGGAGAGGGCCCTAGGATCCTACGAAAGGCTAGACCCAGAGCTATCATTTAGGACTCCCAACTCTGGGATCCCCTCCCATCCCAATGGTAGCTGTCAGTTTGCAACAATAAAGTTTGGGGTTTTTCTTTTAACTCTTCTTTTTCTCTCTTGAGTTGTTTACCCGTTCTCTGTGCCTGTGATGCCCTTTGGTCTAACCTTCACTCTCTTGCTCCTCCTAGTGCTTTTGGTCTGAGGATTTCTCCTTCACCTCCCTCTCTGGTACTTTTATTCCCAGCTTGCTGTGATTTCTGATCTATCTCTCAATCAATATTCCTCTCTCTCTCTCTCTCTTTCTCTCCTTTTCACCTCTCCCTCTCTCTCTCCCCTCCCTCCCCCTCCCTGTCAATCTTATTTCTCTACCTGGCTGCCCCTGCTGCACTGGCAGCCTGCACTCGCTGGCCTGTTGTGCCTCCCTTGCTCGTGCCTCCTCTTCTTGCCCCTTTAACTTGCTTCTTGCCAGGTATCCAGTAACAACAACAAGGAGAATAAATATCACACGGATAAGGCTTCTACGAACATTCTTGTATGACATATGCCTTTCTTTGAGTAATAATTTTGAGTGGAAAGGCCGCACCTGATCACGTCAACAATGAGGTCAAGATCATTATTCCTTTTCTGTCTTAGAAATGAATAAACTTGAGACAGAGAGAAGTCATGTCAATTTGGTCAACGTTTCACAGCCAGCAAATGATATGCCAAAATTAAGTTTAGTTCTACTAACTCTACATCCAGAAAAATCGTAAGCCATAAGCCCATAGGCATTCCTAAAACGCCATTCTCACCACTAGGTTGAAACTTGCAGGACTGAGAACAGCATTGCTAAAGAAATAGGAATCCTGCAACCTATTATTAGGATGGTGCTTGGAAATTTATTCCATGAAACATTAATCTTACAAGATGACATATGGCATAAGAATTTCAGATGCAGGGAAACTTGAAAAGTTGGCACCCATTGTCACCTATGCATAGAACATGAAAACAGAAAGGATGTGAGGCATTCTATAGCAGTACAACCATTTCCATTCATATTGTTCAGTCAAGTCTCTCCCGAATATATCTGAAAGTAGAACCAGTTTATCACCTATAAGTTTTTAACCAAATGTTAATAATAATATAATAAAGTAAGTGTGTTTAAGAAGTAATAAACTTTAACAAAATTTGAATGAGTTGCCAGGGAAGGAACAGCACAATGTCCTAGTCCTTGGTTCCCTCAGGCATCATGAATAACACAAGAAGAGCCACAAGTCCTGAAGATGTAAAAGCCTGACACCCAGGCATCTCCCTGAGGCTTCTGTACAGATTGTTGACATGTCAGAATTAATCATTTTATTCTTATATTGAAGCAAAGTCTATTGGGATGTGTCAATTTTAAGCTGCTATTCTTTGACACTTTGAGCTTTGCTAGAGGAAAAATCTGCAAGCCTTTTCAGAATTGATGAGTAAAGCCTTGTGTAAGTGATAAGCATGTGTCTTGAGGCCAGTAGATTATGGAGCCTCGTGCAATTACGTGGAGTGGAAGCATGGGAACAATTTGTTGAGCTCTGGCCTTTTGTCTGCAGAAACCAAATTATTATAAATACGTATATCCAGACCATCTTTACACTTAAAGAAAGCATCAAATTTTGATTAAGACTACTTAGATTGCTTCCTGGACCTACCAACAGCCTGGAGTGTGAGTTTTTCACTTTTTAATAGAGGAAGCTACCCCAAATCAAATGATGAGCATTGCAAAATCCAGAAAGAATAAGCTTGTCAGCTCTTCCTTTCAATCCATGCTAATGGTGACAGCAGAGTGATGTGGGGCTGGGCAGGTAGTGGGGTAAGGTGTGTAGGCGCGCTCGGGGCAGGTCCTTCTCCATACATCCTTTCAGATATGTGTTTTATCTTTTCCATGTTGCGCGGGCCTCTGTGGACTTCTTTGCCCCTCTGCCATTTCCCTTTCACTCCTGGCTGGAATAGCTAATGGAAAATACTGTAAGATACTGCATCCCATGCCACCGCCTCCAACCTCCTTGCTTGGCTGTGCTTGGCCAGCACCGCTCTCCTCCACCCAAAGCCCCAGCTCCTGGCAGCCACCACTGTTACAACGTCATGGCTGACATGGATATTGTGTAGTTATTTTTTTCCAAATTGAAGCATTCCCTCCTAGAAGACGATTGAGGGTCCAAAGGCTCAGGAAATGTACAAGGCTCAAGAAGTCAAAAAGTTACCCAAGGACCCTTCTTGAAGTTATAAACGCAGTAGCCAGTAGCTTGCTGGCAGGGGAGACTCCCAGGGAGCTGCTTGTAAATGGAGCAGAGTCCAGGGATGAAGCTTTCCTGAGTTCTCACTCAAGCTGGTTGGGGTGGGCTTTTCCACAGTGTAGGTACCTTTGGGTCACCCATGGTTCTGGAATTAACCCCTTCCTCATGCCCCTGTAAATAGCCCTAATAAACTCATTGGCTCACCAACTTGATTTGGATAGGATTGTTTCTTTGGTCTGTATTTGGTGCCTTACCTGGGGTGAATAAACTTCATTTGTTCCTGTCTCCCTGGGAGAAGCTGCATAACAGCTCACATCCTCTGGCCCCTGCAAGCTCTGGGACGGAAAGGCTGCCCAGCGCTCTAACTCTAGGGTGCTTCCCTTGCTTTTTGGATTTTGGTTTTCCCTTCTTCTTGCTCTCATCTCCAGAGTGTCCATACTAAACCTTCACTAATTAGCCCGTGGGTATGCTGTTTCCAGTCAGAAGTTTGAGCTGTATCCCCTTAATGTTGAAAACACATTACTTTGTATTATGTGTTGCTTAAACTTGTTACCAAAAAAGACTTTCAAAGGAGATGTCTTACTTTCAAAGGGGTATTTTTAAAATATTTCTTTAAAAATTAAATTTATTTTGATTTATGTGTATGAGTGTTGTGCCTCATGTATGTAAGTGTGCCTGTGTCAAACAGTGCCCACAGAGGCCAGAAGAGGGTGTCAGATCCCTTAGAACTGGAGTTACAGATGGTTGTTAGTTGCCATGTGATTACTGGGAACCACACCTGCATCCTCTGAAAGAACAGCCAGTGCTCTGAACCACTGAGCCATCCTCCAGCCCCCAAAGGTGGATTTATTTATTTATTTATCTTTTTAAGGAAATATACAAATTCAGAGGTGAAAGCATTTGGTAATAAGGCAGTAAATGGTAACTTTTCTCAATGGGCTTAGGAAAGCATTTTAGTGCTGTACACTGGTTGTTGAAAATGCCTGTGACCCCCAGCATTTTGGAGACCCATACAATGAGACCATAAACTTGCAGCCAGCCTGGACTACATAGTGACACCCAGTTTTAAGAAAGAAAGAATGAAAAAAGGAAAGAAGGCATCTTTTCTGGCTTCTTCATTACTCAAAAGAAGTTCTGGGATGGTGGCTTCACTCCAGGCCATTTCTCATCTTGTTCCCAGACATGGGACTCTGGGTAAAGGACAAAGTCAGTTAGCTTCCTGTTTCCAAATTACAACTGCCAACTTAGGGAAGTCACATGGTCTGGTTTGCTAACAGGACACGTTGCTTTCAAATGTCCTTTCCTCTCACCCCTGCTTGTCTGCCCCTTTTTCTATTTCCTATAAAGTCTCTTCCTCTTTTTCTCTTCCCCTTCCCTCCTGTTATTCAGTGACATATATTTAATTGATGAGAACTAGAGTTTCCATTTGAAGATGTTTGGATATTTTCCCCTCTTTCTTTTTTTTTTATTAAAGTTTTGCAAATTTCATACAACATATTTCGATCATATTTAGACTTCCCTCCCCTGTATGCACTTCTTTAGCCCTCCCACCAGATTTTGTATCCTCTGTCATATATATTAAGGCTTATCAAAATAAGTTTGTGCTCTCAAATGTCCTGAGGTGTGTGTCCATCCACTTGAGCCTGTTAACCTACCTAGCATCACACCCTTAAAGAAAACCAACTCTCCTTCTCCTAGTAGTTATTGGTTGCCAATAATTCCTCAGCTAAGGTTGGAACTTCTTACCCACTTCTTTGCATCTATGTTGGGATTTGTCTGGCTTGAGCTTGCAGGGGTCTTGTGCATGCTGTTACCATTGCTATAAGTTCAGAAGAGTAACTCCCCCGCTATCTGGGAAACTCTGTTTCCTTTTGGTCATCCACCATCTTTGGCTCTTAAAATCCTTCTGCTCCCTCTTCTGCAATGGTACTTGGGCCTTGGATGGTAGAAGTTTGATATAGGTGCCCTATTCAGGGATAAGTATTCTGCAATCTTTCATTCTCTACATTTTGGGCAGTTATGGCTTTCTGGGTTAATCACCATCTGTTGCATGAGGAAGCTTTTCAGGTGAGA
Source organism: Eospalax fontanierii (assembly GCA_035773235.1). Taxonomy (NCBI): domain Eukaryota; kingdom Metazoa; phylum Chordata; class Mammalia; order Rodentia; family Spalacidae; genus Eospalax; species Eospalax fontanierii. The sequence goes on along the minus strand of CM069530.1, from coordinate 62,981,319 downwards.
GTTGAAAGGTGCATTAATATCCTTTCTACTCCCTGTGTTCCTTTATGTTCCCTGAGCCTTAAATATAAAAGCAGCATGTAGATGTGTCACTTAGGCCTGGCACCTCACAGACACTTATTCTCTGTGCGTTTGACCAGTTGTAGAACTTTGTAATAGTCTTCATCTGTTGCCAAAAAAAAAAAAAAATGATGAGTGGTGAGAGGTATGCTTGGATTTGAAAATATAAGGATACATATTTAACATATAGTAAGAAATCGCGTTGGTCTAGGGATATGACAAAAGTAGGTTTTTCTATAGGATTTATACCCCCTCTAGTCATGCATATTTGGTTATACTTACACTACCATATGTGAGTTCCCTCTAGTTGAGTGGGCCTTAAGTTCAATTAGACAGCTGTTGGTTACCCCATACCCTGCCAAATAAAAGTGCCACTACTGCACCAATAAAGATAGTTTGCTGTGCCAGTCATTATGTGGTTCATAGACTTTACAGGTGGATGGGATTGTTGGTGGTTTGCTCTTTTGGCAGCTTTCAGAGTATCCTCCGATACTGTGGGAGCTAGTCTGCAAGGAGGAGGCTTCCAGGTTAGTTCTAGCTCAGCTGCGCCAAGTCTTATATCGAGTATGCTCTGTCCTCAGCAATAAGGTCTTACCTTCAAGTTCTGAGAGGGTTATGACAATAGCCTGTGTAATTTTGAAAGTTTTTTGGACTACAGAACTTGAAGGGAGATTTCCCCTGTCTGGCACTGTGGTTTTTGTTATATAGTCCTCAGCTATACACATGAACTTTTTCATGCCACCTAAGCATAATTTATCTCTCCTCTCTCTCCCCTGTCAGACAGCCCTCCCTACTTCCTCTCCAGTTAAAATAGCCCCCATTTTCCCGTTTCCTCCTTGATAATACCTGTCTCCTACTATTAAAAATGTTTGAAATTTTAAAAAACTGAATGGATTCAAAGTTCCTCCCTTAAATAGCATAGCTGTCTATCTGAATGCATAATGTTTTTGAATGGGAGAGAAAGATGTGGAATTATCTTTAATGTATCAGGACTGATAGTCTTGCCTCTCCATCACCAAGCTACATTTAACAGCTCTGGCCATTACAAGTAATTGCAGTGCTTTATTTCTGCACACGTGAGAAAGGTTTTTAACTCGTTAAAACCTGGACATTCCTGTCAGAGTGTCACATATCAAAATATCCACGAAGTGAGCTGTAGCTCAAAAAGATTGAACAAAGAGGCTCAAGGGAATAAATAACAAAAAATCCTATTACAACAGGGATCACCAGTGAAGCCTTGATATAATTTGAAAGAGAAAGTCTCCTTTGTAATAATTAGACCATTACACTCCTGCATTTTGAGTGGGTCTTAGCTGTGGAAGATCATCTCCCCACTTTCCCTGTACTGTCTCACACAATTTTCAAAAGGCCAGGGCCGTTACCTGGTCCCGTGTACTTCATCTCTTGCTTTCTCTCAAGTAGAATACAGCAGATTAACCTACTTTCAGTTGTTTGACTTCATCAGTCCAGGCTTTCTGATGTTGGCCTGTGTGTGCATTTTAATATAATAAGTGTGTTCACGTGAATGTTTAAGCAAGAGTAAAATGCAGGTCACCAAGACCCAGTGCCAGGAGAAGAGGGCAGTATCTGCATTCGCTATCAAAGGATTAGTAACAAGAGATGGAAGTGGTTCTTGTCTTGGGGATTTGGGAATGGAACTTTTGTGGTTATTACCATCTGAACTTTAGGTTAATGCTTCTCTCTCCATCTTTGATTTTAGGGGTCTTTCACTTTTCAAAAAACAGTTGGAGTTGAGAAAAATGGTAGAAGAAAAATTGTATTTAGGCAACTAGACACTGTCCTAGCTTTATTTTCTAGACTGTCCTGGTGCTTATCAACTTCCTTGCCTAGAATAAATTGTTTTTCTTGATGAAAGTGTAGGAAATGCTAAAATTTTCGTTTTACCAGATATCAGGCTGCATCTCAGTATTCACGCAGAACCCCTGAGTCCTGAGAAATCTATCACACATGATCCTCAAACTGCAGCGTATGGCTTTGTTTTCTGTTTAAGAGGACATGTAGCAGGTACTGTAGTTCTGAGGAGGGACCTGCCAGGACCAGGCTCCAACAGAAGTCTGGGAAGAACCAGCTGTTCAGGAAAGTTCTGGCAGCGGAGGGCCAGCTGAACTCCACTGAGACACAGGTTCTGGAAAAGATCGTGCAACTGCAGCAGGCAGAATACTATAAGAAGGGGGCTACTTCATAAGTGGGGGGGTTGGTGTCAAGAACAATTTGCATGACAGAAGGCCACAGAACACTGCTATGGGAGATTAGGAAGAAAAAAGTTCAGGAAACTCAAAGGCAGCCAGTATCACAAAGGTTGCTATTTTAGTATCTAGGCCTTGATGACAGAATGGCCTGAAGCATTTGCTAAGTAAAAGGCAAGATCATTTCTGAAGGGAGGTGTGGCAGGTGTACAAATCAAGAGACCCGTGTATAGAACGGAGTGGAAAATGGGACTCCAGGCTCAGGAATGGACCCTATTATGAAAGTGAGACTAGAGGACAGAGTCAAAGAAACAGAAAGACTAACAACACAAAACGTAGAGATTCAAAATGCAACTTGTACATTCTTTCCACTTAAAGTCTGATCATATCTTAGAAATGTGAGTTAGGTCTTCAGACCTTCAGAATCATCTTTCTTCACACTCAGAACCAGGAAAAAGTATCAGTTCTGTGAACTTGTCTGTGACATACTACTTGGAGGCAATGACTTGTCTATGTTCTTGATCAGGGGCAAGTGACAGAAATCGCATTAAAGTTTGCTGTAAGCAACCACAGTAAAACATCTCCTGTAGGTCTAGAAGAATGGTAATGAATTAGTAATATCATGATTTCATTTCTTATGACATGCAAATATAATTAGCAATTTATAATTTTTAAAAATATTTTGTTTATTATTTTTATTTTATGTGTATGTTTTGTCTGCATATATGCAATGCCCACAGAAGCCAGAAGAGGGTGTCAGATCCCTTGGAACTGGAGTTACAGATGGTTGTTAGCCACCATGGGGTTGCTGGAACTGAACCCAGATCCTTTGCAAGAGCAGCCAGTGCTGTTAATCACTGATTCATCTATCCAATCCTGCAATTTATGGTTTTTGACTATAGTTATTTAAGTCTCAATAAGATCTACAAACTCCGTTTTCAGAAGATGAAAATCTGTATGTGGCAAAACTAGAAGAGCTCATATACTAGTTGCGATTGCTATGAGAAATTCCTTTGTTTAGAATTTAGATTGGCATTTAGGTTAGAATTACCTAAAATGAGTTGAGAAGAAATCATCATTTCTGTCTTATGACTGTAAATAAAAGGGAACAAACACTGGCTCCCTCATGTCAATCATATGATCACATTCATGGAATTCTTGCATTTGTGTGTGGCTGGGGAAAGACTTGGAAATGGATTTGTAATTCAGATGGCCACTCCCCACTCTTCCTCACAGCATGGAAATGTTTCATAGAAATATGGCAGATATTATGTGGCCTGGGTAGTATCTCTCATCTTGAAAATGCTCTCAAAGCAGCCCCAGAACTAAGCTAGTTTTCCTTCCACTTGTTTGCTATGCCAATCCTCTGTTGCACCAACAGGTGCCCTGAGTCTAGCTGGCTTTTGAGGAGAGTTATTAAACACAGTATCTTGCCCCATCTAGTTGTAGCCTGGCATAGATATAGCTGATTCTTTTGCTGTCTTCTCTACCCTACCAGGGAAAATACTGATGGGCATCCAAGCCACTAGATGCTCCTCTGCAGGTGGAATTGCCTTTCTTGCAGAAATCCAGCCCTCGATTGCCACTGTGCCTTGAGTTTCACAGAGATTTATGCCTGCTTGACATACTTCTTCCATTATGTGGAGCTTTTTTACTCAGATTCCCCTTCCAGTATCAGACCAGTTAAACATTCTTTTCCTTCAGGTCACTGTAATGCATTTGGTGTCATGTGTGCATTCTCTGTGAAAACCCACGTGCTCATTGTACCTAGTACCTATGTGCTATGAAACTTCTCTATCTTACATTGAACAAAATACCTAGCACATGATAGACACTGATGTGGATTAAACATAAGCCACTTGATAGACATGTACATGTCTGAAATTTTTTTTGATCTTTTTGAAATGGGGTTTCCTTGTGGCCATAACTGGCCTATAGATCATGCTGGCCACAATCTCACAAAGGTCTGCCTGCTTCTGTCTCCCCAGTGCTGGGATTAAAGATGTCCACCACCAGGCCTGGCCCTTCCTGAAATGTTTTTGAACATTCTCCTCCTAACCGTACTTTCTTGAGACAACCTGGGCTCAGTCTGTGCCATTACTTTTTCCTTTATTACAGGCATATAGTTTAGGATTTATAGACTCTAGCACTTGAAGTTGCAGGACTGATATGTTCCTATGGCCTTACTGGGATTCTGAATTACGTATTGCTCTCACTCAAAGAGCAATACAGCACTGAAAGTTGGTAAACCACAAATAGAAAGCGAACGGTGAAATTTCATCAGAAAACAGCCAAGGAACCAGGATTCTTATTCATCTTTTAGAGCAAAAGGTCACTTCTTGTCTTAGTTGAAGCTGTCACATAAGAGATTTAATCTGATTTTCAGAAAGAACCCCTGAATATTTAGGGATAAAGGAGATAGAAGAGAAGTTCAAGAACTCAGAGGTTTTATTCTAACTCTTAAAAACCTGCTATAGACAGTGTTTCAAAGAGAAACACAAAAACCTTCGATAGATAAACTGAGAAAATCTTAAGATTCAGGGAAAGTTGGTTCTTCCCACATAGAAAGATAAAAATAGTACTGTAATACAGAGGATAGGATGCTATCACTTTAGGTTTGGAAGAGAGTAATTAAGTCAGAAAAATATTATATATATAGTTATATATAGAAAAGTCTTATGTATATGTATTTATATATACTGTGTATGTGTGAACATATGTGTGGAGGTGTGCTTGCCCATGAGTGCACATGTGGAGGCCAGAGGTCAACCCTGGCCTCTAAAACCCTCAACTCCATTCTTTTTAATTTTGAAATTTATTTTTATTTTATGTGTATAAATGTTTTGCTTGCATGTATATAAGTGTGCCACATGCATACAATGCCCATGGAGGCCAGAAAAAAATGTCAGATCCCCTGGAACTGGAGTTACAGATAGTTGTTAGCCACCATGTGGGTCCTGGGAACCGAATCCAGATCCTCTGCAAGAACAGCCAATGTTCTTAACCACTGAGTCATTTCTGCAGCCCTTACCTTAGTTTTTGAAAGAGAGTCTGTCGTTGAATCTAGAGTTTGTCATTTAAAATAGACTGATAGACCACCAACTCCTAGAATTAGTCTACCTGTGCTGGGGTTACAGACCCACAAGGCCATGACCAGCTTTTAAACAAATATTCAGCATCTGAATTCAACTCTTCATGCTCACTCAGCTAGCATTTTTGCCCCAGTCATTAAATATTTTAAAACAGATTGAGGAAGAAAAGATTGATCAGAAGGAATAATGGCAATGTGGCAAATAATGTACTGAGCATATAGCTGTCCCTCAAGCTCCATGGAGGAGTGGCCCTGCTGATGCCAAAGTCTGTGAATTCTCATGCATCGTTCCTAAAATGGCATCATTTTTGCATATACTCTGTGTAAATCCTCTGCATACTTTATCTCTCAATGACTTATAATATCTAGTCTAATGTAAGTGTTATGTAAATAATTGTTATACTATGTTGCTTAGGGAATATGGCATAAAAATGGTACATGTTTAGTATAGGACAAGTCTTAAAAAAAATGTGCCCTCTGTCTGTGGTTGGTTGAATCTGTAGGTACATTACCTATGGGTCAGAGAGCCAGCTGTCCTGTCTGTTGAGGAGGACACATGGCTTCTTTCTTGTTCCTCATTAGCAAAGAGTGGAAGCAGCTGTCTTTTAAAGTGACATGTTTTAGGGACCAATTTATGGGAAAGAACTTGTTTCACAGCAAATAAATTGCTAGAAATATTAAAATGGCAATCTCATGTGATTCAGTGTGAATCCAGAAGTTCTGAAATGAAGAAGCATCACCACATTGCCTATCCTACAATTTCCTCTGTTGATGACAATATAAGGATTATTTCTATTCCTTTAAGAGTTTCTTCCTTCCTGAGGCTCATGACTATTGTCAGAGTGAAGTTCTTGGCTCATGATTATTTTTCTTGGTATATTTTATAAGACTTACTGTTATTGCCTACAAACTTCAGCATCTGCATCTCTATAGCTGGTACCCAACTCTTATCTGTGGTCCCTCCTTATATCTGTGATAGTTGTAGAATAGTTTCCACCTTGGCATCGTGCCATGACTCATGTTCCTCAGACAAAGTCATAATCTCACTTCACATACACCTGGTTATCCTTTCAGGTAGATTTTCTCTTTGTCAAATAAGGAGAGCATCCATAAATTAACTGGCATGTGAGGAGCAGAGAGGAGACACGGTGAAGTGCAGGGAGGGCTGTAAAGCCACCATAACAATCTCCTTTTCTACTTAAGAGCTCCTGGCTCTGTCCTCTGATCCTGAGACTTACTACTGTTTCTCTCTCCTAACCTTGAATTATTGGGTGGCCCCTTTTACCCTGAGATCTTAACTCTAACTTGTATGTCTAGAACCAGCCCATGAGTCTAACCCGCCTGATAATTTCCCCTTTGCTCATTAATCAGGAGACACAAGAGTAAGCAGAAGCATGCCCAAGAAATTTCGCATAGTTGTTGCTTCCAAAAACCAAAATTAAGTATCAGGGGACAAGAGGAGAGAGACTTACTTATCAATCAAAGCCTGTCTTATATTTTAATTTTTTGCCATATACATTTAAAAATTATTTTATTTAGTGTGTATGCACATGTATGCATATGTATGGGCACATGTGTCATAGCATATGTATGGAGGTCAAAGGACAAATTTATGGCAACATTTTTTTCTTCCATCTTTATGTGGTTCTGAGGATTGAACTCACCTCACCAGACTTGCATGACAAATGTTATTACCTCACCGAGCCATTTCATCAGCCTCTAATTCTGTTGTTGTTGCACTGGGGTTCAAACCTAGGGCTCCTTACAGGCTAGCATGCCTTGGCAAGTGCACCAATATAAACCTGCATTCCTGAAAGTTTTCTTTTCTAATTTTAAGTTCTTCTGGCTTAAAGCAAGGTTCGTATACATGCTATGAAATACTCTACCACAGAACTGAACCTCAACCCTTGAATTTATTGTTTATTTTACAATTAAATGAAAAAAACGTGTGTCCTATGCTTAGATTGATTAAGGCTGGGGATACAGTTTGGTATCTTGTCTAAGATGCACAAGGTCCTATATCCAATCCCCAGTGCTAGAAAAACAAAAAGGCGATTTTCTGAGTGCCCATGGCATGACAGACACCGCTGAATAAGTGATCCTCTCCTGGTTATTACTATGATCTGTAGAAAGAGGAAACAAGCTGACAAAAGTAGCAAGCTAAGTTCACCATTTCACACCGATTACGATGGCTACCAAAAAACCCAATAACAATAGAAAATAACACATGTCTGAAAAGATACAGAGACATGAGAACCTTCTTGCACTCTTGGTTGGAATATAAAATAATACAAGGTCTTATCAAATAAGTAAAACTAGAATTATCATGAGGTTAAATAATTTAACCTTTGGGTTATATGCCAAAAACTCAAAGTGGAGACTCAAAAGAGAAATTTGTATAACCGTGTTCATATAGTGTTATTCATAATAACCAAAGGTATCTGCTGATGGTGAATAAACAGAACGTAAAACAAAATTCAGTCTCTTCAACAAAAGGGAATTTTGATACACACTACAACATTCTAAGCCTTAGGCTATTATGCTAAATGATGTAAACCAATCACAAGAGGACAAATACTGTATTGTTCAACTTACACAAGATACCTGGAGTAATCAGATTCATAAAACCAGTAAGTAGATTGGTGGTTTCCAGTGACTGATGTGGAACGGCCCAGTAACTTTTATTTGAACAGATTTGGGGCACTAAAATCAAATTGCAAAACACTACTACCTTACATAACTGAAACCCAACGTCGATATCGGCTTATGGAGTACACACACAACTAATATGAACCTTTGAAGGGTAACAATAGAAAACATAGGTGGAAAATTGGAATGTTTCCTAAATTTTTTAAATTTTACCTTTCCTTTCCTTTCCTTGACTTTAGACTACTATATGTTTCCATTGCACTGCCCTCCAAGTGTTACCTCCCTTCGTCGTCGTCATCGTCCTCCTCCTCTTCCTCTTCCTCCTCTTCCTCCTCCTCTTCAGTTTTTTGTTGTTATTTTTCCCAGCAAGATCTAACCTCTTATGAATCTCCTGAGGATCTTCTCTCTATTAGGAAATCATGAATTGTAATAGGTTAAGTTAGTCTCATTTCAGTCCCAAAACAACATCTTTGTCAGAAAGCCCTTGGGAAATATCTGGGTCCAAGTAACTTCAGAGCTCATAAACTCTTCCAGTTGGTTCATTGCCCAGAAGGTATGGGGAAAGACTAAACTAGAAAGAATAATCTTAGAGGAATTGTACCTTTCTACATACTGACCTCCTTGGTTTCTCTGTTATCAGAAGAGAAATGTCCCCATCAGAGAACTTTCACACGATTACATTCTTTCCTACAGGTGTCCTACATTTTTCCTAAAATAAGCAAACCAATCTTCTAATACTGTGATTCTTTCCATCAAGATCATATAATTTGGAAAAGTCTCTTCACAAAGTTTCCTAGTAAACTGGCATGTTGGCAAGATATCATTGCGAATAATGTGAAATAGTGAGTGGTGGGAGGAGATGGAGAGAGAGTTTCAGTGGAATCCAAAGAATGTCCACCATGTTTGAGGTTCTTTGAGAAATGGAAAATAAACTACACCAGAGGAGTGGTTATAAACACACCAAGAGAAAGCAAATGAAAGACTTGACAAAGCTCGGGAGGCTAGCTGAGTAAGGAAAACGGCAATGCAGGAAGACTGAGACATGAACTCTGGAGCTACACAGTAATTAGTGGCTGTACATTGTAGAAAGACATTATTGATATTCCCGTGTTATAAAGGAGCACCTGCAAGGCATCACCCTCTAATGAGCATGTACTCATGTTGAACGAGCAAAGAGGTAAGAAAATTGTGCTTGTCATTTGCTTTTAAGACAAGCTGACAAGCAAATTCTATATTGTCTTTTTTTTTTTTTTCCTTGCTGGGTCATTTCCCAGGCCTGTTAATCACATTCCTCCTCAGAGATGCCATCTCTGGTTGCATAGGTTATCACCAAGGGGCATTTCCCATCATGCATTCAATAAATCAAGTGATAGAGACTTGAGGTTGTTTGAAATAACACCAACAAAAACTGAGGGTTCTTGTACAGATGAAGAAAAACTTCCTTTCTGACAATTAGCATTTATGGGTAGTTTAACAAAAATATAATGATCACAAACTTCTGCCTTTAAACACAGGACTTAATTGAACTAGAAGTAATTCTTTTTTATTCTTCCATTTGCATCAAGTTTTAAAGGCATTAAGATAAATGTATCTTTAATGGAAATAATGTTTGATGAATTATTATATTTAAAGATTATCCACCTTGTTACTTATTTCTGATGGGCCTTGGGGGGTATATATTCAGTGATACTTAACACAGCATTTATCTTTAAAATGTGAAAAACAGTTGTTCAAACAACTTGTAAATTGTAACTGTATTAAGCAATCAGCTCAAGATATGTCAATTTATAAACTGCCAACTATGGTAGAAAAAGAGCATGTTACTGAGAAGAAAGGAAGATGAGTCCAAATACGCTCTCTCAGAATAATCTTGACTTTCAAATAAACTTTGCCTATATTTACTATACAATATTTAATATATTGAAAAGCAAGTAAAATAAAACCTAACCATTTGATGCACTTGGCTTAAACATTGCACTCTATCTGAGCATTGTAAGAATTTTATAATTATACTATAAATAAACAAGTTTTTGAGGCAAGAGCTTCTAGCAGAAAAAAAATATGTTATTCACGGTATTAAATTGTTTTTACATAGGCCCCTCCCCACAATAAGCATATTCTAATCTCTGTCACTGAGGAATGTTACCTTTCATGGCAGAAAGGACCACCCAGATATGATGAAATTAAGGGTCATAAGAGGGAGAGACTATCCTGGTTTATTCTGATGTTCAGTGTGATCATCAGGGTCCTTGGAGAGAAACAACAAGACCACATTCTGAAAAGGAGTGGTGACCACAGAGCCAGAGCAAGGAAAAGGACACAATCTGAGAATCAAAGGTGACCCTGAAAGGCCAGAGAACACAAGACCACCAATTTTCCTCCCTAGCCTTCAGGGCAAGCACAGCACCACCTACACCTTGATTTAGACTCTAATCAGATGCAGGTCTTCAAAATCAATAAGGGAATATGTATTTTAAACCTCTAAATGAATGGGAATTTCATCGCATTCATATGAAACTAATACATAAACTTTATGAAAAACAAGTAAAAATAATCTCATCTCACTAAGAGTCATAGGGAAGTTCCCCTGGGTTCACATTTACAAACACGTAACTTTCAGAAATGGAGCTGGCCTTGGACTGCTTCTCTATCTAGTCTAGGTCTTTTTTAAGTTTAAAATTTGTCATGTATATTTTCTATATAAAGTTTCATGTTAACTTTAGGGGGAGAGGAAGACACTATAACCCATTTGGTGGATATTTACAATGATGTTTTCAGGTTGGAGGAGAGTTTTGATAGTAGTGGTGGCTTTGGGGGAAAGGACAGGAAATTGATAGAGGATCTCCTTATGCAGCCCAGGCTGATTTTGAACTGATGACCCTCCTGGCTTTGGAGTCTAGGATTATAAGTGTGTACCACCATGCATGACTTAAGGGGAGTCCTTCCTTATTTTCTTTCTACAACCGTAGATCATATTTGATTAACATCATTACACATCCACAATATTCCAAATTGATTGATAGAGTCTATACTAGATTTTGTTTTCTCTTGATAATCTTTGTATAATATTGGCTTCTTCTTCTTCTTCTTCTTCTTCTTCTTCTTCTTCTTCTTCTTCTTCCTCTTCCTCTTCCTCCTCCTCCTCCTCCTCGCCCTCTCCCTTCTCCTTCTCCTCTTCTTTCTCTTCCTCCTCTTTCTCTCTCCTGCTCCTTCCTTCTTTTTGAGTCCTACTTTTTAATCTTATTCTTACTTTTCTTTCTTTCACACAGTATCCCTTATGCTCCAAATACCTGAGCCTGAGAGACCCTTCTGCCCCAGCCTTTCAATAGCTGGAACCTCAGGCATATACCACATCTGCCTTATTTCTTCTTTATTACATCTTACATTTGATAGCCCCTTTAAGGTGACTTATTCACATTTTTACATGAGCTCCAGGTGTATTGGCCCGATTTCTTGATAGCACAAACAAGATAATTTAGAGAATGGTCCATGAGTTGCAACACTAACTTAGGAAATTCTTGGCTGGCAGCCTAGCCACAGTCTTGTCAACAAACAGCCAGCGTTGGTATCACAGCTGAGCACTCATCAGTACAGTCTACACAAAGATGCTGAACTCAGACACTTGCATCACTGCCACTCACCTTCGTTCTTCTTTTCCTCTCCCTCTGGAGAAATAAATGCTCTTATCAGAGACACTCCCTCCCCCTAGCTGGTCTCTCTTCCCATTTCTTTGGATCACATACCTCTCTCTGAAAATGTGTGGTATGTGTAGCTCAGTGACAGTGCTTGGACTATGACTCTTAACAGGAGGGAACCCAAAAAGTGAGAATTTAACATCTTTGACTCACATGCTGGGAAATAGATTCTGTATTCCCAAAGTCACAAGAGGCCAAAGTCTCCAAAGACAGAAGACAGAATTCAGATGATAGGCAGAATACATACAACAGTGGGTCTTCAACCTTTTGGCTGTTCCTCCAATAGACCAGTTGTTAGATTTGTTTACTCTTACCTTTTCTGAACTAAAAGGAGAAAATCTAGAAGCATATTTAAGCATGGAAAAGATTTCCAGTACTTTCTAGTTAACATTGATTTATTGTATGTTTCGGATAACAACTTGTTAAATTTAGGGATGAATTATGCATTACAGATGAAATTATCTTAAATTTGTTCAAATTAGATGGAATGGTATTAAGAGATTTAAAAGGATAAGATGTAGATGAAATAAGATTGTGCGCTCACAGTGGTTAAAACTGGGTGATGGTCGCTGAGAATTTACAACTCTAATTATACACTGATTTAAAAATTACATAAAAGAATGAACAAATTCTGTAGTCATAGTTATTTGCATATATGCTAATTCCATCCCTTTAGAAAGATAAAGAAACATCAATTGCATTTGCTGTGTGTTTCTATAAACATCATCCTGTCAATTATGAGTCAAGATACATTTTACTTTCCCTTGGAAGATTAGCTTCGTAACTCCTTATGTCCAGTTTTTCCATATGATTTTTAAAACTAAATGTACCTTTAGTCTTGAAGGAAGTAACAATCACATATTGGCTTTTGTCATTTAAATTACACGATCAGTCTGAAGCATTTGATCAATATTCTCATCTTTCCATCAAAAATAAACTAGAACTTCCTTGAAAAACAGCATATGTGAAACTTGAATCTTCAAATGTTCACTACTCCTGTTTTAAGATCTGCATTCCAAAACTACTAAACCTGGGATACTTTCAATGAAAAAGAAAACTAAAATTAATTGGGAAAACCAAGAGCAGATTGCCAAGACAAACAAAAAACCATCCCCTGCTTATCTGAGAAAACAGCTTTTAGTTCATCTAAGGAAACAAGTCTCCATGTTTGCTTCTACTTCTGTAAATAGGGTTCCCAGCTTCAAATTCCAGCTCATGTCCTCCCCGCTTGACCCATAGGTTGGAGACATACGTGCATGGCCCTGGTCACGTAGATAGATCTCTGTGCCTGATCCACAGTCAAAGAAGCCCCATGGCTCCTGTGCCCATCAGTGCCAAAGTGGGTCTGGAATGACACTGAATTGACTATAAATATTGTAAAAAATAAAACAAAACAACCCTGATACCTGTGCTTAGACTTTTGGAAGTGACTCTTCCAAGCCCACCTGTGAATAAACCTGCCCTTTTTTTGTTTGTTTGTTTGTTTGTTTTTCACTCAGTCTGAAGCACCTGTTTGAAGGACAGTGTCTTCCCAGTCTCTGTTTCCCTTTACATTAACTTTAAGTATTATTCATGAAGAAAAATATGGAAGTTTTCTATTCTTTTCTGTATTTCAATTCCAACACTGATCTAATATTTCTTCTTTGTCATAATTACTGCCTTTCCAACTCAAGATTTTTATAATAACTTAGAGAAATGAACATTCTGTCTTTCCAAGCCTACTTTGAAACCTGTCAATCACTTTTCTAAGAGGAATTATGAGTGTAACCAGTGAGCCCTGGGGTTCAGCCTATCTCTACCTCCCCAGCGCTTGGTACAACCAACCACTTTCTGACTAGATTTAAGGTCCATTCCACAGGAGGAAACCTGTGCCTAGTATTATAAAACTGACCGAGAATGCAAGGTTGGAAATTCACAGGCCCCAGGGGTGAGCCTACTATTATTATTCTGCAAAATGGATATAGAATCATTACTATCTAAGTTCAGATCTCTATGCACACTGATAGGTGCAACTCCCAGTCCTCACCAGAGAAGCTTATTTGTGTAATGAATGAATTGTGGTCAGTGTAGAAACACACAATCGATCACAGTACAGAGAATAAATGCCTGTTTACGTACATCTAGGGAGCATCTATATCACACCCCCTCCCTGAAAGGCTCAGGGAACATCTTAGAAGAAGGAGTGGAAAAATTGTAAGACCCAGAGATTGGAGAGGACCAGAGCAAAGCAGTGACTTCTGAACATGACAGGACCACTGCACTCATGAACTCTCAGTGGCTGTGCTTACCTGCACAAGACCCCCGTAGCCAGCTTTTACTATGAGTTATTGGGGGGAGGGGGTCAAACTCAAGTCCTCTTGTTTTCAAGGCAAGTATTTACTGAGTTAGTTCCTCATCCCAAGAAAAAAAAAATATCTGAAGCATATCAAAGAAAATAATTCTATCTTCTGTGTTTTCTTTGAAGAGAGAAGGAAATGATTTAATTTGAACATCGATGATCTTCATGGGAGTTCTTATTCTACAAACATTCATCAGTGGGCAGAAAGGTGAGCAGACTTTTTGAAATATCAAGAAAGTCAAGAAATATCTTGACTTTCCTCTTAATTTGGTTTGCATTTGATGAAGGGTAGTAGATACTCAACCTCTTAAAAATATTATTATTATTATTATTGTGTTTGTACATGCATAATTTCCGGGAAGAAGGACTTGCAGGCTATCTTTAAAACTGTATTTATAAAAAGCAGGACAAAGGGACATACCAAAATAATCAGCAGAAGTAAAATCTTCCTGTAGAATTATCAACAGTCCTGAATCACAAATTAGTAAATATTTTATAAAAAAAAAAAAAAGTAAGTCCACACTCCATCCTAATATTCTAGAGGAAGAACATCAGAAAGGAGGAAGTTGCCTTCTGCTATGCAGATTTCCCCTGGAGGCTGAACTGATTCATTTACAAAAGCAGAACTGGTAAAATAATGAAAGATCAGAATGAGAAAAAGAAGAGAAACTAGAATTGCTACAAGGTGGTAGACAGACCATGGAAACTTCTGCTGATGTATTTCTGCTAAATTTAGTTTTAAAAGAATCTAAATGCAAATTTATCAATAAAAAAAGTCACAAAAGGAAATCTTCAGTTCAGACAGGGGAAACAGTTGAGTTGATCCCATCTTGAGCTCCAACATCGGCAAAGACTGAATGTCAAGGAGCAAGTGCTGGACTCAGACATATCTGACTCTGACAGTTGGTGGCTGAGTTGTGCAACATCTCAACATTTTAAATGTATTATTATTGTTATTATTATTATTATTTGTGCATGATGTTTATATGTAGACATGTATGCCATAGCATACAGTGCAGAGGACAGCTCCTTATATCTATATCTGGATCCCAAGGATTGAACTCAGATCACTGAGCTTTTGAGACAAGTGCCTTTACCTTCTGAACCATCTCATCAGCCCTTACTAAACTTTTAAAATTTCTTTGTTTGTCTATCTATCTATCTATCTATCTATCTATCATCTATCTATCTATCTATCTATCTTGTAATCCAATCTATCTATATCTGTCTATCTATTGAAGAACAGCATTGCCTGAATTGTGTGACTTCTGAAGATTTTATGTAACAATACATTAAAGATGTGTTATCTTTCTTGGAAGAATACTTAGAAAACAGTAAGAACTCAAGGAAGGCTGGCTATTTTGTTATATTACTGTTATTTTTTGCCTAAACACAGGCTCTTACTGTTCCTTGAATAGGCCAGATTCTCTCTGCCTTGAAGCACAGAATGCTCCCTCTCTTTGTAATTTTTCCTCCCAAGATGTCCCTGTGGTTCATCCTCCCAGAATCCTCCTTTTTTTTTCCAAAATACGATGTAAACATTCTGTTTAAAAATGCAAATATCTCATCCTCCTTATCCAATTCCTTTTTCTCTGTGTCACTTGCTACTTTCTTATGCTATGAATCTGTCTTTCTACCTATCTATGACTCTATCTATCTATTTTATTTCCTTCCCTGCTCAAAGATAAGTTCACAAGGTAGAGATTTAAAAAAATATTTTTATTAATTCTTTGAGAATTTCTTATAATGTATTTTGATTACATTTAGACGTCCTCCAAAATCTCCACCCCCAACGTACTACCCCCTGACTTTGTGTCTTCTATAACTACTTTTTATATTTTAGAGGTCTATCAAGTCTAATCTATGTTTCCCAAATGCTCTTGGGTGTGGGTCTATTCCTTTGAGTCTGGACAACCTAGAAGGAATGACACTACCAAAGAAAACAGATTTTCCCTCTCCCAGCAGCTATCAATTGCCAATAGATCCTAAGCTAGGGCTGGGACTTCTTGCTCACCTCCCCCATCCATGCTGGAATTTTGTCTGGCTTGGGCTTGCACAGATTTTGTGCATGCTTTCACAAAGGTGTCCCATTTAGGGCTGACAGCTCCACAGTCTCTTACTCTCTGCACATTGACCAGCCATGGACTTCTGCTTTCCACTAAGGGCTGGAAAAAGAAGCTTCTCTGGTGAAAGTTGAGAGATACACTAATCTATGGGTATAATAATAAATCATGAGGAGTTAGTGTAGTCCTATGTCTATTTAGCACAACAATAATAGCAAGTTTTCCCCAAGGCCTGTGACCTGTCTAACCACAGGTTCTTGACCTTGAAAATAGTGCCAGGTATGGGTTTCATCTTGTGAAGTGAATCTTAAATCCAATCGGAAGGTGGTTGACTACTCCCGTAACATTTGTGCCACTGCTGCGTATCTCGCTAGGCCAGTCATTGTAGCTCATCTAATTCACAGCCTTATAAAGTTGATAACTACTGTTCTCTTCTGGTAGCATGCATAGCACCTTTTCCTCTGAAAGCTGACCAGTAAGTTGAAGCTTTGAGGTCAATATCAGCTGGAGTTTTTCTTGTTTGTTCTATGATTCATGTATGTAGTATCTTCAGTAACAGGGTATTATCATCAAGTTCTGGTGGGTTATAAAGACTAATGGCAATAGCAAGTATTGTCTAAGGGTCTATGAGACTTCTCTTTTCAGCAAAAAGAATGAATCTATTCTTGGCAGTGGGCTTTTTATTTGCTATCCTACGGTGTCTGCTATGGTTACCATGATAGGGTAGCTCCATTTAAACTATTTTTATATTGTATATATACATATGTGTGTGTGTATCATATGCATATATTTGATTCTACAGCATCTTTGACAAATGGTCTGGTCAAACTGGATAGCTACATGTAGAAGAATGAAACTAGTTTCCTATTTCTCATCCTGACAAAACTCAACTCCAAATGGATCAAGAACCTCAGCACAAGACCTAATACCTTGAATCTAAGAGAGGAGAAAGTAGGGAATACACTGGCACTTACAAGCACAGGAAAGGACTTTTGGAACAAGATACCAAAAGTACAAGTATTAAGACCAATAATTGGCAAACAGACCTTACGAAACTAAAAACATTCTGTATAAGACACCTTATTCAAGTGAAGAGGCAGCAAGCAGAATGGAAAAAAAATCTTTACCAGCTATACATCTGACAAAAGGTTAATATCTAGAATATACAAAGAACTCAAAAAGCTAAACATCAAGAAAAAGCCAACCCAATTTAAAATGGGCCATGGGACTATAAACAGAGTTTTTAAAAAAATGAAATACAAATGTTTGAGAGGTATTTTTCTTAAATGTTCAACATCATTAGCTATCAGGGAAATGCAATTTTAAAATACTTTGAGCTATCGTCTTACCCTGGCGAAAATAGCTAAGACCCAAAAAAAGATAAGTACTGGCAAAAATTTGGGAATGGGAGAATAATCACTGCTGGTAGGAATTCAAACTGGTGTAGTCACTATGGAAATCTGTTCATCCATGTTCCGTGCTCCTCTGTTCACAATAACCATCCAACTGATGAATGCAGGATGGAAGTGTGGTGTTTTCACAATGGGACATTATTCACATGTTAAGTAGAATAAAATTATGAAATTCATAGATAAATGTGGGTGGAACTGGAAACAATAATGCTATGTGAGGAAACCTAGACCTAGAAAGACAAACGTCACATTGTCTCTGTCAAGAGTATATGCTAGCTTTGAATCTCTAACTGTATTTCAACTGGAAAATCCTTAGAGGTCAGAAAACTAATAAGGCGCCATGGGGGGAGGTTCATTGGAGGAATGATAGAATGCAGAAATACAGAGGGGAAAGTGTGAAATGGGATAGGAAGGGTTAAATGGGGTGGGGGATGGGAGAGCAGGGCAGAAGATGGAGAAGAGGGAGGAGTAGCTAATACTAAAGGCCTTTTAAGAAGTCATATAAAAAACTACTGGAGATAAAGATTTTTATCTGATTATTATAGTTAATGTTTACCTAGCATATCAAACAAACCCTAGTACATAGAAAGTACTTAATATATTGCTATTGAGGGCGTGTTCAACTTCATCAAATAATACTGTTATCAAAGTAAACTACTGTTCCATTGACTCTAGTTTTCTGTTGGTTTGGGGAGATGAATTTTCTTCAAATTTGTTCTTAATGTTTGTTTTAACTTTGTTCTACTTGTATTTTCTCTGCATTTAGGCACAAAATTCCTATTCATTCTCTATGTGACCATGCTACATTCACTCCCAAATAGGTTGTCAATTTTCAGTAATCATTCATACACCTGACTGACCCTTCTGAATTGATTACTGAGAACAACAGGTGTTACTCTTCCATGGCAAGAGAATTAAGACAGACCAAGTCAATTGCCAAAGAGTTCCTTTCACTATCCAAAGAGCTCCAACTTTCTAACCTTTAAACCCAAAACACAGAAAATACAGATAGAAACACATTTTTTATGATTTATTTTTATTTTATGTGTATGAGTGTTTTGTTTTTGCCTGCATGTATGTAAGTTCACCTGTGTTGTGCAAAGCCCACGGAGGCCAGAATAGGGTGCCAGATCTCCAGTACTAGAGTTATGAATTGTTATTTAGCTACCATGTGCATGCTGGGAATCAAACGTGAATCGTCTGCAAGAGCAGCCAGTGCTCCTAACTCCTGATCCATCTCTCTAGCCCCAGAAAACACATGAATTTTTTTAAAGAATTTTAATTTTTTACTTCATTTTTTTGGCCGTTTCATATATGAGCACTGAGTCACCCCACACCCCTCCCCCAGCTTCTCTCATGTGCTCCCCACTCCCACCCAACTTTATGATCTCTTCTGTGATTAGTACTTTTACACATTAATTTTAAAGGACATTGCATTAGGTAGAGAAAAAGGGAGGTGTGGAAACAAGAATCAATTCCAGGAGGGCGGAAGCAACTTTGAGTGTGCACCATGTCTCAGAAACCTTATCTAATAGTTAAAATATGTTCTTTTATTTAAAAATCTTTGCAAAAGCCTTATTATGATATATTGCTGCTTCAAAGATGAGGAGGAGAAGTCTGACAAACTTCAGAAACTCATTAGGTAACAAGGCTGGCAACTGAACGAATACAAACTCTGAGATCTCTGTCCATTCAGCCTGAGCCCAACCTCCAATGTATCCCAAAGCCTTGAAGGATAAAATGGTATCAAACATGATGTGGACTCTAAATGCAAATGAAGTGTCTTAGACACATTCTGTCATGAAGACTTAATGAAAGGTAGTGTATTGTACAGAAGGAATATTAATAGCTTCATTTATTCTAAAAAGGAGCTAGACAGTAAATATTTTAGGCTTTCCTTTAATATGGTATATGTCATAGTCACTCAGCTCTGCTATTGAAGTCCAAAAGAAGCCATAGATGAAATAGAAATCAGTGACAGTGACTGTGTGCCAATAAAACTTTATAAAAACAGGTGATGGGCTACATGCCACAATCTGTCAACAATTTTCCTGCTGAAAACTCTTTTGTTGTCTTGGGAATACTGTTCTGGGAACTTAAGAGGCGGGGGGGGGCGGGCGGGAGTAGAGACTAAGACGTTCAGAAGAAAGAGTAGAGAAGGAGAAGAATTAGGACAGAGAAGCATCACAGAAATCCAAAGGAAGGGATGGAGTGATTTACTAAAATTTTGAGGATGGTGACAGCTTCTTTCTAGTGATCCCCCAAAGATAAGCAAGACTTTTAGAAAATGGGAGCCTGATAAGAGAGTCTTTACTTAGGCATGGAGCCTATTGAGGTCTTTTAGATGAACATGGAAAATAAAGATTCATGGGGAGGACCATGATTTTGAGTACCAGTCCTACTGTTGATCTGAAAGACATGTTAGCTACTGCCTCCTTCAACATTTTTGAAATTAAAAAAAATCTCTCCAAAGACCCTTGATTTCAGTCTCAACTCATGCTGCCTTTGCTCCTGAAGAGTCTCATATATGCTGTCCTTCCTGTTCCTACCACCTAACCTTCTTGCTCACTCAACCCATCATAATTACCTCCTGTTTTCCCACTCTATTTTTCAGTACTTATCACATCTGTATAATCACAGTTTTATTTCTTGGGAGTAAGCCATCCATATTCCTAATTGTATGTTCTTTAAGCCTTTTCATTTTTAAAAGTGATTCTAAAAGCTGGATTCAACCTCTTGCCTCCTCCAGATTCCACCATTATCATTATAATTACCACTATTATTAGTTTTTCTTTAGGTGGCTCAGTTTGGTTATCTAAATTAAGAGTTATGAAACACTGTCCTCTGGGCATGACATGTCTGTAACCATATTGAAATCAGATCAGCTGACATGTCATGGCTGAGTCTCCATGGCCAGAGACTCAAAAAAGTTGGCCTATTGCCATTCCCTGATGATAGGAGTCAGAGGAAGGCCATTAGATCTTCACCTAAGAGTGTAGCCACTCCTCCCCTCTCCTCTGCCTTCTGACAGTTGCAATATTGCCCTAGCTGCACATGGTTTCCACAGGCAGTGGGGAGGCTAAGTGATGGATTACTCCATCTATGAAGAAATCACACTCCATGTTGGATGGAAACCAAAGGGAGTCACTCAAGTTTCTGTAAGTCATCCAGTAAACTCATTGGTGCACCAAAGGTAGACTTGGATGAAATGTTTCTATGGTCTCTCATTGGGGTCTGTATCCTGGGTGAATAGAGACTCCCCAGAAAAGTAATGCAATAGCTATCAAGGAGTTACTTTGGATATAGTTTTCAATTCGATCCTGACAAGGAATAAAAATGAATGACAAATAATTGGAGTGCAGTACAGGTGATAAAAAGTGCATATACTGCTAGAACAGGACAATTCTGCAAGTGTAATTATCAGCATGCGACCAACTCAGAACAGGACAGGAAGGGGTTCAACATGATGTGAAAAGGCTTAAAGGCTTCCATGTCTGGGTGAGGCTCCCATGATGTTGAACTTGGATTCAAACAATCAAATACATTGTTGCCTTCAGAATCTCGATACTGTAGTTTTCTTTCCTTGTTCTAAAGTCTCAGACTTAGTCATTGCTATAAAGAAAAAGGCATCTATAGTATCACAGCATGATTCATCAAGAGTCACAGGTAAATCACCACCCTTCACACATTTGATAATCAGGCTTAGAGAACCTTGGGGTCAGGTCTTTACTTGCATGTTATGAGTTTGGGATGTGTAGTTTTATTTTGAGTGGCAAGCAAGTACTTAATTTTGAATTCCATTATATCAAGTATTTATTTCTCAATGATCCATGACCATTTTCAAATATTTAGATGATCATTTTACTTAGCAGCCAGAGCAATCACACAAAAACAAAAAAATCTACCACCCCTGCTCCCCAAAACCTTGTTCCTGTCATATCCCCTTCAATTAGAGCCTCAAAACCTTGACCTAACTCCAGGTTCCGAAGGCCTAGCCTTCCCTCCCACTTGCTCACTGCTTTCTTCCGCTGTCTACTCTAGATCTCTTTTAGATCTCCAAAAGGAGAGATATATATCAGCACTCAACTTTCCCTTCCCGATGCCTGACTAGACCTGGATCATAGCTACTGGATGAAAATGCTTCTCCTTCTAAGGAGTTTCCCCTGCCACCCCCATCACAGTCTAAATCAAGGAACTTGAGATATTGTTTCATCATAGTTTATATTCTTCCTTCAAATCCCTTAACACAATTGTGTAGTACGTTATAGAATTCTTAGATCAATATCTATCTGCATGTGTCAGGCAGATTTAATCAGAGAAGGAGAAACACTCTGATTAATACTAAAGAGAGATTTATTATAGAGATTACACCTTGTACAATTGTGGTTGTTAGTGAAGAGGCCTATCGACGTGCCTGCCTTGTTTCTGTAGTCGGAAAGAAATGCTAGACATGAAATGGGGAGACCAAAGGTCAAACAGGAACCCAGGACAGACTGGAACCCACATAGATTTTTCTCCATTTCCAACTCACATGCCATGGGATGTGTGCAGAAGCCAAGGGAATTTACCATCTGAGTACATGTATGTTTGTCCTACAACTCAGAGAAGTTGAAGGCCAGGGAATGGGGGTCTAGTTCAAGCTACAGAAGCTGCTGGCCAGAGGCTCCCTGTCATCAACAAGGCAAGCCACAAGTCAGTGATTAGATGTAAACTGCAGTAGCACCTGGGAACCTATGCCAGCTTTCAGAGTTTCTGTGTCCCTTCATTCTTCTTTCAAAATTTCACACTTATGTTCCCATGGTCAGCGCCCTAAACCAGATCAAACACAAAGGAGTTTTGAGAAGCACACCTCTTGGCTAAACTGACAAAGTACGAAACTACCCATTCTCTTACTATTCTGTAAAGACGCCCAACACCTAGAATAATATTCATCACAGAACAGTAAGTCCTCAATAATTCATAAATTAAAGGTTGAATTTTTAATGATTTGTTATATATTGTAAATCTGACAAACATTGACTGTGCTACTATTCTGGCAGTGTGTATAACAAACTTGACTACTGTTAGCATAATAATTGGTGCAAACAAACATGCCAGTACCTAAAAATTATTTTTTGAATGTATAGTAACACTAATTTTAAAATGTTACTACAGGAAAAAATATAGCTGTTTCTTTTATTGATTATGAGATGTATACTAGTAAAAGGTCTGGAAAGACCATTTCCTTGAATCTTTTAAAACTGTAAAGGACAAAAAAGAAGAAGATTGCTTTTAGTCAACCATTAAACACTTTGTTTAGAACTGGTGTGAACTTCAACAACTGTACTGAAAATTCAGAACTGTTAATGAGGAAGAAGAAAGAGAAAACCAGAAACTCTCTGTTCATAGAACACCTGGCCTTTCTATAGGACTGGGACTTCAAAGGCCAACACCGCCCTTTAAGCAACTAAGGAAAGAAACCCAGAAGTGACCTATGACTGAAAAGTCAGTTTGACAACTCTCCAGCAGCAGTCTGTTGTCTACTGCTACCTTGGTTTGGAAGAAGTGGTAAAGCCTGTTGCGACACACTTTCCTATGCATGAAACAGAAAGAAAGCAAAAAACAGAAAAACCACTCATATTGTATGTTTATCAAGTGACAGTTCTTATTTTAGAAAACTCCCCCAGATTTTTATGATGCACCAATGAACTATATGAAGATAGAAACTATATGTAATTCATCATCTTTAAGATTTCAAGGTCATACTTTGATGTCAGTTCTAGCCAATGAAAAGCAACTTAGTATTGAACATTGAAGTGTGTTTTTTTGTTTTTGTTTATTTGGTCTTTTTTGAGACAGGGTCTCCTTGTAGACCCAGCTGGCCTGGAACTCACTATGTAGGCCAGGCTGGCCTTGAACTCACAGAGATCCATCTGCCTCTGCCTCCCAAATGCTGGAATTAAAGGCATGTGCCACCACACCCAGCTTTGGTTTTATTTTATTTTATTTGTATGAGTGTGTATCGCTTGCATGTAAATAAGTTGCACCTGTGTTGTGCAATGCTTGCAGAACTTGGAAGAAAGTTTCAGTTCCCCTGAAACTGAAGTTACAGATGGTTATTAGTCACCATGTGAGTGCTGGGAATTGAACCTGGGTCCTCTGCAAGAGTAGCCAGTGCTCTTAACTGCTGAGTCATATCTCCAGCCCCAGGAACACTGAGTTTTGATATAACTGTTAACCAAGTTTTAAACAGCAAAATGCCTTGGACTTCAAATTAGAATTCATCTCATTCATTCATCCCATAAATACATTTTACAGTGTGTTCTCCCAGGCCCAACCCTGGGAGATAGCAGTGGGTTGAATAAATAAGATCTCTTACTCTTATGGGACTTAGAGCCAAAGGAATGATTCAGGCCACAGACATCTTTGCAGATTACTGTGTAACTCTAATACAGGACCTATTGAAAAGGCTAACCAGCGATCTAATGTAGGCTGGAGCCCAGAGAAGTTTTCTTTGAAGAAATGATTTTATTTACTTTCTCAGATCCTGAATAAATAAAATAGAGTAAAGTTAAGCACAGATATTAAAGTGACTCAGGCACTAGCTAATTTTAATTCCTTAAAAAATTAAATAGGCAAAACACTTTAAATAAATTATAAGTAAGCTGAATGGAAAAATGTGCTAATAATTATAAAATGGGAAACACTGCAAAAATGAGTTAGATGATGATCAGTAGTGACCTATCTACTATCGATATTAATCACATTAAGAGATGTGTGTGTGTGTGTGTGTGTGAGTGTGTGTGTATTCTCATATATATGTATATGAGGAGGCCAGAGGTCAACGTCTAGCATCTTCTTCAATTTCTTTCTACCTTAGTTTTTGAGACAGCGTCTCTCATTGAACCTGGAGTCCACTGATTTCGCTAGATAGGCTGGCCAGCAAGCCCCAGGGCTGCTCCTGTATCTGTTTCCCAAGTGATGAGATCACAGGCATATGCTGCTGTGCCTGTTTTTTCATGCTGGTGCTGGGGATTGAACTCAGGTTGTCATATTTACACAGCATGTGGAGCCATCTCCACAGCCCTCTAGCAGACTTTTTTTAAGGTGATTACTTCAGTAGATGCAGAGAAAATATTCTAGAAAAGACATAGCATTCTTAGAAAACAAATTAGGAAAATAAAGCTTTCCATATTAATAAAATCACTCTTTAAATTGATTTGTTTATTTAAGACAGTCTTTCTATGTAGCCCAGGCTAGCCTCAAACTCTAGGTCCCTCTGCCTCTGTGTCCTAGTTAGCTTTACATTGCTGTGATAAAACACTCTGACCAAAAACAACTTAGAGGAAAGGGTTTGTTGCATCTCAGAATTCCAAGTGACAGTCCATCATCGAAGGAACTCAAAGCAGGAACCTAGAGCCAGGAGCTGAACAGAGAATATGGAGGAATGCTATTTACTGGCTTGCTTGCTCCTTGTTCAGTCAGCTACTTTTCTTATACAGTCCAGACCCACCTGCCCATCAGGGGGACTGTTCACAGTGGGCTGGGCCCTCCTACATCAATTAGCAATCAGGATAATCCTCCACAGACAGAGTTGCCCACAGGCCAATCTGTTGGGGGAAATTCCTCAGTTGAGGGTCTCATCTTCCCAGATGTCAACATATCAAGTTGACAAAAGCTAACCAGAACACTCTGTCTCTACCTTCCAAGTGCTAGTGTTACAGATGTGGACACCATACTTGGCTACTTCTTTTCTTCTTTCTTTTTAAATAAAAAGATACTTTAAAAAAATTCTTGAGGGCTGGAGAGATGACTCAGTGATTAAGAGCACTGACTGCTCTTGTAGAGGATCTGTTCTGTTCCCAGACCCACATGGTGGCTAGCAATTATCCTAACTCCAGTTCAAGGGGATCTAATGACTTCTCTTCTGGCCTTTGAGGGCATTGCACACACGTGGTACACTTAAATACATACAGACAAGTCATTCACACCTAAATAAAAATAAATAAATTTAAAAGATATTTAAAAAATCCTTTGACAAATATACTTAATGGTATTACTTTGAAAGTATTCCCACTAAAACCGGGATACTGCAACTATATGATATTGTCTTGGAATCCAATTTAATGTAAGCAAAAAACAATACAAAGATTGAAAATGGGAGCTGGAGAGTGGTTCAGAGGTTAAGAGCACTGGCTGCTCTTGCAGAGGACCCAGGTTCAAATCTCAGCATCCACATGGTAGCTAATATTCAAAGATTGAAAATGTTTCATTTTGGCTACAATAATTCAGTCAGCTGTGGTTTGATAATTTAAAACAAACAGATTCACATCTAAAAGAAAGAAACAAGAATTGTCATTATTTCTAGAAAGTATGATAATCAAAATCCAAGTCATGGAGTAGAAAATCTATTTTCTTATATTTTATTTATTTATTTTTATTTTATGTATATGAGTGTAGTGCCTGGATGTATGTAAGTGCATCTGTGTCATGCAATGCCTGCAGAGGTCAGAAGAAGACATGGGATTCACCTGGAATTAGAGCTATAGACAGTTGTTAGCCACCATGTGAGTGCTGGGAATTGAACCTGGATCCTCTGCAAGAATAATCAGTGCTCTTAACCACTGAGCCATCTCTCAAGCCCCAAAAAACTATTTTAAGATTAAGATAATCATCAAAATTTTTCAGTAAGGTGAAATAAAAACCACAAAATCAATAGTTTTTCATTCCCTTTGTTGTGTTTTTAGAGTCAAGTTCACATTGCCTAGCCCAGGTTATCCTAGAACTATGTAGCTTACTATCCTCAAAGTGACAATCCTCCTGCCTCTACCTCAAAAGTGCTGGAATTGCAAGCATGTATCACCACCCCTGGATATATCAATTTTGTTTTATCATGTAATTTCTAAGAATAGCACAAATTACATGTCAAGAAATTAACCTCTCGTAAATTAGATTTTTAAGACTAGGGAGGTGGCTCAGTATGAGTACTTGTTGCACAAGCATGGGGATCTGGGTCTGAATCCCCAGCTCCCATGACAAAAGCTGGACTTTGCTGCCATGTCGGGAACTTCAGTAGGCAGAGTCAAGTGAATCCCAAGAGCTCACTGGCCAGCCACCTTTGCCAAAATAGCAGGCTTCCTGTTCAGTGGAGAGACCCTGTCTCAAAGAACAACAAAGAAAGTCATTCAGTGTCCTACCCTGGCCTCAGTATGCCTGGGCACAGCCATATGCACACTAACTCATTAATTGCCTTAAAAAATCAGATACTTAATGGGGAAATTATAAAGCATTTTTCAGGCTATATTAAGAACATTCTAGTGGTAGAGTGTTCACTTGGTGTGTGTGAGGCCTTGGCTCTAGGTTCAGTTCAATCCCTAGCACTGTAAAAATCAAGGTCTGCAAATAGATAAGTCAGTTTGTAAAAGGAAATATAAACAGTTACATATTTCATAAATAAGACAAGAAGTCAATCAAAAAGAAACATGAAACATTTGATTATCTTTAAATTAATATATCTATATAATTAAAGAAATTGTGAAAAGCTGAGCAGCAAATGACTGGGGGAATATTTTCAGTAATATAGTGAGTAGAGAATATTTATATCACATATATAGAATGCCTACAAATTAATAGAAAAAGACAAAAATAGGAATAAGTAATTCACTTGAGGCAATCCACACGGCTAATAAATTCTTAAAGTGACCACCATATTTTTATTAGAAAGCATGAATTAAGACAAAAGTCACCAAGACACCACTTTTAACTCATTCTAATACCAAAATGTCTAACTCTGAAGATGTGGTTTAACAAGATACTGAGGAAAAAGCATTCAGCTGGTAGGAATGTTGGTATAGATTCTTTGGTACCTGGTAAAAATGGAAAATAGCCACAACTCCAGTTCACTAATTCCATATCTCAGTGCACTCCTTTTTTAGGAGAGACAGCAAGCATGCTCACAGAAGCACTGTTAGCAGCAAGTGAGAACACCTTAATGCCCATCAGTAAGGAAATGAATGACTGGAGTGTCCTTTGTCCATGCAACTGAACACTCAGTGACTGCTAAAAGACTCCAACTTGTTAAGTATCAACAAAAATAGATGTTGAAAGGGGAAAGCAAGTTATGATTGAAACATACTATTGTTATTTCTATATATCAAGCATTTATAAAACAAAATAGTATATATATTTTAATTTGTTTTCTATATGCATAGCAAAAAACATATATGCATATTATATCTGTACACATATGTCTACATGTAGATGTATATTAAACTACAAATATATATATGCTGGAGAGATGAATCCATAGTTAAGAGCACCAGCTGCTCTTGCACAGGACCTGAGTTTGATTCCCAGTGCCCATATGGCAGTTAACAACCATCTGAAACTCCAGTTCCAAGGACTCAACTCCCTCTTTTGGCCTCTGTGGGCACTGCATGACAGGGGTTCACTTACATACATTCAGGTAAAACACACATAAAATAAAATAAATAATTTATTTAAATATATGAATATAGTATATATATATATATATTCATTCCAGAAAGACTAAAAGACAACAAACAATGCCTCAAACACAAAAGGAAAGGGGGGCCTAGGGAATGAGGAAGAATAATCAAGGGGATTGAGTTTGTGTCTATAAAGTACAATTTCGTAATAAACAAATACTGGGAAACCATGAGACAAAACATGAACCCTGTTTAATTTTGAATGCCCCATGATACATCCTTTTATATTACTCTCTGTAATATCATCTCCCCTGAACGGCTCAAAGTGAAGCATAATTTAAGTTTTTTCTCATCAAATGTAAATATGCAGATCAAATGGCCAAAGTGTCTTTTGAATCTTCTCCAGTAATTTTTCTGGATAGGACTGGTTTGATATGGAAAAGAAAATAGAAGAGAGAGTCTGAAAGGCATTGTGGGGAATTCCTGGAGTTCTTTCAGAAAAACCATGCCCAGTGGTGAGTTAGGCCAGCAGGAGAGAGGATGGTAAAACATTACCTGAAGATGCCCACCTTCCAGACTCTCAGAAGCACAGCAGGCAGGACATCTTAGAGAGCAGAGCGGTGTGAATGACACATGAGGTAGAGGCATTGGCTCCCCTTGAGGCTTATGCAGACAACAGCTGTAAGAAATGACTACACTCTTTTTGTGTGAAGGGCTTAAAAGGCAGAAGCTCTAGTAAAGCATGGTAAAGGCAAAGGAGGAAAAGATTAAACCCACCTGTCCTGAAACTTAGTTTGTGCTGTCAGTTTGTGTTAACTTCAATCTCTGACTATCATTCAACATTCAACAGAGCCACTCAAAACTGGAGAGACGTTTGGGCCACTCGTATTTTTCTTAAGGTGTTAGCATATTTAAAAAAAAAAAAAAAGAGCTGGGTGTGGTAGCACATGCCTTTAATTCCAGCACTCACTTGGGCAGCAAAGGCAAGCAGATCTTTGTGAGTTCAAGGTGAGCCCAGTCTACACAGCAAGTTCCAGGACGGCTGGGCTGGCAACAGGGAGACCCTGTCTCAAAAACAAAATCAAAACTAGAAATGACTTCTGTAATTCCAGAACTCAGGAGGACCAGGCAGGAGGACAGTCTGGGCTATGTATCGAGTGAGAACTTATTCCCCCAAACCAAAAATAAGTAAAGAGAAATAATAAAATAGTAGATTTAAAATAATTTGATGGTGTAATATCTATCATGAATATCAATTTTAATATATTTTTAATATAAATTTTAAATAGAATGAAAAGGTTACTACAACACAAATCATAAAAGTATGAATTCATTGTGTACTATGGAAGTCTGTTCCAATTATTGAACAAAATCTATAAAATTCTCTAATGAATCTGAGATTTAAAGCTGTCTGTATGTCTAGTTGTATGTAATGCTTCAGAAGACTAAAACTCAACATACACTTCAGTCTCCGTATGAAGAATGTACCGCGCCAATGACTCCCTTAGTCATCCCTTCCTTCTCTGTTTATCTTCACCTTTTAGCAGTCACCAAGTCGACTGTAGACCACCTACAGACAACCTTGTCATCTAAACTATGTGGCAAGAGGAGAGCGGGCGCCAGGCATGCGTGGGGTGCACGTACGTACACACGGGCAAAGCACACTTACACTTGAAACAAAAATAAATAAAACCTTTTTTACAAAAAGAAGATGAAGAAAACAAGACCAGATTTTGGTTCAACCTGCTGTGGAAAAATGGCATATATTCCAGTCAGCTTGATGGAGAAGACAAGTTCACAGGAAATGCCTTACGTAAGAAATGCAGGAAGATGCCACCTAAGCAGGTAAGGCACTCAGAGCAGATTTGTGCCTGGTCCAAGTACCCTGAACAGGCCTGGCAACTCCTGTAATGATGGGGTCTAGAATGGTTAGGTGGGCGAAACTGTCAGCTAGTCACTATGAAACTCCTGGTTATGCTCTGTTTGCTTGCCTAAAGGCTTTTGTTCTAAGACTTAATGACTGTCACGGCTACACTTGCTTTGAGAAGTTGTTGAAGTGCGTGCCATGTGGGAATAAGCATGTGACCCTTATCCCTGAAAAACCTCCCAATATCAAGCAACCTTTGGCCTAATGTCAGGGGGAGGTGGGTAACAGGGTCTGGTACTTGGAGGATTAATTGGGGGGCGGTGCGGTGCTACGGAATGCGGAAAGAGTGACTGAGGTCCCAGACTAGGGCACCAGAAGTCGGCCAGCTTGACTGCTAAGTGCTGAGGTGGCCTGGCCGTACAGGGACTCACACACAGGTGAAAGAACAACACAGTCCCCAGCATGTGCACGGCCCTTCCAAACAGAGAGACGTGCCCCAGGCCTAGTAGAGGTGCCCCCCACAGAAAACAGTGCTGTGAAAGTACGGCTGGTGTGGGCTAATGTAGGCGTTTGGGTATCCAGTTGATAAGGAGTTGACTTATGATGGTTAATTTCCACTGTCAACAGAATTTGATTTAAAAAAAACAGGTTATCAATAAGACATGCCTTTGATTATGTCTGTAAGGATGTTTCCAGAGAGGTTTAAATTGGGGGGAAGGGGAGGAGTGTTCAACCCTGAATGTGAATCACACCATCCCACGGCTAAGGTCCCTGACTGAAAAACAAAACAAAGCATGGGCATTCCCCTCTCTGCTTGCTGGCTGGATGACTGGCACAAGGACAAAGCTTCTCTCCCTGCCATGCCTTCCCCCTCCATGAGGGCCTGAATTTCTCTAAGCTGTGAAACAAAATAAGCCCTTCTCCACTAGATTGCTTTCTGATAGGTATTTGGTTACAGAAAGGAGTAAAGTACCTGATACAATAATAAAATTCCGACATGTCTGTCTACTGTGTGTGAGAAGACAGACGATCTAGCTGAGAGATCTTCATGGCCACTTTAGCAGGTTTTCTTTTATCTGGATTCCCAGAATGATACAGTCTGTGTAAGAGAGACTGGAACCGAAAGGCCTTGGGCATTCCATTCCCGGGAGATAATTTATGCAAGTTTTAACAAAGAGGAAGAAAATAAAAGTACAAGGTCCTCTTCAGTCTCTACCTTTTTCAGGGCCAAGAAAGTCTTTTTTTGATTTCTCTTGTGCTCTCTTCCTGATGCAGCAGAGGACAGGGAGAGCTGCCAGTCACCTCAAGTCATGTCCACAGGACTTTGAGGATCCTCTTTAGTTAGCTTCACTTGGGAAGATGGCAGATGCTAAGGAAACTAAGAAGTAAAAGAAGATTCTAGAAGAAACTTCATCTGTAAATGGGGAGTCAATGTGGATTATAATTTAACATAATCTAAAACAATAAAAAGAGACTAATCAAACGAAACCCAATGCAAGAACAAAAGCAAATGATATAAATTAGTTTAAACCCTAGCAAAACAAAACAAAACAAACAAACAAACAAAAAACAGCTTTTCATCCCCTTAATACACAGGTTCTGAACAACAGCAAGTTATTTTTGCATAGGAATTTAGGAGTGGGAGAGATGACTCAGCGGTTAAGACTACCGACTGCTCTTATAGAAGACTCACGTTCAAATCCAGCACGAACATGGCAGCTAACAATCATCCATAGTTCCAGTTCCAGGGGCTCCAACTCCCTGGTCTGACCTTCTCAGGCACTACATGGCACAGGTACACTTACATACAAGCAGGAAACACACTCATGTACATAAACTAATGATAATAATAATAAAAGAGTTAGTTTAAGTGTTTTTCAGAAATCCCCCAGCACTGGAATGTCTTCCTTTGGGTCATTGTGGCTTGTTGTCAGCATGCCCAACCCCATGCAGATTAAACAGTGTGGGAGCATTTGAGGGTGACTCCCACGAGTCTACTTATTTCTAATTTTTATCAAATCTCAAGGGAAAATTAATATTAAGTGCAATGATAATAAAAGCTTTAATTTTTTTCCTAAGACAATGTTTCTTTTAATAAGAAACAGCCACCAAATCCCTTGTGTAGCAGGGCGTGGTGGTGTGCACCTTTAGTCCCAGCACTTGTGGGGGGAGGGGTAGAGGCAGATCTCTGTTGAGATCAAGGTCAGCCAATTCTACAAAGCGAGTTCCAAAAACGAAAGCAAAAAAGAAATTCCTTGTTTAAAACTTCACGATATCAACTGAATTTTTACCAGGTCATGAAATTATTCCTATTGAGTCATCAAGACGATGTGTTATTTTTCAATCATTGAGTTCCAAAGATTCTTGTGGAAATTCTACATGTTAACATTCTCTCCAAAAGTGATTATGAGCTGGGCATGGTGGCACAGGCCTGTAACCCCAGCACATTGACAGGCTGGGCAGGAGGATCATTAGTTTGAGGCCAACTAAACTAATTTTAGGTCAATGTTTGAGGCCAAACATTTACAAGACCCTGTTCCCCTGCCTGAAAAAAACATACACTTTTATTTCTTCTACTGCAGATCTTCTCGTCTGCACCTTCCAGTGTCAAATTCAACTATTAGACTATAATACAACCATGATAGCATACTACCTAGGAATAATTTTCATTCTCTGTTCTCTCCCATGTCTTTATCTTTTTATATAAACTCTTAAACATACTTTTTCAAGAATCTCTTCATAGATTCTAATGCCATTGTATGCATTGCTTCTAATACAGAATGTAATTATTAATAATCTGTATTTGGTTATATGTCTTTCTGAAAGTTAATGCTTATTATAAAATGCTTTGGAATATTAAAACTTGATGAGTAGAAAATTACAAAATAAGAACAGATATATTAGTTAACCTCTTCATCACTGTGTCAAATATCTGATAGAAACAGTCTTCTGAGGAAGCATTTGTGTTAGCTCACCGTGGCAGAGGTTTCTCTTTGTGACTGGATGCCTCCATTGTTACTGGGTCTGTGGGGAGGCAGAGCATAATGGCAGAAAGGCAAGGTGAAGCAGAGAATTCCAGAGAGGGGCCTGCAGAAGCCACCCTTCAATGGCACGTCACATAATGACTGAACCAACTAATCTTTCAGTACATGAGCCTTTTATGGGTGGCAGGGGGAACTGTAACAGCAGAAGAGAACATATATTACACATGTGAGACAATATTCAAGGAAATGCAAAATAGCTTGTAATATTTTTTTCTTCTGTGAGAAGTTACCAAAAAGACTTAAATATGTTGTGCCTTATGAAATGAAGCAGACATACTCAAAACTTTTGTGTAAGATTAAAGACAATTATCATCACACTTTGAAAAATTTTTTTTTCAAAAACTATATATATCACATCAGAAGCATCCAGGATGGAAGCACTCTACAACAGAGTTGCACTCCCAACCCATAATCCCTATTTTCATGGGCTGCAAAGTGAGGCTCAAAAACTTTCTACTTCACAGTATCATGCAAATTTAAAAAAATTTTTTTAAATGGGGAAAGCTGAAACAGACTAACTGGTTGGAAGATTTCTGTAGTTCACTCTGTAGCAGAAGTCCAACGTCATGATTACCCGCAAAGCTCACCAATAGTGTTAAACATTTTGTCTGTTTCCAAAATATCCTCACACTGTTGTGAAAAAGAGTCAGGAACAAGACAGTTTCTGAGTTGGCTGGAGATATGACGGACATCGGGGATGAGAAGACAGAGGAAGTTCAGTGCACAGACGGTGGCTTTCAGGGAAGTCATTTCCCCATTTCTGCCCATTTTGCTAGGAAGTGAGTGATGTTCTGCATCCAAAGGCAGAATGAGACCAAATGAGGCTGGAGAAGATAGTTTCCCTTCATTTGAGAGTAGAAAAATCTTGGGTGTCCTCCACAAAGTGTCCAAACTTTAGGCCTTTATTGGTCTTCTAAGCCTTACACGTACTGCATGTACTCTGGCTGTGTTCTGATTTGTTCCTTGTCTAAGGACCTATAGAGATGTGTTATTCTTTTCATGTCTCCCAGAGTAATGTTGACTTGCTTCGGTTGACACAGGGTTGGTTTGAAACAAACAAACTGGCAAACAGAAGGGTAAAGGGGAAATGCAACAAATGAAAACGGAGAATTAGCTGGACTATATAGAATTTAAAGAATTTTTCCTTCTTCCCTTCCTCCCTCCCTCCTTCTCCACACTTAACTTTTTCACATTCTATAAATGTGGTGAGTACTGTGCTGGTTAGTGGAGAGTTAAAAATAAATGGAAGGCAAGATTTTTCTTCTGATTTACTAACAGTTAAGCCAAGAAATGCTGTCACTGTGGAAGTTCATAAAACACCAGGCCTGGATCCATTCTCTAGATTTAGTCCTAGGTATGGCAAGTCCCATTTCAGTTCACTGTAGTCTGAATCTGATTGAGCTTCTCCTTGACCTATATTCCACCTAACATTTTTCTGTGGCATTTCTGTAAGCTGTTCAACAATGTACATGCATTAGTCTTAGCTGCCACCAGGTGGTGTCTGACACCAGAGTCCATAGTTGACACACATTACTTATTTAAAATAAATTTATAGTAGCTTCATTTGCTTTCCTTATAAAAGTATATCCTTAATATATGTTTTTAACTATACCCTGATCATTATATTCTTCACTATCACAGCTAAAATTTGTACCTGATTTTATCATGAGCAAGATGTGCTCAGATTATTTCAAAGTATTTTAAATTTTATTTTATGTGTATGAATGTTTTGCCTACATGTATATGAGTGCACCATGTGTGTAATGCCTACAGAGGCCAGAAGAGGGCTTTGGATCTCCTGTAACTGGAGTCACAGAGGGTTGTTAGCTGCCATGTAGGTGCTGGGAATTGAACTAGGGTCCTCTGGAAGAACAGTCAGTGCTCTTAACTTCTCAGTCATCTCTCCAGCCCCACATTATTGATTTACTTCTTAATTATATTTATTTGGGAAGTGAGGCGCACACACATTCCATGGTGTACACATGGAAGTCAGAGAACAGGTTGTGAGAACTGGTTCTGTTCTACCACAGTGTGTTCCAGGGATTGAACTCAGGTCATCAGACTTGGTGACAAGTGCCTTCATCCTCTAAGCCATCTTGCCAGCCCCATGTTAGCATGTCTTTTGATGTCTCTGATAGTTCCTTGAGATCAGTGTAGTATTTTTAGTCATCACACCTTATAGGTAGATAGACAGAAAGACTAGGTGAGGTCATGCAAGTGCTAGGCAGCAGAATAGGAATGCAAGGTTGGTTCTCTGATTTTAACAGATTTTTAGCACTGTGATGCCTAAGTGGACAGAAGGAACACCCAAGTGCACATCCTAGAGACACTGGCTTAAAGCCAGCGCACTTCAGTCCTGACTTCTCTGTCACCCTCCTTGCTGTTCTTACCATGCTGTTGGAGTTTATGTCCTAGGTGTGTGTTCTAGTTTGCCCTCAACTGCTGTGACAAAATACTCTGTGACAAAACACAAAGCCAACTTGGGAAGGAAAGGGTTTATTTGGCTTATATCTCCTGGGTTCCAGCTCATTGCTGAGGGAGGCCCAGGTAGGAACTCGGGCAGGAACACGGAGGCAGGAACTGAAACATGGAAGAGCACTGCTTGCTGGCTTGCTTCCCTGGTCCATGCTCAGCTTGCTTTCTTACACAATGCAAACAATCTTCCCAGGGGTGGCCCCACCCACAGTGGCTGGGCCCTCCCACATCAGTCAACAATCAAGAAAATACCCCACAGACATGGCTACAGGCCAGTCCAATGAAGGCAATCTCCCAACTGAGGCACCTTCAACCATGTGTCAAGTTGACAACTAAAGCTATTGAGCACAGTGTGACATTCATATTGTCCGAGCATTCTGTGGCTGAAGCCCATATAGCATTCACCTGCCTGCTCAGAGCTTCTGCAGGGGATGCTCTTTCTTTGTTGTTTTTATTTTATACAATGAGAGGCTGACCCTTGTTTTATCTCCCATGAACGAGAGCCCTTATGCATGACAAACATCTAAAAATGAGGTGTTAGTATATGAGTGTTTCTTTCTTGGTGAAGGAAAAAAAAAAAAAACAGCACTACCCTGGTAACCAGGTTGTTGCAGTCTCTCAGGAAGCTGTCATTATTAAAAGCTAAAATATGTCTTTTACTTCTTAAAGGATCCAAACAGTTTTTTTTCCTTATAAGTAATTTAATTATACTTTGAAAATAAAAATGTTAAACAATTAAAATAGGACTTTCTCATGACCATCTATTCATGGACTAACACACGGAAGCCAGTAAGCCCGTGAGACTATACGCGCTACAGGAAGGGAGATGAAAATGCTTAGATTCCTTCTAGGTCTCTCTGAGACTAGAGAGGGAGAAAGGCATGACCAGGCTGAACCAATCATATAAGTTCCCGTTTTACCTTCTTTTCATTTCTCCTTTATAGTAATGTAGGGAAGGATATTATATTTTATAAAAAGATTATTTTAATTTCCTCTCAGGAGAGTTCTAGTGGCAGTCTAAACCACTTGGTATAAAGAGGCTGGAGAGATGGCTCAGCAGTTAGCATTTGCTTCTCTGGCAGAGGATTCAAGTTCAGCTCGAAGTACCCAGGTAGAGTCTCACACAATGGCTTATAACTCCAGTTCCAGGGGATCTGACTCCTTTGAATATCACAGGCACCTACAGTCACATGCACATACCCACATGCAGATCCATACACATAATTAAAAACAATAAAAATAAATCTTAATTTAAAAACTACATGGCATGGAAATGGGTTAGTTTAATAGGGTCACAAACCAAGGCCTAAAAGTCTCTTAATTTCACATAATCTACTAGTTTCACCCTCCCTCCTCCCCACTACCTGTTGATTAGTAAAGATCTACCCATCCTGGATATTTATGCAGGTAAAAGATTTTAAAATTAATTCAAAACCTGTTTAAAATTATCTGAGTCTAGAATTGGACTCTGTTTTATCTGTGAAGTTAAAATATTTTGAACTTTTAGAGGGAAATTAGGATCTGAAATGAAATTTAGAATGCTACTTATTTTTTCTTAACTAATACATTTTTTCTTCTTGGTACATACATAAGTATCTTTAGAAATGGCTCTGTCCTTGCCAAAATCAACATCATGGGTTGATACTGGTTGAAATTTTAAGGGTCCGCCCACATCAAATGCCAGTGAAGGGAGGCATTTAAAACTGTCAGCTGCACCTGCAAAGTGGCTCAGCAGGTAAGGGTACTTGCTGCCAAGCCTGATGACCTGAATTTGCTCCCTGAAACCCACGTGGTAGAAGGAGAGAACTGATTCCTGTAGGTTGTCCTCTGACCTCCATGCTATGGCAAGCCTGCGCGCGCACACATACACACACACACACACACACACGCACACACACTAAACAAACAAATAGAGGCAGATGGATCTCTGGGAGATTGAGGCCAGCTTGGTCTCCATAGCAAATTCCAGACCAACTAGGGAGACCTTGTCTCAAAAAAACAAAAGAATAAATGAATAAAAAGTAAATAAATAAAAATAAGTAATTAAACAATTGGAGTGACTCAACTCATAGTGTCTTCTTAATGACCACATAAAGATAAAATCTTTGCTTCATAGCTGCATATTTTCAAGGATTGCATGAGACCTGAAAAAG
The DNA here is from genome assembly GCA_035773235.1 of Eospalax fontanierii. Taxonomy (NCBI): domain Eukaryota; kingdom Metazoa; phylum Chordata; class Mammalia; order Rodentia; family Spalacidae; genus Eospalax; species Eospalax fontanierii. The sequence goes on along the minus strand of CM069530.1, from coordinate 62,943,841 downwards.
AGAAAGCACCACTATGATCTGTTTTTCCCTTATGGTCCATCAAGCTCCAGTTGTAGAACTTTTGAGCAGTAAGTACTTGGCATCAAATTCAGAATATACAGAGGCTCCCTTAGACATAGGATTCTCCTCGCTAGCTTGTGCACAGATGAGGCCTGGCCCTCGGCAGCCCTGTTTTCTCCCTATCTGTTTTTTGAATGATGACAATGAGGATAAAATTTCAGGGAGGAGTTTTATGTACTTATTTTTATATTTATCATTGACATATAACAATCGTATCTATTTACAGGGTACAATGTGTTGGTCGGACTCATATATACTTTGTGTGACAATAAAATTATAGCATATTGATCACCTTATGTGGGGTTTCAATGAGAATGTCCCCCATAGGCTTTTAGTATTTGGACATTTTCCCCCGGTTGATGGTGCTGCTTTAGGAGGTCTTAGAAAGTGTGGCCGTGTTGGAGGAAGCACGTCGCTGGGGGTGGGCTTAGAGAGTTCTTAAGCCTTTCTGGATGTCCTGTCGCTCTCGGCTTCCTCTGCCGCTCGAAGATTGAGCACTCCTCTACTCCCGCCACCTCTGCCGCCACGCCTCCCCGCCATGATGGACTCCTGCCCCTTTGGACCGTAAGCTAAATAAACTCTTCCTGTTATAAGTTTCCTTGGTCAGTGTTTCTATCACAGCAACAGAAAAGTGACTAATACACTGCAAGTTTTAAAATTTTACTCATTTTTATGGAGCTGAGTGCTTTCCCTAAGTCCACCCAGGCATGCAATGCCCATGGAGGCCAGAAGAGGGTGTCAGATGGTTATTAGCTGCCACGTAGGCTCTGGAAACCAAATCTTGGTTCTCTACAAGAGCAGCAGTCCTCATAACCGTGATCCATCTCTCCAGCCGCCATCTTAATGTTTTTTAACACTTCTTTATGGTAAGAACATTTGAAACCCCCCTTTCCGTGTATCTGAACTATATAGTAGCTGGGTGTATGGAAGTCTATAATCCCAGCTTCTGGGAGGCAGAGGCAGGTGGCAGTTCCGGGCTAGCTGTGTCTATGTAGCAAGTTCCAGGCCAGCCAGAACTACATAGTGAGACTCTGTTTCTAAAAAGAAACAAACAAAAAACTGTAGAGTGCATGTTATTGACTATGGCATCAACAAGCAGACACACAGGTCACTGGTTATCATATTTTGCTGGTGGCCCTTGGCTGATGGTGCTTTTGCTGGAGACCTAAGTGTGTCAGGAAAAAAAAATGCCTTTCAAACTGTCTACAGGGTCAGAAGCTGAGATTTTCTGCTACATAAATAAAAAGGGAGTTTCAGTTTTGAAGGAGGCTCACTTTTCCTCACTTTAAAATCATACGAATTCCATGCTTTCTAAAATCAACAGCTAATAAAGTCAAAACTTTATCAGTTCAAGAATTCTTGACAAAAGATCCATAGGACTGTCATAAAACATTCTGGAGATTGTAATCAAGATGAGATAACACAGATGACAATGAAGCATGCTGTGCCACATGTTATGCAATAGCAGAAAGTATAACTGATTACAAATCCACAAACAATACAATATATACACTGTAAAGCTGCATTCCCATATTTTAATAGCTACTCATTGAAAAACCTGGAAAAGAATAGAAAAACCCAGGCAATTTATCAGAATATTAATTAAGAACTGTTCATTTATTTATATTTAATTGTTAGCCGGTACAAGTAATAGGATTCATTGTGACTTTCCTATTTATTTTTATTTTATGTGTTCTGCCTGTGTGTAGGTAAATGCATCTGTGTCATACAATGCCTACAGTTACTAACTGTTGTTAGCCACCATGTGGGGGCCTGGGAACTAAACCCAGGTCCTCTGCAAGAGCAGTCAGTGTTCTTAACCACTGAGCCATCTCTCTAGTCCCTCATTATGACTTTTCATACATACATATAATATACTTATATTGTATTCATTCCTAAGACATGAACTTTTTCCTGTTGAATTTGGATCAACTAAAATACAACCTGAGCAATAAGAGAGAAGTTTCCTGACTTTTGCTTTTTAAAAAACTGCCTCCTGGATATGCTGGAACTATTTGTTCAAAGTGTGATTTGGCCAAGATGTGAGACACTGAAGAGCTTTGAAGAACCCTTCTAGGACTCAAGCGTCAATGATTATTCTATTTTTTAAGATAGTTGAGTTACTTAGCACCCTTTTTTCTTTATCTCTCTCTTTTTAAAAAAAATGCTGCTCAGAAAGCAGCCTGATGCTCTGTCTCCTTGCTTTGTAGTCCCCAACTCCCCCCAACCACCACTCTTTCTTTTTTTTGTCCTTTTTGTTGACCTCAGGGATGTTTCTCAGCTTCTATGACTGCTGTGCAAAGGTGCCTTTCTCCTTATGAGGACTATCTGAGCCTTGATGTGGAACAGGTAGTTCTCTTCCAGGAATTCAGTCCCAGCAAGGCCTTGTTTTCTTGATTCACACATTGACTCAAACATGCATTATGCATGGTATTCTGGGAATGCTGGAAAACCCTGAGACAAGTCTGCCCCACTTTCTGACCCTAAGAAGCTTATATAATGTAGCTTATATAATGTGTGTGTGTGTGTGTGTGTGTGTGTGTGTGTGTGTGTGTGTTGGCTTCCTTTCTCATTGCTTTGATAAACTATTTAACAGGAGCAAGTTGAGGAAGGGATTCTTTGAGGCTCATAGGAAGCAGTCCATCATGGCGTAGAAGACATAGCAGCAGGAGCTTACATATAACGTGGTAGATAAGAGAGAGAAGTGATATCACTCCTAAGGCCCACCCCTAACAAGCTACTTCTGCTAACTAGTGGGGCCACCAGTGCCAGCAGCCTGGGACCAAGTGTTCAAACACACGAGCCTGTAGGAAATTTCACATTCAAATCACAGGGGAAACAGCCTGTACCCAATGCTACAAACCTGCATCATCCAAACGAAGAGCCAGGAGCTAACTTATTGAGCTTTTCAAATGTGGCCAAGTCCAGACTCAGGAAGGCAAGTACCACAGGTTTTCTCTAAGAGGCAACAACAGTTTCACGGCACTCAACAGACAGAGGCAGGGGGAGCTCTGGCTGTTCTTGAAGAGGACCCGGATTCGATTCCCGGCACCCTCATAATGGCTAATAAGTGTCTGTAACTCCAGTTCCAGCGGAATCTGACACCCTCTCTGACTTCTGTGTAGTTTTGTCTTTTTTTTTTTTTTCCAGAAGGTTTTGTTGTTTTTTCTTTTTCCAAAGAATTCTAATACCAGCAAAATGGAACATTCTTTTGAAAAAAACATTTTAAGTTATTCTCTGACGATTTCATAAAATGTATTTTGAACATCATAATCAGCTGTCCTCACAGATCCATCCCCCTTCCTTTTGGCCTCATTTTTTTAATTCCATCGAGTCCAATCTATGTTGCTCATACATTCTTAGGTCTGGCTCCATCCACTCGAGCATGGTTGACCTACCAAGTGCTGTACCCTTAAAGAAAACAGACTCTTCCCAACCTGGAAGCTAGTAATTACTCTCGGGTGGGGATGGGAGTTCATGCCTATCTCCCCTTCCATGCTGGGATTCTGTCTGGCTTGAGCTTACACAGGTCTTGTGCATGCTGTCACAGCCACTATGAGTTTATATGTGCAACTGCCTCTTGTGTCAGGAAAGAACTGTTTTGTTGCCATTAATCACCACCTCTGACTCTTGCAATCCTCACATCCTTCTTCCAAGATGATCCTTAAGCCTTTGGGGGGTGGCGTTATAGATGTTCCATTCAGGGCTGAGAATTTACAATCTCTTATTCTCTGTGTGTTGATCAGCTGTGGGTCTCTGTGCTAGTCAATGTCTACTGCAAAAAGACAGTCTACTTCTCTGATGAAGTGTGAGAGATGTACTAAGCTATGGGAATAAGGATAAGCCATTAGATATTGGATTAATACTATGTCCATTTGGCAGAATAACAGCAAGAGATTCTCTACAAGGACTTATTACCTTTCTAGTCATAGGTTCTTGTCCCCAATAATAGTGTGAGGTATGGGTCCCCTCTTGTGATTTGGGCTCTAAATCCAATTGTAAAGTATTTGGTTACTCGAATGACACTGCACTGTTACTCCAGTGGGCATGTCTTCCCAGGCTTGCAGAGTTCACAGCTAGGTAAAACTGATGATTACTTTCTCTTTCAGTAACATTCATAGCACCTTCCAGCTTATGAAAGCCAGCCAGTAAGGATAGTTTCTAGGTCAGCACCAGTTTGATGTCTCTGTATGCTATGACTCAAGAATATGGTGTCTTCAGCAATAGGATCTTACTGTCAAGTTCTGGAAAGTAATCAAGAGCAATGGCAATATCCTGTGATGTTTGTCGGGGAGGGGAGGGTCTTTGGGACTCCTGGTCAACAAGGCCAAAAGAGGTAACCCGTTCCCGGTGTAGGCTTTTTATCTTTTAGCCTATCATGTTTAGTGGGGGACTTGCCACTCCATTATAGAGTAACTGCATTTAAACATTTTTTTAATATAGGTATATCTTTTAGGACACATCTACAGTAATAGGTTTCCATATGACTTCTTCAAAACATCTTTAGTGTTAATTATCGCTCTGTAACCCCTCCTCCACCCTGCCCTGTTAGCCCCCTCCCATTTAACCTTTCCTCCTTTCTCTCTTTATACCACTATATTCCATTTTCCCTCACTCGAACCCCCCCCTTATTAATTTCTTGACCTCTGTGGCTATTCCAAATGAAGTGCACATATCTAAGGATTCAAAACTAACATTCACAAACAAAAGAACACTAGAGATGTTTGTCTTTCTGGGTCTGTGTTACCTCACTCTAATGTCCAGCTCTGTTCATTTATCTGCAAATTTCATAATTTTGTTTTTCTTAACAGATGAATAAATATGTTGTATGGCAAAGGCAGCCGGTAAAATGGGGAAAAAGTCTTTATCAGTTATTCATCTGACAAGGTTGTGGCCCAGAGTATACAAAGAACTCAGAAAGCTAAATATTATGAATAAAAAAAAAAAACCCTAATTTTAAAATGGGGCATGGAACTAAACATAGAGTTCTTAAAAGATGAAATAAAAATGCCTAAGAAACATGTTTCACATGTTCAATATCCTTAGCTGATAGGAAACTGAAATTGAAAATACTTTGAGATTTCATCTTAACCCAGTCAGAATGACTAAAACAAACAAACAAACCACAATAACAAAAAGATGAAAAATGCTGGCGTGGATGTGGGGAAAGGAGAGTTAGAGTGTAAACCGGTGCAGCCGCTATGGAATTCAGTGAAGGCAACTTAAAAAGCTAGAAAGAGATCTACTACATGATCCAGTTACATCAGTAGCTCTTCGGTATAGTCCCACAGGAGTCTACATCCTGCTATGAAGCTACTGCTCATCCATGTTGGTTACTGCTCTATTCACAACAGTCGGGAAATAGAAGCAGCCTAGATGTCCGTCAACAGATGAATGAATCATGAAAGTGTAGCACACACACAATGGGATATTATTCAGCTGTCTTGTGGTTTTTATTTTATTTTTTGAAACAGGGTCTCTCTGTACAGTCCAAGCTTGTCTGGAATTCATAATGTTGTAAAAGCTAGCCTCAAGTTCATAGTGATCCTCCCGTTTCAGTTTCACAAGTGCCAAAATTACAGACATGTGCCACAATGCCTGGCTCTGTGGCAATTTAGAAGAGACTAGGTGAGTACTTTCTTGTGTGTAGTGGGTCTGGTAAAGAAAGGCATGGTTAGTAGAAAACTACCTAAAAAGAGATGACATTTGAGCTAAGTTTTAAGAAGTTCAAGGGTGAGTAACATTAGACATTCAATGGTGGAACCTCAGTCAACTGTATGAGGCAATGTCATGCAACGGGCAAGGCACCATCTTTGAATGACAGATGATCTCTTCTCATAAATAAGTATAAAATTCAGAACAAAATAAATCACTAAATACATAGTATCTAATTTCCTGGCATACAGGGTATGATGAAGGTTAAAAGATGAATTATAGGAATAGCGTTTGAAATAGAAAATGTCCTTGCTACTATGCCGGACATACCACCATTAAAGTCTTGTTTCTTTACATGGTTGCCTATAAAATGCTTGCTTGTAATCTGAGTAAATGCCAAATTCTATATAATATCTATTCAGGAACAGAAAACAAGTGTATTTCTCAGTTGACTTTTACTGTCTTTATAACTGACTTATATTTTATACATTTTAAGTGATGAAGGGGAAATTTTGAAGCAAAAATGGGTCTTTTCCTGTTTCAGTCCTTTAATTATTAGAAAACATTCATGGTCTATATTCATCTATAGTAAAATTATGGATGCCTCTAGAAACTGAAGCAAATTCTGAAAATAATGCTGTTACAGTTTCCTTCATGATGCAACACAAACTTGGCATATCCCCATGTTCCCATTAAAGCAGTTTTGCTTTACAAAAGAGCTTTATGACACCTGATACCTTCCTGAAATATTCCAGAAACAACATTAGATCAGCATGTAATAGATTACTTGGAGGGCACTGACTGGAGGAGCAATCTTACTTCACACTGAAGTCAGCTTTTGTTAGAGACTTGGGCTTACTACAGAGGGTAGGCTGAAAATTGTGTGAGTCTCAGATATGACTGTGGCCCCCACAAATAGCTTGTGTCTCCCATCCTGAAGTTCTGCCTGAAGGAATTTTACAAGAATTTATCATAGAGGAGAAAAATAAAATCTACTTAAGACAATTAATTCAAACCCCAAATTTAATCCCTGTAGCTTCCAACTCGGGTTCTCATATATTTCAACTTTCCTTCACCAGATTATCTGCTAAGATAACCAGGTAAGGACATTTATTGAGAACTCTCACTTACCTGAAAGTTTTGCTTAGTAGTTGTTCTTTTGTTGTTCTACAACATCTGGCATAATTGAGCAACTTATTGCTATGTGAAGCATTATATTTTCTTCTAATCTTCATAGTACCACCATGTATTAGCAATGATTATCAACTATGTATTGTTGCAAAAGAACTTAAGGCTCACAAGAATGAAAATCAGCTGTTATCTCCGATGGTTTCTTTAGGTCAGGAGTTCAGACAGAACATAGCATAGTTCATTTCAGAGACAGGGCAGGCAGACTTGTAGACTGGACTCTGGAATCAGAAGGTTCATTCACTTGCATATCTGGCTGTGAATGCCACCACCCACTAGTGGCACACTACACGTGGTCTCTTCATATGGGAAGGGCTTCTTTACAACATGGTGACTGGGTTCCTAAAGCAAGTGTTGAGAAAGTGCACATTTCAATGTCTATTGCCTCCTATGACTTAGCTGGAAGTCATATCACTTCTCCTAGATTCTTATGGTTGAAACTACTTAAAAATTCAGCCTAGATTCAAGAGAAAGGAATAGAGACCTATCCTTTGATAAAATAACATCAGTGTCACTTCATGAGAATAGTATGTGAGAAGGAATTTTTATTGGTGCAGCCTGTTTTTTGAAAACACAGTCTGTTATACACCTATACATATTTTATTTATTTTTACTGAATTTTATACATTTCATGCAACAGTTCTTAATCCAATTCAGAGCCCCTCCCCTACCCAACCCTATGCTATCTAGATCAGCTAGAATTTAGCCTGGCTCTCTAAAGTTGACTCTGAAAGGGTTATGAACATTTATCTTTATCTTTTCTAACAAAGCACAATAACTGACTGGCTGGCTGAATGACTGGGTAACTAATAAACCACAGGACTATACAGGAGGAAATGCAGATGAACAATACAAGAATTTACATGTGTGTTAGGGAGAAGACTCAGTTATAAAAGTGCCTGCTGAGGAAACATAAGGATCTGAGATTGAATCTAGAGAACCCTTGTAAAAATTGGACGTAGCAGTGTGGTGCCTATAACCCCAGCCTAAGGAGGTGGAGGGGGAAGCTTATAAAAAGATAGATTCTTGAAACTCATTGGCCAGCCAAATTAACGACCTAAAATAATGAGGTTCAGAGAGATTCTGTCTCAAAAAATAAAGGTGGAAAATAATCAAGGAAAGATGCTTTGATGTCTACCTTGGGCCTGCACACACGTGCACTCACAGAGAGAATCTATATACCAAACATAAACTCTAACTTCTGAGATAGTGAATACTTTATATTTTTTTTATCAACACAGAGGGTAGACATTCACTGATCTAATTCAAAGACTAGTGAGACAGTTTCCCCAATATTGATGACCTCATTATTTCTCCTAATACAATGGGTGGATATTCACTAATATTGCTCAAAGAAGGTTTTCCAGAACTGAAGTACTAACCCAAAGAGAAAATTCTCCTTTTGCTCATAGTTTCAGACTGTAAAGCAAGTTTTCCCAGGCTCCTCTATCTGATCATTAAAGCCGCATTGAGTCTTAGTTTCAAGGCTGCTTACAGGAAAATCTCCTTTCTGTTAGAAGCACATATGAAATATACTGTCTCTTCTATCAAAGAGTTGAATGAAACAAAGGAAGTTTCAACTTTATAGTGTTAAATAGAGGTTTCAGCATCACTGCAATCAGCTTCTCCTTATAAAAAAGTTGGGGTTTGAGTTTGCTTTTCCATGACCCATAAAACATAAAGAAATTTGTAAAGATGCCATCTGGCAAAAATCCTTCCTCAAGCCAACATTTGTCTAAGACCAAAGTATGAGCTCAAGGTTGCATCCCATTCTAAAAATTACACTTTGCTTATCAACTGTGCTACTTTAAGTTAGCCAGTTGCATAAGAATGTGAGGCCTAGCTCTAACAGGTATGCTTACCTGCTTGGTCAGTGGTTGCAAACTCTTTTGCAGAAGTTAAGCTTTTTGCTTTGCTGAAGTACTCTGGGATGGTGTGAGATCCTGAGAGACAACCACCTCCATTTCTAACACGACAAGCTGCTAGATGAGAGGGTACAGGTGCATTTACACTCCACTGCTGGTTGTTCCCATCGGGTATTAGGATCATAACAGGTTAACTTGTACTAATGAGGAGAAGGAGAAAGAAATGGGGAGAAAGAAAGAAAAGGCGCAGGAAGAGAGAAATATATTGTTTCCAGTAAGTGCTGGGCACTACGCTGAATAATTTTATTCAGTTCTTCCAGCAATTGTGTGAAGTAGATAGTACTATTATATAATATATGTATATATTCCAGTTTTTCAAAAGAGGAAATTCAAGTTCAAGTATGTAAAGTTGCCCTCGGACACATAGCTTGTTAACAGGTAAAGCTGGACTTTTTATCCAAGCATTCTTATTATAGTCTAGCTCCTAAATGTCTCCCCAAACCCATGTGCTAAGGGAGTTAATAGAAGAAAGATCTTTGGGGCCATACCCTTGAGGAGGATATTGGGGCACTGGTATCTTTCCTTCTGAAATCAGTTGCTTTCTCTTTTTGGTTGTGATAAGATATACAAAGAGCAACTTAAATGTGTAAAGGTATATTTTGGCTTGCAGTTTAAGTAGCTATTATTTACCATAATGGGGAAACCTGAAGGTAAGAGTGCAGCCTGGTCAGAAGGCAGGGAGAGATGAATGCTGTGCTCAGCTTGCTTTCTCCTTTTTATTTAGTCCATCCCATGGCATGGTGCTTCCCCCTTCAGAGATGATTTTCTTTCCTCAGTTAACACTCTCTAGAAACACTCTTAAAGTCATAGCCAGAGATGTGTTTCCATGATTATTCCAAATCCAATCAAGTTAACAGTAAAGATTAACCATCACAGGGTGACGCCCTTTGTCAGCTGGACCCTCAACATGTCAGTTTAAATCATAGGATCCCATTCAGAGCCAATCAAGCCACATTTTCATCTCATATGCAAAATGCATTTAGCTCATCTCTGACATTCCATAGTTTTTGACCAAACTCTTCAAAAGTTCAAGATCTCTTCTGTGATCCTCTATAAAACCAGAAAGCAGGCTGACTTGCAATGGCACAGGATAAATATTCTCCTTCTAAATATCTATCCACAAAAAAATAACAAGGAAAGACAGGGCCAAAGTCTTGGCCAAAGTTTGCCAAAATCCAGTAGGGCAAACACCAAGTCCTGTAACTTCATGTCTGGTGTCTAAGCTTATGATAGAGTAATCTGTGCTTGAGGGGGCTGGAAAGATGGATCAGTGGTCAAGACTACTAGCTGCTCTTTCAGAGGACCGCAGTTTGACTTCTAGCACTTACATGGCACATAACAACTGTCTGTGACTCCAGTTCCAGGTGATCTGATTCCCTTTTCTGACCTCTGCTGGCACTGGAGGACACGGGTGCTCCTACCTACATGCAGACAGTACACTCATGCACATAAAATAGTAAAATAAAATATTTTTTAAAAGAATGAGCTGTGCTTGAAAGGCCTTGGGCAGCCCTGTTCTTCCATCTCTGCTGCTTACAGAGTGTGTGATCTTCGTCTCAGGCTCCGCTTTGTGCCTGCAGCTTTCCTCAGTGGCTACCCAGGGCCTAGCATCTCCACCCTCCTTTGAGTCTCTATTGGAACGTAAGCTTCACTTTCCCAGTCTCATGCAATGGCCTCTCCAAGCCAGCTCTGCCACACATTGCCTGGGCGCAACTGCTTCCTGCAATCTTTCAAGTTCTGGTGACCCCTTCTTCCTCTTTCATTTCACGTTTGCAAAAGCAGCACCACACAGACAATACTGACAAGTTCTGCTGTCAGCTTGAGATGTAGTCTGCCCTGCCCCCGCCTCCCACCACAGCTGTGGTGGCTTGTGTGCCTTGGCTGAAACTCAGAAAATACATTCATAGGCAGCTGTTTTTGAGCATGGAACACCTTCAGTAGTTTTCTCAGTTCAGACTTTCTCCTTTCAAATGAATTTGCATTTTTACACGTTGGAGCCTTTGATGAGAGGGATCCTGCCCTCTGGACATCAATCCTATTGTCCCAGCGCAGAGCATGAGGCCTGTCTTTAATAATGCAGCTGTCTTTGTTACAACCGCTTTCTCTACATCTGCTTTGTCTGCAGCTTTGCTCCTCTCCTCACCAAACCGCATTCTTTTCTGTTTGCCTTGATTATTACTCTCTCTTGAGGCAGATCTGGATGAGAACCATAAGCCGTAGCAATAACACTCTGTGAATGCTAGTCTGTCTTGAAGTTTCCTCCCCCACCCCAACTTGTCTATTACTTCAAAAACATTATTTATTTTTACTTTATGTGTAGGAGTGTTGTGTCTGCATGTATGTACGTGCGCCTGTGTCAGGCAATGCTGCAGAAATCAGAGGAGGGCATCGGGTCCCTTGGAACTGGAGTTATGAATGGCTGTTAGCCACCACATGGTGATGGGAAGCAAACTTGGGTCCTCTGCAAGAGCAGTGAGCCATCTCTCCAGCCCTTAGTCCATTACTTCTGAATTAAAAACTTCCCCCAAGTTCTCAGGATACAAGCAGAATGTATCAAAGTCTTTGCCAGAATACAACATAAATGTTCCCATTTAGCATCTTTGTTCACCTCTAAAACCTCATGAGTCAGGTCTCTGAATTCCACATTTCTTTTAGCATTCTGGTCTTCCAAACTCCCACCAAAATGACCCATTAAGCTCTTCTTACGTCATGCTTAGGCTTATCTAGCCTGCAACTCCAAACTTTTCCATATTGCTCTCATAAATCAACTCTAAATATCTACAACCTACAGTCAGGCTTATCACAGCCACAACCTCACTTCTCAATACCAGTTTTCTGTGTTAGCTGCTTTCTCTCAATGCTGTGACAAATTACATAATAAGAAGTGCCAACAGCCTTGTTTTGGCTCACAGTTTGAGGGGATACGACACAGGAGGGCAGCTGAGTTAGAGGCAACTAGTCACACTGTATTGTATCTGTAGTCAAAAAGCAAAGTCTTTTTATTCAGACTGGGACCCCAACCCATGAGATAGTGCCACTTACATTCAGAATGAGTCCTCTGCTCGGTTAAACATTTCTCAAAATACCTTTATAAACATACCCAGAAGTGTTTCTATGATTCTAAATTCAGTCCAACTGACAGTGACGATTAACCACCACACCTCTCATTTTGCTTATTGACTACCATAATTTGATCGTTTTTGCTCCAACAAGCAATCGTTACCATGATGTTTTGCCTCACCACAGATCCAGAAACAATGTAGCCATGGACTGAACCCTCTGAAATCATGAACCAAAAGAAATCTGTCCTCCTTGTAAGTTGATTGTCTCAGGTATTTTGTAGGAGTGTTGGAAAACTGACAAACACACTCTTGAACTCTTTCATAGTTCTCAAGGACCATCTTTTACTATTAGCTGTTGTTTTACTAAGAAAGTCAGTGAGACCAAACCTTATTAGCTTCTCACTATGCACACAAATCCCAACAAGGTTTTGAGATGACAGAAATTAAATGAGAGCTAGTCCCAGCTTGGAAAGAGTCAATGGCTTAGGAAAGACAATATGCGCCATGGGAAGGCTCTTCAGGTCCACCGGTAACATCACATAGGGAGAGCGTCCTGCTATGGTTTATGAAAAATGCTAGCAGGCCATTTTGAAATTTAAAGTAACTTATAGGTACAGTTATGACAGGTGGGGATGAGAAGGGAGAGAGGCATCCTGAACAGGAGGTAGATGAAAGAAAGCGAGACTTGTTAAAACACATGGTTGGGAAGAGAAAGGATGAGTTACTGGGGCACTGAGTAGAAAGTGAGCTGGTTCAGGAGAGAGCTTCCGATGAATTAGGAAAGAGAGATGGAAAGCAATTCTGACAAGCCCTACTGTGCCCAAGAGAATCTGGGTTCATCTTCTGGATGGGAAGAGACAGGCAGAGACATTTGTGCAGGAGTGGAAGAATTATATGATAGATGTCTCAAGTACTAGGAAGCTCCTATAAACACTCACACAGACTGTCCAACTTGTACACTGCTAAGCTGGTTGGAGCTACTCCAGGGAAGTCTATGGTCACTGAGCAGAAATTCACACACACTCATCTTTAAGGTCCAGGGTTCTATTTAGCCCATTTGATTTAGATTGGTGGCTTTGTCTTTTGGGTGCCTTTGATGTTGTTTGTTTTCCTATGGTGCAGGGAGAGAAAGACAGAGATGAAGGGGAGAGAGAGAGAGAGAGAGAGAGAGAAAGAGAGAGAGAGAGAATGGGAGAGAGAATGAGAATCTGTGCCTAAATTCTAAACCAGAGAGGGCAAAGGTTCCTAAGAGGGAAGAGTGTGTATGGGAGGAAAGCAAGTCTATCTCAAGGTGGCCTGGGAGAGGAGTGTGGGTGAGAATCACTTTATGGTTATAGCCCTCACCCCCACTAGCCTCTTAATGGCATTGATTCATCTGTTTTAAAAAGGTCTTTTGTTTATTTATTGCAGTGCTGGAGTTGAACCTAGGACTTCAAGCATGTTAGGTATCCCTGTACCCCTGAGCCTCATTCCATTAGCCTCATTTAACAATTGTTAACCTCAAAAAATTGAAGTGGATTTCCATTACTTAACGCCTAAAACATGAAATTTTAAAAATGATTTGTTACTCCTTTTTTACTACTAGAGAGAAGTGACCTTCATGGCTGACGTCTATGAAGAATCAATTGTTAGCTAATTAGCATTTCTGAGAATTATCTAGAAGCTGGGAAAACATGTTCATTGACCATATTATCACTTTGTCTTGGACAATCTTGGAAAGCCTAAGGAGATGACTCTTATCTGCTATCTTAAGGAGGGTGAAGTATATGCAGATCTTTCAAGAAGATACAGCAGGGTTTTTTTGTTTTGTTTTGTTTTTGCCTCAAAAATTTCTCCTATCAAAACGACTAGAATTTGTAAACTAATTCCTCTTACAACAACCATAGCTCTCCTTAAGTGTTGAGTAACTCTGAAAAGCAGCTTGAAAGTTAGTCCATTAGTGTGGTATAAAAGCCATAGAAACTATGCTCCATGCTCACCTAAGTTGAAATTGGCCAAGGACATAATCATACATACTAGCAAATATTTACCAAACCACTCTGTGGTCCTGGAAAACAGACATGAGTTCAGATGCAGGTTCTGTAGTTCAGAATACAGAGGACCTAGGGCAAGAAAGGTTCTCCAGTATGTAGCCCAGGCTTCCTAGGTTTACCATCTGCCTGAAATGTAGACTTTGGATTATTTAAATGTAGGTCAAAATGTGATCCTTCTTAGAGGTTCAAATACTCCCTGTCAGCTGTAGAGGGTTAGCTTTCCAAATCAGCCTTAACCAAACTTTTCTAGCCACTGTGATCTATGCTTCATGCTTTTCAAACAGATCTTGTCTGATGATGGGACCATTTACATTGCCTTGTGCTATGTCTCTTAGTAATACTAAGTTGAAAAGTTTTCGACATTGTCAATTTGCAAGTTGTAGCATCATTTCATTATCATTATTAATTTTACTGTACTGGAAGCCTCGAGATGGGAATAAAGTTTCCCTTCATCTCTCTAGGCCCTGGATATGGGAAACCTAAGAGGATGTCTAACCTTTTGAAATTGTGACATGATATTGTCACCTACAAGTTCATGATCAAGAACAGTGCCCACATGTTATGAAAAAAGAACTATAAAGTATTCTCATATTTTAAGTAACTTTATGATTTCTGTCTTGTGCCACATTCATAGCCATCCTGAGGCACATATGGTCCACAGACCACACACTGGATGCACTTGCAACACTTTCCAGTTCCTAGATACTGAGAGGGTGATTTCCAAGCACTTGATAAATCCAGATATGAGGATCTGCAGATTCTGTGGAGAGACAGCACTAATGTGCAGATGTGGACATTGCAGCCCAGGAGAATGGGTGACAGTGCAAGCGTTGGGAGCTAATCCTGCTCGGTGTTCCATTTGGATTGCACTGTGACTGATTATAGTCAAACGTACCTGACATGGCTATTTTCAGTGTACATGCGGTTTCTGATCCACATGCTTATTCCGATTTTCTGACTTATCTTCACATAGGTAGCATCATTTCATTATCATTATTAATTTTACTGTACTGGAAGCCTCAAGATGGGAATAAAGTTTCCCTTCATCTCTCTAGGCCCTGGATATGGGAAACCTAAGAGGCCTAGGGAGCCAGGGGCTTCTTCTAAGCCCATGTGACCCCCCCAAGGAACAGATATTCAGCTGACCTTAAAAGTAAAAATAAGTTAGTTTATTTGGGTTAGTTGTACGATCTTAAACATCCAACAGGAAAGTATAACCAAAGATTCCATCTTCAACACAGTAATGCATACCTCCTGTCAAGAAAGTCAAGCCCACTGTTGTTCTGACCTAACAATTGAATAATTTCTTTTCTTTCCCTGTCTAGAAACCATTTAGGAGGGAACTTGTATTGGTTCTGACTATTCCCACAAGCTATCGAAGTGCCTGAGGGCAAGTCCTGACTTCAGAAATCTCAAGACCAGCTTTGACAACCAGGAGAGAAACAAGGAGAAACCTACATTTAAATTTTTTTCCTTATTTTGATTTTCTAGTTTCCTATCTTTCTGACTACTCTTGCCTTTATTTTTTACATATCCCAGGCACCAGTTAAGGACTTTTCTTTTCCCCCCTACATTTCCCCCTAAAATTTAGGGGTCTTTTAGACAGACTCACTGATGGGGTACTCCAATTGCCACAATCTACATTCCCTTTCAGCTTTTGAAGAAGTTAGAGCGGTCATCGTACAGTTCCCTATTGGCAATTGGGGTGACCTCTTCAGAGGGTGATGCGGTAAGAATAGGCAATAGAATTTGGTTAGGCAGATTAGGGTAAAAAGACCCCAAGGAATAGTAGCCAGTTTCTTTTTTGGCTAAAAATCAAAACAATTAATAAAAACAAAAAAGGGGATATGTTGGGCATATTGCAGGGTGGGCCTAGCTAGGCCACCTGCCAGGAGGAATGGAGGAATGGCTCTCATAGGTGTGGTGCTCCACACTGTTTGGTTGTGAAGCCAGTTTCTGCCCAGCACCTGGAGAGAACTAATCCACCTGGGAACAAACTGCAATTGGCTCTAGTCAGGACCCCACCCTATAAGGCTATTTGCTAATAAGACCTATAAGACTCTCTGCTCTTTCTTGAAAAATGAGTTTGCAGGAGACCACCACTGCTGGCTTTCTGCTCAACTCCTGGAGTCTGTGTGTTGACTCTGCACCTACTCATCCCCTCCCCTATGGCGGAGCTCCTTTGATCCCTCTTGGGCTGGTCCTGAGTGCTGGGACCCCCCAACATCCCAGACTGTGATTTTTATCTCTAGATAATCTAGTTCAATTAGGACTGTAGAAGAGTAATAGAAAAATAAGGGAAAAGCTCTGGGTGCCTGGGAATGGGAGAGGTCCAACAACAAGGCCTAGATACCCGGGGCCATGTGCAGAGTGAAGACCACAGCTTGCCCTCAGGGGGGCTATTTCAGAGAATCAGTTCTCCAGAATCAGAATCTGTAAATAACAGAGGCCTACCCTTATCCCCAGCATAAGAGGCAAAGCTTCTGCCATGCACAGCCTAGGACCTCAGGGGAGGCAGCTCTGGGGAATGTACTCAGAGAACACTAAAACTGCTGTCCAACGTCAAGAAGTCCTTCATGCTCTACTCTGCTCCACCATCAGCCTACCACCCAAGGGATTTGGGACCTTGGCTCACTATAGGGATCTAAAGCTTCAGGCTCAGGCTCATTCAGAGGTCCAGCTCACCGGAAAGGACTGCAGGTTCACAGGAAGGGACCACAGCTCTGGGCCTATTCCTGGGAGGGAACCACAACTGCAGCTCCCAAGAGGGGATCACTGCTCCAGCTGCAAGGGTGGAACCACAGCTCCAGCTGACGAGAGGGAACCACAACTCAGGCTCACAGGAGGGTATCACAACCCTAACCTTAGTTCCAGGTTCACAGGAGGGGACCACGGCTCTGGGTTCATGGGAGTGAACTACAGCTTTGAGTTGATATGTGGGTGCCAGTGTTTCAGTTCACAGAGGGGACCACAACTCGGGCTCACAGGACGGGACCTCAACTCCAGGTTGATGGAAGAGGACTATAGCCACCACTCACAGGAAGGAGTCCAGAACTCTGGTTCACAGGAGGGGCCATCATTCCAGCTCTCAAGAGAGGACCACAGCTCCAACTCACTGGAGGGGCCCATAGCTAAATGATCATAGGAAGGGAATACCACTCCAGCTCAGAAGAGAGGCATCTCCCTTCAGGTTCCTGGGCGGTGACCTCAGGTGCAGGTTCACAGGATGGGACCATAGCTGCTCCAGGTTCATGGAACGTAATGACAGACAATTCCAGGCTCATGGGAGCTAGGGGTTGGTGATCACAGCTCTGGTTCACACAAGATAGGCACAGCTCCAGCTTACAAGAGGGGAACATGGCTCCAGGCTCAAGGAAAACAACCACAGATCCAGGCAGATGGGAGACAGGAGACAACAATAGTTCCAAGTTCACAGGACACAGCTCCAGATTCATGGGAAAGGACCTCAGCTTCAGGTTTAAGGGAGGCAGACACAGTTCCGGGCTCAGGAGAGGGTCCCTGTTTCAATTATGTGGGCTCCTGTTATTTTCTTTTCTCTATTGCTTGGTCCACATGATTATACTTGTGTTTAAGCTAGAGCATTTCAGCTTCTGTACAGCAAAAGCAACAGTTACTTTCTGGCTTGAATCTCTCACTTGAGAGGCACGGCTAATAGAGAAAACTGCCTTTTACTTTTGCTCAAGGGAAAAATGGATTGCATGTTTTATTCTTTTTCATGATCAAGGTTCTAACCGGCTTTATTTGGTAACTGTGCCCTTCACTTCTTCCTCCCTCGTTGAGGCAAGCCAATGAGGAAACATCTTACTGAGGGCCGTATTTTGCCAAAAGTCACCACAGCCGCCAGCTTGTCTCTTCAGTTATTTTCATTCTTAATTGCCAAGTCCTCTCTTGCCTGTTCACCTGGGTGAGGATGACGGCTGGCCAACCCTGGGTGTGCTGCGCAGTGGTCCTCAAAGACCCAGCCACTAGGAAAAGAGGTGCACCTGGGCGTTGCACAGCGGAGTGGTCACAACCACCTCCTGGTTGCACCCACTGCCAGACCTCTGCACCCAGGCTAGGTGGCCAGGGGGCCCAATGGGCATTCACTGGGTCGGTGCAATGTGCACATACAGAAAATATTCTTATGGCAACTTTCATTGTCCAAACATTTCAACTTTTCCCTAAACTTAGAGCTGATGTCAGTTTTACAACAGAAACAAACATGGCAAAAGGATTTTAAGCAAAATCCTTTATAAACATTAAAATAAATGCCAGGTCCTCTGAACTTCTGTTAATAATTTTGTAGCTATCATTGGAATAGTCTTCTGAAAAAAAAAATACATAGCTGGTGAATTAAAAATGCCCCAATTTTCTAATAGCCCACTTCTGTGCATATTTTTAAAAAATATTTTATGATCTTTATTTTATATGTATGAGTGAATTACCTGTGTGTGTATAAGTACACCCGTGTCATGAAATGCCTGCGGAGGTCAGAAGAGGGTGTTGGATTCCCCTGGAACTGGAGATACAGGTGGTTATTAGCTGTTATGTGGGTCCTCTACAAGAGCAGTTAGTGCTCTTAACCACTGAGCTACCTCTCCAGCCTCATGTGCATATTTTAAAATATTTCTTTTATTTTTATTTTATGTGTATAAATGAATTGCCTACATGGGTGTAAGCATACCCATGTCCTGCAGTGCCTGTGGAGGTCAGAAGTGGGTGTTGGATTCCCTTGGAACTGGAGTTATGGGCAGTTGTTAGCCACCATATGGGTGCTGGGAATTGAACCTGGGTCCTTTGCAAGAGCAGTCAGTTCTCTTAATTGCTGAGCCATCTCTCCAGTTACCCCATTTAAATTCTTGTTTTTTTCTAAATTCTATCACTCTATACACTCATTACATCCCAAAGTTTAAGTGAATTTAGAGATCATAAACATTCCTGACAAATAGAAACATCTCAGCCTGACAAAACCATCACAAAAAGTTCACCAGTTCTAGACTGTCACACGCAATTAGGGTAGCAGGTGGTATTATGGTATATTGATCTCAGATTCAATTTAATAATATCAATTAATTCTTTGAAAAGTTTACAATATAATTCTCTTATAAGCATCTAACAATACAACTTAACAATAAAGGCAAATTTTTGCCACTGTGTAAATGCACACACAGACATGAGAAACACTTTAAATCATTTGTACTTTCTGAATATGTGCATGTAGAGAATGATATACATTAATAATAGTCAAGCAATTATTTTAAACATGGACAAGAATATTTGACTTAGATATAGTTCTTTACTCTTTATTTATTACGTGGAGTGTTTTGCCTGCTTGTATGTAGTAGGTGCACCACATGCATGCAATGCCTGTGGAGGCCAGAAAAGGGCATCAGAGCCCTTGGTGGAGTTATGGATGGTTGTTAGCCACCATGTAGATGCTGAGAACCAAACTCAGGTCCTCTGCAAAAGCAGCCAGAGCTTTTAACCACCCAGTCATTCCTCTAGCCCTGACTTAGATACACTCTGAAGGCAAAATTAATGATCAACACTCAGTGCAAGGGACGTTCCCTTGTAGTTTCTATTTCTTGGATTAATAAATGAAAATGAATTTGAACTATAACAGCTGATGGAGGGACTATCACAGTCATTTGATCTGGTAGCAGTTCTCAGATAATACAGAGTGATTTCTGGTGTCTATTTTCCTGTTATTTAAAATAGCACAGATAGGTCTGAACTGCTAGGGAAGAAAGCTGGAAACGCAGAGCATAATCGCGAATGTACTAGGGAATGGCACTGCCTCCCGTGTGGCTCAAGCCATTTTGAAAATTTTCCCTTATGGGATGCATGTAGCTAGAAGCATTTTGATATGGTCCTCTCAACATTTTAGGACTTGGTACAGGCAGAAGTGATTCACATTTTTGGATGTTTATGCTTTCCTTTCTACTTTCTGAGGATGCTGCACTTTGATAGTAGTTACTTCTACTTTTTCACTTCCTTCACTAGTTTTGACTTCATTGCTTTTCCTTTGTCCCACAAACAAGGAGAAGTCTAGAACAAAAGATGGCCTTGAGTATTAGTGTATTTCCTGGTATCCAGAGTCTTTAATTAATGTCACCACAGATCTTGGGTAGTTGCAAATGTGTCAAGCCAAGAAATGTGCTTTTTCTAGGGTGTTAAGCTTGCAAACAAATCTGCCAATAGAAACAGAAGGCAATAAAGGTCCCAGAAGACCAAGATAAGCATTCAGTCCTCATGTACACACAGTCAGAGGCCAGAGATGGACTTATGGATGGCTGGATAATTTAAGTATGAAACAAGAGACAGGAGGCACTGATGAGACTTAGAACCGGGGCGATTTTGCCGCAGTTACCTCTTTATACATTTCCTGCTGTACAATAAGCTGCAGAACAGCAGGAGCTGTGTTTCTTGTGCCAAGCATTATGTTTCGCATTAGGCATCGAGTTTCACAAACATTTGCTGAATACATTTTGAGACTGATGTTTGGGCATGCTCCGTAGTGTGGTCCAGGATTGGAAATGCATCTCCTTTTTCTTTTCCTTTTCTTCTACATGTCCTTCTCTTCTTTATCATCACCAGCAAAATAATTGCAGCTATTATCTACTGAGTGTTCACCATGTGCCAGCTACTGTACTATGTGTTTTACATCTATGACCTTACTGGAAAGTCACAACCATCCTAGGAAGTGATATTTCATTGTACCTCTTTAACAGGACATTGGGATTCAAAGGTTGTTACAATAGTCAAGCAGTTAATAAATTGTCTTCATGGTGAACACACACATCTGATTTTGGAACCCATTATTTCAACTATGAAACTACATACAGTTATTCAGAGTATCAAATACAAATACAACAATTAAGACTTCTCAGTTGTTGCCTTGAAAGCCCACCATAGTCCCACTCTGATGTTAAACCTTATCTTGGAACTTACTTTGTCCAATAAAATGTGAGGATCAGATACAATGAGAAATTATCATTGCTTGTAGTAAGCCACTGAAAGTTTGCTTTTTCCATGTCCATAATTTATCAGGACTAATCCTGATAGATACAGATATTTCTCATTTCTCC
The DNA here is from genome assembly GCA_035773235.1 of Eospalax fontanierii. Lineage (NCBI taxonomy): Eukaryota > Metazoa > Chordata > Mammalia > Rodentia > Spalacidae > Eospalax > Eospalax fontanierii. Next base: position 62,922,830 of record CM069530.1, on the reverse strand, counting down.
CATAAAGAATCCAAATTCTTTTCAGAGCTTTCTACTCAATGATATTAGACATTTTTAAATTGTTGTCCAGGTGAGTAATAACCCCCCGAATACAGGTTATTATCATTGCTCTAGTTGCCCACCAGAAATTATGGTAAGACTCTATTGCTGAAGACACCACACACCTTGGTCACAGAACATGGAGAAATCAAACTAGAACTGACTTGGGAAGCTTTCTCTATGCTCTCCAGGCCAGAAGGAAGGTGCTATGCAGGCTATTGGGGAAAAGAGCCATCAATGGTCTTATGCATCTATGAACCTGTGAGTTCCAGTAACAAAGGGCCTGGCAGAGATGTCCATGGGAGCAATAGTGGAATAAATGTTATGGGGGTATAGCCCCTGCGATGGCTGGGGAGCTCATAGGCCTCAGGGATAAACCTACTACTATTATTTTGCCAAATGGACATGGGATCAAACTGTTCTCTAAACACCAACACAGATAAGTGCCCTCACCAGAAAAGCGTCTTTATTCAATGGACTGCAGTTAATATAGCAACTCACATGTGGCCAAAGTGCAGAGAATAAGAATTTGTGGAGTGTTCAGCCATAAATGAGATATCCCTATCACACTCCTCCACTCAGGGTTCAGGGTACATCCAGGAAGAGGGAGCAAAAAGATTTTAAGACTGGGGAAGAATGGGAAGAAATAGTATCTTCAGAACACGACAGGACTACCACACTCATGAACTCATAGCAGCTATGGTTGCCTGCATAGGACTAGCACAAAATTAAACCAGTCAATATTCTAGCACAGAGCAGGGAGCAGCGAGCAGCTCCAGAGCCCTGACCCCTAGCTAGCTAAGGAGCTACTGACAGCTGATGGCTGCTAAGGAAGGGAAAGTCAGTTTTCATGCTGGGTGCGGTCCCTGGAGAGTCCACCATGTTGCCAGTGGACGTCTCACACTCATGCGTATATGGGTAACACAAACTAGACTCCAAGTTATTTTTTTTAAAGGATATGAAGAAGGGAGGGGGACAAAAGGATTGGAGGTGGATTCAAGATGAGTGAGGGAAAGATAAGGGGTAATATGACCAAAATATACTGTGCTCATGTATGAAATTCTCCAATAATTAATAAAAGTATCATGGTAAAATATGTTTAAAATTTTGTTTAAGAGGCAGTGTGGTGGTGCATGCCTTTAATATCAGGACTTGGGAGACAGAGGCAGGAAGATGCCTGTGAGATTGAGGCCAGCCTGGGATGGTCTACATAGTGAGTCCCAGGCCAACTGGGGCTACATAGTTGAGACGCTTTCCCAAAAAAGCAAAAAAAAAGTGTAAAATGTAAAATTACTTGATGATCTCATATGAACCTAAAATTAAGTCACTGACATGATGACACTATATAAAGACAAAATATTTTCTAAAATCTCATCATTAGAATAATCAAATTGCTATCAGATAATAGATCAATAGCCATTTAGTGGTATTTCTTTATATTGCTTCCTGTATCTCCTTTATCACTTTTATATTAATTTCATTATTCTTTTAGGTGATCAGTCTTCCTCCTTTTGAAATTATTAAGGCAAGTGTCTGAGGATGACACAGATATCCCTAGGATGCAGTTGTTGAACAGACTCAACCTAAAAAGAATTCAGATTAATTCTTTCTCCTGGTTGCTTTTCTACTTTCCCCCATAGGAAGCTCATTGTTTGATGAACAGGGTTACTGACTCATTTGGGGCCTGCTTCAAATATTTCTTCTATGCAGATGAACATAGCCTTCCAAGTGTTCAGTCAGTTGTCCTTCGTTCTGGTGTTTGGATCTCCACACATCAAGCCAAACTGTAATTCCTTCTGTCCTGGAACCCACATGTCAGCTCTCCCAGCCATGTTTTCATATGTAGTTCTTTACCTCATTCCAGAGTGCCTGGCATACAACCGTCCCCATGAATTATACCTGCTCCTTGTGCTCCTGAGATTCAAACTCCAGGATTTTTATATCATAATCTCTTAAATTTTCTTCTGAGTTATTGGTATAATCTACCTGTATCAAAACCCAGTTCCTTTATTTGTTTCTCAAAAACATCACTGGTCCTTTCTAAGCAGTTCATGTTTAAGTTGTAGATGGCAGCTCAGAGGTGAAATATCATGAGGAACTTCTTATAGGGTACAGTGGTTCCCCCTCCCCCCACACACTTTGTCCTGACCTGTGCTAAGTAAAAGCTAATTCCTCTAGTCATCTCAGAAGTAAAGGCCCATTCTGCTATGAAGGCAGATTATCTCCAGTTGTATGCCAGGCACTCAATGAGCTTCCTATGGGGAAAGTAGAGAGGCAACCAGGAGAAAGATTTAATCTGAATTCTTTTTGGGTTGAGTCTGTTCAACAACTGCATCCTAGGGATATCTGTGTCATTCTCAGACACTTGCCTTAAGACTCAAGGTCTTCATTCCCTACAGTAATGAAGTCTTTGACAAACTGCAACAATACATAACAATACCTGCTTCCATCTAAATATTAAACATGACACAGTTTTGCTGAAACCGGACTTTCATCTCATGTGGTCCCATTACAGGAGTAAAATCCTGCAGTTTCAAGAGGATGAGCTTTCATGAGTTAATCTAAGGAAGAATAATAGGTCATCACTGATGAAGTCAACACAGCTCCGAGTTTGATGGTCTTAACATACACGCTAAATGTCTTTGTGAGAGTTCCACATCCCTCACTAACTTGTTATTTTCCAGATAAATTCCATTGCTTTACCAACTAAAGTATTTCTTTTAAAATATGGGCTCCTAAGTAAATATCATCCTTTACTATATAGAGACAGGGTGTTAACTCTGGCCAACAGATGTGTTTGGCTTGCCTAGAGCTCTAGTACTTTCAGTGACTATGAGAGAGAAAGAAGCAAAGATGTTGAATGCCTGCATGACCTCAGGATCAGCCCTGTTTTCAGTTCCATGTTTTTTATATGCACCTGGCTCCTGAAGTCCTTTCAGTTGGTAATCCCTGATGGTTTTCAGAACATGGCACTTTCTTGGCATCCACAGATTTGGTCATTGTAGCTGTAATTCTTCTCAAGAAAATCAGTAGATTTGTGGTTCATAGTGATTCCAAACTTTACTATGGACTGAATATGAATTGTGGGCTCTTTAATATTATCTGGTCCAAAATTTAGCTAAGGAATACATTAGAAGGTAGTCACCCAGCTTCCACCTCTAATATGGCCTCTGTTCTCTTTGTGTTTTTACATTCTTTTTTTACGATATCAGATGATTCACATAATGAATGAGGTGTAGTTTCACTTTTTCTTCTGTTATCAATACAGGTGACTGATGATTCTCATGATACCTACCTGTTAATTTCTTTTTTCCAGGGATTTTTGGATCATTCTTTTAATGATCCAAATTTTTTATACCTGTTTTGAAAGGAGTACTGAATTCCCTATAAATCACTAAATGACTGATCATTCTACAGGCAAGTTTTTTTTTTTCTGTTACTGTCATAAATGTAAGGAACCACTGAATGACATGGGCTAGCACTCAGATATTCCTGATACCTTTATATAGAAGTGCTGAGTCAAATACACAGCACTGTATTTAAGGTGATGTAGCCAGAGTAGACTCTTTTCCTTGAGTTCTAGGCCCATTTAGACAACATAAATATACTATCCCCTTTTATCTTTGTGAAAACTAACAGAACTTGCTGGATTTCTCCTGATAATATATTCACTATTCTAGAAGTCATAGTGTGTCAAATTGAATGTTTATTCTCTTAGGCAGTGAGTTTCTTGTTGTCAGGGATGTTAAATCATAATTGGGATGACCTTATTGGCACATTAAGTCTCTTCCAGTCCTTAAATCTCATGCTTCTACATAAAGTCAATATTTTCAAACAATACCTATAGATTATTTATTCCTCCCATAAATTATCCAGATGAGTGCTGAGTTTTCTTTGTCTCTTTGATCTATGCACTGAAAAGTAGGACACAGGCAAATAAGTCAGGTGTCCTGCCTTCTAAATGGTATTCATACGTAAGTACATATAGAGAATGCCTTCATGGTTAACTACATATCTGGAAGATGAGACATAATTTATATATGAAGTTTTATACATACAAGTACTGTGAATTTAATCCCTAAGTGAACAGCTCATAGACAAATATTCGGCCCGCTTCTCACCTGTCTTTGGAAGTTATGCAACATGATGACATGCTTAAATTTTTAATAGGATTCTGAAACAATACCAGCAGGTTAAAGTTTCAAGAGTAAAACTGACGTTCAAGCAGATTTTCATTATTTTTAGATAACAAAACAATCCAGCCATTGGTTTATTTTATCTAGGAACACCAGAGTCACTGATAAAGGTCAAAAGAGGGTCTCAGAGGTAAGAACTATCAGGAGAAAGAAAGAGGAAATCATTTTCTACAATACCTGACATGGTTTTAAGAAAGACTAAGCATGGGCAGGAGCACATCCTGTGGAATGTGTTCTGTACTCCAGACATTCCTGTTTAGGTTTTACACCTTAGTTTGGCCTAAGTCCAATGCTGTCAGTTACTCATTTCTTTTTCTTAAGACCGCCAGGATATGCTGTTTCTTGCATCTTCACATTGTACATACTGTGGGGATGAACCCTGTCTACTTGTTGCTGACAGCACTTACCAAGACCCATTCTATATATAACATGAATGAAAACCATAGGTGGCCAAGTGGACACAAAAACAAGTATAGGCTTATGGTGGCTTTGTGAATTACAGCAAGAAAGTTTTGTGTTCATACAGAATAACTGCATAAATAAAATTTTGTAGTATTTCCACATTATTCCCAATGAAAAGCTGTTCTCTTAGTGGCTCAGCAATTTAGATTGTTGCTCTTGCAAAGAACATGAATTTGGTTCCCAGCACCCGTGTCAGACAGCTCACAACCACTTGTAATTCCAGCTCCAGAACATATTTTTCTGGCAACCATAGGCATGTGCACTCACTTGTACATACCTTGCACTCCACATACACATAACTAAAAAGAAAAGAATCTATAAAATAAACGAACTGAGTATTTAAACTGAATACATAGTTTTATCTCTCTCTCTCTCTCTCTCTCTCTCTCTCTCTCTCTCTCCTCTCTCTCATATACCAGGGCCTGATATTATAGAACAGCATAGATTCTATGCTATAATCATAGATAATAAAATGCAGCCTCTCTAGTGTTCATAGGAACACCCATTCCCTTGTCTCATACTAAAGGTTCTTTGTAATCTGGTGTATCAACAATGTTTATTGTTCTGACCAGATTTTTCTTACTTTTTATTGTGCTCATGCCTTTTCAAATCATACTCATTCTTCACAGTCTAGTTGCATCTCTGCCTCTTGATTAGAGCTCTGTTTACCTCTGTGAAACAAAATGTCTCTTCCCTCCTCCGAGCCCTTGTTATCTTCGGCATTTATCATCCAGTATCTAGTACCATCCTGAGGTGTGTCAGTGCACACGACTACCTGGCTTTTTATATGCACACATTCTGCTAACCAAGTAGATCTGTGTGTTGTTTTTGTAGAATAAGCAATATGGTCTTGTGTCATGCAGCTCTTAGCAGAAATTCATGGAAACTTCTGGCACCCAAGAAGTGGAGATTTCTTATAGTATGATAATGAGAAGTGCAGTTTAGCTTCGCTGATGGCTTCTAGTCATGGGAAAGAGGGTGAGCTCCCACCCGCTCAGGGCTGCTTTCCTAACTGCAGTGTAGGCAGAGTTGTCCTTCTGTCCTCAAAAAAAAACGTTTTTCCCAATTTTTCTTTCTCCTTGTTTCGTCTATCAAGCAACCATTCATTTTCTCATTAAACTATATATTTGTCTGTAGTATCCATTGCATTTTGGTTTACTGGGGCAACAGTTCAAAGTCCTTTCCACACAGGTACAAAGAGGGTTTGTAGCAAGGTGCCATGTCTCCCTTGTGACTAACCTTCCCTTGAGTCTGAACTAAGTGTTCAGTGTGTGCTCTTAGAGTAACGTTTTGGATAGTGGGACTCTTGGAGTAAAATAACAGCAATCCAACCCCCCAAAAGGCAATTTTCCGTGAAGAAAATGCTGCTTCTTGGAACTTAAAGATGAGAAGGTAGTTACCACCCATGTACCCTTTGGGACCTGAAGCTCATGCTGATTGGACTCCGTGTTTTTAGCCCTTATATAACTCTTTGGGACTGATTTATTCTGACAAACTAGCTTCCACCTTCCCTAGCTGTGCAACGACATATGGGGGACAATATTCTCTGAGTCTGAAATTTATAAATCCTAATGTCCATTGAAGCAGGCCCCTGGATTTGGACTTTCATTGCTATGCTGGATCCATCCTTGACTGACAAAATATGACCAGAAGTTGAAGGATGGATCACTCTACTGTGCTTTCAGAATAATAATCTTGGTGACGGGTGGTGGAATGGAGCCATTGCTTGAGGGAGATATACTAGTCCAGCAAAAGAGGAGTGGATGTGGGCACTGAGGTAAAGAATTTATATAGGCTCTTTTCCATATCTAATCTAATGTAAGCTTCATGACAATCTGCGGCTGGAGATAAGACAGATGCCTTGTTACATAACTCACATAGAAGGACACGTACATGCTATCAGCAACTGAGCAACTTACACAAGATCCCCAGACAAGTATTAAATCCTTCTACTACATAACAAAACCCATCTTCTAAGATGTCCCTCAAATCTCACCGTCTCAGAGGTCATGGGTGGGAGAACAGCACTACCTTTTTCTCCTTTATTAGTTTATCTTTTCTAAAAATGCAGTTTCAGGAAGCAGAAAAAAATGAGAGTGATGCAAAACAAAACAAAACAAAACAAAAAGCAAAACAAACAAAAAAGAAAACCAACAAACCAGGGAGAGGAATCACAAGGGGCAAGTTACAAAAGTTTCCATACATGTTCTAGAGTAGAATGTGACTTATCCAATGAAGAGTCACTTCAATGCCACCTCCCCTCCTCTATCCAGAAATAACCAATCCCTTCTTTGTGCCCATTGTATGTTTCACATGAATACATGAACATTGAATATGATTAGTCAGATATTTTGTTTCTTTCCCTGGAGAAGTTGGGGGGGTAATGTTAATTCATTAATTCAATAGTCTATTTAGTGCTTCCTGTGTACCAGATACTTTAAGTGTTAGAGGTAGATCATTTAATAAAATAGACATATAGTGTTAACTTTTTGACGCTTACATTTTGGAGACAGGGCGCCAACGAAACAATGTTATATAGTGTTGTTCATGAGGAGGGCGTTGGGAAGTGAGGGCTATAGATTAACTTGGATGGCAAAGGGAAGACTTTACTCAGAGTAAAATTAAAGAAAGAGAAGGCACAGCCATAGAACTCGAGGGACAGAGGAAACACACACACACACACACACACACACACACACACACACACACACACATAAGGACTGCAAAGTATGGGTGGAAGGTTCCCCGAAGAGCAGGGAGCCAGCATAGCCAGAACAGAGGGAGGAACAACACAAGAGATCAAAGAAAACATGGAGGCAAATGTCTTAAGACATTTTAATGATCTTGATTTGTATTTGAGGACGGTCAGAGAAGAAGCAGGTCCTTACATACTCAGTCCTGTGACATGCACTTCAACCTGATCACTTTGGCTAAGAATAGACAGTAAAGGGATAAGGACAGAACTGGGAGTTAGTTACTCATGTAACTCAGGTGTAAAATTCTGTCCGTTTATATTAGACATGGCAAAAAAAAAAAAGTGGTGAGGAATGAAAGATTATGGTTTTAAAATGACACAGGTAGGGTTTGTGATGAGTTACAAAGAAGGCATGAAACCAGGGGGAAGAGAAAAATGACTCTGGCTTTTGACCTGAACTAAAATGACAGAAGGGAAAGGTTTAAGAGGGCAGATGAGTAGTTTGGCCATTGAAAGAGAAAGGCTCTGACCTGAATACTTGCGTCCAAAATCGAATGTACTGGCATTTGGAGACAGAGCCTTTGGGGTGTAATTATGAGGGAAGGGTCCTTAGGAACGGGATTAGTACCCCTGCAAGACCCAAGAGAGCTAGCCTTCTCTCTGCGTAACATGAGAATCTATAAGAAGACAGCCACCAGTCAGAGGAGGCCAGAAAGGGTGCCTCTGCCACACACCAAATCCACTAGTACCTTGGTTTTGAACCTTCCAGCCTTCTGAAGTGGGAAAAATACATTTCCATTGTTTGAGCCAGGCAGTCTGAGCTGCCTGAACTAAGACAAGAACCGACCTTTGTGTTTTACAGCCCGGAAACCATAGCTGACCTTGAGCAATTTCAAAAGGAGGAGAAGACATGAATGGAAGCTGAAGAAAACAGGAGGGAAACTGCAGGCAGACAGCACAGGCTATTCTTTAGAGCTCTGTTTAAAGGGAAAGAATGAAAAGGTGTGTAACTGGAGGAAAGAGTAAACATTCAGAGTCTCAGTCTCTCTCTCTCTCTCTCATTAGAAAGGTCCAGTGAGGTTTACTGGCAGATCTGGGGGCGGGGGATGGGTAGAGAACTGTGAGGGAAAATTAGCAAAAATACCCCCTGGAACCAGGTGCACGCAGACCAAGGCACTAATCCACAGGTGGTTCCTGTATCCGTGAGGAGATGCATGGCGGGAGTGAAAGTGCCTGGTCTAACGTCTTGAAGGTTTCTGAGCAAAAGGCAGAAATAAAAAGCCTGCTAAGCAGCAGAGGGAATAATCTCTCATTATTTGCCACGTCAAAACGGGTTCCAACAGCGTTTTCAGAGGTTAGTGGAGTGGTTTCAGAGAACGCTACCGGTACACTCTCATCATCATCATCATCCCACCATCATTGCACAATTAATCAAATCGCAATTAAGTGCCTAATTTCTCGTACTGTCTCATAAATCAGAATAAAGATTCTTGTTCCTTGGGGTAGCCAGCCCAATGCGAAGCACTGTAGTTAAGTGACTGGAAGGATGCGGGACAGACAGGCTCGGGTCAGAGGCGGAAGCAGCCTCTGGCCAAACCATTCTGCCCCAGTTCCGGATTTTCTCTGCACTGGATGCTTTCCCCCCACTCCTTCTTCCTTTGCGTTTGAGCCGCGTTTCTTTCGCTGTCCCTTTTCAGTGCGGGGCAGCTGCAGAAGCTCGGCCCCTGACAGCATCCTCTCCGCCTCCGGCCCAGGGAAAGAGGATGAGAGCGCGGAAACGCCAAAAGGCCAGAGGCCGGCGTTCTGAGCATGTGCGAGCCAACTCCAGGGCTGGGACAGAGGTGCCGGCGGGCTCCAGGTGTGGGTCCGGCGTGCGCGGAGCTGGGCTGCCCGGGTCGGGGAGGGGCGCGGCCCCCGGCCCTGCGCGCAGCGGCGGCGCCCAGCCCTCGGGGCGTGGGCGAGCTGGCCGCGTGTGCCTCGCTGCTTGACGCGGGGACCAGCCAATCAGGGCGGGCGGCCCGGGCTGCCATGTGACGGGCGAGGCGGCCCTTTTCCCAGCGCGGCCAGAGGGAGGAGAGATCCGGGGCTGGCCGCGAGCCTGGGAGCGCAGCGGCCGCGGAGGAGGCGGCGGCAGGCGGGAGCAGCAGCGGCACAGGCTCGGGGCCAGCCCGGCGCGCATCCCCCGGCGCCCTGCGCTGCGGAGAGCTCGGAGGAGCGCGGGAGCCGCGAGCCGCGAGTGGACAAAGCAAGATGGCAGGGATCTTAGCCTGGTTCTGGAACGAGAGGTTTTGGCTCCCGCACAATGTCACCTGGGCAGACCTGAAGAACACGGAGGAAGCCACCTTCCCGCAGGCGGAGGACCTCTACCTCGCCTTCCCTCTGGCCTTCTGCATCTTCATGGTGCGGCTCATCTTCGAGAGGTAAGACGGGCCGGAGCACCTCCTGTCGCCCTGCACACACACACACACGCGTGCACACACTCGCGCGCACACTCGCCCGCTCCGTGTGCACGCCCCCGCGCTCGTGCTCACACCTCCCGATCTTTGTGCTCACGGAAGGGTCCCTGACCTGGGCTGACTTTGGGGAACCAGAGAGGGTCTGGCTTGCCTGCGGATTTCCTCCCGGGCATAGCGGAGGGGCTGCGGGGAGCGGGGTGCCTCTCCGCACTTCGCGGTGGCCTGGCTTCCTGCTCCTGGCGGCGAGGGCCAGCGAACAAAGGTGAGCGGCGGCCGCTTTGGGCCCCGCAGCACCGAGTAGGGCTCGGCGGGGTGGGTCGGCTGGGCTTCTTCCAGGCTCGGCGCCACCCACTTGACAGCCCGGAAGGTTAGAGACGCGCGGCCCGGAGGGAGGAGGAGCGCACACACTTAAGTCTTTGCACTCCAGCTTGCACGCGGGAATAGGGGAGGTGCTGCAGAATTGGCCAGGCACCCTCAGCTTCTGGGGTGCTGTGTGGACTCCATCCTTGGCACCGATCTTTAGGCCCTGGCTTTTGGGAAATGGGTGACGACAGCACTCCAAGTCATTAGCGGTTTCTTTAAAAGCGGGTAGAACGGGACGAGTGCCCATCGCACAAAATGGTCATATGAAATGGATAGCGGGACCCCGTGACTAATCATAAGCTTTTCTTGTAAGGGAACACACTTTAAACATCGAAAGAATTGTCACGTAATTGTTGGTGTGATTCCTTGATTGGGTTGGATCTCGCCATTGTGGCACACACAAACTTGAGTTCTCATTGAGTCAGGCTTAAGTCACGAAACTAGATCCTGCCTGCTGTGCAATCTCCACACGTTAGTGAAACAAAACCAGCACACTAATTTCTCCAAACTGAAAAAATTACCCCCCCCTCATTCACCAGTAAAGGCTGAATTTCGTAGATCGCAAATTCCCATTTCCCTATCCAACCCTTCCCTGCCTCCAACTCACCTTGGCTGTTTCTTAGGCTGTTGTTGTTATCTTGTTTACTGTTTCTGCTTGCCTAAAACCATTATGGAAAATGTCAGAATATATCTTTTGTGTCATTTGTTGCTGGAAATAGCCACAAAGCTTCCTAGGAACAAAAAGGTATATTTTCTTTTAGGGAAGGTGGATTTTTCAATGGGCAGTTTTGTTGCTTGAGAACTAAGTCAGCTGTTACCAAGTGGAGATTGACTTGTGCAAAGGGACAGACCTATTTTTAAATGATTAGAACCCAGCTCAAATATGTCATTGATCCTATCCAGTGCTGAGACACATTGTGAAAAAGTGGGTGTGTTTGCAGGCTTAGAACTGCTTTGAGAGCAAATGTTTACTTACAGAAAACAGGAACTCAAGTCTCACCTTGCCTTCTCTGCAAAGACAAGCAGACTCTCTGGAGTAATAGCAGACTGCTGTTCTGTGCTGGCACGATGTGGAGGCTCCACACACACAGTGGCTGAGTGACATCTGATGAATTCTGGCTGGAGTCACTTTTGGATAATTTAAAGGAAATCTTCAGTCGTATGTTTGGAGAAAAGCAAGCAGCTGATGAACCAGCCTCGAAATGCTGTATTTCCCTGATCCATGCTTACTCCAGGTTCTTCCATGGGTTGGAAAAAATACTAAGGAATGAAGGTGGCTTTGTTTGTACTTGGCCTTTCTTTGTCTTAAAAAGACTTAACACCAGTATCTGAAGACGGAATGTTCAATTACCTTTTTACAAGAGCGTTTTTTTTTCTTCTTTAGCATAATCTTATGACTTGACTTAGAATTTATACAAAAGGGTCAATGGCTTTCAACTGCCAGTCATGGCAAATGCCTTCACATTGACATATACAGCTGGTCAATTCTTTTGAGGCCGTTAGTATGAATAGAAGAGATTTTACAGACTGTATGGGAAGTAAAGTTTGTGATTAATGCTCAGAATAGTAATCCAATATACATAGGCCACGGGTGATACTGCCTGCTGGGAGGGTGTCCCCTTTGTGCATTCCTCCTGCAGTTGTGACAGCTGTGTCTTTAACAGTTCAGACTTGCAGCTCTCTGAAAACCGGAGAGACTAATTGTATCTAGAGTTAGAAGTTCTGCATTTTTATGGTCTTCTCAAACCCAAAGGACATACCCTGGTGTTCAGCTTGTAGCCTTCCTCTCAGTAGGATCCATCCAGGCATGAATCAGTGAAGCTGAGCTAGCCCATATTATTGTCAAAAATACAGCTCACTCTAGGTGCCCTTTTAACGTTGTACGTGAGTCTTTTTTCTTTTTTACTGTTCTGTAATAATTAACATTAAAGAATCCTTTAGCAAAATGAAATGCTTTTGTAATAGAAACACATTCCTCAATAATCTATTTTTTGATTGTCATTTATTTCAAACTTGGGAACATATTTAGGAGATATTTGATTATCCAAAATCCTAATTTTCTATTATATCAAGTCAGCAATAGCATTGCTGAAGCAAAAATTAAGAACATGAGAGTATATTCTTCAGTTACAGATTTCTCTTCATAAAGAAAAGCATTGACTGAATTTAGTTTTGCCAGTTGAACATCCCTGTCTTTTTGTTTTCCCTGCCACTGTTGGGGTTTACAGGAGAGGTACTAGTGGCCAGAACCTGTCACTTTACAGCAGCATATGGACAGCAGGATGGTGGCCCAGCAAGGTTGGTTAAAAATGGAGCAGCCTAAAGTTGCTGACTTTTGGCCAAGTCTACGAAGAACCCACATCTCCGTGTTTTCTGGCAGTGCCTTTGTGTTACTCCGCCCTGGGGAGAAATGGCAGGGGCTGGTGCAGTACTACCTTGTTGACCCAGCAAAAAGGCTAAAGAATAAACAAATAAGCAGTGTCTTTTAGAATGAAAATTTCAGTGTATTCTATTATATTCTGTGGGTAACTTGACAGAAAAGAATATTTTAAACAATGTAGAATTCTCATCTATTTGAGTTTTCATTCAGTGATTCTTTAGGCCCTATGAACCATTTCTGGAAGTTAAAACAAATGCTTCTTCCAACTTCACTTTTCAAAACTGTCCTTTGCTATGGTGTTCCTAAATGTGGAATCCAAGTTCTGCTGAACCCCTGTGTCGAAACAAAACTTCTTTTAATTACTTTTATAAAAGGTAACTTTACTGTACTTTCTTTGTGGGTTTAAGAGAGAGAGAAAACACTGAGTGGGGATGAGAACAGTCAAGTTCTAGTCAGAAGGTACATGGTGCTGGAGTGGGCTCCTCACTTACCTCTGCTTATTTCTCAGAAGCAGATTGTAAACCAAAGATGCTTTTTTTTCATAAAGATTACTTTTTTGTTACTTATGGCATAGAAATCTGTTATTTGCATTATTTCCATATGTACTGACTATGTGTTAATGGGATACAGTATAAAACACTGTATAATGATAAGTCAACATTTTCTGATGTGAATATTTGAACTGTACTTTTAGGAATTTTTTTTTGTCTTTTTGAGATAGCATCTCCCTGTAGCCCCAGCTGTTCTGGAACTGGCTGTATAGACGAGGCTGGCCTTGAACTTTTAGAGGTCTACCTGCCTTTGCCTGAGATTAAAGGCATGTGCCACTACACCTGGACCAGATGAACTTTTAGGAATTTTTAAGCACAGTGTACACTATTGTTTACCGTTGTTATCTTCCTGTGTAGTCTGCTAAACTTGGTCCACCTTGAGCCCCCCATTTCATTCTCCTGACTCTGCAACCTCTGGCAACCATCATCTATTCTCATTATGTTAGATTTAAAAATATATACATGAGAACATATGGGGTTTATTCTCTAAAAGGCCTGCCTTATTTCACTTCCTGAAATGAAATTACAGACTCCTTTTTTAAGACTATAGGGCATTCCATTGTGTGTGTTCACCCCCTTTTGGTATCTGTCCATCGATTGACACTTAGCTGGACTAATTGGGCTATTCCCATCATGATACAATGACTATGGAGGTGTAGACAGCTCTTTACTGATTCCAAATCTTCCAGATAGAGATGGGATAGAGCTTGTGACAGAGTCTTTACCTAGCATGTGCAGGGTTCATGACTGCTTTCCATCCCAAATCTCTGACACCTGTGGACCCTCAAAGCTTCAAAGTTTGAAGCTTTAATTATCTCACAAGACTTTGCAGGAGGCTAACCCTCCTTTTGGCAAGTAGAAATAAGACCTCTCAAATTGTTGTTGTTTTTTTTTTTTTTCATAGAAGTATTCTACTCAGTAGTTTTGCTCTTTTTTAAAAGGTATTTTTCAGTTGTGTTTTGAAACAAAGGAATCATTTGGGCCATTATCACTTGTGTTCCGGAAAGCTACAGTATGTCTCACTAACCAAGAAAGAAGATTTTACAGAGAAAACAACTGCTTGCTTTCTTTAGACCTCTTTGTGCTGAAACACAGAATAGAGATGACATTGGGCTGGGTAAGAAAGCGGTAGCTCACTTCTGATGGGATGGCGCTCAGTGCTCAGCTGTACAGGAGTGTCATCCTTCACAAGCTGATACCAGTCCAATGTGGAGTGTTCATCCCAAGAACGACTTGCTTCCCAAACCTTCAGAAAAGTAGTGCCTTAGTTTTGTCAAAGGATATGTCTGGCCAGTGGACTTTTTCTTATGATTTTTCTGGCCTCGCCCCTTTGGGGGCAGTGAGGGACGGGGGAGGGGAAAAGAAGGAAGTAGGGGGATATATTGCAGGGGAGGACCGTCTCAAAAAGTGGAGTAACAGGCAAAGTCCAGTGCTGAAAGGTATTCCTGTAATGTACCCTTTAGTGAGGAGGTTGATACCGTCAAGCATAGTTTACAAGAGTGTTTGGGAATAGCTTTCATATATACATGGGCTTTCTCTGTGTGGCCTCAGTGCTATGTATTAAACTCTAAATGTATCATACGTAGCTAATTATGTAATGGTGTTATTGAAATTAAAACTATGGCTACCTGATATGCTAAAGAGAGATATAAGAGTACGAGTTGGATTCACACACAAATAAGTTCTTGCTAATAATTTCTACCCTGAGTTAGGAAATTGGATCACAGTGGGATGTTTTATTGGAAACAAAACAAATAAAATGGATGGTAGTCTTTGAAGAAGTTTAGTACAATGTTTTTCATTTATCAAATTAGAAGATTTATATTATAGTGCATAGTAATATAGCTATTTGTAGTAGGTTGACTTTTAGGTGATTGGTATGATTCCATTCTTACTGATCACTGAATGGTGGGGGAGGTCCCTGAGAAAACCTTACACTATCATAAATGACTTAATGACATCACATACTATGAATTAACACCCTGGGGGGATTTTCTGTGATAGATCTCCATAGATAGGACAGTAGTTTTTCTTCAGTTGCCAGCTTGTAAGAGATTTTAAAAGTAGTTGCTCATTTGTGTTGGGGTTAGGGTAAATAGGAAGTAAATAGGACTTCAGGTGAATTTCTTTCATCAGATTGGCAGGTATCTCTGTATCTTCCTCCTGTGTTTTCTTCACCTGGTAAACCTTGTTGACAAGTGCTAGAAAGGCTGTTGCCATTGTGTGCTGAAAACTTTAAATGTTTATGACATTTACACTTCTCTCCCTTGACTAAGTGAAGTAAGATTTTCTAAAGCTATTGGTTATTAATTTCTTTTGTTATTGTTATTGTTTGGTTTTTTGAGATAGGGTATCACTTTATAGCCCTGCTTGGTCTGGAGCTTGTTATGCAGACCAGGCTGGCATCAAACTCAGAGTTGCCTGCCTCTGCTTTCTAAGTGCTGGGATTAAAGACATGCACTACCAAGCCTGGCTTGAGTATTAATTTCTTAGAAAGTTACAACTCTCAAAATTTTACTGTTTAATCCCTCCCATTTTGTTTGATCATTTCTTAAATACTTTTAGGTCTGTTTCAGTTCCAGATTTGGTTTCATGGTGCTGACTGTGTCATTTCTTCTTCTTTTCTCTGTTCAACATGAAAGCCTCTCCCTGCACACCCATCATTCTATATTAGCCGGTGTTACCAGAAGTTTTATTTCTAAAATTTTTATTCTTTGGCTTTTTTCACCTCCTATAAAATCACTTCATGCTAGGGATAGTAGTACATACCTATAATTCCAGCATTCAAGAGGCTGAGGTAGGGAGATCAATCAGGAGCTTGAGGCCAGTTTAGGCTACATAAAGAGACCCTATATCTAGAACCAAAATCAAAACCAAAAGATGATCTCATTAGTTTTATTTCGTGTCACTCTTTACTGATATGGAATCTTGATTAACTGCTCCAGCCACTTACTCTTCTCTCACAGCAATAGGGGAGTGTCTTTTGAGTGATGCTGTGGATGATTGGGGGCCTAGGGCGCAGGTGTGAGACTGCAGCTAGTGCTCACATTTATTCTGTTTCAAGTTGGACTGTAGTAAGTTACAGCCATAGTTAATGAATAACTTTTAACACTGGAAATAATAGTAGCAAGTAATATTTACTCTCTGTGTGTTTATCTTTATACAGATTTCCTTTATTTAATACTCTCTGAAGCCCACATGAACTAGATGCTAATTTTTACTCAATTTTATAGTTGAAACTAAAGATTAAGACTTAGAGAAATACAGCTGACTTTATATAGCCTAAAACAGCAGTGTAGACATTTGAAACTAGGTTTCTTGATGTAACAAATTTGATGATCTCCTCATTAAAACCAATAAAATGAGGTCATAGTAACACAGACACAGGCACACACACACACACATACACACACACACACATACACACATAAACACATACACACACATACACATACACACACACATATACACACGTATACACACACGAGTTTTTATATGTAGCTTTTTCTATTTACTAATATAGATCTGAACACTTCCTATGGAATTAAATTTATTTAAAATATTTTCATTTGATACGTTATTCTACTTTGTAGGTGACCATTTTTGTTAGATTTTGAGGCTATTTCCAGTTTTTGTATGATAATCTTTCAGGCCTATCGATTTCCCAAGGCATGTTTCCTAGAAGTAACATTTCTAAGACTCAAGGGATAAATATTTTAGTGTCCTTGAATAGGTGAAAGATTCAAATAGTTGTCTAGAAAGACTATAATCCTTTGCAACTCCTTATCAGAATGTAGCTAATCCTGTGAGACTTGAAGAAAACCTTCTGCTGTAATGTGAATGTGCTTCTTTGCTGCTCATAATGAACTCACTTCAGTATTTATTAATGCCTTGTATTTTGCCTTCTCTGAACTTCTATATCTATTTTTTATTGGCTTGAAGAGATGAGGTATTATATGTATTTATTTTTGGTAGCAAACTGGTTTTCCTCTTCTTCCTCCTTCTCCTCTTCCTCCTCTTCCTCCTCCTCATCTACCTCCTCCCCCATCTACTCTCTTCCTCTTTCTCCATCTCCTCCCCTTCCTTCTACCCCTCCTCCTTCTCCTCCTCCTTCTCCTCTTTCTCTTCTGCATTGGTCTTGGTCTCTTTCTCTGGTCATGTTTATACTCTTGAATTTTTTTCTGCCTCCTGCCTCTCCTCATAAACTTTCTCTTTAGGAAGGGTCTTTGAGTCTACAGAGTGGAGGGATGCAGCCAGGATGAAGTAGCAGATACTTGACTTTGTGATGGAGAATGAGGCTGAGAGCCAGGGCCGGGAAAAGGACAGAGCCATGAGAATGACTGGATTTTCAAGAGAAGAAACTTGGAGATAGTGCCTATGCTTGTCTGAACTTCTGGTTTAAAATGACTTAAGGGAGCTGGGCATGGTGGCACACACCTTTAATCCCAGCACTTGGGAGGCAGAGGCAAGTAGATCTCTGTGAGATCAAGACCAGCCTGGTCTAGCTAGTTCCAGGCCAGCTGGGGCTACAGGGAGACCCTGTCTCAAAAAATAAAAACAGAAAAAAATAAAATGACTTAAGAGTTGGTATTACTTTTTTAGAGGACCAAGTTCAGTTCCCAGCACTTCAAATCAGGCAACTGAACCTCTGCTTCCAGGAGATCCAGTACCTCTGGCTTGCACTCACCTGTAAATGCATACCTCCGCTTCCCACTACCACATAACATGTAATTTGAAAAAAATCTATTAAAAAAGGTGGCAATAAACTAAGTTGCAGGAAGATATAAACCACAGGAACCCACAGGATGCCACCTCGTATCCAGTAGGATGGCTGTAGTCTCATCTCTTGACACCATCACATTGTTAATGTGCTTTCAGCAGATGAATTTTGGGGAAAAAGGAGCCATAAACATTTATGCTTCAAAATAGTAAAGACTGGAAGTTTTATGTTGAGTGCATTTTTACCACTATAAAAGTCAAAGTAAAAAAAAGTTCGATGACTTAAAAAAATTATTCACTAGAAATATCTTGAGTGTTCTAGACCTGGCATTTTCTCTGTGAAACACATCTTACCCATCTTGGACTTAGTTCCCTCAAACATTGTTAGTTTGTTTAAAATTCACAATTCCCATCAGATCAGGTTTGTCCTCCTCTTCTTTCTGTAATTATCTGGCAAGGAAGGCTGGAAGGGGACGGGATTAGGACGAGATTCAGAGAACACTTAAGCATCCTGCACCTTTGTGGAAGACACAAAACAGGTTACCTCAAGTCAAATTTGTTAATCAGGTGAATTAGTAATAGTAGAGGAGCACACCGGAGAAGGCACTCAGGGGTCTGGAAAAGCACAGCTCTGTTCTCCAGGGTTCCAGAGAAGCACGGTGCATAGTTCTCAGGATCCCAGGATTCCAACACATGCACCCTGGTCAGTAGATGATCCACTTAAAGCAAGACAGGATAAGAGGACAACATTCTCCTGGGCCTGCTCCTGGGCCACGGGTGGTTCTGAAGGAGCTTTGGGAGGGAGGGTGTCAGATTTGATCCTCTTGCCTCTCTTTCCACTTAATTTTGTAAGCAAATGATTAAAACTTGAATGCTTGAAGGTAATTTTTCCCAAAGCTCCATAGTAGACAGACAGTCAGATTGGAAGTATCAGTGTACACATATTATAATCAGGAATTTTGGAAATTTATTCTGATGTTTAGCTATTGTACAAAACTCTACATTCTTTAAGTCATCTATGAGAATATTTTGGGAATTTGGTTGAGGATTTTCTTTTCCTCATGGGTGGCTTTAGAGTGGACCTTGGGGCCTCTTTCAGACCGCTCATGTGTCCTGCTGCCACTTTTGCCTTTATTTCCTCAAAACTGGATGTGGGCAGGGTGAAAAAACAAATGGTTTTTAATTGCAGGAGGGAGACATTCCTTTCCTAGGTAATCTCTTTTGCACAGTGACCTAGAACTTATGTTTGCTGGGACTTGCCATTGTCTGCCTAAATGTAACATTTTATCTTTAAGGTGTTCAGGTTACAAGCTATCCTTCTCCTGAGCTGATTGAAATCATGCTTTCTTTCTGTTCTTTCTTCTTCTGCTCCCCACTCTCCTCTTTCTCCCCATTAGTGAAGACCCGGGAGGGGCACAGGGAAGTCTTGAGAAGAGGAATAGCATGTCATTTAGAGTGGGGAGAGGACACAGAGAGCCAGGTAAATTATTGTCAGGGACTGTTTGGCCAGTGCCAGAGTGAAAGCTGCTGACTAGTCTGAGTAGCTCTGCAGATCTTGTTTTAATAGATCACCATTTCAAAGCAGACTAAAGTGACTTGGCCATTTAAGCAGAGTGGCAGTTTGGACACAATAGCTTGAGTGCAAGA
The DNA here is from genome assembly GCA_035773235.1 of Eospalax fontanierii. NCBI lineage: Eukaryota > Metazoa > Chordata > Mammalia > Rodentia > Spalacidae > Eospalax > Eospalax fontanierii. The sequence goes on along the minus strand of CM069530.1, from coordinate 62,903,322 downwards.
AAATTGAGAAAGAAGCAATCAGTCACTTTGGCATTGTGGAGATTATGAGAATAATGGCATTGTCAGTGGATGTGTGTCTATCTTCGAGAGCATCAGAAGCCTTGGTGTTGACAGTGCATTCACATTGTTTCTGTTTTGTATGTTTCCTGCACTTAATTAGAAATATATATCCCTAACTAGAATTAAGGGGAACATGCATAAGAGAGCAGAAAAAGTATACATCTTCAGATTTTGAGTCCTGGATAGGACTCCTGTGTTAAACCTTACCCGTCCAAGACTCAGGGACCATTTTGAAAGGGCGGGAGGTACTTAAGAGCCAGGGTGATGTGTGACCATAAGGGAGTCTTCAGGCTTCTGGAAACTTGCTCAGGTGTAATTACAGCAATGATGACAGCATGCACAGGACCCATGCACACTCAAGAAGCAAAACAGAACAGAACTAGGGAAATGGACAGGAGACCCCAGTCTTAGCCAAGGAGCTATTGGCAGTTGATCACTCACTGCTGGGTGAGGGAGTGTTGATCTTTAAGAGAGTGACACTAGATAGGGTAACCAGGCTTTAGTGGATGAATTCACCCCGAAGGACATCTTGGGGACACAAAGTTGACTTGGTAGGCCTCAACATGTATATCAGAATGCATGAAATCCAGTGGGAGGGTTGCAGATAAGGGAAGGGGTCTAAATGATTAAGATATATGAAATGTACAAAATCAGTAAAAAATATACATTGGAGAAAATTATGTATACTCTGATAGGCAGTATGGTCTACAGCACCTACTAAGAAATGTTTTTATTTTGTGATTCTGGATGCTGACAGGTAGTGGGGGACATGCGGGGAGGGCGCTGCTGTGGAGACGTCGGGGCCTGTGTATATATTTCACCCTGGAACTGAAGGATTTACTTGTTCTGTTAAAGAGTCAATATTTAGTGTGTTAGGCTTTGAAGCACCAGTCTCTTCAGCAGTGGGCCTATTCAGGAGGAGAATGATGGCATGCCCCCTCCAACTGTTTTAATGAGTATTATACACTAGGAGCCTGTTTGTGTTTGGTCACAGAAAATGATTAAGTATTAAAGAGGTGATAGGCAGCTATGTGCCACATCAAACCTGGATCCCTGGATGCTATACCTTTGGCCAGAGATCCTGGGAAAAGTCTTCTACTGGGTAATTTTCTAAGGAAGCTTCTTTTCTGTCTGTGGAAGAGGCCTTACGTAGCTGTCGAAGCCTACCTTCTACCTTTGGTCTTATCCTGAAGAATCTTTATTGTCTGTAGTCTCAAGGAAAATGGATTTGTTATTCAACCACTGGTAATGACAAGCATAAAAACAGGCATTTATAATGATTTAAGATCTGAGTTTTATTCTGGCCTTGCCACTTCATAGCTACAGGCCATGGAGCAAATAAAACTCTCCAAGTGCAGTTTCCACTGAAAGCATGCAGAAGGAGATACAAAGCCTAACAGTGATTGCTTTCCCTGTAGGTTTGTTCTGACCAGACACACACACCTTCACACAGTCAGTTTCTAGAATTTGATGGGGCTCTGATGTCCAAAAGGGACACTTTGCTCACTGTATGTGATGAACTTTCATACAGACCCCATTCCTGTACAGACCCAGCCTTAACTAGTCAGGGCTGTCTGTGCTCTCATTTGAGTTTTACTTTTCTTATTCTCTTTCCTTTTCTTTCTTGGATTCTTCTTCTAGTAAGATTCTGATTGTTCTAGTGGTGACTGCCTGAAAACAACCCTAAGTACTTCATGAAGAACTGGGCCTTGTCTAACTCGTCTAGTATACTTTGATGTGCTTGGATGTTAATAATCAGATAGCTTAGAAATAGTTTCTCCTAATTCCTCTCAGTAGTAAGAAAACAGTGAGACTAACACTTGATTTCTTTTAGAATTTGAAGTCTAGTAGACTACTTACAATTGATCCTTAAAAAGAAAAGAAATAAGGCTGGAGAGGTAGCTTAGCCGTTAAGAAAGTGTACTGCTCTTGCAGAGGAAGTGGTTCCCAACACTAAGTAGGGCAGCTCACAGCCACTTATAACTCCAGATCCAGAGAATCTGGCACCCTCTTCTGGCCTCAGTAGGCACTGTATTTATGTCACAAACTTACATTCTGTTACACATATACAAACAAATAATCTAAAAAAATTAGTTTTTTTTTTTAAAGAAGAGATTCAGTCTATTAGCATTGAGATCATATTCATGAAGACACAAGCATTCAATATCAACTAAAATAATGTATTTATGTTCTTTCCTTTAGAGAAACAGATGTGCCCCTCCGCACTTGCCCTTGCATGGTGCATGTGGCTAACCTCACTTGATGTCAGGAATGCAGAAGGGACTTGCACCAGCTCTCAGCCACAGGCATTTTCCCAGTTCTGCCGTCATTTAAATATAATTTGTAAATGGTTGGTCATGTAAATAATTTTTTACATCTTCTAATTTTTTTTTAAGGCATTGGCAAGGACTGGAGAGATGGCCAAGTGATTAAGAGCACCGACTGCTCTTTGCAGAGGACCTGGGTTCAGTTCTTGCCACCTATGTGGTGGCTAACAACCATCTGTAACTCCAGTTCCAGAGGATCCAACACCCTCTTCTGGCCTCTGTGGGCACGGCACACATGGGTGCACTTACATATATGCAAGGCAAATCACTCATACATATAAAAAATAATTTAAAAGGTGTTGGCAGAAGGTATCTTAGGGAGATTAAATTTGACATTTGTGGTGGGTTGTCTTTGAAATGAGGAAGTAAGCAAAGATGATACCACAAGGTTTTACAATGACAAATCACCCCAAACTCCCTCAGTCAGAATTTAGAATCATGCACTTTCTACTTAGAAAGGAAGTTGAAATGTATTCATTCAAAAGTTGTTGCATTTACCACGGGTCAGACAACAGTAGTCTGCTGAGATAGGTGTGGGTTGAGGACAGTTTGCCTGCAATAAAGACAGTAGATTATTTGTAAAAGATTTGAAAAGTCAATAAAACTGACCCAGAGATGCTCTGCTTTTATGAACACCCAGTGAGCCAATTGTAACTGTAAATAAAAGGTGATAAAACTATCTTCCTCCAGGGCTCAGTGCACCCCGTACCACTCTCATACATTGTATGGGACATGCATGATTTGAAGGCCACAGATGGAGAAATAATGGCAGAGATGAAACTCTGTCCTTCCCTTTGATATATATATATCAAGATGCCAAGGCTTAGAGCCATGAAGGGACGCTGCCACTCGGGTCGCAGTAGAGCCTGTGAAACTCCATGTACTGCTCTTGTAGAGTGACCTCAGTCTAAGGAGAGCGAGAGCCCTTGTAGTCACTCTGCCTTCTTGCTCACCTCACTAAGTACGTGCTGGTCATAGCTGGGGGCATTTGCACAGTAAAAGCAGCTATACTGACTCTTCTAAAGAGATGAGACTCTTTGGTGTCTGAGTTATATGGCCTTCCTGCCCCACTGTCCAGGTAACATGATTTGTGACTTTAAAATATTTTCTATTAAGACCAACAAAGGGCTTCCCATTAATTGTGGATTGCAGCTGGGGGCGGGGTGGACCTGATCCTGCAGGTTCCCAGGGCTAGATCTCTGTGTGCTGGCTCCTTTCCACATGCTGACCCCATGGCACTGAAACCATGCACTTAGCTGTTTACTTCTGCTTTCACTTCAGTGGGTGCATTCCTCTTTACTAGCCCATTTGTTAAGCAGCCTTGCTTGTAAAGGAACTGAGAGAGATGGAAAAGGAGAGGGAGAGGGAGAGATTATTCTGAAACGGGAGCAGGCCAGCAAGCACTTCACCACTCACATGTTTTGTGGACCTGATTCTGTTGAGTTTCACAGTGAATGAAGCTTGCTTTTATCAGTTAGGCACCTGTGTTTGTTTGGAAGAGCCAAATTCTTGAAACATGCCTACTGGCTGTGTTTTAGGGTCTAAGGAGTTCAAGGAGGGAAGTACTAGGAGATTCCCCTCAGAGGCAGGCTTTAGCTATGGCTCTCTAGGCAGAAATTGGACTTGCTGCTGTCAGCCCCAGTACCTGTCTCAGCTGTCCTCATCAAGTATGATGTCAAGCCATGGGAAACTGGATGGAGGGCAGGTATTTCCCATTCTCCTTGGCTTCTGGATCCTACTTGCTTGGTCTCTTGTATCTTTTAAATGCCCTTTTAGCTCAGAATCTACTCTTTACTCCATCTAATGTGTCTGGGGTATATGGAGCTTCTTGATTATGAAGGGACTCTTGTCACCTTCTGGCCCTGAGTTCTGCTTACCAGCTGGTCTGTTATCGCTCACACTTGCTAGGGCAAAACTGAGTAGGCCAATCTACTTAGGAGCTTAGTCACTAAGAGCTTTCATCACATTTGTTAACTTAAAAATTTCTAATGTTCAGAAAATGTTAATGAATTACATGGAATAAATGTCTTCACTATTTTCAGAGATAACTTAATGGTTCTAGACTTTTTTCTGCTTTTTAGGAAAAGGAAATGCACTTGGTACTATTTTCCACAATTTTGAAATCACAGATTTTTGCTTGTCAAACAGTTTCCTCCTTTTTCAGAATTAAAGATGAGACAAAGAAATGTTTTAGTCAAAGTTGAACTGAACCTAGGTAGCCTTTCTTTCCATCAACATCCTTTCTACTTTCCAGTGTCTAATTCTTTGCTCCACAGTCAAATCCAAGGAATTTTAGGCCTTTCTGGTTGTCTAAAGTGTTTCTAAATTGGATGCAGTTGGTTGGTGGAAAGTTTTAATCGGCCTATTTTAAAAACTCATCTAAGAGTGAGGATGCTACTCTGAGTGGGAACAGCAAAGGTATATAGTATATGAGGATGGATTTTGGATGTTGAGAAGAGGGTGTGCTTATCTCCAAGTGGAGTTAAATACGTTCTTTTTTGTCTTGAAACTTAGTGTTCCGATTTGGAGAGAGTTGAGCCTGAGAGCTCAAGAGAGGAGGTGGAGTGGTGGAACGTGCTTGATTTCTGGTGTGAAGGCAAGGAGGCACAGAGTGAGGATGCACCCAAAAGTCCATCTCAGTGGAATCCTGGTGAAAGCACCTTATACTACAGTGGGCGTTAGCATTAGCTGTGAACTGAAGCTCCCAAGTGTGTATTCACCAATATATATATGTATCATACATACAGAAACATGCACAGAAGTTTACTTGGCTGCTTGGGCCACTAAATTATCACAACAAAGTGAATCTACTATGTGCGGCTAGTTAGATCCAGATCAAGAGACAGAACAGGACCAGCATTCTTTCTCAGAAGCTTTCTCTTACCTATTACCTATTTTCATGAATTAAGGAAAAATTATTTACAGTGTGAAGATGAAAAGACTAATCTACACAATAAAATCCACAATTCTACTCAAGGTCACTGGCTTCCTGTGAAGGACAGTGTGGGCTCTGTTCCTTACCACCACTGAAAATGGAGCTTCCTTCCTGTGCATTATTTGTGCATGTGATTGTGTGTGTTTCTGTTAAAAAAGTCTAGTATTTGTCTATCAAATTTACTGTTAGGGCTGTGGAGGTAGAGTGCTTGCCTAGCATGCACCAGGCCCTAGATCCAATCCCCAGTACCATCAGCAAAAAAGTGAGTAAATAGATTACTTAGGAAAGAAGGGGAGGAGGATATGAGAATGTGAATAAACAAGAGACCCAGCAAGATGACCTTGGGCTCTGCAGTCCGTCCTCTCCTTACCTTCTGCTGTGCAGCTGCCTCTCCTGTTTTTGGCAGTTTACAATTACTTTCGAAATTCTGGCATTTCTGACATTTTTTCTTTTTAAATGTATATTTTTATTAAAATTTTCTGCATTTCATATAATACATCTTAATTATATTTAGACGACTCCTCCCCAATCTGCACCTCTCCCCCAACCTGGCCACAGATTTCCTGCACTTGGTCAGATCTGAAGACCCATTGAGTCAAAGTTTATGTGCCCAGATGTCCCTCTGCCTGAGTTCATCCACTGGAACCTGATTGGCCTACCTAAAGGAAGATCAACTCTCTCTCCCCCAGCAGTGATCAGCCGCCAGTAGCTCCTTGGCTGAGACTGGGGCCTCTGACCCATTTTCCCAGTTCTGTGCAGAGTTTTTACCTTGTTTGAGTGTGCATTGCTCTCGTGCATGCTGACACCATTGCTGTAAGTACATATGAGCAAGTCCCCAGAAACCTGGGAGACTGTTTTCTTATGGCCATACACTACCTCCTGGCTCTTAGAATCTTTCTGCCTCATCTTCTGCAATGGTCCTTGAGCTCTGGGTGGGTATGGTTTAATATAGGAGTCCTGTCCACATACAGGTACTCTTCAGTTCCTTATTTTCTACACTTTTGGCCTTCTGTATTCATCACCCTTTGTTGCCTGAGGAAGCATCACTGGTGAGAGCTGAGAGATGCATTTGTATTCTCTCTAACCCCTGTTCCACTATGTTCTGTGAGCCGTAGGTATAAAGATTCCATTGTAGATGTGTCACTTAGGCCTGGGCATCTCACAGACACTTACTCTCTGTGTGTGACCAGTTGTGGAATTTTGTAATAATCTCTCTCTGTTGCAAAAAGAAGCTCCTTTGATGAGTGGTAACAGGTGTACTTGTCTGTAAATATAAGGATCCATATTTAACATACAGTAAGAAAATAGCTTTGTCTAGGGGTGTAGCAGATACAAGGTTTTCTCTAGGCTCTATGACCTCTCCAGCCATGTGTATCTGGCTGTTCACAGTGCCACACGTGAGTTTCTTCCCTCAGAGTGAGTTTTAAATCCAATTTTAGATAGCTGTTGATTACCCCCAAGATAAAAGTGCCACTACTGCACTGATATAGTTTGCTGTGCCGGTCATTGTTATAGTTATTAGGGTTTAAAGCTTGGGATGGATGGACCATCTTGGCACACCAGGAAGCCAAGAAAATTTGGGCCAAAATTGGGGTTAGGCTATAGCCCATAAGGTCCACTTCCAGCAGCCCATTCTTTCCAATGAGGTCCAACCTCCTAACTGCTCTACAGCTTTCCAAAATAGCATCACTGGTTAGGGACCAAGGGTTCAGATGCATGAGCCTGTGGAAGCACTTCACATTCAAACCTTAGCAAATGTCTAGAGTAATTAATAGCACCACCAAAATTAATATGTGAGACATTTTGAACTTTTAAAATTATAAAACCTTTTGACAATTGTGTAAACAATTCACCTCATGATATGTATGCAGTTTCACTGAGAAACACAATGCAGAAAGTACTCAAAACCAAGAGATCCCCATTCTGTTTCCTCAATCTAGCATTTTTCCCTAGATCAATATTATCTGTTAATATGTATATATACTTTGAAAATTTTTTTCAGTGCATTTACCTGTGTATAAGATAAACTTATTAACATAAAATTTGTTTAGAGATTGAATAATATACTAAGTCTTTCCCTAGAACTTGCTATTTTTCCTCAAATACCATTCCTGTCTTGAATGCTTTCCTGTGCTGGTGAATAGAGAGCAGCTGTGTCCATTTTAATTGGATAGCATAGTATTCCTCCATGTACCAGCTTCATGGTTCATCCACTGCTTTGTAAATGCTCTCGGAAGTGATGCTGTAGCTTCATTATTATATAAAGTCTTCCTTGTACTCAGGTGTCTGTCTCCAGAGCAACATAAAGAAGTAAAATTGCTTAGTCAAAGAATGTGCATCACTAAAATTTCTAATGCTGCTAGAGCCATTCAAGAAGCAGTATTCCAATTTATTTTCTCTATCAACACAGCACAAGGAAACCCATTCTTCATATGCTTTCCACCCTGCTGCAAATTTGATGCAGTTTTGACAGACTGTTATAATGTGTAAGGAAAATGGCTGTTTTCACCATGATGGCTTATCTAAACAACAGGTTGATGCTCTAGCTAAGAGGGAAATGTAATAATACCTTCTGTGAAAAGACATTTGCTACTCTTTCTTTATCTGAAAAATGGGAGCAATGATAAAACACAATGAGAAATTCATTCAAATTCATAGTTTCAAACTTTGCAATATCTTTATAGCCATTTATTTCAATAAGCATATCTACTGTATTTACAGTCTTTCCAGTTGATTGCTTGTAGGGTATCTGGCCAACAGGCATGGTAAGTGACTTGATATATTCTCTACAACAAAGAAAAGTCCTAAAGTCCTAAGTATATTAAATGCTATTACCTTATTTAAGAAATCATGAATGTGAACTGTGAGCCAGGCATGGTGGTGGTGCATGGCTTTAATCCCAGCACTCGGGAGGCAGAAGCAGGTGGATCTCTGTGAGTTCAAGACCAGCCTGGTCTACATAGCAAGTTCTAGGTTAGCTGGGGCTCTAGGGAGACTCTGTCAAAAAAAAAAAAAAAAAAAAAAAAAAGAAATCATGAATAAAGGATACATTTCCCTTATATGGACTTTCTGAGTATTTGATCACCAAAGTAGTTACCTTATGATTAAACTATTCTAATAGTAGCAGCATTTCCACTGAACTAGTAACAAATCCCAAGATTCTTTAAGAGTGAAAATTCTAGAACTTCAAAGAAGGTTTTCTCTCTTGAACTGTATCTGTTTCTTTCCAGTATTCCTGATTGTACACCCCACCTCCCAGTCACGTTGTCTCATTATGTCCTTCTTAGGGAAACGCTAGGTTCTTATGCTATGTATTAAGATTTTAGACCTTTATAAAATTCTTCAAATATGGAAAAAAGCTAAAAAATGCAAGGGACATTTATATTCATACCTCTTAAATTTAGTGATTGTTAATATTTTACTATTTTTTCCATGTACCATGCAAAGTAAATTGTAGCTATCATGACATTTTGTCCCTGAACCTATATTTATCCTCTAAGAATAAAGATATTCCAGGGTAACTTATTGAATGTAAATTTTGGGAAATGAATTTTCTATTGTAGAATAGACTTATTTTTTTCTTTTTGAGATGGATAGCTTCAAAACTTTACTCATTGCATATGGATTTGGTAAAATTCTGAGCAAAAGGAAGACTACACATTTAGACTAAATAATTACATTTGATGGCTGTATAAAACATAAGGCTAGCTGGGCATAGTGGTGTACACCTTTGATCCCAGCATGTAGGAAGCAGAGGCAGGTAGATCTCTGAAATTAAGGCCAACCTGGTCTACATAGCATATACCAAGCCAGCTGGGGCTATAGGGAAACCCTACCTCAAAAAACCAAAACCAAAACCAGAGCAAGTCTAGAAGTAAAAGTTTAATGACAGTTGATAGGTTGATACCTGTTGATTTTCTGGATGTTTTATGGAAATTACATTGCTTCTTGGCCTTAGGAAATCTGCATGAAGTTCTCTGACTCATAAATCAGGCTTTGGGGGTCTTTGTACAACAGGTCAATATTTCTCAAGATTCCAAGGTCCTGCCCTTGATGTGGTTGTGTTTAGGCTTCTGTGTATCATGACTGGTCTGGTATATAGTGACTTCTTGATTCTAAATCAGGCATTTGTTGTTATTATAGAGTAAAACTGCTCTCTGAATACAAGTCCGGACTCAACATTACCATTAGTTAAGTAAACCTAAGACCATGGATTGGAAAGGGCTTAAATATATGACATGTTTGTTAAATCAATTGTTTCAGTTGAAGATGGAAGGTTCATTCAAATTAAATACTAAAACAGAATTGTATTATTATGATTCTTATTCCTGTTTCTCAGGCAAAAACAATTAAGTATATAAAAGTTAGCTCTATCTCCCTTCACCAATTCTTTATCTCATTCTCTCTTTCTTGATTTTTGAGACAGGGTCTCTCTGTAGCCCTATCTGGCCTGGAAGGCACAATGTAGACCAGATTGGCCTTGATCTCACAGAGATCTGCCTGCCTCTGGAGTCCTGGGACTAAAGGTGTTCTCTACCACTCCTGGCCAAACCAATTCTTGGACAGAAAAAGGAATCAGAGCTTTCAACCATTATATGAACTATGTTCTGCCCTGGAGCCTTCTTTCCTATCCTGTTATTATCACAATCCCTGTGCAGTTCCTCAGAAGATAGCTGATAAAGACAGTACATGTGTTTCACTTACTTTTTGAAATATCTGTTGCAAAATATCTGATAAGAGCAGCTTAAGGAAGGAAGGGCTGGTTTTGGCTCAGTTTGAGAGTGAGGTCTATTATGGAAGGGTTGGCATGACAGTGGAACCTGAGGCAGCTGGTCAGATTGTATCCGATCATGAACCAGAGGGAGGAGAATTCTCATGCTTATCTCTCTTTCTTCTTTTTATTCAGTCTGGGACCCCATCCCAGGATGTCACCCATATTTAGGGTGGGCCTGCACACCAGTAAATCCAGTCTAGAAATTCTCTCTCATAAACATTTGTCCAGAAGTTTGTCTCCACGGTCATTCTAGGTCCTGTCAACAGTATCTACAGCATGTATTTTGTGTACTCTACAGAGTACCCAACAGTAAAATAAAAGGATGTGCAAATAGTAGACAATGAAACTCCCTCCTCAGAGCCATTTGCAATTGCTTTCTGGAATTTTATCTATACATATTCAAGGATACTTGTCAGTTTAGGCTACAAAAACAAAATACCATAGACTAAGTAACTTAAATAGTAATCATTTATTTTTCACAGTTCTGAAAGCTGAAAAGTACAAGGTCAAGATACTGACAGACCCAATGTCAAGAAGGAGCTGTTGTTTGCACATGACATGTTCTTGCTGATCTATGGAGACAGGGAGGAAAGAAGGAAGGGAAAATTGTGTGTGTGTATGTGTGTGTGTGTGTGTGTAAGAGAGAGAGAGAGAGAGAGAGCCAGAGACAGACGGAAATGAAGATCATCTCTCATGTCTCATCTTTTAAGGGTCCCATTCAAGTTGGTCTGTTTATGCTTCACATTGTCACTGAGTTGTCTGTATTGGTCATTGTGTTCATGTCCCCCAAACCAAGTGAAAGTAAACCACTCTTCCTCTGCTGGGACTGAGAGTAGCACTCTTGGCCTTAGGGACCAATTTGGAGGAGGTCTTCTCATACCTTATTTTGACTTTAGACCAATCATTCTGTTCTAGCCAGACCCTGCACCCTAACCTCCAGAGGCATCTGGTTCCTATTGCTCCTGAATGTGGCATTCTCCAAAGCCTTCTACTCCGCGTGGATCACTGTCCAGCAGCCTCCATTCCTAAACCCAGAGAGTTGTTGAATATGTAGCATTGCAGGCCCTCCTCCATAACTGCTGAGTGGAGACCTGCCATCTCTAGCTATCACCAATCTAGCCCTGTGTTTATAAGCGTGAAGATGTCTTTATGGCCCTCAGTGGGGTGCTCAGGCTTCAGTTCCACATGGCTCGATCACTTGCTGCATGTTCCCTCTTTTGCTTTCCATCTTCCAAATTTTGAGATGTCATCTCTTATCTGTTATCATTTTAAAATGTTTGCTTTGCTTTATTCTTTATGGTGGTTTTCATAGGGTTTCAGGAGGAATTCCCCCTGTTCACTATGTATAATGAAAGTTCCTATGGTATTTCATGTTTATATGTATTTCAAAAATCTTTGATCACTGTTGAATTAATTTTGGTGTAAGAAAGGAGAACTTAATTTTAATGTCAGAAATGAGACCTCTACACTCAGTTTTCTTTTCTAATTGGCTAGACAGCTGTCTTTACCACGGCTTAATTCATCATATTTCCCTTTTTGTTGGGAGGCTCTACCTTTATCATCTAAATTTCTACAGTCTTTAAATAAATTTTTGAAGAATTTATAGCTATTTATAATATCTCTTACTATCTGGTAATTGATAATTTCACTTAAAGTTTTTTGAAGACAAAGTTTTAAAACTGTAAGCTAAACATTTTTTATACCCCACATTATTTTAATCTCCATTTTTACTAATTTCATTTTTATGTTTCCCTATTTGAAATGATAGTCATGAACAAATTTGTTTCTAGTTAGAGTTTTAGATTACTAAATCATACATGTTTGTATGTATGCGTGTTGTAATTTTGAGTTGTAGGCATCGTACTTCATACTTCGTCCTTACACTTTCCATTTTGTCTAACTGAGTAAAAGCTCAGACTGATGTTATGTTGTCAATATGTTGTCTTGGGCTATGAGCGTATGCCAGGAAGGGACAGCAGTGATATTTTAAATTGGGTCACTGCACAGAGGATAAATTTTCCCAATATGTAAAATGTTGGTTTTGCTTAGTTGGTATTAACATTACATATATTCTCCACCTGGATAAATCTTCCCTTCCTAAAATTTCAAAAAAAGAAATTGAAGGCATTCCTCAGAGAATCATTTCTTTCTACTTTTAGGGAAGAGTATGATGTAATCACAGTTAATTACAATAAAAAGTTTTAGTGCCTGCTTATGGCATATGGGGCAGCTTGAATGTTGTGATTGCTTGTACCCAAACTGAGATAGGAAATGTTTCCCCCTAAGCCTCTTTAATAGTTCAGCCCAATGTAGGGTTCTTGTGTTGAGTTCTACTGCCATCCCTTATCAGAGCCGTAAGTTAAAGAACCCCTCTACCTCTGTGAAGTAGAGATCATACCGAGCTTTGGAGGGTGCGGGGTGGGGACCGGAGATAGATAATGCAGTCCCTGGCCCATAGTAGGCACTCAACTGAAGGATTCTGCTTCACTGAATGTGAAGTTGATACGGATGACTCTTTCATAATGCTTTCATCAGCCATCAATGGGAATCTAAGTTCTTTTATGTAAGAGTATAAGTTTATAGGCTAACTTCCACTGTGACCTTGCCACAGAGCATGTAATTTCAGTAGATCATTCTGATGGAAAGGAGAAATAGCATGAGTGAATAACAGTAGGTGAAATCTCAGCTTTTAAACATACCTGGGAATTCATTCAACAATTACTTCTGCAGACTTCAGTAATGGGATTTTATAGCTGGAAGAGAACTTTGAAATTATAAAATCTTTTAATTTTACAGATGAGGAAACAGATCTACAGGTCTTAGCTCAACGAAGACCTCACAGTTGTGAGATACTAGTGGAAGAATTAGGGTCAGAAACAGGTATCTTTAATTCATTTCTTTTATTTATCTTTTAAGTTCACATTTGCTAAGGGGCATATCCAGAGTCGCCATGGTGCCTTCAGACTGATGCCTGTGTAGGATAAGAAATGCATGAGCTTACGGAACAGAATCGCTTTTGATCTTTTGCTCTCTGGGTTTTTTCTGAGCCAGATAGTCTCCTCTTTACTCACCAGCACAGCTTCAACTGTGTGATACTAGGATGGAGACTACTGAATTCAGAGTGAGAAGTGAGGACTAGAGGAAGCAGACATGCATCTAATTAAGAATAGATGTGAAATGCCAGGACTACAGATGAGCCAGAGGAGTTGTAAATTGAGGCTAGAAGTCTTGGGAGTAAGAGAGCAGGTGTCAGAAAGATGGGAAGAATGGGCAGCATATACCATGTAAAAATGGTACATTACCTAAGCAGATGCTGAACACCAATCTTCACTGAATTCGCAGAGTAGCACCTGCACTGGGACTTCTTGAGGATCTGTGGTTTGAAAGAGGGTCAGGTGGGGCTAGGGAGATGGGTTGGTGTGTAAAAACACTTGCCACGCAAGCACAAGGACCCAAGTTCAGATCCCTCCCATGCTACCACTCATGTAAAAAGCTGAGTGTAGTCAGCACTGGGGTTACAGAGACAGGAGAACCTTTGGGGCTTGCTGACCTTCGGCCTAGCTGGAAGGAAAAAAGCCCTGTCTCCAGGTTCAATGAGAGACCCTGCCTCAAGGGATTAAGTCAGAGAGCAAAAGAGGACACTCAGTGATCTTCTCTGGCCTCCATGCTCGTACACCCACACATACACCACACACATGCATGTATACCCAACATACACCACATGTACACACAGTGAAAGAATGACAGTTGTAACTCATAGGCAACCTGTTGACTTTCTGCCCAGGTTTCGATTTCCTCATCAGATCACATCAACTGTCATTGATTGGTGTTTTGAAGTATAAACATTGTGGGAAATAAATAAAGTAATTGTTGGGCAATGGCTGACCTGTCTTCATTGGCTCTGCATCTGAGCCTGGCTTTAGAAAATCATAAAGCTCTTCAATTCCCGTAGCTTTTTCTCATGATCCTGCAAATTACTTTGTTTTTGACTTTAGTAAAAGAAAAGCTTAAAGGATTATGTAAGTTAAGTAGGAAGAACATAGACGTGATAGCCACGAGGAAGACCCAATTGTTTCCTTCAAGTAGAGGTTTACTTATTTACTTTATTACGACTAATAAGTCGTTTCTGTGTAAATATAAAGTTTATCTTCTTGGGTCTTGATGAAGGTGAAACAATATTAGGTGAAATTATTTCATTTAGAAAAATGACAATTTAAACTTGGGCTAAAATTTTCAAAAAGCTTAGAGGACTCTCTAGAAAGAGGGTATAAAGACTCAAAGATTCTATTATTGGGTGTGATTTGAGTATCCTGTTTTAGAATTCCCCATTGTAAGGTATCAAGAGAATGGAAATGTTAGTAATCGGTGTTTATTGGTGGGGCTGTGTGAGGTAAGGTGATTACAGTTAGATAAGGCCATCAGAGAGAGCCCGGGTGATTGAATTCTGGTGGTTCATATAAAAAAAGAGAAGAACAAAAAAAGACATGCTATGTGTATACTCTGTCTTTGCCATGTAGGGCTGTGTCCTGCCTTGGGACTCCTCCAGCAGACACATCAACAGATGTGGGTCCTTGACCAGAATCATGAGCCCAAATAAACCTGCTTTGTTTATATTACCCAGCTCCAAGTATTTCATTGCAGTGACAAAAAATACACTGTCATAGACATCTCAGGAAATCCAGTAAATATGAATAATTTTGATTTGTAGAATTTGTAGTGGGAGTAGATGGGTAGAAATAAATTATGACAATTAAATCTGAATCATAGTATTGTAAGAGAAAAGTTAAATGAGGTTTTAAGTTTAGACATAAGAATATTGATTGATGATGATTGATAGACCTCAATCTGAAACTAAAAAAGCTTTTGTTGGATTTGTTTTGACTTAATTGAGATGAATTAAAATGAATTTTAGTTTTTCATTTGCTCACTGGGTTTAAGCAGTTACTTATGATGGCCTATATAGATTTACTTGGGAGTCAGCGATGCAGGGACCACCAAAAAGACTAGTAAACCAGAGCAGTAAATGAAGTCATTTACATGTGGGTTTTGCTGCTGC
Source organism: Eospalax fontanierii (assembly GCA_035773235.1). Taxonomy (NCBI): domain Eukaryota; kingdom Metazoa; phylum Chordata; class Mammalia; order Rodentia; family Spalacidae; genus Eospalax; species Eospalax fontanierii. The sequence continues at coordinate 62,888,170 of CM069530.1, read as the reverse complement.
ACCCACACATGCTCAGAACCCCTCACCATGGGCCTCTTACCTAGCTTGAAAATGCACAGCACAAGTTGTGCCTTTAGCTCCTCATATGATGAGTCATATTGTGAGTGGTCTTCTTTCTGTTCTTATGTAGAGTATAATTCATGCAAAAATATGATTTCAGCTGTGTCAACTTCAAAGGGAGGCAATCAGGCATATATCCGGAAAGATTTGCTCAGACATGAGTTCTGTTTCTCATTTATACAACTGGAGACTATCTTTGATCATACAGTGGCAAGAAGCTGAAGGCAGCTTTTCAATTTCCAGCCTTGTTTTTTAAGCCGCCTTTTTCTCTTAAATTTCAAGAAATTTTCCAAGATTAACATTATATGCATTTGACATAATTATCTGGCTGATCCTTTTAAGATCTCATCTTCAAAATAAAAATAGTGTGTGTGATGATTGGAGTAACTACTAATAAAATATGCATCGATTAGCAAGTCTTTTTGACGGTTCAATCTATTGTGAGTTTTATTATAGCCCAATAGAGAATGGTGCTATGTGGCTGAATAAACATTCAGCATGATGGTCGGAACACTGCAAGTTGTTGAAGACAGGAGCAGAGAAAAACAGTAATGTCTGAGAAAGTGCCCAGCATACTGGAGAAGTGGTAATGGCCATGGTGTGGGGGATGTGAGGGGATATCAGTGACTGTGGCCATGCAGTTAGGCCATTCTTAAGCCTAAATTCTTTGGTCTACATTTAATCCTCACATAAACTCTGTTCAGCATGTCCTGCTAGTGATTCATTGAAGATGTTTCTGTGAAGAGCACTCAGGACATAGCTGGGAGTGAGTGGAAGCCTGCCGCCTTGCTGACTGGCTGACCTAGGCCTGGGTGCTGATTTCACTTTCTCAGAATTGAGCTTCTTCCTGTGCTAGGGAATGTTGAGAGAGGAACAACTCCTTTCACGAGGGGACTTGTTTTTTAATTGAAAAGGCAGACTTGGTTTGGTGTTGACAATGAGCTTGAGTCTTCCTGACTTACAGGAACATTTGGAAGGTCTACCCTTACATGGTAGAGTGGCAGAATTAAAAAAAAAAATACTTCTGTGTCCATTTTCACATGGGCAGGTGGACTCCTGGGTCTAGTTAACTTTGAGAAGGGAAGGTGAGACTTGTTTTTATATTCATGAACGTCTAAAATAATGACTTTCCAACTGTACTGGGCGTCACAGTGGCCTGGAAGACACATCAGAACAGCATGTGTTCTGTGCTTATCTCAAGAATTTCTGATTCAGTACCTTCAGATCAGAGCTGCATTTGTAATAAGTTCCTGATGTGGCTGATCCAGGCACCAACATTGAAAACCACTGGTATAGATTATCTCTTTATTCAAATACTGTACTAACTACATTCAAAGCTAAAAGGTAGGCTTACCTTATTTAAGCCCTAATCAGAAGAAAATCCTCAGTGCCATTTTATATAATAAGAGCACTATTGTTTAAGCACTAGGGTCTTTTACAAATCTTAAGAAGCAAGGCAGAAAGTACCCACTCACTGTAACTGTACCAGGAAGGGGTTCCTATTACTGTAGACACACATCTGGAATAGAGTGCTACTGTTTACAGCAGCCGGACATGCCTAACCATGCTCGATGGTGTTGCAAGGGAGAATTTATAAACGGAGGCTTGGGCTGCTGAGATGGCTCAACAGGTAAAGGTGCTTGCCAGGCAAGCCTGAGACCTGAGTTCAATCCCTAGAAAGGTGAAGGAGAGAAGCCACTTCATGAAGTTGTCCTCTAACCTGTAAGTGCCCACACTGAGGCCATGGCACGTGCACCATGGCACATATACCCACAGACCAACATGATGCACATATGTGCAGCAATAATAAAAAAATCCCATAAGCCCATATCCATTTTTCAAGATAGTTATGTATGTTTTTTTCTTTAGATAAGAACAAAGGTTTAAGCATGTTTACCCAAAAGTCTCTCATTAGAAGCATTTACATCCTGATATGTAGGTATCTCAAATCACATGAACAGTCATCCAGCTTTAAGGGTGTGGGAAGAGGGCTATTTCTAGAGATAAACCTTTGAGAGTTGAAATAACACTTCATACTCTCTCACAGGGCCTTATAGTACATCTTTACTTTTTAATATGTAAAGCTCTTGTAGGGGTGTTGTGGTGGTGGTGAGTTTTGTTTTTGAGACAGGGATTCTTTATGAAACTGTGCTAGTATGTAGCCCAGGTTGTCCTCACACTTGTAGTAAACTTCCTGTGTGAGCATACTGAAAGCTCATATTATAGGCAGGTATTACCAAACAGGCTCTTAACTTTGATTTGGTTTTGTGAGACAGGTTCTCTCTGTTTAGTCCAAGCTGGCCTTCAACTTGTCATTCTTCTGTCTCAGTCTCAAAAGTGCTAGGATAATAACTTCACCACTCTACACCAGCTAGAATTCAGCAAGTGAATAATAACTAGGCACATTTCACGTTAATGAGCGAAGAAGGTATAGATCAGGATCCCCAGGCTTTCATCAGGAGGCATCCTGTTTTAGCTGTTCCTCCTCGTAACATAGTTCAGGCATTGTTATAGGCTAGAAAGATGGCTCAGCCAGCGGTTAAGAGCACTGGCTGTTCTTGCAGAGTGGCAGTTCACAACTCTTCATAACTTCAGTTTCAAGAGATCTGAAACCCTCTTCTGACCTCTGTGGGCATTGGGCTCATGTGGTACATTTAATATGCAGGCAAAACACTCATACACAAAATAAAAGTAATAAATAAAAAAATGCTTTTTATTGTTACTTAAAAACTTTGACCTTTAAGTAAGGTACACAAAGACACACAAAAGGTGACACACTACCTTGCTTTCTAAAGATGAGTGGACTGCCATTTTGATCACTTGCAGGTTTATAGGAGAATGAGTGGAAATTTTGGATTTCCAATAGACATTGTCTCATTTCCTTATTACTAACATTCTGCTTTTGTTGCAGTTGATATAAGAGAATGAGTAGATTGTAAACTACATAGTTGACACTTGGGCTCACTTTTGGGGCTTACTTTCTGGGTATTTTGATGACGTACAGTGGCATGCAGCCTCCATTATGTTGTCATACAGTGTATCTTCTCTACTCCTGCCTTCTGCTTGTTCATCCCTCCCTCCTTTCTCGATGAACCACTGGGACCACCAGGTATTTCACTATCTTTTCTGTAATGCAATCCACACTCTATTTTTGTGGATATAAACCTTCTGTTTATTTTGTTAAACACCAGTTGCAGAAGCACAATTGCTGAATCAATGTTAAGAATGTACAGTTTGGACTTGGTGGTGCACATCTTCCTTCCTCAGGAGGAAGAGGCAGAGTGTGAGTTCAAGGCCAGAGTGGTCTACACAGTGAGTCCCAGGCCAACTGGGGCTACAGGGAGACCTTGTCTCAAAAAAATAAAATAAAACAAAACAAAAACCTACCAAATTATTTGCTAAAATGACTGTTCTGCTTTGCAGTCCTCACTAGTAGTGAGAGTTTTGGTTGTTCTACATATTTACTGGCATTTTTTGATGTCAGTGTTTTGAATTTTAGCCATTCTAATAGGTTAGATTCGGCATTTTTAAATGCCATGTACTTTTGATTGTCTTTTCATACACCTATTCTCTATTTGCATATCTTTTCTTGGCAGAATGTTTCTTCTGCCTTGCCTCCCTATAATTGGGCATTTTTCTTATTGTTAAGTTTTGAAAGTTCTTTGTAGAGTAACCATTCCTGTCTCAGACGCTTTATAGAGAGTTTTTTCTCTGTGACTCGCCCTTTCTGTTGTTTGTTTGGTTTTGTTTTTTTGAAGTGTTTTTTGCAGAGGGGAAGTTTTTAATTTGAATAAGGACCAAGTAATTTTTTTCTTTCCTTGATTGTGCTTATCTTATATGAAGAAAACAATGGCCAGAGAAAGGTTATCTTCTAGGAGTGTTATACTTTTTATATTAGGATATTGGGTCTGTGGTCATTTTGAGTTAATATTTTTTAAAAGTGTCCAGAGTCCTTTTTCTTTTTCTTTTCTTTTTTTTTTTTTTTTTGGTTCCACAGATCTAATTAGTCCAGAAACATTCATTGCAAAGATCATCCTTACTTGTTTGGATTGCCTTTGTTCCTCTGTTAAATAGCAGTTGCCTGTACTCTTGTGTACCACATTACAGGTGTATGTAAGAAAGAAGTAGTGGGATGCTTAGCATTTATTAGTTTCAAGGCCTGGAGGGGACCTGACTCTGAAGCACCCATTCCTTCAGATGTCTCACAAAACTGTGACCTCAAGACAGGTTTCATTCATCCTCTATTGAAGCAGCCTTTCTAGCATCAATTGGGAAAGTAGAGGCTAGGATCTGCCTTCATCAGAGAATCTTGCCCTTTGATCTCTGGTCATGAATCTCTCTCTCTCTCTGTCTCTCTCTCTCTCTCTTTCTCTCTCTTTCTCTTTCTCTCTCTCTCTCTCTCTCTCTCTCTCTCTCTCTGTCTCCCACACATACACACCATCAAGCATACTTCTCAATAATTCTCACTGCTTTCAGCGAGAATACTCTGCTTTTAGCACTTGGATATGGTAAACAAGCACACCCACTTTCATTCACTGTCTTGGGTAAAGGACAAAGTGGGGTCCTGGGGGATTAAGGTCATATGCCCAGGTCACAAGAGGAGCCCATGACTAAGTGAGCTTATTTATATTATAAAGATTAACCTTTCTGGATGTAAGGTTAGGTGAAAGTCATTAGTCTAGAAAACTCATTCCCGCAAGGTGAATGTCTCTTTAGATCTCTGCTCTCTTGCTTTTCTCCCCCTGCCTCCCATACAGGGGCATACATACTGTGGGATGTGTGTAGATGACATAGGACAACCTTGGGTGTTGGTCTTCATCTTCTACCTTGATTGAGGCTGGGTTTCTTTGTTGTCTGCTGCTATCTCCATCAGGCTAGCTGGCTCACAAGCTTCTGAGGATCCTCTCATCTACACCTCCACACTCACAGACAGCAAGGCATTACTACTCTGGGCTTTACTAAGGTTCTGGATTTGAAGTCAGGTGCTCAGCTTGCATAGCAAGTGCTTTACTCACTGAGCTATCCCTAGTGCCCTCTTGTTTTTCAATGGGAAATTTGTGGCAGTTGTTTTTGGTCTCTTTTTGGTCCTCCTTATATTGCAAGTCATATTTGTACCCTTAACTATTGATTTGCGTAGTTTACATTTCATCCTTCCTTGTAGTACAGTGACAAGACATCCAATATTTCATTTCTTTCTGTTCTTCTCCACTCCCTTATCAATACCATTCATTGATAAAGTCATATCTGTTCCAGTCAATGAATTTAATCAACTCCAGAGTTCTCTTTAACTTTTTTTCCTGGCTTCCAGGAAAAACTTCATTAAAAAGATAAGGACACCTATATTAATAAAGCCCCTTTTGTATGTCTGGTGCCTTATTTATGAAATTAGAAATTATATTCCTCTTACCTACAGCAGAATACTTTATGCTGGTTTATAAAATCAAACCACAAATATGTGTTAAAACACATGAAGTGAGGGGGGACAGTGATAGTATGCAAGCACTTCAGGATTCAGGTTTCATGCTTTTCTTTCTCTTTGTTTTGTATTTTCTCTTAAAACAGTCTGCTCCAAGGTTTAATTATTATTGATAACCTTGCATGGACCATACAATTGGAGGTATGAAGACATTGTTCCATATTTAGACAACAGCTAAACTTCCACTGCAGAAGTGAAGTTCCTGTCTCCTATAATCTCCCTCTCTCCCTCTCTCTCTTTTTCTCTCTCTCTCTTACACACACACACACACACACACACACAAATGGACTGGTAGAAAGGCTGGATGAAAGGCTGTTGTTTCTTGCAGAGAATGTTTCAATGTTTAGGTAAGTACAAAACATTTTCATTACTCTAATGTAAGATGCAGTGACAGACACTATCCATTTCATACTGTGGTTAAATTTTATAAAAAGTCTAAGAATACTACAAGGCACTTATCTCTCTATACACCATATAGTTTCATGCTTGTTCTAAAAATGTTTATTTTAAATCTGTATTTAGTTACTTCTAAAAATACATTTTTTTCTCAAGCTGCTTGTTTAAATTCTGCCTCACTCAGTATTATTTTCCTAGTCTACCTAGGTTGTAACTTGTAGTGAGAATTCCACACCATTCCTAATGCTTCTAAAATCCTTTGTGTCTGGAACTTAACACTTTTCCCAAATATTTAGTACTTTAGTTGTGTTTACTATAGTTTTTTTTTAAATAAAGAAAATAAGTAGTTGAGTTGAATTAATTTTATCTTTATATGATAAATTCACCTGGGGAAGGAGCATGCTGATATTTGTAAATTATCAATGACTATAGCTCACTTGTGTGTCAATGGCTTTAGTAGTAGTGAGGGAATAGCCACTGTGAATAAATATGTCAATGTAGAATTAAAATAGGAAGAGACAGTTTTGAGATTGGTTTAGGTTAATATCACTATGCTAATTTTATATTGATGATTGCATGCCTGATATGATTTGTTAAACTTTTAACTTTTATTTAAAGTGCATTTCTCTTTTTTTCAATGCATGTGAGACTATTGCCTATGTGCATGTAAGTGTACCTGTGTTTTGCAATTCCTGAGGAAGTCAGAAGAGGGCGTCAGATCCCCTGGAACTGGAATTATGGATAGTTGTTAGATGCCTTGTGGGTGCCAGGAATCGAACCCGGGACATCTGCAAGAGCATCCGGTGTCATCTCTCCAGGCCAGAAAGTGTACTTCTTATAGCCACTATATAGTTGCTTATTGTTAATTTAAAACATCCCGGCAATTTGTTTTTACATGGATGTATTTAGATCGTTTGCATTTGGTGTACTTGGTGTGATGGATGTACATAGTCCATTTTCAGTTTACTTAGAATTGATATTTCCTTCAAGTAAAATATAGAAGCCTCACAAAATTGTAGGCTACTTGGTTATCTCCCACTCATCTATGTTGCAGTCATATATGTATTATGACTGCATATTGAAAACCTTAAGAACAATAAAATTTTTGCTTCATACACATTTTAAAGACACATTAGATGAGAAACGGCTTGCTTTACTTACCTGGGTATTTGCATTTCTCCTCCAGTTCTTCTATTGTGGATAAACCCTTTCCTCTGGGTGTCATTTCCCTCAAACCTAAAGTGCTCACCTTGGCATTTCTTTGGAACAGGCCTGCTAGAAAAGACTATTTTCTTTCATGTAAAAATGTCATAATTTAGCCTTCTTTTCTAACAGATATTATCACAGTAGATACAGATGTCTAGGTTGATAGTTTGTTCCTTTTTTCTCCCTTCCCTCAGTCCCTTCCTCCATCCCTCCCTTTGTCCCTTCGTCCCTCCCTCCCAGCACTTAAAAGATACTTTCTCTGACCATTCTTGTTTCTGACCAGAAATCTCAAGTAATTTAAATCATTCTTCTTTGTGTAGACCATGTAATTTTCACTAGCTGCTGCGAATACTTTATCCTTTGCTTTTAAGCTGATATGATGTATCTGGGTGTAATTATCTTTGAGCTTACTTTCTTTGGTGTTTAGAGGCTTTTTAGATAATATGTCTTTTAATGACTGAAATATTTTGAACTATTATCCCTTCAGACAGGTTGCCACTTTTTTATGCCAGCTTTTAAATTTTCTTTTCTTTTTTTCTGGTCAGAATCTTCCTATGTAGCTCATTCTGTGCTGGCTTGCTGTGTAGACAGCCAGGCCTTGAACTCACTTTTCTCCTCTTTTACCCTCCCAGCTGCTGAGATTACAGTTACGGGTCACATCCTAGACTGTCCTAAAACTTTTACTTTTCTCCAGTAGGTCTCTGAAAAAATAACATTCTTTGTCCTTTTCTTTTCTTTTTTTTTGGTATTTTGGATAATTTCTCAGAACTTGAGTTTCTCTCCTTGCTTATCCTCATCCTTTTCATCATCATCCCGTCTTTTGGTGCCAGCCCTGTGGATCATGTTCTGTAACTGATATATTTCTAACAACTGACGCTTTGGTGTCAAAGTAACTTAAAATAGTAATTCCTTCCTCTTCACTGTTTTGTAAGATGCATAACTGACCCTTAGGGATCAGTGATGCTAGCCCTCATGCAGTTAAAAAAAATCTATATATAATTTAAAATGTATTTAGGACGCTTACGAGTGATTTTAGTTTATTATCATTTTTAAAAAGTTGCAAACTTTTATTGTAAATAAAAAAATGAAGTTCTTAAATGTCAACTTGACCAGATTAGAAACAAGGAAGAAGTAAAAGAAAATATATGGAGAAAAATAAAGCTTTTTTGGTTAATATTGCTATTACCCAAAAGGAAGCCCTTGAGGTGAAAATCATAAAATTCCATGCTACGTAGGTAATCGTAGATTAGTTGTTTGCTCAGTGGGTAGAAGCAAGTACTTAAGCTCTTTGGTGGCAACCCTCTGTTATTGCTAAAATTTCATATTCCTTTCTTGGATGACCAAAGATGATGTTTGGCAGAAATGGTAGAGATGGGTAAGCCAGCATTTATTCACCACTGTCTTGCTTGGCTTCAAGGGCAGATTCTCAGCTGACAGGCAGGCTTCTTTCAGGAACCACCATCTTGTGGCCTAGAGTGGCTGTAGTTGAAGTTACAGTGATGCTGACGCTGAACTGCCAGCCTCCGAGTCTGTCCTTTGTTTTCCTCATTCTCTTCACTGACATCCTGTTCTAGGCCATCTTTGTTGAGGGGTCCTGTGGGATCATGGTCCATAATGCTGATGCATACTCTGACCCAGTGTCTTACCTTGCTGTCCTGCACCCTGGGGGCTCCCCCTATAGGAAGGTGGAACCTTCACCTGCAGTAGAGCTAATTTTGTTGGAATTGAGGTTTGGGACTCTCCATCCCTCTTTCTTTTCCCTCTCTTAATACTCTGGTAATTCTGCTGGAACTGACTGCCACTACTGTAAGGGTATCATCTAGGGGTTATAGCTTGCTGTCTGCTGTCTTAACCGGAACTCCACCAGGTGCGCAGCCTCCTCAGCCACACCAGTCTCCAGTTTCTCCTCTCCTATACACAAAGATTCTTCTCAGGATAGGGTTTATGTTGTACTGCAGTGAGAGGAGTGGGTTAAAAACGACCTTTTCTATCCTGCCCCCTCTACTGGAACTGATCAATGTTTGGTCAAGAGTGGTGTTTTATTTAAAGTTAAGAAAATAGCCGGTCATTTATTTTTTAACATTTTCAAATCCTTAGTAGGGATCGGGAAGGCTAGTCATAGTTGTAAAACTGCAAAGTCCAGCCTTACTTTCAGATCCTGACTGGGCATTCTCTGCTTCAAGATCCATGTGGAAAAGCAAAAGCAGATCTGTTAAACAACAAAGATAGCAACAAAACAATGAACAAATGAAACTTTTCTAAAGGCCCAAAGGACTTTGGGTGTGCAAGTCTTGAACCTCGATAGAGCTTCTAATCACAATTTTCTTTACTTTTAGGTGTGATGTGTAGTGCACTGAAGTTTGATATTGGGGAAATTAAAAAGCAATTCTTTCTCCAGCACAGTGTGGCTCATTTGTGCATACTGTCGTAGTTCCCAGTGTTTTCATATACAGCATCTTCTTCATCTTCCCATGACCCTTTGAGAAGAGCAGGATTGCTTCCATTTAGCCCTGTACACACCAGCAGGAGCAGTGGTCTTTCCCCCCTCCCTCCCCTCCCTCTCTCTCTCCTCTCTCCCTTCTTCCCTCTTCTCTCCCTCCTTCTCTCCCTCCCTCCTTCTCTCCCTCCCTCCCTCCCTCCCTCCCTTCCTCCCTCCCTTCCTTCCTTCTTTTCACCTGAAATTCAGTACAAAAGCATCTTCTACAGAACTTAAACTTCTGTCCTTACCCTCTCTGTTGACTACTCAGTTTGTTTCTCTGGAAGTAAATACTTCCTATGTATATATAAACATGCATTCCCAGTCTTTCTCTGGTTCCTACTACCCCTATGAATGTTAACCCCATATGTACTGGTCTGAACCATACTTATCATGCATATTGAAGCTATCTCCCCTGAAAGGACACTTAGGTGGTTTCCTCTTCTTTTTTTAAAGCTGTTCAGAGACTACACAGTGAATTATCTTGTCTATACATCATTTAGCACATAAGGACAACTGTCCTTAACTCCAGCTTCAGGGAATCCAGTGCTCTCCTTCGGCCTCCATGGGTATTGCACACATGCAGTGTACTTAGATACATACATCCACTCATACATTAAATTAAAATAAGTAAATGAAAAAATTGAAAAAAAATGTTGCTTTATTGACAGAGAGTTTCAAATCATGATGTTCTTTGCAGATCCGTACCGTGCGATAGTAAGGTACATTTAGAATGGAGAAATCTGTGCTTAAGTATAGATTGTCTGATACCAGACGTGGTGAAATGGCAGTTGTTGCTCTTAGGTTAAACCCCTGTACTCGATGAGAAGGAGTTATGGTCTGTTGGTTCTCCATAATGTCCCCAGTACCTGAGATATAACCACACAGAGTTCCCTCCATATGAGTGATGAATTAATAATGAACACATCAGTATTTCTGAGTCTTCACCTGCCTAATCACAGAATTGCCCTAGAAGTTTTATAAACCCCGAAAGACCACATAAAAAAGAGATAACCATTATTTGTATAGTACTTAGTTATATCATGTTTCTCATCTTATTTATCTACCAAAAGCCAATCAGCAAGCATACTTCCTGTAAGAATTTTCTAGGTTAGCTTCAGGCTTCTGTTTAAATTCTGTGTGGAAATTATACTTTCAGTTTCGTGGCTACTAAGTCAGATTTCATGGTCCCAGTCTAACCTCTCCTGACAGTTTTCAACCATGATTAAAAACTTTTAAGTGGTTAGGCTTTTTCGTATACAGTGTATTGCCAAAATGTATCTGTGTTCTTTTTTGTGCCATTACTTCTGCTCTGGATTTCTTCTTGGCTCCCAGGCTGTGAGCTGCTGATTCGCACTCTCAACCCACCTGCCTTCAAAAACCCTCTGTTCGGTCGACATTTCTAATCCAGAGTAGGCAGGGAAAGATGACCTGGATAGTTCATTCTAGTGTCTCAAGTATAGATAACATGCTGTGAATCATACCCTGAAGTGAATAGAGGAAGCCAGGGGAAGAAAACTCTGCAAGGCGTCAGATGGACTACTGTTTAGAGAGGAAAAAAGTATAGTAGGCAGAGAGCGATGTGTTGAAGACAAGAGGGTGACTAAGATGTGTGTTGGAAGCGCTTTTGTTTAGTCAGAGTAGAAAGAATCAACTTGGATTTAAGATTCAATAAATATTGACTGAGTTCCTTCTCTATGTGGTAAGATCGATTTTAGAGAGGCGACTGTGAGGAGAGCTTAGTAAGAAAGACAGTGTAACTGAAAGGGGAGAAGGTAAAAGAATAAAAAATAAGGTTAGAGAGGCATCCAAGCCACAGAGGGCCTCATAGAATCCTATAGACTTTGATTTCACCCTCTGTGATAGAAAAGGTGCCACATTCATCTCTCTTAACTTACATCATTAGCAGCTTAAAATTCTGTCTTCAGGCCAAATTTCATTTTAAAAATCCACACGGCCTCCCACATGCTGAGCACTTCATCCAGACGCTCTTGTGCTGTTGTACCCCACACTAACTGGCGCTTCCCACTAACTCGCCGTGTGCATCTTGCACCAGTTGCATGCATCTCTGCTCGATGATAGGTGCCTCATGCGCTTTCTTGAAAATGAAACTTCCTTCCTGTTCCTTTGTCTACACTGATGTCTAAGCCACGTTTATATGGACTTTGCTCTCATTTAATTACTGCTTGCCTCTAGAGTCATTCTTGTTATTTAGTACGAGTTTACTGTTTTTATCTCTCCAATGAGCTAATAAAAATCCACTTTAAAGGCCATATCTTGTAGTGTCTATATCTTGTAGTTTTCTTTCTATAGTTTTGGGCAATTATTATTTGTATATGTCAGCATCTCCTTCTAACAAAGAATGGGCTACGGTGGCCACAAAGCATTTGCACAATAAATACTTGTAGCATGGAGCTGATTCTACACTTGTTGGTGAGCATATACTGGTAGTTTATGAGGATGATAGAATTAAGTAGATGCCAACTAGGCTTATTTTACTTGTGTATCTAAATAAATATTTTAAAATGTGAAACAAATACTTTCTTTGTATTTGTTGTATAATTAAGAAAAATTAGCTCACTATCACATGAAAACTGAAGCATGCTAAGCAAACACTGAAGCAGTTATCAAGCCTTCAGAGCAAAACAGTGGTTTAGGAATTCTTCATTTTGATTTTTAGTGAATTAGTTTGGAAAAATTCACAGTGCTTGGCAAAATTTTAAAGCATTTTAAATGTACATTGATTTTAAATGCTCATATCACACACCGAAGAAACTGAATCTGCCCTGTGTGAGAAGTTTGTGCTAGCTCACATCACGTTAACATATGCTTTTGAATTACATCATCAGGATGACTTTAGACCCCAGTCATTGACTATTATTTTGTGTTAAATTATCTGGCCTGGCACTGTTTCAATAGGCTGCTATCATAAGTCACTTTATGTCAATGTATTTATATAACAAACATTTTGCATCCATCATCCAGAATAGAAATTGTTAACACTTTGCCACTGTCCTCTTTCTTGTCTGATAAAGGAAAGAAGACATAGATAAAATTCACTTGGCCTTTCATATCCAGACTGATTTCCCTCTTCCATCCTACAGTGATCTGCTCATTGTAGATTTGGTACCTATGCTTCTAGTCTTCCTTCTGCCTTTGCATTTTCGGATACTGTATTCATGGGCTAAATGTGGTCTTACTTTAATCAGTGTTTAAAATTCACACAGGTGACGATGATGCATGTTATTATATAGCCTGTTTTTCTGAGACATGCTTTGATATGGATCTGAGTTACTTATTTTAACTTCTGTAGAACAATTCTGTTTTACGAATATGATGTCTCATTTATTCATGTACTTTTGGTGAATGAGTACTCTGAACACAAATGAGAACTTTCTATAAAGAATTGCCCCCTTTTATGTGATAGTTGGTCATCTTTTATTTACAGAGTACCTCATAACTGGGTGGGCCACATCAGGGTAGAAAAGTACTGATACTGAGTTGCTGTCCCAATCATTGAGGGACACAGTAGGGGTACAAAGTACAGTTTCTGGTGAATCAGATCCATAGGTTTTGTGGCAAAGCTTTCCAGGGACTCCATGGTAGCCTGTGTCCACTTTAATTACTTCTGATACTATTAACCAAATGACTCATTTTATCTGTAAATTTCTCAAGACAGTCTGTTGGTTGGCCAGAAATATAACAACTTTCTTTAATTTTTTCCTTTTTTTGAGATCTTGCACTACAGCCTATAGCCCAGGCTAGCCCCAACTTGTGATTCTCCTGCTTCAGTCTCCCAAGTGTTTAGATTCCAGGTTTGCATAACCATTCCCTACTCAAAATGCAGTAACCTTTCCAATGAGTAAAGCACCATTTCACTTAAAACAGATCTGAAGCACTTAAATCACTAATTTACCATGTTGTAAAGCCTTAGTGGCCAAAAGTTAAGAGAAGCTTCATACTAACCCTAGTTACTGTGCTTCAGGAGATGTGGTTCGTCGTGGGGGCTGGGGAGATGGCATGGCAGCTCGGGTGACCGGTCCATAGCATTGGGACGCTGTAGAAGACATGAACAGAAACTGGGGCTGGCCACAGGGCTGGACCGCAACCCTCAAGGCCTATCCCTAGTGACCTGTGTCCTCCAGTGAAGATGTGTATTCCAAAAGTCCCACAGCCCTCCTGAGCTGTGTAGCTGGAATACAAGGCCTGAACCTGTGGGGGTCATTTCATATCCAAAGTATGGCAATATCCTCTTGTTTAATTAAATGTATTGCCCAGGTTATGACAACATATATTTGCCCAATGTTATTGATTCTTTTCAATAATTAATTCTGAAGCAATTTCAAACTTAAGGAAAAACTTCCAAATAGGACAAAGAACTCTTGGACTCCAGGTTTCCCCATTGTTAATACTTTACTGTATTTGATCTGTTGTGTGCTCTCTCTCTCTCATCATTTCGACAGAGATCTTGACTTTTTCTTAGCCTATGAAAGCAAGCTGTTGACATGGTGCCCGGTTACCTCTAATCAGTTTACTGTGTACTTTCCTGCAACAGTAATATTCCTCCGTAACCAGTGCATAGCACTCCAAACCAGGAAACAAACTGCTACTCAGTTCATAAGGTCCACCTTGTAAACTCAACAGTAGGTGTTTTCCTCTTTGCTCCAAGGTCCTGTCCAGGAATATACATTGCATCTAACTGTCATGCCTCTTTGAACTCTTTTACTTTGAAAAAATTTCCCCTGCTTTTTATATTCTTGACAGTTTTAAAGAGCACAGGGCTTTAATTATTCAGAGTGAAGGCTCTTTCTGGTATTTCCCTATGAGTAAGCTTGGTTAACATATCTTAGGGCACAAAAAGAATGTCATGCTCCTCCCCTGCACCATATTAGAGCACAAGATGCTGACCTGTCCACGGTGGTCATGATGTTAACCTTGATCATCTGACATGTTGACATATGCCAGGCTTAACCACATCCATTTTACTCTGTCCCTCCTTATAAGTAAGTAGTATTTCATTTGGAGCTTTTTGAAGATTTTGTCAGCCTCCTGTTTCTTATTAAAACTCAATCCACCAGCATCCAGTGATGACTCCCACAAAAATCAACTACCTCTGTAAGGATAGCCATTCTTCCATGCTAGTTGACATTCTGTTAGAAAAATGTATGCTTCTCTTTCCCTCCCTTCTTACGAAAGCTCTTTCAGATTTATAACTATTGGGAATTTCAAATTTGATATTCCTGATTCTGAGCCCACGCACTCTGGAGGATAGGTCCATTTAACACATGTATAAAACATGGGCTGACTTCATAGCTATTGTGCCATCTGTGCTCAGACAGTTGGCAGTAAGTGAGCATGAAGGCCCTTAGTTCTTGTTGCTCTTAGCAGTTCTCATCTGCCATTCTGTGATTGACCCTGTTCTACTAGTAGTATTCCAGTTACGCCATGGAGTGGCGGGGGGAAATGTCTTCTTACCTGAGCAATCACAGGAACAGATAAAGCCTTTTTCCACAAGTGATGGCCATACTTTGGAAAACATTGGTTTACAATAGAATTATCTGTCTCAGTGTTTGATAAATTCATAACTTCAGACACATAGTATTTCATTTGTAGGAGAATTGGCAAAAATCTAGATAAAAGAGCAAAGCTTCCTGATTTGAGAGAAAGTCCACTTGGGCTGGACTGAAGATAAAGTCTGAGTTTCTTGTATCTCCAGGCCTCCTGTGCATTTCTCAAGTCAAGTGCCTTTCTGTTCAGACAAGGCTTAGGTGGACACTTGCTCCCCTTTAAGTTTCCATTTTTCCGGAAGTACCATCAGTGTCCACTTTCTTAAGATACCATAGTGTCTCAGATTAGGTTACTGCCAGGTTCCTTCAGGATCAGAGACATTTTGCTTCTTTAGGTGACTATATATGCCTCTAATATATTATGAATTGATTTTGGAGTTTACTTTCCAGATGGTCATTTAAATGTAAAATCCCATCTTCTTTGTTACAATTGCTGTTGCACACTCACACTGGGTACAATAAACATTCAGACTAATTCACTTTTGGAAGTCTTTCTTGTGTATTGATGGAATCTATATCCTCAGTAGCTTCTTATACACCCCCGTTGGCGTGACCAAATGCTGCCTTTCATTGAATACAGTTCAGATATTATTAGACAGTTTTACCACAGATAGATACAACAATAGAACCCACAAGGAATAACAACCATTTCTCCACTTTTTATTGTAAATTTACCTAAGCTAAAGTGTCCTTCTCATTCCAGTCTGTTGACACAGACAGTATAATTTTGGGACACATGACTGATACTCACAGTACTTATTTGTTTCCACTCATTCTTCTCACACAGTTATTGCAGCCTGCATATGGAGAAAATCATGACTTTATGAACCAGGTAACCTTTAGAGAGATCAGTGGCAGACTGTGTTTTGGTCCTGCATGTGTCCCTAAGTAGTTCTGACATTGGGAGAAGCTTTTGTAATGGGTGTTCATAGCTTATTTATGAAAATGTCGGATGAAGTAATCTTTTAAGCCTCACCTTTATGATCTAAATGTATTCTCAAGGGTGACTGAGATTAACAGTATTCACCTCAGTATTCACACTTAGGGGTCCTGATATGTTTTTATGCAAATATGACTTGGAGACAAAGCCAGAGAATTTCTGAAACCAGCCATATTCAGATTTGTGTTGTTTCAGTTTCCATGTTGCTTATCTATTTATTGCCTTACTTATACAAAGGTAATCATACAACCCATCCCCCAATATGCTCATGAGAAACATTTAAAAAGGTAAATAATACTTAATATGTGAATATTGATGTAGTAGTTTATATTTTGTAATAGTTGCCTAAAAGCAGTAATCATCTCTAAGATTAAAGCTTCTAGTATGATTTATATTCTAATACATATTGGTAGATAAAAAATAAACTTTTGTTTTATTAGCATGCTTATCAGCAAATTCAGGTGTTTATATAACCATTTCCTCTAATGTTTTTCAAATGCAGGTAATCTTTTTATATTTAAAATGTGCAAGATTCTTGCACACTGAGTGTGTGGAAGCCAGTATCTACACCCTGATGCTATATACGCAAAGAACCTTATTTTTATTTTTTTATGGTTTCTTGTGTGACTTTGACTATAGTTTTAGCAGCATGTGTTTTAGTTCACAGAGTCCATATGATCCTTAGAAGGTATTTGGCTAATGAAGTAACATGGATAAAATGTGAAAATAGAAACATAGGCTCTTATATGCTTTTAAAAATAGAAATTATTAACATTTAATAGGTCTTAGGTAACATGAGAATTTTGAGGAATTGATAATATATTTTCTGTAACTTCTTTGAGAAATTGTCTACATGGAAAACGATTCTACAGAAGAGCTTATCTATAAAAAAGCAATGTTTCACATTTGTTTATTAAAACTTTAGATATAGAAAATTAAAGGAATGGTATAAAACACATTCCTTGAACAAGTATTTATTAACTAATATCTAATTAATACTTTGTCGCCTCCTTTCTCTATGCATATATACCTAAATGTATAAATTTAAAATTATATGCGTATTTGTAAGGGCCTGTTATGTAATGTATGTATTTATTCTCTACAAAGGGCTGCTCACGCCTTGTTAGTAACTGAAGATCATACTTTAGTCAGAATTCCTTAGTTTTACCTGTTTTATTTCTGTTCCGGCATTCCAGCCACGATACCACATTACATTTAGTCATGTCTCTCTGCCCTCCTGTGGGCTGTGACAATTTCCTGACCCCCCCTTTTGTTTTTATGACGTCAACGGTTCTGACAAGCAGTGATCAGGTGCTTTGTAGAATGTTGCTGAATTAGGATTAACTTTATGCTTTTCTTCAGACTGCAGTAGGACCATGGGTGTGAGAAGAGAGACTGCGGAGGGAAACCGCTGCTCTGCTCTCATCCCGTGACGTCAAGGGTGTATACTCCCGCTGTTGACCTTGATCAACCAGCTGAAATAGTGTTTGCTGGTTTTCCTCAACTCCTTCCTGTGCTCTTTGGGAAGAAATCGGTCTGAGTAAGCACAGACTGCCGTCCCCCTGCTTTGTCCTCCACTGTAGATTCCCTGCCTCATCTTCCCCACTTGTTCCTGGTGCTTTTGGAATCTGGGTGTAAGATGGAACTGCTCCAGTTCTGGGAGTGACAGAAATTCTGTCAGAGCATGCCGTCACGAGAAGCGACATGCCATCACGAGAAGCGACATGCCGTCACGAGAAGCGACATGCCGTCACGAGAAGCGACATGCCGTCACGAGAAGACAGCAGCTTCACCTTTGCCTCTTCCTCTTCCAGGGCCTCACCCTGGGAGTGCTGTGCCTAGAACCCAAGGAAGCAGGAAAAGCCTGAGCTTGGTCTCGGTTGCTGCTCTCACCAGCAGCGCCTGATGGTAGTAGAAAGGATGAGGATAACAACTTCGAGTGCTGTTTGCCATTTTCAGTTTTGACCATGTCCTTTGAGGAGACTGAAAATATGAAAATATTTTTCCAAAAAAAATTTTTGGCATGTTATTTCCTGGCAGTTATAGTCTCTCAGACCAGTATTTTTATCCCCCAGCCTTAAAAGTGTTCCAAACAAAAGTCTTTGAAGTTCTACTGGGAAGATAAACTGTCTTCTGCTGCTTGCCTTTCCTGAGGGTGTCACCTCTTCTCCGGCTCCATCCGGTCTCATCTCTGATGTAGCTTGTGACTCTTAGATTTAGTTGGATCAGTCATTTTTAATAATAGTGCTCTCTTTTTTCTTTTTTTAAAAAGTTACTTAGTTAATGTTTATTTTATGTGTATAAGTGTTATACCTGCATGTGTGTAAGTGCACCCATGTCATGCAAGGCCTGCAGAGGAGGGAGAGTGTGTCAGATCCCCTGGAACTGGAGTTACAGATGGTTGTTAGCCATCATGTGGGTGCTGGGAGCTGAGCCCAGGTCCTCTGCAAGAGGAGCCAGTGCTCTTAACTGCTGAGCCATTTCTCTAGCACCCTCTTTTATTCCTTTATATGTAACTCAGGGTTGGGTAAAGAGTCAGAGTTGAGATACATGCCTTCAGCCCTGTGAGACTTCACACACGATACACTTACTTACACCTAAGCATGTACATACATACATAGATACATCAACATATGTAATCTTGCTTTTCAAACATTTATTTTCATTATTTATTTGTATATTTGTGAGTATATGCATACATATGAATGCAGTTCCCGTGGAGGCCATAGGATGCTGTCTGATCCCTAGGAGTTGGAGTTAACATGCGTTTGGGAGCCTCCCAATGTGGGTGGAATCTGAACCCTTAAAGCAGCAAGCACTCAACCTTGAGCTGTCTCTCCAGCTCCCTTTTTTCCTTTTTAAACCTGAGAACATGGAATATAATTACAAATTCAGATGCTATGGGGAAGATTTATTTTGTGTTTTTGTATATTTATTTACTTTTCTGGTGTTGGGGATTGAACCCAGGGCCTTGTATATGCTAGAACAGCACACTATCATTAAGTTATACCCCAGTTTTGTGGGCAGGTGACTTATTTATTGGACAAAAGTTGACAGCTTGCCAGATGTGCTCCTCAGAGCCACCAGAACATGTTATAGGACTGAGAGAAGAATGTTAGTCATAGTTATTAGGGTTTTTATTTTCTTTCAGGGAATAATTCCTCAGATAAAGAGAAACACTAGGCAGTGGAGAGTGAAGTTGAGTCAGCTTCTACTATAAATTAATTTCTTGGGAGGAAGGAAAGAGAGCCCTCTTGAATGGTTATAGAATCAGAGTGGGCCTGTGAGCTCGTCTAGTACTTCATTTTCACATTTGAGGCATAGTGAGGGGAGTGACTGGACCAAAATATCGAGTGACTTTGAAAAACAACAGATAAAGTTAAAACAGTAGCATTTTAGTTTTTTTTTTCGCTTAAATAGTCTTCAGAGTTGTTACTGACCTGAATTTGAATTAATTTAATTGTTTTAGTGAACAGTTCAATTATTTGTATTTAAGTATTGCTAGAAAAGTTTAATCCTACCACTTAATAACTGAGAAACAACTCTTTTTTGCCAGTTATATTTAATTTACAAGAAACATAATTAAAAGTTAAAGTAATTTGGGAGCATCTTAGATATAGCTCTTGACAATTTAACCATTGGTCACTGTGGGGAAAGGCCTTATACTAGGAAAATTCTTCTAACTTTAAAGATCATCCTGGTCTAACATCTTTCAAAGCATTGTAATTGTGATCACTAAGAGGGAAGGGAATTGACATGGAAACAGGGAACACTTTTAGTTCATTGCTAAACATGTCAGCAGAAACCATGAATGATTCTCCCATTTTCCAGGACTTCTGGCTTCCAGACTTTTCTCAGGAGAAAAATAATTGGCCCTGTTAAAAGGAGAGCTTCACAAGCAAATTTAAGAGACATGCTTTGAGCGTTACTAGAACAGAAGGAATGCAGTATTTTAGAAGTCAGGATCAGTAGGTTCCAACTTGCTTGTGAAATTGGGCTACTATTTTTAAAAGTACAAGTTGTGCCCAAAGGAGCATCTGGAAGGAGGCACTTCTGCTGGAACAGAGATCTCTGCTACAGCTACGCTAGTATTCTAACTTTCTGGGATGCTATTCCTGGGGGCCTTTTTAGAGAAACACCAGTTCATGGAGGTGTCTGTCTTTCTGT
The DNA here is from genome assembly GCA_035773235.1 of Eospalax fontanierii. Classification (NCBI taxonomy): domain Eukaryota; kingdom Metazoa; phylum Chordata; class Mammalia; order Rodentia; family Spalacidae; genus Eospalax; species Eospalax fontanierii. The sequence goes on along the minus strand of CM069530.1, from coordinate 62,867,882 downwards.
ATCAAAGAACCGAAAGAACTAAAATATTTTGTTTCTTTTTGTGGGAAAGTGTCCAAGTAGAATTGGAATATCAGAATTTAGTGTTTGTATTAATGGCTTCAGCTACATCTTGAAATATTTTCTTCGCTTTTTTATTAGTTAAGAATTTCATAGGTGCAGAAATGTATTCTGCTCAAGTCCACCGCCGTTCTTTCCCCTCCACTTCCTCCTTATCCTTACTACCACTGTTCCCTCCCAATTTCATGGGTTCTCCATCTCTCTTAAAAAAAAAAAAAATCCCACAAGTCCACTTAGTGCTCCCAGGATGTGAATGGTGGTTGGGCCGTCTGGTAGGACATGGGTAGTGTCTCACTGGATGCATCCCTCTCCCAGCAGTCATCCGTTGCCAGTAGCTCCTCAGTTAGGGGTGGGTCTTTCTGTCTCTTCCATACTGAGACTGGAAGATGCTGTCTCCATCTTGTTCAGCCCTGCTGTCAGTTCATATGTGCAGCTGTTGTATCTGGAAAACACTGCTTTCCTGTAGGCCTCTGGCACTTACAATCTTTCACCCCTTTTCTGTAATGATCCCTGTGTCTTAGGGAGTGGGATATAGATGTTCCATTTAGGAAGAGTCTTTTATTCTCTATATGTTGTCCCAAGTATGGGTCTCTGTGTTAATCATCATCTGTTGCAATAAGAAACTTCTGTAATGAAGGTTGAGAGATGCACTTTTCTATGGGTCTAATGATAAGTCTTTAGAAGTCAGTTTAATATTGTGTCCATTTAGCAGAATAATATAGCAGGTTCACCCCTTAGTTCTTGGCCCCATTAACAGTGCCAGGCACGAGTTCTTGCTTGTGGAATCAGCCTTACAGCCAGCCAGAAAGTGGTTGGACACTCCCATAACATTCATGCTGCTGTTATACCAGTGGCTGTACCTTGCCAGGCCAGTTGTTATTGTAGCTTACAGGGTTCCCACTGGATAAAACTGATGATTACTTTTCTCCTCCAGTAGCATGCATGCCACCTGATAGCATTATGAAACCTAGTCAGTAGGGATGAAGCTTTCAGGTCAGTACCAGCTTGATTTCTCCAGGTTCTATGACTTGTATATGGAATCTTTAGCAGTAGAGCCTTGCCACGAAATTCTGGAGGGTAACCAAGAGCAAAGGCAGTAGCATGCAATAATGTCTTGTGGGAGCGGGGGAGGTCTACGGAAACCCACTGACCATCAACTCCAAAAGAGGTAACCTATTCCTGGTACTAGGCTTTTTATTTGATAGCCTGTGGTGCCTGGAAGAGGGATTTTCTACACAAGCCCACAAACTCTGCCCTGTTATAGGGTAATTTCATTTAAACTTTTTAATGTGGAAAAAAATACACATATACATTTTAGGAAACTTCTACGGTTAAGGTTTCTATATTGCTTTTTCAATATAGTGTTATATATCCCTCCCCTAACGCCCTCTTCTACCCTGCCCCTCCTCTTCCCCTCCCCCCTTAACGTCTCCTGCTCATTTCCCATTTCCCCTTCATATCACTTGCATTCCATCTCCTCTCTCTTGAAAGCCCCCCCACAACGACCCCCTATGGATTTCCTGACTTCTGTGAGTACTCCAATTAAACTTAGATATCTAAAGATTCATAAGTAGCATCCGCATATGAGAAAGAACATGCAGCATTTGTCTTTCAGCACCCCAGTTACCCCACTCACACTGATTGTTTTCAGCAACAACCATTTACCTGTAAATTTCATAATTTCGTTTTTCTTAACAGTTGAATAATATTCCATTGTCCATATATGCCCATTTTCATTATCCACTTATTTGCTGATGGACCTCTGGGCTGTTCTTACTTCCTGTCTGTTCTGAATATAGCACCAATGAACATGAATGAGGAATTATCTCTGGAGGCTATTGAGTCCTGTGGGGATATAACCAGGAGTGATGTAGCTGGACCAAGTGGGAGATTATTTCTAACCTTTTGAGGAACCTCCACTGAATTCCATAGTGGGTATACCAGTTTGCAACCCTACCAGCAATGAGTAAGTTGCTGTCATTTGTTTTCTTATTGTTATTGTTGGTTTGTTGGGTTTTGGGTTTAGCCATTCTGACTGAAGTAAAATGAAATCTCAAAAGTATTTTTACTTTTCATGTCTCTGATGGCTAAGGTTGTTGAACATTTTTTGGATGATTGTGTTTCTTTTGAGAGCTCTTTAGTTCCATGCCCCAAGTTTTAATGGAGTTACTAGTTTTCTTGGTGTTTAATTTTCTTAGTTCTTTGTATATTCTAGACATTTACTCTCTGTCAGAGATATAACTGATAAAGATTTTTCCCATTCTGCAGGTGGCCTCTTCGCTCAGATGATGGTGTTCTTTGCTGTGCATTGGCCTTTTAGTTTCATGAGGTCCCATTTGTCATTTGTTAGTCTTAATGCCTGCACTACTGGATCTTATTCAGAAAGTCCTTTCTGTGCTTGTAATTTGAAGCATAACACCCACTTTCTCCTCTGACAGATTCAGGATGTGGTTGTGGTCTTTGATACATTTGGAGTTGAATTTTATACAAGATAGGAGATAAGGACAAAATTTCATTCTTCTACATGGTAGTTTTCTGGTTTGACTAGCACTATATGTTGAAGATGCTGTCTTATCCCCAATGTGTCTTTTTGGCTTCTTTGTCAAAAATAAGGTGACTGTAGGTGCATGGGCTGATATCTGGGCCTTTAATTCTATTCCATTGATCAATATGTTTGTTTTGATGCCATGCTGTATTACTATAGCTCTGAAGTGTAACTTCAGAGTCAGAGGCTGATACCTCTAACAGTGTTTGTTTGTTTTTTTTTTGTTGTTGTTGTTGTTGTTCACAATTGTTTTGGCTATCCTAGTTCTTTTGTGTTTTCATACAAAATTTAAGGGTTTTTTCCCAGTTTCTGTAAAGAGCATTGGAATTTTGATGGGGATTGTGCTGAATCTGTAAATTGCTTTCAGTAGAATGGTCATTTTCACAATATTGATTCTAACAATCCATAAGAATGAGAGGTCTTTCCATCTTCAATTTCTTTCTTCAGTGTCTTAAAGTTTTCATTGTACAAATCCTTGATATCCTTGGTGAACTTTATGGCAAAATTTTTAAAATTTTTGAGGCAGTTGTAAATGAGTTTGATCCTCTGACTTCTTTCTCCATATGCTTATTATTGGAATATAGCACGACTGTTAATTTTTGAGTATTAATTTTGTATTCTTCTATTTTGCTTAATGTATTTATCAGATCTAGGAGTTTTCTGGTAGAGTCTTTCAGGTCTTTTATACACAGAAACATATCATTTGTAAGTAAGGATACTTTGACTTTTTCCTTTCCTGTTTGTGTCTTCTTATCTCCCTCACATGTCTTGTTGCTCTAGCTAAGACTTTAAGTACTTTAAGACTTTAAGACTTTAAGCAGCGGAGAGAATAGACATCCTTGCCATATTCCTGCTTTTACTGGAAATATTTTGTATGTTCCTTTGTTTAGCATAATGTTGGCTGTGTGCTTTCTGTATATTGCCTTTATTATGTTGAGATATGTCCTTTGTATCCCTAGATTCTCCAGGACTTCTATAATGAAAGAATATTGGGTTCTGTCAAAGGCCCTTTCTGCATCTAACAAGATCATGTGGGTTCTATCTTTGAATCTGTTTAGGCAGTAGATTACATTTATTGATTTATGTTGATCTTATGCTGAATACATCTTGAAATTTTAAATTGTGGGATAGGTCTTCCACTTTCAGGAGTGTAGTCTCCTTTAGGTATAGTTTCTAGGATATTCATAGCCACTTACATTATCATTGGCTGGAGATTTGCTATGTGGTGACAGGCTTGGTGGGACCTAGCTGGTGGGATGCATATAGAGCTCACACATATATTTTTCCTTTGAAGTTTTAAGAACCAAACTGATCGTGCATGGAATAAAGTCATAGAATAGAAATGACTTGGGGGAGCTAGTTTCTGCTTGAACATAGCTTTAACAATCAGACAACTTTAACGATCTTATAATTAAATATACAAACATAATAAACAGTATAATTGTTATTGATACTGGTTTTATTTTGTCAGTGATAACAAATCACAATACCTGCTACACTTTTGAGTGACTGTAATTTCTTGTGTCAGGTCCATTTTCAATTTCTCCTTAAGGTAGCAAGCATTATGGTATAGCAACAGGCTGTCAGTGAGGGAACAAACTATCTAAATTTCAGTACCATCTGTGGTTCGCATAGCACTATTGCCTAGTGTTTAACCTCTGTGCCTCAGTTTCTTGATAAAATGAGAAATATATTGCTTGCCTTTTGGGGTCATTCTGAGGACTAGCTAGTAGGTATAAGTTGCTTAGGAAGGAGGCTGCTCTAGAACTGTTCTCATTTTTAAAATGAGGAACGACAAGTTGTCATTATGTAACTTAGGTCTGGAAAGTGCTGGGACACAAAGGCAGGTTTTCCTATTTGTGAAGCCCATGGTCCTACTCTGCCTTTAAGCTCATATTGAACTCAGGGAGCCCCTTCTGTTTTAGGACACTTGGGCAAAAATAGCCTCAACTTCCTTAGAAAAGAAGGAACACGGGCATTCAAAACAAAACAAAACTGTTAAATGAGGAGGCAGAGTCGGGTGGCTTTCTGTGAGTTAGAGGCCACTCTTTGTCCTGTGTCCTGTCTCATTTCCGAAGCACTCTTGTACAAGCCCCTTCATATTTACTTAAATTGTCTCTTCTTTCAGTTTTCATTCTTGATCTCAGATCTATCAAATTATAGAACTTTGTTCACAAAACCAGGAGAAAGAGTATGAACCGGTACTTTCCCTGCTCTTATTAGTGTGAGGATGATGTGCTGAATAGTTGACGGGTGCTGTTTGGACTCTGGAAATCAGGGGATTTGGAGAAAGAGAGGAACTCTTGGTTTGGAAGATGCTTGTTGAAGCCCAAATTAACCAAAACAAGGAAGCTCTCATTTGAAAATTCTCCCAGTGAGCATTCCTAGGAAGAATGATTGCTGGGGTCAGGAGCATGGTTGCAAATACAGTGGATGGGACTTGTGGTTTGGGAAATAAAACCCTGTCTCTTAAAGAAGATAGTGAACTGAGAGAACCCCTCTGTTTCAGGACAGTGGGGCAAAAATAGCCTCAATTTTCTTGGAAAAGAAGGGACACAGACATTCAAAACAAAACAAAACTGTTAAATTGGGAGTCATAAGCAGGTGGCTTTCTATGAGTTCTAGGATAGTCTGGTCTACATAGTGAGTTCTAGGCCAGCCAGGGCTACATAGTGAGACCCTTGTTTCAAAACAAAAGAAAACAACAACAATAAAACAAAAACCAGAAACAAACAAACAGCAACAAATGTTAAAAGTCTTGCAGAAATTGTTCTTGGAACTGGATTGTATTTGAAACCCATACTAAGATGCCATGGAGACTGTGAGAGTATATGAGCATGCTTCCATGTTGGACATCTGTTAGAAGACAATCTCTAAAATTTAGGAAAGCATTCCTAGTTTTAGTTAGCAGATATATACTAATTAGTTAGCGTATCCAGAGGTTGCCCTGAAGAAAACGTCAGGATGCGCGCTCTGCATTTAATGTGGTACTAGATCACGTGGTGGCAACGCTGTGAAGAGCTCGTTCTTAGGAGTAATTCTAGGTGAATGCCTTTGTGCTTTGGAGGCACATAACCACTTCACAGGATGTTAAAGGAGGTGTCATAACGTAGTCGCTTTTTATGTTGTTGTGACCTTTGCTTTACTCTCCACTGGGAATCCTGTTTAGAGCCTAAATCTGAAAATTCAGTGTTAGTTTTCCTTCTTTTTTAATAATTATTTTTAAATATTTTATTATTTTCATTCCACATGTGTGAATGTATTACCTACATGTATGTAAGTGCACCTATGTCATGCAGTGCCCATGGAGGTCAGAAGAGGATGTCGACTCTCCTGGAACTGGAGTTATGGACGGTTGTTAGCTGTCATGTGGGTGCTGGGATTCGAACCCTGGTCCTCTGCAAGAGCAGCCAATGCTCATAACTGCTAAACCATCTCTCTAGCCCCTAGTTTTCCTTCTTTATGTTACTAGGCAGAGCTGGCTCTGCCCTCTTGCAACAATTACAAATTGTCCTTCTTTATTCATTTGGACCTACAGTATACTGAAAGCCTGGGACCACTTCCTTGCTTCTCCCTGACAGCAGCACAGAGTTTAGCATCTTTTGAATTGTGTTTGAGCTAATTATACAGTAAAATAATTATTAAACACTTCTCAAGATTATGAAAGTTTTGCTTAGGGTGATAAATGAATCTTGAAATCTGCAATTTTTGAAAAATTTATTAGTTCAACTGGTTTAAATGACTTTATTAAATATGTTACTGGAAATACACCCATCTTTCTATCTCTACACACATACACGCACACACACAGAAGTGTGTGTGTATCTCTGTCTTACTGATGTCCTTCACCATTCCCTACTTCCTTGTCCTTTTATTCTGGCATTCTCCAAGGCTCAGTTCTGGGATCCCTACACAGCTCTATGATGGATCCCTTGATATCAACCAGTACTTTTTTGCCTGATGTCTATAACTTCATCTCTAAGGTCTTTGGACACTTAATGTCCTTGAAGCCCTGTCATTCCACATTGACAGGTTGCAAATGGATCATTTCCTTGCAGAACTGACATACTCCTTCTCGACTCTCACCCTTTGGTTTCTTACACATGCTTGGTATTTCCCAACTAGCTGACAATTTCCCATTATGCTCCCAGAGTGGAGAAGTCGTGGCAGTGTTCATGGCCTTTCTCCACTCCATGAAACCATCTCATGTTTGGAAGTTCCCCTAGGAAATTGCTTAGTGAGGCAATGTTGAGGACCACTGCAGTTAATGTCCTGTGAACGCTCTGTACTGATGAGGCCGTGACTCTGCACATTCTAAGTATTAGTTAATGTTTTGGTCCTGGTTGATATTTACTAGAATGGTGGCCTTAATAGTGATTTTCAAATAATCTTAGTGACCATGTATCATAAATTATAGTCTGGAGCAATGATCTTCCATATAGGGAAAAATGAACTAGGATGTGCTTCTTTGTAAAGGGATATAATCTTAACATTTTAACAATAAGCATTAGGCATTTATGCTGCGTTTTCAATTAATACTATAAATACATTTTGAAAATTCTTTCAAACCCTTCTGCTACTTGTATACGATTTATTCACCTACCTTTAGGAAGCTCTGAAGATATAGTGTTCTATTTCTTACATGTATGTAGATTTCTGTTCTTGTAGTAACTAAATCAAGTGCGAAAGAATTGGTATAGGCCCAATAGTTCCCAATCATCAGGGAACAGATCTAACCTGATGGCAAAATTTGAGATCGAAGAGGCTGTTTGGTGATAGATAACACTGGGAGATTAGAGAGGAGACTCTAGGTGGTTTCCAGAGTTCTGTTGACATAAAAGAAAAACATACCAGTGTAATGGGCAGGGTGGGGCAGTGGGTAACCAGAAACTGGCTTTATTTCTTGTTGATTAAGCTGTTTAGATTTGAGATGCAGTTTTCTCTTCTCTAAGGAAGATTGGGAAAATGCCCTACTGTAGGACAGAATTGTAATGCCAAAAGGGTGTGAGTATGGTTTTGGTGAACCAGCCAATACCAGCTAGTCAAAGAAGAAGAGAGAATGGTGTAGGCTGAGAAGATGGAGGAGGGGGAGGAAAGTGGAAGATGGTTAAAATAACAGAAGGTTCTAGTCAGTTGCTCATACAGCTTCCCTGGTGTATTTGGAATGAATTATTCCTGGACAGATGTTAGAGGTGAAGGATGGGATGCTGGCATGTTAAATTTAGAAGTGACTTTAGGAAGTCCAGAAGTTGAAAACAGCTCTGCCTGCCATTAGAGAGCTCCCCCTTCAAACTTCCCAAGCCTTCTGAGACCCATGAATTCCTCCTTTCTGACAGTACCATAGAAAGATCTAAATTAAAACTGGAACAGCTTTCACAGGAGCCCAGGTATTAATTTTTGTTGAATAGAAATGCAAGTTTATAATTTGTTAAAAGCAGTGGTTGAATAGTGGAAAAGAAGCATGCAGAGGTTTTCACTGGCTTCTCAGTTCCTTCAACAAAAGCCTATTTTGGTAAATGTGTTATCTCTAAAGCTCCTCTGCTGGGAGGTGATTGATTTGGGAACAGCTGGAAAGTTTATTGTGAGGATGGTATTTTTTTGGTGCTGTTCCCTGGTTTTGATCCTTGTGAAGTTTTATCATTCTCTATTCTTGACACAGCAGTCCCACCGCATTGGTTTGGAATGCTAAAAAGGAGGCACATGACTGTGGTAGCTATAATCCCAGGTTTTGAGAGCCCTGTAATCTGTCCAGTGAATTGATGGATATGTGTGGAGTTCTCACAAAGCCTAGTTATTTAATTGAATGCATTATGCTCACTATTTTGAAGTTATAAACTATTATTAAAGTTTGTTTCTTCATTGTTATGGTGAGTCTAATCTCTTCTGAATAAATAGTTCCTGTTATTATTTTTAAGAATTTATTTTGTTAGTATATTGGTGGTGTGTTTAGCATTCGCTGGAAAGTGGTTCTCCCTACAACTTGGATAACATTTTTAATGAAGAAGGAGAAAACATTGCAAGGGCATACCAAGAGCTTAGGTGTATTTTATCAGTACTTGAATAGATCAAACTCAATTACATACAGCTTAAAGTGTTCAAGTATTATATTCAAGAATGATTGTGCTTGTGTTAGCAATGCTCTGGACTGAAACTAGCAGAATCACTTGACATTGGCTACATGAAAAATTACTGTCTGTGGAATGAGAAGCACTCAGGACATGGTTTCTACTTTGACACTTTATAAAGCCAGTAGAGATCTAAGTTTTTTTCTGCCTTCTCCACAGATCTCAGTGTGTTGGTTTTTTTTGTTGAATGTGTTGCTCTTTGATCTTATCATGGATCCTATTATGCTACTCTTCCAAACAACACTATTTTTTTAAACAATAATATTTTATTGATGTTTGTGCATTTCATACAAGCCATCTTAATCATAGATTCCTCCCTCACCAGATTTCATGCATTCTGTCATATGTGTTAAGACCTATCGAGTCAAGTTTGTATCCCCAGATGTCCCTCTGTGTGAGCTCATCCATTGGAGCTTGGTCAACCTATTTGTCTATAAGAAGATCGACTCTCCCTCACCCAGCTGCCAATACTTCCTCAGCTAAGGTTAGGGCCTGCTGTCTAATTTCACAATTCTATGCTGAGTTTTTGTCTGATTGAATTTTCATGGTTCTTGTGCATGTTTGTGCTGTCATCATTACCCTAAGTTCATATGAGCAAGTTCCCAGAAGCTTGGAAGACTGTTTCTTTATGATCATGTAATGCCTCTAGCTCTTTCAATCTTTCTGTTCCCTCTTCTGGAGCCCTGGGTGGGTAAGGTTTAATATAGAAGTCCTGTCAAGGGACATGTGCTCTGTAGTCTCTTATTCTCTACTCTTTGACCACTTGTGGCCTTCTCTGTTTATTATCCTCTGTTACATGAGGAAGCTTTGCTGGTGAGAGTCAAGAGTTGGCATTAGTGTTCTGTCTACTCCCTGTTCCAATACGGTTTGTGAACCTTAGGTGTAAAGGTTCCATTGTAGATGTGTCACTTAGGCCTGGGCATCTCATAGACACTTATTCTCTGATAATATCTTTTATAACAAGAGATGAGGAAGAGGTGTGAAGCCAAGAGAGAAAATAAATGCTACATGATGGTAGGAAGAAGACAAGTAACAAATGACCATTGTGTTCTGTGGAATACAGAACAGTGCCCACGAGATCTGGATGCAGTAGTGTTATAGGAAGGTTGGGAAGAAGGTTCAGACGGTCAAGAAAATCTTGGCAAAGGCGGCTCTTTTCACTTTCTTTTTTTTAATTGAAATTTTGAGATTTTCACACCCTATAATTTAATGATATTTAGATTCCCTATTTGCAACCCTCTTGCTGCCCCCTGCCAAATTTAATGTACTTTATTATATATAGCAAGGCCTATAGAATATAATTTATGACTCCAAATGTCCTTCAGTGTGGGTCCATCCACTGGAACCTGGTTAACCTACCAAGAGTCCCATTCTTGAAAGAGACTGTCTCTGTGGCTCCTAGCAATTTGTTGCCACAGTTTGCTTAGGTTGGGTTAGGGTTTCTTACCTACTTCCTCATGTCTGTGCTGGGATTTTTATTTTCTGGTTTTAACTTCCATAAGACTTGTACATGCTTGGAAGACAGCTCTTAAGATGATCATTAATACATCACATTAGCAGGTGCAGAGGGACAAGCAGTGGCCTTTGGACATCTAGAGCCAAAGTTCTGGGGATTGTGTCGCAGGTGTTCTAGGACGGTCATCAGTGAGATACAGGAAAATGTCTGAAACACAAGCCTGTTGGGCTGTTAGACAGCAGCTGGTGCATGAAATGTGAGTTACTGTCTTCAGAAGGCTGGCCCGCACAGTCCAGGGGAAGGAATGAATGCCCACAGTCAGACTCAGCCTCCTCTGGGGATGAGCTGGTGCTTTTCTCTTTGTGATCCACTCATTCACAGGCCACTGAGCTGTGTTTCCAGTTAAACTTTGAGTTCCTGTATGTTTCTAAAGTCTATTGTTTGTATTCATATATCCAGGGAGTATTTTTTAAGTGAAAGGATGTCTCCAAGGATGTGAAGTCTCACTTCCAACTTCCTTAATATGATGTGTTGATCTGATGCAGTTTAATGAGTGGTGATTGGCATAGAAAGCTGGTGATTTATATTTGCTTCACTTTGAATGCTGTTTAATAAACCATACCAAGTTATTTTTGGCACAGTTAGAGCAGTCATTGAGCTCATTTTTCAGTCTGAAAAACAATTAATGGAAAGAAATAGTAATTTTGAAAGCATTGGAGCTTGGTTTTAGTCTTCCGGAAGCTTCTATCCAAGCAGTTCCATGCTGCTCCATACTGGAGTCACAACATAGTGAGATTGGAGACCTGGTATAGAGAAAGAGTGGGAGACCCAAAGAATGGTGTTTGTAAAAGGGAAAAATGCCAGGCAAGAAAAGGGTGAATGGCAATAATATTCAAAGGATTGGAGTGCCAGTGAGCTAGCTCAGCAAATAGTGGGGCTGCTAAAAATTTAGTGTTGATGTAGCTGCTGACTGTTTTTTAAAAATATTTTCCTTATTATTTTTATTTTTGTGTATGAGTGCATTGCCTGCATGAATGTGAGTGCACCCGTATCATGTAGTGCTTGTGGAGGTCAGAAGAGCATGTTGGATCTCTGGAGTTCCATACTGGAGTTACTGATAGTTGTTAGCCACCATATGGGTGCTGGGATTTGAATCTGGGTCTTCTGGAAGAACAACCAGTACTCTTAACTGCTGAGCCATCTCGTCAGCCCCATAGCTTCTGATTGTTGATGTGACTTGCAGAGTGAAAGAAATGATAGTTTTAATCTTTGAGTTAATGTGAGCTTTTAGGATGATATGTATGTGTACACATATATCTCCATAAACAGGATTTATTGTAAATTAGTTACTATGTTATGATCACATTCAGTGAAGTTAGTTATATTTCTGATGTTAGTATATTAGTATATAGTAAGATAAAGTAATTATTATTAATTATAATTATCTTACTATGCTATTTATACTCATCTATCCAAAATGTATAGTTGTATCTCTTTGTCTCCTTCTGTTTAGACACTTTATCTGGAATAAAAATGGTTCATATAATTATAGCTACATTTCAGTGCTGTGAAGGAAAGTTTGAAATTAGTTTCCTGATTGACAGAGTTGGAGTAAGTAAGACATTTGGGCTCGATTCAAAGGAAGACTTTTCTCTCTCATGTTCTTTCTTTCCCTTTACCTCCTTGGTTCCTTTTTAATTTTCCTGATTCCTGCAGTTGCATCAGGATACATACTCACATGTAAGGGTTTCATGCTGAGATCCACATCATTTGTTTTTCTGAATCTGTGTTACTTCACATAGCATAACAGATTCTAGTTCCATTCATTTACCTGCACAGGTTATGATTTCATCTTTCTTTATCACTGAGTAGAACTCAGGGGCCATTTTGGAAGATAGAATGGAAAGATTATAAAAGCCAGTAAGGAGGTATGTGACCGTGTGGGAATAGAATCTTACAAGCTCCTGGGACTCTACTCATACTAACCTACAGCAATGATTTTGGCATGCGCAAGACCCATGCAAACTCAAGCAGTAACCCAGCATGGAACTGGAGAAATGGGTAACAGACCCCAATCTTTGCTGAAGAAATATTGGCAACTGATTACTATTGTGTGAGGATGAGCTAATCTTCCTAAATCGAGAGACTCTGGGTAGACTGACTAGACCTCAGTGGAGGAACCTGCACTGAGGAACATTTGGGGACACTTATTTGACACAATAGACCTTAACACAGATGAAAGAATGTATGGATTTCAGTTGATGCTGGAGGAGAAGGCGGTGTAACCATGATTAAGACTGATTGAGATCTTCTGTGTGAAATACACAATGACTCAATGTAAAAACAAAAACAAAAACAAAAAACAAACAACTTTTTTTCTTAGCACTCTACCCATAGGTCAAATGAGCTGCTTTAGAGAATCCCTTTGTTCTGTGAGACCAGTCTGTTCATGCCTAGGCCGTCACAGTGTTTTCAAGTTCCAGCATGCAACAGGATTACCTGGAAGGTTTGTGAGAAGCATTGCTGGGCCCCACCCTCAGAGCTGTTGGCTGCAGGAGTGAGGCGAGGTCCCAGAATTTGCACTGTAACTAGTTTTCTGGTGAGACTTAGGTTGCTGATATAAAGATTACATTGTGAGAAACACTGAGCTTAACAAAGCATTTGCCTCCAACAATGCTGTGCTTAGAATCTGACTCAGTGGACCTGGACCTGAGCCTGAGATTCTGCATTTTAATGTCTCCGAGGTGATGTCAATGTATTTGGTCCATTGGCCACACTTTGAAGAAACCTTCATTAGAGTGATAAGGCCTGGGCACACTGAAACGTCAAGAGGTCTGGTGGACCATAGATATTTAAGTCCTATACAGCTCAGAGGTCCTGGAAGCAACTTCATTTTGATATTTTTGATGTACATTTTTATAAGGGATATGTTAATAATTGACTTTTGCTTTTTTGAAAAAGATATTTTCAGAGTAAAATGCCCTTTTCCTTTTTTGTATATTTCTATTGAATTTTTGTTGATGTCATACACAACATCTTAATCACTTTTATACTCCCTTCCCACCATCCCTGCCCCACTCAATTTCATACATAATGTCATTTATGTTAAGGCCTATCGGGTCAAGTTTGTGTCTCTAGATGTCCCTCAGTGCAAGTTCATCCACTGGGATCTAGTCAGCATATTTAGAGTCACTCCTTTAAAGATCAGCTCTTCCTCCCCCAGCAGTACTCAGCTGCCTTACAAGTATCACACCACCATTCCTGACATTTTGTGTCTTTAGATAAAGACATATTTAGCTCACTTGGTAGAATTTTTGCCCTTCAGAAAATGCTTCATTGATTCAGTCCACTACTGAGCTTTAAATGGAAATGACCTTCATGTTCTTTTATTCAGTTGAGCTGTGTGCTTCCAGATTTGGCTATTTCTCAAAAATGCTTCCATCAAAAAATTTTGAGAGTGTAATGCTGTTATGCCCACCCAAGCACTTTCTAGTCATGCTGTTGGGGTTGTGGCCATGAAAGGATAAGATAAATCAAGGCAATACTGGTCTTTTAAAAAATAACAGGGAGCTGTGTCCTTTGCTTGGGCCAACGTAAGACTGCATCAAGAAAATAAAATGCCTGTTATAAGTAAATGTAGGTTTCCTTATTAACAGGAAGCAAATATTTTAATGTGTTCTACTGCTTACTTATGAGGAAGCTGTTTTGCCCCAACTGGCATCGGGTCTGCTCTAGGAGAGCTTTTCTTTGAGCTGATCCTGGATTCTCATCATCTGAGCTTCCAGTGCTTTGCTGGTTCAGGTTTTCGAACATAAAAGTGCTAGTCTTATAGAGTCACAAGTAGTTTCCAGACCAACTTGAAGTAGAAGGTGATGATCTCAAACCAGAGAAGCTGAGTATCAATGGCTTTTTAGTTTTTTGATATGTTGCTGTTCTCATACAAGTGGAGGGAATTCAGCACTTGCCTGTTTGCATGCCAGATGCTGTACATTTCATTCTCACAGAAGCCAGATGATATTGTTGTATTGTAGGAGAAGGCAGGAAAATAACCTAGTGTTTTACAGCTCCTAAGTGATCAAATTGACTCACAGACCTACAGACGCCTGTCTCCAAAGCCTTCATCTTCTTTTTATGCCTAGAGGCTTCCTAATACACATGGCACCTTCTTTGTATTACTGTGTTCTCAGATCATGGATCAGAGATCTGACAAGAGGAGGTTTAGAATAAGAAAAGGAGAAAATAAATACCACAACCACTCATATTTCTTTAGTTCTTGATAAGCAGCTGCCAACAACCTGTATCAGCAGGTGCTTCGAATAAGCTAGCCACCCGCTGGTGGGAGCGTCCCTGAGTGCAGGTTGTAGACATGCAAAGGATGCTGTTTTCTAAACGATTGTCTATTGGCTCCAGACCTGTCTTTAGATTGTGTGCGAGAGTCGGAACTGAGACTCTATGATCATTTTCTTTCTTTGTTGGCTCTCCCCCATAGTTTTTGTCAATAGGATATGTCATACGGAGGCTGCTTGCTGTGGGAGGGGAGGGTCCTTGCCTATTCTATATGTCTTCTTCCCTGAAAGTTCTTACCTTAGCAAATAATGGGTTTTTATTTCTCTTATATTTTAGGTAAACTTTATTTTTTAAGGGAAATTTTAGATTCGTGGCAAAATTTTGAGTGGAAGGCACAGAAATTTCCCATGTGCCCCACATGCATAGCCTTCCCTATATCGTGTCCCCCAGAGAACGGTACATTTATTGCAGTTGATGAATCCATGTTGGTACATTATCATCATTATCATTACCCAAATATGGTTCACTCTTGAAGTTGTCTACTTTGGATTTGGTAGAATTTATAATGCCATATAACTTTTGTCCTACTGTAACTAAATGTGTGACCCTGGGTAATTTATAAATGAGAGAAATTCATTCTTTACAGTTCTGGAGGTTGGGAAGTCTAGGATGGAGATGACAGGTTTAGTGTCTGCAACCATTGCAGGGGGATGACACTGTCCCTCAATATTGTTGCATCAGTTTCCAATACAATGACCCGTAAGGGAACATGTTCAAAGAATAGCACTAGGGACTCCACGACATTGCTACGCAGCGCAGTTCTGCTGCCCTGAGAATCCTCAGCAGAGCTTACCACAGTGATTCATTCTGGTTTCTGACTATCCGGCTTTCCCAGAAGCACTTCAGCATGCCTCCTCAAAGGCAGCTCCTGTTGAAGACTGCCCTCTTATCAGGGGTTGAGGTCTAGCTGCAGGGTTCTTCCCCAACCCCTGATCTCTGTTCCTTCCAGTCCTAGGGCTACTTTTATTTCTTCTGTGACATCTCAGTGATTCCTTTGCATCTTTTAATACTGTATAGTAATTTAACAAGCACTTCATATTATCTCTGTTAATTTTTAGTTTCTGCTTTCTTAAGACCTGACTGATGCATGCTCTTTTTTTTTTCAAAAAAAAAAAAAGAATAACTTCTCAGCTACTTTGAAGTGTGTGCCATAAACACATACTGTCTAGAACACAAATTGCTTATTATTGACTTCAGGGAGTTGGACAGAAGTTGTAAAAGAGTTTGAAGGATTTGCTAATGAATTTGCTAGATTCACATTTTAACACCAGGACAAGCTGCTGTAGCAAGTCAAGTGTTTTGCATTATAGTTAGGAAATAACCGAGACTAGGTAACATCGTAAAGAAAAGAGGTTGTTGATTCACCTCATAGTTCTGGAGGTGCAAAGGTGTGCATCTGCTGACAGACTTTTTGCTGGTAGAGTCCTGAGGCAGCAGAGACTCATTGGGCAAGACACAGGGAGCACAATTGTGTTCATCTCTTCTGCGCTCTCTTCCTTTTAATAGACACCTGTATTCAGGCACAGGGACTTACTCTGATGACTTACTTCCCAAAGGCCCCACCCGTGAACATCATAATCATAAGTTTCCACTCTCTTAATACCTCACAGTAAGGATTCACTTTCAACACTTGAACCCTGGAGGGACATGCTGAAAGCACATTGAAACCGTAGCATCCAGTATGAGAAAAGAGTAAGGACAGCATCTAGCTGAGGGAAGCTGTGTTATAGTATCAGCTTTACTGCAAGTTCGGAAGCATCACCTTTTCTAGATCTTAACCTCTAGATCTTACCTCTAGATCATAGGGAACATTGATTAGGAGGTCAAAGAATTTAGGGGACTAAAGAGTACCTGTAACAGATATAAGGCCTTGTGTTAAACTGTTATGATGGTCAAATAATAGTGTGATGCTGTCATGAGACGTGGTCTGTGTTCATGTAAAGTAGTCCTCAGAGACCACAGGACTCTTTACATGATACTAGGATGAGGGCTGGCGTGTATGGAGACCCAGCAGGCACAAGGTCTGCTCTGTCCTGGCACTGTACTCAGTGCATTATGTGTTCTGACTCACTCAACAGTACTTCTTCCTAGCAGAGAGAATGATTTTGCTGATGCCGAGTCTAGTTTCTTATTCCCCATTCCCATCACTATGAAGGATGCCACTTTCATTTGGCCTCTTCCCATCTTTTGTTCCTCCTCACCCTTCATTTTAAGATAGGCACATGGTGGTTAGGTTGTAGTGCTGTTAGATTTTTCCCGGGGGGCAGGTGGATTTTAGTGCCTTTATAGATGATGAGTTTTAATACAAAGCTTTATAAAACTCTTGTTGAGCAATTGTTGTTGACTCTGTTTTGCAAAGTTCTATTGATTCACTGTGCTTTCAGCAACCCAACATACAAATGCACTTCATTTCTTTAACCACATATAACCATGCATCTTCAATGACAGGTCAGGATGAAACAAAGCCCATTCATTGATGAGCAGATTTTGTGACTTTGAAGTGTACAGTACGGAAGAAATATCCACAGACTATAAGTGTGTGTCACCAACTAAAAGGTCAAGAGTGTTGGGAGGTCTCAATGTTAGGAATGAGGATGACAAGGGACTGTCAGTTTCTAGTTCAAGTCACTAACATATTGGGACCTCTACTTCATTTATAAAACAGCTGATAAAATCTACTTGCTTACCCCTTGGGTTTTTCAAGGACTGATTGGTAAAAAACATGAAAGCACTTGGTGATTTGTAAGGTCCCTGGTGAATATAGTGGACTCAGAGAATTAATGCACAATAGGAAGGCTTAAGGCTCCCCAGACCTTACATTCCATTTCAGGGCTAATTTTGAAAATTTGTGACAAGTCTACCAGTTGCAGGTACTGTGAGGTAGTCTGACCGTAGGCCTTGAAGACCTTCTCCCTGTAACTCTGCTTTCATTGGCTGGTCAGCTGGGGCAGATGAGTGATAAGAGACCCTTAGACCCTATCACAGACAGTGGCAGGAGGGCTGCCCACAGGTATCTGTTGGAGTGCAGAGGAGCTCACTTAAAGGGAATTCTGTGATTCTAGTGCAGCTCTTGATTTGCAGGATCTGCCAGAGGCTGATAGACTGCTGGGAACAGCAGTTAGAGATGGACTTGCTGAAACTGCAGTCAGTGAAGTAAAGGAGCAGGCGACAGTGACAGATGCTGCACAGGCTAGTTATGTCCCTTGGTGAGCGGTCCCCATAGTAGCTTCCTCCATGTAGAAAGAACAGATCAAAAATAAATTCTTACTCACACACACATGCTATTCCCAAATGTTTCATTGACAAGTAGAGCAGTTTTATAAGGACCATAATACTCTGAAAGAATCACCTCGCTCATAATGGTAATGTCTTACACTTTCCTCGTTATAAGGGTATTTTCCTATATATTTTCACCATGTATTTTTTTCTTATTGATACATTTTATATCATGTAATGTATATGACAGGACACTGTAGGTCCACATAGAGAGTAAAAAGGTACTACAGTGAAACAGTGCACATCTGTTACCCCACACAATCACATTTGGTTTCGTTTTTATGACACGGACAGCTGAGATCTCATTCGGAACCCAGTACACAGTCCCTACCTGTAGTCCTCAGATAATGTTTCTCTGGATTTGTTCATCTTATGTATCTGCCGCAGACATTATGATCTATTTCATATGCTTCTTTGTGAAATATCAGGACATAGTTTTTATTCAGATAAAGACAGAATTTTCAAAATTTTAGACTTTGTCCTTTATAGACTTGATTTGTCTTTAGTAGCAGAAATAAACTCCTGAGGAAGTATACAGGATCTTCACAATCTTAGCAGTGTGTAGCTAGCAGGGGCAGACTTGACATTTCTTAGACCATCTAGAGATTTCTAAGGGCTTCTGTTCTGTTCTTAGATGATGGCATTTGGTGGCCTCTCTGTCACTGGTCTGGCCCTTCAGTGAGTTTAGGATGGACATGACTGACAGAACCCTGCATTATTGCTATTTAAGACTTAGGTATAATTTTCAGAAAACTTCCAGGGAACTTGGAAAAGGCAACCAGTAGTAGCACAAAGCCTTTGCCAGTGATTCTGTGTTAGCTATTCTAGCCATTGTCTTAAGAGTTTCTTCCATGTCTTTAAAGAACAGAACAAAGCTCTATTTCAGAAACAAAATCATTAAAATGCTAAAGAATGAAAGTTGGGAAAAACAAAAGTATATTAAACTTAGAGGAGTCAGACTGTTCTACTAGGGAAAGGGTCTCCAAATATTTGAGGAGAGTGTGTGCTGTGCCACATCTCTAGGGCCAACAAAAGAGAAAATGAGTTTTCACTTCAACAAGAATGGCACAGAAAATTTTTGAGTAAGGCATGATGAATAACTGAAATAGGTCACCGGGGGAAGACTTATAACGTATTTATTTAGGTGTGTGTGTTTGTTTTTTGTGTGAGTGTCTTTGTGTACACATGGTTATGCTACAGCATATGCATGGAGATCAGAGTTCAACTTGTGGGAGTCAGTTCTTTCCTTCCACCATGTGGGTCCTGGGGATTGAACTTAGGTCCACAGACTTTGAAGCATTCATATTTACCCATCAAGCCATCACACTGGCCCAAGAGGAAGACTTTTTAAAAACTCTTTATTTTAAAATAATTATAGATTCACAGCAAATTGAAAAGAAATATACAAGAGGTTTCCTGATCATTCAAAGGAAGTTTGTGAGTGACTTTTTGCAGAGAAAATTCTGATTTAGAAGAAAGAGGCTGGGCCTAATGATCTCGTGAGTTCTTGAGTCATCCCAGTGTCCTTCCTGACTGTGGTACGTTAATGACCAATGTGGCCTAGACCAGCTGCTGCTTCAAGTAGCTGTTTACTTCCTGTCGTAGAGATAGGACAAAAGTGACTATATTGAATAGTTGCCAAGTATTGGGGCTCTGGTGTGAGATCCATATGTATTCTCTCAGTGTTCCCCAAAATTTGCCAAGTAGATTTTATTTATGGATATAATCACTTGGGTTCAGAAATATTAAACAGCTTCTTTTCATGCCAGTCCCAGAGTTGGTGCAGCCAGGATGCAGACTTGCTCTAGAGGAACTGCCTGTCCTTTCTGCCATATGGTGTGACCTAGGATAAACTCAAACTTTTTCCCAAGAAGAACAGTGTCATGCATCTTCACCCATGCTCCATGCCATCCTTTTCTGTCTTTGACTTTTTCTAGTTGTTGTTGGGATGCCAGTGATTTAGAAATATTGCCCAAAATATGACAGAGAAATTAGGATTTTCATTATATAGACAGGGAAATGGGAAGGTCCCTGAAGCAGTTTCTTTACAGGTGGCATTTCAAACTCTCTTAGCATGTTTATCTAATGTTAGCAGTACTTTTCTTAGAGCATTTCTAACCCATTCTATAGTGTCATATCTTTGATGCTCCGATTGAGTTTAATGTCACCCTTTTTTGCCATCCAAAATGACCTTTAGCTTTTATTCCATTTAAACACCTTCCTCTGCCCCAGTCACTGTGGTGCTAGCAGAGAACCACGGAAGTGGCAGGTGCTTTCTGTGGTAGATTTTTGTGTCCTGGAAGTTTTGAATTTTAGCTGGTGCAGTAGTCTGTTTTTCATCGTTGTCATGAAATGCCAGAAGCAGCTAACTTTATAAAGGGAAGCCGTTTACTTAGCTTGCAGTTTTAGAGGTTTGAGGGCATGGAGCCCGCTCTGGCTCAGAGCTGGTAAAGGTGCCTCAGTAGTGGCAGACAGGAATGGCAGGAGTTCCAGTCATATCTTCAACAGGAACAGAAAGAAAAAGGACAGGGAAGCCAGGCTCCTTCCTTTTATAGTAGTAGTTTCTTGAGATTATAGGTCAGCTCTGACCTTCCTGTTGCCTCCAGTGTCCTAAGTACCTCCCATTAGAACCCATTTCTCAAAGCCTATCCCCTCCCCAAATGCCACCCTGAAGACCAAGCCTTTAACCACTATACATTGGATCATTTGTGAACAGGTATCAAATTCCATAATAAATACAGCATTTGGGTCAGAAGCTATCTTGTTCAACTCTATTTTCAAAACTACTTATTTTTATCTTGGTATTAGTTTGAATAGCCATTTAAGATGTTGAAAAATATAAATGAGTATAAAATAGAGTCCTAAAGTTAAGTCATAATCTCATGATCTGGATAAACTTGGTTGACCTTTTAATACGGCTTTAGTTTCTTTTATATACCAGAAACTTATATCTGTGTAAATACTGATAGTGTACATAGCTTGACCTCTTGCTTCTGAGCACTTTTCCATGTTAAGTACTCACTGAAAACATTTGAATGTTACTTACCTTTAAATTAAATAAAGGATACATGCTAACAAATTTAATGCAAACAAAGAAAGGTCTAAAATTAACGTTTTTTCTTAATCTCCCACAAATGTTATTATTAATATTGTCTCACTTATTGTTCCTAATGGATTCTAAAGTAAACAAATGTGGTATTTTATACTTACTAGTTTCCACCTTGCAGTTTACATTTGTTTCTTTTTTTATATTTTATTTAGTATTTTATGTGTATGGAGTATATTGCCTACATGTATGTAAGTGCACCTGGGCCATGCAGTACTCATGGAGGTTAGAAAAGGGGGTGTCGGATCTTCTGAAACTGGAGTTATGGATGGTTGCTAGCCACCATGTTGGTGCTGGAATTGAACCCGGATCCTCCGCAAAAACAGTTGTGCTATCTTTCCAGGCCCCTGAATTTATTATTGTGTCTTGAAACATGATAGACGTTTTAATTTTGACAGTCTTACAGAATTTCATCGTGTTTATGGATACCATACCATGAGTATCCTTCCAATAAATGTTTCCTGGCCTTTTTTGCCATTTCAAAAAAAATGCATTAAAATTTCTTTTAAAAAATACCAGTATGTGTGTAGGACAAATTTCTAGTGGATGTATAATTAGTAATTTCCACAAGGACTTAGGCATTTTAGCAATTTGCTAAATATTGACAAATTGTATTTTAAAGACTGCGCCAGTATGGTGCAGAGTATCAGCTTCTCCTCAGTCCTGCCAATAAAAAAGTTTATTAAAGCATACATTTTTGTAACCATCATGAGAATAATATGTGTTCATAGCCTTTTCTAACCGAGTGACTTTTACCATCTTTTTGTGTGTACATTCGTCATTATGACTTACTTCTCTGAGCTACTGATGCATAGCTTATATGAATTTTAAACGTCTATGGGCAGTTTATAAGAACTTTTATTTCTCCAAATCCTCAACCATATTGTACATTACCAGACCCAGTATGGTGGAGGTGATGTGGCTAGATTACTTTCCTCAGTGAGCTTGAGTATCATACATGTTTATTGATGTTTCCATTTCGTTTCTGTGAATTGCTGATGTAGCATCTTTTGTTCATTTTCCTACTGAGTATCAACAATTCTTATATAAAAATTTATGTATAATTGTCTAGACATATCTTTCTTTAAAACTTGTGGCTGATTTTTTTTAAGCCTTGGATGTGCTAAATAGAAGGGCAACCCTAAATTTAAAACTGGCAATTAGAAACAGATGGAAGAGTATTAGTTATCCTGTGACTATAGAGTCACCTTAGTAGTCAGGGTAAAGAACTTAATTTTCTAGTTTCACCCTTGCTTGAATTGTCTGTAGTTTGTCAACAAGATAGGACTTGAACCAGAATTTGTTGGTCAGAAAGAACCCACAGACGGTTTCCTTATTGTATTTACAGTGACAAAAAAATAAGAACAGTAATATAAGCCTGAGCAGTTATTAAACACCAAGTTTTACAGCGCATGCAGTTTCCTGAGGGAAATAGCAGAAAAGCAAATTCTGCACATACGCGAGGCGTGATACTGGTTAGTTTAATAGAAATATGGCGAAGCATTTTGGTCAACTTGTAGGTTCTTGTTCTTCTCTATAATTTAAATTACTTTAGAAATCCAGAAAGGTTTTTAAATGAAGACTCTATTGAATTTTTGTGGATGATACATCTAGAGCTCTTGTACACTGTGAACTGTTATACTGTGTGTCATTGTCTTTGCCTTGTCTAGAATTGTCTTTTACTGCAATGTCCGTTATATTTAATAAGCTTTATCACCTTTTCCTATCTGGGTTTTATTGTCACTAAAAGAAAAATAAGCAATATTCTCTGATAATAATAATGCTGAATTCTCCAATAAAGTATATCAACTATTTTCAGAGTTTATTCTATCACATACTTTAGTTTTATAGTTACCACATTATTATATACTTCTTTTAAAAGTTATACATTTTCACATTCTATGTAGTTTCTATAAATACCTTTTAAAATATTTTATTATTTTCATTTTATGTGTAAGAGTCAAGTGCACCTGTGTCATGCAATGCCTGCGGAGGCCAGAAGAGGGCATCAGATCTCCCAGAACTGGAATTACAGATATTTGTTAGCTACCATGTGGATGCTGAGAATTGAACCCAGGTCCTCTGCAAAAGCATCCAGTGCTCTTAACCACTGAGCCATTTCTTTAGCCCCTAAATATTCTTTTTAATAGCCAAGGAGCATTTTGAAGACTTTTTAAACTCTAATTTAAAACATTAAACATTGGCATCACCTAGGTTTATTGCTTAAATCTTCCCTTCCATTTATAATTCTCAGGGGATTTTTGTCATCTTATGGCTTTGCCTACCTCTATATGGTGATGACATGAAATTTAGTCAATAGGACAACATTCTTCTGAACTCCAGGTCACCATATCTGCTTGTGTATTTGATATCAGAACATATAGGCCTAAAGCTTACAAAGCATAACTCAAATAGGGGAGATGGTTCAGTGGATAAAGCACATCTGTATACAGGTGTAAGGACACGAGTTTGAATCCCTAGAACCTACAAAAAGCCTGGCCTGGTAGTGTGTGTTTATTGCCCGGGGCTCCTACTGTGAGTTGGCATTCAGGGAGAGGAGAATGCCTGGGATACCCAATGACAAATAAGAGACTCTGTTTTAAACAAGGGGGAAGGCGAGGACTGATACCCAAGGTTGTCTTCTGACCCTCACATGCATGCCATGGAATGCACATACCCACACTCACATACATGCACACACACACACACACACACACATCACATCACATCACATCACATACACAGTTGTTTTTTTTTAAAGTATAATCTCCAGCTTACCATGCTTCATTCTGACACCATCTCCATCCCATTCCACAAGCCTAGTTTCTCCCTCAGGTGCTCAGACTGAACACTACATACTATTCCATCTTTTTTAAACCTTTCCTCTTTCTTCCCATACTCATCAGGGGTCCTGTGCACCCAGCTCTCACCATGGCTTCAGAATGTGTCATTTATTATCTCTTCTTTTCTGGTGCTATCTCTTTCTCTGGTCATTTATAGTAGCCTCGAGTTGCCCTTGTTCCCACCCTGTCCCTCTCAGTGTGTACTTAATAGAAGAGCTGGTGAGCTTGTTAAAATAAAATCTGATCCTATTTTTTTTTCTTCTCAATATACTTCATTGGCTTTCCTGCCTCATTCAGGGTAAAACTCAAAGCCCTGAACATGGCCTGTAAGACACTGGGATGCTTGTTCTTTTCTGACACTACTGTTCATCTCTTGTGTCAGCTCACTCTCCAGCCATTGGCCCCGACTTACCTTCAATTTCACAGTCATACTCTAGCTAAATTTTGCCTAAATTCTTTAGCTTTAAAGCCCTGACAGACCTTTTAAAATCATTGAATGTTGGGTTAGAATTCTGTAAAATAGGACTGATATCTACCTCAAAGAGTAATTTTTAAAAAATAAAACATTACAAAGTACTTAGCCCATGCTAACTATCTATAAATCCCCACTCTCTTTCTCATCCTGGCTCTCCACTAAATATTTTTCTCCTAAAAACATTGTTTTCGTAGATAAGAATGTAGTTACGTAGATCTACACAAATGCTTACTCAGTCACCTGCTTATATGTATGTCTAAACTTGTACCTCCAGATTGTTTTCAAACTCCCCCTTAGCTCCTAACTCCTAACTTTTCATTAGCTTGAAAATTTTAATACTTACCCTACTGCTAATAGTTAGGACATGAAATGCAGGTGTATTTAAACCCACCCCTTTTCTACTTCTTGAGTCTTGAGGTTTTATGTGTACAAATTCACATTTTTTTCCTGCACAATCTGGGGTGGGTTGTATGTTACTGCTCATAATTGAATTTAGCTATTTCATCTATTATTAATAGGTTGGAATTAACTTCAAAGACCTTTCAAATACTTTGATTTTTTGAGCCATCATTTGATTTTGAAAATCCGCTTTCCCCTATTAGACAATCTGAAGAACCTGAAGTGGGGTTCGGACACGACAAGTTGCCTTTGTTTCCCTTGCTCGCACGTTCTGTTGACTCATTTCCCAAGCCTGTTTTCTTTCATTCTTTCTCTAGAGTGCTCAGGTAGCCCTTGTGTATTTGGTTTGGACTTTGGGGAGAGCATGGGAAGGAATTAGTGTGTTGTGGAGTATTTTTGAAGATGGAAAATCTGACAGGTGCTTGTTCCTCAACACCAGAAACAGAACTGTTCATCCAGTGATTTTTTTTTAATTGAAATCTCTATTCAGAACGTCATAGATTTGCACTGTTAGTGCAGCCAGATCTCATGAATGCCTTACCCCTTTAGAAACCTCGATACAAAGTAGTACGGTATCACAACCAGGATATTGGTACCAATGTAATTTAGTGATTTTATTCAGGTTTGCTTGTACGTGCGTGTTTGTGTATGAGAGAAAGAGGTTCTGTTTTTACCACCTGGATAGGTGTACATATCTACCATCGTAGGCTTCCTAGTATCTTCCAAAAGGTAGGGAATACTACTACTGTTGGAAAGGACTAACAGCTTCTGGTAGTGCAACCACGGAAGATCATTCAGTATTTTAAAATGACTAAAACAGTGACATACACCCTATAAATGCCTTCAAATCATTTACTTTTCCAGACTGTACACATGTTGAATATAGAGATCCCTTCATGTTTTATGTGTACCTCTCACCACGACACTGTTCACGTTTCCTCAGGTATGTGCAGGGGTGTTTGGTTTATGTTTTAAAGCATAAATACATGTTATTCATCTGGATTGAAAAATAGATATTTTCTTTGCTTTTTAACTAAGAATAGCATTTTTCAAAGCTTGTATCCGCATTATATTTTCTTTCAACTATAGTCCATGAAAGTGTTTTACAGATGTTTGATCTTTGAAGGTGTTGTTGCTGCCTTTGATAAAAAGTAATTAGACGAGCACTTCCCAGTAGAGGTTATCATCAAAGCTTAAAGCCCATGCTTCTATTCCACTAT
Source organism: Eospalax fontanierii (assembly GCA_035773235.1). Taxonomy (NCBI): domain Eukaryota; kingdom Metazoa; phylum Chordata; class Mammalia; order Rodentia; family Spalacidae; genus Eospalax; species Eospalax fontanierii. Next base: position 62,842,033 of record CM069530.1, on the reverse strand, counting down.
TGTTTTTGTAGGCGCACTAGCCTGTCACTGACCTATGTCTCTCCCTTTCTCCCTCAGTATCTCTCCCTTCCCTCTTCTTCCTCCCTTTCCTTCTTCCTTTCTCCCACCCACCACTGTGGAAGATAGTTTGGTGCACTTATCTTTCTTAGGGCTGTCATTACAAAGAACGACTTTTCCTAATGGACCAGACAGAAAGCAGTAAAATTGTAGTAGCTGTGACATGAGTTTTATTTGGAATTTAATGTGTTCTCTGAAAAAAAAAAGCCTAGAGATGATTCATAAATTCTTCAGAGAACAAACACAAAGTTTCTATATTTTCCTATAACTAAGGATATCTATTAGGAATAAAAACAGTTATATGCTCTTCTTTCCTCTCTTGTTGATGTGATGAACTCTTCCTGCCTATTTTATTTGGTTTTCTGCACTGAAAATTGTTTGGTTCTCTGTGCTTTCTAAGATGAGACAATGCGCAGGGGTTGCTAGAGCCTACCCAAGAGCTCTTCAAGGCAGGTCTGATGTCATAGGGAGAATGGGTGTTAAAGAAATGGCTTCTCACATGGAAGGGTCAACCTCCTAGCCTTCTAGTCTAGATAACTTAGAATAGATGTGATATACAAAGGAACTAAAAACATACAGCCCTTTGGAAAAGACAATCTAAGGTGTTTACCATTTGCTGTAGCTGATTTATTCACTCTCCCGTTCATGCATCAGATGATCACCGACTGTCCACAGTGTCCCATGCATATATACATAAGAACATCCTAGGACAGACTAAGTTCTTGCAACAATTCAAGTGATTTGATTTATTGTACACGTGCATCATGGGCCATTTAAATTTTAAAGGGCTTCACACTTTACATCAAGTTAAATTCTCTTAAACTCATCTGTTACTCCTCTTATATACCTACCATCCCCCAAATCTCAGAATTTGGGATTTATCTTGGCTAGTAAGTCAATATGAATAACTAGTTATTACACTGACCATCAACAAATGTCAGCCCATGCTCAGGGTATTCAAAGAGGAAATTATTAGCAGGCTATTACAAAGATGGTGACAGAATCCCAAATGGATTTGAATATAATATTTTAGAAGTTTTGAAAATGGGGAAAATGAGGTGGACTGGGGAAGAACCAAGGGGGAGAAGAGTAGAAGGAAATCAGGGGAGAACGGATTTGGGCTTTTATATCAAATTAGTTTTGCCTTTTTAGCTTATTTTCTCAGACTTGAATCTTTTCATACCCCCCATTAAACCTTTGTTGAGGACACACAGTCAGCCAGCAGGAAACTTGGTCAAAGAAACAAATTCTGACTTTAGTATGGTTATTGCCCATTAAGTGATGTCTTTCCTAATGGGAGCTTCAGCCATTGTTCATGATTATTGTGAAGTCCCAGAATTATTAGGAAAAGAAGGTAGTGATATCACTGCTGGGTCTCAGAAAGGTTTACTCTAGAAAAAGTTGAGACAGCAAAGGTTTGAGGAGCAGTCCAGTTTCTAAAAGGTTTCTAGATTGAGAGAAATGATAATATTTTCTTCTACCTTTTCCCCAGAGATCCCAGAGTATCAAGTATTGTATTGCATTTTCTGTGTACATCTTTACCAGATTAGGCTTGCAGGTATACAGTGTTCTCATTTTCCTGTTTGAGTAAATTTCTTCACTTTTATTTCAAATCAAAGCTGGGCATTATGTGATACTATCTGTGTCAACCCCTTTAGTTCCATTCAAAAAAATCCTTTGTTGTCTACTGTTGATTTTCATCTAAGGTTGACTCATCTGTTTTATGCACTTATTGTTAGTGCCTCTGGCCACCACTGAATTAATAGTAATCTCTCATATGGTATTACATTAGTAGAAAGATACACAGTGTCACCTCTGAAAATGATCATGGAAACGTTCTGGAGTAGTCTGGAGGTATACTTTTTCATACAGTTTCACTAGACTTGTCACCATCCCTTGGGGCCTGTGCATTCCACCTCTCATTCAGAGTCTTAATCATGTGTCAGACCTGGGAAATGAGGCCCAGGCTTCTCATCCTTCTTGGCATAGGCATTTGCTTAGGATAAAAACAATTCCACTCATGCTTGTAAACACTTCAGGCTTTTGGCTTGTCTGCCACAGCTGACCATTTAGCATTCTTAATTGCTCCTTGTGAGAAAGAAGCAAAGAACCACAAAGCAGAAAATTCATAAAGCTATGAAGGATGGGGTTGAGTATGGCATACTCAGATTATGCAAACAGAGATGACCCGGTGATCAAAAGCATATACTGTCTCACGTGTATCCAGGTGCTTAGTAAACATATTTATATAATAACATGCCTGTGTGTGTTTGTAAGATTATAAGTTACGCCATTTACTCGTAGATCTCATTTGTACCATTGCACTGTCATCCAGTGCATCCTTTTATGATGTAGAGGATCTTCTGAATATTTGTTGAGTTTCATTAGAGGTTAAAGATTCTTAAAGGACTTCTTTTGTAATGTTGCTGCTGGTGGCTTCAAGAAAAGAAAAATAGTGAGATCTGCTTTATAATTACCTGTGCTAAGGTTGCCAATATACACCCATAGAATCCTAAAAACATCTAGTTAGATAACTGAGCAGTGTGCAACTAATTGTCCTAAGAACAGTTATAAAATGTAGAATTTCTGACTTTCTTCTTTTTCTTTTTTTAAACCATTAGATTTGTGGCTAAACCTTGTGCCATAGCCCTCAACATCCAGGCCAATGGACCACAAATTGCCCAGCCAAACGCCATCCTGGAAAAGGTCTTCACTGCAATCACAAAGGTATGAGTGTCTTCTGGGAATCAGTTCTTTGCCACAACCATCCTTAATCTGTAGTCACTCTGTTCCTTCTCTCCTGGCTTTAAGAATCCTTTCTTACTTTGCTTCCTGCTGGATGGTGGGTCCACAGAGAGAATACAGAGAATATGATTGAACCCAAAGCATAAACAGTTAATGAAGGAAGAGCTATTTGTGACAGTCTGGTTGTCTTTAGTTGATTTTACAAGCTTGTCTGTGAAGTCTTGATTAGATAGTGGTTAGTCCAAACTAGTTCCTCTTGTGGTCTGCAGTGACATGAAGCATACAGATAAGCACCGGGTGGAAGTAATCAAGCAGAGCTTGCAGGGTGTATGGGGCAGGTTGGCTTATAGTGCCATCCACGCATTCTAGGGAGTTGTGATAAATAGACAAATGTGAACAACATTAAAAGCCATATTTGAAGAAGAGTTGTTGCATGCAGGGTGACAAAATGAAGGGCAGGAGCAAGCGAGTTAGAAGTGCAGAGACAGTTCACAATGGTGAATAAATGGAGACATATATGCTCAGTGTTAGGAAGTTAAACTAAACTCCAAACTAAGAGTGGGAAAAAAGAGAACAGAGGAAGAGAGGAGGAAAGACTGAATTGATACATCTTGAAGCTCAAAGTAGAGGAAGAAAAACATCAGAAACCCTCCATCTGAAGCCATAACAAAGTGAAATAACCCCAGAGCCCACATAGCTCGCTCTGGATCTCTGAGATCCCGGTGTATCTTTTCTTATTCTTGGCTGGACAAGAAGACCGAAAAGAACAGGAGGAATGTAACATTCGGTGACAAATCTTGTATGTTTATTTATCAAATGGTTCACTTTTCCATTTTTCTGGAAGAATTATGCATGTTTCTAATATGTAATTGGTCAATGTTACGCAAATTCTGTTTCTTTGATATCTGCAGTTCTAGCCATTTGTACAATTTGTCTCTTGTTTCAAAGCTATTAATTAATTCAGCTATTCAGACACTTTTGCTTATTTTGTGCTCTTCATTTCTGCCAAAATTCTACAGGAGTTTCCTCTGTGTCCTCTTAAAAATGAGATATTTTCCTGGGAAACTGTGAGAAAGGACCAGGTATTTTTTATATCTCTATAAGGAAGAAGAGAAGAATGAGTGGAATTTTAGGGAAAGCACTTTTGCCAGTTTCCTGGGATCATTTCAGATTGTTAAGTTCCAGCCTCGTGGGACACGTATCCTGTGATATTTAATGGAAGAAAATATTTTCTAAGAACTCACATTCTCATTTTTAGCTTACTAAAATAAAAAATATCTCCTTTTCAAAAAGCAGATATGAAAGAAACGATCACTCTCTTTCTTCCAATGCTCTAGCACTGAGATGCATTCCCACCCTGCGGGACCCCACTGCATGACATAGCTGGAAGTACATACATAGGTTGCCTGCTGCTACAATCTCCATCACTCCAGCCACTGGTGGATACACTGTCTTGGCACTGAGGGTGAAGTTCAAGTAGGTCTCTCTCCTGAAGGGCCTGCTGACAGCCCAGGGTGAACCTCCAAAGACATTGCAGCCTCAGCTACGATCTTATAAGTAGGCAAGAGGCTCACCCCTGCTCAGTCACCCACAAGACCCTTGAGGTGGCTTTTTTTGCCCCGTAACAAGAATCCTCTCAAAGAAAAAAAAAATGCCTCACCTCTCTGTACTCCCCTTGCATGAACTCAGGTCACTTCTTGGGGCCAAAGATAGTAGCTATCAGTACATAGGGAACGGAAGGGAAGGTAGGAAGGTCCTGAGAGGCAGGGGAGGGGAAAGAGGCAAGTGAATGCCTCTCCTGGCATGAGATAAGCCTGTGTTTAAGCCCAGACTCTTCAGGATCTGTTCCGTTGCCCATTGGACTTCGCTTACAATCACAAATTCCATGAAAAAAAAAAAATACAGAATTCCAAGCTGTCAGCTACAGAATATTAAACTTCCTTCAGAACATGGAGCCCTGCCCGTGTGACTACACTGTTTGTCTTCTATGATTAGCTAGTTCTCACCAGTGACGTTTGCAGAGGCATTTACAATTGTAACATTCTTCATCAATTTCTTCTTCTTAAACATATTTCACTATTTTTATTTTATGTGTATGAATGCTTTGCTGTCACGCATGTAGGTGTACCACATGCATGTAATGCCCACAGAGGCCAGAAAAGGGTGTCGTATCCTCTGGAACTGGAGTGATAGACAATTGTTAGCCCCACTATGGGTGCTGGGAATGATGGAACCCAGCCTTCTGTGAGAACAGCCAGTGCTTTTAACAACGGAGGCATCTCTTCAGCCGAGCAAATTCTTCTTTTGTGGTAGCATCTGTCTGATTTTTGTCTGTCTCTCTTTCCTCCTACCCTACAAGGAAATCTGGTATTAATAAACATTGTGCAGAACCTACCACCATTCTGAGATAATTAGGAGCCTTGATGTTTGGTTGAGTCAGACTGGGGCTTTTAAGTTAGAATAGTATCTCTTTCTCTTACTAGATTTGGCCAGCAAGAAGTTTCTTAACCTTTGGAGGTTATAGAAGTCTCATTTGGAAAAGTATTTGAAACATTCTTATAGGCTTTCATGAGGGTTAAATAAAATAATTCATACACATCATTTAGTAAATGATGTAGCATCTATTTGGGCCAGTGCTTTCATGTTTTAATTGCATTGAGATCATTTGAGGAGTTAAAATGCAGGTTTCTGTATTGTATTTCTAGAAATTATGTTTCTGGAGTCTTGGGATGAGGCCAAAATAATCGCAATCATGGGTTGCCAGATTTCTTTATAGTGAATATTTTTGAATGTCTGTCTTTTGACTGATTTTAACAAGTTATCCGAGTGTGTGTGTATATGTGTGCATGTGTAATTTCTTTTTTATAATTTACATGTATGAGTGTTTTGTCTGCATACATGTAAATGCACCACATGTATACAGTGCCATAGAGGCAGAAGAGGGCATCAGATCCCTTGAAGAGGGCAGATCCCAGGTCGTTGTTAGCTGCCATGTGAGGGGAACCAAATCTAGGTCCTTTGTGAGAGTACCAAGTGCTCTTAATTGCGGAGCCACTTTTCCCACCCTTGAGTATATATTTCTACTGTAAAGAATTTCCATGAAACCAAGTACCTCATTTTTCCAATCAAATTGGTTCCAAAGCTATGAGGGTCAAAATATATAGCAGCTATAAAGCCAAGTTTTATGGTTTTGCTTTAACTTTTCCTGGGGAGATGGAGACAAATGTTTATTCATCTAGAATGGGCACTCACCACAGACCAAAGTGCTTTTTCACCAAAGTCCAAGTTGGCAAGACTTGTAAATTTTATTGAACTTTCCTATAGAGCACTGTGAAAGGCTACTTACAAGAGTGTAGATGACCCCCAAACAGCATCAACAGCATCACCTCAAGCCCTCCCCAGTATGGTTGGTGACCTTGTGGAAACGACATAAAGGAGTCACAATTTCAATTAGCTTTTTACTTCCTATGTATTCTAACATCTCCCAAGATCACTTGCAGATGGGAAAGGGAGTAACAGCTGTGATCGCTTTTTCTTTCTAGTTAAAAATTGTACCAAAAGGGAATGGAGAGATTGGTCCATGGTTAAGAGTGCTTGCTGTTCTTCCAGATGTTGGGTTCCCAGCATCCCCATCAAGCTGTACATAACAACCTTTAACTCTGATGCTAGGGGATCTGACATTCTCTGGATTGTGCATGCGCGTGCGCACGCACACACACACACACACACACACACACACACACACACACACGAATAAATACTAAAATAAACCCTGTATAAAAATTGCAGGCAGGTTATTTATAATTTGTCCTCCTTCATTTTCTTTCTTAAGGAGATTGTTAAGCCATTCATTTTAGCTAACCAAAAACTTACTGTGAAAGTTTGTGAATTCTGAATATATTTGAAGTGTAAAACTAAGAGAGGAAGAAGTGTGAGGACTGTTGACAGAACAGAACGTTAGCATCATAAGTTCTTACAAGATAAAATGGTCCAACTCACATGCATTGAGGGGAAAGGGGAAGGTAGGAAGTAAAGTTTACTGACTGCATAATCCCTCATAGGTGGGAGGCAGCTTATCAGCTAACACCTACACATTGAAGAGACATAGAAGTATATTTATTAGTGCAAGAGCAAACCCTAAGAAAGATATTATTGTTGACAAGTATTGCTGGTAGAGGATCAGAAGGGAGGGAGAGGAAGTAATGGTAAATTTACAGGTTATTCATGTGGGACCCGGCGAGGAAGCAGATAAGAGAAAAAAGTCAGAAAATTAGAAAGGAGGAAGCAAAACTGTTTCTACTTAAATATTTATTCATTCATTTCAAAAGCATTCATAGAGTCTTGTTATAATCTGTGTACTGGTATAAAAATACATAAAGATTTTCTTTGTTTATGGAGCTTGTATTCCGATAAATATACTATTATGCTATTTTATATCTAGAAAATTAAGACAATCAAGTGAAAGACTATCATAGAAATTTTGTTACGCAAAATTACTTGCCAGAAACCAATGGCTTTCATATACATATACGTAAGTAGTAAGTAGTCGAAAAGATTATAAAGCATCTTATTTTAATAAAAACAAAAAAGAATACCATCACAAAAATAAACATAGAAACCTTGTGTAAGAAGTGTTTGAGGACATTTTATATACTCTTGAAGGACCAAAAAGGCAAATTGAATGAAGATGTTGATTCACCTTACATTAATAAAAGAAATTTGTGATTGTATTATAAATACAACATAGTTTGCTGATTTGGCCTGTTTTGAATTTTGAACACTTTTATTGAGATCTGGGAGTTTCATACAGTGTCTTTTGATCGTATTCAGACCCTTCCCCTAGCTGCCCCTCCTTTACTGCTCCTTACCTGACTTCATGTCCTCTGTTATTAATTTTTAAGACCTACAGAGTCTAATTTGTTTCCCCAAATGCTCTTTGGTATGGATCCATGCCCTGGACCCAGCATCACACCCTTAAAGAAAACTGACTCCCTTTCCCAGCAGCTACCAGTTGCAAATAGTCCCTAAGCTAGGATTGAGGCTTCTTATTCACCGACCACTTTTTGCTGAAAACTTGTCTAGCTTGAACTCGATAGGGCTTGTGCATGCTGGTACAATTCCTGTGAATTCATATTAGTAACTTTTCTGGTCACCTAATTCTTGTTACATAGAAATTGTTTTCACATTTAAAAAAAAAAACTGAGATCACTGAGGAAAATTCACTGTATTTACTGAGACATGGATAATAGGCTAGTGGAAGAGCAGAGTGATTTTTTTTCAGTGGGGAAAGATCAGTGTTAGGATATTGGGCAGAGACTTGGAAAGAAAGTTAGTCATACTTCACACTGAATGCAAATATTAATGCAGAATGCACTAAAAATTGGAATCTATCAAAACCCTAAATGCATTAGAAGAAAACCTAGAAAGTTTTTTTTGTGAACATTTTGAGTACAGGGGATTTTAAAATTATGCTTCCAAATTGTAATTATAGAAAAGATTGCTAAACAAAAATATATTTTTAGCAAATAACTACATATAATAAACAAGCAAAAAACCCATTATAAGCCAATTTTAAAACACAGATTAAATACTGGTAAAGGTTATATAACTTACAATAGAGACAAGTGACTAATCACTCTTAATAGAGGAAGAGATCCTACAAATGAAGAAATGACTAGCAAGTCAAGAAAAAGAAACAAGCAATAGACATACGCATTCTCTTCACAAAAAAGAAAAATGCAGGTGATTTGAAAACATGTGAAAAGGATGATTCTTTCATAAAATGGAAAAGCAAAGCAATACTGGGATACTACCTTTTATATATCAGATTGGGAAAATAAAAAGTCTAATGTTATAGTCGAGGCTCTGGGAAATAGTTGCTCTTTCTTTTGAGAGTATAAATTAGTAAAATTTCAGTATCAAAACAAATTACAAAAGGCAGATCCATTTAACCTACAATTTTCACTCCCACAGTTTGTTAATCTATCCCACAGATTAACAAACAGTATAGAGTGACCCATGTCCAGCTTATTTATTTCAGAGTTGTTAAAAGTCTGGATAGTACCAAAATGTCATTAATAGCAGAATGGATGAGTAAGATGGGAGTTTCCCTATAATACACAGTTTGGCAGAAGAAAGAGGCTGTTTTTTGTATACTGATATGAAAGTATTCCAAGACACATTGTAAAGGGAAAACTCAAAGTCCAGAGCAAAGTCCACAGTCTACAATCATGCATGTGATTGGCTGGGGATAAAAGAATGCATGTTCAGTTTTGTCTATGCAGTTACCTGGCAAGAAACTGATTTAGTGGCTGTAGTTACCCTTAAGGAAGGAAGAAGACAGACTGAGATAAGTGGAACCAAGTTGCAAGGTGAAACCTCAGACAGTTTTCATTGGTAAACCAGGTGATTTTTCCCCCCACTATTAGTAAACTTAGAAAACATTAAAATAAAAACACATTTCCTGAGCCCATGAGGTCTCACCCCTTCCTAAGGAGCTACTGACTGTTTATGATTGCTGCTGGAGGGGTGTCATTTTCTTGAATGGTGTGGCTAGCCATTGGGGGACTAGCTATGAAGAACAAGGGTTCCCAGGGAAAGAGAGGGAGATAATGGAGGTAACGGGGGAGGGTATAATCATAACACATTGAATATACGTATATAAAGTCAAAAAGATTTTTAAAAATTTCTTTAGGAAATTATTATGGCCAGTAACTTGTTTCACCCTCTTATGCTCTGAGTTAAGATAAAGGAGCTAAGGCAGGCATGGTGGTGCACACCTTTAATGTCAACACTGGGGAGGCAGAGCAGGTGAATTACTGTGAGATCAAGGCCAACCTGATTTACATAGGGAGCTCCAGCTGGCACTCTAGGGAGACCCTGTCTCAAACAGACAAACAAAAAAAATGTAAGTGAGCTGGAGAGGTGGCTCAGTGATTAAGAGTGCTTGTGCTCTTACAGAGGACCTGAGTTCAGTTCCCAGCACCCACACTGGGCAGCTGACAAACTCCTTTAACTCCAATTCTAGGAGATTGAACACCCTCTTCTGGCCTCCTTGGGCACCTGCACACCTGTCAGACACACAGACACATACAGACACGCACACACACATACACATACATACATGTGACAAAAAGACATCAAAGGAGAGGAGAGTGTAGATAGTATCATTACTTCTATGAAGAACTCAGGCGCATGCCCAACTGAAAGCTGGAAAGTAGTAGTTATAGGCACAAAACCAGCATTTTGTACCTGAATGCCATTTGCCTTGGTTTGTGTGTATTTGTCTGTCTTAGTTGATTAAGACTGCCATGACAGAATACCACAGACCAGGGACTTAAGCAACAAGCTTTATTTCTCACAGTTCTGAAGACTGGAAATCTGAGATCTGGGTGCACGTATTTTCCAATTCTTGGTGTTTGAGAGAGAAGGAAGGGAGGGAGGGAAGAAAGTTGGGGAGGAGTAAGAGGACGCGGAGCAAACTCTGGTGTATCTTCTTATCAGGGTACAAATCTCACTGAGAGAACTCCACCTAGTGACCCAGTTTCTTCCCAGAGGCCTTACCTCCTCATACCATCACACTGCAAATTAGAATTTGGGTACCTGAGTTGTGGGGGGAACACAGACTCCTCAAGCTACTGAGATGCTTTTAGGAAGGTATCATATGTACATTCTTTTCTTGTGGCTTGAAGCCTGGTCATCTTATCCTCTCTCCTCTTTTGCTTATTTCCTCTGATCACCAATACTAAAGCAAACAGAATAAATTAATGAATGAATATCACTTGGCCAGACTTGTTACAACAGACCTACTGTACATGGTAGGTAGGTTTCCATTTCATGATTGTTAGCAGGAAGTGTGTTGAAGAGAGAGGAGAGAGAAAGGAAAGCTAACATGTACTCAGTTTAGCACACATTTCCATAGTTCTTACCAGTCCCATGTAAGCTGATAAACCATTCTTGTTTCTGTAGATAAAGAGATTGAGATCAGAGGGGCCAGTGGACTGAGGAACTGCATCTGAGCCTGTTGTCTCAGGCCAGCCTGTCCTTTTTACTAGGCTAGCTCCTTCAAGTAATAGATAGAGCAGATGTGGGATATGGTCAAGAGGATGACTAAGGAAAGTGGGCGGGGGGGCATGTTTGGTACTAGGAATGGTACCTCAAGTGATGCATTTGGTGTTTTTTTCCCCATGTTTTCTGTTTATTCTACAGTATCCAGATACCATAAATACATTTCCCCTAAGAAAGTAAAATATTTGAATTATGCCTTTGCAAATTCTCCATCCCCTCATGACTGATGGAGCTGACTCAGCCAGTTGACTGTTCATCCAATCTCAGTTGCTGTTTGCTTCACAGGATTTGTTAGCTGATAAGAAGTACGAGCATTGGAGCAAGATTTGTATTTTTCCATCTTGTTTCATGAGTAATTTTGGTGTTATTTATGTTCATGCCACTAATGGAAGGACTGGGTCCTCCATGGCAAACATTGAAATGTCAGCAGTAGAAAATGGAGGTGGGATTCAGCTGTGTGTAAGAGAAAATGTGTTTAGAGTGGAAGTGAAAACGGTTTTCCTGGTACCTTGTTTCATAGCATCCTGATGAGAAGAGATTGGAAGGGCTCTCCAAGCAACTGGACTGGGACGTTCGGAGCATTCAGCGCTGGTTTCGACAAAGACGCAACCAGGAGAAACCCAGCACCCTGACTAGGTTCTGTGAGAGCATGTAAGTTTGTTCATTCGTTCCTTTCTTTCTTTCTTTCCTTTTTAAGGAAAAACCTGCTTCAGTATTCACATTATCCCAGAAGTGAAAGATAACAGATCCCAGTAGATACTAACAACCTTTACAAAACGTGACATCTGGTTGAAACATGGGTCAGGAAATCTGGGAAACAGCAGTCTGTAGGAATTTGAGATTTCCAGTGTGCATGCAGTAAATGAAGTTCACTTCCTAATGCAGTTCCTACAAGGAAATACATTGTAAAGGCTTGCCATGGTGTATTCAACAGCCATGTTTGAAATATAGCATTACAAGTTATTACTTTCACAGTTGGAATTTTAATAGAGTTTTATCAAGGCATATTTTCCACTGATAAAAATTTAAGATTTTAGAATATGTTAATCATAGGGTAATAACCTGTCCTACCTTTCTGGAGATTTAAGAAATGGCTATATTCTATTCCTATGTGAGTTTTAATGAAGTGTTGCTTGAAAGTAGGGAGATACAATGGAAATCTCTTTCCTAAATATCAACATGAAGGCCTGTAAATTATATATCGATAAAGCTGTTAAAAATAGTAAAAGACAAGAGCCAGGAAGATGGCTTGGTGGGTAAAGTGCTTGCTGTGGAAGTGTGTGGACCTGAGTTCAGATCCCCTGTACCCATGTCAAAGCCAGTGGCTATGGCAATGTACCTCTGTAATTCCAGCACTGGGGAGGTGGGGACAGTCACATCCCTAGCGCTCATCAGCCAGCCTAGCTGAAAGGATAAACTCCAGTTTGAACAAGTGTGAACCTGTCTCAAAAAACAAAGTGGAGAATGATGAGGAAACACTGCACATTTTCTTCTGGTCTTCACACACACACACACACACACACACACACACACACACACACATACATGAATACACAAAAGAATAATAAAAGATGTGCTGTGATATCTTGAGATAATACACTTGGGAAACAAAGGCATAGCTAAACATTGAGCCTATTCCCAGCTATGGAAAGTTTCTACCTCAAGACTATAGCCCCCGTGCTGTATATCTTATGGTATATAATAACCCTTCCTGTGTGTCTAGTCCTTTCTTTAGGGAGCTTTTGCCGGTACCTGATCATTTCAACAGAAGTGCTGTTAGAATAGCTTCTTTCTATTTTGGGTTAGAGTTGCATTTGCATTTTCACATTTGGCTTTCAATTAGTCCAAAAAAAGTATTTTAGACATTGCAGTTTGAAAGAATGAATGAGATTCAGAATCATGTCAAAAATTCTTAGGGTTGGGTAGATATGAAGAGAATAATAGAATCACCAGGAGGTCAGAATATTTATACAATTGGGAAAAAAGCAAATAAGTAAATACAACCTGCAAAACCTTTCTTTTAAATGTTTTATTATTGTTGTTGTTGTTATCATGTATAGATCAGATGACAACTGTGTGGAGTAGGTTCTCTTTTTCCATCCTTTTGTGGGTTCTGGAGATTGAACTCAATCTCGCTTGTATTTTGGACAGCAAGCACTTTTATCTGCTGTGCATCTCACAAACCCCATGTAAAACCCTTCTTATAATTTAGCTTATAGCAGTTCCTGGCAGGATTTGTCAAAAGTTGAAATTGCTTTCTGATCTGATGTTGTCATATCTCTCAAGGGTCTGGACTCTATCCATGGGCCATAGGTCTGAGCAGGAGTCAGGTTGGGCCTCAGCATGTGCAGACACCTTTAAAGTCATGTGCTCTTTTCCCCCACCTCCAGCTAATTTCTTTGGTAACACAGAGAATAATTTTTCTTTTCAAATTCAAATATGGGTAGACATCAGTAATCTAGGGATTTTGTTAAAATGTAGATTCTGATTCCTTTGGCCTGGGATGGCAGCTAAGTTTCTGCATTTTTAACAGGTTCACAGATGCTGTGGATATTGCTGGTTCACACACCACATTTTGAGTAGTAAGCACCATTAGACTCATGTCTGTGTCTTTTCCTTGAATTCAACTAGTCTTCATCTGTGTGCCCCAGTAAATAACTCATATTAGATACAGTTATAAATATTTCTAAATTAGTGCTGAAGGTATGGCAGTATAGAGGTACAGTGTGTGGGGGATATGTAAATTACACATTATGATCTCTTCCTGCTAACGACTTATTCTACTTGTGTTGAGAAGATACGACCTAACATTTTAGTATGTGTAGGTCAATGGGCTACATTAAAAACAACCAGGTGTGTATGTTTAATGATGGATATAGAAGTCATTGATTAGAGGTTAAGGAAGATCAGCTGTGGATTGGAGGCGTGTGGGGGTGGTTGGGATTACCATGGATCAGTACTAGTGCCCTCGGTCCATGCTGCACAACATAGTGTTGGTGAACTCTCGGACACTCTTCTTGGCTTCTGGGTTGGCAGAAGGTTCTTCTGTCTTAGCAGGAACTGTTGTTTGCATATTTATTCTGCATTTCTCCTGTGGTTTTTTTTTTAAGGCATTTCTTGTCTAGATTTAGCTTCCAATTTCTTGCTTTTCTTATCCTGTCTTATTCTCTGTAGAAATCATTTCATCTCACGATCGTTTCCTAAGGCCACGTTTGTCCAGTGCAGATGTGTTTTCTAAAGCATCATCCTACTCTCTGCAGCAGTAGTTCTGATCTGCTTCCACTCCTTTTCTCCTGAGTGTCTCTATATCTCTTTTTGTAAGAAGAAGCCAGGGGCTTCCATTGATTGTAAGTCAACCACTTCAGCCCGGATTCTGATCAATCTCATGTCTTCTTACTGTTTCACATACTCAAAGGCATCTTGTTTGTGCCAGAATAACTCCCAAAACATTGTTTTAAAATAAATCCCCACATTCTACTGCTGTACAACTTCAATGATTTTTCTATACTGTAGGATCAGTATTAAGCTTCTTAGCCTGATAACCAGCATCTGGCCATATCCTGCTGGAGATGAGTCAAAAAGACCTCTTTCTTCTACAAGGCTGGGCTTTCAGTGCCCATGCTTTATTCACTGCAGCCATAGCTGTTGTGGCATTCCTAACCTAGAATGCCTTCTGCCTCTGGTTGCCCATCTCTCCCCTACCTATTCCTCAAATCTCATGCCCACTTTGAAGTGTGGCCTGACTCTTGAGTTTAGACTGAGCACAACTGCTCCTGATTCCTTAGAGCACTTGCAGTCTATACTGATGCGTAAACATCGAATCACATGCTTTGTGTAATAACATAACTGTTCTTAACTTGGCTATGTATTTAGTTAGATCATGGCTGTCAGTTGAAGAGCACAAGGGCCACACCTTGTTCTTGCATTCTTCTTAGTCCTTCTCATAACTTACAGACTCTACCAAGTATTTTGTTAGATGTTGATACATTAAAATGGCATTGTTCTGGAAGGAGTTGCTGATCTCAAGTTGCCACTTGGCAAAGAACTTTATAATCACATAGTAAACTTTCCAAATGTACATGCAGGTTTCAACCCAGGGAATCTGGGCATGTTTATTTTGGAGGAAATGTCCCAAGTGCAATAATGTTTCTCTCTCTCTCTCTCTCTCTGTGTGTGTGTGTGTTTCTAAGATAAGAAATGGCTCTCTCTCTCAACCTCTCTCTGTTTCTAAGATAAGAAATGGGTACTATTGACAAGCTAATAATTAAGAAGCAGGACAACACAAATGTGGTGATTGCAGATACTGGACCTAAATGTGAAGGAAAAAAAAAAAACCTATGTTTTTTTTAATTATATATTTTTATTTAAGAAAAATACAGAATCCCTCCTGAGAATTGTGTTTTGTTTTTCATTAGCATGGAATGGCACCAGTTTGCCTGCCGAGTCATGCTTGTAAGCAGCAGCTGACATGCCCAGTGTCTAGCACACCCATTTAGTGCAGAGCTTTGGGTAGAAGTCATCCAGTAAGTAATGCACTGAAACACTGACTTGAATTTTTTTCCCCTTTCACTTGAAACCAGACACAGCTGTGTCAGGTTTGATGATTATTCCTTCCAGGAGATTTAAATCTGTATTGGCAACTGGAGAAATGGAGATTTTTGCAAGAGAATGAAGAATTTATAATTTATAAAAGGGAAATGTCATGTGAGACATTTTAGGAGAAACTGGTCCAGGATGGAGACTGGTGCTAGGTGGAATTGCACTGAAGCTGTGTATGCCTCTGTTCTCTGATGAGCAAGCAGTGCGTTTCATCGTCAGGAGGATAGAGCAGGAGTACCTGTAGTGTAACAGGAAGATGTCAGGATAAATGGCTTCCTTTTCACGCCTGCCTCTCCTTCCTTAGTACTCTACTATTATGCACATTTACTAGCACGTGCCAGGAAGTAAATAGTATTTATGTCTTTTATTTAAGCAACCTCTAATTGATTGGAAGGATAGATTTCCTATTTAATAACCTGAAAATATAGGTTAAAGAATATTCATACATTGTAGATGAGCAATAATTTATTCAAACTAAGTTTTTCTCCATATGACACTGTAGATACAGAGCCTTAGGCTATATAAGATGGGGTCCCCAAACGCCCTTTAGGAATTCTGTCTTGGAATTAATATGAACTAAAACTACTCCCAAATGCTACCAGTTTGGGATGACTCTCTACAGTGGCAGAACCCTCTGAAGTGATGGCCTTGTTTCTGTAAGGATGCCCTGTGGCTTTCTTAATATTTCCACTAAATTCAGAATAACTTGCCAGTGATAATGAGAGACTTAATCAGTTACCCTCATGTCATCAGTTTCGTCATTGTAAGTCGTACTGCCGTTTTATTTGGATAAATGAACAATGCTGTCTTTTGACCTCAGTAAGGAAATAAAACTCAGTAATTGAGGTGGAGGGACGGGAGTCAGATGGTGCAGGAGGAAACAAGAGGTCAGGTCTCTTCAGTCCTCTTATTTCAGATAAAACTTGGGTCTGAGCAAGTTATGTGGTAAATATTTTTACCAAATTTTCATAACAAGCCTTTTGCTAATAACAAATAAAACATGCAAACAAAAACACAGCAAAATATTTGTAAGATGTTTCTAAATCTTCTATTTTCTGGGAAGAAGCATTTTTTATCAGAGAGAAAACTCAGTATTACTTTTCTTTAGATCATGAGCCAAATATCTTTTACAAACTTTACTAACAAAATTCTCCTCAAGATGGATGCAATTTTTTTGAAACAGGTCTTAGGAATCCAGAGTAGCCTCAGAAGAAAAAGTAATTTTTTAGTGGTATAAGTGTGTGTGTGTGTGCATGTGTGTGTGTACACATATGTATAGGTGTGCATGTGTATGGAGCCTGTGAAGGGAAGTTCAGGTGTCATTCCTCAGGTGCTGCCCAGTTTGAATTTTGAAACAGTGTCTTCATTGGTCCAGAGCTTACCAAGTAGGCTAAACTGGTATCTGCCTGTCTTTGCCTTCCCAGTGCTGGAATTACAACTTTGTGCCCATCATGCCTGGCTTTTTTGTGGGTCCTAGGGATCCAAACTCATGTCTTCATGCTTGTAGGCATAGCAGGCATTTTACCAATCAAACTATCTGCTCAACCCCCTTAATGCAGTTCTTAAAGAGGGTACTGGGAAAGTGTTCTCAGCTCAGCTCGAGCATCTTCCTTTTCTCAGCATTTGAAGGCCCGATGAGCCATGTATTAAGGTTGAACCTTAGTCTGGACAAAACTTGCTTATACAATTGGAATCTTAGTTATTGATTATTATTTTTATGAGTGTTTTGCCTGTATGTATATGCACTCATGTTGTACAGAACCCACTGAGGCCAGAGAGGGAGCTGGAGCCCTTTGAACTGGAGTTAGGGGTGGATGCTAGCTGTCATTTGGATGCTAGGACCCTAACCCGGGTACTCTTAAGAGCAGCCAATGCTCTTAACTGCTGAGTCATCTGTCCAGGCTCTAGGATCCTAGTTCTTGAGAAGCACAGGCTTGAGCTGTATTGTTTTTGTGGTGATGGGAGTCCCTGGGTTGCTGAATACCTGCCATCATCCAGAGCACACAGAGGCCTAGTTACTGCTCAGTTGTGTTTTGCACTATTATTCTATGTTATTTTAAATACTTTACAATCTTTGGGTTGTATTCAGGTCACTTTAGCTTTGTGGGTAGGGGTTAGCAAGCTACCTTATTAAGTGGCTAGAAAGTAAATATTTTAGACTATCATAGACTTTGTTGCAATTACAACTCTGCTGTTATGGCTCAAAAATAGTGGGAGACAAAACTATGAATAGCATGGGTTCCAAAAAAAACCTTTCTTTATGGAGACTGAAATTTGAATATATCATTTTCATGTTAGGAAATATTTACTTAAAAAAAACTTTCAGCCATTAACAGATGTAAATTATTTCTAAACCCTTGGACAGTACTGAAACAGATAGCTAGCTGATCAGTCCTTTGGCCCATAGTTCACTATACTTGGGCTCAGGATTGTATACTGGGTCTTTTAGGCATTCCAAGATACATGTGGTATCACAGGCACTCCTCAGAGTGTAGCCATATCATAGAAACATTAGGCCAGGTCTGAAATTAGATTCCAATTTCCAATACTCCCGGGGTATGATATCTTGGGTGTGCATAGTTGCATTTAGCCTGTCTTGAGCTGTGAATCTTCACAATGCCAGGTCACATTCATGATAAAAGTTCTGAAGACTGATGAATTGCTCTATGGGCAGTCTACTCCTTCACTTTGACTTTGTTTTCAAAGCCTTGCTCCCTCTTTCTATTCCAGATTTACAATGTGTGGCAAAGTAAAGTCCCCGGTTTTCTATTTAGATCCAGCCTCTCACTTTCTGAATGCCTTAAGGCAAGGCTTTTCATTCATATATACTGGCTAATTAAAGAAAATGGACTTTTGCTAAAAGTACCGGACAAGTCGTACCTTGGTCAGCCTTGTACATGTTCCGCGCTTTTGTGCTCTGCCTACATGTGAGCCACCAGTTTTACTTTAGATTCTAAGTTTATGAAGCCTTGTTGATAATAGTTTTCCAATAATTTTGTCCAACATGGAGGTGGATGATAAAGAAGAGGAATAAACACGTTATTTAAGCCTCATATTCTTAATTAGAGTTTGCTTGCCATTTTGAAACTATAAATCACTTCTCTCTTTGTTTTATCTATTTTAACATGTATTTGTTTCTGATTTAAAATAGTTGTTCAAGTCATTATAACCAATTCTGATTAGGAAGGTTATATAAAAGTGTATATAAATGTTTATATATACATTGGGAAGAAATTACTCCATAAGTAAATGGTATCATCATAAAACATATAATATAGTTCATACATTTGGCCACAAAAATATACACATACATGCAGTGCTATGCATCTGTGTTTGGTAAATTGGTACCTGTGGATGAAAGATCTGGAAAAGAAAGAGGAAGCAAAGCTTCAAAAGTATATTCATAGCAAAATGGTGGACTATCTGTAGTCTTCAGTCTTCAATCCATCCATCTTCAGGTACCTTCATGTTGTATCTGGGCTTTAAGATTACGCTTGAGTTATTCTTTTTAACAGAATCTGCATACCTGCCTTCTGAGTCCCTAAAGAAGGCTGTACAAACATAATGTTCTGTGCTTTATCTTCAGACTCTATGAGTCATTTGCCTGTGAGTGATGGTGTGTTCAGTTGTGTTTTGAAATGGCATATCCTTTCCAAAAAAATCACCATACTGTGAAAAACTGCATATCAAAACAAGATAATATAGGGCTTGTGAGAAAACTGAGGTAGGGTATAATAGAATTTTAGCAGTCATATGTTGAAAAATTTTAACACCTGTTAAAAATACCAGCCCAGTTTCACACACTGGCTGGAGCAAGGAATAAATACTGTGATAAATATGGCACTTTTCCTGGACAGAGTCCCCTGGGTCATTTGGTCTGCCTGAAGTGCCATAAGGAATAACAGAAATTAGTTTCTCACAATACTTGAGGTTGGAAGTCTAACCCCATTGGTGTCATTGGGCTTGGTTTTTCCAAAAGCCTCTTTCCTTATCCTCTCCTTGGGGGAATTTCTCCCTTTTTTTTTTTTTATAAGATACCCATCGTACTGGATTAGTTCTACCTGTATGGCTCCATTTAACCATTCCTACCTCCTTAAACATCCTATCTACAAATACACTCACATTGGGTGCTTGAGCATCAACATAGGAATTTAGGGGGTACACAATTCTGACTGTAACAGTATTGGAAGAGTTTTAGGTTTAGAATTTGAGATGATGGAAGGAGGGTTATCTAAAATCAGAGGACAAGTTACAGACAGTCGGATGGATATGGTGTGTGTGTATGTGTGTGTGTGTGTGTGTATGTGTGTGTGTGTATGTGTGTGTGTGTGTTCCTAAGCCACCTTGCTCTCTGTCCACTGCAGTTTTCTGCCCTCATTTACTGTTTCTGGCATGTGAAGTCACATATAAGAAAATATGTTAATGCTTACATTGTAAAACATTTGTGTTTTCAGAAACCTCACAAAGAGACTCATGGAACAGTGTATGGAGTCGTGGAATGATAGGGGGACCCAGGCATTCTGACTTTGAGTCTTCTCTTAATTAAACCCTGTGGGGTGTTTGAGAGAGTTGTTTGGTTTCCCTGAGCACATTTCTTTATTTAGCACATTAGTAGAGGCTACCTCATGTGGTTGTGGAGACTAAATGAGTTCATATGTGTAGATAGGCATGTTTCACCTAGTAAGAGGGTAGTAAGGATATTAATCCTACTGCCTTTAATGTTACCCATTTTCTGTCATTAGTCAAGTTAGTATACTGTGAGAAATAGCAGAAAGCTATCACTGTGTCCAAGCCTATACCTGGCAGAGTAGCCATGCTACTCTCTCAAAAGAAGTGCCTCTGATAATGTTGCTTGGGAGGAGAAGCAAGAAGAACAACCTTTCAGTTTAGAATGAAGCTCTTTTTATTTTGTGCAACTCAAGGAGGCAGAATCCACATGAATTTGCAAAACTATTGACCCTGGTATTATGTACACATGAGAAAAGATACAAAACCACTATGAGTTCAGAGCCTCAGTGCCATCGGCTTGCTGCTGTGCAGGGATGTGACAGAAGTGGATAATAAAAGGTGTCCTACTTCAGCAGGGAGCTAGACCTGCTGTGTGTGCAGAAGCCAAGGCTTTTGAAGCACCGCATGAGAAATGTCAGAACACATAGTGAATGTCTTTGAACCACAGAGGTTTAGAATCTGCCCAGGTGATTCTGAGAGGACACAGCTTGCTGCCCCCAGGAGGGAAGGAGAAACAAAGCCTAGTTCCCAGTGACACTGGCCTGAGTAAAGCCTCCTCTGCTACTGCCAGGACAGTGTGATGAGCCTTAGGAAATCAACGTGACTCCTAGAGACCAGTATTTGCTATTATGTTTGATTAGTTATTGGTACAGGGGCAAAGGAAGCAATGGCTCTTGAAAATTTGAGGGTAGGAATTAAATATAAGTGGTTCATATTCTTACATAAGTTATGTTACCTGAGTGAATAAATTCACTTTGCCAGATGCCTCTGCTGTAAAAGGGGAACAGAAACTCCTAGTTATAGGATCATTCTGGGGACAAATGAAAGACGGTATGTATGATGCACATCTTACTGTGTTGGTGTGCCTTTCCACTGGGCTCACAGAGCCACACAAACAAAAATCTCTGATCTTACGGGACTCACAGGGACAATGAATTCTACCTATGCTAGGGCACCGTCACTTCTAAAGTGGCACTTTTCTAGTGCCCCTTTCTTGCTGCCACAGTCCTGAATTATTCTCAATTTTGGCTCATATTTGCCATCAAGAGAACTGTTTCAAGAAAGACTTGGTGGCATACACTTTTAATCTTCACATTCAGGAGACTGTCTTGAGGATGGGGAATGTGAGGACAGCCCAGGCTACATGACAAGACCATGTCTCAAAACACCACCACCACCATCAAAACCCCCAAAGAAGAAAAGAACAGAGGACCTGTGTGGGAGGAAACATTGTGGCTTCTTGGCCTCCCATCTGGCTTGCCTCCCCTCTCCTCGTTTCCCTCCCTCCTAAGAGCAGCTGCTTTCTTTTTCAGTTAGTGTTTGGTTTCCTTCTGACTCTTCATCCTCTGTGATAAACTGCTGGTGACCACATCCCTGTGCAAGGGCCAGCCAGGGGTCGTTAAAGACGCCCAGCCATTGCTGCTGTGACTGTTGATTCTGGATTAGCAAATTCACAACTTCTGAGCTTTGAGTAAGGTACCTAGTCACTAAGGAGTGATTACAGTCTTGTACATGTGGGGGTGTGGGAGATGGGCGTATAAATGAGGGACTGACAGAGTGCTCAGCTGTTTCCCAAACTGGGAGGACTTGAGCAGATTCCAAATGACCGTGGGGGAAATAAGTCTTGAGACTTACTTATAGACCCCCTGAAACTTAAGTTTATATTGAGCCTCCCACGTGATAGGAAATTTATCTAAAAGTGTGAACTGGTTTCATTTTACAATGAAATTTTAAAATATATAGTGTCTATAAAGCTGCCGTAATTTGAGAAAATTAAGTATTTTAGAAGAATTACTTTAAACATGGCCAGCGTTTTTATTATATGTGCACACAGTATTCTTGCCAGTTGTTACCTGATAAAAGACTGTTTACTGGTATTAGGGCTCAACTGTGCAGGGAAGCTAGAATACTGTTCTGAAGGTCTGTTATGGGTGAGGCGATGCATAGGCTCACACATGCTGTGCCTCATGAGATTCAGGTCAAAGTTAACAGAACTGCCATTCAAGGCCCACAGTTCAGCCATGCTGCTTAATTCGCCAAGCTTCTGTAATTCTTATATTCCCTCTATCAAGTCACAGAGATAGCGAAATGGCATGTGTTGGGCCTTACTGTTAGATGGGAATAGGTTTTCTTGTAGGTATAGTGAACATTTAACAATTGCATGAGACTTGCATCTTAGAAAGAGGGGAAAAAGCATTTGTAGAATTTGGGTGGAGATTCTTTGATGGGGCCTCTAAATTTAAACAGTACCCCTGTGCAAGATGTTTGGTGTTAAAAGCTCTTCTTACCCATTGAGAAACTTAGGGAGAAGAGGTCAAAGAGCTGGCCCATCACCAAATAGCCCCTAAGTGGCATAGTTTGGATGTGTACCCAGCTCTACGCAAATTCCGTCTACTCTCCAGTGTTAGGGAAGGCTCAGGAGGCCTGTATGGAGCTGTATCCAGAGCAGGTGCAGGTAAGGGTTGGGGATTTTACTTCCTCATCATCTTTCTCTTTGTTCCTCCTGGTGATAAAACTCTCAGGATAAAACCTGTTGCTTTGTCCTTCCCCTGTTGGCAGCATTCTGAGTTCTTCTAGAACACATGCACATTGCCCTCACTGTTTGCATCTACCTCTGCTACTCAGCTGCCGGGACCTCAGGTCTGGGGACTGTACCTTACTTACCTTTCCCTCCCCCTAACTCAGCACAATGCCAGTAAATGTCTACAGCACGAGTCTCTAATTTGGGCTTCTGGAACTGCTTTGAACCTCTAAGAGCTAGTAGATTGACTTTAATCAGAGAAAACTTTCACATAGTCTCAGGGAAGGCTGCTGGAGGAGGAGGAGGGAATAGGAAGGCACTTCTTTCTTTCAGAGGAGTGATGCTGATGGAAATTCAAGGGTGATGATAGTGACCTCACAGAGGAAGAACTGAAAGGTGCAAAGGGTTCTCCAGGGGGTAGAAATTGCTGGCAGAGGAGGGCATGTTTGTTTGCCGAACTCCAGTAAGCATGGGAGAGGGGTGAAGAAAAGCAGACAAAAGGCAGCCTGTGCGCTGCTTGACCAGCTGAGGTTATGTCCACTCAATACTGAGGGCCACTGCTCTTCAGTTTCAGTGTCCTCTCTTGGCCTGATTTTGCAGAAGTGTCATGGTTCCTAAGGTGTCTCATTTAAGAACATACTTGGGTATTATCAGTGCCTCATAGACATCTATGGCTGAGTTTGAAACCTTGGTTTCTTTTTTTGATAAAAGCATTTTGTTCAGTGAACACGTCTTTCACTGGTAGACATGTAACCGTGAACACGTCTTTCACTGGTAGACATGTAACCGTGGTGATTTTGAGTAGGTTCCTTTCTGACTTCATGTGGTCTGTCTTGAAGCCCCTTCTAAAGTCAGAAGAGAGTAGTACAGTCCATGTACTTGAAATGATACCCTTCCCCAACGTACACACGATAGACATCTGAAAATTGAGCATCCAAAGACTGAGGAAATAAAAAATTATCATCTTGCTTTTAGTTTTACCCATTTTACTGTATTCCCTGTGCTTTTTCCGTTGAGCAACAGAGCCAAGTTATTGTGTCATATTTAAAAGAAAAAAAAACAAGAATTGAGAGTAATGATGACTGGTATTATGCTCTTAACTTGGTCCTCTGCAATGTAAGAAAAATAAAGTTAATTTTAAAAAGCATCCAAATCAAAGACAAAACCCCAAGAAGTGTGATTAGGAAAGCACGAGTACTTGCATGCTTCCATACTTAAGTGAAAAAGTTGAAAGTGGGAATGTCCCAGAAATTCCAGAACAAATTATGCACTCTTCAAACTCCATGCACTTCAGTTTCCTAATGATTATATAGACCCACTTGCATGACAGGGACGTGGTGCTGGAGGATTCGGAGATGAAAGGCACTATTCTCTAGTGTTCAGAGTTTAGCGTGGGGGTACAGGCATGATAATTTAGATCAGAGCCACAGAAGCTTTCAGCTGTTCCTGGATACAGGACTGAGGTTTTATGTTATGCTGAGTGCTTGTAAACCAGCGGATTAGATCTGAGACCAGCATGTCTAAGAATTGGTGAAGAGAGAGATTCCTGTGAATGTACTTTATGATGAATTTGAGGGGTAGATTCAATTTGAAATATTTAGCCTGAAATACATCTTAATTTTATTTATGTTAATTTCTATCTTTAGAAAGAGCAGTGTTTGTCTTGTGATCCCTGTGCTATATAAGTGACCATTTTGTAATACGATTCAGCCAGACCTTCCTTCAGTGATGTGTAAACCATTAAGCCTCACTGTGTCTGTTATTGTTCTGGGTGTTAGAGAACTAAGGAGCCCAGGATACCATACTCACCTGGGAGACCTCAGTAAACTGCCTTTCAGTGTCCTTTCTCTGTGGCTGGAGTAGAGGTGAGGATAGGACTAGGTGTTCATCTGACAGGGAAGGAAGAGTAGAAGTACTTCTCGGCTTATGTCAGGTCTAATGTGATGCCCTGAAGATTGGGAAGTGTTCGCTGAACAATAAAAATAAACTGAAAAATATCCTCATCCTCATTATCCTTCTCTTCCTCTTCTTCCTCTTCCTCCTTTTCTTCTTCCTTCTCCTGTCTTTAAAGAAAAGTTTCTTGGAAATTGACACAGAAATATAGTTTTCTGACATTCTGACTTTTAAGTGCCATGTAATTTGAGAAGTTATATTTCTTTATTTGTCTCAACAGCCGGGTGAGGGCCTTGTAGTCAAAGTGTGAAGTACGTATCTTAGGTCAAGAAGTCAGAGCACATGTGGACAGCACCTCGAAGGTCTGGGGTATATTCCCTCCCCTCCCTTCTCCACCACTCACCCCTTGCTCACTATCAAACTTAACATAGGTTTAAATAATACATTAAATTTAAAATCGAGCCATAAAGTTGTTGTAAACACATGAAGCACTTGTGCTTTGTAAGCACTTAATGCGTGTTAGCCACGGCCTACAAGGAGTCATCATTGGCAGTGTGTGATGATCACATGAAGCCAGGGGCCCTCCCTCGATGACTTCTCCTCCTGAACAAGCTTTAACAATGCAGTTTTCTGGCTTGTACTGTCCCTTGGTCTTCGCTCATGCTACCCTCCCACTCCAGCCTAGGGTGCCTTTCCCTCTGTGTTGCCTCCTCAACAAATACCTACGTCAAGCCTCATTGCACAAGGCATGACTATCTTTTGAGTGATTACTTTGTGCTTGGCACAGTACTAGGTGTCCAGTGAGGATCAGACTTAAAGCAGATCATGTGGTCAATGTGACATCACCTAGTCTCTGAAGGAGGCCTGATGCCTCCACTGTCTTTTACCCAAGCAGAGCTAACAGTTCCCTTCTTTGTAGCGCTTTCAGTAGTGATAACAACAGTTCACCGCTCTTCCTTATGTTTCTTTTTTATTTTCGTTTTATCCCTTTTGAATACCCAGCACTCAGGACCAGCTATGCTTGCGCACAACTGGTGCCCAGCAAATGTTTCGAGGGTATCAGCTGAGTGAACATAGGTTTAGAGCTAATAATCATTCAGAGATTATTTGTCATATCTTTGTTCATTTATTTCATGTGCCAGGCAGTCCTGAAAGTGCTAGGGATGTGGTTTACAGTTCAGTGGAGAAGGAGGTATCAGCAAACAAGTAAAATTTGAAAGATATGGTGGGCTCAAAGTACCATAGAAGACAATAAAGCTGGAAGGATGGAGGGGGTTGTGGATCAGGGACGTGGGTATGAGCATTCAGGGATGGTGGGAGGGCTTTCCTGAGAAGGTGGCATTTGGGTTGAAGGAGATGAGGAACCTTCATTCAGGGCAGAAGAGCCATTGCAAATGCCCAATGAGGAGTGTGCCTGGCCTCTGTGAGGTCAGCAAGTATACAGCTGAGGTCAGAGAGAGGAACGTGAAAAGGAAGGTCAGGGAGGGAAGCCAGACTGTGCAGAGTGTTGTAGGTTGATGTAAAGACTTCGATATTTTACCCAGAGGTCAACAACCACTGTAGGCTTTTGAACCAGGAAAGGATGTGCTGTGATGAACATTTTAACAAAGTCATGCTGGCTAATGTGTTCAAGTTGAGCTGGAGAGTATTAGGACACAGATGGGGACCAGGTAGATATGTCCTGCAGTCATCCAGGAGAGACTTCTCAGTGACCTGAACTAGATGATCATCCTGGTGGTAATGAAAAGAGGATATATTTACAATTTTTTATTTGGTTTCTAAAAATTTCAGACATCCAAAGGAGAAACAGTAGTGTCAACTACATCAAATATTCATTACTAACATCCACTAATTAACATTTTGACATGTTTTCTTTACCTTTAGCTCTTTTTTGCTGAACACCTTTCATAGTAAATTATAGACATCATTAGACTGTGTGTTTCAGCATGAATCTCCAGAAAGTAGGAACATTGCGCCACATGAACAGAGCGCGGTAGTCACTTGGAACTCACGCATAGCCATCGCCCCTGCCCATGTGCCCCGTACCTTCCCCTTGTGTCTTTTATATTTACATTTATTTGCAGAGATAATTCCAGTAAGAGTCATGCAGTTATTATATTTGGTAGTTATTTTTTTTAATTCTTTCTTATATTTTGACTGTTTAAAAAATTGAAATAATTTAAGTTTACAGAAACGTTTCAAAAATAGCACAGAAAAGGCCTATGTAAATGTCACCTGGATTAATCAGTGGTTAAACTTATGCTGCACTTGTTCTGACATGCTTTCTGGTTCTTCTGTGTGTGACTGTAACACTAACACACACACACATACACACACACATATACACACATCATGAATGCTCTGATAACACACACACACACACACACATACACATCATGAATGCTCTGAGTAGAAGTTTCAGATGAGGATTTTGAAAATATTGTCTGAGAGGTTAGTTGTTTGGTGTTGAGGGAAAGTGAGGGCTTCAGGACTTCAGGATGGCCACTGGGTGCGGCTTTAACCACCAGATAGAAGGAGTTTGTCAGGTATGGAACTGTGGAAAAACAAGAAAAGCCTGTGTCTGAGAAGCTCAGCTTTTGACTGTGATCACACTGAGTTTGAGGCATATATGGAAGGTTTATGGAGGGTGCCATAGACTGCTGGACAGGTGAGTAGAAGACTCAAGGAGATGTAGCTGCAGAAAGAAATTTGGCAGTCTTCATTGAATAAGTGACATTTTATACCGTAAGACACTGTAAATGATGACAAAGAGTGGGGAGAGCTGGGACAAATGTGTGAGGACTGGCCTTGAGACCTGCTCCCTGCTGGGGATTGTTGGGTTCAGGAAACTGGAACAAAAAGAATGCTGCAGGAGGACAAGTGAGTAGGGGAAGGAGGTGTGAAGGGTCCGCTGTGTCCAGCACTGCTGATGGGTCGTGTCACAGCTCAGATGTTATTGGTGTCTGTCAAGAGCAGCTCAGATGGAGAGGGTATGGAGAAACTTATTCTAGGGCTCAGGAGAAAGAGAGAAATAGGAATAGGGCGTGCTTAAGAACTTCCTTACAAAAGAGACATTCTGGAAAAGAGGGTGGCGTTTAAAGGAGAAATGTGGAGTTAAGAATGCATTCACTCAGGGGCTGAAGAAACAGCTCAGTAGTTTAAAAGTCCTTACTGTTCTTGCAGAAGACTCGGGTTCAGTTTCTAGCACCCACATGGCAGCTAACAACTAACTGTAACTCCAGTTCCAGGGAACTGATTGGCCCCTTCTGGCCTCTGCATACTTGTGGCATACTTATGTACATGCAGGCAAAACATACATTCATTCATTCACTCCATTCATTCATTCATTCATTCATTCACTGAGACAACGTCTCATTATCCTGCCCAGTATAGTCTGGAACTACTGGACTCAAGTGATCCTTCTGCAGCAGTCTCCTAAGTTTTAGAACTAGGTCTGTGCCCCCTTGCCTGGCTAAGGACTGTTTTTTTCTAACAAAGGGGAAATGATGGCATGTTTATATGATGATGAGAATGATCCAGCAAAGAGGGAAAAATCTGAAGAGAAAAATGACAGCAGCTGAGTGACTACCTTGGAAAAAGGGACAGTGCATCCATGGTAACAGGAGGACAGCGTAGGTGAGAAGGTGGGCAGTCAGCAGAGACTCTCCTGATTGCTTCTTTTGTCCCAGAGAAATTGCACAGAGGCTCATCAGGGGAGACTGAGAGAGAGGAATAATTGTGAGGATGAATGGAAAGTGTGAGATGCTCTTTTACATGAGTGTTCATCCATTGGATGGAGTGTATGTATCCCCGTGAGAGAGGCTAGTAGAGATGGTGAGGGGACAGCAGTAATTGCCTTCTCTAGGAATGAGGGTTATGGGTGTCACTAGGGTGTAGTCACTAAGTGCTAAGTTTTTTTCTGTTCTGTAACCTTTAGCCCTGAGAAGCAAATGAGATTCTAATAAGAACTGTAACAATAAGAATTCAAAAATAGTAATAGTAGTAGTAATAATAAAGAGATGGGGTTGAGATGGACCTTCCCAATATGTCACTGGGACTCTGGGTAAAAGTCACAGTTGGGGCTGTGCACTTCTCACGCATGCATACTGATGCAGCTTTGAGGTGCGCATTTATCAGACCAGTCTGGAACTGATGCTACCTTCATAAGGCTATTGTAAGCCTCTTTGTCTTCTCCACAATCGTTATATGGAGGTGGAAGGGGCGTCAGTCTCTCTGTACCTTTGGGAGATTCTGAGGCTTAGAAACTCACCCACCGGAGGCTTAGACAACTCTGCATGAGTTTTCTTTGAGAGAACACTGTCTGTTAATAAAGCATCTTTTTGCTAAGGATTGGGGAGCTGCTAAGGTAGGAAATCATGGCGAAATTGCAGGTTCCATTCCAAGCTCTCTGAGAGTGACATCCCACATGCTGAGGCTGCTCAGCTGCCACAGTTTATCATGAGCTTTGACTGATGTGATACATTAGATGTTTTTATTTTATTTATGCTTTTAATTCTAAAAGACACGTCCAGTCAACCAGACAGCTTCTAAATCTGCATATAAATAAGAGGAGAAGAGGCAGAGCCAGCAAAGGGCATGTTTGTATTTCTTTGCATTTTTTTTTTCTCCTTATACTTTGCATACCGCAGCCTCATTAGGTGTTTGAGATCCTAGTTTCTCACCTTGAAGAGAAGCTCTGCTTTAGTTTCGTTAGGAAGATGAACAAAGAGGCAGAAGGAGAAGCTGTCAGGGATAGATTTTTCTAAAATCCTATAAGTATAGCATTTTTGGTACCAGAAAATTAATCCTAGCCTTCTGATCAGTAATACAAATATGAGCCTCCCCCAAATTATTAAATGTTAATTAAATGTCTACAGCTGACAAGAAGTCAACATTAATAGCTTAATTGAAACCATAGATTTATTTGTAGTAATGCTTTAGTCTCAAACTAGAGTAACAGTTCTATCAGTTACTCTGGGCTTTTTATGCTCTAATTTTTTATGCGCTCTGGAGAAGGTATAGTATAATGAATTTCTGTAAGTTCAGACAACTTCAGCAATGACAAATATTCTGCCATTTTCTTACGAAAATAATTCTTGGGCTTATGAAATGGCTCAGCTGATAATGATCCTGCCTTTGGCAAACTGAATTCAATTCCAGAGCCCCATGTGGGGGAAGAAAAGTCCTCTGACTTCCATACATGCACCATGGCATGCATGCACCTACTCAAGACACACACCCCCCCACACACACACATACACACACACACACACACACTCACACGAATAAATGTAAAAATAATCTAAACTGCAAGTTATAAATACCATTAAAAACTTTTTAGAGACAAAAAAGGGAAATAAATAAATGGATTTGAAATGTAATATGCTTTAGGAAAGGGCCTGCCATGGGTTTTCAGTGCCCCTGCCCATTGGTCCTTCACACTGCCTGTTGGCTCCTGCTTTGCACGCTGTTTGGTGATGAGTGGCTCCGTACACTTCTCGGCTGCTTTCTCTTCTCCCTTGCATTTACTATCGTGCTTAGTTTTGACGTCCTGCCAGCACCCTGACTTAGCACAGGTATTCCCACCTGGAGTTTCCAGTGCAAGCCCTTTCATTTCATTGTCCAGGATTAAATTTTAAACTAGGCTCACCAGCCTTTGGGGCTTAGCATGGCCCAGATCTTGATCATCAATCTACCCGATGGCAACTCTGGCTCATACTCTACTGGCATCAAGGTGCTCCCTGCTTGCTCAGCTTGTTCTGCCTACTCGCCTTTGTATTCTCTCTCCTCTTTTTCCAGAATCTTCTGTTCCACATCATTGACTGGCTGCCTCTCCTCAAAGGCCCTTCATGAGCTCCTTTCCAACCACAATACCACTTTTTGTCGCCAGACATAAACACTAAATCAACTTTAGGATAACCATGTTCTTAATTTCACTCAGACTCTTCCCCTTTATGTTCACACTCCAGAACAATACAGTGTAGGTCCTGCCTATTTAAAACGTTATGGGCAGAACATGTTTTAGATATGTTTCTTTCGTTTTGTGTAATCTTGGATTGAGCCTAGGATCTTGAGCATAGTAGGCAAAGGCTCTACTAGTGGGCTATATCCCAGATGCTGTTTTTACTTTTGAGACAGGTTTCCATTAAGTTGCCCAGAGTGGCCCCAAACTTACTCTTTAGTCCAGGCAGGCAGGCTTTGAACTTACAATTTTCTTGCCTCAGATTCATGAGTAACTTGGATTACAGGACTGCTTTCAAGTGTATTTCTGATAACACATTTCAGGATTTTGTTTATTCAGCCAGCCTGAAATTCTTTGTTCTATTTATCAGAGTTTAGCCTGTGTATTGTTAATATAATTTTAAAGGCTTCTGTATCTATTTTGTGATTTGTAATGTTTTGTGTGTATGAGTTTCTTTTCTTTTTCTGATTTTATTGTATATTTTTTCTGATCTGACTATGTTTTCTTAGTTTAGAAATTATAGACTCAATTTTTGTAGTTACCTTAGAAATCATAATGCTCTAACTCTAAGTATCAAAATCAAATGTTGATCCATATTATACTTTTTTCCCAGAAAATCTGAAGTACTTCAAATATATCATCTCCATGTGCTTGCTCCTGATTTATACTATTTTTGCTGTGCCTTTCCATCTATGCTTTTTTAAACTTGAAGGTATTATTAACCTTAAAGACACAGAAGTAGTGTTCTTTCAAATTTGCACAGATGTTTTCTGTTTTGTATCTAGACCTTCCATTCAGAATCACATCATTTTTGTCTGAAGCTTCTAGGGGTTTATTAGAGATTGAAATGTTCTCAATTTTTGTTGTCTAAAATGAATTTCTTCCGTATCCTTCAAAGTTTTTTTCTGAGTACAGAATGAAATATGGGCTGTTGTTTGCTTTTAGTACACAAATAGACCATTCCACTGTCCCCTTACTTATAAGATTGCTAGGGAGAAGTTGATGGTCAGGCTGCCATTCATTAGCACATAAAGCCCTTTGCCTTCTATATGCTGCAGTGCTTTCCCTTTAGCCTTTGTCTTTCTGTATTTCCAATATGCTATTCTTAGATTATTTTTAGGAATATGTTCTTCCCAAGAGTCTCTGGAATTCTTAAATCTGTAGATTGCCATATTAATCAGCTTTTGAAAACACATAAACTACTACTTTGGCAAATATTTCTCCTTCCTTACCCTCTCTATGTTCTACAACTGCAGCTAAATGTATTTTAGATCACCTCACTCTTTCCTCTTGTGTCTTATTTTCTTTTCCATATTGTCTCTTTGCTCGTTGTTTTTCTGGCTTGGTGTTAGATACCACTGATCATTTTTTTAGTCACTAATTACCTTTTTAGTGTTTCCAATTTATTCCTTTTCCTCCTGATTTTTAACTTGGTTCTTATAGTTTTTAATTTGCAGACATTTTATTTTGTCCTTTAAAAACATCATTTCCTATTCTCTGAAGATACTTTTTACTTACTTGATCTTTTGTTTCTTTACACAGAATAAGAATACTTGTTTTATAATCTGATATATTGATAATATTTTAATAGTTCCAATGTTTATAATCTGTTTCAGATTCTGATTCATGGGCCCTTTTCATTTTCCAAGGTTTAAAGTTGTGCTACTCATTGATCTTAAAAAATATTATGAGGGCTGGAGAGATAGATCAGCAGTTAAGAGCACTGGCTGCTCATGCACAGGACTGGGGTTCAATTTCCATCATCCATACGGTGGTTAACACCCATCTGTGACTCCAGTTCTGGGGTATACAGTGCCCTCTTCGGGCCTCTGAGGGCATTGCATGACATGGGTGCACTTACATGTATGCAGGCTATATACTCATACACATAAAATAATAATAAATTAAAAAATCTGTTCTGGGGGTTCGAGGCTAAAGTGAAAGGTACTGTTGTCTCAGATTTATGTTTATGCTCTGCTCAAACCAAATCCCTACGGCGTCTCATTCTTTCACTTCATACTTTCCTGTCTTTTACCCTTTCTCACTGCAGGTCTGAAACAAGAGTAGTGAGCAGTGGTCATGCTGCAGACTGCTGTGCATAGCTGAAATTTCCCCTGCTAAAAGAATTAGTCCATTACTTTTTAGTTCAACCTCATTCGTGGTCTCAGGACATGGGTAAAATGCAGCCATATTCTTTCCTAGGATGTAACATGACTGGCCCCTGACCCAGTTCCTGGTAGGATCATTGCCTCCCTGAAGCCTCATGCATGAACCTGGCCTCCACTGTTCTCTCAGCATTCTAGTCTCTTCAGTTCCCACCAGCATGGCCCAAGCTCTGCTATAGCATCTTTGTGCTGTAAGTCCCAATTTCCTCCACATTCCTCCTGCAAGCCAGTGCCAAAGGCTTAAGAACTATGGTCAGGTTTATCACAGCAGTGGCCCCACTTCTTTGTATGAATTTTCTGTAAGAGTTTTTTTTTTTATTCCTATGACCAAATAATTGACAAGAAGCAATTTAAGAGAGGAAGGGCTTATTTTGGCTTATAGTTAAATGAGATCAATCCCCCATGGCAGCAGGATGGCAAAACAGGAACAGGAAGCAAGCACATCACATGGTATCTACAGTCAGAAAGCAGAGAACAGGAAGTAAGACCAGACTGAAACCCCTCCAGGCTCACCCACAACAACCCATTTTTCCTGGTAAGGATCTACTTCCTAAAGATTCCACAGCCTTCCTAAACAGCCACCAGCTGGGGACCAAGTATTCAAACACATGAACCAGTGGGAGACACTTCATATTCAAACCACAGTACCTTCCCGTTTTTTTCTCCTATTGTGCTTAGGGCCAAAGCAACCATCTTTAGAGATTCTCCAATCTGGAGTTTATGCATGGGTCACACTCACCCTGTGGATGCAGTCCTTCAGGTTTGCATCATAACATAGACACCATCTCTTGTAATACCCTCCACATTGAGTAGACTTTGAGTAATGATTTTTCCCCTTTTCTCCAGGGGCTACAGCAGAAACATGATGCTCTACTCAGATTTTGGGTGCAGTTTCTCTTAGTCATGTCCTGATGATAACTTCTTACTATTTAAATATTTTGTTCTCTTAGCGTTTTTTATGTGTATGGGTTCTATTGTGTATGTGTATGTTTTCCTATGTCCTGTGTGTGTACATATGCATGGGTATGCATGTATGGATATAGGCTTGAGGATAATCTCATTGTTATCCTTAGGTTCAACATCCACCTCCATTAAGGCAGTGTCTCTCATGGGCTCAGAGCTCACCAATTAGGCTACACTACTGGCTAGTGTTGTTACAGCACTGGGATTATAAGCTTACCCACACTGTCAGTTTTTACATGACGCTAGGGATGCTTGCAATGCAGACCCTTTATTGACTGAGCTATCTCCCTAGCCTGGAGTCGAGTTGTTTTTAATAAGTAGTAAGAGTTGGTCTGGATATCCTAGTATACTGCATCTAGAAAAGAATGCTTTATATTAATAGAACTTAAATCTAGTATGTATCATCTAATTGAAGGAAGGAAAAAAAAACCCAACTGAATTGGATTGAATTTTCATACAAATGTTCTAAAGCTTTAAAGATGAAGTCTTTGAAAAGTATGGTTTACACATCATGTTAATATTGATATAAACTTAAACAAGGTCAATTTGACTTTGTGTTGACCAAGTTTAATTGCAACAGTTTTCTAAAACTGCTTGGATTCATTGTGAAGCAATTGTCTTTATTCACTGGGCAAAGTTACAGTAAAGAGAGTCTTTGATGGCCATGGCCTTTCAGAGACATGAAAATACCAAGTTCTCCGCATTGCTATCTGATGCATATTAGGAAATCGCTGGTGAGATTATTGCTTCACATGTACCAGAAAACAATACTAGCACGGATTGCTCTTTCACAACAACACAGAGACAGATGTAAATCTAATCAGATGTGGCAAGTTTGGAGAATGCTGGTTTTGTACTTGCCAGACTGATGATTTGGGCAACATTAAACAAATTTTTTTTCTTAGAGGATATGAATCTTCAGGAAAAATTGAACATAGGATCATACATCAGTGATAGAATAGAAGATCTGCAGAGAGAGCTGAGACAGGAACAAACAGAGTGCCAGGGTTAGCACACAGGAGCATAGCTGTGGGTGCCACCAAGAAAACCACCGCGAAACAAACCACTAAAGGCAGCTGTGAATGAAAAGTGTGTTTGACTCTGACTTCCTAGAGCGGCATGTTTTGGAAGGGTCAAAACCCACCTGAATCTGGCTTCTAGACTGGCATTCCTTGCTTCTCCACTGCTCCTGTTCTGCTTAGACTTTAAGGTGAGGGTTGCAGTTTAACCAGGCATGTAGAAGGTGGCTTCCCAAGACTCTCTTGGACCAAATCAGCTATGCACCTCTAGTTCCAAAATACGAGCCCTTCATAGCATCACAAGTTTAAACTTTAGGAGGAGTGGTGTGAGTGTGGACTAGGACTCTTGTGGATTGCCAGGAAGTTGTAGTTAGTTACAAGGCTACAATACAAGGTCAGTTTATTTGTGTGACTTAATTTGCGCCCTCATTCTGATGAATCATTGTTTGCCGTCTATGATGTGGTATTCACCGTCTTTCAGAAAATGAATGCTGCCTCTATGATGATTGTTTTCCTGGTTCTTATGAATATTTTGTTTAGTAATTATTTTAAGGTTTATTTGATGGTGTCCATAAATATTTATTGAATGCTTATTATGGACACAGATTTTCACCACAGTGTTGTTATTTATTTCTCACCATATCTCACTGGATGGACAGTTGAAGCTTAGTTCAAAGAAGCTACATAATGTGCCTAAGATACATAATGAGAGAGTCCGTGTGTATCCTTGCCTCTTTCTCTGTACAACTACAGAGCCTGTGACTTTAAAGGATATTTTAATGATGTTGGATTCCTAAGCAATTTCTGAAATAAGAAAGGCTTCCTTTGAGGTTGAATCTATCAAGAGTGTAGCGTTGGTCATTTTGTTGCTTAGTCATACGCACTGTGGATGCTGCCGTGAGCTGCAATGAGACTGGACTACTATGTGTGTGGAAGGGGGGTGCACATGCATGTATTGCACATGTATGTGGAGTCCAGAGATTGACTTTGGTATCTTCCTTGATCACTTTCCACCCTATTTTTCTGAGACGCAATCTCTTACTGAACCTGGAGCTGCCTGATTTCAGCTAGAGCAGCTGGCCAGTGAGCTTCAGGAATCCAGCAGTCGCTCCTGCCACCCCAGCACTGGGGTTCTAGGCACACACTGCCATACCTTACTCCTGTGTGGATGCCAGGGGTCTGAACCCAAGTCATTTTGCTTGTGTATCAGTATTTTAACAGTCTCCCTAGCCTGAGACTGGATATTTTGACGAAACATGTTTATTAGGGTTCTTGACTCCCATGTTTTTGGTGTTTGCTGTTGTCTGTAGAAAGCAGCAGACTCCTTTTGCTGCGTGTTTTTTTGTTGGTCTGTCAACACAAGTGCCCACGGTGGAGTCTATGTGTGTACTGTGAGTCATATGGTGTTGCTCTTTAATGAGTGTGTTCTTGAGTGCAGGTGCACGTGCATACCACTTTGTGGTCTCACCAAGTCTCAGTTTCCAAATTTATCTGCATATAACTTTCTTATTTCACTATAGACCTTTCCCTTAACACAGTGTCTTTTGGCCTCTTGAGTTTATCCCAATGACTCCATCAAAACAGACAGTGATGTGAATGGGGATCTGAATGAGAAATGGCTACCCTAATGTATTTGATCAGTCAGTTCCCGGGTTAGTGGCACTGTTTGGGGAGGTTATGGGACCTTTCATAAGCCGAGCCTTGCTGAAGGAAGTCATTTACTGTCCCTCAGAACCCTTAAGCTAAAATAAAGCCTTTCTTAAGTTGCTTTATCACAGTAACTTAAAAGCAATTACTGGTGTGATACTGTCACTTGGGACTTAACAGTTCTATTTGAATTAAAAAATCTATTCACATACTTGTAGGCATTCTTTCGTTAAAATTGGAAGGTACTGGGACTGGAGAGTTGGCTCACAACTGTCTGCAACTCTAATTCCAGGGGGACCTGATGCAGTCTTTCGGCTTCCGTGGGCATTGCCTGCATGTTGTGCACTTACATATATTCAGGCTAAACATTCATACACATAAAAATAAATAACTTTTAAAATCTTTAAAGGAAATTGGGAGGTGCTCATTAGCTCTTCGATATGAAGAATTGGGAACTCATTTCTCCTTTTTTTTCTTTGGTAGATATTAACAGAAATAGCTCTAATAAATTGTGTGTGATGGGGACATGTTTGATTTTGTTCTATGAAATACAATAATGTGGCTAAAAGAAGAACTTGAGTTATATTTTCTGTGAAGTAGTTGAAGGAAGTAGAAAATACTTAAGGAGATCTTATTCCTGGATTTATGGCACTGCTTGTTGCCAATTTTAAAGTGTCGGTAGAAAGGACTGGCAGAAAGAACTACCAGGAAGGATTTACTACTGCCTGTCCTAGCCACAACTGTCTGTGCTTCAAGAAACTGTTAGTTCTTCTACTTGGAATGGAAGTGATTGTACAAGTGATTAGTGTTTCTTGATCTACATCAGGAAATGCATGGCTCTGAAAGTAGAAGAAGACTATCAGAGAAGAGGAGGACAGGACAGAGAGGACCAGGAGGAAGAAGGGAGAGAGGGGAAGGAGAGTGTGGTGTGGGCATGTTTAAAAATGTCACAGTGAAGCCAGTTATTCTGTGTTATTAATATACAGTAATTTAAAAATATTTTTTACTACATTATTTTTATGTGTATGAAGGTATTGCCTGCATGTGTGTAAATGCACCCATGTCTTACAAAGCCTGTGGAGGCCAGAAGAGAGTGTCAGATCCCCTGGAGTGGAGTTATGGATGATTGTTAACCACCATGTGGGTTCTGGGAATTAATTAAACCCAGGTCCTCCTCAGGAGCAACCAGTGCTCTTAACCACTGAGCCATCTCTCCAGACTCATGTACAGTAATGTAAAAACATTGATGATAAAGTTGATTTTTGTTTTTTGTTTTGAGAAAAGAAACACATTATACTGATTTTCTGTCCCTCTCCTGCTAAAAGCAGTGGAGATACAGCCTTACAAGATGCTTGCACACAGATGAGTCCAGGTGGTGGTGTTAGGAGCAGATTTCTGGTCATTCTGTTTATTTCTTTTTATTGTGGTGTTACTTCATTCCCTGAACATCTATTTTGTGCTAAGTAACAGGTGCAGTAGATAGTGATAAACAAGGCATTGTGTCCTCTCCCATGTAGCTGCTGTCCTGGCTTCTTTCCCTGTCATTTTCTCTCCTTTGATAAGAATGGTCCAATGGTTAAGCAGTCTGGCTATGAGGCCCCTCAGACCTGAACTAAAGAGGCCTATACTTACTAGCTTCATGATGCTAGCCAAGCCACATTTGCCTGGGGAAGTCGACTTTGTTCCAGCTATACCATAGAAGGCAGGTCATGCAGGGAAAGGGCTTTTCACAGTGCCTGAGGCAGAGCATGTCTTCATGGATGTTAACTATCACCGCTGTAGTTTTGGTAATTGGTATGATTATATGCTGGCCTCAGGTGTGAGGAAAAAGGAAAAATGAGAAATACATTGAAAGACTCCTAGATCTGCCAGAAGCCGAATCAGCTCATAAAGGTGCACTGCAAGCCCACCAGGGAATTAAGTCGAGCTGATCCGCAGAAATCCTGAGCTGCAGGCTGCAGGCTGCAGGCCTCGCTGGGTAACTCACTGCACTCCATCTCTAGGTGTTAGTTATTTTAACTTGATTTTTTTTTTTTTTTTAAGATTCAAATACTGGGCAGTTAGGGAAAGAATCAAACTGTGATTTACCGTGAGTCTTTTACCACCTTCAGCACAGCAGTGTCTGGGCCATTGCACCCAAAGGGACACAAACTGATTTAGTGTAGAAAATATATTTCATTGGATAGTCCTCCCAGATTGTAAGTTTATTGGAAAGGTTGTCCAAAGGCATTTAGATCTTTCAGTATAGGTTGGCTTTATTGGCATGCTTGGTAGTGATAGTTTAAGATACTTGAAAAAGAAAAGGGAAGAGGAAAAGTATATAGTGCCGTCTCTTTAGATATTCAAAGGTGATATTTTCACTTGGAATTAAAATCAGAACCCAAATAGTACCTGTGCATTGTGTGTGTGTATTTTTGAGACAGGGTCTCCCTGTAGCCCTGGCTGTCTGGAACTCACTGTGTAGACTGGCCTCAATCTCACAGAGGTCCACCTGCCTCTGCCTCCCAAATGCCAACGTTTTTCTATATATTTTAATTACATATTAATTAATTGATTAATTGATTTATTATGTGTGTATGTGCAGGTCAGAGGTCAATTCTGTGTGTGGAGATAGAGATAAAGATATATATATATATATATATAGAGAGAGAGAGAGAGAGAGAGAGAGAGAGAGAACGAGAACACACAACTTTGTGGGGTTGGTCCTCTCCTCCCAGCATGTGAGTTCTGGAAATTGAACTCGGGTTATCGGAGTTGGCAGCAGGCACCTTTTCCTGCTGAATCATCTTGTTGGTCCATAAAACACTCTTTTAAGTATTTGTATAAGGTATCCGTTTTATTTCATGGAAATCTTTTTTTCTTTTTAGTGAAATGGGAGTTGGAGATAATTGCAAATCAGATTTCGCCAAGGTAGATTTAAGAGGTGTTGTTCATTGATTATTTTTCCTCCTTTGCTCATGTACCTAGAGGAAAGTTTCAGAAGGTTGTCTGGCCTTCAAAAATAACAAAGATCTTGTTTACTGGTGATGCTGTAACTCTGGCATTACTACCAGTAGACCAATAGACAGAAGGACTATGGATCCATTCCATTTTCTGCAGAATTTCACATTTTATCATTGGTCTTGGAGTTCCAAAATTTAGATTTGAATTCTAGCTAGATCGGCAGTTGGTACCTGCCTCTGAGGTAATCGCATAATCTCCTTACTTGAAAAATGAGAATAATCTTGGAAATCTCTAGAGTTCATTTGTGCCCCTAAATCCAGCATGTTAAATTTCTTGGCACATTCTCTGGTCCTTAAATGTTTGTTGACTCTGAATTGATAATGCCTCGAAGTTCTGGTTTCTCCTTACTTACTTGTGAAAGTCCCTGAGTCTGGTCGCATACTGAAGAGCAGGACAGTATTGCATCAGTGACCAGGTCAATCTAAGTTAGGAGACAGAGAGAGAACTGAAAGTAAGCAGAGCCAAGCAGCTGCCCACCAAGGCCACCAGTGGGGATTTTTGGCAACTGCCTACATGCTGAGGGCTGACTGTTCTGAGCTTCTTCCTGTTGCCTTTTGACCAGGGCTAAGTAATTGCCCACTGTCCAACGTTGACTATGGAAAAAAAAAATCCCTTCCCCTCTGAAAGGAATTTGGGGAAGTAAACTCTAGCGCAGACATATGACATATATGTGGAGTTAGAATCAGTAATATAAGATTCTGTAAAAAATTTGAATTGAGGGCTTTCCATTCCAGCCCATTTAGACAATTTAATTTTAAACAGTAGAGAACAGTGATAATATATTATTATTGTTGTGATTGCTAAAAGTTGCTGACCCTCAGTTTGGGCTAAGTACTACTGTAAGGGATTATTTTAATTTTAATTATAGCAAAAGGAGCATTACATGAAATGTAGCCATCTCAGCTATTTCAAAGTGTGCAAATTGGTGGCAGTATATTCACATTGTTGTGTCATCAGCCATAAATCCATCTCCAGATCTCTTTCTCTTGTAAAATTCAGACTCTGTACCCATTGAGCACTAAACTCAGTTTCCCATTCTCAGTGCCATCTTCCATGTTTTATCTCTATGGATTTGACTGTTTTGCTTTGTTTTTAACCCTGCTGCAAGCAGAATTACACAGGGTTTTCCCTTTCAT
The DNA here is from genome assembly GCA_035773235.1 of Eospalax fontanierii. Taxonomy (NCBI): domain Eukaryota; kingdom Metazoa; phylum Chordata; class Mammalia; order Rodentia; family Spalacidae; genus Eospalax; species Eospalax fontanierii. Next base: position 62,801,528 of record CM069530.1, on the reverse strand, counting down.
GTCTGGCTTCACTTTTCATCATGTCCTTGTGGATTCATCCATGTTGTGGTAAGCGTCCAAATTATCATTTAAAGACTGAATAATACTCCAGCATGTGTATATGCTGCACTTTGTATTTGCTGTTTCATGCCTTTCACTGTTCCTCTCCCCCTCATGAGAATGTGGTTAAGGGCTTGTTAGTAATGCCCCAACCTACTTTAATCCGTGGCTATCTTAGAGGGAGGTGTTTCTGTCTGAAGGGAGAGGAAGCAGAGGCGTGGAGGTACTGGTTAGTAGTAGAGGAGCTGAGGTTTGAGTAGAGAAGCCCCCACAGCTGTGCTCTCATACTGTGGCAGATTGAGACAGTGGAGACATGTCTACAACCATAGGCGAGCTTTTTGGTAATTTCACACATGAGGAACCCTAATTTTAAAGATTAATGCCTTATGTTTGTTCTAGTGATTCTTCTACCTCACTTAATTTACTAGACATCTTTCTAGGTCACAATGTATAGACAGATGTACCTCATTTTGATTAATGACTGCATGTGGCAGAAATCTAATTTGGTAACCATTACTTTATTGCTAATGACTAGGGAGCTTCAAGGAACATTCCTGTAGGTATGTTTATTTTCTTTCTTTTTTTTTTTTTCCCCAGAACAAATTACTTAAAAACGGAAGTTCTCTTTAAAAGGTACACATTTTATGTTTGGTCATGGAGTTAAAAGCTGACTCACCCAGACCCTGAGTTTAGTGAAGCCCTTGCCAAAGGAAACTGAATAGTCATTAAACAAACACAATTCTGGAAAAACCTCCAGAGTGATCAGATAATAGGAGCCCAGCCCTAGAGAGGGTTCGGCTAGAATGGCCAGTCATTGGGAGCCTAAACAGCCAAATGTTTGGCCCATTGTATTTGTCCAAATGTCCAACAGCTTCCTTATTGTGAAATCCTTCTTCCTGGCCTAGCAGAGGAAGCCATGATCAGAGAAGTGGAAGAGGGAAGTTTGAAGGCTATGCTTTAATTTGAACTTTTGCCATTTTTAAAGCTTCAGTAACTAATTTTAATAGATTACCATATAAATAATACTGCTAGAAAAAATTACTAAAAATGGTATGTGAATTAAACTAGCAGACATAATATACATATATATGTGTATGTATTAATGCATATGCATGTGTACATGTATGTAGTCCAGTGAATATTAGAGATATGTTAGTCCTCTTAATACAAGCCTCTTGAAGGTTGAGGTTTAAAATAAAATTGATTGCTCTTTCACACACATTTTGGAATAATGTATGAAATTATAGACTTTTGGAAAATAGAGTACAAAAAGGAAGACTATTTTAATGTAGTTAGTTAAAACATTTCCAGTGTATATTCTACATTTTTAATATAGTTGGAGTCAAGTGCATATGCTATTTTATCTCCTTCTGGTTTAAAGCATATTTGAAAGCACTGATAGGCACTAGATTAAGCGTCTTCTATCTATTAATTTATTTAATGTTAAAATTATTTATTTTTATTTTATATGTGAAAGTGTTATGCCTACATGTGTGTAAGTGCACCCATGTTGTGCAGTGCCTTGGAGGCCAGAAGAGGGCATTGGATCCCCTGGATCCAGTTGTAACCTTGCTGAGATTTGAACCCAGGTTTTCTGCATGTAAGTACAATGCCTGCAGAGACCAGAAGAGAGTGTCAGATGCCCTGGGACTGGAGTTACAGATGGTTGTTAGCTGCCATGTGGGTGCTAGGAACCAAACCTGAGTCCTCTGCAAGAGCAATCAGTTCTATTAACTGCTGAGCCATCTCTCTAGCCCCAAAGAACTAAACTTCTAAAAAATAAAAATGAATTTTAAAGTATTCAAAAACCTCCAGGTAATATTGGTGGGGTGCTGCTCCAGAAATGTGGAGCCCAGATGGCTTCATCATATGTGCCAGGAAATTCCATGGTGTACCTGGAGGACACTGGTGAGTCAATTGGAAAATGACTCACAGAATGAGAATTTGATACCTAAATTGATATTACTGGCATTTTAACAAAATCCACTTTAAAATAACTTGGGCAATAGTTCTGCCTATAGCATGTCACTCATCCGTGTCATGCTTGATGAATAGCCTGTGCAACCAGTGCTTTTAACACATCACATTCAATGTTATTTACTCACTAAAACCTGCACTGAGGAAAATTTATTGTACATAGTAGACCTTTTTCCCACTGACATTTGAATTGCATCATTTTAACTACGTGCTGTTACGATGCCCCTAGCAAAAGATTTTCTTTCCCCTTTAAATGTTCCTTGACTTAATTTTATTGTTACAAAGATGGATGAGAGCAGATTGTAGAAAAGATTTTTAAAGTTTGGAATGTGTGAAATCTGAAAACCATAAGGAGCAGTACCTTGGAGTTTTTGGAGGAGGGTACTGTGGAAAGAAAGATGAGTATTCATTCTGAAGAAACAAAGGGAAACATAGAGGCTGGGGTAACATCTGGTAAGAGAAAATCAAGATCTTTTCTAGTAGAGCCACTAGCTCTTGACAGCTTTCAATGGGGTGTCACATAATAGGTAACAAGAGAATCTGACAAAACTTTGGATTTAGGAAGGGAATAAGACTGGAACAAAGTAGACTTTCCAAACAAGAGAGGTGCACTTGATTTACAAAAGTCATCAGCTTCAATGGAACAGTACTGTTAATAAGATGAAGGCTTAGTGGAGGAAATGTTTCAGCTAGACCAGGGAAAAATGGGTTGAATTCTGACCATGAATTCAAAATGCAGGATTCTGAATTCAGAGCATGGAGCACAAGTAACAACTATATCACTGCTAAGTAAGCACATGAGTGACAGACCCAGCCCAGAGACCCGGACTGGAGCTCGACATGCAGAGCAGGCGGGAGGTTGGAGAAACAGACCAAGCTGGGCAGAGCCCTGGAGGCCAGCGGCAGAATCTTAACCAGGAGAGCAGTGTTCGTCATGGGGGTTGTGACCAGGAAAAGGGATTTGACGGGGTGAAATGTCAAGATTAACCTGGCAGCCACTTGACCCCATGAAAGTCTACAGCACTGTAAGTGCGATGGGAAAGAGACATTGGCTATGTGAGATTTATTGTCCTTGACCAGTAACTAATGCCCCTTGCCAGCAGGATGGGGTAGAGTTTCCTGTACCTTATGCTGTGAGGATTAGGAAGGGGAGACCATGTATATATTATGACAAAAATACCCATTCTTCCAACAGCTTTAGGAAATGGGCCCACCTGGGGTCTAGTTACGTACATTAGTTCCTACTAGGACTGTAATAATCGAAAAGACAGTGACTTAAATCAATCCCTGTTTATTATCTTGTAGTTCTGAAGTTCGGAAGCAGTATCATTGGGACAATGTCAGGATATCAGTGGGTTAACTTGCTGCTGGAGGCCTCAGGGCAGAATCTTTCCCTTTTCCGGCTGGAGGCCATCTGTATTTTTTTGGTTCATGGATGTTCCTCGACCTTGAAAATCACAGTGTGGTATCTTCAGATCTCTCTGACACTTAGAGATTCATTTCTCATCTCCTTGCCTGACTCTGAATCTGTTCCTTTCCTTTCTTTCTCTTGTAAGGACTCTTGTGATTGTGTTGGCTCCACCTATAATATCCAGGATAATCTCTAATGTCAAAGTCTTTCATTTAATTGTGTCAGCAAAACTTCATTGACCATGTAGCCACATAAGAAATATATATATTCAGTCACACATTCTAGAGAATGGGCTGTAGACTTATGAGAGCTGTTCCTCTGTCACCGTATACCTAGTGATATCTTTGTTACCTTGAGTTACTTGTAGAAATCACAGTGCCAGAAGCCTAGACCATAAGTTCTTTCCTTTGAAACTCCCAGCTTTCCAAATTAACCCAGCAGTGTCAAAGTGACTAAGTAGGCAGAAAGTGAAGGCACAGTATATCTGTTCTCATGAAGGCCACTTGCCTTTCCAGCTTTCGTGGGAATGGTGCTTATTGGTGGAATTTAATAAAGGGTTTGTTGCTATCACTGTACACGTGGCATTTTGTCTGTGGATGCATGAATTTAGCAGTTTTACTTAGATTGAAATGTCCAAGAACTATACTAGGTTCTTTGTGGAATAGGGGAGGGAGAATGGCGTGAACATGTGTGTGGACAACTTCAGATGTTCTTCAGATGCCATCTGCCATTTATTATCTATCTATCATCTATTTATTTATTTTTTATTCAGGTCTCTCATGACCTGAAAGTCAACAAGAAGGCTGGGTGGGCTGGCCATTGAACCCTAGGGCTCTTCCTGTCTCTGTCTAGCCCTAGGATTTTAAGTGCATGCCACCATGCCCAACTGTTATTTGAGTTTTGGAGACTGAACTTGGATCCTATTGCTACAAGGCAAGCACTTTACCTATTGAGCTGTCTTCTGCCTTTTATTTATTATCTAGTTGCATCCTCACAAACCCTTCTGAATTAGGTCCAGGTAGTCCCTTGCACTCTGAGGCCAAGGAAATTAGATGTTGAAAGAACTGCCTGTGAAACACACCTGAATTTAAGTAGATGCTATTTGATTTTAAACAACTGCTTACCTGACCACAATATAATAATGATTCAAAACTTAGGAGTGATATAGAAGTAAGAGCTACAGAATATAGAACAGATGCCAAGGACATCAAAGGGTAATGAAAATTCATGTCTTCTGCATATTTATGGCAGTAAGAAATGCATGAAAGCAATACATTTTCTCTGTCAATATTATGTATTTTGAAAACAAAAAATGCTCAGAAATAGGACATGCAGAAAGACTTTTTATTTGGTTAATTTTTTACTAAATAAATGAATTTCCTCAGTGAATTATGCATGTCCTTCATCCTTTTAGGAGTCTTTGTTTTGTTTATTGGGATAGGACTCTTACTCTTTTACACAAAGGAAACATTCGCCCATTCATGTTCACTGAGCAGCCTGTTAGATTAAAAACAGTTATGATCAGATCCTAAGATTCTGTAAATATTTGGTTGTATTTTTTGTAAAACAAAACTCTGTGGAATTTTTTCAGAGTTCCCTTTTAGACTCTGATAAGCATTTTCAACACATTGACTTTATTATACATGTGTATATTCACAATTTGCACAAACTATCCATTGTTTGATTTGAACCCTAGTCTAAGCTTCCTCTATTTCATTTCACATGGTGACCATCAGCCCTTTTTCACTTAGCAAGCCCAGAGATGTATGCCGTTTCTTCTTGTTCTACTCAAATTCTACTAGCTATCTGCTATTTTTATTTTCTTTTTAAACTTTAAAAATCATTTTGGATTTTACGTCTCTGGTCTTACATTAATGCTCATGATTTTATCTACAGATAACATCATGAATATTTCCCCCTTAATAATGAAAAAGTATGCTTTGTGCAAATACTGCCGTTGTGCTTAGAAGAGCTATTTTAAGTCAGTGTTTATAAAATTTTCCTGAGTCCTTTATTGTTAATATTTTATGTAAATCAGTTGATGCTTGCTTGCTGCATTTAGTGACTCATTCATCAATAGGGATTCTTATTATGTAGCAAGACAAGATGAATAATGGCCGGTTCGTTCATTCAATAAAAAACAAAATGCACCAGGCGTTGTCTAGTCTCTGGATGAAGCAGTGGACACAGAACATGTTCTGCTGTGGTGGATCTTACATTGTTAGACCTTACACTGAGTGACAGAGACAAGAGTATGAATCTGGACACCAATATTCAGCTCCTCTATGAGCCCAGGCAAGGCATTAAACATATCTGATTCACAGTGCTGCTTTTTCATCAAACAAGGGAACAATATGCACTCGGAGTTGAATAGCTCATAGACATTAGCCATGCCCTGCAGAATGTGGCCAGAATAAGCTGTCACTATTGCGGTTATTTTCATTTAGTGACAAGATGCTACATCCTGATAATACAGTGGGTGACTCATGCTAATGTTTTCATGCGGGAAGTTGAGATGTAATAAGCATATCCCTTTTCCTTACATTCTCTGTTTATTGTCTTCTATTCAACCCTTTCTTACCCACCATTCTCTGTCCTCCTCTTACCTGTCCTCCACCACATTCCCTACAGACACCTTTCGTCTCGCTCCATGTGCATTCTCCTCTCCACCTCCCAGTGCAAGGTGGCAGCCTCTTGCCCTTTGCTACACACCCCAGCTTGGTTCTGTTTCCCCTTCTGAGCTTCGCTGTTTTTCCTTTCTCCCAGGTAAATCCTACCTATGCTTACCAGGTAGTCCCAACCCATGCCCTGGTATTACCACGATCTTTCTCTACTAAGTCAAAGATTCTTTCTCTGAACACTCATAGTGCTCATAACTAGCATTGTCTCTTTTAACCACTAACTAATATTTAGAACTTTCCTCTATTTGTTTTACACATCTTGGATGTTTGTCTTCTCTCCAGCTAGCCTGCCATGCTAGGTAACATGAGACTTTGCTCAGTCACTCAGGGTGGGCTTCAGAAATACAGTGCCTTTCTTTGAGACTAGAGAGTTACCAGGTACTATATAGAGGCTGGGAGCATGCGTGGGTAAGAGCTTGCAGCTGACTCTCAAGGTCAGTGAGGCGGATTGATGAAAGCAGCTGATGCCTGCCTCTGCTGGAACTTAAGCCTCTGTCTTGTAGTGATGGAAGCATTTTTACTATCAAGTCGTTTCAGTTACTTGTAGAACCTGGTCTCTGGCTCCCACCAGAAACAACATGCAGTGCTTCAGTGCCCACCTCCTGACTGTCAGATGCTGAGATAGTGGAGAAAATATTTGCAGTCTGAAGAGAGGGACTATTGTGTGACCTGAGATTTTTGGCCTAAACTTTCCTTTCATATGATTTCTGCTGCAGAGTTACTAGACCAACAATAGATTGAATGTTGAGACACTTTGGGGAACATAAAACTCAATAAGTAGATGAAAAAGACAGAGATGGTGAGATTGCTTTTATTTCTCCCTTTTTTATTATACCATAACACTTTACGTGGGATCTTTACTGTTTAAAGCTTTGTTGAGAGTTTCATACATAATAATGAATTTTGGTCAGTTTTACCCCTTCCCATTTCCTTTTCTCATTCTCTCCCTCCCTCTGAAACCAGTCTTCTCAATATCCCTCTCCTGGTTTCATTTGTTTATGAGTGTGTGATTCATTTAGTTTGCTTCTATGAGCATGGATGGGAAGATATTTACTGGAGCATGGGCAACTTACCAGTGGCTACACAACTGAAGAAAAGGGCTGCCCCTCCTCCAAGAGACATTAACTTCCAGTAGTTCCTTGGGAAGGCCTCGAGCCTCGTGAGCTCCTCTTCCATCCATGATGAAATGTTGACAGGTCCAGTCTTGTGCGGGTAGCCACAGTTGCGGTGAGTTCATGAGTACAGTGTCCATGCGACGTCCAGAAGACATTTTTCTGCTACTCACTTCTCCATCCCTCAGGTCTTCAGGTCATTTCTAATAGCAATTTTAATTGACTTATTTGAATACCAGCATTAAACTGTTAATTTAAATTTAATATAGAGTTGATGGTACTTATTATGAGGAGCACCTCATTTAACATCATTGTATGTTCAGTTATATTGCAACAAGAGAATCTAAAATTTTAAATAGAGGGGCTGGAAAGATGGCTCAGAGGTTAAGAGCACTGCCTGTTCTTGCAGAGGACTTGGGTTTGATTCCAGCACCCACATGGTGGCTAACAACTCCGTAACTTCAGCTCCAGGTGAATCCAATGCCTTCTGACTCCGTGGGCATTACACAACTCAGGTGCACTTACACACATGCAGGCAATACATTCATACACATAAAATAAAAAATACATTTAAAATTTAAATTGATGCCATCTTTTTATCTTTATGCAGACAGCATATAGTATCTAGTGTTGACCTACATGTATATTCCCTTTCATTTAAGAAAAGAGTTATGCTGCTGTTTACATATTGAAGGTTCCTGAAGGACATTAAAGAGAATAATTTTATAGGCTTTAAGGGGGGCAGACTTAATTATGTAGCCTAAGTAGCCTTAAGTAAACATCATACTTCTTTGTGATATAAAGATCCCAAAATAACAAGACTTTAATCATTGTGAGATTATTATTGTGAGAGCTGCACAAACTCACTATTTATTGATTATATGTTTGTGCATCAGGCTCATAGGCTTGGGTTCTTCTACTTAGGAGCTACAAAGGGAAGGCATTAGGTGGGTTGTAAAATGTGGCTTGGCTTAGGTTCACACTAGGGGCACTCCGTTCATTGATGATCACAGGAACATGTGAAATGCTACTGAAAAGTGGAGACTAGACTAATTGGGGGCAGTTTGATGTCTTGGATATTTTTTATATGACTTCCTGGCCTCTTTCCAGAATGTTCTGCTTAAGGAAATATGGAGGGTTGGCCTGGCAGAACGATTTTGGAAAGAAAATGTGAAGTTACCAGAAAGAGTTCTCATTTACTCCAATGGCTTGTTTTCTTGCCTATATGCACACAGAATTTGAAGTTCACAACCTAGACTCAGTGGTTAGTACAATATTTGGGTGTTTGCTCTAATAGAAAACTGAGTGTGAGAATTCTTTCATCACACCAAAAGTGTTAAATGGATTTTTTGGTTCCTTTAAAATATACTCTTTATGTGTTGTGTCCTTCCTAATTCTCGAACTAGGAGCAGATGAGCCCATGATAATCTCCTACTCTTGAGATGCGTTTGTGCCTCATGCAAAAGAAAACATGTGCCTGAAGAGGCCGTAGAGAGTAAGCCTGAAGAGGCCGTAGAGAGTAAGTGGACATGTTGCAATCACAGTACTTGACATTTGTAAAGCTCTGTGATTTCTAAGGCCCTTATGTAACCATTATTAAATTCCACCTCATGGCACCTCTTTGGTCCAGAATGGGGAATTAGAGAGATTACCTCTTTTTTTCCCACCATCATCTTCTTACTTTTTCTGTTTTCTTTTTTAACAGTTAGGGAAACTGAGGCTCCAAGAGACTAAGCCAGTTGACTGAGGTCACTTGGTAGAAATGGGGAAATAGGAACCAGGCCACTTCTTTGGGCGGAGGAGAAAACTGGTATTTTTTTTTCTGTCCCTCTCCTTGCTCCCTTCTCTCCCTCTCACCTTCCTAGCGTGCGCTCTCTCTCTCTCTCTCTCTCTCTCTCTCTCTCTCTCTCTCTCTCTCTCTCTCTCTCTTTCTGCTTTCCTGTTTTTCATTTTCATCCCCATCAGGGACAGGGAGGATGGTTAGGAATGTAGTTTAGAGTGGGTAGCCTAGGGATGCTTCCTATGAATCATTCTTTGTGAAGAGCCATAAATTCTTAGCCTTTCTGTATTTTCCCTCTGGCCAAAATGAGAGTGTAGTCAGGAAAACTTAAGTCTTAAAACTTAAAAAATATAACTCTATTTAAAAGCACTCATTGTCAGAGCAAGTCCAACCATGAGTTGCCAGGGTTTATTATCTTGCACTGAAATATTTCTAAATATACATGTTAGTAACTATCATCCCCCCCCCAAAAAAAATAATTCTAGATTAAAAGACATAGTTTTCCAAAGATATTTTCCAAGAAAAGATTACTTGGTGACATTCATTTGTGATTGGTACACCATTTGTATGAGACTCATTTAAAGGTTTATATATGTTTAAAGTCATAGAATTGAGGACCTTCTGGATCCTTCTGGCCCACAAACTACTCACTCAGCAACGTTATCTCAAGTTTCATGTGTGAAATATGATTGACAGGTCTTAGGTAATTTTAATTAAATGCCACAAGTACTCCTGTGGATGTGGAGCTGGTGGTACAGAGATGTGTTCTGTCCTTTCCAGGGGATTAACACATTGGTGGCAGATGTAAGACCATAAAGAAAGTGATCACTGGGCAAAGGAGAATAAATCAATACAAAAAAGAATTCAAACTCGGGCCTTCAGTGGGTAGATGGAGGGAGAGTACAAATTAAGTTGAGAAAATCAGAATGAACATCGCAGTGTGGGACTGTCCCTGAGGAAGTATGGTGTTTTGATGACTGTAGAAGAGAGGTATTCCAGGGAATAGAACAGCCTGAGCAAGGACATGGACCCAGGAAAGTGCATGTTGAATTTGGGAACTGGCTGCTTTCAGAATGGCAGATACAAAATTGAGTAGGTGAGTTTACATATGGCACTTTTTGGGGTGGGGTGGAGGCACGTGTGCTAGTTAAGTACTCCACAATTAAGCTACAACTCCAGCCCTAAACCTGCCACTTTTCAAAAAACAGTTACTGTGCTGTGGCCATAATATGAACTTTGGTTTTCTTGGGCAAAAAGGAGGAAATTATTTCCTTTAAAGAGTTTTCAAAGAAGGAGAGTATCTAGTACATTGCTTCCACTGTGTCAGACTTGGTTTGAAGAGATGTAAGTCACTGTGTCTTGACCTCTCTTATTCAGAACCTTCTTGCTGCCATGAACCCGGCATGCAAGAGAGACACAAGTTTCTGTATAGACTCTGCCCTCTTTCCCTCTAGCTGACCCTCGATTATCTTCAAAGACATATGTCTAGCTTCTTTATAAACTAATTTAATAAAAGTCTAATTGTTAATAATACCTTAATATATAATTTGGCTTGGATTATTTGCATTTTTATAGACAGTAATTTATTTTTCAAAATATTTTTTGTGCTCTAATAATAGGATTTTCAGAGAGTGCAGATACTTGTAAAGATAGGGTATGAGAAAATGTTTCTAGTCAGTTTTACCTGGGATAATGTCTAATTTCACCTGGCAGAGTCTGACGGTGACTCACTTGCCTGGGTTTGGTGATGCATTGATCTTACATTGTTAAACTGTGTCTTGTGTAACCTGCAATAGATGCTGCATGCTGGAGTACTCTTATTTGCCACCTCACCATAAACATTACAGGTGACATTGTGTCTGGTTAGTCATGGGTAAGCTTACCCAACTTATCTTTCTGAATTGGAACTGGGAAATAAAAATACTTCTCTTAAAGCAGAAGGAAAGGCCCTCAGGGTCTCTGCTGTTGCTCTAGGCCCTTTGCCTACATCTCCATAGCTTGGAAGCATTTTGACTCTTCAACCACCTGACAGCACATTTCTCTGGAACCTAGGAGGCAGTTATAGTATCTCATATGTCATCTGGAGTTGCAGTTATTTATATATTTATGTCATCTCACTTCTTGACTAGAGATCCTAAAAATCATCTGTCCAGTTCTTTTGGTATGTAACAGAATGCTTTATACTCACTAAGTCTTAGGAGTGAATTAAATTGTCTAGTGCCTTTATAATGCTCACACATTTATAGTAATTATGTCCATCTTTTACTTTGTATAATACTGGGCAGTTAACTACCACCCATCTCTATTTGCTAGTATACTAAAAAAACCAGTGTATCTATTAACATCATATCTAAATGGACTCCACAGGTTGATTTCTATTACCTTCCAAATACAGAATTATTACTGAGGAATCCACAGCTCTTCTATCAGGTTCCTCACAATCCCTGCCACCTAGCACTTGTTACACCTCAGCCTACGTCCTGTGATTCAACTAGACAAATTGGTTCGATGTACTCTTCTTCACAAAGGTGCATAAAAATATCCACTGTCAGCTGACAGAACAGGTGGCTTTCTCTTACCACCTAGAACTCTGTTTTTAAAAAGTCTGCATAATCTTCCATATAAGGTTACAGCCCACTCTGGGAAATAATTTTTAACCAGCCCCACTACAATTGTGCAATCAGTACAAAGATCTGTTTCTTTCTGTGATGCTAGATGATGACTTGCATTGTATTTAGTGATGGTATCCTGCATTTAGCTGCTGCTTGCTTGTGGAACCTTGCTTTCTGAAGACAAAGACCAACAGTGGATTCTGAGTAAAGTTTCCTAACACTAGCCATTCTGACAGTCCAACTCTTTCATGCTTATAGAGTCAGAAATTGACACTTTCCAAGTAGACACCAATTTCTTGGCCTTAACTTGGTAAATTTAAAAACCAGATTTAATTCACAGGTTTATATTTGCATACGAGTTGGAGCCTGAAAATACAGAAATAGAATATTTTTAAATGACTTCTAGAAAAGGAAACACAGATGAAATAAAATGTACTGTCCTTCTAAATCACAAAATAACAATGCCAAGTCAATGAAGTTGCATAGGTGTACATGTTTTAACAGGAATATTGAGGCTAAGCAAAGTGGTGGTTGCAGATAGCAGGGTATTTACAACATAAGCATCCAGCGTGGCCTACCCTTTTCTCATTTGTAAATTGCAAGGGGTTTGATTTTCACAGTCTTTTTCAGATCAAGTTCATGTGAAGTTAGGAAAATTAAGAAACTCAGAGTTTCTTTTAAAAGCATGTCTGTAAGGGGACTGGAGAGATGGTTCAGCAGTTAAGAGCACTATCTGTCCTTGCAGAGAACCCTGGTTCAATTTCCAGCATCCGCCTGGTAGCCAACAACTGCCTGTAACTCTAGTTTCAGGGGAATCTGACAGCCTCTTCTGACCTATGTACGCATTGCATGACACATGTGAATTTACATACGTGCAGGAAATACACTCATACACACAAAATAAAAATAATAAATAAAATACATCTATAGTTACAGCTAAGTGAAGATATACATGAGTTATGTACCTGACATAAGATTTTCTAATTTCAGTATCTTCACTGCATGTGTAAATACTAAAGTGATATTATCCCATTGTAACAAGTAATAACTTTAATTCAAGTCTTTGTAATAAATAAGTGGTCACCCAGATTTACTTAGCTATAGACATTTTACAAGGAATATATAGTCAAATAACTATTTTAAGCATCTAATATTATATAGTGCTAGTATTCAGTGTTTAAATTAATAATTCATAAATGTTATTCCTCCTGGGGAAGAGATAAGAATAAGTGCCTGCACAGTGTGTGATCGATGGATATCCACTTGAACCCATTAATCTTAAGAGTTGGCATCAAGGACAGGGAAAATCTGATCTAGTGAAGTTCAGAGTTCTGGCAGTTTGTGCTTTCATAAAGGAGTAGGGTTTGGGATTTGACCTTGGTAATAATTCTTTAGTACTTGAAGCCCCAACCTCTCAGTCTTGAATAGGTCACCGTTAACTTTTTCTGCAGTGCCATATTTTTAGGGAATTTGTTTTGACCTAATACATCTCTAAATCACCATGAAATGTGTTAGCAATTACTTCATCTCATAAATTGTTGTTTTATGAATGTATAGACTTCCTCAAACAGTTCATAGGGTCTGAAGAGTCATCATGTCTCTCTTTAGTGTCCTCAGTAAAATCATGATATTGTTGCTGATTATGCTATCATTTTGAAAATGTGCCCACTGGGAGTGGAGAGAGCTGGGACCATCCATCCATATTTGAAAATCCACCTTCTCAGCAGCCACTCCATGCCTTTGTAACATCTGCCTAGGAGTGGGCCATTTTGGAGGGTTCTTATTCTCTCACAGTTGCCAATGACAGACCTGATTGTTATTTTTGCTTCCATGAAATGGCATCATTAAATGAAAAATTGCAGTTGTTGGCTGTATACTCAAAGGATCGTGGCAGTCTGGAATTTGATACAGTAGAATTGGAAGTAAGAGACCTGTGGTCAGAGCTCCAGGTAAGCTTAAAAACAGAATATAGGCAAATGAGCCAAGTCAGTGGGCTGGTTTTGTTTGCTAGAGTCACTAGGCTGTATCCAAATCTAGATATTAATCTTAGCATTTTATTGATTGAAAGTCTGAGATCAGGAGTGAAACAAAAAGGCATTTAATGCATCAGTATAGTGTAAATATACAGAACTGTTATCATGTATGTTTCGAAGTGGAGATGCAAAGAAAAAGGTATTAGAAGCAAGTATGTCATCACTGTCTGAGAAAACAGAAGTCTACATAATTTTACACTACTAAGCTGATCTTAATCATAATTCTTCTGATTTCAGTCTTTTCTCTTAACCCGATTTCCATTCCAACTTGAAAGTTATAAGCACTTTGTGCTGTAAAATGTAGTTACTTAAAAGATTGTGTGTTTCAGAAACACAACTTGCAAAGGTCTATTCCACTTTTGCATAGTAAAGTATGCTGGTGTAAGTATGGGTCTGCGTGTGTCTCTCGGAATAGGTTTGAGGTATGTTTATGGCCTTAGTTGGCAAACTGGACAGTCAATTAAACCTGGTCTACCTTTTATATAGCCCAAGTTACAAATGGCTTTTATATTTTTAAGTGCTTACATTTTAAGTCAGCACACAGGCACACACACACACACACACACACACACAACATTTTATTTTATTCCCTGTTGGTACACAGATCTTACAGTATTACTAACTGACCCTTCCAAAGAAGTCTGCCAATGACAGTGTGCATGTGATAATAGGCACCATCTCTTGATTATAAGAGTTATTCTTACTCTTTTGTTCAACTCTTTTTGTTCTTCTAGAACAAAGCTATTATTCTTTAATGCAGATGTCTATATTTTTTTAATCTTCAGGGTCAATAATGGGATAGTAAAATGTTTTTGCTAAATATTAAAAGGTCAACCAATTGTTCTTGCAATATATTCTAGAGGTAAAGAAGAAAAAAAGAGTACCAAATCTCTTCCCATTTAAAGGACTTGGCTCTGGGCTCATGCCAAATGGAACGTTTCCTAAGTGTTTGCTTCCATCCTGAAATACTTTGGGCACCAGTTTTCTCTCAGTGTTTATCTGAATTTTGAAAGTATCCCAGAGAGAACCTTAGTCATAACCCGATTCCCCAGTGAAGCAGGCAGAACTGTGGACATCCAGAGTAGGAGACCTGCATCCAGTAGAGGCCACTGGAGCCGGGGCAGGAACAGAGGCAGTGCTGTTCACTTGATGCCTTGCTGGTTTACTTTAGCTTACTGATCAAGACATCATTATCATACCATGAAATCCATCCATTTTGAGGATATAACTGGCAAATTGAACATTTCCTTTAATCAAAATCATCCAGTATGTGGTTTTGTGCGCTGACTCCTTTCGCTCAGTGTGATGCTTAGCTTAGCTTAACTTAGTCCGTCTTTGAATGGCTGTCCCTCCTCTTGTTAAACATATTTATTATTTTTATCTTATGTGTGTGAGTGTATTACCTGCATATATCTAAGTGTACCCATGTTGTGCAGTGCCTCAGAGGTCAGAAGAGAGCATCAGATCTCCTGGAACTGGAGCTAAAGATGGTTGTTAGCTGCCATGTAGGTGTTGGGAATGGGACCCAGGTCCTCTGCAGGAACAATCAGTGCTCTTAGCTGCGGAGCCATCTCTCCAGCCTGCCTCCTCTTGTTAACACATCCTTCACTGACCAGAAGTTTGGATTGCTCCTGCTTTTTAACTGTTAGAAATAATGCTGCTATGAGAATTCACGTGGAAACTTATATGTGGAAGTATATTTTCATTTCTCTTGGGTAAATACCTGAAACACAAACTTGGTTGGTTCTGGACCACATAGTCAATTTCTGTTGAACTTTCTGTGACACGGTCAAACTAGTTTCCAGAGGGTTACACTATTTCATAATCTCACTAGCAATGTCTGAGACTCTTTTTTTGCTACAGCCTCAAATACTGGCCAGTCTTCTTTGGTTATAGTTATTCTCATGTGTTCAAAGTGATATCTCATTGCAGATTTTGTTCCCTTCTTTCATGGCCGTGTAGAGATTTTCTTGGGGGAAATGTCTTTCAGATATTTTCTTTTATTATTATTTTTATTCTTAGTTGCATTTTTGTGTATCTCATACACAACATCTTAATGATCTTTATATCCCCTTCCCACTGGCACCTCCCATACCCACCTCACACACACTGAATTTCATACATTCCATCATTTGTGTTAAGGCCTATAGAGTCAAGTTTGTATCCCCTTCACGTTCTTTAGTGCAAGTTCACCCACCCACTGGGGTCTAGTCAGCCTATCTAGAGTCACTCCCTTAAAGAAGATCAGCTCTTCCTTATCCAGCAGTAATCATTTGTCCAATAGTTCTTTGGCCAAGATTGGGGCCTGCTGCCCATTTCCACAATTCTATGCTGGGTTTTTGTCTGCTTGTGTTTGCATGGCTCTTGTGCATGCTGACACCATTGCTGTAGTTCATACACACAAGGCCCTAGAGTCCTGTAAGACTCTGTACCCATGTGGTCATGCACTTCCTCCAGTCCCCTTTCTGTCCCCTCTTTCACAATGGTCCCTGAACCCTGGTTGGGTGAAGTTTAATATGGGAGTCCTGTCCAGGGATCCACACTTCAGATTCATAATCTCTGTGCTTTGGCCATTTGTGACCATTTGTGTTCATTGCCCTTAGTTGCTTGAGGGAGCTTTGCTAATGAGAGTTGAGAGATGTATTAGTTTTCCCTTCACCCCTTGTTCCTCTAGATTCTATAAGCCTTAGGTATAGAGGTTCCCTTGTAGATGTGTCACTTAGGGTTGGGTATTTCATAGACCCTTAATGTCTATGTGTGACCAGCTGTGGAACTTTCTCTGTCTGTTGCAAAAGAAGCTTCTTTGATGCCCAGTGACTGGTATACTTGTCTGTAAATATAAGGGTACATATCTAGCACATACTCAGAAATTACATTTGTGTAGGAATGTGACAGCCCTGGAGTTTTCTCTCGGACCTATGAGCTCTCTAATCATGTGTATTTGACTATGTTTACAGTACTACCCATGAATTCCCTCCCAGTGAGTGGGCTTTAAGTCTGATTAGGTAGCTGTGGATTACCCCTAACAGAGAAGTGCCTCTACCTTTCCAGTATAGTCTACTGTGCCAGTCACTGTTGGGATTATTAGGCCTTATAGCTGGGGTTGGATCATTAATTGATGTTCTCCCTTAGAAGCTTGCATAGTGTTCTCTAAAATTCTGAGAGCTAGCCTTCAGGGACGTAGCTTCCAGGTAAGTTCCAGCTGCATTGCTCCAAGTCCTGTGTCTGAAGTATGTTCTGTCTTCAGGAATAGGGCCTTAACTTCATGCTCTTAGAGGCAGTCAAGGGCTGTGACAGTAGCCTGTGTAGTTTAGGAGTCTCTTGAACTACCCTGGCCAACAACACAAAGGGAGGTATCTCCTGTCTGGTATTGTTTCTTGTTATGTAGCCCTCAGCTATACACATGAACTCATGTAGAGATATTATATATATATAAAATTTTTCTATATGGTTTTGAACTAATATGTTTCCCCCTGGTTTTTATACCAGCTAGGCAGTATTTATCTCTCCTTTCTCTCTTCCTGTGTGACCTTCTCCTCTCTTCACAGTTAAAGTGTCCCATTTCCCTCTTTTTACCCTTGATAACACCTGTCTCCCTGGCCCCCTCTCTCGAGCTCCTTTTTTCCCTTTACCCCATAGTTCCTTGTATAACCTTTTCTTCCTCCCTCTCGTTTAGATACCCTCATTACCCAGTGTTCCCTTGGTACCACCTGTCAATATTTTCACCATGATCAAGTTATGACATTTATTATTGAATTCCAAAAGTTTGTTATATATTCTGGATACAAATCCTTTCTTGGATATAAGTTATAAACCTGATCTTAGTTTGTCATTTACTTTCTTAAAAGTCTCTTTTAAAGGCCAATACATTTTGAAATGTAGATTACAAATATATAACACGGAAGTAATTTCTAATGTTTTTCTTATTTTAGTCATTATACCAGAAACCATAAGCATTATAGAACTCCAGCAAATTGGTGGTGTTTGTGACAATGTTACTGCATTGGTTCGTTTTCATGTTTTGAACATCTACAAAACACCAGAACTCTGGGCAGCTCCAGGTTTGCCTGCTACTTGCTTGCAAGTTTCCATTAGAGGTGGCAGAGGTGACTTTGAGGGAGGAAGTTATCTTGGGCAGTGGAATGGATCCTGAGGCTAACATGAAGGCTCCATCCTTTGAGGACCACCATGGCCAAGATAGAGAGGACAGCACATTTTCCTTCTGTCTTCCCCACATATGCACACGCATGCCACTCATCTCTTCGAAAACCTATTTTCTTTTTAAGACTCCCTTTGTGATATAAAAAGAATGATAGGATTGTAAAGAAGAGAAAGAGATGAACATAAATGTTTCAAAGTCATTGGACAGCATTGTTGGACAGGATTGTATACTGGTGGAGAAGTCAGCATCTGACTGCCATTTACAAGACACAGAGCTCAGGCAAGTTGCTTCATCATTCTGTGTCTCCTCTCATATGATAATAGAACCCACCATGTGGGGTTATTTAGATTAATGAGGTACAGCACGTAAAGGTCTTAGAGACATTGTTCTCTCATAGTTACTCGGAAATGTTCACTATTGTTTTTGTTGTTGTTGAATAAGAGAGTGAACAAAAAGCACAGGCTTTCCCGTCAGATGTTCTGGGAGACGCCTTGAGTTTTACTCCAAACTCCCATGTTTGCTGTCTTCGTGCCGTACTTGTTCATTGTGCCACATTTCCTCGTCTGTTTAAGGAAAAAGAGCAAAATGGGTAGAATTGTTGCTATAGTAGATAAATGAAATTAAATATGAGAATAAACTCAATAGTGGCTCTTTTTGTTCTTATTTGAGTTTTGCCTTATTTTATGTGTGTATGGTTGTGTGTACATAAGTGCAGGTGCCCATAGAGGCTAGAAGCATCAGATCCCCTGTGCTTGGAAGTTACATGCATTTGTGAGTTGCCTGACATGGGTTTAGGAATCAAACTTGGGTCCCCTGGAATAGCAGCACAAATGCTCTTAAATGCTGAGCTATCACTCGGCACCTTCTTGTGTGATTTTTAGTGTTAAAGATACATGTTTAGCAATGGAAAAAGAATCCTAAAAACTTTGCTAAAAGAGAGAGGACCACAGGAGTTGAGAGAGCAGGAAAAGCCCTATAAAGGGCCCTGTGGAGGAGGTAGGATTTACACAATGATAAAGGGAGGTCATGGCAACAAGAAGCACAGAGCTGATGTTTCAGAAGACACACAGAGTGGGCCCTTGGAGACCAGGAGAAGCTTAAAATTGGACTTTTATTCTTGGTTGCCATGAAGGCCAAAGTTGACCCATTGATCATGTTCAGAGTTGTTTTCTTAGGAATTTCAGTCTGGCTATAAATAGGCAAAAATTTAAAGTTGGAAACCACTTTGCAGAACACTGCAGGTTTTAATTATTTACCCCTTTGCAAAAAGCTCTATGTTCTTGGGATGATTCTGAGAAAAATCTGTTGTCTACCTGTCTCCTTTGGCAGTTCTGTCCTGATTAACCTGAGGTTCCACGTGAAAAAGCCTTTAGTGCAGCAGGAAATCACACTGCTCTAAACCATACAGCAGAGGAAAGAATGTGATGTGTTGCTGTGCTACTCACTATGTTCCAAGTATAAATGATAATTACAAGGAACAGCTTGAAAGTTGATTTGCTATAGGATTCTATCTCTAGCTTGAATCACATAGTAGATATATTCTAGGGAAATTGTGCATACTTTGTCATTAATTTGTTTTCACATTAATGTAATAACAGAGATGCTTTGAGTGTGTGCTCTGCTAGAAACATTCTTAATTGTAAGTTTCTTGCAGACTGCTGACCCACACACCCACTCCCCACATCATAGATCTTTGCTTCATACCTTTATTCTCAGCATGTGGGAGGCAAAGGCAGGCCGATCTCTGTGAGATAGAGACCAGCCTGGTCTACATAGTGAATTCCAGGCCAGGTAGAGCTACATGGGACTATGGTGTTTTTGTTGTTGTTGTTGTTTTGATTTTTTTTAAAAAGATTCTTGCCTTATTTCTTTCTCATTCCAGCCAAAGAAATAGGTGTTATCATTTTCATTTAACAGATGAACTGGTATATCCTGAGAGCCATGGGTTACTGCTTGTGTGAGAATTGTAGAAACTGTTCTATCCAGGAGTGTGAACACTGCCCCCAAGGAATTAGTCCTGAACAGAAGATAAGGATGCAAGTGTTTCGATCAGATCTGAAAAATCCAATTAGTTATCAGTTTTTTAAAAGGATATTTTAGTTCGTTTTAATATGGGGTCTCAGGAGGACAAAAGTCTTGGGGTTGGAGACCAAAAGTCTTGAGTAAGACCACGAAAAGTTGGTTTGGATAAAGGAGAAGGTAGGCAGTTAAGGCTTAAAAGAGGGAGAAAAAATAGGTATCACTACATATTGTAACTGGAATGAGATTTGTCCAGTCACTCTGAAGAGGTGATCACAGGCCACAGCACCAAGCAGCAGTGGACTCACTCTCCCCAACGTAAGAAAGGGAAGAGACCCTCAAACAAAAGTTTCCCCTGTAGAGGACATTCTGAGATGAGGTTGGGCGAGCACCCTGAAGCAGTGGGCACTGGGAATGTTGGCCCTGGACTGGTGACACTTCTATGATGGGGCGCCACAGGGCATCTCTCTTGTAGCACATCCTTTTTAAAAATATATTTATGGTTTTTATTTTATGTATGTGAATGTATTGCCTGTGTATGTGAGTGCATCCATGTTGTACAATGCCAGCAAGGTCAGAAGAGGGTGTCAGATTCCCCTGGAACTGCAGTTAAGGACTCTTAGCCACCATGTAGGTGTCTGGAATTGAACCTGGGTCCTCTGCAGGAGCAATCAGTGCTCTTAACCACTTAGCCAGCTCTCCATCCCAGCACTTCTTTTTTTTTTAATTGGGTATTATGTATTTCATATACTAGACCTTAATTACATGTAGGCCTCCTCCCCCATTCGTCCCTCCTCCACACGCCCCTTCCCCCCCACTGGATTTTGTGCATTCTATCATACATGTTAAGTCCTAGCCTAGATTTCCCTCAGTGCAAGTTCATCCTTTGGACTCTATCCTGCCTGGCTAGAGTCACGCCCTTAAAGCTCAGCTGTCCCTCACCAAGCTGTAGTCAGCTGCCAGTAGTTCTTCAGCTAGAGTTGGGGCCTGCTGCCATTTTCCCAGTTCTGTGCTGGAGTTTTGTCTGATCGAGTCAGCATGGGCCTTGTGCATGCCATCACCATTGTTGCAAGTTCATATGAGCAAGATCCCATTTCCTTATGTTCATGCACCAGCCCTGGCTCTTATCATCTTTCTGCCCGCCCTTCTGCAACCATCTCTAAGCGATGGGTGGGTAAAGTTTTAGGTAGGAAACCTATCCAGGGACACACACTCTGCAGTCTCTTATTTTTCTGAAATGTGGCCAGTTGTGGACTTCTGTATGCATCACACTGTTGTTATGAGGAAGCTTTGCTGATAAGAGTTGAGGGATGTATTAGGATTCTCTTTACTCCCTGTTTAAAAGAGCAACGTTTTGTTCTGTTTGTGTTTTGGATGCAACCTTTTGGGTATTCTTTGGATTCCTGAGTATATTTTCATTTAGGAAGAGAACCGTGCAGGTACTGTGAACTCTGTGTTTTGTCTCTTTTACATGATTACTCACTTAATGGCCTGAGTAAAATCTCTGCCTGAGTTCCTCAATTTAGGCCAGCTTCTTACTTCAAAAAGGTTGAAGACAAAGAGTGCTGATCCAGGAACAAAGGGGCATTGTAAAAATGACAGAGCTTTAAGAATCGATGATTTGGGGCTGGAGAGATGGCTCAGTGATTAAGAGCACTGGCTGCTCTTGCAGAGGATCTGGGTTCTGTTCCCAGCACCCACAGGGTAGCTAACAATGATATAACTGCAGTTCCAAAGGATTTGACCCTCTTCTGGCCCCCACGGGCATTGCATGTCATGGGTGCACTTATGCACATGCAGGCAAAACTTTTATACACATAAAATGTAAATAAATTAATAAAATTTAATTTAAAAATTTTTTAAAAGAATTGGTGGACAAGGGAGTTGAAGGAGAAGGAAGGCACAAGGACACGGCGCTGTGCAGACAGTGACTCTGACAGGGACGGAAGACAGAGCACAGTGTCTTCCCATGAGAAGACTAACAAATGTTCCGTTTTGAATTTTGAGTCCAAGATGGTGTCATTAGTGGAGAAGTCCAGTGTTTGGATATCTAGGACTATGGAGACAGTTAGGGACAGCACCTGCATGGCACGTGAACAGTGAGTAAATTCACCCAGATGGAGTGATAGATGGAGCTCTGGGTATCACTGATGTTAACCAAACAACAACAACAACAACAACAACAAAAAACAACAAGGATAGCCTGTGCAAGGAGCAAGGGAGGTGGAGTTGGGCAAAAAGGGAATGAGCAGACAGCAGTGATTTAAGCATGGAAGAATGGATTCTGTGACCAAATATTGCCCACTCAAATATAAGAGTTTACTAATACAAACCTTAGACTGAAAACATGATTTTGCCAGACCTTGCAAGTCTGATTACTTTTGCAGAAGAGAGACTTGAACTTGCCATCCCCTTTATAATTTCTGTTACATTTGTTTACTGTGTGTGTCATGACTTTAATTTGGTTCTAACTGGTAATAAATATTCAGAAGCTTTTGCTTGACCTGAGCATTTCAAAATTGTGACATTATCTTTTCTGGAATCCCACAGATCATGGACATTCCAACAAGTTTAAATGGACTTTAAGTTTACAACTAAGAGTCTAGTCTACATTCAGGGAAATTCTAGAAGTCACAGGTGACCTTTATTATGATTAATCTTTTTTCACTGGCTGACTACATCTGTGAAGTGTATAATAAGGTAGAAATCAGCGTTTCTGGCCTTCGTTCTTTCCATCAGTCTTTCCACCATCAACCCAGCTTCCCACAGTCAGCTCATGGTGCATCTGTCCAAAATCAGTGCCCATAAATTACACCTCATTGGACCATTCTGCCTGTAGGATACCTCTTCTGAGAGAATTACACTGCGTTTAGTGTTTCAGCATTCGGAAAAGTTGGCTTCACAGAATAGCCTGCATTTGATGGAAGTCCTGAAGGAGAACCTAGCTCTTCAGCAGGTGGAGAGAGATGAGTGGGCCGAAGAGAGAAGGGTCATTTAGGTAACTACCATCAGCTTAGTTTATCACTTTAATGTAATTTAACTCTGCCAGAATTGAGAAGCACCAGTGTGGTCCTTCCTGCACTCAGTTTCCTCAGAGTAGAGACTGTTTTCATAATGTGATGTTCATTGATGTCCTCTATATCAGAAAATCCTGTTAGCAGAACATATTGTCCATGATTTTCTGGTATGTGAAATCAGGAAGAGAAGGTAGACACGGTGCTTCAGGCCTACAGTCCTCACACTTGGGGACTGAGTGAGGGATTGCAAATTCTAACACAGCCTAGGCTGTGGAATAAGACTTTACCTTAATTAAAAAAGCAACAAAGGAAGAGGCAGCATTACCTGGTTGCTAGCATCATACTCTCTAGCGTCTGACCTTAATCCCACCTCGGCTAGTTATGTGTCCTTTGTCAAGTTACTTAAACAACTATGTGCTTGAGTCCTCACCTGAAACAAAAATTAAAAAACAATAACAAATGGTGGTGGTGGTGGTCGTGATCATGATGATAACAGCACCTACTTTGTTGTGTGGAATAGTGCCATTAATTGCTTGTTTGTAAAGTATCTGGAAGAGCTGGTGGCACAGAGGAGGCATTTATTTCAATAAATGCTGTAAATGAAGCCATTCCTCCCTGCTGCCCTGCCCTAGAAAGTCATGCTGAGCTGAGCTCAGAGATCTCTAGTTGTTTGGTCCTCTGTAGTTTGGGTTCCCAGTGCCATTTGAGTGACACCTGGCAGCAAAACATGAGTCTTTGGTGTTTGGATTCCCTATTTGTATAGGCACATACATTTGATTAATCTTACTGTTAGCAAACAGCCCCATTCAGTCTTGGAGAACCAGCATGTCAAGCCAGATTCTGTGGGTGGTGCCTTATTACTGGCTTCCCACTCTGCTTTGTGACTTGGATAGATAGATGTAAAAGTTTCAGGGCCAAGCAAGTGTAGTAGACTAGCCCAGTGCCTTCCCTGTGTTCTGAAGTGTGCTGTGCTCTCGTTCTTCAGAATCTGAGAGAGGCATCTGCAGTCAGTGCTAGGGTCATGTCATAGTTTTGCTGCTTACCAGCTGTGTGGCCCTCAAGAAGCTAAACTCTGAGCCTCTGTTTTCAATAGAAGGTCCTTCCTTGCAGAGTGGTCTAATCCGAAGTATACTTAAGATTCTCCGTCCCTCATAGAAAGCTTTGAATTCAAATCTATAACTGTGGTAGCACCCCTTCTCTTCTCTTTCCAGGGTGCAAAATTATGTAACTGTCCTCAGTCCTGCTTGCTTTCTTTGGGTGTGGTGTTTATGCTTTACTTTAAAAAAAAAAGCCTTCTTCTGCAAGTTTACATTACATAAATCAAAGCACAGAGGTCATTTTGGGTTTTTCTGTTTTTAACCAGGATTTGTCTTTTAAGTTTTTATAGAGAACATTCTTAATTACGTATCTCTTATTACCAAAGCAGTAGTGTCTCTTTCAAGAAAGAGTTTAATGCCTCCATTCATCATTCCTTGTTTTCACTACTGCAGTCTGAGAATTCATCCCTTGATTATCGTTAAATATTTTATATTCTCCATTAAGAACAATAGCATTAATTTAGCAGTGAACTTCAGGGTAAATTCTTATATTACAAAGTTTATTCTAAAATCATATTTCTTAATTCTTAATTTGTATTTTATATCTTGGTGGGTTGGAATATATTACTTAAAAACATTTTTTGATAATGCATTTTATTTAGCTCTACATTTGCAAAATCTTACAGTTGTCAAGATACAGTAATGTTCTAAGTGAGGCTTATTTTTGTATGTGTATTTATTTTATATGCAGAACAATAATTCATCATTTAATAAAGGTTAATGAGCAATATCAGCTTCAGAACCTTTGCATATGAGAATACAATTCAAGTCTGTCTTGGTTTGCTTCAGTTACTGTGACAAAACACTCTGACCAATACCAACTTTGGGATGAAAAGGTTTATTTAGTTTACATCTCCTGGGTCATAATTCATCGCTTAGGGAGCCCAAGGTAAGAACTCAGAGCAGGAACCTAGTGGCAGGAGCTGAAGTAAGGCCGTGGAGGAACGCTGCTTACTGACTTGCCCCTGTGGCCCATGCTCAGCCTGCTTTCTTATACAATGCAGAACAACCTGCCCAGGGGTGGCACCCCATCACTCAGCAATCAAAATATGGCCACAAGGCCAGTCCAGTGGAGGCAGTTCCCCAGTGGAGGCTCCCTCAGCCCAGGTGTGTCAAGTTAAAGCTACCCAGGATAAGGTCCCTTTGAAAATGAAAGACAGTTTGACTGGTAGTGGTTTTTCATTGATTGAGGTGTCTCCTTTTTTGGCATTCGGTAATATGTAAAAGAAATCCGAGACCATGTGGATGTTTGTGCCTTTGATAGTGACTTATTTTCATTTGATTTCCCTGTTGGAGTGTTTTGTTTTCGAGTCTGAACACAGAAGAGTTTCTATATTTTTCTTTTTACCCTTGGATTGGAAAATTTTGTCTGATTGTGGCTTTGAGCTGGTATTGTTTAGAATAGATTTGATTCTTCATAGTGTCTTCGGATGTGTCTTACCATTATTTCTATGTCAGTTCTTCACTTATACTCTCTTAGAAACATCATAATTGGACGTGTTTTCCCTGGCCGCAGATGTATGCTGCTTTTTCATCTGTTGATCTCGTGGTCATGCTAACCCTCTGTATCAGTGATTGAATTTCCACTGTGTGTGTATCAAACCTCCTTCCCACGTAGACGAACATGCATTTTTCAGGTTCTAGAACCACATGATGCTTCTTGGGTTGTTGGGTTGTTTTTCCACCTCTAATCTCTTTTGACCTTGGTAGGTTTTTAAAAATTGATTTACATGTTCATCTTTATACTTTGGGTTTTAGAAGTTCTGTCTTTTTGTGAATGCCTAATACTTTCTGAGAAATTACTCAGGATTCCTGTAGGAAATCGTTTTGAGACACTGTTCTTTGATTGTTTGGCATCCTTTTTACTTTCTGCATTCAGTATTATTAATAGATTCATACTGATACTCAGTTGTTATTTATTTTGTATTGAATTTTTATACAGTGTAATTTAATGGGTATTTAGAGTATCTCCCCTATGCACACCTCCCCTTTCTGCCCCCTCCCCTGCCACCCAATACTCATATATATATAATAAAGCCTATAGAGACTAATTTGGGTCCTCAAATGTTCTTCAGTGTAGATCCATCTGCTGGAGCCTGGTGAACCTACCAAAAGTCCCATCCTTGAAAGAGACTGTCTCTACCCCTCCCAGCAGCCATCAGTTTCCAAAAGTTCCTTAGCTGAGGCTGATATTTCTTTCCCACTTCCCCATGTCTATGCTGGGATTCTGTCAGGTTTGAGCTTGCATGGGATTTGTACATGCTGTCACCATTGCTGTGAGTTCATATGAGTAACTGAACTATCCAGAAAACTGTTTCCTTGTAGTCATCTACAACCCCTGACTCTTACAATCCTTCTGACCACTCTTCCATAGTTACCCGTGCACTTTGGAATGCAGGAGTTTGATACAGGGTGTCCTGTTCTGGGATAAACACCCTGTAGCCTCTTGTTCTCTGCACATTGGCCAGTTGTAGGTTTCTGTGTTAATCACCATTTGCTGTGTAAGGAAACGTCTCTAAAGTGAGGGTTTAGAGATGAATTAATCTGTGGATATAACAAGTCATTAAAAGTCAGTTAGGGTTTAGAGATGCATTAATCTGTGGGTATAACAAGTCATTAAAAGTCAGTTAGGGTTTAGAGATGCATTAATCTGTGGGTATAACAAGTCATTAAAAGTCAGTTTAATATGATAATTATTTAGTAGAAAATTAGTATTAGGTCACAGAGAGCCTATCTAGATTCAGGTTCCTAAGCCTACTGTCAGTGTCAGGTATGGGCTCCATCCTATGAGGTGGACCTTAATTCTGTTTAGCAAGTGGTTTGTTAGTTCATGCTACTACTGTACCCGCAGGCATATCTTTCCAGGAAACTTGTTGTTGTAGTTCACAGGCTTTGCAGGATTATTATTTTTTTCCTTCTGGTAGCATGCATCGTACCTTCCAGCACTATGAAAGATAGCTAGTAGACAGGAGGCTCTGAAGGCAGCGCCAGCTTGATTTTGCCTTGTTTGTTCTACAGCTCAAGTATGTAGTATCTTCAGCACTAGGGTCTTACCATCTAGTTCTGGTGGGTAACCAAGTGAGCTGTTATTTTCATTCCTGAATTTCAAGAGATCCATCCAAGTGGGAAGAGAGGACACTTAGGTTGTTTAGCCCTGCTCTCCCCCTCCTGCTTGTTAGTAAGAGTTCTTGCTGAGATCTCTGACCTTATAACAAATTGATGTAGACTATGACCTGTTTTCAGTGAACTAGAAGGGTTTTGTATGAAGTAGCTATTGCTAATGCCTTGTTCTCTATTGCTTTATATATGAGTTATGTAAGGGCTCCAACCTCCAAAATACAACATTTTTAAAGATCATCTTGTCACTAAATCTACTCTTCTGCAACTGAAACTGCCAAGGTGTAAAATACTTCCCTCTCTTTCTAGTTGTTAAGAAAGAAGCAGCAGCAGTAGCCACTAACCGATGAGTTTGGAGACTGCTGCTGCCTCAGAAAGCATAATCAGTCATGACAAAGACCTTCCACACAAGATGGCCAAGAGTGGAGAAAGGGAGATATGCAGAGAAAGATTTTCTTCTTTCAAGTGTCACAGTTTGTTTAATGTTGCCTGTAAAAACTTGTTAAAATGTATGTGTATGTGTGGGGTGTGTGTGTGTGTGTGTGTATGTGTGTCTGTGTGTCTGTAGGCCAGAGGACAAACTCATGTGTCATCTTAGGAATGCCATCCATATCCTTTGAGACATATCCTTTGCCTAGAGCTCACCAGTTGGCCTAGAGTGGCTGTCCAAAAGTTCCAAGGATCCTGTTTCTGCCTTTCCAGCACTGGGATTAGGAGCATGTACATCATGCCCAACGTTTTTAGATAGGTTCTGGGGATCAAATTCAGGTCCTCATGATTATAAGGCAACCTTTTCCCAATTAAAGTATCTCACTAGCCCCTCTAATTACATTTTAAATCTAATTTTATTTTTATTATTCTAAGAATTATTTTTTTCCTGATCCTAGCCAAAGGCCGAAAGTCATGTCTTTGTTTTTGTGGTTGTATGGAGCTTTCCTTACCTTTCTAGAATATTTTAGTGAAAGTTTGAGAGATACCATACAGTGTCACTGTGGCATTTAAAAAGTGTAACATTTGAAACTTAAGTGAAGCACTTTTCCATGTTACAGAATGCTTGCAACTTCTGCTTCCTACAGATATTTTGTGGCGAAAAAACCTGCCTTTTAAAATATTCATTCCAAGTTGTTATTAAAATAAGGTAGGCATCAGTGTTCATATAATAGGACCTGTGTCTTATGAAAACTGGGTCAGTTTACTGATGAAATAAAATGTAGATATATAGATGATGATAGGAATTTCAATGACTTCTAGGAAATTTTTATTATACATAAAAGCTGCCTGATCATTGCCTACTAACAATAGTCAGAATTGAAACAGCTCTTATAAATCATTCACTAGTCAGTTGCAAATTCACTTGTCTCTAGAGGCCAGAAAAGTAAGGCAAATTCTTGAAGTACGCTGGTTCACTATAATCAGGAAAGAAAGAAAGAGACTAAAGACTTCGCTACCAAATCCTTGAATTGTCACAGAATAAATTTACTCTTTCATTACAAAGATATAACTCGGGTTCAGGAATTTGGCCCCAGTGAGAAGAACCTATGATCTCTGTCAGAACTAGCTGCATCATTTGCAGGGCCCATTCCAAAATAAGATGGGGGACTCTTCATTCTACATTTATTTAAAATTTCAATGTGAGGTAGCAAAGCATTAGATCAGACTGAGCCCTGTCCAGTCCAGGGAGTTATCCCAAGTTTTCAGTTCTGGTAGAGAATTCATGTACAAGATGACATGCACAAAGAGACAGCCATAACAGCAAGAAACTTATTGGAGGGCCAGGAGAGGGCTAGAGAGATGACTCCTCAGTTAAGACCACTGGCTGCTGTTGTAGAAGACCCAGGTTTGATTCTCCACATAGCAGCTAACAACCATCCATTTCTAGTTCCAGGGGAATCCAATGTCTTCTTCTGACCTCTGTGGGCATTGCACCACACAGATGCACTTACATGCATGCAGGCAATACATTTAAACACATAAAATAAAAATAATAAATGAAATATTTTAAAGAAACTGATCAGAGAGATGGGTTAAAATCAAGTTTACCTTTGATGCTACTTAAGTAGTCCCATCTGTACTTACGGGAGGACATTTGTATGAAGTTTACAATCACCACTTTGCTGCTTTGTTGGAAAGTTTATGGAATTATTCCTACTTCCCTCAGATTTTCTTGTTTCTTCTTGAATTCGGTTTTTTTTTTAATTATAGTTGAAGATTTTAACCCTGATTTTCAAAGCTCTTCTCAAGTTAGTTCTGCCTAAATTCTAGAATGTTAGAGAGTGAGCCAGCCCAGGAATGGCTTTGCCTGGGGAAGTCTCAGGGTTGTTTGTATCTGCTGGTAGATCTTAACCAGTACGACTGTTAGAAGTATCTTGCCTTTACTTTCCTGAATGTAGTGATCATTTCCTTCAGATAATTTTATATATAATTTGAATCACTCCTAAAATCTTCCAGTGTACCTTGCTTTAAATTTTTAAGTGGCTTGGAAACAGTTTGTCTTCTGATGGAATGAAATTGACTAGTCACTTTCTCCTTGATGTTCATATTCAGTTTATAATCCAAAGTTCTAACATGACCAGTGCTTAGAAGCAGGACTGTTCACATTCAGAAATGTCAATAAGGGTCAGCAATATGGATCAGCAAGTAAAGGTGCTTGCTGCACAAAACTGAGACCAGAATTCAATCACTGGAACCACATGCACATGCTGTGACGCATGAGCATGCACCCCAACCCCCACACACTTTTAAAACAATGAGCAAAGCATTCAAGAAATAAAATTAGGAATTGAGTCCTGGGGTGAGATGCTTTTGTTAATAAACATTTAAATACCATCATATTGTTGAACTCTATCCCTTCATGTGTGTTTAACTAGAGGGAATCCAAACTGGGAAAGAAGAAAGGTAAATGGGTAAATTCTGGTAACTTTTGGAAAGAAAAGTTTTGATTTTAATATTTAAAGTCATGCATACTAATGTTTAGCCAGCAGTGGTTTGCCAAGCTTAGTCCTTGTTTAGGGAGACAGTAAATTTAATTAACTTTACCCTCCCATATTTCAAACTATGCTGTGAAATATGTAAACTAAATATCTTAATTTCTTTAACCTTCTACAGGTGGAGATTTTCATTTTACCTCTACGTATTTAGCTACGGAGTCAGATTCTTGAAAAAGGTAGGAACTGTCAAGTTACTTTATATAATTCTTACATAACCATAAGCCCTAAATCCAATTTTTTTATGTATGACTGTATTTTAAAAATCATAATCTTTGGCGATTCATTCTTCATAGTAAATCACTTTTAGACATATGTCTAAAATACTTTTGAAACCAATTTGTTTCTCCAGTGAAAGATGTTGTGTTCTAGATGGTTATGCGTTGTTTGCATTAGAGCTTTATACATATCATACAACTCGAAAACATTGATCACTGTGACGGGTGTTACCACTGTAGTCTTAACCAGTCGAAACTGCTGTTCATTGTCGTCCATATTAATTAACAGGGTAACACACACTGCTGGTACTGAGTTCAGTTCTTTTTATACTTATATTTTCTTTGCTCCTACTTTGCTAACTGCGGCATAACTAGAGCGCATTAATCTATGAAAATATTTCTTTATGAGGTACAGTCATCTTCTGGTGGGTTCAGTGCTTAAAAGTGCTACTGACAAATTCAAAGCTCATAAAAATTTATCTTTAAAAATTCTAACATATATTTTAACAATGGTAATTTGGTATAAAGGGAAATTTTTAAAAAGTGTACCTCCAAAATAATATGTCAGCATTTGTTTATTACAAAAATGTCTCTAAAATAGAGGATGGGCCAAGTGGCTAGGTTTACTAGTAGATGTTACAAATATTGATGTGAAATTTTTAAATATGTTTTTATGTTTAATGTCTGAATTACCAGATGTTGTCCATCTTTGGCAAGTTCTCTTATAAATAGTAGTTGCTTTCCATTGTTGTAGATTCCTGAAAGAAATCCTCTTTTTACTGCTTATCCTTTCTTTTGGTAACTACTTTTTTCACTTCATAAGAATACAAGGTCTACGGTCCATTTATATAAATGTAAATGGATGAACTTCAAGGATGTAGAAATTTTCAACTGGTATTAGTAGACATGGCAGGAACCGCTGAGTTTGAACCCTACCACTGTTGTTTTCACACCTGCCTATTGGGAAACAAAATCGAATGACCATAGGGCTTGTCTGTTTACACAGAGGAGATAACTTTAGTAGAATTTGAGCTCATGTAGCAGAGTTGCTCTTCATTGGAATGTGAAGTTGCTAACCAAAATTAGTGTTTGGGATTTGTACTTGCTTGTGTTGGTGAGAGGTTTTGATGGTGAGGTGATGGCAGCCAGGAGCATCCCTACCCTGCCCCCTAATTTTGATGGTTACAGCTTTCTTTAGTTCCCCCATGACAAGCCTGGCCATCTGACATCAGAACTGGAAACACTTTGACATCACTGTAGTTCTTTCTGCCCCTACACAAACTGAATGGAATGAATGCTTTCCTCCAGGCTGAAGTAGAAGATGAAGAGCTGGGGGCCAGTAGACCATGTAAGGCAGTAAAAGAACCTGTCAATAGAATGTTTGCTTGGGATTTTTTTTCTTAAACTTGACTAGTTTTATACTAGTTTTCTTTCAACTGCCTCCGGATATAAAAATGTTTTCTTTAAAAGATAAAAGACCCAGACATGGTTCTGGTTGAGCTGACTTGTATGAACTTTACTTTCTTTAATGCTATCTGGAGCAGCATTCACTTGGATGAACCATTTGGTTTATTCTCTGTCATAATGTGGAATAGAGATGTGTCTATTGAGTCCATGTTACCAAAATGCCTGTGGAGGACTAAAGCCATCTTGTCAAATCTCTAATGGCCAAGAATATACAAATTCAGAGAGGGTAGGCAGGATGTTGAAGGTCACACAGTTAGTTTATAATGAACTTCAAATTATGTACACACTACTGTCTCTTATCCCAGAGCTTTCTCACATGCCAGAACTTTCTCACTTTATCATTTGCATGAGTTCCACATGACTTCCTTCTTTGGTTAACAAAAGTGTCCGAATCAAGTCACCATTCCAGTTTAAATAACTGTTATAAACTTTAATAAGTGTTTTAAAATATTTTGATGAGCTTTCTTGGAAAAGACTCTATATTTATCCATCCAAACCAAGAGTGAAAAAAATATGGAGGTAGCTTTAAAAAGAAAATAAAATTTGGGAAATATTGTAATTTATTAACATAGACTAAATATATTTTCATCAATATATAGCACAAACTCATCTTTGTGTTCAGATTATTCTGAACAGTATAAAAGGAAAATCCTTATACCACAGTAATGGACCAATTTTACTCTCAGTATTGAAAATATGAATTATTACTGGCTGATGGAAAAATGACTAGAAGCCTACCTTGTCCACTTTTCCCATCTTTAGGCCAACAAATTAACTCTAGCTCATCTTCCAGGGAGACTAAGGGTCATTTCTGCCCTAAAAGATTAGACAAGTAGGTCCTGCATAGCATTTACATAGATATGTAAACAAGTTATTAAGTCAGATTGTTGCTAGGGATAGTGGAAATACCTAAGGAATTTGAAATAAGCCTCACTTGACATCTCTTGAACCTGTCACTTGTGTGCATGGGTGGTACTGCCCATAAGTAGGATTGGCAGAGAAAAGTACCTCTGAAAAAGAAGGTCCCAGATTACTTGAGGTGCTCTGAGTCCTAGCACACAACATACTCGTACAAATTAACATACTTTCCTCAGTCCTCAAATAAATCAAACCACACATTGTGGGGTATGGTGCAATGCATTTGTAATCCCAGCACTGAGGAGGCTGAGGCAGGAAGTTGGAGAGCTAACAGCAGGTGTGGGCTGTTGTTTTTGTTTGTTTGGTTGGTTGGTTGGTTTAGTTTGGATCCTTTTGAGATGGACATTTCTATTTGAGGAAATGTAGTTTTTCAGTTCCTTGATTTACTTTTTGAAATATATAATGTTTCAGGAAAGTAATGTAGATATATGTACTACTAGGATTTAGAAATTTTTTCCTTATAATTTACACATTAAAGTTAGGCTAATGTGTAAATTGATTTCCAACTTTTTGACCATTTGGCACATTTTTGTATCACAATCCATTTTTCACACATGCTTGCATATAACTAAAAGAAAAAGGGTTGAACATGTGTAACTATACTTAACTTCTATATCTGGGTTTTGTTAAGAAACATAATCCACAAGAGGTATTTTAGGAACTACTAGAATTTTTTTTTTAATCATTACTCAGGGGGAACCTTAAGGCTCCATATGTGAAAGCAACTGAACTGCCAGTTATTGACTGCCAGTGTCTGGTGAGGAGCTTGCACCTGAATCTGACTCACTGCTTCCTTTTGAGCAGTCTGCCTAGGAACTAAACCATATGCTTAGTGAGGTAATTAGCTGATAACCTCCTTTTCCATTATGAGTCAGTAGCAGATATGTCAGGGACTGGACCTTCCATTAGTGCTGCTCTGAAGAGTCATGGAGGTAATAATGGCCAGAAAATGCTGGTGCTCTGGACCCAGGGATTTCAGAAAGAGCCCGGAGTTCTTAGAAAAGCACAAAAGAAGAGACAAGGAGTCCAGTAAGATTTCTGAGGAGAGGACGCTGACCAGCTGGTGTCCCTGAGGGGATAGTCAAGCTGGCTTTGTTGCTGCCACAGGGTGAAGATGCTTTGCTGGGAAGATGATAAGAACCAGAGGCAAAACAGAATGGGCCAAGTTCCATCTTCCTGCTGCAGCTTTCTAGCCTCCCTCTGAAACCAAACTTGGCAAGGCTCTAGGCACTGTGGAGTCAGCTGAAGTGCGGTTTGCAGAGTCCCAGCTCTGAGACTGAGAACAGTATCCTGGTGACTAGTCTCACCACATGGCAGCTTTCTCTGGTAATATACTGTACTTTATTTTATTTTTTAAAAATATGCTAGTTGTGGCTGGGCTGGAGAGATGACTCAGTTGGTAAGGTGCTTGCTGAAGAAGTATGAGAACCTGAGTTTGAATCCCCAGCACACATGTAAAAAGCCAGGCATGGGGGCACAGGTTTTAATCCCAGTGCTGCAGAGGCAGACAGTAGGCTCCCTGGAGCTTGCTGGTTAGCTGGTGGTGTTGACTCAGTGAGTTCTAGGTTCAATGCAAGATCTTGTGTCAAAAATAAGAGGAATAGTGGTAGAGTAAGACACCTGACATTGACCTCTGTCCTACACATGTTTGCACGCAGACACATATGCACATACACCTGTGCAAACACACATGAACATGTACACAATCATACAACACACCAAAAAATAGTTAATATGCTGGTTGTTACATGTTAAATCAGCTTTATGACTAACCAGTTGGAAAGTACTCTGCTAGACTGGGGCCATTCCCTGTGCCCTTGAATTTCCTGACTTCATGGTAAATATGGCCACAACATCTTGTGCTGGTGTCTACTGCTGGTGGATTGTTCTCTTCTGTTTATTGGGCAGCTTGGAATCCTTCTGAAATAGAAACAGAATTTCCCCCTTTTGAGTGTTTGAAAGTAGAAATAAAGTTTGACCAACTGCTAAAATAAGTATTCATTTAAAATTTTGTTCTTTGTGTTATTTTTAAAGTTGTGAAATTGCTTGGACCATGTCATTTATTTAGGGTAGATGGAATTTTGTTTTTACCTATGAAAGTGGCTCCATCAGGTGCTTGGATAAGAATTGCACATGACAGGTTGGGGAGACAGGTTAGTGGTTAGAGTGCTTGCTGTTCCAAGTGTGAGGACCAGAGTAAAGCCAGTCACAGAACCAGATGTAAAGCCAGGTGCAGTGGTGTAAGTTTGTGATCCCCATGCTTCTGCACTGAGATAGGAGGCCGAGACAGGAGAGTCCCTAAAGCTCACAGGCCGATTAGCCTGATGTCTGCAGCAGCAAACAGCAGAGATCCTGTCTCAAACAAGATGGGACGTGAAGACCTATAACTAAGGTTATCCTCCTACTGCCACACGTGCCTGCCCTCA
This sequence comes from Eospalax fontanierii, assembly GCA_035773235.1. Taxonomy (NCBI): domain Eukaryota; kingdom Metazoa; phylum Chordata; class Mammalia; order Rodentia; family Spalacidae; genus Eospalax; species Eospalax fontanierii. The sequence continues at coordinate 62,766,458 of CM069530.1, read as the reverse complement.
CACATGAATGTGCATTCACACCTTATACATGCACAGATACATATCATGCACATAGACACACATAACAGATTTTTAGAAGTTATACATGGCATCCATACTAGCACTGGAAGAAGGGACTCTGAAGATCAGCTGTCCCAGATCTCTCATTTTAGAAAAGAAAAACCAATTTCAGAAGGATGAATTGATTTTCCTGAGGCACACCTACAAATATTTGGAAATATAAGGCATTACACTAATTATTGCTGATTGACAGGTGGGCTTTGCTGGGAATTGTGAATATTGAGTCTGCTATAAACTTTGATTGGGAAAATGTGCTGCACTGCTGTGAGCTCCTGGTTAGTGAGACTCCAGCTGTGACTGTGCTGATCCTTACTGAAAGGCAGATGTACTTCCTGCCACAAAATGATCTGTACCCGCTTTCAGAATGGACTCCTGGGTTTCCTGGCTGCTACTTGCTCCATTTTCCTTTCCCGTCCCCCGTCATCCCCTTACACTTACACCCTCCTACACTTTCTCATTCCATCCACGCCTTTCATTTACCCCTCTCCATTTTCCTTCATTAGTGGCTGGTGGCTGGCATTTCCTCCAGGAGAACACTCTGAGGACAATGAGAAACTAAGTATAACATGACAGAGAGGTTGCTATAGAGGGTGCAGAAGGCCCGTCCTCGGAGTGCCATTGCAATCTCCATGACTAATTCTGCCTTTAATCAGCTTTATGACTTGCGGCAAGTCTCTTAATCTCTCTGGTATTTAATTGTTCCATCTCTACAATGAGTCATGTGGACTACAACAGGATCTTAAGCTCATATCTGATAATTCAGTGAAGAATCTGAAATTGTGATAATTATGGTGAATCTGTACACGCTGCTTAAAGGCAAGATGGTGATGCAGAGTAACTATAAATATGCTCATAAGTTTCAACCTGGCAATTCAACTCCTGTGAATTCATGCTGAAGAAAGAATGTATGCAGAGCTTAAAATATGGATATGTGAAGTTATTAATTACGACTAAAAACATTATGAATATCTATATATATAAAATGAAAATCCAAAATAGCACTTAAAATAGTCTTAATATTTAATACAGTAAGCTTTTTTAATGTATTATGATCAAAGAAACAAAGTAGCATGCAAGTCTTTAAAAATAAATCCAAATAGCTGTATTTTATGGTCCTATTGAAGTGTTTAGTAGAACTTTACAGAAAAGGGAGTAACAAACTGATTTTTCTAATGGTCACACAGATGAATGCAGGGCATGGGCAAGAATGAGGCACCAACACAGTAGAAGTGGATATTTCTTCTCTAGTTTTCTTGTTCTTTATGTGTATGAGTATACTGCCTGCATGTGTAAGTACACCCATGTCGTACAATGCCCACAGAGGTCAGAAGAGGGCATCAGATACCCTAGAGCTGGAATTATGGACAGTTTTAGCTGTTATATAGAATCCAGGTCCTCTTCAAGAGCAGCCAGTGCTCTTAACTGCTGAGCCTTCTCTCCAGCCCCTTCTTAAAAATTTTAATACATTCTTTATTATTTAAGAATGCATACCGTAAGGAATTAGAATGGGATGACTACAAAAGGACATGAAATTATTATCAATTTTGAACATGAGAAGATAGAAATTGTAAAATGACTTCCATTCAGATGGCAAAGAAATACAAAGGTTTGTAATCTGGCGTTGGGGAGATGGCGCAGTCAGTAAAGTGCTTGCTTTGCAAGCAAAAGGACCTGAGTTAGATCTCCAGAACCTATATGGAAGCCAAGTATGGTGGAGTTTTCTTGTAGTCCCAGTACTGGGGAATTGGAAACAGAAGAATCCCTAAGGCTCCCTGGCCAGCCAGCCTAACCTATTGGAGATGTCAGACCAAGGGGCTGGGTAGATGGCTCAATCAGTAAAAGCCTGCTGCCCAACCCTGAAGACTTGAGTTCAAATCTTTAGTACTTAGGTAAAAAAAATAAAAATCAAGGCACAGCTTGGTGTCTCTGTAACCTAGCTGAGGCCAGGAACTCCGGGGTTCAATTAGAGACACTAATCTCAGAAAATGAGGTGGAGCAAATACAGGAAGATATTAGATGACAACCTCTTTTCTCAAATACAAGTGCACGTGTTCGTTCTCATTTGCACATGCATACATAATACCCACACGAACTCATGAATATATGAATCACATACACATACATACATACACAAATTTCCATGCCAGTGACCTAAAAATTCCATCTATTCATATTGCCCCAATTCTTGCTGCCTTAGTGTTTGGATTTTCTCCTAGGGATTACCTTTATAAAATAGCATTGCCAACACTGCCTGGAAAACCCTACTGTAGACTTTCTAAAGAGATTTTGTAATGCCTGTGGGATTCTGATAAGCATCAAGCTCTACTTCTTTTTGTTGTTTTACCAAGAATGGTTGTTTTGAGGGATTTGTTTTCTTTTTGAGCTAGGATTTTTCTGTGTACCCCATGCTGTCCTTGAACTTAGAGTCTTCCTGCCTCAGTTTCCTAAGTGTGAGAACCATGGGATATGAGTGGGTGGCTCAAGATCTATTTTACATAGAAGATTTGCATGGTCTGCATTAGGAATCAACTTGAATTCCTCATTTTATGTGGTACTTTAAGAAGAACTTCCTTACTGTAACTTTCAGTGGGCAGCAATGACTCAGAGACACAGCTGGCTTCATGAACAGCCAAACAAAAGTTTGAGTCTCCACCAGTGATAATCACACTTTTTATATGGTAGCTGAACTTCACGGAGCACTCAGTGGAGGCAGGAGCTGTGTTGATGGCCATTCTTTTTTCATGCATTATATAATTTATTTCTTTATCCTGATAGATAAAGAAAGCAGGCTCACACAGGATCAGTCATTGTACAAGGTTATGTATCTAGCCAGAATGTATGTGGGTGAAATATAAATACAGGTATTTTGGTATTGTGCCCTACCTAATACTGTGCTTCATTACTGACTTCATAGATCTCAAGATTGGTCAGTTAATAAGAAAATGTTAGGGGTTCAAATTCAAGGACTCCCTTGTTTTAGGCATGTATTCCACCACTCAGATTCTTACTTAAAAGCACAGAATTAAACGGTAATTATATTCAAAATGCCAAAATTAAGTATCACAGTTTCTTTCTGTTCTAGTTGCAGCCATTTGGACAAAGCTGAGAACCTCTGGTTACTGTACTCTTAATATTTTTGCATCATATCAAATACCATCTTCAGACTGTATATGGAAATCCTTTTGAATACATATAGAGTAATTAAAGAGCACATTTTTCTCTCCTTTATGATACACATGTACTTTCTATGATATGGCTAGCAAGTCGTTACCATACCATTCACAGTAAGAGGCTGAGCTGGTTGGAACAACAGTATTTTGTACATGATTGGAAAATATTTTGGGTGAAATTGTCCCCTGCCTAAGATGAGTTAAAGCTTGTTCAGATGATAAAGGACTGTACACCGAGGTGGTGGCTTTTAGCTTCTTTTGCTTCGGTTGAATGAAATTTTCTCCAAAGAACATGGAAAAGGTTTTTCCCTGGTTGCCTTGCATTGCATTCAGACCGTGTCTGGAGAGAATGACATTTCATGTCAGCTCTCTCCAGGCTACCAAGCAGAAAGACTACAGGGCTTCATGAATCTGGAATGGATTTTGGAAGGGGAGAGGTCAGAAGCTGTGAGTTACCTGATCCCTAAGTGTAAGTGTAGACACTGCTCTTACTGAGTGACACATGCTCTTCTGTAATTGTCACAAGTACTTACAGATTTCGTAATATTTTCTTTTCAGCTCACTTAACGATCTAGCAACTTTGTAGAAACTCTAGAGCTCAAGAAAAAATACGAGTCTACATTTCAGAGGCTACCGAAATAATGCTCATTGAAATGTATTCATTATTAGTTCCCTAAAGCCATGGACTTCTCATGAGTCTACAACAGAGCTTGATTATGAAAGATACCGCTCCTCATTTGTATGCTGTAACAAAGCTGGCTATGCAGACTTCTGGCTACAGGCAGTGTCTGACAACTGGATTGCATTAGAATTCATGCTGTGTTCCCATGGGGAATAGAAAAGTAGTAGTGCACAGGAGAGTTCAGGTAATTAGAGATGAAGCATCGATTGTGTATCAAAATCTGTACTTGCACTGTTCTCAGAATTAACGACTCACCAGCAGGAACCTCTCTGACCAGCAGGAAAATCACAGACTGTCTTCAATAAGAAAACATTTTTATTCAGATGTCTTTTCATAAAATCTGAGAGCTAATGGCTTTCACCTAAAGTGATCATTATGATACATTTTCCTCAACAACAATAATGAAACTACCAGATTTTTTTCTATACCCTTGAACTCCTTCCTCTTCTATTTTTTTTATTGAATACAGTGGTATATTTCATACAGAGGATCTCAGTCAGTCTTAATCATGTTTATACCCCCATAGCCTTCCACCTGGAATCCGTGCCTCCTTTCACCTGTGTTACGGTCTCTTGTCCTCCAAATGTTCCTCAGTGCAGGTTCATCCACTGAGGTCTAGTCAGCCTATCCAGAGTTCCTTGCTTTAGGAAGATCAGCTCATCTTTACCCAATAGTAAGCAGTCACCAATATTTCTTTAGCAAAGATTGGTGTCTGCTACCCATTTCTCTGGTTCTATGCTGGATTTTTGTCTGCTTGAGTTTGCATGTGTCTTGAGCATGCCAAAAACATTGCTGTACGTTGATACGAACAGAGTCCCAGGAGCTTGTAGGATTTTATTTCATATGGTCATGCAGCTCCTCAGTGACTCTTACAGTCTTCCCACCCCTCTTCCATGGTGGCTGCTGAGCCTTGTGTGAGTGAAACTTAATACAGGAGTCTGCCCAGGGTCTTACTTAAAAACAGTGTTGTGTGAGAAATACAGAGAGGAACTGCTTCTGCTTATGACTCCATGTTTTCTTCTCTACAGGGAAGACATAGTCTTATCTTGGTGTAGTGGGAACACTTAGGATAAAACCTTGATGTGGATCAAAGCAAGCATATATTCCCACCAGTCAGTAGTGGGAATGAGAATGTCCCCCATAGACTCTAAATATTTGGACATTTTGACCTCTGTTGGTGGAACTGTTTTGGGAGGTCTTAGAAGGTGTGGCCATGCTGGAGGAAGCATATCACAGGGGGCAGGCTTAGAGAGTTCTTTAAGCCTTGCTGGCTCTCCGTTCATGCTCTGCTTCCTGTGCCTGCTTGAAGACGTGAGCGCTTAGCTTCTGGGTCTACTCTGGCCACTTCTGCTGTCACGCCAGCCTGCCATGATGGACTCTTGTCCCTTCGGTACTGTAAGCTAAAAAAACTCTTCCTTTTATAAGTTCCCTTGATCAGTGGAGCACTCCACCAACACACACCCTACCCCCACCATGGCTCAAGGAGCACCATGGAAGAGGGGACAGGAAGACTGTAAGAGCCAGAGGTTGGGGAGGACTGAGATAAAACAGTGTCTTCTACATAGGACAAGACCTCTATACTTAGGGACTCACAGCAGCTGAAGTTACCTGCACAAGATCAAGCCAGTCAACATTCCACCATGGATGGGGGATGCCCATATGTATCCCCACCCCTACGTGAAGAGCTATCGACAGTAAATGACTGCTAGGCCTGGAGTTTGTGTGTAAAGTCAGTTTTCTTTAGGGTATGGCCCCTGATAGTTTGCCAATGCACCATTAGATGACCATATACCCATGTGTATATGGGCAACACTAAGTGGACTCAGTGGGTTATTAGGAAATGGAAATGAAGCTGGAAGAGGGATTCGGTAGGGGCCAGATTCCAGAGGGTATTCCATTCCAAAAGCTGCTTCCAGAGGCCTCTGTTAATTACCAACAAAACATACTAGTTCATCCTTCCTTGTGGTGTTTCCTGAGCACCCATCCTGTAACAGCAATTATCTAGGCACCCTCAAGAGAACAGCCAGACAGCTGGAGACCCACAGCTCATGGTGAATGTCTGCACTTCTTTTTCCCTGGTGTTATCAACATTTAGTGCAGTTTAGCTGAAATTTAGTAAGCATCTGTTCAAAAAGCAGAGTGGCCCATACAGGAGACGGAAGGCATGCTTCCTGCCTTTAAGGATTTCACAATCAAATGAGAGGTTAAGATTTCTCAAAATCCAGGTACGCTCCTAGGCTTCAGCAGAAACTGGACCAGGGAGGGCACTATATCTGAACCACACATAAAATTTAAAATAATAAAAATCTCAACATCAACATAAAACAGTTTGAGACTAGGGAAATCCATAAAGTACTTAGTGTCCAAACTTGAGAACCTGAGTTCGTTCCCCAGAACACACATGAAATAAGCCCAGTGTGGTGTTGCATGCTTATGGTTTCAGTGCTGGAGAGGCAGTGACGGGCTCTGGGGCTCACTGGCCTGCCAGCCTAGCCTACTCACAGAGTTTCAGGTTCAAAGAGAGACCCTGTCTCACAAAACAAGATGGACAGCTCCTACAGAATGACACAAATCTAGCCAATGTGCACGCATGCCACGCACGCGCGCACGTGCACACACACAGAGTTCTATGGCTTTGCCATAACTTACCATCATCCTTTAGATGAGAGTATGGAAGGTAAGAATAGAGTCTGAGCTTTAACAGTGGTTTGCTCACCACTGTGATCATTTCTTCACAAGGTAGGCTAATACTTTGATGACTAGCATGAAATCTGGTTTTGACGTTTTAGATGATATGACATACATGCTGCACCTCTTGGAGTTATGCCATTTGAAAATGCTGTTCTTTTCATTTTTCAGTTTCCTCTTGATATACATTTGGATTTTCTTTAAAGCTCAGTGGACATAGTGGCACATGCTACCTAGGAAACTGAGGCAGAGACTCCCAAGCTCAGGGCCAGGCTGGGTCACATAACAGAACCTCCAGGTCACAAAACAGCCATTGGAAATGTTACCCTTATGTGTTCATCATGGGAATTCAGGACAAGGAATTGATAGCAGTATGGAATATACCTTCCTTTTAAAAGATATTGGGAGAAAAGGCACTAATTTTTGGTTCATTTTATTAAAATCTATTTTGCCTGTTAAGATTTTTTCTTAACTTAATGCTTGACTCACAGTAAATGGATTCATATTTGACTTTTCCAGTTCAAACATTTATGCACAGATGAAACAGATTTCAGATTAGCAATAGCTTTTTGGTGTTATTTTGAAGAGTCTTTTGCTATTTGTACTGTGGTGTATTGAGGACATGCTTCTTGTTCACATCGTGTTCCTGTGGCATTTGTTTCAAAGAAGTGATATTCCATTAGTTTAGCTTATTTCATCCTTTAAAAATGTCTGACATGCTGTTCCTTACCAAGTTCAAAGGGAGAATGTTGATCACACTGGTTCTCAAACTTGAACAGCCTTGGAGTCATCCAGAGGATTTGCAAGCTCAAGGATTGCTGGTTCTTTCTGTAGAGTTCATAATTCAGGTTGGAGGAGGACTGAGCATTTGCATTTTTGCATTTTCAATAAACACCAATAGTGGCGTGACAGGTGGGGGAGGGGCCTAGGGGAGCAGACGGGCAGAAACCTCACTTTGCGAACTGCTGTGATCTGTTCTGATACCCAGGAAGGCCAAGAACTTGCGTGTGTGTGCTTCTTTTCTAGGGCAGCTATAATACCACAAACTTAATGGCTTGAAACAACAAAATTTGTTTTCCTAAGGTTCTGGAAGTCAGAAGTATGATTTCAGTTATAGTGAACCAAAGTTAAGGGGCTGGCAGAGCTGCTTCCTTCAGGAAGCTGCCAAGGGAGAATTTGTTTCCTTGTCTTTCCAGCTCCCAGTGGCTGTTCCTCAGCTTGTGGGCCCTGCTTCTGTCTTCAGAGAACATCACTGCAGTCTCTTCTGTCACTTCCTCTTTTGTAGTAAAACTTTCTTATAAACCAAATAACTTCATTATCTGAAGATTCTTAACCACATCTTCAGTCTTCTTTTGCCATATAAGGTAACACTCACACATTCTGGGCCTTAGCCCCTCTATGGATGGGAGCTGTTACACAACCTGCATTATAGTACCCTGAAAATCTGGTACTCCTCTCTCCTGACCGCTTACTAGTCACTGACTGGCATATGGAGTGGAAATGCCATGTAGAATATTTCAAGTCTCTCATTTGAAACTGACAAGAATTTCTGTGTGCCTACAATCATATTATTCTATTGTCTTAAAACATTGAGGAAAACAATCATGTTTTACAACAATTTTAATTTTATTAAGAACTGATATAACGAAGTTTTCCCACTGAAAAGATCAGATATATTTTAAGTTTTAAGAGCCTGAAGGCTCATAGAAGATACGATGTGCTCAGAAGTACATTGGGTAACTGGTAGCACATGAGGCCTGTGGTGGTGCTGTAAATAGACCTCTAGGATTAGAGAGGGAAGGGGTGCATTGGGCAGGATGCTCAGGGAAGTCTGAGCTAGGAGTGGACTAGAGAGGGACGATGAGGGAGGCTTCAGTATTGCAGCTGACAGACAAGGGAAGGAGAACACGATACTGGAAACGAACAGAAAGGTAAAGTGAGAACTTGGGAAGGGTTGTGTCTGGGTGCAGAGCAAGGGAGGAGGCTGCACGTATGTTATCGGTGGAAGACTAGCAGGAAGGTGAGCAGCACCCTGGGTTGCCAGGTCAGCTTCAGTTCAGTAGAAGAGTGAGAAAGTAACAGACAGTTGAACCAGAGCTGTAAAAAAGGCCACTGGTTTCAGTGTGAGGAAGGAGTTAGAAGCAGCAAACTGAGAAGGCAAGGAACCCTGTATTGTCCCTGCTACTGCCATGGTTTCTGTGGCCTTTGACCCACATGCTGGGGAAAAGTGATTCTTACCCATCACTTGGGTTTGTGTTAGGCACACACACATACGACTGTCAGAAGTCCAATTTCAAACTAGCAGTGCATTTTCCTGCACATTTTGAACAATTGGTCACTGAAGAGGTTGAGCATCATAAGAGAGAAAAGAGGACACAGCAGAATAGTCACAGTGTTGAGTTGCTTCTGAAAGAAGAGAAAAGAAAAAGCTTAAAAAGACTTCTCAACCTAGGCATGTAGTTCACTGGGAGACCATTTACCTAACCATATGCAAGGCCATGAGTTCAGTGGCCAACACTGCAAAAATAAATAAGCCAGTAAGTAAATAAATAATGCACATAAGAAAGGCTAGCCAGCCTTCTTTCCTTATTCCAGAGAATGACTATTTATTGCCTAGTTTTTTTTTTAATACAGTTATTTCATTGTGATCTTTTCTCATCTCTATAAGATATCAGTTTTTGATTCGAGGGTCCTACACATTTCATTGAAGTTGTTCAGTACCTTAATGAAGGAACTTCCTAGATTTTAGTGCTGAAGATGGAACCCAGGGCCTAATGTATGCTAAGCAAGTATTCTATTGGGCTGCACTCCCAGCCCCTTAATTTGTCTTTAAGTAAAAGCTTATGCTTTCAAAACATAGATACTTTAAAAGTATACTTCAATTTGGTGGTATGTGGACTCAGCAGGCAGCTAGTTGAGGGAAGGAGGGAGGTGTGTATTCAGCCATGACAGCCACTGGCTTCCTCAGTCCACTGCCTTGAGCTGTACATGTGGAGGCCTGTACTGTGATATTTCACTGATCTTCTTAAGCCACAGAGGTTTGTGCTGTTACACCATTTTGAAAAGAAGAAAACCGTGTCAGAGAGGTTAAGTATCTTCAAGTGGCAGAGCTGGCATTCAGCCCCAGGCCCTGTGATTCTTCACCCGCTTTCTCCGCTGTGAAATGGCCTCTGGTAGTAAGATGACTCTGGATCAGTGTTCCATCAAATTCTGCAGTACCAGCCTACTCCACAAAGTTATGTTTTCCCTTAAGTTATGATAGGAGGATGGGAGAAAAATGATTTTTAAAAAAGACTATTTTTTAGCTTTAAACGTGTTTAGTATCCACTAAAATTATATGTGCATAGGGTTTTCCAGAAATTCTATTTTCATGGTTTTTCAAACAAGAAAAACTTCCATGTCACTGTACTAGAAAGTAGAACATTTCACTTTGTAATAGGAGGAAAGGTCTGCCACCTCCCTACCCCCCGCCCCCACCCCATCCCCGCCCCACTGGCAAACCTGTTCAACCTGTGGTAAGTGGGACCATATGATGCTTTCCACACTTGACTGCCTACCATGGACTGTGTTGGCCTGTGCCCCCCCCCCCACCGCCTCCCCAAGCTCTGAGTCTCTACCGTCCTCTGAACACCCAGTGCTACACAGAAGACTCCACAGAGATCCATCCTGGGCTCATCTCTCGGTTTCCTATGTGACACTTTCTATCAGTGAGAAAAGCGTAGTTCCTGAAAATAACATCTCTAAAATAAACCAGATCTGCTCTTTGTCCATATGGCAGGTGGGGCTAAACTAATAGCACACATGTTAAGTAGGACACACAGAGAATTGAACGAATTTCAAAAATAGAGAAGGGGAAAAGGAAAGTCGACATTCTTTAACTTCTTTTTTAAAAGAAGTTGCTGTCCCCCTAATAACCCACCCTGGGGTTACTGCCGACATGAGGGATGGACAGTAAAAGGAAAAGAAGTCCCTCTGAAGGACGCCGGATGTAGCGATTTTCCATTTTCTTTCCTGCAGACATTAGAATCGGTATCTCCTGAGACCCAAATGCCAAAGGTGTCCTGTCACCCTGATAAAGGTCTGGAGTGTAAAGTGCCCTTCACTTCATCTTCACATCTGTCTCCCCACCACAGATCACAGGCAGAGCTTTAGTTCTTTCCCAAACCTTCCTGCCTGCCCCCAGCACAAAGAGCAGTGTACCACCTTTCCATTTCTCTGGCATGGCCAACAAAAATTCTTTCTTCACATTCAATAGCTCAGATCCCGAAGCCTTTATACAGCTGCCAGGTTAATGCACGGAGTGGCCAGTGCAGTTTAAAGGACTTCCCCCTTGTGTGCTTATGATACTCTGCAGATGGTATCTGCTTGCTCTAGCTTCATCCTTGAATTTGCTTTTGCCTTTCCAGAAGTCTGCTGCATCTGTGCTGATGGCATTTGCGTCCTTCACAAGCATAGGCCTTCAGTTATTATAAAGAAGCTTCACATGATTTTTTACAAATTTAAAGAAGAGTTTTGTTTTCTCTTGCTGCCAAATAGTCACTTTGTGAAAGCGTCAGCCTTTATTTGTTGTCTCGTACCCCGTTGTATTAGCATCACATTTCTTAATAAAGAAGCATTTTTTCCTTTTCTTTCCAGAATCATGGAAATCTCACGGTCTGTGAGGGTAGTGTTGTGGGGTGAAAGTACACGGCAGCTTGAGGAAATAGGGTGGTGACAAAATGAAGGTGGAAGTTCACGGGGGCCGGGGGGTGTCTTTCTATTTGTAAATGAGGAAGTCCTCTTAGAGGCAGATGTTTAGTATATGTTGGAACTTTTATTAAATGGTAACATTTGTTAGTGGGGTTACATATAACAATACTGGGGTCACTGAGGAGTTGACTTGCGATAATACACAGTGATATATCTTTTAGTGGTGTGCTTTTGATTAGCAACCAGTATGGAGTCACTCCATGTCTTGTCCAGCTGGCAGCAGTTTCTCTTCCTCCTCCTGGTAGACACTAAAGAAAAAAACTGTATCTAGGCTAAACCATGTTTCTTTTCCAGAATGATCTTTTATGTTCATGTTACCTATGTGTCCCATAGCCTTGGGAACAATTATACATTAATTCTGTGACTTTAAGGCAAGAAAAAATGTCTTAAGTGACTTTAATCTGAGTTAATGCGTTTATCCCTTTTCCAATCACACATCTTCTAAAACCATGACTGGAATCCAAGTTATCAGACATATCATAAACTAAGATGCTTCCCCAAGAGTGACTGGTGGTTGAGTAGCTGATAAAGCATGTCTGTGTGGAATTCTGTTGTTTGCACACATCGTTTTCATACAAAGTCGTTCTTTTTCTCACTCTGGTTGCTCTGATTCACAACTATTCTTACATAATTAGAACTGGTTTAAGAATTGGTTTTTTAAAAGTTTGTAAATTACAGTCACATTTGCTGACAGGTAACTGATGAATGTACTCTAATACTTAGAGAGCTGTCTTTAGGGTCTTCAGTGCATCTGTGGAGAAGCCTCACTGACTTGGTTATTTTCACTCTCTCTGCCAGTTGACCCCTGGATTTTCACTTCTGTTCAGGTTGTAATCAGAACACTGCCTCTAAGAATATAATTCCAAGTAAGAGTGGGACTAAGTTTGTGAATAACTCTAGCAAATTTTTATTTTCACAAACTGAATGCTAGTTCAGTTACTCATTTATTGTTTGATCATAGGAATTAAACCATGTAGCCATTATCTGAGGGTAGATGCTTTGTTTTCGATCTGGAAACTCGAAGACATTTAATAAGCCACATTTCATTAATTCTCTCTAAATTTTTAGACTGTATTTGCTAAATGAATATGGAGACTGAGGCATTAGAAAGTGAGCAAGTGATGAATGGCTTAATTTATTTAAAGCTTTCCTTCCATTAGTTGTGCATTAAGTTTAATGAGAGCTGAGCATTTGTAAATAGGCAAAAATAGTGGAGAAGAACAAAACAAAATCATTCATCCAGGGAAATCTGGCTCTTTCCTCCTCTGCTGGTACTACATCCATGTAGAACCTCTTGTATCATCTTAAAGGAATCCTGTGCTTCTTCATTTTCATGCTCCAAGTTTCAAAAACCAACAGACATACACTTTCATATTCACAGAGTTCTGTCCAATAAACCAAATGAATAGCCATGCTGCAAAGTAAGCCAGGACGCCTGCTAATTCTGAGCAGTTGTTGACTACTTTTTCCATGGACGTTTTTGCCCTGAAATCAGTCTGTGTTGATGTTGTATAGCTTTATAAGGTAGCTGAGCAATAATGTTCTTAGGTCACTGAAAGTAAGGTAAATGTTGTAAAATTATGGTTGGTTATGAGAAAAAAAAAAAAAACAACATTTAAAGGGTTGCAAGTCCCTCTGAAGAAAAGAAATACCATGAGGATGTTTATAAATGAAGGTTTGGGGAAGAGATGCAAACCCCGGATGCATCCCTGTTGCTTCCCCACATTTCCAGTGGTTGCTCCACTTTCTGGATGGGGGACATTTTCCAACTAAATAGCTCTGACACAGATAATGTACCATCATAGATAATAGCCATCTCCGTGGTATCAGGGAACTATTAACAAAATAAAGACATTCATGTGCAGGTTGAATTTCTCTTTCTCTTTGCAGTTTTTATTGGAAAGCAAAAAATTAAACCTTGATTAAAATGTATGTGGCCCAGGACTAGAGAGATGTCTCTGTAATTAGGAGTACTGACTGCATTTGCAGAGGACTTGGGTTTAGTTTCCAGCACTCACTTGATGGCTAACAACTGTCCATAACTTCAGTTCCAGAGAATCCAGTGCCCTCTTCTGATCTCTGCAGGCATGGCAGGACACATGTGCACTTATATATATATGTGCAGGCAATACGCTCACACACATAAAATAAAAATAATAAGTAAAGTATTTTTTAAATTTATGTGGTCCAAGGATATTTCGGAATGTTCCATTTTCTTCGATAGAGCGATTATTTTCAATGATCTCTTACCTCCTTAGTTTATCAACCCCACAGGACTATTTTTAAATACTTCACCACTGCTATTTGGGTTCCAGAGATTTTTAGCACAAATCTAGGACATTTCTTCTGTGGACTACTGCAGCAGGAAAATGGTTTCTGGTGCCAGCAAAGCTAACAACTGTGACACTAGAATCCTGCCAAAGCTAATAACAAAGCAGAAGTTACAAATCCTTATCTTAACAATATGCCCCTGGACATGGAAAATATTTCTCTTTAATAAATAGTTAGATATCATCTGCTTGCAAGTGGTTGTCAGAGGGCCCTTTTGGCACAGCATTAATGTAGGAAAGGAAGGATTCTGGGATTAGTTGATGTTGATTATTGGCTGTTCTGTAGAGTATCTCTTACTGTATCAACTTACTAATGAATTATAAGTTGAAACTTTTTGTTGTACATTACTAAGAACCCAAAATTAAAAACTCAGAATTTTCACGTGTCTTAGGAATCCAAAGACATCAGTTCCCAGAAAAAGCAATTACAAATCAGTATGGTAATGTCATGTATAGGATGTTTAAATGTTTTACTTTAGGAAGCACAAACATTATATTCTTATTATATCAAAAGCCTTATAATAGAAGTGTCTGTAGTCCAAGGAGTTTGATTTACCCAAAATCAGATATTTGGGGCACAGACAAGACTTTAACCTAAGTGTTCCTATCTTAAATCAGCTAGACCACCGTCATTCACATGACCCTTCAGTAAGACTAGTGTACTCTCAGACCTCCAGGAGGAAGGTGCCATCTTTGCTTTCGACCTTCCTGCTTTCGGTCTCATTATGGCTTATCCTCTCTCTATTCTTTGGTAGGTTTCAGAAGATTTTGAAGATTCAGTGCTAGTAGAGGCAGACACTTATTCCCAAGTAGCTGTTGACCCAAAGATAGGAGCAAGCACTGCTTTACATGATGTTAATGTACTGTTATCTAGATGGGTCATAAATCTTTCCAAAAAGCGAGTTTATTCTATAAGGAACCCATATACATATTTTCAGTGGAAGTTTTGTAACTTCTAACTGATGATATAGTATATGGTATTATGCAACATACAGTTAACAGAGTGAGCCAAACCCTCTGCTAGATTTAAGTCTTGGCTTTGCTTTTACTTGATGTGTGATGATGTGATATGTTATAAGTTACTTAACTTCTCTTTGCCTCAATTTCCTTACCTATAAAATTAGATGATAATAAGGCCATTATTATAAGAGCTAAATGCCTAGTCCATAGTTTAGATGCAATGTAAATGGTAATTTAGATATAACTCTGTGCAGCAACTTTTATCAGGTTTTCAAGGGAATCCCAAGGAGGTGGACTTGAGTCACTCTGTGTGGAACTCTGAGGCTGCTTTTGCCTTTGTATTAGTGTAACAGGACATAGTCACAGGACTTTCCTATGAAATATCCTAACTTTGTTTCTGATTACTCAGGTATTCATTTCAGGCTATAGGTAGCCCTCCTTCACCTCTGTTTTGTGCAAGGTTCTTGACCCTGCACCTGCACAGAAGAGAGAACCTCCTGCTGGTTCTGGAAGACTGCTCAGCCAGTGACGATCCCTTTGCCCAGTCTGGTACATATTCAATACCCTAGTGGAGTCTCAGGTGAGAGACAGTTCAAGGATGATCGTGTTAATAGCCTAGATTAAAGGTTGTCTATTTGCCCTATACTGGGTAAATTCATATATGTTCATATAATTCATTTACTTTTCACAGCTCCATAGAGACAGATTAAGAGCCTAAAGTCCAAAAAGTCAAACACTTACCCCAAATTCTTACAGCAAGTTTGTGGTGGCTTCATGATTTGCACTCAGAGCATATGGGCCCAGAGCCAAGCTGTTAATCAGGGAGTTCCAGGTTTTTATGCAGAAGTGAACTCATCAGAAATGCTTTTGTAAACTACCTGTGGAATGGAGCCAGCAGCTTCTGCTGGCAATCATTATGCAGAGGAATCTTGTGAAACCTTTCCCTGGATACAGAGAAAATAATATCTGGACTTTTCGTATCATATCTTGTTCATAAGAACTCATAGGAGAAAGTTCTCCCAATTCTTAGTAGCCAGAATAGGTGCATTTCCTAACTATCATAAGCTCTCCTGGCACTGGTTGGCCATTGGAAGTTAATGTCCTAACTCATTCTTGTTTGTTGTTATATTGTGGCAGCCTTGCCTTTCATTTGTCTTTGCCTCTGATTTCATTCCACATTTAAAAAGTCGTTTTAAAATACAAATTATAGATGTGTGTGGAAATTGTTCAGATAGCACAAAAACGCATAGAAATGATAGGTCTTCACCGTCCCCCATACCAGTTCCTAATCCTGCTTTTTTTTTCCTCTCAAGAGATGTTTGTAGATAATACTTTATGCATAGACAACATGTGTGTACATTATTTTAAATAATGGAGTCCTGCTAATATATGCTGCTCACTGTTTGCCTCATTTATTTAAAATTTTCAATTTTAACCAGAAATTTGTATTATAAATACAAATTCATACTAACCTATCATTTCCCATCTTTCCACTGTATTTTCCCATGGTATCTTATCTTAATTATAGTACCTGGTTTTACTGTATTGTCTGATTGCTTTTTTTTAATCACTTCAGTTATAAACATCTTATATACCTTGGGTTATGGCCTGATCGTTGTAATGTGCCTAGTGCCAGATTGATTGGCTAGCACAGAATGAACGCCGTATATACAATTAAGATCCTTATCCCAAAGAACATATAGATGGAGAAATTAATGCCATTTTCTTTATCTAGAATATTTTATAAAAGGGCCGAAGTACAGCCTGAGTATTGCACTAAGACACAAAGAAAAATCAATTTATTACTAAATAGATGAGAAAATTCAGATAAAATCCTTTGCTCAGTGCGAGCCACCTAACAGCAAAAGTGGACAGGCTATTTAATGACTGCAGAATCCAACTGAAAATTCCACCCATGTTTACTTACATCGCTGCCTGCGAAATTTACAATACATTCAAACATCTGTTCAGTAACCTCTGTGTATGCTGATTGTGGAACACTGGGCTGGGCCAAGAGGAGCCTGAGTCCCAGGACACTTCTGGTCCTAAAGGAAAATGCCCTCTCCCAATAAAAGATTTGAGAGAACTGTGTGACTTTGGGTCAACAGGGCCAAGCCAAGTTGGTTGTCATTAATAAAGTGGGACTTGTTTTTTCCTTGTGATCTATCAGTCAGACTCCTTTCCTGGTCTCTTCATCCCCTCTCCCTCCCTCTTCTCTCTCCTGCTTTAAGGCCACTGGTAATGCTTTGCCCACAGCTTGCCATCCCTTGTCACCATGACACTTTTCTTTCCTTTTCTTTTCCTTTTGCTTCCCGGCAACTGGGGTAGGATAAATCTGGTTTTATACTATGTTCTAAACTCTGTAAGAAAAAATAAACATGTGGTAAGAAACATTTAGAATGTATTTTGATCATTGCCTGTGACTCTTCAGGTATATTCACGGGAATTCAAAAAGGACCCTCTGAAAAGCATTCCTTACAGACGGGCGGTGCTGGTGGTGTCCACTTCCATCAGGAATTTCAGTCTGTTATTAAATTGTGCTTTTCTGTTATTTCCTTTCTGCTTCAGTTTGGTTCTGACTCTGCCCTTGGAGTAAAAAAATCAGTTTATTATATATGAAAAGAAAAAATTGAAATGAAGCCATTTCAGAATCGACCGTTGCTCTTGTGACGTATGCATTTTGGATGTCTTGGAGTTTGATGTTGCAAGGGGGAGGCACGGTCTTGGGAAATGACTGCTGGTTTCACTGCTGCAGAACAGAGAAGGGTGCATTTAACATCCTGACAGTGATTCTGCAGGGGCCTCTGTCTGGGTAGTGATCAGGGGCTAGGGTGAGGAACCACAGAAACAAAACTAAGTCCAAATGTAGTTACAGCCTAGAAGAACATGCTAGGGGGAAGAGGGAGGGATTGTTTTAAAATTACCACCATTGATGTCCATAGTTGCATGTTTTAATGAAATGGTCAGGAAATCATTCCCACTAGGTGCTAATATTATCCGCTACACTAGCAGCTAGAGACTGAGAGGTTTACCAAATGAGGATATTAGAAACCATTTCCGAAGTGTCAGCTGTACCCTTTGTAGACCGGCTGGAACTTAGCAAGTACAGGCAATGGAGAGAAGGACCCCAGAGGCTCACATTTGTCAGCTCTGACAGGACCTTCCTCTGCCCTTAAAGCTAAGAGAAGATGCTCCACGTTTCTCATTTCCTGCTCGTATTTCCCCCAGCTATCCGTTTGTAGCTCAGAGGCTTATTGTTTTCCTGGAGCACATTTAATCCTGACATTTTCACTCCTCAGATTTAGAATTAGATTTTGTCTTTCTTTCAGATCCATTCAGGGCAGGCAGTGGAAAGTTGTCAGGAGTATTTAGCTAAGATTCATCAGCACCTTTGAAACTAGCGTCTCTGCAGTGGGTTATGGCAGCGTTAACACTGCCAGCCGGCCAGTCTCAGAACACCGTATAAAGTCTGCGCAAGCACCTGGTGCCATGGGTGCTGGGTGTGAGCACTGTGTGTAACGGGGGGGAAGGCAGCATCTTACACTGGCAAAGCTCGGGCAACTTTTACACTCTTTCGGGTTTTCGGCTGCTAAGAATTGGGGGATGAATTTTAGAGCATTTTCACCAAAGGCTTTATGAAAATAGATTGACTTACAGATAAGTGCTGTTTCTTTTAAATAACAGTGTTCTGTTCTCTAATAAAACAGTTGGCAAGACTATTACAATAACTGAGTTCTTGATTATAATTATTTTCAGCTGGGATCCTGGGGCTCTGGCACACCACTCATGGCTGACTCAAGTCCTAAAAATCATGTACCATTTTTCATTCTTAGAAACTTGGCTTTTGTGTTGACTACTTGGAATATACTTTTTCTTAGTACTTTCAAACATTATTTGGGAGCCAGTACAAACTTTCACATGCTGTTGTCTTAAGTGATACAAAGTGATTTCTAAGTTATATACAGTGGTTTCTCTGGGCTAATACAGTCACACAGCTAAACGAATACAATCAGGGAGAAGGGAGTGCTGTGAGTAAGAGGATCTCTGGGGAAGGCCAGTGAGAAGGCACCCTCTGAAAGGAGAAGCCTTGATGGTGGAGAACCTGGAAAGCTTACACTAGACCCTGAGAGTTGAGGTGACCACTGAGCTGTGATGCCTTGGGAGCCTCTTCCAAGCATGTTGCTGACATAAAGAAGAAATGGAATAGCTATAGAAACAAAGACTGATATGCCATGAAAAGTGGTCAGGTGTAGCCAAAATATCCATGTGAAACTGGAGGTTCTTCAAACGTTCTGCAGTGCCAAAGAAAGTCTGGCATGAAAACAGAACACTTTAGGACTTTGGTCTCCTGGTAAAGGTCGTACCTGCTTCATCTCAGATCTTTAGGAGACTGATACTGTTTCCCATTTATTTTACACTGGTTTTTCGTCCTTTGAACACTTAGTACCTTTGAGCTACCAGTTTTTATTAGTGCTTTACACCACCAGAGGACATACTTACAGATTCTTTTTACCCCAAAGTTAAAAGTTATAGTAGTTTTAAAGTGCATTATTAGTTTGGTGAGTGATTCACCACTTTTGGACTCTTGCAATTCTGTATGATTAAGGATTATAGTTTTAATGCAACATAAAAGATCTCAGGAAAAGAAAAAATGTAGTCAAACAGTTTATAACTGCCACTGGAAGGTAGAATTTTAAAGTATGTTTAACTTTACATTTAAAATATTTCCTGTGTGTCTATCTTGGACACCATATAAAATTAGTTTGTTAATTAATATTGTCCATACCTGTATGTGTTACATATTTCACATTATATCGCACCTTTTCCCCTTGTCACATGACAAATACTTCATCATGCCTTTAGAAAATATTTAAAAATATTATTGCAGCAGTTCTATTAAAAATTATATGGATTCACCATAACTGACTTAAGTATTCTTACAGTATTATTTGTAATTCAATTTTGAAAAGAAGAAAAACTTTTGTTTATAAATGTGATAGAGCTACTTTTCAGAACAAGTCATCAGCTTTCCCTTCTGTACCTGTAAAGTCTTACAGACAAAAAGAGCCTTCAGTGTGTTGATCTGGTCCACCTAACTTGCCACCAGAGTGGTGGGGCTACCATTTTTATAATACTTGTAGTCACCATGTTTGTTTTACTCTCTGAACACAGCTGTTGCCTCTCAGGACACATTCTCCCTGGTTTGTAGCTGGACACATAGCCCCAGCTAAACAAGCTCTGTCTCACCTATAGGCATGAGCCTAGACGGCATGGTGATGGCAGTGCCATCCATGAGAACTGACATAGGGATTTTGCTTTGAGACGTCTCTTAAAGGCAAGTGAGGATCCTTGTTCTGTTCCTGCTGCTTCCTCACAGATGAGCTAGTTCTTAGGGCTTTGTTGGCATGCTGGGACAGTGAGTGGGGAAGGCTTGAGTCCCTGATGACCTCAGGGAACTGCCACTTTCCCTCAGGAATGCCACCCTACCATATTATAAGCCCACTTGAATTTTTCTGTTCTTTGCAGCCAAAGTTAATCCCCACAAAGTTGCCAAAACCCTTGAGAATCCATCAACATCAGCACACGAGATTTCTTGGCAGAAGTAGAGTAGAAAGGGAAATTAAAAAGTGGTTTTTATTAGTAAACAACCACAAATTCTACAAGTGCTTAATTTATCATAAAATGTGAATCTTTTACTTAGGTATTCAAATTTTAGACTTCCCAGTGATCTAGCATTTCATGGGGAAAAAAAAATCAGGAAATAAAATACAGTATTAGAGCATAAAAGTTATTCAAATACTGCCATTTATTTAGAACAGGCCTCCCTGCTGACTGGGGAAACAGCTAAAGTGCCTTCTGTGAGAGATTGGATGAAGTAGACAGTGCCCTTAGCTGTCAGGAAGTCTTATACTGCCTAGAGCAGATGCGGTGATTCCGTAGCCCGCGTCAGTGACCCTGATGTCCTTTAACGTGTTTCCTTTTCTCTGAGATTTCATGACTTTCTCATATCATATAATTCACTTTATCTGCAAGTTTATTATTATTTATTTTTGTTTTTTAATTGTCCTGGTAAGAGGTAGCTGGAGAGATGGCTCAGCAGTTAAGAGCACTGGCTGCTCTTGCAGAAGACCTGGGTTTGATCCCCAACACCCACATGGCAGCTTAAAAACCATCCATAACTCCATTTCCAAGGAATTTGATACCCTCTTATGACCTCTAGGGCACTGTATGACACAGGTGTACTTACATATGTGTAGGCGATACACTCATACACATAAAAATAATAAAATATTTAATTTTTTTCCTGGTGATGTAAGGTATCTTTGTGTATTCACTGTGATATACCACATACCTACAGTAGTGACTGGCATAGCCACTGAAATTATCACAGAATATGTCACTTGCTCAAGATTCTGTAGCTGGTAACTTCAAATCTCATGAATTTTGGTGTCTACAGTCTAACTCAAAAAAAAAAAAAACTCTGAACTTGGCATGGTGGCTCACACCTTTAGTCCTCGCACTTGGGAGGCAGAGGCGGGTGGATCTCTCTGAGACTGAGGCCAACCTGGTCTCGATAGTAAGTTCCAGGCCAGCTGGGGCTACAGGGAGACTCTGTCTGAAAAACAAACAAACAAACAAACAAAAATCCCAAAAGATTGTACAGATGCACACACACACACGGTAAAGTGCCTAAAATACTTGAGGACCTCTGTCCAATCTCCAGTATTGAAAAAAAGCTGTATTCTAAATTTTTACCACCGATTATTTCCCAAACTATTTTTTTTCTGCTGACAAAACATTATACTGAACTAGTTATTAAATGATTTTTAAATACAGATATATGTATATATTAGAGAAAAACTGGACAGAAAGAACAGAGAATTCCCGCATATTCCTCCCTACAACTGAGTTCCCCCATTATTGGAATTTTGTGTCATTAGTATAGTACTTTTGTTACAATTGATGAATCAATTTTAAAATGCTGTTACTAACTAAATTCCTTATGTATGTTAGAGCTTACTTTCATTTTGTACATTCTATGAGCTTTTGAAGATCATTAATAAGGTGCACTGTTGTGCCAAAGAGTAGCCTAGCTGCCCAAAGCTGCTACAAAACCTCTGTGTGCAGCTGTCTGTGTGGACATAACTCTTCAATGCAGTTTGGACGAGTACCAAGGAACATAGGTGCTGGGTCGTGTAGTGTGTTCTCTGAGTGTGTCCTTCCCATGGGGTTACTTTGAGAAGCAACACTGACAAGCAGTTGACCTTGGTGCAAGGCATGCATAGTGCTGAAAGTTTCCTTTCTCAGGTTCTGCTCTTTTAGAGTGTCCTACCACTGTGTATACATGACTTGAGAGAAGTGCATGAAGTATGCAAGCATTGTATTACACAGGCTTAAAGCAGTTATCATGTTGTCAGAACTTGATAATATTTGTAACACATGCTCTGTGTTTATATTGTTCATGTCATGCTAACTAAAAGGTAGCTTACACAATTCAATAATCTTTGCTGAATCTCAGCAAAATAAGACTGTGTCATAAAACACCTTCAGAAAGTGTTTGCACATGCCACAGATAAGGCTCTGGTGTTTGCCACACTCTAGCTTGCTGTCATTTCATTTTCTCCTTTTATTATGAATTGGAGAAGTTAAACACTATATTCCAGGCTTGAACTTTGCTGTATTTAGCAAGCATGTGGTCTATACTGTCCTTGTGGCATTTAGAAAACGTTTAAAGAGAACACCAACCTCATGTGCTTGTCATTTCGTGGTATACAACTAAGAGTGAGCAAGCAGTGTAGTTAGTGTGTTGTCGAACTGTGCTCTGCTGACAGCTGTTGAGAGATTCGACTGCAGCCTGGCAGTGTGGAAGGTCTCCCGTGGACCTACTCTTCGTCCAGCCCAGCTCTGCTTTCTGGGCACCAATGGCTAAACTCAGCCACACTCCAGCTTTCTGGTACTGACACAGCTATTGATATGCATTCTTGATGTGTTTTGCATATAGGTTGTCAGAGATTTGCGCATACTGATTTCCTCTTTTCTTTATATAAAAGTCTCCTGGTTGTATTAGCGATTTCTCATTTTTCTATTTTTTTTTAAATCTGCTCCCTCCCCATCAAAACTGCCACTGTATTATTCACAAAGCCTTGACAACTCATGGTCCTTACTGATTCCTTTGTATTCCAGATAAGAGGACAGAGTAAGCAAACACAGAGATATGGAGTGTGAACCAGTGAAGCAATATTGGAGCACAGATCAGTTTTGCTATATTATATCCGAGGCAATAGATGAGACCCTTACTGTGTAGAATGGGAATTGGCTAGTATTCAGAAATTCTAATGGACCTATGTTGTAAAAGAAATATGCATGGGGGAACGGCTTCTTTGAAACTTATTTTGGGGAAACTGGAAACAATTCAGCATAATATTTGTATTTTGTGTAGCCTTGTCAGTAAAGAAGGATACTAAGAAATAAATCTAGAAAGGTAATTTAAGACCAGGTTGGCAGTTGTCTTGATCTTGGTAAGAAGCCGTTACTTTATTATATTTTATTATAATCGATAGGAAATCATCATATGTGTTTAAAATGCAAAACATGTAAGACTGAATTTTCAACCTGTTTTCTAACTTTTGGGGGGCCTTTGCTATAAAACACATAGGCATTGCAAAAGTACTTCAAGTTCAAAAACATTCACCATTCCTTTTTTTTATTATTTCTCATTTGCCTTCCCCATCTTAGTTTGGGGCTTCATAGTCTACAGCTTTCAATCACATTGAGGTTTAAAAAAAGGAAAGAAAAGAAACAGACTCTCTCTGTGCATCCCAGGCGGGCCTCCAACTTGGGTTCCTGTGACCTCGGCTCTTTAGTATTGTTGCGGTTACAGGCATGTGCCACCATATCCGCAAGCCAGGTGCTGGTGTCATCTTAACTTTCCCCTGAGAGGATAGTGTATTCCAATGACTCCTCCTGTGAGTGGTGTCCTAATTCATCCTCTGTTTTCTGTTGTTAGCTTTAATCATTCAATCAGTTTAGTGTTATTAGAACACATTAATTGTCCTTCACTGTACAGAGTTGAGGAAAATTGTCTTTATTACCTTAGCACCTGGAGTACTGAAATACTGTTAAATCTTTTTATAAACTTAAAATTGTGCATATTCAACATACCTTTGACAGATACTGGAATAGTATGAGTTCATTAGAAATTCACAAGATGGGCACAGTATAGCACTGGTATCTTTCCCCAGTCCCTAGGGTTTCTTGGTGTTTTTTTCTCTGTTGTTTCAGTTAGGATTAGGTTTGGACATACTGCAATCTATCATCCAATCTTATTGGCTTATACAATGACAAAGATTATTTCTCATGTCATATAAGTCTGGAATCTGAAATGATGGCTCCATTGTATCATGAAGGATGTGGAGATTTTCTTTCTGTGCTACCACAGTAGTGCAGGCTTCTATTTTCTGGATTATTCTCTGGTATAAAAAATGGCTGCTGAACTCCAGCTATCCCATCAATAAAATCATCCCCCACCCAAAGGATAAAAGGTAAGCAGGTATAAAGTTGTTCTCTAAGTCATCTATTATTAAGTAGTCTTTGTGAATTCCTGTGCACTATTTTGACCTCACAGACAAGAACAGAGTCATGAGGCACTGCTTTCTGACGGAAGACTGAGATAATGAGGTTTAAGTTCAGACAGTATGCTCAGCTATAAATTGAGGTTCAGTAATTAAAGAGAAAAAGAGAAAATGATGCTCCTGTAGACAACTAGAGAAAGGAATAGACAAAACCTCCCACTTTCTCTTGGGTGAAATATAGTCATTATTTGTACTATTGAGTTTCTCTTCTTTCAGTTCCTGATGCTTTGTGGCTGCCATTCTAGAAAGCATCTTTATTAAAATAAAGAGCAAAACTATCTTTTAGGTTTTACTTTCTCCTCCCAGACTTGCCAGGTCCCAAGGAGTAGCAGATACTTAGATCCTGAGCAGTATTCACAGGAAGACAGGGACAGGCAGAGCAACTAAATCAGATGAGAAAGTGCTCTTCGTTGAATTCCTCACTCAACACAGGAAGGATTGCAGGTGTTGTTGACTTCAGCAGCCGACCTCAGTATGTAAGGTTGCCTCTCCCATGTGCTGCATCAGTCAACATGGGAGTTGGCCTCAAGTGACGTAGAACTGAGCCTCGGGCTCCTGAAGGTTCTGCTGCTGTAGGGCTGCAGTCTGTCCAGGAATCTGTCAGTTGATAAAATAACTGTAGTTCTGATGTTCAGCCTTAGTTGAGGTCATGACCCTCATGAAGTTCCAGTATTTGATTACACATTTTCCAGGAATAACAGCCTCTGTACTCCTGGAGATTGAAGCGATTGTCCTAACAGTCTGGCTCAGCACATGGGATTGCATCAGAAGAATGCATACATGGGAAGAGCAGAGGTTTTTCAGAGAGATGGGGAGGAGTAGCCATTTCTGTCTTCTGTTATCACGGTGCATTGTGATTGGCGTCATCCGAGGAAGACTGTCAGTGACTTCCATTCCAATACTTTTTTTTTTTCTTTTAACTTTCTTGTGTCTTTACATCCTCAATTTCATAAAACCTCTTATGATAATCATCATGGCTATTTTATAGAGCAGAAAATAGAAATAAGGAAATCACTATTTTTCAGGCTGACAAGATGTCAAAATGTGAAGTGGTTAAGGTGTTCATTTAAAAAAAAGATGACGAGGTTTTTTCAGGTTTATGTTTTTCCCTTTTATTCTACTTGCTAGTGAATGCCAGCCTTGTGCAAAACCTAATTCCAGTCTCTACCACCACCTAGGTCTCCTAGCCCTCACCTAAATGTTCTTTCCAGGAGCAATAATGAAAATAGCAAGGACTACATCTAAGAGTACAACTTCATGGTCACAGAATGGCATGCAAACTTGGGAAGTTTTTGCTAATCAACAGCAAAACTTGGGGCTGGGAGGATGGTGAGCATGTGGTAAGGTGCTTGCTTTACAAGGTTGAGGAACTGAGTTTGGATCCCCAACACTCACATTAAAAAACCCAGCCCGGTGGTGCAGGACTGTAATACTAACCCTAGGGAGGCAGAGAGAGAAGGATCCCTGGGGCTTACTGGAGAGCAGCCTGCTGGGATTGGTACGTTCCAAGTTCAGTGAGAGATCCTGTCTCCAAAACCTAAGATGAAGAGGGATAGAGAAGCCACCCAACCTCTGACAGCTACATATATGCGCACACATGAATGAATGAACGAATGAATGAATGCCAAAAATTCCATTCATTTTCCCCCTTTTCATGCCTCTTCCTCTGTCTTTCTGATTTGTTTTGTTTACAACTTCTATTCTTTACTTGTTTGGTTGCTGTGATAAACTATCTTGGCCAAAGCAACCGATAAAAGGGTTTATTTTGACTTACGGTTTCAGGGTACAGTCCTTCTTGACAGGGCAGGCATGGCGACAGGAGCTTGAGGCAGCTGGTCGCACCGTATTCCTACTCGGGAAGCAGAGGAGATGAATGCCAGTGTCTGCTCCCTCTCTCCCTTTTGTTTTGTTAAAGTGTAGTACTACAGCCCATGGAACGGTGCTGCCTACATCGAGGCGGGTCTTCCCACCTCAGTTAACCTGAGCTAGGTAATTCCTCACAGCCATGCCCAGTTGCCTGTGTCCTAGACCATGCTAGAGCCTATCAATATTAGCCATCACACATACAAAGGTAGAAACCAGAAACTAATGCTATTAGTACTGAAAACTGAAAGTTGTCATGGCAGTGAGTTCCTCACAAAGCCTTCCTGCCCGTACCAGTCGTGAGACCTCTCATGCCCACCTTCACGTTTCACCTTCCTTTGTTTGTTTTCTTCAGCTCTTATGTATAACCTCTGAGGGGTTGCTTATTTCTCTTCTGCCGTCTGTCTTCTTCACTGGAACATCAGTTGTTATATTATTCATTCCTCTATCATCTGCACCTGGAACCCTGCATGGGACAGAGCAGGTGCCGGAGGAGGAAGTTTTATTGAGTACATGCTTGAGAAATACTTTAGAAACTTAATAATCCCAGTATTCAGTTTGATTATTTTTATACTGTTTGTTAAAGTACTGCAACTTAAACAGATATCATCACACCAAGAAAACCCAGGGTGCAGCTGGCCTGCTTACTCCAAGTTGTTAGTATTGGCACTTCTCACAGCTGCCAGATTCCCCTATATTTAGTTTTTTTATTTCTTCCTGTTTAGACTAACTGTAATTTTCCTCTCCTTGGGTGTCCTTTGTGTTTTTCCAAGGACAAAGCTACAGTGAATCCCACTATAAAACAGATTGGTGTTACAGTAAGTAGATTCATTTCTGTCTTAGATTAAGTTTTGTTCACTGGAACAATGCCTCCGCATATGTAATCCTGTTACTATACTGTGCTGTTGGGTAAAAATTGAATGTTATTTCTGTCTGTAGCCAATAGTTGTGTGTTCTATAATATGAGGCTAAACTGGTCACTTCTTGCTTAGTTTGCACTAAAAAATGTGTATTTTACTACATATTTTACTCCTAAGTAACATTAGGCAGTATAGAGTTATCCATATAGAGTTTAAAATACTTGTATGGCATCAGAAAACTCAATTAAAATGTTTTAGAAACTATAATTGAAAACCTAAATAGCATTGTCACTTCACTCAGTGATGCATCTCTGAAACAGTAACTGTGTGTTGGCCTGATAGTAGTTTCCTAGATAATGCTTCTCAGTGATAACAGAATAATGTATCTTCTCAGCTCAGTTGCTAAAGTTGTTTACACTGAAGCCAGTAAAATGTCAGTGCCTCGTGGCCAATTCTCTTTTAAAGGCTCTTTCATGTATGTACCAAGCCATGCATGGCCCTTTGAGTATAGACTGAAGCCATGAAGTCATTTGTGTACTTTAGCCTAGTATCTGATGACTCCAGCTTGGTTCAATTTCATGGACTCTTTAAGCATTGCCAGTTTTTACTATAACAATAGCCTTATTTCTCACTTGTCTGAACAAGGAAGTTCAATAATTGAAAGTGTGTGTGCTTGAAGAGTCAGTTATCTGACAAGTAATAAGTTCAACCCCTTGAGAGATGACAAGAAAGCAAATATAGGAGGGTTCATATCCTGGATATCTGTGAACTCAGAATCCATTGGGTGTAAACAAATCAATGAAGCATTCAAAAATCACAATAGGAAAGACTCTACCTGCATAGATATAGGTCAGTCGGTGAGATAGTCTGACTAGTTGACCCTCTGGTTTTTGCTTCCTGGTAAATACAGTGATAACTGTGGAATCACATTTTTAATATCATGCCAACCTTATTAACCACCCATCCATTCTGTCTCATTGATTTTAATGCCTCTCTGTTCATTGAAAGGGAAGCTTTAACTTCCATAGTCAAACCTCTCCTGTACTCTCAGTTCAGCCCCCTGATGTCAGAGCAGCCCCAGCTGTATTAATCTATCCTACCCATAGCTTGCAGTTCTTCCCTGTAAATACTGATTGTGCATTTTGGGACAGTTGGAAGCTGTGAAAGAGGAAGATACACTTGATTAAAATCCAAAGTTGATGATCAAAACTTAACTACTTGGAGATCAATCCTTTGTAATTAACAACTCAGAGGATAATTTCTCTAGACTAATTAGGATATAAATAAAATATAAGGAAATAACATTCATTTAATGGGTATAGTTTGATCAGTTGTCTTATTAGTACTGAGTACTGATAAAACAAATTGTGGTTGCTTGATGAATTTTATTATATGAGAGTGACTGTAAGGAAAAGGAAGGTAATTATTTTCCTAAATTACAATATCAAACTTTCACCATGGCTTAATTTAATTTTAAAAAAATTTTAATATCAAGCACAATATAGACACATTGAAGAACAATTACCCACTTTCTGAGTTCTTCTCATAAAAGTAGACCAAATGAGCTTTTTATTGTCATGATAGTTAATAATGCTCTATTGCGTTTGGTAAGGGTGACAACTTTGCTAGACATTAAAAAACTCTACATTGCAGGAGATAAACAAGGTCCCCACAAAAAGAGCAGAGAGCTCTTCCTAGATGTAGGTTTGCTTTCATGGGGTCTGAGGTGGCAGCATGGCCAGAGTGTGGCAAAACAGATTTCTCTTTCAGAAGAAAAGAGGAGGTAGCAAAGAAAGCAGTGGACTGCAGAGCTGGCTAAGGTCCTTGAAGTTAGTAGAGCCAACTCCTCACTTTCCACATGAGCAGTCAGATGGGAAAATTGACTTACAGCGTCTTCAGC
Organism: Eospalax fontanierii; assembly: GCA_035773235.1. NCBI lineage: Eukaryota > Metazoa > Chordata > Mammalia > Rodentia > Spalacidae > Eospalax > Eospalax fontanierii. The sequence goes on along the minus strand of CM069530.1, from coordinate 62,737,564 downwards.
TGGCTGAGGACAAGTGAGGTCTGAGAGCAGGATTCCTGAACCTTTTCTGATTCTCTGTTCCATACCGTGTACTCGTTCTGTTGTTGAAGAGATGGGAACATAAGAATTGCCCATCTCTATACTTTGAGATGTCTCTGCTTTCATCATATAAATTAATACTTTAATCATTAGTTGTCTGGATTTTGTGTTTCTCTACAGCATTTTCAAACTTCAAAAAGTTTCAAAAACTTTTTTAAATGTTCACTCATTTAAAATACACGTCTTCCATGGTCATTATGGCCATATCTAGGAAGACTTGGCAATTTCCTGTAGGATATGGCTTTAGGAAATACAGAGCTCTTTGTTCTTTTTAACTTTAATTAATTTCTAATTTTATGTGTATGAGTATATTGCCTGCATGTATACAAGTCACCATGTGTGTGCAGTGCCCACAGAAGCCAGAAGAGAGCATCGGCCCCCTGGAACAGGAATTACTTATGGTTGTTAGCTGCATGGGGCTGCTGGGAGCTGAACTTGGGTCTTTTGTAAGAGCAACGAGTGCTCTCAAACTGCTGAACTCTCTCTCCAGCCCCCAAACTGTTTATTCTTAATATTGAATTCCTGACTCATCTGATGTGAATTGTTATTTGTAGGTTTTCAGATATGATACCCAGACATGGTACAAGGCAACATTTAAAAAGCAAGTAAAATATCATGTCCAAGAAAAGTCAAGCTTAATGCTTTATTTTTTTTAATTTTCATTTATTATTTATTATTTTATGTGTGTGAGTGTGTTGCCTGCATGTATGTAAGTGCATCTGTGTCATGCAGTACCCAAGGAGGTCAGAAGAGGGCATTGAATTACCCTGGAACTGGAGCTAAGAAAGATTGTTAGCTGCCATGTGGGTGCTGAGAATCAAGTCCCAGTCCTACAACAGCAGCCAGTGTTCTTAACACTGAGCCATCTCCCCAAACTCCCTATAAATACTCTGAATTTTAAGAAAGAAAAACAGCTTTTCACTCCTTTATGAAGTGTTTTAAGGAGGTGGTTTTTAAATAGATAACTTAGCTCAAGATAAATTTATGTTTAAAAAAATGATAACCTATGAAAAATCCTGATGGTCACTTAATCTTAACAGTCTCAAAGACAAACTCTCATTCTCTCCTACAGCTAAACACCATTTAATTATACCATCTATGGTGACAACAACAGAGCCTTTCCCCACTCAATTGGTTTGACTCTGTAGATGGCTGGGGGAGGGCATGAAGCTGACTGTTAGATACTATTTATGGGGCTTTGCACTTGGTGAATGGAGTTTATTTGAATGACTGAAGGATCACATTTGTTGAGACTGAGGATTCTTGCAGATGAGTACATCTGTTGCCACTTGTGCCTTGCATGGTCAGGTGAAGACTGAGCTACAACAGTAATGTAGCAAAGAAACCTAGCAGCTCGGTGCCTGAAGAACAAAGATGTCATTCTGCCACAGGTGAAAGCCCCACTATGAATGATGTAGGACACTTCTGTGTCAGAGACTTAAGTCCGTGGGACAATTGCTCTCGAACTTGCAAATTCAGAACATCACACAGTGGTACAGGATTCTGAAAAGTTTTTATTTATATGATTGGCACTAACTACTGCTCTATCTACTGGCATTCGTTTATTGGAAATTAAAGCTGAAGGAGTTTTTTACTTTCTTTAAATTTTTTAGAATATCTTTAAAATTTATAACAGTCAATGTTTTACATATACATGACATTTGAAGAAAAAGAACTATTTTCTAAAACAAGTGGAGGATTTTGTAGTGTTCTTTAGTACGGGCCAACTGGTTTCTTCTGTTTCTGCAATCAGTTGTTATATGTTGTTTTAGTTGAAGTATATGAAGAAATCTGAACTCACAAGATGCATAGTTTAGGAAAGTAGAAATGTCTTGATGTGCCTATCCAAGGACCTTAAGTAGAGTTTCCTCTCTTCATGAGAAGTGTTTGTTTGATTAGAAAATACTGTGCAGTAGTCTCACACATAACTGGTTGAGAGAAGCTTGAATTTGGGCCCTGTTACTTGGGTCTTTTCTTGTTATAACATTTGTGGGCTTTCCCATGAGCATCTCACATAGCAAGCTAGAAGCTACACTTGTGTCTGACTTCAAGAAGGGGTTCTGACTGTTTGTTTACTTTTCACCTGCCTCCTTCTACTAACCCAGAGGGCTGTCACTTAGGAGTGGTGGCTCATATGTTGTTGCTTTCTCTGTACTTAAAAGTCTCTTTTATAGCTGAGAATTAGGAAATCAATACCAGGGAACTTGGAACCACAAGGAAACACATGGAAGAGGCACTTTTTAAACATTGAAAGTAATTTATGTACTGTAAACATTTCAAAAAAGTTAAGAGTTCAGTGGAGGGAAAGACCATCAAAGAGTGGTAGAAAGCCAACACAGTAAGCCCTGAAACATTGAACAAGAGGCACAAGAGTTGCTAAGGGATACCAGACCAGAGGCATTGGTAGTTACAACACAGAGGTAAGGGATGGTTAGAAGGTATAGCAAGGCACAGGGCCTGGAGAGACCAGTAGACATTTGGAAGAGTGGACTTTCTTGCATGGTCACATAGAGAGCTGTGTTAGTCAAGGTTCTCTAGAGGAACAGAACTGACAGAATGAGTATATATCTTTACTTATATTTATTATATGTTACATATAAAGGATGTATTGGTCAGCTTACTTCAAAATTGTAACATCAGTGGAATCACAACTGAGCAGCTGAGAACCTAGTAGGTGCTAGGTCCTTGAGGGTGAATGGGAGCCTCAGCAGTCAGAGTAGTCCCACGGTGACTGTCTCATACAGGAGAGGCTGCAACCCTTGGAGTTGTTCAGTCCGCAGGACTGGGTCCCTCAGCAGTGTCTCAATCTGGTGTCAACAACCTAGAGGGTTCCCGAAGAGCCTTTGGTCCTGTCAGTGATAGACACCTGGAAGCCCTGGCTCCATGGTCAGCAAAGGAAGCAGCAGCAGAACAAATCAGTTTGGCAGCAGGAGGGAAAGCCAAACAAGTCAAGGTGAATGGTCTTCCTTCGGCCGCGCCCTGTCTTCTCTGGGCTGCCACATTTCTGGTAAACCTTCCCTTATCAAGTAAGACAATCAGAACGATTCTTCCCATGAAGTTCTCTACCCAGGTGATTCTAATTTGATGTAAGTTGCTTTATAAACAGCTGTACTGGATGACTGTAGTGTCAACTTGACACACTTGGGTTGAGGGAACATCAATTGGGGAATTTCCTCCATTGGACTAACCCCTGGCCATGTCTGGGGTTTTTCTTGATTGTTGAGTTCTGCAGGGGCTGGGCCATTCCTGTCTATTGTGTATAAGAAAACAGACTGAGCATTGGCCAGGGGAGCAAGCTAGTAAGTAGTGTTCCTCCATAACTTGTGCTCCAGCTCCTGCCTGCAGGTTCCTGCCCTTAGCTCCTACCTTGGTCTCCTTGATGATCTGTGTGACCTGGGATGTAAATGAAATAAGCCCTTTTCTCCCCAAGTTGGTATGGCTCAGAGTGTTTTGTCTCAGCGATTGAAGGCAAACTAGGACACCAACCATCACAATAGCCAAGCCAGCAGGAGTCTAGAATCACAAGAGCTGTTTCTCCTGCTCAATCAGAAATGAGGAGGAGATGGTAGACTTTTTCTCTTCTGAGAATGAAGCATGGGAAGGGATGATTGACATAATGTTGGGTCTGTGACTCCTTCCTTGGAACACAAGGAAAGAGATTTTTTTCTTTCCTTCGGAGGTTCCTCTCCTCTGCCTACTATCTTCTGTCTATCTTTCTGCCTCCAACCATATGACACCCCCCAGTAGAACCTTCTCTCCCATTCTCCCTCCAGGACTGGACTTGGTGTCCTCTCATGAACTACTTCCTTACATCTTGTCCCCATTCCTGCTATAGTCTGTAAAGTACTTGTTTTGGTGGCCAGAAGATCACAAGATCCCTGAGAATAGAGAGCTTGTCTGTGGGGTCTTCATGCCTGGCAGGGTGACTGACTCATGTTGATGACTTCATACCACTCAATAAACATTTGAAAGACTATAAATGCAGAGAGTGCTATAATAACACAAGAAACATGAAGGCCAAGGTGATGGTTTAAAAATAAGGAAGAGGTTGGTTGGGAATCATAGATTGGGCACTAGAATGGATATAAGGCTTTCTGTTATATTATTTGCACATATTATTTTCCCTTTCTACTTTAAATTGAGAATTTAGGATTAAATTATTAAGAATATGCTAATACTTAAAATATCATTATCAATACATTAAAACTTCAAAAGCAATTCTTTCCTATGCTAGTTTTATGTTTAAGACTAGTTATAATCATTGAAGAATTTGAGGGTGGCAGTATATTATTAATATTACTGATGCTGTTTTTAAATATTGAGAAAGTATCTTTTATAGTTAAAACTTCATGCACTGGGCTTCTGTGCTACTTAAAGAAAACCTGTTTGCTTCAGAACTTATATAGAGATGGTAGTTTGTATAAAACAGGAAAAAAAAAAAACTCACAAAATAATCCAGAGATAACCACTAAATAGCTTTTGGTCAGTCTTCTGTGTGTGTGTGTGTGGTTCTACAGTCAGAGATTCAACCAACTATGAATTTTTAAAAAGACAGAAAAAATTGCATGTATCCTGAACATCCTTTTCTCCTGTCATTCATTATTCCTCAAGCAATATAACAATTATTCATCATGCTTACATTATATTAGGTATTATTAGTAACTTAGCAAGAATTTAAATTATGTGGGAGACACGTCAGTTATAAGCAATTAGTACCTCAGTTTATATAAGGATCTTGAAATTTACAGATGGCAGTACCTACAAGGGGTCTTGGAACCATTCTCTTCTGGATACTGAACAACGATTGAATGAACACATGATATATTCTATATTTAAAACATAAATTATGTTGTATACTCTTCTTGTGATCTGATTTTTATCTAAAATAGGACTCTGAGGTTATTCGTCATTGGCCCACCTGATGTTAGCACATCTGGGAAACCATTCCATGCATTCTTGAGAGTGTCTCACCAGATACTCAATCTGTGTCACTTCTCTGCTCCTTTCTCCAGAGCTGTGAAGATCAGTCAGACACAGGAAGATACAACCTAGAAATATAGAGGAATTGACAGTGCATCAGCCAGTGGGGCATAGAGGGGACCGCAAACGCCCAGGGATCCCTGTCTTCGTTTGGGACTGTCAGCAGATGCTTGTGAAGAACTGCAGAGGCTTCCTGGTAGCATTCAGATACTGCTGCTGCCCACAGCAATAATCTGCTCTCTTCTGTAAATCATATTAGATCTCCTCCCTCATCCATCTTACTTTGTCCAACATAGTCTACATCCAACCTTTCTTCTCCAAATCTGCTTCTAAAGAATGCCAAGCGCTGAAAATTTCAACCTCACATTATTGAATAATTGGATTTATTTCAACCTTTCATTATTAGAAAATAGGAGTAGTAAGTATGCCAGATGCCTTTACAAATAGGTCCAGTGTTTTTTTATAATAAATTCTGGATTAAGGACATGTATATTTTAAAGACTCGATATATGTTACCAAATTTAAAAGGCTGTTCTAGTTTGCAGAGTGTTCTTTTCTCTTTGCACTAATGACCCTTGATTATGAACCTTTCTTAGTATTTTCCAGCGACTGCAGTGAAATATTTTCTGTCTAGTTTTAATCTGTGAATTTTAGTACTGGATTAAGGACATGTATATTTTAAAAGCCTCGATACATGTTACCAAATTTAAAAGGCTGTTCTAATTTGCAGAGTGCTCTTTTCCTTTTGCACTAATGACCCTTGATTATGAACCTTTCTTAGTATTTTCCAGAGACTGCAGTGAAATATTTTCTGTCTAGTTTTAATCTGTAAATTTTAGTATTAAAACATATGTTGGCGACATATTTTTTAGCATGGAGGGATGGCCCAGTGGTTAAGAGCACAGCCTGCTCTTGCAGAGGACCTGGGTCTCATCACCCAGGTGGCAGCTAACAACTATTTGTAACTTCAGTTCTTCTGACCTCCGCAAGCATTGCATGACTCAGGTGCATTTACATACCTGCAGGGTTATACACGTAAAATTTTTAAAATTTGTAAATGAAATAACGAAAGTGATTTGACATGCTTCAAGTTTGTCAGGTTCTTGGTAATCACGGTCAGCGTGCTCCCATGACTGTTTGGCATGTTGGAGCCCTTAAGTTAAACAGAGAGAAAAAAAGTTGAGTTTTATTGGCTGAAAGGTCTATGAAATGCCGTTCGTATTTCCTTGCCTTTGCTTCTATGGTAAAACCTTCATAATGGTGCTGTGACCTCAGGTCCCACCTCTAAGGACCTTCTTCTATTTATGTATGCTTGGCAGAGCTGCAAATTACTTTCAAAATTGATTGCAAAATGTGCTGAAGACACATGCAAGACCAGGTCTAAAAGACCCGCATCCTTCTTAAAGCCTAATCAATATGAAAGGCTGTTACCTTTATATGATGCCAGAGGGTCAAGTCCAAATTACATCTTTACATCACGAGAGTTTCCAGAGCTAACGCGGATGCCACGGGCCTCCAGGGAGAGATTTCCATTCAGCTTTGTAGATTTATAGTCATGTATCTCCAGGCCCAGAAAAGGAAGAAAAGATGCCTTGTGGGTTCTGTCAAGGCTTCCAGGCTGCTCACTACTGAAGAGCATATTTTATTTGCATATTTTTAAATCAGAAAAAATGAAGTATTTATTTTATATTATAAAATTCTAAATTATTGTCTTGATATGATTAATAATGAAATATACAGCTGTTTCCTAAGAGAATTTTAAATGTTTATGTAATGTAGATGTTAAGCATTTGTTTAAAAAAAATACAGTTTAAAAGAGAAATAAGTAGAGATTTGGAAAGGCAGTCACAGTTGACATGACTGAGCTTTAAGGCTGTCAATTCTCCAAAGCCAAGGTGAAATGTCACAGAGGGGTAACTTCATTCTCTTGTTTCAAGAGGAAACATGCTATTTTTTCACAGGAAAAAAAAAAAGCAAATTTTGGACAAAATTTGAAAGAAAAAATATCAAGTGGGCCTTATACATTGAACTCAGCATGAACAAATGATGATTTGCCTAGTAGAAGGTCACTGAAGACATAGAAACATGTTTACGTTTGTTTCTGACATTGGTCCTTTTTATAACCAAAAGGTATAAAGTTTAAATATAACTCACTGACATGTTTTCAGGGTAGTTGGAATAAAAGCAGTTCCCTACAAAGATTTGCAATATTTTTACAAAATTATTAATATATATTAATCTAGGGAAGTACCTTTCTGGAATAATCCAAAGATTCCTATGTGTAGGACTTATGCTATGTAGAGAACAGTATGTTTCTTAGACTGTCTTCCTTTGGCTTTTGTGAAAACCCAAGAGGGAGTTTTGATGGATATAGTAAAAAGCGAAATTTTGTCTCTAAGATGCTAACTTCGGGTAAAGATGAACACCCTTTCACATCTTTGATAAGGCAACACCTATAATATTTTGTGTAACTCATGTTCTCTTGTTAAAGTATGTGTGTCTGTATGTGTATATGTGTTTATGTTTTCATTTAATCACTGAACCCTTGCCTGCTTAACTGAATATCCCTTTCTCTTCAACATCTATTTTCTCATTAGCCTAACCTGGCAGAATTATTTCAAAAATAAAGGGATTCAGACTTTATCTGTTTTTATGAGTTCTGTTCATGATGGAATATCAGTAGTACAAATGATAAAAAGAAACCTGATAAAGTAAATTTACTAGCAAGGAGACTTCTTTACTCTTTAAAGAGAAAACAAAAGAGAAATTGTGTTCCCATCTTCTGTATGGTCTATATGCAAATAAAAGGCTACAGGGTGATCCCAGCAGGGTCCTGGCCTTCCTCCTTCTGCTGGGATTGAGTTTGCTGAGGGTGAAAGGAGCCACAGACTCCTCTCCTGGGACTCTGTTAATTGATGAATGTGCTTGCTACTGAGTTGGTATCTGTAAGCAGATGTGCATAATATAATGAAAAACCCCTTTGCACATTGTGGTTTAGATTGAAAGTCTTAGAGGTAATTTTTCATACACTATAATGGAACCTTAGTCTTATTCAGATTATTTTAAGTCAATCTAAAATGAAAACATTTGCTTTGTAATTTAGTAGTTGGTCAACACATTTCAGTTGTCTTATGATGCTGTGTCATCTCAGACTGCTGTAACAAAATACCCATGACTGGCCTAAATGTATTCCTCGCCCTTCCGGATACTGGAGCTCCACAGGAAGGTCTAACAGGCATCAGTGGCTGGTGAGGCCCACTTCTGATATGCAGAGGGCTGCTTTCATACTGAAGTTTTCACATTGCCTCTTTTCTAAGCATGCATCTAGAGAGAGAACACAAAATCTAGACTCTGTCTCCGAATAGAGTTATGTTGGAGGTTAAAACTTCAACATATAAATTCAGGTGGAAAATGCAAACCAGTCCATGATAGATTTTTAAAACGTTGATATAATTGCTACTGACCCACAGAAAAATTTAGGAAACAAGCCAGAAGTGTCTCACTGGTGAATGATAGCATAGGGGTTTTCTATAGCTTTATCTAGATTGGGGGGGCGGGCGGTCCTTTCTAATTTTAAAAGCATTCAGTGTTATTAGGTAATAACCAGTTACCTAAAAATGTTTTGAAATCATGTCCAAATGCCTAGTGTTTTTCTTTCATTGCCCATTCTTTGTATACCCAGAGCACCCAGGGAAAGGACAGTACAAGACCCTGGTTGGCTGGAGTTCCTTACCAGCTAGGTAGCTCTCAGTTTGTTATTCTGCCTCTCTGCCGCGTCTTCAGTGAGACTTTGATGCATGCATTAAAGTGCAAATCAAGCTGTTGTTGCAGTAGCTTAGATATGATAGATATGATATTTATTGATCTTATACAGACAGTCCAAAAGTTAGCAGACAAGGACTGATAGGGAACCCCTGACACCAGCCTCAATAGAAACTTCCATCTCGAAGCCAAAGGCACCACCCAGTTTTCGTTCTCTCTCTCCAAGTGGCAGTGGAGGGTTGTAGAAAGCTCATTCACAGTCCCTGTTAGGAGCAACATCCCAAAGTGACTCGCATGCATTCTGCTCACAACCTTCTGCCAGAGATTAGATATATGGCCATATTAAGCAGGGAGATTGAGTGGAAACGTTGCCTCTAGCTGTTAGTTTACTGGTAGTAGTTCCCCGCTGCAAATGGTTATTGTGAAGATGAGAACTAATTCAGTAATTCATTCATCTACACTGAATTGTAAAATAACGTGAGTTGTTTAGAATCAGCCTTTTTATATCCCCTAGCACCTTACTACTGACAAAGTATGACGGATGATCGAATGGCACCAGCATCACTTGGGAGCCTTAGAAGTGCAGAATTTCACCTCCTAGTTCAGACCTTCTGAATCACAACTTGTACTTCAGCAATTTGACACGCTCTGAACTGCTATGTTCTTTGTAAACCTTTCAGGCTAAGTACCTGCTGGTCTTGTTACTTGATCACTGACAAGTTGTATATGAATTAAATTAGATAATGTGTATAAATGACTTGAAGTCTGTATACTGCTTTATAACATTATTTACATGTACCAGTGTGAGGAGAAAAGCTGTAAGTCCTGAGTTACCAGAACAGCAAAATTTGAGAATCACTGAATTTTTTAACCTTGATAAATCCTTTGGTATAATTTCTGGGAAATGTGCTTGAATGGTCACACTGAGATGAAGTGATTTTATTGTTTAGAAAGATGCTAAATCCACACTGCCAAGCTGAGGATTTTCAGAAGTTTGTTGTTGTTGCTCTTTGTTAATCACCATCACTCTTTTTAAGTATCTTAAGTATTTCAGATTCAGATTTTTATGGTCGTAGTTTTTGCTGTCTTTAATTTGTGTGATGGACAGTACAGAATTTGAAAATGAATGTGGAAATGATTCTGAAAAAGATAGCTAGAGAAATTGGAAAGTTTTTTTTCTTAATTAAACTTGTTTGGTGGCAGTTTTGAACATAAGTATAATTAATGCGTTTCAGTTACTCTCACCTCTGCCCTCTGTTGACTTTTTCCCATCCATCAGCCCCTCTCCCAAGATCCCTTTCCCGTGTTCATATCTTTTTGTTTTGTTTTGTTACCCACTGAGTTTAACCAGGGCTGTCTGAATGACCATGGGTTTAGAACTTTCCAGTAGAACCTGATGGGCTCACCAGTGGGGTTACATACCTAAATAAAATGACCCCTTCTCCCCCAGAATCCATCAGGAGCCCCTCTCCTATCCGTGACTGACTGTTGACAGCTCCAGTGTTGTATAGAGCCAGTGCAGGCAACCCCAGCTGCTGTGGGTTCATGATTGCAATGGGTGTGTCATGCCCAGAAGACAGCATTGTATAGACCTTCTCCATGTCTTCTGGCTCTTACGTTCCTTCTGCCTTTCTTCTGTGATGGTTCCTGAGCCTTAGAGAGAATGGTATGAATGTTCTGTTTAATACTGAGCATGCCACTCTGCCTTGTTCTCAGCACCTTGAACAGCCATAACTCTGCATTCATTGTCATTCATTATAAAGAAAAGCTTCTCTGACTGAGGTTGTGAGTAGCATTTGTCCATGGGTATAAATGTAGATGTTTATAAGACAGTTTGATGTCATATCAGTTTAACTAAACAACAGTATGAGGTTCCTCCCTGGGGCCTTTGACCTTCCCAGCCATGATGAACTCTCTCTTGTGGAGCAGTCAGAGAGCTGTTTTTTGCCCACACAATAGTTGCGTCACATTGCAACAATGAGCACGTCTTACCTGGTAGATTGTTGCTAAAGTTTTCTTATAAGGTCACAATTGGGTAAGACCCTTGACGGGCAGCTTACAGCACTTTTCGGCATTAAGAAGCTAGCCAGCAGAGAGGAAGCTTCCAGCACAGCTCTGGCTTTATTTTTCTGTATCTTGTGTGTAACCAAGGTGTACGGTATCTTCAACAGTAGTATCTTCTCATCATCTAATTCTGGTGGGTAATTAAGAGAGATGGCAAGAGCCTATATTATTTGGAGGACCTCTGGAGCCTCCTCTGCCAACCACTTATAAAGTGATATCTCACACCTGGTAATGGGATTTATTTTGTTTAATAACTCATGGCTTCTAGGAACACTATTCAAATTTTATCAGTGGAGAGACTGATTAAAGGAATTAGTAAACAACTTCAAATAATTTAAATTAAAACAGTTATATATGATACCACTATCCACCCACAGATTGAATATTCCTTTTCCAGAATAAGGAGTACAGAATTATTCCAGATTTCAGCTGTCTGGAATTTGATAATGTTTGCCTATATTGTAAGTTTTTAAGGTTTTGGATTTGGGGGCAATTCTGATTTGAATTAGTAGATTGCAGAGGCTAAACTTGTATGGCAAAAAGGAGAATTTGTCCTTGCCATGGACTTTTGTTTCTCAGTTATAAATTGGGAAAGACATTTGATCTACCTCTCTCATAATGTTTGGGGGTACAACATGAGAATTTAGAAAAATGTACTGTGCTGTTAATCACATGTTGTTAAAGAGGGGTGTAAGTGAACATGTATGTACTGTGTTGTTAAAATCTCATGTTGTTAGAAAAGGGTGTAAGTAAACATGTATGTACTATGCTGTTGATATCTCACATTGTTAGGGATATAAGCGAAGATGTACTGTTTGCAAAAGATTAGATTATTAAAATGTTTGATAAACATGCTGCTAGCTGAGCTGGGGGCTCTGGTGGCTCTGTCAAATTTACGGTGCCTAGATCTTCACCCTAGTTTCAGGTGGCAGGAGCCCAGTGCAAAACAGACAGTCATTCAGTGCACCAGGCAGTCAGACAGCAGGCCAGCAGAAGATGCCGGTCTAGAAGATGAGCATCTGATACATTGCTGAGCCAAGAAGCTCACATAGGAAGTGAAGCTCTGGTGTTGTATTTTTCTGGGTCGCAGACAGTCATGCCTGTATTCTGCCTGTGACAGGAAAGGGTGGCCACAGTGGGAGAACGATATCTTCAGGGGCAAGCATGCCTGTGATGATGGTTGGGGCTCATGATGGTTGTACTCAGAGACGCATTAGTAGGCTTCTTATAGGCCTCATAGTTAATTCCATATTCCTTTTCATTTGCATTCAGGACTTGCTGGTCTGTCAGTTTGAGCACTGGTCCTGGAGGTAGGGTAAACATGTGCATATGACATAATTTTCCCCCTGGAATTTTCAGTTCAATTGTGGAGCCAACTTTATCAGAGCAAAAAGTAGCATTTGTACTGTACTTTAAAATAGATTTTATACTGTGCCCACACTTTAAAAATATGCATATGTATGTATATTCAAAAATAAACCCATATTTATATCTGTGTTATATAGAGAAAAAGACCAAAAATATGCTATATTTAAAATGTTAAGGATGATGAGAATTTAAATTATTTTTATTTTTGTTCTTCTATATTTTCTAGATCTTCTTCAATGAACATGTACTGTCTATCTGATATAAAAATGTGATATTATACTTAGCTTTTGAAGAGGCCACATTGTTTTTATTATGTCCTGTCTCATTTGATCCTCATTTTCACCCCTTGATGTCAGTAGTCAGCATCAATGTCGTGCTTATATAAGAGAAATGGAGGAAACAAAGAGGCACACCTTGGACCCTCAGGAAGCCAGGGGCAGCAAGATACTGATACGGACAGTATTGGATGAGTAGGAAGTGGAAAATAAGGAACAGGGATCAAAAGAAAAGAGTGAATAATGCTTTCATGAAGGGGAAATACAGAGGCTTGTAGATGCTGGTTAAGTTAGTACATGAGATGACCTTTTCTGTTACTCTGACTCCTCCTTCTGAGGTCTGGTTTAGTTTTATCAAACCCAGAGACAGGATGTAGTGACTACATCTCAGTAGGAAATCAGTCTGTGTTAGGTTTGCTGTTTTGGCACTACTGAACTATTTGATCTGGAAACTTTTTTCAGACTCAGGGCCTGCCTTTACCTAATGAAAAAATAAGACAAATATTAGTAGCTCTTATAAAGAGTAAATGAGTTAATAAGCACCATTAAAAGTATATCTGACATAGAGAGGCCTCAGCAAGCATTAACCACCTGAAGCTATCTCTATATTTGTGGTACAGGAGTGATGATGCAGGGAGATGAATCAAAAGAAAGAAAGATACAAGACACACACACATATAAAGCTTACAGAGCTGTGTACTACAGAATTGATGGTTATTGATGGATTAGGGATACAAAAGAATGATAAAATTAATGGAAAGTTTTAGAAAGTTTATTCTAATATTACTGAACCCTTCAATTCTCTGTTAGAACCCAAGTGAATCTATCTGTGTTTATTACTAGAATCTGTGTGTTTAGATTTTCTAGTTAGATATTTTTAATGATTGTCATCAATTTAAGAATGAATTGTCAGAGAAACCTGAACCACAGGTTGGGAGATAGTGTGTACTGTGAGAGTTCATTTGCGCCATCGTCTTCAAGTGAGGCATACCTGTAGGTCAATGACCCCTAGTGTCTATCAGCATTGATGTGTGTGATGATTTGCATCTGGTAATGAAGTCACTCCCATTGAGGTTGGTTACATTTCAGGAATATATTTGAGTGGCCAGAAAAGTATAAAAACTCCAGGTGAAAGAAACTTCATTTTATAAAGGTATGGTGGGACACCAGTTGTTTTAATATATTTACTATGTTATATTTAATATATTCCTAGTTGTTTTAAGTCCTTATCTTCTCACATAGGTAAATTACTGAAATCTCAAGAGCTCATCTCCAAAGCTCTTATCCCTTTAACAATATAAAGCATGTAAAGTCCATGTCTTTGTTATTTTTTCCAGACCCCTTGGTTGTGGAATACAAGGCATTGCTGGTATAACTACCCCTACCAGGTAAGGAGGCCTGACAGACATGGGGGACTCTCCTTACGTCAGCTTCATGGTTCCAGGCAAGCTGCAGCAGCCACTTACTTTTGGGTCCTGTACCTGCTGATGAATGCTAGCCATAACCTAGTGAGGACAATGCTTTGTGAGTTCTGAATGAAGTTTAGAACCAAAGTCTAATTGCTTTTGAGATGGAGTCAACTTGGAAAGTTCTTTGTTGGAAAACAGGCTGTGGTCACTTCAACAGGTGGCTGATTCTTGTTTCTCCTTGCAAAAGGAAGTCTGCAGACCTAGTGACAGTATAGGCTTGCTTCCACAGCAAGTGGAAACACTCTGGTGTGGGACTGGAGCAGGCACGCTGAGTTCTGTTCACTTTGTAGCTTAGAAGTAGCTTCTAAATACATAAATCAAGCGTCATTTCCCTCGGCACAGAAAAATAGGCTTGTACTATTACAGATGGATAGATTGTTTCTCTAACTAAAAAAGAAGGGAAGAAAAAAGGATCTTTAAAGATGAGATTTTGCCGGGCACAGTGGTGCATGCCTTTATTTCTAGAGGCAGAGGCAGGCGGATCTCTGTGAGTTCAAGGCCAGCCTGGTCTACATATAGTAAATTCCAGGTCAGCTGAGGCTATAGGAAGACTCTGTCTCAAAAAGCCGCCCCCCCAAACGTGAGATTAAATCATGCCCCTGGAAAGGGAGTATTTTAGAGCCCTACTGACTGATGGACCTCTGCATCTTTTCATGAATCCTGTAACATTAGCATGTGTCCTTGTCATCCCCAGACTACAAATTCCTAGCTAGGAAATTTCTAGCTTAGTCAGGATATATCATGTAGGGGGAGCAAATGCAACCAGGTATTATAATAAGAACCTTGGATTTTTGAGTTTGGGTTGCATTTTGTGTTCACAAGACTAATGGGGAACAGCATGCTTCAGGTCTTTTCTGTTACTCACAGAATTATTATAGGGTAGGGACTCACACCAAATATTCCTTGGGCAAGTTCAAGACTAAGGACGCCTGGAAATAGAATTCCAATTTGCATTTGAATCCCTTTCAAGTAATTTATTCAGGTTAGAAAAGAATGTAAATAAGCAACGTGACGGAGCGAGAGACTGCTGTGGGGATATCTGATAGACTAGGCAAGGCAGAAACCAGTTCAGGCTCAGCTGCTGTGTTACTGTCTGTAATACTTGGAGCACTGTCATTGAAGGCTTTTCTTGTGTCCTGTAGTGGTATACTGAACAGCACAATCCAACATATCTAAATTCCTATTTATAAAAGGACATCAAAGGCTTTCAGAAACTTTAACTGGCATCCTGGCATGGCAGCTGCTGCATTGCCCCATGTTTAAGACGTAAATCCTGCAATGTGAAAGACATTGTGACAAATCCATGTAAAATGTCTCACCTGATCTTGTTCTTAACTATAATGTAGTTCAGGATAACTTTCACATTCATGACTATAGCTGAGAAACTGCTTACTTCAGAGATGAATTCATAGAACTGTGGCCCAAAATGTAGCTCTGGGCTACTTCATAGGCAGCACCATAGATTTATCATGAAAGTCTGAGGGGACTTGGAGCTAAGGTTATATTTAAAAGTAGAAAATATCATTAGGATACAAAGAAAGATGCCATATGTGGGGATCCAGATCAAGAATTATCTTCTACTGAGAAGACATCATTTCCTAATACTGAATAACTCAGTGCAGTGCTCCCAAAATCCAAGGTGAATTCCGGATCTCTTGTGGAAACAGTGTTATCTTTAACAAGTGTCATTTGCTTACAAGAACTTAGTGACTTTCCTTGTGGGTGTGGAGCATGAGTACTTAAACATCATGTATACAACTATAGTGCTTTGTATATAATCATGTGTATGTAAGTACATACAGCAGACTACAGCTCAGAGTCAATCTACAGCCTTCAGTGCAGTTTGAAAGCCTACTGCAGTGGTCGGGGCCCCACTAGCTATGAGATCTGGATATGACCTCTTAACCTGAATTAACTGACAACAATTTCCTGTCCACTGTATAATCTAGATGTAGAATGAGAGTACTAATTTCGTAGGATTTTTATGTGAAACTCGAAGCAGTGGCCATGTGAATGTGCTTCATTAACTGCAGAGTAATTCATGAATGTGGTAATTACTCCATTGCTCTCATATGAACTCTGCAGTTTCTAGATGTGATCTAGCGTGCCCTTCTAACCCCTGAGGCATTTTCACAGATGATGATGCCAGGAGTAAGAGAATCTCATTAACACTGAGATTTGACCTTCACTCAAAGGTTAAAAGCAGGGCCCTTTCTTCTTAGACCTTATTGATGACAACATCTGCCTAAAAACCATTCTTCCTTGCTAATGCCTTTCAGTCTTAAAAGGCCATTTCAGTGGGAAATATATTTTCTTCAAGGTACCACAAAGCATTGATGCTTGTCTTAGTTTTCTCAGGCCACTGTAATGGAATTCTGTAAGAGGAGATCGTGTCCCATTCACAGGAGCCCCAACTCTCATGATCTGATTATTCCCCAATAGTCCTTCTCCCAAATTCCTTCACTTGGGATATTAGGCTTCAACATGTGAGTTTGGAGGAACACCAACATTTAGTCTATACTTTAAGTTCCTTGTCACTTAAAGTTTAGAATTGCCAGTCTAATATCCTGTCCTGTAATGTACCCTGTTACAGAAATGTGAGAGGACAAGTTATTTTCCTTGATGCCTGTGCTTAGTAAGTAGGTGTCATCTTCTTGTGTAGTCATCCATTATGCTGTGACTGGCGTCTTGTGCATAGAATTGTAGTTTCATTTAAAGTACAGATTTACCTTCTGGATATCAGTATGAACACATTTGAAGAGTTTTGGAGGTTTTTCATTCATTCTAGTCAACTAAGGCACTTCATTACAGCTCAGTAAAAAGTTAAAAACAACTTTTAGAAGTACTTTTAGAAAAACTTTTGTTTTTACGGATTTTTGTATAAAATAAATTTTCCTGAGTTTACTATCTGTCTGAGCCTCTGAGGCAGGTACAACAGACATTCCCTTCTCCCCATTTTATAAGCAAAGTAACTTATTACCAAGCTGTGGAGTTGGGTCTCCATCTCAGGTTTCCTTGCTGGGCATTTACCTAGCCAGGTACCTCTTCACAGTCTTTCTTTCCCTCTGATCTTTAAATAAGTGTTTGTGAATCATTCTTTTTGAATATTGCGATATATTGAACATTTCCTAAAAATATAACTTTCTGATTAATGCAGAGTTTGAAATTGCCTCATTCTTTGACCAATATGAAACTCATCTCTGCCTCCTCCCTTCCTTACTTTGATCTGTCACAGCAGTTGTCCTGAAGGAGAGAGAGAGAGAGAGAGAGAGAGAGTGTGTGTGTGTGTGTCTGTTCAAATTTCTTCCAGATTGCCTAAGGAATTTTGTATTCTACTCATGTGAAAGAACCATAAATGCTATTGTTAAACTGAATAATGAATAGGATCCCAAATTTTCATGCTGGTTAATGCTTTCTTGGGTTTGAGATAAAATGAAAATAATGCTGTCCAGCTGTGGTCTAGAGGCCTCCTCTTGAGCTCCATTATCTACAAAGAAAGTAGGACAGGAATTCATGTGTACAGCATAAGACTGTCTTACTGTTCAGTGAGTTGAGATGTTTGGGATGCAATTTGGGTTTCCCATTAACTATTAATGTTTTTTTCTTTCATCTTCAGCCACTCACAACTGACCTTCACTACTATTACATACTGGAGCTGTCGTTTTATTGGTCTTTAATGTTTTCCCAGTTCACGGATATCAAAAGGAAGGTAAGAGTTGTAATGTCATATAGGGCTTGCTTTTATGACCCTTGCCATGTGGTGCAGTCTCAGCGGCACTCGCCGCTGTGCTGGCAGCTCTGGGTTAGCACTGCTTCCTGCATCATTCCAGATGTTCTGCTTCTTTGTGCTGTTTTAAATTCTGTTTGTATTTCCTCCATTCTGCCCCAAACCCAATGTTCTTTTCTTTATCCAAAAATATAGCAAAAGGCCAAACATGGCAGCACAGCTGTAAGATAGAAGCTGGGAGATCACAAGTTAAAGGTCAACCTCAGTGAAAGGGCGATCTCACTATTAGTGAGATTGAGGCCACCCTGGGCTACAGAAAACCCTATTTGAAACACCCAAACACACACACACACATGCACGCACGCACATATGTATGTGTGTATTTATACATATATAAACTAATCCTGATAGCAATAATTTTCTGACTCCCAAATCCTTATGTTCTCCAAATTAAATAAAAAGAAAAAATTTAATTTGTACCTAGAGAGGGGGGCGGAGAAAGAGAGATGTCTCAGTGTTTCAGTCCTGCAGAATGAATTCTCCAATTAAAGGATTATCTAATGCCAGTTGCAGCTCAGAAATGCAGCATTATGTACCACGCTCTTGTTTTCAGCCTTCCCCTCCAGGAAGCTGATTTTACTGAGAGACTGCCCCATGAGCTCTCATTTCCTTCTTGCCAGCCTGTGCAGGATGCCGGTCTGTTCCTTGCTTACTTTCTCTGTGATGCCATTTTCTCAAGATTCCCATACTTTCTACCAGTTCTTTAACACCCTCTTACGGGCTTGTATATAAACACCTCACGCACTACCTATTTGGGTGATTCAAGCCCTGTTCTCCACGTGTACCTGACACACACGTAAGTGCCAGCTGTAAGTATTTTCTCACCATTGTTTAAAAACATCAACTTGTTCTGTACATCTTTGTTTTTGATAAGACCTTGTCTGGGGTTAGACTATACTCATTTCCTGCTTGTCATTGAACAAGAACTAGTCCCAAAGTAACCTTTTCCTTTGAAGCTCTGTTTCACTCTCTCAAGATTTTGACTGCTTTTTTTTTATTTAGTTTACAATACTATTCTTACTATATTATATTTTCAAAGTGTGATAACCTGAGGGTTGAAGAGATGGCTTAGCAGTTAGGAGCACTTGCCGCTTTTGAGAGGACTAGAGCTCAGTTCCCAACACTCAGTTTGGGCAGCTTACAACTTTCCTTAACTCCAGCTCTGAAGGATCTGATGCTCTCTTTTGGCTTCAGGCATCCATCCAGAAGTACACATACATCCACAGAGACACACATGCATATAAATAAAAAGTTTTAAAAACAGATCTTTAAAACGTGGTAACATACCTTTCCCTTTTCTCTAGACATGTAGGATTAAGATCAACATCTTAGTTCATTCAGCCTGCTATGACAAGATACCACAGACTGGGTGACTTATAACATAACAGAAATCTATTCTTCACAGTTCTTGAAGGTGAGAAGCCCAAAATTAAGGTGCCTGAAGAGTTCGTGTCTGGCCAAAGCCCACTCTCTCCCAAATGGTGCCATCTCAATGCGCCCTTGGATAGTGAGAAGAACCAGGTGCCTATGCAGGGTCTCTTTTATGAAGGCACTGGTTCCCTCGGGGAGGGATCCTCCCAAAGTGCCCTGCTTCCTAATACTACTACTTTGGGGTTTAGAATTTCAGCATGAACTGGAGTAGAAGGCATAAATATTCAGTCATAGCAAGCACAGTATGTTCATCTTTGCTCTCTTGAGATTATCAATGGGCCTAGCTGCATGAGGGGTCAATATGTTTAGGGCAAATGAACAAGTGGATTCAATTCCCTTGTAAACAGGGCTATACACAGTGATGGAGTACAGTGTGGTAATTAACATTCTTGGTTAGAACAATGATCTGCTAAATTGTAAAGTGGGATCTAAATGGCAGCCAAACTGCATTTAGGAGTCTTTGGGCTGGGACCTAAGTTCCTTTTGCTAGGTAGGACCCTTCCTCCTTCAAACAGCAGTCGTGTGCGTGGCTAACAAGAAAACGCCAAAATTATCTGATCTGACTTTTATGCCTACAAGGCCCTAATATGGTATATACCCTCTAATCATCCAAAGTGGGTGGCCACTGTCAAGACCAGCTTAGGTATAGTGGGTGACTCATTGACACCCTCAATTTGTGACTCCCTTACTCATTGTACCAAGCACTTCAGTCACCATCTAGAAACGTTTAAAGATTCTTCAGTGATGATATGCCAGCTGGATCCCTCAGTCATGTGTAGAATCTTCTTTATTTGTACAGTTAGAACTTGGAGATTATTTATCTTCACTCAGCCAGGTACCATACTAAGCTTCTTTTGTTTTTTTGTTTTGTTTTGTTTTGTTTTTTTCAGTAGCCCATTTGTCCTCATATATTTTTATAAGACAGATATAGAACTTTCTTCCTTTTTCTGTCAACTTGAGAAAATGCATATGGGTTGATGTAACTCTCTCAAGGCCATGCAGATTAGAACCCGACTTTGCCAAGCATTCTTTTGATTGGGCACATACATAACTCTTGCCCTGACCAGGATGCCCTTTATGTTAAAGAAAGTAAGGCTCTTCAAACTCTTGTAACACTCAGCCATTTTACTGGTTCCTCTTTTGCCTAATGAGATTTAGGAGTGGCATCTACAGTCAACAAGATAAATTAAAGGAGAAGTAGCTGTCTTTTGCCTCTAGAAGCCCAGTCTTAGACATCACTATTCTAAAAGTGCCCAAGCCCCTCCATTTGCTTGAACTTTTTCGTTGTGTACGTAACTTGTCTTTTCTGTGCAGGTAGCTCAGGAACTCTCCATTGCTGTAAACTAATGAGCATTTTCTTAATAGTTTTCTCAGATTACTTTCAAGGGTTCAAATATATTTAGCATCAGTGTAGAAAGTGCTTAGGAAAAGAATAATTTGACATTGAGGTCTGTGAATTTGATCCTAGGCCTGTAAATATTGTCAGTGTGTAGGAATTAATTACAGGTGTTTTTCCAAGTTATTTAGATGCTTGGCACCTCTCCTTTCTTTTGGTCGGAGTAGGTTTGTATATTCCTGGCACAGCTGGCTGATTCTGGTTTCTACACAATATGGGCATTTGGACACTGCCAGGCCTGTTTATTAGTTGGCACAAGTGTTGGTACAGAAATTCTTTCCTCTGCCTCTGTCTCTCATTAGAGCAGTGTAGCTCTTGTCTGCCCCTGCACCTCTTGTTGACTGGCCCTGTGGGTCCTCAACACCTCTGTCCTCATTACACCCCCATCCGGAGGACCCGCTGTACTAGCCATCAGTGGTGATTTATGGTATGATCTAGCTGCCAGATGCACGCTCCACCTTCTATGTGGAAACACTAACTCAGCTGTCTGGAAACATCCTGCCTCTTAATTGCGAGACAGAGATGTTGAAGACCCCTGTGGGCAATGTAGCATTGAAAACACCTTCTGAAAGCTGACATTGTACATGATATCCTTAAGAGAGATTATCAAAACTCTCTGACTTCTCTATTAAATGACAGTGAGCCCGAATGGTCATTTTCAGACAAAGGATGTATAAACACTGAATATGAACTCATGCTGCAAACTCAACATCTTAAGTGCAGTTTAGAAATCATTTTCTTTTCCTTTTTAAAAAAAGGAAAAAGTTTGTTATTTGTTTGCTTTAAGACATGGAAAGTTTCATTGTGTAGCCCAAACTTTGAACAGTCTTCCTGTCTTGCCCGCTGACTGCTAAGATTAT
The DNA here is from genome assembly GCA_035773235.1 of Eospalax fontanierii. Taxonomy (NCBI): domain Eukaryota; kingdom Metazoa; phylum Chordata; class Mammalia; order Rodentia; family Spalacidae; genus Eospalax; species Eospalax fontanierii. The sequence continues at coordinate 62,716,094 of CM069530.1, read as the reverse complement.
AGGCATGAGCCACCATGCTCAGATTTAGAAATCAGTTTTTTCTTGAGACAGGGTCTCACTGTGTAGTGATGACTGGCCTAAAACCCACTATGTTTTAGACTAGGCTGGCCTTGGACTCACAGAAATCTACCTGCCTCTGCCCCTGGCATGCTAGGATTAATGGCATGTACCACCACCATGTCTGGCTTAGAAATTAGTTTTTTGACCAAGTGGTTTTATGAATTTTGGAAAGCCAAAATGGTCTTGATATTTACAAACTCTTCTTTCTTCGCCATTAAAAAAGATTCTCCATTTCCACCAATAATCTGGAGTTTAAAAACGAGGGGAGAACCTTTCACCTTTGTGAGTGTTGAGGAAAGATATTATTAATCTTACTAGAGGGAAGGGACTGGCCAAGATATAATGGACTTGCAGTTCAACTGTTACATGCTACAAAAACAATGTAAACTTTTTTGAAAACTTTTTTCTCTTTTCTCAGTGCTTACTGTCTGTTCTCTGGCACCTGTTCACAGTGAGCATTTCTCCTGCACATCCATTCTTTCCAAGGCAAGCTAATAAATATTCTTTTCAGTTCAGAACAGCTTGCTTATGTCTAAACCATGTGTCCCTTTTTAACGAAGCTGCTGTTTGGCTCAAAGGCCCGGGCCCTAAGCCAGTGGGCCCCGCTCGTGTTCCTTCGTGCATCCTTGGCAGAGCTCCAGGGCCTGGTTGGTGGGATCAACTTGTTGTTCTCTTGTTCTGAGCGTTAATACTACATCTTGTCAAAGAAAGATTCCTGACAGAAGTTTAGTGGTGAAATTTGGCAAAAAACTTGTTGACTGTCTTGTTTTACTCTCTCATAGCTTTTACAGAGAGTAATTAGCATCTAGGGCTATGAAGCATTTGTTCCCTTAAAGGGTCTCCCTAGGATCTAGATCTTTCTTTTAGGGAGAAGGAAAAGGCATGCCTTAATTTTCTTTTGAGGACATAATTTGTCATAGATTGAATTGAAGTAATGCGCCTAAAACTACATAACACTGTGTTTAACAAAAACTTAGAATAATTCCTGGCATTTAATGACCAAAGTTTGGCAGAATTTAAGCCTAGAACTAAAAAGTCATTTAAAAAAATGTAGTCAATTAAAATTAACTAAATAATTATACAGTGGAACTAACTTACAGTTACTAGTCCTATCGTTTTTCAAATAAGAACATTAAAGGGCAGCTATAATTAATTCATAAGGAGAAAGACATTTTTAATGTAATAGGAAAAGACATCTCACAATAAGGGAAGTTGTTTAAAGTCATCATTATGAGGAAGTTATTTTTTTCTCAGTTTGCCCTAGACTAGAGAATACATTGTTAATAGCAATATAACTTAGAATTACTCTAGAATCCCATAACCACTCCACACCATTCCTCATATGACCTTGAACAAGTTATTTTACCTTTCTGTGCCTTGGTTTCTTAAGCAAAGAAAGGAATCTGTGACCTACCTCATGGGAATGTTGCAAACATAAATAAGTAGCACATGGCACCTCAGAAATCCTTAGTACACGTTAGCTATTGCTGCAGCCACCTAATGTTACGAGCTCCATACCCTCAGGCATGCCTAGAAGTATGCTTCACACACATATCCACACATAGTTGAGGCTAATAGACTATGAACATAGTTGAGTTGATTTGTGTGACTCCAGACTTGAGTATTTAATTGAAGGTGAGACCTTCAGGAGAGGTTTCACTTTCCCCTCGTGATAGTGCTCCGTGCAGTTTGAGATGGGTCTGCTTCCTCAGCCTGGGTCCCTCACTGACTCAGGCAAGCAGACTCCTTCCACTCCACCTACCATTGGAAGCGTGTTGTTAGTAAGAAACAGGTCATTGTTCTAAACCACCGAGAATTTGAGGGCTTTGTTTTTCCCCCTTTAACCTAGTTTATGCTGATGGGAGCAGCTATTAGGAATGTGGTGAATTATGTCCATGTTAGGAATGATTTATGAAAATCAGCCAGTCTGAAGGTATGATCTACAAATCCTTGGCATTCATTGAGACCTTTTCAGGAGTTCTGCAGGGGCAAAACTGTTTTCATAATAGCACTAATATCCCGTTTACCTTTCTCACTGTGCAGAAATTTGCAAAGGTAACAGTGGGCAGAGCTGCGGCATGGCACCAGGCTGCACCTGTGCTCCCTCATCTCCACTGTGCACGATTGCTAGAAGGAAGAAGGCAAGCTGCACTGAGAATGCTGTGGTTGGGGAAGCAAAAGTGTCCATTTTACTAAAGCTCTGTTCTTAACATACTTTGAATTTTTTGTGCGGTGAAAGGGAAACTAGACCGGAAGACTGGCTACATTGGAGGGCCAGTGGTGTCTCAGGAAAACTAACATGTAGTTAGTTCTTTGCATTATGATGAAACTGACTGCTTTTTCCCCCATAGGATCTCATTTTAAATCAAAAGAATGACTTGTGTAGTCATTAGGCATTTCCATGAAGATGCACATGTTTAGCTAGTCCAGTTATTTGAAGTAACTGACACTTTTTTAATGATAAAACTTAAAGTTTCAAGCAAAAATTGGATGGTTAGAAAATCTGTGTCCACTGGAAAAACTTGATGGCATCTCAGAACTTAGACTTATTTGTAATAGTACATCAGTATGAAAATTCCAGAATGAAAGCCACTACTTTGTGTGCTAGGTTTTAAAATTATTAAAAATATTAAATAAACAGATCTGGTTTTAAAATATTTTATAGCAAAACTATATCAACTTGGTAATTAGTATTTTCTAGCTGTCTAGTGCATGATCTTAAAGTGATACATGAACAAAACATACATTCAGTGTAAAAGACAGTTCATGTAGATGGCTCTCAGGATTATTGATCTGACTCTAGATTTCACACAGACACCTCGAAGAATATCAAACTTGATAAATCTTAGGTACTGTATCAAAGAATGTCCATCCATAACTACCCTAAAAGACTTTTAAGAGCCTCGCTCTTTTTAACTATGTATTTGTGTGGTACTGGATTTTGGTCAATTCAACCAAAACATCTCACAGAAGATTAGATGTATATGCAATTGTGAGAATCCATCTCTTATGGATTAAGCCAGACACCAAAGAAACTTGCCATAATGTGAAAGAGTGCCATTTTTCCCATCAGTCATTTTTGCTGTTATTTTACAAGATGGAGTTATCCTTTATGAAAGTATATGTTGACATGTAATAGAATTTAATATTTAAAATTAATAAGTGGATCTTTAGGTTTTTTTTCTTGGTTTTAACCTCAAATGCAATGAACACTGATAGAGCACTGATAGAGCCCACATAGACAAGAACTCTTTGGTGTCCTTTGTTACCAGAGTTATTAGGGTCAGGGTCAGTGTCTGTGCCCTAATGAGCCAGCCAAACTTGGCCTCCTGTCCTCACAAAGCCAATTAAAGAGAGGATTAATAGTGAAAAGCAGGAACCTGGGGAGGTGGCTCTGCTGGTAAAGTGCTTGCTGCACAAACAAGAGGACCTGAGTTTGAATCCCCGGAATCCAAGTAAAAGCTGGGTGTGGCAGTATTCATCTTCAATCTCGAACAGGGGAATGGGGTGAAGACAAGCAAATCCAGGAGCTTAGGAACTTTTTGATTATCCAGTCTAGTCTAACAGTGAGCACCTGGTTCAGTGAGAGACCCTATTTTAAAATATAAGGTGGAGAAACAATTGAGGAAGACACCTGACAGCAACCTGGGGCCTCCACATGTACCCACAGGAGCAAGCAAGTTCTCCCTCCCTTCCTCCTTCCCTCCCTCCCTCCCTCCCTCTCTCCCTCTCTCCCTCTCTCACACACACAGTGGGAAGCATAAAAGGAGATTTATTCAATGTGGTCACACTGGGACAAGAGACAGATCTCTATGGCCAGTGCTACGTCTTCCTCCCCAACCCCCAGTTCCATCTCCAGGGTCCTCGCACAGATCTAGATTTAAGTAGAAGGCCAAAAGTATACAGAGCTAAGCAGTTCTGGTCAAGCTACAGTCCATACATCACTGACCCATCATTGTCTTGACTCCATTTTCTCCTGCAAGGTGGTCTGAAAAATTGTCAGAATTATGTGAAATCTCCTCCCAGGAGGCAAGTTCCTCCCCTGGCTGACATTTCTGGGGACCATTGATTCAACTCTCCCTGTCTTATGATAGCCAAAGGAAGACACAAGTGCCCCTTCAGAATATCTTCATTTCTTCCAGACTGGTTGCATCCTTAGTGGCTTTTTTCAGGATATAAAGGAGTCCTGAGTCCCTGGTATATGAGAATTACTGTTCTAGGTTTATTGTCTTTCCTCAGGATAAGACTTCCAGGTGATACCTCGGATTGTATCAGCTGGTCCTCTCTTTTCTTGAAAAGTTTACACCTAACAACATCTAACCACACTCAGATGGGTGGAAAATGACGTAGAACTGTCACTAATCTCAATGCTGCTTCTTCTGACAGTTTGCTACTCACCAAATCTTTCACAGGCATGTAATAACCTGAGGTTTCTTCTAGGAATGTAGCCCTGACGCAAGCCTCCATCCCATTTCTACCTCTCTTCTGGTCTTCTGCAATCCTTGCACAAGAACACATCAACCTATTGCTGCGTTCAGGCTCATGGGAAAACAATTTGGCATGATAGTCTACAAAAGAAATGGGTTCTATGAGGCAGATTTGTCAAATTTGGGGTTTTTCTGCCAATTCAACCTCCATGTACCTTCCGAAAGATGAAGTTTATGAACGTCTTTAGATCTCTCAGACAGATAGATGACTGGCCTCCTGACAGCCCTGAGGTTGCCACATACTCATCTATGTACTACTTTCATGATACAACAGGGTAACAGGAGCTTATGAACTGCAGTGGGTCTCGGCATTGTTATATTACAAAGGCACTCACAACTTCTGACCTAGACCATACTGCTCGGCTAGGACTGTGAGACCTTAGTCTGGGTCCTTTGTGGTTCCGCTTCTCTCAGGAAGTGCCTCGGTTCCTTAGGCTATCCCCCCTTAGCTGGGAAGTTGTTAGCTTGCTCTGGGGAGTTCTCTCTCAAGTCAGTCAAGTGGTGCTGGGGAAAACCCCCTTTGGCTCGTTGGAGCTCTCACTGGCTTCCTGCAGTCATGACCCTCTTGGCTTCTATCCTCATAAACACAAGCTTGCTCTGTTTTGCTCTTTGTCCTCCCCGGAGAGCCACCCTCCCTTCCAAGGCGGCCCCTTCCCCCTTCGCTCTGCTGCCACCTTTCTTTGCCCTTCTAGGAGTCATGCCTACTTTTCTGTCAGCCTCTCATTTAAAGCCACCACCTCCCCTCTGCTGCCACCTCCTCTCAGTCCTCTTTCCGTCTTCCATTTGTTTCAGACAAGCTGTGGATCTGGTAGTTGTCCACCTGAGCTCTGGAATTAGAAGGAATTGGTCTGACTCTAGCCCATTATCACAATTTGACTTTACTGAAATTAGTATCCTGTGCCTTAGTTCCCACATAAACCAGAGTTCAAAGTAGTACTTGCCCTTTGAAGTTGCTATTAAGAATAAACCACCATCTCAGAACCTTTGGCTCATTAAAATTAGTAGGCAAAGTAGAATGAGATTAGGCCTTCTCCAGGTAGTCAATGGAGAGAGGGGCTTGGGAAAGAAAAGGAGAAACACAAGCATTCCACTCAGAAGAGTACTGTGTAGCCAGACATGATGTAGAAGCAAAAGAAACTTTGAGTAAATTCTTCAGCCAGAATTCTGGAGGCCCCGGGGAGGGCACCCAGGCAGCTGAAGGAAGAGGAGTTAGAAGAGGAAGATAAAGCTGTAGATAATCAGAGCTCCCCAGAACCCTGCCAGACAGCTTGCAGCACCATCTCAAGCTGGTTGACCTGGAGGAGACGTTTTTCCATTTTCCACACAAAGCACAAAATTGAGTCTGTGATTGTTCATTGTCATTGGGTCCTCAAGACCTTTGCAGTATATCATAGGACTCTGGCTTTTGAGGCTTGCTGCATCTCTGATTTTAACTGAGCACAGGCTGCCCCCTACTGACCATCTGGGATGCTTTCAATTCAGACGGGTTTGAGTTCATAAGATGGTGTGGCTTTTGTTCTTGGAGATCTCTGTAGAAAATGGAGCTTCATCTGTTAGCTTGGGGAATTCTTCTGTTTCATGGATTATATTCTAAATGACTCAGAAGGGACCTTTTCCTCATTAAAATGTGTATAAACTAGTGGGGACAGGTCAAGAGTAATTTAAACAGTCAGATGATTCCGTTATAAAGGCCTTTGACTCTAGGCACTTGAGTTTTGGCAACTTGTAAGAAAAGTAGTATGTACGTATGACTAAACACATTTATATTATTTGCAATCAGAGCGAGCTGGAAGCATGCTTTGAAGAAAGATGGGAAAACATGCAGTGGCTCGGGGCCCCTGCAAATCTGGCAGCGTGCTCTGGGCAGGCCCACGAGAAGTGATCGGTAACACTATCATATTGTTTGCTGCTGCACAAATAGGATTTTATTGCACTCCTTTCTACAGTAATAAAATCAATTCAAGATTAAGTACTAACTAAATAATTCACAGTAGACAAGATTATGAGTTCTTGGTCTTGAAATGGCACCATAAATGTTTCACGGGAGAAAGAGCGGGTAAACACTGCTTCCCCAGCAGCTCCCATTTCATTTATAGCTGTTTCCAGATGCATAAAGCAGTAGTGCCTCTAGCAGCTGAGAATGCAGTACTGAGTCCACACAGACAGCTCTTGCTTTTGAAGCTAGTGAAGTAACTCTTTGCCTTTCAGATTGTTTTGAAGTTGGAGTTATAACTGATTGTGAAACTTTTGACGAAGGTTCCCAAACTCCTTATTTATAGCTTAAGTGAATTTCAAGAATAATGTCTAAAGTGTTGTTTTAGAAATGCTATGAAAATTAAATTTCTTACACATCTTTTTATAGTTTGGGCCATGAGACTATGCAGTTGCTGTACCTCATAACATAACTCAGTTTCCCATATTATGTCCTTTAATATGTCTTTAAAACCGAGATCATAAAGCCTTTTTGTAAGGGCCAGGTAATATTGTAAAGTTGTTGGTAGTCTCTGTTACAATTTCTCAACTGTGCTACTAGAACAAGAAAGCTGCTAAAGACAAAAAAGAAAACAAATGGATGTAGTTCCAATGAAACTTTATTTATAAATGCAATTCTGGCTGTTTGACTATTTTTTCTCTAAAGTGAAATAATTTGTGAACCTTGCGCAGGATCCATTGAATAAACTGTAGAGGAGAGAGAGACAGAGAGAGAAAGAGAATCTTTAAATGCTGACAGTTGTAAACTATACTGTTGTAAAAAACTATACTGTTTCCTAGAGCATTTGAAACCTTATTGATTGGGTACCTAGTTGTAAGTGCCTGATTTCTATTCCTGTGAGTAAGATTTTAAGTGTATTAATTACATCTGTTAATTTTGTTAAATTCAGGAAAGCAAATACATTTTCTTTGCATCTGTTGTCTTGCACTTTGGAAGAATTCATGTTCTTCACTGTAAACTTCTAAATCTTCCCTCAGTTAAAATCTCAAAGTTCTTTATGAGATGGCTTCAATAATGGTTTTCTTTATTCAATTACAAAGATTAGTCTCAAATGAAAATTTAAGGAACAAATTTCCCACATATGTGTGTATATATATATAACATATATTATAATATGTACATAAAGTGTGTCTGTATAATGTTAAGATTTTATGAGTGAGTGAATTTTGTCTTCAGAAAGGCAGGTTATATTCAGATGAATTTGTGGTGCCTCCACAGGATAGAATATTATTTCAAAGACTTGGTAACCTAGCAATTATGGAGGGAGGTGTGTCATACAGAATCCACGACTATACCTTAAAGAGAGGTTATGTTATCTCTTTGGCTTTGTTCTAATGCTTACTGTATATAAAATTCCCATGTAGTAGTAAAGATGCTCTTCTAGTTTGCTTTCTGTGGCTGTGATAAAATATAGTTTTGCTGGCCAAAACTAACGTGGGGAGGAAAAGGTTTATTTCAGCTTAAAACTCCCAGGGTGCAATCCATCACTGAGAAATCAGGACAGGAACTCCAGACAAGAACCTGGAAGCAGGAACAGAAGCAGAGACCATGGAAAAATGCTTCTTACTGACTTGCTTCCCCCTTCCCGTTCCCGTTCCCCTTCCCCGCCCCCTCCCCTCCCCTGGGCTTGCTCACCTACCTCCCTTTTACAGCCTAGGCTCACCTGCCTAGGGATGGCACTTCACACAATGGGTTGGACCCTCCTACATCAACCAGCAATCAAAAAAAAAGCCCCACAGACAGGCCTAGAGGCCAGTCTGATGGAGGAAATTCCTCAATTGAGATTCCTTCTTCCCAGGTGTCTCTAGTTTGTGTCAAGTTGTCAAAAACAAATCAGCCCAACTGACCCCTTGTCAGCTTGACGCACAAGTACATCACTGTTAAGCCTTAATATTCCCTTGTTTAGTCCCAACATCTTATGTTAGTAATATAAAATACAATACAACCTTTAAAGTCCCGAAGTCTTTAAATTTTTTAACAATTTAAAAGTCCAAGTTCTCAATAAAAATTTTAGTCTCTTAACTGTGGACTCCTGTAAAATCAAAAACAGGTTATATACTTTTTTTATTTCAAAAGAGAAGAACCAGGGCACAGATACAATCAGCTTAAAACAAACCCAACATCCAACAGGATAAGTCAAATCCTATAGCTCAGTGTGCAATATCCAGGACTCATGATCTTCTGACTTCAAAGCACTTGGACAGCTCCACTTCTCCAGCTCTGCCATCTGCAGCACACAGCTTGTCTTAAAGGTTCAAGTAGGTTCTACTCCACGCCTTCTACTGTTCTTGGGAGTCCTCTCAAATCTCCAGCTGAGGTTGCACCTTCACCAGTGGCCTCTCCTGGCCTCTCGCAGCACCAAGCCTCAGCTTTCCTCCATAATCCCTTCCATTTGCTCTCATGTCACCAAACCCAGTACCATGTGGGCAACCCTTACACATTACCAGTTTCTGCTGCCAGTTTGATGTGCAGCCTTGGTCCCGCCACTTGACCACAGCCTCTGTGTATGGACCTGATTGAAATTTTAGGCTCATGTTGCTGATTTTCCAGCCCTAGTTGACTAGAAACCACACAGATACCACATAAGCAGCCCTGATACAGTCTTTGATCAGCTCTCAAGCTTGCCTCTGAAACATCTTAAGCCAGGCCTCCACTGCCCACATTTCTCTCAACCTTCCTATCCTCCGAGCTCCCACACAACAGCCAGCAACTTGGTGGCTTTTCTAGCTCAAAGTTCCAAAATCCTTCCACAATCTTCCCCAAAATCAACATTGTCAGTCAGTCACTCTGGTAACAATTTTTGTCCTAGTTTGGTTTGTTTTGTGTTAAAACACACTGACCGAAACCAAGGCTAGAGAGATGACTCTGTGGTTAAGAGTACTGACTATTATTGCAGAAGACCTGGGTTCGATTCTCAGCACCCACACCTGGCCAAAAACCAACTGTAAGTTCTGTTCCAGGGGATCCAATGCCTTCTTCTGACCTCTGAGGGCATTGCATGACATAGTTGGACTTATACGCATGCAGGTTTTAAAAACTGACCAAAGCCAACTTAGGGAGGAAAAGCTTTATTTTAGTTTATACTTCCAGGTAACAATCTGTCATTGAAGGGAACCAGAACTGGAACTCAAACAGGACAGGAACCTGGAGGCAGAAACTGAAGCAGAGACCATGGAAGACCACTTGTTTATTGGCTTGCTCCCCCTGGCTTGCTCAGCTGTTTCTCTTAAACAGCTCAGGGCAACCTGCCCAGGGATGGCATTGTCCACAGTAAGCTGGGCCCTCCTACATCAACCAGTAGTAAAGAAAATGCCCCACAGATATGCTCCCTGGCCCACCTGATAGAGGAAATTCCTCAGGCAAGGTTTCCTCTTCCCAAAGGCCTCTAGTTTGTATCCAGTTGACAAAAACATCTAGCACAGATGCCTATTCTATCTTTTAGCAGTTGCAAATTGGACCCAGGTGGGTAGATTTAACTGTACAGGTGTCTCTGACAGAGAAGCACATGGGCACACTGTTCTAGTTCCCTAAATACTATTTGGAAGTATAATAAGGAGGAGGAAAAAGTCCTATCTTACTAACTTGTGACATTAGGATGGCTGGCTTATTCTTGAATTCTTTTATTTCAGACTTTCTAAATGAATTTGAGTTAAGACCGTATCTGATTCCCTTTTTCTTGTCTCTGATAATTAGCATATGAGGAACCCCTAATAGAAGCTGAGGTTCAGAACAAACACTGATGGGGAGCACAGAGAGAGCTCTTGGAGATGATTGTGAACATACCTGGAAGCAAAGTGGTAGAACTGGTGGTGTGGGTCATTGCTGAGGCAAGGGGCTATGCCAGTCTCTTTTAGATAAATTTGGGAATCAGATGTCAGTCTGAAGGCCAACAAATAAGTCTCTGTCCTTAATTCCTGCTTCAGAAAACATTGTCAACCTATTATCCTAATATTCTTTGAGCCAGGCCTGCGTCTACATACACATTATCATTTTCAGCTATAACAAATAGAATGGAAATTTTCCACCGTGCATGGATAAAATCCAAATTGACAATTTGTTTAAAAACAGTTATTTGGGCCAAATTCAGTGCCTACTCAAACATGTTTGGATGGCAGGATGTAAGTAACACATGAAATCAGGACTGCATGACTTGTGTTTAAGATATTTCATTGCATCTAATGCTTTCTGAAGCAGAAATTTAAAAGGCCAAATTTATTATTGCTGCTTTTTCATATTCATGTAAATATGAGGAAAGTTGGTTTTCTGCTTTGGGTATAACTGTGAACTCCAAGAGTCATAAAATAAATATTTTTTAGGACCAGGGGATTTTTATGCATGAATCATCTTCACAAAACGAATTTTGTCTGAAAAAACAAGGATTTTATTTTTAAAGGAACCTTGTTATATTAAAGGGTATTACATTGTTAGATTTGTATCAGATATGAATTAGGAAACTTAATTATTAAATGATCCTAATCTTCCATAAACGCTTTAATCAATTTACATTTGTTCATTTAAAAAAGGATTTAATAAGGAAAATTCTTAATGTTTTAGCCATTAAGGACTAAACAGTAGGGAGAGTTGTCCATATTAGATGCTCAGCTGCTTAAATCTCAGAGCCTATATATTAAGCATAGGCAGATAGAAACTTACTGAGCTTATGGGTTGAACCCTGTAGGTTTTACTTTAGTAATGTTAAAGAAACAGTTCAAAACATCACTTGATGGATTGGCTCTCCTTTAATAGAACTATTGTTTTAAAGTGGCATTGTGTGTTAGAACAGCATCCTCCTCCAGCCATGGAACTTAGTCAGCAACAGCCTGGAGAGAAGAGATTTAAGACTCCAGTGAAAAGTGTCACCGATGTCATTTTTATTGTCTGCCTAAGGCATTTTGGCATCATCTTCCTTTAATAATTTAGGAAACCCCTCCATACTACAATCAGTGTCAGAATTTCAGAAGCAGCTCAAACAGCTGTGTGCAATTACTCATCCAACGTCAAGTACAGTCATTTCTCATCTGTTGGTAAGCTAAGAAGTCTAGTAAAGCCTTGCTGTGTTCAAGGAAGGAGTGTGATAATGGGCTAAGAGAAGGTATGAATTTGCTGTTGTGGGCCATAGAATTAACTGAGATCCAGGCAGATGATCCCCTTCCAGTGGTAGCCGGCCATCAGGGCAACACCACTAGTTTGGAGACTAGGTTAATTGAAAACAAAGCATTGTGTTTCATTTTGAAGTTATCTAACCTCACCAAGGAAGCTAGCCTGGGGCTTGGATCTCAGTAATAAATCACCATGTGTGGCTCTCCATGAAAGCCCTTTCCAGGGGACAAAAGTAACCTTTAGTATGTTCACTCAAGTGGACACAGAACTTTTTAAACAAAGTGATTGAAATTGACTTCAAACTGCAAACTGTGACATCAACAGCTACTGAATTATAATTGAGAGTCTAAAATTAGTAGATTAACAAGTTCAGATTCAACTTAATCCTTGCAACTGCTAAGCCTAGAGTTACAGAACTGTTAACTTTAAAATAATCTAATCGAACTTCTTAATTATGAAATGAAGAAATGATGCCTTTAGCAAAATTTACCAAATTAAGGAGCTGGAGCCGGCTCACATGTTGACTCTTGTGCAGTATATGCTTCATAATTGTCCATTAAGCTAAGTAAGATGCAAATGATCTTCAGGAGTCCAGTCGTGTCCTAAGTCTGTTATCCCAACTACTCAAGTAGCTAAGACAGGAGAGTTGTAATTTCTTTTCTTTTTAAAAAAAATATTTTATTTATTATTTGATGTGTATAGGTGTATTCCTTTCATGTAGGTAGGCGCACCCGTGTCATGAAGTGGTCAGAACAGGGCTTTGGGTTTCCTGGAATTGGAGCTATGGATGGTTGTTAGTTGCCATGTGGATCCTGGGAATTGAACCTGGGTCCTCTGCAAGAGCAACCAGTGTTCTAAAACTCTGAGCCATCTCTCCAGCCCAGGAGAGTTGCAATTTCAAAGCCAGCCTAGACAACATTGAGGCCTGTGCTAAAATAAGAAGTAGGGAGAGAGCTGAGGATCTAGCTCAGTCCCTCGGCTCCCCCCACCCCCGTGTGTGTGTGTGTGTTCAGAAGCTACAGCTACTGTCAGAGAAATAGACCTGGACCACTCTCCCAAAGATCTTAAACTTTTGTTAATTAGCTTTCTGTTACTAGACAAAATTCCTGAGGTAAAGCTATTTATACCACAAAAATTTGATTTGGCTCATAGATTAAAAGATTTCAGCCAAAGAATGATTGGCATGTTGCCTTGGGGTCTACACAGAGGAGTGTATTGAGAGGAGTGTGTAGTGATCAAAACTACTCACTTTGGGGCAGCCAGAAAATGAGAGACAAGAAGATTCGCAGGCTCTAACATCCTCTTCAAGGGCACACCCTCAATAACCTGGCTTCCTCCCATTAGGCCCATCTCCCAGTAGGCTGGAGTCTAAGCCTTAACCAGCACTTAGCAAAGTTCGAGTCTGAGCAATACTTTTCTTTTCTTGAAACCCTGCGGTGATGTCTCCTATCTGTGACCTGGCTTTTACCCAGTGTTGCTCACATTCTCCATGTCTCTGGTCTCTTGTCTGTCTCTCCCACCATCTGGTGAACTCAAGAAGGGCAGGAGTCATCTTGCTCATTTCAGCACCACAGTGCTGGAGCTGTAGAGGTTCTCAGTAAGTGCTGACTTTGAAGTTGGATGGACGGATGGAAATACTGTGATGTTGCTAAACCCTAACGTGGTTGTGTTGTTTTGTTTCCTTTCTCAAGGACTTTGGCATTATGTTCGTGCACCACCTTGCAAGTATTTCCCTGATTACCTTTTCATATGTCAACAACATGGCACGAGTGGGGACTTTGGTCCTCTGTCTTCATGATTCAGCTGATGCTCTTCTAGAGGTAAAAAGTTTCCTTTCATCTTTAGGAATACAAAATCCTGAACTCAAGAAGTCCTAAGACTGGCACTTCTGTGTAATGCTAGATGGTGCTTTGAAGCTGCCAGGTGTTCCTTTGTGGATTAAATTAGTGAACTTGAGACTCTAAGTTAACATGTAAACTTTTATACAGAGACAATTGTGGTAGTATTCTTTGTTAATAGGAAAACTGAAACTTTATTACTGCACATTTGGGTGGCTGGTTTTGCAACAGAAGGAAAAATCATTATTTAAATAGATTTTGTGTTATAAGTTTTTACACTGCTTTATCTGAAAATTGCATATATTCCAGTTTAGTAATCCTAATAAAATTAAGCAGTGTGATTTTCATTACTAGTATACATATTATCCTAGTGGTTTTTTTACAGTGAAAAAGAATATATGTCTTATAAATTATGTATGGAAAATGTGCAAAGAATTTACTGCTTTTAGAATTACATTCAATAACATTATACAGTTAAATAATTCCTTTTACTTTATGCTGAGAAATGTACATAGCTTGTCAAAACTAACTTAAAGGAGTACAAAGCTCATGTAGAAGTGATTCTTGTAGTTATTTTGTTTTTTTCCCACTGGGTCACTGTGTTCTGTTACTGTGCAGACAGACATCTCCTCAAATGATGATCTGTTATTCTGTATGAGCCACCAGTCTATAAAGATACATCGTAGTAGAGGCAGTTAGTGAAGGTCTGAACTAAGTAGAGTACTTTATCCAAGACTTTGTTCCCTTAAGGCTGTGAAACAGAAAAATAGTTCATATAGGCTAAATAAGTCAGATGGTAGCTTGGGGCTATGATTTTTAAATGATTCCAGCTAAACTCCATTCGATGTGTTTTAAAAGGAGAAATGTATGTAATAGGGAGATAGTCTTCGGAAAATCAGTTATTATTTTATTGTAGCCCATGTATGCATGGAAGTAGGAATTTATAGCCTACAGTTTATGAACCAGTCTTGGGCAATCAGACAATGCTACTGGTGCCATGCTTGGTAGAGCCAGGGTCCAGTAAATACTGGTTGAATTAGCATCTACCATTTTTAGCCAGAAAAAGAAAGATAATTCAGGAATCCAAAAATGTGACTTAAAAACAAATGTTTTTCATCACCTGGATTCTTTTTTGTATACATAATGCTTTGAAATACCCAATTAATGAAATTGCAAAGGGAAGTCTGTGGCCCAGACATCTCTGACAATTTGGTATCAGTACTTATTTACTGGCTGAATGTAAAGGGAAAATTACTTGTTGGCAATACCTAGCCAGAAGAATACAGAAAGTACTTTTTATCTCTTAATGCAATCCATGGTGTTCTACCTCAAATATTCATGAAATTAAAAGCTCATAACCCTGGCTTCCTCTCAGGGAACAGATATTTCCTCGTAGGATACGTTTCTCTTATAGCTTTGTGCACTGCTTACCACTATTAAAACTTCCGAAGATAGTATCAACAATCTTTTCAATTATGACTAGGCTAATTAATTTTCTGAGATGTAGAAAATAATGTCTTTAATTTAGGACTATATGTAGGTGCTGTGAACTCTAAGAAAATGCAAATGGAAGTGAGGAAGCCAATTCTCTTTGCAATCTCACCTGTTCTTGCTCAGAGTCATCTTAAAGGTTATGATACAGAAAAGAATGTGATTTCTTCCCTAGACTAATTTATAATGTAAAAAAAGGGGGGTCATGAAAGTTGATGTCCTAAATTTTGAGAATATTTCTTACAGATACTTTGAACATTTGTAAATTTCATCTAGGAAATGACCCAGTAATGTAACTAGAAATTCTACTGAAATGCATTCATTGAAATAGCATCATCTTGACACTTTCCTCATCCCTAAGTTTGTGAAAATAAGCCAGGGAACTGTCTCCTCAAAGTACTGTCTGTGCTTGTTTAAAGAAAGCACAGGATTCTAAGTATAAGGGAAGATAAATGCAGAAAAGCTCTGTATATTCTATATTAAGTTTGTGGCCTCAGCATTTAGCACTCAGTAAAGACTTAAAAGATTAACCAACACTTTCTGTTTTGACCTGTTGTGTCAAATCTCTGGCTTGCTAGCATAATCTGTAATGCAGAAGTTTCTTCCTTTCCTCTCTGTTTTCCTGAAATCAACCATATAATTGAATTTTTCAGGTTGCTGAATATTTTATTAAATCGGTGACAGTATGTGGTTCTACTTTTGGTTAATGCCACATCTCACTCACTGTATGGGTAATTTATAAATGCTGGTGTATGGTGCGTGCCATTTTAAAGCAGCAGGCAGTTTTATGCATGTGGTAAGCTATATATTGAAGGAAGCTCATCATTTATCGGTTTAACGAAAATGCATTGCTTCTTTTTATAGGCTGCCAAAATGGCAAATTATGCCAAGTTTCAGAAAATGTGTGACCTCCTGTTTGTTATGTTTGCCATGGTTTTTATCACCACAAGGCTCGGCATATTTCCCCTCTGGTGAGTATGCCAATCTTCCCTCTGATCAAGACGACCCTTCCAAGTAAGCTTTGCAAACACTTTCTTTTTGAATTCCACTCCAAATCCTTAGTGAGAGATTTAAAGATATCTGGGAAAGGACTTAAAGAAACAGCATGGTGGGGCTGGAGAGACGGTTCAATTGCTAAAGTACTTGTCTCACAAGCAGGAGCACCTGAGCTCAATCCCCTGCATCCACAGAATAAGATGAGCTTGTTTGGAATTCTAGCACTGGAGAGATGGAAACTGAAAGATCTCTGGGGCTTACTGTCCTAAATGATGAGCTCCAGACCCGTGAAAGACCTAGTCTCAAAGGAGATAGATGGTGTTTCTGAAGATGACTTGTGGCTTCCACATGAACATACACATACACTTACAAACACACACACACACACACACACACACACACACACAGAGAGCTTGATCTTTTTTTTCAGAGGAATTGTTCTCTACTAATACTTTGCACAGCATACTTAGAGTACGATATGGCTTATGAAGCCACAGAAAACCTTCTTGTACTTGAGGCACTAATCTAGACTATGACTTTAGAAGCTCAGTGCTAATATAGAAGTAGAGTGTTACAGGTGTGAGCCAGAAACAGCACCCCGGCAGTTTGTCAGGTGCAGATTCCTGGACCCTGTGTCAACTCAGCAAGTCAGAATCTCAGAGGTGAGACCTCGCTGAGTTTTAAGAAGTCTTCCTGATGATTGTGCTAAACATTAAAGTTTGAAAACCACTCTCCTAAAGAGTTCTCCTCATCAGCTATCTTTGTAGCTAAAGAGGGATGGGAAACTGTGGCTCCTTAATGTCTAAGTGTATTGTCTTTTGTTGAGAGCTAATAATAGTAGGTTCTCCCCCCTGTGATCTGTGATCTATCTAGCCACAGGTTCTAATAATAACAGTACCAGGTCTGGGCTCTATTTTATGAAACCAATGTTAAATCCAGTCAGAAGTAACTTTTGTCTTTCTGGGTCTCCACTTATCTGCAATTACAGGTGTGCATCTAGAGAATATAATTCTTTTCAGATATGTCCATAAAGGCATGTTGTACCTGGATGATCTGTTTTGATCCTGCTTCAGTTGCCATGATGTAATGGGCATTGTTGGTACTTAAACCTTTCACCAAAAGGGCAGTAAAAATAATGTTTTAAATATTTATTTTAGTATTGTAAAATTATTTTAAAATTCCTTTTAGGCTAGGAAAGCGCAGTTTGGGGAAGGACCTTTCAAGTTACCTGCTATAGATGGATCTCCCAAAAAGAGTCAATCAATTTCCTTAGTCAAGAGTATTGCTTTAGCCACCCAGAGGATAAAAAGTCTTTCTTTTATAAAAATGTTTTCTGTGTCCTTATAACTTCTAAACTAAGGATTCTTAACCTGTATATGAAATATGAGTATGTGTGAGTGTGTATGTAGGCATGCACGTGCTTTCTCGGTAGCCAGTTTTTAATTTTTATTGACATTCTTAAGTGCACTGATTGCAAGGGTTCTCATGAATCACATTAGTACAGTGATTTAGCTGGGACATTTAAACCAGTGTCCAGACCTCAGTCCTGTATCTACTGCTGAATAATATCACTCTACTGAGCTTTCCTGTCTTGAACAGGAATGATGACGAACCCTATCTCATAATGTTGTGGCATTGAATGAGTTATATATCTGTAAGCTAAGAAAAAGTTTCAGATCCACAGTCCTTGCTTTGTAAGTCCTAGATTTTTTTAAAGTGACATGATTTATTTAATATGAAAAGAGAAACGTCTTGGGAATGAGTAACTGAAAAGACTAGTCACCCACTTGCGATATAGTGACTCTAGGTAAATTTCAGAAAAAATGTAAATGGCAAAATTATTAAAAAGGTATTCAACCTCACCATAAACAAAGAATTGAATATTGCAGTTCTGAATGTATATATGTTAGTGCTTCTAGAAGCAAGGTCTGAGGTACTGGGTGGAAGAAATCTTAGTTAAACCCAGGGTTTCGTGTGTATTGTTGTGTATTAGAATTACTTAGAATCCTAAAGTACAACTGGACCCCATCTCCCAATCCTGGAAAACTTGGACTGTGGCATCTTCAGGCCTCCAGAGTGATTCTACTGCAGCCTGGTATGGAACCACTCTTCTAGCTCTCTGATTCTAGCTCTACAAGTGTTACTATAGGAATATCAAAGATACACAGTGGTGTAATGATAATGTATAATGTGATAATTCTTATATACATACAAGTCAAAGGCAAGGCATAGTTCTAGTGTCTCCATTATTTCAATTTATAAACTTTATAAAAGCACAGAAAGGAAGGCACCTTTATATTATGGTTGCTTCTCTGGGTTGTGTGAGCAATGATTTCTTCATACTGAATCTGTTTTAAGCTTTCTACAACAAGGATATATTGCTTTTGTAACTGAAAATTTTGATTTAAAAAATTTAAAGATCTCCTTCACGCCCAGATAATTACTCAGAAGTGGATATAATTCTGTATGTGTATTACCATACTAATTTTTACATCAGTTTTATTGTAATATAATTTCCATGTTATAAAATCCACCCTTTTAAGGTATACAACTTAATGGCTTAGAGTATAGTTACAGCCATCATCATAATCAATTTTGGAATACTTTTATCACCTAAAGATATATTGTTACCAGTTATTGCTGTCCTTCCTGTCCAGCAGCTGCTGGCAGTGATTCATCAATCTTTGTCTCTTGTGTTTTTGTCTGTTTTGGACATTTCACATAAGTAGTTTCATATATGTGGTCCTCCGTAACTGGATCTTTTTAATTTGTGTAATGTTTTTCATTCTATCCATGTGATAGCATGTGCTTTATTGCTGGTGATACTGTATTGTGTGGATGTGCTACATTTCATCCAGCCATTCATCAGATGATCAATCTTTGAATTGTGTCCATTCTTTGGCTCTTATGACTAATGCTGCCATTACAGATATATACAACTACATTTGTCTAGAAGTTATTATATAAATGCATGCTCACGTCTCTTGAGTATATATCTAGAAATAAAACACCTGGTGTCTCTATACTCAATCTTTTGAAAATCGACCAAGCCTCTTCCAAAGTTGGAAGCAATGCTTAAAGGTTCTGCTTTTCCATGCCTTTACCAACATTTGCCTTCTATGTCTTTGAGTATAATCACCCTGAAAGGAGCGAAGTACTGTATTTTGTGTTTCAAATCTTTGATTCATTTGTAATAGGTTTGTCTTTCTGTTATTGGGAGTCAGCTTTGTTATTCTAGCCACACCGCTTCTTGATGAGCTGTTGGTTTTCCTGTGAGCATCTTCTTCGTCCCACTCCAGTGGAGCAAACGCTTTGTTACAGTACATTTCCCCCCCTCATGCTTACTGGCTTGGGTCCATTTCTGCCTCTGGGAATCATTGTATTTTTTCCAGATTGAGTTGTCTGTCCTGTCTGGGAACTCTTTATCCTAATAAACCAGGAACTAGAGATGTGTTTGTATAGTCCTATCCTCCTTTCTCTGAGCTGGGATGCTGTCCAAGGAAGTGGTGATCATTTCTGTTCAGGGGATATCTGAGCCACTTCCCAGCCCCATCACATAGGTCACAAAAGTGGATCTCTCCACATTGTTCCTTCCTGATGACATCATTGTTTTATTGTCTCACTGCAGACAGCCCTAATCAGTGCCTTGCATTGCTGTTCCCAGAACATGACTCACCCCAGAAAGAAAGTTTTATATCCACCCTGTGCAGCCCTTGTCTCTGCTCACCTGTAGTCTGTTTTTGAAGAGAGGCTATTAAAACAGAACTGCTTCTCTTGACCATCTCCACAGAGCACACAGTCTCACACCAGCAGCCCATAGCAAGCCTTTTGTTGTCACCAGTCTGCAGGACAGAGAGACAAGAAGAATCAGATCTGAGAGACCATTGTTATCAAATAATTTAGCGACTGCATGAATAATTCCAATGAAAGAAGGCCCTGCACCTCTATAAACAGTTCCCCCACCTCTACGCAGCAGTATTTACTATCCATTATTTCTGCCTTTTGGTACTAGTTCTAATCTTGACTCCTGTTATAAACCACAGATCAACAAACATTTCATAACAAAACAAAGAAAAACCTATGACCCCCCCCCTTCTAGTTCTCATTAAAATAAACATTATAAATTCTTTCAGTCTCCTTTTCTGTCACTCTCAAGCTTGTCTTCTCTGAGTCTGAATTTTATTGTATTGAGTTCATAATACTATTTAAATTAGTAGTGCATTGTTATTTTCAATTGATAGTCTTAGGGTCATCACATAAGATGACCTCGAAGTAATCTTATCAACAGGATGATGGACTTCCTCAGTAATATGATAGTACATTCTGCTAAAGCACCATCTTGTGTTTTATTATCATAAAACTCTGGAATTATGGGTTGATTATAAGAGCATCCTGAAAGTCAAAATAATTGGTCTCTATTTCCTATTATTGCTAATAACATTCCTGTGTAACAACTTGATTTCATGGTTGTGACTAAGCATAAGGATATAAGAGCTGTATCAAGTGTTTCGTTGTTTCACTAGTTTTATCAAGTAATGAACTATTTAGTGAATAGTTCAGGATTTATTTTGTGTGTTTGATTTTCTAACATATTCCTAAATAACTCGATTCCTCCTTTATTAAGAGCCTCTCTGAGTTTAGGTAGCTCCAACCTGATAACGTTAGAAAGAGTCATATTTGTACCTCTTCCAAATACATGCTTCCTCATCTCACATGATTGTGTATGTAATCAGGACTGAATTTAAACAAAGTCTACTGATTATTTGATTTAAAAGGTTTATAATTACAGTCAGTGTTCCAAAGCTCAATACTACATGTTGAGCATGTGTTGCAATACTAGAACCAAGAAGTAATGACTGGTACCCCAGATAAAGTGTTTGGTTCAGCAGCACCATCATTCCAAAAGAGATACAGTATTGCACTTAAATTTTTAGTAAATTATATCCAGTTAGTTTCCCCTTAAGTCAGAAATATTTGTATTTTAGCTTTTACTTTGTTGCCTGACCATCACTGATGATCCTTTTTCAGAGTAAATCTGCCCATCTTTGGAGTAGTTACCCTTTATTTATTGATCTTTATCTCTTTTACCTGTATCCCATTTGTATGTAATTCCTCAAGTTCCTACAATTTCTCATATTTTCTGAAGCTGTAATTTTAACTTGACATGGCAGACCGTGCTCAGTCTCATTATAGTACCCATCATAATGTCTTGTGCAAAATGGTACTGTTCAATTCTAAATGGGTTCACATCTTTTAGTTTCACATTTGTTTAATCTCTTCTTAAATTTTTTTGAAGTTTGATGGGTGCAGTCTCTCCCTTATTACACAGGGAAACTTGAATTAGTTAATCAGTGATTCGTCTAGGCTCTATGACTCTAGTCTCCAAATATCAGTTCAGTTCAATAAGTCCTTACTGTTTTCCTATTTTTTTCTTCCTGCAATAGAATACTGTCTCCTCTAAGGCCACAAAGCAACCAGTGACAGACCTCTTGAGTAACTGTTAAAAGAGTCATTTGAAAATAATTGCCTGTCATTCTGCCTCAGCCATTGAATAATATTACAAACATCACCTTTCGTCCATGCATTAGAATCTACTAAAGAAAAGGACAAATCCAGAAAGAATCTGAAAGTAAGAGGCCTGGTGCAGCTAAGAGAAAAAACTATTTGATTCGAGTCCTGCTTTCCTCTTACTATTTCTAAAAACCAGACATATAGCTTCTTCTGAACCCATGTCCTCAGCAGTAAAATAGTAGTAAGTACCTATCTTACCAGGAAAGCCAAGTGAAGTATTGTTTGTGGTAATATTTTATAAAGATACTTTCTAAATATTAAGCATTTTCAAAGTGTTATTACTGTTAAAATATAAATTACCATTATTGCCAAGTGACCAGAAATGTTCATTATATTTTAATAACCCCAAAGTTAGATTAATGAGCCACAAGTGCCTTTGAAATGAATGTTTGCAACACACTCCCATTATGAGAGCCAGGCTGTCGTGTTCAGTCACTCCTGCTCTCAGTAGGCAGGGAGAAGGTTGTACTGAGTGTTCACCCTTTGGCATTACTCTTCCATATCCCAAGTGACCAGACCTAACTCCAGCCTCCAGACATTGCTGTTGCTGTTTACAGAACCTCACAGAATCATCAAGTGCAGGTGTATGTGAGGCTAGTTTTTTTCCTAAGTCTGAATCCCAAGTCATTTTCCAGCCAAATATGGGCATGCTCATTTGCCATGACCTCTTCCTGTGACCCGCAGTGACTTTCATATCCCCATGCACATCCCACCAAACACCAAACCCTTGACTACTTCCAGTTGTCCTGTACTCTCAGTAATATGTGTGGACAGAAGCATGTGTCTTCTCAAAATACCACTTCTGGCTGGCTTCCCACTTGTAAAAGAGGATTCTTTGTAAATTTGTACCTCTGAAGGTTTCTGTCATTAATGGGAAAAAAGTTACAGGAGAACCTCAGTCATTCTTTAACCATTTTCCTTGGTAAGATTTGAAACTCATCCAAATGCATAGTGGAATAAGAATCATGGCTTTTATGCTTCTCCAAATAGCTGATAAGAAACAGGTTAGTCAGAGTTCACATATTTGGAAAAACTCATCACCTTACTCCTGAAAGTCCGTGATAAAGGTCCTCTGAAATTTGTGTTGGTGCTGGTCTGTGTTAAATATATTTGAACAATAAGGATGAAACCTGAAATCCTTTGGCAAATAGGTGCTTTGGTATGTTTTTAATAATATTTCCATCTGTTAGTACCTTCATGAGGTGAGACCATTGAGAGACTTTGTCTCTTTTCTTGTGAACATTGTCATTTAATTTCATTCCACAGTTGAAAAGCTAACCCAAGAGTCTTTATAGAGTAAGCCAGCCCACAACCCATTTTTTTCTCTTTTTTTAATTGAATTTTTGTGAATTTCATACAGTATATTTTGATCATATTTAGATTTAGATCCCTTCCCATCTATTCACCCCCTTACCCCTCCCCCACCAAATTTCTGTACTCTAATACCCCCTGCCAGATTTCTGTTCTGTAGTTCATACATGTTGTGTCTTCAAAAATATAGTCTTACCATGAAGTTCTGGGGGGTAACCAATATCCAATGCCCATTTTTACAAATAAAATTTTCTTGGCACACAGCCTTGCTCATCTGTCATGTATTATCTGTGACTGCTTTTTCCTACAGCGTGACAACTGTCAAGTAGCTATGACAATGATGGTCCACACAGTATGAAATACTTATTATATGGTCCTTTATAATTGCCAACTCTTTGGCTAGGCCATTAAGAATTGGACTTGAGTTGGGCATAGTGGTACACTCTTTTAATCACAGTACTTGGGAGGCAGAGGCAGGCAGATCTCTGTGAGATTGAGGCTAGCCTGGTCTACGTAGCAAATTCCAGGCCAGCTGGGACTGCAGGAAAACCATGTCTCCAAAAGACCAAAACATAAAAAGAACTGGACTTGGAATAAGAATTAAGAGTTGAATTAAGCCGAGGCGTTGGGGAAGTGATACACTAAATGCATTTCGCCTTGAGATGTTCTCTCGAAGTTTTATCTACCTTGGGCAAAAACACGTTAGATGTTCTTAATACTGTGGGTAGAATGGAGGGAGAATACACTCCCAGTCCTTTGACTTCGGTTAAATGCAGGATCTGAACAGTGCTCGTAACACAGAATTAATGATGTAATGCTCCCTTCCTCCCTCTCTCTCAGTCACTCACCCTGGTGGCAGTCACCCAACCGCCCACACCTCAGTGCAACACGTATCATCCAGTTTAACTGCCTTAATTCTTCTTTTGAATAGACAGGTTTCAAACTCACACAGGCCACTGTGTCTTACACTTCTTCGTGTCCTTCATAGTTGAACTGTTGCCCTGGAAAAAGTTGTTGCAAAGTAAATGAATATTTAATTTGATTTGTTGGTAACTAACATAACACATTTCATTGTGATATTTGAGTTGTATGTTCAGTAGTTATGAGGAGGTGTGTTATTTAGAACTCAAAACTTGTTCAGAAGATTGAGAAACAAGCTCAAAGAAATGATTTTGACTCTGTTCCATTTGTTATATTACAAGTGTTTTTAAATTCTGAGTAATAAGGTACTTCTCTTAATTAATATTTTTAGATTATCTTTTTAATTCAGGGAAATATGTCTAATGAAATGGAATTGCCTATTATCTGTAACTTTATTGCCCAGCAGTTGTTGCTAATCAAATATGGAAATAGGTGGGATTCTTTTGCATTGGAACATCTAATAAGTCACTTGCATTCCAACCTAGTCTCCCACCTGTTGAGTTCTGCAATTAAAACTAGTGTTAAGGGGGTTGATAATCAGATAAGGTTCTTACTACACAAGACTGGAAACCTAAGTTCAACCCCTGGAACCCACAAAAAAGTGGAGGAGAGAACCAACTCCACATAGTGGTCCTCTGCCTTCCGCACATGGTTTACCATGGCACAGACACACACAGCAACATCAAGCATCCCCCCTCAACACACATAAAAATAATAATTATTTTTTTAAAAACTGGTGCTAAACATGTTAAGTATCAGAGAGTAAAATATTTGTAAATGACTTTATTATTAAGCATTTTGACCAATAACAAATGAACAAAACAAAGGTACATATTAACGAGAATTAAGGTATTCCCATTAATCAAGATTTTTTATTGGATCTTTGTGCATTTGATACGAACATCTCCATCAGTCATAATCATCTTTACACCACTTTCCCCACCGGCACCTCTCCGTAGCCCGCTATCTGGAATCCGTACCGTCTGTCATCTGTGTTAAGGCCTGTTGTGTTAGGTTAATATCCCCAGACATTCCTCAGTGCAAGTTCATCCACTGAGGTCCAGTCAGCCTATCCAGGTCCCTTGCTTTAAGAAGATCAGCTCTTCCTCATCCAGCCCTAATCAGTTGCCAATATGTCTTCATCTAAGATTGGGGTCTTCTGTCCATTCCCTGGTTTCATGCTGTTATTGTCTGCTTGACTTTGCATGGGTCTTGAGCATGCTGACACCATTGATGTAGGTTCATAGGAACATGACTTCAGAATCTTATAGGGTTCTATTTCCACATGATCATGCACCTCCTCCCTGGCTCTTACAATTTTTCCACTCTCTCTTCTCTCTTCCACAATAGTCCCTGAGCCTTGGGCGGGTGGAGTTTAATATAGGAGTCCTGTCCAAAGACCAGCATTCTGCAGACTCTTAATCTCTATGCTTTGGCCATTTTTGACCTTTTGAGTTCCTGGCCCTCTGTTGCATGGGAGAGCTTCATTAATGAGAATTGAGAGATTCATTAGTGACCTCTTTTCCCCTTGTTCTGTGTTCCATGGATCTTAAGTGTAGAGGTTGAATAGTAGATGTGCCACTTAAGCTTGGGAAATTCACAAGCCACTGTCTGTATGTGACTACTTGTGGTACTCTGTAATAGTCTGTGGTGCAAAAGAAGCTTCTTTGGTGAGTGGTGACTGGGATAATTGTCTATAAGAAATATATATAAGAATATATATTTTGCACATAGTAAGAAATTACATTAGTCTAGCAATGTGACAACCTTGGGATTTTCTCCAAGATCTGTGACCTCTCCACCCATGTGTATTTGGCTACATTTATAGTACGACACATGAGTTTCCTTCAATTGAGTTGAATTTTAGTCCAATTAGGTAGCTGTTGATTGCCCCAAGATAAGAGTGCCACTACTGCACCAATATCATGTGGTGTGCCAGTCATTGATGCGGACAGTTGGTCTTGTAGTTGATGTTGGACCATTTGTTGGTTGCTCCATTAGTAGCTTGCATAGTACTATCCAAAGCTATAATAGCTAGCCTCCGGGGGAAGTGACATTCAGGTCAGTTCCAGCTCCATTGCTCCAAATCCTTTGTCCAAAGTATGCCCTGTTTTCATCAGTAGGCTTTGTAATTTTGGGGGTCTCTTGGACTACCCTGGCCAACAACTCAAAGGAAGGTTTTTCCTGTCTGGCACTGTTTCTTGTACATAGCCTTCAACTATGCACATGCTGTCATGTAGAGATACTATCTGTGTAATTTGTCACTAGGTTGTTGGACTAATATGGTTCCCTCTGGTTTTTAACACTACCTATGCAGTATCTGTTTCTCTTCTATCGCAATCTAACTCTTCCTCCGTGCCTTCTCCATTCGAAGTGTCCCCATTTTCCCCATTTCTCCCTTGGTAATACCAGTCTCCTATGACTCCACTTTTCTTGAGCTTCTTTCCCTTTATCCCCAGAGTTCTTTGTATGGTTCTCCCTCCCATTCCCGTTTAAACACCCCCTTTTTGTCCGTGTCTCCCTCAGTAGCACCTGTCTCCCACTGTTCTCTCTCAGATTCTGTCTTCCCCTTTGCCTCTCTGCTTCCTTTCATTATCCTGGTTCCCGCAGTTACATGGTGCTAGGATCCACATATGAACGAACATCGTTTGTTCTTCTGAGTCTGTGATACTTCACTTAGTATAACAGTTCCTAGTTCCATCCATTTACCTGCAGATTTCATGGTTTTGTACCGCTACTCCATTGTGTCAATGTGTCACATTTTCACTATGCACTCATCAGATGAAGGACACTTAAGTTGCGTCCGTTCTTAGTTATTGTGAAAAGAGCTGTCCCACATATGGATGTACAAGTATCTCTGCAATAGGATGAGTCCTTTGGGTATATGCCAAGGGAGGGTATAACTGGATCAAGTGGTAGGCTCGTTTTTAGTTTTCGAAGAGTTCTCCACACTGCTTTCCAAGAGGGTTGTGCAAGTTTGCACTGCCAGCAGCACTGAATGAGCGCTCCCTTTCCCCACGTCCTCTCCAGTATTTGGTATCATTTGTTCTCTTGATCTTAGCCAGTCTGAGTGGAGTAAGATAAAATCTTAAAGTGGTTTTAATTTGCATTTCCCTAATTACTAATGATGTTGAACACTTTTCAAGATGTTTCTTAGACATCTTTTTTCTTCTTTTGAGAACGCTCTGTTAAGATCCTAGCCCAACTTTTAAGTGGGTGACTTGTTTTCTGGATTCTTTCTTTTTGAGTTTTTTTATATACTCTGTCAGATGTGTCACTGGTGAAGATTTTCTCCCACTTTGTGGGTTTTCTCTTCACTTCCTTGGTTGTTTCTTTTGGTGTACGGAAGCTTTTTAGTTTAATGAAGTTCCACTTGTTGATTCTTGACCTTAATTCCTAAATAACTGATGCCCTTTAGAAAGTGCTTTCCTACACCTGTGTCTTGTAGGTTACTGCCAGTGTTTTCTTCCAGCAATTTCAAAGGTTCAGGTTTCACATGGAGGTCTTTAATTCATTTGGAGTTGACTTTTATACAAGGTGAAAGATAAGCGTCTAGTTTTATTATTCTACAGGTGAAGATCCAGTTTTACCAGCATTATTTGCTGAAGATGCTGTCTTTCCTCCAGTGAGTGTCCTTGGCCCCTTTATCAAATATCAGGTGATTGAATTTGCGTTTACTCATGTTTGGGTCTTCAGTTATGTTCCATTGATCTACAAGTCTATTTTTGTGCCAGTACCATGCTGTTTTTACGGCTATAGCTCTGTAATATAATTTGAAATCTGGTAGAGTAATTCCACCAGCATTGCTCTTTGTGCTCAGGGTTGCTTTGTGCTTCCATATGAATTTTAGAATTGTTTTTTTTTCTAATTCTGTAAAGAATGTTGTGGGGATTTGGGGTTGTATTGTGTTGAATCTATAATTGGCTTTTTGTAGGATGGTCGTTTATACAATATTAATTCTTCAGTCCATGAGCATGGGCAGTCCTTCCATCTTCTGGTGTCTTCCTCAGTCTCCTTCTTTAAAGATTTAACATTTTCATTGTGGAAATCTTAATGTCTTTAGTTAGGTTTACTCCAAGATTTTTTTTTTGAGACTATTGTGAATTGGAGGGTTTTCTTGTACTCTTTCTCCAATTGCTTGTTATTGGTATATAGAAAGGCTACTGATTTTCATAGATTAATTTTGTAACCTGCCACTTTACTGAAAATGTTAATCATTTCTAGAAGTTTTCTGGTGGAATTTTTACCATCTCTTAGGTATAATATTATATCATCTGCAGGTAGTACCTATCCTTGAAGGTGAGATGAGTTTCTTGCAAACAACAAAAGGATGGATTATGTTTCTTAATCTGTCAGCTAGCCTGTGTCTTTGACCTGGAAGTTCAGTCCATTGATATTTAAAGGTACTTTTGAAAGATGTGTGTTGGTTCCTATCATTTTAGTTTCTGTTTGCATTCTTGGACTGAGTATGGTATTTGGTTTCCTTCTGTCGTCCCTTGTGTATAGTCATTTTTCTCTTCAGCTCTTTGTATTGCTTCAAGAATTCTCTGAAGGCCTGATTTTATGGATATGAATTATTACAGCCTATTCATGTCATAGAAGATTTTTCTTTCCTTTTCAACTATAACAGACATTTTTGCTGGGTACAGTATTCTGGGTTGGCCTCTGTGGTCATTTAGAACTGGGAATTCTTTGGTCCAGGCTCTTCTGGCTCTCATAATTTACACTGCAAAATAAGCAGTAATTCTTAAAAGTTTTCCTTTATATGTGGCTTATTGTTTTTCTTCTGCAGCTTGTAGTATTCGCTCTGTCTTCTGTACACTTAGTGTTTTTACTGTGATGTGCCAGGGGGAGTTTCTTTCCTGGTCCTGTCTATTTGCTGTTCTATGTGCTTATTGTATTTGTTTGGGCATGTCTTTCCTTAAATTTGGTAAACTTTTTTCTGCAGTCCTGTTGAAGATCTGTTCAATACCATTATCCTGAGATTCCTCTCCTTCCTCTGTGCCTGTGATGCATAGATTTGATCTTTTCATGGTGTCCCACGTTTCCTGCATACCCCATTCCTCTGTGGCTTATTTTTAAAATTTTTCATAATCTTTGCTTGAGCATTCTGATTCTTCAACTTTATCATCCTGTCTTGATATTCAGTTTTCCATTTCATTCTTTCTATTCATGAGGCTTTCTCCTGTCTTTTCAAATTAGCTTCTTAAGGGTACCACTTCCTTCTTCATTTCAGCCTGAGTTTTTCTTCAATATTTCTATCTCTTTTGTGAGTTCGGTCAGAAGTTTTCCCCTGTCTTCTTTTAATTATTTGATTTGTTAGCTTGTGTGTTCTTTAAATTCATTGAATTCTTTGATCCTGTTTATGATTGTTCTTTTAAACTCTGTGTCCTCATTGTAGAACGCTTCTATAGGACTGGTTATGTTTGGTGGGGACATATTATTTGGGTTTTTCACATTATTATTTTTTGTGATCCTGGCATGTGGATTTCTTTTGTTGTTTGTGATTCTAATGTGAGACTCAAGCCTTCCTTTGTTAAGTTGAAGTCTGATTCTGTTTGTATACTTGATGTGACTTGGTTGTTTTCTTACTGGATATGAAAATGAAATGCTGGTTGGTCAAGGCTTCAGATTTTTCTCTTTTGATTTTATATTGGAGGGACGTGATAACTCCAGTCCAGATGCTTAGGAGTTCCTGCTGAGGGGTAATTCAGGAGAGAATCAGATGTTCCTCACAGGCCGTCTCCTAAGATGTAGGCCCCTCTAGCCAGCAGGGACAGCACAATCTGGGAAGCTTGCTAAGCAGAGGCTAGATTCAAGCATTCTCTAGCAGTCTGCAAAAGGCAGCGAAGCCCAGCCCTGCAACAGTGGGAGGGGCTACAAATTATATTAATTTAGGGGGGCATGGTGCAGTTTGGAGAGCTTACTACCAGGCAGAGTCCAGAGATCAAAAGCAGGCCTGTGCCCAAGGCTACAAGGAGGACAGGATGTGGGGTGAGGGCGTTTGGAGTTGCTAAGGCAGTAGGGGAATGGAGACACAGTGAGCATGATCAGATTTACCAGGGAAGAAGGCTGGTCACAGAAATTCAAGGCAGGTTTTGGATGGGGACAGCCAGGGCAGAATGCTGGGCTCAGGTAGGCTAAGGCAAGTTGCGGGTAGAGAGAGCCTGTGAAAGCTCCAACAAACTAGACTGAAAAATTGAGCTGGTCTGAGTACAGGGGATCAGGACACAGGTCTGGACTTGGAGGCTAGTCCAGAGATCTGGAGTACTAAGAGCAAAAGCAGGCCTGTGCCCAAGGCTAGAAGGAGGACAGGATGTGGGGTGAGGGAGAATGGAATTGATATTAACCAAGATTTTAACTCATCAAATTCTCTTCCTTTGGGATAGAAATAGAAGAGTATTTATATCTTTTCTGCTACTAAAACAAAAAACACTAAGCAAAGAACATTTTAGGTTGACACGAACATACGATTTGAACTTGTCCTACTTAATCAATTTCGGAGTTACGTGAAGTGCTGAAGGAAATTCTCCTGTGAACAAGGCCTATCAGTGTCCCCTTTTCCGGGAACACTGCATTACATTAGGAGTACAGTTTGAAAGTCAGCATTTTACAAAAAAGGTCACTACCCTTCTCTTTGCATTAAGCTCTCAGCGTTTCCCAGAAATAAACCAGGTGCTTCATAGAAACAGTTTAAAGCTACCAGGAAGTACCAAGGAAACAGAGCTTAGATAGAGAGATAGAGGGCTATGTAAGTAGTGAGTTATTCTAGGAACTTCACACACCAACCCCCTTTTCACATTTAAATTTACTTATTTAGTGATTTGCTCTCAAGAACATCTTGAAGCACTGTAATAGTGGGATTGTTTGATCTTCATTAGCTCTTATTTCATCTTTTGCCACTCAGGAATGGATTCCATCCAATAAGGCTTTGAACCAAGTCCAGTTCTCCTTTTGTATGCCCTGTACCCTGTGCAGTGCCTGGTGCTGATTTATCTTGTATAACATTCTATGATTTATTTATTCTACATTATGATTTGGAAGTCACTTTGATCAATGTCTTCTCCCCATTTCAGTCTGAGGGAGAAGTATTCTGGGAACAGTGGTAACTTCCTTCTCTCTTCTCCTAAGGCCACATCGCCTTCCTAACTAACCTGAGACTGTGTGTCTTCTCTACACACTGTTCCTCACATCCGGATGAGTTGTATTGAACTCAACATCAGGTATAGTGTTGAGTCCTAGACTTGGGGTGGCCCATACTGAACCTACTGACTTGTGAGTCTTTGCTTTGATATTTTGTTTTTTAACTGGATTTCTATCCACAGTTCAGAAATTTGGGCAAGATAATGAAAGTTTGCCTTATTTTAAAAGTAGCCGCTTTCACAACTAGGATCATTGTTTATTTTTAATCATCTGGCCTACTTTTCCCCACAGTAAAATGAAGTAGTGATCTGTTCTTTGTATATGGTATGGATAGATGTGTGTAAAACCTGTGTTTTATAGAAAACAGTTCCACTTACATGAGACCACCAGAAGCCTCCTCCCTGAGGACTAGCTTGCATAGTATTGGAAGATATGATGCAAGCTGCCAAGGGAGAAAAGCAATCAGTGGTCCTAACCAGCTGTAAAGTCTGTGCACTACAGTAGTGGCTGTTACAGCCATATTTTCTGAGTTTTTGTACCTTCAGAATCTTGGTGCTGCCAATGTCCCTAGAAGTCTCACGTCATTTAGAAGGAGGGTCAGCTCATACTTCCCAGGACTGGCATGTTGAGGACCATGGAAAGCAGCCAAGTAAATTTCCGAATGACGTGAGAACGAATCTGATCGCCATCCCCTGAGAAGGGAGGAGGGCTGATTCTCTTCTTCCCAGTATCCCCTCTTGTTCCTTTCCTGATGCACGACTCGCTGCTCCTCACTGTGAAGACATCTGAGAATTTCTGGGCAGTGAGATGTGATCCATTTTCATTTTGGAGAAGGGGAGAAAAATTTGACAGTCAAACGTCAGTTACTAGAATTGCCATTTCACTAAATGAACAATTTGGAGTAGAACAATACACTAATATACGAAGATCTTTTTCTAAAGTAGAGACATCTCAACTCTGATTCAGGAGAAAGACTAAGTACATTGTGGTGAGATTTTCTAGCTACAACAAAACCCTCTGGTGAATATGAAAAAACTAGAAAAGTAAAGTGGAGCATGGTGAGTGTGGGAAGGATGGTCGATGTGAGTCTCATCCCAGAATCTACATGAAGACAGATGCAACTCATGTGATGGTCATCTTTTCTCAGACCTGATATTGTTTATCCTCCCGAAGATTGCTCAGATCCTCTCTTTGGACATGTAAGAGAATGTAAATCAATTGTACAGTACTTTATATATTTAAAACAATGTTCAGAAAAAGGAAACAATCTGGAAAATTGAATACTTCAGGGGAGATCAAAGCAGCTACAGTCACGTGACTGTGAAATAGACCATCTGCATTTCTTCACCTGTAAAAGGGAAAATTGGAAGAAATGCCAGATACTTTCTGGTTCTGAAGTTTCCAGTTTCTAAAACTTGACAGTTAAAGGGGGTGTTACTTCATAGTAAGAAATGTTTATGATACGATGCTTGCAAGGGAGAAGAGAGGAGTTGGTAGTCTGCTTGTAAACATTGGCAATATGTGGAAGGAAAAGCCATGCCTCAGCTCGTGCCCTGAGCATATCCTGAAGGCACTGTGGCTGTAGGCTTCCGACAGCCAAATGCTAAGCTGTGTCTTGAAGGGAGGTCAGAGGGGCTTGTATCCTTGTTATAGCTTGTGTCACTATAAAAGTGAACAAATCGATCATGAACAAAACACATCGACAAAGCAGTGTTGGGTCATCTGTCAGCAGTCAGCAGCGTTAATAAGGCTACATTTGTGAGAGTGCTTGCTTTGGTATCTTACAACTTAATTTTATTCTGAAGAACAGTAATGGTAAAGAACTCATCCTATATCAAACATTTTGGAATAAAAGTTGCTTAGCAGTGGGACAAAACTGAAAAATGCAATTAAGTTTATATTTAGTGATCTGTCTCTACACATCTGGAGCCCATTTTGGGAAGACTTCAAAGGGACTGATTCATTTTGTGCCTCCTGCTATGAAATCAATGTGGGAGTCAAGCTGCTATTTTCACAGCATAAGACATTTATTGTTGACTTTAAAAAAAATTCTCCCACTTACATATAATTACTATCTTGGCAAACAACAATGTAGAATTTCGGCTCTTTAAGCATAAGGTAGAATGGTCCTTTAAAAATAAAAATAAGTGGCTGGGCCATTCCTTTAATCCCAGTACTTGGGAGGCAGAAGCAGCAGGAGGATCTCTGTGAGATCAAAACCAGCCTGGTCTGTCTAGCAAGTTCCAGGCCAACTGGAGCTACACAGAGACCCTGTCTCAAAAAAACAAAAATAAAATAGAAATAAAAGTTAGGTCTCATGAATTAAAAACAGAGAATCAGTTATCCACAAACCCAAGCACTTAAGCACATACTTTCTCATATAAACCAGTTCCTTACTGAGGTGTGCTGGAGTTTAATAAAACTGATGCTTATCTCCTCCCTAACAGTATAGCATGTTGATTACTCAGTCAATAGAGGACTTCTTAGCTCTGCTGGACTTTTTCACAGCGATCAGTATTGACACAGCCTATTGTTATCGAATTGTTTTCTTCCCCATTTCCACGCGACACAAAGGTACATAGAAATAACAACTGATTCAACTGAGGTCCTGAAAGATTTAGATCTGTGCATTATAGTGCCCACCTTAGTCATTTCTACTTCCTAAATATCTGTATGAGAACAGTTCTCCCTAGCTAGGAGGGATGATTGACACCCCTAATTCTGTCCCTTATATTTATTGGGAAGATATATATAATCACACCACTTCAGGAGTATAAGCCTCAGAGTGAAGCCATTTCTGGTGCAGGGTATCAACTGCTGGTGAGATTTTTGTCACCACACCACTTAAGGATTTTTCCAGGCTCAGAAGGAAAAAAAAGAGGGTAAAACAAAGTAAACTAACCAGGCATGTAGGTTCATAGTACATGCCTCTAATCCCAGTATTCAGGAGGCAGAGGCGGGTGGAGCTCTGTGACTTCCAGACCAGCTCGGACTATATAGTGAGATCCTGTTTCAAAAAATAAGCTATAAACATTGAGTTCAGTATTTTAAAAAGATGGAAATTCAGCAAAATGATTGCTGGGAGTTTGAGGCCATCCTGGCCTACGCAATGTAGTGAGTTATAGGCAAACTTGGGCTACAAAGTGAGTGCCTGTCTCAAAACCAACAAAAGCAAAAAATTAATGTTGAGTTAAACAAAGGCAAGATGATTCAAAAAGACCAAAGGAAAAAGTCATAAAAATCAGAATTTCTCCACTCAGAATTTCTTCTAAATGTGTTTATGTTTTCACACAAAGAAACTCAGTCAAATCTGTAGAACTTGCATTTTGAGAATGGATTATTGCAGGGAAGGACAACCAGAGAATCCGTGTTCAAAGGAAACCCCCCCCCGCATCCAAATAAATAAATAACACAGCACAGCTGACAGGAGAGGCAAAGGAAGCTACTGGGAGTGGAAAGGCGAGAGGGTCGGGTAGGGTGATGGAGGAAGAGACCCGGGGGAGGATGGACAGAAACAAATTATGCTTGAAAGTGCTACAATGAAGCTTAATTCTTTAGTAACAAATAAAGATACATATGTACACTTCTCTTCGTTATTGTCCCATTACTAAAACTGGCACTCTGAATTAAATCAAAAAGTGACTAAGTGATACATATCTATGTAGACATAGATATGTAGTATATGAATGTTTTGCTATAGGATGTTGCATTGAACTCATTGATGGAAAGTTATTTCTCTGTAGTTTAAGGGTGATCGAATTTTCAAAATAGTCTCTTAAATGAGATAATGAGAAAATAGTATTGGACCAGAAATTAAGAATCCTGTTCAAGTTTTAAGTTTGATGCTAAGTTCAGTAAACTCGACTCATCACTCATCTCCCTACTTGTGGTACCTCCACTGTAAGCAAGTATAATTAGTAAAGCCGTCCTTGATTAGGATATGAGAATGCACACAAAAGCATTGAGAGGCTTCCAGTACTTCTGGCACCAGCTGGGGCTGGCCCGCCACCCATTCCCTCACACTACCCTGGGCCTTATCTGACGGAGCTGCCATGAGTCTTCTCCTCGACATCACCATTGCCACGAGTTCACGTAAGTTAACTTCCGGGGCCTGAAAGCCTCTGTTTCCTACGTTCGTGGACTAACCCTGGCTCTTAGACTCTTTCCACCTCTTCCGAAACAACAGTCCCTGAGCCATGGGTGGGTGAGGTTTAATATAGGAGTTCAGGGACACACACACATACACACTCTCTCTCTTCAGTCTCCTATTCTCTAAAACTTGGCCAGTTGTGGCCTTCTGTGTGCATTGCACTCTGCTGTATAAAGAAGCTTCGCTGGTGAGTTGAGGGATACACTGCTAAACGTCGGCCTCTGGCTCTGCAGTTCAGCAGTTTTACTGTAGTTTAAAGCCCTTACTTCTCTCCACCACTCTTTTTTCTGTTCCCTAAACCATTGCTTCCCAGGCTTGTCTACTGTGACCTCCTCTTGACCTGATATCATGCCAGCCTCTTCAGAGGTATGAGCAATTATGACAGAGACCAGACTGAGGAATAAGATGCCAGCATCTCCCATTAGAGCTGTGCACACTGTGAATGTGTCTGCAATCTGTAAGAGGGTCTGAGGAAAAACACAATGGAAAGCTTTCAAGACTGATTCAATTAAGTGCCTCCAGAGAGAGGGAGGCTGAGCGCCAATGGTGGAAAATTCAATATTGGCTCACTGAAAAACACTTCATCTCGCTAGTGCCTCTTTTTTATCCTCTAATGTGTAAGGAAAAAATCTTCTACAGCAGCCTTTTGGAAAATACCGGCACTTTTTTAAATAGAAAAGTACACCACTTTCAAATTAATGTCAGCAGCCATAAGAAATTCACTAGAGGAAATGAGAGATTATAAATGAGGACTTGCAATGTCTGAAACCAATAAATTGTTCAGAGGTACAGTTAGAATCCTGCATAAAATTATCTACATTTGTGACCCTTAAGCAGGGTTCAAAAAGCTGAGTGGTGTGTAAGCATGATATCGTAGTACCAGTGATTCCCCCTTCGCTTTCTGTGCAAATAAAGGAATATAATAATGCAGCGTCCTTCCACAAATTGAATTCAGTATTAAGCTGCATTCAAAGAACAGGCTCTTTTTCTTTGCCCTAAAAGTGGTATTGCAGTAGCAAATCAGCATGAGCACAGTGTATAAACAGCCTCTGTGCTCCTTATAGGGAGATGTTCAGTGAGAGCCAATCCAAACGGGACAGCAAGTGAGTGTGAGCAGCTGTTAGTGTCTTTGGGTCTGAACGTCATTATGACTAGATGGGTCAAAAGTCTGAAATATTTATGTTAAGCAGTACCTTGTGAGGGACTACATCACCATGTATACAACAAGATGGTCTCATTTTGAAAGGCAAGTGAGGTAATAACAAGGAGAGGACAAAATACTGTGCAGACATTGGGAAGGAAGAAATCAAAACAACACTTGTGAGTTAATACTGCAGACTCTTCTGGCAGCTCATGAAAGACTAGGTCATCAGACTTTTCTTTTTGTTCATATGTATATATGAACTCATATGAATATGAAATTTTCAATAATAAGCCTGAAACTTCTGTTTTATAGACAGGGTCAGAGACTCAATGTCAAGAATTCTTTGAAACACACAGGCTTTCCTCTGTGACGAATGAAGTTGGTAAAGGGAGTCAAAGTACTGCTTTCTAAGTTACTACACAGAGCCAACTACTTTGGGCCAAAAAGAAAAGGTTATCAGTGAGCTTTGTGATGCAGTGTAGACAGATGATGTGAAAACATTAAATGACAGACGGTGGTGGTGATTAAAAAGTAACCCTGGCAGTTTACTAGAAACGAAACAAAACTGCGCATGATGGCACATGCCTTTAGTCCCAGCACTTGGGGCAGAGGCAGGTGGATCTCTGTGAGATCCAGGCCAGTCTGGTGTACACTGGGAATTCCAGGCCAGCGTGGGCTACAGGGAGACCCTGTCTCAAAAATAATAATAATAAAAGTTAATTTATAAAAGTAAGAAAAGTAAAAAAAATGAAACAGAAAAAAAGTCCCTTTGTATTTCTGTTATATCTCTAAATTATTCTGTTTATATGACTATTTTAGTATCATGCTGTGTGTACTTTGCTAGAGAAATTTAGAACTTCAGAATTTGAAATTGTACTTTGGCCAGGTGTGATGTACCAGCAACTTAGGAAACTAAGGCTTTTGAGTCAAGTGTGGGGCCAGCTTGGGCTACATAGTGAGACCTAGATCAAACAAACAGAATAAAAAGGCAACTGTATTTTAGCATTGTTGTTCCTCAGAATAGAATTTGAATACATTAAGCCAATAGTCTGTTAAGGGATGACTTTAATGAAAACATAAAACTGATAAAATTGAACATTACAAACTTCAACGTAGATCATAGCTTTTTAATGTTATTGGCCAAAGAAAGTGTCATGACATCTATTTTATACAAAATATTAACTATCACAGCTTACTGATGCAAAATGAGTGTGACTTCCTTGCCCCACAGAATGGGCAAGCCAATTCTACCATTTCCACAGCAGGAAACGGGAAGCAGTAAACAAATAGAGCAAGACTTGTGATTAACTCTGAGAAGGGTAGGATGGGTTAACAGGGCTGTGATGTTTGAGCTGGGCCTTGAAGAATGAATAGGTGGGAAATAGGGAGGACAGACAGTCCAGCGGTAACACCATGACCAGAGGCAGAGAGGGAACAGCAAAGGGGCGTGTGGGAGACTGGGGGGGGTGGGGGGGGGAGCAGGTGCTGAGCTTAGGTCGTATCATAAAAGGAAGTGCCGAGGTTAGACTATAAGAATATGTTAAAATCTCCCATGAAAACAGCTGAATTTAGCACATAAGCAACAAGATGACCTCACTTTGAAAGGTGAATAAAGTAAGAATAAGGGAGGGCCTGGAGAGATGGCTCAGTGGTTAAGAGCTCTTACAGAGGACCCGGGTTCAAATCCCAGTGCCCACATGGCAGCTAACAACCATCTGTAACTCCAGTTCCAGGGAATCAGATGCCCTTTTCTGGCATTGCATGACAAAAATACATTTATAGACTTGCAGACATAACATTCATACACATAAAATAAAAATAATATTATTAAAGGACTAAGAAAAGATGAAAGCAGTTGATTCATGTTCCTGGCTCAAGTGAGTTGGCAAAATTGACAAATTCTTCAACATTTTGAATTATTTTTCATTTGCTCTCATTTTCTGTTGTTGTTAAATTTTATTTTTGCTAACCATAAATAAGTGAATTGTCAGTTACATACTATAAGTGATTCCTCTGTCCAGCAGGATATGAAAAGGATGTAGGAGAAGGAAGAAGGTGAAGAAGCAGGCATGAGAGGGCTCTGCCCTCCAAGCTCACCAGACCAGTCAGAGCTGGCTTTGAAAAGTTCAGAATGGCAAAAGAAAAGGAAGAGAAAATGAGGTCTGAGTCCTTTGCAGGAGATAGGCTTTTGGGTGCATAATGAGGAAATTCTTCATGACATGCGTGCTATTCAACAGTACTTCACTCAGAGTTGGTTCTCGGCAGGTAAAAATAGGCCTCAAGTACAAAACTCAAAGAAAAACTAGAAAGAAGACTTCTTAACTTCTTAACTTCTTAAAGGGTCTGTGAGGAAGAGATGGATACATAAATGGTGATGCCATAGTTCTGACTTAAGTGACTAAATGAAGGCTGAAGCCATTAAGAGAGGTAAAGGAGATGGTGATTAACAGAATAGACTACATGTAAGTCCTGTATGTATTTAAATCCCATATCTGTCATTCTGTTTCGCCCTGGGAGAATTATCTGCTCAACCTAACCTTGCATCAATTTATCTGTAGTGCATCTGTGGAGTTCCAGTGATTGATGATAAGACTGGCGACGTGGTGCTGGTGATGGTGCTGGTTCTGGTGGTGGTAGGGCTGCTGGTGATGGTGGTGGTGTTGCTGTTACTGGAGCAGGTGCTGATGCTGGGGGTAACAGAACAGGGTTGGGGGGTAAAAAGGAATTTAGCTTGGGAGGTACCTCATGAATATCTATGAGAAATACAACACTGGCTGTTTCTCTGTGGATTTGCAGCATTTAAAAAGTAGACGTAGCTGGAAAGCGAGTTTGGAGAATCATTGCGTGATCTTGACCGTGTGACTGAGCACGGTGGTAATGAGGCTGCAGCTCATCTATAAATAAGGAAAATGTTTATCTCAGAGCCACGAGCAGGCACGCTTCAAGGCGGTGCTGCTGCCTGTGGACCTTTCTGTGCTCTATCCGGAGTCGAGCAGCAACAGCATTCTAAGCACTGGACCTTGCTGCAAGGAGCTTGTGGATCACAGAAGGCCCTGTGGTATACAGTTGGCGTCTGAAAACATCAGCTTCTGCATAGATTTCATTTCAAAGGATGAGCGTGCACATTGTTGGCAACTATGTAGCTGTCAAGAGCCCAACTTTAGTCAGAGTGTTAAAGAAAAAATGCGAGCTTTGACTTGACTGTCATTTGTCTTACTCTGCAGAGGAAAAACAATCACTGTGGATATGATAAAAATGCATAGTGTTAGCACTTTGTTGGTATTGCAATTTACTTCAGTTCTGCCTGTTACACTGTTCCCTTTAAACACCTTCCAAAGTCACTTTGTGTTAGCCTCAATGTGAAGTTTCATCTCCTTTATTGCCTACCATTCTAATAACTCTATTTTCAGGATCCCGCCGGTCTCACTCTTTTTTCTGTTGCATTTCTAATGCTTTTGCTAAAACTGAAGTCTTGGTAGTAGACAGGCTAAGGACAATTATCATGGTACAATGTGCTGAAAAGGTATGCCTGTGGTATAACTATTGCAAGAAAATTATTAGGAATAGTCCTGATTAGTCCAGATTTGACTGTCTGAGGGTCCAGAGAACACTGTGGCCAGTGTGAGGGTCCCTCTCTGCTTTCCCTTTTCTGGCTATGAAAATTAACCAAGTACCCTTCATTATCAGCCCTTGGTGTTTTAAGGGCCTACAAAGGCCTTGACAGATTCATCCAGTGCACACAAGCATTACCCTTTTGGAGCTTATGCTTCCCAGTAGGAGCAGGGAGTCCTGGACAGATACCTAAAATGAAGTAGGCATGCATTAAAAGCCATAGAAAGAGGCTAGGCAGAGGAAAACTGAAGCCACCTGGGCATTGTTTGAAAATTCTAATGCCCAGGCCGTAATCCAGACTGAAATTGTACCTATACCCTCCTATGGGAATGGCCTCATGTATCCCTGCTGCAGAAAGAAGACTGATAACCAGGAAGGAGATGGGCGCTGAGGCTGCTGTGTGCAGCAGTGGATGACGGACTTCGTAGGTCTTCATGTAAGATGTATTAGGTTTATTCTAATTGTGATGGGCAGTCATTAGAAGATGTAAGGTAGGAGCCTGATTCTAGCAGTCATCATCGTCCTTGCTGCCTTTTAGTACAGAACAGGACTGCACCCTTCTGCCCGTGGAAGCTCCTGTCCTTAGAATGCATGTGGGCTGATTTAGGACTCCAGTGGACTTTCTAGGTAGATGATTTTTCACTTTGATCAAGATATTTGTGGAAATGATGTTACAGTTTGCTGAAGAGGCTCACACTACAAAGAACCCACTCTAGCTTTCCCTGTTGGATAATCAGATTACTAAGATGGAACATCAGGGTTCATAATTTATACTTTATATCTTTACACAAGAAACAAAACAAACAAAAAAAAATAAGTTGGAGCCTTCTACAAATTCCTTTGATAAAGAGTCAACAAGAGTTAGGGGTATGGTGGCAAACAACTGTAATCTCAGCACTTCAGAGACTGAGGCAGGACGATCCTGAGTTTCAGGTCAGCCTGGGCTACATTGTCAAACTGTCTAAAAAAGAAAGAAAAAACAAACATGAAAATCTCTTACATAGTCCTCTTCAATATTTTAAATATAATGAACCCCACACTACATTTTGGGAAACCTGACTCTACTGAATAAATACAAATGAGGAATATTTTTATTAGTTAAAAATAATCTTTATTTTATGGATTATTTGCTACAGTGCGAACAACTGACTGTTGAAATAAATTGATCACCTTTCCTAAGGAGAAGGTCAGTTAAGGATGCGGTAAGGGGGTAGGCTGCTATAGGATATTTGTTCTCAGACACTGACAGGTACTGTACTAGTATACACAATATTGCTATCTACAGCGACATGGGTGGTAAATGACTCAGATCTTTGTAATGGGAATGAATTATGACAACTACTCATGAGGTATTCAACATAGGCCCAGTGAGCTGCTTAGGACCCAAAACTGCTTAGTTCATATAAATATCTTCATGTTTTATATAATAGTAGATATAGATTTAATTCTCCATGCTAGAATAAAATCAAAAACCTTTTAGGAGTTGCTCCGTGCTGTTTGGTTTAGGAATCACTTTTGTCTTCTCGTCTCCTCTGCCTTTGGGCTTCTTTATCTGACCCTGTGAATACTCGCTCCTTTTGCTATATACCTGTTTTCTGAATGAGTTTACAGAATCCTGTTTTTTATATTTTCTTTAATGAACAATTTATTTTTTTAATTTTTTTATTTTATGTGTATGAGTGGTTTTGCCTGCGTGAATGCAAATGCACCCATATCATGCAATACCCATGCAAGCCAGAAGAGGGCATCAAATCCTGTGGAACTGTAGTTAGGGACAGTTGTTAGCTGCCATGTGGGTGCTGGGAAGCAAACCTGGGTCTTCTGCAAGAGCGGCCAGTGCTCTTGACTGCTGAGCCATCTCTCCAGCCCCTTAATGAGCAATTTCTGTGAGACTCTGGGAGGTTAAACAAAAGCTTTGAGTAGCTCTGTGAAAGAGGGTAAAAAGAAACTGGAAAGAGCGAGTAACTCTGAGTTGGAGTAGCTATAAACATAAGCACTGCTGAGATCATCAAGGACACTGCTGTCCTCATGAAGGGATGAGGTGCAGACAAAACTTTAGACATTGAATTTTGCCTGGTAAATATCCTTTAGGCATTCACTAACATGAAAGGACCCATATACTTATTGTATCATTTACTGAGAGCAAGAATAGGTGAACAGAAAATTATACAATTTGTTATTCAAAATTGTAGATTTTAAGGGTCTGTAATTTGGCGCTGTAGATAAAAGGCACTTGCTGCCAAGTCTGATGACCTGAACTCACTCCCTGGGACAAATATGGTGAAAGGAGAGAACCAGTTTCACCAAGTTGTCCTCTGACCTCCACACATGAACTGTGGGACATGTGTGTACATGCACACCTACACATACATACACAATTAATAAATAACAAATGCCTTTAAAATTGTTTAAACACTGAAGGGAACTAGAGAACAGAAAGAGAAAAAGCCTACAGAGGCAGTTCCCAAACTTGTTTGTACACTGAAATCAGCTTAGGATGTTTAAAAATCCCAGTGCCTAGGCTGTCCTCCAGACTGTGAAACTATACTCTCTGGAGATAGGTCCAAATGTCATTGCTGTGAAGCTCCCAGGAGATCCAAATGAGGGGAGCGAGGTACAGCTGCAGCTTATTGACCAGGCTGCACCAACCATATGCCACGTAGCCAGATTTCTGACTTCTTCAGAGAAATGGAAATTATTTTGGGGAAAGGCACCATCCACAAACAAAAGCCAATTTTGTCTCAGTAGACATGGTGTGTAGTGCAGAGCTTCTTAAGCCTTTTCCACTGGCAATTCTCTTCACCCAAGAAATTTTTGTGTGATTCCAGGTATATAGAATAAGTGTCCAAATCAAACATTTGCTGATGATAAAGCAGAAAGAATGCTTTCTGGTAAAAACAATTCTTTATTGTACATGTGATTTTATCATTTATTAGAGATCAAAACAAATTTGCATACAAATGGGATGCTTGTGTGGTTTTGCATAAATAATTAAATCTTAAATGAAGATTTGATACTGCTTGTAGAACGTCTTCGTTGTATTTCAGAGCTGAACAGTAATTGGCTTTATAATTGTCAATGCTGAGAATACCACTTCACATAAACACATAGTACAAAATTGCAGAAATATGTTTAGGTCATTCCAGAAATTGATGAACATTCTGTTCTAACCCCAAGACAAATTCATTTAATACATATTTTTATGAAACTCAAGTCAGCAAGTAAAACAGCAATTTTTCACAATTCTAATGCAATATTATCTAATATTAATTTGATACTTAGCATGTAAGAATGACATATTGGCAGATATCAAAAGGTTTTGTTTTCTATAATTGACCCATTATATTTCCATAAAACTATACAATTAAAGCACTTCAGTTCATAGCATGCAATCTGAGCAAGTGAGGTGTTTTAGGACTTGGGGGCACAGTGCAGATTGCACCTGCTGTGTCTTCAGAACCAGGATACAGTAGTCATGTGATACAGCGCAGGTAAGCACTGCCAGAGATACTGTGTATTCATTATATACTTATTTTTGAACTCATTTTTTATCCTTTCACATTCCAAAACCTTCACTGTTGTCAAACTTTTCAGGACCCACACATGCAATTCCATAAGTCCACATAGTATCATGACCTGTAGCTTAAGATGCTATGGTATATCATACAGACTTCAAAGATCTCAGGTGTACTTATCACTTAGTCAAAAAATGTTAAAGAAAATATTTATAGAGTATCTGTCTGTTTTATGCCTCATTCCGGACTCTTAATACTGACTTTGGGGCATCCAGAGCAAAAGCATAATTTGAAATTATACAGACCACACATCTAAAGATTTGTGTTATAATTTAAGCCTTTTAACTATAAAGTAAAATATAGTCTCACCTGAAATATGTTCTAACATTTTCCTGATTATAGAATATTTCTATCATATAAAAGTCACTGTTTATCAGATCCCTGTTTTTTACATTGTTTAGGTTGTTTTTATTGGTTTGTTATCATAAATGACATTTAAATAAACATTCTTTAGGGTCACTCTTTTCACAAATCCTGATTATTTCTTGGAACAAACATTTGGAAAGAGTAGCAGACATTTAGAAGGTATATATGTATTGATACACATCATAGTATTACTGACCAAATAGAATATGCTAATTTGTGTTTCAACCCCAATCACTCAACTAGGGTATGAGTTCTTTGAGGTCATCACTGTTTCCCCCTTAAATCCTGACTGTGTCCGATGTATAGTACAAAACTCAATGAAGTGAATTCCACTTTTTTGGTTACCAGTTAATCCAGCTCTCCCTGCTGGCTTTATTTTCATACTACTACTTCAAAAGATGGGTTTTGCATTGGCTAATCAGTAGTAGCTTTGAGCCTGGCCAGAAGCCTAAAAAATGATTCTAATATCCAACTGATAGCAGCAATTGTCAGGTTAAGAGTTTAGGGACTAGAGTATGGACTGGAAACTTGTTATTTATTAGAGTAAGCAGCAATTTTCTGTTCTAAATGAGGTGATCACCCTTCCTTTGGAGAAAAGGGATTGAGGATGTAACCAAGGTTCTTTGCTGTACCCAGGCACTGTACTGGTATGCAGGGTGCTCCTGAGTGTGGAGGAGGGAATACAGACTGCTGTGTGAGCTAGTGCCTTGAGACTTTCTGCTCCTGTAAGTTATCTAAAACTCCCCAGTTATCTTCCTGTCTGGATTAGTCCCTGGCTGTTATTGTTCAAGAGCAACTGTGTTTCTCAGAGACAGTATTTTCTCAGTCTTCCTTAAGACCCTTGGGCTCTCTTGCTAAGATTTCTGCAGTTCCTTCTTACCCAGCATCCGCATGTTTGTTCTTTCTCCAAATGGAAGGTTTGTTAGTCATCTGTACTATTCTTCCTTCTTTAGTATACCTACACATCAATTCCCAGACCATCCCAATCAGTTTTTTTTGTTTTCTCGTATGAGTTCAAGCTTCTCAGGAAGGTAAGCCTTCCACAAAGTGACACCAAACGACATTCTGCTCTTAACACTGGTTTACAGATGCCCTGTTGAGCTGTTCGTGAATCTTCAGGAGTACCTTAG
Source organism: Eospalax fontanierii (assembly GCA_035773235.1). NCBI lineage: Eukaryota > Metazoa > Chordata > Mammalia > Rodentia > Spalacidae > Eospalax > Eospalax fontanierii. Next base: position 62,671,206 of record CM069530.1, on the reverse strand, counting down.
CTTTCCTAAGCAGCACAAGCCTGTTCTTATATTTAGGACATTCTTCCCCAGTTATCAGTATATTTGATTTTCTTGCACTTATTTACACACTCTTGAGTGTAGACCCTGAGTCTTAATCCATCTTAAAATCTCTCTCAGAAATGCAACTGTAGTGGTAGAAAAATGGGTGAGTCTGGTCTCATTAATTTTAGGGATGTCATTTTTTATATTCAACATATTAAGTCATGAGAAGAGAAAAGGAACTTCAGAATATTGATTGCATTAAACAGAGGGATGTGTCCTGTGCTGTGAAGTACATTCTCCATGCTTCAGCCTGGCACACAGATTGAAAATTAAAGATAACAACATCACAAAGTCCACAAATGATAGCATCTAGTTTTGTTGGATTGCTCAAGAATGCAGTAAGAACTGTGGACTCTGAATTCTAGGGCCAAGTTATGCCTGGCCAGCCTTCTGCATTCCGCCCTGCCTTGTTAATGTGGAGATGGGGTGAACTTGGCTGGACTAGTTGCTAGCTAGTTAAGCCCAGTACTTGCTGAGGAATCCCTGTTGCTGTTATCTGATTAAGCATCCTGCTGCTGAAAGCCAAGGTTCTGACCCTGTGTCCATGTGCTCTGGAGCTAGAGGTAGGCAAAGCTTTGCTCATGTAAATAGAGCCTTTGCTTGAGACCTTGTGTCTTTCATGGATTCCTGTAGCTAAAATTCAACAATGTCTGGCTCACTCCTCCCTTGGTCTCTATAACAAACCAAGATGTCATTTTGCCAAACTACAGTCTGGGAAACCAATGAGTTTATTAGGTTTACAGAGCAATGGGTGAGGGCTTAGTGATTGGAGTGTGGGTTACTCCCCTTCTAAGACCGCATTGTTAAGTCTTCATCCAACATGGATGGTGACTTCCCCACAGCTGCACAAAATGGTAAGAAAGCCTCCCCTAGGCTTCCTCAGTTTATATGCCCTTAGTCCCAACCCCTAGGGAAGGTGGTTTGTTGAGAGGTGTGGCTGACTCTCCCTGTCCCTCCTTTCTTATGGAGGGTGACAGTTAACAAGCTTAGCAGTGATGATTCTAGGCAAGTGGGTGCAACCAAGCTTGGGAAGATGGCATCTGTCCATGATCTGCCTGTTGGAGAACAGTCCTCTACACCAACAGTTCTTTGTAAAAATTGGATTTTATACTTTCCCCTTGTTTCTCCTTTCTTTTACCTATATAGAGCAAAGCAGAACAAAACAGAACAAAGTCTTTGCTCTTTCATGTTTTATTTTTTTTAGGCTAAATTCAAAAAACCATATGACTCACTTAAGAGGCATACATCTGTAAATTTGGGGAATTCTTGCATGGAGAAAGCAGTGAAAGAGAAATCTTAGGTAACCCTGGAAACACAATTCACAGAGCTAGTTATGTTAGAATTTAGAAGTCTTGAGTAATCATCTTGTCTTAGGCCTTGACTTTGCAAGTGAAGAAACTTAAGTTTTTGAAATTGTAAGATCCCTAATTGGCAAATGTAGGAACTAAACCTAGAATGCATGTGTTTTAACTTCAACTTCAAACATAATGCTCAAACTGTCAGTTCCTTTGAGTAAGCCCACGTTCCACCCACACTCCCAAACATCCATTATAGTCTACAGCAATTATTCCAATAGGGAACACTATTTCTATTTTTTTTCCAGAATGCTGTTTTTGTTTATCAGTTGCCTTGTTATTATTCAGTGCCGTTGGTTATGTGTTCTAAGAGTGGTTTTTCATATCAAAATCTCTGCATTAACTTACCTACAGTTTGAGTTTGGGTTTGGGTTTTTCTTTCCCTTGATTTTGAGCATCTTACAGTTCAGTTTCATCAACTCTGACTTACTGTGAGGGAGATAAGATTTTGTTACAAACGTGTACTGTATCTCTCTTGTCAAGCAAAAGGCCATAAGATAATAAGGTACAGAGTACCCCTCAAGACCAAGGGTCTATGATATATTCTTCTGTGTAGCAGCACTGCTCAAAACCTGGGAGAATATGTCCCAAGTCTCATTCTGTCCATCAAGAATTAGCCTTATCTACTTTGTTTCTTGAAGTAAAGAATATTTAAAGCTATACATAGGCCTGGGCCCTTCCAAAGAGAACATCAAAGCAAGCAGCATGACGTCATTCCTGTTTTCTGAGCAGAATTTTAAAAGAGGTCTTGATTTTTGTCTACTTAATTTTTCATAGCTCTAGCAAGGTAGTAGTAAAAGACATTACTTGATTTTTAGCAGTGGAGACAATCCTATTGGGATGGAAAGGCTAAATGAACGGGCCAAGGTGGGAGAAGCAGTGAAGCCTGTTTCAGTCATTTAAGCAGAAAGGACCTAGAATATGGCTGACAGAAACCAGATTATGACCCAGGGGCTGGGTCATAGGAAACAGAAGCCAGGAGTGGCAGGGAAGGGGGAGCTCTGTACGCAAGCTAGGCAGCAGTCTGTTATGCACCTCCTCTGTCATAGTGTGGTGATGGGTGGGCTCCTCAGAAGCGAAGGGCGAAGAACTGAGAAGGGGCTGGAAGAATGAGCTAAGCAGGATGGAACTGAAGGCCTAGAGCAGTAAGCAGAACCATTAGATGGCAGCTCTCCCACCTCCCATGTCTAACATTGGGCATGCTATGTACATTCTCTGTACTTTAATGTCCTGACTGAAAAATAGATGCCATAGTGCCTACTGAGGGAAGTAAGAACTTATCCTAAAGCCTTTCATGAGAATCCAGTGCACTAACATGCAAAGCCTGAACCCAATTCTTAGCACATAATTTTCAATAAATATTAACCCTAGTACCTATGAGAATGAAAACCATGCAGAGTTCTCATGGCACTGTTGAAAGGATAAAAAATCCAATAATGTATGTAACGTATCTAGCACAACATAGTAACAGTGACTACTCAATGAAGGACAGTTAATAAGAACTGGGCAAAAATCTGCAGGCCAGATGTCAGTGGAGAACCATGTGTGAGAAAATAACTCACATCAGAACCCTTCATCCCATTGTATGATGGGACTTTTGGAAAGAGGGGTGTCACCTGGAGGTCAGATGTTTTCTGCACCTTTGACCAGAGATTTTGGCAGACTAGAGCCTTGTGAGCATGCTTTGAGCGTGCCTGATGTGCCATCTAGTGGCTGAGTAAACCTAACCTTAATGAAAAGAAAAAAGGCCTTTGGCTGCCCCTTCCACTTCCTCTGCTCTTCCACTGTTAAACAGAGAAGGTTGCTCTAAACTATTATTTAGGAAAGAAGAAACATTCTTTTCCTAGAAGCAAAATGTTAAACACAAATGATTATGAGAGCAGAAGAGGAAATCCACTGATAACACAGTAATTACGCAAACCAGAAGTTGCAAATTGACAGTGTACATAAGTGTTTTGTTTAACCCAAAGAGCTTTCTTCTGTTTTATTTTATTGACTGAGGACTGACACCCGTGGTATAGTGCACAGATCTTCAGGGTATAGCTTACTACATGTTCATGTTTATAACATTTTAAATATGCAAAACCCATCATTTATTACCCAGATCATTGCAAGCATTCCAGGATTCCAGCAGCCTCCCTCTTCTCCTGCCCTGGTCAGTCCTCACTCTCAAGAGATAACTGCTCTTCTGCAGTCTATCACCATATATTCATAATAGTATCATTTACAGCACATATTGTAGGCCTAACCTCCCAGAAAGTAAAAGAGCCTGTCATCATTATTTTAGTAGTTTGTCCGAAACAGGGCAGTTTCTCAGGACCCTCTGTGTCCACTGTTTTTTCAGAGTCCAGGTGTTATATGTTCTTTTTCCCCGCAGTGGAAATTCTTAGTATATTGCTTTTCTTACCAAGGTTCAGATGGAACCATGTATCTATTTGGTGCACTGATTATATTTTCCCAAGTATCTCTGCAAGCAGCCGAGTCAATTTTCAAAGAAATCCCATTACTTTTGAGTGGCATCTCCTAGGAACCAGTGATTATCCCAGGAGAGCCGATGCATTCTAATACGGCATTTCTGAAATTAATGTGAGTGTCACGTCACCAGCCGGGGCTCTCACACCCTGCTCAAATTAAGCCATGCACACCATCACTGCTGAAGTCATAATGATGAGAAAGGCTTCTAACCTGCAGACTGTGGAGGCTCCTTGATACTGCATAGGCTAATGCAGTCAGTGTTGTGTTGATACTGAACCTCTTCTGTTCACACAAAACTAAGTTCTGTGTCAGACTGTATAGGGCATATGCTGAGAAGCAGAGCTAGTTTTGAGGTTAAAGTATTATTATTCCAGAGCTTTCTGTGTGCTTCCTTATTTGATTGCTGGATTTAAAAAATTCAGCATCACTCAACAAACATCTAGTGAACATGTTATTGCCAGAAGTTCTGCAAATAGCTGAAAACAGAAAAATGTAATGTTGAAAGTCCCTCCCCCATGGCTGTGGAGCTGAGCCTATAGCAATCCAATGGTCGCTGGTCCACAAATTGGCATTTAAAGAGATTGATGCCAGTTAGAATAAACAAGGTAACAATATAGACATCTCAATACACTCCCTATCAAAAATAATTTGAAGTTTTTCTAATTATTTGTCATGAATTTATAAAAGAGAAGAATCTACCAAAGAAATAAAATCCTACTTTAATTTGTATAATACCTTCAGTTCTCTTGTTCTCTTCTGTTCTCTCTCTCTCTCTCTCTCTCTCTCTCTCTCTCTCTCTCTCTCTCTTCTTTATCATTACGAATTCTTGAAATAAATCTCAGGGCTGAGGATAGAACATAATAGTAGTCGCTGACACCTACCATGTGCAAGGCCTGTGGTTCAATCTCCAGAAATGCAATAATAACAATAATAATAATTTTAATACTTTAATTGACCTCACAAATTTATGAAATAGAAATGAAAACAAATTTACTGAACACTTTATGTTAAAGGATATATATTTGTATTTTCATTGTTTTTTAAAAAGTTTTTATATACCATAAAATATTTGAAATAAAATCTTTAATTTCCTGCCATATCAGCAACGAGAACTTAGAGAATTGTGTTAAATAATAGTGGTAAGGAACTGGGAAGATGGCTCAGCAGTTAAGAGCACTGACTGTTCTTCCAGAGGTCCTGTGTTCAGTTCCCAGCACCCGCATAGCTAAAGGTCATCCATAACTCAAGTTCTACAGAATCTGGCACCCTCTTCTGGCCTTCACAGGCATTGCATGCACAGGTACACTTAAAAGCAAACACTCATATACATAAAATGAAAATAAACAAATAACTTCTTGGGAAAAAAAAAGATAAAACTGTCCAGAGTTTGCTCTTTGTTTTAAAGGCAGTAATTCTGGTATTTATTAATATGCTCAAATGAGAGTGTTAAAAATTATAGCAAGGCCTTTGAGTACTAATTTTTGTTTATATTTTTATTTTATGTGTATGAATGTATTGCTTGCACATTTGTAAGTGCACCATATTGTGCAATGCCTGCAGAGTTCAGAAGAGTGTGTCAGATTCCCTAGACCTGGAGTTACAGATGTTTATTAGCCGCCATGTGTATGCTGCGAAATTGGGTCCTCTAAGAGCAGCCAGTGCTCTTAATCACTGAGCCATTTCTCCAGCCCCAAGTTCTAATTTTTAAACCTCAGCAATGGTAAAATGGCTTTCGTGTTATTTAAATAATTAAGTTTGTGCCCATTTGGCCTATGGATGATATATTATAATAATAGATTTCCTAATATTTGTCCCAATAGTAATATATCATCTGCTAGTATACATTTGGTGAGTTACCTATAAAATTCAATCCTAGAATTTGGGCATATATGTTTATTCTAAATTGTTCTTTAGAGAGAACTAGTAAGACAAAATTAAAGACAAAAGGTTAGACTCATAGTCCATAAGAGAGTTGTTGAAACTAAGAATAGGGGCTCCATGTACAATTTTGGAGAGCAGAAAAGGTTGGACCTCAGAGTTTATAAATACGAGTCAGAGCCAGACCTGTAACAGGTAAGGAATGTGTCCTTCATTCAAGGCATCTTAGTGAAGGACAGAAGCCTTTAATGAATGAAAAAGGCATCTGCATCTAAGAAAGGCGGGGTTTTGGCTTCTATAGAAATTCTGTTGAACACAGCTGCAGCCGTTTACTTAGTACCATAGTCTAGTGTACTTGGGTGAGTGAAAGTCTTCCTTTCAAGATTATTTTCTCAGGCAGGGCAGGCTAGCTGTCTAGGGCATTGAAGGAGACAGGTTGACTCCACAGAGTCTCCTTCAGTCCTAGGAGTGACTAGTTGATAAGGCCAGCCTGCCAATTTAGGACCAGTTGACCATTTTAAGAGATTCATAGTCTTATGACTTCCTGGATGGGGTTTATAGCTCTCCCACGATTCACACATTCTGTCTCTCCGTATATATCTATTTTTCATCCTTTTTTCCTTGCCTCTTATCCCACTTGCCACAATAAATTTCCTTTTGTGAATTCATAAAATGCTTGTCTCAACCTCTCTGAATGCATTTATCGTGCCATTTCTACATTAAAACTCTCTCTGAATTTTCTTTCTATTCTTCCATGAGTGGCCCTTTAATATCAGGAGATCTGAGAATGTTCCATCTACCCCCTTAGCCATTTAAGGTTGGCCATCTGACCTCACCTGTACAGCCTGATCGGTTCCCAAGCCGAGTGCTGCAGTGATGGGAAATGTAGCACTGTGTTAGACGAGAGAAAGGAAGTAAGGCTGATTCCGGAATTGTGTGTGGGGTGCTGTGCAGCCCTGACGAGGTCCAGAATACACGTCAGCTTCCAGGGACTTAAAAGCAGACATGGGCAGACCAGAGCAAAGGACTGCTCCATGAGCTGCTGCCTCTGGTTCTGATGCTTGACAGTAGAGAGCCAATTGCTTCCTTTTATTTTTTTTCATAACTCAAGTAGAGGCTGACATACTCATAAAACTAAATACATCTCTTACACTCTAATCATTTTTGTTAAAAACAAATCTTTCAAATACTCCCTTTAAGGCATCACTTCAAAATGACATGTTTCAATTGTCAGTTCTTTCCCAGGGGAAAATTTAGAAAATTAAGAGCCGTCTTATGCCCCCTCTCCCAGCAGATTCTAGCCTAGCTTGCATGCCTATTCTAATTTCTGCTGTGTCAGACATGTGATTTGTACTGAACTAATGTTTTGGGGGGGTGATTTTTTTCTTTCATGTAGTATAATACTATTGAATGGTGTTCTTCATACTAACTGAAAGGCCAAAAGCAACTTCAGAGACAATGCAAGCCTTTTTAATAAGTAGTTAAACAATCAAATCCAAAAACTTAGTGACATTAATGGAAGAAATGATGAAGAATGACAAAGTGAAGGGGAAATCAGATGGATTCACACATATCAATAGTAGGTGTAGAGCCAAAATGTATAGTAGAAAAAATATTTGTAGGCCCAAACTCTTAGCAGCTTTACTTATAATATCCAAAGGGCAGAAGCCAGCCAAGTGTCTGCCCCCTTGCAAGAATTTTGAAGATGGAGGTAGTGATTATTATACAATAATATACATTTACACGATGCCAGTAAATTGTACAGTTAAAATAGTAGTGAAAATGGTAAGTTTGGTGTTATATTGATCTTATCACAGGTTAAAGTATACTGTTGAGGTAGAATTACTGCAGGTCACACTACCAGGACATGATTTCAAGCAATGACTCCTCTCAGTGCCTGCTTAGCTTTCAGACTATCTCCCCAAGAAGGGAGGGGGCAGCTGGGGAGACGATTGACCTTATGCTCTGTGCAATCACTAGGACTCCTTTGAGTGCAAAATGAAATGCTGTGTTCAGTAATTACTTTCTTCTTCTCCTCAGGGTGTTAAATACCACATTATTTGAAAGTTGGGAAATCGTTGGACCTTACCCTTCCTGGTGGGTTTTTAACCTGCTGCTGTTGCTAATACAAGGGCTGAACTGCTTCTGGTCTTACTTGATTGTAAAAATAGCTTGCAAAGCTGTTTCAAAAGGCAAGGTAAGCTAAATGCACCCTTTCCGGTATGTCCCAGAAATTTCAGGGTATTTTTGGCTCCTCTCAAATAACTGTTATTTCTGATTTCATCAAAATCAGTGTTATTTCTTCAAATTCGGTAAAACCACCTAGAAACACAAAGCAGATTATTTTCTTCCCTTTGGTTCATGTTTAAATTCTTTCTGTTGCTGTGCAGATGTTGATGCCCAGTGATCTACATTTATAATTTTGGATGTAATGATGATATAGTATTTGTTGCGTTCTTTTTCTCCTTGGTCTCCTTTGATCCTTCTCTGATTATATTTATACTGAGCATAAATTTAATAACTGTTTTTCTTTTCATGAGAAGGGTTGCTTGCTGTCATGTGCACATTTAAACAAGCCAGTCTCTCAGATTAATTAAATATAGTCATTTTTCCAACAAGATTTACTTAAGTCTTTTTAAAAAAAAAGTGGACATATGGGGCTGGCTTAAATAAATCTTGCTGAGCATTATTAGCCCCTTTGCCTAGAGCAGTGGCATTTCCAGATCATTCTCCATGACATTTTCTTACTTTATTGTTTGTTCTCTTCCTCCTGCCACCCTGGAAGGCTGGGAAGTGGAACCCTTTACATGTAAGTTTCTTATCTTCTCTCTTAACTGTCCTGGGTGACACTGGCCGGCTGGAGGGATGACTCAAGTGCTTTGTTTCATGCGTACTGTTTCGTCTAACCTGCTGGCACTGACTGGAAGCTTTGTGGCAGGTGTAGCTATGCTGAGCTACGAAAGATACTAGGGACAGCTATGGCATTTCCCTTTTGCTTGAGCATGTAGGCTGCCAAACTCGAATGGGCCAACAGAAAACAAAGTCTTATTGGAGTCTAACAAATTGGTGAAAAGACAAACAGAACACTGTGAAGTAAGAAGCAGAACTAGTTGGGGAATTGAGGAGGTGATCTGTGCAGTGCAAGAAAGGAGGCCCGGGCCCCAGGCATTTTCCGGATCTGAAAAAGCCACAGGCACCTGGCCATCTGTCCTCAGCAAAGTCCACAGAACTGTGCCCTTCCACAAGAGATGTCAGGGTACCTGGTCATGGTCTGTGAAGCCAGTCCTTGGTATCTGCACCTATATAAGTCCAATCTGGTTTTGTTTTTTTATATTTTTGAGACGGGATTTCCCTGTAGCCACAGCTGGCCTGAAACTTACTATATAGAGCAGGCTAGTCTCAATCTCATAGAGATCCACCTGCCTCTGCCTCCCGTGTGCTGGGATTAAAGGTGTGTGCCACCACACCCAGCAAATCCAACGTATTTTGACCAATTCGTTTCTTAGAATTTTTCTCTGCTATCTTTTAGTCTTTAAAATGAATGCATGTTTCTATTGAAAATGTTTTTGTCCTCATTTAGACACAAATTAAATCAAAACATGGACAGAACTGGCAGTATAATAGAGTTGCAGGGGCGCAATGGATTAGATTACTTGTGTCCTTATGGCTTTGCTATTCCCAGACTTACTCTCTTCTCTCTAACAATTATTTCTTTATCTTTATGAAGAAATAAGCATTAATTACATGCCAGATCTTTGGCTTTAGAACTTATTATCTGCTATTGCTGCCCTCATCTATCACAATAAAAGTATTCATCTTGCTCTGGGTTCTTTTTCCTGTGTGTCATTTTTGTGTTCTAAATTGTCCTTTTTTCTTGATAGTATCATAATTATGAATTATTTCAGATGCAAATTAAAGTAACCTTACTAGGCATGCAGATTAACACTCTCTGCATCTGAAGTCCCATATTAGCACCTTAATTTGTGACTAATAGACCTATAAACATGGTGGAACTTTGCAACAGTAATGTCTTTATCACCCTCTGTCTTTAAACTGAAATATCCTTCTCCCCTAGTCATGTGGCTATTTCAGTATCTAAGGGTTGTTGGGGTTTTTGTTTTTATTTGGGGTTTTGTTTTGTTTGTTTGTTTGTTTGTTTGTTTTAGATAGTCGATATGAGTTCAGGCTCACCTGAAAGAGCACTGAGGTGAGGCCCATTTGTATGATATTTAGTCCATCCCTGGTTAAATGGAGTAATAGTTCTCAGCTTTTGCCTTATCTTGTCTCCACCCACTTGCAAAAAATAATGCTGTCGTGGTGGCTTCTCAAGTGGTAGATTCCTCAGTTCTCAAGTTGATCTGACAGTGATTCAGAGAAGATCCAATGTGAAAAGTCCCCAGTAATTCCAAACTGTCTCCAAGCAACTCAGTCTCTCAACCCATTCCCACAAGAATCCCAGGGAGATAATTTGTGAAGCTAGATCATCAAATCCCTTTGTCCACCCCACTTAATAATCACAAAACTTAGCCTGGTGGTACATGCCTGTAATCTCAGCACTTGGGAGGCTGAGGCAGGAGCATGGCCGCAAGTCTGTAGCCAACCTGTGCCACACAGTGAGACCCTGTCTCAAAAAAAGTAAACAAGACATTTACTTGAAGATCTTAAGACCTGCGAGATAAAAGTACTGAGCATAATTTAGATTTACAGAGAAGCTGGTCCCAATTATTTAATTTTAAAGCAATAGAGTATTTCCTTGCTAGATGATAGGATTTTTTTCATCCTTCATGTGAACATATAGACTTGTATCCTGGTCTGTTATTTTTGCTCTCTTTATTACTTAATGAGGCTGAATGGAGGAGGAAGAAATTGGGACAATAATAGCCAGTTTTAAGGATCTGGTCAAGAGATTTCTCCCTGGGGAAAGTTTAAGCCATACCTACTTAGAAGGTTTTTAGACTGCCTTCTGGTGGGCAATGGAGAGATGGCTCAGTGGATAAGAGCACCTGTTGCTCTTGCAGAAGACTGGGGTTCAGTTCCCAGCACTCATAGGTAGTTCACAACTACCTGTGACTCCAGCTCCAGGAGATCCAGTGTCCACTTCTGACTTCTGAAAACACCTACATCATGTAGTATTCAGAAAGTCATACAAGTACACACACATACACATAAAAATAAAAAATAAATGAACTTTTAGAATGCCTTCTGCTGCTACTTGTGGTGTCACATACAAAACAGAATTTCTAATTATTTTAGCTGAAAAGAAAAGGAAATTAAATTCCAAAACAATGAATTACAGTACCAGATATCAATGATTTGTTTTAATGATCTGAGCTAGTGTGTGAATAGTTTTCAGTGTGGTTAATTCAGAGCTGACCTCACATGGTCATTAGAGAGTAAATTGACACATTTGTAACCAGTTCCTGTAATGTCATCCTAATAGCATAGATACTATGATTGGGAAGTGGGATCCAAAGTCTAGACATTGTCCATAGAGAAAGATGCTCTTTAAGCTCTGTGATGCCTAAACTCATGTTCTTCATCACCAGTTTTGTCATACATGTTATATCTCTCCAAAAAAGGAGAGCTTACCACCATGGCAGTGTTCTTATCTTCTTTAACATTTTAATATGTGGATAAGTTACCTTCATGCACGGTTGATGTGCTCCTGAGCCTGCCATACCCTGCTGGTCTTAGGAGCTGGTTACATTCTCTGTCTTGTATTCCACAGGTGTCCAAGGATGATCGAAGTGATATTGAGTCTAGCTCAGATGATGAGGACTCAGAACCTCCAGGGAAGAGCCCCCACACTGCTACAACCACCAATGGGACCAGTGGCACCAATGGTTATCTCCTAACTGGTCCATGTTCCATGGATGACTGATTACTCAAAACTCTAAGTCCCAAACAAAGTGAACTGTTTTATTCCTGGAAATATTTAATAAGTTGCAAATGCAGTTCCTTTCACAATATCTCATCACCAGAAACAAAAATTAGGATTATCAAAGCATTTTGTAGAGTGTACTGCCGTATGTCCTGTCTATGAATGAAGAAGAAATACCATTCTCTATATGTAGGCATGCTGTATGTAATTGACACAAGGGAACAGTATTTGCGTTTGTACTGTCTTAGTATATTATTTATTTTTTGTATTTGTTTGTAAATCTGTGGACAAATGAGGATTTCCTCTCTCTTTTTATTCTCTGGGCTCATGACCGACCATGAAGGAGATGCTCCACCGCTTCTACCCTTTCTCTGGCTGTGGTCAAGTGTAGCATCATCTTAGTTTAACACTTAGAGCAAGCAAAACCCTATGCAAGATCCTCACACAACTCCACATAGGTTGGCTTCCTTTGTGTTACTGTGCCCATTATACAGTTGCTCATATAGTCACAGTGATCATTATCCTAGTGTCATGTCTAAATGAACGAGGAATTTGGTCACTCTTCATGGTCAGTTAGCAGTTCAAATTAAAGAGGATGGCTATTAGGACATTTAAATTTTATATGAAATTGTTTTGGAATAGAGTTTATTTCTTGTGCACAAAGTTAAGATTTCTTTACTGTGGTAAGGTAGTCGGGAGTTGATCTTGTTGGTTACAGAATTGTTTTATCCTCTCTGATGAGGCCAGTGTTCTGAGTCTGAAGGAAGATGATTTGCTTAAGCTCACAGACACAGTATTTGGAATCTGTTTTGTATTCTGGGAATAATGTAGAGATAGAAGCTGATTTCAACCAGGTTTTGCCAATACTCCTATAATGAGCCCAGTCTTCTATCATACCATGTAAAAAAAGTATTGGAGACAGAAAAAGGAATCTTTCAAGAGATGGCACAGACTACCTTCAATGCAAAGCACTTTATTGAAACCAGCTTTCAAGAAAAAAAAAAGCCCTATGTAGTATTTACTTGGTTTTATTTTGCTGAGCAAAATAAAGCCAATATGAGAAAGACTGCTTTACCCAATGTTTTTTCTCCTTAAATGTACCCCACACAGTACTTCCTTATTACTGGAAACAGCAGCCTTGCACCCCAAGTTCTTTTGATTTACTGCTCTGAATACTCATGTGATTTCTAAAACTGTTTGATCAAGTGGGGCTATTTCCAGAAAAGCAACAAAAATTCTACTGGGCAATGACAATGTGGGCAGTGAGAAAAATTTAGGAGTAGAGAGTGTCCATAAGTCTCCTGCTCCACAGTATTACTGACCTGTGGAAACTATACGCCTAGGCCAACGTTTGCATCTCTTCTCATCTTTAGTAAAAGAGAATGAAATAGGGTTATAAGTATTTATAAATCAAACATCACCTAAAACAAGAATCCAAAACAAAAACTGCAATAATACGAATGTGTGAGCCTAGGCACTGTGCAGCCTACAGCAAAATCCTAGAGTGCATGTCTCTCCTGCTCAGAGCCATTTGCATTTGATTTTGTGAAAAAATTTAATCTTTGTACCCATACTTTAAATCCTGTAAGTTAATATTTTTTAAAAAAACTCCCAAAGAACCCTCACTGCATTATTAGATCTTTCTCTCCCCAATTACAAAACAGTATTTTCTGGTGTGGTCCAGTTAATAGTTGAAGAAACTTGGAAACATGTCTCCTAGTTAATGTAGAAGGCACTGCAGCTAATGGTGTGTGTAAAGCCTTGCGGTTTTATTTACCAAAACAGTTATATGTCTGAGAGAGAAACTTAGAAATGGTTGAGTTTATGAAACAAGTCATAAAACACCAAAGGATTGGTAGTCATCAGAGCATCTGCTCAAATGCAAATGTGTGAGAAGTAAAAGCTTACAAATCATAGCTGACAGTTTTCAGAAGGTGAAACCTTCTTATCATCTAAAGACGAAACATACTCACCTCACTTAGTGTCTGGACAGACTTCCACCCCCTATGGGTGAAATCAACTTTGAAAACCAGAGTATATTTGAGTTTGAACCGTATGACACTCTTTAGCATGAAAAAATAACTTGAAGATCAGTTTGTAAATTGAGAAGAGGTGTATAAAATGAAGTTGATACTGTCCGTACCAAAGGCAGGTCTTTTCCACAGAAGTAACTTAGAAAGAGGTCCCCACATACTCTTTCTGACTGATGTCATTAAACTTGACACAAACTTCTACATGTCTATACATTTTTGTTTCATTTTACAGCCTAGAGAAAATAATTGTTTGGCTAATCGAAATGGAATCTGTTAACTTATTCTGGTATAGAATGTTCTGCCATAATGGCCAGAAAAGACTGAGAGAGGTCGCTGTGTGAGGAATTTTATGCATCTGTGCCAGGCCAGAGCTTTCAGAGGTGTGATTTGTAGATTCAGCTGTAGGTTAGTTCAGCGTGCTGTTCTTGTTAATTAGCTTAGCCTGTGCTATTGTCGCTTCCTTCTGATCACATTCAAATTTCCCGGGTTTTCAGGGTGTAGATATAAAGGATGCTAGAAAGGTAATCTTTGATCCCCAATGTTATAACTTATCTAGATTTAGTGGGGGGGGTAGGAAATTAAGTAGAATTTGGCCTTGAGTAAATAAATGATATAAATGTGTGTGATATATGTATTTATATGTATGTTTCTCCAAAAATTGTTAAAACCAAAACATCACTGATTCATCATCATCCATATTCTTGGCATAAAAAACTATCAACCATATGCAACAGAAGCTTCCCTTCTCCTTTGCTTCCCACCAGAAAGATGGTAAAAACCATTTCCGCCTCTTGGCCACAGAGCCACCTGTGGGGGAATCCAGGTCCTAGAGCAGCTGATGTACACAAGACAAACACAGTTCACTACCCTAAATTCAGTCCCGTGAATGTTGAGTGTAAAGAAGCAGCTGTCATTATTGTAGATTATTCAAGTGTTTGTTGTAAAAAATGCTAATGATTGACATTTAACTCCAGGATTAAAATGCTGCTGAACTGCCAGACAGATGCTGTCCTGAACTCTATCAGATAGTACCACAGACTTCTTTCTGACAAAAGAAGAACAATGCAGAAAAGGCAGAGAACAACCAAGATCAGATGCTCAAAATGTCAGGTCTGTCGCTGTGCACAGGCCTGCACGTGTGACAGTGCTGCGGCCAGGCATGGGCTGGATGTACTGCTGTGGCTCCAGAAGAGTCTAGCACGGACTAGGTGTAGGGCAGACTGTACTTCTAGTTGTGTGTGAGTAATGTCCATAGGATAACAAAATCAGTTAATGTCTCTTCTCGGAATGTGTTTTTGATATTAAGTGACATATGATAGAGTCTGAATTTGAGCAAAAGTTTGAATTTGCCTTCCTCTCAGGTAGAATGGGTCTTAATCTTCCTCCTCACATTCACATCTCAGTGTTATTGGGCTAAGAAATAAGGAGACTTCATTTCTGTTTCTCTGAGTCTTTGCTAATGAGTTCTTCAGAGAGAACTTGTGAACACCCCTAATTGCCCCCAAATGATTCAACATTTTGTATTAGTAGTCATTTGGGGGAAAGTTGATGCCAGAGTTGCCTGGATATTTTGAGTATTTCTCTTTGAAATAACATTTGAAGTATAAAAAATATGCAGAATAACTCCAAAGGTATTGAGCAGTTCTGTTTACCAGTGTGTGAGATAATGTCATTACATCCAGAGAGGCTTCAGGAAATCCTTTGGAAATAAAAGGCTAAATGTTTACATTTCATGTGATATTTGAGGTCTTAATCGCTTACTTTTCTTCATTGTCTTTGACTCATTTCCACTTTGTAGATAAGTAATTATAGCCCAGAAATGTTCCTAACATCCAAATAAGAAAAAAATCAAATAAGATCAAAGTCAGCCTGACAGGAAAGTGAGTGATCTCTTTGTGCCTCCAGATTCTTACATGGAGAAAAAGAAATGTGGAGAGTTCTGATTATTGCTCTTCATATCTCCTGAGCCATTCCCTGGCAGGAATGATCAGAAATAGTTCAGGAATCACAAATAGTTCTTGAAGAAAGTGTAGCAAGATTTTTTTCATAAATATTTTGTCTGTAAAATCACCTTCTCTTGGTGAGCTGAAATTGTGCTGTTCTCAAATTGCCATAGAGTAATTAGTACTACCACACCAATCAGGGTCTGGTGTAGCAATGGGTCAGGGAAGAACCATGTGGTTTGCCTTGTACACATAGCACCACTTGCCCCTAGGAGGCTCCCAATGGACGCTGGGGAGCCCTGGCCACTCTGCTGCTAAAACAATTGTAGTTAATACTCAGAGGACGCCACTTTGATGAAGAAAATTGTATTAAAGAATATAAATAATCATAAACTTTGCTAATGAAATATGTAGATAGTCAGAGGAGAACCTTAGTCTTTTCCAGGTATTTGCATCTTGAATTCCACCCTTTGAAAGGAACACATTGGCAAACAGTATAAGACATCCCCTCCCCATCAAGTCAAAGAAATTGAAAAAGCCTCTGCTACCAGGTGACAATTGGAGTCTACAGGAAATTGAGTGTTCTCAGGATTTCCTAAGTAATGAGAGGGCCCCATCCACATAGGGCCCCAGCAGCCTAGGATCTGACTTTGCCTCATCCACTCACAGTTCTTGTAGACTTCTAGAACACTATAATAAAAGGAAGCCAAAATGTTGGCATTCTTCTGGTTTCAGTGCACCAGTCCTTTAGATCAGCCGTGTGCCCACACTTCATCCTCTGCCTGGTCCCCATGTGTTGTGTTCCCCTAACACTGGTGCATGAATGCTTGGTTTTCTGTGTTGTGCTATGTGGCCTGGGAACCACAGAACAGCAGCTGCTGTTGTTTCTGTGTTCAGTGAAAAATTGATTTCATTCATACTTTTTGTCCTTTTTATCTACAGTAATTGTTATAAACTATCTGTAAAATTGCCCTTAACCTGAAGAATTTTTTTAAATATTGGCTGTAAAAACAACTATTACAACAGCAATAAAAGCTCTGGAATAGGAGCAGTTATGTGATAATTCTGGAACTTTAGCTCCAAACTTCATTAATATAAATATGGAAAACACAGTCCAGGCCTGATTCCCCTTAAGCTGGCGATTTTCATCTGCTCTTTGCCCACGTTGTAGTCGTCTACCTTCATGACCATTTGCTGTCATGGAAAAAGGTACCAGTTAGTTTGGGGATTTGATTTCTTTTTTCCTTTTCAACTTTCAGTGAGAAATAGGTGACAAAAACCATATTTGTTTTAAGACAATTCAGTGCTTGAACATCTCTGTCAGAAATGGAATGATGTACCATTAGCCAATTAGAATTACTTCATGTACTCTTACTGTGTTTTGCTGATTTTTATATGGAAATATAATTATTCATTCTTGATCTCTGGAAGTAATTGTTATTATGAGGATAATTTTACTTTGGAAACAGTTTCATAATAAAGATAAGTATTAAGAGTTCAGGGTAAGTGTCCGTTACTGTAAACACTGATCAGCTGTGCTGGGAATATGTCACACATTCCTGGGTGGAGTTATGTCAGAGCTCAGTCATCCAGCTGTTTCTTGCAGATTCCCCCAAATTACAGTCACTGAGAATAATGTTATGTGATCTTGTGATAGGCTATAGTGTCTCTTTAAATTATTGAATGCAAATACTTCAGTGTCAGTTTATGTAACACACCATTCTCAAAACATGATTTTTAGAGAAATCTGTATAAATAGATCAGATGATTATAATTTCAACAAACTATAGAAGAGACACTGAGGACTAACACCCAAAGCACAACCGGAAACTGCCTGTTCTGCATGTGCACCTCAGAGCAGCTTGGCTGACGTCATGGGGCCCGAAACCTCAGACCACCATGCTGACCAAGCAAAACTCTCCCAAGCAGCTTTTCCTCTCATCTGTTGTAAAGAAACACTTGAGAAGCCTTGAATTCATCCAGTTTGTAAACAGAGGCTAATATTAATGCTAGAAACATGTCTCTCAGTGGTAGGCTATTTAGGAATGCAACCAGTTTTATCTAGACCCCTTTCTTCTTGTTGATAGCCATATCCCATCTACACATGTTATTTCTGCCTCCCAGCTCTCTTTCTACCAGCCTTGCCCTTGCTTCAAGCAGAAGAGTGGCAGCCATGCCAGCAACATTCGAAAGGGCTAGAGGGCAAAGGCAAGGAACTTCGGGAATGCTGGTGTGCCCTCTGAACCAGTCACCATAGTGCTTGGAATCTTGGTGTCCGTATCCTTGGTTGTCCCCAGAGTGCTGAAGCATGGAGAAATCGAAGTTGTGGTTTGAATACAAAGTGTTCATCCCACTTAGGCTAATGTGTTGAAAGCTCGGTTCCCAGCTGGTGATGCTAATTCGGTAGCTGGGAAGTAGCTAAGAAAGTCGGTCCCTGGAGGCATGCCTTTCAAGGTTATAACTAGTCCCCAGGGCCCTCCTTTCTCTGTGCTTCCTTTTTACCATGAAGTAATCACCTCCTTATACATGCTTTTGCTGTCATGATGTTCTGCCCAAGTTCATAGGGCCCAACTGCAGATGGGACTCTGAACCCATGAACCAAAATAATTCCTTCCTCCTTTTAAGCTTCCTTACCCAATATTTTGCCACAAAATATGGTACAAAAATTAACACAAATTATATCATTCCTACGCATTGAAATCTTAAAATTCCATAAAGCTTGTATTAGTAGAAGTCAGATGGTTAAGCTGAAGAACTTCAGTGAAAGGCCTGTTTTCCGAGGTACAGACCAGATTACCAGATCAACTCAGGGAGGAAAAGGTACCAAAAGGCTAGCAAGTCTGAGAAGCCGTTGTCATCCCTGTGCTGAGTCCAGACACCAGCAAGAGACTAATGCGGAAAGACTATGCTACAAGAGCTGTAGCCTGGTTAGGAGCAAACGACCTTGTGTCTCTCCCACCTTGTGCTACCCATTTGCTAAGCTCAGCCAGGGGGCCGCCATGCAGAGCCCAAGACTGTGCATCCCACAGCACAGAACACAGCAAGAATAAGTCTGGGTCATCAAACAGCATAAATCTGGGATCTCTGAGAGCTTCAGCTATGGCGTGGTGTATCACAGGACCCAATAAATGTTGCAAAAGCAGTATTAGTCAATGCTAAAAGAAAATGTACTCAATTCGAAGAAAGCTGATAAACTGGCCTACCAGAAGTGAAAACCCCATCTTTTAGGAAAGGAGGTATAAGACAAAACAGAAAGCATGTTGTTGCCCACTGCTTCTGAGCCCAAGGTTTCCCAATGTGGGCTCCAACCTTGCTCAGTGGTGCTGTGGGCACAGAAGCTGAAGAGCTTTGAGGCAGGACTCAGGAAAAGGAAGCCACTTATGACATCAGTCTCTCAAGCCTTAGGGAAGGAGGATTCAGGATGCGACTACAGAAGTGGCTATAAGCAAGCTAGGAGGCACTGCAGAAAGAGGACACAGAACTGGAGTTCATGAGACAGAACCGTGGCATGAAAATGCGACAGAAGGTCCACATGCCAGCACCCATGACCAAGGTTTGAAGCAATTCTTCAAGTAGTAAGCTGTTCATTTTTTAACTTGATGAATACTGGGAAATATTTGCATGGCCAAAGATAATAAGCCAACACTTAGGTTCCTGCCTATATCATTCAGCCATTCCGAAAGACAGAGAGCCTACAAGGTGTCTGGATTTGTAGGTAATAAAGATAAGATATGAACAAGATAGATATGACTCCCCCTTCAGGGAACTTATAATCTAGGAAGAGAGAGAAAAACAAGCCAATAAAGGAGCAAGAAGTCGTACATAGAATGTCAGCAGTAAAATGTGGACTAAATCAGTGGGGTTGCCACCACATACATAAGAATAGCCAGAATATTGACCCCACCAACATACTAGCAGTAATGTGGAGCAACAGAGCTCACTCAGAAATGACAGTACAAACACTTTAGAAGACAGTTAGTAGTATCTTATAAAATTTTCTCCAAAACAATGTAGCAATCACACCGGTTTTTACGCAAAGGGGTATAAAAGCCTACGTACACAAAATCTTGCACACACATGTGTATAGTAGATTTATTCATAACTTTTCAACTGTAGAAGCAACCAGATGTCCTTTAGTGGATGAATGGACACACTGTGCTGCATCCAGAAGATTACTGAAAAATTATTCTGTGTTAGGAAGAAATTAACTATTTACCAGGCAAGGAAAAAATATGCAAAGAATTTAAATGCATATTACTAAGTGGAAAAAACATATCTGAAAATGTGAGATACTCTATAACTCCAAGTATTTGACATTCGGGGTGAAGGGCAAAATTATGCAGATAATAAAAAGAGGCGCTATTGACAATGGATGCTATTGACGATGGATGCTATTGATGATGGATGCTGGGAGAGTAAGTAAGCTTTCTTCAGATGTGGCCTCTGATAGGCCTTTTGTATTCGACGGATGGCCATGCACATACTGGCAGCACTACGTGGACTTGCTGAGTTTTAAAAAGAGGACATGGAGGCTAAAGAGATGACTTGGTGCTTAAGAACACTGACTACTCTGACCCAGGTTTGGTTCCCAGCACCCACACAGTGGCTAACAACTTTCCATAACGCCAGTTCCAGGGGATCCGATATCCGCTTCTGGCCTCCACAGGCATCACATGCACAGTATGCTTATGTACATGCAGGTGAAGCACTCATACACATAAAATTAAAAAATAATTTAAAAAAAAAAAAAGAGGACATGACGTTGGAAGGGGAAAGTGGTTAATAGTGGTATAGGAGTTAGGGGATGAGGATTTGACCAAACACATTATAATGACGTACACAATTCTCAAAAAGAAGATCCAGAGGGACGGGGAAGACAGAATAAGATAGGCAGACACAGGAGATTTTTAAGACAGTGGTGTGCTTTGTACAACTCCATAGTGTTGGATGCATGGCAGTGTTTCTCTAAACCCAGAGAATGTAGGACACTAAAGAGAACCCTAAAGCAAGGGTGGACTTTGGGTGAAAAGTCCGTCATTTGAAATGCAAATACCTCTGGTTCGGAGTGTTGATAACAAGGGAGGCAATGCCTGAGTAGAGCAAGGGGCACGGATGGACATGTCTCTATCCTCCACCCTGTTTTCCTGTGACCCAAAAGCTGATTTAAAAACAAAGTCTATTAAATACAAAAGAAAAAGCAAAACAAAGGAAAAGTATTGGTATTCTAAGGCGGCAATAACAAAATGACACAGGCTGGGGGCTTAGAACTTAACCTCCTCATCACTTCTCTGACCTTTGGCCAACTTCAAGTGTAGAAATGCATTTCTACCTTCTGAAGGCTATGATTCCAAGATCACGGCTGATTTCTTCTGAGGCTGCTCGCATTGGCTTACAGATAGCCTTCTAACTATGTCTTCTATGTATGTGTTAATCTCTTCTTTTTTACATTGTGTGTATGTGCCTGTTTGGGGGCACACACACCTATAGGTGCACAGAGGCCAGAGGAAGACATTGGGTGTCCTGCTTTTCCACATTCTGCCTTATTCACTTGAGTCAGTCTCTCACTGAAACTGAAGCTAGACTGGTAGCCAGAAGTCCCAGTGATCTTCATGTCCCTGCCCACCACAGCACTGAGGCTGTACGTGTGCACTTGGCTATACCCAGCTTTTTACATGGGTGCTGGAGACTTGAACTGAGGTCCTCATTCTTGCTTAGCAAGCACTCTCACTAGATGAGCCATTTCCCTAGCCCCTAATCTCTTCGTACAAGGACACCACTCATTCTAGACTGGGGTCCGGCCATATGCCCTTATTTCACCTCAAGCACATTTTAAAAAGCGGTATGTTCCAACAGTGTCATGTCTTAAGTGTCACAACATAAATTTTGGACAGCACAATTTAGCGTTTAATGAGAGGTCTTTTCTCATGGTGCAAAGGGCAAAAGTAACGAAGAAACCAGGTGATTTCATGGTCTCTCCCCAGGGCTTTTCAGACTGGATAACCACAGAAATCACACGGGCAGGTGATGTGAGCTAATACACTGCTGACAGGAGCAGCTGAAGTTGGCTTTTTCGGCAGGAAATGGCCAGAGAGTGTGAGCCTGAAATACAAAGCCTCCAAGACAGATACAGCTATATGGTTCCGTAATGGCAAGGACAAACACGGGGAGAGTGCAAGTACTGAGAAAGGAAAGTTGGTGGAGGACCCTAGTGCTGATCCCATGAGAGGAAAGGAAGAATAAAGGGATGCTTTTAGGGATTTGAGAAAGGGAGTAGTGTGGTCTTGTCTGGTTGTGATCTTTGATAAGAACGTGCTAAACAATGTCCATCGCAGCCATGATCGGAAAAACCCTCGCGCTTCCTGCATGGTAGTGCTGTCTGCACATGTGCAGTGGGCATCGGGGACAATGCAGGGTGATGGGCACACAGCCACTGGATGAATTTCTGAAGCATTTCTGAAGATCCAGCGCACCAAGAGGGAAGTAAGTCTTGATGGAGAATGACAGGTCAGAGGTGTGGCTTTCAGGATGCTAAGGTCTGGAGCAGGAAAAAGCCCAGATCCCTTTTAGAAAAGCAGCTTGGGGACTATAGGAGAGTGCCAGGCAGGAGGAGGAGAGCCTTGGGGAGGAACACAACTTCCAGTGAAGGCAGTTCTTTTTCATTATTACTGTTAGGACCCTTCTTTGTGCAGTTCAAAGGCACCTAGTGGACTGTGAATTGATGGATGAGAGCAATTTCCAAAGAGCCTCTCTGGAGGAGTCAAGCAGCCAAAGATGACATTTGCTGTTTGTGGGTTCCCAAACTGCTGGTTGCATGCAAACGAGCCTGCTCTCCTCAGCATCACACTAGCCAGCACAGGCAGGTGGAATGAAGAGGCAACAGGTCACTCAACCCTTTTTTATTATTATGTGTCAGGCATTAAATGCTACTAGTTCTAAATTATCTCAGACTATCCTGAAAAACTGGTTCTAGTTATTCACACTAGTTATATTCCACAGTTAGCGTGGACACTGACACTGACTAGGAATACTGAAACACAAGATTAGGATGGTTCCTGTGAGACTCTAATTGTCTTTATCAACCAAACAAAAAACATAATATTAAAGTGTATACACTGTTGGTTCAATAACACCAAACTCACAAACAACAACACTATAATTCATGCCCAAGCAATGCTTATTATTTTTTTAGTAAGGCATATCACAACCACCTTGCACACAAGAACATGAGATAGTAGTTTAGCACCATGCTGGGATATTTTCACAGTGAAATCACTAAGAAAAAGCACAAAAGATGAAAAAGAAATGGCCCTCAGTACACTGTTAGAAAAAGATGCTTATTTACAATTTACAAAGATGACATAAGAGGCATCACCTTGTTCAGTCTCAGCTGCCAATGTGTGTATCAGAGAACTCTAAACCTTCCTCTTGCATCCCTTGATAACTGTTTATTAGTCAGGACTGTCCAGAGAAATAGAGCCAGTAAGATGTGTGTGCGTGTGTGTGTGTGTGTGTGTGTGTGTGTGTGTGAAGAGAAACAACTTGATTTATTCTAAGAATTCAGTTCACATAAAGACCACAGAGGCTGAGAAATTCCACAGTCTGCATCTGGTGAACTGGAGACCCAGGAGAGCTGGTAGTGTAATATCCCATGCAAGTCTGATTTCAATGGCAGAAAAGCAAACAACAGCAACAAAACAATGTTCCATCTGACACAAAGAGATCAAATTCATCCTTTCTCAGCATTTTTGTTCAATTCTTGGACTTTCCTGTGTTCTAGAATGAATTGAATGAGACTGTCTACATTGGAAAAGGATGTATGTGTTAGTGTAACTAATTCAAATATTAATCCTGCTCAGAAATGTCCACATAGACGTGCCAAGATTATTGATTAAGCAAACCTGTAGGTATGCCATGGTCCAGTCAAGTTAACACAATAATCATATGCCATAACAGTGATTTGGTGTTACAAAGATATTTAGCAACCAGGTAACTTCACAAATACAGACTACACTAATAATGAGGAATGACTCTGTTATCATTCAACAGTGATATGTTGAGTCAGCTCCTACCAGCTTGGATGAGTCAGGGATGAAATTTTCTGAGAATTTTCAGGCTGATTATTAGACACAGCCTTTTTTCTTTGTTTGTTTGTTTGTTTGTTTGGGTCTTTATTTGAAGGGGTTTGATTTGGTTGGTTTGTTTGTTTTTGAGTCAGTGTCTCCCTGTAGCCACAGCTGGCCTGGAACTGACTATGTAGACCAGGTTGGCCTTGGACTCACAGAGATCCACCTGCCTCTATCTCCTGACTACTTGGATAACAGATACATGCTACCACACCCAGCCCTAAACATAGCCATTATTATAAATTAAAATTAAGGGTTGGAGAGACGGCTCAGCAGTTAAGAACCCCTGCTACTCTTCCAGAGCACCTGAGTTCAGTTCACAGCACCCACATCGGGCAGCTCACAATTGCCTATAACTCCAGCTTCAGGGGATCTAATGACCTCTTCTGGTCTCTTCAGTCACCAGGATGCACTGGAGTACAGGAAACAGCATGCTGTACATCAGTACACACACACACACACACACACACACACACACACACAAACACACACACACACACAAATTTTTAATTTTAAATTATATTTCAAATGCAAATTATATTCAAAAGCATTGTTTACTTCCTTTCTTATTAATGAGAATCCAGTTGTTAAAATACTCAGCAACACACTTATAACCTGTACAGGCAGAAGCTATAGTTTAAAGCAGTTAACATCTCCTGTCCCATAGCTAGCAAGCAGTAGAGCTGAGATTTGATCCTAGAGATGAGTAATTGGAGAGCTTATGCTTCGTAATTCATCATGCTGCTTTAATGGTTGCATCTGATTCAGAAGCTGACATTTCTACCACATTTGAATTCTCTGCTGGGTTTTTCTCTTATCCCCCTGCTTAATTTTCCTTACAAATCTTTGATTTCTTTCCCTCCTATTTTTTATATCTATTTTTCTTTTATTCAACAGTCTTTAGTGCTCTCAAGTGGATCAAAGCCCTTCTTGGGGAGAACCCTAAATAAATCCAGTACTTAGGGTTTCTATTTTTGCTGTGATTATCCATAGAAGCTTCACTTGTGGGGTTCCTGAAGTTAGGGAATTCTGTATCCTAGCTGCAAGGTAAAAAGCCTGATGCTATGACCAGTTACCCAAGCCACACACTAATTCAGCAGAGCTGGGATTACAGCTCAGGTTTTCTGCTTCCCCAAATTATTTAAAAGAAGCTGCAGAGCTGCCAGTGACTTTGTAAAGCTCACTATCTGACAGCCAAGTATAGCAAATTAAACTCTGGAGTGGATTATCAAGGGTCCTGGCCTTCCTGGATGGCTACAAGGATATAGCTCCGGACCAGATGGAAGAATATGTGAACAGACAGCTGGGGAATGCTCACGGGGATGCACTGGAGTACAGGAAACAGCATGCTGTACATCAGTACACAGAAGCGAAGACGCAAACACACATGAGCAGTTCTTTTCAGAGCTGAATAGATTTTTATGTGGAGATTTTCTATTTTATTGATTGGGGTAAAAGTTGTCTTCACAGTAGTTGGTGATATTTCATTGACATGTGAATAGAGTAGATAGGTAAAATAATAGACCAACTCATGAAAACTTTCAAACACACACACAAAAAATCCAATGTACAAAGGACTAAACTCAATTTTCTAAATCTGTGGCATCACTCTAATTCATAAACCACACACAACCTTCCTCAGCTTAGCCCTGGAAACCTAGTAGGCATGCCAGCATGCAGTTCCAGAAGGGATGAGTGCAAACAGTTTAATAATTTGATGCATTGTAGAATGGACAAATGGAACATAACTGGATAGAATAATCAGTTATTTAGAGGTCTGGGTTTTAACAATGGGCTGGAAAATCTCATGGGAAAACGTTCCTGGAGGAGAGCAGTAGGTGAAGGGTGAGGTACTGCAGAATGATAAAGTTACAAGAAACAGGGAGCAGTTGTTAACCCCCTCCCTTTTTGAGTCGTAATTTGATTTATCAGGACTAAATGCTCGGCTTCTAAAAGTTTTCCTGATCCATGATACTACTATCTGCCAAGCCATTACATAAATAGCATGCAGATTGTCAGACCAGTTGGAGCTTTATTACCAAAGACAAGCTCCAAAGATATCTTCTTATCCAATACTGTTTTTAAGAATATCCTTCCTCTCAGTTGAGGGTCCTAAGTGGTATGTACAATACGAATCCCGACATACTACATGTTCAGAGCCCTAACATGCTAAATTTCCAGTGCTGCCATTTCTTCATTGTATCATTTGTAAATCATGTCTGAGGATCTATAAAAACAGGGTACACTATGCTTGCCAAAACCACTCATAGCCAGAACAAGAACAAAGGCAATAAAACATTAATCAAAAGTAAGATGAAAGAGGGTGTGGTGGTGCACTCTCATGATCCAGGATTTGGGAGGTGAAGGCAAGAAAACGGAAGAAGCCAGACAAGCTCCATTGTAATCAAGTGAGCAGTCAGTAACGGCCGAGTCACCTGAACAGCCGCAGTAAGAACTGCTGAGATGCTTCTGACAAATATGCATAATCGTAATCTAACTGTGAGCAATTAGATGAACCTAATTTGAAGGTCATTTTGTAAAATAATTAACTGGCAATCTCCCTTCATGTGTGCATGTGAGATGCTGAGAATCTGATTCAGGCCTCATACATACTAGGAAACATTCAACTACTGAGCTGCAACCCCAGCCCCAGCTGATAATCTTCAAATCCCTCAAAGGCATGAAAGTCACAGACACTGGAGAAATAAACCAGAGTGAAAGGGACTAAAGAAACATGACAATTGAATGCAAGGCACGACAGTGAACAGGATCCTGTTGCTATGGAGAGCGTCATAGGAAAATTGGTGAAAATGAGGGTGGTGGTAATGAATCAGTTTTCTTTTCCTACCTTTGAGGGATGTACTGCGGTTTCACTGGAGAGCATTCTATGTGTAGGAAATGTATACTAAAATACCCAAAATATTGCAGACATTTGGTTGACAGTTTATTCAGAAAAAAAGAAAAATTATTTGTACTGAACATGCAATCTGCCTATAATGATGAAACTCTATTACTGTTCCAAGCAGTATCTGCAGATATTTAGGGAGAGTGATTTCTATATTTCTATCTGAATGGGAAGGCCGTCTTTGGGGCTTGGCCTTTTGTTGTTGTTGTCATTGTTCCCCAGGCAACAGCTACCTTGTTTTTTGAGACAGGGTCTTTCACTAGGACCTGAGGTTTGCCAGTTAGGCTTGGCAGACTGGCCAGTGAGCCCTAGGAGCTGCCTCCTTCCGCTTCTTCAGTGCCGGAATTTCAAGCACATGCTAACATGCCTGTTTATTCATGAGGGTGCTGAGGATCAAGCACAAGTTCTCATGCTTGCCTAACAAACACTTTACTGACTGAGACATCAGCCTAGCCCCTGTGACCAGTGTTCATGGAACATTTATCATACATGCACTTCTATAAGGCATACGGTATTACTACTTTCATTTTACTTATCAGGAAACTGAAACTTAAAAGGGCTAAGAAATTATCAGTTATCTCCCAAATTAGAAAACTAATGTGTAGTGTGGCCACCAGACTCCAAAGCCTGTGCTAATAATTCCCCTAGTGTCTCTCATGAAGGTTGTAGAGAAGGAAAGCTTAAGGAGGATTCCAGAAGCTTGGATTTGTCCTGTGTTCCTCCCTACCCTGCATGGCCTGATTTAACCCACCATCACACCTTACTGGTTCCATTTTAAATTTCTACCACTGTTCCATTTGTGGTAAATGGTCTCTCCATCTTAATTCTGTTTTTTAGCAACAGTTTTCCCACTCTTCTTGATCTTCATTTCAGTCTTCTTATAGTCTCTGGACAGTTGTCAGTGTCCAGCATGAAATGCAAACCTTGTATCCGACGTGTTGACGTATGTCTGTAATCCCAGCATTCAGGAAGCTGAAGCAGAAAGATCTGAGATTCAAGGTCAGTCTAGGCTACCTAGGAAGACCCTATCTCAAAACGAAGTAAATAAAAAGCTAATAAAATGCAAACCTAATCAAAAACGTTTTTTTTTCCTACATGGAAAGAAGACTCCTATGAGACTCCAGGTACCTTTGGTTTCAAATTACAACCTAGTATTCAAGTCTTCCCATGATTTGGCTTGTGTCTCCCTAGCCCTGTCAACTATAAAGTCCTACGAAAACTATGTACCTAAGGCATTCTTGACAGATATTTAACTTTCTAGAGTTATCAATATATGCTTTATTACACAAACACAATTAATATGTGCATTTCAATCATCAGCAAATGCCACAATTTTCTACCAGCATTTTTTAAAATCATTTTCCTCTTCCCTCAGCCAAACTGTCCTGAGGACCTCTTTAGAATTTCCATTACATTTCCATAATGATCTCTTCCATGTAAGCAATCATAAAATGAAATGACCTTCCTTTGGTGGACTATCCTCCTTGCAAGGAGGGATGGAACTTTGTCACCTTTTTCTCACTTGTAATGCCTGGAACAAGGTCCTCAGATGAATGAGTGAAAGAGCAAACCCAAATCAATGAGTCATCAATTGTGCAGAATGCTACAGAGAGGCGCACTGAAAGACTGTCATTTCCAGTAGAACCACTTCAGAAGAGTTCTGAGAGAAGGGGTTAAATAACTTGAATAAAGGGGAGCTGTTTAATGACTATTCAGAGCACTGTTTGAACCTAAGTTCTGAATAAACAGGCTTCATAGATTGTCTGCTCTCAGATCCCAGGGTGTGTGCAATGGTTTGAAACATAATTAGCATACATTTTTGAATAGGTAATGAGACTACAGCACATAAAATTCCAAATGTGCAAAAGAAAACAGAGTGAAGAATAAAGCTTCCTCCCCTCTACCCACCCATCCTCCTCAGCCCCCTGCTGCAGAGGAAGCCATCATAAATAACAGTTCCCAATGCTTTCGCTTTTTCCTTAAGCTTCTATCTCAAGAACCTAGTAATGAGTTATAAGAAATAACCATAAATCAGTACTTTACACGGCATAAGAAAGACCATAGCAGAACAGGCAAATAAATTCTGTGTGTGGCATTTTATGTTCCTAGGCAAAGTGCAAACCATTTAATTTTCCCTTGTAGACAAACACTAGACATTTCAGCATACTTTTTGTATATTCACTTTTTAAAATATTTTATTTGTTACTTTTATTTTACATGTATGAGTGTATGCCCTGCATGTATGTAAGTGCACCTGTGTTGTGCAGTGCCCACGGGAGATCAGAGGAGGAAGTCAGATCCCCTTGAACTGGAGTTACAGACAGTTGTACCATGTGAGTGCTGGGAACTGAAGCTGGGTCCTTTGAAAGAGCAGCAATCCTCCTGCCGCAGTTTCTCTAGTGCTGAGATTATGGGTATGATCCCCCATGCCTGGTTCCAGTGTAGATTTTGATTGAAATCTATGACCAATCTGAGAGGAGCATCAGGAAATGGAAGCAATGACACATGAATATTAACATAGGTGATCCAATGAAGATATAATGTCACTTGGGCAAATCTGCATTGTGAAACATCCTGAGTCTCATGCTTTTACTTTGGAAGCCAAAGTGGTGGCACACTGCAGTGGGATGACTGGACTGCTAATTAGCTGTCCATGTGTCTTCATGTCCTAGAGCTTATTTGAGAAAAGCAAATTTACTTTCATTTGTTCTATGCAAATTAATCTATTTGATTTCATACTTTTTCTCCATTAACACCTGGAGTTTTTAAATTAATGTGAAATTTGAGCATGCATAATGAATATTAAACCCTAGCACCCTGAACACAGGGCTGGTTGATGTATATGAAATAAGTTCATTATTACTATTTGGGCTCAGATTTTAAAATTAGGTAATTTTTATGAAGTGGTAGGAGGTATAATGCTTATTTTGTACAACATTTTAAATCACAGTGTAATTAGAACACGTGAGCATTTAGCTGCCTTCTGAGCTGCAAATGAAGCTGGCTTTTCACCATGACCAGAGTGTGATTCTCATGGCTTCTACTGTGGTTTAAAGCGCTTGTTTGCGTTTCAACATTGCATAGAAGTTTGTTTTGTTGTTGTTTGTTTGTTTTGTTTTCCTTTTCTCCCGTAAGCTTACAAGCTTTGTGCACAGGTTTTTTTCAAACCTGAATTTGTTTTATAATATATATGCTTTTAGGCAAAACTTCAGAGATGTATTTTCCAGTTTTGGAGCGATACAGAAGCTAAGGAAACTGATCACAGATGAGACTGAAAATGAAAGGGAACCTGGGGCAATGAGATTGTTCATACACTTTCTCTGAGATGACTGGAGGAAGTGTTGTCATGTACAGCGCACTGTTCATGACTCTCACTTGTGTCAAATGACTACAGAGCGGTCCTGCTACCATGTCTGCTCCAGCAGGCCAAGGACTGGTATCATCCAGAATTTGGAGGGGATCTGGTCTTGGGAAGATGTGTCAAAGCTTGTCACCCACATTTCACCTGCTCCTGGAGATTTGGTCTACTCACAGCCAGTGTCCTGTCAGGTCTCTTTCCACAGGGCCCTTGCTCACACTGTAACCAGTGACAGCAGGCTAGAAGTCTGAATGAAACCTCTCTGCTGTCCCTGTACATTAGTTGTGCTGTGAATGTAGAACCATTCTTTGCTGTTCTTGGTAAGAGTTTCAGAATGCAGCTCGTCTTAGACCCCAGCTTTCCCAAACTTATTCTTAACATTATTCTACGTTGATGTTTGGTCCCAAGACCCCCCCCCCGCTTTGTTTATGTCTTTTTAAGCAAGAAAGTCCTCTAAGTGGCCCCCTAGGACTCTGGGGGAGTCTTCTCAGTTTCCTGCTTGTCAAGGCCATTTTTAATCCATGTCAGAACCTCCCAAGTGCATTTAGCCAATTCCCATTTTAGAGTTCCTGCCTGGAAGGTCACACGTATCTTCCTTCTCAGGGTTTTGAACTCTGCTTCCGGACATCTAAGGACATAACCCTACCCACAGCAACAGCCCATGCTTTGCCTATGAAGAGGAACCAGCTAACAGGGTCACTTTCTCAATATTTAATTCAATCAAATGAAAGCACTTCTTTTTGAACATTTACTTTGCTACAGGTACCTTGAACATAAGGATCTCATTAGTAGTGTGGCAGGAAGACTATTGAACTAATAACTTCAATGAAATGGGATAAACAAAACAAAATGTGAACTGCGCACAGTGGTACAAAGAACTCTGTCTGAGAATGTCACACACACAGGACTCCGGAGAGGGGTAAAAGTCAACTAGGCCAAAGTGGGGAGAGAAGGACCTCTGGGGAAAAGAAACATCTGCAGGCCCCTGGAGACAGAAAGTGGCAAATGACATGGCCACAACTGCATCCTGTCTGCAAGTCCTTGTTAAAAGTTAAAGTGAGCATGATGTCATTCTTTTTATAAATGTTTTACTTGTCTTTATTTTGGTTTCCAAATCAATGCACTTATTTCAAATCTTAAAATTATACATAAATGCACACTCTAGTAAGTTAGAGTCTTTTATAATCCAAACCCTCAGAGATATGCTGTAGTCTGTCTGTGTAAGCATGCTAGATACTTCTTCCTTCAGTGGAGATCAGACTAGAATCATCCATGTTCTTTCACAACTCATTTCTAAATCAGCACATATAAGTGTGCCGCGCCACATCCTCGTCTTTTGGGTGCTTATCCTGCACTGTGGGGACCGGGTGGCAGTGCAACGCAGTCGTTAAATACAGGAGCACCCGAATCAGATGAATTCAGCAACCTCACCTCCTGTGTGACCTTGAGCTAATCACCTAACTGACCCATGCCGCATTCCCCTATACGTATTATAAAGATCAAAATAACACATATCTACCTCAAATAATTGGTTGAATTATTTTAAAAGTTAATATTCTTTTCCTTATGTATGTTTGCATGTGTGAGTGTGGTATATGCGCGTGTGGTATATGCACACGTATTGCATGGGGGCATGTGCCTGTGAATGCTGATGGAGACCACTAGAGAATGTCAGGTGTTTTGCTCTGTCAGTCTCCTCCCTTGAGACAGGGACTCTCACTGAACCTGCAGCGAGACTAACAGCAAGCAAGTTCCAGAAATTCTCCTGTCCCCACCTCTCAACAGCACAGATGTTATAAGCACACATACTGCCATGCCTAGCTTTTGATGAGTGTTGGAATCCAAACACAGATCTTTATGCAACAAGTGCCCTTACACACTGAGCCATTTCTTTAATCCTAAAATGTGAATATTTGTAAAAACACTAAGAACAGTGTCTGATACATGGTAAATCCTCTAAAAACAGACTCCTATTTCCATAAGTTATTTAACCAGGTATTTGTTGATAACATTTAAACTACTGATGATTTATTGCATGCTTTAGCTATGAAAGAAACTTCCAATACAGTTTTGAATTGCTCTTATTCTCTGTTATATTTGGGACCCTGTTTTTTGCTAATATGCTAACACCCAACATTTGGTTCCTGAGTACTTAATAAACGTACACAGTGTTGTCAACTCCCCCTTGGAGGCAGCACATAGGTGGTAGGTGGTCTCCTATGCTTCCAGGTCAGACTCAAGGGGAATCCATCACAGGTTTTCTTTCTGCAGAGAAGAATGCTAAATACATCCTAGGAAAGGAGGCCAGAAGATAGGGAGCTGAGAGGTCAAGTTTAAATCAATCTGGAGGCCCAGACTGGAAAGAAGCTGAAGAAAGCAAACAGGTCAGAAATACCTAGCCAGAGACAAATGTGAGCAAAGAGCTCAGCAGGATGCTCAGACACTTAATTCTTCAGAAAACAGTGTGCTGACCCTTCTATGTGGAGATGCTTCACTATCTGTAGAACTCTCTCACCTGTGGCTATGAACAAGTCTCTGTTAACATTAACTCTGAATCACAACGCTCTCTGCCCCTCTACACTCTGACTCTGGGGTTCTCTCTTCAACTCCCTGGGTCTCCCTAGGTCATTCCTGGGAGTCAGGGTCTTCCTCACATGCCCCAGAATACACTTACTCAGGTTGACCTGCCGTTGCCTCCTCCTCAGCCCTGGCTGCAAGGTACACTTTAGAGAATTCAGCTGTGCCACTGCCTCCCCACCACTCTGGGAAACGACCGTCCACTGAGCTCTGTGGCGAAGTGTGTGTAGTGGAATATGTGTACGGAATATGTGAGGTCAGAGAGGTCCTCTTCTAAAGACCCATGTAGAGCTTCTCATGAATTTACTTACTTATATTGATCTGCCTAATCCCAATCTCTGTTAATGATTAAAGCCTACAGTCCCCCACCCCAAGCCTTTACCGCCAGGAGAAGCAGAAAGGGAGACGAAGATGTAGAAAGCAGTCATTCCCTCCAGTGCATTTCTGCTTTATCTCTCCAGTCATTCAAGAACAAATATTGACCATGCATTATGATAGACTGAATGTCAAGCTGATTGCAATCCCAGGCCCTCTGTGTCCATGCCTCCTAAAGGGACTCTACACCCTTCCATCTGGGTGGGCCTGTGGTGGCTTTGCTCAGGTGGACAAGGCTAATGTGATAGGTGTGGGTGTATCAGTTCTAAGTCTGCACCTCAGGAGACCTTGAGCTCCCCACTCATCTCTCGGTACCTCTATGGTGCCCTAGAACAGCAGGTTTAGGTTACTGGCTAATAAAAAGCAGCCCTTTGCCAACAGTCATCCCACAGTCAGTGGCCTGCCTGGCAGAGCTCAGGAGAGCTATTGAGCCAGGCAGTGTCAGAATCGATGAATGGCCTACTCCTATGTGAGCAAGCCCAGTGAAAGCCTGAGAACCACAAACTAACATGGAGATTTGTCAATGTAAAACTTTTGTGTTACTTGAACCTCAGGCCTTTTCTGCTGTTACACAGCATTACTGCAACAGGAAATACGTGATACAATACTCTTTTTGACCTTTATGCAGATTCAAATGCCCCTTTGAGAAGGTGAATACATAACTAAACTCTAATTTTCAATCTGGATCCAGCCAGGACACCCTGTTGAGTTTACAGGATTCTGGGAGAAGGATAGTCGAGCAGGGTAGAAATATTTTTCCTTAGTAGATGTCCAGAGGCATAAGGGCAGGCCAGTCAGCCTCTGGCTCCAGATGGAAGCAGGAATGGCCCGTCATCTTCAGTCCAATTACAAAGACGACCATCAGCGTGATGTGATGGCATTCCTTAGACAAACTAGCAGGGGAAACTAATCGCCCCCATTTTTACTGAGAGTCTCAACTGTCTCAGGAACGCTATAGAAATCTAAGGACTGACAACTGGATACAGGTGTAGGAAAAGCAATAAGGAAAGAAGTCACCAATGGAAGATTTCCAGCTCTGTCCAGCATTTTGAGTAACGAAAAATGAAGCCAAGCATAGGCTTAAACTGACCGCTTAGCTTCTTGGTCCTGCTGGGCTGAGAGTTAGGTTCAGTTATGTCCTGAGACCTGGTTCATGAATGGCCTGCTTTCTGGTAGCCTGTTCTGGACATTTGAGTGTTAACAACCCTTTGGTCTGGTTCTGAGTGATTTAGGGCAGGAGGAATATCAGCTTGGCATGCCGTGAGGGCTTGGAAGCTGGGTGCTTGGTTTACATGTCAAAGATATGATTTTAGACAAGTTTGTCATCGCTAGGAATTAGCCTTATACTAGTTTCTTTCCCTGTTGCTGCAACAAAAAACCTGAAGAAACCAGGTTAAGGGAGGAAGAGTTTATTTTGACTCATAGTTTGAAGTTCAGTCCATCATGGCAGAGAAGGCACCACAGCAGGTGCTTGAGTCACATTCTACCTACAGTCAAGATGCAGAGACAAGTGCTAGGATTCAGCTCACTTTCTCCTCTTTATTCAGTCCAGGACCTCAGCTCATGAGATGGTGCTACTCACATTTATGGTGAGTCTTCCTACCTCACTTAGCCCAATCTAAAAAGTCCCTCATGGGCATGCCCAGAAGTTTATCTCCTAGGTGATTTAAGATCCTGTCAAGTTAACAATATAAATCATTATACCTACCCAGCTCGCTAGTCCCCAAAGGTCAGAGCAGCGTAAAACACAGAAAATACAAGCTGTGGTTGGTCTAGTAACCAGAAAGAATGTGAGCTCCGGTCATGGGGACACTCTACAGCTTCTGGGCCTTCCCAAGGTCCCGCCCTCCAGGCCTAGTGTCCCGCCCTTGTGAATGTTTGAATGTTTGCAGTTGCTGTTCTCACCATCTCCTGCTGGCTCTTTTGACCCAGGCCTGTTCCTTGCTTTTTCAGGAAACAAACTGGATGAAAGTCTAGGGCTGGAACTTCCTCCTTGGTGTGTTTGACAAGGACTGACGTACTCTAAGCCCTTTGAGTCCCGGAAGTCCAGGACACACCCAACCTTGATTGCAGCACCCAGAATGCTAGAGCGTAGGCAAAGGACAAAAGCAAACAGCATTTCAACATGAGGGACCCACTGACAGATTGTTCGGTGAGTAGCCCAGTGTAGTTTATGTGCCTGCGTGCGTATGTGGGGGGGGGGGGTGATTTATAGATTAGTGAGTGGATTTTCAACTTCAGAAATTTGAGCTGTTCAGAAACTAAACATGTTTAGCTGTTTGCTGTGGTGCAAAAGTCTGTAGGTCTTCTTTGGTTCAGTTTAAAATAGAGCCCTCGCTACGAAGTGACAGTCAATCGTTATCTTTCAGTCTGAAATTCATGGTAAAGGTTTGAGTATAGAGCATCCTATTTGGATCCAGATGGTAGCTGTTTTCGAAGCAGCCTTAAGGCACACACCAGTGGTACCAGCATCGTGTGTGCAGTAGATATGAAAACACACAGAATGTCTGCAGCGAAGTTTTGGCTTGGAGATGAAGTTGGGGAGGAAGGTTTTGCCTTTTTGTTCTTTTTAATCAAATGACTTAGAAGATCTGAAGTCCTGTAAGACACAGAACAGACTCCTACTTGTCAGCCTGGTAGGAAGTTTACCAGTGTCTTTGCTTCAGTCCTGGAAACAGAAAAATAGAAAACTGGTCAAAAGTCCAAAGAAACTGCACGGTCATTAGCGGTCAGCAGAAATTTGACTTAGAAGGTAAGACAACAGCTAAAATAACAGATAGGTGTATTTTTTTTCAAAAACAATCAAAGGTTGTCAATGTCACAATAATAAGTGATGCTGAAAAGATAAAATTGATGACCTCAGAAGAGATGGATTATAGTCATCTACAGGCCCATTTTTATTAAAAAAAAAAAACCTATTGAAAGGCAGATTAATTAACAGGGTCTGTAATGAAGCCATTTTAAAAGGGGAGGGGGGGAATTACGCAGAGGATTACGGCTTTCCTTTCAGTTTATCTGGAGGATTAAGGAAGCCACAAGCTCAGAAGAAATGAAACTAGCTGTAATTTCTCCAAAAGAGCTCCAAGGTCACATGACCTAAGTGAGGCGAGTCCCAGGTGTCTAGGAAGGTGGACGGTGTCAGGGAGTAGCCAGCTCCACCTCTCTTACTTTTTGAAACACAAAAATAATATGTGCTTAATGTGAAAACAAATCCCAATACACAGATACTAAGAGTGAAATGACAGCCTCAGCCTCAGTCTCCTCTTCACTGGGTGGTTGTGGATGACATTTTAGAGTTTATTTTTCTCTCCATGAGTTTTCTCCCTATTAAAGTGTTTAATCCGCTCCTGTCTCAATATGGAGGTTAGGATAAATTCAGACAAAAACTTAGCACTTTAAGTCAGTAAAGAAAAAAGTCAATGACAAGAGAGCATAATAAACAGAGAGAGAGAGAGAGAGAGAGAGAGACTGACTGGGACTACAACTGGCTAAGTTTTTAAAGAGGAAAGAATGGAGTAAGGGCCAGGCGTGATGGTACACACTTTTAATCCTAGCACTCAGGAAGCAGAGGCAAGTGGATCTCAGTGAGGTTGAGGCCAGCCTGCTCTACATAGCGAGTTCCAGGTCAGCTGGTGCTGTAGGGAGACCCTGTCTCAAAAAAAACAAAAGTAAATAAATAAATAATTAAATAAACAGGAAAGAAGAAAGACAAAAGGGGTTAAAGATTCTAACATCTTATAGGCAGTAAAGCTTGTCTTCAGGTCAGGACCTGGGAGAAATGTTTTCTCATAAGCAGCTCCCATCTCTCATCTCTGTGGTACAAAGCTCTGCGCCTGGGAGTGCTTAATGGTGCCTTATGTATTCTGAGCACTGCCCCAAGGATGCTTATCCTTGTCCATGAAAGTCATATCTATGGGCCCATTGTCACCAAAGCTATCTGGGGGTCAAGAGGAGGCGGATATCCCTTCAGCTTGAATTTCTAAACACTCTAAAGTCACAGAATATTTATTTATTTACAATTGTTTCATCTTTATCAAGTTTCAAGTTGACTTCCTGGTACAATGCCAGCTTGTACTTTGGGGGAACAATGCTCTGTGAAAAGGAGGTTACAGTTTGGGAACATGATAAAACAAGGACATAGATTGAAAATGAATTCTTCAATAAATACTTAGCAGTTTTTTAAAGCGACTCCAAAGCTTTCACCTGCTGTCCAGAACACAATTCCCTTTTAAAATATTTTATTTAATATTTTCATTTTATGTGTATGAATGTATTGTCTGCATGTACATAAGTACACCCACAGAGGTCAGAAGGAGGCGTGGGAGTGCCCTGGAACTGGAGTTATGGACAGTTGTTAGAATGTCCATATGTGGATGCTGGGAACTGAACCCAGGTCCTCTGCAAGAGCAGCCAGTGCTCTTAACTGCTGAGCCATCTCTCCAGCCCCTGAAGAACACAATTCACCATCTTCATTTGCTACAGTTTTAAACTTGGATTATGTATCAGTTCCAGTGGCCAAGAGCAAACCCAGAGAAAGAAAAAAAAGTGAACAAATAAATGGGGAAAGAGCTGTACCTATACTCATCTCTGACCGAAATGCAGAATTTCATCTCTGAACATCAAACACTGCTAACATTGTCTATGAGTATTAAGCGATAAAAACTATGGGTATTTTATAGAACAGTGTTGCTGCAGATATCATGAAATATTTATTTTGGTAATTCTTAAGACTACTTATTTAGCATATTAATACATAATATCAGAAGCTTAAAATGTATTTCTATAAATACATACCAATATAGTTAGTTTTCTTTATAATCCTGTGCTATTTTGTTTTAAACATTTAAAATAGTACACTAGGTAAAATAGGTTTTACCAAACAATGAAAGTAGGGACTGATACAAAACTTTAAATTCTTTTAGGTCATCCTCCTGTAAGGAAATGGCCTTCTATCTTGGCCCTTCAACCTCAAAGGGTCAGATCAGCACCTACTGCCAAATTACTGACTGTCAGCAGAGTAGGATGAAGCATGCCTGGGTACTGTGTGAGGGTCTTAAATAATTGTGAGAGAGTTGGAGCTTATTTTCAAAAGGTTTTTTGTTTTTTTTTAAGTTCTGTTTTTGGAAAGGAAAAATTGGCTCTGGGCCTTGATGTCTGTGAACTTAGTATCTAAACCTAAAAATACACCAGGAAAAATCTTCAAATCCATATGCAAGGAAGTAGATAGGATCAAATTATCCCCAAAGGAAATAACCCAATCATAAAAAAAATTAAGTACCACTTTACACCGTCCTATGAAAGAAAACCACAGGAATCAAATCTATGGAAAGTTACAAGCTATCACCAAGATTTCCTTTCTAGAAGCAAGTAGTATTGTGCAGAATCAGCCTTGGCTTTCTATACCATCAGCTGTTCCCTCATGGCTTCAGCTACCAAACAAAGTAGCACCAGGCTGCTCCTCAGGTTAGCGTCCTGGTTTAGATACCAGCTGGAACTTCCTATATTGGTAGATCAGTCTGGGTTACCAGATGTAACTAGCATTAACTCAGAAAGCAGCAGAACTGTGTTCAATGACTCCCAAGGCGCTCTGATCCGCCGACAGAGGGAAAAGGCCAGGTGGGTGTTGTGTGGTCCGCAGCAGCGCAGGTCAGTTAGATAACTAATGTGCTCTGCATTTCTTTGGTCTCTGTTTTTCCATCTGCAAAATAAGAGGAGGCAGAATATTGGACTGTGCTTTTTAGTGCTTTGTTTGTCCATAATTTATGAAAGTCTGACACAGGATTTTAATTTAATGAAATATTTAATAGATCACTAATAGGTACCTAGAACCCCTTAATTAATTCCTTTGAAATATCACCCCCCCCACACACACAATGAATCAGAATTCACATGAACTTAGTAGCACCATGCCTGGCTTGGGTGAAAACTTACCTAGTGAAGTTTGAGAGAGGTATCATGGCTTATTTAACACTATGAGGATCACCATTATATTAAGAAAAAAGTCCATATTAGCATCTAGAGTAAATACATTTTTTCTAGAAGAGTTGAATTTAACCTTTTTTAAACATTCTGAACAGGACATGTCTGCATAGATCAGTTGTTAATATAAAGGAATTTTTAAAGGCTCAGAAATGTCCTAAATATTCTATATTCTACCAGACTATTTAAATTCTTTTGAAAAAATATTTTATTTATTTTTTATGTGTATGAGTGTATTACCTGCATCTATGTAAGTGTACCAGTGTCATGCAATGCCCTTGGAGGTCAGAAGAGGACCTTGGATACCCTGGAGTTGAAGTTATGGATGGTTGTTAGGCACTGTGTGTGCTGGGAACTGAACCTGGGACCTCTGCATGAACAGCCAGTGCTCTTAATCACTGAGCAATCTCTCCAGCCCCTAGACCATTTAAATGCTTTATCGAGGGAATAAAAATTCCTTATTTTTTTCTTAGTAATAAATAGTCCCAGAGAGAAAGAACATGTTCAAATAAATTCACATAGAGAGATAAAATCAATATTAAACTCTTTCCTAGAATGCATGTTTGGTAGGGGATGGGATATCTGAAAATTCGATGGATAGGAAAGACAGCCACAGCTCACTTTGCACATGATTTTGACTGGAATAAATCCTTCTCTTCTTTTGCTGCTTGATGACATTAAGAAGCCATCTGAACTGCTTTCAGCAGCTTTCTGAGTAACTTTAGTTTTATATGAAAATATTTGGTTCTAATGGATTCTTTAGTTGATTTACTTACTTGGCACTTCTAATCATAATTTTATCCATAATTTTATGAGGCTATCTTCAACGCTTTGGGTCATGACTCTAATTAAGGGATTGGACTTCAGTGGTTTCTGTACTGTGCCCCATAGAACCCCCTGAAAGTCCTCTCTGATGGACGGGAGTAGGTGGGAAGACGTGAGACAGGAGCAGTGGAGTCAAAACCACAGTAAAGAGCTTTCACCCCTCAGACCAGATATGGTCTGAGGTTTTCTGATTATACACATACGTGACCACACACATGCATGTGCACGCACACACACACATATGCGAGAGCGAGAGAGAGAGAGAGACTAGGTAGTCGAAGGATCTGCTTTGACTTTTACACAAGTCTACTTTCAACAATTTTTGTTTCAAGTCTGAGTAGATAGTATAGGATGAAAGACACAGGACCATTGATTCTAAATAGCAAATTAAGCTGAGATAATAGAAATATTCTTAGCATCAATTTGTTTATGTATCTCATCTTTATCTCAGTCTGGATCAGGAAGGTTAGGGACTTGCCAGCACATTGGACGCAGGATCAAAGATAAAGATTCTATCTAATGCTGTTGTAAGCTAAATATCCCTCTCTTATCTGATCATTAAATTTAACAACAATATGATGTTCTGGGCACAATGGAGTTCAGGAAACGGGTTTCTTTAAACCTGGATCCCTCAGACCTTTGAATGAACAGACGGCAGCAGAGGGAGAAGAACAATTGGTCATTTCTCTATCTCAAACAACTTTTTTCCACTTACCACTCTGTTCCAACTCAAAAATTTTCTATTCATGCCATAATGTAAAAATATTTATGTTGCATTTAACTCTTTAATGACAAAGGATAATCTTCCAATCCTAGAGCTGGCAGCCCAAGGGTCAATAGAAGCTATAAACTGCACTTTGTCTGGCAGCCTCTTACTTTCAACCTTGAGTCTGAGTGCTTTTGAAGGGAGTAAGGTTAACTGGTATTCTCTGCTCTGTCACAGGCTCCAGCACTGCAACCAAAGATAGTTGAGTTTTCAACTACAAGTTTTTAAACCTTCAGGATGTCCTGGTCTCCTAAAATTTGTCTTAGGGAGGCATTATAAAAGACATCTTATGGGGTTTTCATGGCTTGATAAACTGGAAAATGAGGTAACATGACAGCCCAGCACACAGAAACATTTTAATGGTCTCCTTTAACAGTTATAGGAAGGCCTCTCTCCACCCTCACTCTGCTCTCCATGGATCTTATAATTTCCCCAGGGATGTTGTGTGAGGATGGTCCTCAGGTGATGGTAAGCTGTTGTGTCCCTTAGG
The DNA here is from genome assembly GCA_035773235.1 of Eospalax fontanierii. Lineage (NCBI taxonomy): Eukaryota > Metazoa > Chordata > Mammalia > Rodentia > Spalacidae > Eospalax > Eospalax fontanierii. The sequence continues at coordinate 62,630,180 of CM069530.1, read as the reverse complement.
GCATTTCATCCTTCCCTACTCTGATTCTGAAGGCTCAGATCTCTCCAATCCTGCTCTCTACTGTGTTTTCTCAGTTCCAGTACCAGCTCCAGCCCTAGGTAGAAGCTCATCAGCAAGCACTCACAAACCTAGCTTGCCCATGGCTGCATGGTTTCAACTCTTGTGTCTTTATTTCTGCTTTGCTGTAAGCTGCAAGAAACAATTAAAATACTTAGCTTAAGACTGGGAGAGATAATTCTAAATAAATCAAATAAGAAAGCTACAGGACCTATAAAGAATATCATAAAATTTTATTGAACATGAAATAAGATTTGAACAAATTAAAAGACTTTCACTGTGTTCTTGTATGGGAAGTCTAAATACCATTTAAAAAGTCTATTTCTTCTAATATACACACACATACACACACACCAATTTTTATTAGGATTCCAACAGGGATTAAAAAAAACTTTTTAATTACATAAATGTTCATATGGAAGAATAAATATCCAAAAATAGCCAAAGAAATTACAAAAAGAAAAAAAAATTGCTCAGAAAGAACAAACCAAAAGTTTAATGTCTCTGTAACCTAGTAAGAGTACAAAGTATGTGTCATTACTTTCTATATGTCTGTAATTTTATGAAACATAAAATGTTCCATAAATTATATCAAAACTTAAGACTGCATTCACACTAATACCACAGTAGTCAAAGCTACATATTAGAAAATCCTAAATTAAAAATCCTTTTAAAAACACCATTGTGGGGCCAGTGAGATGTCTCAGAAGGTAAAAGTGTTTGCAAGGCTTACTGTGTAAGCTTGATAACCTGAGTTCAGTCCCCAGAACTCACACTGGAAGGAGAGAACCGATTCCACAAAGTTGTCCCGTGACCTCCAGACATGTCCCGAACTCCCACACATACATCAAACATGTACACGATAATAATACATAAAATTTTTTAAAATTTTAAACATTTTTTATTGAATCATTGTGTGTTTCACACAGAACATCTATGCAAGTACTGGTACTAATGCAAGTTGTATGCACCTTCGCTGAGTGTTCATACATGGGGGTGTCCGATAGGGAGGCAGGGTGAGGACCACAGACTGGAGAGGCTGCACCACCCTGGCCCACAAATGCTCATGAGAATGTGACCCAGTGTAACCAGATCTTCCACTTTGTAAAAGAAAAAGAAAAACAAAACCAAAAACCATCTAAGCCTGGTGTGATGGCACAACCCTTTATTCCCAGCACTCAGGAGGCAGAGGCAGAAAGCTTGTGAGTTCAGGGCCATTCTGGTCTACTACATAGTAAGTTCTAGGCCAGCTGGGGCTACATGGGAAACCCTGTCCCAAAAAGACAAAAAAAAAAAAAAAAAAAGGCATCTGAAATATGACTTTAAAGAATTGTAGCAAACAATTCACAAACTTTAAAGCTCCCTACAGTGTAAACAAAGCACACTTGTGGTGGGGATTCAGTTTGTAGCCCTTGTGTTGAAGAAGGAATGATTCTCTGCTATGAGTTATAAGAACCTAGCTTTCTGGGTTTTATTTCCAATCAAACTAACTTGCTGTCTCAGAATGGTACAACACTCTGAAGGCCTCTTCCTGCCCTTCTGAGTAAGTGGGAGTGTTCTGGTGCATATAATACTGTGACAAGTTCTACAAAAAGAACCTTTCTCAGCATCATTGTTTATTCCTACATGACCTAAACACTTTCACCACATTTCTCTATAAGCCTTTTATTTATTTTCCAAAGAGCATCCCACAAAACACCCCAGTACCAGGAGAATACAATACAACAGTGTTACCAGTATATACACCCCTGGAATGAAGCTGGGTTCTGCCTTTCTCACTCCTAAGTATGCAGGTGTGGCTGAATGCTGCCCAAGGAAATGTGGCAGAGAGCCCTGAGCAAGGATCCTCTTCCTCTTTCCTGCCTCCTGGACTTGGAATTGATGGGTCTTGTTGTGATGTGTTACTGATATTGGATACCACAAACTGAGATCACAGAGCAGAAGGAGATGAAGAGTCAGAGTCCCTAGTGGGTGTGGAAGTCAACATGCAAGCCTTCAGCTCTCTACTTTCAGACTTACTGCATGAGAGAAATACAATGGTATTTTAAAATTTTAACTTTATGGGAATAAAGGGAAAAAAGGAGCTCGAGAGAGGTGGGGCCTTGGGAGACTGGTATTATCAAGGGAGAAATGGGGAAAATGGGGACACTTTAAATGGGGAAGGCCTGGAGGGAAAGTTAGAGAGAGAGAGAGAGAGAGAGAGAGAGAGAGAGAATAAATAATGCCTAGGTAGTGTAAAACACCAGAGGGAATCATATTAATCATATTAGTCAAACAACCTAATGACCAGTTCCACATATAATATCTCTACATGAGTCCATGTGCATACCTGAAGACTACATAACAAGAAACAGTGCCAGACAGGAGAAACCTTCCTTTGAGTTCTTGGCCAGGGCTGTCCAAAAGACTCCCAAAATTACACAGGTTATTGCCACAGTCCTTGATTGCTTCCCAGAACTTGAAGGTAAGACCCTATTGCTGAAGACAGGACATACTTTGGAGACAGGATTTGGAGCAATGGAGCTGGAACTGACCTGGAAGCCACTTCCTCTGAAGGCTAGCTCCCATAGTTCAAAAGAGTACTATACAAGTAGCCAAGGGAGAACATCAATCTATGGCCCAACACCAGCCTCATAACCAAATGATCACATTGATGACTGGCACAGCGTCTGGCACTGGTGCAGTAGTGGCACTTTTATCTAATGCCAATGGCTACGTAATTGGTCTTAGAGCCCACTCAATGGGAGGAAACTCATGTGTGGTACTGTAATCATAGCCAAATATACATGACTGAAGAGGTCATACACAGATCTTAGAAAGCCCCAGGGCTATCATATCCCTATGCTAACATAATTTCTTACTAAATGAAAAATATGTATCCTTATATTTACAGTCAAGTATCCTAGTCATGACTCATCAAAAAAGCTTCTTTTGCACCAGCTGGATACTAATTCAGAGTACCACAACTGGTCACACACAGACATTGTCTGTGAATTGCCCATGTCTAAGCGGCACATCTTCAATGCAGCCTCTACACCCAAGGCTCATGCAACATAGAAGAAGGGGTAACGAAGACTCTAATGAAGCTCTCAGCTCTCATTAATGAAACTCCAGCATGCAACAAAGGGCCAGTAACACAAAATAAATAAATTATGGAGATTAGGTATCTGCAGAGTGTGGGTCTCTGGACAGGATTCTTATATTAAGTCTCACTCACTCAGGGCTCACGGACCATTTCAGAAGAGGGGGAAGAAAGATTGTAAGAGTCAGTGAGGAGGGGCATGACCAAATGGAAATAGAATCCTACAAGCTCCTGGGACCCTGCTTGTATGAATCTACAGCAATGGTGTCAGCATGTTCAAGATCCATGCAAACTCAAGCAGACAAAAACCCAGCATGCCACTGGGTAAATGGGTAGCAGACTTGAGCCTTTACTTAAGAAATATTGGCAACTGATTACTATTGGGTAAGGATGAGATAATCTTCCTAAAGCAAAGGACTCTGGGTAGGCTGACTAGACCTCAGTGGATAAACCTGCACTGAGGTCACTTGGGGATACTAATGACACAATAGACTGTAACAGAGATGAAAGAATGCATAGATTCCAGTACTATGCAAGTTGTACTTGCTTATAAAACCTGTTGCACCCTCACTGCTCTTCTTGTATTCTAGAAAGTTTCAGTAAGAATTTCTTATCCAAAATGCTTGAAACCAGAAATAGCCCGTATTTGAGGGTTGTTTTAGGTTTTAGAATATTTGTGAATGCATAATGAGGCATCTTAGACATGGGACCCAAGTTTAAACATGAAATTTATTTGTACTTTATATATGCCTTATATTCATACCCTGAAGATGGTCTTAGACAACATTTTTACCATGCCTTTGCTTTGACTGAGACATGTCATTTAACATCATGACATGTATGAAAATTTCTATTTATGGTATGAAATCAGAGCTCATTCTGAAGTGTTTCTGATTTCAGATCAGCAAACAAAGACAAGAAAAGCTCACTTCAATCATTCATGGTTCATCATAAACTCAGAAATATTATCTGGGAGTTGACGCTGGGGGTGGGACGACACAATGTGGCAGTGTGGTACCCTACAGAGTGTACTTTTGATCTTCCTGGGAACAATAAGGAAGCCAGGAAGCCAGATTCCAAGTGTACCTGCTGCTGGATTGTTTATATTTGACCTATGACAGAAATAGATAGACCAGCTTTGTTTTTGAACAGTTCCCTGAGATTTTTCATATCCAGCTAGAGACTTAATCTTTATTTAAGAAGTCATCCCAAAACGTGTGCATGTGTAGATGCAGTCATTTATGACAGAAGTCACTAGAGTCGCATTCTGAATTATGGGTGCTTATAAGCTTTCTGTTCTTTTTTCCCCAGTACAATAAAGTGTACAAGAGCCTGAAGGAGTTTGCTCAAAATGGAGAGAATTTCTGCAAGCAGATCACATCAGTTCTTCAGCAAAGGTACAGATGCACATTCTGTGCATAGCTGCACCACTGACAGGACTGGGGAGTAATGAGACTCCTCCCTGCGTTCCAGACACAGGACTGTATTTGGGTACTTGAGAAATTAGTTTGAAGAATGATCTTTTATTGCATAGTTATCAATTGGGTACTATAGAAATTAAGAAACAACAGGAAGAAATTCTGCTTAGGAAGGCTCAGTCGAGCCACTTGCTCCTCAGACTGAGGTTAGCACATTTCCAGGACTGTTTAAAATTAGAAAACCTGGGAATGATACTGCTATTAAGGGGTCTTCCGGGACCTTTCCCTGCTATAGACGTCTCTGCATTAAACACTCTAAAGCCATCTTTTAGGAAAGATTGCTGTGCTTTTAAAGGAAACTGTTTCAATTTTAAAATATTGTAAGGCTGGGGTTGTAGCTCAGTGGTAGAAAGCTTTTCCATCATGTATAAGACCTTGGATTCAATCACCAGAGCAAGGGAGTAGCGGCAGAGACAGAGACAGACAGAGAGAGAGAGAGAGAGAAAGAGAGAGAGAGAGAGAGAGGATTTGTATATGTACCATGTGAAAACACGATGACTCAACTATATTCTCCATTAGCAAGTCAAGACAAAGAAAAATGTTAGCTTTATCAGGAAAACATGACTGGAAGAGTTCAAATGGGCCTTTTATGAAGAAAAACACAGGTTTGTCCAATGGAATCAAAAGAAAATAAAAGTTTAAATGTGAGATATTTCCATGCTAATAAACTGCCTGGTTCCCTGAAGGAGAAAAGGGGAAGGCTCATCTGGGAGAGGGCTTCTTCTATCAGAAAATATATGTTTTGTTTGTTTGTTTTGTTTGTTAGTTTGTTTGTTTTATGTGTATGAGCCCGCATCTGTGTAAGTGCGCCCATGTCATACAGTGCTTTTCGAGGTCAGAAGAAGGCATTGGATCCCCTGGAACTGGAGTTACAGATGGTTGTTAACTGCCATGTGAATTCTGGGAATCGAACCCAGGTCCTCTGTAAGAGTAAGCAGCACTCTAAACCACTGAGCCATCTCTCCAGTTCAAGAAAATATTTTTATTAGTCTCAAAATAAATTATTTTTAAATAAGAGCAGTTAACCATTGTTCGAGTTTGCTTCAATTGCTGTGACAAAACACTCCGACCAATACCAGCTTGGAGAGGAAAGGGTTTATTTGGCTTACATCTCCCAGGTCACAGTTCATCACTGAGGGAGCCCAAGGTAGAAACTCAGAGCAGGAACCTGGAGGTAGGAACTGAGGCACAGGTCATGGAGGAACGCTGCTTACTGGCTGGCTCCCTGGCCCATGTTCAGTCTGCTTTCCTGGATAATACAGAACATGGCACCACCCACAGTGGACTGGGCCTGCCCACAGCACTCAGCATTCAAGAAATACCCCACAGACATAGAGCCACAGGCCAGCCCAATGGAGGCAATTTTCCAGGTAAGGCTTCCTCAACCCAGGTTTCTCAAGTTGACAACTAAAGCTATCCAGCACAACTATTAATACAAACTCAACTCATTGCTTAAATTAGAAAGTACTTTCTTTCTACAAATCAGGAGGAATCTGTATACAGAGTAGCGATGCAGGTGACCCAGATGGTAGCTTTCTGGTCTTCATTAGTCAATGTCCAAGACTTCAAAATTATGCCAGGTAGAGAGCTATGAAAGTAGAAGATATAATACTGAACCAACTCCACAGTGACTGGCAGGCTCAGGAACCTCTGCTCCTGGCTGTCTTCTTGTTTTACACTCATCCAGATCCTCTGTTATCTTCACCTGGGACTTCTTCTAACATTCAGAGCCTGGCTTCTTGCCTATACTCTTTTGAAGTTGCTTCCTAGTGCCACCACTTGCCCTATTGGGTAAAAACTTCCATCCCTACATTCTTAAGGGGCAACATGCTCAGGAGGAGGGAAGTCTTGGGCAGCTAAAGACATTCCCTTCATGGTTTTATTTCTTTATGAACCAGAACTTAGAATCTGAACATCTACAGGATGCAACCAATCAATAAAATTACAAGCACATTTCTGGGTTAAAAGCTGCATAGTAGCCAGGTGTGGTGGCACACACCTTTAATCCCAGCACTTGGGAAGTAGATCTCTGTGAGATGGAGGATAGCCTGATTTATATATCGAGTTCCAGGCCAGCTGGGGTTACAGGGAGACCCCGTCTCCCAAATAAAAAATAAATAATTGCATAACATAAATGCAAAGAATAGATACAGTGTTTTACAAAGGTACCCCTTCCCCCAAAGTGTTATATAGTAAGTCATTAATGTGACAGACCCTTTCCTAAACATTTATAAAGTTAACCTGGTATAGCTAAATCATGCTCACCCAATCAAGATGCCACTGCATCTTGGTACCTTTACTGGTTCCTGATAAATGCTCATTTGTAGTTTCTCTCCTGTGTGAGCAGCCCAGTGTCCTGGACTTGATTGGCTGTTTGATAATTCAGGTAACCTGGGGGATATACTCCCAGAGAACTATTTTCTAATGGATATAAACACTTTGTTAATGTATGGATATGTGCTGCGTTATGTATATTTAAGCCATAAGTTAGAGACAGAGGCTATTTCACTGGGTCATTTCTCTCCAGTGGGAGTGACGGGATTGGGAGGTCACTATCTTTTCCTACTGTGCTTGAACTGACTCGACAAAACGACTCATTCCACAGGGATCAGTTGTTGCAGGATCCCCAGCATTGCATTCGCCTTAACTCTCTCTGTTTCATGAATTCAGAAATTACTTCTCTAGTTATACATAATATAGAAGGCTAGTTCTTGGTTGACACAATACCTATAATCCTAGCACTTAGGGAACTGAGGCAGGAGGTGTGTAGGTTCTAGGATAGCCTGGGCTAAGTAGTGAGACCCTGTCTTAAAAAAAAAAAAAAAACGGGGCTGGTGAGATGGCTCAGTGGGTAAAAGGGCTTACTGCCAAACCTGACAACTTGGGCTCATTTCCTACAACCCACATGATGGAGAGGAGATAACCAATCCTGAAGGTTGTTCTTTGACTGCATACACACGCTGCAGCACACCAGAGCCTCCTACCCCACAAATAAATGAAGGTTTTTTTTTTAAAACTAAGACAAAAAAAAAACAAAGATCAAAGAAAAAAGCAAAGACTAATCCTTTGGCTACCCAGAATAGAGTTGCTACCTGAGTTGTTAGAGTCAGAGTTGTAGCCCTGCTAGCCCTAATAAACTAGGCTATAGCACCTGTCTGCAATAGGCTAATTAAAGAGACAAGTGGGGAGCTGAGCAGTACTTGCCTGCAAGTGCAGGGCGAAGACTTGTTGCATCCACATAACAAAGCTGGAGACAGCAGCTCACACTTGTGATCCCCGATCTGAGGAGGCAGAAACAAGCAGATCCCCAGAGCTCAGTGACCTGCCAGCCTTGCTGGATTGGTAAATTCCACGTTCAATGACAGACCCTATCTCAAAAAATAAGGTGAAAAGAGATTGAGGAAGACACCTGACATTGACCTCCAGCCTCCACATGCACTCTCACATACCTGTAAGCACATCTGCACATATACATGTTCAACGTAGCAACACTGGGAAGAACAAATAAAGAGATCCAGGCACCCACAAGACCATCTGCAAGGTGGCTGATGAGAGGTTTTCTTTTAAGCAGAAGGCAAGAGGTATGTGTGACTAAGCAGTCCTGATCAAGCTGTGGTCCTGCCCATCACTACCTGCCATTGCCTCAGCTCTAGTTAGTTCGGTAAGGTGGTCTGAAGGGTGGAGTTGTCTGAATTGAAGACAGGCTCTTCCTCTGACTGGTGCCAAGGTCCCAGTCTTTCCCTTTTTCTAACCTGAGACTCCTGGAGAAGTTCTAATTTCTTTGGGTTCATTGTCTCAGTGGCTAAACGGAGGGGAACAAGTGTCTCTCCTTTGAATGTCTTCCCTCAGCTACAAGCCCAGGGTAGTTTTCCTCTTAAATGTATGGGTTTGTTATATATAAATCAGTGATTCATCTTCCTTGTAGTACGTACATATGGGAAAACCTCCTAAGACAAGGAAAACGGTACTCTTGAAATATATATATACAAATGACTGTCAGGGCGGAGGAAATCATGAAGGCAAATCCAGGGGTCACGAGAATGGCAGAAATCATTGCCCTTGGTAAATATTTGTAGATTAAACTAATAAATATGTAAAAGACACTGAAGTTTTATTGTTGGTTATTGCCATGACTACATCACTAGAATAAGAATTCCAATGTCCTTGGAGATTTACATTTCCAGACTTCACATCCAGGAGTCTTCTGAGATGTGGTTCCGCAGAGCTTTGTTTTCGAACATACAGAAGAGATGGTGTCACACTGGAGTTGCAAGTCCAGTTACTGTTGTGTTTCCACGTTCTCTGCCTTCTCGCATTTATTCTAACTGGAGGCGATAGAAAAGTGCACTTGCTATTGAAATACCATTTTGCCTGAATACTCTGCAATTCATGGTCATGCTTCGCTTCTTTTGTCCAGGGAGCTGCTTCTGTTTCAATGTTTCAATCTCAGATTCAGCCAGAGACACACAGCAGCTCCCACTGTGCTTAATGTCAAAGTCCTCAGGCTCCCTGAGCACAATTACAGGTCATATTTAAAACAACAAAGGCACATTTCCAGAAACTCTTTATGAATGTTTGACCAAAGCTAATGTTTAGACAGGCTTTGGTGGGAAATCAATTGTTCCTCTGAAAAGAAGTTCAAGAACAGTTTTCAAAGGGAAGACCCATCACTATGGACATTAAAATTAAAACTATATTGCAAGAAAACCGCAAAAATTCAATAAAAAGTCAGACAGAAAAAGGCAATTAGCTGACCATGTGTCAGACATTGTCTGCCATTGTCAGCAACAACAAAAAATTTTAAATTAAGTGAAATCTTTTATTCTACTCATTTTCTGGAATAATCTCCCAACATCAGCTCCCTTGCATGCTGAGGACTTTCGCATGTATATATGGTACTAAACAAGTCTTAATTGTGCTTCTAGCATACATGTCACAGATTATTGGGTGTTTCCTTCCTCTCAGATGTCCCTTAGAACCAAAGTCATCATGTCAGGTCCAAAACAAGCTTTATTAGCTTTTCTCCAAGCAGGTTCACCCTCAATGAGATTGATGTACTAAGAAGGTATGCCTAAATTTTCACCCTCATGCCTGAGACCACTGCCCCCATAATCAAGCCCAGTAGCCAGGGGTTGCCTATACCCATGACTCCGTCTATCCTAACCCATTACCAAGTTGTCTATCTTTTTCCGCCATAGCTTTCTTTTCATTCTGTGGCCCCCTTTATTGCACTTGAAAAATTCTCTTGGTCCCATCTTCTGTCCTGGATGCCTGTCCTGTAGCTGTGTGTTTGCACGCTGCACAAAGACACCTGGCTATGCAGGATGAATGGAGGCAAAAACTCCAATCTAGTCTCCTCCTTTGCATTGAACCCTAGCTCAGAGCTGCCTCCTTTCAGAGAAGCTCCTGTTTCTAATCCAAGCAAAGCTCCCTTACCTTTGTCTCTATTGTGTCTGTTGTGCCAGGAACTGTTAACAAGAAGTCCAAGATTTACAGTAAAAGTATTGGTTAGACCAGAATTGATAGAAAAGTTGTAATGAAGAAAACTCACTGTAGACAAACACATTAGGAAAATTCTCAAAGAGAGAGAGAATACCACTCCTCAGAGGGAATGAGGTCCCTTTATAACAGTTGAGAGCAATTACCTGGTCTTGTCTCCTGGGCCATTTGTGTGCTGTTATATTTAATTAGATAGGAGGTGAGAAGCCCACTATCTTGTTAGGTAGCAAATTTTATACCTCATTTGTCCTTTCTGAGACTGGCTACTTAGAGGCACCAGGGGCAATCATTAGGAGTTAGGCTCTAATTGTATACAGCATCACAAATCACTAGGCCAGGCTCCATGCAGCCAGGGACTGACTGCTCTAATCTTCTGTCTTAGGTTACTATCCTGCAGCTGTGCAGTTTGTACTGTGCACAAAGGCACCTAGCAGAACAGGATGTTGGATTGTTGGGAGTGGAGGGCACTGCTTTTTTAAATTTTTTGGCCTCTACATTATCTTCTCCTGTGACCATGATCCTATTTAAAACCCTTTAGAGAGTCCCACAAGCTTTCGGATGAAATTCTGCTCTCGTAGTATTTTATAAATAGCTTGAGATTTAGATTTTGCCTTCCATCTTGTCTCTCTCCGTGTCCCTGTGATTCCTGACCCTCTCCTTAATGAATTACTTGCACCTCCCCATGTATGTCCCTGCTACCATCCCCAACACCCATTGGACCCCTGTTTGCTGGCTGGTAGGTCCATCCCCACCTTTCTTGGCTGCCTCTGGGACATTAATACATTCATGATCCAGTGGTCCACTGGGGAAAGCTTTCTTTGTCTCAGGTCTCTAGTCTTGATCCTCCTCCCATTCTTTGTGTAGAGCTAACACTAACCTCTGCTGTGGCTCCTCCTGTCCTGCTTTGTTTTTTTCTGTTCATTTGTCCTTCCCCACTGGAGGCTGACCACGGTAAGAGTCTTTGTAGCCAATGTGACTAGGGTCCGGCATAAAGCACAAAGCAGGCATTCCAATAGGTACTCACCAATGGCAGCAGACTGAGATATTCTGTGCCTTCAGGCAGATGTAACTTAGGAAGATCATGTTGGACAATTCCTGAGGATCAGCAAATGGGTATGTTTTTGACATTTACTAACATGGTACTGTATGTCAGCTATTATTCTGAAGAAAAAGTGGAAAAATAAAATCACAGGAGAGACCATTTATCCAGGACAAACTATAGACCAGGCACTATGTTAGATGTATCTAATTCTTGAACTCTGTGGCTCTCACAGTCAAATGTGGCATGTACATATGCTTATCTTTCCCTAATTAATATGGAAAAGGTGGCAAGTTGATTCTTACCCAAACTAACCCAGACTTAATACAAAGACATCTTCCAAATGGGCAGGCAATTCTGATACTCTACTGGGTAAGTCCCAATGTGCTCAGGAGCCACTGAGCCACTTCTATAAGAAAGGAAGTCTGTGTTATGAAACCCAGTGGCTTCAGCATTCTGTGTGGCTCGCAGGGTCCATGAGGACCCTCAGCAGCTACTTAGGGTTGAGGTAGTCCGGCTTTGCCACTTCTCACTCCCTCTCTAGTTTCTCAGAACAGTTGCACTAATATAGCTCTGGTATGTTTGGGTTTGGAATAAAATTTTAGTTTCTGTCTAAAAATATTTGAAATTTCCTGTCTTGTCTCCTTGGCCTGACTTCCCCCACTGTGGGACTTCTCCCTTCACTGTGCACACATGGACATGCTGAGCTTGGGAATGAGCAGACACCGGGTCTGAAAGTTCTAGAGCTGTTTAACTTGAGTGTCTTCCAGATTAGCGTCAACAGTGAGTCTGTGACACTTAGCCTGGAGTCCAAGAAGGTCTCCTGTCCACCCATTTACCTTCTTACAAATGGCCTCAGGAGCTAGAACTAGGGAAACCAGTAATGACCGAATGGGCCAGCCGGAGAGTAACAGCACTGGCGTGACAGAGCCTTGATTTCATTCGAATGGACAATAACATTTTTGTCGTAAAGTTTTATTTCTTTAGTAGTGCCAGGTACCCGAACCCAGGGCCTATCCATAATAGCAAGTGTTCTGCTGCTAGATTCCCAGCCTTACCTATTAACTTAAGTTGGCACACAGTAGACATATTTCTAAATGCAATGTGATCATTTGACACATGTATACAGTATGTAATGGTAAATAAGGGTAATTAACATATGCATTACATTGTATGGTATCATTTCCTTGTGGTGAAAGCTTTTAAAAAAAACTCTCATCTAGCTATTTTGCAGTGCACATAGTCACTCTACTGTGCAATAAAGCATCAGCAACTATTCTTCCTGTCTCTTCCAACTGTGATCCATTGCCCAGTTTCTCCCCATTTTCCTTACCCCACGACAGTTTCTAGATTTGGGTTGGGGGACGCATTTAAGACTTCATCTTGCTCTCTGCATAGCCCAGGTTGAACTGCAACTTACTATGTAGATCAGGTGGGCCTTGAATTCTTGATCCTCCTGCATCAGCCTCTATAGCTCTGGTACTACAGGAATACAGCACCGTGCCCAGTCTCTGGTGGCTTTTAAATACAACTTATTCATAAGATGAACTGTGTCAATCTTTAAAAGGAAAAATGATAAAGACTTAAAGGAAGACATCAGAAAACACACTCCAACTAAAAGCTGGTTCTGGTGCAAACTAAGAGGTAAAAGATGGGGCGATAACACAGCTATTGAGCATGTGAAATTACTAAAATTCTTTAATTTAGGAAGAAGAGAGGGTTTAGTTAGCTGCTTCCTTCAAGCATGAGAAGGCCTTAGCTCAATTTTAACTAATTCTGCATAGACACAGAGGAAACTAGAGGGTTTTTAAGAAGAAATTAGTTCTTATTAGAGCAGGAACCTCTAAAAAGAACAGTCATTTATTCTTAATTTGTGCTGCATCTAAAATGCTAAATCTGAAGCCACATATTTTACATGCCTTCTTTGTTTCAAAGATGTGATTTATTTTAAGATCTAGGTCAAATACTGTTTGTATTTTTTTATTTATTGATTTTCATTACTACTAATGAAAATATATTGACCTGCTTGCATACTGAGAGGAAACTAGAATGTAAATGAACTGAGAGTCAGTTTATGTCATTTCCCCGAGTTCATAATCTTTAAAACTCACGGGAATATTCTGATCTAAAGCTACCCATCCAAAGGTATATACATCAATTTCATACACGCAAAGACCATTGCTCACAGAAGACATCTCACTAACTAACGATAGAAATAGCGACTGTAGAATGCAGAGAAAATGGGAGACGACTAGAATATTAAGCACAATGTACTCCCTGTTTGCTTCCAGATTATTTTAAGGCGGGAAAGAAAATTCCGTATCTTAATTAGAGATTAGCTCTGACCCTCTGAACTCCTTTTACACATGTGGCATCTTTGGGCTGGAAGCCGCTATTTAAAAATACTCCCTTCAAAAGAGTGGGAAGGAACCAGTCTCAGTGCTGTCTCTGCAAGAACTAAAGGGATATCCTTTCAGGATGTCTGCATATACGTGTGTGTGTGTGTGTGTGTGTGTGTGTTTGTATGGGTGTGGGTGCACATATGTATGTATGTGTGTGTGTGTGTGTGTGTGTGTATATATATATATATATATACACACATTAAAACACAGAAAAGTCACGTGGCAGTGTTTGTTTCCACTTAACAATCATTCAGTCTTTAAAAAGTGACAGTTGTCACTATACTTGCCTCTTGGGATGTGGCTTCCTCCAGGAGTTACAAACTTTGGATTGGAAATTAGTCATTGGGTTGGAATTCAGTCATTAACATCCGATAAGATAAAAGTCTTTGAGGACCTAATACCTAGAGGACAATGTTCCGCACCCCTTCCCTTATTGTCATTTCAGTTCCTTCTGATGAACAGTCATCTGAGGTTCCACAGGTGGAAGGACTTAGAATGCTAAGATAACTGTATCCTGATCTGCCTGGTTGGCTCTAAGACCCCCTGGACTCAGCAATAACTTGCAGGTTCTGCAGGTCAGAGACACTCGATTCATCTCAGTCTAACGGAAAAGGGGTAGGCTAGTGACATTTGATATCAGAGTCCCCTCCAACACCACTTTGCCAGATCCCTAACATTCTCACTCCCCACCCACAAGGACATATCAGTATTGCATTTGAGCCTCGTTTGACCATCATCATCACAGAACCTATTTCCAAATAAGATGCATTTGCAGATCCAGTTTGTGATGGTTGATACTGATCAAGCTGGCAGGACTTAAAATCACATAGACAACAACTCTGGATAGATCTGTGTAGGCATTTTCAGAGGGTTTTAACTGAGGTTAAAGTGGATAGCACAATCTCATGGGCAAGGGTTTGGTTCAGAACTAAACAAAAAGGAGAGGACAGGCTGAGCATCAGTAGTTAGCAATGCTTGCTGTCTGAAGACCAGCAGTCACCAAGCTTCCCTGGCCCTCAAAATGGACCGCACCCTCAATGAATAAGGTAGAGCTTTCTTTCCTGAGGTTGCATTTCTCAGGTATTTTGTCATAGCAATGAGGAAAGTAACTAACACACTGGGGTTCGGGACTATGGCCTCTTTGGAGGAAACAATTTAGCCATAACACTGATGTAAAAGAACGTTAAATAGAACGCTCTCTGGTTGTATGAATCTCTTTGATATTTTTAAGGAATTTCCTTAAGACAAGAGAATCCTTCAGTAAATAAATCATCTCTTCCTTTTGAAGGCATTGCCTTTTCATTCTGACCTTAAGAGTATGACTCTGTGTGTGTGTGTGTGTGTGTGTGTGAATCTATCTGTCCCTCTGTCTGTCTGTCTGTGTCTGTGTGTGGTGTTTGTGTATATCTTTAATGATTTCTTTTTAAGTATAATTTTATTGAGTTTTTGCACATTTCATATGTAGATCTTAATCAAATTTATGCCTTCCACCTTTCCTACCCCCTATTCTGTCGTATATGTTAAGGCCTATCCAGTCAAGCATCTGTACCCAGATGTTCCTCCGTGCAAGGTCATCCACTGGAGTCTAGTCAGCCTACCTTGAGTCACTTAAAGAAGATCTACTCTCCCTCACTCCCCCAGTAATCAGTTGCCAGTAGTACCTCTGCTAAGATTGGAGCCTGTTTCCCATTTTCCCAGTTCTATGCTGAATTTTTGTCCAGTTGAGTCAGCACGGGTCTTGGGAATGCTGTCACCATTGCTGAAAGTTCACATGAGCAGGCTACCAGATGCCCAAAGCCTCTATTTCCTTATGTTCATGCACCAACCCTGACTCTTTCAGTCTTTCTGCCCCCTCTTCCACAATGGTCCCTGAACCATGGGTGGGTGAGGTTTAATATAGGAGTCCTATCTAAGGACATGAACTCTGCAGTCTCTTATTCTCTAAAACTTGACAAGATGTGGCCTTCTGTGTGCATTGCACTCTGTTACATGAGGAAGCTTCACTGGTGAGAACTGAGGGATGTAGTAGTATTCTCTCTACCCCCTGTTCCACTGTGTTCCATGAGCCTTAGATATAGAGGCTCCACTGAGGATGTCTCACTTAGGTTTGGGCATCTCTCAGACATATATATTCTCTGTGCGTAACTAGTTGTGGAACTATAATAGCCTTCATCTGTTGTAAGAAGAAGCTTCTTTGATGAGTGCTATACCATATTGTCTGTGACTATAAGGATCCATATTTAGTATAGAGTAAGAAATTTCATTTGTCTAGAGATATGACAGAGACAGGGTTTTCTCTGGTGCCTATGACTTCTCCAGTCATGTGTATTTGGCTGTATTTACAGGGCCACCCATAGGTTCCATCCCATAAAGTGGACTTTAAGTCCAATTAGATAGCTCTTGATTGCCTCCTAGACAAAAGTGCCACTACTCCACTAGCACAGGTTGCTGTCCCAGTAGTTGCAGCTATTAAGCTTTACAGTTCAGTTGGACAATTGATTGATTTTTCTCCCTTAGCAACTTGCATAGTATCCTCTAGAACTCCCCAGAGCATATACTAGTAAAGACACAAAATGTACAGAAGAAAGAGAGGATACTGTAAGCCGCTGGAGAAAGAGATCAAGTTACTTACAAAGGAAAAACCCTCAAAATAACAAATGACTTTTCAATGCAAAACTCTGAAAACAAGAAGAGACTGGATCAGAGTATTCCAAGTTCTAAATGACCATGGATGTCTTTGCTGATTTCTGATTAGCACAGCCCACTCAACTGCTAGCCTTTTGCTTCTTCACAGGGCCAACCTGGAGATTAGCTATGCCAAAGGACTTCAGAAACTGGCAGGCAAGTTGAGCAAAGCACTACAGAGCACAAAGAAAAAGTAAGTATCATGGCAGAAGAAAGGCAAAATTCTTCTTTTAAAAACTGAAAATGGCAGATGTTCATTTGCTGCTTCCTCCTGCGCACATGGCAGGCGCAATCCCAGCAGGCATGGCTTCCAGGTTTGGGGCATTTACTCTGGGCCGGGAGCTGCGTCCAGTGCTTTGCAGCTGCTCCTGTTTAATCCTTGTAAGAACCCTTGAGAATTCTTGTTATTATCCTCCCTTTTAGATTAGGACTCAAGGCTGAAGAATTGAAGTAACTCCCCAACCAGGCAGTTAATGACTGCACAGTTGGACTCCTCCTGGGTCTTTATGACTCCTGAGCCCACATTTGTAATTGGTTTGATGATGATATTTCACTTGGGAAATGGTGTTAAGTCAGAAGGTCTTAGAGACAGGAAGTGTGAATTCTGTATTCTTTACTCTGTGACTTTTGACAAGGATCTCGGTCTCTCATGCCTTTATTCTTCCTCTACAAGGTGAAGTAGTTATATGTGCTCCATATATATATTTGAGTGTCATGTGGGGTGTGTGGTGATGTGACTATTAAATGAAATAACATGTGTGAAGACCTCAACACACTAATCGAAAACAATGTTGGCTCACATTCTCTTCAATATTTGGCAACAACAAGAATGAAGTAGATTCTTTCTTTTGGAAGAGAGAAGATACTGGTATTCTAAAAATGGTCCATATATGATAACTTGCAATGAAGCTCCCTGTCTGATGCATGATGTGTAGCCATGACTCTGAACTTGTAGTGCTGTTGCCAAGACTCTTTATGATGAGAGAGAGGGAAAAGACTGGAAGAGAGAAGCCTCTGGAATCCCAGTACCCACTCCTGCTTAAGCACCACTTCAAGAGCAAATTGCTTTTCTCTAAATGTCTCTTTAAATTGGAAATAAAGCTGAGTGGGGTGTTGAACTTGCACCTTTGCAATCCTAGCACTCTAGAGGCAGAGACAGGGGAATTGCCATGAGTTAGATACCAGCTTAGGCTACATGGTGAGTTCCAGGTCTGTCTAAGCTACACTATGAAACCCTGTCTCAAAGAAGCATAAATAATGATAATAAGCGTAATATAATGAAGTGGAAATAAAACCTATCCCCTACAGTTATGGATTACATGAAGAATACAAGTGTACTAAGCAGAGCCCCTGGTAAAAGCATAAATGGCAGGGTTTTTTTTTTTTTAACTCTAATTACTCTATTACCTCCTAAAGAATGAGGTGGAAGAGTGCAAAGATGTGTGGGTCCCACCATGTGACAACCCTACAGTCCAAAGAGTCAGCGTGTCCAGAATACTCAGTGAGCCGGCATCAGTGTAGTATTTTTAATGTTTTGTATTGAATCGTTTTGTATTTCATAGAGAACATCTTAATCAGTCTGAATCATCTTTAGATGCCGTTCCCCACCAGCACCCCTCCTCCATAGCCCCCAACTGAAATCTTGCATTCTTACACATTCTTACATCTGTGTTAAGGTCTATTGTGTCAGGTTAGTGTTCCCGAAAGTTCTCAGTGTAAGTTCATTCACTAAAGTCTAGTCAGCCTATCCAGAGTCCCTTGCTTTAAGATGAACTCATCCTCACCCAATAGTAATCAGTTGTTAATATTTCTTCAGCAAAGACTGGGGTCTGCTGCCCATCTCCCCAGTTCCATCCTGAGTATCCGTCTGCTTGAGTTTTCATGGGTCTTGAACATGCCAAAACCATTGCTGTAGGTTCATGTGAGCAAGGTAGGAGCTCATAGGATTGTATTTCCATATGATCACTCACCTTCTCACTGGCTCTTACAATCCTGCCCCCCACTTCCCCAGTGGTCTCTGAGCCCTGGGTGAATGAAACTTAACATAGAGTCCTGTCCAGAAACTCACACTCTGCTGACTCCTAATTTCCATGCTTTGGCCATTTGTGACTTTTTGTGTTACTGGCCCTCTGTGGCATGAGGGACCTTCACTAATGAGAATATAACTATTCTCATGTATTTTTATTTTACAAGATAAGTTACATAAGGGTCAGGAAAGTGAGTGAGTCTTCCAGGGTCATGCTGGAAATTTGGGGCTAAGTGCATCTGCTTTTAGGCCTGGGTACCAGACTAAAGCCAACAGCCAACATGATGCATTTCCTGCCCTTCTATCAGCAGCTGTGAGGAGCACCTAATATCCTTTTTTAAAACAACTGTATTTGATTTAATGTACATGCCATGACAAGCACTCATGTTGGTTTGCTTATTTGTTGGAGTCCTAGGAGCTGGTCCGTGTTGTGGGAGAGGGTGTGCCACCACACTGTCCTCATCCTCCATGGACAGGGCAAGGCTACTACTGCTCTTTGTGTTCAGTGGCCACAGCTCACAGAACCCAGAAAGATCTGAGGCTGTCCTGAAAGTCAGCATAGCACAGGAGCTGGACTCCAACTCCAAGAGCAGCACGCAGTGATGACCAGGGACCTGAACTCAAGGCTCCTGTCACTTACCTCTCCAAAGACTATTTATTCATCTGTAAACTGAGGAACCTGAAAATATTGTCTTTGAGAGTCTCCTAGAATCCTACCACTCACCTGTTCCCGTTTCTGATTGCTTATTGCCCTGGTTTTCTGGAAACATGAAATTGAAGATGAAAATCTAAATGAAAAAAAGAAAAGGCTAAGGAAAAAGTAGTGTGTACAATATCTGTAGTGCAAACGAATGTCCTGGAAGAATTTAATCTCATGGAGAGACTGAAACTCAAACAAGGGGAATGAATGGGATGCCAAAGGCAGCACATGCAATATAATGCTTGATTTCTCAGTGCACACTAGGAAAATGGCGCCCACCGTTGTCTCCGCCCTTCTTTGTCTTTATCTCTAGCTGTCTGAGCAGTGCCTGGGCCTGGGCTTCGGAGGGCATGAAATCCGCAGCTGACCTGCATCAGTGAGTGCTCCTAGTAACACTCTCCCTTCCTCCCGATCCCCACACACCTACGCTTCAACCCCAAGGGGAGGTGTAAATATTTAAAGTGGGTGGGGCACAGATACTCCACTTAAACTTGCACTGATAAGCATGCTATAACATGACATACCATTTCCTCAGACAGTAATGAGGACAGTAGATGTAAACCCTAGTTCAATGATTGTGTGACTTTATGTTCTATTTCAGGAAACTTGGCAAAGCGATTGAGTTGGAAGCAATAAAGCCAACTCATCAAGTCCTGAGTGCACAAGAAAAGAAGAGAAAATCAGTGAGTCAGAGCCTAAAGCAAGATTTTTAGGGCTGGGCATGTAGTTCAAGGGCAAAGTACTGGGTTAGCATGCCAAAACCCTAGGTTCAAACCCCAGTGTAATAAAAGATTCCTTAAAAAACAAAAGAAGCCAACTGAGTGTGATGGCACGGGCCTTTAATCCCAGCACTTGGAAGCAGAGGCAGGTTGATCTCTCTGAGTTCCAGGCCAGCCAGGTCTATAGTGAGACCCTGTCTCAAACAATAAAAGAGAAAAAGAAAGAGAGAGGGTGGGAGATAGATACGAGAGAAAGAGAGAGAGAGAGAGAGAGAGAGAGACAGAGAGAGAGAGACAGAGAGAGAGAGAGAATAAAGAATGAAAGGGTTGGGTATTACCATACATGCCTGTAATCCTAGCACTTGGATGGTGGAGGCAGGACATCAGCAGCTCAAGTTCACATCCTTGAACTACATAGCATTTTCAGTGTTAGCCTGGGCAGCTGGAGACTATGCCTCAAAAGAGAGCAAAGAAATAAGTAAACAAGCAAGACTTCTGTCTGTGGCCCACAGAGGAAAAGGCAATTTAAAAGTAATATCGGGTCATAGGAATTTCTCATGAAAATAATAATTAAAAACACAACCAAGATAAAAATACAAGGATGTTTGTTAGGGTAGTGTGTTTTTTTTTTTTTCTCTTTTTTTTTTTAATAAATATTTTTGTTTTCTGTGAGAATTTCATACAATATATTTTGTATTACTCAACCCCTGTTCCTCTCCTTAACTCTCATCAGGTCCTCTCTGCTTCTCCAATATCATGTTCTTTTTATAAAATTTTAAAAAAATTTTTAAATCTGTATTAGTGATATGCTTCCATGTATGTAAGTGCACCAGTGTTCTGCAGTGTTCACAGAGGACAGATGAAGGCATTGAGTCCCCTGGAACTGGAGGTATGGATAGTTGTTAGCATTCATGTGGGTGCTGGAATTTGAACCCAGAGCTTCTGCAAGAACAACCAGTGTTCTTAACCACTGGGCCATCTCTCCAGTTGCTCCTCTTGTTTAATTTGTGCTATCTATACAATCTGGATGTGGAGCCATCCACTGGAGCATGGTCTACCTACCTGGAATGACACCCTTAAAGAAAACTGACTCTCCCTCCCCCAGAAGGCATCAGCTGTCCATAGCAACTCAGGTTAGGGGTGGGAGCCCATGAATTGCTTCCCACTCCATGCTAGAATGTTGATTGATTTGATCTTGTGCAGGTCTTGTGTAGGCATCCATAGGTCCTTTGAGTTCATTGAACCAGAGGTCCTATCATATCCCTAAGGAGTGACTATACTTTGGTCCTCCCTGATTTCTGGCTCATACGATCTTTCCAACCTCTCTTCTGAGATGGTCCCTGAGTTTTGGGGAGGGGGTGTATGAGCACTGAGCGCTCCACAGTCATTTATGCTCTTCACTTTGATCACTTCTAAGTTTCTGCATTAGCCACCATCCACTGGAGAAAAAAACTTTAGAGCACTGTTTGTAACAGAGAACAGGTAGCAACCACTTTATCATTAAAAAACAAATTATAGAGACTGGAGAGATGGCTCAGTGGTTAAGAGCACTGGCTGCTCTTGTAGAGGACTCAGGTTTGATTCCCAGCACCCACATAGTAACTAAGAACTCTAGTTACAGGGGAATTCGACACCCTCTTCTGACCTCTGTGGTCACTTACAGTGACCACAGTAGGCAAAGCACTTACAGTGACCACAGTAGGCAAAGCACTCGTACACACAAAATAAAAAAAATAAGACATTAAAAATAAATGCATTATGGTGAAGTCAAACAATAGAATGCCATGCAATGTTTAAAAATCTTGTGGAAGGGCTAGACATGTAGCTCACTGCCAGCATGTTTGCCTGGCCTGTCCAAGGCCTTGGATTCAGTACTGCAAAAGCAAAACCAAAAAACTTAATATTGAAGAATCCAATTGCATGGGAATTAAAAAAAAATAGTGGGGACTGGAGAGATGGCTCAGCAGTTAAGAAGACTTACTGCTCTTGCAGAGGATCAGCATTTGAATCCCAGCTCCCCCGTCAGTTAGCACACAACTACCTGTAATTCTAGATCCGGGAGTCCACTGCCCTCTTCTGCCCTCCATGGGCAGCCACACTCAATGTGCATACATACCCACACAGAGCCATACATACCTATACGTATACATAATTTAAAATAATAAATCCTTAAGTAGTATTAAAAGAAAAAACTAGATGAAAGAAATATAATAATCATTACAATCTCAATTTATAGAATAAATAAGTGCATATATGCATAGACAAAAACTGGAAAAACCTTCCCCAAATATTAATAAGAATGACTTTGAGATGAAAATTAGAAGTTATTTTCAATTTTTTTGTACTTTTAAAGTAGGTTTTTCAATTCTATCAATTCTAACTCTGTCACTGAACTGTACCCCAAGTCCTATAAGCACAATTTTTTTCAAAAAATGCTTTTCTACTCTTAGCACTATGAGATTATGTAAATGTGATGACAATTTCAATTTTCAAATATACCTAAAAATCAAAGGAAAACATTAAACTATCCTGTCTAGGAAGCTGGTCCTCTTGTAGCCTTCTGGTCTGGGATGCTCCTCCCCTTCTGGAACAGTCTCAGCTGTACCTCTTCCTTTCGTCTCACATCACAGTGGGTACCCACTTTGAACCATGAATCCAGGCAACACGCCCATGGCTATTAATGGATGCTGCAGGCCTCTGATGGCATGCAGTCAGGACAAGCGCAGATAAGAAGTATCAGAGCCTTACCCACAGCTTATGGGGAGAGGGGTATTTCAGGTTGGTTGTGTATCAAGAAGACAAGGGGAGTTAGAAACGTTCCGACAGAAAAGAAATGAAAATTAATTAAATGTAAATTCATCAAATGAAGTCAGGAAATAGACTTGATGTTTGTCTATACATATGTTCCACTATAATGAATGTCTTATCTAGGGCTAGGGAAATGGGTAGAAATTTACAAAAAATTATTTTAAAGCAATACATTCATCTATCTAACCAATGTTTATTAATTACAAAATATTTTATACACCGGATGTCCTAGTTTGCTTCTCTGTTGCTGACACAAACACCATAACCAAAAGCAACTTGAGGAAGAAAGAGTTTTCTTAGAGTTTACAGTCCAGTGATGAAAGAAACCAAGGCAGAACTGGAGGCAGAACTGAAGCGCAGACTGTGGAGGAACACCGCTTACTGGCTTACTCCCCTGGCTTGCTCAACTGCTTTTCTTATACAATTCGGGCCCACTTTCCTGGGGATGGCACTGTCTCAGAGGCTGAGCCTTCCTATATCAATTAGCAATTAAGAAAATACCTCACAGACATGGCCACAGGCCAGTCTGATGGAGGAAGTTCTTTAATTGACAGATATATCTCTTGGCAGATATATCAACTTGACAACAGAAGCTAATGATGACACTATATAATATTATGATGATTACATTTCTTTAATACCGTGAATTAGGCACAGTGCTGTGACAGTTTGTCACGGTGCATTAGACAGTTGATGTCATGACCTTCCAATCAACTGTCCCTATTGATCTTCTATTCAGTATTAACCTCTCACTGCACCCTGTCCCCCCACTAGATTTTACTTTTAAAACTGAACTTACTCTGTATTCCAGCCACATCCATAGAGTCAAAATGGGCACAGTGTGCAAAATATTTTAATTGTACTTGTTACAATAAACCATGTATTCTATAATTAACCACCCAGGAAAATCAAAGCAAGGTGCTTACTAACTCCTCTGGATGATCTATGGGTTCTGCCCTAACTTATTTCTGCTCTCTCTAGAGGTTCATGTAGATCCCCCTTCATCACCATCATCGTTATTTTGTTTTCTTTATTTTGAGATGGAGTTTCACTCTGTAGAGCAGGCTGACCCGTAATTCACTAGGTATCTCTCTCTGTCTGGCCTCAAACTTCTGGTGAGCCTGCTGCCTCAGTCCACTAAGTGCTAGGATTACAGACAGGAGCCACCACACCCAGCTTCCATCGTTATCATTACTGTCCTGTCTTTGAAAAGTTAATTAGGATGAAGAATGTGATTGCTTTGAAACTAAAGTAATAATCACATCAGGGCCAGTGGAGACAGTAAAATTAGCACTGCAAGTTACTGATTCTCATGGTGTGAATATTTTTGCAGCATGGATCAATGCTGAAGCAGAGATAATGGGATGAAATGGGGACGTCTGTAACATTGCATATATGTATCTATGCTTTTCACATTGTTGTAGATTAGAAATCATTATTTTTCAAATCATGTCAAGAGACGCTTGACATGGAGGTGAGCTCATCCAGCAACTTTCCTCAGGAATGTGCCTATTACAGGATTATAAATCTCTGTGCATTGTGAGAATGATTATGCCAGAATTAACAAGCAGCACTGTGGCTAGCTGGGTTACTTTAGGGTGCTGTAATAAAACACCATGAGCTAGGTGCGTAGCTTAGAAATGGCAAAAATTTATTTCTTACAATTCTAGAGGCTGGGAGTTTCAAGATCAAGGCTCTGGCAGACTTGGTTTCTGGTGAGGGGTTTCTCCGTTTAGAAATGGCCGTCTTCTTGCTGTGTTTTCACATGACAGGAGTGAGGGGGCCCGTAGGACCTCTTTTATAATCCATGCATGAAGGATTCACCTTCATGATCAACTCACTTTTCAAAGTCCTGTCACTGAATACTACCTCATTGTAGAAACAGGTTTTAACTTATGAGTTTTGGGAGTCACCAGGATATAGTTCATAGAGTGACTAAGCAAGAAAGCAATACCTTCTTTTCTGTTTTTCTCTTCAATAGCTTGATAGTGAAGTTGAAAAAACAGCAAATCTTGTTGTTAACAATTGGAATCAACAAATTAAGGCAAGTATCCACACATATCTTTTGCATAAACTCAGTTTTTAGAATTGAAGGTTTTTGGTTTTGTGCACACATATTCACGTGTTCTAATGTTTTTCTATGTACTGACTGAAGAGAAAATGTTTCCTCATATGAATTATTACATAGATGCACCTTTCAAATAAAAAAGAAAGTTATCAAAATAGCATTTACATTTCATTTATTATGAAGAGCTGTGCATGTATGTATTAAATCATCACGATAACAAAAGTGATATACTGCACTGTCCCATTTTACATTTTAATTGTCTGACACAGAAAATTTAAACCATTTGAAGGCTACACATCTGGTTAGTGACTGAGCCAAGAATTTTCAGTAGTTCGTGGACTCCAGAGTCACTGCTGTTTGCCATCACGTTACATTGCCTGCCTATCTCTATAATTTGAAATTTAGGGCAAGTGACAAAATATCACTTGGATTTTTCATTTGTGTAAGGGTATCAGTGAACTCTCCCTTGCTAGGGAGAGCGCACAGTGAGGGGGGACACAGTGACATATCAAGGGCAGTGCATATGTTGATTCAAGTAGGTCTGTTCTACCTCCTGTATACACTACTGAGACAAGATCCTTGTTTTCAAGTACTTGGTAACTTAGTTGGCTATATAACATATCGAGGAAAGAGCCAATGGATCTGTCTAGAAAAAGGGATTGTGATCTGAGGTGAGAAGTTGGAGAATTCCATTATTGGTTCTTAAGCAACAGAAGTAGCAGATGGGTCCATATGTACAGAAGATTATTCTAGAATAATCTGTTGCAGGAGTTTACTTTAAGTGGGAGGAATTAGAGACTGAGAAATCTGCTAAGAAAACTCAGTGATGCCCTTGAAGAAGAGTGGAACTATTCCCTTTTTATCTCTCAACTGTTAGTATCCAAAGAGAATCTTTGCAAGTAAGCAGTCACCTGCCCTGAATAACCAGACAGTCCCTCAGGAACAGCTGCCTCATGCTCACTTCTGAAGCTTCCTCTGCAATCGAAGACTCCAGAAATCAGGCAGAAAATGTTGAAGACACAGATTTCTATACCTACTGCAGTTGTACTGATAAAAAGAGGCTCATGGGAGTCACTTTACCAAAAGCATATTTTAAGTCCCAGAGAAGGATCTGGTGAGATGGCTCAGTGGTTAAGAGTACTAGCTGCTCTTGCAGAAAACCTGGATTTGGTTCCCAGCACACACAAGGTGGCTAACAACTGTTGGTAACTCCAGTTCCAAGGGATCTGATGCCCTCTTCTGGCCTCCGTGAACATCACAGGACACCCATGTACTTACATACATGCAGGCAAAACATTCATACACATAAAATAAAAATATATTTAAAAAATTTTAAAGTTCAAAAAAGCAGCCAATCATTTGTTTCAATTTTTGCTCTTGATTTTCTAAGCTTTGTTAAAAAAGATTTGTTTTTAAGAAACAATTACCTTTAAATATTCAACTTTGACAGGAAATTCAGTACAATGAACAAAAGCCAGAAACGATGCTCTAGATTTGCAGTTGTTTCAAGGAACAAATACCACCTTTTCTTACTCCCAGTTTCTTATAAATCATTTTTCTAAACAAAATTATTTTTTGTAAAGGGTAACAAAGAAGTCATACAGTATAGAAGTCTTGAGCTGTAACCATTGCCTTCTTAGTTATAATTCAAGAGATTCAGCTCATCGGTCATGAAGTACAGTCTGCTTTGGAGACACTATGGCAAAGCCTTAAAGGACCAAGTGCTTTTGACTCACTCATTTATCAGCAGGCATGTGACTGATTGAAGGTAGAGAAAACACTGTCAACTACCTGTTCCTTGAGTTCCCTCTCACAGAGCCTTCACTTTTCAAGAAAGGTAGTATACTTTGCCTCGATTTGCCAAGGCCGGAGAGTCCTGACCTTTCCCTCTTCGCCCTCCGTTCTGTAGTCTGAGAGCTTAATCGGGGCATGGTCGTGTACACCTGCAATTCCATCACTCCAGAGGCTGAGGCAAGAGTGTGAGCTCAAGATGACTTTAGCTAGTATCTAACCCTCTTACATACACCCCAAATCATGACAAAATACACAGTGACTCTCTAACTAAATGTTTGCTGGCTGTGGCATTGCAAGTATATTTTGAGATGAAGATGGGAACAGAGAACTGAAAATTCACACTCATTCAAGCTAGCAGACCTCATTCCAAAGCAGAAGACTTTTTCTCTGAATATCAAAATTTCCTTCTTTTTTCCTTGTTTGTATGTTTCTGACTCTAGGCTAAGAAGAAGTTAATGGTGAACACCAAAAAGCATGAAGCACTTTTCCACCTTGTGGAAAACTCCAAGCAGTCTGTGACTGAGAAGGAGAAGCAGAAGGTAAGCTGTCATGGTGTCCAGTGCTTGTGGCCGGGAGATGTGACTTCCTTCCCTCAGCTGAGGACCCAGGGAACTGGCTGGCCCCCTTCTGCTGGGGATCTGCAGGTTGGCGGAGCATGAGAAGGGATTTCTCATCATCCATGGTCCACATATATTTTTGAAAAATATCACTGATGTGATACATTAAATTGATGATGTCCAAAATTTTGTAGAGAATTCCATTTTTAAAGGATTTGTTTATTTTTATATTATATGTGTGAGTGTTCTGACTACATGTAAGTAAGTACCCCACATGCAGGCCTAGTGTCTGTGGAGATTAGAAGAGGGGACTGGATCCCCTGGAACTGAAATTACAGATGGTTGTTCAGCACTGTGAACTGAACCTGGGTCCTCAGCAAAAGCAGCAAATATTCTTAACTCCTGAGCCATCATTTCAATCTGAGAATATTATTCTTTTAAATCTCAGTTCCTACTCCAAATAAGTAAATATATATATACACTCTATGTTTATAGGATATTATATATAGTACTCTATATATTGTATTAATATACCATGAGCATTATAAAACAAAAAGTGGGGATGTTTATAAAGTGAAATAAAGATAAAATAGTATCTTTTATTATTTATTTTTATTTTGTTTTGTATATGAGTGTATTGCCTACATGTGTGTAAATGCACTTGTGTCATGCAGTGCCCATGGAGGTCAGAAGAAGGCATCAAATTCCCCCAGAACTGGAGTTATGGATGGTTGCTAGCTGTCATATGGGTGCTGGGATTTGAACCCGGGTCCTCTGCAAGAGCAGTCAATGCTCTTAACCACTAAGTCATCTCTACAGACCCAATAATAGTAGCATTTAAAATGTTTGTTTAACCATGAAATGTTCATGTAACCAGGAATAATAATCATTATATAGGCATGTAAACAGATGTAGAATTAAGGGCAAGGTCTAGAATTGCTCAAAGTAAATGTAAATTCATATTTCTACTAGTCCTCATGACAATTTCAACTTTTTAAATAGTTAATTAATTAAATTTTACATCAAGTTCATGTCAGATGTCCCCACATCATCCATTTTTTGCTTTTCCATGTGAGCAATGATGTGTTTATAACCAGGAGTAGAGAGCGCATGCCCTGTGATGTTTTTTGTCAGTGTTGTGTCTTCTTTGTAGTTGCATTCTTCATGGTAGCATCCATCTAAGGATCCCGGCAGAAATCTTTTAAAAACCTTAGTGTACTTTGTGCATACTAAGTTAATTAAAGCTAGATAATACGTGTGTGAATCCACATAGCTCTGGCACATGTCAATGGCCACAAGTCCCAGGATGTTGGTAGGGAAGGTTTGTGAAGCCCACAGCAGCTCCTCGTGTTGTAGAATCCCTGCTTCCCCCAAGGCCACTGCAGATTCCATGCCTCTGCACTCGTGGACACCACTGTTGATCCATGGATTAAATAAGTAGAAGCTTGATATCTGTGTTCTTAGGCCAAAAATGAATGCAAATATTGAACACAAAAAATAGAGTAAAATCAAATATTCTCTGCCTACACCCCAAAAGATTCTAGCCTACCTCTTATAGTAGGTGACCCGTATTAGAAACTTTAAAACATTCAACATTTTTCTAAAATATAAAGTCTCCATGAGGAAATGCAGCCAGCTGCAATCCCAAAGATCCTTTCTTTTCCATCTTCATGAGTTTATTATGAAGAACAGAAAAACACATACATGAAAAGCACTTATGACTGGTCCATCTAGCACAAGTAAGTTCTTGATTAATTATTCTTTTTCCATTATGATTATTTTATACCAGCCCTAAGAATTTCCTGCTTATTAGAAAGCTTTGAAAAAAGATGCATAATGTCACTGAAGGCCAAAGAAGGAATGGACAGAGGTTACTTTGAAACTGTCACAGCAAAACTAAAGCAGCACCTTAAGTCCGTTAAAAAATATCAGCCTCTGTCATGTGCTTAATTTATTACTTCTCTAGCTAGAGGCTAGCAAAATAGAGTGAATCTCATGTTAGACACACAGACGAAAAGATCTGTGTGATGTATTTTCTTCCCATGCCTTAACCCCATTTATAGTTTAGAATTTCCTTTTAGACATAAGCTCATTTTTAAATTATCCTGGTCCTATGAAGGCTGAAGAGCATATTCTCTCTCTTCCCCAGCCATACTTAGAGCAGAAACTACCAATATTCTGGCAGTCTCCAGGGGGGAGTCATGTTCTTTTTTCATTTTTGTTTCCTTTTTAAGTATATTTTTATGAATTTCTGTGTATTTCATACACAACATCTTAATCATCTTTATCCTTCTTTCCCCGTCAGCACCCTCCCAGACTGGATTTCATGCATCCTGTCATTTATGTTAAGGCCTATCGAGTCAAGTTAGTGTCCCCAGATGTCCCTCAGTGCAAGTTCATCTACTGGGGTCCAATCAGCCTCTCTAGAGTCACTCTCTTAATGAAGATCAGCTCTTCCTCATCCAGCAGTAATCAGCTGCCCAATAGTTCTTTGGCTAATATTGGGGCCTGTTGCCCATTTCCACAGTTGCATGTGTCTTGTGTGCATGCTGTCACCATTGCTGAAAATTCAGATGAGCAAGGCCTAATAACCACAACAGTGACCAGCACAGCAAACTATACTGGGGCAGTAGTGGCACTTTTGTTTTGGGGGCAATCAGCAGCTACCTAATTGATCCAAAAAGATTCTTAAAGGGAAAAGAAAACTTGTCTCTGCAAGTGGGTGTATCATTTCATCTGAAGAAACTATTAGTTGAGTAACTTAGATTCATTATTAGCAAGATTTGAAAGGTTCTTTTTTTTTTTTTTCACGTCAGTGTGCACAGTTTGAAATGATCTTAACAAGTGTTGAGTAATGAGCAGGCTCAGAGGAGGCTAACCCACAATATGTAAAAATGCTCAGCATCAGGACATGTCCAGGCTTTCTAAGCCCTCATTAGAAGCTATTCTTCCCTGATGTCAAGCAATAAGGGAAAAAATAAAAATTTTTTTTTAAAAAGCTGGCACCACTGAGTAGCACAGCAGTGCATTTCCTCCTCTGTCCTTCACAGCGGCTTTCCTGGGAGGCAGAAGTCAGCAGTGCCTTCTGCCCACCTTCCTGCAAGGGGCCCTGGATGCATGACCTTTGCTGTGCTTACATCACAGATCCTGCCTGCCTTTACTGCTTAATCTGATAGCTGTGTACCTGAGACGGCTTTCCTTTCTCATGCCATGGAAGTTCCCATCTCACCAGCCTGAGCCACTCCTCTGCAACACTCAACAGTTTTCCCCTTTTTCCTGCTTAGCCCAGGTTCTCACCAGCAGCTGGCTTACACCCCCACCCTCTTCCCGCCACTCCCCGAGGACCAGCATGTTTCCCCACATAGAAAGCAGAAGACAGGAGGGTCATCTGCACACTCAAGGGATTTTATCTGTGCATCTGCAAGGGAGAGCCTAGTCCATCCCATGCTCCAAGTCTAGGCCACCTTGCCTCTCACAGACCCCCTACTAATTACCCTTCTGCTGTGTCTCGGGTACCCCAATCCCCTGCAATGGGTTTCCCATCAGTCGTCTGGAACCCCCAGCCCATCATAGTTTGGGCTGCATTAACAAGTTGCCAGTTTGAACAACTTATTCCTCATCGTTTTGTTGTTCTTGTTGTTTTTTATTGAATGGAATCATTTTGTTCTAATTAACTCACAAAGGGAAACATCACACAGGTAGTTAAAGGAAGCCACTTAAAACACTTACCCAGTCCCCAAATCTCTGCAATTCAGTGAATTTCTGTATGTTTAGAATGACCACAGTTCTGGAAACCTGTACTGGGAAACCAGAATGGTCAGATTCTGATGAGGGCCTCTCCCAGGCTGCAGACTACAAACCTCTTATTATATCCTCCTAAGGAAAGGGGAACAAGACCTCGGGGTGCCTTCCATTAGGGCACTAATGTCATCCCTGAGGGCTCAATCTCAAGATTGATCACCTCCCCAGAGGCCCTCAGCCCCTAATCCACCCCTAGAGAGGTTAGAGTTCAGCACATGAATTTGGCAGCACTCCGCACTGCCCCTCCTGCCCTGGGAGCAGGGAGGCTCAGAGGCGGCTTTTCAAGGCCCTGTTCCTCTATCATCCTTTCTTCTTTTTGCACTAAGATTTACTAGAAAGTTTGTCTAGGCTCTGTTTCTACTTCCTCTTCTCCTGCTCATCCTTCAAACCACCCAAATCAAGATCTCCTGGACATTCTGGAAGCTCAGTGTTCTTTTATCCACTTTTATCCAGGACTTTTCTTACCTTAGTGAATTTATTGGAAATGAGGGACTAAATCCCTGATACTCAGACAAGGCCAGTGATAAGCAATAAATATGGTTTCTTGTCTGAGACAAAGGCCTAGGGGCTCTCTCCCCTTTTCCAGTTAACAAGCTCAGAGTTTAGGTAAGAGGAAGACCCAGCCCTGGACCTGTCTCAGCTTGGAGCAGTATCCTCTCTTCTTTGTGTAAGTTAATCAATCCAAAATTAGGAGAGGGGTACTGCCCCGTACCCCGAAAACTACTTAAAAGGCCCAGCCCTCATGGAGGCTTTGAATTTTTTGTTTCCTAGGCCCCTCTGCATTTGTGGAGAGCTTCTCTCTCAGCGTGAGTGTATGTGTGTGTTTCTTTACTTTTAGTAAAGTTTGTTACCTGTTGCTTTCTGCTGTCTGAGATCTTTCCTTCCTTTGAATTCTTTAATTTGCAGAGAAAACAAACAGGATCAAGACGCCTAGACTGTAACAGAAACCCTGCACCTGGCTTAGCTCCTCCTCTAGAGACACTCTGCTTTTAACCCTTGCAGTATCTCACTAGGGTTTCTTCCTGAACTCTCTGGAAGTTTATCTTCAGGTCGTTCTGCTTGGTTTTTATATACTATACTGCTGTAGCTGAGGACTGTGCTCCCAGCTTCTCTGTTTAATTCACTGTTGAGTCTCCAGTGCCCAACATAACACTCTCAGTGTCAGGTGCTCGATAAATAATAGGTACTCGGTCAACACACTCCCAAGGCTTCAACCATGATATATCTACATTGACAATGCCCAGAGTTTGATCTCTAGCCAAACCAGTCTCTAAACTGCTTCCTGGCCCCTCTAAAGTCACCTCTTTCTAGCAAAGATAGTTTTATTCCTGTGTTTTCTGTGCCTTTGAGTATCACTGCATGCCGCATCTCTCAGTTCTGAACTCCACACCGAATGTTTCTTGAGCTTCTTTGCATACGCCCGTCTCCCTGGCACTGTTCTCCCGCAGGCCACCGTCCTCATTTGCCGGGATTACAACTAGCAAATGTGTCTCTCTGACTTCAGTGCTGCCTCTCACTGTCCCTCACTTACAAGGTGGCTGCCCTGAAACCTGAGTCAGAGTGTTTGAAAACTCTTCAAAGAGGTTCCTGTGACTTCAGAGTATTGTGTGTACTTTTGTTACATGATCCTTTAAGGTCTCGGCCAAATCCCGGTCGCCTGCTGCTCCCGCGATGCCTCACTATGTTCCCTTTCTATGTACTTCAGTCTCATGAAGATTTTTTTTTTGCACCTTCACTTTAGGCTTATTCACACAGGGATCTTCCATTCATCTTTCTCTCTCTCTCTTTTTTGGCACCTATGTCATGAAAAAGTTGTGGATTGCGTGTCATTTTCATTCCAAGGCTAGTAGTTCGCATAGTTGCCCCTGTGACGCCTAGTCATTTTTGTCAACCTAGGATCTCTGGGTCCTGTCACACAGAAGGACAAAGGCCTGTGCACATCTGTGACTTGAGAAGGAAGTTTCTTGTTCTCTTTTTCTATTTCCAAAGTCTAGCCACACCACATTGTGAGTACTCATAAATGTTAGGTGACCAAATGAATGTTTCTTCCTAGAGGAAGAAAAGAGTGAAGAAAAAGAACTCCCTCTTGACAAATTTTAGTAAAGGAAGTTTCTTAGATAAAAACCATAAGAATTTGTACCATTTCCTTTATTAAGGTCCATTTCCTATAAGTCTGCTATGGAAGAACCTGTGGTCAGTAGTCCTGTGGTACAGGCAAATGAGGGCAAGTTAAAGGCAGAAGCGATTTGGTTCTCGTTGTTAGGGGTGTGAACATTCTCAGAGAGAACCTAGTGGCAATAATCTAGCAAATGATAGCCTAGGCATTCTTATGCCTTTTTGTTAACATACATTTATTGTATAAAATAATGGGTTTAATGACGGTTTTGTACATGTACATAATGTACTTTGATCATATCCATCTCTGATCATCCTGTTTTGTCCCTGCTCCTCTTCTTTTTGGACCATTTCAGTATATCATTATCAGGTTAAAATTCACAAGCTCATGTTTCTACAGAGAGATATGGCTCATTACTCCAAAATACAAAACCAAATGTGCCCTGTGTAAGTCATACATCACAGATGAGGAACAGTTGAATAGCTAGCATATGGCTTAGAATGATAAAGTGAATGGTATTAAGATTCAGCCTTTTGAATCAATGTTCTCCATTACTGTAATATTAGTCAGAATGTCCTTAAATGTAAAGAGGAACATCCGTAAAAGTCTTTGTGTCTGTCTTTGAAACTCCTAAACTGCTAAGCATCAGGAGGATGCTTAGTCCTCTACAGTCCTTTAAGGGTGACTTGAGGGCCATTTGCATGGGAATCATATGAGGACCTAGTGAAAATTCAGATTTCTTAATCTTACTCCAAGGCCACTGAATGAATACCATTACTTGGGGGGGCGCTAGAAATTGCCATTTTACAAACACCAGCTCATTCCTAAGAATACTAAAATTAAGAATCATTCATGAAGTCCAAGTCCTCTTTTCTCAGAGATATCAAATTACTTGTCTGGATATTTTGATCAGTTTTTCAGAGACAATGGTTCAGGCAGTTTTGTATTATCTTGATTTTTCAAGAGGATTTAGCAACCAGAATGACAAATTTTATGGCTGGCAAAAGGGGACTCTTTGTGGGGACAGATCCCTGGAGTGGGGAATGAAAGCAAACCATCTGTCTGTCTATCTGTAACTTGTAGTGAACATGGGCATGAGTCTTCCACTAATAATAATATTACTAATATTTGAGTGTTGTAGTAGGTTCCAGGTACATGGTGTCATGTACCTCACATATATTATTGTACTGAATCCTCGCGCCAATCTAGTGAAGTAGAACCAATCATCCCCATCGTAGATATAATAAAAACCAAACAACAAAAATTTGTAACTCATGAAGTAATTGGTCCTTCAGCTGGAACAAGACCTTGTATTCTGTGAGTTCTGATTCTAAAGCTCTACTTCTGGCTTGGGATGGCCTGCCATAAAAATGAATTCTAAATATTATATGATTCTATGAGTCTCTACCTGTCCTGGTAAGAAACTGAAAAACTTGAGGGTTTATTGTATCAGACTAGAGGATATCTTAGTAGATTAGACTTTAAATTGGAGATCCTGAACCTGAATTGTAAATTACCAAATGCACTGTCATTTGACCTTCTTGATTTAATAAATGTGGACAAGTCCCTTCATATTTAATACCTCAATTTCTTCAAGTATAAAACAGAGTATATATTGAAAGGCCATTATGTTTCCATATGGCTTCCATTAATATATTTTTAAAACAATCTCTGGTTTTGTTTTTTATGACTACTATTTATAAAGAGCTGAAAAAAAGAAACATGTCCCTGGCCACACACAATTCTATGGAATCACAAGAACAAATGCATTAATGAATTTATGACACTGGTATTTTACTTTAGCTCCTCAATAAATTGAAAAAGTCCACTGAAAAACTGGAAAAAGAAGATGAAAATTACTACCAAAAAAACATGGCAGGCTATTCTACCAGACTGAAATGGGAAACCACACTAGAGAACTGCTACAAGGTAAGTCAAGCATTCGTGTTTTTCTTCTTCCAAAGAGCTCTGTGTGACCTTAGAAATAAAGGTTGGCTCTACAAGACCTGATATGTGTTTTGGCTGTGATCCTCACTGGTACTGTGACGGCAGCAAAAACGCATTTCCTCTCCTTGTTTCCATCTTTCATGAATACAATTACCAGTGAAAGCTGATGTTTGTCATTAGCCGGAGTTTTTGTTCTTAATTCTCAGTGGAGACTCAGCTAACATCAAATAATGTCATCCAAGTGGAATCTAAATTAAGGCCTAGGTATTTGAGATTCAGAGAGGAGTTTTAAGTGTGAGAGCTGAGTCACAGTCATCATTTATGGAGGTAGTTTCTATCCTGGGCATTTTCTTGGAAAAGGGCTATATAGCAATGAATAAAGTACCATCTCCAAACCTTACATGTGCATGTTAGGCACATAAGGAATGATCGAGATAAGCAAAAAAAAAAAGTAAATGAGCAGTGAGTCATAGAGGCAAAATCAGAATCGCCATTAAACACACAAGAAATTAATCATCTGACAAGAAGTAGGCAGTAATACTGTCTACTATCAATGATGACGTTAGAGGAAAATTATTATACCTTTCTAATGGGAGTAATTTAGCAGAATCTAAAAAGAAAAGAAATGTATAGGTGCCCACAATATAGAAGTTCCCCTTGTAGGCATATATCCTGAAGAAATGCTTAGATCTGTGCTCCAAGAATGACTCACTTAGAGAATGGTTTATAATTAGATGGTGAGAAAAAAAATCATAGTCTTTAAAAAATATGTTTATTAATTTTATATGTGTGAGTATGTATTGCCTGCATGAGTGTAAATGCACCTGTATTGTGCAATGCCTGCAGAGATCAGAAGAGGGCATTGAAACCCCTGGAACTGAAGTTACAGATGGTTGTTAGCTGCCATGTGGGTTCTGGGAACCAAAAAGCCCAGGTCCTCTGTAAGAACAGCCAGTGCTCTTAACCTCCAAACCATTTCCCCCGACCCCAGCAGTCAGCCTTTATAAACATCTTTCAAACACTCTTAAATTGTTCCCTAATGTAGAAACTAGAGCAATATCCAGTCATAAAGTTAACTAAACTTGTATTCAAACATAATTTAACTTCAAAACAATAACACTAAAGAAAATATACTATTTATACGTCTATGTAAATTTTAAACATTTTTCAAATATATCTAAATAATATTGAGTTCATTGATATGTATTTGTAAACATATACAACATGTGCAGACCTA
This sequence comes from Eospalax fontanierii, assembly GCA_035773235.1. Taxonomy (NCBI): domain Eukaryota; kingdom Metazoa; phylum Chordata; class Mammalia; order Rodentia; family Spalacidae; genus Eospalax; species Eospalax fontanierii. The sequence continues at coordinate 62,594,165 of CM069530.1, read as the reverse complement.
TGTTGAGCCAGGGAAATGTGGGAAATGCAAGGAGACTGCCACATACAGCCACTTAGCTTGTGAATGGCCCTTGGTAAAGCACACAACCACCCCCCAGGGTTAAATTACTTCTAATACATACGAGCAGCCTAGCTTCTATTTTGAAATCAACATAAACATGATCATGTTAAACAATTATCAACACAGATGGCAAGAACATGAACAGTTCTATTTTATTTTATCCATATAGTTTAAGTTTAAAAAATTTAAAAGAGCTACATTAAGAAGAGGTCACCTAGTGACCCACTTGTATCAAGTGGATGGTGTTTGGTGTGCTTTGATGCTGTGTTAAGTGTATTCATGTGCATTATATCACAACCTTATGAAGAAGATCATTCTATTTGCAGTTTATAGCTGAAAAAGCAAGATGGAGAGGTAAAGCTACTTGCCCGGTGGTTTTGAGATTCAAGCTGAGCCTCTGCGCTGTGCTCCTGCTGCAATAAAAGCTGAGAGAGGGAAGGCTGTAGGCAAGCAGGGAGCGAGGGGTTGTATGGAAATCTCTTGAAATTCAACCACTTTCGGGGTGGGATAGATGCAGAGTTAGAAAAGAAGAAAATTAGTAAAGAAGAGATGAGAATTTTGATAAAAAGAGAAGAAACGAGAACACGAGAGAAGCGCTTCTTTATAATTTATTTGTTTATTTATTTATTCCTTTTGTTTGTTTGTTTTTGGAGACAAGGCCCAAACTGGCCTTGAATTCATGGCCATCCTCTTGCATCAGCCTCTACCGAGATTACAAGTATGTGCCACTACACAGTTCCTCATAGCTCTGAACATAGGATCCTGGCACAGCCCTTGCTCATGCTGAATAGGTTTCAGATGTTCATGCTGAAGAAAGACCAGGGAAGTCTGGGCTCAGACCTTGCCTCTCCCAGAATTTCCAATGAAGTTATAGCTTCCTAGGATGCCAGTTTCCAAGGATGGGTCTGTTGGAAAGTGAGGGAAAACTCTGTCTTCTAGGCAGGCACCCTTCAAGGGCTGCATGAAAAATACATAAAACTGGCATCTCCGCCCTCCTCTCCCGCTGTCTGTGTCACAGCGGGGACGGCAGTAGTGGATCTTACTTGTGGCAGCTGACATCAGGCTGGCCTTCACTATTCTCATTATCACAGGCGCTCTCCACATCTACCCCTCCTTTATTGCAGTTTCCTTTTCTCCTGTTAAGATCATCCCTGACCCATAATCCAAGCACCCAGGTGCCAGAGGCAGGAAGATTGCCTCAAGTTTTCTGAAGCCAGCTGGGTCTAGGAAGCAAGTTCCAGGCCAGTCAGTACTAAATAGCAAGATGGGTGCCCTCCCTCCCCACAAGAAAAGTACTCTCCAGCCCTTCTCCCTCCTCTCCTAATAGTTCTTTTTCCTTTCTTATTTATTTTTTTTCAGCATTATGGAAATTATCTTTGTTCCTTACAAAGTCATCCTATGGTGACAAGATCTATTCATTTACATTTCAAAAGAGCACCTTTGAACCTTATTTTTTTGTTGTTTTATTAGAATTCAAGTTACTCAAAGGCATAATCTCTTTGAGGAACAGTAGGATTTTTTCACCTCTCTGGTGTCCTGGATTTTTCTACCATTGTGCTGGGGGCCATTGGAGTCTGCTTGTCCTCTAGCATCCTGGTCACCAGTCCCATGACCTGCCTCCCTTTGAGCTGTCTTCTGCCCCCTGAGCGCCAGCCTGCACTCCTTGGACCTGAGTGGAGACAAGCTGTGGAGTCAGGCTTACTTGACACCAACCCTCACTAATGATCTTGCTTTGCTTGTCCTTGACTTGTTTCTATGTGATCAAGACCAAAAAGTCTTGTATCCACTATATCTTTTGTGTATCTATAAGTTCAAGGATAAATGTTGAATTTGTGAGGACATGTAACAAAAGCAGGCCAAAGTCTATAAAGGAGAATTTCCTTATAAGTGCATACACTGAAAAGGGAACAATAAGAGCCTCTCAATTTCATGTTTGTTGAGTTTTTCACTGTCCTATAAAAATTTAATTTTAGAGTCCTCTAAGGTGTGCTTTATCCCCTCTTACTCTATATGCTGGATTTAAAAGTTCTCTCGAAGAATTCTCATTGAACTACGTCCAAGACATTTTCCAGATATTGTAAGAAATAGTATAAAGTCTCAAGTATGGCTAATAAACAATGAACCAGTTATACAAACCAGTCACATGTCAAAATCATCCCTATTCTTTCACAATTATACTTTGTTTCTGCCTTTTAAGAAGAAAAATACCTCAACTATAGAGGTAGAAATAATAGATAGAAATAATAGAAATAATAAATGAAATAATCTAGCACAGTTCTAACATAACAGCCAAGAATCAAATCCTTGTTACTTTTAAGTATGTACTAAGAATGCATCTTACAGAGCTATTATTACAGAACGAATACACTTTTCAGCCAGTATTCCTCAACTGAACTACAGAACCCAGAACTGATTTGAGTGACTGTTTTCTTAGTTCTCCCAAGAAGATGCTCCAGTAGTACCACTGGATGCATACAGATGGCAACTCATTGTGGTTATGTGCCACTTAACAATCTGAATGTGTTTTAAGAACATCACCATAGGACAGTGTTAGTTCCTTTTTGTTACTGTGATAAAATACCATGACTTCGAACAACTTAGGGAAGAAAGAATTTATTTTACCTTATGGTTCTAGAGTGGTCAGAGTCCACATGGTGGGGAGGCATGGCAGCGAGCTGCAGGAGCAATGGCAGGAAGCCAAGAGATCACATTTTCAACCACAAAGATGAAGCAGAGAAATTAAACTGAAAGTAGGGGAGGCTGTAAGCTCTCGAAACCTGCTCCCAGTGATGTAATTCCTCCTCCAGCAAGGCTCTACCTCCTGTAGGTCCCATAACCTCCCCAAACAGCACCACCACCTGAGAACCAAGTGTTCATGTACCTGAGCCTATGGGGGATATTTCTTACCCAAAGCACCGTAGGCAGTTTCATCATGTGTGAATGCCCACAGTGTATACTCACAAAGGCCTACAGGGTGAAGGTCAGTTATTTCACACATCCCTTGAACCAAGAGACAAAGAGATGTGTGACAGCCAGGTGTGCTGGTGCACACCTTTAGTCCCAGCACTCGGGAGGCAACAGCAGGTGGATCTCTGTGAGTCAAGGTCAGCCTAGTCTGCATACCAAGTTCCAGGACAGCTGGGGCTCTCGAGGTGGGTGGGGAGAGGGATGCTGCTGCTACCAATTTAACACAGCATACTGTTTTGTGGTCATTTTTATACCACAAAAACCATGGTATAACAAATGCATAAACAAATAAACCAAGCAGGGTGGGATGGCACACACACTCAGAAGGCTGTGGCTTCAGGATCCTGAAGTCAAGACTAGCCTGGCCTAGATAGTAAGACTATCTGAGCTAGAAATATGGTTGCTTATTTTCATCAAATATTATGTACTATACATAACTGTATGTGCTGTACTCCTTCATGGCTGTCAGTGAAGTAGGACTGTTAATACAAGTTTGTGAGTAATGTGCTGTGCTGTGTGTTATGATGGCGGAATCTATATATGTGGCTATGTAGCTACGTGGTTCTATCACAATTTTAGAGGACCACCATATATATGATCTGTTTTAATTAAAAAAATCATCATACAGTATATGACTGTACATATAATGAATGCCTTTAGACAACATACACCTACACAATGAATTTTATAAAATGATTTAAATAATATTTTTAAAGACTAATGGTGAAGAAAACTGGTCTTGTGTTAAGTGGGTGGAAAAAAAGGCTAAAAAATGAAATCAAATCATATACATACCAACAATAAAATGTGCCACGTTAGCCCTGATTATCTCTGAGTAGAAGAATTATGAATGATTTTAAGATGTATTTCTCTGTAGCCCTAGGACAGTGTCTCAAAGCTCCTGGGTGCCTGTTGAAATCTGCTCCCCACCCCCACGGTGACTCAACCTCTGAAAGGTTTTTGGAAGGACCCAGGCATTCAGAAATTTGAAGTCCCTGGTTGGAAGAGTGCAATATTTCTTCTATCAGGCTTATGACAGCAATTTAAATGAAAATGCAGTCCTCTGAGCTCCTCCTTGAATACCTACCCTGAGGCCAGAGCAATGGAACTTAAAGAGAAAGAACAAAGAACATGAATTATCATAATGTCTGAGCTTAAACAGGCTCTAAATCTATCTCCAGATAACTCTCTGACCACACTTTCTTCCCCTGTACAATCGGACAGTTGGAGACCCTCCAGGGTATCTTATTTCTCTACCACCCATTTCATACAAAAAGAACAAGATAATAGAAAGCAATAACTCATTAAATGAGATATGGATTTCCCCCTTTGCACAGTGAATTTATTTCTACCTCTTTTCATGAGGAAACATAAATCATTTTAATGGTTTCCCTGAAACGTAATTACAGCCTGTTTAACATTCCCATCTCTACAAGAAGACAGCAGTTATTCTAATCTTGGATTGATGCTTGTGGTTCTGCACTTGTCTGTGTAAAGAAACAGCTGCCGCCCAGAGTGCAATGTGTCCTAAAACCTGACTTTCATTTTCTCTCCTTTGCTTATAGCGCTAAGTTGGAACAGCTGGTTTCTAGATCTTTTATAAAAATAGGATAAGGACATTTTTCTTTTTTGAAGTGATTCAAACAAATGAGCTGCATTTGTCTTACATATTTGTTATGAGACATTTTAGTTCTGCCCTGGGAGACAAAAAGGGCAAGTGGTCACATTCACTTAACTGATACCTGTGGTTTTGGGGATTCAGGAGATGCTGGCAATCACACAGGCACGTGGCTCCCAGCTTACAAAAATGCTGTACCTTCCACTGCATCTAGGTAGGTGGTTATGAGGGCATAACCACAGGCTTCCTATGCAAATGTCAGGGCAAAGCATGTAAATTTACATGTGTGGCGTAGATGCTTACTGCTGTGGGTGGGTCTCCATCTCCAGCACGGCTGTTGTGCTCCAGCCATGCCAGAGAATGGTGGACGGTAGAACAGGGCTTCCGGTGGCTCAGAGTGCGGTGGGAGGAGGAGCTCCCGGGATACTACGTCAGTGCGTAGTTTGGTTATCAAAACCAAGGAAGGGGTTTATATAGGGAGGCCTTTCTGGCCGTTACAGAAGGCCGGAAAGTTAAAGGTGGGGTCTTTAGGATAAAGGTGGGAAGGTTGTAGGGCTGACGTGGAAGTTCAGGAATGAGGAAACAAAATCCAAAAACCTGGTTCTGGTCTGGGGTTGGGGGAAAAGAAGATTCATATCTACAGTGATTTCCTGGGGCCAGGTTACCACATCAGGCAGAGCAGGCCAGACACCTGCCGTCCCTTCAGGGTATCCTGGCTTGCTTGCCTTGCTCAATACCCATACCCCCACATACTGTGACTGCTTGATTCTTTGATTGCTTCCATTTAAAGAAATATTAAAATGACCTTATACCAGTAAACAAAATATAGCATATATGTACAGAAGAATGCCACCAGCCTTAAACCAAGGCAATTTCAGCACATGCGCAACATGGATGAACTTTAAAGACATGTCATATGGTTCTTCCTAGTTGAAATACCTACAATAGTCAAGTTTAAAATGTATTTTCTTTTTATAAATTTTTTTATTTATTAACTTTATTTTTTGTGCATGAGTGTATTGCTTGCATGTGTGTAGATGCACCTGTGTTGTGCAATTCCCGCAGAGATCAGAAGAGGGCATTGGTTTCTTCTGGAACTGGAATTATGGACGGTTGTTAGCTGCCATGTGGGTGCTGGGAATTGAACCTGGCTCCTCAGCAAGAGCAGGCAACGCTCTTGAGTCATCCCTTTAGCCCCCTAGAATGTATCTTCTGGGCTAGGAAGAGGCAGGAAATAGGCAGTCACTGCTTTGTGGGTAGAGTTTCCATTTTGCAAGAGGAAAAGTGCTGACAGCAGTTCAAATGTACTTCATAACAGTGAACTGCACCCTCAGAATTATATCCTTTATGTTTTTATCATAATTAAAATATAAATTCAGGTTGAAAATGTTGATGACTTTGTACAATAGATAAAATAATAATACAAGTATGTAGGAGGACACCATGGCAGATCAGAATAGTGAGTCCTGCTGATGCCCAGAGAGACTCAGCGACCTTGAGACTCTCTGCAGCACCACTTCCCACCAAAACCCCCTCTCATGGAGTTGTCCTCCATGAGGTACCAAAGCCTTCTTCGTGAAAGGTTACTGCCAGGTACTCATTACTTTGTGGGTATGAGAGCCACCACCCCGGCCCTGTCTGATAAAAGAATGACCATATAAACATTGACCTTAATCAAATAGTGTGTGGAGAAAGCTGGCTTGGATATCTGCCGTATTTCTCAAAGCCCAAAGTCCTTTGAGCCTGAACACTGCAGCTACTGTCCCCACCACATGGCCTGGGAGTTTTCTCTGCATTCTTCATGTGACCTCAGTGTTGAACTTCTCCACCCATCTGAAAACCGCAGATCAGCAAATGAATGACAAGAGCCCAGTAATTACCTAGCTCTGCAATGTTAACAGCTAACAGGGCTCTATCAGTGTAAACCCTGCGGGCCTAACAGGTGTGATGCTCCTGCCTCCATATTTACCCTTGCTAGCTGAAAGTCATGAAAATCCAGTTGTGAATTTTTTTATCCCACATAAAATGTGGAGGCCATATTCTTGCCTTTAAGTGGTGGACTCTGACTCCCAGGTCTAATTTTAAGCCAGGATTAAGACTTGATCCAAATTTATTTATTGTCTGTTTTTGAGACAGGGTCTCCTTGTAGTCCCAGCTGTAGTGGCAAGTGTCTTTACCCACTGGGCCTCTCACAGTCCCTCCTTTTATTAATTCTTGCTTTCAAATCTTCTTTTGATAAAGCTGTGGACCATTCTATCATCTTTGCCCCTATAGAGAAAGGCAGAATGCTTTGCTTTGATCGTGAACAATTCTGAAGGTATTTGGTGTCTAAATGCATTTCTGAGTTGTGGAGATGGGTCTTACTAGGCTTTATTCTCCTCTAAAAAAGTCAAAGATGCTTCTTGATGCCATTTATTCTCTTTCCTCCTTTTTTGTAAACATCAGGTAACTCGGCATCTCCCAACGTGCCTTATGGGGGCAAAAGATTCCAGGCAAAGTGTTTGAGTTAAATTCATCTTAAATGGGGTCATAGCAGCAGGCAGCAAGTCATAGCTTTGTCCTGGGAACTTCCCTGCACTGCAGTTTGGATATGCCATAGGAAGAAGAATTGGACAGTTTGCTCAGGCTATCTCAGGGGACTATGTGGGACGGGCGCCCAGCTTTGTGTGACAGATACTTGGTCTTATCTTGTTTTCCTTCCTCTTCAGAGCATCCTGGAGCTAGAAAAGGAAAGGATTCAACTTTTATGCAACAACTTAAACCAGTACAGCCAACATATTTCTCTTTTTGGCCAAACGCTGACCACAGTGAGTCATGGAGATTGCTCCATTTCCGGTGTGTAAGGTAAGGGTGTCAGGAGACATTTCCTCAGCAACTCACTCTGCTGTTCTTGGCATTGCAGTGCCACACACAGATCCACTGCGCCATCGGCAAAGTTGATGTCGAAAACGATATCCAGGCTCTAATGGAAGAAACTGCAATTTTATCCTCAGAACACAAATCCCAGTTCCTACTAACTGACTACTTTGTAAGTATGGAGTGGAAGGAAGTGATCCCAACAGGCAGACTTGGTTATGTGTTGAAAAGTCATTTTGAATAATGCTAAGGAATTGTTTTCTTCTTTTTATTTCCAGTCAGTCTCATATAGCCCAAAATCTGAATCTTCTGAAATCTCAATCTTCTTGCCTCCATCTTCCAAGAGCTGGAATTACAGGTGTATGCCACCATGCCTGGCTGGAAAGATCATTTGTAAATGAAAATGTTGAGTTTTCCATAGTGGCATAGTCTATGGTTTACAAACTGGGCAGTGGTATTCCCTACAACGGAAGAAAGTCTGGCAGAATTTTAGAAACTATCTTGCATCTTTGTCTGGGTTTGTTTCTCATGCTATCAGAACAGAATTCAGCAGAGTTGGTAACTGACAAAGAATGGAAGATTACTGGTATATGATTCTGGAGACTAGGAAGTCTTGGATGGAGTGGTGAATCTGGTGAAGGTTTTCTTGCCACATTATAACATGACAGATGGGCGATAGAACAAGACTGAACTTGCTTTTCTGAGAAACTCATTCCCATGACAATGACATTAGGTCCTTCCAGAGGCACAGCCCTCATGATCTAATCACCTCTGAAAGTCCATCCTCGTGTACTTTTGCTTAGAGGGTTAAGTTTCTAACTGGTGATCTCTGCAATCTTCTGTAAGAGTACTCCCAGGCAGGCATGTTTCATGATGTGTAAATAACCACTGTGTAGTATACTGTGTTGTACAGGTTATCTACATATATTACTGTCTAACAAATTACTCTTAAATTACTAGCTTAAATATTTGTTGTCTGGAAGTTTATGAGCATCAAGAATTCAGATGTAGCCCAGCTGGGGACCTCTGAATCCCTCACGAGGTAACAATGAAAGTTTCAGCCAGGACTTCTGACATCTCAGAGCTGTTCTAGGAAACAGTTCACTTCCAAGCTCACACAGGTGGCCTGACAGGGCTTCCTCATTAGCTGAGAGTGAGAGATGCCATTTCAAATCAAATAATGAGTTTCATTATGGCCTCGTCAACACATATGTCATTATACTTTGTTCTTATCGATCCTCCTCCCCATCACCTTTCCCCCACTCTGCACCCACTCTTGCGATTCCCCTTCTTCTCCCCAAACTGTCCCCCCTTTTGCTTTCAAGTCACATGAATTCCAGTGCCTTCTCTTCTCCCCCACCCTCCAGATCTCTTCCCCTCTTCTCATAGTTCCATTCCTATTTCCATGTTCCACACACAGCATACAACACACACACACACACACAAAAAAAAAAATTTTAATTTTTGCATTGTGAGTTCTCCATGTCTCACTTCTCACCACATGGAAGCCTACTTTCCTCAGAATGAGTGACCTAAGAGACCCAGAGCCAGAGGGCACACAGAAGAGGCAGAGTGCTGTGTCAACTGGCCTCTGAAGTGGTTTCATCATATTCTATTGCTTAGAATCAAGTCAGTAAACACAAATCCTACTCAAGAAAGCAAGGATGCTCAGAGGTGTAAATGGCGGGGTGGAAAACACTGCCAGCATTTTTTATGGTCCCTTCCCTTGAAAAATGGGGACCGAATGACCTAAAACTTATTTTTAAGACATTTGGGTGATTTTTGCTGTACAATGGTCTTTATTGCTGAAAACTGGCGATGCTACCTACTAGGAGCTCTACTATTCTTCTCCAGCCTCCTCAGTATCCGAGTGTTGGGGTTGCTAGTGTGAGGCACCAAATAGCTATCTAGCTGGGATAGACTATAAATTCTCTAGTTTATCTGTTGAAAGGCCCACATTTCCAGTTTCACTGGTCAATCACCTGATCATAGGACCACCCTTAGGAAGGAGGGTTCACCTTAAGTTATACTAAATAGATGGGTGGAATACCTAAGGCTCTAAATCTGCATGACTTTTTGGCTTCTTTTCTTCTCCCTCCATTCTCCTCCTCCCCAGCTTGCCTGCCTTGAGGATTTTTCTTTGGATTCCAATAAAATTGTCCTAAAGCTTCCGTTTGGGTCCATTCTTAAATTCTTTTATGAATGAGACTAAGAACCCACTAGGGGACGCTCTCTTTCTCCCTGTTTCAGCACTCCACTCAGCTTCTTAGAGAAAAGTCTTTGGTCTTGCCGTCGTAGTTGCATTGTTCTAGTACCTAGCTGATTCTGATTCATATTCATTACGGTCTGGTCTCGCTCTCACTTTCTCCTTTCTTTCTCCAGCAATTGTCCAGGCTGATCTCAAACCTCTGAACCTCAAATGATCCTCCAGCCTCAGCCTCAAATGATCCTCTGCGTCAGCCTCACAAGTAGCTTGGGACTGTAGGCACACACTGCCAGGGCCCCAAAGATCCTTCATTGTTTCAGTTGTTTGTTCTGGTGGTGGTGATGCGAAAAATCCAGGGCCCTGTACGTTCTAGGTAATCACACTACCACCAGTCCGCACTGTGTAGGAACTGATCACTACAGAAATGACTTCTGAAAGCTCTTTCCTGAGCGACCTGCTGTATTTTATTCAGACTTTAGATTTCTCACTGGGGTTTTATGTCTTTCTGATTTGTGGAGCCTGTCCACTGGTCATATTCTCCTACTGGGTTAAATGTATGACTGACCTGAGGCCCACAATCCAGGACCCCTATTCAGAGGACAAGAGTTGAGGGAAGATGAGAACACAATGCGGAAGGCCCTTTCTGTTCCTTCTTACTGTTCTAATATTGTAGGCAAAACTTCCGATGGGAAGACGCCCATGCATCTGCTGTTTTCTTGCAAAGGGTACTAAAAATGCTCCTTCACCTAATCTGTCAGTAAAAGAAAGGTATGGCTTTCTAGCCAGGCGTGGTGGCGCATGCCTTTAATCCCAGCATTTGGGAGGCAGAGGCAGAGGTATCTCTGTGAGTTTAAGCCAGCCTGGTGGTCCACATAGCAAGTTCCAGGCCAGCTGGGGCTACAGGAAACCCTGTCTCAAAAAAAAAAAAAAAAAAAAAAAAAGAAAGAAACCCACAAATAAAATAAAAGTATTCTGGGAGATTTGACTACGGTTGTACTGAAATGGGAGCCAACTGGGATGATTCGTCTTTAATCGACATGTTCACGGGCATTTATGATTTTTAAGACACTTCAGTGTTCTAGTATTCAACTGTATAGTTAAATCTGTCTCCAAATGAGTGAATAGGACTCTCTAGATCACCTTAACGTAAAGCACTCCAGAGTCTGACTCCACAGTCTTTGGCAGTAAGTATGGACTGGCTTTTATCCAGTGCTGGTAAATTTACACAGACAAGGGCAAGCAGGAGAATAATCTGATCTCAGATCGCGAAGGGTTGGTGACCAATGTGAAAATATTTGTAAAGTTACTGTAAATTTCATGTTCAAAGGATTGTAGTTTTATATGCCTCTACCAGTATTGATCTTTTCCTACAACTCTGGAAAAGAAGGACAAATTTCATAAAGACCATATTGTCAAGCTGATCTGTTCACAGCAGAAAGTAAGATAACAATGGGAACCCAGAAGAAAGGGCCTTTCCTCCTCCTCCTCCTCCTCCTCCTCCTCCTCCTCCTCCTCCTCCTCCTCCTCCTCCTCCTCTTCTTCTTCTTCTTCTTCTTCTTCTTCTTCTTCTTTCTTCCTTTTTCCAAATACTATAGAGGAGGCTTCAGATGAGAAAATACACAATAAAATGTATCTGCTGGTTTTTATTTTCAGAAAAGTTATAAAAATGCCTTTATGGAGCTGGCAAATGACTCACAGGGTAAAGACACATGCCGCTAAGCCTAATGACCTAAGTTCAGTCCTCAGCACCCAGATGTTGGAAGGAGAGAACCGATTCCCACAAGTTATCCTCTGAGGTCCACACATAGGCACACACATAAATAAATGTAATAGTTTTTGTAAATGCCACTATAATCTAACCTGCCAATAAAATAAGGATAATTTGGAAAATTTGATAGGAGTCTATTAAAATGTAAGGATGCAGCTATTTCTAGCAAAACGTGTTTAAACAGTAGATGTCCCCAACAGACTCAATGAAGTTTTGAGTGGAAGTGCTATACTTTGATTGCATTCCTCCAACAAAGAAGGACTTAGGTATTCTGTAGGTTTAGTCAGGGTTCACCCAATGGTGTGACATTAGCTGAGGTCTCTACTACAAGCAGCCCTATGAAAGAGTAGAAAATGTGAGGGTCAAAGTATTGTTTTTGTATTTCAGGAATAAATGCCTATTAGTTTCAGCATGGGTCTTCCTTTATTTCTCTGTGTCACTGATAAAAATGAGGAAAACCAAATTACATAGAGTTAACATTGCACACAATAAAAATATAGAGAGACATAATGTAGACTAGCCAAATATACTTTTATCATTCTGTGTTTGGAGGTGACTCTTGGCTCTAAATCCTTGTGCCCCTCCGCTTTCATGGATTTATCTAAAGCTAATCTCTCAACTAGTATTCATAATTCCAGCATTTCTCCTGTTTTAGCAGCTGCCCCTTCTCTATGGGTTTCTGTCCACTCGTGTTCATTCACCTCCTCACCCTACCATCCTAATTTTTCCTATTCAACCTTGAAGGAATTCATGTAAGAGTTCATACAGTGCCAGGTGTCATGGCTCACGATACAATCTCAGCACTTGGGAACAGAGAGGAGGATCACTGCAAGTTCAAACCTAGCAGACTAGACTAAACAGTACAATCCTGTCCAAACACACACACACACACACACACACACACACACACACACGCACGCACGCACGCACGCACGCGCACACACACAACAAGTTAAAACAAAAATTTTGCGGCTGGATGATAAAACTCTTCTTCATCCCTAAAATGTAGTTTAACCTACACAATCTTTTCTCCCATTTTTGCTCAAGCAATCATTCTACTCATTGTTCCCAGTCTGCTCCGCAGGGTCCTCCTCTGTCCTTGGCTTGTACCATTTCTCCCCCTGGAAGTGTCCTTTGTCCTCCTTCACCTGAGTCTTCCAGCCCCATTGAAGCTTCCCCCTGCTCCCATCACTGGTATCTATGCCACTCCTGAACATATGTGGCCCTGAATTGCTGTTCTCTTAAAGTTATGAAATCAAACAGAAAGCCATTTTGGGCAAAGTATATGTTCTAGCTTATGTGTTCCTAATACCATGTCAATCCAGACCTCAATAAATATTTGTTCCATTCCTGAGGCAGTCTAGCCTAAGGCACATACACAGTCTTATAGTTGGACAATGAAAAGACTCTAACTTGAATAAAGATAAATAATTGTATGGAACACTAAGTAACAACAAATAGATTTATTTACCAAGAAGCTGAAGTGCAGGCATTACACACACACACACACACACACACACAATTACACACACATACATGTGCACTTACATACATGCAGGCAAAACACTCATACACATAAAATAAAAAGAAAGAAAGAAAGAAGCTGAAATAACTATAGTTAAGCTCCCCCAAGAACAATTTATTTTATTAATAAATTTGGTTTAGTAAATAAAGTGCTCAGCCATGTGCTCACAGGTTGTGAATGAGAAGTCTTCTTATTACTCAGGCCAAGGCAGGTAGAACAAAGCATAGAAATCCAAAGATTATCCTCTTGTTTAATTTTTCACCTTTATGATAAAGTTAAAATCACCAAATGCAATCAGTGAGCATCTTGGAACACCTGCCAGTGGTAACTTTTTTTTTACCTTAAGTTGTAATCATCTTTATTTTTCCCTCCTAAAGGAAGAAGATCCTAAGAATGCAATGGATAAAGAGAGACGAAAGTCTTTACTAAAACCCAAACTGTTGAGACTGCAAAGAGACATTGAAAAAGCCTCAAAAGACAAAGAAGGTATATGATTTTAAAAAAAATTTTTTTTTAGACAGGGTCATATTATCTAAGCCTTGGCCAGCCTAGAACTCACTGCATAGACCAGACCTTACTGACTTTGAATGTGTGACTACGCTCTTGTCTCAGTCTCCTGTGTGCCGGTGTTTTAAGCGTGTTGAGTCATGCCTGGCTTGAGGGTTTGTGATCATCTCTGAGAATGGCACGATGGGGGAAAGTGTGCTCATGCCACAGCGCGGTAGTATGCCAAGCAGAGGCTCTGCTTGGAGCTGGATTCCATTGCTTTTGCTGACTAGGTTGGGTCCCCTCTGTTACAGAACCACATATTAAACCTAAGTTGTGTTAATATAAGAAAAAAAATTGGGGCTAGAGAGATGGCTCAGTGGTTAAGAGCACTGTCTGTCCTAGAAGAAGACCCGGGTTCAAATCCAGGCATCCACATGGCGGCTAAAAACTGTCCATAACTCTAGTTCCAGGACATTTGATGTCCTTTTCCAACGTCTTCAGGCATTGCACAACACAGTTGCACTTACATACATGCAGGCAATATACACATACATATAAAATAAAAATAAAACTTTAAAAAAAAAAAAAAAGAAAAAAAATTTAAAAAGTCGGATTTGGGGCTGGACCAGTGAAAGTCTCAGTGGGTAAAATGCAACTCTGGTAACCTGAGTTGAACCCCCAGAACCTATACTAAGATGGAAGGAGAAAAACAACTCCATAAAGTTGTCCTCTGACCTCTGCATGTGTGCACATGGCACACAAACCCCATCATGAAATCATGGATGCAGATACTCACACACAAAGTAAATACACTTTTTAGAAAACTAAAGTGTCAGCATACACACCTGTAACCCAGCACTGAGGAGGCTGGGGCAGGAAGAACCGCGGTGAGTTTGAGCCCAGTCCAGGCTGTATGGTGAGTTCAAAGCCATCCTGGTTTACACAGTGAGCTCCCACCTCAAAAAACCCAAAGAATAAACAAACACACCCCTAAAAGGTGTCAAATGGCATTTTGGCCTGTTTATAAGACCTATACAAGCACTATACTATCAGGATTTAGACATGTGGCATTTTACTGTGTTTCCAAAATTGGCTGAAATATGACTTAAATATGGAAAACATGCTCTACCCAGAATTTGGGGATTTTTTCTTTCTTCTTACTAACTTTAGATATAATGTGACAGTTATTCGAATTAAATCCTGTGTTTTGAGGCTAGAGGTACTAGAGTGAGAAGCAGCTCTAAAGTAGCACAAGCAACAAAACAACCACATACTGGTGATTCTCTGTCCAGCTGGGTACCAAGTTATCTCATTCCAGTGGAACTAGGAAATCCAAGATAAAAGATGTCGGTGATGTAAACAGAATCAGGAGGAAGGACCTAACATGGTATAGATGTAAGGAATTGTTGGAATGGGCCAACCAAAGGAAATTCAAAGTTTTATATTGGAAAAATTATAATCAGATACTTTATACTGCAGCACTCCCCAAATTTCATTAAACAAGTGTAACAGTAAACGAACAGTGAGTTCATTTCCCATATTCAGTCAGTAAAATCCAGTGACTGCTACATCTAGAAACCCCTATGTAGGTCTACAGCCATGCATACCACTCCTAGCCTTCAGGATCTCTTTGAGGGTGACCGACCCCTAGCTGTGGCCCACTAGGGTCGGATGAAAAGTGACCTGGAGTGTGGCTTCATTTTCAGGCCTGGAACAAATGCTTAATGCATACTCCAGCAACTCCTCCTTCTCCGATGCCAGGAGCCAGAAAGATGCGGAGGCCTTAATGGACGAGGTAAATATTTGTGGAGTGCATTTCATGATGAAGGGGTTATTTTTAGACAGTTGTTTTCCAGCCCATTTGCCCTGTTTGCCTTTCCTTCTTGTGATATGGAACTATTGTGTGGGAGGCTCACAGAGCCACCGCCTTCACAGGTAGTTTGAGGGATTTGGAAAACTACTACCCAGAAACTGTTTACCTTACTATAAAAAAAAGAACACTAGGAAGAAACAATTGTGTTCCATATAGAATTCCCTAAAATAGATTCATCCTTTAATGAAGTCGTAGGCACATTAACCCTGACAAGTGACCAAAACCACAGGGTTCTCATTCACGGAAGCCTATGTTTGAATTTAGCTTTGCTGGTTACAGGAACCTGGCATGTGCATTCTCTCATCTGTGAAATGGAGATATTGATACCTCTTAGAGCTTTGTGAAGATGAATTATTATGCAGAAAATGCTAATGAAGTGCTCAGAGGAGGAGCTCCAAACTTGTTTGCCAACTTGTGTGACATGAAAATTATTCCATTTTACATTTTATCTTTCTCCTTTATTGTAATATTCAGCAAATTGCATGGGAAATTCTTCACTCTATTATGAAACAGTCTTGTTTTAGGTGGTTTTGCCCAATGATAAGCTAATGTAAGATTCTGAGTGTGCTTAAGGTCTGCCAGCCTAAATGAGGATGTTCGGTTCATGTTAGATTTACTGGGATACAACTTCATCATGAAGTGAAGAGTAGGTTTGTTTTTTTGTTTTTTTGGTTTTTTTTTTTTTTTTTTTTTTTTTTGCAATTCCGTTTTCCATTTGTCTTTCAGCTGACATCAGAGTCCTCAGAGAATAATAAGAAAATGATATGGCTATAGTCAGGAAGAGAGCTGTCTGGGGTGGGGGAAGGCAAAGGCCTCTGAGGAAACAGGGAGCTACTTTACAGGTGAAATTCTTCGGGAATTAGGGTGGAAGCAGGAAGCTGGTGGGAGGCTTGGGCTGTGGTTTGAATGATCAGAAGTGGGCTTGGCTTAACACAGGAATTCAGGAAGAGGGGAAGGGTTTGGTAACGTTTTGAGGGTACAAGAACCTGAGAAGGCTTTCACTGCTTAAGTGTAACTCTCTTTAGAAAGTAGATATCTCATAGTTCTGCCCACCGTGGTGGTTTCAGCAGGTGGTTTGGTGACAGCCAGCTGGTTTGGTTAGATGCAGCCAGCTCTAGTTGTTCTGTCTTTTTTATTATTATAGAGTTTCTTTCATGAGGAGGTTGTTGCAGAACTGATCCTAACACTTCTCGTGAAAAGAAAGGCCTGATTCTGTTCACTTGGGAAAGCTGGTCTTACATACTACTGTAATGATATGTGGATATAATTTATAGGATGTTATAAAGCACACTATAGGATATTTTCTGTGACTGCAAAAAATGCTCAGTTAACTAACTGAAGGCAAATTATTTTTCAATATTTTATATAGAATTTTTATTTTATGTGTTTATTTATGTGTGTAAATGTATTGCTTGCATGTATGTAAGTGCATCAGTGTCATGCAATGCTCATGGGGACAGAAAAGGGAATTGTTATCATATCATTATGCCCTAAAACTGGAATTACAGACAGTTTTTAGTTGCCATGTGGTTACTGGGAATTGAACGAGGGTCCTCTGCAAGAGCAGTCAGTGCTCTTAACTGCTGAGCCATCTCTCCAGCCTAAAGGCAAATTACAAAAATAAGGTCATAAGAAGTATTTAATGATGGCATTGAACTCTAGGGCTTCTTTGATTGTCTTTGCATGGAATTTTGTTTGTCATTATTAGCAGCAAGCGAGTTTTGATCATTTGGTCACATATTAACTCAACTCACATAGAAGAAACAGAAAGATCTAAACTCTAAGCTCACAATTCTGTGAGTAAAGAATAAAATAAAGCAGCAAGATGAACCTTCAATAGTGGATGCCCCATGCCATGTAGCTCCCCAGACAAGCTTTGCAGCCAAGGAGAAGGAAACTGTTGATGCTGACAGAGTTCCTATTACTCAGGGAAGGAGTCTTTGAGAGGAAACTTTGCTTCCTTTAAATTCTTTCCTGTAACATTGTCTCTCAAACCTTGAAGTGCCATAGTTGATTCAAGAATGTTGGCAAGGAAGCATTCAGATTAGATGTTATCTGCAGAATGCTGGAGAGAATACTGTTCCAGAACTTGATGTGCTCTCTAATGCTTTCAAATGCATCATAGTTTGGGTCTAACAGAGGTGTTGGGGAGCTTGGCTGTCATTTCAGGTAAGTCTGCCTCATGACGCAGTAAACTGTGCCCAGGATTAGAGATCTTTTTGTGGGGGAAGTGACTTTCTTGCCGGAACACGAGGGTTGGAAATACCAAGGTGAAGGCACAGAGAAGAGCAGTAACCGGGAGGGACTGGATGAGACGCCCTTGCCTGTGTTTTCTAATGCTTTCAAATGCATCATAGTTTGGGTCTAACAGAGGTGTTGGGGAGCTTGGCTGTCATTTCAGGTAAGTCTGCCTCATGACGCAGTAAACTGTGCCCAGGATTAGAGATCTTTTTGTGGGGGAAGTGACTTTCTTGCCGGAACACGAGGGTTGGAAATACCAAGGTGAAGGCACAGAGAAGAGCAGTAACCGGGAGGGACTGGATGAGACGCCCTTGCCTGTGTTTATGCTGTGGTTTGATCTCTCCTGACTGAACATAATCTGGAAAGAAGTCATTATAAAGTGTTAGTTCAAGGTCAGAGCAAGGACAGGAAGAGACTAGAAATTTACCATCACTTCTTATTTTTATACTTAAATACCCTGGAATAACAATTGAATATTATTTCCAGTGTTACCAAAATCTTTCTGGGTAATATAAGACCTTACCTCTTCAGATCAAAGCAAAAGCAATTCGCATTCCTGTTTTGGTTGATAGTATTGGTGGATTCAGTGATGTTAAAATACTGAGGTGTGGCTCAGTTGCCTTTCTCATGGGCACTGGAAATACCTTCTGTAATTAACACTTCCCTTCTCCGTCCTCAGCAGAAAACTGTCTACAATTATTCATTGTCAAAGAATATCTAGCAACATATCCAACACATTTTCTTTGTCCTAGTTAGGAGAGTAAAGAAGAAGTCATCAAGGCTTTTCTTTGTATTGTTTTCTGGGTTTTACCCTTTCTGGCATCGTCTCTTTAGTATATTTTATGTGTTTTTGCATGTGAGCTGATCTTGTGCTTTTCTAGACCTCTCCTTTTCTTTTTGAAAGATATTCTAACGTTCCTTTATCCAGTTGTGCCTCATTTTCTAGAAACATACTCACATGGCCATATGATATGTCTACAGAACAATTTGAAACTACACCTTTTACAAGCAAACTCCTATAAACTGTCATCAGTACTAGCAGAACTGGAGCAAAGGCCGAAACCCAGCCATCCCTGCAGCACCTGCATCTTCAAGTGGAAAGAAAAGGTAAAACTAAGGAGATCCCCTGCAATTTCTTAATTGGGCGTGCCAGGTGAAATAGCTTGAAAGCAGGCCAAGAAAGAGGGCAGAAACCTGCGTGCCATTTGCCCTAGCCCTTACTGTAGAGATTTAAGATCGGTTTATTTGTATTCTTTTTGATCACAATAAGGACTAAATACAACTAACTGCATGTATTCTTTGTAACAAGACTAAATTACTCAAGTGAATGAAAAACTTTAGATTTCTTCTCTCTTCTCATATCTTAACTAATTTTAATTTTCCAATGTGCTTTTACAGTAAGACTTTCTATTACATTGAACATTTGGTATTCTTACAGAATAAATTTTATTTTATTACATGCATTAGTTTCACCTTAGCGTATAGTACATATCATCCCTGTAATTGATGAGCTTGTCGGTATGTGTGGACAGCTATTGCTTGCAGCTATTTTCACTGCCATTCAGAAGACAGAGCAGGAGCTAGGCATGGTGGCACACACCTTTAATCCCACTCGGGAGACAGAGGCAGGTGGATCTCTGTGAGTTCAAGGCTGGCCTGGTCTACATAATGAGTCCATGGCCAGCTGGGGCTACAGGGAGACCCTGTCTCAAAAAGACTTTAAAAAAACAGACGGAGCTGTAACCAACCATCCAGCCATGGAGAAGTAGTATTCTTTCTGAAGAGAGATCTGAGTTGTAGAATGGTCTCAGTCATATCACTGGCTGTTACTAGCAGGTTTTCTATTAGGCTTAGACACTTAGGTCCATATTGGAAACCCAGACTACAAAATACAAAAGTCATTTTAGTAATTATCTAATTCTGGAAATATTTTGCCTTTGGAACAAGAAAGCTTATACACAGTAGGCCTTAGAAATACATTGAGTACTTTATTTATAGGTCCTCTCCATTAAAAACAAACCCTGAGGAAATGACATACAGAGAATTCTTCATGAATATTTATAATACAGTTGTTTAAAATGACTTTCTTTTTTTAAAAAAAAAAACTATTGAAACAGGAGCACACTCATACGTATGTAAAAATATCTCGGCCTTTTTTGATGAAGAGATTAGAGAATGCTGTGAGTAGAGTCCCTGCTGAGAGACAGAACAACCCAACGTCTTCATCTTCAGGTAATCCAATGTCCAGAATAATTGCCGGCTGGGTCCTATGAATGAAACACGTTGCTATATTTAAATATGATTTCAAAGCTACATTTACCTGTATTAACTCAAAGAAACTTACCTTTCAGCTGAAACAGATGAATTTGTTAGAATCTGTAGTTTTGTGTACAAATAAGTACAGGAAGCAGGAAGGAGCCACCAAGAGTGTGGGGAGGAAGAATGGTTTATTTCATGGTGTGCATGCGTGAGCACACGCGCCCTGGACACATACAGGTCATTGCTCCTCAACTATGTACAGTAAATCCCCTGGAACTGGAGTTACAGACAGTTGTTAGCCACCACGTGAATGCTGGGAACCGAACCTGGGTCCTCTGTAAGAGCAGTCAGTTCTCTTAACTGCTGAGTCCATCTCTCCAGCTCCAAGCAGTGATTTTCTTTTTTTTTTTTGAGAAACAATTGCATAAACAATCAGGGATGATGATAAGAAACATACACTCCAAATATGCCACCTCTACCTGAATGGGAAAGCTGGTGTGCTTTGCAAACAAGGCATGCGGCTACAACACACATTACCTAATGATGGTGACTAAGCTCATGTGGAAAGCAAATAATTTTAAATTGCCATCTTTATTATTATAATGAGAGTAACTTTTCCTCCAGAATTATTATTTCCTGTGTTACAATATGGTTTTTGGTTATATGGTATACACATATTTTCTACACATAGAAGTTATACCGTAAATGCTTATTGAACCAAGGAATGCATATTAGATAAAATTATAAACTTTCTTTTGGAGAAAATTTAAGGTCTAAACCACATTGTTAAATAAGCAAAGAGTTTCTTATCGTATTAACTTTGCCCACTAACATAGTAATTACAACTTAATCCAATTTTCAGCCTCTGGTGTGGCCCAGCTCGGCAACAATCTTTGCAAGGCCTTATATGCTTTCAAAGCCAGGCAAGATGATGAGTTGAATTTGGAAAAAGGTAAGACTTATTTTCAAATATGTTAATTGCCTTTTCATATGGAGGTCATTCATATGAATATTATTGAATTTTATTATGATAGCCTTCAGTTGCTGTGAGTTGAGGTTTACAGTCACTTTTCTTAGAATACAAAGATAAAAGCACATGAAAATAAGACTTACAAAATGATAACAGCTAGCAGTTTGTTCTGTGTTTCTATGTGCCAGACATTGCTGCAAACATACCATTCAATTTAACTTTCATGATACCCTTTGAGACAGACATTATTAATTCCTGTTTTATAATTAGGAGGAATGAGGCACAGAAGAGTTGAGTACTTTGGCTAAAATCACAAGCAGTGGTAGCATAGGATTTGAACTTGGAAACTCGGTCATGTACTTAATCATACTGTTACACTGGGGCAGAATATCAGTAATGGGAAGTCATTAGAGATATAGCTCTACCTTTTTGTTTTTTAGATTTAGAGTTTTAGGTGTTAGAACTATGAAGTGCTGTCTTCCCATGACTTAATATGAAAGAAAGTTCTAGAACCTCAGTCAACTGACACCCAGTTTAATGTTTGTTCTCCCTAACTCTTAGGAAAGTGTTTATAGAGCCTCTCTAAAGAATCAGATCCTTCCATTTGTGTCACAGATTTATTTCACATGCGAATGTATTTTGTGGTGTTGGTACATGCTTGTGTGGCATGCCCTCTGAACCCAGAGATGTCAAGTCCCCTGGAGCTGTAGTCACAGGTGGTTGTAAGACACTAGACACTGGTGCTAGGAACGGAATTTGAGTCCTCTGGAAGAGCAATATCTACTCTTAATCACTGAGACATTTCTGCAGCCCAAACTTCAACATTCTTAAACAAGAACAAGTCTCCAGCCACAACTTTCTTCATATAGCTAAATCTGAATTTCAAGCTAAGGAAGAGGCCTATAAATGTGTCAGTGAGAAAAAGTTGTATCATAGGAGAAAACGTATTATCCATAACCAGGATATGACTCTCAGACCAATGGAAATCAGGATAGATTGTGTAGCCAAACAAGAATATGGCACACTTGCTTTCATGTAGAAGGAACTTTCTAGTTACCACAAGTGAGTCAGATTTTTCCAGGCAATTCCCTTTCCTTTTTAATGTCAGTGAAAATCATTTTTCAGAGGTTACTTAGAACCCAAGAGGTCTGAAGTTCAAGTTTCAGAATTTACATAAAATGAATTGTCTTGCTTGCTTTCAGTTCTCTGTTGGTCACAAGGCTAATTTATGCTTTGCAGTCTATTAAGTTCCTTTCAGTGAATACATCGGAGGTTTGGAGAAGTTGAAAATATAATCTCAAATCATTTGTATGACTTTCAGTTAATAACTTTTATCAAACAATCTACTGACCTGAGTGAATTCATTAGAGGGAGAACTCAGAGAATCAGAATGAGCTTCCACAGGAATAAACAGCAAATTATGACTGAGATACGAGAGAAGAGTCTTAACCATTATCTTTACCTTCGAGACAAGGTGAAGAATCACATTGCAGGTGAAAGAATGAGAAAAA
This sequence comes from Eospalax fontanierii, assembly GCA_035773235.1. Taxonomy (NCBI): domain Eukaryota; kingdom Metazoa; phylum Chordata; class Mammalia; order Rodentia; family Spalacidae; genus Eospalax; species Eospalax fontanierii. The sequence goes on along the minus strand of CM069530.1, from coordinate 62,571,822 downwards.
TACATAGTTCATAATGGTGTTAAAGAAAAATGGACCTGGATCCTGAAGAAAGTGGGTGTTTCTTCAGTGGTGCACAGGACACAGCCCGTTAGTCAACTTTTCAGTGCTGTGAGATGAAAAGGGCAGCGTAAGAGTTTGGCTCACAGTTTCAGAGGTTTCAGTGCGTTTGTCTTGCTTTGTTGTGTTAGGGCCTGCGGAGATACAGAAAAGACCCTGGTAGAAGGGTATAATGGAGGAATGCTCTTTCACCACAGCTAAGAAGCAGAAAGAGAGAGACCAGAAAGGGTCAGGGACAAGATATGCACTCAAATGTAATTCTCTCAATGGCTTCTTCCTACTATGAGGCCCCACCTTCTAATAGGCTACTCAGTATGAACTCATCAGTGAATTGACACATTAATGAAATCAGCATCCCCCATGATCCAGTTACTTCTTAATAGAAACTCCAGCTGGGGAACACTTCATATATAAACCACAATATAGCCAGGAAAGGGGGTGCTCTTTCAAGACTGAGGCTTAACCAGAGGGTGCAGGGCCACTGTTTAAGCTTTAAGGCTATTACGATCACAGTGACCTTTTTTGAAAAAAAGCTATAGCGAATCAGACAAGAACTGTATTATTAATTGTTTTAACCATTTCTTTTAAAATTATTATGTCTAAACAGATGTTTTATTAAACTTATCTAATTGATGAATGGAGGTTATTTTACTATGCAACACTGTCAAAAGTTCAGACTGAAGCCAGATGTGACAGAGCAAGCTATCTAGATTTTAGGAAAAATCTGTTAGCTGAGACATAGCTCCAAGTCAACACACCAAACTGTCATGGCCACCAACATGCATACAGCCCTTAAAGTACGGATTGCAAGAAAAGCTTGCTGACAACCTTTCCACTGTGTGCAGAGTGAGCCAGGCAGCACAAGGTCTACTGTGATTCTGCTTTTAAGCAAATTCTCATAGCATAACTCATTAGGTTCATGATTTTATTCTTTTTAGTATTCTCTGGATTGTGGTTGCTTCGTGCAAAGGTGCTCAATAGATTTTTCTGCATCTGAATCAAATGCAGAAAGTGATATAACCAAGTAGCACCTCGAATTCAGAATTTTCTTAACTGTTTCCAACTGTTACTTGGCATATGCTCAAGTTTCAGAGACCTATTTGTCTAACGAAATGTGAATCCTCACAGGAGACATTGTGACTCTACATGAGAAGAAAGAAGAAGGATGGTGGTTTGGATCTTTAAATGGAAAGAAAGGCCATTTCCCAGCAGCTTATGTGGAGGAGCTACCTTCAAAGGCTGGGAACACAGCTACATAAGCATAAAACAAGACTCAACACATCGGTGGCCTACAGAGTCTGTAAACAATGTGGTGCAAATAAAGAGAAAACATTGTTGTCTTTGCAAGCTTCTCTTACTAAGTAGGTGACAGAATCCTGTCTGCAGTTCACAGTGCTTTGTCTTTGGTTATTAGCTATTTGGTTACAGAGTCCGATAAAAGATGAGTGAGTACAGTGAGGCAAGGAAACTGGGGGCCAAAGAGTATCTGAAGTCTAAGGGACTCTAGAGATGATCCAGTACACCCCTGACATAGTGGAGATGGTTTTCTAGGGTGAGTTCAGCCGCTCACCGGAAGCCATGTCATTATCTGGTAGCACACAATAAGCACAGTTTAGATATATTTTTCTCTAGAGTTGAATGGCAACAGGACACAGCAGGCCTCTGAGGGGTCAAGCAAAGCCTGAAAAATAAGGAAGGCTACAGACCAGGTCCGAGAATAATAGTGACAGACAAGCAAGACATTTATGTGATAGACATAGGTTAGAATACAGATGATCAAAAGCCAAGATCAAGAGTCCACTCAGCCAGAAAAAGAATGAGAGATAAGAACCTAGACTGTAGGCAGACCTCTGGGTAGAATGGAGCTTCAGCCAGGGCCAAGGACCTCCTGAGGCTGTGACTTCTTACTAGTCCTGCCTAGTACAAATGGCCCTTAAGAGTGAGGTCATATGTGAGCCCGAGATAGTTGGGGATTTGAGGAAAAGTGGTTAAGAGAGAGATGGTGCGTTAAAGTTCATGCCTCCTTTCCCATATGAAAACTTCTTTTGCCAACTGGGAAATGAAGTCATTGTAGAAGGAACACTTTAAACAGCTTCCTAGTGAAAGGAACATTTAGTGCTAGTAAGAACCTGGTTTGAGCAGAAAGACCAGAAACCCAGCATCCTTTCATCAAAATGGAATATTTATAAAGCTTCCTCAAATGCTCTCTCATAAGAAAAGCTTGGGAATGAGAAAGGTTTGGCTCCCAAACTCCTCTGAGGACAATAGCTTGGAATGGAGATGCAGCAGCTTTCAGAAAATGACTGTCATCGTCTATTCCATTTACAAAAGTCAGGTGCTGATGGAAACATCTATCTTTACATTTTTGCCAAATCAAATCTGTCCTTTAGGAATTCCATACATGCATTCATTAAAATCCATCTCATTATTTTCCTGTGCCATCTTTTCTTAATTTTTATTTTCAAGGAAATTTTCAAATCAGGATATATAAATTTTTAATGGTGAGTTATTATACTCCTATCTAGCAGACAATAGCACAATATTATTTATCGATATCGATATGAGACCACAAAGAACTCATGTAAAATGTCTTATATGAAACACAAGTTACAACCTAGTAGAACAGCCAGAAATTTTAATGTCACCCCTAATGATGCATTAATGATGGTTTTCAGCGTGTAGAAAGTTGACTGAAAAATAGGCCATTAGACCATGAACATAAAGCTTGAATTTATATTTCCTTTTTCATCTTATTTCTTTCCACTGAACCTTGATGGATAAAAAAATGTGTAGCAATTGACTGTGAACTGGACTATTTTATACAGAGAAAGTGATGATAACAGTAGTTGGAGCCTGAAACTCTTTGGATGAGATTCAGAGAAAGAGACCTTTTACTCTTCATAAATCAGCTGTGCTTTGTGAAATGTAAATGATTTTATTGTTTTGGAATGCTGCTGAAATTGCTACTGCATCTGGGACACAACGGTTTTTAAGTTTCTTACCCATATAGCCCCTTCTCTCCAGTTTTTTCAAAAGTACCCTGTAGACATCCTGAGCAAGGGCACAGAACCCTGAACCCCAAAGTGAGGAGGCTAAGTTCCAGGCTCAGCTCCTCCTCCCACGTGCCTCACTGACAAGGTCCCAGCACCTCTCTGGGCTGAGTTTCCTCACTGATGGAAGGATCTGGTACTCTCTGCCTTTAATGGGCTTCTTTAATCTGAAGTCATGAGTTCTTATTTTAAGTCTAGCATTCTGGGTCTTATGCTATAGTTGACAAAATAAAGAACTCTAGAATCTGACAGACCCAATAATCTTTTTTCATTTCAAGGAAATACTATAAAGGAGAGATATAGTTCAGTAGTAGAACATATCCTTAGTGTGTACAAGAGTCTGAGTTCAACCACATCCTTCCAAATACTTAAACAAAAGCAAAATATAAATATAGCTTACTATGGTAAACCTATTTCAATAAACTTTTTGTAATGTAAGAATTATCTGGTTGGATAGATACGAACCTTTTAGATTGATGACAAAATTAAGTATACCTTAGGTGAAGATTAATGATGTATTCAAGTCTTTTGCATAGAATAAAATATTTTAATACTATCGCTGTTAAGCTATTAATTAGGATTTTTATAATTACACTCCACTAAGCAGTTTCATATGTCAGAAGTTTTTAGTATCACTAATAACATGAAATATAGACCACAGAGACCAGAGCCAGCTTTTTACAGAGCACATAGAATATTTTGCTCTACTTAATGTCCTTTTTAGTAGAATAAAAGCTGATATATTTGTCATGCTATCAACCAGAGAAACCTACTAATTTATTTCTTTTTAGAATTTTCAATGACACATAATTAATATTTATAATGAATCACTTAAAGTGCTTTATGATCCATCAAAAAGTAATATAATATTCACTTTGTGGTAAATTTTATTATACAGTATTTTAAACCTTTAACTGATTAATAACTCAAGCTTTGCTTAATTATTTCCTTCTCCAAGATGAAGCCTTTCCTCCTCAACACCTTGATGAGCTTGAGCTCAGCTTCACTGAGAACAAAGTACATTGGAATGAAAATAGCATGACCTACTGTCCTTCCAGTGGAAAAAATGCGTAGGCCACAGGAAAGGGGAGGGAGGGGCGAGAAGGCAGGTCTCAGACTGGGGACACAGTAGAGAAGAACAAGACCTTTTGCAGAGAGAATTCACAAGTCAACCCCACCCACCATTCCACAGAGTCCTGGATGGATGACTCCAGTTGACATCCATTGAGTTTGCTCTCAATGAGCCACACACATTCTGAAGCTAGGTACTTTGCTCATGCAACCTTGAGATCTGAAGCTTAGTCATTTTAATGAGGCTATTTCCAAAGAATCTAGACATAGTCCTCTGTGTTGGAAACAGTTTACTCATTTTTTTTGACCATTATATACCCACAGAAACACAAAAGCTAAATTATAAGTTCAAATATGTCTGAAATCTGTTGAGAACTTTCTTGTACATAAAGCCATAGGGTGTGGGGTAGGCAGAGCTTATGAACTCTGCTGTCATCTGAGTTTGCATCTCACTTCTAATACTTAATGCCATTTGAGTTAAAGTTAACTTAAACTTTGTACTTTTGATTTCTCTGCAGAATAAGATTTTTAACAGTGTCTACTTTATAGCTTGAGAGGATACAAAAGAGTAGAGAGGGCTTAGAAAATTCTGGGCTCATAGCAAGTGCTACAAAAGTATTAACTAATTATTCTAAACTGGCCACCCCACCAGGCTAGATTGCCTGAAGAACTTCAGGTTCTGGAAAGAGACAACTTCCCTCTTAAGAAAATAAATTAATATAAATTTCCATGGCTGAAGCCTTTTGCTTGGCAGGATTGCACACTTTTCTTTGTATAGCAACTTTGGATCCAAGCAGCTAAGCTGGTTGCCTGCACTATTCCTTTGTGACTTTCTTGCTAAGGTGTCTTGCCCTAGCTCCAACCTGGAGGAGAATGACCCTATGTGGGAATTATCAACACAAACACAAGCTCCTGCTCTGAAGGGACTAAGAGAATTTACCACAAGCCGAATGTGAGTAGCCATGGCCTGTTGCCTTGAATAACATCTTCAACCGTGACTATATGAACTTTTATAGTCATAAAACAAAAGAAAGTCATAATGTGTTTGCAAAATACATTGGCAGGAACATGTATGTGGGGCTATAACAAAACATAGAAATCTCTGCTGTGGATTGCACATGCTGCCTTTTGGGTGAGTGGAAGCTAATGGTCTGCTAAGTTGATGCATTTCAAGGGTTTTACTTAATTGGGATGGCTCAGTGGTTAAGAGTCCTGTCTGCTCATCAAGAAGACCTGGGTTCAGTTCCCAGCACCCACATGGTAGCTAACAACTGTCCTTAACGCTAGTTCCAGAGGTCCAACACCCCTTTTTGTCCTCTGCAGGCCTTGTACAACACAAGGGCACTTAAATACAGATAAAGCACTCATACACATAAATTTTTTTTTGTAATTTTAAAAGGTTTTACTTAATTGTCAGAAGGATCTTAAGTCAGATAAGAGGTAAGTGACTATATTTAGGGGACTGAAGATAGTTCAAGATAATTTTGGCTCTACATCTGCAACATTCCACTCTCCACATACATGAAGCTCTTATCAGTCAGTCAGACTGCAGACTCTTCAACATAGATGTGACATTTTTTTTTTTGGAAACCTCTGTTCACAGAAGCTACCAATTTATTTTTTCATTCTTATGAGGGGAAAGTCCTTCTCTTCTTTCTGAAGTTTTGATAATTGAATCTCTGAAATAAGCTGGCACTAGTAAGAAAAGAAAAAAAAAAAAGATAAATGTTTTTTGTTTGCATAGGGAAAGCATAGAAACCTATCTCCAAACCCAGTGAGATCTAGAAGCTGGCTACCCTCTTCATTGAGGAAGGGGATGCAGAAAAAGTAGAGAAAGATGTTTTCAAGGAAATATGAATGGACCCTCAGAATAGGCAGTAGTCTGGACATGGTACCAACCTCCAGTAGTTGTTCCTGTTATTGACTTAATTTTCCTAGTTGGTTAAAATTTCAGATGATGAGGCTGGAGAGCTGTTTCAGCAGGTAAGAGCACTAGATGCCCTTCCAGAGAACCTGGGTTTGGTTCTCAGCACTCACATGGCGGTTAACAGCCATCCATAACTCCAGTTCCAGGGGATCTGACACCCTCTTCTGGCCTCCGAAGATATTGCACGACACAGGTGCACTTACAAATGCAGTCAAAACACTAATACACATAAAACAAAAATAAAAAAATAATTAAAAAAAAGACTTCAGAGAAGGTAGCCAGGTATGGTGGGCCTGTAATCCCAGCGTTCAAGAAAAGGGACAGGGGGAGTGGAAGTCTAAGGCCAAACTCATCTACATAGTGAGCTCAAGGCCAGCCTGGACTATAGATCTTGTCTTAAAAAATGAACAGCCAGGTATGGTGGCATATGATTTTATCCTAGCACTCAGCAGGCATATATCTGTGAGTTAAAGCCCAGCCTGGTCTACATAGCAAGTTCCAGGAAAGCCAGGGCTACTTAGTGAGACCCTGTCTCAAAATCCAACTAACCAACCACCAATGAAGATTCCAGAGTTAGGAAGAAGCAGTGAGTGGTGACACAACATGGAAGGCTAAGGAAATGTTTTGTGAATGTTATACTCTTTCTGATGACGCTGGTATTTTATTAATGTAAATTTACTTTGTAAGTACAAATTTATTTTTATAAAAGGACAGCTTTTGGGACTGGACAGATGGCCTAGCAGTTAACCGCACTGGCTGCTCTTGCAGAGGACCTTGGTTCAATTCCCAGCACCCACATGGTGGCTAACAACTATAACTATAGCTCCAGGGGAATCCAACACCTTCTGAACTCCATGGGCGACACGGGTGTACTTACATACAAGCAGGCAATACACTCATACACTAAAATAAAAACAATAAAAAAGACAACTTCTCATAACTACCTCTGTGTTTGTAGTTTCTTGGGAGAACCAGCACAGGATAACCTGAGTCCCAAGAACCTCAACCTTCATTGATCAATCTGCAGATTCAAGAGCCCTTACTAAGGCGAGCTGTGTTGATGCTTGATGTCTAGTGCCTTCTCAGTAGGCATTATATTGTAACGTAGCCTGTAGTTTATGAGACATGACCTTCCTCACTTCAAAATCTTCCCTCGAGTTTCAAGTTGATTAATTATGGATTTATTTCTTTTCAAAATAATTTAATGCATATTGTAGATATTAGATAGTATTTAAAGCATATTTAAATATTAGTTAGTATTCAAAGGGTTGACTTTCATTATGGGGTTTTCAAATGTGTCACTAAACCTGCTCATTCATCCTCTTCCCCTGCCCTCCCTCATGTCTCCCCACCCCGAGTCCCCTTTACTCCTCCACATGCTCCCCACTTCTGCATTCTTTTTAAATGTATACTTTTATTGAATTCTTGTGCATTTCATACCAAACACCTTAATCGTCTTTATCCCTCTCTGCCATGCACACCCCCTAGCGCCCCAGCGGAGTTCATGCATTCTGTCATATATCACATGTATTCCATTACCCTTTCTGTTTCTCACCTCCCTTATGATCACTTCCTCCTGTCTCTCCTTTCCAGTTTCATGGCCCACACAGGCATATATATGAATACATACATACACATAAATCTAAGTTCTTCATGTGAGACAAAACATTTAATACCTGTCTTGCTGAGCCTGGCTTGTTTGGTTTAACATAACAGTTTCCAGTTCCAACCATTTCCCTGCAAACATCATTATTTCACTTTCCTTCATAGCTGCACACATTCCATCGTGTCTAAACACCACGCTGTCTTTATCCATTCATCTGTTGATGGGCATCCAAGCTGCTTATATTTCCTGGCTATTGTAAGTAATGCAGAATTAAAGGATGTGCAAGTATCTCTGTGCTAAGCTGACTTGAACCCTTTGAGTATATAGCCAAGAATGTAGAGCTGGATCACGTGGCTCTATTCTCAGCGTTTTGAGGATCCTTCATGATGATTTGCACAATGGCTGCTCCAGGTTAGATTCTACCAGTAGTGAATAATGTTCCTTTCCCATTTCTCGGCTAGTTATTGCTGTCTACAAAAGCTACTGATTTTTTGTTGATTTTGTATCCTGCAACTTCACTGAAAGTGTTTATCAGATCAGAGTTTTCTGGAAAACGCTTCGGGGTCTTCTAAGTGGTGGGTGATGTCATCTGCACAGATTTCTTCCTCCTTTTTTCCCATTCTCTTACCCTATTGTTCTAGTTAAGACTCAGGGAACTATACTAAGCCAGTTGAGAGAGTGGGCATCTGTATTTTTCTGTATGCTATAGGAAACATTTTTAGCTTTTCCTGATTTAGTATAATGTTGGCTACATATTTGTATATAGAGTCTTTATTATTACATTGAGGTATGTTCCTTCTATTTCTAGTTTTTTCAGGGATTTTATCCATGAAGGGATACTGAACTTTGTCAAATATCTTTGCTGTATCGATTGAGATAATGGTGTGATTCAGTCTTTAAGTCTACTTATGTACTGTATTATACTTACTAATCTGTGTATGTTGAACCAACTTTGTACCCTTAGCATAAAGTTAACTAACTTGGTAATGGTGTGTGATCTTATTGTGTTCTTGAATTTGGTTTTCAGAATGATTGAGAATTGTTGGACCTTGTTCATAAGAATTGGTTTATAGGTTTGCAGCAGCCACAGCAAAAGCCACTGTGTAGCCATGACAGGCCAGTGGTAAAGGCAGTGGAAGGAGGGACACGTGCTTCTCGGAGCTTTGCCCTCGGCTGTTCCCTGGCAGTCAGCTCGTGCTTTACGACCTGGAACATCAATACCCAGAACGATATGATGCTTTCTGACCTGAACTATTGTTTGCTTCTTGCTTCTTGTGCTTTTCATCATTTTGCTTTCCTGTAATCTCTTACCTCTGGCCAAAGCAGAAAATGTCCTTAATAAATCAATAATTTCAATGGAAGCCGTACAAAGCGCTCCCCCAGTTATGCAAGCCTTGGTTTAAGTAACAAAAGAACAGAAAGAAAAACCTGAAAAGGGGGTTGGAGCTTTTATGGATCAGCTTAAGCAGAAAGAGTTCATGATACAGAAAAAAGATGATGAATCAGAGAAAGTAAAACTAGAAATATTAATTGGAAATAAATATAATAGAGTTTCTAGAGAAAAGGAATTACAGAAATTGGCAATCCCCACTGGGTATTTTTTAGGGTACTTACAGTATAAACTTAAGAGTGATTGGTGGACTCCACCGATATGGACCCCTAAAGCTGGTGTCTACTTAGACCCCCTACCTTATACAGGAGCATATTATGAAGGTGGACATCGATGGGTAAATTACGATGGCCAGAAACGTATGTGGCACACACTCCCCTTCATGAAATGTTTAGCCCAAAGTCGACCCCCATGGTGCTTAGTTCCCAAGCATGAAAAGAATAAAATCTTGAAAGATTTAGAACCCACCATGGAAAGATTAGTAAAAACGCTTATACGGACAAAACAATGGGCTTATGAAAGAATAAAAGCTAGGGTCTCACAAGTGCCCGATTCTCTGTCATACTGGTAAAAACTTTCTCATGAGAGTTTCATTATTAACCAGTCACCACAAACTTGTGGGCAGGCAGTGCCAGACATAATTCTATGGAACAAGGCACTGTGACCTTTGGATTGAGCTCAGTTGGCTGTAACCACAAAACATATATCAAAAAACCTTAAGAATATAATGTGACAATCTACAAATTGTATAGTGACCAAAATTCAATGTTTTGTATTGCTTAAACTGTTATCCTGCCAATTTCCTTCTGTAACCCTATAAAACCTCAGATGAAGCTTCAGTAAAATTGCAGCAGATTCAAACCTCAACCTGAGTTGTGTCTGTCTGTCATTCGCCGAATCCTAATTCTCCTAAGCCTTCACCCCTGCTCTCCCTCGGTGTCCGGTCTCCAAGAGGGACGGTCCGCGGCATAGGTCGTTGTTTTTGTTGTTATTTAGTTTTAGCGTTAGGGTAATGCTGGCTCAAAGGAGTTTGGTACTGTTCCCTCCCTTTTTATTTTGTGAAACAGTTGTAGGAACATCAGTGGTAGCTTTTCTTTAAAGGTTTGGTAGAATTTGGCAGTGAATCTGTCTCATCCTGGGTTTTTCTGTTAGGCTTTACTACTGCTTCAATCTCATTGTTATGGGTCTGTTTAAATTATTTATCTTCTGATTTCATTTTGGCAGGTCTTGTATGTCTAGTAATCTACCTATTTCTTCAGATTTTGGCTTTCTAGAATGTAGGTTTTAAACTTCCTCCCTCTGTATTTCATTGGAACCTGTAGTAATCTCTTTTTTTCCATCTCTAATTTTACGAATTTGGGTCTTCTCTTTCTTTTTGGCTAGTTCAACTAGATTTATCAGTTTTATTTTTCCAAAGAACCACCTATTTTTCTTTCAGTCTCCATTTCATTAATTCCCACCATGTTCTTTATTATTTCTTGACACATACTGTTTTGGGTTTGGGATTATTCTTGTTTTGGCAAGAGTATGAGGCGCATCATTCAGTTCTTCCTTTGAGAGCACACTGGTTCATTGTCAATGTCTTCCCTCAGAGCTGCGCACTCCTGTCGGACCTCCCTCAGCTGTACCTCACAGGGTCAGGTACGTGGCACTTCATTTTCATTTGACTTCAGGAATTTTAACTTTTCTCCCTGATTTCTTCAATGACAACTGGTCATTCAACACTACATCGTTCAGTCTTCATGTAATTTGTGGTTTCTGTAAATTTTCTTGCTAATCTAGTTTTGTTGTACTGTAATCTGGTAAGATATACTCTTTTAATTCTTTTTACTTGGTAAGACTGGATTTATGGTCTATTTTAGAGAACATTGCATGGTCGTTAAGGAGAATGTGTATTGTTTCTATTGGATGAGATATTCGGTATGTATCTTTTGATGGACTGTTTTCTGTTAACATTTAGTTTGACTTGCTTTGAATGGGGGAGGGGAGGCTAGCACTATCTCAAGCTGGAGATGAAGATGGAACGAAAGTAGAAAAGAGAAAGCCACAGAATGCAAGTTCCATTCTTCCTGACCAAGTGCATTTACTGCTGTCCCTGCAAAGACATCAGACTCCAGTCTGTTTAGCCTCAGTGCAGACTCACACCAGCAACTCTCTAGGGAGTTTCTTAGGCTGGAACTATGTTGTTGGTCTCCATTCTTCTGGGCTTCCAGTTTCTTGAACTGAGTAGTTACTGGGTTATCTGTCCCTCTAGTATGCAAAGACAGTGATGGACTACCCAGCCTCATGTAAGCCAACCCAACAACTTTCCCTTTACAATCAGAGAGTTTATTGCTTCTGTTCTCATAGAGGATCAAAACATAGTTATTGCTGTTAATCTCTGTTTAACCTGTAAGTACAATTTATTGTAAGGATATATACAGAGAAAATAAAACAAAATTTGGTACTCCCTGCAGTTTCAGGTATCCACTGGGGGAATGTTTCTCCAAGTGGATCAGGGGAAGCTACTATATTCCTTTCACTAAACTCACATGGGAAAAGGAGACACCCAGTATTTGTGCCACATCCTCTCATCTGCAGGGCAGTTTGTTAGCCTCTGATTTTACAGAGACCAGTGGTTCCCCAGTTGCTCTGCATGCTACTCATGAGACACGGTGGTAACACTTTAACCAGTCCACAGCATGATCCGCAGTTCTGCTGCTTCTTTGAGTGAGCCCGGCGCCACATCCTCAGCAGGGGAGGAAGTGAAACCCCTTCCTACCCACTAACTGGATCACTCACCTGAACTTCTCAGGCTCTTCAGGGAGAGCCAACGGCACGGGGCTCTACGTTCCATGGCTTGTGGTTGCGCTTGGGATATTCTACAGTACTGGGTAACTTCCCAGCACACCTAGCTACAATAAAATTTATAAGAAAAGGACAATATCAGAAATAGAATCCTACACGTTACCGTATGGCTTTCATTTATCAAACAGACTCCCAAAATGAATGCCCTATCCTAGCAGAATGAAATGCTATAAATACTACCATATGGAGACTGGTTATACATTTTTATATTTGCAGTTTCAAAGTTAATCATCTTCAGCCACACAGGATGATGAAAATATTCTTCTGAAATGAAGAATTATCTTGTATTGTAGCTGTAGATTCCTTTTGATTAAAGACTAAAATATTATTTTTTATTAATGACAGTGACACAGTAGTATTTATTTTGTCAATTATTCTTTAAAAGCTGCTACTCCCATGTTGAATCTACTTTTAAAATCTTTAATATTTTAATATTAAGAGTGTCTAATCTTCAAGCTTAGTGCCTGAGGCAGTTCAGGCTGCATAAATTTTCATTTCCAGTGTCTTTTATAAACTACTCTACAACTAATACCTAAATAAAATCTAGAAAATATAGTGTATGAACTGCATATTTAATTTTGTAATTTAAAAATGATAATTTCTGTCAGTGTGTGTGTGTGTGTGTGCGCGTGCACACGCACGGCCATGGCACACATGTGGAGGTCAGAGGGCAACTTCTGGGGATCAGCATTCTCTTTCCACCATTTGGTCATGAGCGAAAACCCAGGTCTCCAGGAGCCATCTTGCCAGTCCTGCTTCATTTCCCAAAGGGCACATTTTACTTTTCAATTTCTCCCTAAGGTTTTTGTTAAAATAACTTATAGATATACACCAGTGTAGGAAGCAGTTTCTTTTCATCTCTCCTAAAAACTTACACACGGAAGACACAGTACAAAAGACTAGTTAACAAAAGCAAACCAAGCAAGTTTATTAATACAAGCAGTGAACATCATGTAGGAAAATCCTCAACAAAGATAACTTAAAACAGTGTCTTAGAACTCTGGCAATGCCGATAATAAACAGTATGATTTTAGAGATGTGACCAGACAGACAGTTAGTTCAACTTTTGGCTTCCAAGGGTGGCAAATCATGTACAGTGTGTTTATCCACATAAACCAAAGAAGTAATCAGGCCTGTAGATTCCTAATGCCAGGCCTTAACTGGTAACAGATCTCTTTAGTGATTGTACTTCTGTCCTTCCTCGTAGATACAGGAATACAACTTTATCTCCTGTTTTTAAGCAAACTGGGGGAGGGCAGCAAACTCTTCTGACTGCTGCCTCTTACCTGTCTTCAGTTCAGAAATATTTCTGCTAAAGACACTTAATACAATATGATATATTCTGACTTCCATCACACCACACAGAAACCTCACAAAAACACTGAAAAATTATAGACATGCAAGAGATGAGAATCCTTTTAAGATACGGATATACAATAAGAAAGGAAAACAAATAGCTTCACATGCTATTTATACATTAATTGTAAACTGTAGCAGTAAAAGCTTTCCGAACATTGGCAAGAAAAGCTGAAAAATTGTTGGTCTTCCTTACATTCTCTTGATACTCTGCTAGGCACTCAAGATGAGGAACACTATCCAATACTAGAAGATAAAAAAAATAAAAATAATGTAAGCAAAGGGCTCTGTGTGGAAAAAAAAGTATTTCTAATGGAGATGCTCTCAGCTCATTTGAATGACAATTACATTTTATTGAAATGTTTTGCACATATGCTCATACACTTTTATATACTAGTTATCTTAGGCCTTTCCTTTGTTGAATCCCTGAATATTAAAATCTTAAGTACCTACAATCCTGCTTTACATTTAAACACAGTATTCAGGGACCGAGAGCTCAGTGGACACAGAAATAGATACAGAATGTCATTTCTCAGTCTTAGATCTGTATATTTTATTTTAATTAAGGCCATTTTTCTGTGCTTTGGTGTGACTTCTAGTTTCTTGTCACCAGATGAAAAAAAGCACAAATTTCAATGCCAATTCTTAATAAGTTACAATTCTGAAAACAAATATCCAAAATTTTACAAGTGAAATGGAAGTAATTGGAAACTGGAGTTATATTTAGAGTCCACTAATGAAATTAGACTCAGTCACAAATAACCTGATACAACAGGAGCAAATCTCTAGCGAGAGTTACCAAAGGATCCAGCTCTCTCTATCCTCTGCCATCAACTGTGACCTTTGTTCAAGGGGAAGAACTTCAATACATTAGCATTCTGGCTCTCTGGTAGAGACTGCTTAGGACCAGGACCACAGCAAAGAAACATCAGAGCACTTGGTTCAAAATTTATTCTATGATTTATTTTAATGCACTACCAAACGCCATGAGTGTCTCAGTTTCCTTTCCTGTTGCTGTGATAAAAATACTGACAAAAGCAACTCAAGTGAGAAAGGCCTTACTATGGCTCACAGCAAAAAACTTCACTCCAGTCACTGTGGCAGGGAAATCAAGGCAGCAGGAGCTTGAAGCAACTGGTCACTACATCCACACATGCTGCTGCTCAGCTCCCTTCTCCACTTAGAGTGCAGGGTCGCATCCAGAGAATAACACCACCAGTGGGAGGGGCTTCATGCCTCAATACAACGATTAAGATAATTCCCACAGGCATTCCTAGAAGCCTGTATCTCTAATGACTACATTCTGTCAAACTGACAATCTTAACCATCACAAACAGATTATATACTAAGAATGAGTACACAATTTGGAGAAAACTAAAAAGCTAGAAGTTTTGGAGTTTGCTTTTTAAAACCAGTACTCATTAGACTGGAAGACAGTTATTAAAGAGAAAATTCTCAGACTTTCTGTAGATGAATTATATTCTCAAAACATAATCCCTACAGGAAGGAACTGACTCACCAGTGCACTTTACAGGACCAACTCACCAGAAGCCCTTAGTGTCTGTCATCTAAAATGCTACAACGTGACAGCATAAGCTAATGACCTGGGAACCATTTTTATGAATTCCAACAAGTCAGGGATTATTTATATGGATGCATTAGATGAATAAAAACAGAGAGAAGCACACTGTCACTTTCCTACTGTTCACACTATTAGCAACTGCATACATTCTCTATAAATCAAAGGTGTTTCACCTGCTGTAGAACCAATAACTACCCTGCACTATAAAGGCATGGGATTTTCTTCTTTTCTTCTTCTTAAATTTATTTTTGGAAAAGTAAATTACTACACTGATTATTTTACATAAAACTGATATTGGATAAATTATTCACATTCACAGTTTTAGCTTTAAGTTACCTATCTGCATATGAAATATAGTGATCTGTGGTCTCAGGTTGTCAGCCCCCATGGCATTGTGTCATCCTGAAGAGCTTAGATAATATCTCCATGGCAAACCTACTTGTATTCTATAGAGGACAGTATCTCACAAAAAAGACTGAAAAAGGAAGCAAGAACTTGTGAAAATACTACTTTCCTCACTTTATGATTCAATTAACATTTAAGGATGGTAATTTTTAAATTTTATTTCTTGATTTATTTTTATTCTATGTGAATATTCTGCCCAAATGTATGTAAATGTACTCATGCATGCAGTGAGTGCCTGCAGAGGCCAGAGGAGGGGGTAGATCCCCTGGAACTAGAGTTACAGACAGTTGTTAGCTGCCATGTGGATACTAGGAAGTGAACCTAGGTCCTCTGCAAGAGCAGTCAGTACTCTCAATCACTGACCCATCTCTCCAGCCCAGATGATGCTAATCTAAAAACATAAGCGGTAAGAATACATACCTTCATATTCCTTTGCTTCGTTTAGACTCAGGGAAAAGATAAATGGGTTCTCAGGATGCTTTGGGTCAATATTAGTGAATATAAACTGCAATTTATCACCTGAAGAAAGAGATTACATTATTAATGTAAGAATACTCAGAATGCCAAAGCTTTCTTACTCATCTTTGATCAATACTTGTACTGATGTATCCAGAACTCACATTAGTTTTAAAATCCTCTGGTTTGATATGACACGAAAGCACAAACGACAAAAGGAAACAGACAAGCAGACATCACTGACATTAAACTCTTTTCTTTCCTTCAAATGATATGATTAAGAAAACGAAGACAAATCACAAAACGAGACAAAATATTTATAGATCAGTCAATAGTTAAGCTTGAATACACAGAATACATTTTAAAAAATTCCTACAATTGAAGAACACAAAATAGACTAAAGCAGATCAATGTCAATGTCCATAGTAGTCACAATAACAAAAAATAGAAATCTAGTGTACCCAACATGAATAGGTAAACACAATATAGTCTATACAGACGATGAAACAGCCCAGCATAAAAAGGGATGAATGATAGAGGTACAATTCTACCTCTATCAAATAGGCAGGACAAACTAATTCACAGAAACAAAAACAGACTCAAGGCTACTAGGAGCTAGAAGGAGGAGGAACGGTGAATTCTTATAAAATTTCTATTTGGGGCGATTAAAAAAAAAGACATTCATAGTGGTTGGTGATAATCATACAACTGCAATACAATTAAACTCACTGAAGAATTTTATGTTATACATATTTTACTATAACAACAGCTGTATTGTTAAATGAATTTATTTTACAGTTTTCTAATTACCCGGACTTAAAATCTACTTTCAAAAAGACCTTAAAATGCTCCCAAAGAAGTAAGTGCCTCGTAGAACTTCAAGTAGGCTGCCACGAAGTCTAAATTCACACGTATTTTAGTTCTTTTCATAACATAAAAATTAAGCAATCTCATTAAGAATTCTTAGAATTATAAAAGGAAATCTTCAGAAACTTGGAAGACTTATCTTGCATTCAACTTCAAAATGAAGTAGCTGTCAGTACATCAGATTTCAAACTGTTTCAATAATGGGAAGGATATGCATGCCAGGGACAGACTTCATAAGATACTCAGGCAAAAATCAAGTGTTTACCATGAGGTTTATGCTTCATCTAAGCCGGGGGGTGGAGGGTTGGTGTGAGGGTGGGAAGGAGGCGTGCACTTTTCTTATTCCATTCGATTACTCTCACCACCAGCAAAGAGTACTTCTGTGATCATTTGTGGGAATGTTCCCTCCATACCAAGCAAGCTACCAGTTTAACAGTGGACACCAGACTGTGGCCCTCCAATTCAGTTTAGTTCCGATGCCATTTACTCGGAGACAGCAGGTTGCCATCATCCTACCTCTGGTTAGATTAATCTCTTAAGCAACTCATAGAAGTCAGAGAAATACTTTACTCTTACTAGTTTACGACGATAAAGGATCCTACAAATCATACCACTAGACAGATGTACAGGCAAAATATAGGTGACAGGTAGTGCAGCTTTCACGCCCTCCCCTGGTATTTTACCTTCCAGAAACCTCTGCAGGCTCAGCTTACCCAGAGGCTCCCAGAACCAAGACTTTTGAGTTTATATAAAAGCTTCATTATGTAGGTATGACTGATTAAATCACTGGCCACTGGTAATCAACTAATTCAGCCTTTCTTCTCGCCCCCTCCCATACACACACACACACATACACACACACACACACACGTAGCTTTTTATAAATTTACTTTTTAATTTTATTACTTTTATATGTATGAGTGTATTCCCTACATGCATGTAAGTGCACCCATGTCATGCAATGTCCGCTGAAGTTAGAAGAGGGCATCAGATCCCCTGGAACTGAGTTACAGATGATTGTCAGCCACCATGTGGGTATTGGGGATTGAACCCAGGTTCTCTGCAAGAGCAACCAGTGCTCTTAACCTTTGAGCCATCTCTCCAGCCTCCCCCCACTCCTCTTTTTCTAACGAATCAAGTTGAATTTAAATATTTTATGTGTACAAGTGTATTTCCTGCATGTGTGTTAAGTGCACCTGTATAGTGCAATGTCCTCAGAGGTCAGAAGAGAACATCAGATCTCCCCGGAACTGGAGTTATGGATGGTTGTTAGTAACCATGTGGGTGCTGGGATTTGAACCTGGGAAGAACAGCCAGTGCTCTTAACCAGAGTCATCTCTCCAGCACCCCTCCTCCTGCCAGGCATCTTGAACCTTCATGAGAATACAAAATAATATTTATCACTTTAGAAATTCCAAGGATTCAGGAGTTGGATGATAGGAATTAGGAGAATGATCAATGGGATATTTCCTTAAAACATTTCTTGACTGAAATTCTATTTTAAATATAAAAACTGGCTATTTATAAACAAAATAAAAAGTAACCCAAGGTGACAATAAACTACTTAAGAGTTTAATATATCAAAAATTCAAAGTTAAGGCCAGGTGTGGTGGCACATACTTTAATCCCAGCACTTAGGAGACAGAGGAAGGTGAACCTCTGTGGATTCAAGGCCAGCATGGTCTACATAGTGAGTTCCAGGTCAGCAAGGGCTACACAGTGAGACCATGTCTCAAAAGAAAAGAAAAAGTTCAGAGTTGAATCTTACATTCTCATTTAGTCAGAAGGTTAATGTTTATATTAATAACTCAACCCAAATAATAGGAGAAACACCAAAACTAAGATATACATGGGTAAAGGACTCAAACAGCTAACTTAGTAAACAAACAGGAAACAAAGTCTTGTTTTTCTTAATAATCAAAGAATGCATTTAAAAATTCTCTATTTATGTCTTCTCAACTGCCCCACAAAACAAACCAACCACCACCAATAAATCCTAAAAATAAATATAATTATGGTGTTAAGAGAAAAACTGTGAAATAGCCTCATTTAATTGCAAGCATTACGATGGAGGGGAGAAGCTTTGGGGGAGGTTAAACCCCGGGCCAGGTTTACATTCTTGAATGCATATTAAAACCTTATCTTAAGCCTGTCACCAGGAGCCACTATGGCCTGCTTATAAGCCTAATAATTCAAAGGCAACATTAACTTCTCCTTGTGGTCCAAGCTCCCAAACTATCACATCTTCATATAATTCCAACCCTCTTAACTATGGCTAGTGGAGGTTCAGTGTAAAGAACGTATGTCTTCCTTCCCCAAAATTAAGTTAGGGAAAAAATACTCTTAGTTCTGGCTATCAAGAAGATATTTTTCCATGTGGTGCCAAGCTGTAGGAAGTAGTCAAGTATGGGGCATTTCTTTTCTAGCTAGTAACTAATTCTTTTATTTCAGAGATCTCTCAATCTCAAGAGTTATGGTTTAATACTTGTAAGAATACAGTGAACAGAATGTTCACAGACATTATGGATGGGTATGCACAAAAGAATTAACAAGGCAGGCCTAAGGCTGCTCTCCTTAGAACTTTAGAAAGCCCTGTTTACTAAGTGGTACTTGGTGTGTCTTAGAACTTCAAGATGACTCTAGGTTTGATGACTCACTAGAAAGACTTGATAAAAGGATGTAACAAAGTCAACAAGGGGAAAATATACATGTAGTAAAGTCCAAGAAAAGTCAGACACAAGCTTCCAGAGCTTCTAACGAGTTTCCAGCAGACAGTACCTCTTCATTTACATGGGCTGTCATAGTGCAAAGATTCAAAAATTAAGTACATTTGGTGGTATTCCACCAAGTTTAGACCCACAAAAATTTGTGCCCAGTTTCCTCTGGACTTTAGTTATCTTTTTCTTTGCTAAGCCTGTTTTATATCCTTTTGTAGGGGATAAATCCTGGCCATAAAAATCTGTAGTTTCTATTATCTATAGTCATCTAAGGTTTAAAAATACCAAATGAAAATTCTAAGAATAAATAATTGCTAAGTTTTAAATTGTGCACTATTCTGAATACTACGGTATCATTAAGCCCCTCCACTATTTGCTCAGGATGTGGACCATCACTTTTTTCCAGTACAACCCACCTGCTAGGCACTTAGTACCTGTCTCAGTTATCAGATTAACTGTCACCATATTGTAGTGCTTGTATTCAAGTAACCCTTACTTTACTTAATGACTCCCAAATGAGTACTGATGCCAGTAATTTGGATATGCCAAAAACAAGCCTTGAAAGCATTCCTTAAAGTCAAAGAATGAGGTGGTGGGTGAGTCATGCCTATAATCCTAGCACTGTGAGGTGGAGGCAGGAGGATAAGGAATTCAAGGCCAGCCAGGGGTACATGGGACTGTCTTTCTAAAAAAAGGGGATAGGACGGTGATGAGATGGCTCAGCATGTAAATATGCTTGCCACACCAGCCTAACAACCTGGAGCCAAAAGGAGAGAACCGAGTCCACAAAATTGTCCTTTGACTGCTACACACACACACACACTAATAACAATAAATTTAAAAATACAAAAAATGGGCCAGCAAGATGGCACAACAAGGGTGCTTATTACTAGCCTGACAATCCAAGTTCAGTCTCCAGAACCCACATAGTAGAATAAGGGAATCAATTCTCACAAGTTGTTCTCTGACCTCTACATTACATAAACTCAAGACAGACACATATACACAAAAAAAAAAAAAAAAAAAAAAAAGACGGAAAGATCATAAGTATGGATGTGTAGGGAAAACTCCCACAGGATTCATTGTTAATGGGTTTCAGGTATTCAGTGAAGGTCTTAAAAGGCATTCCCCATGGAATCAGTATAAACACTGAGTGCTCTCAGTGACTTAAACCTGAGGATGATCTTGGGGTAATATAGATTGTCATCAATTAGCATACATGTATATAACTGCCATAAACATATTCATGTGCTTCAATTTAATCACTGTTCTCTGAGAAAGAACTCTCCTAGGTGAGAAAGTATACGTAGTATTTCTAAATCTGGAAAACTGAAGTAATCCAAATACTTTTAGAGCAATATATATGTTAAACAATTGATGAAAGATAGACTAGATCATGTTACATTAATAGAACAAATGATTATGCCACCATTAATAAACAAACCTTATTAAGGGAACTACAAAAATGCTAATGATGCAAATGCCAGTGAAAACCAAGAACAAAAAATATCTGTATGTTGACAACCATATTAAAATGACTTTCATCAGATCAGAATACTGGATAAAGTGCTAAAGCAACAGTACTTATAATTTAATGACTAATAAGATGGAATTTTCCCCTATTTCCTGAAACACTAATGATGTGCTTATTATTTTAGTTAAAAATATTTCTGAGACTCTTTTCTACTTAAGGTATTTAATAATTTTCTATATAATATTTAATAATTAAATATTTCTATGTAAATATTTAATATTCTATATAATAGTTACAGCAATAAACTTACCATGAATTTTTCTAATTTCTAGTCCAAGTCGTTCTTTATACAAGTCTGCTGACTTCTGCAGCCTTTTCAATCTCTCTTCATTAGCTCTGTTAGCAGTAGAAATGGCTGTGATTTAAAAACACAATGTTGAATGTTTCATGTAATTCTCAATTTACAGCTTACCAAGTTAATTTTAAGAAACTTAAAAATAACTTAAAAATGATGCCAGACAAATGAATCTGTTTATATCATTTCATTCCTAACTCTACCAATTAACAAAAGGATTTTCTGTCATTCAAGATGGAAAAAAAAATTGCTTGAGATGTAGATATTCAGGTCAGGAAATTTGTACAGATTTCCTTTACAGTAGTTTTGTTTTGTTAAACAGACATATATAGTAGCCATTTCATGAGAAAAACTGTGTATTGCTTTAGGCAGAATCGTTTCCCATGAGAAAAAGTCTTATTTCATATGTTTACAATTTCTTTTACAGTTAACAAAATAATCCCCAAGTAATAGTTGGCAGATGAGAAAGATAATTTCAGTTTAGTCTTGGATAGGAACTTTATAAGAAAAAGCATTAAACTAAACAAACTGTTGTTTCAAGAGATCTGAAGAGTTGATTAGTTTGTGAACCATTAAGTAAGTCTCCCTTCTAAATACAGCATTCATTTTAATATGTAAATTCTCATACAAAGACTTTGCAGTATAATCACAGTTCTTATATTATATGGCAGATATACTTTTAAAATTATTTCTTTCACTCTTTGAATTTCATACACATATAAATGAATTTAGTCCTTTTCATACCCATTACCCTTAGCACCCCTGTCTCCTAGTGAAACCTCTTCTCAAACAAGTCCCCCTCTAGCTCGCATGTTTGTGTGTGTAACTGTGCTGGATAACTTTGGTTGTCAACATGACACACCTGAGTTGAGGGAGTCTCAACTGGGGAATTTCTTCCATTGGTCTGGCCCATGCTCATGCCTGTGGGGTATTTTCTTAATTGTTGAGTGATGTGGGCAGTGTCACCCCTGAAACAAGTGATATCTCTTCCCCAGTTAACATGAGCCCTTCACTCTACCGTATGTTGACAACCACAGCTGTTGTGCGAGTAACCACAGCTGCAGAGAGTTCATGAGTGCATCTGCCACGTCATGTGCAGAAGACCCTGTTTCAGGTACGTCTCTCTAGCCTCTGACTCCTACGTTCTTTCTGCCTCCTATGTTCTCTGGGCCTTGTGGGGAGGAGGGTATGTGTACTATAAACATCCCCTTTGAGGCACGCACAGTCACTTAAATTCTCTGCACTTTCATTAATTGTGAGTCTGCATTAACCACCTTGCAGAGATTTTATGGTCAATAAATGTTTGTTGTGTTAAGGCATGAGAGAAGGATTCTTTGAACTAGATAGGACATGGTAGTGCACGCCTGTAATTCTACCACTCAGGAGGTAGAAGCAGGAGGATCAGAAGTTCAAGGTCATCCTTAACTACAAGTTCAAGACCAGCCTAGGCTACTTGAGACTACCTAGAAAAGAAAAAGGGAGGAAAACAAACAAACAAACAAACAAACAAAACCAGCTTGTTTCTCCAAAGCCAATCTTATTTAGGGAAACTGTCTCACATTATACTCCATTATACCCGCATGTCATTATTATTCTGGTTAGAACAGAAATTGGACAAAGTCTCTTCAGAAAAACAACCACCACAAAAAAAGAAAACCAAGTCCACTTGGCTGACTTAACAGACACTACAGAGATGTGGGACTGGCTAGGTACTGGGGTGGCATCCCTCTTAGCAATGAAGAAGCTGGCAGGATGTACGTGACTATGATCCATCACCACTCTGCAACCAGGTCTACTATAAATATAACTCTGAACTCACTTTCCTTCTTCCTAGAATATTCTTCTTTAAGATCCTGGATATTTGCTGTCAGTACTTCCAATTCTTGCTTTTTGCATTTCACTTCAGCAATCATCTTTAACAGGTTAGCTTTCTTTTCCTGAATGAGCTTATTCTGCTTGCGGACCTCTGTAAGAAACACAAAGTGTTGGTTTCAATATATATGCCTTGCTCTCTGACATGTAACTAAGTAACTTTCCTAAGATTTTTTTTTTTTTTTTAAAGCAGTGTTTTTTGTTTTTTAAAAAAATTTTAGAGCCTACATAAGCACAGGCTGACCTCAAACTAAGTAGCCAAGATTTGCCTTGAACTTAACAACCCTTCTACCAAAAATGTTTTAATTGATAACCATATAACTAATAATTCAAAAATCATAAGTAGTAAAGAAAAGACTCCTAACCTGTTTTCTTAGTTATCTTTGAAAACAAAAATTCTTCTAAAATTGAGTACCAAATTAAATTACAAAACAGAAAATCATGATTGTGACTCCCGCTGTTCCCTATTCCAAATAAGTGTATCATAAGCCCACCACTGCAAAGAGCCAGCGCCTCGAAGAAACAAGTAATTCTAATGCTTTGTAAGCATCTCTGGAATGTACTGACAGAAGGAAATTGACATAGGTCAACAAGCAGACTAGCAAATATTACAGAGTTACCACAATCTGAAACAAAACTCAGTAGAGATAACTCAATGTTTCTACTTACAATCATATAAACTAATTTCAGTACAAAATATACGTGGCTGGGCATGGTGGCACATACCTTTAATCCCAGCACCAGTGAGGCAGCTCTGTGAGCTGAGGCCAGCTAGGGCTACAGGGAGACCCTGTCTCAAAAGGACCAAAACAAAACAAAATCAAAAAAGAAAAAGATAGGTGACCAGGCTGACAAGACGGCTTAGTGGGTAAAGATGTTTGCTGCCAAGCCTGATGTCCTGATTTGATCCCAGGAACCCACATGATGGAAGCAAAGAACTAACCTGCAACATGTATCTACAACACACACACACACACACACACACACACACACACACACACACACACACACACACACAGAGCAGAAACAAAACAAAAAAAAACCACCACCAACAAAAATATATGTAAAAAAAGTTGTCAAAAAACTTAATGAAATATTAATTTAAGGGATTTGGGCGAGCTCTTGCCTACCATGCAGGAAGCCTAGGGTTCCATCACTAGCACCACATAAACTGGATGTGGTATAAGCTCAGCATTCAGGAAGCAGAGGCAGGAGAAATCTTGTCATCCTCTGCTACAGAGAAAATCTGAGGCCAGCCTGTACTACATGAGCCCCTAAGTCAAAATTTATTTATAAAAAATACCAAAAAACTAACATTAAAAACAAACCACAAAGAGCAAGTATGACCTGATATACAATGAAGATATATTAGGAAAATATGTCACATGAGTAGGCACTAGGAAAACGTGCTATATATAAAATTCAGCACCCACTCTTCACACTGAATTTTTTGTTTGGCTGTAGGAATGAAATCCAGGCCCTCACATACACTAAGCAAACACTGTACCACCAAGTTAGACCCCTAGTCCTTTTTCTCATTTGAATTGGTTTTCCTATTCTTTGTTGAGTTTCATATCAAATTTACATAATTTCTACCCCTCTCTCTTCTCATATCCTCTCACCCTACTCCTGCTCAATTCCATAATCTAATTACTACTTTCACATACATACATACATACACACACATATGTATTACACATACACACAAAATCTACTGAGTCCATTTAGTGATGCTTGCATATGCATGTGTTGTTTAGGGCTGAGTAACTAAGATTAGATTTCTTCTTATCTTGCAGCAGTCTCACTGAGTTGCCCAGGCTGGCCTTGAACTAGCTGGGAGTACAGGTGTGCCTCTCTGCCTGCTCTGCTTCTATTTCTAAAACTATACGTGTAAAATGTCTTTAAAAAAAAAAAAAAAGAAAACAACAACAGAAACAAAACAAAAGATACATAGTCGGTAAAACTACTAGAAAGGTAAAAATAATTTTTGGTTGTTGTTTATTTTTGAGACTGGGTTTCCATCTAGCCCCAGTGAGTCTGGAACTCACCACAGAGACCAGGCTGGCCTGTGAAATCTGAATGGCTGTCTCCCAGTGCTGTGATTAAAGGTAAATGACACCATGCCTGGCCAGATAATTTTTGTTTTGAGACAGGGTCTAAATATGTAGCCCTGGCTGTCTTGGAACTCAAAATATAGACAGATTGGCCTTGATTTTAGAACAATCCTCCTGCCTCTGCCTCTTAAGTGCTAAGATAACAGGCATGAGCTACCACTACCAGCTAACAATTTTCTGTATGTGTAGACAAGAAGCATCCATTTAGAATTTATTGCAAGTCTCCAAGAATTTCTAGTAAATACCACAAAATCAACAGCTTTTGTAAATAACACTAATATATTCATCAGTGGGAAAAGCTGTTTAAGCTAATGCAATTTTTTTTATTTTGGGGTGTGTTGGGTTTGAAACAAGAGTCTCATATAGCTCAGGGTAGCCTTCAATTCACTATGCAGTCAGATAATCTTGAACTCCTGATCCTTCTGCCTCCATCTGGGAGGTGCTGGGATTACAGGCTTACACTACCATGTCCAGCTTTATGCTAATATCTACTACAATATTAGTTTCTGTTTTTTTTCACACTATTTTTAACTACACTAATTGTGGTTATTTATAGCAATTTCTGAGTGATCAGCACTTCATTTCTCCCACTTGGCTTTAATCTCTCCACCCTTCTGACCTCCTTGTGCCCATATCACTAACCCTGTAAGTACTCCTCAGCTTCTACAAATACATGTTCAAAAGTAACAACAAAGCCTGGCCAGACCTCTCTTCTGAAAAATGGAGTAACACTGGCAGGGTCACTCCAGCTCTGCAGGCTGGAAAACAATCACAACTGTTCTACCAGCATCCAGAGACAGAGGTCCAGAAAATGCCAATCAGTGAGGCTGCACTAAAACTAAGAACTCTGGGATGGGGGGCACTGAGGCCAAGGCAAAGCCAGCAGTTTAATAATGTGGGTTTTTTTTTTTTGCAGGGAGGGGTTTGCTTTCTTGTCCAGGTTGCTCTCATATAGACTGAAGTGAACCCCATACCTCAGTCTTCCAAGGAGCTAAGAACTCTAGGCATGTGCCACCATAGGCAGTTGTGCTTAATGGATTTTTAAAATTACTTGACTAAACTAATATTTAGATGAAATCTGAAAGTTTTAACATAATATACCATTTATATCACTAGTCCCACATTACACTAACTGAACCAAACTACCTATATTGTAATTAACTAAGTAAATATATATTTACTCCAAGTAAATGTGCATTTCAAAGATAGGTGATTTTAGAAAAGCCCACCACAGAACTTCCGAGGAATACCATGCATGTTCAAAAGAGAAATGCTTTGAAAGTTGAAATAAGCAGGAAATTCACTGTTGAAGGAACACCTCTGAAGACTTGCAACACTTAGAAAACTAGAAAATATCATTTACAATAAAAACAAAACAAGGGGATGGAAAGACAGCTCAGCGGTTCTGGTCTGTAACTCCAGTTCCAGATCTGACACCTTCTTCTGTTCTCCTCGGGGACTGCACAACATGGGTGTACTTACACGCATACACATAAAACAAAAATTAAAAAATAAGAATAATCTAGATCAAGAAATATGTAAGCTCTGTATGAAAAAAAGATTATAAAACTTGAGTCTGATTCCAGAGGTGACATTATACTCTTCTAAATTACTAGACGCCAATTCTCCCCAAATTCTCTGATGTAGTCCCAACAGTTCCAAGGGAAATGGGGGGCGGGGGGTGTTTCTAACCAAAATAATAATCAAACCCAGGTCTTCTGCAAGAACAGTCAGTTCTCTTATTTACTGAGCCATCTCTCCAGCTCCAGGATTAAATATTTAAATATAAAATGACTTTCTTTTGTCTTTTTGAGACAGGGTCTCCTATAGCCCCAGTTGGCCTGAAACTCCCTATGTAGACCAGGCTGGCCTCAAACTCAGAGACCTACCTGCCTCTGACTCCCAAGTGCTGAGATTAAAGGCATGCACCACCATGCCTGGCTATAAAATGAAATCCTATAGAATCTAAAAAGGGCTACCTGAAAATACAAAATTAACCATATAGGAGGAAACCATAGAGAAACCTAACGAAGTTCAGCACGCAGGAGAAACAGTTTGTATTTGTCGAAAATGAAAATAAATCTAGAATGCTATGTACTTTGTTAAATACCTTTTACTTATGTACATTTACTTAAGGCTTAGGACAATACTATTACCAAAGTTTCTGTGTTTCTTTAAACAAAAGGCAGTGTGGTAGTGTGTACCTGTAATCCTAGCACTCAGAAACCAGAGGTTACAAGAAGAAAGAATGCAACTAATTCAGTGCCAGCCTAGGCCACACAGGGACACCCTATCACAAAAAAGCATAATTACACTAAGAGAAAATGGGCTCAGCAGTTCAGTAACTTTTTCAAATCCGTATTTACTAATATGGAATAAATAATAAGCCTTGGATTCAAACACAGGCCTTGTCTTCAAAGGCAAAATGCTTTTGTCCATTAAACTTCTATAATAATGAGCTACTGCTTAGAAAAGACAGAAATACAAATCCTGAAGGGATTAACAGAAAAAAACAGGACACAGATGGCTAACAATATGAAAGATAACAGTCTCAGGAATAATCAGGGAAATGCAAATGAAAGCAACAACATTTCTATTTCATTTATTATAACAATAGCTGCAAAAATAATGGCTAGGTGGAAAGGTAGAAAAAATGTTTGCATCCTTCTGGGAAACATTTTTGATATCATAAAACAAAAGAACATTACCATATTTATCTTTTGGTCTGGCAATTTCATTTTTACAAATTACCCTAAGAAATAGGATATGTAAAAATATTTATGTACAAAAAAACTCTTCGGAGTTCTAGGATGTACTGAAAATATCCTATATACCTAGTAGGTAAATGTTTTAAAATATGCAAATCAGTAAAATAACACAATCTACACAGCATATGAATATAAAAGCTAGAAAGTCATGCTGTTAAATGTGGTTCTCAAGATTGTAAATATTCTGTGTTTACTTTTGTTTTCCAGGAATGTAGATACATGTAATTATAACTTTAAAATTATAAAATTTAAAATCATATTATAATTTTAAATTAATTCTACAGAATTAGTAGAAAGAAAAATACTACTATTAAAGAAAATTACAAGTGGATAGAATTGCAATGCAAAAATAAACCCATGCAGATTTAAAGTTAAAGGGTTTCAACTCCCATTTGGCTTATTAGTTGGTTCTCAAAGACAAGTTAAAACACGACTTTAGAAACTGCTCCTCATTTATAAAATGGGAATACAATAATAATGGTTATCACATTCACTAACCTAACAAGGTCCAAGCAACCAATAAATGTGAAAACTTTTAAACTAATAAGTGATAAACAAATACCATTTATGTGGGTGTTTATTAGAAAGGGTTTGTGGTAACACCTCAATACTGCATGACTATTATTTTATGCATTCAGTTGGCTGTATTTCAAGCAGGAACCTTCCCAGCACCTTCTCTTCAGTGTAGAGAGATCAGTGCAGAACTGGAAAGAATAGATTTTAGCTGTCACTCTACATCTTATACTTATTCAATGTTTGACCTAAGGCAAGTTTTGTGTGTGTGCCTGCTTGTCTGTGTACCATATGCATGCAGTGCCTGAAACTGGAGTTACAGATGGCTGTGAGCCACCTTCTGTGGGTGCTAGGAACTGAACCTGGATCCTCCGCAAGAGTGAGAAGTGTGCCTAACTACTAGGCCATATTTACAGCCCCTTAGTCAAGTTTTTTAAACCTGAGTGAGCTTCAGTTTCCTCATCTGTGGAGCAGAAATTTCTATCTGAAAGATTTTAACATTTCCATAATTTTAGAGCCTATGTTTAAAAGCAGATTCCTCTCATTTTCAATAAATGGTCCTCCTGCATGTGGTAACTGGATGGAATGGCTATCTGGTCCAGGTAGACCATTTTGTTCTTGGCCTTCTTACACCAGAGTAGTAGGTTCAACAAATACTTGGTAAGTGAATGCTTCCCTTCCCTTCATCCTTTCCTAATTCCAAACCACTACTCCTGTGTCAGTTTACCTTACTGGACTTGGCTGTGACTCCCCAGATCTCTTTCCTGATCCTCTCCACTCACATCCTTCTCAAATTCAAGAGGCAATGTAATGCTCTATGAGTCCGTCTGGTGGTCCGGGGCAAATCAGCGAGCCCTTGGTATCATCAGTGACACGAGACTACTGCTACTACGTCCCTGCCTGGACGAGCCATGAGAGGGTGCACACAGCGTTCCACAGTGCCTGACACACAGCTAATGATGCCAGAAATGTTAAATACTATCCCAGGCTATCTTTCCATTCTTCAGAACACAGTCCTTCAGTCTCAGTCCTCCTAAACAAACTAAAAATGCCAAAGGTCCCTGTTCTGGTTTTATAGATCCATCTACCCATTATCTACCAGACATCTGCACATGCAAAGCTCACAGTATAACCTCAACATATTTACACAGCACCCATTAAAACTGAACCCACTGGGCTGGGTGTGTTGGCGCATGCCTTAATCCCAGCATTCAGAAGGCAGAGAGGCAGGAGGATCTCTGAGTAGGCCAGCCTGGTCTACATAGTGAGTTCCAGGCCAGCTGGGGCTACAGAGAGACCCTTTCTCAAAAAGACCAAAAAAAAAAAACAAAACAAAAACAACAACAAAAAAACTGAACACATTTCCTTCCTACTCCTAAAAACACGTTCTCTCTGTTTTAATCCCTCACAAAGCAAATGCATACCACTAATCTGTACCTGAAGACAGCAATCATCCACTCTTACTCATGTAAGTCATAGAGGAATCTACCTCCTCAGACCTGTCACTGGTCTAAACCAGTTTGCCTGAACTACAGTGCTAGCCTTTTCCGCTGGGCGTGTTGCTGGCCCACCATCTCACTCCCTCCTGTTTACTCTGCATGAACTGCTAGGGTGCTTTTTTTCTGAAGTCCAGTTTCAATATCACTTTCTAGGTTAAAATCCAGTAGCAGCAAGTCCTTCTCTCTCGAAATACAACCCTAAACTCCTTTGCAGCTGCAAAGTCTATCATCTGGCCAGCCAATTCTTACCATTCCCCATTCACATTGTACTCAGGTTCTCAAACTTCTCTAACATTCAACATGTTCACTCTGCCTAGAATGTGATAAGCTTCCCTCACCCTCCTCTACGTGATCTCACCAGGATAGTGTGTATAGATTACACAAATTTAAATCATGTTTCTATTAAGTAAGCAAGTTACTGAATGTCTCTGTGACTAACTCTTCATCTACAAAGTAGGATTTTAACCACATTTTCAAGTTGGGTGTGGGAGGTGAACACCTGAAGCAGGACAGTGGTCCTCCTGTCCTGCTTGGGGCCACTCTAGGCTACATAGCAAGAAAAGACCTGACCAAACAAAAACCAAAAAGAGAACCTATGACTCTTAAAGTTGTAAGGACTGATGAGTCAAAATGTGCAAATACCTAAGACTGTGATAATAATTTATTAACTACTCTGCAACTTTCACTGAATCAAGCCCTCCAGAGTCTATATTCACACAGAATCTGTCATTACTACAACTATTATAATATATTTTAATTATGGTTTCCTGTTTACATGTTCCTAAATTATAAAGAGATTATAGATCATACATTGTCTCATTAGTCCAGAGCAAGCACAACCAAATATCCATTAATCTCAGGCAAATTATTAGTTCAAGTGTATACTGTGTGTGTGTGTGCATTTGCATGTATGTGTTGTGCTGGAGATGGAACCCAGAACTCTTCATGCTAGGCAAGTACTCTACCACTGACCTACATCCCCAGCTAAACTTACTTTTTAAAGGTAAAATATTATTTTAGAACAAGTATTTCTTACAGCACATTTTGAAATAGAAAACTAATGCTTTTAGAATTTAAAGTATGGTACATCTTCACGTTATAGATATTATTTAAAATTGAATGTTTCAGTTTTCTAATCCCTATGAGATTCTATAAACCAAGGGTATATAAAGGCTCCAAACACAATACACTCTCACATATATACTCACATTGAATATTTTCTTTGTTACTTAAAGTCAGATAGGGGAGAGAAGAAGAGCAGGGAAGCTTTGAGGCATCTTGGAAAGTGAATATAAATGCCTCACAGGCCAAAGTGAGGAGAGTGGGCAAGTGAAGGCAAAAGGGGACTCAGCCAAGAACACGTGCGGACATTCCAGTTTAATACTGCTTAACACTGCGCCCCCACACCGGACATCTGGGAAAGCTGCGCCTTTAGTCACAAGTTTGTGGCTTTTGTGTGATAAACTAATAAAAGATACTGATCTACTTACTACTGAGCAATCTGAAGAGTTGTAGAACTGAGAAGAATGGCAGTAAAAAATACTCAAGGACTATCAGAACAGTAATCAGATCCCAAACTCATGAGGTTTCCTGGTTCCCTGGCTTTGATTTCCAAAGTGAAAACAAACTTATCTCTTTTTTAAAAACAGTTGGCCTTTACATATGAGTGTATACAAATCTCACACTTAATAAAAAGGGACAGAATACATTATAAAACGATGCATTTATCTAGCACTTAAAAAACACATCCTAACCAAAATAGTTTCAGAAGGCGTAAGGATGGTATAATGATATAGTCTATCTTAAGCTGTTGGCAGGAACAGGAATTTTTATAAGCCTGTGTGAATGTATAAGTACACTGACTATATTATTACATTTCTATGAAGTTTCAAGATAAAGACACTGAGTCTAAAAAAACACTGATCTATAGTTTTTCACATACGATTTTGATATTCCAGAAACATCTCAACCATTCTTTCTTCTTCCTTTAATTTCAAAGACAGCTTTTCTGAAAGAGAAAATGAAATTTCAATTCCGCTGAATTAACAGTAGAAGTAAATAAGAACAGTCAAAAATCGAATTACAAGTTATAGGTACCTGAGAGTATTTTAATGGAGTCCTTGTAAGCATCTCTTAGCCCCAGCATCTGACTAGGGTTATCACTGAGACTGTTTCTGAACCTATTTCCAAATTCGTTTATGCTTTTATCCAAGAGCGCCAGCTCATCTTCTACCATTTTGTAAGATGCTGTAAGACAGAACACATGCTATATTTTAGTTATTGAAAACAGATAAGGCACATATTCTAACGAGCATACTTCGGCAGTCTGACCCCTGACAATAGAATGCTCAGCAAGCAATTTAGCCAGCATGATGGCAAAGGGAGGTGGAAACAGGACCAGGAATTAAAGGCAATCCTCAGCTATGAGTTCGTGGCCAGCCCGGGATACATGAGACATTATCTAAAAAAAGGAAATCAATAAAAATTAAAAAGTCACCGGTCCATTAGCAACCTATGGCTAGTCCTAGCTATTCCAGACTAACCTCGGGTTAACTGTAGTTAAGGTACAGCAAGACCCTGGCCACCTTACCTCCTAAGGACCTGCTAGAAGGCAAGGGTAACTAAGTCACAGGAACTGGTACCTAGGACTAGGAGACCCGCAGACCTGTTCCGCACAGGACTCTGGGGCGCGCAGCGCAGAGGCACTTAAAATCCTTTCCCGGGGGATCTTGGGGAATTGGTGAATCCCAAACCCCATCGCAGACATCGAGGACCCAGGATCAGACGCCGCCGGACACGCCGGCAGGCCCGGGCCTACTTTTCCTCACCACCACCGGAGAGCCGCGGGGCTCGACAGGCTCGCCTCTCTCACCTCAGTCGGCAGGTCCCACGTCGCCGCCTTCCCTAGAGCAGACAAGCGCCCTCGGGCACTTCTGCCCTACGCCGCTCCACAGTCGCGCGCACTTCCGAGTTCAAATCCAGGCCCGCCCTTCTCTCGCCGTCCATTCGCCTTCTGATTGGCTGATTTCCGCGCTGGGATCAGTTATCTGCCTGAGGAAATCTCGCGAGAAAAAATAATGCCTTGAAAGGCATTCTGGGATTTGTAGTTTTTGGTGAAACACGCGTACTTGATTGGTAATGAGATTAAAGGAAAGACTAACCCTAGGACGGGAAAACAAACAGACAAACAACAATAAAACCCCAGATATTTCATTGCATTCGTTTGCAAATCATATCTCCCTCTTCCTTGCTCTTATTTTATATTGGAAAACTCGCTTCAGTTACGATCTAGCAGAAGCATCCTGAAAGTTAACGTATTATTTACCAAAACTCTGTTTAGACCTCCCAAGTTTCTCTAACACTATTATTTAACATATTTTATTTAATTTATGTGTATTTCTGCACGTGTATGCCAACGCCCATGGAAGTAGGCATCTTATTTGACGAGGTTGTGAACCTCTGGAACTCAAACTCTAGTTCTCTGCAAGAGCAGCAAGCACTCTTCATGACTGCCATCTCGCCAGTCCCTCTAATGTTGTTTTTCAGACCTACCAGCAAACAGACAATATGCTACCCGATCTTACAAAATTTAAAACCGAAGCAGAACCCATCAAATCATCTATAGTCCCTGAAGACAGGTAGAAAGGTCAACTACAATTTGGGGTGCTGACAGGCAAGAGGGAAACTGAACTGCAGGTACATGAAGCAGATTCGCTATTTACATCCTTCTTAGTAAAGCTGAGGAAACAGAGAAAATTGACAGTACGCCCTATAAAGAAAGGGCGTTAAAGACTAATATTAAAAGAGCAAAGATATCATTTTCATCTTTGACTGTGATATGTTTAAGAAAGTAAAGCTACTGCTTATAGGCCAAACAATAATTACCACACTACTGTTTCCTTTGATTATTTAAAAACTATTTTATTTATTATTTTTATTTTGAGTATGAGGGTATTGCCTGCATGTATATAAGTGAACCTGTGTTGTGCAATGCCCACAGAGGTCAGAAGGCGTCAGATCCCCTAGAATTGGAGATACAGACAGTTGTTAGCCACCATATGGTTGCTGGGAATCAAACATGGGTCCTCTGCAAGGGCAGCCAATGCTCTTAACTTTTGAGTCATCTCTCCAGTCCCCTCCTTTGATTATTTTTCACAATCCAAACACCAACAATAAGATAAAGGAGTAAATAACATTCTCAGGGGTACCAGATATTGGGCATTTTATCACTAATAACTAAATGAAGACCTATGAAATCAAGGGAAGTTAGTATTATCATTATTGTTATTATTATTATTTAATTCATCCAAGTGTGCCTTAAAGTAAGCTTCTTGCCTAGGGCCCATTATTAATAAATTTGGGCTTATAGGTAACTGGACATCACACACTGCTCTTGCAGAGGACCTGCATTTGGTTCCCAGCATGCCTGTGCCTGCACAGGCACCTGCTCTCACATGCACAGACCGCCCCCCATACACATAATTTAAAAATAGCAATCTAAAAAAGGATCATAAAATGACCATATAGCCAGATGTGTTTGCACACACCTTTAATCCAAGCACTGAGGAGGCAGAGATACGTAGCCTTTTGAGAGTTTGAGGCTGGCCTAGGATGGTCTACATAGCAAGTTCCAGGCTAGCTGTATCTACATAGTGAGACCCTGCCTCAAAAAATAAAACAAAGAAACAACAATGGGCATATAGTTTGCTGTGAAAAGTCATCTTTAATTTTAAATATTCATTCAATAACTTCTGGTTTTGTATATTTGGTGGTATTTACCTTATCTTTTATATTTGGTTCATCTCAACTTCAGCTGAAAGTGGTGGTGTTTATTCCGGTGTTTCCATTGAAAATAAGATTCATGGAAGGCTGCATAACGGAATCTTGGGTTTTTGTTGTTGTTGTTGTTGTTACCTTTACACCAGTCTTAATCTGGCTGTTGAATGAAGGTTTTAGATCTCTGTGGACCTTGGACTGAAAGAAGGATTGCCTGTAGCAATGTAAAGTTTTCAAGGTAATAACCCTGGAATAGCTATTGCAAGGGTGTGGGGTTGGGGGGTTGCATTATTTCTTTGTTTAATCTCACTACATAGTCCAGACTGCCTTCTCTGGAATATAAAATAAAATGAAAGGTCAAAGATATTATCTGCATCTTTCACTATGATATGTTTATGAAAATAAATAAAATAAAATAAATTTTATTTTTATTTATTGGATTCTACCTCGACTCTTTCATCTTCAAAATTAAAAAATAAAAAGAAAGAATTTCTGAGACCTCAAATATAATAGCTTAATAAAGTCACCATGAATTCTTCCCCTCCAAAAAGAAACTTTAGAATTGATCGAAGTTATCAAAACCAGCCATTTCAGGACCTTGGAAATTGAGTAAAGATTTACAGAAAAATTTATTCATTGACAAAAAAAACCCCTAATCAAAATATTGTACTACGTGAAAGAAGCCATATGCAAAAGATTATACATTATGTGATTGCATTTATGCAATGTAATCAGAAAAGAAAGATCCCCAAAGACAGAAGACAGTTCAGGGACTGTGGGGCCAAGAGCAGCCCCCACTGATTGCCCGAGGGTGCAAAGGAACATTCTCAATGATGCAAATGCTGTAAACATAGGCTATGTGACGGTTGAAAACTATAAATTTACTAAAAATCATTGAGTTGTGTATTTATAATGATTAGACTCATGGTACGTACATTACTCAATAAAAGGATGAAGGACATTGGAATGTCAGAGGAAAAATACAGAGGACATTTCTCAACACTCAGAAAACAACTCAAATTAAAAAACTGTACTAAAATACACATAACATAAAATGAACAATCTTAACTTTTTAAGTGTGTCGTCAGTGACATTCTATTAATATTGTTGTGCAAACCTCACCACAATTCATCTCTTCAACACTTTTTATATTCCAAAACACAAATTCTGTTTGAGCAAAAAATCCCATTCTGTCTTCCCTCAGGCATTGGAAGCCACGGTTCTACTTTTCCACTCTAAGAAGTTGATTGCTAGCCAGGTGTGATGGTTCCATTCTGTTCTCAGTACTAGGGAGATTGAGGCAGGAGAATTTCTCTCAGTTTGTGAGTGTAAAGCTAGCTTGGACTGCAGAGTGAGATGTCATCTCCAAAAGAGGAGTAGGAGTAAGAGAGGAATTGTCTTAGCTGTGGGTGTGATTCAGTGGTAGCATGTGCACATGTGTGAGGTCCTAGCTTCCAGTAACACACAGAAACACAAAAAATGACTATTCGGATTAAAAATTGTCCATCGTAGCAAGAATGTACGGGGTTTAGAGCTGGGCATGATGACTCTTGTCATCCTCTAGTACTTAGGAGGCTGGGACCAGCTTGGGCTACCTGAGCTACACTTAGACCCTGTCTCAAAAGCAAAAACAACAATAATAACAAACACCTGGAGATTTTATAGCTTTTAAATGTAATCATTAACCAATTAATGCAAATGATTTTCATCTCCATTATATTCTGGAATGCCTTTTTCCCCATCATCCTACATTTGCATTTATAATTCTATCCACACATCAATGCCCAGGCACCTGCTGCCCCCTCACAAAGCTTCCTAATCACTCTTCTCAGAGCCCAAAAGGTCTGCCTTTCTTCTCTTCCATTTACTCTCTCTGTTCACTTCTAAGAAGTTACTTATGCAAATGTCTTATGTCATTTATTAGACTACAAGCTTCTTACTGTATCATCTATTTCTGTTCTACTCAGGACATGTAAAAATCAATCTTACATTGGTACTTCTCAAAGTGAGGTTCATCATCCAACAATAGCACTATCATCTGTTAGACGTATAAACTCTCCGGCCCTGATCCATTTCCACCAAATCAAAGACTCTGGACATGGAGCTCTAGAATCTTTATTTTAAAATACCCTCCAGGTAAGCAAGATATACATCAAGATTATTATTTTTCACCTAGTAAGTACTCCTTAAGCCATCTATAACATATGAACTTAGCTATTTAATACTTTAATGTTACAGAGGATATTAATAACACTGCTCAATGGATAATTCCTTGCACGTCTTTGGTGATTGTCTGGAGCCATTTGCCTGCTTTGAGCTATGCCCTAGCTTAGGGCTAAACAAAGGCCAGTCACGGAAGTGCTGTGGGAGCAGGATGCTTTGATATGCAAGAATCTTGTGACTCCTGAATGGGAGTCTGCCTTGAGCCCAAGGTTGAGGACCTATTGTTAGTACATGTGAGTGGCTTGAATAATTTCACATATTTAAATGCATGTTTGTTTTTGCTTGAACTCCTGACGGTGGTATTGTTCCTCATACAGTTATGAAGGTATAATTACACGGAGAAGAATAAAGCCTGTGCCTCAGTATTGACTGAGCGCCCGCCCGAAACTCTTTCTCTCTCTCTCTCTTTATTTCTCAATCCTCACTCCCCAATTCAGGTACGGTTCGATTTCTGCCGGCGGACTCCGGCAGGTGATCCAAGAAAGAGCTTATGGATGTATAAGGTCATGATCATTTCTAGAGAAGAGTGCATAAAGAGACTAATGGAGGGGGTATATGGAACAGTTGTAGCAAGATAATTTATGATAGTGTCCTTATGAAATGCCAGTATTCCTGGGATGCTAGCCAGAATGGAGGTAATTATTTTCTGAAAGTCACAAAAGTCTAAACATTAGAGTGTGAAATAAATCCATTTACATTGCAAGGTGACATTGGAGAGTTCCCAAATACAATTTATTTTAGAGATGGTAGATAAGTCTGTAATAAAAGGATAAAGGCCATGCAGACATTTAGGTCAGTGCTCCAAGATCTCTTTTGGTTCACTGCCATCATACAAGTGGTAGTAGCCAAAGTCAAGTATCTCTGAATGATGCTGAGTTACAGCAGGCACTATAAATCAAAGATTAATAGTTCATTTTCTGATAAGACTATATTTTGTGGTGTCATAACATTTGCTATAGCAAAATATATTCAAGACATTCTGGCTTCTGGCTTCTGGCCTCTTGTCTCCATGCTGCAATCAAAACCAGGCAGGATTTACTAAATCAAAACCCAGGGGAAGTTTAAATGAATCAGAAAGAACATTCTGCAGAGAGTTGTAAGTATACAGTTACTCTAACTCCTAAACAATGCAATGGTACAGATTTTGAGACTGGCTCCATTAGTAAAAGATAAAACACACCCACACAGTCAGTAAGAGTAAGGAAATCATTAACACAAGCCACATATGCTGGAGAGAATGGAGTACTGATGTTGTCTCCAGGGAAACCTGGGAAGGAGGGAATCCTGGGAATAAGCACCATGGACAGTGCATAGGATGCTAGTTAACTTCATGCTGTACTTGATTTGTTTGGGTCAGGGAGTCCGTTGGTAATCTGATGAAGGCTTTGGCCTTCTTCCAAGAAGAATGCATGAGCACAAAGGTTTTGTTGTATGTGATTTCAGGAAGTTCATTGACCTCCAAATAAATCAATGCAGATGAAGGACTGTCCAGTAACTGAAAAGTCCTAAGACTGGATTCAAAGCATATATTCATAAAGATTGCAGTCACATCAAAATGCTTTTCTGGTATAGTATTTCTGGCATTCTAGTTGTTGAAAGCTTAGAAGAATTAAATGGAAACTTTTTCTACAGAAGGAAGGGAATAATTCGGAAGGGAAGGTGCTTGGCTTCACAACTTTCTGAGGACCCTTTGTTTCATGTAGAATTGATATTATTTACTTATTTTTACATTTAGCTTAATTTTATCTGTGTGTGTCTGATGTGTGTGGATGTGTGTGTGCATGTGCATGTGCAGAGGAATCAGTTCTCTCCTTCTACCATGTGGGTTCCTGAGCTGGAACTCAGGTTGTCAGGGTGGTGGCAAGTGCCCATACCTGCTGAGCCATCTCAGTGGTCTTGATCTGATTTTTAAATGCAATGTCAAACAATTCAGATTTGTTACTGCTGTCTTAGAGCTGTCTTTGATCTCTGACTAAAAGGTAAGCATAAAGACAGTGACCAGTTTGAAGACTCAGATAATGCCAGATATGGTCGGGGTACACCTGAACCCTCAACACTGGAGATTCAAGGCCAATTTGGGATACACAGTAAAACTCTGTCTCAAACAATAACAACAGTAGACTTATATAATTGAGTCTTACAAATAGTGTGAAAAGGCAGCCAGAGGGGAGGAAGAATGAGTAAGAGAAACATAAAAAGGAAAGAAAAAGAATAAGACAAGGACATGAGCAGAGAGACCAGTGAAGCCACACATAGAAGGTGGCAGCCATATGCAAGCCAAGGAGAAACTTAGGAGGTGCCTATCTGTGTTAACACTGTTGTCACAGACTTTTACCTTCCACAATTATGAGGAAATAAATTCATGTTGTTTTAGCCACCCATTCTGACACTGTCATGGCAGCCTTCGCAAAGGAATGCAACACCCTAGAGAAGTTGGGTGGTGAGGGTCTAGTCAGAGAAGAAACTATTCTGAAAAGGTTACACCAAAGCTAAGACATGAATAGACTAGTGATCAATGGTGGAATAAAAAGAGTCAGCAGATTCTACTAAAGTGAAAAAAATCAAGGTACTTTTGCTTCAGCTAATTATCCCACCACCTGCAAAAGTACAGCCCCCTAGAGACAGACAGTCTTTCTAAATGAACTACCTAAGATGAAAAGCTAATGTGCAGTCAACTTCATTACAGTCCATAGACTCTGAAGTGTTGAGTGAGCATGAAGTTTAATTTTTAATTGTAAGACAAAATGTATTTGATATCATTCTCCACATAATTTAAGGACAAGACACTTCTGCAGAAAATGAGTATTATGAATTATGTAGCTCAAGCACTTCTTAGAAAGAGAATAAAGAGAAGTTATGTCCTTCCTCATGGCTCATTAAAGAGATTATGGAAATTATAGAATTAGAATATGCAAAACAAAGAGCCAGAAGCACAGAATGATTAGTCGAGTCTACTTCCTCATATGAATTGTTAGAGCTCAGTGATTATAAACCTAGATTTACACTGGAGTCACTTGGAGTATTTTTAAATAGACTTTTATTTTGTTTTTGAGAATTTCACATATGAATATTGTATTTGCATTGTTTCCATCCCTACCAGTTCCCTTCCAACTCCTCCCCTGTCCCCCAAACCCCTCTCAATCCGTTGATTGCCTGTAGCTCTTCATCTTAAAGTGAGACCCTGTGAAATTTCCCCCATCCAGTGTGGCATGTCAACTGATTTTGTCATTATACAGACCTTGTTAGACTTCCACTATGTAGAGATTTCATTGGTGTAGCTTCCCTATCCTGTCTAGAATGCATTACCTAACAGTACGTGTCTTGTCTTTCTGGTTCTTACAGTCTTTCTGCCTCCTCTTCAGCAATGTCCCCTGAACCTTAGGTATAGAAATTGCATTGTAGATGTATCACTTAGGGCTGGGCATCTCACAGTCACTTATTCCCTGCATTTAACCTGTTTGGAACTCTGTAATAATCACTTGGAGTGTTTTTATAAGACCAATGCCCAGGTCACACCACCAGGAATTTAATGGATCTGGGATAAAATTAAGATACAGATTTTTTTTTAAGTACTCCAAAAGATTTTAGTGGTCAGTCACTTTCTTCCAGGGTAGGCAACAAAGGCCCCGAAGTTTCCTATAAGTGTTGACTGCCCATAATACTGATTTTGTAAAATGATGGGTCAACTCAAAAAACACTTCCAAGTGACATCTGTAGGCGGCAAAGAGGGTTTCTTGTGAGGGAGGTTATGACTAGCAATGACAGTGGTCTGAATGGAGAGATAACAGGCACATTACTAGCTGTACTTAATGGACTCCTCACCAGCCCTCGTAGACAGTACCAGCATCTCACTCTGACTGG
The DNA here is from genome assembly GCA_035773235.1 of Eospalax fontanierii. NCBI lineage: Eukaryota > Metazoa > Chordata > Mammalia > Rodentia > Spalacidae > Eospalax > Eospalax fontanierii. Next base: position 62,531,036 of record CM069530.1, on the reverse strand, counting down.
AGTTCCTAGGTCTCTGTGTGTACTCTGTTCACCCTAATTTATAGCTGGTTTATGTGCATCCCACTTATAATTGAACAATTTTCAACAAATCATTTTCCTGGTTGGTGGGAAGCCCTTGGTAGTCTAGTTTTATCTTTGTCACAAATGCAATTCTATAACCCTTTCAACTGTATTATCAGTCAGTTAAAAACAAAACAGGGCCAGAGAGATGGCTTGGTGGGTAAAAGCACTTGCTGCACACGCCTGATAACCTAAGTTGGTGCCCTGGAACCCTTAGTGAAAGGAAATAACCAACTTCCAAAAGCTATCCTGACTTCAGCACACACAACTCAGTATGTGCACACACAGACCCCCCCACACACACCATACACACATACACAATAATAATAATAATAATAAAAACATTTTAGGCCTAATACATTTTTATTATTGAAGTGTCTTCTATTTCTGCTTTTTTTGCTTCTCAGGTAAAAACAAAAACAACACATTTCTACCCAAATTTCATGAATTCTATATATGCCCTTCCTTGTTCCATATATATATGTATGCATATTCTAGTTTTCTTTGATAATGAAGATATACCCAAATATTTGTACATAAAAATCTATGATGACAAAATATCTGTATATCATAAAATTTTCATGCCTAGGTAGCTACTGTTTTCCTAAAAGATCCCATAAAATAGTTGAGAGCAACAGTCTCTCTTAAATTAAAATGCATGGCTTTAAGGCCTATTTGACATGCAATAATTATGTGTGTAGTCTGCTAGCCAAGCGTAGAAATTGCTAATGTCTGCCCTTGAAGGAAATGAACTGTGCAAAAAATTTCAAACAAACACGATCCAACTGTTCACACAAAAGGGTGGTTGCATAGGAAATCTGTGGTGCCTCTACCCAAATTTCCCCTCAGACTGCCCCAGATCAGCATGTACTTCACCTCTTTTCCACCAATTAAAATAATAAACAAATGAGCTCTTCAGTGGAGAAGGACCAATGTGTGTTCTTCACAGATGGTCAGCATCACATATCACAGTAATGGCTCAACAAACCACAGATATTATATAAAAACGGTGGGACTCAGAGTGCCGCACCTCCACGTGCCTCGTGTTTAGAATTGCATCTTTTCGGGATGGATTTCCTTCACAGGAGTGGAGTGCTTATTATTCAGCATTTTCGGGATGGATTTCCTTCACAGGAGTGGAGTGCTTATTATTCAGCATTTGCAGAAAGACTACTGAGCTTACTACGACTTTCTAAATTTTATGTCCAGTGTTGGAGACCCACGGAATATCTTTTCTATTTATTTTCCACTTTGGTTTCAAATTAATCAGACAGTTGGAACCAAGATGATATGGGTAGCCGTCATTGGGGACTGGTTCAATCTTATATTTAAGTGGTAAGACTTCTACTTTGTTCCATTTTTCCTAAAATTCATTCTTACATTTGTGACCAGCTTAATGATCAAGTTTCAAATGTGTGTAGTTTAACTTGGAAAAATCTTTCAAACATTCTGGTGACTTTGAAATACCAGATTTATAGAGAGAACTTACAAAAAGCATAAAAATATATACTTTGAATTTTAAGGGATTGTAAAACCCTGTAACACATATTCTATGATTAACCAAGAAGTTAGCTGTAATGTAACTGATGATTCTAAGGACCATTTTGATATTCCTAGTTCAAGTATCCAAAGCACCCACAGGATTTCCCTTGAAAGGAAAAAGTCCCTGTTTATAAGAGATAAGGGTACCAAAACCCCCAATACTACCGTACTCTCCCATGATGACAGACTAGAACCTGTTCCTTCAGAGGGCTTTAATCATGAGTTTTCCCCTTTGACTCTTTACTTGAATAATTTTTTATAAGTGAGAATAGCTAGTCTCCAATCAGTTAATAGTTTTGTATTTAAATATACAGGAAATTTATGTCTTTAAATATAGGATATTATTTGGTCATCGTCCTTACTGGTGGATCCAGGAAACTCAGACTTACACAAATAACTCAAGCCCATGTCTTGAACAGTTCCCTACCACATGTGAAACGGGCCCAGGTAAACAATTAAAGTAGTTACTGAAGCTATTTTTTTTTAAAAAAAACAGTGTTTATGCATAGTTACCATCCAACAATATGAGATGCAGGGTATCAAAGAAAATGTCCTGGATGAGGATGCTTAGAATTTATAGTAAAATGTGTTAATGAGGAAGGAAGGAAGTTTTATGAATAACAAAATTCTATTTTATTCTTTGTGAATTAATAGGTTGGGAGAATACTTCCTAAATCATTTATATTTGGGCATTTACTTTCTGGAAGAATATAATGGTTTGATATAAAAAATCAGTGAAAGACAATTAGGTAGGAAAAAATTCCCAAAGAATTACATTAAGATTCTAAGAAGACTGATTTATCTGCTGCTGAGTGACTTCCTGGTTTTAGGTCTTCTGAGAGTCTCATGAATGAGGAAGAATAGATGTCCTTTAAGAGAAGTAAGGACTTCTCATTTTCACCACTATGAGTCAAGACTACCTCTAATCTTAAAATTTCTTTCTTTTTCTCCTCTGGTATGTATAGTGCATAAGTAGGCTTCTTAGACTGCTGTTCAATTATAAGATTCTGTATTAAGTGTAACATCTTTACTGTGGAAGTTGACTTTAAGAGGATAAAAAGGTTTTTTAATATATACAAAGAAAGTTACATGTTGCCTTAATTTATATGAATATATTGTGTTGCACCACAGCATGGTCTGTTACATAGCATAAAAATCTTGCTGGACAGTCCTTTGAAACAAATCATGTGTCCTAATGAGTTTGCTGAATATCTTATTTTTTGCTCCCATAAAACTGTCTGCACATTTGTCACATCATTTAATAATACCATAATTAGTTCTTTATATATATGGCTGCTAGACTGTACACCCTTTCCGGTAGGGATTAAGGATTTTCTTCATTGTGAACCCAATATGTGGTGATTAGATGACTGGATCAATGGACAACCTGAGAGACAGCTGAAATGCTGTTTTGGTCTATACTAACACATCTTAACATTTATTCCATCCTAGAAAATATTTTCATGGGGTGTTGGGTAAGACACAAAGGGGGATATAGGGAGAGAGAGAAAAAGAGGGAGGGAGAAAAGGAAAGAATATTCCCACAGAGAAAAACAGATGTTTAACGAACAAGTGACTATAATTTGTCTTTAAAAGATAGCCTGGCATTTAATCTGAGTGAATATCCACTAGGTGAAAAATTTTGAATGGCAACAAAATAAAGTGATTAAAAATAAAACCAATAGCATGGAAAAGGCATTCTGGTAGCAGAAAAGTCACCTGACCACAAGATTTTTCTGTTCCCTTTTTAGTCTTGGGGACTGGATTCTCCATTGCTTAGCAAAGATTTTCATTGCAGTGGCCACAGCATAAGCATACAGGTAGCTGGCTCACACTGCAATTGTCTGTAAATCAACCAGTAAACCACCAGCATGGCAATTGTAGTCTTTGGAATTAGAATTTTTTAGATTAAGGAAAATGAATTAATTCAAAATCCAATACAAGCACTTTTTTTTGTCAATTGAAAACAATAATATATGAAGAATAAATAAGATTGTGTTAGGTTTAGGTACAGTTGTCCAAGGTTTTAATTAAACCAGAATATATTGATTTCCAGAATTCAATCAATTTGAAAATATGGAGAAAAGTTTCTTTTAAGATACAAAGCATTTCATTAGTGAATTGGCAGAATTAGATAAAGTTGGTTGAGTATGTGTGTTGGAAGTTTATGATAATCAGGAGGTGGACTTCTTCTGGTGCTGCACTATTAAAGCCATGTAGAATTGTGCTGAGAAGTCACATTCCCTTTATTTGACATAATCATTTTAGCTGTAACTGTTATTATCCTTATGAAGAATGGTCAAGAAGTGGGCTGCTCTGGGGGACAAAAGGAAAAATTCAATATTTCTAAGAGTTTTTGTTTGTTTCTTTGAAAACATGTTTTTGAAATGGCACATTTGCGGTTTGGCTTGACTCAATATTCCTTCTTTTTCTCTACTTCTAAGCAGTGCATTTATCCTATGCTCTGTAAGGCTTTTTTTCTGAGTTATTTGTAATTTTTCCAGGCAAATATACCACCCTAATGTCCCATTTCTGATCCTGATACTTAATTAACCACTTTTTGATTACAGGAAGTCCATCTGGTCACGCAATGGGCTCATCGTGTGTCTGGTATGTCATGGTAACAGCTGCCCTGAGCCACACTGTCAGTGGGATGGTTAAGTTCCCTATTACTCTGCACAGGTCAGCTGGGCTCCATTTTCTGTAGCATTGGAGTATAGTTTTGAATATGTGAAGTCATTTCTAAAAATTTATCTTAGTATAGTTTTGTTGTTCATTGAAATGTACTTATTCTCTTCTTTCATAGGCAGTGCAGCAGAATGAGTGGAAAATGAATATTCTGCTTTAAGATAATGTCCTAATCAGCTCATAGCTATTGCCACTTCTATAATTGAGTTGGAAATGTTTATGTGATTAATGACTTGCTAAATATGCCTTTGGGTTTCCAAAATCCAGTTAATATTTTGGTAGCTCATAAAAGAGTCATCTAAAATTACATAAGGAATTATTTTTGCATGTACATTCTCTTGCCTTAAGGTTAGCTGGAAGTGATAAGAGTCATCATTACTCTTGAATGAATCAATTTACTTAGTAAAATTATACTTCCTTCTTTGAATACCCAATGCTTTTAAGATCACTAGCATATATTATAGCTTTTAAAGTCTATGCAGTCTTCTTAATTATTCTAGAGGCAAACTTAAATTTGAATGTTAGTAGACTCAATGCTAAAAGATGTCTTAATGTTCAGGAGGATATAGAACTTTAAGATAAGTCACTGTTTGTAGGAATTGAGCTGTTATCTTCTCTTTTCTAAAATCCTTTAACTGCCATTACAGCAGTCCTGAACACCACTTTAGTCATAAATTATATTCTTTCTATTAGAAGCAGAAACATATAAAAAAATCAAAGTAAAAATATTTAAATCCAAGAAAAATTTAAAAACAGCTATATTGAGTGCCAGGAATCCTCAAATTATGTGTTGTTGACAAGCAGACCAAAATTTAGTTATAGGAAGAAGATGTGCCAACTTTTAAAAAAATATAACACGTGAATCTGGGTGTGGTGGTGCATGCTTTTGATCCTAGTCCTCAGGAGACAGAGGCAGAGGCAGAGGCAAGTGGAGCTCTGTGAGATTGAGGCCAGGCTGGTTTACATAGAGAGTTCCAGGCCAGCTGGGGCGATAGGGAGGACCTGTCTCAGATATATGATATATATATATATCTATAATAACCATACCAGTATATAAAATTTCTTCTAAAATAGATGATTTCACTTCTAAAACATTCCTATATTCCTTCTGATATTTGTAGCAGCAACAGTTCCTTCATTTTAAGAAGTTAGTGCCTATGCTTTACCTTGATTTTACCAAACCCTTGTTAATTCTTCTTCCATTTGAATAAATCCCTGCTTGCTTCTTTGATGGTTTCATTTTTCTTTAATCTTTGGTCTCTTTATAACTAAATTTTGGTCTGGTTGTCAACAATGAACCATTAAAGGTCTCATGTTACTCAGTATAGCTGTTTTAAAAATTCCTGGGATTTTAATATTTTTATTTTTGTGTGCATTTCTGCTTCTAATTGAATGCATACAATATATTCTCTTGCTCCTGATTTTCTGTATCTCCTAAAATGATGAATCAGGGTCCCTGAGAGTCTATGACATCCAGTGAGGACTTGTGTGTGGACTGTTCATGAGCTTTTCACCAAACTGGCAGCTGCCTCTCCAGTATTTCTTCAAACAAAGAAAAGCTAAGAGTGGAGGACAAAGAGGAAACAAATGACAGGGACAGAAGTCTGTGCAGCTTAATCTTAGTTATTCTGGATATTTGTAATTCTTCCAAACTTGAATTTTCTTTATTTCTTTCTCCATTAAAACAATTTTCCTTGTTTCAAAGATATCAAAATGCCTTTGTTTTTAGCCTTTAAAAAAATCTCAGGAGAGGAGCTGGAGAGATGGCCCAGCAGTTAAGAGCACTGACTGCTCTTTCAGAAGTTTCTTTTCCAGTACCCACATAGTGGCCAACAACTGCCTGTAACTCTAGTTCCAGGAGATCCAAAGCCCTCTTCTGACCTCCATGGGCACTGCATGACGCGGGTGCACCTACCTACATGCAGGCATTACACTCATACACATAAGATAACAATAATAAAATATTTTTTAAAATCTCAGGAGATAGCACCGGGAAATGCTGAATGCTCTTTTAAAGTTTTGAATACTATAAAGCGCCAGAGAACATTTTGAAAACAAAAGGCTTTAGAATCAGTTTATGTCATACCTGGAACATTCCTTGAGGAAAGCACATCTGCTGACACCTGCCTATTTTTATTAGTGATATAATTTCTTTAGTTTTAAAAAAGTTATTTATTTATTTATTTATTTATTTATTTATTTATTTATTTATTTATTGTCTTTTTTGGAGATCAGGTCTCCCTGTAGCCTCAGCTGTCCTGGAACTCTCTATGTAGATCAGGTTAGCCTTGAAGTCACAGAGATCCACTGCCTCTGCCTCCTGAGTGCTGGGATTAAAAGTGTGTGCCACCACACCTGACTTCATTTATTTATTCTTATTTTATGTGTATGAGTGTATAATTTGCCTGTGTGTAAGTGCACCTGTGTCATGCAGTGCCCATGGAGGACAGAGAGGATTCAATTCCCTGGAACTGGAGTTACAGAAAGTTGTTTGCCACCATGTGGGTACTGGGATTAGAACCCAGCTCTTATGCAAGAACAGCCAGTGCTCTTAACCACTGAGCCATCTCTCCAGTCCAATTTCTTTGCTTTTTCACATTTGTATCTGTTCTCCCATTACAGACTGACCTGGTCCTTTATTTGGAGTCTTTTTTGGCTGATTCAAATAAGTGTGTGCATTTCTAGAGTATTCATCGCAACACATTTTCCTCATCAAGTCATTTTTTGAGTTATTGGTGGTAAATATGATCTCTTATCTTAGTTGTGCTATTCCAGAACTTTGCTTCATTTGTCCTGTGGTATCAGATTGTCCCTGATAATCAGTTTTCTAATTTCAGAAGTAGCTCTGTGAAGTCACTATTATAAAACGCTACCCTTGGAGTTTAAGTTGTTCAATATAACTTTCATAAGCCTGTTATGTGCTGTATGGTATGATGGTCTTTTCTGACGAAGTCGGTCTCTCAACCCATCACTTCAGACACCATGCTTGTGTCTTGTTGGGGGGGGGGTGATGATGGAGGATGGATTTCATACAGATTCTATAATCTGCAACCAAGACATTCTGTCTGAATTATTTGAAGTTATTGTTGCATGTCTAGACTTCACTTAGTGACTGCTTTGTATCCTTACCGGCCTACAAAATGGGTTGTCACTCAGTGCTAGTGACTCCTGACTGATTCTTTTTGTCCAATATACGTAGTTCAAAGACCATGGGGCAAAGTGGCTAAAGTCGTCCCCAGAACAAGGAGGACTGATTCTTGAAGGAGGATCAGGGGCTCATAATCACGATCGGCATCTCTTTCGAATCCCTAGGGATGCTGGTGGCAGAGGCCTTTGAACACACGCCAGGAATCCACACTGCCAGCCTGAATGTGTACCTGAAGATCAACCTCTTTCTCTGCCTGTTTGCCCTTGGCTTTTACCTGCTTCTCAGACTGCTTGACATTGACCTGCTGTGGTCTGTGCCCATAGCCAAAAAGTGGTGCGCCAACTCCGACTGGATCCATATTGACACCACGCCTTTTGCTGGGCTTGTGAGAAACCTTGGGGTCCTCTTTGGCTTGGGTTTTGCAATCAACTCAGAAATGTTTCTGATGAGCTGCCGAGAAGAAAACAGCTACAAGCTGAACTTCCGGTTGCTCTGTGCCATGACCTCATTGACCGCATTGCAGCTTTACCACTTTGTTAAGATCCCAACTCACACAGAGCATTTATTTTATGTGTTGTCTTTCTGTAAAAGTGCATCAGTTCCACTGACTGTGGTGGCCCTCATTCCCTACTGTATGCATATTTTAATGAAACCCAGTGAGAAGAAGATTAAATAGAGCTGTGCCTTTAGTCTCTGCGTTCCCAGGACCACCCTCCTGCATCCCTCGGTGGAATCACAGAGCAGGGAAAGGCATGGACTGTGGGAGCATCTCACCAGAAGTCACAACATGGTGAACATGGTGGCCACATCCCCTGTCTCACCCACACACATAAGTTTTAGTTTATCTTCCCAGTGATCACCATTTAGAAAACAATATTTGACCCAAAATATTAACTTCCATATTCCCTTGACAAATGACAATATGGCCACACAGGGCTGGTATTAATCACTTAGAGACAATTGTCTGGGGCTGGATACTGACTGCCCCAGTAAGTGGAAGGGCTCTCCGTTTTAACACAGTCTTTAGTCTCTCAACAGGAGCCCCAATGTCTGATGCCTTTATCATCTTAAGGCCTGGCTGCTTCAGGCTTCTGTGGGCCTTTTAGACGTGACCGCAATCAAATCCAGTCCTGCCATTTATAATATAAGGAAATGGAACTCCCTTCAGGTCAAACAACTCGCCAGTAATGATGCTATGTTAGAACAGGAATTAAAACCCAAGACTTTTGATACGTATTTCCATGACAATGCTTTGTTTCTTTATTTTTAAGGAATAAGAATCAGTAAGAATAAAAGCAGGTATTTGCATTCTGTGGTTGCTATGTAAGACATCCATTTTTCCAGAAATGGCATTGAAATGCCACATCCCATTTGATTTATGTCCTGAATACAGGGTCTCTACAAGACCAGCAATGAATCTATATACGAATATGCAAGTGTATGCAGTGGAAATGAGCAGACCAAGATACACTTGAATCTTTTAACTATGGATCTCTGTTTCTCAGTGGTGCTTGTTGATGTTTCAATAAACCCTGCTGACATCAATCCACTGGAATAATATTCACCAGAAAAGCCTCAGCTCTTCACTATGATAGGCCCATATTTTGCTTTTAGAAGTCAGTCTTTCAGAACTAGGAAAATCAAACTACACTAATCCAGGATCACTATTAACCACTTGTGTACTGGCTAGATGAACTAAGTTTTGTGTATACTGAACTGTGGTGAAAACTCACACTTTTATTTTATAAAATTATTAATTATAAGCTATTAACATTACACCATCAATTTATCAGTAAGAGTTGTGTTTTTTTTTTCTTCACTGAAAATTTGAATTTTATGTTGATAGCTGTTATTTCAACCAAGGTCAAAACTTTTGAGTCTGGTTTGATACATGTTGATGGCCTGTAATTCATTACAATACTTTGTGTAACTCTTCTTAAGAATATCAGTGCATGATGACATATTGAATAGCCCATAAATATTTGTGAAAACAAGACAGGTGGAGTTGAAGTGAAAGCCTTTTGATATTTATTAGTCATGGGAAACAATACCTCTAAAAACTAATTATTGGTCTCTTTCCAAGTGTCACTTTTACAAGACACATTTAATAGCCTTCTTTTTAAAAAGGTGATTGATTCCTGGGCAAAAATCTGAGGGTAAAGAAAGATTTTTCCTCAGAACAAATACATCTCATGTTGATTAGGAAACTGGAGTAAAAGAAGAGAATAGCTCTTGTTCATCTCTTCAGTACCCCTCCCTGTCCCTGCCGCAGGTTCCTGAGTTCTTAACATTGTGATGCATCTGTCCCATTGCATCTTCTGAACATGCCAGAGGTCTGATTAGCTCTGAGGCCTTTTCAAAGTTTCTTGTAAAGTCAATAATGTTCATCTTGAAGAATCATCTGTCCTACTATAACTTAAGTCTGCTTTCATCGAGGCCTGAGGAGGCCAGGACACTAATAGCCAGGGAATTCTACTGCAAAGTTGGACTTACCAGGAATCTTTTATAAGTTCTCCTAGAGGATCTCTTTAGCTGAAGTTGTCTGTCAGATGATCTATAATCTTCAGAGGGGGAAATGGAATGAGACATGAGTTTATTTTCTATAATTAAACTTTAACAACTCTGCCTATCTATCTGCCTTAAAGGTCCAGAGTCCCCATTGAGGAGATTTTTCTTTCTGTATAGTTGCAGTCTCCCTGAGAGATCAGCACGGTAGTAAATTGTTTTTGTGATTGAAACTGCTTAGGCAACAAGAGAGTCCACTCTGTACAACCTTGGGGAAAATGCCTGATTTTAATAATGATGGAGAAAATTCTTCTGCTCCCAATTTTTTGTGTGTGTGAGAAGTAAGCAAAATTGAGTTCATTTGACTCATGGTTACTATATCTATCTATTCAAAATATCTACACATCTACATATTCAGTGGAAAAACATCAATATCATGAGCTGTCAAGATGACAAAATCTAGACAAGTGGCTTGAGAAGCTATCCGACCAAGCACGCATTTGAGAAGAAATGCAAGGGAATTTATTATTAAACTAACTAACTAGAAAATCATGGAGACACTCTTTTGACAGCCTGTTGATTGGACATCTTCCTCAGAAAGTTAAGTAGGTGTCTTCTCTATCCCCATTTTCCTATAGCAGAGAGCTTTAAAATGTCATAAGGTATTCTTGAAATCCAAGGTTATAGCTCTGATTATTATACCTCCAAAACTTGTAAATAAAATTTGAGACCAAAGGGTCACATACACATATAAAAACTCTTGATAGGAGAGAAATGTGAAAATTTGGTTTATTAATTGTGATTCATTCATTAAGTGTATTCAAATTATTTTTTCCATGTATTTTTTGTTGATGTTACAGTGATAAAGACATTCTCTACCTTTGCTGTCTGATATGGTAGTTACTTGCCATATACTTACTAAGCTCTTAAAATGTACCTAATGAAACAGAGTACGGTCATTACTAAACTTTATTTATTCTCAATTTAGATATGTGTCCAGTGGCTATTGAACTGGGCACCACCAACCCTGTAGTCCCTTACCTTCAAAACAAAACAAAGCAAATGTTTATGTTGTCGCCTAGCCCACATTGCTACCATAAGGTGATGTGGGTCTTCTATACCAGGTTAACAGTAAGCTCTGCTGTGTTTTCAAGAGGCATCTCTGCAGATATAGGACTCTCTCTGCAGCTCCATTCTCCCTGACTCTGTCCTGTGAATTACGGCAGCCTTGGTCTCCCTGACCTCAGCTCTGTTGCCTCCAATTGAGGAGCCTGAATTTATCTTTTCTTCACCATATCCTGGGAACCTAATGACTACGAAACTGGGGAGAATTTTACCTACAGTTGATGGACACATTCTGAGTAATTGTATGACTTTCTGACCAAAATTTTCTACTTTTCTTGATTTAGCATACATGTGTGCCTGATACCAATGCTTCTGTGGCTATTCAGAAACTATTCACAAAAGTGTCTCTAGTGTCCAGTTGCCTTAAAGATTTTACTCTCATTGATGGTCTTAGTCTCCTGGTAAATTGCAAAGAGATTTTTTGGATGAATGCCAGATTCCTAATGTTGCCAAGAAAATAAGTTGTTATTCCTAACTTTTCTCCTTTCTGATGATCCCACTGTGCCTTGTTAATGTTTTCAAGTCTTCACTCTGTTTTCCATTAAAAGAACATTAATGGTAAAAGGTCTAGAGCAACTCCAGTGACAATTGATGAGAAAATTCCAAGAATTAAAAGTGCTTCATTTTCAAAGTGCTGCATTTGCAAAGGACAAATGTAGTTTATATTGAATGCAAGGCTGATTTGGTGAAGAGTACTAATTACTGTCTTTGCTGTCTTTTGATGGAAATAACAGTAATGATTTAGAAGGAACCACATCTCATTTATGTTGGCAGCACAGAAGTGATTGCTCTGAAGGAAGGAGACATCTCAAACAATGAGATTATAGAGGTTAGTGTGAAACCAATTAATTGTCTTATGTTATGAATTTTTAATTTCTCAGAATCTTCTTTTCCTCCAACATTTTGCCACTGATTTTTAAAAGAGACTCTGTCTTCAGTTCAAAGACTGTGATGCTCCCCAAAGGAGCTGCTAGAACAGGTGAGAGAGATGAACCAGTGCGGCAGCTGGTTGGGTGTGTAGGGCTCTGCTGAATCTGGCTACTAGTCATTTCATTTCCAGTTCTGGGCCAGATGAGGACTGAAAACCTCCCCTGGCATCACCCGGGCACCATGTAAGAAGAGCAGATGAAACGTGTATCTGAGAAAGAACCCAGCCCCAAATGAAGAAGATATCTCCTTTTCCATCATCCACCCACCCTAGGACATTATTGGCCCAACCATACTCTAATTCCCATGCTGAAGTTGACTTTCCAGGTCTTAGGCTTTGTTTTATGAACAGTATTACCCAGGCTGTCATCCATGCTCATACATGTGGCCTTTAATGAGTAGAATTTCATCCCTTCCCTGCCTTTCACAGTCACTGCGTTGCTCTTCAACTTCTTCAACTTAATAATTCTGTATTAAAACATCTAGTCTTTGAGATTTCTTTTTCTTCATAATCACTCCAAACTCTGCAGTTCTTTTTAATGAAAGAAATTGTGCAGCCCTTTACTTTTGCCTACCTGAAGACTATATTGACTTAACAAAGGAGAAGCAAATAGTCTTTCAGTCCTGAAACATTACTGTGTATCTTATTCTCTTAGTTTTGTGATATCGATGCCTTTTTCATTATGACCAATCAGGAGGCCAATAACCACTCAACTTTTGTATAATAAAGAGCTTTAGAATACAGAAGGTGAGATGCTAGCAAACTCAGAAAGAATAGATGTTCAAAAGATTATGGAGTTTATCAATTCATTTGGTTCAGAATCATCAGTCTTACATTCTTTCTTGAAAATATGTGTACATTTTATTTTTAACTTCCCAGATTATGATTTTATCTCTAGACGTTCAATTGGGTGTTTTAAATTTTCTGTAGGGCACAGCTGAAGGCTCACTGGGACGTAGTTTTACGTTCTAATCAGGCTCTGCACTTTCACTCTGGGAAGTCATTTAATTGGTGGTCTCAGTTTACTAATTTCTTTCTTTTAAAAAAATTATTTTTATTTTATGCGTGTGAGTGTTTGGCCTACACGTATGTAGGTGCGCCATGTGTGTGCAGTGCCTACAGAGGCCAGAAGAGGGCATCAGATTCCCTGGAACTGGAGTTAAAGACAGTTTTTAGCTGTCATGTGGGTGCTTGAAATAGAACCCAGGTCCTATGCAGCAGCAACCAGTTCTCTTAGCCACTGAGCCATCTCTCCAGTCCCAGTTTACCAAATTATTTTTTTAATGTTATTTATTATTTTTATTTTATGTGTATGAATGTATCTACTGCATGTGTGTAAGTGCTCCTATGTTGTGCAATGCCGGTAGAGGGCAGAAAAGTGCATCGAATTCCCTTGGAACTGGAGTTAAACAGATGGTTCTTAGCTGCCATATGGGTGCTGGAAATCAAACCTGGATCCTCTGCAAGAGCAGCCAGTGCTCTCCACTTCTGAGTCATCTCTCCAGTCTCCCAGTTTATAAAACTCTTAACTGAGGCATGTAGAATAAACTGAGAATGGGAAAGTTCATACCAACTTTTACTCAGTCTAATTCAATGAAATATGATGGGCCCTGACTCTATATATCAGCCACTTCTCATCACTGCCACCAAATCCTTGATAAGAAGCAACTTAAGGGAAGAAAGATTGATGTTGGTTTATGGTTGGGCGGGGAGAGGATACAGTCCATCATGATAGGGAGCGCATGGCAGCTCCATGATGGAAGGAGCCTATGGCAGCTGTTTGCTTACATCTCCATGGAACAAGAAGCAATGAGGTGACAGGAAGTGGGACAAGAATATAAACTTCAAGGCTCACCCCTCTCTGTACCCCGGCAACTGACTTCCTCAAGCTAGGCCCCATCTCCACACAGAGAAACAGCCCACAATGAACTGAGAATCAAATCTTCAAACACGTGACCCTGAGAGGGACTTTCCTATCCCTGGCAACCCACTTCTTCCAGCTAAGCCCATTCTCCTAAAGATTCTACAACCCCCACCTCCCTCCCAAAGCCCACCATGAACTCAGGATCAAATTTTCAAACACATAAGTCTGTGGGGGACATTTTATGTCCAAACCATAGCACTCTTCCTCTAGTTCTTCTCTTTCGTTCGTTCTTGTGAAGTGTTGTCTTGGTGGAAGACTTCTGGAGGTATTGTTTATTCATTTTTCTGTGAAGCCTGTGGCAAATGTATTGCATAGATATTGTTTTAATTTTACTTAATGAGATAAACAAGACTATAAGTTCTAAAAAGAACCACAGTCCAGTTTGGAATTTTCTCCTTTGTTAAACAATTTTGTTTCTATAAAATACATTTTTGGCTTTAAAACATTCTATATCAAATTTTATAACTGTGAAAGGAGATACCTGGAGACATGAAATAACTCAACTGATATGAGGCAGAATTATTAACATGAGAATATTCATAGGCTTCCTGTTCACTGGTTGTGCAAAAGGGATCCTGTCATGTAAGTACCAATTCCATTTCTTCTTCTTCAGTATTCTAAAGTGGAAATTCCTGCTGGAAGAGATACTGAGCACAGATAGAAAATAATAGGCTGGGTGAGAAGAGGAGTCTTTGTGGGAGGTGTGGTTGGAAATGTTTAACTGCTATGTGAGAAAAATGTAAGGTTGAACTAGTGGTATTGTAAGTTTATTGTGTATTAATTATGTATCTTTCAAGGACATAAATATGAAATTAGCTTTTCAATTTTTCATGCTATTGAAATGTGCTTCTTGAATGCAACACAGCTCTACCAGTTAATTACATGTTGCCAAGGTATTTCAGAATGACCATGAAAGAAAATTAGAAAAGTTTCAAAAACAGCTCAAAGATTACTTTAGGCACAAATTGGGCTTCTCTTTTCTAACTCCCAACCACCTACTTTACATTTATCAAGTAACTTTGAGTGCTGGAGATACAAAGATGAATTCATTGGCTCTGCCCTGGGGAGGGTCTCACTAGCTCTGGGCCATCTATTGTAGTTCTAGTAGATTCTAGGAATATCTCTAGTCTGTGGAGTTGAAAGAATTGAATTGAGACCATCCTTGGCCATAAATTAATTGGTAACAGGATTTCCCATCTTTTCTAGGCCACCTTTGTTTCAAATCAATCCTCCTTCATTCACTTTCTTTTCAACTGTTTAAATCCTGCCAATGGAATCCAAATTTTCCCAGTCTAACTGGGAAAATGCCTCAACTCAATGCCTCATACAAGTAGAAAGCATAGCTATCATAATTTTAACACACAATGTTTGAGGTAAGGTAGATGAATATTCTTGAAAAACCACTAAAATGAGCTATAGGAACTTCCATTATCCTTCCCATAGCAGTGATATTTGAAAGTAGATGGGTCAGTCCCTCCTTTAAATAAATAGCTTTATGATATCTCTAAAAGATAGGCACGGTAGCACATGACTATAATCTTCCTGCACTTGGGAAACTGAGACAGGAGGATCATGAGTTCTAGGTCACCTGAACTATATAGCAGCTCCAAGCCATACCTAGCCAAACGACAGGAGGACCCTGTCTCAAAAAGCACAAACAAAGCAAAGTTCACTTTGGAATATTTCTCAATATAAATGTCATATCTGAAGACCATTTAAGCATACTGTAGCTTTGGTTTTCTATATACTTACATTTCAGCATTCTTATTGATAAAATTCCAAGTGTATATTTTAAACATATCAATCATTAACAACTACTACAACAAACTCCTTCAGTGACTTATACAGGTAAAAGATATCTTTTTCTCCTGTAAAAAGGTGGTTGAGTTACATAGCCAAGGCTGCTATACTAGCTGTGGCATGTTGAACAAGCAGGCTTTGTCTTATTCTGCCATGATGGTGTGTAGCCTTTGTCCAAATAATCACACTAGGTCTACTGTGAACCCCGGCAAGAAGGTAGGCAGGAAGGGAAACTGTCTGCTTGTGTTTTTTCTCTACCCAGGCTTTACTTAGGAAGAGGTGGCCCACCTTTGTGCCTATCTTTTACAGACCTGACAGAGTTATCTGACCTCCTCTAGCTGCAAAGGATTCTGGGAGGGTAAATGCTTTCTAGCCTCTGTAATAGAAGCAGACAAAGGGAAATGATGTAGGACTCAGTGCCAAGTGAGCCAATCAACAGCACTTGACAAATGGCTTCTGATACACACAATGACTATAGCCTGATGATCTTACAAGAAGGTACTAAAACTACAAAGGGAGGATACTTTCTAAACTATAAAATGCTTTTTAGTTATATTGAAATGAATATTTGAATTTTCAAAGCTCAGGAAAATTTAAGATATCACTCTACTTTGATTTTACACTTCATTAACAATCCATACTCTCTGCTAATAAACACAAAGATGCTTTTTCAGCAATTATATGCATTTTGAGTCATCTTGAGTGAACATTTCTCTTTCTGTCTACAGTTCTTCTGTTGTTTTTAAATTTACCTCTGTGTGTCTGAGAGTAGGAATTGCACCTGAGTTATAGAAAGGAGAAAATTGTTAGCTCACCAGTTGTCTGTGTATTCTTCCTTCTTTTTATATGGCACATTTCATCCTAGCTCTGATTTATTGGGTTGAATAGCTACATCTAGACAGCTACACATGCCAATCATGTGTACCCTGATTACTAATTATGAGCTGTAGGACACCATGCAACTCACTAATGAGCATATTATAATACTGGCCAGTGCTAATTAGATGATAATCATGTGCATTATTTTATTTATAGTCTACTCAATTCAAATTAATTGGGTATTTAATTGAACACAGTTGGAAAGAGATTGAAATTGACTTTAAAGGTTTGTTAAAGTTACTTTCCCCTGCTGTCTCATATGCAGGTGAGACTATTTACTTAATCTGGAAATTCTGAGAAAATGCAAATGGACATAATGCCTATTTTACAATGGCATTTGTGTACATGTAAGTTTATCTCAAAATATGCTTGAAAACGGCAATCAAATTTGCAATTGTTTTGAATCTCTACTAGCATTTTTCTGTGACCTGATTACAGAGAGATTTCGAATGTATAAGAAATATATAATGTATCAAAACCTTAGGTGGACAAGAGATTAGATCATAAACCAAACTGTTGAAACTGTTCTGAGCATTTCTTTTTCTAAAGGTAAATATGTATTTAAATTGCGTTTTTTTTTTTTTTACTGTGTGTTCACACAAACGTACACACACGCAGGTGTGCAGCTGAAGGTCACAGGAAAATTTGTGGGAAACAATTCTGGTTCTCTCCTTCAAATCATGTGATTCTAGGGATCAAACTCGGGTTGTCTGGCTTGGTGGTAAGCATCTTCATCCACTTAGCCATCTCTCTGGCCCACTGACAATTCTTAAGATAGGAAACAAATTTATGGCAAAATATCCTTAATTAGGATCTTATGTATTATGCTCTTTACTAGGACATAATATCCAAACATTCCAGGTTCAACATTTCTAAATGGATAGATACCTAACCGTCAAATTTGCATGCTTGAGTGCAGCTCTAAATTCAAGGTACATTTTCACTGAAATAATTTTAACAGCATACAATGTAGACCAGATCTAGTGTAATTATATTAGAAAGAACTTTTGGACAGAAGGATCTAGGAGTCAATTTTTCTACTTTTCTTCAGAGAGTAGCATTCTTACGTAATGGGCGTCTGCTTCCATCCAATTTTGAGATAGATCAAATGACTGAGGGTGTCTTCTCCAAAATGTTGGAAAATATATTTCTCTAATTTTTCATAAGAATTATTCTTTTAAAAATTATATGTAATTTTTAGAAATTAATTGGAACAAAGCTTATTTTATTTTATTTTAGTTTTTGGAAACTGGATCTCACTATGTAGACCAGACTAGTTTCAAACTCACTGAGATCCACCTTTCACCACCTCCCAAGTTCTGGGATGTGTGGTGTGCTACACATCACACCAAAACTTATTTTAGAAAGAGACCCTCAAGGAGCCTAGAAAACATGGTAGATTTTGTTATACCAAAAGAAATCTCTTTTTTTCTCCCATTTCTCAAATCGAACAGGTAAATATTGAGGACATAATTTGACAATTGCCTAGATTGGACCAAGATGTGTGGGTATATGTATGTGTTTGTATTTATGTGTGTGTGTATTCACGGTCTGTGCAGGTGCACATGCATGTGGAGACCCAGAGTCAACAATGGGTGTCTTCTTCAATGGCTCACCACCTTTTTAAAATTTATTTTTATTTTTTAATATTTTATTTATTATTTTTTATGTGTATGAGTCTATTGCCTACATGTAGTAAAGTGCACTTGTGTCATGCAATGCCCATGGAGGTCAGAAAAGGGCATCAGATTTCCCTGGAGCTGGAGTTAGCCCTGTGGGTGTTGGGAATTCAGCCTGTGTCCTCCATAAGAGCAGTCAGTGCTTTTAACTGCTGAGCCATTTCTCCAGCCCCTTTTGGGCCTGGGTCCCTGACTAAACTTGGACTAACGTATTGGGCTAGAGCAGCCCCAGGGATCTGCTTGTCTCCATCTGCTTCTGGATTATAGGCACACCCCACTGACCTTGGCTTTTCACCTGGCTTCCGGGGATCAAAGTCAGGTCTTCATTCTAGTTGTGTAGAATGCACTTTACTGATTGAGCTGTCTCCCCGGTCCCCGAATATCCAGTATAAGATCCTTTGAACTATTTCAGTAATAATTTTTACATTGATTATGCATTATAAGGTAGTATTTGAGATATATTATGTAAAATAAGAAAATATATGACACAAAAGACATTTTAAATATGTTTGTTGTCATTTATTTACATTTAAAAGTTCAGGTGACATTCCTCAGGAGTCATCCACTTAAAATTTTTAAAATATTTAGTGTGTGTGTGTGTGCGCGCACGCGCGCGTTGGGCTATGCCATGGTGTATGTGTGGAGGTCAGAGGATCACTTTTAGGAGTTGGTTCTTGCCTTTCATTTTATGGGTCCTGGGAAATCAAACTCAGGCCATCAGGCTTGGTGGCAAGCATCTGGACACATTGAACCATGTTGTTGAACCTTGATTGTTGAGATAGGGTCTCTTAATGGGACTTTGGGCTCATTGATTAGACTACACTGATTAACCAGAGAGACACAGAGATTTGCTTGTCTCTGTGTCTCCTATAATTACAAGCATATGCCTTGCTTTTTCTGAAGACAGATCTTTTGATCATCTGTCTTCAGTTTTGTGTCAAGTGGTTCTACCTCTACATCATCATGATTCTTTACTTCTATATGTAACTTGCTCCTATCTCCTGCTTCCTGCTTCCTGGTTTCTTCCTCCCTCTTTCCCTCCCTCTCTTCCTTCTTTCCTTGTTTCTTTTCCTTCCCCTTCCCTTCCCTTCTCTTCCCTATGTAACAGAAGATGACCTTGAGTTCTAATTCTCCTGCCTCTACCTCCCACCTCCCCAAGTGCTGGGATTGCAAGCATGCACTACCACAGCCAGTTTGTGCAGTCCTGGGACTGAATTCAGAGCCTCCTGTAAAATAGGTGAGCATTCTACCAACAGTACAGCCTTCTTTTCTCTTTTCTGCTTTGCCTCCTCTTCTTTTGATTGTGATGCTGGGGATCAAACCTGGGGCATTGCACATGCTAGTTAAGAGCTCAGCCACTGAGCCACTCCGGCAGCCTTTTTTTTTTTTTCTCAATTTAAAAAAATTTCACAGTAATGTGCTCTGGCGATATCTTTATTATATTCAATGCTGAGGAACACTTTCAGCTTGGAAATTCACATGCTTCAGTTGTAGGAAATATTTTTGGATAGTTTCTTTAAAAATTTCATCCCTTCAGTTTTCTTTCAATTCTCTGAACATGCTATGAGCACAACTTTTGAAGTTTCTGAACTGTCTAATTTTATTTCTTTTGACCTTTTTCTACTTTTCATCCCTATTTTTTTCACCATCAGAGAAATTTCCCCAACCTTGTCTTCCAATCTCTCCTCTATTCCTTCTCCTCCTCCTCTTTCTTCTTCTCTAAACATTCATTAACTGGAATAATGGGGAGAATTTTGACCCAACACAAACACATCATGAAAATATTAGAAAGTTGGAGAAAGACTTCTGAACAGTGTCCAACAAAACATATTAAAGCAATCCTTCAGGCATCTGAGAAACAGCAGTAACATAAAATTAGAGACCAAATACCAGGATATAGGATATATCCAGGGCATTCACATAAAGAGTATATAGTATAAAAATTAAAACATTCGACATTTAAAATAAACATGCAGATTTTATTTATTAATTCATTTATTTTTGAAGTTATAATCTTCTCCCTGTCATTGAGCCTCTAAAAGCAGTTGTTACTAAGGATATAGTTCAGTGACAGAATCCTTGTGTACAATGGACAAAGCCCTGGACTCCGTCCCCCAGTACTGCACAGAAGTAGAGAAGGAAGCAGAAGAAGAGGAGGAGAAGCAGGAGGAGAGGAGGAGGAGGAGGAGGAGGAGGAGGAGGAGGAGGAGGAGGAGGAGGAGGAGGAGAGGGGGAGGAGGAGGAGGAGGAACAGCAATTGTTTCATCAAAGTATTTCACATTCTGTCCCTGTCTGTGCTCACACTGGCCTGTGGGCAAGGGAGGAAGTAGCCATCAGTTCTGCTGGGACTGGAAACAGCTCACTGCTGCAGGAGAGGGCTGTGCACCTGACTTTATACAGGCTTCCAGTCAGCCCATTCTTCGAACTTCAGTCCCATCCATCCCAATGCTACCTCCTTCCAGAAGGACCTTGGGGCTTTGCATTCTAACCGTTCTAGGAATCTGAAGTACAAAATGGGAGGTTTTCCCCAGTTAACAGATTACATTTTAACTTTCCTCTCATCTTCTACACCCATTATCAGTTGCTCACACATTTTGATGCTGGGATTATTTTACATTCTTTATTCTTGTAGCTATTTGCCTTTAATACCAGCTAGTGGTGCTGTGAGGGAACAGGACAAACGTAAATGCTTTACTACCATGTCTAACTGGATCTTTTTTCCTGAATAAGCAGAGCAAAATAAAATGTTTCGTTTTCCTAGTTTCATTCCACGAATAGGGTTTCATAGAAATAAGAGACAGTAGGCAGTACAGGGACGGGGGATGAGGGTAAAGGCCTGGTAGAGACTCCCCGTTCCACAGTGGCAGATCCTCCTGTAGTGTATGGTGATGTCCACCGTAAGCCTAAATCAACACAACTGCCTGCTAGTGTATACCTTCCTCAGCCTTGCAGCTTCCAGATTGTGAAAGCGCTCCCTTCCCTGCTTAAAGGCTTAGATGGAAATGAATTTGCTTTCATGCAGAAAACAGCAACAAACAACCAAATCCTAGCTGAGAAACACCATTAGTCCTTTGCTCTTTTCACATTTGACCTTGATCTGGTTCAATAAACAGTGTACAAGCAGTTTTCAAAAATGCAAAAGATAATCCCCTGTCTTGGAGGAATTCAGTCACTCACTCTGCGACTTCTCACTGACCACCTACATGGGTGAGTGCAACAAGCTCCTACCTAGAGAAGCTCTGCATGATAGGTAAGCAGCTGCTTCACCTTGGATTTGCACTTGAACTGACCCTGGCATCTTTCTTTTCTATGTAAATATTTCAAACTGAATTATTCATGATGGTCATTAGAATTTAGCTTGGAACTCAGCTATGACTATGTTGATGAAACAATCTTGCCATAAAGACAGAACAATCTGTAGCACTCTGTACTCAGTGCATTATCTGTGTCTGAAGATTTGTTTAAAAAGTTAATTCTTTGCCTTTGAAAAAATGTCATTTAACCTGATGAACCTTAAGAACAGTTTATTTTTTTAAATATTTTATATATCTTGAGTCAGGTCAACTGATGGAGGCTCCAGTGCTGACCAGCTTGTAGTAGGCTCCTTTCTGGGCCATCAGTTCTTCATGGGTCCCCTTTTCAATCACTACCCCTTGTGACATGACAGCAATGACGTTTGAGGTCTGAATGGTTGATAAGCGATGGGCAATGACGATGCAGGTCCGGCCCTCCCTGGCTTTGTCCAGAGCGATCTGCACAGTCTGAAACAAGAAGATGGAAAGCTAATATAAAGACACATGATTATTCCCTGCCTGCCACTGTGTGAATTGATTTCAGATACTACCTGAGTAACAATTCCATATTATGGGTAAATCCACAGGTTCGACATAAGAACAGATGGAGCAAGTAGTTGCTCATACAGTGCACCCATGTTTTAAATTGCAGCCCACCAGCTGAGAAATTTCCACGAAGCCAGAATGAACCAACCACTAAGTCACTATGGAATTTTGCAATGCGTGATGGTCTAGTTTATTAAAATCAAAGTAGGGGGACATATAAGTGGTCAGTGAGGACATTGAGCTCTCTCCAAAGTGGAATCCTGATTTTAAAATGCTATTCATGAATTCTGAATTTCATTCTCTCAGTTGCATCTCCTTTGATGCAAGCTTCACATTGGTATCACCTCCTTTTCAGTGTTGTGTGTGGCCTGCCTACTCTGTCACATAATTTGAAAACCATAAAAATATGTTTAAGAGATGACTACAATTATTTTGATTTATTTAAAAAGTTAATTCTTTGCCTTTGAAAAAATGTCATTTAACCTGATGAACCTTAAGAACAATTTATTTTTTAAAATATTTTATGTATCTTTATTTTGTATATGAGTGCTTTGCCTACATGTAAGAGTACATGCACATGCAGTGCCCATGGAAGCCAGAAGAGGGCATCGAACCCCCTGGAACTAGAGTTACAGGTGGTTGTGAGCGGCTGTGTGGGTGCTGGGAACTGAACTTGGGTTCCCTTCAAGACCAACCGGTGCTTTTAACCATTGAGCCATGTCTCCAGTCCCAAGAACAATTACTTGAAACTAAATGTTTTACTTGCAGTTACTCTGTGAGATTACATGCTGTAGATTATTGTCTTTTGTTTTCACAAAACATTGCCAATTTCTACTATAAAGGAATAAGAAAACTAAAAATAATGTCAATTAATATGAACAAATCTTTCTGCAAAAGACTCATCTTTAACGACCCAATTTTTCAGAAAATTCACATGTACCTTTTCACTTTCTGTATCTAGGGCAGAAGTAGCTTCATCAAGTAGCAAGATTTTAGGATCGCGTACAATGGCCCGAGCTATAGCAATGCGTTGTTTCTGTCCTCGAGAGAGTTGAGAGCCCTGGATCCCAACATTAGTTTCATATTTCTGGAAAAAGCACAGCAAACTTAAGAATTAGAGATAGTCATTAGAGCCCACATCAATGACTCCTGGGAACATAAATTTCTTTTTCTGTACTAGGTGGAGCCCACATCAATGACTCCTTTGGGAATTTAAATTTCTTTTTTTTTCTGAACTTAGAATATTTTTGAGCCTATAATAGTGGATGAATTTATAAAAGATATCAAATCTAGTTATAAATATTAAAATATATGAAGTTTGGCCTGGGAAATGGGGTTATATACTTTTGATCTCTTTCTTTTTGTCCAGGCAAGATTCCACATAGGGCATCCTCTTGGTTTGTGATTCTCTGATTTACAGACTTTCATTCCCAAACACTGCAAGATGGACTCATCCCAGGACTAGAAATGCCTTTTAGAGGACTTTATGCTTGGATCCTTTTCTTGAGAGACATTTTATACTCTGTTGCTTACTAGTCTTGTGATCATGAAAAACTTAATTAAATGTCCTTGAGCTGAAAATTTGTCTCAAAATTCAGTGTGACCAGTACCTAGCCCACATATTTGCTATAGATTTTTAAAATTAAATTAGGAAGTAAAATGTCTAGCTAGATGCCTGACATGGCTAAATTAAAATAATTAACATTTATATTATATAGTATATAGTTTGTATCAAGTGTTTTGTGAGCTATTCTAACTGGAGTATCACTCATAGTCATAGAAATCGCAGTCTTCTGATTCTACAGATTTTAAACCCGAGAGATAGAGACTCAAGACAACTGCACCCCGACAAAGAAGCACTCAACAGCAGAGTTAGCTTCTTATCCCCTGCCCTCTATCAATCACTGTAGCCTGCCTGCCACAGCAAGCTATTTTCCCTTGCCTCCAGTAACTCCTGCAAACATTCTACTAAGCCAGGAGAGATCCATGGTAACCTCCTCAGTCCTTGTGGAGACCAAGCACTCAGTGAAGAATATTATGCTAAATCTGTCTGAGAAAGGGGCAATAAACCAACTCTGGGCCTAACCCTTGTATAAAACAAGTAGGCACTCAATAAAGATTTGTAGATAATTAGATCTTCTGGGGGACATTCAAGCTTTGTTCTTCAATTTGAGAATTTCAGTATGCTTGCCAGACGCAGGTCTAGGCCATGAGCCTAAAACTTGAGAAAACCTAGGAAAAGAGCAAACAAACGGGTACACCAAAAATCTACAAAGTTTGCCAACATAATCACAAGAAAGAAATTTTCAAGTGAGATTTTTTTTAATGAGGTGGAAAAGGCTCAAGGTAAGACTTGCATCCTGTGGCTTAGATTTCATATCTTAAATTTTCTTGTGATCAAAAAACTACCAAGAGAGATACTGGGTAAATGGAGAGTGCCAAATTCAGACTTGGCTCTGGAAAAGTAAGACACAAAGGCAGATTCAACTTACACAATCACAAATATGCTATAGGTAAAGAAACAATGATAATGGCAATGATTACAGCAGCAGCTTTCTTTGTGTGGATATTAAGTGTGTTCTTTTGAACACAGCATGCTAAGCATGCTGGCAAGATGTTCATGTATACTAGGCAAGAGCTCTACCAAGAAGCTACATTCCCATTCCCAACCCTCAACCCTTCATTTTAATGTGTGGTATTTTTTTTTTATGTTTTATGTTTAGATAATACCAGGATGGGATAAGTAGGTGACTCAAAATTACACACTCAGGTACAAAATGACAAAGCTTGAATTCGAGCCCACATCCATTCTAAACATCAGGCTTTCTTTCTTTGTGAGTACTGCCTTATGTGTAGCAAATTCTATAGCATTCATTTTAAAAATAGTATAATACTCTCTAATTAAAGAATGTGTTGATGGAGGACATTTATTTTGCTCATAAGACTAAAACAAGACCAGGACACTAGGGAGTGAATTACATTGTCTTTGAACATCTCCCTGAGCCACAATCAGAATACTTTTGGGACATTATCTCTCCCCAACCCTGTCTCTCATAGGGAATGACAGATCTGGTGCTCACCTCTGGAAGTGACATGACAAAATCATGCAACTGAGCCTGCTTTGCAGCTGCTATGACTCTTTCCGTGGAGATATCTTTGGTGTTGTCCCCATACTTGATGTTGTCCATTATGCTACAGGCAAACAACACTGGTTCCTGGGAAACAATTCCGATGTTGGAGCGAAGGAACTGAATATTTACTTTTTTACTATCATGACCATCTATCAGCTGCCAATAGAGATGACAACAGAGGAGATTTAGAATTCCAGCAGTGAGGAAAGATCATATTCTGCAGTTAAATGCTGTGCAAGCATTTGTTCTGTTTAAGAGAGAACATTTCCAGAGCTCTGGTGGGGGGTGTGAGGATATAAATTGAGCTGTCTTTAGCCTCTGGAATTTGTTTCTGTCAGGAGTGGTCTCAGCAATAACACTGATCAGACTATTGTTATTTGTCCCAAACTCTAGCTACAGCTGGTACAAATGAGAAAGAATCTCGGGACAGTATTTAGTTAAGAAAAAAAATTTCTCCTTATAATTTCGATAGCCTAATTTCTACAGCTATGCAGACTTATTATTGAAGCTTTGTGAATTGCCCAAAAGGGTGTGTGTGTGTGTGTGTGTGTGTGTGTGTGTGTGTAAAAAGATATTGGTCAACATAAAGATCAAACTTGTGTGGGGGTGGAGAATGACTCAGCAATTAAGAGCACTGGCTGCTCTTGCAGAGGACCCAAGTTTTCTTCCAAGCACCCACAAGGCAGCTAACAACCATCTGAAATTCCAGGTGCAGGGGATTCGATGCCCTTTTCTGACCTCTGCAAGCTCTGCATGACATAGATGCACTTACACACATGCAGACAAAACACTCATACACATAAAATAATTTTTTTAAAAAAGATAAAATGTGTGCCCTTGAGTTTCCTGACATTACTCTCTGAACAGCTGAGTTAATAAAGCCAAGGGAAAAATATATTTGTTCACTTAATCACATGTGGAATCACTTGCCAGAAGGCACAGCACTCTCTGCCAGCTGCATGATGAAATGTCTGCTACACAATGTCTGTTCCACAGTCCAAAAGTCAGGTAAATTCAGGTACTAAAATAGTCTGGTTCACTTTAGAGTCCTAAGATCCTAAAGGTATAGTATGTCTAGAATACAGCTATAAAATATTTGACTCTACGATTTCATAAAAATGATGCAAGCAGAATGGTGTAAGCAGAATATATTTTAGATAGTTTCTGAGCAATGGAAAGAAGCACTATGATGAAAAGCATAATGGAGGCCTTAAGAACAGTTAACCCTTTCTCAGCCGGCTGTATTTTCCATAGTTCTTATTTCTGCAAAGCACAACTTAATACTTATTTAGAAACTGAGCTTTTTGCTAATTGTTGTAGATCTACTGTATTATATTTACCCAGAAAACAGTAGACATGTTTTCTGTTCAAGACCATTGGCTGCTATTGCAGACAATCTGGTTTTGGTTCCCAGCACCCACACAGCAGCTAACAACCATCCATAACTCAAGTTCCAAGGGGTCTGATGTTCTTTTCTTACCTCCATGGGCACTGCATACACAGATGCACTTACACACATGCAGGAAAATACACTCATATACATAAAATAAGGTAAAATAAAATAAATGAAAAAATCTCCCACAGAGAGTACTGGACATATCATAGACACCCAATTAATCATTGAAGATATTGAGTATCTGTATTTGGTAGCTTTCCTAAAACCCAAGGGGATTTTAAAAATTGATTAAAGCAGTATTTTCCCACTTAAAATGTTTGCAAGGTATGTTTTATAGTGAGATAACAAAATTTACTGTGCCTATGAAATCCAAGAGATCATGATTTCCTCCTGGGCCTTGCTTCCCATCATTACCAGACATTCTACATTCAGAGAAATGTGCTTAATATCCATGGTAATGTTGGAGAGATTGAATGTGATGGATTCAGGTTGCCACAATTCACAGTCCACATCTACCTTGGTGACAGGCATGACAGAGCTGACATTTTGGAAAATGGAATTTTCTCCCTTACAGAGATCAGCTCTCCAGTATAATGTAGTTCCTAGGTGAATTAGTCACCAAATACCTTCAAATAAATTAAAATGTTTACACCTAAAATTAATAACAATAATGGCTATGAATCACAGGCCTTCAACTTCTGTTCCTGATTTTCATAACTTCCTGGATTCTGCCCATATCTGCTTTCTTTTCTGCTCTGTGCAAGAGAATCTCAAGTTTCTCTCAGTAGTTCTCTTCAGAATGTTATCTGTCTGTATCTCAGTGAGGATTATACTAGTCAGGAGAAAGAGAAAGGCCACTTTCCAAGTGTTAGAGTATGCTGGGTAGAGAGCAGGCTAAGAACCGGGGGTACTCACTCTACGTTCACTTTTTATTTAAAAAAAAAAAAAACCAGCAGAGACTCTGTTTGTTAAATCATAAAAAACAGAAAATTGAGCATATTTAGAGATGCAGAAGTAAGAATTATTGAGAGAGCTCAAAAAATTAAGTGGTTTAAAAAGTTGCCTTGGAACAAAGAAATAGAGAGGAGTATTACTTTTTGGTAAAACAAATTTTGTTCTTTGATTTTGTAGTCCTATGCATATATTACCTAAAAAGAAAGACAAAGAAAGGCAAAAAAAGAGATAAATGTTGCAAAAGAAGCGATTAAGCTGCTCACTCCTGAGTCAACTCTCCTTGCTAGGGCTTTATCAGTCGAGTTCCTTGCATTCGACTTGAGCCTCTTGAGCCGGGACTGTCTCTGGTTTCCGTGCTTGCTCCCTTGTCTTGCTCATTTAGCATGTGTCCCTTGTCACCCCCACTTTTCCCATTCCCAGTCATTAGCTTCCCGACTAGTCTGCACTTTCTGCTCCATTTACAGATAAGTGAATGCTTCTGTCAATACACTCATCTCCAGCTTTGCGGTATGCCTAATTTTCTTTGCCAAACTGGTCAACAGGCCATCTGGATCTGGGAAGAAGATGATATTGGAAACCATGGGGTGGAATCAGGTCACCAGCAAATGAGTGGAAGTGGAAAACATCCATGGGGTAAGTACCCAAGGCAAACACTTGAGAGTGCATCTGGCAAGACACAGCCACAGAGACCATCTGGGGGAGATATGCAGAAAGCAAAATCCTCAAAATCATTTGCACCACTCACCACCTTCCCTTGATCAGGATCATAGAAACGTTCCAACAGCTGAATACTGGTGCTTTTACCGCATCCACTGCTTCCAACAAATGCCAGAGTCTCTCCTGGATTCACAGACACTGAGAGACCATTCAGAACTTGAGTATCAGGCCGGGAAGGATATGAAAATTTGCAGTCAACAAAGTCAATCTTCCCTTTGAAGTTGTCCTGTAAATGGGAGAACTAGAATTACATGTGCTCTACTGGAGCCTAGAATATAAAAATGTGCCAACATCTGTGCCACCATGCCAAATTAGACACCATAGAAACAGTAACTTAATAAATGCCATTCTAGACAGGCACAGTAGTATACATGCCTGCAATCCAGCACTCAGGAAGCTAAGGCAGGAAGATTGTGAGTTTGTTGGAGGCCAGCCCCAGGTACATAGGGAGATTCCAGCTGAAAACAAGCAAGCAAACAACACCACCACAAAATAACACTTTATTTCCAATGCTGGCCAAGTGAAGAACAAAGAAAGGAAACGAAATTGAAAACATTTAACTGCTTAATCACATTCTGACCTAAAGGGTTTTCTTACCACATATTCTTTTACAGGGGGAAGATAACAGCTAAAAGAGAAAACATCACAGAAGCCAGCAACTCTGGATCTTCACTACTCTGTTCTTTAAAATAAAGGTAGAAAGAAAATTACTTGACATCTGTACCACAAAGGTGAATACTTTAGGGTGTCTAAAATTATCAGATGGACTTCTAAACTGCTTACATTTCGTGGCTCTTGTGAACAGTGCAACAAAAAACAGGTGTGCAAGTATTTCTGTGGTATGTTGATAAGATATATACCCAAGAATGAAATAGCTGAATCATATGGTAGATCTGTTTTCAGTGTTTTGAGGAAACTCCACCCGGATTTCCACAGTGGCTGCATCAGTTTACATCTCCGTCAGTGGTGAATAACGGTTTCTCTTTCCCCACATCCTAGCCAGCATTTGTATTCTACCAGGGTGAGATAATCTCTCAAAGCTGTTTTAATTTGCATTCCTCTGGTGGTTTGCAATGTTAAATACTTTGTCAGATATGTTTTGGTTGTTTGTATCTTTTTAGAGAACTGTTTATTCAGTTCATTATAGCACGTTCACTGTGATTTGGATTGCTGCAGTTTAATTTTTTTCAGTTCTTTATACATCCTAAATATTAATCTCTTATCTGATACATTGTTGATAAATATTTTTTTGTCCATTCTGTGGGTGGTCTCTTCACTCAGGGATTGCTTCCTTTGCTGTGAAGAAGCTCTTTAATTTCATATAATCAATTTCATTTTTTCAGTTTTGGGAATTATTTTCCCAGTCTATGTGTCCATCAGCAAATGAAAATATAGCATATATACTCAATGGAATTTTATATAACCCTAAAGGAAAATGAAATCATGACATTTTCAGAAATGGAATGAGGAAGCATTGCATGGAGGGAAAAAAAGTCAGATTCAGAAAGACAAATGCTATTTTCTTTTATATGCAGAACCTAAGTTTAAAATTATATGTGCATTAAATATATGCAAGTATGTATTTGTGTGTAGGTCAGGAAACTTCAAGTTTGAAGGGAGAAAGAGATAAGGGAGGGAGCAGGGAAGAAAAGTCAGTGTACTGCATTCAGTGAGAAAGCAGAAGAACTCCGGTGGTTGAAATGAGAATATTCCCCATAGGTTCACACATCTGAACACTTGACTGGTTGGTGGGGTTGTTTGCTGAAGTTTAGGAAGTGTGGTCTTGCTGGAGGCAGCATGTCACTGGGGTCCAGCTTTGAAAGTTCATAGCTCTGCCCTAGTTCTAGTTTCTCTCCTTGCTTCCTGTGAGTTGCTTGAAGATATGAGCTCTCAGTTTCCTGCTTTGGCTGCCTCCTGCCTCGGCCTTCCCACCACAGCAAGTTCTTATCTCTCGGAAACTGTAAACTCAAATAATTTCTTCCTTCTGTAAATTGCCTTGGTCATGGTGTTTTATTACAGCAACAGAAAAGTAACTAATCCAGGGACTATGTGGGTAAAGGAAGAGAACCAGCTAGGGGATAGGGTGTCTCCAGAGCATGAATGAGTGAAGGAGGAACAGAGAGAGAACACATGAGAACAAAGTATAACAATTCACGTGTGTGGAAATACCACACTGAAATGCATTACTTCATATACCAACATAAAAATTCATTTAAATCCCTCTGAAGGAAAAACTAGATCATTTGATTAATTTAAAACTTTCATAATTTAGCATAGTGTTTTGCTCTCTCAAACATATGAAAGTTTTAAAAAATGGGCAGGCAAGATTAAAGCTCCTTTGGAAATAATAAATAAAAAGAAAGATACTTTGTAGAAGAAAATAATTTTCTGGCATCTGGTGAACCCAAATAGATATTAATCAATTTAGCATTATTGGACAGAAGAAATGGCCTTTCTATATTTTGCACCAAAATGTCAATAGAAATCTTGGTAGATGGGTAGGTCTCAAATGACATGTGTTTTCATTTATTCTGGAAGTGTGTGTTCTATATTATGTAGAATTCAGCATTCCCTAGGGCTATGGTTTGGATGTGGTATGCCCCACAGGGTTCATATGGGCCCCACTGTGATGATGATGTTGAAAAATGCTACAGAACATTTAAGAGGTAAGAGACATAATTTGGTACAAGGTGACTAGATCATTGGTGGCATTGCCCTCAGATGGAATTAATGTGATTCTTGTGAGACCTGGATAGTTCTTTAAAAGAGCTTCATCCTGTCATCTTTTCCTCATCAATGTGCTTCTGTAGCCCAGGGATTCTTAACAGACTGAATTGATGAGACCACGTGCTCTTGTACTTTCAGCCTCTAAACTGTGAAACACACGCACACACACGGAAAACTCTTCCAGTCCAGTGCTTACCCATTTTTCACCTGAGCTACTATATATATTAATTGGGGGTCTTCGGTCCAGCAGTTGAAAAAAGCGTGCAGCTGATATTTTAGCTTTGGCGTAACTTGGGGTGTAAGAGAAGGCTCTCCCCACAGCTGTTGCACTTAACACAATTGAAGAGGTCACCCTGCAATCAGACAGATACAAAGGTAAAGAGAAATGAGGTGTCAATAGTATGATGGCCTAAGAGGCAAAAAGTTGGGGTTCTAGTTCTGAGTAGCCTTGTGCAAGTAACTTCAGACTTGTCTGAGTTTGTGGGAGTTGGAGAGATTAGTAGTTTTCAAACTGCGCTCTATGTAAAAGAGCCAAAGGATAGACTGAACAGGGTAGGCTCAGACTTCCAAACTCTAGTTCTGCAAAGAAAAAAAAAAAATTGTTTGAGGGGAAAAACAAGTTCTGGAAATTTTTTTCTAAAGGAGAGGAATTTGAAAGATCACCAGATTGGGTTGGTTTCCCTTATAATTCTAACGGTCCTTGCATCAATGATAGGTATGGAAAAGACAGTGATGGGCAAGAGAAGCATCAGTTCTCTACCAAGCAGACATTTGAGTCATGCTTCAGACAGATTGAGGAAAATGCAATTGTCTGTATTCTGTTCATCCCAGCTTCTAACTATATTGACATGAACTTAACAAATAATGGAAAAATGAAAAAAATAAGTGATAACGCAATGAGAGGTCGCCTTGCTGCTGCATGAGCTATGACCGATCAAAGCTGTCCCCCTGTGCGATCATTCACAGAGGCCTGCCCAGGGTGGATCATTCACAGAGGCCTGCCCGGGGTGGAGATGGGAGGCGGGGCACACCAGTGAGCGTATTGCTGCTTGGTTTATGATCAGTGATTATTCTAGGCTCAGAGTTTCAAATCTAAACTCTCCAGAAGTCCGGTGTGAAGTTTAAAAGAATAAAGCTTTTAGAATAAAGTGAGGAACGATGAAAGTGACTTTTTAGTTGGGAGAACAAAACCAGAAATTTGAAATTTTCTGCAGTCTCTTGACTTTTACATTGGCAAATAATTTGTTGCAAACCTTATATAAACTGACAGAAATAAATCAGTGGTTGCTGTTTTATGATCTGGGTTCATTGCTTTAAATATGCAAAGGTTTAGAAAAGCGACTCTCCCAGTTGATGTGGGTATAATGGGCGAGCAGTAAGGTTCTAGAAGAGAGGTACCAGGTGAAAAGACCATTTCTCTACACCTTCCAAACTTTTTAAAATCGTCTCTTCCCACGGTCACCTCCTACTACCACACACACCAATGTGCACCCAGTTCCCTTGCACCCTGACCCATAGGCTCTCCTTTCTGGAAATGTAAGAAAGTGGACTCAAAGTTAATTTTATGAGAAAGCAAACTCTGCCTTGAAGAAAGGAACCAAATACCCCTCGATGGCCTATATTATCTCTACTCAGAGAAACTGGCTAGAACTTTGCTCTTTGCAAGTGAGAAATAGAGTTTAAATACAATAGCCCTTGAGCCATCTTGTTCAAGACCTTGAGTTTCTCAGTATTAACATATGTAAACATGATGACATTCATTCATCCTGTTATCCATCTGTTTGTAATTCAGCTTTTTTATTCTTCTAATAAAAATGTATATTCCATCTCTCTATTCATTAAACCTAGGTTTAGTTGTGTGATTTTCTTTTGCCAAAGAGACATCAGAAAGTTCTACATATGGAGACTTAAAGTGTGCTTCCACAAAGGACTTGTCCTTTTTTGTGGTACTTGGAACTAACTCTAAGACCATTAATAAAGTAAAAGAGCTCACCACCTGGCAAGGTCACCTAGGGACACACACACACACACACACACACACACACACACACACACACACACATTCACAAGTCTAAATGAGGCAGTCAAAGCCAAAAGAACTCTCTCACAGCCCACAGAATCTTGAGAAAGAATAAATCTCGGCTGTTTTAAGAGGAGGTAGTTTGTTGGACCACAAGAAAACTAAGCAACAAAACCAGGTAACCTTGCCCCCCACAAGTGTAAGTCTTGTATGACCTTGGTGGATAT
Organism: Eospalax fontanierii; assembly: GCA_035773235.1. NCBI lineage: Eukaryota > Metazoa > Chordata > Mammalia > Rodentia > Spalacidae > Eospalax > Eospalax fontanierii. Next base: position 62,497,747 of record CM069530.1, on the reverse strand, counting down.
TCATCACCTGAACACATGGCTGAAATGGAGCCCTTCATTGGCGATTAAGTAACCTCCATATCCGTAGGAAACAGAATTTGTAATGTATGTTATAGCTTGGGAAAAGGCAAAGCAGAATCCGTAGACATTCGCCTTTCTAATGGCTGTCTTAAATGACTTCTCCAGCTCAGCCTCAAATGCTTCAGTAAACTGCTTCTCTATTCCAATTCCAACAACTGTGCGAATATAACTGAGGGCTTCATTGGTAATCTGGAAAACAAAAGAGTGTGAGGATCTGAAAAGCAGAAATGACACCTTTCATGACATTTCAGCTGCTACATGGATTAAATTTAGCACAAATGGCAGAAAGTAGTACAAAAATCAGAGATGGGGTGCAATCTGAGAACACAGAAAAGTTGCTGGGGGTCAATTTAGCAAGCCCACGAGACCACCTGTCATTTGTATTCAGTCTCTATTGTTCTAGCATGGCTTTTGTGCCTTCACTCACTGGAGAGGAGGCATAAGAAAAGGTTTCACATGGTTATCATTGAAAAATGTGAAATGTCTGTGCTAATTCATTTGAAACATCTAAAATGCTATCTTTGAGTGTCTTCTGAGACAAAATGTTACCTAATATAAACTTAAATTATTATACGTTATTTTTCTAAGAATGTTAATCTAACAAAATATTATTTACCTTGAAATTAAATATAAAGTTAATCTAGTCTACATGATGACTGTGTGCTTAAATCTATACTTTAAGGTCTATTGTTACTGAATTAGGTTATTACCCCTAACAATGGTACAAAGAAAGTTGTGCTATTTTCTACCTTGGCATCTAAATGCTTCAGCTACATGGGCAATGTCACATTTGCTGTCTTAAAAGAAACAAAACATGAAACAAAAGGAACAAAATGGACTCACTTAAAAGAAATTCACTGAGTGAATTTGTTAAGAGTGAGTGTGTGAACTGGGCCTGTAATACCAGCTGCTCAGGAAGCTGAGGTAGGAGGGCAGTAAGTTCAAGGTCTGCCTGGCTTACAGAGTGAGTTCAAGATGATCTGGGCAACCTGATGAGATCATCTCAAAATTTAAACAAATAAATAAATGTATTAGAAATTTAACTCAGTGGTAAAGTGCTTGACCAGTATGCTCAAGGACCTAGGTTCAATCTTCAGTATTCAAATGTGTGTGTGTGTGTGTGTGTGTGTGTGTAAAACACATGTTGTATGTGATTTCATCCATCCTTTTATTTATATGTGTTTTTTGTTTCTGAGATAGCATCTCAAGTAGCCAGGCTGGTCGCCAACACACCACATAGCTCGAAAACTTTGGATCCTTTTGCCTCCATCTTCCAAGTTCAAGGATTACAGGCGATACCACCATGCCCAGCATGAGTGATTTCTTTTAAATGATAAATTCCTATGACAGCATCCCCTTACTTATTCCTGGTGTCCAACTATTAATTAAAATAGACTTTTAAAAATGTGCCTGACGTGGTGGCACATGCCTTTAATCCCAGCACTCGGGAGGCAGAGGCAGGCTGATCTCTGTGAGTTCAAGGCCAACCAGGTCTACATAGTGAGTTCCAGGACAGCCAGGGTTACAGGTACCGGGAGACCCTAGACTCTGTCTCAAAAAAGACAAAAAAAAAAAAAAAAAAACCTAAGTGTATTTGAAATCTAAACTGAATCTCACTGTTATATTTGAGAAAGACATTTGCTGCAAGTCTAGATTTAAAGACTAAGGTGTGAAAATTGAAAGTGTGTGTTCTCTGTGTGGATAGTGAGACAGATAATCATGAAGCTGAAGAAGAAAAATCTAATAGAATACTGAATTATCCATCCTTGCAAGGGAGAAAACAGAAACTAGGGATTTGAATGAGTAACCGGGAGGAAATCAAACATGTAAGCGCCTGCGTCACCCACTGTTCCTCCTGGCGTAGTCAAGCTTATGCATCAAAGTTGTGCTGTCACACCCTGGGGGAAAGGCACACATGTCTCTTTGTACTCCTCATTTTTAGCAGTTTGCCTGACAACCATTCAGCCCAAAGCAGAAAATAACGTCTGTAGGGTTACCTGTCCTGCCTTTTCCAGAGCTTGTTTGTCTTGAGAGGCAAATCCCGTCAACATTTTCGTCTGTAGGGCTCCTGATAAAGCCAAGAAGGGGAAGAAGCACACTACAACCAGGCTGAGCTTCCAGCTAAAGAAGAAGGCAATGATTATGGCCACAGCGACGTTAGTGAAGGAATTGACCAACATCCCGATTTGAGAGCCGGCAGCCTGCAAATCAAAAGCAACCAACCCATCTCAGTCTCTTTGACCAAATGCTGCTATGCAAAAAGATATTCTATATCAAAAGATAGGTTCCTTTCTATTGTGATAAAATATACATAACAATATTTAGCTTTTTAGTCATTTATAAGTATATAATTCAGGGACATTAAAAACACAATGCTGTGCAGCCTTTTCCACATCTCTACCCCAAACTCTTGTCATCTCCAACTAAAACTCTGTATCCATTAAATAATTATCTCCCCTCCTTTCCCTGAGTCACTAGTGATATCTGTTCGACTCTCTGTCTATATGAATTTGTCTAACTTAGGGACATCATGATCATAGAATCTATAGTATTTACCTTTCTGTCTGGGCTTTTATTAGGCATACTGTTTTCAAGGTTTATCTACATAGTAGTACATATTATGATTTCATTCCTTATGATAGTCTGAACATTCTGTTGTATGTGTAGACAGCATTTTCTTCACCTGTTTATCCACTGATGGACAGTTGGCTTGTAGTATTGCCTTTTTGCTTCTGTGAATAAGGTGGCCATGAACATTGTTGTACAAATATCTGTTCCTATTAGCTATAGGCCTAAGAATGGGACAGTTCTTTGTTTAAAAAGGTAGATTCTTTCAAATGTGACCTCTTAATGTATTTGAATGTTAAATTAATAAATGTCTACCTAAAGAGCTAGAGCAGTCTTTCAGAGATTAATACAGAGATTAATATAGGGGCTACACATGCCTCAGACACTTATACCTTTGGCCTGTCTGAGAATACCCACACATTATGTTTGTCATAATATTATTTGTTATCCAGCAAAGACTGATGCTTAGTCTATAATTATAGCTTTGAAGCTAAAAAAAACTGTAATAAGATAGTACTTTGATTTTTCCACTGGTTAGCTTGTCCATTAGTGCAAAGTTGATGCTATTTTAATACAAAGATATACAGTCAATGCAGATGGACACCTGAGGGTATAGATTAGTGGCAGAACACTTGCTTAGCATGTGCAAGACTCGGGGTTGGAATCCCAGCACTGTGCAATCATTTCATATATAATACAGGGATAAATACTGGATTTGACCCCAGTATATTCCACTGCAATAATTATCATCTATTCTAATGATAAATATCCTATAGTTCTAGGCACACATTTTACTTGCAGTTATTCAGATAAAAACAAAGATTAGTGATTCCTTTGTAGAAAGCATTTGGGTAGACACAACACAATTTCTTATTAAATCTGTAGGAACTTAAAAGAGGCTAACGAAAAAAACTCATTCACAATAGCCTCAAAAGAACAATAAAAATAAATAAATAAATAATGAATACAGCTAGAGTCACCTCGTTTTTGACCAAAACATTGTTAGGGAAAAGATACCCTCTTCAGTACATGGTTGTGGGAAATTTGGATGTCCACATGTTAAAGACTGAGACTAAATCCTTATCTGTCATACTACAAAATCATTTCAGAATGGATCACAATTATAGCAAGAATTTCCAAGTAGGATTATATTAAATTAAAAGGCTTATATAGTGAACAAAACCAGCAGAGAATGAAGAGACAGCCTAGAGAATAAGAGAAACTTTGTTAACTCTGCATTTGACCAAGGACTAATTAACTGGAATATATAAAGAACTCAGAAACACAGAGTTACATACACACACACAGAGTTCAGTCAGTCAATGGTCAAACAAATGGTTTCCAAAATGGAAAGTACAAAAGCAAATAAATACATTGAAAAGAATGTTAAACATCCTTAGCCATCAAAGAATTGTAAATCAAAACACATTGAGATTCTATCTCACACCAGTCAGAATGACTATCATTAAGAAAATAAATAATAAATGCTGGTGGGATGGGGGGGTTTGAATGAAAATGTCCCCCATAGGCGCCAAGCATTTGGACATTTTTTCCCAGTTGATGGTGTTATTTTGAGAGGTTTTAGGAGATGTGGCCTTGCTGGAGGAAGCATGTCACTGGTGGGGAGAGGGGGATCTTAGAGAGTTCTTCAGCCTTGCTGATCTCCAGGCACTCGCTGTTTCTTGTGCCTGCTTGAACATGTGAGTGCTCTGCTCTCTATTCTGGCCATCTCTTGCCACCAGGTCTCCCTGCCATGAAAGACCCTAATTCCTCTGGCACCATAAGCAAAATAAACTCTTCCTTCTATAAGTTGCTTTGGTCAGTGTTTTATCTCAGCAATTGAGAAGCAAATTAATGCATGAGGATACAGAGAAAAGTAACTTGTATATACTACTGGGGGCTGTAAACTAGAGTCAGAAAATAGGATGCTGGTTCTTAGAAGCTGACAGAGTACAGTTTGGGCTGGGAAGTCCTTGTATAAACGGTGTAGAGCTTCTGCTTAGGATGATGAAAATACTCTGGAGATGCATAGTAGTGAGATTTACAACATAAATGTACTTAATGGCACATAGCACATTTTACAATGGTTAAGGTGCCAAAAATTCATGTTAGGTATATTTTACCATAATTAAAAAAAATTTCTGGGGACCACAGAGATGGCTCAGTGAGTAAGAATACTTGTAGTATGTCTCAGTATCCACATAGAAAGTACATTCCTGTAATGTCAGTGGTGGATGAGGGGATGGGGCAACCGGGAGATGCAAGAGCTTGCTGGTCAGTCAGCCTAGCTGAAAAACAGCGCACTCCAGGTTCTGTGAGAAATCCTGTTTCAAGGGAATAAGGAGGATGGTGATAGAGCAGGCCACCTGCCATCTTCCTCTGGTGTCCGATGCCCCCCCATTCACATACACCTGCAAACACACACACACACACACACACACACACAATTCACTCATGATTTCTGGTTAGTAAAGCATTGTACTTGAAAAGTAACTATGCAGACTTTATTTATTTAATGTATATGAGTGCAATACTTGCATGTGTGTAAGTACACCCGTGTTGTGCAATACCCCCAGAGTCAGAAGAAGGCATCAGATTCCCCTGGAACTGGAGTAATCTGCCATGTGGGTGCTGGAAATCAAACCTGGGTCCTCTGCAAGAACAACCAGCTTAACTGCTGAGCATCTCTCCAGCCCTGCAGTCTTCTTTTATGATATGATTATTTTGCTTCCATTTGCATTTTATTTAAAAAATATTTTTAAACTGAGGTTTATGTTCCTTCTTTCTGTCCCTCCCTTCCTTTGTTCCTTCCGCCTCCTTTTCTTTCTTTCTTTTTCATTGTTCCTTTCTTTCATTGTGTCTGTCTCTCTGTCTATCTTTTTTCTGAAACAGGGTTTTCTTATATGGCCTTGAACTCATCTTCCTGTCTTTTTCTCTCCTGAGTGTTAGGATTACAGATATATCACCAAATCTGGTCCTTCAAAAGTTTCTAAGATATCAGTTAAGTAGGGTGTGGTGGTGCTAGCCTCTAAACCCAACACTGAGAAGGCTGAGGCAAGAGGATGCTAGTCTGAGGTTAGACAAGGGCACAGAGACACCTTGCCTCAAATCAAACAAATGGCTCAAAAAGTGTTCTATATAGCTTCAGTTGTCAACTTGACACAACTCCTGGGAAAAGGGACCCTCAACTAAGGGATTACCTCCACCAAAATTGGCCTATGGCTGTGTCTGTGGGACATTTTCTTGATTGTTGAGTGATGTAGGAAGCCCAGCCCATTGTGGGCAGGGCCACCCCTGGGCAGGTGGTCCTACATTGTATAAGAAAGCAGGCTGAGCACAGGCCAGAGAAGCAAACCAGTAAACAATGTTTCTCCATGGTCTCTGCTTCAGCTTGTGCCTCCAGGTTCCTGCCCCGAGTTCCTGCCTGACTTCCCCAGCAATGAACGAGCCTTGGGTAGGTAAGATGAAATAAACCCTTTCCTCTCCAAGTTGGCATTGGTCAATCTTTTATCACAACAATATAAAGCAAGCTAGACATTGCAGCCTAAGAGACAGAAAATATACAGACATATACAAGAATAGACTTTGGACCATTTTTATGTGAAAACATCATACTCTACATTAATGTATACTTTCATTTTATTTTTTTGCTAATCATATAACACAGACTTACTGTCTAATATTCCTCAGGGGGAATGTTTTTATTTTACTTTTGATGGCTATCAGATTTTTGGTGGATTTTATTACTTTTTTATTCGTATAAAATAACCATCCTTGAACACATTTTTAGATAATATAACTTATATGTGCGAGTTCTGGTTCAAATACATGCCTGATTTCTCTCTCAAAAATACAAAATGTAGCAAGAACTGATCATGTGACAAACATTGCATGTGCGTGTGTATTAGTCTTCACCCTCATGAATACAGAATCTTGTAATACAGGGGCCTCTGCTGAGTTGAGGTGGAAAATGGCATCTCATTTTAATGAACATTTCTCTTTTAGTGAAACTGAGTGATTCAGTTATTCTCTCTCTCTCTCTCTCTCTCTCTCTTCCTCCCTACCTCCCTTTCTCTCTCTCTCATGCATGCTCTTACTTTTGCTTTCCCTCTCATTAGGGACCAAGCCTAGGGCCTCACATATACTAGGCAAGTGCTCTATCAATAAACTATATGTGCAGTTCCTTCTTTTAAAATAATCCCAGTTCATGTGTTTTTTAATACCATTTTGTATTAGATCATTGTTGTGTCCTTATCAAAGGCTACATATATTATTAAAATTATATATAAATGCTTATCATAAATATTTTGTGACTTAAAAAAAGTTTTGATCTTAAAAAGTCATCTTATTTTTTATTTTATAAGTGTTTTGTCTGCATATGTAAAAGTGCACCATGAATGTGCAATGTCCTTAAAAGGTAGAAGAGTGTGCTGGAGTTCCTAGAACCATGTTAAGGACAGGTGTGAGCCTCCATGTCGGTGCTGGGACTGAATCCACATCCTCTGAAAGAACACTGAGCACTGTTAACTGAGCGCTCAGTCATCTCTCAAGCCCTGAAAATTTAAATTTCTACATCTCAATCCAAGTCTGTTTTATAGTTTTGTGTTTTTCATCATGCTTGAGAGAATCTCCTCTGCTGACTCTCCCACCACTCTACCCAACACAAAAAAAGAAAATAAGATCATTAGAACAGACAGACGAAACTGTCTTTTATAAATAATTTGATTATAAATTCATAGACAACCCAAGAGCCTACATTAAAATTTAAAGCCAAAAAGTAGAGATTTTGAAAAACAATCATCAAAAATCTTGGAAATGAAGAGCGAGTAAGTAAATGCAGTGTGAAATCTTGCTGACAGACTAACTCAAGTGGGAGAAATAGTATTGGAGATAGATGAGGGTCTTTTGAAATGTCATATTGAGGCGAAAAAAATAAAAAATTAAAAGAGAGAATGAAAGCGCCTGCAAGGTCTTTGGGACATCATTAAAAGATCGACATCACTGAACAACATAAAACAACCAGAGGTTAAGGTCATAAAAACATATTCAATAAAATAAGTGCAGAAAGTTTCCTTAACCTTGGGAAAGACATGGATGTCCAGGTACAGGATGCCTACAGAACCCCAGTAGATATAACCAGAAAAGATTCTTAGCCCAGCATAGTCAAATTGGCAAAAGATCAGGACAAAGAAAGAATTTTAAGCTCTTTAAGGGCAAAGCACCAAGTGCTTAAGGCAACCACATTAAACCAACAGCAGAAACTCTACAGGCCAAAAGGCCATTGGATGATGTGCTTTAAGTTCTGAAAGAAAATAACTGCCAACAAAAATTGATCATACACAGCCAGTCTATCTTTCAGAATCAAAGGCAAAATAATGACCTTCTATGCCAGTCAAAAGCTAAGAGAATGTTGGACTGATGAGATGGCTCAGCCAGGAAAGCTACCTGCTGCCAAGCTGGACAAACTGAGTTCAATCCCTAGGCTGCACATGGTGGAAGGAGAGAACCAACTCCCACATGTGTGTCCACACAACACATGCACACAAACACACACACAATAAGTAATGCAATAAATACATTTTTTTAAAAACGAAGGTAATTCATGACCACCAGGCCAATCTTACAAAAGATGTTTAAGGGAGCTTTATATCCAGAAGTGGAAAAAAATAGCATGACAGCATGTGAAAGCTTAAACCTCAGGAGAAGAGTGGATAAACAAATAAGAAACACAAAAAGGGGACTGGAGAGATGGCCCAGTAGTTAAGAACACATACTGTTTTGGGGGAGACCCAAGCTCTGCTGCCAGCACCCACATTTACAACCCCTATAACGCTGAGTTTCAGGGGGTCCAATGCCCTCTCATGGACTCTTTAGACTCCTGTAGACATGTGGCGCACATACATGCCCTCAGGCTCCCAAACACATACACACAAAATAATAAAACAAATCTAAAAAGAACTTAAGTCAAGAGGACTGGAGAGATGACTCAGTGGTTAAAAACTGGTTGCTCGTGCAGAGGACCCAGGTTCAATTCTCAGCACCCACATGGTGGATAAAAACCGTCTGTAACTCTAGTTCCAGGAGATCTAATGCCCTCTTCTGGTCTCCGTGGGCATTGCATGACATGGGTGCACTTATACACATGCAAGAAACACATAAAATTTAAAATAGCAATAATAATAATAAAAAAAAATTTAGCTGAGTGTGGTAGTGTATGCCTTTAATCCAAGCAGTTGGGAGGCAGAGGCAGGCAGATCTCTGTAAGATCAAAGCCATCCTGGTCTACATAGTGAGTACAAAGCCAGCTGGGACTACAGGAAGACCCTGTCTCCAAAAAGACCAAAAATAAACAAAAATTTTAAAGAATTAGACATTATCAATATAGTAAAACATCCAACCACAACGGAGAATTAAAGAGGAAGAAACAAAGAAAGAAGCATTAAAACAATTAGAAGAAAATCACCAAAACAACAGGCACAAGTCCATACCTTTCATTAATAATGCTGAATGTAGATGGTCTTGATGTTCTGTAAATACGCACTGGCTGAATGGATTAGAAAACAATATATAAGAAATTTACTTTACCAGAAGGATACTCATAAACTGAAAGTAAAAGGATGAAAAATGCTTTTTCAAGCAAATGGAGTCAGAAAATAGGCAGGATTGACTATATAAATATAGTCTCCAAAATGGGCCTTAGGACAAAAACAGTAAGAGACAAAGAAGTGACATATAATAATCAAGGGATCAGCTAAAAAAGAAAGATCATAAAGCTACATGTACCTAATATCAGAGCAATCACTTTTAAAACCAAACACTATTCATCCTAAAGGGAGTTTCAGAAGGAATAACTTCAATGCAACGACTCCAGGAGATTTCAATAATCCATTCTCACCAATGAACAGATCATGTATGTTTAAAAAAAAAACCACAAAGGAACATCAGAGTTAAGAAGAACTATAGTTTGTTCTATAAAAGGCTGTAGAGTGGATTGATTCTCCGAGGGAAAAGGTGGACAAACACCCCTCCCAGAGTGGTATCACCCAGGACCACCTTGAGCAGAAGATGGGGAGCTGGGAAAGTCCTATGCCCCACCCACCTGGGCTATTGGCCTTGGATATGAGAAGCGGAGGGGCTAAAAGTATTTAAACTGGGGGCGCCAGGAGGCTGGTCCTTTTTCTCCCCTCCCCCATGGGCCATTTGGATCTGTTCACGGGGAAGTTGCAAGATCCCAGCCAAGTGGATTTACTAATGGAACTTGCGGAGGGGAGGGTGGGCGCCCATGTTCTGTAAGTAACCCCTTACCCATTGCTCTGTTAGTAAGCCCAAGTAAACTAGCTAGAATCTGTCTAACTGTGAGTGGAGAAATTTGTGTGTTTGTTGCGAGGCCTAGGGAGACTTTTTTGGGTTGCAAGGCAGGGAGAGAGAGGCAGGTTAAGTTCTTCTGCCTCTCGCAAAGAGAAATTTTAATAACAAAGGCACTTACAAAACATGTCATTCATGGATCTATAGATCCTCTCGTGTACTGAAATCACAGGCACATGCTGCTGTGGCCAGTTTTTCCATATGGCCACATATGGAAAAGACCCTCATGCTTGTGTGATATACACTTTAGTGACTGAGCCATCTTCCCAGCCCCTGCCAGTGACTCATCTGCCAGGAAATGAATATGCAGAATATATGAGAAACTAAAAAACCCTAACACAAAAGATAGGTAATTCAATTGAAACAGACAAATGATCTGAATATACTTCTTTAGTACAGGGGCCAGAGAGGTGGCTCAATGGTTGGAGGCACTAGCTCCTCTTACAGGGGACCTGGCTTTGGTTCTAAGCACCCACATGGCAGTTTACAACCAGCTATAACTCCAGTTCCTGGGGATCTGATGCCCTCTTCTGGCCACTGTGGCCCCAGGGAATGCTCATGGTATACATATATACATGCAGGCAAAACACTCATATACATAAAAACAAATACAAATCAATCTTTCTTAGAAAGAAATACACATGGCAAGAAAGAACACTTCTGTATTTTTGTATTTCTGGTAGGAGTGTGTATTGGTATAGCCGTTATGGAAAAGATATAAATTCATAAAAACAGTAAGATTAGAATTCTCATATGGTTGCATTATCCCACAAGTAGGCACATATATGAACCTACATGCCCATGTTTATAGTAGCACTATTCCAATAGCTAGAATATGGGCTCTGATTGGGTGTCCATAAACAGATGAAAATATGGTATGTACATGAAATGGAATATCATTCAGAAATAAAGAATGAAAATTTGTCATTTGCAGCAAAATGGATAAAACTAGACACATCATGTTAAGAAAAAGAAGGTGTTCACTGAAAGTAATGCATGTTCTCACATGTGGAAGGTAAAACACACACACACACACACACACATACACACTGCATTTCTAGAGACTGGGAAAATTGTTTTGGGATGTGGGAAATGGTAACTAAGAAGGAGGAAGATGATCAATGCATGATATCATACCAGATCTCAAATTATATCACAGAACTATAGTTATAAGAGCAGCATGGTACTGACACAAAAACAGACATGTAGACCACTAGAACGCAGTAGGAAACCCAAACCTGAATGCAAGCAATTTCAGCCATGTAGGAAAGGGCTTTCTAAACTGGACATCACTTACTCAGGCATTAAGGTCAACAGTCAACAAGAGGGACCTCATTAAACTTAAAAGCTTCTGTACAGCAAAGGAAACAACCAAGGAAATGAAAAGGAAACAGCCACTAAGTCGGAGTAAGTCTTTACCTGCTACACATCTGACAGAGGATTAATATCCCGAATCTACGAATGAGCCCTAAAAGCAAAGAAGCAAGAAAACAAATGACCTGATTCAAAAATGCGCTATGGATCTGAACAGAAAGTTCTCAAAAGAAGAAATAAAAATGATTGAGAAACACCTTACAAAGTGTTCAATGCTTTTAGTAATTAGGGAAATGCAAATCAAAACCACTTTAAGATTCCATCTAATCCCAGTTAGAATGGTTAAGGCCAAAAAAAGAAAGAAAGAAAAATGATACCAAATCCGGCAAGGACGCAGAGAAAGGAACACTCATCCACTCACCCACTGCTGGTGCGACCACTGTGGGGATCAGCGTGGAGAGCTCTTAAAAAGTCAAAAACAAACCTCTCATATTATTACACCACTCCCTGGCATACACCCAAAGGACTCACTCTCCTGCAGAGATACTTGCACAGCCATGTTTGTTGCTACTCTTTTCACAATAGCTAAGAAGTGGAAACAACTTAAATGCCTCTCAACTGATGAATAAATAATGGACGTGTGGTGCATTTACACAATTGAGTTCTACTTAGTGGTAAAAAACAATGAAATTGTGTAATCTACAGGTAAGTGGATGGAACTGGAAACTGTTATACTAAGTGAAGCAACACAGACTTAGAAAGACAAGCAATGTATGCTCTCCCTCATTTGCAGATCATAGCATCAATCCATTATGTGTGTGTGTATCCTGATACAACTGTAAGAGGCAGGAAAATGAAAAGAAATTCTGGGGTAAAGAGGAAGAATGAGAGGGAGAGCGGGAAATAGGTGCTACCAACCGGGAAAGAGAAGGGGGTTCTTTAACTGGGGAAGGAGTAGGAAGCGTTATACATCGGAAGTGAGAGGCTAGATTAACGCTTAGATGATGTGGGGAATATATTAGTTCAAAAGCCTACTGAAAATGTACATACTATATGTGTATGTGTGTGTGTGTGTGTGTGTGTATATGTGTGTGTGCATGTATATAGCTGGAGGTTATGTAACAAAAAACACAGTGCCAGACAGGAGAAACCTCTCTTCAAGTTGTTAGGGTATTCCAAGAGCACAGGCTATTGCCAAAACCCTTGACTGCCTCCCAGAATTTGAAGGTAAGACTACTGGTGAAGACAGACCATCTTTCAGACAGTGCTTGGAGTAATTAGTTGGAAGTGACCTGGAAGCCTCCACCCTGAAGATTAGCTCTCATAGTATTAGAGGACACTATTCAAGCTATCAAAGGATAAAAAGAATCAATGGTCCTACCAAGATGTAAAGCCTAACGAACAATAATGGCTGGCCTACCAAACTATTGCAGTTGGTGCAGAGTAGCACATTTATCTTGGGTTAATCAACAGCTGTCCAATTGGAATTAAGGTCCATTCAATGGAAGGGACTTTATGTGTGGTACTATAAATATAACCAAATACACATGGCTGGGGTGGTCATAGATTCCAGAGAAAAATCTATTTTTGCCACATCCTTAGACCAACATAATTTCTTGTTGTATTCTAAATATGCATCCTGACATTTATAGACAAATGTACCTCTCACCACTCATCAAGGAAGCTTCTTTTTGTAACAGATAAGGACTAAAACACAGTTCCACAACTGGTCAAATGCAGACAATAATTATTTGTGAGATACTTAGCCCTAAGTGACACATTTTCAATGAAACCTCTACACATAAGATGAATGCATTTCTCAACTATCACCAGAGAGGTTTATTTACACAGCAGAAGGTGATTAACACAGAAACACACAACTGAGCAACGTGCAGAGAACAGGAGGCTGCAGAACGCTTATCTCTGAACAGGACACCTATTTCACTTCTGCCTCCTAAGGCTCAGGGGTCATTGTGGAAGAGGAGGTAAAGACTGTAAGAGCCAGATGTGGTGGGTGATCATAAGGAAATGGAGTTTTCCAGAAAGCTGGTCAGTTACTCATATGAACTCACAGCAATGCTGACAGCATATGCAAGTCCCATGCAAACTATACAAACATGGGGAAGTGGACAAAAACCCCAAGCCAACATAAGGAACTTTTGGCAACTGATGGCTGCTGGAAGGGGAAGAGAGTCTCTTAGAGGGATGGAACTCTTGGTGGGTTGACCAGGCTCCAGTAGATGGAGCCATGGTGAGGGCCACGTGGTGACACAAATCAGACTCTGTAAGCCGTATTGTATATATAGTGGAGCACACTGAACTGGGAGGCAATGCAGATGGAGGAGGGGATTTAAATGCTGGCAGATTAGATTGTATGAAAATCTCAAAATGTCGATAAAAATGTGTTTAAAAGAAGTTGAAACCCTAAGTCCTAGCAGACTGATGTGTGCCACAGACTGATTCGGTGCTCTCCTAAGAGACCCTGGGCACTAGCAGCTCTCTGTCATACGGCTCTCAGGTACCAGTCCCACCGGTTCTTATTTCAGAGGAAACACAGATGGTTATGATTGTCAGAAAGCTCTGTGGTAAGAACATCTTTGTAAGACACCATCGGCTTTCCCTCATACTATGACTGAATATATTTCTCTAAAATTCATGTTAAACTTAATCCTCATTGCAGGTATTAAGTGGTAGGAACCTTTGGGAGTGGTTAGGTTATGAAGACTTTGCCTTTACCAACTGCAGTAAGAATTGATACTAGTATTAAAAAGATGAAGACAGAATCCCAGCCCTTTCTGACCTTCTGTCGTGTGAACACGGAGCAAGAGGCTGCCATTTTTGAATCAGAGAGAACTACCCCTTACCAGATGCAACCTACTGATGCCTTGATCCTGAACTTTCCAACATATAAAACCACAAGAAATAAATTTCGGTTGTTTTTATATAGCCGAGTTCAAGATATTTTGTTATAGTGGCCTTAATGGACCAAGACAGCCCCAAGGCTTACCCCTTGAACTTGAGAGGCGTCTGTAGCAAGCCTTGTTGTCAGTATTCCAGGGTTATTTCTGAGATCATCAAACCAGCCAATGTCTTGTCCTAACATTGCCTGGAAACCAAATTTACGTAGCCTTTTTGTGAGGAGCTCCCCAGATTTAGCAAAAGTGTATCCCTAAAACATAAAAGAGAGTCTTTAGTAATATTTTAACATGAAAATGAGTGGATATAAAAAAGGCACTTGATGAAAAACAAGATCCCTTACCTGTATAAATTGGGTGAAAAGGGATACACAGCCCATGATTACAAAAAATAAGCACATGCCATAAATCTGCGACCTTTGTTCCTCTTTATCAGGCAGGGAAAAGGCCTTTAAAAGATAGTAGGCAAGGAAGAAACTTCGTTATTATGAACAGCGGTCAAGTAAATAATTTAAGTATATTCAAATAAATGTTCTTAGCACATAATTTCATATCTGTCCAATTCCATAGAATGCAAAGGGAGAGTGAACCTCAATATCAATATAAACTGAAGACTAGAGGACTGTGACTGGTCAGTGTAGACCACTGACCATTCTGAATGTGCCGTGATGGCCGGGAATGCCGATGATGGGGAGAGACATGGGTGATGTGAATCTCTGCAACTTCCGTTTAGTTTTGCTGTGAAATTAAATTGCCTTTAAAAATCTTTAAAAATGGCTCCACTTTAAACATACTAGTATTTTAACCCAAACTAGCTATGAACATTATGATGATGTATTTTTAATCTCCTGTGGGGCAAGATGCCTGGAAAATTAAAACCAATGCCAAGAACTACAGAAGCTGCTTCCTCTTCTTCTTCTTCTTCTTCTTCTTCTTCTTCTGCTTCTGCTTCTGCTTCTGCTTCTGCTTCTGCTTCTGCTTCTGCTTCTGCTTCTGCTTCTGCTTCTGCTTCTGCTTCTTCTTCATCTTAGCCTGATTTAAGCAATTGTGTTGGCTTTTCTCTGACATACATAGATGAAAAAAAGATTATCAAATAACATAAATTCCTTAAACAATAAGATTTCAAGGGAAAGGAGAAAGGGAAGAGGAAGAGAGATTCCTGAGACCCTGAGAATGTTAGCCCAGGATAAAACACAGGCATCATTTTAACCTTCAACATGTTTGAATAACGGATATAAGGAGGAAATTTAGACTGAGTTATCTTATCTATTACTCATTTTATACATATAAATTAGTTTATAAATATAAAATATTTGCTATATATTTTTATTTAAAAAGCAACAAGCTATGACAGGATTGGCTAGAATTAGCATAGTAAAGGAAATATTAAATCAAATTGAGCCTTAGGTTGACTAGAATTTTTTATTAAGTTTTGTGCATTTCATATAACAATTTTTAGTCAAATTTAGACTCCTCCCCCATCCACCATCCTCCCCAACCGCTACCGGGCCTTATGTATTCCTTCACACACGTTAAGACCTATCCAGTCAAGCATTAGTTCCCAGATATCCTTCAGTACAAATCCATCCACTGGAGTCTAGTCAGGCTATCTAGAGATCATAAGTAAGTAAGGCATCCTCTCTCTTTCCCAGTAGTAATCAGTCTCTAATAGTTCTCAGTCTAGGTCTGGCCCACCACCAATTTCTGTCTATCCACTCTGGGCCATTGTTTGATTTGAGCTGATGTGGGTCCTGTGCTCAATGCCATCATTGCCACAATTTCACATGTGCAAGTTTCTACTAGAATTTTTAAAGTCTATCTTGACTAGTAAATGATATTCATGAATACGAGATGAATGTACTGACAGTTGCTTAAGTAACTAATTGAGAACCAAGCTGTTGCAATATGAAAACAGAAAGAATAACTTCCTGTGGTCATGCACTCAGTGAAATGAGTTTTAGTTACAAGAAACCCTTTATAATTCAGACTAGATGAAGGAACTAGGAGAATTTGGGAAAGGTATGGAATATGCATGTGTGAGTGTGTGTGCATGTGTGTATGTGTATATTTTAGTTTCTCATTTTTCTTTTTCTTTATGGGATCTCTCACTGACCTGACCAATTTGTCCATGAGACCCAAGGATGCTCCTGTCTCCACCTCTCCAGGGCTAGGATTACAAGTGAGCCATCACCAGGCCCAGCTATTGTATGTGGGTTCTGGGGATTGAACTCATATCCTAATGTTTTCATGGCAAGCACTTTATCAATGGACTTAGCACCTCAATAACTTAGCCCAATAGCTCTGAAGTCATTTTAATAACCAGAACAAGGCCAACATACAGTTGCTCAAAAAAACCATTTATTCAATACATATTTGCCTACTAAGTGCCACATAAGTGTTTCTGAAAACGTTATGTACCATTTCATTAGTGAATCTTTTCTGTGAAGTGAAAATAAGTTTTTCCAAGTTTGAACACAACTACAAACTAGGGAGAGAAGTTCTAGATTAATGAGAGCTTACTATTTCTAAGACAATTTCCATTGGGTCATTGGTAAAAAGCGTGAAAATAGGAGAAGGACTTGGGAGAAGAAGGGGTTCAGAAGGAGTGGGGAGGAGACAAGAGAGAATAATGCAGGGTGAATACATTATACGTGTGTATGAAACTGTTAAGAAATGGCTCATTTTGAGAAGAGATAACTAGTAAAGAAGCAGAAACTCTGGATTTCTTTTTAAAAAGCAAATATCTAGGGCGTAGGCTTCAGTCTTTTCCACTCACCCCTGCGTTTTACATACCTCGTTGCTCAGAAGATCCATCTCTAGAGCCTCCCCCTGCTAGAGTGCAGATGAGGAAACCAGGGAAAGGCCTGATCTTGTCCCGTACCCCAGCCTAACATCAGCAACAGTACCCAGTAAGACACTGATAAATATTTGTTGGGTGGTGAGCGGTTTCTTTCTGTTCAATGACAGTCTTCCTCATAGCCTGGGAATTCCACTGAGGAAACTACCTTAACTGTCATGTCCCTATTATGATATCTAATCATAGATATCATAATAGTGAATAAAAGAATGAGTGAATAAAAGAATGTTTCTTTATGTTTACATATGATAAGTACCAGGGAATTAAGAGATATACATTAAATCCGTTGTAGCACCATATAACTAGAAATTCAACTAACTAGAGTTGTGCTTATAGTTTCATACCTCCTTGAAATCACATAATTTCTTTATTTAAAAGTGTCTGGGAACAAGGGGTAAAGAAAACACTAATGCATCTCCCAGTTCTCATCAGTGAAGCTCCCTCATGCAACAGAGGGCTGTGAACACAAAAGGTCACAAATGACTAAAATGTAGAGAATAAGAGTCTGCAGAGTGTGGGTTCTTGGACAAAACTCCTATATTAAACTCCACCCAACCAGGGCTCAGGGACCATTGCAGAAGAGGGAGTTTCAGAAAGATTGTAGGAAGTGCATGACCATATGGAAATAGAATCCTGCAGGCTCCTGGGACCTTGCTCATATGAACCTACAGCAACGATGTCAGCATGCACAAGACCCACACAAACTCAAGCAGACAAAAACCCAGGACAGAACTGGAGAAATGGGCAGCAGACCCCAATCTTAGCTGAAGAATTATTGGCAGCTGATTGCTGCTGGGTGAGGAAAAGAGACTAGACCCCAGTGGATGAACTAGCACTGAGGGATGTCTGGGAACACTAACCTGACATGATGAGCCTTAACACAAATGACAGAATGTATGAATTCCCGTGGGGGCGCCGATGGGGGAACAGGGGTGGAAAGGGGGTGTAAAGATGACTTAGATGTTCCGCACACAAATTCAATTAAAACTTTACAGGAAAACAGTGACTGGGAACATTTCTATACAGATAGGTTTTTTTTTTTATTATTATTTGTGGATTGTCCAGAGCCTTCTATATAAGTTATGCCTATAGGGACATTTGTTGTGGCCCTAATTTCTATCAGAAGTGACAAAAGAAAATGCAGAAGAGGGAACTAAAATGTAAGTTTTTTTATGCATTACTCTCTGGAAGCATGGTATGCTAGCAAGTTCTTCAGCTATACTGTCTTGACAAAGTTAACAACGTTCTTTATGGCATAGTTTTCTTTTTAAAATTATTTTATTTTTTTATGTGTATGAGTATATTCCCTTTGTGTATGTAAGTGCATCTGTGCTGTGAAATAACTGCAGAGGACAGAAGAAGGCATTGGATGCCCTGGAACTGGAGTTACAGATGTTGTTAGCCACTATGTGGGTGCTGGGATTCAAACATGGGTCTTCTGCAAGAACAGTCAATGCTCATAACCTCTGAGCTATCTCTCCAATAGGGCATAGTTTTCTTGTTGACCTCCCTGACTCTGTGTGTGTATGTCAGGGGGTTTCTAGTGAGAAAATACGATAGCATTTTGATAACTAATTTTGTGATAATAAGGTGTAATCACAGCCTGGCTGGCTGGATTTGAATCTACCACTTGCTATCCTAAGTTTTCTGAGCCTTAGTCTGCTCTATAAAATGGCTATAAAAAGAATCCAAGCAGCCCACGGTTACAAGAAAACATAAATGAACAGGAAGTGTTTAGATGATGCTTAATACCTGTTTGTTATCGTTGCTATAGCAGTCGTCAGACGGAAAGCATCAAAGCTCCTAGGAAGTGAAAAACTGAAAGGAGCTTGTTCTCCCTGCTATATTTTACATCTTTCCTATGCTCTCACTTCCTCCCATTTCAGCGCACCCAGTGGCAGAGCAGAAAATTACACTTGACAAACTGACTTATAACCTGAGTTGTAAGTCAAAACAAACTTTGTGCCTCAGCATTTCAGCAAGACCAAAAATTACTTTAAAATCCTTTTGTATTATTTAACAAACGTGCTTTGCACATAGGCAAACTGCCCTTTTGAAAGCCTCAATCTGTAGCTAAGATGTCCTTTTTAAAAGATAGGTGTAAAGCTTGTAAGTTCTGCTAATGCAAACAAGACAGCTCAACTTTATCCTCTTCCTTTCTGTATAGTGCAGACTCAATTAATTCTTCATCATCTAGAGCTGGGGAGTGGGGCGGGGAAGGGGCTGGCCAAAAAAAAAGCTAAGTGTGTTAAAGCAGAGAGTAAATCTGTTAAATATGGCATTAGCTACTGATTGAAACGCAGAAAGTATGATCAGAATACAGCTAGTCCAGCTGCTTGCTTACCCCAAGTATCTGGCTGAATAAAAAGGCATAGATTGGTGTGACTGCCCCGTTAACAGTTGCACTCAAAGCCCCGGCCAGCATGTAGTGCCATTCTGGAGCATTGAATTTCAGAATCCTTCTAACTGGGGCAGGTTCAATTTCTTCCACAGGAATATCCTTGTCCTTAGGGAAAAAAGAGGATTACATTAATCATCCAAACACACATAGACATTTTGCATATATCTTTTATAGTAGACCCTTTGGCATTCAGGGGTTTAAGAGATATAGGTTGGTTATAAATGACTGCAGAGATCCATGATGCGTGGTAGCTTGTTATTGATATTGCTTGAGGCTGTGCTATGGCTGGAGTGGGGCTTCCCCCCAGAGGGGGCATTTAGAGTGCTCACTTCACAATCACATATGGATGAACTCTCAAAGGGTAATAAGTGTGTTGGGACTTTGAGAATAATAACTCCTCATTTAAAAAAACAACTTTACTATGTGTATACACAAAAAACTGAGAAGCTTTCAAGATATGCTTTTCATAAATATTAAGTAAGGTTTCCTAATCTGGTAACTGCTTACAGCTCTCAGGCAGGGTGACACATCTAAGACATGTCTTAAATAAGGTACAGGTAGCATTCTCTTATCTAATAAGGTTTTCCTTAGTGAGAGCTCATAAGTGTGATGCTTCCTCAGGATTTCTAAATTGCACATTTTTTTTCCCACAGTGAATGGCAATTAGTCAGGACTTTCCCATTCTGATCTTTGTAACGGGCATTAAAATATCACAGCTTGCACATTTTTCACTTGAAGACAGTTGTTGTGCATAGACCCTCCTTGTTTCATCTCTCATCTCCTTTACCATTAATAGGATTCTGTGTTTAGTCTTTAGGTCTGTTTAGTCAATAGTTTGTTAAATTTATTACCCACTCTGGGAAAGGATTCTAGGTATCTCTGCCTAATTCCTTTCCTATAATGTGCACCTTACTTCACGCTGGTATTGATTTTTTTTTTTTGGCTTCTTCTATTAAAACATACTAAAAATATCTGTAGAAAACACATGACAAAATGATTAATGATCTCTTTTATTAGCACTTACTATTTTAACCTCTAGGTATCAGGAAAAGAGAGCAGCACAAATCTTCATAAACTTTCCCTTCGCTTACAAAGTCAAAGACCACATTGCCAATTCAATCTAAATGAAAGGCTGGAATGATGCCTGTTGCAATATAGTCACAGCTGGTAACGAAATTGTCATCCATTTCAAGTTCCCTCTCGGCTGCCTTCAACACTTAGACACTTTGTTGCTGCTGTTCACTCATGCAGCAAATCCTCCCACTCAGTCATTTCATCTCTAACAGCTTACTAACCTCGGGCCACCCATGCCAGAGAGAAGGAAAAGGTGGCTGAGAAAAGACAAGCTTAGTAGGCGGAGAGAATGGGGTTCTTGGGGGAACCCTGTGTGGCCACCTAAAGAATATATCACCAAGTGCCTCCGATCTCTAGGCCTCAATTATTTCATCATTAAAATGAGTGAATCCGTCTAGGTTGCTGGGGAAGACATTTTGTCTGGGTCTGTGACATTTCTGTACAAAAAATACTGACTACGTTTGTGCAGATTGTTTTTCAAGGATGTTTATCTGGCAAACAATGTTGGAAGACATTAATGCCTTTACCTGAAGCATTAAGCCCATCTGCCCGCTACAGAAGAGGTAAGCTTCCCATGATTCCTCCCTAAGAACACACCTTAATTTAAGCTGCTACCTTCTGGCCCTCTTTGAATCTCCTTGTGGGAACTGGGGCTGAACTGAGAAACCAATGCAAAGATGCCAAACTGTGAGTATTATTATTGCTCTGAGTAGTTCTATGTTTACCACTGACTGGGCTCTAATGGATTCTGCCTGCATTCACAGGATTGTGTCAGACTAACTAGATGTCTTGCAGTAGGACAAAATTAACCTTTACAGGTCTTAATAGTCCAGATCTGGATGCTCCCAGACTCATAAAGGCTGATGTGATTTCTGGAACGCAGTCTCACCCCAGACTTCTACTTTAGTAGGACTTACGTTGGAACATAAGTTTGAAAATATTCCTCAGTTAATTCTGGTGATCCAAACTCTTTGTGGAGAACCTCCATAATACATGAGCTCCAAGACTTCTACCGTTGAATGTCTGGGATATCAACCATGCTGCACCATCTCCAAGTTTGTTTCCACACTGGTAAACACTTATTAACATTCACTGAATTCTACCGTGTTCCCTATGGATGTTGAACTCCTTTCAGAATGTTTAGGACTGCCACTCTGTAGGATGGTTGGTCTATCCATAGCCTCGGTAAGATAGAACCTTTCCTTGCTTTCTTTTTTTTTTGTTATTTTTATATGTATGAGTGTTGTATGTATGAGTGTATTGCCTGCATGTATGTAAGTGTACTCGTCATGCAATAACTGTGGAGGTCAGAAAAGAATGTTGAATTCCCCTGGAACTAGAGTTTTGGATGGTTGTTAGCTGCCATGTGGGTTCTGGGAATCAAGCCCATTCCGCAAGAGTAGTCAGTGCTCTTAACTGCTGAGCCATCTCTCCAGTCCCATTTTCTTTGCTTTGATTGTTTTCTTTTGTTCTTGGTCTTTTTGAGACAGGGTCTCCCTATAGCCCCAGCTGGCCTGGAACTTGACATGTAGACCAGACTGACCTTGAGCTCACAGAGATCTGCCTGCTTCTGCTTCCCAAATGCTGGGATTAAAAGCATGTGCCACCACGCCCAGTTTCTTTGCTTTCTTATACTTAAGGTATCCCTAACCTTAAGTAATAAGATATTTAAGTTAAATATGAAGTATTTTTTGTCCTGAAGTTTTCATTTCAAGATAAACTAATCAATAAAAGTAGTTAACTTGAATAGCAATTTTGTTACCTTGTACTAAAAAAAATTTTGCCTTAAAGGAAATTATACCCAAACTCACCAAATGCAAACTGAGAGATGCAAAGGTTAGAAAACCTGTTCCCAAACTTTTGATTGAATTTTATTTGCTATAGCTACATGAACAGTAGAGGAATAAAAGAAAACTATGTAAAATATATCTAAGGTCATTCCATAAAAAGTAGTGGTTTCCTACCCATCATGTAAATGGTTCAGTGCTTGACACACAGCATTTTCTGGTTTTCTTTCTTATATTTATTTCTTATATATGTGGGCCTGGGAAAAGAGAACTTTCCACGGGAATTTTAGGTCCTGCTTTCTATACTTTGTTACATTGGTTTCTGAATGTTAGTAAGACTCATCTGCCTTGATAGCAACTTTAAGAGTTGATGATAAAAACGAGACAAAGAAGTCAATTTTTTCCAAATGAACAAATGCTCACACAGCCATTTTTATTGGTCCTGTCTCTGTCCTATCCTTAAGATAGGATTAAGTCCTGTAAGTCAGCGGTGATGATATTACAAGTGTCTAATGGCTCATCCAGACTCAATCCTTATACATTTCATCTGATCTGCTTAGTTTTACTAAAAAAAGGTTCCAAATATTAGAGACTGGAATGTCAACTCTGCAGGCTTCCCCTAACCCTAAACTCAACCTTCGCAGGATATCTAATCTCTGATCCCATATATGGGAGCTAAAGGTACAGCAAGGAGAATGGGCTTAGCTCCATCTCCAGCTACCTGAGCCTCTGGATGAGTAATCCCAAGCAGAATCTGGAAGCACAGACTTACAAAACAAAATAAAGCGCAACACAACACAAAACTCCATCTCTTCTAAGTGTTCAGTAAGCACTCTGAGAGACCACAAGGTGGAGGTAAATGCTTTGAATCTTTAGTAACACAACAGAGCATTTCCCAGTCCACAGAGGATAAAGAGAGGCCTTCTCCATCAAAATGAGAAATAAACACGAATTTTGTGAGTGCTTTGGCTTGTAGAATCTGATTGTTGCCACACTTCTAAGTGCTCAGAGAGGACCGAACATGAGAGTATCCAGGCTAGGAAAGGTTTGGGAGTGGACCGATGAGAAAGATGATGTCCACACCAGCAGAATGCTTTTTCTTAAGTGCATCTCTGTAACTTAAAAACTGTGACAACTCATAAGAGGTCTAGGTTTATCAAATGCTTTTGCATTTTAACATTTTTGCCAATGCTATTATAGTTTAAGAGAATGTTTTAAAATTTTAGGAAAAAAAAAGTGTTTTAGGGTATTCTTTAAAGCAAATAATTGTCATGTACATTTAAGAAACATATTTACTGTGTTTTTATAATTATTCATCCAAAAATTATTCAGGCTGGAAAGATGGCTCATCGGTTAAAGAGCACACTGGCTGCTCTTGCAAAGGACCCAGGTTCAGTTCCCAGTGTCCACATGGTGACTAACAACTATCCATAACTCCAGTTTCAGGAGATCCAACGCCCTTCTCTGACCACCATGAGCACTACACAACTAGACACACTTACATGCATGCAAACAACACACTCATACTCATAAAAAAGAAAAGAAAAAATAATAAAAATCGTTAAATACCTCTTGGGCTAAGTTTTATTTTACATACTTTTTTTTCAAAGTAATTAATCTGTATTCCTTTTTTAAAAATTATATAAAATCTGGAGTTTCTTCTGGGTTCTAATGTTCCTCTATTTAGTCTGACTGAGTAAGCTATATACTTAGGAAACACATATGCTTAGATGTACAGGACATCCCAGGTGAGACTTCCCGTTCCCTGCGAACAGTGAATGCCTGACCTTGCTGTCTTCGTAAGTAGATTTATGATCAACAATAGCCAGCGGAGGTTCGTGTGTCAGGCCAGAAAGTTGAGACTTGGAGCGTTGCCGGAGGGAAGCCCTGTAAACAGGGAGCAAGACAGGACAGGCTGATCGCTGGGGGCAGGTTACAGCAGGACTTAACTGGTGTCTTAAGCTTACATCACACATCAAATAAACAGAACTATCTGGTAGGCTGCATGGCAACCAGGGCAGGGAACTTTCAACTTTGGTTTGATGAAACTTGTTTGAGGTCAGAGTGAATTAAGATTGCTGTGAACCCCAAGCTCTGTAACTACTGAACCCAGATTCAGTGTGTAATCAGGGAGGGAAAAAGTGACTGGCCCCAAAGTTGAGTACCACTTTTCACTGCAAAGAAAAAGAGCTAATTTGGGAGGTAAATATTCTTTCTCTCTTTCCTCAACATTATTATTTAGGAAATTATTTTCTGTTCCAATTAACTTGTTCTTGAACCTAAAAAATGTTTCAGAAGAAGAGCTCAGCTATCAGGAAGATGATAGCTAAAGAAACAAGATGCAAATTAGCATTTCATTTAGTCTTCTAGAAAAAGACTTGTCAGCGTACACAATGAGATATTTTTAATAGAGCTCCTTATTCAGAATTATAAATCTTCCTCTGTAGGGGGTTAATAGCTACTTTCAGTGGATACATCATATTTCTATTTTTTAATCCTACTCACTAAGATGACTAAATTGTACACTAAAATGTACAATTTGTGGCAAATAAAGAGATACTTATGTGAAAATGGTTATTTGTTTCTCATTACGAACTACGTAGAATAGATAGAATTTTTTTCCTCTTAAAAGTTAATAAAACGTTTATTTTCTCATTGGCATAACCAAAAGATATATCTCATTTTAATCTAAGAGGTACCTGGTAATTCTTTGTGTTCAAGAAGACAGTTGTTATCTTCAGATTAGCAACACTGTTGACTCTTATAAATTTAGTATTTTGCTCATGATGAAAAATACTGTCATGATCAAACACATTATCACAAGTGTATAAAACTTGTCTGACAATTTTGATAATTTCCATGGCTTTTACTTTATGAGTAACTCAAAGCTATTCCTTTATTTTCCAAACTCAATAAAGCAAGCATTTAAAAAATTTTTTTTCAGTAGATTTGTTCAGAAAGGATTAAAAAAAGAATAAAACAACCAAGTGTGAGGATTTAGATTTATAAAGAAAAGGTACATTAGAGCCCAAAACATCCATCTGTTTGAAAATAAGTACAAATCCTTTTGGTGAAATTATTCTTTGAATACTAACATTAAGTAAGTTTGTTTTGACTACTTATAGTTGCTCTGTTTTAACCATTTTTGAAACAAGTAGCCATCATGAATGAGCAAGACCTGTAACTGAATCTTTGCTCTGAGTACAGCCTTGTATCTGATGTCCTGGGAATAACAAGACCAATAATGTGAGAGCATCAACCATTACTTATTCCTAGACTCTTAGCTTACAAGAAAAAGCCAACAGTATTTTAAATGAACATGGAAAATACTAATGTACAGAATTCTTAATATATGATTTTCAGCACCGCAGAGCTAAGTGTGGTGGCACAGCCTTTAATCCCAGCACTCAGGAAGCAGGGGCAGGCAGACCTCTCTGAGACTGAGGCCAGCCTGCTCTACATAGGGAATTCCAGGCCAGCTCGGACTACAAGGAGACCCTACCTCAAAAAAATTCACACAAAAAATCAAAAACAAAAACAAACACACTAGAACAAAGTTTAGCGAAATTCCGAAGCCAGGATAAAACATGACTAAAATTTAAAGTCTCACAGTATACTCCAAAATAAGTTTTGAAAGCAAATACCTGTGTATTGGTCCAGAGGAAAATAAACATCTCATTTGGGGACATTTTCTTTAAAAGCCAAACATAAATTTTATTTCATTCAGTTAAAGAATGATTTGCCTTCAGATGTATGACTCTGGGAGTGGAAGTGTGTGTAGTTTCATTGACTCTCACTCTCCAGGTTAAAGAACAGAACAGGTGAACTTCATTTAACACACAGTTTCAAATAACACTTAACTTTAGTAGGTAGGCCTACACATTGGGTTTTGTGTGTTTTCATTTGTTTATTTGTTGTCTCCTGAGATAGGGTCTCTCTGTGTAGTCCAAGCGGGCTTTGAACTCCTCCTGCCTTAGCCTCCCAAAGACTACAAGACACAGATGTCTTTAAAAATCTCCTTCTAAGCTCAATAAGCAACACTTTAGCCAGAAAGCTCTCCATCACAACTCCTCTCAAAGTTGAAAAGGCAAAGTCAAATAAACCACCATCTGCTTACTTCACAAAATGTAGGAGTTTGCTGAGGGTTTCATTTCTGTAACTGAGATATTGGCCAAGGTTCACAGCTGTAGAAGTCTCCTAAGCATATCAGAAAACTTCACAATCACTTGGTTTGCACTTACCTTAAACTATCCCTGTAGCTCCCTCTGTTAAACGTCCTTTCAAGTAGGTCACCATCAGTTGCATCTTTCCCTATTCAACACAATACAAGCTATTTCTTAGAGTACACAATAAGCACAGCAATACCTACATAGGATTATTTAGTACATTTGCCTAGAAAATAATTATGGTCTCAGATGCCAAAACAGCTTATTAAGTTTATTACAATAAATAAAGCTTGGAATTTGTCTAACACATTCTAACAAAAGAATTTCAAAATACTTATAAGACTGACTCATGGGAAATGTGTGCTAGCCTGTTCTCTCTGTAAACATAAGTATCTTTTAGCACAAATCAAAAATTGAAGGAAAACTCACTGGAGGTAGTAAAAATATTAATAAAGCAGCAAACCTTTTAAAATCTTATTCAGAATAACTCATTCATATTAAACATATGCAAGAAGATATGTGGTTTCATGAGTTCAAATGTGAAAGAAGGGGAGAGTAGTAAGTGGTTGGTAAATTTAGCTTGGGGTAACCACCAGGTCTGAAAGTTCAGATTGATAGAGAGAAGGTATACTGGACCTGAAGTATCTATGTTTGAACTAAGTTTAACTTTAAAGTCACTGATTAATTTACTTGGTCAGTATGAATGAGACTCCTCCCATACAAATGACATATTCTACTACTTGCAAAAGGTAGACATGAAAAACAAATCTTCACACTGTGGGGCATTTGAGGATGCAAGTTTGACTCTATAGGCCTTCATAAGTATGTAGATATAGATCAATGATAGATAGATGATAAACAGGTAGATATAATAGAGTACATGAAATTGAGTGGAGGATAGTAAGTGGCATGTAGATGGGAAGGGCATCTAAATTTGATTAAAATATATGAAATGGATAAATATTCAATAAAACTAATGAATTACAGATGAATTTTTTTAAAAGACCTTGGATTTAACTCTGTGACTTGACCAAATAACTTAGACTTCCACGCTTTTGTTTGTTTTCATTATCAACCACATAATGCCTGCTGAGCTGTTGAAAGAATAATACAAGTTCAATACAAATTCATCAAGTACTATAGATGTTAACTAATTAGTATATAATATACTATAATTAGTATAATATACAGGTAAAAGGGAAAAGGAACTTACCTTTTACTTCATTCTCCTGCAGGGTTTCATCTCCTTGGCTTTGCAGGGTCACAAGTGTGAAGTAGACACCTCTTCTTTCCAACAGCTCTTCATGTGTGCCTCTTTCCACTGCTACGCCATGTTCAAAACCAATGATCACATCTGCCGCTCTGACTGTGGATAAGCGATGGGCAACAGAGATGATCGTGTGCTGGTGCTGAATCTGTAAGAGGGCGTGGTGCACCATTAAGCAAGACTGCAAGACAGAACCAACACTGAATTCATATCATCCCCAAGTCCACAAATAAGTCAGTTTTGGACACTATGAATATCCTATGAGTGTTTTGTCTGTATCATGCAATGCCCTCAGAGGTCAGAAGAAGGTATTGCATCCCCCGAAATTGGATTATGAATGGTTGTTAACACCATGTGATTGCTTGGAATTTAACCCAGGTCCTCTGCAAGAGCAGCCAGTCCTCTTCACCAATGAGCCATCTCTCCAGCCCTGCCAACAGTTTCTTGTAGCCATGAATCACATCACATATTGATGTGATTGTGGCAGTTAATTGCTAGCTTAATAAGTGGGTGCTTAAATCATATGTCACTCTTCAGACAACTCAAATTAAAAAATATGGAGTGTTTAAATTTTATATGTACATCTTTTGGGAACAAATCATAATTGTGTTCTGTTCAGCATGAGACAGACTGTAATTGGCCAGTATGTTTTAAATGATCAGACCAGACACATCCACTCATTAGTGTCACTTCCTCCCTGCAGGAAGCTGCTTTTCTTACAGTAGTAAGCATTGCTTCATGAACCAGTAGAATGAACGTTCTCACCACAAACCTTGTTCAGTGCTTTTTGTACTCCGGCTTCAATCTCGTTGTCCAGTGCTGAGGTAGCCATGTCCAAAAGCAGGATCTTGGGATTTCGTATGAGGGCTCTAGCAATGGCTATCCTCTGTTTCTGGCCACCACTCATCTGTCCTCCTCCTTCTCCAACAAGGGTGTCAAATTGCTAAGAATTATGAGGGAGAAGAATGTCATGGCTCCTGATAGCAATGTAGTATACCTTCTAACTTCTTCCTTAAGTATGAATTTTTACAGGTTCAATATCCATTGAAAGCAGATTAGCCTAATCAATACTTGCATGTAGGATAAGTTAATTTATGCATTGAACTGTGTTCTTTTTTAGTTCAAAGTTCAAATAAAAATTTTCAGCCAAAGAGAAAAATTGATCGGTCTTGAAAATCCATCATAGAGGATTCAATCACATAGCCCATTCTTGGTTCCTTTCTCTGACTAAACAACATGGCAAAACCTAATAACAAAGCTATCTTTATCTTGTGAATGAAAGCTCAAGCTAGCTTTAGACTCCTTGCTTGACAGCAGATTGTGACTACGTATCCTTAGGACTAAACATCACATTGGCAACTAACAATGTGTTATTAGAAGTCAGATTCTTAACTTGCTTAGTATTAGTGGACATGAGTTGAGCTCCTTTACCACAGATAAAACATTGTGCTGAAATTCTACATGCATTATCTCATAGTCCTGATAGAACCCCCACGAAGCAAGTACTGCTATTTTCCTTAATGAATGGATTAGGAAATTCTGAGCATAAAGGGGTAAATAAACCCAATAGAAGTTCATAAAACTATTAAGTAGAGAATGGGTTTCATACTGAGGTAGTATAATTCTAAGGCTTTATTCTCATTAGCTATTAGACTACAGTTCCTCATAACTACAATGCTACTCACAAAGACGATTTAGAAAGTGAATAGGAAGTGTTCAAGTCACGGACTCTAGAGCCAGATTACCTGCTATGACTTTCCTGCTTACTTAGTGCATAATTTTGAGCAGTTACTGACCTCTCAGAATCTCTGTTCTTCATCTATAGATAGACACAGGTTGTGAGGGTTAAATGAGCTAATCAATGTAAAGTGCTAGAACAGTGCCTGAAAGGTAGTAAAAACCATATACATGCTATGAATAATCTCTCTCTGTGTGTCTCTCTCTCTGTCTCTCTGTCTCTTTCACTCTCTCTCCTTCCTGGTTTATGAGAGGTGAGCTGCTTTGCTCCACTACGTACTCCCCACTATGATGTTCTATCTTGCTACAAGTCCCAAGCAAAGGAAACCGCTATAAGCCTAAAGAAATTCTTCCTTAAAAGTTATTTACATCACTGGGTATGGTATAGCATGTCTTTAATCCCCACACTTGGGAAACAGAGGCAAGTGGATCTCTGTGAGATCGAGGCCAGCCTGGTCTCCATAGCAAGCTCTAGGCCAGCTGTGGCTACAGGGAGACCCTGTCTCAAAAAGACACGCACACATGCACACACACACACAGCACCCCAAAATAAAGTTACTAATCTCAAGTACTTTGTCACAGTGACTAAAAGGTAATTAACAATGGTAGACATCAAGAGAACATTGTAGAAGCATTGCTTTGTGACCAGTAGATAAAATATTTCTAGAGGAAAAAGAAAACACATTATACTTTTCCATGCATAAACCTAGAGCATCCAGAACTGAATGATTCAGGGTTCAAATGAAAAGAGATGTATTCTTCCTTTGATGACTTCTGGCTCCCCTGGACTGTAAGGCGGGTTACCTGTGGCAGGGCCATGATGAAGCTGTAAGCATTGGCCTCCTTGGCAGCTTGGACTATGTCTTCCATTGTGGCCCCTTCTCTACCATAACGGATGTTTTCTGCAATAGTGGTAGAGAAAAGAACTGGTTCTTGCTCCACTACCCCAATCTGATCTCTCAGCCATCGGATGTTAAGAGAGCGAATATCATGGCCATCTAGAGTCACCTAGGGAATATGAGAACATCACATTACTTGGAGCCCTCCAAAGTTCTGAATCTTAATGCCAGGTAGTACTTGGCCACTGGGGAGAACAAACAGGCCAATAATGAGTAATTGAAACAGTTCCTGTGGAAATGTGACTGCTTATACAAGGATGACAAGATGCACTTGATATAAAGTTCAGCTGCAGGGGAAATTCCCTATAGAAACACAGATGTAAAGGCCAATTCAATTCTCACTGTTAGCTTCAGAAAGAGCGAGTTTTTAATTCATCAAAAAAGAGTAGTCAGTTGTTCACCATACTTTGAGTATTTTTAATTATCCTTTGACTTGGGACCAGAAAGGGACTTCAAAAGATAGAATTAAAAATAAGTAGCAGTCCCTCTCATATATGTCCTTTATGGTAAATTTTACTTTCTAATCAAATTCATCAAATAACACTCTGCTGTTCAAAGTAACTGAAGCTGTGAGTGCGGGGGGGGGGCACTACTGGGAAGGTGTGAAACAATTTCATATCAATTTCACATCAAAGAATCAGCTTGATAACATCATCCATTTGCATTCTCCCGCCCCTACATGCTAAGAAGTTTCTGGAAGATACACACCATGCCTTCGTAAGGGTCGTAGAATCTCTGAATGAGCTGCAGTGCTGTACTCTTCCCAGCTCCGCTGGGTCCCACCAGAGCTGTCATTTCCCCTGGTTTGACCACCATGCTGAGGTTATCTAAAATCTAGAGAGGAAAGAAAAACGTTTAAAGTTCATCATGTCACTAGGCATGTAACCAAGCAACGAGGCCTGGCATTGAGATGCTTTGTGAGGACACGTGCATGATGCTTACGTGCCTGCGTGATTGTGAGTGTCTGTGTGTTTACTTATGTCCCGTGGCAATATCCATAGACATTCATCAATCACCAGTCAAAGAAGGTAGTGTCTGGAATGAGGTTTTAGCATTTAGCACATTGCTTAATACTGTGGATAACAATAAAATGACGTGTGTTAACACTGGGAAAGTAAATAAACAATTGTCACCTTTAAAATTATGCCCCCAATCTCATTTAAAACACTTCTGATATCCCAGGACTCCTCAAGAAGGTAGTCTCAACTAGCTAAAAAAAAAAAAGCCCCAATAAGTTAGAAATATAATGGTAATTTATAGCCCAAGGATTAGCAATAATATAACTTGCAGGTTTTAAACTGTTGTATATGTATGTGTGTGGTATAAGGACATATTACTTGAACAAGTTTGCCTAATAAATGTGTATGTTGTATTTCTAGTTCTAGAACTCTGAAAGGCAAAGGACTGAATGTTTGTAGTTAAAATCAGATTAACAAAGGAAACTAGAGTTACAAGCTACTGTGTTAACAATGAAGACAAGCATCATCTTAAAGCCAGTTCACTCTAAAGAGCAGATCCTAACTCTCCTGCAAGGCAGGCTGCCGTTAAAGACCTTGCTTCATAGGTTCAGGAAAACAGTGAATTTCTTTTACCATGTGCCCAGGACATTGTTTAGTACAACACACAGAGGAGAATACAAGTGTTCTTCCTATGAGGACTGACTCAGTGGCCCCAGTGAACCGACAGACTGGAAACAAAAGCTGCCACAACTGCTTCTATCTGCCATTCCTAATTGCTCAGTCACTGAGCTCCACCTTCTGCAGCTTCCAAGGAGGTGGGGATCGGGAACTGTGCTACTCCATGGTTCTAATTGCCTTAACACATACCTAGAATGACAGGATCTACCACTCATTTCAACAAAGGATCTCAGAGTTGACTTAGCCTGAAAGTGTTGCAAGACCATGTTCCAACTAGAGAGATTTTCACAATACTATTATCACAGAGGAATGTCATAGTATTTGAGGACACTTCCAGAAAAACACACTTCTGTCCTCTGTTCTTGGAAACTGAATCAGCTTTTGAAAACAGTGTGACTCTGAAAATGAATTATCAAAGAAGCAAACATCCATTGTTCTCAGGCAAAAGATGGACACCCACCTTCACTTCGGGTCTAGAAGGATAGTAGAAGGTCACATTATGGAATTCGATTTCACCCTTGATTCGATCAAGCTTGTAGCCATCATCTGACATGCAGTCAATAAGAGGTTGCTGGAATAAAATATAACGATTTAGCAACAATACGTGCCACATTCATTTTGTGCCCGACTTAGAGAAAGTTAACTCATAAAGCAGAACTGTAGCCAGGTGAAATATTTCATAGATATGCTGAAGATAAATAGCTTCTGTCACATAGTAAGAGCAATAATAATCACTACTATTGAGATATCACTATGAGATACTGTTAGATAACTGTAGTGATGTAATAGCAAACAGTAGATTTTACTGTTTAATCACTGCTTGTTATTACTTTAAGATTACATATTATTAAAATTATATAACATGACGTGGTAATACATTATTGATGTATAATATACAATGTTAACATATTTTATGCTTATGATAATGTATTACATTATATGTTAGTTATATTTCTGAGATATGGGAGGCAATGTACAAGCTGTTTTAATGTATTTGCATTGTTGCTACAACTTAGATGCTGTACCCATGTTTTGGTAAGGAGGTGGTGGAACCTCAGAGATAGTTTCTTGCCTAAAGCTGTGCAGCTAGACAGCGAGGATGGGGGCCAGTAGCACTCTACATATGAGTTATCAATGCAGATGGTAAGCAAAATTAAATGTCCACAAAGTGTCTTTACATACTACCAACTGTATTCTGAATTCACCTCTGCTGTTAGCCTAATTTAGAACTTAACTGTTCTGATTAACTAGACAAGAGAGAGGGCCACCTCCTGCTTCTAAAACACTCTAGGTTCGACTTCTTTTCTCTTCCACAACTAGTAATAAAATTCATGACCACAACCTTATATGAGGGTAAATTGATATATGTTTTCCTATTCCAGAGTATCTAAAAAAGATAATAGAATAATTTTTAAATGCCTTTATTGATAGTCAGTCGTTCAGGGCCTCTTTGTGGTTATCACTTCATTTGAGAACACAGCAATCATAGGGAAAAGGCAGTATTTGAAAAGAGCAATATGTTCCAGGATATGAAACCCTATAACATTGTTTGCCAAAAAGTAATCATACTTCAGGTGACCCAGGAGCACTTGGTCCAGGGCATTTTCTCAGAGGGGAAGGACAACAGAGTGCCGTTTTCTCCTTTCTGTTCCTGGCTTGTGGTTCCCTGACGTGATTTTCAATGTACTTCCATAGATTAACCAGGAATCCTACCTGGTTTACCAAAGTCCTTTAAAAACTTAGAGACTTCCTGCCAGAAGACACTCCAGTCTTGTGAAACCGGTCTTAAAACCTGCATACTCCGGCTTTTCCCATCTTCCAAGCCTTTGCCCTTAGATGACTCTGTTTGTTCTTACATGACTCCTTCAGCTCCTTGAGTCCACCAAGCCCTTTCCCAACACAGAGGTTTCTCTTCCGGGAGTTCTCTTCTTGCTCTCACTTCCCATGCACGAATTTTAAAGATTCCTCCCACCACCCCAGTCATTTCACTCTATTTTATCTTCATCATTGGATTTAGCACTATCTGGTAGTTAAAATACTTTCTTCATACCTGACTTCCAGTGTGGGTATGAAAGTGGGAACATTATTTGTTCTAGTTCACAGACTTGTTCCTAGCTATTGTCATGGGTCCAGTTTATGACAGTACTCAATAACAACTATTGACACAAAGGCATCTTTTGAAGCTTCTCATATTTTTCAACATTAAGGGTACATGCCTTAGGGCTTCATTTCTATGCCACCAATCCCCTAACTTGCTAGTGGCCCCTTCTTTCAACTTTAAAAAGTGAGTGTTTTGCCTGCATGTATGTAAGTGCACTGTGTTGTGAAAACTCATAGAGGCCAGAAGAAGGCAACACCCAGAACTGAAGTTATCGACAATTTTTAGCTACATGTGGGTGCTGGGAACCAAACCAGGTCCACCCAGGTTCTCAACAAGAACAGCTAGCGTTCTTAACTGCTTAACCATCTCTCTAACCCCCAAATGCCTTTCTTTCTTTCTTTCTTTCTTTCTTTCTTTCTTTCTTTCTTTCTTTCTTTCTTTCTTTCTTTCCTTCTTTCTGGAACTTGTTATATGGAACAGGCTGGTCTTGATCTCACAGAGATCCACCTGCCTCTGCCTCACAAGTGCTGGAATTAAAGGCACCCCTTTCTCTTGCCTTTACATACCCTGTCTATTGTCTGAAAAATGTTGGCAGCTGCTGTCCGCCCAGTGGCAAAGGCTTCCATCGAAGAAGATGCATGGCCAATATTTATAGCTGCTAGTAGGATGCACAGGAAAATCTAAAATTAAAAGAAAATCAGAGCTCTCATGAATTTTTGCCAGTTTGTAAACAATGTCCCTTTACGGTTTAGGTAATCCATGTGAACTCTGAGATTTCTCAGAAACAGTTTGAAAAGTAAGTAGTCTGTGAACTCTTTGGAAATATGTAGAAAATCCTTTGTTTTATACAGTATTTCTTCATGGTTATCATTTAAAATACTTTTTTTTTTTTAACTGAACATCACTCTTTTACAAAGAATGGAGCAAAAGGTGAAAGAAGACAGATGAAGAACAATTCCTAATGGTCTCAGCTGGTTTAAGATCTCTTTCCAGAGCCTTCCTACTTCAGCAAAGGAAGTCCTTCTGTGTCCTAGCTTGGGAGCCAGCAACATGTTCTATAACAGCCAACTAGTAAACAGTTCATGCTATTCAGGCCATATGGGTTCTAAATTCACACATTTACAAGTAGCACAAAGTAATCATAACAATGTGTAAATAAATTACTGTGTCTATGGAGCTGGAAAGATGATGACTCAGAGTAAAAAGCACTGGCTCTTCTTATGGAGGACCCGGGTTTGATTCCCAAATACCCGCATGGAGGCTAACAACTGTCAGTAACTCCAGTTTCAGGGGCTTTAAAATCCTCTTCTGATCTCTGAGGACATTGCATGACATGGATGCCCTTACATACATACAATATACTGAGACACAAAATAAATAAAAATAATAAATAAGATATTTTCATACTACTGTGGCTGTGTTTCAATAAAGCAGATCTATAAAAAATAAATGGCTGGCTGGATTCAGCCCAATGACCTTATTTTGTTGTGTGTTTGGAACCTTACATTGAGGATTATGGGTCAAATCCTTACTCAGCATGGCCTTATAGGCTGATGCCACATACAGGTGTCCCTGGGGAGGTTCTCAGGTGAGGTGTGAGTGAAAGAGGACACACACATGCCCAACACCATCACAGTAGCCAGCACACATCCTAGTAGAGCAGTGGTTTTTACCATAAATTTTCCATCATTTGTCCCTGTGAACATGAAATAGTCAATGCATATGGTACCCTCCTAGGGAAACGGGACTTGTATCTCTCAGAATCTAGCTCTGGAGGCAGGAAAACTGTGTCTAACGAGTCAGGCTCACATTCACTGTGATCTAAGTTCAAGTCATACTCAATGCTACTGAGCACATATTTTTTTCAAAAACATTATTATTTTTAATTTGTGTATGAGTGTATTGCCTGCATGTGTGTATGTGCACCCGTGTCATGCAATGTCTGTGAAGGTCAGAAGAGGACTTCAGATCTCCTGGAACTGGAGTTATGGACGTTTGTTAGCCACCATGTGGTTACTGGGAATCGAACCCAGGTCCTCTGCAAGAGCAATCAGTGCTCTTAACCTCTGAGCCATCTCTCCAGCTACCCAAGGACACATATCTCTTAACGTCAAGATTGTCTTTCATTTTTGAAGTGGTAATATAATGACAATTACAAAATTAAGTTGCAAGAATCTCAGGGCTTGACACCTTATGTACACTGAGTGAATGTTA
Source organism: Eospalax fontanierii (assembly GCA_035773235.1). Taxonomy (NCBI): domain Eukaryota; kingdom Metazoa; phylum Chordata; class Mammalia; order Rodentia; family Spalacidae; genus Eospalax; species Eospalax fontanierii. The sequence continues at coordinate 62,461,385 of CM069530.1, read as the reverse complement.
TTTTCTGTTACTGTTATTATTTTTATTGTTGAAACCTGAACCCTAAATGAAAGGCCAAGACTTTTCCTTCATTCACTTCCACTTTGTCTTTCCTTAAAAGATCAGAGAGTATGCTTTTGTCTGTATTCAAGTGATACTAATTACAGTCATTTATATGATCTGCTTACCATTGATGCCCAATTACTATGCAGCCCATGGTAATTTTGTATACCACAAAATATGCTAGATTAACCTAACTGTTAGTTTCACGGATTAAAATACTCTACTCAACTCAAGAGTACCCAGCCTTCAGAGTTTGCTGTGTAGAATTATAGCCAAGAACTCTGTGTATGTGTGTGTGTGTGTGTGTGTGTGTGTGTGAGAGAGAGAGAGGAAGAGAGAGAGAGAGACTGATAATACCATTAAAGGATGTCTCCTCTCTGTACAATGAGGTACTTATCAAGATCAGGTGAAAGCAAAGGTTTATGGGCAGAAGTTCAGAATTTCGGGCAAATAATTACTGATTAAAACGTTGAGACACAGAGCATGCAATGTCCATACACAGTAGGCCCTTGAAAAGTATCTACTGAAAAGATGAATTCTTCATTTCTAGCATGTGTGTCCAACCTTTAGACACTGTAACATAGTATTCAAGGTTCATACTCAAGAACCTTACAATCAAATTACAAAACAAAAAAAATCACCAAAACTTCATGATGTTTTAATTAAGTTTATAAATTTTGATGGGTCAAATTCATAGCTGCTTTTGGCTACATGCAGCCTGTAGGCAGCAGGCTAGATGTGCCAGATAGAGGATCTCATCATCCAACTGGCCGAAACTTAAAGATGAGAGACCATAAAACTAGATTCTTCCTGGAGAGAGTTACCAAGAGGACTTTTTAACCAGTGCTTTCAGCTGAAATTGTGTATCATTTAAATTTCAGTTTATCAGTTCATTTCCCCTCTGAACTGTTACTTGTACTTTCTCTTCTCACAGGCAGAGAATGAAGCGATGTCTTTGCTCAGTGAATGTCTTTTTGGAAAATGAGCAGTTAGATCTAAACTCAGATTCTGGAACCTTTGATTAGTAAATGTCTGAAGTTTTAAAATTATTTGAATTGCATTTGTTTCTTTGTTTACATGTGTGTATGCGTGAGTGTGTAGATCAAAGGACAACTTGCCAGACTAAGTTTTATCCTCCCGCCCATGTGAGTCCTGGGGATGGAAATCAGGTCATCAGGCCTGGTACCCTGTGTCTTTGCCCACCGAGCCATTTCACCAGTTCAAGTGTGTCAAGCTTGTGAAGCAATTTATTCAATAAGGAGAAATAATTTTATAGTCAGATTTCAGACATGGAATACTTTCACTTTTTTCACTGTGTAAAACTGTCCTAAGTTTTTTGGGCACTTAGGGAGAATGATAAAGTGATAATATTGCATAGCACTTTAATAAATTTCATACTTTCAAACAAAGCTCAAAGATATGTAGTTGTTTATTATGCTAACACAAGGACAATTTTTAAAGGTTCTGTTATTAGGCCTGGCTGGGAGGCACATGTTTTTAATTCCAGTTCTCAGGAGGCAGAGACAAGCAGATCTCTGTGAGCTCAAGGCCAATCTTGTTTATATAGTGAGCTCCAAGCCAGCCAAGGCTACATAGTGAAACGTTGTCTCACAACAAAACAAAAAACCCCCAAACAAACGCAATATTATATTACCTATATGATAGTTATATTAACTATCATGTTTTTTGAAGAAATAAGGTCAGTAAATCAGATGACTACAATTTAATGATGATTTCTATTTGAAAATCAAAATGCTACCCAGTTTCCCCCAGAAATGTATTTGTACTGAAACAGCACATTTTGAATTCTATATTTTCAGATAGTGTATTTCTGGTATTTTTCGTTGTTTACTTGATACTTGTTCTATCCAGAATCTGCAGCCAAACATTTTATTTTAAAATCTTACATGAAGCTATTTCCTTTACTAGAACAAACAAAATAAGCATTTTATTTCACAGACCTCAAAGACCTTAGACCTTACTGCATGGGGGCAGAAAGGAGTTTACATGTGTAAACGTGTACACATGCTCCATGAGACATAAGTGCTCTGAAAGAAAAAGACAGAGGCTAAAAAAGAGAATTTGAGATTGCATGAGCATAGAAGGCTTGATGCAGAAAGCGCCAGGCAGCTGGCACCCGCCAGGATGGTAGGCTAAGGAGGAAAGACTTTGGCAGAAGAAACAAGAAGAGAAGCTTTCCTATGCTGGACACGCCTGGTGATACTGCTATTGACTATCGAGATGCCCTGGCCGCTGCTTTATAGTCCATTTCACCGTTTGTCATCAGCAATCTACATGCTTAGTTAATCATTCCTTGTTTTTCCCATTGGAGCAAAAAGACCACATTGCTTTTGCCCATTGCACTTTGGATGGATCCAGCACAGGACATGGTAAATACTCGTGGAGTGACTGCAAAGGCACACTGCAAATTAAATTAACTATGCCTTTGTGATGACACACATGGCGTTGCATAACTGAATCAGTAAGTGTGCTTGCATTATACGCTTAGTTGAAGATCTTATTGGCTCAACTCACGTCTCACAGAGATGCTTTAGGCATATATCTTGGACTCTTATTAAGTTCTGTCTTATGACTTCCTGGTTTTTAGCTGAGAGATCACTGACTTTCCATTTTCATGGCATATTATCCTTTGGGATCGGATATAAAAATCACTGTTGTACAGTTATAATATCTTCAGTTAATTTGAAATCATTACATTGTTGATCTTATGAATCCATACGTTCAGCCTCTCTTCACTAAAATGCCTAAGTACCGTTGGTCTTTCACATGGACTCCATCAAACCATTGAGGCTTTTCTGCCTGTGACCCTAAAGCAATAACCCTCATGATCAGTTCACAGACTTTTCTGATACACTAGCAGCAGAGGTCATGTGTAGGCAAGACCAAAGTACCTGGACCAAGGTGCCCGGTGTGTATTCTTCTTCATCTAGGACAAGTGTGGCACCATACCAGAATGCCAGCGCATAACAAAGAAAGATCAGGCACCACATGTATCCAGTGAAGAATCCCATCATCATCCCTTTTCTAATTCCCCAGCGCTTGGCAAACACAAGATTTTTCTCATACCTGCAAAGAGAACATGTTTGAGTCAATTCCAGCAGAGCAGCTACTCAGTGACCACAGTCACCCCAAACACAGAGCTACAAGAGAACAAAATACCACAGCAACTTCTGTGAAGTTATTTAAAGTGTGTTGAACCTACCAGTGAAACATATTGAGAAGATGGCATTTAAAGCTTCTTACATTGGTTGCAGCTTAGATGAGCAACAGTGGGGTAACCCTGGCCAAGAAAAAAATGATTTCTCACACAATTGTCTAGTCATTTGGGATCTATGACTATTTTATGTTTCAATTGGTGCCTTGCATCATATGATATCATGTTTTCTATCAAAAAATACTGCAAGTAGTTCCAAATCAACAGGTCAGACTATGAATAGTTTCTAGTCACTCCTCCAGACTTGAAATTCAGGTTAAAATCAACTCATCTGCCTCTACTCACAGTCTATCCTGTGATCAAGAGGCTACACTGCAAAGTAACAGGTCAGGTTTATAACTGTGGGATGTGGTAACTGAAACTGCATAGAAGTTTAACTCCAGGACTAGGCTTTGATGTGTGTTCTCTAGACATTAGCTATGGACATTGACTAGGCCTTTCTGAAATGCCTTCCTACATTTCAAGTAAAGATCCATGAGAAATGTTTGCACTTCACAGGACACAAACTGAAGTTCTGCCCTGTGGGGTTTTGGGGTGCAGCTGTTTTACAATTTTTGAGAAAGATTGATTTAATTTTTGGCTTATGTGTATGGGTGTTTTGCCTGTAAATGTATACATGAATGCTTGGTGCCCACAGAGGCCAGAAGATGGCATTAGATCCTCTAAAACCGGAATTAACAGATGGTTGTGAGCCTCCATGTGGGTGCTAGAAACTGAACCCAGGTCCTCTGCAAGAGCAGCAAGTAAACCTAACTGCTATGCCATCTCTCCAACCCCCTCCCTTTTAACATTTTAAAAACACATTATTTCTTTCGTTAACAATAAAAGAGAATTAATATCTTTCATAGTGGAGAAAATGTGGCACAGAAATTATTTTATGAGAAATAAGGTAGCTTTACAAGCCAAAGGAAATTAAAGAAAAACAAGTCATTTGAAGTTTGTTCAGACCTCACAATGAAAACTCTTGAAAGGACAATACTTAACAATGTCTCTAAAATGAATTTCAGATTGGATGCTTAACAGCAGGGAAACCTTGACCCCAAGAGAAAGTAAAGTTTAATACAGATGTCTAGATATGAGGGATCCTGCACTATTTGTGTTTCAGTTGTTACTTGGCGTCACATGATATCATGCTTTCTATAAGAAAATGATGCAACTGTCTTTAAACAGGAAGGAAGTATATTAGGAGTTATAAAATCCCATTTACCTTCTTATTTGATAAATATGGTAGCAACTAACAATGATGTCATTCAACTAGACCTATAACATAAAATAAGTATTCTCCATCTAGTTTGTGATTACTTTATAAAATCAGTATATGGCACTGGGCAATAAAAGAAACCTTAATATATATTAGCTAAATTGTAAAGAATAAACAAAATCATATTTTTGACAACTGCATCATTTTGACCATTTAGGGTTTTGTTTTCACTAAGAATTAATCTTTAGGATAATGGCCTAGAATTTACTAGTGCTCAATTTCGTTTGGTTAAATGAAAAATTGTTAGGAGGTATTAAGATCATTTAGCAGTACCTTGATCTAATATGTTCAATAAAAAAGAGAGTTCAGGGACTGCTGAGATGGCTCAGTGGATAAAGGCTCACTGAACCCAATAATCTGAGGGAGTTTGATCTCTGGGACCCATATGGCAGAAGGAGATAACTGACTCTTGCAAGTTGTCCTCTGACATTCACACACCTGCTCCTGTACACACACACACACACACACACACACACAAGCCCCTAAAAACATATACATACATTAACCCAAAATAAATGAATTTTAAAAGTATGAAAAATTTGGACTGGAGAGCTGGCTCAGCAGGTAAGAGCACTGACTGCTCTTGCAGATGACCTGGGTTTGGTTCCCAGCACCCACATGGCAGTGAACAACCAGCAGAACTCTAGTTCCAGGGATCTGATGTCTTCTTCTGGCCTTTGAGGGCATTGCACACAAATGGTGCTCACTTGCATACATGCAGGCAAAACACTCATATACATAAAAATTAAAAATAAATTTTAAAAAATTATTTAAGTCTAAAAAAGTGTTCAATAAATTGTGTGGAATTGCATTTTGGATCATGCTGTCATTTTTTTCTTTCCTGGCCCACTAGATAAACAAGTAATTTTAATAAGATGCAAATATGATCCTGCCTCAGCCTCCTGCATGCTGTGACTACAGGCATGAATCACCACACCAGGCTCTCTTAGTCTTTTAAAATATAAATTAAATTTAGTCTTCAGTAACAAATAAAAACAAAATATCATAAAATTTGTGGGATCCTTTGATGCATGTACGCATTGCATAATGTTTAAATCAGGATATACATCTATACATATATATATTCTCAATCACTTATTTCTAAACTTTCAGCTGAGTGTGGTGGTAAACTTGTAATTCTAGCATTAGGGAGTCAGAGATGAAAAGATTGCGAGTTTGAGGATAGCTTTGGGTATATAACAAGTTCAAGGCCAGCGTGGATTATATAATGCGATCTTATCTCAAAGAAAAACCTCACAAACAAAAAAAGCCTCTCAAAACCCTCTGTTGCTTTTTGAAATGTGCAGTTTATTATTTTCCATAGCCCCTTTGGAACCATAGGCTAAATAAACTCTTCCTTTTATAAGTTCCCGTGGTCAGTGTTTCTATCACAGCAACAGAAAACTGACTAATATAGAGAGGATTTGGCATTCATTAGCTCTTTAAATGTTTAGAAAAAAAGTAGTAGTAAAACACTCAGGGTCCCAGGCTCTTACAGAGAATTATTATTACTGATTCTTTATTTAATCATTATTGGTCTGGGGTGAATTTTCTTCATGACTCAGTCTTGACAGGTTATATTTTCTAACAATTTATCCATTTCACCAAATTCTCCATTTTGTTAGCATACAGTAGTTGCTCATCTTTTGCATTTCTGTGCTGTCTGTTGTAGTATCTCATATAGGCTTTTCTTTAATGGCAGAAATACTGTTAAAGACTGGCCTGAAGTATCGTATGTATGCTTAGAGTTTGACACAACATCTAAGTGAGCTCTTTAAAAGTCACCAGCTATGGCATCTTTGAAAATACACTGTGCTGGGCATGGGAGTGCACACCTTTAATATTAGGACTCAGGAGACTGAGGCAGGAGATCATAAGTCCAGGACCAGTCAAAGCTACAGAGCAAGAAGAGGCAAAAAAAAAAGCTTATCATAACTGTTTGGGATTTCTTCTTTTGAAAATATTTTATTTATTATTTTATTTTATTCATATGTATGAGTGTATTGCCTGCATGTATGTAAGTGCACTCATGTTGTATAATGCCCTCAGAGGTCAGAAGAGGGCACCAGATTCCCCTAGAACTGAAATTACAGATGGTTGTTAGCCACCATGTGGGTGCTGGGAATCGAACCCAGGTCCTCTGCAAGAGCAGCAGTGCTCTTAACGACTGAGCCATCTCTGTAGCCTCAAGATTTATTTTTTTAATATTTTGTTTGTTTTTTTCTTTTATTTTAGGTGTATGAGTGTATTGCCTGCATGTATCTAAGTGTGTCCTTGTCCTGCAATACCCATGGAGCTCAGAAGAGGGTGTTGAATTCCCTGGAATGAGAGTTATGAACAGTTGTTAGCTGCCATGTGGGTGCTGGGTCCTTTGCAACAACAACCAGTGCTCTTAACCTCTGAACTCTCTCTCCAGCCCCTGCTTAGGACTTCTCAAAGCATTCTGACCACTGCTCTATTGATCTGCCTCTTGAATAAATGCTCCCTCATCTTGCTATAGATCACAGTGGATCTGCTACTTGGTACCAAATAAAGAAGTCAGGGTACTATGTTGATTGATGAAATTCAAGGAACTAACAGACCTTCTAATTAACCAACCTTTCAAGCTCTTTTTTCTCACCACCAAAAGCAACCACTGTTCGAATAGATGAAAGGACTTCATCAGCTACAGAGCCTGCTTTGGCATAGGCCTTCAACTCCAGGTTTGTAAACTTGGCCATACCCTAAAGAAAGAAAAGAAAGTAAGCTTGTCACTCAGAGATTCATTTAACAGAGTAAGCATGTGGCATGGTTTAACATAACACTAAATTACCACTATAACACAAAAGGAATAAAAAACTGGTCTAAGATTTGTTATGTTAAACATCATCCACGGCTGTTTGAGTTTTGATATATCAAATTTATGTTATAAGTCAATCTCAGAGAGCTGGAGAGATGGCTTGCAGTTAAGAGCACTGGCTGCTCTTCCAGAAGACCTGGGTTGTTATAGTAATGAAATTGCTCGGTCAAACTAAGACATATTTCATTGGTTTGGAAAAGATACCATTACAGAATTTATGAACAAGCATCAGAAGCAGACTGGAGGCCTATGTGCATGATGACTAGAGTAGAGAATAAGAGAGAAGATCAGAGCCCAAAGCACAGCACTGTGGAGGTCATTCCAGAGGGATGAGCTTCAGGCACATATTTTAATTCAAATGGCTTCAAGAAAATTTTATTTTTAGAAAAGGAAAAGAAAAAGACATCAGTGCTAAATAATAATAAAGTCTTTTATTTCTAAAATTAGATTTGAGTTGAGTCATCTGGCACAGCTGGACATGGTGGCACATGCTTGTAATCCAAGCACTTGAAAAGTGGAGACAGGAAGATCAGGGGTTCAAGGTCATCCTCATCTACACAGTGAGTTTGAAGATAGCCTGGGGTACAGGAGACCCTGTCTCTTAAAAAGAAACCACACCAAACAGATAGAAAAAAAATGAAAAAAGAAAAGAACCCCCAGGCACAGATTAAAAAACAAGGGTCAGGGAAAGCAAATATCGCAGAAGTCACATAACTTAGGAATCTAAATGATATACAGGGCTCAGATAATGGGAATTTACCTTCTAACAGGTTGGGGGAGGGTTGGTAATTTTTGTTTTTGTTTTTGTTTTTGTCTTTTTGAGACAGGGTAGTCCTTGTAGTCCCAACTGTCCTGAAACTCACTATGTAGACCAGGCTAGCCTTGAACTAACAGAGATCTGCCTGCCTCTGCCTCCTGAGTGCCGGGATTAAAGGCATGACCACCACACCCAGCTCTACCAGTTTTTTTTTTCCTAAACTTTTAACGAAACTATTACTAGCAAAATATTAGATAGAATTCTAAAACATAAAATAAGTAAAAATAACTTTTACACTGTATTTACTGTCTCCTCAGTTGACATTTTATAAAGTTTATAAATTGGAAGGCAACAGGAAAACAACGCATTGTTCTCACCCACATTGTAACTTGCATTTGTGCGTGCTGGTGGCAGGGCAGTTTCTGTGTGATTCTTTAACTTAATCTTAAAACACACATTTGTTGCACAGTAGTGAGGAAATTAAATAGTTATGAATGATATTTGTTATTATAATGCTACATTAATCATAGGATATTTCAGGAATTTCCCATCACTTCTATATGTGTATGTGTCTTCTGGGTAATAAAATTACAGGTATCATTTTACAGGGACAAACATGCGTAGACAGGAATGCAAAGGGAGTTAAGTGCAGAGCTAGAACATTCCAAATCAATGACACACAAGAAGCTAGAATCCAGGTACTGGGACAACACAAGAAATTGTCCTCCCAAGCCTGGTTAAAGCCAAGTTAATTGAATAATGTTTCCATTTCCAGCATGTTAAAAATGTGGCATATGATCCATGGGAGTGTATGTATTCATTTTTTCCAAGTTTGAGGACAGAGATTAAATACATTTGGAAAGGAAAAAAAAAAAAAAAGCTGGATCACGTTTTCAGGGCCATCAGTGGAATTAGAGGATTCTGATAGCAGGACAGTGGCCTGTAGGAAAGACCATTACAAAACTCCTGTGGTATGAATGTGAGTGTTTTACAAATAATGAGACATCTTGGTAGCAATGAATTCTGTGACAGAAACCGTGGTTCTTGTGTAACATGGGCGCTCTGAACCAGCACATGGTTTAGAGAGCTGTTATCTCTGTATTAAAAATGACAGAGACAAAGTTTGATGGGTTAAATATGTTATTATATCATACAAAAATCGTTAGTGGTTGGGTAGGTGGCAACTGAGTGAAGTGAGTTCTTTTCTAGTGTCTCTGTGAGTCTTTTCTATATTACCTGGTAAGTGATGGAATGGTAGAATCAGCGAAGTCTATGAATATTTAGCAGAAAATGTCATTGTTGAGATTGTTAGCCATTGCTCACTGATGTATGTGTATTGTGCAGCCTATATTTGAATTCTATTTATATTTATAGTAAATCACCAACAAGTCAGATACCATGACCTGTGATCTAATATTGGGAATCTCAAGAAAAAAAAACAATAAAAATTTCTCAAACCTTGGGAGAGTTTCAACCATGGCAGCACCAAATTCCTACTCCTATCCTTTGACTTGGCCTGAATAATGGAGGAACAGAGACTGTCATATGGATGACATGCAGAATGGTCTGCAGACCATTCCTTGAAATTGGTCAGATGGAATGGAAGCACAGTTGTGATGGCAGAAACCATTCTGAAGTGTTTGTTACTGATCTGAGTATATTTGTTGTGACTTTTTGAGCATCTGAGCTTGGGAGAACCCAGGAGCAACATGAATGTTGGAGAGTGGATAGGAATTTAGCATTAGGCTCCCTTGAACTTGAATCCTGCTCTGCCAGCTGTGGAATTCTAGATAAGTCCTTTTGTCTAAGGTCCCATTTATTGAATTCAACATGGTGTTAGTATTTTCCTTGTGAATTTGTAGTAACAGAGATAATGAATATGAAACCTCCTACAAAAGTACCCAATAAATGTAGCATCTTGCTGCTAGTAAAATAATATTTATTTTATGAAATCATCATTAATACACATCCAGTGGGGCATTATTTGATACCAATGAATAATAAAATGGAAAAAAAAACCTAGATATAATGGCAATCACATTGATTACATTCAGGGAAGAAAATCAAGCATCATATTTTGACTATTTATGAATGCAAATGTAAGTCTTCTCATGAAGCAAAGCAAAATATATTCTTACCAGACCAATGATGGCTGCCCCGATCCCAATGAGAGGGCTGACAGAAATAATAACCAAGGTCAGTTTCCAACCTCTGAAAAATCCTAACAGGACCCCAAAGACGGCCGTTGTCACACGCTGAATGAAAATGCCTAATTGGTCGGCAATGGCATCATTGATTTTATTAATATCACTAGAAACAAGAGAGACTTTGATCACTAAGCTGAACCTGTTGAGTTCAAATGTTTGTTGAGACAGTTCACTCTCTCCATCCTGTGGACCTATCTCTGTTCTACTGTTGTTCTTTAAGAACATCACAGCTTCTCATATCTTCAACAATTTGTTGCACCTTCAGAAGATATCATACCTTTGTCCTCATAACCAGCTATATGTGTCTTAACTCAGCTTTCCAAGCTGAGGTGGAGCCTAACCACTGGATCTTCAGGAAGAAGTCATAACTACCCACCTTTGTCTCCATTTGTGTACACCTGTGTATATCTGTGTATCTTTGTCTGTCTGTGTCTATGTGTCTATGTGTGTGTATGTGTGTGTGTGTGTCTGTTTATTGCATTCTATTTGTGGTACTAGAGACTAGTGGCTAAAAGCACAGACTCTGGGTCCAGACTCCGAATTTGAATACAAGCTCTTCTTGGGAAAGTTACTCAAGCTTTTTATGTATCATCTGTAACATTAAGAACCCACATCAGTTGCCAGTAGCAAGTGTTAAATTAGCTAATACATGCAAGCATGTAGAATAGTACCTAAAATAATAAGCAACCAATATGTATTATTTCAGATTACTTATTTGCATGTCCTTTTATCCCTCCTACCAGGCTTCATGTTCCTTCAGAGCTTCAGAGCAGGGATGTAAATATCCCAGAATACCAGTTGAAAATAATTGCATTAAACTCATAAGCCTGAGAACATTCTCATAATCTCTTGTTTGGATGGAACAAATAGGGTTTAGTATTTAAAAGCAAGAAAGAACTCAAGGTACTGCCCAAAGATTAAAGCATTGTAATCTAGCAAGGTTTAGCATCTGTTAAAGGTCAAAGAGAGTCAGGGGGAAAAGCCAGCATCTAGATACTGAACTTCACTTGGCCTTATTTTCATTACTGGTGATCTGTGCAAGTTGTTTCCAAATTCTTGACTTCATATCCAAAGAAAATAAGGGATCAGAGATTTACCAAGAAGCAAGATAACATTATCTAAAGATAGTACAGATTATAAAGGGATAAACTGCCAAGACTGACAACCAGCCACATGACTGAGAGTACTCAAGAGCCCTGGCTCATATGGCCTGGGGTGTCTTCCTTTTATGAAGAAAGGAGGGGCTGGTTACTAATGGGCATAATTTGGATGGTTTTTATTTTGATTAATAGATAGACCATCTATTGATTTTTCCTAATGTGCATGTCCCTTCTTATAATTCATACGCATATGATGGTAAATAGTGGATTCTCTCTAAAAGTTTACTTGAGGACGTAGTTTGCTTATTGAACATGCACTCAACACTGTTTAAGATGGAATCATCCCTTCTAGTAGTCATGCCTAGATATTTTGGGAATATGTTTTAATAGAAATGGTTCAAGTTCGATTGTCATTAAGGGAGGAGAAACTTATCTCACGGTTCAGAGAAGGGTATACATATAGCCCAACACAAATGAGGTCTAAAGTTGCTAGATGTATTGTTCAGAAGGGTGTGTGTGTGGTGTGTGTGTGTGTGTGTGTGTGTGTGTGTGTGTGTGTGTGTGTAATCTGAAGGTAAAGGAGGTGGCTTCCAAGTGCATATTACAACAGGAAAGGTATTATATACACGTCCAAACCAGAATGCCAGGTCACTAAACATTTCCTCTGCTTGCCCCTGGTTCATCTTCACTATACATTTCCTGACTTCTGTAGGATTTAAAAGTTCGATTTAGCAGGGTTGAGCTGCTGTAATGTCTCAGAACATATTCAGAATTTCTGGATTGTCATTAATGATCTAAACTATATTTGTGTAGCAACTAAGCTCAGGTCTGCTGTTTGCTTGTTTGTTTGTAACTTTCTCTATTTTTCAGAATTTGGTTTTGGTTTTGTTTCTGTGCCTCCATAGACATAGCAAAATGTTTACTTCTGATGGTATTGTTTTTCAAGCAGACTGTCATATTTACCCCCTAGTTTCTCCTTATGTCTAATGCATCTGTTTATTTAAACTCTCTTCTGCAATAGTCCATGTCTGACATTTTAACCGATGGCCTATACACAAAATTGCAATACACTGAGTTTTTAGTAGCCATATTATAAGTTGTCATCAATGTAAATACCATACTTATAAAAGTTCAATTCATTTATTTATTTGATTTTTGAGATAGGACATCGTAGAGCCTAGACTGGCTTTAATTCCCTATGTAGCCAACAGTAGCCTTGAACGTCTGATCATCCTGCCTCCCACTTCCTACCTGCCTGCCTTGAAAGTCCAATGTAGGAGACAAATGTTTTCAAGTTGCTAGTTAACCCATAAACAAGAATCTTATTATCAAAAGGACACATTATAACATCGATTCACTAGCTGCTTACTCAGCAAATCTTGAGTTCAGCTCTCCAACAGAAGTACAGTCAAACCATCCAATCTCCATTCTCATTATTCTCCGAAAGTACAATTTCCTTATTTCCCGTATCTGACGAGCTCCAGTAACTACCCAAAAGCAGATCTGGAAAAGGATAGAGGACTGTTTGCACCACAGTTTTAATCATATTTGTGAAAATATCACTTTCCATGTAATAGTTGAAAAGATAAAGGAAGTGATTTACAAAGCATCTCATCTTGGGCACCAAGGTGTGTGCTCTGGTACCTCCTGCTAATGGAGGTGAACAGTACAGCTTTGTAGGGGTGGCCAGAGAGCCAGTTTTGAATCCAACTCTGGTAAGTTGGCATGCCCACAAACTTTGAACTTCACCTATCATGTTTCAATTTCTCCATTAAGTAAAACAGGGTGACAGCACCCACTCTAAGACATATATCAATGCTCTAAACTTACTTTTTTGCACACCATTTCTGGGGTGCTTTTCTCTTGAGAATACCTGCCTATAGACATTTGTGCATAGTATTCAAGAAATGATTTGGGAACAATTTAAGACAAAAATTATGATCCAGGTATGAAATCTAATTTGATGGTATATTTCCCCTAATTAAAAAAAAAAGAGTCTGTCATGAAAATTCCTAGTGCCAGAATGAGAAAAATGGACTCATCTCTCTTTACAACTAACATTACCTAGAATTCTTCAATAAATGAGGTGAAGGATTCATTATTTTTTTCCACAGAAGGTGACAAAATATGAAATATTTTTCTTCTATGATGAACTTTAAGCGCAAGCCCGTCTATCACTTAAGTCTAGAAAATCGGATTCAGATTTACAGAATTTGGACTTGAATGCAGTTTGGTTAGACTTCAGCATTGAAAGAGAAAAAAGGAAACTTTTTGCCTTCTTCACCACATGCTTGGCTTTCTCTGTGCTGCTCAGCCTCTGCCCACAGTGCACCACCACTGTTCTCGTCTGAGCTCAAAAGAGCAGACCAGGCAGAGAAGGGCAAGAGGGCAGTGCGTGGCAAAGGAAGTCAGTCTCTGCCTCTCCGCACAGCAGAGGCGTTTGTGGCCTGAATCCTCCCCATTCTCTCACGTCCTCCCAGAACAGAACTGTGGTTCTCAGAGCTTCTGAATAGCTTAAAAGTTAAAGGCAACAGTTTGCCTATGAAACAATGTCTATGAGCCCAGATGTTGGCCTATGATAAAGCAGAAGAGCTACTAACTTGAATGTATCCTAGGAGAAGCACAGCCAAACCAATTCCCGCATACATGCCAGCGAACTTCATCATTTCACCTTCAACGTCTAATAACCTTTAAAAGAGAGAATGAACATTGAGATTTGCAAGTAGGATCCAACTCTCCAAGGTTACATATATAGGTATATATTTCTATTCAGTATGGAAGGCATGTCTTCTGTGTAGAATCATAATCCACCCAGTCGAATTCCTGAGTAGATCTTGTAATACCAACCACACAGCAAATACGCTCATCCCCTTGATTTCCACAGAAATAGATGCTGGGATTGTATGATAATGCACCAGCAGTTTCTGGGAGAGGGGATGACTCAATGTGGTTCAACTTGGCCCCTTTTGCTCATTTATATGCAGGATAGAGCCACCATAGCTAGAGAAAGGTTTTGACAAGTCAGTTAGACTGTCTGGAAAGACAATTATAGAAAGAAGTGGGATGTAAATCAAGAACTCACTGTTAACTCCTCTGGAAATCTAAGCTTTTTCCCAGAGTGATACTCAAAAATGCATGTGTCTTCTTCCCACGGGGAATAAAAGGCCCCCCGTTAGCCCTGTCTTTCAGCAGACTACATCCCACTAAGCATCTTTCACTTATGGCCGGTTAGTTCACAAGCTGAAGGAAAGATATTTGCAGGGATTAGCGAGAGTTCTTTGCACTCCACCACAACTATTAGGCGGTAGCACAGGGATTCAGATTGGCAGGGCCAGCCAAAGAACTGCGCTAAAAATACTCTGAAACTGTTTTTAGGTAATAAGGAATTTCATAATTAGAAAATTAATGTATTGGTTGAAAACTGCTTATTCTTAAGGACTAGTTCAATGATATAGATTCTATGTTTTTGGTTTGGTTTGGTTTGGTTTTGGTTTTTTGGCACAGGGGTGTCCCTGTGCCACAGTAGGCCTGGAACTCAATTTGTACACTAGGCTGGCTTCCATCTCACAGAGAGCTACCTGCCTCTGCCTTCTGAACGCTGGGATTAAAGAAAGGAGTGCACCACCAAGTCCAGCATATTTTTTAATTTTTTAAATTAATTTTATTTGTTTGTATTTTTATGTGTATGAATGTTTTGCCTGCATATATGTAAGCGCACCTGTGTTGTGCAATGTCCATAAGTACCACAAGAGGGCACTGAATCCCTTGGAACTGGAGTTATGGACAGTTGTTAGTCACCATATGGGTGCTAGGAATCAAACAGGTCCACTGAAAGAGCAGCCAGTGCTCTTAACCAGAGCCACCTCTCTAGCCCGTAGATTCTGTTATTTTGGGAAAGGAAAGGAGAAATTGAAAGAAAGAAGAAGCATCTTTAGCACTGATGCTCTCATCCAGCATTAAGTCTGCTCTCTGTCAGAACTTCCTTTTATGATTCGAACTTGAATGATTATTTCTATTGACTTCAGAATGGGTCTTTCAGTACAGTTCACTCAATATAGAACAAACTAGTACTATACAAGTTTTATTGCCATCTGATTATTAAGTAAGCAAGTCTCATTAGTCAGTTTATATTGAGTACATTTATATTTGTCTTGCTAGTAGAGGATAAGCCATTTGAGGGAAGACTAGCTGTATGCTGTGGCCACACACCTTGAGGCCCGGTGAGACACCTATACAAAGTAGATCATCTATATAAGTCACCAATACAAAGTAGATCTTCTATATATGTCTCTTGATTTTTTTTTAAGTTTCAAATTTCCAATTAGAAAGAAAATTAACCGTCATGAACAACCCCTCTGTCAACCTTCAGAGTAGCTAAAATGCTCACTACATTTCCAGTCTCACAATTACTAAGGGTAACTCTAAGAATCAATAAAAGAATGAATAAAACCCTGAAAAGAACAAGCTAATAGAATATCTACAGTCAGGGTTTTTTTGTTTTTTTTTTTCCACTGTTTTGTTTTACTATTCTGAGCAGAACTCTGATAAGCCAATCAGGAGAACTGATGTTCTATAATCCTTATCAGTGTTATTGCCTGAGAACTATTTGTAAGAGATTAGCTTTAAAATCCCACCCAATAGATTATGTGTATGAAATCCAATATAACAAAAGTGCAAAAACAGTTCCTACCAATACAGGCATACTTACACATTGGTGTGTCTTACATTTCCCAGGCCAACACAACTCTTATAATAGGTGGCAATATTTATCATTAATGATAAGCCTTTCCAAGGAAGAATCTTGAAAGCGTTGGGTAACTTTGGAGACATGTTAACCACTTACATGTGAGAAAATGTTCTCTTTCTTATCCTCTGTCCACCCAACTCCACTTTCACAATGGTCTTATCTCATAAGTGATAAACATTATACAGAAGTTTAACAAACAGTACTTATAGAAGTAACTGTAGTAACTCAATAGTGTGAGTCAATTTACATTATGCTTGGGAAAGGTGATTAACTTATATTTTGTGGTCATATCACTCTGGCCTCCAACAGAAACAGAGTTTTAAAAGACTATCATTGAACTCCATGTCTCTTTTATAAGAACTGCTGAGTTTCTCAGATGAAAATGAATGTGCAAGATAAAGAAACATACATATTTAGATACTAATAAATTTATTTCTAATGAGTTGGTTTGTTGTTTGTTAGCTTGTATGTTTGTAGACAAGGGCTTCTTACAGTCTCAGCTGACCTGGAATTCACTCTGTAGACTAAGCTGGCCTCGATCTCACAGAAATTCGATCGCGTTTGCCTTCAGAGTGCTGGGACTAACAGTGTACACCCAGCTCTGCTAATTTTAAATGTTACTTTAAAAAGTGTATGTGTGTGTGTGTGTGTGTGTGTGGTATATGCATGTGTGTATGCTCATGTGTGTGCACTGAACATGTGTGTGGAGGTCAGAGGTTGACATCTGGCTTCTTCCTCTATTGTTCTTCATCTTTTTTTTTTTTTAAGACAAGCTCTCTCACTGCTCCTGGAGCTCACTGATTGGCTAGGATGGCTGGCCAGCAATCTGGGGACTCTCCTGGCTCCTCCTACCCTGCTCTCGAGCTCTGAAGTTACAGATGTACATGTATGCTGACACTCCCAATTTTTATGTGAGTGCCAAGGATCTGAATTGAGGTCCTCATGGTTGCACAACAAGTAGTGAACCATTTCCCTAGCCTCAACTTGTTAATTTTTGAAGGGCAATTCTATGATTTATATATAATTTTGTGCTTTCCCAGAACTTACTAATTGATAACTAATATTTACAAAATATCATTGAATTAGTGATAGTCTGGCTGACTAGACCTAAACTCTGAAAAACTAAGGGATGTGACTTATAAGATGTGTCCTTGATGCTTCTACAAATTCATGGTACTTAACTGATGTTCAAAACAATAAATGAAAACCCATCAAAGTAGGTAATATTATGGAAGAATTTCAATGATGTGGAAAGACTTAGAGTCTGAATCAAGCCTGTAAACATTTTCAAAGTTAAGATGAGATATAAAAATTCATTTGAGAAAGCCATTTCAAGTGTCTTTCTAATCAGGATGTGCCCTGCCTTGGATTCATGAACCTGAGTATATAGATTCATATGTGCAAATGAACTTGTCCTGACTCTGAGCATAAAGCAGGATGCAAAATTCATACTATGACAGTGAGTCAGCTCATGTACCCTACAGACTCACTGATTACAAGGTGGCCTATTGCTTGTATCACAAAAATGACAATGGTACAGTGACTATGCTTGACTGAGTTATGGCTATCTATGTAGGCTGGCTTCTCTTCACAGCATGATACTACTCTTCCATGGAAACTCAACTACTAGTTATGAACAGTGACTTCTACTCCAGTAATGCAGTATGCTCATGACACATAAAGAGAGAAGGCTTGCAACCAAGTGAATCATCTAGTACATCTTGCCACAAAGCCAAGGGGCAAAGGGCAGTTAATGGGGAAAGAGCTCTTGTCTATGAGACTCAAGTGAAATTCAGTCACCACCCTAGTGGCACTATGGGTAGATAGTGTTGTTCTAGGGCCTATAGTCAACACAGTGCTTAAATGCTGATGTAGCATTTAGGTCAGAGGTGTCTAGTACTGTTTCTATTACTATTTTAAAACTTGGTAGCATGGAAAAAACCACAGGGAAAGTAATTTCCGGAAATATGGACAAATTTATGTTTCTGCCCTGTTAGACACCATAGCAGTTCAGTCAATATTTCTTTAGTACATTTTCAATTATAATAATTTAAGATAAGACAGAAGAAGAATAGCTTACCCACAAGATGTTCCATTTGTCGTGTTCTGGTTGAGGGAGCTGTTGATCCATACTATGGTGTTATTCACACACGCTTTTCCTGGGATCTGGAGTTCTTGCATTTCAGTTTGAAACTCAATAAAAATATCTGTCATTGTACCAAAAACAATGAGCATGCCTGGCTGGGCTATTCCCTGGAGCAATGCACATAAACTTCCCACAAACATCAGCCAGATGTCAGTTGATGAAGAAAATCGAAACTTGAAAAACAAACGGTTCAGAGATCATCTATGGGTGAAAAGCTGGAGCTGTTGCAAGACTATTTAATTTTCCTTACTAGATCCTGATAAATAGTACTCAACAAGTGCTATGGGATCATCTTTGAGCAGTAGCCTTCAAGCTGATTATGTCAAAGCACTGTACATCAATTGTCTAAGACACTGGACCCTTACATTAGATCGTGTTCTTTCTTTCCAAGTGTTAGAATTCATTCTCTTCAGATAAGAGCCAACCTTACTGTCTTGTTAGTCAACATCACAGATGGCATTACCAGGTATACACACTGTTGTGGGCATTCAGCAATGCATTAAGTTGGCTCTCAGAACCAATTAGGACAACGGGCAGTACCTATTTTGGCTTAGAAATACCTCCATCCTATACAAATTTAGGGTACATCCTATACAAATTTAAGCTATGGAAACTTAAGACTTTTCATAAGAATAAATGTATATATAATCGATTGCTTGTAGAGTTATTATGATTATTTTCCTTACTAAAATTATAAGTAAAGTCCAGTGGTTCTGTTCCAAGAGACTATGCTGGTATTAGACATGATTTGTGTATTTCATTACTATTCAGCCTGTTATGACAGAGGTAAAGCTCATGACTACATAAGTGATCACTCTGGTTAAAACCTGCCAATATGACTAACAAGTTGGCACTTCATCCATTGTATGAATAATTCACAGTTGCAAAACCAATGCCATAAATCAACACAGTTGTATTACCAGTTGAAAGAAGCCAACTTGAATGTTTTCAACTTTCTTCTTATCTTGTAACCTGAGAAGAAAACCAGGGATTTAAAAACCATTATAGATGACAAATTCTCCCTGTATAAAGTCCCCAAGTGGCTGGGAAATTCTGGTCAGACCCAGTGTTTTGATGGATGTTTTACCCGTGAACTCTCAGTAGCTGTGCCTGCCTGCATAAGACCTACGTAAGATCCCGGCAGGCAATATTACAGCATGAATGTGGTTAGGGCTCACAAGGCCCTACCTCTAGCTGAAGAGCTACAGGCAATTATGGTGCTGAGGGAGGGAGAGTCAGTTTTATTTAGGGATATCCACATGGTAAGTTGCCCAGTGGCCAGCCCTACCATGTGCATATAGACAATGCTAATTAGACTCAGCTGGCATGTGTGTGTGTGTGCATGTGTGTGAATGTGTGTGTCTGTGTGTCTGTGTGGCTAGAGGGATGGCTCAGCAGTTAAGAGCACTGGCTTCTCTTGCAGAACACCAGGGTTTGATTCCTAGCACCCACATGGTGGCTCACAACCATCTGTAACTCCAGTTCCAGGGGAACCCAACACCCTCTTCTGACCTCCAGGGGTACTGCACGATGCAGGAAATACACTCATACACATAAAATAAAAATAATAATCCCAGCACTCAGGAGGCAGAGGCAGGCAGATCTCTGTGAGTTCAAGGTCAACCTAGTCTATACAGTGAGTTCCAGGCCAGCTGGGGCTACAGGGAGACCCTGTCTCACAAAGACCAAACATAAAAATAGTAAATAAAATATTATTTAAAGAAGAAGACATGAATTCGAGAAGGTGATTCAGGAAGATCTGGAAGGAGTTGGAGAGTGAAAGGTGGATATGATCAAAATGAATTGTACTCATGTATGAAATTTTTTAAGCCCAAACTGTATTATTCTCTAGGTTTTAGTATAGACTCACTGAGGTTTTTCAGGCTTGTACCAAGAGAAAGCAGAAAGTCCTAAATAATCTCATTATACCAACAAATAACTATTTACCTTTAGTCATTTCCTTTGACCTAGTTATGCCTGTATTTCCTTTTGGTAAATTAAAGCTATTGAGTTAACTGACAGTAAAGCTTTCTTCTAGCACTTAAGAACTCATACTCACAACTATACAACAAATAGTTATTCATCCTCAGTCATTACCTTTGACCTATCTATGCCTGTATTTCCTCTTGGTAAATTAAAGCTATTGAGTTACTGAATGTTAAAGCTTTCTTCTAGCCCTTAAGAACTCACGATCATTTTGAATAGCTGTACTGTGACAAAATATTCAATAGTATTTCCCTAATTTCCATAATATTTTTTAATAATTGTACTTCCTTCATTTCTCATAAAGCTGTGATTACCTCATCTTTAATCTCCTTAACTCCATGGATTGTCCCTTAGCCTGAATCATCCATCCCATAAACAGACCCTTCACCTAGATGGTGTCACCAGGAACAATCAGACTTCTGACACATTACCCACTGATGCTGTGTGACCGCCCTGTCTCTCGGTTCACTTCCTTCCTTCTTCCTCTGTCTCTCAGGCTGCAATACACGGCAGTCCCTTATAGCTCCCAGTGATTTACAATCATAAACCCCATCGTGATTCTGCTTCCTTTTCTAAGCATCTCAAATCCTTCTGCCTGGAATTTGAATCACCCCTCCCCACCATGACCCCAATTCTTGCCCGGAATCAATTCTTGAACTCTCTGAACCCAGCCACCGTTTACTCCTTTTCCTGTTCAGCTAGGTGCTAGACCAGCCAGACACCCGCACTCCATATGGCCCAAGGCCAACACCCTCAGTGCTCATCCCGGGGCTACCCTTCTCTTCTTTCTAATCTAGAATAGACCCTCAAGTCCAGTGTGCCCCATCGTCTAGCCACGAGGTCTCTGATCTTACCTTACCTTCTTCCATTATTTTTGAATTTTGTCTTTGCCAAATGTGCTCCCTTCCAAAATATCCCTCTTTAGACACTCACATGGACAGTGACTCTCATGCTTCAGACTTTCCCTCCGAAGTCATCTCAGCTGGGCCGTCCTGGCCCGAATCTTTAAAATTTCCCTAACTGCTGCCTTGCCATGCACATGCCATTTTGCATCTTCATTTCTAGTCCACAGTAGCTATCAGTAGTTACCATGTGATCTGTTTTATTAATTTACAGTGCTTGTTTTATCTCCATATTAAAACACCCTCCTCAGGGGCAGAAATCTTTGCTTACCTCATGTTTCTTTTTCGTATCCATAGCACCAAAATAGTGCCTGATATCTTACAGGAATTCACTTAATATTTTTGAAATTAATGAACTAGTGGAAAGCGTGCTGTGCAGCTGGACCCACAGCATTGAGCTTTCTCCTGCTGGATCACTCTGGTTCTCCTCAGCAGCTTCACCAAACTTGCTGTGAGTTTTAAATTCTATATTCACTTCCTCTAAAAACAACTCTGCTTCCCCTCATCTTCTCTCTGTCATTTATTCTATGTGTACACCATTTTCTCTTTCACCCGTGAGGAAAATACAGCTCTGAGGCCCAGGGTTATCCGACTACATCTAACCCAATGCTAATCTTGCCGCTCCAATTGCCTCCCTCTGACATGAAGTATCTCAAACTTCTTAAAGCAACCTTCTATCAACCTCCACTTCAGGAACTTAAGTGGTACCTCCCTTCTAGAGCGGACTCCATCTAATCTTCATGCTGACATTTGTTTACATATGAACTCAAACTCATATGCTGAAGAGAAATATCTAAGAAATAGATTTTAGGTTTATACTATTCACCTCTGGGACCAAATTGAGATTTGAGGACTTCTTTATACACATAAGATCATGCTTGCCAATTTTTCCTCCCCTAGCATAGGGCAGAACTCGGTGGTACTCTTGGGCGCATAGGAGAAAATCTAGTTGTAGTCAAGAAGGGATTTCCAAAAGGGTTTTAAAATCTAATCACAGCAATGTTTTAAAGATGAGAAGAAAAGATTGAACATACCATGTAAATATGCATGAAAATACTCTGCTCTTTGTTTATAGGAATAGTACAGCATCATTCTAGAGAAGATGCTATGCTGTTGAAATGGGCACTCACCTTGACTTCTTATCATTGTTATCTATCAATATAAAAACAGTGAACAAAAAGGTTAGTAATAATGTCAAAGTACAACAGAATCATTGTAATTTTCCCTGGAGAAAGCATTCCTATGAAGTGCTTTAATTCATGAAATATTATGAAATGATTTTCCCCCCACCTTCCCGACACCTTAGGGCAGCTGTCTTGACTAAATATTTGGATTTTATCCAAGTCATAAAATATTTTTATTTTCTGGATATAGAAAGAAGACTTTTTTTTTTCTTTTTGAGACAGGATCTCACTCTAATCCAAGCCAGTCTGTAACTATGAAGTCCAGACTAGCTCAAACTCAAACTCATGGCAATGCTCCTGCTTCAGCCTCCCAACTGCTGGAATTATAGGTGTGAGACACCATGCCTGATGGAAATCACCATTTCTAAGTTAGCCAAAATAAAATTAATTTATTGGATAGTTTCCTGGAAATATCAGAATTTATCTGTTAAATCCATTACAAAATAACAGTAAGATACTTCAGTTACTAGAATCCATGAGATTTGGCTCGGTTATTTTTCTCGGCACGTGTCAGAGCAAATGCAGGTAGGAGATGACAGTGAGTATCTACAGTAACTTAAGGAAGCCACAGGAAAAAGAATCCTAAGGAACATTAATTACAATGCCCACTATATTCTGGTTCCCTGACTGTTCAGTTTAATTGTAGTCAGACTAAAGAGACATTATAGTATAGAAAGAAGACTTAAGAATTAGATAACTGGATTAGACTTGTGATTCCATTATTAACTCATATGACTTTTTCTAAGTCTTAATTCTTTTATTGTAAAACATAAAATTATAGGATTTAATACAGTATTAGCGTAGGGTCTTTTGCGCTCACAAGATATCAGGTGCTAGTGCCACAGGCCCCTTTCACCTGGTCTCATTCTTGTTAGTAGATTGTTGGTGTAGCCCCTCTTAAGGAGAAAAATCCCTTAACAACTGCTGTCACCACTGTGATCAATTAATGATATGAGGATAAAATGACTAAGGACAGTCAGTGCTAGCACAGCCCTGCTCTAGAAGAGGTCCTCATGCAAGATATTTCCACTCAGTTACACTTTGTGTTCTGACACAGAGCTTTCAAATGTGGCATCAAATGGCTTCAAGAGAAATCCCTATGGCTGTGCCTCAGGTCCACACACAGTAATAGTTCTAGATATTACAGCTGATTTTTCTCTGCTTCTAGAAATGTCACTAGTTTGTCTCATTTTCCTACCTGTCTTTGTACAAGAGTCAAGAAATTCAAAGGCCACTTACACGATCCATCTGACACAAAAGCATGATTCTCCTCACCACATTTCTTCACACTGCGAAGAATGACTGAGTCTGACATTGTATTTACAAGTTGCAGTCAACAACCCTATAAAACAAAAAGAAGTGCGGTGATTATTGGATATGTCTCTTCCTTTATCAAAGTCACCAAATAAAAGGACAATTTGACTCAAGAAATAAGCTTCCCAGATCAATCTCAAACAAAAGCAGGTTTTAATTGAATAAATAGATATCTCAATGAAAGAGCCTAAAAATTAGGTTTTGTTTAGTTGATGGATGAACGATTGATTTTGTTTCATCTTTCTGTTTATCTGTGCTTTATTTATTTTTAACAAACTAACATAAAACTAGTAAGAGAACATTTGCAGGTAGGAGACTACCTGCAGGAGACTACTCGTACCTGACATTTTGACTAAGTGTAATTGGCAAAATGACACCCAAGTCCTTTCAGAGCCTCTGGGGCTTTCTGGTAAGCACAGCTCTTAGGTAAGGCAAGTCTAACTGGACTTGAGGCACAGAGAAAGCACAGCTGCTGAATGACATGTAAATGTCTACAGAGTTGGGAACTGTCTTAACCACAGTTCTCTTTACTAACTTTCTCTGCTTCAAATATATAACAATGATGACAATCTTTTTAAAAAGCACAGATTCAAGATAATAAAAATCAGCATTTCTATAAATCATAAATGGAAGAGAAGTATCAAAGATCAGCAGAGCACAGAAGCAGCTGGCATGTTCATTGTGGGTCTAGACATAGATGGGGATGTGAGAGTTAGCTCCTGAAAGGATTAGAAGTTCCCCCACCAAACAGGGGAGTAAAACCCCCTCTCTACTTAGAACTATGGCTGCTGTGGACCTACTACACTGCCGAGAAGCCCTGAGATTCTGCTGTCAATCATTGCCTGTAGAGTCACATAAATGCAGATCTTTGAAGGTTATATAAAGAGATGGTGATATACCATATACACCCGTATCTTTATGTAATATATGTAATCTATCAGATAAAAAAGCTGAAGGTGGAGTTGTGAAAAGCTACTGGCTTCACCTAACTGGAATCACAGAGAAAGAGAATAACAGGCACAATAATTACAAAGAAATAATAGCTAATAATTTTCTAGAAGCAGTGATCTGGTTTCTCAGATGGATAGTGTCACACAGTGAAGGCCTGGTCCCTAGTTCAAGCCTTGTTCAGAGGTGGGGCTTGGAGAAATGAGTGGATCATGAGGGTCTGTCTTCATAAATAAACTGAATTCATTTCCCAAATTCAAACGTTGAATTGACTGTTGGAAGATTGCAGACCTTAGCCAAAATACTGGCATCAGTTTAACTCTGAGAGTGTAAATACTGTGAAGACGGAGGCAAAATCTTCTTTGGCACATGATAAAAAGTGACCAAATAACTTTGAAGAAAATTTGGAAATAACGAATACGACTCTGTTAATAGCTAAGGTTCCAGAATGTCCCAATCTATAATTTCCCTAATAATTAAAAAAAATCAACACCGCAGTGGCATTTAGTATATGCTAGGCACTGTTCTAAATGCTTTACATATGTTGTGCCTTTAGATCATTACAGGAGGCTGGAGATGACTCAATGGGTAAAGGTGCCTGCTGCCAATCCTATGTTCAATCCTCAGAGAAATGACTGGCACGAATTGTCCTCCAAATTCCACCAAGTTGTACTCTGACTTTTACTTGTGCATGTGTGAGGGAGGGAGGGAGGGAGAGAGAGAGAGAGAGAGAGAGAGAGAGAGAGAGAGAGAGAGAGAGAGAGAAATTAAACATTAAATCCTTACAAGAATCTTCAGAGATGAAAACGACTTCTCTCATTCTCCAGACACTGACAATAGGGTACGAAAGGGTTAAGTCATGTGCTCAAGACCACAAGTTAGTAACTAATGGAACCTAGATTCAGACTCTTGTAAGAGATATACGTAGCTCAGTCAGGGCAGGGATGATGTCTGAAGGCCGTCGTGTCAGAATTTTTAGTCACAGATCACAACAACGCTAAGATTTTACAACATTAAGTGAGGGAAAGTGCACTGAAAACCAAGATTACTGGAAAGCCTAGATGAAGGTCTTGCTTGTATCTTGTCCAGATCATATAATGCTTTAGAATCAAACATTAGATGAATTGCCTCATACCGTTACAATAGAGAATGCAATTGAGCTGTCATTATACCATGTTTCCAGTAATTGGCTGACTCAGACAAGATCCTGGCACACTTTTATAGTAGGTCCCAGAGAATATCTCTGCTGGTCTCTGGAAGCCTAGAAAAATAGAGGAGATCTAGTTTTCAATGATAAACAGATTTGTTTGATAGGACCCTGAGGATGTGTCTGCTTCTACAATACTTTCTCTCTGATTTAAGTATGCGTGGGAACCGGCGAGGTGACTCAGCAGACAAAAGACTCAGCCACCGAACCTGATGACCTAAAGCCAATCCTTGGGTCCCACACAGTAGAAGGAAAAAATGGACTCCCATGCTGTCCCATGACCTCATGTCATGGAGCACACCAGGGAGACAGAAAGAGAGAGAGACAGGAACAGAGAGAGACAGAGACAGAGAGAGACAGAATAAAAAATGTAAAAAAGATTTTTTTATGAAGGAAGGAAGGAAGGAAGGAAGAAAGGACTTAGAAAGATGGTCTCAGAAGCTGGGGTTCTTTCAGGCAAAGGTTCCTCCTGCAGGGGGCCCACTGCCTATTCTTTTGAATCGTGGTTTTATTGGAACACTGTTTTTATACTCACTCATTTTTATTGTCTGTAACTGCTTCAGCACTGAGTAGCTGTAACATAAACTGCATGGCCCGCACTGTCCGCAATGCTAACATACTTACCTTCCAGACCTTTACAGAAAAATCTGTCTACATTGTGAGCCCTCTCACTCCAGTACCATGAGCTCAGCCCAGTACAGCATGAAATCCTTAAGGATGTGGTTTTTCAACTAAAATATTGACTAGAGAACCAGCCCTTTAGCCAGTCTTCCCCTCACAGAGCTTCTAGGACGGACAGAGGACGGATAATTTGTAAGAACTTGCAGGTGTGATGGGGTAGGTGAAAGGGGGACATGGTTCCTTCTGAACCTGGAGAAGAACTATCCTGTCAGGAAGCTGGGCAAGGCTATGGAGGAGCATATTCTCCATGAATTTATCCTGAAAAGGAGGGCAAGGTAGATAAGAGGAGGCAAATAAGGGTATTTCTGGCAGGAAAGAGATCATGGAAAGAGACCTGAGAGACTGAACGGGGACGAGGACTGAAGGGTACCACTGAGTCTGGCGAAAAGAACAGGGGCCAGCTCTGGAATTTCAGGTTGATTCCTTGGTCCTCATGATCTTTGACATTGAGGACTTAGGGTTTTAGCCTCAAAACAATGAAATCTAATAAAGGCGTTTGGGCAAGAAAAGAATATGATCAAACTTATACACTGGAAATTACTCTGAAAGTCTTGGAACTTTGTGATTATTAGTTGAAGCAGAATTATGCTTTCATAAAGCCAAATTTAAAAAGCAGCTCATCATTTTTAATTTGGAGAAATATTTCCATCTGTTCACCCATTTTCATCACACACACACACACACACACACACTTTCAAGACAACGAATACACAAAATAGCATTGCCATGAGACAGCAACCCATTCATCAGTATTGTATACAAAATCAAGAAATCAATAATGCATCTTCAAGCATCTATCCAAGCACTGTAGCATTACTTATCACAGACAAGATAGGCTTTTGGTAAATCTGAAACACAATGTTCAACAAATTGAGATTTAAAAGAAACAGACTTGGAGACCACAGGCTTAAAATGCTAAAGGCAAATTCAAATTACTTACCTACAAATGTGAACTTGGGGAAGCAAAGATCTCCACCGTGGACATCAGAGTTTCATACCCCTTTTCAACTTCAGTTCTCATCATAATGAAGCATTGAACAGAAATCAGGCTTTTTCCAGAACATTATCTATTTGCTTATATAGGTCAATGCTCTAAAGTTCAGACCCAGCAGAGTTCAGTGACATGAAAGAAAAGGCTGGCCATACTCAAAGCAGTAACCCAAACCCAGAGTACTTTGGGAACTCTTTGAGGGTGTCAACAGTCTTTGGAATGTGCTGATTTGCCTTAGAAGGAGGCCTGAGGGTAGAAGGCCCAGGAAGAACCCTGTGATTTCGGCCACCCCAACTCTTCTTGTTGTCTTTCTTTTTTAAAAGTTGCTTTAATATCTAACAAGACACTAATATCTCTAATCTTTTCTCTTCGATTTAAAAGTGACCCTTGTGATATCCTGAGGTGGCAAACCGTTAATGATCTGGACTCAGCCAAAGTTTCATGGAGAATTGATAACATGCAATTGCCTTTTGCTCAGAACTCTGAGAACACAGATGACCCTTGAGCCCTGGTCTGATCAGTCAATAACCTCAGGCTCTGCCCACTAGATCAGCTCTTTGTAAGCAGAAATGACTAATGATTTTTTTTTTAAGGTTTCATTTAACAAAGACTCAAGTCAAATAAACACTTGAGCTGTTCAGATCCAATGGCTTGTGCTGCTCTGATCTCCCCCTCTGCCTTCTTGTTTATCTTTGTATGTCTTTAAAACACTCTTTTTTAACCTCTCTATTAATTTGAATTGTATTGTTTTGAAAAAGTAATATAGCTGGATGATTCAAAATGTTCTTTTCTTTTTCATATCTCTCTTTGCAAAGGGGTTGGGGGGATCAGGGAAATGGTTGGTCTTGCAGGGCAGACATCTTAAAGTATGATTACTGTACCAGCAAATGCTTATTGAGCACAGAGGCTGGAAGTTGCTATTCAATGGCATGCATATTTACCCAAGTAGGTGAAGACAAGCCAAGAAGAGCTTTCAGAGGCAGTGAGATGAGTTGCAGTCTGACTGGAATGTCAGTCTAGTGGCAAAGAACAACGGGGGGTAACTTTGGCAGGAAGTCTTGCACCAGCTATAGACTCTTTTGCTTGGTTATTATCACCCTGGAAGATCAATATAAATTGTGAAAACTCAGCATGAGTCAGCTAACACAATATAATTGGCTGTGTTTTACTGGCATAGGGACTAGCAGAAAGAAAAGTGTCTAAATTACAGCTTCTTTGGGTACCTTTGTTTTTCAAGCAAGTCGTGTGGAAAGATGTAATTTCTGTAGTTCCATTCATTACAGAGGGAAGTGAACGGAACTGGCTTCATATCGCAGTTCTGTCACTCACTTGCTTCATGATTTAGTTAAAGTGATGAAACTTTCCAACTGTATCACCATCATATGAAGTCTAGCAGGGTTGTGAGAGAGGGAGTAGATGATGGAAGAAGACACTTTACTCCATATTCATCTAGACACTCAAGCTGACAAAGCTTCCATCATCCTGAAGATGTGATTCACATCTAGCCATCACACAGGAAAGGATAAGATGGCATTTTCAAGTCCAGTTTCAGATTTTTAAAAATATATTTACTAATTCTTTGAGAATTTTCTAGAATGCATTATGATCATATTCACCCTTGACTCCTCCTGTGAGTCATCCCAGATCCACTCCCACCTCCCTACACCCCCAAATTCTTGTCCTCTTGTTTTAAAATAACCCATTGATCCAATTTATGCTGCTCATTTACTCCTGGCTGTGGGGTCATCCGCTGGAACCTGTCAAACTCCCGGGGACCTTAAAGAACACTGACTCTGCTTTCCCCAGCATTCGTCAACTGTCCGCAGCTCCACAGTTAGGGGTGGGGCTTGTGAACCCTCTTCCGCTCCATGCTTGAATGTCAACTGCCTTATCTTGTGCAAGCACAGTTGAGGATTTTGATGGGATAGTGACTCCTCTGGCAGGACAGTAAATTTGGAGTGTGATAGACTCGAGCCTGAGGACGATGAGTAGATTGATGTGTGGAGCTATCTGTTGTGTGGTTCACTGCTGTAGAGACTAAGAAACCTGAAGCTCTAGTGGTCTACTTGACCTCCACAGCCACATCCCTTCCATAGGAGGATTCATGCTTAGCAGATTTTGAGAGCATGCAGCCAAGGTTATCTGTACATATCTCAGTGCTGTGTTTGCTTCCCCATTCTCATGACACTTGGGAGGCACACCAACTGGAACAGTAGTCACTCCAGGATATATGACTGAGGAGTCTTAGGAAAGCGGGAGAATCTGCATGGCTCACAGAATGAAAAGTAAGCTTGGCCCTCAGGACTGAAAACAAGGAGATAACAAAACAAACCTTTACCATTCAAATACTAAGGAAAGCCAGGTGGGGTGGTGCACGCCTTTAGCCCTAGCACTCAGGAGGCAGAGGCAGGCAGATCTCTGTGGAACTGAGACCAGCCTGGTCTACATAGTGAGCTGCAGACCAGTCAGAACTACAGAGAGAATCTGTCTCAAATAAAACAAAAACAAAAATTCAATGCAAAATAAATCAATGACTTTAATATGAGATGGGAATCTCAGAAACTGCTGGTGGAAAACAGGAAAAGTACTTCTATGATATAAGCCCAGGCAAGGTCTTCCTGAAAAAGACTCCTAATAACTGACAAACGCGATTGCATGAAGTCAAAAGCTCTCTACAACAAAGGAAACAATCAGCAGAGTGAAGACAATGCAGAATGGGAGAGAAATCTTTGCTAGCTATGCATTTGACAGAGAATTAATATCTAGAATCTATAAAGAACTTCAAAAATTAAAAAGCAAAAAGCCAATCAATAAATGTGACGATGAACTGGATAGTTCTGCAAAGAACTACAGATTGCCAAAAAGTATTTGAAAAACTGTTCAACATCCTTAGTCATCAAGGAAATGCGAATTAAAACTGCAATGAGATTCCATCTCACCCTAGTCAGAATGTCTATCAACAAGAAAATAAACATAACAAGTGCTGGCAAGTACGTAGAGAGGGAACCTCACACCCTGCTGTTAGAAACATAAACTGGAGCAGCCATTATAGAAATTACTATGCAGGTGCCCACAAAACTGAAAATTGAACAACTGTATCACCCAACTATATTAATCTGGGTGCATACTGGAAAGAATCCGAATCAACTCGCCACAGAGATGCTCACCTGTACATTCACGTTTATCGCTACACTAATCATGTTATGGAACCAGTCTAGATGCCCAAGAACAGAAAATGTGATAAGCATTAGATCCATGTAAAAAGATTCATGTGTATATATATGTGTGTATGATGGAATTTTATTCTGCTATAAAGAATAAAATTATGTCATTGGCAGGAAAATGCATAGAACTGGGTGTCATATTGAATAAAATATGCTAGACACAGAATATAATATATACATATATCTATGATATGAATGTAAACAGGGCCAATGAGGGGAAAGAAGGATCTAAAAGAGGGAGTAACGGGGGAGATAAAATATCACGTGGTTTTTCTTATTTGTGGAATCTAGGTTTAGGCTGCACATGTGTGTACACATGCATTTGTGACATGAAAGCAGGACTATTGGGGAGGAGGAAGACCCATGGGCGGGTGCAGCAAATATGAGCAAGGTGAGGGGTTTTGTGGGGATCTGGGTATTGAGCAAGGCAAGCAACTCCAGATACCCTAAAGGGATGGATGGCAGGTGTCTGACCTGCTCTGCCTGATGTGATAACCTGGCCCCAGGAAGCTACTGTAGATATGAATCTTCCTTTCCTCCACCCTAGACCAGAACCAGGTTTTTGGGTTTTGTTTCCTCGTTCCTGAACTGCCACAACCTTCCCGCCTTTACCCCAACACCCTACCTTTCCTGCCTTCTGTAACGGTCAGAGAGGCTTCCCTATATAAGCCCCTGCATTGGCTCTAATAACTGAACTACCCACCGACGTAGTCTCCCGGGAGGGAACTCCTCCCACCGCACTCTGAGCCACCTAAGGTCCCGTTCCATCGTCCTCCATTCTCTGGCATGGCTGGAGCACAACAGCCGTGCTGGAGATGGAGACGCACCCACAGGGTTTGGGGATGAAAATGTCATGATGAAACCTGTGGTTTAGAATTCTTACTGAAAAAAAATGGAGGAATAAGTAAATGAACTGCATTGGTCTCTCCAGCGACTTACCATCTTTAGCCCTCGGTTCCTGGGCAGAGCTTCTATTTTAGTTTCCCTCTCTACTGAGGAAGCACAGGAATATAAACCTGATTCATAAGCAAATCTTTTCTCCTAGATAGATGTGTCAGTAGATACCTGTAATTCCAGCACCAAGGCAGGAAGACTGCAAGTCTGAGCCAGCCTGAGCTATGTAGTGAGCTCCCTGTAGTAGTTCTCGTTTCCCTTCTCTTTCCTTGAAGCAATATCATTGCCATAACTATAGAGCAACTATGAGGTAATATCAGGAATTGCAAAAGAAGAAGAAGAATAAGTAAAATAAATAAGAAAATTGGAAAATTCTGCTATAGAAAGTCATTAGTGAGCACTTGTACCCATGGCTCTAAGTACCCATTAGTATTATCAGATGAATTATTTTGTCCGCAGAGAGGAATGAGCCTGCTTGAAGCTATGGCTGATAAGATTTTCATGCCTCATCTTTATCTAGAACACCTTCCTTCTTAAAGTGATCTACCAGCCTTGGAAATAATCCTTTGTTGAAGGGAAAGACGTGATGCTTGTTTCCAGGCCGACACAGGTCAGTGATCTGTGCTACGTGCTTATAATAAATAAGGTGAAGGTGGTGTCTATTACTCCCTAGCTTGGAGCAAGGCAGTTCATACTTCATACACCATGGCTTAGAAATAAAGAACCCGTTTTGCCAAATTAGTCAAACATATCTTTGAAAGGCAATCCCATAAACCCTAAACTCCAGATCCAGCTCTAGGTTTTCCAAGCACATAGGTGTTGGTAAACCAATATTTTAGCTTTGGAGGTGAAATTAAGACAGACACAGTATTACTTTATTGCTATGTTCCAAAAGGCTGCTAGAGCTTCCTGATTCCACCCTTACTAACTCTGAGTGACACTTTCTCCTTACTAACAAACTCCCACATTTATATAGGTTTAGAGCAGACATACATCCAAGGAAAGTGGGCTCCAGGACAAGCCCTAGCTCCAAAGTCTAAACCAGACATGGTAATTCTATTCTTCTTCTCCTTTTGCTAGAAAAGAGTTAGACACATGACCCAGTTCTGTATAGTGAAATATAAAAGGCCATTTCTGAGGTTCTTCTGGAGTTTTAAATTTTTTTATTTATTATTTTTATTTTATTATGTATGGGATTATTGCCTGCATGTATGTAAGTGCACCCATGTTGTACAATGCCCATGAAAGTCAGAAGAGGGTGTCTGATCCTCTGGAACTGCACTTACGGATGGTTGTTAGTCTCCATGTGGGAGCTGGGAATCAAACCCAGGTCCTCTGTAAGAACATCCAGTACTCTTAACTGATGAGCCATCTCTCCAGGCCCCTCTTCTGGTGTTTTAACAAGAGAAATTTGTTTGTACTTATATTTTTCCTGCTTTTGAAATGTATCAGGAACAGCAACGGGCACCTAGTGACCATGAGGTGACACACAAATGATGAAGACCCACATGCTGAGGATGGCAGGATGAAAGGACAGACACAGCTTGGGGCTTGATGGTAGGATTAAACTGCTAAACCAACCCTGCACCCAAATATATCCAGGTTTGATGTCATGTGAAATGATAGTTTGTTACTTAAGCCATCATTACTGGGGTATTCTTTCATATGCAGCTGAATATACTGATATCACTTATATTCCTACATAGCTTCAGAAGTTAAATTAATTACTTTGCAAAGAGATACAGGTAAGCACATATGCACTCCCCCGACACACACAATTTTATATATTCTGAAGATTTTATCATAGGTAGTTTAGGAAATGACACAAGAAACTAAGAAAAGGAAAGAAG
Source organism: Eospalax fontanierii (assembly GCA_035773235.1). Taxonomy (NCBI): domain Eukaryota; kingdom Metazoa; phylum Chordata; class Mammalia; order Rodentia; family Spalacidae; genus Eospalax; species Eospalax fontanierii. Next base: position 62,427,870 of record CM069530.1, on the reverse strand, counting down.
GAAACAGCAGTCCAACTAAGAGATGCTTGAATGACTCATCTCAAATCCTCATTCTGGTGACTCTTCACTGCTTGTCTGAGTGACCTCTCACCTCAGTACCTTTGACTTCCTTCTCCCTCCCCTGGGTTTCTGATGTGTCACTGTCCATTCACATCGATGTAAAAGTGCTAAACTTTTCTGTCCTTGTCATTCATATGTCCTGGATCCCTTACTTATTGGTAGTCTTAATTATACCTTATTCTACCAGCCATGTGGGGTGACCAAACCTTCACCAAGAAGACTGTGGTAATGGTGAGCTAAGATTTGAAACAGTGGCTAAGTGATGGTACCACATCAAGGCTAAGTTATATCATGCAGTCCCTGCGGGGGTTCCTACACCTACTTCCAATCTAGAAAAAAATTGTTCTTGTCAAACTGGTAGCTCCAAACAGTACACAATGAAAGAAGCTATGCTGAATGGTTTGGTGGACACTGAGAAGTGGATACAGCCTTGATCCATGAAAATATAAGGAAGTATGGCATCTTGGCTCTTTTTGAAGACTAGTCCTTGACACTGGTTATTTTAGTTTTATTATTTGCATGTTGTTGAACCATATGTGATCAGACAGCTATTTACATAAAATAAAATATTGTGTAAAAAAAAAACCTACACTCCCTGTATATATAAAATCCCACGATCACTTCTGATAGCTCTTACTGAATTCCCAAACATTCACACTTAAAGTTTTTGTTTTAAGGTAGTAGGCCCGACAGGTATGCTACATTTGTATATCTTCCTTATAATTTCTGACGTTGTTTCTCCATTCTTACCTTTAAATCTTAAAGTCCCTAAACTTCCACTCCCACTGAATCCACTTGTTTTCAATTTGCCCTTTAAAGGACCTGCAGCTGGGTTTTACCACAGCTGTCAGATTTCATCCTACTTCTTGGGTTCTTTTTCTTGCTTTTATTTTTTTCATATCATCACAGCATTTCTGATGAATTCCTCTTACGAATCCATGACCTTTACAAGTTCCTAAACAATCCAGTGAGATCAGTTCCTCTCCTTCATTGCTGGTAACTCCTGATTCATCTTCTACAAAAATAAGACTACTCCTTATCCTTGACTGAACTCAATTTTCAATTCCCCCATCCCAGAGTTAGTCTTGAGGAGGCAGTGCACATGCATGGCTGCATGCATGGGGCAGAAAAGAACCAGACAAGGAGTTAACTACCGGAATGTCGGCTCAGGCCCTGTAAACACTAAGTGCTCATTGCTCTTTAAGAGGTCCTCCTTCCTCCCAGTCTGGTTCCCTTTCATATGCATTCAACAAATGTTTTAAATTAATGACTCTTAGTCAACAAAGAAAAGCCTGTCATTTTGGAAGGTGCTATGGACACAGATGATAAGCAAATCAGATATGGTCTCATGAAGCCTACACTCTAAAGGAGAGCCAGCATCAAATAGGTATAGAAACAACTACTTAAATTATTAAAAACCGATAGGGTCTATTTAATAAATGCACAAGAAGTAATGAAAAAGTTAAGCAGAGGGATCTAACTTAGCTTGAAGACTTAGAGAAGACTGATCTAAGGAAGGTACGTCAGGGGGATTGACCAGAAAAAAATTAGAAGGAAGAGTACAACAGTGGAAAAATTACCCATCTAGACTTCCTAAGGCAGGAAGTGTGTGTAAATCTCAGTGACAAGAAGAGGGCCGCCATGGGTAGGAAGCCATGAGAAAGCCAAAGAACGGTGTGATCTGCAGTTAGAGTGGTGGCGGGGAAGGCTGATCATACAGCCCTATGAGCCCTGTGAATGACAGCTCCCAGAAAAAATCCCTGCATCTTCAAATGAAGCTCCTGCAAGGCTGATTAACTGACTAGAATCCCAATGATTGTGGAGTGTCTGGAATGTTGCAGGAGCAAAGCTTACTTACAATTTATCTTGGGTTATTTTCAGTCCCCTAAATAGCCATTTCTTTGCTCACCTCTGCCTACCCACATCCTGTGAAAACAGATAAAATTCCTTTGCAACAGACCCTTACAGTCCACCAATCAAAGGGCTAAGAATGCTGTCAGCAACTCAGACCTTATAACGAAATTCTCTCTGCTTTGTTATAATACTCTGTTTTGTCTTCACCAAAATATTTGGAAGATGCTTTGATTTATGACTTTCTTTGTTCTGTTACTACATAAACTTCATGAAATTGTTACCATGTAGAAACATGGAATTTGAGATGATTTAAATCGGTGTTACTGGGGCATGGTCACTCATATTTGGCTCCAGTATTAAATACCTCTTGTTCCCTCTGAAGTGAGTGTTGTGTTTTCACATCAACAGCCACATTATGAGTTTGATTCATTGAAAGAGCATTAATTTGTCTGATTTGCATCTCTAAACATTTGCTCTAATTGCAGGGTGATTTGAGTTGAGCAAGATGGACTTCCAGGCTATTGGAGTAATCCAAGCAAATTTGGTCTGGCAACTTAACTTGTTTTGCTAGTACTGGACTTGGCAGAAATGGCCACTTTAAAGAATTATGTATAGGATTGTTGTTTATTAATTGTTAAAAGCAGTGAGATCATTCTTCTCTCTTTCAATCTTGCACTGCATTCCAAATCCTGTTACTACATGAAAGATCTACTCTCCAAAAAAGTTTCTTACTCTAGGAGACTCTTCCTCTACTGAATTTGATTCTGCTAATGATTCCAATCCTCCCTTCATCCCCCCATCCCAGGGCCCAACTGTCTTCTTCCCCGTAGAATCGCCTTCTCAGCCTTTTCCTCCAGCTCTTCTGACTTGGCCAAGCCCCTACAGTCTCCTCTCACCCTGCAACAGAAAGCACCAGATCCTCCCCTTCTCCTCCTCCATTTTCCCAATCCCAGTACTCAGCTGAGAACAAGCTGGCTGACTGGAGGGCAAATGCAGCTTCTCACTGGGGAAGATAACAGGAAGGCTGCCCGCTCTCCTCCTTAGCCAGAGTCCCTGCTCTGCTCAGATAACAATATGCTCCTGGGAAACAAAGAAAACCAAATGATTTCACTACAGCCAATACTTCTTTCAGCCTGGAGGGAGAAGACTATGGGCCTGTATTTCTTAAATCCTCTTACACCTGGAACATATTTGGAACTTGCTTCATATATTCCTAAATGATAAAATTGATACCAATCATAATTTTGTAAGACTACAGTGAAAAATGCTATCATGTCCTTACCTTAATCATGTTTTCAGTATAATGGGTTTGCTAATCTAGACTGTCTACCTTGACTTAAACCAAATCTTCATGTTTATAAGGAATGAAGTTTTTTCAGTAATTTTTCAAAAGAATCTTATACAAGGAACTCTTTTGGGGGGGGTACTCTACTTTAAATCTAAACTCTGTGGGGATAAAAAATCAATAAACTTTTCCTTACTAAGAAAAAGGCAAAATGTTAGCTGGGTCCAGCTGATCAGACTACCACTCTTTTGACATTGGCTCCATCTACTAGAGTTGGGTTCACCAATGCATTTAAATTAATTCTTCTAATCTAAATTAAAATACTCGTTTCCCTCACTTGCTACTTTTACTTCTTTGGGGCACACTGTGTTATTATTTTAATGCTAGACCTAACAGTGCTATTGTTCCACATAGAAATGTTGTGTCAGGTATAGAGGACAAAGGAAAAGCTGAGACTAGATCATGATAGCTAATAGATTAATATGAGCCAGAAATCTCTTTTGTAATCATTTCTGGCTCCTGAAGATCTGCCTTCCTTCTATTCGGATTCCTCTGTATCAGGTCCTAGAATAAGCTATATCAGATACCTAGAATAATGGAACATTAGCAATATTTGGGACATGCACAAAATATGATGCTTGGTCAGTGGGGGAACTTAAAACTGAAGTTCCCAGAAGAGGCTGCCCCTATGTTGCTAGAACTTGAACAGCTGATACCAATGAGTGTAGGGAGTTAGAGTATGGCAGGTTCAAAGTCAAGAATATCTTGGGGCATCTTAGCCCTTTTAAAAATGGCCAGTCTGTTACTGTCTCTGTAGATGACCTAAGATTCTTATGATGGGAACTCCAAAGCCACTTGATGGGATTAACTTTAGGGACATCCAGAGGCCTTAACCTATTTTCATGCTCTGATACCTCCCCGCAAACTTCTTCTAACCTATTTTATACATCAAAAGTATATTGTTTAGGGATCCAATAAAATAAACAAAAACCTTAAATCCTATGGGCATTCCTTCCTCTGATGGGGCCTGTTCTATAATTAAGTCTTCTATTCACCTGCAACCACCTCTTCCTAACAAATCCAATCTGACATGGTTTTAAATCTCGTGATGGATCTCCTGACTCATACCTCTAGGATTGCTCTTTTAACAACCATTTTGAGTCTTCCATTCACAGGTCCCTCTTTAGTCCATCTACTAATCAGTTCATCTAGACCACAGTGCAGCACACCATATGCAATCACATGGACAACATTCTCCTAATGCCAACCTCTGACTGGATACCCGGAGATGGGGTAGACTCCTGACCCCCAACACCTCAATCCAAAAAGCAGTCCAAGATGAGAATACAATAGCATCACCCCGATAAGACTTACCCCTCAATGTCCTTTCCTGTGAAGTCATCCCTCTATTTCTTTCCTTTTTTATGTAAACAACAAGTCTGGAAATATTAGATCAGGAGTTATTGTCTCACCAATCAGTCTACACCCACTGTGGCAGAGAGCTGAAAGGATAGAACAGATCACCTGCTGTGACCCTGCAATCACAAGGGCCAAATCTTTCCTGCTTCCTCTACCACCTACCTGATCGGAAATCAGAGACAATCTGACTGTGAATCAGGAGACAATCTGATGGCAAGTATACACTACGGGCTACTTATTAACCATAGGGCTGGGACCTTCACTCGTTTTAAAAACCAATAAGAAGGGAAACCCTGCTTTGTCTTGGGGCACTGAGCTTTCTTTGTAATCTCCACCATCCTATTTGTAGCTTTAATAACTCTGCTAATAAATTATGGGAATCACTTTTATAAGTGGACATAATCTGAACTAATGACTTTAACCATGTGCTCTTGTGTCTTGTGAACTTGGCACCTAATATCATTTCTTAGACAACCTCAATTTGGTAATACATCCAAAAAGATAATAAATTAATGAATGAATGAGGGGAGGCTTGAGAATTAACATATCAAAGCACTAAAATGTGGTACCCCATCTCTGCTGGACACAATGGAGATGAGATATGACCTTGGATGAATGAGATATTCTAGAACTAGGGATGAAAAGGTTGATGGTCTGTTAAGATTAGGATGGAGCCAAATGTGTACTTCTTCAATTAAGGCTGGAGAAGTCATTTTGAACATAATTATGGGTTGTACTTGACACAACACAGTTCCATAGACAAGAGTTCCAACAAACAGTTCCATCAGCACAGTTCCAGGAGATATCTAAGGGAACAAGTGTCCTCTGAGTTCGGGCCCACTCTTAAAATCTAAATTTAAGAGTCAGGCTTTTATTTGTCCAGGTGATCATAATGCATAATGTCAGTGTAATAATTCTGCCATAAATTTCTTACCCAGAAGGATAGTCTGCTTTATTGTCCCTCTTGAACTAGACTATATTCATTTATTACATTAAATAGCAAGATAATGAGCCAGAAAAACAAACCCCCATTATCCTCGATAATCATTTAAGAAGAAAATATGCTTGACAGGAGGCTAAACTAGCAGTACTTTGATAAGTCAGCTATCCATCCAGAGAGATGCAGAAGATAATTGTCAATGCTAAAGGGCAACTCTCACCAAAAAGGCAATAAGAAATAGTTTATTCTGCAGTCAAACATGAGTGACCATGGCCAGGGAACACAGATTCAGATTACCCCGAAATCCACATTCCAGTGTGGAAGCAGTTTCATAAAGTTCTTGTAGGAACAGAACAAAGTCACAAATCAAAACACTTTTCAAATACACTGGAAACATTAAATAGACAGATTCAGGGAAAGAGAAACTTCAGTCCTAAGCCTCAGATGCTATCTGAGGGCATTCTTAACCTTTTGGTTGGTGGGAGCTAGAACTTTGTTAATACATTCTAAAAGGATTTTTATGTGTTAGTCACAAGATGTTAAGTCAGAAACAGAAATGGGCAAAGGAGTCACTATATAGGGGCTAAAAATGGCCCAAGATAAATGGTAGAGGCTCTGGATCTGCAACATTCCAAACTTTCCATAGTCATTGAAAGGCTAATCAGTAGGTCAGCCTTGCTAGAAGTCCAGGATGCTGAATCTTTCTGGAAACGTTCATTCACATAATTAAACGTTATCCTAGTGGATTGGGGATATCCACAAAGACGGTCAAGTAGAGACCTTGCAGCCCATGTCTCTCCAGAAATACCCCAAAAGCCTTAGAAAAGTTGTCAAGATCACTCAATGGAATTCTGAAAGGCAAAAGGTTAAGGTAGCCAAGAAAACATCCTTTCAGAAGAAAGGTTAAAAGAGCCTTGTGGCCCCTAATTGGCTCAATGGTAATCTTAAAGATGGCATCCTGAATCCCTAATATGAATACGTGCTCCTACAGAGAAAGACGGAATTCATTCCCAAGGAATCACACATGTTCGGGGATCCCTGAAACATCAGAAAAAAAATGGCCTCCCTCCCTTAGTGTCAAGTTTGGTGCTCTCAGAGTGAAGGACATTTTACAAAGAATTGCAAGCCAGAAAAGCAGGCTACTGCTGCCCAAGACAAAAACCAGTGACTGCCTTGAACAGCTGGGTCGAGACTCTAGGAGATAAAGACTGAAAAGCTCTGGCCTGTGACGGGGAACTGAGACATTCTATGCATGTCCAAGAAAAGACTGTGCTCAGAAAAGACGAGAGAAAACACTGCTTTTGCTTCAAGCTGATACTGAGGCTTAGCAGAAACAGGAAGTTTCTTAGCAGAAACCATCCTTACAAATGGTCTTTAGAGTACATAAATATGGCCTGGATTAATCTGGAGAATGGTTTTTTTTTTTTCTTCTTTTTAAAAAGAATTTTTGTCAACCAACTTTATAGTGATTATATTTTAAAAACCGAGACTTCTGAGATAAAGTATACATTCTTACAGAAGTAAGGTAAGAATGTCACTAAACAAAAGCTGTAACCCACAGTCAGGAAACACAAAAACTCAACAGAGAGAAATAATTTGAATTCCATTTATCATGTCATACTATTCAAAATGTAAACTTCTCACCAAAAGACTATAAAGTATATATGTATCTAAGAAAGTATGACTTGGTTAGAGGAAAATGAAATGAATAGAAATTGTTCCCAAGGAAGCCCAGATACAGACTTACTTACGAGATAAAATCTTTAAACTGATTGTCTTTAAGGTGCTTAGGAGGCAAAGAAAACTATAAACAGCAACAACAAAAAGTTAAAGGAAACCAAGGGACCAATGTTTCGATAAGTAGAGAGTGTCAATACAGATGTAGAAACTGTATAAAGAAACCAAATAGAAATATTGGAACTGACATTGGAACAATGAGAAATGACAAGTTAGCACAGGAGTTCAAAAGAATGCTTTTAGATTTCTTTATTGTTTGGGAATTTCATACATGCATGTAAGAAGTTTTGCTCAAATCCACCCCCTTCTCTTCCCCTCCAACTCTCCCCATTCCCTCCACTTATTCCTCCCAACTTCATGTACTCTTTTTGTTAACCCACTGAGTCTACTCAGTGTTGCCTATATGTGCATGGGTGTAGGACCATCTACGGGCTCATGGGCAGCCTCTCAGTGACCTCATCCCTAAGAAAATTGACTCTTTCTCCCCAAGCTGCCATCAATTGTCAATAGCTCCTCAGATGTGATGGGAGTTCATAAGCTCCTACCGAATCCATGCTAGACATGTTGCTGGCTTGGTTTTGTATAAGTCTTGTGGATGCAGACACAGCCACAGTGAGTTCATGTGCACAATGACCCTGTCATGAGCGGCAACTACTGTTCCTTGCAGATGTCCACCATCTCTGGCTCTTACAATCTTTCTGCCCTCTCTTCCACAATAATTCCTCAACCTTGGGGAGACGGAAGGTGATATAGATGGCCCACTTAGCACTGAGCACTCCACAGTCTCTTGTTCTATGCATGTCAACTACTTGTAGGTCTTACCTTTGAAAATCCTAGATACCATAGGCTAGAAACAAGCAAACAAACAAAATCCGTGCCAGTCAGTCAGTGGAGTCACATTGCTTACTTCCAGAACTTGATGGAGACACCTATTTCTGAAGACACCACATACATGAGTCACAGGACATGGAGAAATCAAGCTGTACTGCCCTAGAAGCTTCATTCCTACCAGCTAGCTTTCATAGTGCTAAAAGCTACTATACACTACCAAGAAAGAAAAACAATCAACGGTCTTACCCAGCTGTGAATTTTATGAGCTACAGTAACCGCCCTGGCAAGATATGCCCACTTGTGCAGCAGTAACACAAATGCTTTCTGGTAGGATTTAAAACCTGATCTGAAAGAGGGAACTTGCCAAGCATAGTGGTGCAAGCTTTGATTCCCAGCAGAGGCAGGTGGATCTCTGTGAGTTTGAGGCCAGTCTAGTCTACATAGTGAGTTCCAGGTCATCTGGGACTATAGGGAGACCCCGTCTCAAATAAATAAATAAATAAACAAACAAACAAACAAAAAAGATGGAACTGTGCCTGATACCGTTAACTGAACCCAAAACTCAAGGCTGGGCTAGGTCATAGGCCCTAGGGGAGAAACTAATTATTCTGTTAATATAATAGCAATAAACAACCCCCTAAGTTCTTATCTTTATACCCATAGATTAGTGCTTCCTTCAACCCTCATCAGCTCATCAGAGAAGCTTCTTTTTTATATCCCATGGGGATTAGTCAGAAGTATTTTTGAGAAGATAGAAGAGTCTAAAAACCTTGTAACAGACAGAAAAATAACAAAACTGAGACCTTTGGAACAGTATCAAACATACCAATCCTTCAATACCAACATACACACCTAATAAAAGCTGGAGGAGATGAGAGAAGGGACAAGAATGCTTTTAATGACTGAAATTTCCCAGATTTGATAGAAGAGATGTTTCTATATCTTACAAGCTCAATGAACTCCAAAGATAAATGCAGAAGTGCCTACAGAGACACACCATAATCATATAAATGTTGAAAGATAAACAATCTTAAAGCATCAAGAGAAGGGGCTGAGCAAGTGGCTCCCTGGGTAAAGTGCTTGACACATAAGCACACGGACGAGTTGCCTACACAGAGCTGCGCCTTCTACTGAGGCTTCTGCAAGGCTGATTCACTGATTAGGACGTCAGTGACCCTGGAGAGGTTGGAATGTTGCAGGTTCAGAACCTAATTACAGTTTGCCTTGAACTATGATTAGCCCCCTTAATAGACATTCTTTGTCTATCTCTGAGTCTGACCTAACATCCTTGTGACTAACAGATAAAACCTTTTGGAATGTAGTAACTTAATAGACCAATACCTTCCACCAACCAAAGGCTAAGAGTACTGTCAGATCCCATCTGAGGCTTCTACCAGCAATTTCCCCTTTGCTTTAACTTGCCTACCTAATGTTTCTAACAATGTTACTGGAAAAGTGTCTTAATTTATGACTTTCTTTGTTCATCAAACTGTTATCACATTGGAAGATGAAATTCAGTGTAACCTAAACCCATGGTTATTCATATTTAGCTATAGAATAAACCTTTCTTTATCCTCTTTGAGATGAGAGTTGTGTTTTTGTATGACAGTTTAGATCTCCAACACCCATGTGGGAAGACTACAATGTATCCCTGTGACCCTAGCACCAGGGAGGTAGGGATAGGACGATCCCTAGAACCAGGGGTTAGCCAGGAGAGATAGAGCTGTAAGCTCTGAGTTACATGAGAGACTGTGCCTCAAAAATAAGGTAAAGGTAGAAACACCTGACATTGACCCCTGGCCTCCACATGCATATGCACATGCACAGACACAGGAACATGTACACTCACAGAAACATATAAAGCACCAAGAGAAGATTGAATCGTTGCATGCATGGGATTCATAGTCAGATTAACAGTTTTCTTAGAAGATAACATAGAAGACAGAATATACGGATATACATACTGGGAAAACAGTTCAAGTGCAAATAGGTTTTTTTTGGGTTTTTTTTGTTTTTTTTTTTTAAGTCAAGGCTAGGGATGGTGGCACACATCTTTAATCCTAGAACTCAGAAGGCAGAGGCAGGCCTTGTGAGTTCAAGGATAGTCAAAGCTACATAGTGAAACCCTGTCACAAAAATACCAATGATAAAATAAAATATTTTTTAAAGAAGTCACTCAAGAATTTGATATCTGGCAAGACAATCCTTTCAAAATGAAAAATTAAGATACAGTAAAACACCAAGATAAACAAAAGCCGTGGATGTTTCTTGCTCATAGAACTGCCTTTCAGAAATAAATGAGAGCAGACAGCTTCTCTGTTGAATACTAACAAACATTTACTAAATTAATACCAATAATTCTCAAATTCTTCCAGAAACTAAAAGAGGAAGAAATAGTCCCAACTCATTCTATATCCTGACACCAAAAAAAGAAACTGTATATTAATGTTTCTTAGGAAAATAAATGTAAAAACCCTCAATAAAATAATAGCCAACTGAATCAAGCAGTGAGCTACAAGGGTTATATAGCATGATCCGCTGGGATTTATCCCAGAAAAATACAAAACTGTACAATGCAAAAGAGTACGTTCACAGAAGTGGGGACAGTCACACAAGCATCTCAAGGGAAAAACTTGTAAAACTCAACTCTTTTTCATGTTTAAAGGAAAGGAGCACAAAACAAGAAACAAATACAGCAGAAGATGTTTATGATGCACCACAGCCAGCAACAGACTCAGTAATGAAAACTTTCCTCTAAGATCTCAAACAAGAGGATCATGTCTCTTTCAGTGCTTCTGTCTCTGTTATACTGGAAATTAACAAGTTGGAAGTTAATCTGAGCTGTATAGTGAGATCTTGTCTCAGAAACAATTTAAGTTTCATCAGAACTAAAAATGTTTTTGATCAAAAGGCACCATAAAGAATGTGAGTGAACAAATAACACACAGGATGGTAAAGAATATTTGCAAATTAAACATCTGATAGTTCAGAATATATAAAGAACTCTTACAACTCAACACTAAAGTGATAAGTAACCCAAATAAAGACCGGGAAAGAACTTTAACAGAAAATTTTATAAAGAAGATAAATGGCCAACTAACCCGTGAAAAACGTTCAGCATCATTGGTCACTAGGGAAATACTAATGAAAACTATAACTTTTAAAAATAGTTTATTACTTTTATGTGTATGGGTGTACTGCCTGTATGCATGTAAGTGCACCCATGTCATGCAGTGCCGATGGGTCAGAAGAGGGAGTCAGATCCTCTGGAACTAAGTACTGGAGGTTGTTAGCCACCATGTGGGTGCCGAGAATCAAACCCAGGACTTCTGCAAGAGCAGTGCTCTTAACCCACTGAGTTCTCTCTCCAGCCCCAGAACTCTTATTCATACCCACTAGGATAGTTAAAATAAGAAAGATCAATAATAAAAAGTGTTGGGAAGGATATTCAGAAGTTGAAACCTGTACACACTGCTGGCAGGGATTTGAAATGGTACAGTCACTATGAAAATGTTTGACCATTCTTCAACAAATTTTTAGATACAGAATATAGAATTGCTATATATTCTTTTTTTTTTTTTTAACAGGGTCTCCCTGTAGCCCCAGCTGTCCTGGAACTCATTATGTGGACCTGGTAGGCCTTAAACTCACAGAGATATGCCTGCCTCTGCCTCCTGAGTGCTGGGATTAAAGGCATGCACCACCACACCTGGTTACAATTCTATTCTTAAATATATACCTAAAAGAATTGAAAACAGATGTTCAAATAAAAACCTATGCTTGAATGTTCATACTAGCCAAAATGAAAATGACTCAAAAATCCATCCACATGGTTAGGTGGATGGCTAAACAAAATGCAGTAGGTACATACAATGGAATACTATTCAATTATAAAAAGGAAGGAAGTAGCTATATATGCTGCAAATGAAGGAACCTTGAAAACATGTTAAACCAAAGATGTTAGACACAGAAGATCACATAGTACATGATTTCGTTTATATGAAATATCCAGAATAGCACATTCATAGAGAAATAAAACAGATTATTAGTTGCCAGAGACAGAAGGGAGACAAGAATAGGGATTAACTTTTTAATGGTACAGGGTTTCCATTTAAGATGACAACATTTTTCTGGAACCTGAGAGTTCAGCTTTGTGAATTCACAGAATACTTCTAAATCATGTGCTTTAAAGTTGAAGTAATAAAGTTCATGTTATAAATAATTTCCTGCTCTCTGTCAATTCAAATCTAGAAACTGTAAAAGTAAAAAGACCTTATAACTTTATTAGAGGTCTTAAGAATTACAATTTGAGGGTCTGGAGAAATGACTCAGTGGTTAAGAGCATTGAGTATTCTTACAGAAGACCTGGGTTCGATTTCCACTACCACATGGTGGCTAACAACACCTGTAACTCCAGGTCCAGGAGATCCAATGCCCTCTTCTGATCTCCTCAAGCATTTCATTACATTGCTTACACACATGCCAGCAATGCTCTCATACACATAAAATAAAGATAATAAATAAAATATTAAAACAAGAATACACAAACAGAGCAAGGTACTTGACCAGTCAGTTCTGGGTTGTTCCAGGTCAAACAACAGAAGTGATCAGGTTGACCTTCTAGACAGTAACATTGATCATGTTTAAGTCCTGTTTCTTCCAACTCAGTTTTGTGAAGTTTTCCCACAGTAGATCTCATTGCAGTTTTCCTTTTATTTTCACAACCATATAAAACAAAAACAGGGAAAACCATACATTATACAAGTGAACAGAAAGTATTTACAAGATAAACTTATGGTTTGCCAATTAGGTAAAAGTTTCAAGACTTACCATTTTACCATTAAACAGAAATAAAACAGTGTACAATTGTTAAAAGACTTCTCCTGATAAAAGGAAAATCACCTGTACAACTAAAAGAAACATTAAATATCGGTAAAACTTTGGTTTAGGACAAGAAATTCAAATCTTTTAATCCCCATACACACCCTGAAAAATGTTTGTTTATGCAAAAGCCCTGCTGCAGGCCAGAACTTGATGGCCGGGGCAGCTGAGCCCTTTCCCCTTCACCTTCATTTTCTTTCACAATTCATTTAAAACTAGCCAACCAAGAAAGACTGTGAGGTCAAATCCTAGCTTATGGAGAAAAGATACAGTAATCTTGTGTTAGGGATTAAAAACCTATCAAACCTCTGGGTAGAGTGTGCTTGCTGAATCTGAATAATGCAATGGCCAAAAGTAAAACCTGCCTGGTCGAGTGACTTTTGCTTTGTCCTCAAGTCCTTTGCAGTATTGGGGGTGGGGGGTTCTGGGACCTCAGATTTTATTTCTAACACAGCTAAAGTATTGTGGTTAAATCATCGTCTTTCCCACAAATTCATTTATTTAATTCTCAGAAGACTGCATTTGACAGTAAGGTCTATAAAGAAGTAATTATATTAAAATAAGGCTTTTAAGGAAACAGCTAATCCAATCTGAATGGCATCCTCAGATGAAGAAGAAATCAGGACACATAAAAAGATACCAAGGGTGGACATTCACAGAGGAAAGAGAATGTGAGGACTCAAGGAGCAGGAGATCATCTGTCAGCTAAGAAGAGAAGCCTCAGAAACCAAACCTGACAACACCTAGAACTTGGATGCCCAGGCCCTAGAACAGCCAGAGGAAATTTAAACACCTGCATAGACCTAAAAGTGATGGGGACCCCCTCCCTCACACACACACAAACCATTCTAGAAAACTGTTTGGAATATTGAAGAGGAACAGAATCACAGATTAAGTAAAATAAAAGAAGTGAAAGATCTGAAGACGAGAAGCAATTTCAGGAAAAGGTAATAGAATGAGCTCAGAAAAGAGTAGAAAAGCAAAAATTCAATATTGAACCTGCCAGAATTAAGTGAAATGGAATTAGTGACATGATATACAGACATGTATCACATACATTGTCAACAGCGGACTCCACAAGGTTATAATGAAGCTGAAAAGTTTCAGTTGCCTAGAAATGTCACAGTGGCGACAGTCAAGGTGCGATGCAGTGCTTATGTGTCTGTGGTAACACTGCTGAAAATGAGCCAGCCCACTGTGCTGCCAGACAAATACAAGTCTAGCACTTCCAATTATGTACACTACAGAATTTGTGACAATGATTCTATGACTGTAATGTATGTTTGTGCATTTACTACACTTTTCCCCAGTATTTAGAGTGCATTTCTTCTACTTACAAAAAAGTCTATCTGCAGCAATATACTGCATTACATGAGCGGTAGCCTCAGACACCTCGCATTACCTCATCCCTAGACTGCATCATTTTATCTTATACATGCTTTAATCTCCTATTTCGTTCATTGTGGTCCCTGAACCATAAAATCCATTGCTAGTAAGTATCTTCATTGATTGATAGACCTGGAAACAAAATTGAAAGTGATTAAAGAGTACAAAGGTATAAAATCAGTGACGGACAGTGCTCCCCCTCAGGTATGTCCCATTCATCAAGAACAGGATATGTCAGAGAAGTGGTTCAAGGATCTGCTTCACTGAAGACAATGAAACTACAACAACAGCAAAATTGGGAAGGGTCTGTCAGTTATGGAGACATCTCTAGTTTCGGTCTTTTTATAGTGTCCCAGAGATCTTGCATAATTCTGTTCCTGGGTTCTTTACTATTTGCTGACACTCTGAGTCATCAATCCGTTTCCCCGAGCTTGTCTTCAGGATCTGATACTCTCTGTCCCATCTCCTCCACTTCCATTTTGCTCCTGAGTTTTTCATTTCAAATTTTATTTCAGTTTGGTTTTTCTTCAGAGATTCTCATGTTTTGAATTTTCTTCTGTCTTTTGTTAAAATCATCTATGAGTTCCTTGAACATACTTATAATCTCTATTTTGATAATGTGATTAATTTTCTAACACCTTGAAAATATACATCATTGCTTTTTCTCAGGGAATCACTAAACTTTGACTTTTTTATTTTTATTTTTATAAATTTATTTTTATTTAAAGTGTATGAGTATTTTTGCCTGCAGATATGTAAGTGCACCATATGCATGCAAGACTCATGGAGGCCAGAAGAGGGTGTCAGATCCCCTGGAACTAGAGTTACAGACAGTTGTTAGTTGTCTTATGCATTCTGGGAACTGAACCCAGGTCCTCTGCAAGAGCAACCAGTGCTCTTAACTACTGAACCCTCTCTCCAGTTCCTTTGTTTTTTTGTTTCTTTTTTTTTTAGAAGAAGAAATAATAAAATGTTTTATTGTCATTTGCTAAACAACATTCATACATTACTTGGAATTCTTCCATCTTCTATTAAAAGTAAGATTTGCATGCCCAAAATTTTGTTGTTGATTTTTAATTTTAGAGACAAAGTCTCACAATAAAGCCCAAGTTATCCTCAAACTTGCAATCCTCCTGCCTCAGTTCCCCAGTGCTGAGATTAGAGGTCTGTGTCACCACCCCCAGTTAAATAACTCATTTATTCAAGCAGATAACCAATTGCAGAATATAGGAGGGTTTGCTACTGTGTAATAAATTAGGGTTTACTGTTGAAAAAATAGGAAAAAATTTTTATATTAAAGTTCCTATTAATGGCCTATGCATTAGGAAGGCTGATAAATCATCCTCTGGCAGACATTATGTTACCAAGCCCCCCAACCAAGTACAAGAATAAGCATCTGCTATGAATTTGTATCAGCTAGCTCTGGCTATATAACTGCTACCCCAAAACTTCCTTAACACTAACATTTTCTTTGATGATGTGTGAGAGAACAGGTAATATCTTTTTCTTACCTATCACAAGGTAAATGGCTAAAACCCCTATAACAAAAGATTATTAACAAAAGAAGAACACATGACACAGGAGCCTTCAGAAATGAAGACCCAAAGACCTGGGAAAACTATTTTTATGGCCTGTCATATAGAAGTGTAAATACAGAGGACTAAAATGAAAAACAACAAAAAAAGGTATGACCTAAAGGTCATGAGCTGGGAGATTGCTCAGTGAGGCTGATTCTTCTTGGCCTCTGGGCATAGGACAGGACTCTCTGGAATGAGCTTGTGCCCTGCTTTCAGGAAGGTAGGTTCGGGAATTCTTTTATAGTCTTCATAGAGGTGGGGAGGGAAGGAGAGGATCAGAATCAGACTTTCTCCCATCTGCATATTTCAAATTTCCTTCAGCTTAAAGCACTCAATAATGTTTTAGGAGATTGTGTTTTGAACCCTGACACGGACGATGCTGTGAGTTAAGAATTGACACAGGCTTTTTCCGCAATGGGTTCGCTGTCGGAATGTAAGTGTTGTGAAAACCAGTGCTAACTGTAAGCCCAAAAAGGAAAGGAAAAGACTCACATCAACTTCATGGTTACTGGACACATAGATTAGGGCAAGCTCACCGCTACTGACCATCTGATCTACAAATGTGGTGGGATCCACAAGTAACCCACTGAAACATTTGAGAATAAGACAGCTGAAATAGGAAAAGTCTATCCAAGTTTGCCTGGGTCTTGGACAAACTTAAAGCTGAGTGTAAATCTCTCAGTGGACATTTAAGACCAGCAAATACTATGTGACTATCATTGTTGCTCCAGGGCACAGAGATTTCTCAAAAACACGATTACAGGGACATCTCAGGCTGGCAGTGCTATTCTGATTGTTGCTGCTGGTGTTGGTAAATTTGAGGGTGGTATCTCCAAGAATGGACAGACCCTTGAGCACATTCTTCTGGCTTATACATTGGGTATGAAACAGCTAATTATTGGTGTCAATAAAATGGATTCCATTGAGTCATCCTATAGCCAGAAATTGTTAAGGAAATCAGTACCTACATCAAGAACATTCGCTACAACCACGACACAGTAAGCCTTTCTGGCAGCTTATGGTTGGAATGGTGACCACGTGCTGGAACCAAGTGCTAAGAGGTGTCAAGAGGTGGAAAGTCACTTGTAAGGATGGCAGTGCCCGTGGAATCACATTGCTGGAAGTTTTGTATCCTACCCCCAACACATCCAACTGCCAAGCCTCTGAGACTGCCCTCCAGGATGTCTACAAATCTGTGGTGTTGGTACCATCCTATGGACAAAGTGGAGACTAGTGTTCTCAAACCTGGCATCGTGGTTACCTTTGCTCCACTCAGTGTCACAGCTGAAGTAAAAGTCTGAGGTCTTGAGTGAAACTCTTCCCGGGGACAGCATAGGTCTCAATGTAAAGAATGTATCTGTCAAAGATGTTCTACATGGCAATGTTGCTGGTGGACTATATAATACAACCATTTGCTGCTGTTGTCGACTTTTTTGTTTTGGGTGTATGTGTGGCAAGGTCTTATGATATAGCCCAGGCTGGCCTTGAACTCACTATGTAACCCAGGCTAGCCTAAGTCAACCTCTACCAGAACAGATTTACTTTCTTTTGTCTACAACCCACCAACTTCAACAGGGTGGCTGTGAACACTGTGCTATCTATTTTTCGGTTTTGTGAGCGACATTAGTAATTCAAGATTGATCATTTCTTTCCTTACACATAGCGAGGTTCATGATTGAGGCCCCTATTTTTTTAAAAGTAAGCTAACATTAATATAAGTTTTATACATGAAAACCTTTAGAAATGTAGACCCTAAACCAAGGAAACTTGTGTGTTTTTATAATAGATTCGGTGCGCAGGGGCAGCTGTGCAGAACTGTGTCTGACACAAGAAATCTGATCTAAGGGCAATAAAGTGAGGAAACTAAGCAAGGCTTGAGTGCGAAGATCCATGTGTCCCTGTGTTTTCTAAGATAAAACATTTCTCTTCCCCCAGGAGAGGGTGGGCTTTTCTGGACTGAGACAATAAGTCTTCAGGGGAAGGTCAGTGGGGTGTTAGAGCTACTCCAGAGAAGTTTCTCAACTGTGATGGTCGCCCTGATTGGAGACCTCTCTACCTCTCTCCGGAGAGTCTGTTTCCTTGCTAAGCCTCCATCCTTTTTTGTCACACATCTTCCTATTGCCAGCAATCCCCAATGTTCCTGGTCACCCATCACCTCCACTGGGTCCTTTCTCCCTTGTTCTGTCCTCCTTCCCAATCAGTGATTCCCCCATGGAATCTTCTTCACTCCATCTTTTCAAGCCAGGACCTCCTGTTTGAGTAAGTTAAAAAAGGATGTGTGTTCCGCAAATACGAAAAAACCTTTTCTCAAAGCATTCACTGAATGTTGCAGTGACTCAGTCCCTCACCATTAGTGTAGCTAAAACTCTTACTTTATAGGGGAACAAAGGATTAACACAGTTTCATCTTACACTTGAGAGAGTCAGGAAAAACCAAATGAACAATTATTCTCCTAGTCTGGGTCAAGCCACAGCTCAGGTTTCTTGCACAACAAAGGTATTATTGCTATATAAAGGGGGATCAGAGGACAGATTTCCTTTATACAGAAAATGAGAGAACCATCTGTTGACAAAAGGAGGAGGCAGCAATACAGGTACACTCATACACTAAAAGCCACAGTTCCAACTCACAGCTATTCAGAGAACTGAGAATGGCCTTGGGCAGAGCAGTACACGTTTCCACCAGGAAGGAGGAGGACATGCATTTCCCTAGCCAGTGTTGCTATGCAGGCCAGCCTCTGAAGAACAACACGGGGCACACACAGAACTTGGACCTCCGAGGGTGCAGTGAGGGGTAAGTGCTGTTCTCCTCATGACCTCCCCCTCACACACACACCTTCAGGATTCTTTGTGAATGGACCTCAGGTCCCAAAGGCCGGCACAGGTATAGGAATTTGGCTGGAAAGCCTGTACACCAGGGTCATTGCCTTATGTTTTGGTGTTTGGGCAACGGATGGATGAAGAAGATATGTGGACAGAAATGTATGGGACACACAGATTTAGAAGAGAAAGGAGAGCCAAGTTCAGTGTTTTATCTGCAGCAGCGTCTAACCTTATTTCTATATAATTAGAACCCAGTTATCAACATGAAATTTATATTTGGAATCAATTCCACACTGCAACCTTCTGTTTTAAAGAGGAATGTGGGGTTAAAGTCATTTTGGTGAGATATGCAGATCACCTTTGAAGACCAGAAGTTCAATGTAGGGAGAGTTCTAAACAGAGTAATATTTTCAAAGGTTGCATTCTTTTTCCTCTTTTTGCATTTGTGTGTGTGTGTGTGTATGTGTGTGTGTGTGTGTGTGTGTGTGTGTGTGTACCCACAGTTTGAATGTGATCAGAGGACAAATTGCGGGGGTCAGTTTTCTTCCATCATGTGGGTCCTGGCCATTGAACTCAGGCTGCCACTATCTAAGCCATCTTAGATTCTAAAGGGGTGGAATGAAGACAAGTATGACAGGATGTGACTTTGAATGTGGACATGTTTCTGTCTGGATACAGAGCTGCTAACAGCTGATTCCATTAACTGAGCACTGAGATGGAAGCTGCTGACAGACTGGGGCAGGAGGATTGTTCCAACCCCATTACCAGGGTGCTGAAACTGAACTACTGAACGTAGTTTAGTATGTAAGAGTGTACCTTATATTGCTTCCTCCTCCTTTTGTCAATTTGGTCTCCCAGAATGAAGGGCACGCCAGATGACTGGGAGAAATTCTCAGCAGTAATATGCAAATAAGCCTTAACTTTTGATTTTTTTAAAAAAAGTCTGTTTGGAAGTTTTTTTTAAAAAACAGAGCTCAACTGGGCAAGATTATTAAGTAAAACCTACCAGCTACAATCTTTTCTGCCCTTTTCTGGTCAGTGCTCCAGGACCACCCAGGTGCCTGAGGGTCTCCAACTTTCAGTTTCTCTTGCTCATAGGAAGGATTGGTTCTTTATACCTTTCTTCATGTGGCTTTAAGTCCACAATTCTTTTCTCTGAAGTTTCATATTTGGACCTTACTTTGTGGATTGTTAAAGGGGAAGAAGTATGTTTAGCATATTTTGAGTACCCCAAATATTTTCCTGAATGAATGTATCTTTTGTTCTTTTGGAAGAAGGAACCCCAGCCATATAATTCAAAAGGTCAGAGTACTGTCTAGACTCCACTTAGAGGGAGGGAGTACTTTTTTATACTCTCACTCCACCTAAATCATAACTATTTCCGACAGAGAGTGTGAGAAATCTGACAAGTACAGAATGAAGCTGATTTACAGGGAAACAACGTGAAAATCAGTGTGGTTTTGCCTGCCTATATGACTGAAGTGCAGGGAGAGAGGTGACTGGCATCTCATGCCCCATCACCTGCCTTTTCTAGTGGCGCTGTGAGAAGCACTGAAATAGACCAGTTCAGGAGGGAGAGGTATCCTCTTCCTGTCCTCACTTCCAGAGACCATATCACAAAGGACTCTCCAAGAAGCAAACAGGTATGAGTCAAAAGCATGTTAACAGGAAGGAAAAAAAAAAACTAGAGGGAAACATTTGCCATAATTTGAAAATGAAACTATTTATACAACGTGTCAGGCAGTTTATAAGATGCATCTTTGTTACATCATTTCAGTGCTGTGTTTGATCAAGAGATTCTAAGTTCCTTCGGCAGCTGGCTAAATTAAATTTATCCAAAACATTGATGATTCCTTTGGTAACCTGTGACGTGCAGTCTCTCCTCCCTTCATCCACTGAGGAAGGACTTAGTCATCACTTAGTGTTGCAATGGGTGTGAATCACAGACTAAAGAGAGAACCAGAGAAGTCTTCACACATGTAGGTCTGAGAGCTCCACAGAAGCCCAAGTACCTCAAAAGGATCAGCTTGATCATGGTAGTACTTCCTTCCCCTGAGCACAACAGGAAGTGGCAATCAGCTGAGCAAGTCACCAGCATCCCAAGTCATCTTCACTAAGGTAACCAGTCATTTATTTCTCCATCTTCTAAATCAACCTAAACTTTCTTGGACTTTCCGTGCTCTTACGGAGGAATCCAGTTATCTCTCAACTTTGGTCAGCTTTTGCTCTTGTTCTTTAATGTACTATGGGAGTGATGCTGTTGAGTCCACCTCACCAAGCAATGACCTCAGTGTGACCTAGGAGCTTGCCTGAAACTCTTCCAGGACTCTGTGAATGTCCCCTAGAGTCACAACTAAATTACCTCTTGTCACAGCTCTTTCTGTGCCTAGTTGACACCTTCTATGAATCTTGTGGTTAATTAGAAACTGGGAAGGACAGAGATCCAAAAGATGTAGGAATCTTAGCAGAGGGTTTCACCAGTAGAATGATTTGCTGCCAGCTTCAGTCTGATATGCTTGTTACCTACTTTACCAGTATTATCAGTGTAGATGAACATATGTGGATGCAGGTTGAACTAGAAGAGAAAATTGATGGGGAAAGGTGGGGAAAAGGGAGATTTCTCAATGTGTGCACGGTCTGCTGGTTCTGGGTTGTCAGAAAAACTCCTCTGCCAGTTACTTCTCATTTTATGATATAGTAATTTGGTATTTCAGATGGTTTTCTCTCTCTCCCTCCTTCCCCACCCCTCTCTCACAACACACACACACACACACACATACACACACAACACACATACTTGATTTTTGGTAGATGGAGGAAACAACTCTGAAAAGCTCGCTTTAGTATTAGCCCGATGATAGGGTCTGTCTTCTGTCTTAGCACCACTTGGCACCTGTCAGATGCTGCAAGAATGCCCTTGGTGATGAGGCATGTAGTGACAGTGAAATGCTCTATTATCTTTGTATCGTATATTTTAAGATTCAAAGAGCACCCAAGTTTTAAAGTAAATATCAATGTTTACATATAAGAAAAAAAATTTTGCCTGCCTCATGTATTTCCAGTGGAGAGAGTGGGAACTGTTTTGAAGCCCTTATAACAAATGCCACTTTGTCAGGGAACAGTATTTAACATTCTCTTCTGAGTAAAGAAAACTGGGGTTGGGAGAAATACCCTGAAGACTTGAACACACTTTCTGCATCTATACATACATTCACTGTGTCGGCTTGTCTACCTGCTTTCCCACACTTTCTTTGAAGCTTTGTGACCATAAATTATAATCACATGCAACATACAATCCCTTCCAGTTAGCAATTATTATTCTGTGATAATAAATAAAAGAACCGTTGATTTAACAATGATTCCCAACATGCTGTTACTATCAGGGCACAGACAGACAAAATAATAAAGCCTAGAGGGTGTGGGAACAATAAACATCCATTTTATAAGTGTTACGGTAAATTATTTTAAGAGGTTTTTTTTTTTGTTTTTTGTTTTTTTTTTACTTAGCAGATAAGAGTGGGTTTTGGATACTTGATAAAGAGGGAGAGCGACTGGTCTGAATCTTATCATCTCAGGATGATGACTACCATCCTGTCAAGTCATACTCATCAGTGTCAACATTGTTTTCATCAGATTCTCAATAGGACAACACTGTTTACTGCAAGCTTATTTCATGTAGGGGTCCTTGGTTCCATTTTAAAATTTCTTTCAAATTTCCAGGTGCTGAATTTGAATACTCTTTTTCAAAAAGACATAATTTTTTAGTTGTAGGAACTAGTTTATATCATTAGGCTGTGATGCTCATGGTCCCTAAAGAAAAGTTACAGTAGACATCTCTGAAAGATCACTTAGGTTAAAAAGAAACAATTTTTTACTTCAATAAAAGGCAAGATATAAAAATAAGTTCTGTGTGAATGAATCATATATGCAATATCCAAAAAATATAAAAGCATATTCATTCTACTGTGGTCAATACTGAGAACACTTGTATAAAAAAACTGAAAAAAAATCCAGAAAGCTATTGCTAAATGTTCTCTATTTGATGCATCTTGGGAAGCAAATGAAAGTAAATAAAGATTGAATAAACTCAGTTTTAATTCTTTTCTGAAAGAAAATCTTTTGTGGAGTTATGTGGGAATAAAGTGAAGTGGTCTAGGAGGAACCATCTAGAAAGAATTCTATATAACAAGGACATTGAAACATCATTCTCTATTTTTGTTGTGTCACCGATTTTTAATAGCCAGATGAAGCCAACTAAGAGAAGCAAAATCAAAGCAGTTTAAATATTTTACTAAGAAACCCAGGAAGGGAAACCGGGAGACAGCAGTGGCCAGGCCGGCTATGGAGCTCAGTGTGCTCTCACAGCTGCTGTTGGGGGGCCTCCTGTTTGAACATCCTATGTGACGAATGAAAGAGAAAGTCAGTCATTCTTTCTTTGTTCCTTCTGAATCTCTGTAGTAGGGGAGAGGGCTTCTGACAAGATGTTTCCACTCCGCTTGTCAGCTGGTAACGCTTTCATCTCATCCTTCCCCTTCTCCTCTCAGAGTTTTGGTTCCAGCCATCCTTTAGCAAATGTCCTAATTTGGGGGAATGAGGAGGGGTGAAAATATGCAAATGCAATACTCATGTATGAAATTCTCAAAAAAATTTAACAACTAAATATATGGTCTATTTTACGATATTCAGTCTTACTCTAAGATCTTCTTGATGATTGAGATTTATGAGATATAATCTTAAAGCTTGTTATTACCTGAATTGGAAGTGGGAATTGTATTACTCTACTTGCCATTATCTTTCTTTGTCCTTATATTCAGAGATCTCAAAAATCAGTCCAAGTATCATGAAAACCCTGGAGCCAGAGTGGGCGTTTCCTCTTCTCCTTCTCTCTCCCTTCGTTTCTGCCCATTGCACTTCAGTTTAAGGCCGAGTGTCACACAAGCTACAAAGATGGTAAAGAAGTGTGTGCACAGGGTGCCAGAGTCAGGTGGGAGCAGCAGCTCTGGCACCACAAGGGTCTGCACAGCAGTCCCAGAACCACCCTAGAATCATATCTTGTGTCTTGACTCAATTAGCCTACATTCCTGAGTTTATATGCATTTACCTCATCTGTATGGAGAGTTATTTATTTATTTTGGGTTCTTGAGACAGGATCTCACTATGTTGCCCGGGCTGGCCTCTACTTTCCAAGTGCTGAAATTATAGGCATGAGTCACCACATCTGGCACAAAGGGAAATAATTTTATTATGAGATATAGAGACACTAGCAGCAGCCAAGAACAGTTTTCTAAAGTTTTTCCGTTTGTGATCCTTTTGCTTTCACATAATCTCAAGTATATAGGTGTATAAAATAGGTATACAAAGCAAACTGATGGCCAATCATAACAAAATTTATTTTAAAACAATTCTTTTGTATATACATAATTTGATCAGTTATTAAAGATGAAAGCAAATTTACATTCTAATCAGATGTATGCACTTGATTATTTTAAAATAAAGAATTCAATCTCAGCTAAGTATTTAATACTATAGCAGAGAAAACATCTTCAACATTTTCAGAGCTGATTGAAATGGAGAACTTCACTTTGCATAACTTTATGGCACAAAATGACAGAAACTTGCATAGGGCCATTTCAGAAACAATTGAAAATTCTGTCCTGATCTTAAGCCAAAATTCATTTAATGATTTTTTAATGAGGCTCATGTCAGCAACTCAAACAGCAATTTTTATAGTCAAATGTTCTAATATAGTACAGCCCAAAGATATATAGATTTGATACTTGACAGTAGGAAAACAGTAATTCTTTGCTTCCTGTAATTAAACCAGAATTCTTTTTAAGAGCAGAACATCTTCATATGTATACTAAAACATGCAGTACTCTTGACTCTGAGCCAGGTGTTTTGGATGTCATTTGCTGCTGTTCTGCGGCGTGACTGCATGTCTAGTGCAAAGTGCACAGGCTGGGTGTTCCAAACCAACACTGCAGTGAAGTCACATGATGCAACATGGTCAAATCTTGCTACAAATACTTTAGATTCCTTACCTGTTTGATTTTGAGCCAACTCTTGGTCATTGCACATTCACAAGGCTTTTATTGTTCCCACTTTTCCTTGAAATCCCACATGCTGTTACATGACCTTATATTAGGTCTTGATCCACAGATCGAAAAGCTGTGGCCTAGACCATGGTAAGCACTCAATCAACCATAGCTATTCCCTGCATTTGTATCTGACTTTGATAACCTGGAGGCTTGAGGATCATGGATTTCCTGGGAGCATTTCCTGAGTTCTATAGGACTAGTTTACCACTTTGAAATGGTTGCTGTGGCCCAGACTCAAAAGGCTCCACCAGAATCCAGGCCTCACAGATGCTGTGAGTGCTAATTCATTCATTTCTAAATTCACAAATGGTGTCATACATAAATTTGGCCTTTTTATTGCTACCTTCTATCCTCCTGATAAAAAAAGAGGATTTTTGAATCACAAAACTCAACACTTGTCAAAACAGGATTAAAGCAGCTTTATAAGTAACAAAACTTTTCTGTTTAGACCATAAAAAAACAGACTCTCGTGGGCTTGAGAGATGGCTCAGTGGTTAAGAGCACTGAATGCTCTACCAGAGGATCTGGGTTCGATTCCCAGCACCCACATGGCTGGTAAGAACTGTCTGTAACTCTAGTTTCGGGGGATCTGATGCCTTCTTCTGACCTCCATGGACATTGCATGATACAGATGCACTTACACACATGCATGCATTACTCATACACATAAAATAAAAATAATAAAATAAAACAAAACACACACACACACACACACACACACACACAAACATAGACTCTCATGAATGAGACATAGCCAAGAAATTAATGACTAAGTTCCTGGAAAAGTTATTTTGGATGCTGTGATGTTCTAGTTCCTCAAGATTTCTTTAGGCTTCTTTAATCTCTAGATCCGTGTTTCTCAGATGTCTCTATAGGACATTGAACAATGTTGGAGACATTTTTATCAGTACTGAGGAAGAAGGGCCACTGATTTCTAGTTGCTAGAAACCAGGATAGTGTTTGGTCTAGAACATAGTAAGCACTTCAGTCAACCCTGCTACAATGCATAGCACAGGTCTCATCTAATTAATGATGTAGTCTGAAACATCAAAAGAACTGCGGTCGAGAAGCTCATGCCTAGTTGTGAGAAACAGACAGAGCAGCCCACACACAGTGGAGGTGGCTGATCTGCCGTAAGGATTGCAGGATTCTTCTTGGGGAACAGCCATTAACCATGTTAGTTCACCAGGTACGCGTCAAGGAAAGTATTCCATCACTGCTCTACGGTTGGAAAAATGGAGGCTCAGAGAAGTGATTTCCTCGAGGCTCTTTGAGGTCCTAACTCCTACACATAGCTCCACTTCTTTGAGCCAAGTCAGTTTGTTGTGAGATAAATTGGAGGGCATAGCGGGAAAACAACTGAAGCAACTGAGGTCAGTGACCTGAGAGTCGCTGAGAGCAGGGAACCACATGGGGTGACCAGAACTGGTGGATTTGGGTTGGGCTTAGTTGCTGTTACTTATTTACTTCTCAGATGCACTTATTTGCTCTCAACCTCTTTCTGTATTCAAGTCATTGACCTGAAAACCCCAACCTGGTTCATGGTTTCTTAGCTAAAATACTACTAGGGTCAAAGATACATGTTGGTTTGTAGCTGATCTAGACCAATGACCTAGAACGCAAAATTCAGAGATTAAAGAGTTAACACTTGTAGACAATAATATTTAGGGTAAGGGCAGGCTTTGCTAGCCAGGAGTCCCCAAGGTCAGAGTGAGCGGTCCCTTGAGTTCAAGCTACCTGTTGGGAAATCAATCCCCGTGATCAATTTCAGTCCAGAGGAGCAACCAATGAGGACAATGCAAAGTATGGGCCCACCCTTAACAGCTAAAAAGTTGCTTTTTTTCTCGTCACTGGTGAAAAATGTTTGGTTTAGGGAAAGGTTGAGAGGCAAATGGAAAAAAAGAGTTTTGGGTTTTTTTTTTCATGAGTGTGGGGGGTGTCTATCAAAGAACAGAGGGCAGGCAACTCGGTATCCAAGTCACTGCAAAATCCTGGCATTCTGTTTTGTGCAGGGAACCCAAAACAGTCCAGTGAAGACTTTATTCAGGAAAAATAATGTCTTGTCTTTCTTTGCCAGGTTTTTAGATTTCTATTTTGAAATGTAGTCATTTGTCGCTGGGCATATGTGGGAGGTTGCTTCCAGAGCCTGCTCATCCATGGATATTAAAATTTGCGGATGTTCGGGTCTCTTGTATAAAATAGCACAGCACTTGCATATAACCTGCATACATCTTTCTATATACTTTGAATCACCTCTAGATTATAATACTTAGCACAATGTGAACACCATGTACATCATTACACTGCATTGTTTAGGGAAGAAGGAAGATGAGAAAATATGCATGTGTTCAGCAGAGATTCAGTTTATGAAACTCTGCCAATCTGCATTTGGTAGAATCTGCAGATGCAGAACTCACTAAGGACCAGCTATAATTTCAAAATTATAGAAAACTTAAAAGAATGGTATATCTAGAGTCCCTAAGCATTAATTGCCATCTTATCACAGTTGTATTCTAATTATTTTTATATACATATATGATTTTATGTTTATGTATATTATACTCTGAACTTTTTGAAGGCAAGTTGAAGGCATGCATCATGCATCTTTGAGTACTTCAGCATTCAAATAAAGTTTCTGAAAAGCAGGATGTTTTCTACAATATAATATTCAAAGCATAATTGATCAAATTTACAGGTTTTTTTTCAAGTTTTACTAGTTGACCTAATAATGTTCTTTCTGAGAAAAGGAAACTACTGTTTACTAGTCTTCCTTCACGTGTTCCATTTTATTCTCTTGTCTTTGTAGTGTCCTTATTTATTTTCTTCTTGACCTTGTGGTTTCAAAGAGCACAGGGTTCACCAAAAGATGTTTGCCCCGTGCCTCATTAGTTGGGAGTTGTGCAAAGAACAATGCTCTGTCCTCTCTGGTGTGATAATCAGGGAGGGTTTTCCCATGACAAATAGTATCAATTTTTATCACTTGGCTAAGATGACATTTATTAGTTGTCACGTTAATTCTAACTCAAAGCTTTCTTTCTCCTAATGTATTTGTTGATTGATGTACAACAGGATAAACTTGTATTTACATCATATTCAATGAGTTAGGATGCATTATCATAATTATTTCCCTTGATGCCCATCTCATCTCATCCTTGGCTTGTAGAAACCCTTCCAGCCGGCTCTCAAGCACTTTTGATATGTCCCCCACATTCTTTGAGCCCCTTCTTATTTTGTAGCCGTGGATGTTCCAGGCTCATTTTGTACTTTTCCAACCTATCTCATTCATCATAGCAGCTTCTCCAAAAATAAGTATGATACCTAGGAATCAGAATCTGAGGCCTTGGTATGTTCATTGTTATTGGAGTTTTGTTGCTTATAGTTTATCAGATAGATCTAGACAATTTTGCATTTATTGACACGTCTACTTACACATCTTCAAAACCACAAGCTGATACTGACTCTTCAGTTCCACGGGACACACCTCTCCCCTTCCATCTTCGCAGCTCTTTGACAGTGGGAAACCTGAAACTTTAGGATTGTCTTTTCTATGTAAGTTGGAAACATGGACTTTACTCGATTTTACTTATTCTTGTTGAAATGGGTATGTTTTGGAGAATATGTTCCAGGAAACTTGGATTTACATGACGGTTATTACCACAGTTGTCTTATAAGTATAAATATCTCTCAATGCATGAATTAAAACACATAGAATTATAAAGTAAGCCTGCTGTGCTGAAATACACTAAAGATATTTTAATTGATTAATATGTTAACGGTATTATAGTTGCAAGAATGATACTCACAGACATGGTGAAGCAAGCTGATTTTTAATTCCAGCACTGGGCAGGCAGAGGATCTCTGTGAGTTCAAGGCCAGCCTGGTCTGCATAGCAAGTTCCAGATCAGCTGGAGCTACAGGGAGACACTATGTCAAAACAAAACTACAAAAATAAATTAAGTAATTTAAAAAAAGAAAAGAGGGCCTGGAAAGATGACTTGGCAGTAAAGAGCATCTGCTGCTCTTGCAGAGGATCAGGGTTCAATTCCCAGCACCCACACGGCAGCTTAACAACCATCTGAAACTCCAGTTCCAGGAGATCTGACATCCTCTTCTGACCCACTGTGAGTATTGCACAACATGGGTTGCACTTACATACACACAGGCAATATATTCATACATATAAAATAAAAAATAATACAGATAATATTTGTTAAAACAAAGAAAAAAATCCTAATTTTTAGGTATTGATGAATACATAGCATATTTTGAGGTAAGTAACAGCAGCAATGTAACATACAAATACTGTGGTTGCTACTGATGACAAAATCACAGGTATTTCAAATATTGCTGTGGTTTGTTACTTTCATAATTGAAAGGCATGCTTTGAATTTCATAGTTTGAATGAATGAAATTAAATGTCCCCCATCTCTCAAGTGTTTGAACATTTGGTCCCCTGTAGGTAGCACTACTGGGGAGATTGAGGAGGTACAGACTTGCTTGAAGAAGACATCACTGGGTGTAGGCTTTAGAGTTTATGGTCTAGACCTACATCCGGTTCTAGCTTTCTGAATGTGGTTGACATGTAATCTCTCAGCTTCCTGTTCTGGCTGCATGCTTTCCTCTCTGTTATGGACTCTTCTTCTGGAAATGGAAGCGAAAATAAGCTCTTTCTTCCATAAGTTGCCTTGGTCATGGTGTTTTATCACAGCAACAAAAGTAACTAATACACATGTTAAATTTCAATAACAGTTTAAAGAAAATATAGACTCTTTCCTCTATTCAACTGACTAGCCCCTTGAATTTTATACAAAGACCATCTCAAGCTTTTATAGAACCCTTTTGTCCAAGTGTCTCCATAAATGCCCAAATCATCCATTTACTCAAACTCAAGCCCCTTGGGACTGGTAACCCACCTCACACATAGAAATGGCACCCACTTTCCTCATGGCCTCCCAGCCTTCCACTTGGACCAGTCATTACACTTGAACAGAAAGGACATGAGAGTTATAACAACTTCAGACGTGAGAGGCTGGTTTTGGTTGAGTTTTGTTCCAACCTCGCAGCACCCAGGGCAAGGTGCCTGTGTTGACTCTAGCAGCTCAGCTTAACTACTTTTCAGCCCCAGGAGCAGAGTTCAGGGATTCTAGTTCTCTCACATGGAAAGTCCCCATTGGCCCAGATTAATGATCTTGTATCCTTGAACTTGTTTTATATTCTATATTATCTTCTGTAATGAAATAAATAATAGGTTCTAAGAGGCTGGGGAGAGGACCAAATGAGACCAATGGCAAACACTCAGTACAGAGTGCTTTGCAAAGACAGGCCACAATCTCATGTTACTCCCAAGGTTGGCCCTGGCAAAATGGACAACAGGACAAATTCATCCTCTGCTGTAGGGAACAATGAAATCTACAATTTTTTTTGCCCCTTTCAAATAATTCTTTTGAGAATTTGGCTTACAACAAAAACTAATGTAATTAAGCATTTTGATATTTTATAACTATCAGAGCTAAACTTAAACAAAACACTATAACTAACTGAATACACAAATATGAAACCTCATTAAAATATCTAAATATGTAATTTCACAAGAACTTTTTTCATCTCCTTGTAATTGTATATTTTCAATTATTATGCATTTGAGAAGGGAAAACCCTCCTGTTTGGACATGCATTTGTGACAAATCATAATTCCTACACAGGAAAGGTTTGGGAAAACTATACCAAATTATTAAACCATAATAGTTTAAAAACCTATTTTCAGAGCACTTATAGCTCATGAGTCATCTACCTTCCTCAGACATCACATACTTTTTTCTTTCTAGCTTAATATTTGTTGATGGATAGTTTTTCTTCCTGTCTTTCTTTATAAATATTTTACAGAAAGAAAGATTTAAAAGGGCCCAATTTGTTTCTTGAGAGGTAAAGAAACATTTGAATTGTTTTTGTCTGAAATATTCTTTTGCTTATACAATGGTGGAAATCATGTGTGTGAAATCTTATTTATGTATATATTTATATACATTTATATCTAATGAAATTTTGAGTCAAATGTAATGACCTTTACTTTAAAGGGGGTTTAAAGGGAAAAAAAGGAAGAAATCATGTTTATAAAACTGCTTATTGTCCATAAACAGTCATAGTTCTAGAAACATTCACAGGTCTACATTTCAGCTCTGGACTATTGGTTTCCAGGCTTGTGTGATTCTGAGGTCAAATCAAGGACAAAGACTTGGTGTGAGGGCTGGAGAGATGGCTCAGTGGTAGAATATGGGTACTGGTCTTACAGAGGAACTGAGTTCTGCTCCCAGCAGCCATGTCAGGTGACACACAGCTATCTGTAATTCCAACTCCAGGAGAGTCAATGTACTTCACACACAAATGCCCCTCAAAACACATAACAGACCAAAAAGATACAAATAATAAATAAGTAAATAAATAAATAAATAATGAATAGGGCCAGGTATGGTGGTGCACACCTTTAATCCCAGTACTTGGGAGGCAGAGGCAGGAGGATCTCTGTGAGTTCAAGGTCAGCCTTGTCTGCATAGTAGGTTCCAGGCCAACTGGGGCTACATAATGAGACCCTGTCCCAAAACAAATATACACAAAATCTACAAGGAAAGAAAACAAAAAACACTGTGTGGGCATGGCAGGAACATTGTAGGCCTATTGGTTGTGCGGGAGAGAGGTATGTGTTCTTTCCCAGTTTGAAGTTCTCTTTGACTCCTCTTTCCTACCTGACCAAGGAGCCAATACCGTGTTGGTGCGCAGAGAGGGAGCTGATGGTGTCTTCTCTCTGGCCGTGAGTTACAGGGGCCGGGCCTCCATGATGTCAGATCTGAGGCATCCAGGGAACTAGTCAGCCCTCCTCCTCTGTCCACTCCCTCCTACTGGACACGGCGCTTCCTCAGCACCCAGGCCCAAGCTAAGCATGATATGCTGTGGGAAAACAGGGGTGGGGGAAACCCTTCCCCAGCGTGATTTTAGGTCCTAGGCTACCCCCAGCCGTGGAAATATTAATTTCCAGTTGGCTCTCTTCTAAGTGATTGGGTCAAAGCCTTGGTTTTTACTCTATAAATTTGCTTCATTTTAATTCTGTTTATGCTGTTTTTTTGTTTTGTTTTGTTTTTTTACAGGAGGCTAATGGATAGATTTTAGAGATTTAAGATACTGGGCACCACTGTTCCACATTTGCCTCTTCCTGTTCATCTTCCCTTACTCCCGAACTTACTGGGGCATCCCACCTCAGTATTACTTGCCTAGAGTGGCAATGCTCCCCTACACAGGATGGAAGTCATTTAGCACAGGAAAATGGAAATCACCTTGAGAATGTTTTTAGTGAGAACAGGAAAATGCCCTCTATTCCTTTACATTCTGAAAATAATTATAATTAGGAGATTATTTGGTAGAAAAAGAAAGACTGATGTTATTCAAATTTCTCTTGGGAGAGACAGACCAACTTAACCTGACTCTCTCCCCTGGCCTTGCAACAAACACACAAATTTCTCCACTCACAGGAAAATTCTAGTTTCCTTGGGCTTACTAACAGAGCAGAGGGTAGGGGGTTAGTTACAGAACATGGGCGCCCACCCTCCCCTCCGCAAGTTACGTTAGTAAATCCACTAGGCTTGGATTTTGCGACTTCCTGGTGGTCGGATCCAAATGGCCAATGGGGGAGGAAAAAGGGCCGGCTTCCTGGAGCCCCCAGTTTAAATACTTTTAGCCCTTCCTCTTCTCACATCCCAGGCCAATGGGCAGGGTGGGTGGGACATAGGACTTTCCCAGCTCCTCGTCTTTCTGTGCAAGGTGGTCCTGGGTAATACCACTTGGCCTGGGAGGGGTGTTTGTCCACAGCTCATCAGGTTTTTCCCTCAGAGAATATATCTACTCTATAATTGAGGCGCTTGCTAATAGTGTTGACTCTGTTTTGCTCTTAAATTTTACTAAGTGATGAGAGGAGAGATTTCACTGTTGGAACCCTACCTCTCCGATGGTTGAGTTCACATGTGAGACTGATGTCCACTACTCCATGCAACTACAGCTGCCCATCCACCTGCTGATCTGTGTCACATCACATTTGTGACACTTCACACCACCACTTCTATCTCTCCACAGATGAATTTCTCTGAATTCTGGGTGGTTGAGTTTGACATTACCTTAACGAAGCAGTGTATAAGGTTTAAGTGATCATATTCCCAACCAGAAACCAAATAATTAGTTTTAATTATCCATGTATCTACTCAAATACCTTTAAATATCTCTAATTCATCAATATTTGGCGGTTCTCATTGAATTTTTTTTCTGGTTTTGAATACTCAGGACATCGTCTTTATTGTACATGAAAAGAGTGTCCCTGACACATACAGAAAAAAGAAAATGCTCTTTTGGGTGTTGGTGCTCCTGATGCTTTGTGCTTTCCTGTGGAAATATAAAAGACAACCGAAGATCACAGATATCACTGATAAGTACATTTTCATCACTGGGTGTGACACAGGCTTTGGAAACTTGGCAGCTAGAACTTTTGATAGAAAGGGGTTTCGTGTCATTGCTGCCTGTCTGACTGAGTCTGGATCAACAGCTTTAAAGGCAAAAACTTCAGAGAGACTTCACACAGTGCTTCTGGATGTCACCGACCCGGAGAATGTCAAGAAGACAGCCCAGTGGGTAAAGACGTTCGTGGGGGAAAAAGGTGAGAGATGAGAGACATGGGGACAGGGGGGCAGAAGTCAGGAAATAACTAAAGCAGACCATATGCTTTAAATGACTTTTCAAGAAAATGTCTCCTAAACCCAGGAGCATGCTTCTTAATCCTCATAGAGCTTCTGAGCAGTCCGTGTTCCGAGTTATGCTGTCTTGAGTCCCAGAGAGTGAATTTAGGAAACAAACGACGTTCCTAATCTTCCCTGACCTTCTCCAACAACATAACAGCAAAGGGTGTTGAGATTAAAGTCTGCAGGGAGTGTGGGAGCAATGTCCAAATCACCATCTGGACACCTCGGAACCACTTTTCACCACACATGGTTGCAGAACTCACACATTTTTTAGTGGCATGGTCGAAAAGGGCCTGTGGTATGAGAACAGGAGTCAGAGAGACCAGGTAGGCCAATGAACCTTAGATATTCACTCTGCAGTAGATTTTGCTAAGATAGCAGCACTCTGAACTGGGAGGGTTTTATCACTGTTGAAGAACTGAGATGTTCTCTGGAAGAAAATGTTGGGGTCCACAAAAGAGAAAACAGATGCAGGTGCTTGTTCCTCAGTGGCATCCTCATCATATATCAGACTCTGATGCTCAAACACAATGACTTGACAAAGCCTCAAGACAAATTTCAATACCTGAATTCTAAACACCTCAAAAAATACTAAATATTTCCAGTCAAGAAACAAAATCCCAGCAGTAAGGCTCAGCAGATAAGGACACTTGCCAGTAAGCCTGACAACCTAAGTTCAATCCCCAGAACACCATGAAAGAGGAGAAAACTGATTCTTACAAGTTGTCTTCTGACATGTTACACATGGAAACACACACACACACATACACACACACATACACACACATACACAAAATGAATTAATAAAAATGGAATTTGAATTTGGGGGAGAGGTGAGTCTTTTTGACACACGGTCTCCCTGTAACCCTAGCTGGCCTGGATCTCACTATGTAGACCAGGCTGCCCTTGAACTCACAGAGATCTGCTGCCTCTGCCTCCTGAGTGCTGGGATTAAAGGCCTGGAATTTGAAAAAAATTTTAAAGGGCCTAGAGAGATCATTCAATGGTTAAAAGTACTTGCAGCTCTTGCCAGGACCGAGTTCAGTACCCAGCATCCACACCGGGTTGCTAACAATGTCCTGTCACTCCAGCTCCAGGAGATCCACTACTATCTTCTGGATTTTGTAGGCATACACATTGGTGCACATACACACAGAAGCAGACATACACACATGCTTATGCATAAATAAATAATAAAAATAAAATCATTTAAATTTTTTTTAAAAAGAAACAATTAGGTAACTTTTTTTTCTAGCAAAAATCAGCATAGAGTCTTATGATTCTTCTTGCCTATATAGAATATTTTTAAAACACACTCTGTCATCTTGCAAGGCAGGAAAAGAAGACCAATTTGCTCTACATCTGAGATGAGAAAGCAGAAAGTCTCCCTCAGAAAGCACAAAAATCTAACATTCAGAACCAGGAATAGAACAGCAGTGAGACTGAATTCCAGTAACCAAACATCAACAGTTTCAGTTTAGCCTCCCACTCTGTCGACTACCACTTCCCCAAACTGCAAAAATATTTCAGAGCGGGCATGGCTACGCAGAGGAAACGGCACCTTGTGTAAAGCGGAAGCTGTATTCCCATCAGAGATGCCCATGTAAATGCCATTCTCCACCACATCTCCTTCCCTGCCTCTCTGCTCCAGGTCTCTGGGGTCTGGTCAATAACGCTGGCGTCCTTGGTGTGCTGGCTCCCACCGACTGGCTGACAGTGGAGGACTACAGAGAACCTATTGAAGTGAATCTGTTTGGACTCATCAATGTAACACTGCATATGCTTCCATTAGTCAAAAAAGCTCAAGGGCGGGTTAT
Source organism: Eospalax fontanierii (assembly GCA_035773235.1). Taxonomy (NCBI): domain Eukaryota; kingdom Metazoa; phylum Chordata; class Mammalia; order Rodentia; family Spalacidae; genus Eospalax; species Eospalax fontanierii. The sequence goes on along the minus strand of CM069530.1, from coordinate 62,392,390 downwards.
CAATGTCTCCAGCATTGGAGGCCGGCTTGCATTCGGTGGAGGGGGCTATTCTCCATCCAAATATGCAGTGGAAAGCTTCAATGACAGCTTAAGGTAAGGCAAATTAGCTGGCTGGATTTAATAGCCGCTAACACGTACTGAATACTCTGTATGTATCAAACACCCTTTTTAGTACTTTATTTCCACTTGTCCAGGGATACCCAGCTAACTGAGGTTTAAACCCAAGTCTTGCTTGGGGCAAACTCTTCTTTTTACTCTTTGTGTTACTGCATGTTTCTCGTAGTGGGTGAATTTACAGTCAACAGGTTTAATTTGTCAAGTAGGGAATCATACAGCATAGGTCCCTCCATTGCTGTTACTGGCAGTTGTAGACAAAGCAGAACCATCTTAGTGAAGCTTCCAGCAGAAAAGTATTAGTTCTTAAATGGCTGTTCACACTCTGTCTGGGTTTTACAACTACATTCAGTGGGACAACAGGTGGGCAGGCAAGGTCATGCAAGCAAGCATGCAGGTATTTTGCCTAGAACCAAAATTTGCTGCCATCGGTCCATAGTTCTAAATTGCAAGTGTTGTATTCTTTTTCAGTCAAGGTTCTAAAACAAAAGGACAGCACATTAAAATTGTATTAAGAGAACAGAATTTACTAAAAGGCCTATTTTCAGGTATGTGGGAAGTGTGAAGAGAAATCACAAAGGATAGGAATTAAGACTAACATCAGCAAAAGCTATTTCTATCCAAGAGCTAAAAAGGATGAAGAGACAGAGAAACTTCTATAACCTGAAGATACAGGCTGTCAGCTTCAAATGAAATGAAATAACCAGTGTTGACACTAATTACTAATTCCATCTCACCTTTCCCCTCCTTCTCCTTTTCCCTCCCCTCTTTCCCCTCCTCCTTCTTCCCCCTTCCCCCGCTCCCCCAATGGAATGTACCCACCAGATGTCAGAGTATAGGTAATTCAGGTGAGCCTCTTAGGATACAGTCCAAGCAGAAGAGACTAGAGAAGTAAATGGAAGATAAATTGGCTGAGTCGTGCTGTGACAAGCAAGAGAGAAGACAAAATTAGATATTGACTTGCCTTTAATGTATCAATGTACTTATTTAATTAGTATTTATCGAAGGCATATGTTACACAGTTTATACCACAGGCCTAGGAGTAGCTTCTAATAAAAGGATAGAAGATCTCACCAAATTGAGGAAAGACTTGAGTAACTCCATTCTGGTTTCCAAGTTTGATTCTCCTAGGAAATAAGCACAATGGCAGGGTGTTGGGGGTCCCAACACTCAGAGCCAGCACGAAGGGGACCAAAGGGTCTCCAACGTAGTGAGGGGTGAGTAGACGCAGAGTCAACACACAGACTCCAGGAGTTGAATGGAAAGCCAGCAGTGGTGGTCTGCTGCAAACTCCTTTATTCAAGAAAGAGCAGAGAGTCTTATAGGTCTTGTTAGCCAATAGCCTTATGGGGTGGGGTCCCAACCACAGCCAATCACAGTTTGTTCCCTGGTGGATCAGGTTCCCTCCAGGTGCTGAGCAGAAACTGGCTCCACAACCAACAGGTGTGGAGCACCACACCCACAAGAGCCATTCCTTCATTCCTCCTGGCAGGTGGCCCAGCCAGGCCCACCCTGCATTATGCCCAACAGCAGGAAAGTAATGCTTCTAAAACTTCAATGTGAAGTTGAGTGCCCCCGGGATCTTGTAAGGACGCAGATTTTGATGGGGATGAGTCTGGGGTGTGACCCGAGATTCTGCTTTTCTAATGAGCTACCAAATGCTGCTGATGGTTCAGGGCTCACCACATTCTGAGTAACAACATCATAGACAACTTCTTCATGACAGTGTCCTGAGTTGACTGTTGATTCCACTCTATAAGCAGCAGTTTCATAATAACATTTTAGTATTCTTAGAGGTTTGCTCAATTTTAAAGATATTTCAACCAAAGTGTGAAAAGAATTTTCAAGGCAGCTCTACATTGTCTGAAAGTAATCAATAAAGAATGTTTGTGTCTTCATGGACACGGAACTGATATTTGAAATGGAATTATGCATGCAGGCCTGGTCCAGAGGCTGTTCCAGAATGCCTAAATACAGAAGGACTGAGGGACAACAGTCCAGTTGAGAAGGATTGGGACTCTCTGAAATTGTGTTTGCTCAACAAGCACACTGCTTTATGTTGGTTTTATGTGCCCCTTAAGCTTACTAGTGCGGCCTGTCTGCTAGGTTGTATGCTATTTTCATGAGTGGGTGAAAACATATGCCTTCTCAAATTCCCCCTTGAAACTGCTGTTTTCCAGACTCAACAGATGTCAATTGACAGATGAATAAAATATAATTAAGTTGAAAAATAGCCTTTTCAATTTTAATGTAACACATCTTTCAAAATATCTTAAGGCCAAGCTGATTTACATTATCAGTAAAATGTATTTCAAACTATATAATAATTATGTAGCTAGAAAGTAAAATTTGAAATGAATTGAATCGCATTTGAAGTTTATACTAGAGCTTATTAAAAAAATCGTGTGTGAGGGCTGGGGGTGTAGCAGAGCTCTTTCCTAGGTACCTAACATCCCAAAGTCCTGAGTTCAAGACTCAGCATTGCAAAACACAAAATTCTGGTAGTTAAGATATCTATAAAGTCTTCTTACATATTCCTGATAGAAATATAAATTAAATTTAGAAAATGATTATGCAATGATTTGTAAATACATTGTTTGACTGTTAAGTGGGGGGACACCAAGATTCTTCTCAAACCTTGGTGCTCAGTAAATAAGTAGACTTCGGGTTATCTGCAGTGATATGCTGGAAAAGCTTGCTCAACAGCATAGAAATCAACCTAGGCACATGTCAAGGATCATCACACTGTATCCTTCAGCATCCTCATTCGTGTCCCAATCTCCTCATACTCTAAAATCGAAGATAAACTTGTCCACCTAAGTCAGTCGCTAGTCCATTTCATCATAAGGTACTTTGAGTTCTAAGAAACAGTCTTAATCCAAATATTCATTAATTTATCAAGGAGAGTGTGGCTTAAGATGACAGTGAATTGGTGTGGGACTTAAGGGGGTTGGGGTATTCTGTCCAGATCCGTTTCCTCTTCAGCCATTAACAAGCTTCACTTTACCATCTTGAACAGTTTCTTCATCTACAAAATGGCAGGTGGAATAAGATGCTTGTCTCCAACATTCTATGGAGATTTATGAAAAAATAGTTACCTAGTAGCAAGCATTCTCTGAATAACCTGAATTAAACAGAAAAAATAAAGACCAGGGATATGACTACAGAATGCTTGCCTGGCATCAGTGGGGTCCTCGTTTGGATTCACAGCTTAATGAAAACTTTTATGTTTCTGTCTTTTGAGACAGGGTCTCCTTGCAACCCTGTCTGGTCTGGAACTCACTATGTAGACTAATCTGGCCTTGAACTCACAGAGATCTGCTGAGTGCTGGGATTAAAGGCATGTGGCACCATACGAAGCAAAAACCTTTTTAAATAAAAATATCTTCAATTGTTCTTTTCATAGGCGGGATATGAAAGCTTTTGGTGTACATGTCTCATGCATTGAACCAGGACTGTTCAAAACAGAATTGGCAGATCCAATAAAGACAACTGAAAAGAAGCGTGCCATTTGGAAACAGCTGTCTCCAGATGTCAAACAACAGTATGGAGAAGGCTACATTGAAAAAAGTGAGTTTGGGTATAGATCCAGTGTCTTCTGGAATTTGCTGTTCTGGTCAGGATGGCGACTCAAGCATAAATGAAACACAAGTTCATAAAGCCGTATGCTGAGAGGTTTCTTTAGTATGGATATTAATTCCAGCATCACGTCGTACTTCTCTAAGCATTTGTAAGTTCTCACTAAGCACTTTTGAATTATGTCACTTATCCCTCAAAAGGCATAAATGTGGTAGTACACAGAGACTTTGAAAGGCAAAATGTCCTTTGCAAGGTGACCCAATGTCTCCTGGTCCAGAACTTGAGACCAGACAGGCTGGCTCCTGGGCTCACAGGCTTCATCTCTACATATAGTTCCTCCTTTTATAAGCATCAACCTTCCATATGACATTATTCAAGTATTTGTGTAGGTAAGAAAAGAGAGAGAAGACGCAGACTCTAGCCCTTACATTTTATTGTATAGTTAGCAACAAAAAGTAACCAAGTAAAACTCATTGAAACAATGAGACTATAGCTAACAAAAAAATAGAGCCCAAACACCCTGAAACCGTGCCAAACGGTGTGGTCTCTCCTTGCCCAAGGATTCCAGACCAGGAAAGGAACTTTGCTGAATCAGAGGACTTAATGGGACAGGTCAGGTTTGACTATGGCCTCAAACAACAGGAAGAAACTATTTGGGTGGAGGAAGCTCTCAGGAGAGGAACATGCGGGAAGTAGGAGAAAAGGTAATGAATCTAAAGAACTGAGTCAGAGGGAGAGAATAATAATAAACATTGCACAGTGGTGATTAATACTATGAGCATGCACTAGGCAAGGCCATCCTTCTAAGTGCCTTATACACCTACTTTCATTTACAGGCCCCAAGCTTTATGAAGTAGATGCTATTACCTCCTTCATTTTATAGAAATAGAATCAGAGAAGTAACTTTCTAGAAACTGCACAGACAGAGTCAAACTGTGGCAGCACAACTCTGCCACCCATTCTTGGACTCTGCACAGCAATAAAAGCAATGAGTTGGTGCCTTTTGGCAGATTTCTTGTGTTGTGAATTCCCTTCCACCTCAGCTTTCTAAACTTGTTATGTTTACTTGTTGCTCCTCAAACACTTACTGAACTTTTGCTTTAAGTTGTACAGGGTCCTAGCTCCCGACATGTTACACTCTTTCTCCAAACAGTGATTCTATCTCTTCCTTAGTTACAGTAACAGTGAACTATGACAAAGTTCAAGATCAGCAGTGTGAACGTAGATTCAAGAGTCAAATAAGAAACACATGCAGAAGTTTTCAAAGTGAAATACCCACCCATCACCCCAATATAAAACACACACAGAAAGGGAGAAGAAGAGAGGGAAGGAGAGAGAGAGATGAAAGTAGCAACTACAACATCTAATTGACCAGCCTTCCAAGTGATTTCTCACTGTAGGTTTAGAGCCTCTATCATTAGACACTGTATTTCTGGTACACTAGTGATAATGGTTTTAGAAAGTTTAGTCTAAGATTGAACTTAACCCTTTTAAAATTAATACCCCAGAGACAAATTTCCTCATTCAAATGAGCTTTCTATATTTGATATTAATAGTTTTTAATTGTCTAGGCATACATACATCAATAAATTCCATCCAAATTTTTTTAACTAACATGTAACTATTATACATATTTATGATATTTCATTACATGGAAAGAAAGAGTAATAATCAGATCAGGATGATTGGTATATTAATTACATCAAACTTTTGTCATTTCTTTGGATTGGGAGCATTCAAAATTCTCTCTACTAAGAAATATAAAAAAATTGAACTTAATTTTATGCTGATTTATCTTATTATTTTTATAAATCAGAATTTAGAGATGAGCCAGGCTTGTAATCCCAAAGTAGACCATAAATTTAGGTCACTTTGTGGACTGGACAGTCATTTAAAACAGCCACTAACACTTATTGATTCTTTGAACAGCCTATGCCAAAAGAAAGATCTAAGATGGTAGACTTTCCCTCACTAACACTCAGTTCAACCATGTTCTAAGAGCACACGACTATCAGGCAGCTGTTCCACTTGGAATTTTTGCAGGAACTCTTCTGTAGTTTTCCATGACAGCTATTTTAATTTACATTCCCACTCACTGCATGTAGAGGATTCCTTTCCTCCACATCCTCATCAAACACTTCTTATCTTTTGTTTAATAGCCACTCTAAGAGGTCAAAGATGGTATCTTGCTATGGGTTGAATGTGTGTTTCTCTGAGGAGCAGTGATACTGAGCACTCAAACAATTCATGTGCGATGAATAAAATATGCATACACCTACAGACCATCTGTACTGCCTCTTTTGAGAAATGTCTGTCCTGGTCCTTTTCTTGTTTTTAAGATCAGGTTATTTATTTTTTCTTATTGGAAATTAACCTCTCATCTAATGTGTGTCTGCAAATAACTCCCATTCCATAGGTCGTTCTTCATTCTTTTAACTGTTTCGTTTGTTGGCCAGAAGATTCTTAGTCTGATGAGGTCCTATCCATCTATTTTGGCTTTTGTAGTCTATGTTGTAAGAATCACATTCAAAAACTTATTTCTCACACCTTTAGTCCCAGCACTCAGGAGGTAGAGGCAGGCAGACCTCTGTGAGATCGACGCCAACTTGGTCTACATAGTGAGTTCCAGGCCAACTGGGGCTACAGGGAGACCCTATCTCAAAAAAAAAAAAACAAAAGAAAAAACCTTTCTTGGGCTGGAGAGATGGCTCAGTGGTTAAGAGCATTAGCTGCTCTTGCAGAGGACTTGGGTTCAGATCCCAGCACTCACATGGCAGCTAACAACTGTCCATAACTCCAGTTCCATGGGATCTGACACCATCTTCTGACCTCCATGGGCATTGCACAACATGGATGCACTTACATACACGCAGGCAATATACTCACACACATAAAATAAAATTAAAAAATTTTTAAACTTATTTCTTGAACCAACTTCAAAAAACTTTTATGCTGTGTTTTATAATTTAGGTCTTAAAACATTTAAGTTTTTAATCCATTCTGACTTTTATATGTGGTATAAAGTAAGGTTCTAATTTCATTCCCCTGACTGTGGGCATTCGGTTTTTCCCACATCTTTTATTAAAGAATCTGGGATTCCAAATCATTACCAATCTCTCATAAAATATCTGACTCTCCAGAGCAATCTTATCCCATGACTCAAACAATTTATTTGCCAGAGAGCTGGAAAACTTTTAGCTTCTTTTAAAAAAATTATTTATTTTGTGTATGCATGTATTGCCTGTGTGTACGTAAGTACACCTGTGTCAGGCAATGCCCAGGGAGTACAGACAAGAGTATCATGTCCGACCCCCTGGACCTAGAGTTACAGATGATTGTTAGTCACCATGATGAGTGCTGGGACTCAAATCCGGGTCTTCTACAAGAACAGCCAGTGCTCTTAACCACTGAGTCATCTCTCCAGCCCCACTTTAAGCTTCTCTTTTAAATTTTTATTTATTTATTTATTTTTATTTTATGTATATGAGTGTTATGCCTGTGTGTAAGTGCACCCATGTTGTGCAGTGTCCACAGAGGACAGAAGAGGGTGTCCGGTACCCTGGAACTGGGGTTACATATGGTTGTTAGCCACCATGTGGGTGCTAGGATTTGAACCCAGGTCTTCTGTAAGACTGACCAGTCCTCTTAACCATTGAGCAATCCTTTTAGCTTCTTGACTGAGACATCTGAGAATGATTCTTTGTCATGGAAAGAATAAGAGTGTGCTCTCCATCTGTACTGCATGCACTCTTGTGCATAAGAATACATAGACACCTTTCCTATAACACAGTATTCCCCAAAATGAATTGGGAATCAAAACTTCCTAGATTCAAGGGCCTCATGGACTGTTTAAAGTATTGTTTCCCTATTGCTTTAAAGCAATAGTCCTCAAAGTTTAGTCCTCACACCAGCAGTATCAGCATTACTTGGAAATTTGCTAAGAAGGCAAAAACGGAGACTTCACATCATACCTGCTGGCAGCAATTCTGAAGTTATACTGCAGAAATCTGAGTTTCAACAAGCCTCTAGGCGATCCTGCTGCCCACCCACATTTGAGATCCACTGGTCTAAAGAAAGCATTCTAGCATCGTTTTCTGAGGAATAGAAAACCAATCCAGTGAGCCTCAACTCTAATGGCAAACTCAAAACATAACTGCTTTCGTACATCCACACCCTAGCGTCCCACCCTGCTTCTCCCCTTCTTCCCGAGAATAAGGATGTCTTGGTCTCTTTTGTAGGTCTGGACAAACTGAAAAGTACTACATGCTCTGTGAACTTGGACCTCTCTCTGGTGGTGGAGTGCATGGACCATGCTCTAACAAGTGTCATCCCCAAGACTCGATACACTGCTGGGAAAGATGCCAAGACCTTTTGGATACCTCTGTCTCACATGCCAACAGTTTTGCAAGACTTTTTATTGTTGAAACAGAAAGTGGAGCTGGCTAATCCCAAAGCAGTGTGACTCAACTGACCACAAATGCCAGCCCTAGGCTACGAGATTGACTGAGTTCAGGAATATACCATTTCAATTCCATTCTTTACCTGATTCATCTTGAACACATTTAGATTATGTTTCTGTTTATAAAAGAAAGAGTTCCAGGATTTCTTCTCAAGCCTTCTTTGAAAATAAGGACAGAGAAGGTCTATCACGTACACTGGTCTTGCCTGATATTGAAGCTTTGCCTGATTGGTAGGATGAAAGAAAAACTATGGGCTGCTGAATCAGTGAATCAGTAATCCAGAATGTTAAATATTGGCCTTTATCAAAATAGTAAGAGATAAGTAAAATATTCTCATAAGTGAATCTGATGTGCTCTGTTATCTTGCTGAGAAAAAGACTCATGGCCTGGAAGTCACTGATAAACTTTGATACAGGCAGGAAAAGGAAAAAAGATGAAACTTGATATAGCACAGCACTGATATGAACTGAGGGGCCGTGAAAACAGGGGAAAGAAATTTGAGTAGAATGGAAGAAAGAGACTGGGAAAGGAATGAAAGGTCTGTGAAAAAGAATAGATAAGGAGGCAGGGAGGCTCATACAAGCCTCCTACTGTAGTGGCACAGAGGATGAACTTCCTGCTCAAGGTCACTCTCCTCTCTGATACACAGCTTTCTGGTGAAAGGCTGGTAATAACAGTCTAACCTATCATTCCAAAAGAAAGCATAGTATATTTATGTTTGCGCTAGCAAGTGTTAAAGTAATACATCCAGACTACTTGGTACACCTTATATCTGCAATGGTTGAAAAGTCTGCATTTTAGGTGTCACTGAAGCCCCACTGAGACAGAGCTAAATTAAAAGGCTGTCTTTAGCCAATAGTTACAATGCTTGTAGATCATAACTTGCTTATATTCATGGTTTCTGCATTGGTCAACCCTGAGCCTGTACCCCACCGATAAGAAACAGTTCCTGAAACAATGTTGTCCCCAATTTCAACACTGGTACCGCTTTGTGGTACCACTCACAAAGATTTTTTGTGTGTGTGCTTACATGAAGCCCTATTAGCAACACTTTTTGTAGAGTAATACATAAGAGTCAGAAAATCACCTAGTGCACAGTGTGCTTGCACTTATATGAGGAACATATGTAACACTTGCTGCTTGAAACAATGTTCATTTGAAGGTGTCAGTGATTTTGTTCATTTCATTCATATTTCTAGAAAGTTCTACTTTTTAAAAGGTTTATTTTTGTTGTTCTAGTTATATGTATGCATGTGTATCTGTGTGTGGATATGTGCACATGAGTGCAGGTGTTCAAAGAAGCCAGAGGTATTAGATCTCCTGGAACTGGAGTTACAGACAGTTATAAGCCTTCTGATTTGGGTCCTGGGAACCAAATTCAGATCTTCTGCAAGAGCAGTTACCCTCTCAACCATGGAATCCTCTCTCCAGCCCTCAGAAAGATCTTATGAGCTTATTTTCTCTATTCAAGTTTACAATACTGACTGAAAACTCTGCACTGTCCATCTACCTGGATATGTATTTCATAATTTTGAAGGATGACTGCTCATCTTTTTTGCATTAAAATAAAAAGATCATAACAAGAAACAGAAGAATCCTGAAGCAAAATTCACCAGACTACTGCCACTACCTACTGTGAAGTCTTCCCATCTTGGTCCTGGCCCAAGGTGCAGTTCACCGCGGAACTTTGGTTTCGTCTGGTTGCAGTTAACCATGTTGCTAAGCATTCACTACAGCCCCTTCTTTTCACCCAAGTGTCAGGTTCTTGGCTCCATTTCATGGCTCCAGAATCCGTGGCATGCTGTTTGCCTATTTTCTAGATGTCCCAGGTTTACCAAGACTTTCAGATTCCAAAGGAAATGCCTTTGCCGACTTTCCCACCAATTTAATCTGAGCGATAGCTTGCGAGACAAAGCTCCTGGCCAGCTCTCATGATTTCTTTCATGCTCAAAAACAAGACAATTCTATCAATAGTCATAATACCCTTTTTCTTAGCTGTAATTCTTTTTTTTTCCCTCTTTTTAGTACTGGAGCTCAAACCCAGGCCCTAGGTATGCTTAGTCCACAATTTACCTCTGAGTTGCGCCTCTTCCAGCCATTGTGATTCATTTTTTAAAGGGGAAAATATTCATTTCTACCCTAGCACATGAAGCCTGATGATAGTCAGAGCATTACCACAGATTGTAATTTAATAATTTCCAAGCTCTCTTAGTTTGTAACATCTGCCTAAGAAAGATCCAGATTCCAGCTCCTACTTAGAAATAAGATTATAACATAAAATAGATCAGGCAAGGACAAGACAACCTTCTGTCATTTATTTTTACAGTCAGAAACTGCCCCAAACCTATCCATTTCATTTCTGTTGGGGAAATTGGAGACAGCAAGGATCCCACTGTGGCCATGTAGCCTGACTGTAGACAGGTTAAAGTTTATTCTTAGTCCACTAAGTTTGATTTTCCTTTTCTCAGTAGTATCTATAACTCAAGTATTATGCCATCCAGAATAGTGTGGGGTGTGGTCATGAACCAGACAGAACAAAACATGTCTTCCCACTAGTAGAACAAGAACAGAAATAAGAATGATTATTGCTTAGTATGTCAATCCGATTCTCAGTACATTTGCTGTGTGTTACAAGAATACTTTCATCTAACCCTCCCCACTTCTCAGTCAGGTGGGCTTTCTAGAGGTGGAGAGATGAAATCACAGACAAGGGGATAGTTTCCTCAATTTTTAAAGTGCTAATTAGTAGGGGCCAGGACTCACCTAGACAGCCTGTTGCCAGAGTCAGTGCTCAGAACACCACAACATACAAAGAATCTGGGGCTTGCAGAGTATTTTCCTAAACTGATTGTCTCTGTACCGAAACAAAACCTTTATTAAATCAACCTGACATCAGTCTTGCCTGTGTGAGGGTGATCACACGTACAAGTGATGTGTAAATTCTGAGCAATGTGTAAACATACACGCATCTTCATTTTCTACATTCTATTTTTTATTTCTCTCATCTACAAAATAATAAAAAGCATATGCACATAATTTCTCAGATTGCTGAAGTCTTCTGACTAGGTTTCTGATGGGTTTTTTACTATTTTCTCTTTCCTTCTCTCTTCTTTGTTGCTGTCAATTTTGTTGACTTGTTGTTATCTGTTTACAGAATTTATTTCTGATCACTTTTTTAAAAGATCTATCCTGACCCAGAGACAACAGTTGAATCTTTTAACTTTCAATATTAAATGTTTAAACCCATAATGCTACCTTTAAATTCTTTCTAGTATACTGGAGCTGCTCTAAATTGGCAACTTGCAAACTCTGAGTGTTGAAAACATAAGACAACCTCTTAGGTAGCAATTACAGGCACCAGAGGAATACTCACAGAAGTTGATCCTCTCCTTCCACCATGGGGAACTCGGGGATCTAACTCACAGAGTCAGTCTTAGCAGCAAGTATCTCTACCTACTGAGCCATCTCACTGGTCCCATGCCTTGGGACTACCGAGAGGACAAAGATAAGCAGGCTCTTCTCATCTCATTTCCTACTCACTCTCCAACCCTGCTGCAAGCACATGTCTAAAACGCCCAGCATCTCTTTATAAGCAGGAGAGTAAAGCGACATGTTCATGCTTCACAAATTGCAATGTCCATTCTGAATAAAATAAGCGAAATGTTCTGGTCAGACCCCCTCTCTCCCAGTCCTCAGTTCTTCTTTGGGCTCCCTCTCTCTTCCCATCAGGCCACTCTTTCACCTCCCAAGTGGAGGTGAACATTTCATTCTTGACCCTATCAGAGACACAGAAGCAGACATGTTGATCCAGAAAGGGACCTTAAGGAAACAAAACCTAAGTAAAACGCTTCTGTGAGTTCCAACCATGAGTCAATACGGGGAAGGCACAGGGCTCTTCTGCGCTTCCCAAAAATCAAGGGCTGTATTCAGAGCCTCCTTGCAGATAGGGTTTTATGTGATAGCCAACTCAAAGTGAGTTAAAGGAGTGATGCAAGAGTGTGGTTGAACCATGCCCAACATCCACAAGCAATAAATGTGAAGGATGCCTAATCTTGACCTAAACTTTTTCATTTTAATTTATCATATTCATTGCACACATGACTACTTTATGTAAAGACATTTTCATAGAAGTGTATAATGTGCACTGAGCATTTTCCAGTCTCCTCTTCTCATCCTCCTCCTCCTAGGCCACTTGTTCCTAGGCAGTTTATCTTCTACTTTCATATTGTATATGTGTATATGATTTTATGTATCTGTATAAAATCTAGGACTACAAGTGAGATAAAATATAGTGATAGAATGTATAAATTGCAGAAGAGCTATAAGCTTCATTAGAGAAGGCCATAAAGTCATAAGTTCCTTAAAGTAACTAACTAGTCCTAAATTGACAACTTGGCCTTGCTCAAACCTTACCAACTGGCCACTCCCCAGACAGAAAGAAACTGTGGAGTCAACCTGTCTCCTTTAGAGCCGTAGATAACTCTCCTTCCAAGCCTGAGAAAATAATTGTAGTCAGTTGTGCTTGCCAGCTTTCAAGACCCCTTCTAGCTACAGAGACTTTTTTCCACAGAGAAGTGTCTCTGTCCTCACTGTATAAAGTATACATTCTTTGCCTGTTGCAGGTCTGGCTCTGGTTCTTATTTCTTACCTCTAAACTCCATTCCTTTTTCCTCTCCTAAAATCTAACACATAAGATATCTGTCTTTTTGAGAATGGTTTAATTAAATATGATTATCTCTAGCTGCATCTCATTCTTCTGAAAGCAATATAATTTTGTCCTTCTTTATGGCTCAAAAAAATTCCACTGTGTATTCGACCTTTGCATCACCCATTGACCTCTGTTCCTGGACACCTAGGTTGGTCCCAGACCTTAACTACTAGGAAGAGTAAAACAAGAAACAGCAATGTGTAAGTATCTCTGTGATACTTGGAGTTCTTTGGATAAATACCTAGGGGTGGTATAGCTAGATCTATTTTTAGTTTTTGAGAAACCACTATACTAGTTTCTGTAGTGAATGGACTAGTTTACATTCCACCAGAAGGGAATACGGTTTGTTTTGATCCACTTTCTCACTGACATTTGTGATCCTTTGTTTTCTTAATGTCTGCTTTAATTTTAAATGAACAGCATATAGAAGAATGTTGGGGAAATTTTATTTCTTCAAGCTTTGAAAGCTTGCCTGGCTTCACCTCTTAAAGGGAAAAATAAGACGGTGCTGAAAGGGAAAGGAACAGAGGTCAAGCAAGGGAAGGCTGAGCCTCGGAAGTTGCCTGGAGGCTGCCCCAGGGTACACACAGAAGAAAGGAGGCAGGAAGAATTCTTAAAGCAACTTACAAACTGTGGTCCATGGTGGCTCAGCTGTGTGTATGTACTTATCAAAGGTTTGTGCTTACACTTGGTCCTCTATATCCATAGGTTCTGCACAGTGGATTCAAAAAATCATAGATTGAGGGGATAAGTTTTGAAAAATACATCTGTGCTGAACAGGTACAGACTCTTTCTTGGTATTATTTCCTAAGTAATAAAAGAATTGTTTCTGTAGGATACATACTGCATTCAGTATTGTAAGTAATCTAGAGATTATTTTAAATATATAGGAGGACATATGTAAATTACACGCGGACACTACACCATTTTAGGGATTACTGAAGCATACTTAAAGTTTGGTATGCTAGAGAGGAGCCCGCAACCAGACAACCATGAATACCAAGAGGTTAAATAGGTTTTTATAAATGAACATGGTATGAATAAGTTAATAAAACTAGGCAAAAGTTACAGAGTGAAAACTTAAGTCTTCCTCCCTGACCTCCAGGTCCTAGCTCGGAGCTCCCATGAGTCCTTCCGAGACAAGAGGGTTTAGATGATTAAAAAGATTACCTCCTCACATACCTTTTTATATATAAATGGCAGCAAAACTAGACCTTATACACATTTCTCTACTATATGTTCAAATATTACTGAAAGAAAGCCCTAAAAATAATGTTCATGGTGACCCTTTCAGAAACCAGTCTGCTGCAGCAATAGCTGAGATTCTATCCACTCCCTTCATGCGCCTGCCTTAACAAACGCACGAAGTGATGAAGTAGCCATATTGTCGTTCTTTCACTAAATATCATTTGAAGTCTTGAAATTGGGGTTAGTACTCCCTTCAGTCCAGTTCCCTACCTAACTTAGTAAGTACAGCGATCATCTTTAGAAAAAAATAAGGAAGAAGAAAACTGGCTAGTGAGATAGCTGAGTTATCTTGCCACCATGACTGATGTCCTGAGTTCCATCCTTGGGACCCACATGGTGGAAAGAGAGAACCAATTCCTAAGTTGTCCTCCGATCTCTACATGCATGCCATGATATATGCACAAGCGAAGTCTTTACAGAGATCATCAAGTTCTGTTGAAGTCTTAGAGTGGGCTTTAATCCAGTGAGACTGATGCCCTCATAGGAAAGAGACGTTTAGACATAAAGATAGACATCCTTAGAGGAAAGATAATAGACACAAGGCAAGGAGACATGCCTGGAATAGACCCCTCCACAGCCTATGGGGGATCAACCCTGCCACTTTCTTGGTTTCTGACTTCAGTCTCCAGACTTGTGACAATAAATTTCTGTTGTTTAAGCCATTTGTGGAATAAACGTGTCTTTTGTCTTCTTGCCTATAAACATCTTTCTCAAATGATTCTTAAAAAAAAAAAACCTTGTGGGAAACTGAGTGTGGTGGCACCCACCTTTAATCCCAGCACTTCAGGAACAGAGGCAAGCAGATTTCTGTGATATCAAGGCCAGCCTGGTCTACATAGTGAGCTCCAGGTCAAATGGGGCTACAGGGAGACTCTGTCTCAAAAAAGCAAAATAAACAAAAAATAATAATAAGACCTTATGAGAAGTACTCCATTCACAAGGGTCAAGAAAACAGACTCTTGGATGGAGCCTCCTGAGTAAAATCCAGCTCTGCCGTTCACATGGGTTTTAACATTAGCTGAAGAATAGGATTAAGAAGAGCACCTACCTCAGTGTTAAGAATTAAGCAGCGGATGCATGTCAAATCTTAGCACAGATCTATAGAACGTCAGCGATTCTCCACGGTGTAGGCACATTGTACAACAAACTTGGGTTCATGGTAGAACTCACCTTAATCTGCTACCTGAGTAGACTGGCCAAAGCCAAGGACAAGGACAGTATTCCAACTTTTGTTCTCAATTTTGTGTGACCAGAAGGGCACACAGAATGATGAAAAGGACAAATCTAGTCATGTGGGGTCAAGCCTTGTTAGTCATTGTTTTCTTACTATCTCCTCCACAGAGTCCCACCAGTGGGGCTATGATGATGAAGTAGAGTTGGAGGGTGGAGGTCAGGCCTGGAATGAGTCTAACAACAAGAACAGCAGAGTGGCAAGTCCCTTAAGATCTCTAATTCCCATAGCAGTCATGCTGCTATCGAACCAGTGGGCATGTCTTGCCAGGACAGTCATTACTGTAGCTCACAGGGTGATGATATCTGTTGGGAGAGGAAGAGTTAGTGTCCCGCCAGGAGGCTGACCAGGCTCCAGGGGATGGACACCCACCTACAGGCATTTGAAGAACACAAATTAGACTCAATGGGCCTTTTCAAAGAATAATAGAAGATATGAAGTTAGGGGGTAGTGGGTGGCGGTAGAAGGAGAGGAGATGGGGGAGGGGCTGAATATGATCAAAATACATTGTAGGAAATTCTCAAAGAATCAATATCTCTCACTCACCTCATAACTTTAAAAGAAATTGCCAGCAGGTAATTTCAAAGAAAGGAATGTAAGGACCCCCCAGAAATGAAAAGTGAAGGCTGCAGCAAACCTGATTCCATTTTGTTAGAGAAAATCCTCTGCTATATAAACTTGATTTCCCAGCTCCAGGAAAGACCACAGTCCTTCCCACACTCAGAGGAAAACACCTGCAAGGACGTAGCCTTCAAATACCAGATGGTTTTGTAAAAACACCCTACTTAGGACTACATGAAATCTGGTCAGGTTGACCGAGGCTAAAATCAGAGACATAAACAAGACCTTGTAAACATCCTTTGGTCAGCACATTCCACGGGCCCTGTAACCTTAATATGAGTAAGATGCTTTTCGCGCCAGTGGGCTTCCTTAACCAATCCCAACCCTTTGTTTTAACCCTATAAAAGATCACCTCACCCTCCACTCAGGGCCACTGTCTTATCACCTGCTGCGTCGGTGTGTCAGACTGTGGACCGAGTTCGAGCTTGTAAATAAAGACCCTTTGTGCTTGCATCAGATTTGACCTCTCTGGTGGTCTTTTGAGACGATTCTATAACCTGGGCACAACAGGAGAACAGTGTCCTGGAAAGGTGGATGTCGGAAGCCATTTGCCTGCCTTGAACTATGCCCTAGTTTAGGGTTAGGCAGAAGTCAATCTTGTGCACAGAAGTGCTGTGGGAGCAGAATGTTTAGCGGGCTCTGGCAGGTGGGGGAACTGGAAACATATTCTTTGTCATATTCAGGGCAGAACAAAACTTGGACAGGAAGAGATGTATTTCCTCTATTTTGAGAAAGATAAGAAGGTTGTATTGCACACTTGAAACACTAACCTCAGAGAGTGACCAGAACAGAGAAGTGGGATGCCCTGCCCCTTCCCGGATGAGTAGAATAGACATGATGGCAATGTGTTGGTGCCAATGATGAGGTGACAACCAATGCTGAATAAAAAGAGTTTGTGTGTTACAATTAACCGTTTGCTAATTAAACCAAGCTAATTGCTCCGTGGCTGTCTCATCTAACCTTTCTACAATAACCTTGCATCAACTGTTATGAAGAAAAGCAGAGCTTGGATGGGCTTTGCAATTCACCCTCCTTTTCAGAGCCGGGGTGGCAGGTGAGACCATCGGCCTCTCCTTCCCACAGTCTCCTAGAGGCAGCCCCCAGCAATGCTGCCAAGGGCCTTTCCTTTTTTATTTTAACTGTGCAAATTGACTTTCTGCTTTCTTTAAATATATTTTTTATTGAATTCCGGTTCATTTTATACATCTTGACCATGTCTAGAACCCCTCCCCTGTCTGCACTCCTCTACAGCCTCCCCACCAGATTTCAGGCATTCTGACATATGTGTTAAGGCCTATCAGTGAAGTTTGTGTTCCCCAGATGTCCC
This sequence comes from Eospalax fontanierii, assembly GCA_035773235.1. NCBI lineage: Eukaryota > Metazoa > Chordata > Mammalia > Rodentia > Spalacidae > Eospalax > Eospalax fontanierii. Next base: position 62,375,102 of record CM069530.1, on the reverse strand, counting down.
TCAGTGGGAGTTTATCCACTCAAGTCTGGTCAGCCTATCATCCCTTGAAGACCAACTCTCCTTCTCCCAGCAGTAATCAGCTGCCAATAGTTCCTCAGCTAAAGTTGGAGCCTCTTGCCCATTTTCCCAGTTCTGTGTTGGGTTTTTGTCTGGTTTGAGTTTGCATGGGTCTTATACCTACTGTCACCATTGCTCTAAGTACATATGAGCAAATTCCCAGAAGTCTGGAAAATTCTGTTTCCTTGTGGTCATCCACCACCCAGGCTCTCACAATCTTTCCATCCCCTCCTATGAATCCTGAGCCCTGAGTGGGTGAGATTTAATATAGGAGTCACTCTCTGATTCTGTATTTCTAGAACACCCAAGCCACAGCAATGAGAAGCTTTGTCTATCATTGAAGAAAATTCCGTTGACTTTCCATATAGAGTTTTGAATTCTGAATAATATCATTAACAAAATAATAATTACAGGGACTAGAGAGATGGCTCAGTGGTTAAGAGGACTGGCTGCTCTTCCAGAAGCCCTGGGTTTAATTCCTAGTACCCACATGGCAACTAACAGCTTTCTGTAACTCCAGTTCCAGGGGATCCAATGCCCTCTTCTGACCTCCATGAGCACTGCACGATATGGGTGCACCCACCTACATGCAATACATTTACACACATAAAATAAAAATAATAAAAATTTTAAAAAATAATAATAATCACAATCACCTTAGTGAAAGAACACGTTCCCAAACAGTCTTCAGAGACTCGGGGTCTGGTGCTGATCGCCTCTGTGTCCCATGAGCTTGCTAATGGCATTGTTTTCCTCTCAGAAATTGCAATAGCAAAACTTCATACTCCAACTTCGCTAGAGCACACGTCGCTAGAGCAGTATCCTGACAGTGGAAACCACAGGAAGTGCTGTGGGCAGAGTTTGGATTTTGAGGTTTGAGGGGTTTGTTCTTGCTACTTTTTTTGTTGTTGTTGTTTTGTTTTCTTTCTTTTGAGACAAGGTCTTACTCTGTAGCCCAGGCTGGCCTCAAACTTCTGTCTCTGCCTCCTGAATGCTGGGATTACAGGTGTACACCACCACGCCCAGTTTGTGGCCAGATCTTATTAAACTCTCCTCGGCAGCACAAACATTGTGACAGGGTACTGGGAAATAACTTTGTTTGTTTAAAGAGAGAACACGTTGAGGATATCCTGTTCCTTGCTTAGGTGACAAAAATAGCCTCCTGACAAGAGGCTGGACAGTGACCTCAAGCTAGATTCAGTAGCTCACATCTGTAATTCCAGCATTTGAGAGACTGAAGCAGGAGGAGAGCTATGAGTTTGAGGCCAGCCTGTGCTCTGCTATACAGTACATCTCAGAGCAGTCTTGATTACAGAGTAAAACTCTGGAGGGAGGGAGGGAAGGAAAACATGACGGCAGGGTCTGACTTAGGTCTCTCAGTGGCAGACATCTTCACAGAAACCCAAAGTAGGGACACAGCAGAGATGCTGCCTTGCAGACCCACGTTAAGATCTCCTCCGTATCCAAAGTGATGAAGGGAACAGTCGCACTTCCACTTCAGCAGGAAGTGAAGCAAGAGCACCCACACTTCTGTAAACTGTCAAGAAAGCTTGCAAAAGCTACAGCATGAACCCAACATACGTCAGCTCAGAAAGTGTGAGTAGATAATAGCTAAAGGCAGCGTTCTTAGACACTCTTCGTGTCTAAGAACATGCTACACATGTGATCTGACATAGCTTCTAAACAATTTTATGAATTAGGTGACACCATGAGACCTCATTTTACAGGTAAGAAATTTGATTTGGGGAAGATTGGATTCATTTTCTCAAGAGAGAGAGAAAGAGAGAGAGAAAGAGAAATAAGTGTCTCCCCTCTCCTCTCCTCCCTCCCTCCTATACACAAGGCAAGCTATCAGAATGATCTGCTGATGTCCAATCCCCTTCGTTTTAGTATAGACTTCGGTATAAGTAGCTGGTCTACATTTCACACAGGCCCACATTCACCTATGCCTCTTATGCCACCAAGAATTCTTCTCCTTCCGTAGTGAAAATTCAAGGTGGAAGAATCTTTTTCAATTAAGACAAACTCTTTTGTGATACAAATGTGGACTCAGGTGACCCGGAAATTCAAGCAGAAGGTAAAAGCACTTGAAGTTTAATATATTGGCATGGAGTCATAGGAAAATTGATCCGTGCGTGACTTTTAGTGAACTCAAAAGCTCTATGTCAAGGCTGTGCTGGTGACTCCAGGGCAGACCATTAGTGGGACACCCCCTGCTACCAGGGCAGCTTGAACCCCTACCTTGCTGCCCAGTACTTTCTCATAACTGTCACAGAGAAAATGGTCCCATATGAACTGGAAATGGCTGCACTTCCATTTCAAGGTAAAGTTGACATGTACTTTTTTAAAATCAAGTTAGGCCAACAAAATGACTCAGTGGGTAAAGGTCCTTACTTGCCGATCCTGACAACCTGAGTTCAAACCCCAGACCCATGTGGTAGAGAGTAGTGATTTCTGAAAATATTCCTCTGAAATCCACAGGTACACTGTGGCATGTGCAGTACACACACATGTGTGCGTGTGTGCACACACACAGAGACACACGTAAATTTAATTTTTAAAAAATTAGTTAAGCTCCATAGTATGGTGGCACTTCTCTATAAACCTAGCATTTAGAAGGCTGGTGCAAGAGGATCGCAGACCAATCTGGGCTACATACTAAGATACTGTTATGGTGCACAGGCCTCTGGGAAGGACCACTCAAGGCTCCAGATGTTCCAAATCAGCCAAATTTTTTTAACCGGGAAGGTGAATGCACTCTCTGGGCCAAGGATTGGAGAGTACAGCACCAGAAGATGAGATTGCTGGCTGAAAAAAAATCTCACTACCTCATTAGCATACTAGGTATTCCACCCACCTATTTAGCATAACTTAAGTTGAACCTGCCTCCCTAGGGGTGGTCCTATGGCCAAATGATTGACTAGTGAAACTGGAAAGGTGGGTTTTCTCAACAGTTACAATGGAGATTGTTTAGTCTATCAGTTAATTTTCTGAGGCTAGTTGCCACTTTAATACTTTCTCAGAAAACAAAAATCAACTAGAACAGGAAAAAACTAAAGAAACCTCTTTATACTATATTTTACAGATATAAATAACCCATTTATCTGCATGGCCCATAGACGTTGTTTCAAACTGACATGGGGAGCCGCAAGAGGCAACGGCTACCAGAGCTGAGGGAGAAGAAGCAGTTATTTCACTTGGGTAGCTCCAGTTCTCACTGGATACTCCTGATAATCTTGAAATACACATTCCTGGCAACATCTTTAACGTGCTGCCTTCAGAAAGGCTGAATGCTTACTGAAAGGCACATGGCTAGCTGTAGCTATGGGAGACTTCAAGCTCTAGATTTTCTAACTCTCAAATCTAGCCTGGTTTCCTAATACTCTGCTAGGAAGTCCTGACACTGCCCTTGCTCCAAGGTACAGTGGTTTGAGTGCAAGACTCTGCAGCTTCAGGAACCCTGGCAGCGTCATCCCTGAAACCGGCCCTTCTTTCTCCCCCTAGAAGTGCCGGGGGCCCGGGAATGAATAGAAGTCTAGTGAGAGCCTCCTTTCTCCCACAATTTAACCCAACATTTTTGGCACAAAAGCAAGCAAGGTCAGTGCTGCCAGGTGGACACTAGGAGGCGCTTGGTGCTCATAAAAAGCCCCGAGATTCCCAGCTAGAGTCCTACAGCCTCTGCTGGAGTCAAGGAATTAACACAGTTTCTCCCTTTGCCCCTAAGAAGAATCATTTATGGATGGAGCAAAGTCTACCAAGTTTTGAAACAAACTTCTGTCCAATAGGAAAACAATTTTAGACAATATAAACCCAGCAAGTCTCAAGTACTATGAGACAACATGCAAAGAGCAGGTCCCCACTGTCTAAATGAAAACCTCTCAAACCATCTATTATTAGCCCTTAGGATAACACAGAAAAGTCCAGATGTCAGTCCATCAATAAGTAAATTTTTAGCTGCTAAAAAAGTACTCTAAGGAATAAAAGTCATCTCTATCCTACCCATCTCCAGCACCCACAGTTTCTTTATGGAGAGCTGGGACACAGGGAACTCAAGGGAACAAGTTAGCCACTTGGAGAAGCTGTGGCTCCTTGCACTTGGTTAAACCCTAGGGGCAGCAGGGTGTTCTCATTTTTCGAAGACCCTGCTCCAGGCTCCCCCTGTCAAAGCTCCCCTGTCAAAGCCCAGCTCTTGGCAACAATCTTGGAAATAATTGGGTGCTGGTCACATAGATTTGGCATTAATATGCAAATAAGAACACTCAAGTCCCCCACTTCATGCTTTTAGGACTTTCTAAAAATTCAGACACTAACCATAGCTAACAAAATATAAAGGAGAAAGAAAAAATGGCGGGACCTTCGCTTGGTTTCTCTTGCTGACCTCCCTGTGCCAGAGCCAAGGCACTTTTGAGACCAGAGAGAGGCGGGGAGAGGGAGAGAAGTCTGGGCTCACCCAGAAGCCAGAGACTGCTTCACTGAAGACATTTCACCTCCTCTATCACAAAAGCTTTGCCATGCATAAATAGCCACTACTCAGCTCTGTCAATCAACCGCAATTGCTCTATTTTCATGGCAACTACCCTGTATGCGAAGCTAAAGTTTACTACAAAGCCCCCCTCGGTGTATTCAGGGAAATCATGGGGAGGCTTAACCGGGTCATGTCTGTAAACTTGCCAGGCCGCTCTTTGTGCGCGTCATTTCCTTGCAGCGGCTCCATCCAGCGGCTCTGGTTCCATTCTTCTTGCTTTGTTTGCCTGCTCCCTGGAGATGGGCCTGCAGGGAGGCGCCTCAGAGGCAAGCACATCTCTATAATACGATGTGGCAAAGAGTTTGAGGCACTCGTTAGCTAAACATAATTATGAAAAAGAACTTTACATCATTATTCATTGCTTTTCGGAGACTGGATCCTGAATGGCAAGACATTCCTATGCCCGCAGCAGCAAGGACCGGGCAAGCACAGAGCAGTCCTGATTGACCAGCCCAATGCCAAATGCACCCTGTTATGCTGGGTAAAAACTGCAGTTTGGGAGTACAGAACCCCGAAGAAGTAAGTTGGTATCAGACAGGAAATGGCTATAAAAGAAGGCCTCCCGGCTTGCACCTCTGAAGGCTGACAGAGATGGTTACCAGTCAGTCCATACCCACCTTCCCAACAGCATCCCCAGCTCCCGGTTCCTAACTTTCCTGGTTTTCGTAGCTTGCCCTGGCTATGAAGCACAGATATACACTTGTTGTTCATGGACCCTGTAAATTGATGGGGTTTAAGAGTCCTGCCCCCAAATATGGCACATTGGCATATGAAGAAATGCCACAAGTTGTTTCCCACTACCCACCTCTTACCAAGTTTGAATTTTCTGATCCTTCTTTTCATCAGGTCTTAAGACCGTCATCCCAGAGGAAGGAAACAGCCAAAGACACGGGGCACAGGGAAGATCTGACCACACAGGTCTCGCTGCTTCCTCTGTTCAGTACCATGAGGTCATGTCCGTTTACTCTCCAATGTGTGGCCACAATTGCTGAGTCTTTCATCAAACCTAAGCATAGAATGCACAAGTTTTCCTGCTTCCTTACCCTTCACATCTATAGGTTCCCTTGCCATGTAAACCTTGACTTAGGAAGGTTGTATGTTTGGGGACCGGAGAGATGGCTCAGTGGTTAAGAGAGCCCACATTGGGTGACTCAGAACTGCCTGAAACTCCAGCTCCAGGGAATCTGATGACTCTGGCATCCCAGGGCACCTACACTCATTATGTACACATACACGCACACACACACACATTTAAAGTAAATCTTTAAATAACTTTGTATGCTTTCTCTTATTGGCATGACTTTTGCGGCTGGAGTATTAGCTATGAACCTAGGAATGAGAGAGGAAACTGACCTTCTAGGAGGTGACTAAACATTTAATGGGTTTTTGTTGTTTGTTTTATTTTATTTTCTCTTTTAAAAAATATTTTATTTATTATTTTTATTTTATGTGTATGAGTGTATCGCCTGCATGTGTTTAAGTGAATCTATGTTGTGTAACCACAGAGGTCAGAAGAGGGCATCAGATTCCCTGGAACTGGAATTAAGGATAGCTGTTAGCCACCATTTAGGTACTGGGAATTGAACCTGGGTCCTCTGCAAGAGCAGCCAGTGTGCTTAACCACTGAGCCATCTCTCCAGCCCCTACTTTATCTTCTTTTACTGAAAGACGGACAATATTAGGAATCATGTTTCTAGATGGGGAAGAATGACCTTTCCAGGGACAGAGAAAACAACATTGGAGCATGAGCTCTCCAGTTCCCAGCCCATGGGACGCAGCTACCTTCCCACTGAGTGGCTGTGTGCAAGGCTGACTCCCTGGTCTTAACTCTTTCGCCTCTTCCTGCACTTCAGCTAAGTCACTCAGTGCCCTCTCTGAGCAGGGAACACAATACTGCCATTTTCGAGCAATTCTCCTAAGCTGGGCGAGGGTGTAGTGTGGGTGGAGGTTAGTTTCAAAATTATCTCCAAACCTCTCTTTGTGTGATATTTTTCCCTTTGTTTTTGTTATTAGGGACAGCGGACAGAAGCAACTTTTTAAAAAGAGAGCTTACTACTTTACAGTCTGTGGAAGGAACTGTAAAGTCCTAGAGAAACAGCATTGAGAGAGTGTCAGAGTGCTCCATGTCGGATCACCCCCCAAGCCCCAAGCCCCGTTTCTTTTTTTCCCATTCTTTGGCAGCAGTGCCCAGCATTTTTACTGTAGGCAGAGAGAGGGGAAGGAGACAGTAGGATGCACTTTGCCCTTGGGATGATGCCCTTTCAGATTCATCTCCTGTAGCTCACAAGGGAAGGCAGGGAGCTCATCAGACACAATTTTACCTTATGTAACATTTTGGATCCATTCGTGTTTGCACTGTCCTGGCTCCTCCCCATATTTCAGTTGACTCTTCCTCATGAAAGAGAAAAAGAGATCAGGAGCTGAACTCCACAGGGTAAATCATCAGATACCAAGGGTTATATACCATAGAAGTATCTCCATAAGACTAGCTCCAGATTGCCTGAGTGATACCAACCTAGACACTTACCTTCTGGTAGAGTGAGAAGACCACTGTCCTCTTGGCAGTGACAGATTGTAGCAGCCAGGAGTCTACCCCAGTTCCTCTAGACTCACCCCTTGAGTGACCAGGTCAGTGTTCTTGGCTGTCAGAGGGTGATCTGGTTATTCTAACCTTCTCCAACCTTGATTTCTCCAGTCACTGTTCTAGAGAGGTGAGAACTCTCCCACTAGCATGAAAAAATCTTTGATGTGGTCCTGCTTTGAACTGGAGATGGTTTCATCCATCTCAAACCCCCCAAAAATTTGAGCTCCATGATGACACTGTTGGAAGGTAGTGGACCTTTAAAAGGTAGGACCTACTGGGAGGCATTCTTAGACGCTCCCACCATTGACCTTGCCAAGGAGGCTGCTCTGTGCTGGTTGCACTCGAACTTCCAAAGCTATGAGCTAAATAAACCTATTTTCTTCATAAGTAGTCCATGTCAGGGATTTCATAATAGTGATGAAAAGTTCATTAATACAAGTACCTAAAATGACTTCTTTGGGTTCCTCTATTAAAAATGGAATTCCCATATGATCTTGTTATACCACTCCTGATTAGATATCAAAAGGAGTCTAAGTCAGAATAAACGCTGCCAGCACATGCATGTTTATTGTGGCATGATTCACAGTAGCCAAACTACAGAATCAGCCTAGATGTCCATCAAGAGCTGAATGGATAAAAACAATGTGGTACAGATACACAATGGAGTATTATTCAGCTGTAAAGAAAAAGAAATGTTGTTAGGAAAATGGAAAAGACTAGAAATTATTATATTAAACATAAGCTGGACTCAAAAATATTATGTGTGTAATCTAGATTTTTTAAAAAAATACATGAAAGTAGGAGCTGATGTGATCAAAATACATCATATAGTCAGGGGGAGCACCTTTAATCACAGCACTCAGAAGAGAGGTAAGTGGATCTCTGTGAGATCAAGGCCAACCTGGCTTATGTAGCAAGTTCCAGGCCAACTGGGGCTACATGGAGACAACCGCCCCCCCAAATCAAATATATGTGGGAAATGTCAGAATAAGACCTGTTATTTTATACAATTAATATATGCTAATATGATAAAGATAATGTGTTGTTTGTTTGTTTTGTTTTGTTTTTTGAGCAGGGCTCCCCTGCCTGGGTTTTTTTCATACCTTAACTGTACACCTTTTCCAGCTTCCTCCCCCAGGAAGCCTATCGGGAAGGCACATGGACAGAAGCAGACAGCTATTCTCAGGACATCTAATGCTGAACTCAACTGGCTTCCAGGTCTGTACATGCACTCTTCCCGAGCTGGGGTCTTCCTCTGCTGGGGCACTTCTGGAATACTAGAGAGCAAAAGTATTCTTGGACTCCCCACAAGCTCCCCCAGATCCATTGAAGAGTTTTCTGCACTGAGCCTGCCTGTCAGCCTCAGAGGTTACCTTCACTTTCCCTCTGGGGTCTGGAAGCTCTTGTTATGCAAATAGAACCCCCGCTATCCTCTCCTCACACACATCAAGACAGGCTTGATTTGTCTGCAGTGTACAACAGAGCACAGAGTGGGTTTTATTCTGAGACCCACACCATTAATCATCATTTGGAATTGAGAATGAATTACTCATAGAAACAATGGGCCAACTGGTGGTTCAGGTCCTGTTCCAGCCAGCAGGATCCCACTGAGTCCAAACTGTGGCTCAGCTGTTAAGGGACTTGCATGAAACCTGGTTCTGTGATTTAGCAAAAGAAGGCTCCACAATCAGAAGGGGGAGAGAATGCAGAAAAAGGAGAAAAAGATGATGGCTCTTCCTTTCTCTTCTAAGGCCAGTCCTGGGAAAGTTCCTGAAACAAACCAAGCCCACTGCACTTTGGCTCCCTGCCAGTTCCCTCATGTGCCCCTTCACCAGCACCTAGCAGCCTCTTCTCAAGCATTCTAGGACCCTTACCCTGTGAAATCCCACAGCCCGCACCCCAGTCAAGCCTGGACCACCCCTTGGCAGGCTGCAGTCACTCCGTCTCTAACTGCTTCTCCAACTGCATAGTAGCAAGAGAGGACTCCGCTCACAAGCTAATGCCGAACCTCCAGACGGGAGAGCAGCAGAAGCAAAGTACAGGAGCATCTACGACCCAATCACGTCTGCTGCTTGGCTCTGAGCCCCTGAACACAGCTGTATTCCGGCCTTTGCTGAATGTTTCGTTACAGCACTTAGTCAACAGGCATGAGTACCCAAAACAATGGTGTGTGGGGTGTTCAGCCCCAGTTGATTCATCTGCATTGAAACCCCTGCACCTACAGCTGAGGAACCATCATGGAAGAAGAGGAAGAGAGATGCTAAGAGCCAGAGGATCAGGATGCCTGCTGTTAGATAGTGTCTTCTAGTGGTGACAGAAAAGCTGCCCCCGTGAAATTTCAACAGTACGGTTGCATAAACAAGACCTGCATAAAGACAACTCCAATTTACATGCCAACGTGGATGGGGAAAATTTCACAAGGTCCTACATCTAGGTGAAGAGCTGTAGATAACCAATGGCTGCTGAGCCATTGGGAGAGGGAGACATTGAGCAAGGGAGAAACAAACTTTCTCCAGTGATGAGCTCCCCATCCGTCCCAAATAGTCAGCCCTAAACACAAATACATATGAATAACAGTAAATGGACTCAGTAGGTTTCATGTGTGTATGCTGCAATAATAATAATTAAAGAAGACACCATGAAATTGAGAGGAAGTAGGGAGCCTAGGAGGAGTTGGAGGGAAAAAGAGGTATTGAAATGGTGTAAATACAGTACTCATGTATGAAATTCTTAAAAAAAATAATCTAAATAATATATTTTTTTAAACCAGTAGTGTCATCACTACTACAGTGCAACTGAAACGATGCTACTGCCTTGGTGGATCTTAATCCTAGTCCACTAACTTGTAATAACCTAGACAGCTGGTACTGTCAGATCCCTGCTTTTCTCTGTAAACACCTGAGATACTGAGAAATAAATAGCATGCCCCTTACTAGCCCAATACTTCAAACCATGAGATGAGGACTCTAAACCAGGTTCTCAATAGCTTGGGTTGAGGTCCGCTCTTCTGGAGACCAGAGCTTCCAGCCTCCCAGCCTCCACCACAGATGGGGTCAAACTCATGAACTCCATAGGCCCAAGTTGTTCTTGCTTCTCTTACCTTATTCCCTCTCTTGTTTTCTGAATCTATGGCCTCTCCACATTCCCCAAGCTGACATGTGGGATGGGAATATAGAACAATAAATTTCTTCATTGACTTTTACCTGAAATCTAAATGATCGATTTATTTTATACCCACAAAAGGCAATGCTCACTAGTCAAATGACTTTTTGAAAGAGACTAAGCTTCCTATATAACATGAAAACAGTACAGTCAAAACCAGGACCGACTCAACCAGTACCGATCTTTCTGTGGTTGAGGATCAGCTTTGTTCTCAGGGCATACTCTTCTGCAGACACATAGAAACAAACCAGGGCATGCTTCTTCCACCAATGTCTGATGTCAGAGAAATGTCCTTTCTGTTTGACAAAGCAGAGTGTCTCTCCTGCACTCCAGAACTCTGGTCCCCCCTGGTTCCACTGTAAATTCTGTATTCTCAGAAGACTCTACATCCTTTTATTCTTAGAGCAGTCACTATTAGTGTAGTCCTGATGAGCCTCAGGATTCTCATCCAAAAAAGGGGACATCCTTCCCCCTCTCATTCTTCCGAGACTCTCCTTTCCTCACTCAGAGGCCCACCCCAGCCCTCTTTCCTCTCCCTTCTCCAGGGAAAGGTAATAAATTCCAACCCTCACCCCTCAAAGTCAGCCTCTAACAACTTAGCTCTGGAGTCAAACGGAAAAAGAAGAGAGAGAGGCTAGGAGAGGAAAGAAATCTTCCTCTGGTCCTTAGTCCTGGGTGACTGCTCCATCCAGAAACCTGGCAAATCTGGTAAATGTAAATCTAGGCCTTAGAGTAGATTCACCCTTTGTTAAATGCAACATGGTCTTGGCTGGACAGTTTTTCTGTTGTGTTCCATTCTAGCAAGCCAAGCATGCCAGGATATGATAACAGCATCAGGTAGAAGCCAAACACCCTATGGCACCCTTTATAGATCTCTCTTCAGTGCCTAGGTGCCCACTCTCCAGCTTCTGAAGGCTCTGAGATGTGCCCTCTTAATCAGCTTGCCCTAGCCAAGATGCTGCCCCTTCTAAGATTGTAGGCCTATTGGCACCTGACTGATATGGAGAACCAAAGGCTTGGTCTTCACCTGTTTGAGACAACTAGGGAAGGCATTGCCAGCTCCATGGCATCCTAACCCTGGGGCTACTACGATAACTGCATCACAGATCAGCCTTCCTTCTACTCTGCTTTTCCCTCCCTTCCTCTCTAGCTGTCTCTAGGTACTTTTAGGTCCTACAGAATTAATAATTTACCTTCAAAAAAAGATAGACCTAAGCATTACGTAGCATAAAAATGCAGTCCTTTCCTCCATTCCTTCATGTACACATGAACTTGGTAGAAAGAGTAACAGTTAGCATTAAGTCATAGCTCCTTGTCATCAGCTAGGATTTTCAGAGAACTGCCTCCCAGTCTCCCAGTCATGGACACAGTTGTGTTCTGTCTCCTGGCCTTGGGGACCACCCTGCCTAGTGCCAGAGGAGTGTTACCTAGTGGCACCAGGTCGTCCCTTACTCTTTATAAAACGCTTCATCAAAGAAGGATGCTATCTTGTGTTCAATCCTCCCTGAATTTTTCCAGTCAGTAGTGAGGCTCAGTTTCCTCATCTGAAAAATAAGGATGACAAAAATGATAATCTGTGTCATCGGGTTTATGAGATGATTAAGCAAGCTAAAACATGCTTAAAGGGGGTCTTAGTGCAAAAGAAGCAACCGTTACTCTCTCTTATTGCTGCTACTGTTGCTAGACAGAACACACTGCAATTGAAACAGAGAGGATAAAAGCAGATTGCTCCTAGGTCGTGACATTGTACCAACATGTTATACTTTATAGTCAATAAAGCATCCTTCTATGTGCTTACTGGCATCTAAAAACATTAAAATAATACTTTCTATATTAGATTTCCAAGAGGATTAAATGAAGTGCTTCATGTAAAGTTCAGTAAATGTTGCTATTTGACAGGTGCTTCCTCAAGATTTGCTAAGTAGATGAGTAAATACTATCCTTATGAGAGTACTGTGGCGCAATTTTGGTTGTTTGTTTTTGGTAATGTTGGTGGTACTAGAGATGAGACCCAGAGTCTCACACTGGATCTACCACTGAGCAGCATCCACAGCCTATCTCTAATATTTTTCCTCTTCGGTGACTACTTGAAATTCAGAAAAGCTCAATAGCTTAATCAAAGTCAGCCAGGCAGCCAGTCGTGGTCCCCCCTCCCCCCACTGCCCCTACCTTGTCTACCTTATCAAAGCCAGTCATTTGCTTGAGTCACTGACATCCTGAACAAGAGCCACAACCCAGTCTGAAAAGTAACTCATGGAGCATCACAGCTGACTAATGAGTTTCTAGGGTACTGGGCTGGGTTGGGCTGGGCTGGGCTGGGCTGGGCTGGACTGGGTTGAACTTCCTGTTGCCTTTTCAAGGACTCAGAATTTTGACGGTCAGAATTTTAGGAACAATATCAAGCCTCAGAGATTCTCAAAGCCTCTGTAGCCTTCCAACAAAACCAGGTAGGATTAAAAATTCAAGTTTAACTGGGTAATCTCAACAAGATCATGAGTTTGAAGCCAGTCTGGGCCACATGACAGAGATTCCTGTCTCATAAACAAACAAACAGAGGACTAATGAGCTAGCTCTGCCAGGCAATAGAACAAGCCACACAAGCTTGACAGCCTGAGATTCATACTTGGATTCCATGGTGAAAGAAAACTGACTCCTGAAAACTGTTCTCTGACCCCCACATGCACATCATGGCACACACATATATGCACTCACCACCACACCCCCCCACACAATTTTTTTTTAATTAAAGTTTAAAATTTCATGTCATGAATATTTTATCAGTTTTTTAAATAAAGGCAAAATTAGATACTTTGTCCAGCAAAATAATGTGTATAGACACAGTAAGACTTTTTCTCAAAAATAAATAAATAAGGGGACTAGAGAGATGGCTTAGCAGCTAAGAGCACTGGCAGGGACCTGTGTTTAATTCCCAGCAGCCACATGATGACTCCAGTTCCAGGGAATCCAGTGCCTTCTTCTGGCCCCGTGGGCTTTGCAAGATATGGGCATACATGAAGACAAAATAGTCATACATATAAAATAAAATTAAAATAACTAAACAAAAAAAATTAAAGATAAAAGACAAAAAGTTTGACTACCAAAGAATGAAAAGTTTTCATTGTTCTTTCTTCTGGAACCCATGTGGGAACTTTTCATCCAATCAGAAGTCAGCCGGAGGCCATTTGTTCTATACAGTGGCTGCCCACTCTCTGGTCATCCTTACTCCCTGTTTAGATCCCCAGGAAACTGAGTGTGAGCCCACGCTTCCTGGGCCTGGCTCTCTAAAAACATCTGCAGTCTCCTGGAAAAGGAACTCTGAATGGCCACCTTAGTCCTAGAATTGATCAGGGGGCCTTTCAGTTACTTTAAAAAAACAAAAGCTTCCCCTAACAGTGAGATAGCATTTGAAGATAAAATTGAAGATGCTATCATTGGATCTGCTTTCTTTGAAGTTGTTCTAACAAGCTTGGAACTGACTGAAACATCTGAAGTGAATTTAAAATTAAGTAAATTCCAAGTGAAGATTGGAGCAAAGATAAGTCATTGAACCACTGCACTTGAAAGGGAGGGAGAATTTAGAGGCAACCCAGACAGTCCCTTCATTTTCATTGTAAAGCTAATCTGTATGGAGTTGACGCTTACTCAAGGTCGTGTATCCCGCTGGAGTTCACTAGCTCCAGGAGAAATACCCCTTACCACCATTACTGGCTCATGGCAAAGGCCAAAGACAGATAAGTAGACTCCCCTGTCTAAAGCCTAATAATTAACTGTGTATGTGTGTTTGTATGTGTTGTCTCTTTTTACATGTCTGTGTTTTTCTGTGTATGTGTGTCTATGTATGTGTCTCTCTGTCTGCTTATGTGTCTCTATGTATCTATGCTTCTGTGTGTGTGTGTGTATGTGTTGCAAAGTCTCATAGCCCTTCATGCACTGAATCCTTTAAGATATAACTCTATGCAAAGAACAGCTCTGGGTTCCTTATCTCCCAAAACTAAAGTATCCCTTCCAACAGCTTTATTTTTACAAAGCTGTCAAAGTAGGACAACAACAACAAAAAATTCAGAGGCAACAAACACACAGTTGCACTCTTTGAAACAGACTCTTACCCATCCTGGTAGCAAAACTTTCCACATTGTCAGGAAAGGCTCGGAACTTCCCGAAAGCCTCAGAAAGTTCTCCCAAGGAAATTATGGCTGTATATTATATGACTCAGGGAAAGAACAGAACTCAGACTAGGTCCTGCGAAGATGAGTCTGAAAGCACGGCGGGGGTGGGGTGGTATCTTTCACTCAGGTACTAGACACTGGGATCTATACTCAGAGGGCTCTCTGCCTTTCTTGGAAGCATTCAAGAAAGATATTTTTTCCTTGTAGCTTTGTTCTCCATACTGAAAATGCATTTCAACTTTCTCAGCTCTGATTTCCCCAAGCTTCAAACGCAATGGAGTTTATCCTTCAAGGCTCCCTCAAAAGACAACAAAACCAACCAACCCTTTTCTTATCTCCATTTCTGCTCCAGACAAGTCATGGGCGTCCATTCCAATCCAGCTAAAATCCCAACAGCTCCATGACGCTCTCCAATAAGTAACGCATTAAAGAGGGTGGAAGAAGTGGCAAGGCTGGGGGCAGAAAGGAGCCAGGCTTTATGCACAATGCAAATGTGACCAGGACTCAGGAATCACATAGAAGACATCTGACAAAATACATTTATTAGAAATCTTTCAGCAGCATCATTTCCAGTTGCTTTTTCTAATCAAAGTACATTGCAAACTAATTACAATCAGTACTCAAAATATGAGCAACAAAATATTTTGAGAACTCAATAATAAAATAATCAGTAGCATATTTCATTCATTCATCCATCCATCCATTCATTTGTTGTTTAACATTGTGCAATATTAGCACGGAGAACCAGGAATGCTACTGGCTATGGAAAATGTACGTTCCTGCCACGGTTCCTGACATGGAGACTATACCCACTACTCAAGAGAAGAGCAAGGTTGCACAATACATCCTGACACAAATGTACAGATTTAGGCAAAGGCTTTAAAAAGGCTCAATAAGAATGTTTTCCCTTTCTATTCATGTTCAACTTAGGAAATAAATAGTCAATATAAGATAGTTTCACACACAGAAACAAAAACCCAGTTGAGGCTTAGCTTACTTGGGATCTGTTTTGCACCTTACTTTATGAAGACACAGATTTGGTTTTAGTAAGTCAGCCAAATGACCTCCGGTCACTAAGCTAGATGACACCTGAGATGCCAGGCAAGGGTATAAGTTGTATTTAAGGTCAAACAAAAGAGCTCACTAGGTGAAATACAAACTCAGTGTAGGACATGACATGACAAATACAAATGTCGACTTGGCAGCGAGGGAGAGAGCACACTCCAAACAGTGCCAGGCTAGACAACAGAAGCACGATGAAGGGTCAGAAGGAATCTGAATCGCCTTTTGTACCGTCTGTATTGTCTGAAGCATCCACAGTCTATGCAACAAATAGTGGCTTCTATTAGTACACCTATTAATCAAGTTGACACGTGATGCTGAACATTAATTATTAATTAAGTGCTGATGTGTAAAAATGGACCCACAAATGGAGCTTGTAGGCCTTTCCTGGATAATTTTAAAGGTATCTCTTTAGACATAACTAAAGGCCCAAACCAAATCCTTCTTTATCTGACCATTCATTCTAAAGATCATCAACCAACCATTCAACAGATACTTTTATTAGAAAATTCAGTGATGTGATAATCTTTCCAAAATTTACAGATATACACATATTTATAGCATTACCTTCAGACAACATCAGTGCAAAGATATACATATATTACACTGTGATAATTATTTGTAAAAATAACTGAATGGCATAAGTAAAAAAAAAAAAAGACACACAGGACACTTGCAACCACAGGCAAACAGAGAAAAATATATTTTTATAAAGTACTGAACGTTAACTCTTTTTTTCATTTGTTTGTAAAAATATATGTGCAAAAGTGTATTTTCTGATTATTCCCTAGATACCAGGCACGGCTATGCCTCCGAGTCTTCTTTAACAAGATTTGCAGTGTCTTTAAAAGTATCTTCTGTTGGAATGTAGCCTGGAGTCAGTTCTCCTTTGGAAGGTCTGGCGGGGAGCGAGGGCGAGGGAGGTGGGGCCGCAGCCACATTTTCCTTTTGTCCATTGTCCACCTGCAACCACAACAAGACATGAATCAGCCATTCATCCCCAGCATGACAGCTCTATGTGAGGACTAATCTTCGTCAGTTTGCTCAAAATAATTTGAGCATTTAGTCAAATTTTCTCTTAAAAAGAATGTCTGTGGGAGGAGCAAGTATTAAACATTACCTCTGCATAGATCGGATTTTCGAAGTTGGTAGTCGGTTTTGGTTTCCGTTTGAAGATGCTCCATTTTGTGCCCTGAATGGAAAGACGGAAACAAAAAACTTTCAGAAATGCATGTGTGCGTGCTGTTTCATTGAGATTTGTTTGCTTTTTCTTTGTGGGTTTCTTTTTGGTTCATCTAGGTTTGGGGGCTTGGTTCAAGTGATGTGTTATTCAAGTCTTCTTATGGTCCCTGAATGGTAGCTAAGCATCTAATAATTTCAAAATCAGTTTTGCTTTGAAGTGTGCAGTTCATGAATCTGGACCCATATCATCCAGAAGCTTTGCCATGCTGGTTGCTCCAGCTACTTGGGTACAGAACACACAGGACACTAAGACATACAACGGTTTTCTGGAGTAAAAGAAGTTTCCAAGGCTGCCTGAAAGCTGGAGACAAAAACAAATGGTACCTCTCATAGTTTCCAAAACTATGTCTGGTTAGTTCAAAAGAACCCCCTCTCACTTCCTCATGTTCCGCAATCATCATAAAAACACGACAACTAACACACTGAGTGTGTGTGGTGGATCAGGAATTGCTTTAAGAGTTTTGTGAGCTTTTGATTTCCGCTCAACAGTCTTTTGAGACAGGTTTTTATTCTTTTTATTATTATCACTATATGATGCATACTGAGTCATGGCAAAACGAATAGTTAAATTGTGGTTGACAAGCCCATAGTGAATGAATACTCAAGAGACCCAGAGGCCCATATACCGAAGAATCCAAAGAGATCCCCTCCAGGCACACACAATTGTGGGTTGGCCCCACCCTACTGAAAAGGGTGGTTAAAGCTGACCATTGCTCTGGCTGCCACACAAAACCTGTCAGGAAACAAAAAGACAAGTTCCTCCTACAGGAAGCTCAGATAGCCCATGTGTTTTATAGGATGTCTGACTGTGAAAATTGGGATGTGTGAAGGAGGAAGCATATGACTATGGGAGAGGCAAGAGACCATTCACTTAACCCACACATCTCTGTATATGGCACCAGCCAAAGAGGAAATGGGGACATGAAGTCAGAGCCTTGTGCCTGAAACCTTGAAGACAATGGCTCCTTGGACTTATGCAACTACTAACAAGTGGAATGAAGGGGTCTCCATTGTTTTCTCCCGGGGGGATCCATGCATGCCAGGGTAGCTTCCGGAAAGTGACAGGATTGAGTAATGGGACCTCATGGTCTGAACTTTGAGTGTTTTCAGTATTTACTGATGAAAGATAAACTTGTAAGACTCCTTGGTACACTCATGCCAGCTTCAATGACCTAACCAAAGGCACTGCTTTTCAGTCAAGTGGTTATTTAGTGCCCAGTGACCACAGATATAGGAAGATCCCTAGAGGACAAGACTTAGAGACTCGGCCTCTCGGTGAGAATAAGAACCAGTGGGCTGCAAAGATGTAAATAAGAAAGGAGGGGGCTGCAACTGGTGAAGGTTGGCTCTCACCCCACTTCTGGGGACTGGGGTGTGAGTCACAGGGAACAGCCTCCTCCCACACCCCGCTTTGTGCTCAGATTGGGTTATCTCTGCCTAAGAAAGATCATTAGATTTGGAATGGACCAACTGAGAAAAAAAAAAGTCGAAAATATAAAAGAAATCTGGCACTGCTGTGGGGTGGAGCCAGACCCAGGACTGAACCTGATGTTGGAGTGTTCTGGTGTCGATGGGAAATTAATCTTTAACATGCACTTTTAAATGTAGCTTAAAGGAAAAAGTCCTTTGAAAAACAGGAAGCTAAAAATTCCCTTCATGATGTGTGTGTCTGTATGCGTAACAGGTAATTTCTGGGCCACACTGAATTGGGCGTGACATCTACTGGACCAGGACGATTTAAATGTCCTGAAGTGTTTTGCATCACAAAGAACTATCTATCGTATGCAATCTTCCCATAGTGCCCTAGTGAGGACACTGTCAAGGATTGCAGTGTTCAGAGGCAAAATGATTGTCCAGAATGAAGCAGTTAGATCTGGGATGGCTATGTTCAGTAAAGTTAGTAATATATTATTCACTAAATTTTTTATATCAAATGTACTTGTTGAATCACATCCCCAATAGTCTACAAATTCAAAGGTCTAGCAGACATAATAGATAAAAACCCATCAAATAATTTTTTTTCTTTTACTCTCCAGCAGTAAATACTTTGCCTGACATATTAAATGCAATAATGTTGGTTAGATAATTTGGATGCACAATTGGGTGTTTCTAGATACACAGATAAAGACGATATAAATTAGTGCCATCTGGTGGTATACACTGGTAATAGCAATAAAGCTAAGAGTAGCTAACATTAAGGGAAATAGGCATTATCCAGGGAAGGGTTTTCCATACGTATCTTCAACACTATGAAATCTTTATGCATGGTAAGTAAGAATCTCAAATATTCTGTTCCTTTTCTGAATATACAAAATACATAAGTCTGGTTTCCCTTCTTTTGCGACATGGTCTTACATGGATAAATATCAACCCAGAAATTTCAAATTTTTTTCAAACCCTCTTTCACGGGCCATTTGTTACCTGAGTTCCGTCAGCACCCGGGGAAGACGGCTTTGGTTCCGGAACTAGCTCAGAAGAATCTATGGGGCTTCCATAATTCTTGTTTTCCACATTTTCCGATACAGCCACCTGTGAATATATTGAAGGCCTTTATGCAATTTTGAAACAATTCAGTGACAAATCCACTATAAGGTTTCGCTTAAACTCTGTTTACCACCTTATTCTTCCACAGACATGGCCAGGCACCATTTTTGTTAGATGAGTGACCCTGGTAGTCCTAAACTAAAACTCCATTTCCTCCCAAATCAAGAGCAACAACCACTAAATCATCTCATGTGCTAACCCTGAAAGGTAAGTACATCCCTCACTGCCTCTGCTCTCACTGGTTAAAGAAATTCCTGTTGCATTCTCCAGACTCCTCATTCCCACTATTGACCATAATTTTGGAAGGAAAATACTCTAGCTTCAAATTGGCAACCAAACCCTAAATATTAGCATATGTAATCCAAACCCACTAGTGAACAGAATCCTATCTTTGAATATTAATAATAAAATGAGCCAGGTATGGTAGTGCAGTACTTTAATCCCAGCACCCAGGAGGCAGAAGCATGTAGATCTGTGAGTTCAAGACCAGACTGGTCCACATAGGGCATTCAGGCTAGCCAAGACTACACAGCAAGACCTTGTCCCAAAACAAAAAAAGAATAAATTCAGACCTGCCTAAAAGATGCTAATTTTTTTTTAAACAATGGGAAAATGGAAACACTCACCTAGACATTTTTATAACATTCACATAATTCTAAAGTTCACTCTTAAGCCAAAATACCATTTTCTCCACTTGCTATACTTCATATTCATCACTTTGTTTCTTTTAAACTTGAATGTGTTTGTATACGTGGCTTCATTTTGTTTCAAATGAAAATGCCAGACAAAACGTCATCTGTATTTCATCATGTATTCAAGTTTTGCTATCTAGTTATCAAAGATCAGGCAAAATGCTTTCAAGATTCAATCAAATATTTCTGTTTTTATGAGAGCTATTTTTCAAAGAAACAATTCTATCATCTCATATTAAAACATACCATATGCTAAGTTTGAAAGAAATCTCATCATTAATCAACACTGAAAGCTATTCACTGTCACTGATTCCATAGTTGCTTAGACAAAGGGGGACAGGTAGGCAGCTGACAAGTCTGAAAGCAGCACTAAGCCAATAGTCCAGACCTAAAGAAAAGCTCTTTCCTGGATCGATCTAAACATCAATCTTTTTCTTCAGCTTCTGTGAAAGGTACAGAATAATAAGGCTGCACCAAAGGAAATCTGGATTTCTCCTTATCAACTCTGCAGACCTCTGTACTCTTCAAAAGACAAGGTTAGGAGATCCCTCTCTCTTTAATGCATCTCAGATAGCACCCTTGTGATACCTAGTATCCAAGTGTTCATTTTGATATTTAAAGGGAGCTAATAGTATGTCCTACATCATCAGTGAGGGGACTCATGCCTCTTGCTTTGGCACCTCTAAGAATGAGGTCTCAGAATGACTAAGACCAGTGAGTGTTCCTGCATGGTTGCTAAGTCTCACACCTGTGCCATGTGTCCAAGGGCAGCCCCATAGCTGTAAACAGAAGTGTTGAGACAGAGGCCACTGTGCTTCCTCCCACCAGGAAGGAAGGTTAGGAGATGCCCCAGGAAAACATTCTGCAGCACAGAAAGATCCAGCAGCAACAGTACCTGAAAGGTTACATGACATCTCACCTGAGCCGGCGGGACCACTTTCACAGTACTGTCCCTGGATGCATACATTGGGTTTTCAAAGATGACAGGCTGCTTCCCCACTTCCATGACAAAGTGTTCATTCTGATGAGGCGGGGGCGGGGGGGAAGAGAGAGATTGATTAGCTATTCATCCAGTTCCCAGTTCACACAGGAAGGTGTCTTCCTCACATCTGGATGTATATCATATGCTCTGACAAAGTCACCCCCAAAATGAAGACATAGAAAAGATGGAGGGGAAAAATCAGCACAGACCCAGTGCTTCCGAATGGCAAATCGCTATTTCAGCTAACGTAAGAGAACGAAGCCATCAGCTCCAGAAAGCACAAATAATCTTCCTACAGTCCAGATTTCTATGGCCTTTTACTGTACTGTCACTTAGGATGAGATTGAAACAACGCAGAAGAGGGCAAGTGGTAGAAGGAGATCCAGGAGAATAAGGAGAGAGGGGGGAAGAGAGACACGAGCAACGTTGTATTTTCAGGCAGGGAAAAAATGAAAGAGTACTGGGGAGGAGATAAAACATTGCGTACGCTTTTCCAGTACTGATGATAGAGTCTCCTCACTGAGTATCTCACCTTGTCCTCATAGGAGATAGACATGCCCTCAAGCTTTACACAGGAAAGTCAGAAAGATCAGCTCCTGCCTATCATTACAGACTTGCAAGGTGAGTGAGCCATGGTTTCAATCAAGTCTTGTTCTATAATCACTGCTTCTTCCCTCACTATACACAGGTCTTACTCCTGTTATATATGATGTCATCAAATAAAAGCAAAATATCATGTTCTTTCCCCATGACCCAATAAAACACCAATCAACTCATTATGATTCCTATTAAACTTAAAACTGTTTATGTTTCCAATATAACAGTGTTACCAGAGAATTAAATTTCATTACCGTTGCTGATGTTTTGAGACACATGCCTGCAACAAATCTAGTGTTTCCTAACTGATTGAATTCTGCATTTCAATATTCTTGAGACTGGTTTTATTCTTTATAAGAAATGTTTCTTCTATAAATCAGTGAAAATGGAAACCTTCAAACCATCACATGGAAGCCACACTCACCATTGCCATGGATCTGTCAATAGCAGACTCAGGGCCAAAAGGAGACACTCCAATGTCCATGTTAACATCAGCCCCTGATCTGAAAGTCACCCCATTTCCATTTTCAGAGGGTTTAGCAAGACTGCTTAAACTGGAAAGAACCAAAACAATGTGTTATGTTAAAAAAAAAAAAAAAAACTCTTTGCAATGATTATTTTTCTTTTTGTGTTGCTGAATCTTAAACAAAATAGAAACTCCCCACATGTCAAACACAGTATCAAGTCTCCTTGTCTACCTAGACACATTAAAGCACATTCCCAAACATGAGATCTGAAAAAAATAGTGGGTCACTTGTAGAAACAAAGCCAAGCCAACCACCCAGCTGGCTCTGCTCTCACATGCCCTACACTATAAATGTGACTTGTCACTCAAGCTTCAGAGAAGAACTTCATGAAGAAACTGTGATTTGAAGTGACTGCTTTTAATTCTTACAACTGCTGGGCATGGGGGCTCATGCCTATAGTCCCATAGTGAGTTGGAGGCCAACCTGAGCTGCCTCAAACACCAAACCAAAACAAACAAAAATATTCATTGCTTGTTGTTCCACAGAATAGGTGAGCTGCCTACTGTACTTGTAAAAACTTAATTTCCACATGCTTATGTCCAAGCAGACTTTTAAAATCAATATTCCTCAATGAAACTGACCTTGGCAGCTTGGGCAGAGCGGGCAAAAGGGAGCCAGTTTTCCTGTAATGGAAAAATCCAACAAGTGCCAGAGCTCCAATAATGATGATCAAGAGGAACGTCAAGAGCACAGCCATCGCTGTCGAAGGAGAGATAAACAGAGAGCACATCAACACAAGAAGCAAGAGTCAACACAGGCAGCAGCCAAAGCTGGGAGCAGGAGCCATTTGATCTTCAAAGACTGGGTTGAAGGAGTATAGAGAGGCCTGACGGTTTGGGTGGCTCATATTCATGCTACTTACTTGTCCCTGGAGGGATACCTCTCGAGAGCCCAACCTCACAGTATTCTCCATTGTAGCCACTAGAACACCTGAAAGCACAAGAAGAATCAGTCCTAGCCTGTGGCCTTCTTAAATACCACTATATGCATGTTTGGAGGCAGAAAGCTGTGACCAAGCGAACCACATGTGAAAGAGACGAGGCAGCCTACCCCGTGTCTGCTTATCCTACCAAGAGAACAGTAAGAACACTGGTCTGATTCTAGAAATTCCCTTTCAGTGGAGAAATGCATATTGGGTCAATCTCATCGAATAAGTCTTTGATCTCTTCTCTGCTCCGTACAGTTCTTCCTTAGAGAGCTGGTGTTTGGTTCTCCAGCATGTTTTTGTGAGAGAGAGCTACTCCTCTTACTTCCTATGCTGAAGGTTTTTCGCAGTCATCTTCATTTCAAAATTTTGGCTGGTCTTCCTGCTTGCACCATGCATTGTGCTACAATGTCTCTGCTGTCAGTCGTTCTTCCACATCCTTAATTCATCATCTCAGGTGAGCAGAAAACACTGCCCCCCCTTTCTCTAACTCCGTATTCCTTACCACACGGTGCCCTAACTTTGGCATCCCCATGATTCTGTTTAAAACAGAGTTCTTGAGACTGCACATGGGCATCTGAGCCAGGTCTTCAGGTGAGAACTGTCTTACCCTCTGTGCAGACTACTCCAAAAGAGGACAAGCTGGTTAAATGCGGAAATGGTAAATTAGCAAAGTCCTTGCATTGTTGTTCCCAGCGATATTAAGCTCTCAGACTCCCTAGAAAAGGCAAGGCCTACAGCTGAGACCTCAACATTCAGACTTACTTGCATTTGGGGAGGTCATTCTCATCAAAATAGCAACTTCCTCCGTGCATGCACCTGCATGGGGGAGGCATGGTGATGGGAAGTTCACTGGCTGCAGAAAGGAAAAGCCATGCATGGGTTAGTCAGCCACATTCAGCAGAGCACTCATACCATGCAAACCTACCTGCCCAGGACTGAGGCTGGGCCTGGGACTGGGGTGAGAGGGTCAGGCCAGCTAATAAGTGTCTCCCTGACAAGCTATCACCTATCTCTAAGTCAAATGAATTTCCTAATCAGTGATAAGAGCTTGAAGAGTGATACACATTTTGTGAGTGATATACATTATAGCACTTCTCCCTGAAAATAAAGGGGAGATGCTAAATTCAGAGCATATATTATCGCTTCATCTGAAATTCTCTGAATTCTCTTCTGGAAACCACTAAAACTAAGAGTTTAATTTAGGCACACCTTGAAACTACAACCCAAGGCTCCAGAGCGTCAGCAACAGATCAGGCAACAGGCAGGCACACAGACACAGAGGGACAGCTAGCAAGGACTGCCTCACTTCAAACCTCGCATACTCCCTAGATGTGTCAGACAAACCAGTGAGTCTTATATTTAGAATATATTTAATAAATATTTGTCACATGTGTATTTTAATAAGGAGCCTGATGGCCTTCTAGGTTCAGTCCTTCACTGTAAGTCTCTGTTCAAAGTTCGCTTTATCGGAGAGGCCAACCAAGGCCAGCCATGCCATGCCGTCCACTGTCCCCCGTTCCACTCTCTGCTGTACTTTTGTCACCTGACCTAATACTTATTTATAGGACTCCGTTTACTGTCCTGTTAGCAAAGAAACTCAATGAGAGCAGGAATTTGTCTATTTTATTCACTTCTGTTATCTTTGGTACTTTAAATCATATCTGACACATAATGTACATTGAATTAAGACTTACTGAAATAATTGATTTAATTAATACACTACCTCAAGGCCCACATGGAACGACTGTCATCATTAATGTATTTATTTTGGCTAATTTTTTTTAAATGAAACCTTAACAAAATCTATTTGACAAAAAATAAGTGAGGAAGGTAGTAGATAAGGCAATTTATTCAATGCTAACATGATAAACGTCAGAAGGATCTATCCTCAACCTAAACAAATCTGAAAACGTATCATCACTTTATTCAAACTACTGTTCAGAATATAGGAATCTTACTAATAACGCCCCAGTAGCATGAGGATGAACAGAGGGCGGAGAAGAAATGAGTGTTTCCTATAAATGAGCTCAGTTCCTATGCTTCTTCATCTCACCATCAGTTTAAACTTTAAGAAGGCTCTGTTAGCCACAAAATAGGCTGTAGGATGGCTTTGTAACGTGCTTATTAAGCACTGGACATTGGTTAGGAATATCGGTTATGCCCCTGACTTAACCACTCCTAGAGCTACTGACAAGGGCTGAGAAGAGATGGCCCACAGCCCTGGGATGAGAACAAAGCCACTGCTTCCTTACTTGAGACTTTACTTCCCAACACCACAGGTATCTTTCAAAATACAGTCATCCAGCTGTTAAAATTCTGAACTGGGCATGTGCGGAAAGCACGAACATCCTCTAGGCCCTCCCTGCACTGTGCAAGCTCTTCCCACCTTAGGAAGGTGGTTCTCCACCTTGAATGAATTCTGGGACAACAGGAATGCAGCGCAGGGTGGAGACATGAAGACGAAACTTTACAGAAAACTTCTAAATGTCTTTACAAAATAATATAGGTGTAGGAATAAGATGTGCAACTGAAGATAATAATTCTCAAAAATCACTGCAACATGATTGGTTCCTGGAGTCCTATTCAGCTCTGTTCATATTTCCCTCATGTCTGCTTCTACCTAGCCCCTAGCTTGATTGTGCAAAGAACCCAAAAGATAGCATTCTTCAGGCTCCCGAAGGCCTCCAACTCTTCCCAGGAAGCAAATGCCTTACCTGCATCACACTCAACAGTGCTGCCACTTATGAAGTTGGAGCCTTGGGGACAGGCACAGCTGTATCCTCCTGGTCTCAGTAGACAGAGGTGGCTGCAGACTTGTTTACAAGGGTTGGACACTGGCACATAGATAAGAACAGAGTCAGGTCTTGATAGGAGATGGGGCACCCCAACCAAAGTAGGCCCACTACCTGCATGTGGCTCTGCCTGGCACTGGAGGAGCCCAGGCAGCTCCCCAATACCTGTAGGCCACATGCCCACATGCTACCTGGATACTCACCCTCACATTCCCCTCCTTCCCACCCCATGAAAGTGGGGCAGTCCCTCCATAGCACTCAGTTTCCATTGTTACCACTTATCTCCTCTACTGCCCTGGCAAGTTTAGAAGGTTAGGATCTGTCTGGGTCATGCCTAACCTTAAAATCTAATCAGTGATAAGCAACTTTAAATGGTTCAGAAAAAAAAACAACAATGAATCTCAAATCTATAAAGAGCAAGGCATGGTGATGCCTTTAATCCCAGCACTCCAGAGACAGAGGCAGATAGATCTCTGTAAGATTAAGGCCACCCTTGTCCAGTTCCAAGCTAGCTGGGGCTACAGGGAGACCTTGCCTCAAAAAGAGAGAGAGAGAAAAAAAAAACAAAACAACCAAAAAAGTCTAATATTTCTATCAAGACTTGGTATTATCCAAATCCAGGTGGCTTACAACATCTAGTCTATCCAAAGCACATATTGGATGAGATTTCTACCCCAACCTTCCAAAGAGAATTTTCCTCTGAATTTCAGTAACCTTATTTGTGAAAAAATGAGAGCATTTACAGAGGATTTGTAGAATCAGTTGGGAGCTACTCAAATATTAAGCTGGGATGGAACTCAACTCCTCATAGCCAGGCATGGTAGTGCACGCCTTTAATCCCAGCACTCAGAAGACAGAAGCAGGTGGATCTGTGTGAGATTGAGGCCAGCCTGGTTTCCGTAGCAATTCCCAGTCAGCTGGGGCTATGGAGAAACCCTGTCTCAAAGACACACACACACACACACACACACACACACACACACACACACAAAACACTCCTCGTGTAATCCTACAGTCTTCTGAATTCTACATTGGCATGAATTATGATGGACCTAAGAGTTATATTAGATTTATATGGCCTCTAAATTCTTCCTCAGGCTAACATTCTATGATCCTGATTCTCAGTTATTCAAAATACAACCATAGCTGAAACACAGCTATAAGACATTTCCCACAGGCCCAGTCAAAATCTGTCCCATTGACCATTTTGTCAGTTTCCTAGAGTAGAGCATTTCAAATTTTAATGTGATACAAATCACTTATGAATTTGTGTAAAATTCAGATTCTGCTTTAGAAGTTCTGGTAAGTTCCTAGCACCTGTATTAGATTCCAATGCAGGCTAAAATTTGAGGACTATTGATCCAGAGCAAATGCTATTCTAGCGTATTTGAAATGGGGTAGAAACCTGAGGTTTCCATCTCAATTAGTACTTTCCAAAACGGACTAGATCTTAATCTGACTAAAAAACAGTCCCGTGCTTTCTTCTGCCTTCTTTGTGGAGACAGAGCACCAGATCATGAGAACCAAAGTCACTTAGGACACAGAACTATTACATTGATAGAGTCTGGAGTGTTCAGGAGACAGACTGGGAAGAGTCAATCACTACCCAGATCCCAAGGGAGCTGCCTCCTAGAACATTTACCTCCAGCGTTAACGCTCCTATGAGTCTCAACCCTGAGATGTAATTTCCCAAAGGTGATTCAGGGCCTCAGAAACTCAGAGACTTGATTCGTATTTAAGGATTAGATGAAAATGACTTGTTAAAGTCTATACTGCAGCAGCAAAATTCAGTCAAAACCTGGTTTTTAACCACTAAATCAGATGGGAAAGACACTGAGCTTCGGATTGGGTAGAAATATAGTTTAAAATCATTTCTGAGTTTAAAGCTCATCTATTAGTTGCATGACTTAGGCACATAAGTTATTACATGTCTCAGCCTCAGTTTCATTTTTTAGACAGAATCTCCCTACACAGCCATGACTGCCACGGAATTCCCTGCATGGACCTGGCTTGGCTTGAACTCACAGAGAACCACCTATTTCTGGATTAAAGGTATGGGCAATGGTGCCCTGTATTAAAACTTCTTTTCAAGGAAATTAGTAGAAGAAGTAAATGTCAGGTTGATGCTGGAGAAAGAATCTGGCTGTTTTCTTTCCTCATCTCGAAGCTGTCCTTTCCCTTTTGTTTTTGCTCTGCATGATTCTAAAAGATGAACTTGAGCACAGGTAACCCTAGGAAGCAGGACTGAATGCTGCAAAAATAAGAAAGGGGTGATGGGGAAGCAACAACTTAAGCTCACGAATTTTAGGGTAATCAAGGTAGCCTTGTCTTGCCATTTTAAGAATAGACAAGACTTCTGATGATCACAAAATCTTTTTGTGATTTCTTAATGCAGGGATCTGGTGTCTGCTAGACTCTGTGGTCTACAAGTATATAACTCCAAATAAGGACTGAAACATTTTTTTTCCTGCTCATGATTTATACAATTTCACTCAACTTATAATGTTATCTTTCTGCAGTCGAAGTGGTTATGTATATATGTACAAGAACCCCTTCATACACCAGGAATAGTCTATTATCATCCACTAACACTACAGCCATTATTTTGCAATAAGTCTTCCAGTTCATGAGGAGCATCTTGCAAGACTGGTGATTACCTGACTGATTGTATCTCAGTTGATGAAAGATTCGAACTTGAGTGAGCCAAGGGTTCACTACCAGCACTTTCTCTTTGGTTCCTTTTCCAAATTTATTTTGTTTCCACACTTCTCCCTTTTCTTTGGCTACCCAGTATAACTGGTCTTCAAAGATGTCCAGACTGAAAGGCTTCATTGCTGTTTACCAAGAGTGGAAAAACATAGCAGAACAGTTAATGAAACACAGTACCAACCACTAATTCTGTGTCTGCTGTTCTGTTTGAATTAACCCTTCACACCTTGAAACTCCAGGAATATTCAGGCAGACTTTCTATAAGTGATGAATGGAGCATTAAAGACAAGAGAAATTAAGCTGGTCTACTATAAACTGTCTGACTTTTCAAATTCCTGATTGTATTCCATTTTTTAAAACATACGTTGAAAAGAAGTTTTTGGTTCCCTTCCCCCTTGATCATAAAACCCATACTGATCAGTAAAAAAAAATTTTTTAATGTGCTATGCACTAAATTACTAAAGTTCTGCAGATTTTGGATAAGAAAGTAAAATGTTCTTTTCCTTCTAGATGTTTCCATTTATACATAAAGAGACATCTAGCACATGGAAATGAATGGGTCAGGAAGCATGCGTATTGGTTATTATTGCTATGCATTCGTTTGAATTTAATTTAGCATCTGGGAGTTGAGGGATAAGACTGAGGAACTATAGAAACCACATCCTAAGATCAGAGCTCATTCTTGAGAAAACAGCCAAAGACATTGAAAATATGTTATGCAACTATTAATCTATAAGTTCTAACTCATTTCTAACCTTCATTTAAAATGAGTCTCCTGTCAGTCCCATCGTATTTTATTGTTTCAATAACATCTTCTTTGGAGTCACTCCAATAGATCCGGTCATCATTCACATAATCTATGGAAAGGCCATTTGGCCAGCCAAGGTCGTCAGTAACCAGAACACTGCGATGTTCCCCATTCATCCAGGCAGACTCGATTTTAGGTACTCGCCCCTGGTCAGTCCAGAACATAAGCCTGCAACAGAAATGTTCCTCATTGAAGCATTTCACCTGGAGGTGTTTGTCTGGAGTTGCAGCATGCAGAGCATTAAGAGCAGTGCTAAGTAAAACAACTTCTCTATTTCACTAGAGAAAGACCTGTCTTCTAAGATATGTAAGAAACAAGAAGCAAAGTTTGATGTTAAGGTCAAATCCACATTAGAGGTTAATCTCAGGCAAGCAAATGCCCATCATTGCTGAGTAGCTGGGGACATGATTTAACATATGGAAGGCAACAGAATCAACAGAATAACTCTTAGTGTTTCTAATACAAATATTGACATCGCTACAAAAGCCATCCTGGTACTTCCCAAACAGGATAAGTATTCTTTGGGTAAAAATCCAAGTAAATGTCTAAAATCTAGAGAAAAGGGACACCAAGGTGATTTATAGATCAACTACCAATCAGAGTATTTCTAAAACTAACGTGTATGTGAAAGCATGTCTTTCATGCATGTTTCATATTTTGGAAATAAATGTTTATCTCCAATGGAATACAACCAAAATTGTAGTTGATTTTCAATCAAGAGACTACTTTTCAAAGTATTCAAATAAAACAAAAAATATTTATTGTTTTTCCAAAAATATATTGTCAAAGTAAGTTGAGGTGGCCCATGTCTGCATGTGGAAGCCTGAGACAAGAGAATTACTGTGAGTTTGAGGCCAGCCTGGGTTGCAGAGTAAGATCCTGCTAGAGAGAGGAAGAAGGAGAGAGAGAAGGAGAAAGAGAAAGAAATTGTTGGCTTTACTTAAACCCTTGATATGGTAAGTCAATGAGATGTTAAGGTTTATTTATTACTCTAGCCTAACAGTCTTCTTGACTAATCAGGAAGTAGTTATGAGTTTAAGAATCCATCCAGGATGTCAGTCAGAGCAGGAGAGGCAGGGTCTGGAGAGATGGCTCAGCAGTTAAGAGCACTGGCTGCTCTTGCAAAGGACCCAGGTTTGATTCCCAGCACCTACAAGGCAGCTAATAACTGTCTGTAACCCAGTTTCAGGGGATTGGACACCCTCTTCTGAGGGCATTGCATGACACAGATTTACTTACATACATGCAGGAATGCACTCATACACATAAAATAAAAACAATAAATAAAAAATTTTTAAGTTAAAAAAAATAGAAGCAAATTGTCCAAAAACAACGGAAATATGACTGGAAAAGTGGGGATCATTTCTTATTTACACTTCCATTTGAGAATTTAATAACGTATTTATATGTATTTATATAACCTAGATATTTTTTTCAGATTAAAAGTCTAACAAAAATAAAACAATTACAGCTCTCACTGAAAAAAATCAAGGAACAATTTCAATACAATTAGGGGAGAACTCATTGCAGGCTGTAATTTCATGAGAATGTAGTGAAGCTAGAGAGCATCTGAAGATTCCTTCAAGTACTTACCCCAGCTTAGGATTCACAACAATGGCAGCTGGCTGGTCCAGCTGAGTGGTGATCAGCCACTTTCTGTACCTTCCATCAAGTTTGGCCACCTCAATCCGTTGGCTCCTGGCATCTGTCCAGTAAATATGCCTGAATTTAGAAGGACAAAGTTAAATCATAGAAATCCGGAACCAACCATTTGAGAACAAATCTGAACATGAGAAATTTTAGTTTGTAAGTTCTGGCAAGCAAAACCAATACTCAGATGCCTGTAATCAATGCTCTCTTCTTTTCAGCCAACTTGGGAAGGTTACATGTGGAAGAATAAGAGATGGAATGATCCTACACAATCAAGAAAGCAGCTGAATCAGGTGAGCTGGGCGCTGGCAGTGGGCACAGCGATTGGACCTGCCTCTCATTTGGATTTTTATGAGACACATGCTTCCAGGTGGAATCTTAAGGAATTTGGGGCTGGCTCTCTAGTTCCTCCTTGGCAAAGAGCTGCATTGGAATCAAGTTCCAAAGATGAATGGGAACAACATTTCAAAATCCCACTCAGCAAGGCCACCCTGCCCATATTTCCAATTCTAAGGCTGCAGGTCTCAGTCCCTTTTAAGCAGAAAGAGCTCGTGCAGTTTCTTAATTCTCTCATTAAGTCTGAGGAAGAGGTAAAGCTTCAAATGAGAGATTTGCCACTGCCACTTCCTCTCAGAGGGCAATGTTAAGTGCTAGAAGTTTCTATAATGGTTCTCTGAGGCCCTGTTTGCTGACAGAAAATGCTGAGGTTAAGTTTCTGGTTAGCCTACAAACACAGTGGGGACCCAATTAACTTTTTCATAGAGGTGCAAGACTCCCAAGAGTACTAGACAAGATTGTCAAGAGGACAATGAATATGTACTTCAAATGATTTTCCATTCTCTAGAAGGGCAGTGAGCAGCCACCAAGCCTTCACCCTTAAACGTCTTCCCACTGTTCCTCATTTTCAAGGACATGCTGTCTCTGGACTCTTGAGCATGTAAATCATTCTCCACCATTCCCTGGAAGAAGGACTTTTAAGTAACACTCCCATGCCAGGCTGCATAGCAAACATTGGCCTAAAAGAACTGGAAATCATCCAAACTGTGTGCCTCACCTCCCTAAAAGTACTGGAGCTAGAAGGTACTGGAAGACCCAAAAGAACAGAACAAAGCCAACAGCTCTACTAACTGTAATGACCTAGGAAACTAGGATAAAAGCTTCCATTTTGCTCTTTGTCCAGACCTAAAGACTGCTGTGCTTAACTCTTGCTCAACCCCTCCCAGCGACATACCAAGAAAGAAGTAAACTCACAAATCCCAAGAACTGGCCTCACCACAAACCCCAGGATGCCCTAATCTGAGAGGGAAGACTATAAATAGTTAACCACTTGATCTACCTCTGTGTGTTAGTAACAAGAATGTAATGGGGATACTGTAAGCCTCGGAAAATGCTTGATTCTTATTGGATTATTATAAGCACAGGAAAATGCTTAATTCTTATTGGATGTTTCAAATTATAACTGTTCGCCACTGCAGAGGTCTTATGAAAGCTTCTTTCTGAGCATGATCGGTGTGCGCTTATCCCTGAGTTAAGCAGCCCAGTCGGCCGAAATAAAACACCTCACTACTTCATCCACGTGGTGATGGATATTTTATCTTTACCCATAACACTAACTCCTTAAAAAAGGAGTTAACTAGCAGCTAACTAGCAGACTAAAAATGTAGCTTCTTCTTCCCCAAAATAATCATCATAGAGAGAGAAATGTTGAATCTCAGCTGATATGCTTGGAGAATTGTAAGACTGTCTCATTTCTTCCCAGAATGAACAGTGCTACTCAAAGATAATCTTGGAATCCAGAATGCTGGTGGCAAGAGAGCTCTCATACATAACAGAGAATCTTGACCTGGGTGCTTACCCTTCCATGGCAGACACAGAACACAGAAAAGGACATTTATATGGCACACCTGGGTGTGCAATGCAAGCAAGGGGGGCCAGAGCAGATCCAGGCATGGTTGAGCTGCGCTGGCTATTAAGTTCACCAATATAAAACAAATACCGTGAAGAGGACATTTACCAAGAAAAGAGAATAGGCAGGAGGAAGATATGTGGCACATTTACCTTCCAACCCAGTCCACGGCTAATCCATCTGGCTGCATTATGTATTTCAGGCCCAGGTCAACTTCATGCACGGGATTGTTGCTACCAGATTCAAAGTCAGGGATATAGGCTCGTTTGATAGCACCAAATGCAGAGCCCTGTGCCAGCACAGTGTAATATACAACACCTAGAGAGGAATGCACAGTTTCATACGAAGGACATCAATAAAAGAGGATCTGGGGTCTAATAGAGTTCAATTACTGATAATCTCTACCTCCTCATTTTCATATCCCTAATTCTGTTACAACAATATGATCAAACTCAAAACATCATCCTTGGGGCTACTAACTATAAATGCTTCAACTGGTAGCACTGATAGTTTCTTAATCATCTCTATTGAGATGATTTATTAAATTATTTTGGCCAACAGCCTGTTTGCTCTAGATTCCAAAACAAAATGCACAGATAAACCTGGCTAGACTGTTGAGAAACTGACAATACTGTCATCCTCTTTGATGACAGTATACAACGGTTATTTTACATTTCATCTTAGCCTGGAGGCCAAGAGGTGACTCAACAGGTTCATTTAAAGCACACAAAAATTGTGACCTTGCTATGGAGCTCATGAGGACCTAAACACATGATCTCATTGCCTCGGCCCTCTGCACTGGGATTACAGGTGTGTGTCAGCACACTCGGATTAAGATTGGATTTTAAAGCATATTGGAAATCCATTGTTTTCCTAAATAGGTATCATTTTTGAAAAGAAAAATATTGCATTGCATAAATGTGAAAGCACAGCAATAATTTTTACAATGGCATAATATTAATAGATTACGAAACATTCACATATATTCTCATGTGAAAGTTCAACCTTCAAAACACCTCTCAGGGGCAAGTAGGAAGATCAAAATTATTACTAATACTTTATAGATTATAAAACTTGTGCTGGAAAATTGTCACAATTGCTTGGGGACACAATAAAACTAAATAATAGCAGTAATCAACATCACGGTTTATACTCACTGACACCCAGGCCCTCGGGATCCCAGTCATAGTCAATAGTCTGGATATGTTCTTCCTCCTCAAGATACTCTGAGAACTTCTCAGATGAGGTATTGTACTTTCGGATTCGAACGTTCTCAGGCAGGAGCAACAAAGGAGGGCTTCCTGCAAACAAGCAAAGAACTGTTTTATCTATCTGAATTCTACCTGGACTTCTAAGGAATAAAGTGGAGCATTAAATGCACTGCAGCACTGATCAAAGCTGACTGCCCTATGAACTGCAAAATCATGGCTGTGGATATACCAGTTCTTTATTTAAGAGACCGAGTTTTCCCTACAAGTTTTCACCATATGCGCTGACAAGACTGCAGAGATCCAGTCTCACAGAAGAAACACAACATTCACAGCCTCACTTGAAGCTTACTAGGGAGTTCTCAGGCCTCTCTCTTGACTGACAGATTTTGTGATTGTTTTAGCAGGTAATCATCACCGTGGCTCAATTTAACTTCTAACAAGCCAACTTGTTCCTAATTTTTAAGGATTTTTTTTTTTTAAGGGCAAAGTAGCTTTTTCAGCAGTGACTCATCCCAAAATGCTTCACTAGAATTTTTGAAATTTAATTTACTTGCAAAATGTCAATCAAATGCAATTTAAATGACTTTTAAGTTTATTTTATATAGTTCCTCAGACTTGACATTATGTTTTATATGAATATTCTAATTTATTTCAGTCATTCCCTTAGTTGAAAGATTTAAAGTTTCTTAAATTTGCTGTTTAATTACCAGACCAACTGTTCAACTGTCTTCATTCAATTTCAATTCATTATCAAAAGTGTTTGGAGGATGAAATTCTTAGGTATGCTATTCATATGATGTGTTCAACACTCAATGTATACAACATAGTGCATAACTTTGGCTACTTTGTCCTTAACTTACTATTTTCTCAATAAGTTTCTTAAATTCTAGTACCAATTTCAAATTAAAAATAGAGCCACACACATACTGTTTAACTGAGAATTACCGATTTAGATAAGATCTCTGAAATTTAGATTATAATGCTTTTGGATAATATTCTTTCTCCTTGTGTCATTTCCTTAGCTGGCCTCTTTTTACTTAGCTGGCCTCTTGGTTATAGGCATGAACTAAAAATGTAAAACTAGTGATTGATGTTCAGAACTAGGAGCTAGTGGGCCTCACCAATCTCTTTTTGGTTGGTGTTCATCCCACTGCAAACTTTTGATGTTTGAGTCTTCTGGAGACCAATATCTTTCCCCTTTTTGAAGTTTTTATCCAAGTGGACAAGAGGCTAAATCCAAATAACTAATATCTGCCTTTAACTCAACATATTTGGTAGGGGAGTATAGTTTAAAGCTGGCAGAAGGCAGGGGTGGGGGAAGGGAGAAGAGGAGAGACTAGGTAGAGGTTAGGAGAAACATAGTCATCAAATTAAAACTGAGATTCTGAGCGCTGACACTCATTTCCTGGTATGTTATACTCTCAGAGTTTATTTCCCCCAGAAGTTATTTGTTCTCAGTATGAACCATCATACCATCAGCTGCACACCGTTCTCCATGGTGGGCACTCATAGACGTGAAGCCATCGGCACAGAAACATTCATAACTTCCTTTGGTGTTTCGACAGCTCTGAGGGCAAACCCCAAATTGCTCACATTCATCGATGTCTGAGGTAAAATAAAATCAAATATGCTATACAATTCATTCCTCAGAGACCCAGTCTCTAAATTCATATTCACAAGCAAAAAGAACTAAGAAGAATGTACAAGAAAATAAGCACAAATGCCAAGCATGTAGAGCACATACTAAGTTTCAGAGACTGTATCACATGCTTGCTTTGAACTCAAAGCCCCAAATGGAGACAGGATTCAAATGAAGCAATATAACTTTACATAACAGTCGAGCCAATTTTTGCTTGTCAAAAGCATCTGAAGTGTTGATATTTGACATCACTTCTGATAACTAGCTTCAGGAAAAGAGAATTTAATTGAGTTCTTAAGCTTTAGCAACCAAAAGAACTCTTAAATCATCTGAAGGGTATGGTTATAGCTCAGCGGTAGAGTGCTTCCCAAGCATGTATGAGATCTTAGGTTGACTCCCCAATACTGTCAAGAAATTTTTATCTGAACATGACATATGAATAGTCCTGATAAGCCACCTTCCAACTCTACACTATAGAACTCATTTATACCTTGCCTAAGAAGATATGAAATAAATGTGCTTTTTAACTTAAGATACTAAGCTTTGTGGTTGTTTTATTTTTCACACTGGTGCAATAAACAGCAATCATCACCAAGACCATCACCATTCACCACTTATGTATTATTTGAGTGACTGAGGACCATGAATTTTGTTAGCTCCATTAAGGAAATTTAGTGGTTTAATATAAAGGTAAAAGATGGAGAAGATTAAAAAAGGAAATATACTTACCTTGACAGGAGTTTCTGTCCAAAGTACTAGTTTTGAATCCAGTTCCACAGGAGCAGATAAATCCTCCTCCACTTAATTGGGTGCAATTCTGTTCACACACATTTTCTGCACATGTTCTTTGATCTCCTACATCTGAAAAACAAAATCTAAGCATTACAAATGAACAGACAAATGTATCCGAAAGAATACCTGTACCTTCAGATGATCCCCTTCCAGAAACCATTAAAATCTGTGCCTGAGTTCTGTAAACCTTCTGAATATTAGCTACAGAGCTGTATAAAATATTAGGTTCACAAGACCATTTTCCCATCACACACTGCACTGCCAGGCTTATCCTCAGAGCATCTAATTGTCAACTCCAGAACTATGAAGCCAGGGATCCTACAGCTATCATCACATACTCTTTGGTCACACATCTAGGTAGGTAGGTGGATAGACAGACAGACAGACAGATACATACATACATACATATAACATGATCTGATGTTAGAACAAAACTACATGTAACCCTGCTGGTTTGAGTTCCATCCCCGGAAGGAAAGAACTGACTCCACAAAGTTGTCCTCTGACTTCCGTGCATGCACTGCGGCATGTCCTGCCCCTCCCAAGAATAATTAATCGAAGAACTTCTTCTCTTCTTCGGTGAAGAAGCCAGGCTAAAGATGTTAGGCTGTGCCAAAGTAACACGGTAGGTGCCTGAGGGAACCAGAGACCACTCTTCTAGCCTGAAGTCCCATAGCTGCTCAAGTTCTGCTTCAGTTACTCTGTATGTCCTCCAGAAAGTGACTTTAAAACTTCCTGAGCATCAGTATAGAGAAAGAAAATAACGGCTGCCCAATGGGGCCAGCCTGGGGAAAGAAACACATCTGAAGATACTTCATAAGCTACAAAGGGAATGCAAAGTTATTTGTATGTCCTTCCAGTATTTCCATAAAATGTGGAACCAAATTCACCAACTCTTCCAACCCAAAGTTTTCCTTTTACTTTAAAAATAAATGTATCTGGACATAGTGATGCACACCTGTAATCCCAGCACTTGGGGAGTGGAAGTAGAAGGATCAGGCTCTCAAGGTCATGCTTGATTACATAGTGCATTCAAGGACCTGATTTGACCACCTGTCTCCCCAAAAATAAAAATAACCTAAGTCTCCATAGTGAACTATAAGATAAATGTTTACTTACTGCAACCCAGTTCATCAGAATTGTCACCACAGTCATCAACATTGTCACACACATAGTGCTCTGAAATGCAATTCCCATTGGTGCACTTGTATTCACTTCCTGTGCAAGGTTTAAGGGTCGGTTTTCTACCTGTAATGTAAGAGCAAGCTAAAGTCAAAACTTTTCTTCTGTGAAACAAGGTACTTTACTTCCTTCTGTGATGGAAACAGTCGTGACACACCTAATAAATGCACGCTTCTCTATATTTCCCAGACTCCCTTGCAGATAGATTGGGACAGAGTGATTCGTCCTAGCCAATAGGCTGTGAATTCAAAGTGACACATGTCACCTGAGGACTGAAGCAGTTAAAAGCCCATATGCCTTCACACTGTCCACTGTTGCTGTAACCTTGGGAGTCAGATGTGCCAGGTGGCACAGCCACAAGACGGATGAGGCTGTGTGGGCTGCATTGTCCTTCACACAAATCAGGAGGGAATCTTTGCTATGTCACATCACCGAGACTCAGGGATTTGTTGGTTGCAGCAGGTAGTATTAATTACCCTGAATAATTCAGAGTGATGAGAGAGGCACAATCTTTCCAAATAAAAAAAAATATATGAAATATTTGGCATGAGCTTATCGGTCAGCAGATCCAGGTTATGAAATTGCAAAGCATCTGATGAAGGTGTCAACTTAGAGAAGCTGGAAGGCAGATCATGTGCTTACTGAATTTGACATTCTAAGGAAAGAGGTTAGAGAATTAAGATGTAGCAATGGACCTGGGATATCATTTCCTGGGTCTGGCAAGAGTGTGCAAGAAAGAGATGTTCAGTTAAAAAAAAAACAAACTAGTTAATGTATAGGCAGAAAAGCAAGAAAATAAAAGCCAAACATTTTGCAGCATGGGAAAAGTTAACTGCATCCAATTCCTAAGCAGGAAGAATTCTCAGCTTGAAAGGCTCTGAAATGCAAAAGCCAAGTAAAATCTCTTAGCTGGACAAAATGTCCTTCTCCTTCCCAAAGGACCTAAGTGTAAGGGGCAATGGGCTCATCCAAAGGTACATGAGAGAGAGAGAGAGCGGGAAATGAGGCAGATCTCAGAGCTGCCTCAAAAGGAACACTGAGTGGGATTATTAACTTTTAGAACTGGGAAGCAAATAGGCCAAATGTTTGCTAGGTTCCTGAAAGACGTGTGCCCAAATATGCCAAAACACTGACTGAGACTTTAATCATGAATTTTAAATATTAATTCAAAGATAATTCAGGAGAATTATAACCTCTATCTGGTCTTTCTATGTACAATATGTTTATAGTGAGAAGAATGGATTCAAAATTATGAAATAAAATTTCAGTTTTCAATCCATCAAAATGCTAAGGAGAAAAGTTCTAGACTGGACATCTTAGGTATACTTCTAGAAATGATAATTTTAAAGTGTGTTTTACTTTTCTTTTATTCAGGCTGATGAATATATTCATCAACTTATTACTAGAAATATAAAGGCTTTTTA
This sequence comes from Eospalax fontanierii, assembly GCA_035773235.1. Classification (NCBI taxonomy): domain Eukaryota; kingdom Metazoa; phylum Chordata; class Mammalia; order Rodentia; family Spalacidae; genus Eospalax; species Eospalax fontanierii. Next base: position 62,335,921 of record CM069530.1, on the reverse strand, counting down.
TTTCCTGTGACTATCTTTCTCAAAAGCACACACTTAAGAGTGAATGTATTCTAGGTACAGGATTCCTTTTTTGCCCATGATCGGCAAAATACTAAAAAACTGTATTCAATATATCAAATATAGTTCTTTTAAAAATAATGATCTAGATGGGCATGGTAGCACACGCCTTTACTCCCAGCACTTGGGAGGCAGAGGCAGGGGGATTTCTGTGAGTTCAAGGCCAGTTGGGACTATGGGGAGATCCTGTCTAAAAAGAACAAATAATAGTAATAATAATGATGATGATGATCTAGATGTATACATACCTTATGTTAACTGAGATGCAGTGCATTGTACATCAACATAAGTAACTGAAAGTTTAGGAAGAAGAGCAAACCTAAAATGTCTTACTATGTGTAACAAATCAAAATATGTCTTTCTGGAAAAAAGTCCTGGGCCCCAAACCTCACACAAGGGAGTGAGCTTAGGTGCACACCGCTAAGGAGGGCACAGTCCTGTGTAATACCTTTACTTGAAGAGGAACATGGACAAGGAAATACTGCCAGAGCAGGGTCAGAGACCGGGAGGCACAGGACATAGGGTCTCCTCACACAGTGAGACCCTGACCTAATCAGATCTCCTCCACTCCCAGATGGAACCTTTACAATCTCTGCATGGAATGATCATACAATTTGTTCTCCACATTAGTGTGCTTTAGAGTGAAAATCAGAACTATCTCGTGTCAGCATGCATCGTCCTAGACCAACGGTATTTCAAAATTGTTACAGACTGGTGATTGCAAAGAGTCTAATTCTTTCATTCCGAATGGAATGAAATACAATGCTTATTTCTAACATGATTTTACTGTGGACAAGAAACACAAATAAAGCAAGGCCATTTTTAATCTTCCTCAGTGAGTTCTTTCTAGGCAAATTAAGTGTCTCAGTGGTCAGATTGTTAAACATTTTCAAACTACAAGAAAAATACAAATATTTCCAATATATAAAATGTGAAATGCAGCTAGTTTGAAATTTCCTCTTATGTTAATGATCTATTATTTTCCTCTTCTGGGAAATGAATTTTCATATTCAGAAAGGTTATTGGGCTCTGCCAACACCAGTGGTGTCTTACTTAACATGATCTTTTCAACCGTGTGGACATGAGAAGGAATTAGTGATTAGCAACTGTCAACTGTGGAGTGACCAAACCTCATCTTTAAAAACAACCCATTAACACATGGAATGTGACTCAATCAATATTTAGTCTTTTCTCACATTTTCTTTTAGAAATGGGAAAACAGCTAATTAAGTGTTGAAACAAAGACTAAAACTTAAAGGATTTGCCAAGATCCGTTCAAGTGAGGTAGGAACAAGTTGGCAGGGTGGTATCTGAACACACACTCGATTGTGACTGCCTTGCACACAATCATGTCGGCAGTGACACACCCCCACCACGCGCACAAAGCAAGCCTCCACGAGACAAATGGAGTTCTCAGACGTGCATTTGCAAACCGCCAACAACTGGGGCCCCTTTCCTCCTTACAGTGCTCCTCTTTCTCATCAGTCCCGTCTCCACAGTCATCCACACCATTGCACAGCTGGTGACCATAAATGCAACGACTGTTGTCACACCGGAAACGATGTGGTGGGTCACAGGGAACATTGACTGCAAGACAGAAAACAAAATTGCAAATTAAGAGAAGTAACAATGTCTGAAACGCCCAGGCTAGCCAATAACAGCAGGCTCACTTCATTCACCATCGTTCCTTTGGTTAATTCATTGACAAACACAGTCTCAAGACACAGTCCTTATTCTCATGGGACTTTATTCTAAAAGGAACTGACTTTCATGTTGATGTTCAGTTACACTAAGAGCCCCTCCTGGGGGATCTGACACACAGCACAAGGAAGAGGGTCAGAGGAGAAGCCACAGGGGAATACTGATGAATCAGGAGCAGCATGGTAGATCTGAGACCTTTATAAAGGGGTAGTCATGAGGCTGGAGAAGCCAGTAGGACCATACATGGGTTCCTATCCTAGCAGTCAGAAGGTACTGTCTTATCCTTCTAAGTGTGACTGTCATTGTCTTTAATAACATTTTCTTCTGTGATGAGTTCTCCTTGCTGGATTCCCTTACCTCTTCCATTTAACATCAGTATCTCATAAACTGTGACTCATTTTGTTTACCGCTGCTCATGCAATGATGAAGAGTCCCTGACTGGTTTCGTGCTGGTGACGCAGTCCTCTGTGTGTATAACTACAATTCAACAAACTTCATTGTGATGGGTAGTGTTAACTGTCAACTTGAGAGAAGTTAGAATTACTACAGAGATAGGACTCTGAGTGACTGTGGAGGATTATCTTGATTGCTTAATTGATATGGTAAGGCTCATCTTAATTGTAGGCAGACCATTCTCTAGGCAGGAATGGTTTGAGCAAGGGAACCTGGACTGTATAAAACTCGAGAAAGTGAGCCGGAGCGTAGCAGGCAAGCATTCACTGCTCTCTTCTGATCACAGATGAAATGTGACCAGCTGCTCCTGCCTCTGGTGACTTCCTACCAGGATAGACAGGAGCCTGGAACTGTGGGCTACATGAATACATTCTCCGTTACGTTGCTTTTATCAGGGTATTTTCTCACAGGAAAAAAAAAAAAAAGAAGAAACTAAGACATCTGTATACATAGTACTGCAAACTCCACAATACATGTGCTATTATTTTATGTAGACAACCTGGACTACGTGATTTTTTTTAATACCAAAAGAAGAGACTTATAATGAGGCTTCTTTGCAGGGAAAGGTCAGCTCATTCTTGAAAATATTGTTAGTAGAACTACTGAAAGAAGTATTTCTTGTGAATGGCAAGAACATTAGAAAACATCATTGAATGCTTTTGTGAGTAGACAAATGTGTGTCTATGTGTACGGGCATGTGTGTACATCCCTCGCTCTTCAAATTTTTTACCAGCTACTTTGTCTTTCCGTGTTCAAGGCCTAAAGTTCTATAAAGAGAAAAAGAAAGGAAACACAGCTAATTACTAACAAGTAATAAAATGTCATGAAAAGTATTGGAATACCATTGTGAAAATACAATAGACACATTACAGTTCTCAGGGAGGGAAGGAAATATTCTGACGTATCATTTTCAGTAATCAGAGCTCTGTGCAGAAAAAGAATAGGCGGCAGTAGGAAAGAGAAGGGAAGGAGTAACGTGAACTGTAGAAGCACATTATAGCTAAGTCAGATGGAGCTCAGAGAGAGCTCCAACAGAAATGTTTCTGGGATCTCTTCTCCTGTTTTGAGAGCTTAACACAAACAAAGTCCTGAAACTTCAACTCACACTGGAATCACTTGGCAAGCTCATTCATGAATAGACCGTTGGGCCCCCGGAATCCAGCAAGGGTTCCCCAGTGATAAACATCCCCAGCCCCAGGGAGGACACTGTGAGAGCTACTGTCCTTGCTTTTCTCCAGTGACTCAAAGAACCTAGTGAAATGATTAAAACAACCTCTGTTTTCATTCACTTCCTTAAAATCAAAAGTTCTCAACCAGGAGACCAAACCAAAAAGCATATCCCTATATCCTAGCTGGCCTGGAACTCGCTACATAGACCAGACTGGTCTCAGTCTCCCAGAGATCTTTATGAATTCTGCCAGGGTATGCCTAAAGCAAGCCCAAAACTAGAATATGTGGTTGATCTTATCCTGTAGACAAACTGGAGTCCACTCATTTAAAATGTACGTATATGTCACACAGAATAAAAGAACCAGATGGCCTTGAATTATGATGTTAAAGGGAAGTAGCTTTAAGGATTGTCTTCAGATTTTCTACAAGAGGCCATAGGGACTTGGGGACAGTACTTCAAGAATGGAGTAGGAGAGCTACAATTTACCATCCTAGGACTTCAGCCCTCAGGGACCTACTGTTTAAAGCACTCTGAGTTTTCAAGTAAGATTTCTCTAGAAGAATTGTTTTCTAAGGCCATAACATGTTTCAAATCATGCATGTTGACACAACATTCTCAGCCTCCAGGTAGAAAACTGAAGCAAGAAGATCAAGGGCTGACCATGTTGCTGTCCTCAGAACTATACCACAGCCCTAAGGTGCACACACTGCCCGTAAGGAACATACAGACTTTGCCAGACAAGACAACTTCAGTTCTCCCTCTTACAGCATAGATGAAGCTCTTCGTCGGAACCATCCATACAGTCATTGTCCCCGTCACATATCCAAAATGACTGGATACACACGTGGTTTTTACACTCGAACATGGCAGCCGGGCAGTAAGTACCATTGGGAAAGCGAGTCGCTGTTGGTGAGAAGGGAACACAGGTGAAAACTTACTCTCCAGGGAAGACTTTCCCACTAGGTCTCCCTCAGCTCTTGCCATTACAGCTCCCTCCTTCTGATTCATCTCTGTGCTGTAGCTTACCCTGAGATTCTAAAGAGGTATGCTTAAGGGGAGTACTCTGAGTCCAGTATTCAGTGACATGAATCATTCCAGGGGAAGCACTGCACTGTGTCTCTATGGGCAGGTGCAATTTACCACCTGCATCAGAACTGGCTTTCCCTGTCTCTTTGAAGCCTACCTTTGAGGGCCTAACTCAAGAGGAAATAGTTGCATCATCAAAAACGTCAGCTGTAAGTAACTATCAACAGTTGACTATTGACTCAGTGACTCATATAGACTAAAATGTGACTGATAGCATTCATTTTACAAGTTTAATAATTTTCATGTCATCACACAATTCAGAAAAAAAATACAAAACTTGTATATTCCCAGATTAAGTTTTTTTTTTGTTTGTTCGTGGGGTTTTTCTCTGATTGTTTGTTTGAGGCAGGGACTCCCTGTAACCCCAGCTGATCTGGAACTCACTATGGACACCAGGCTGGTCTCACTGCTTCTGCCTGTGCATGCAAAACCATACCCAGCCCAGTCCAACCCAAGTTTTGTATACTAGTTAAATCATAGCTTGAGTTTTTATCCAGTTACTCTTTGTATAATAGCTAATAATATATAAATTGTTAGCACACTCTACTTAACAGGTTTTCCATTTAAAATATTTTAAGTATGATGCATTTAAACAACCACTGAAAACAACTGAGGACTCTTGCTTAGCCCACTGTTAAATACTGTGATACAATGAACCTAAGCAGCCTGAAAATTATCATAAGATGCCAAACAGAACATACTAGTGGTTTTCAATCTAAGAAATGGAAGGTGTCTAAATCACCAAACCCGTACACCCAGGTACACAGAAAGACAATAAGCAGGGACTTACGACAAGTGGACTCATCAGAGGCATCCAAGCAGTCTGCTCTTCCATCACATTTCAATGCATTCGGCACACAATGTCCACTCGTACACTGAAAATGTTCAGGATGGCAGGTCTTCAACTCTAAAGAGAAAAAACTCATCAATCCCAGAAGACCTTGCCAATTTCAGACAGGTATCAGGGATAAGGAGTGCAATAAAGATTCCATCACATTTCTGTGAGCACTCTATGCCTGGCTCACAACAAACCCATAATTGTAGTTAGCAGAACAGAAAAACTCAGAGCTTACTTGTTCCACTCAACATATGAATGTGGATACCCTTATCCTCCAGGTCTTGAGTCTTTCCTTGGAAATCAAAATTCCCCAAATTTCAAGGTTCCCTAATTTTTCTGAAGGCCAGCATTTAATCAGCAATAAACTATAAAAATTACTTGGTGTTGAGGATTCTTGTCCTAGTGTTTTGATCTCTACATCAGAGTGGCCTTCTGTGCAAAACTAGAATAATAATATATTTGTAGATGAAAGTCTGCTCCTCAGTAATGTCTAAATTAAAATGAAACTTAAAGAAATCCCTTCCTATTTTTCCTATCATGACTGACTGAAAATAAAGGAAAGAAAATGCATTGCAGTAGCTATTGTTAGGTGAAATGTTACATGTTACTTAAATCACAAGTCTTTTCACACTGAAGAACTTTGTCAACACTAGTTCAAAGTCCCTACACTACCACAGTACAAGAGTCTATAGTATCCCTTGATAGTTACCACAATCCAGTTCATCCGAGTTGTCTCCACAGTCATTGTCTTGGTCACAGACCCATCGAGCGGGGATGCACTGCTGATCAGCACAACGAAACTCACTCTCTGTGCAATCCCGAGGAACTGAAAGGGAAAGCCATGTGGCCATCAATGTGTACCAAGAATCCCACCCAGGATGCAGGCTTGGGAGCTGGCCAGGGTCCTTGGGTACCCAATTCTCTTCTGTGATTCAGTCCTAGAAGTTTGCATGGACAAGTAATTCACAAGACTTTCTACCTCAATTTTGAGTGCATAAAGAATGGCCTTTAAGAGGTCAATCTAAAGGTGATTTGACTGCCAAATAATTTTCATTTTGTAAAATTCAAGATAACATATTATGAGATTCAATTTAAAATTACCTTCTTGGTTTCCGGGTTTGGGGGTTGAACCTAGGGCTTCATACATGCTAGGTAAGCATTCTACCATTGAGCTATCATCTCAGCACCCCCAACCATTTTTTTTTCCTTTCTCCCATCCGGGCCTTGAACTCCTACTATGGCCTAGGAACACCTGGAATTGTGATTCTTCTCACTCTTCCACAAGACCTGGGAAGTACCAATTGGACTGCCCTTTTGTGTAAATTTTTAACTGATTGATACAATATCCCAATTCTCCCAATTGTCTCTGGAAAATGTTGATCACTTCTTACTTCCAAAAGGTAACTAAAATTGAAAAGTATTTCATTAAAAAAAATTTTTTTGAAAATTGGAAAAGCAACACAAGTCAATGAGAAGTACTCAGATGAAGCTTCACTGAAATTGTTTTACAAACACATCTATCAGGTCACTCAAAACTGACTAGCGAGCTTACCGTGAAGCCCTGCGGCTTGATTCCCTTAGCCCCACGGTCCCATTCCCAGTAACCCTACTTTCTACTAGAGGATGGGAACTAAAAAAGAGTCTCCTAAAAAAAGTCACCTACTGCAGCAAACACAAGCAGGACCAGCCCCTCCCTTCCTCCGACTCTTGGTTCTGATACTCTCCCTGTTTTATTTATCTTATTATATTTGTCCTTTGTCTGAAATCACTCATTTATTTAAGAAAATAAATTGAAAAGATGAAAGATACACTTGCTCAAATGTCCTCCTCACTAACCTCCTCCATAGCCTTCTGCCGAAGCTTGGTTTATAAGCATTTCAGAAGGAAATATGCACATCCACAGCCACAGAGAAGGAGCACTAAGAGCAGTGCTCCTGCCTTCTAAAGATGAATGTTGCAGAGAGTTGAATCACAGACCGAGCAGACATGCCGGCCCTGAGCACTCACCACAGTTTTCCTCATCTGAGTTATCCCCACAGTCGTCGTAGGCATCACACTTCCAGCGAAGAGGGATGCACTGGTGATTTTTACAGCGGAAGTCCCCGTTAGGGTCGCAGGGCCTGGACTCTGTAGAGCACAGTCATTGCCAAGATTTCATTAGCAAGATCAAGAATGCACCCAGTAGTACTGGCTTCTTTTGAGACAGTCTGAGAATTGTGTTTCCATATTCTAGAAGCCCTCAGAGAGAGGAATGCCAGCAACATTTCTGTTAATAGACTCCTCTTTAAGCTAAACAGATACCATACCTTCAATGAAAAATAGATCCATTGCCTTTTATAGAAACAATTCTAAAAATAAATTGTAGTTTGTAATCGGCAGTGAAAGTCTAGTAGTTTAAACTCAATGTTATTAAAACAACTCATTAACTTTCTTACTTCTAAGCCACATACACACACACAGATACTTTCAAGGGACAGTATATACCTAACTCAGACAGCTTTTATGAATTCATTTAGTTTTTTGTCTATAACTTCTTTCCAGGTTGACAGCTATTCAATGGATGACTAGAAAAGTCACAACGACATTCAGAATATGATGACCATGAAGTAAGATACATTCTGCTTCGAAAATATCTCTTTGGAGATATATAATCCCTTCTACCAATTTCAACCCATCTGTAAGATCAGACAAGCTATTTAAATGTCAAGTATAAATAAGGATGCTACATTTGGGAGAAATTATACAAGTTCCTCACATCATGATGATATCTCCCTCAACTGTTATCTGCTTTGGTATCAGGTGCTCATTAGAGAGGACATGAATTAAATTCCTCCCATCATCTTGTGAACTCTTACAAAACTGTAACCCGTTATTAGAAGAATCAGGAGATTCTCTTCATCTCATGGGAGATCTATTCCTCCCCCCTGTCCGCAGCAGCACTTGGCACTGATGTCTCTTGCCCTCCCCCACCGCCCTGAAGTCCCTCCTACCACAGCCTTGCTCATCACTGTTGTCCCTGCAGTCATCAACACCATTGCACACAGCCCACTGTGGGATGCAGCGGTAGTTTGTTTTACAGCTGAATTCTGTGTGGTTGTCACAGGAATAAGCAGCGGTCACTGAAAAGGAAAGAAACAGAGAAGTCATTTCCCGCTGGAAATGGCACCAGAAGGCTCCTCCCTGTTGTCATATTGAGGACATGGTGCTGGAACTTACTAAACTGACTCTGACAACAGGTATCTTTGTTAGCAGAATAATAGACCATAAGTTTTCAAGTCATAATATAGTTTGACGATGAACCACTGGGGATGAAAAACCTGAATTAAAGTGTCAGTTCTGTCACTAAGTAGTAAACTGTGCATGTAACCTCAGTGTTTCTTAAATGAGAAATCCTTGCCGTCATATTCTACATGGCTAGACCCGCAGAATTGGGGGTACTGGCCACTTTGGGAACAGGGTCTGGTTACAAATATAAGTCACACAACTATGATTGATCTTACAGTGATTGAGTTTACGGGTGGGACAATGAACATCCCCTGGGGCTGAAGCAGAGGGTTCTGTATCCTCTCTCCATTCACAGGAGGGATCCTGTATCCACTTCCTCTAGTCAGGCATGGTCCCTCCCAAAGAAACTTACAGCATTCGTGAATGGGCTCATCTGAGAAGTCTCCACAATCATTGTCTACATCACACTTCCAGCTCTGTGGAATACAGCGACCATTGTTACACCTGAACTGGCCAGGCCTGCAGGTCCTGCTGCCACAGTGGGAACTGTCTTCATCTGAGTTGTCCTGGCAGTCATTCACTGTGTCACACTGCCAGGCCTCTGGGATGCAACGCTTGTTGGCACACTGCCATTCATTGGCTTCACACCGGTGACTGTCTGCAAACAGGGCATTTAGTTACCAGCTGAGGAGCTGTCAAGAACAGGAACTCCTAATTCACAGCCAGACTCAGGGTTTATATTCTAGTGCACTAATTGTCAACCATTACTACTATGTGCAGAGCTATTTTTTGACTCTCAGAATCTCCTGAGTTTTTACACACCTTTTTTCTTTGTGTGGAATTAAGGGCCAGTGACTAAATCCCCTACGTGGTTAAACACACCTCCTCCTGACTCTTTTCTACTGGACAATGGTCTTCAAAGTCTGTCATTATTGTCACTGCTGCTGTGCTCATTTTAGTTTATAATGGGGGTACCTTTTTAATAAAAATGAAAATAAATATTGCAACAGAGTCTTTGCTTAAAATGAGAGGGGGAATTTCTCATTTTTTTCTCAATGTGTAGCTCAGGGAGGATTCTATGCCTACCACATGGTAAAACATCCACCCATTTATAGACAATTTATCAACTTCAATATTTGCTCTGTAGAGAGATCTTAGAAGACCTAATTTTAAAACTCTATAAAAATAGATACAGGATGGGCCCTGAGTTTTCCCCTAGGATTTTAAACCAGCTTTGGTTTATGACATTTAGGAACCCCTAGAGAACCACCCTTTTATACATAATCAGCTACAAAAATGGGCAAAGCAGACAGAAAGGAACTCAACGCACCACAGAGTGCATGGTCTTCGTCAGAGCCATCTGCACAGTCTTGGTGAGCGTTGCACAAAGCCCGAGGACTGGTGCAGTTGCCGTCTTTGCACTGGAACTGTCCCAGGCGGCAGAAGCGATGTGGGCACAGGTCTGGCTCATCGGAGCCATCAGCGCAGTCTTTCTGTCCGTCACATTTCCACCAGATGGGAATACACCTGCACAGAGAAAACAAAACCCTTCCTTAGAGGCTCACCAGGGACCAGGTAGTGGGCAATGTATATCTGGAGAGAGGAAATCAACAGAGCCACAAGGGATGCCATGTACGAGTTCTCTGAAGGCCAGAAAAGAGGATCCCAATTACTGTGGTTCATTTACAGAGAAAAAATAACTTGGTAAGTTATAATGGATTTGTTGAAACCTAAAGAGACCTAAATAGACATTGAAAATATAGTTTGGTAATAATGATGAAATTCCTTCCACAGGGGAAGAAAAAGGAGAGTTTTGAGCTGTGATTTGAGAAGCAAATGATTGAACTCATATGCCAAGGTAAGAAAAGACATTTGAGTATTTGTTGAAACCTTGGAAAGAAGTTATTTTGCCTGTCTGTCCGGCACTTGTATGGCAGCTCCTTAGCTAGCTATGTTAGAAGTTCAAGAATTATTTGCTCATATTCACTTGTGAACATTTGTGTTAGCTATGAAATATGACTGCAGATTATTTCTGTATCAATGGTCACAGGCCTTGATAACTAGGGGAACTGAATCCAGAATCAGGTGAAAAGCAGCATTAAGGCAAAACCTTGAATTTGAGATGCAGATTATTTTGGAGAGTAAATAAAATATTATAGATTAAGAATCTACAAAATATATTTAAAAATTTTTAAATCTACACACAAAGTATTAGATAGCGTGGCATTTTCAACAAAGCGTGTTTTTAGTAGACATTGAGCAGTGTCTTTAGTAAGTTTCTAGATCACCACTTGGAGATGAAAATTAACTTGGACTTCCAGTAAGAAAATATGATATTTGGTAAGATAATATGTCCCTCTTTTGAAAAATAAATATCTTGTTATTTTTATTTTATATGTATGAGTGCATTGCCTGCATGTATGTAAATGCACCCAAGTCAGAAGATGGTGTCAGATTCCCTGGAACTGGACTTGTTAGCTCCAGTGGTTGTTAGCTACCATGTGGGTGACTGGGACTCAAAACCAGGTCCTCTGCAAGAGTAGTCAGTGCTCTTAACTGCTGAGCTATCTCTCCATTCCCTGCTATTTTCAGTGTTCATTTATATATACTCTGGTGCTAATCTTCAGATTAATTGATTTAAAATCATGAATAGCTTCTTCTTCATAGAAATTTACATACATAGGCATTATCACTTTCATTGTAAATTCATTTCACCCTAGAGAGGCATATCTGACAGTTGAAGACAGAGTTTTTAATGGGTTCCACATCAATCAAACTAAATAACCAAACTTTCAGCTCACAGAAATTCATGCCTATAATCCCAGCACCAAGGAGGCAGAAACAGGAGGATTGCTGTGAGTTACAGGCCAGCTTGGATACATAATGAGTTCTAGGCCAGTCTGATTTACCGAGCAAGAAGATATCTGAAAGGAAACGGAAAAAGAAAACCCCACTGTCCGTAGCCTCAGGTCAATGTATGAGGATGGGGCGGGAGGCATGAGGTGGTAAGGGTGCCTCACTTTTCATTGTTACCACACAGGAACTGGGTGCTGGAGCACATGGGCATGCAAAGTGTTCTGTCTCTCGTCCGAATGGTCTGGAAGTCATCAGGACACTCACAGGTGAATCCTCTCCCCCCGGCTTTGATGAGGCACAGATGAGAACAGCCACCATTGTTGGTACCACAGGGACTGTTCACTACAGAAAAGGGAGAGAAGCATAGGCTCATGTTCATTTGCTCTTGGTGTCAAATACAGATTAGCTGGATATACAGCTTGATGTTGAATAAACTACTTCCTAGAACAATGAAAATCATAACATTACTTTTATCTTTTGCGCAAAGTTTGATAGGACAGATGGTGGTTTTGATGTTTTTCAAAGTCCTAGGAGAGTAAGCAGGAAACTTAGCTTGCATTCATGTGCTCTGTTCTAAGTATGAGGTAAATTTCCAGCAGACACTACCAATTCTCCTTCATGCTAATCTAGGAAACAGAAGTTTAGCCACCAGAAACATGCAGGAATACAGTAAGCAGTCATCACGGGAGATAAAGATGAACTGGAGCTTCCAATAAGACCATATGAGCAATATTAACGTTCAAAACGAAATATTGAATACCATTATCTTGCAAATTCCCATTTTTCTTTAGTTTAGTCTGTTACATGTTTTTAGGAAGAAGAGAGAATAACCAAACAAGCCCAGCAAAGCCAATATATCTCCAAATTATATTCTAAATCTCTGCCAGATTATTTCTAAAACATTAGCTTTAACCTCATGAAAAATACAAACGCACAAAGAAAAACAAATTCTCTAATTTATTAGACACTGTGCTTTTCTAGAAACATTAACCTCTAGAAGACAGAAATACTATTTCTTAGCTTAAAAAAATACAATGTCATATCCAATTAGGCATTTTCATAATGACTGTAATTTCCTATTATATTTGATTTTGTTATTAAGGGACAATTGTTGGTTTCTTAGGTATTAGAATGGCATACTCATTAGATAAAGAAATGCCCTTATTTTCCAAGTATTTAGAAATGAAATCTCTTGAGATTTTTAACTCACCTTAAAAGACATCAGTTGTCTTACCGAAATAGATTAAGTAACTATGGAACAATGACAGGAGCATGCCTGTAGCCCTTGTATTCGGGAGGTAGAGGCAAAAGAAGCATTAGTTCATGGCCAGCCTAAGAGCTGGAGAGGTAGACCATCGGTCAAGTGCTTATCTAGTAATTCTCAGCAATGCTAAAGAAAACATTAACAACTATCAATGAGCCCCTTGTAAAGCACAATATTTACACTTAAAGAGAGGAGACTAGCTTCCAGATACCTCAAAGTAACTGCACCAAAGTTCACAATCACCTACTCACCAATAGGCTGCCTATACGGATGATACACATGGATGTCAAAGGGTTTATGTGTTGTGTTCACCAACACCACCCTATCCGACCCATCATATTTGTTTCCCTTTTCAACTGTCCTTGTATTCCAATCTGTCCAAAAAATAGTATCTTCAAAAATGGTAATAGCAAAGGGGTGAGGTAGTATTCCATCATACACTGTGTGTCGGTGCTGGCCCTCCAAATCAGAGTACCTGGTGGGAGGAAGAATAGTCAGTCAGTGAAGACAACCCCTCTCCTCTATGGTCCTTCAGGATAAGTAAGTTAACACATTGGTTAATGAAATTCTACCCTTCTAGTCTCCAATGAAAGCAAAACCTAAACTGAACAAATGATGTAAAATCTATACCAAAAAATAGTGACAGAAATTGACAGAATCACCAATCCCCAACCACTGCTGCTGTGGTGTGGCTGTTACAAGTTTATAACCTCTTACAGGGGTGCTCGCCATCAAGCACCCTTTTGAGTTCCCAGGGGGAACATTATTTCTGCTTTCTAGATCACTGGAAGAGATCAGGTTGGAATTTAATCTTCTGAGCATTCTAAGAGAGAAACGTCTAGGCAACAACAAGATTGTCAGTGAATCCTGAGTTTTATTTCTACAACTGGGCGTGGTGATGCACACTTGCAATCCCAGCCCTTGGGAGCCAGAAGTAAGAAAATATGCTTATAAGCCTGCAGGGTTAATATTACATATGTCAGCAGAACATTTATTCTTAATCTTGCCACAGGTACTATTAGTGAATACTTTTCCAGGTGAGTAAACTTCTAGAGAAGGTTCCCTGATTTCAAGGTGACCCAGAGCACCCACAAGCATATTTCCAAGTCCTGTTAGTTGTAGTGTCTCGTGAATTACTATGAGACTATGTAAAAAGTCATTTCTAGGGCTGGAGAGATAGCTCAGTGGTTAAGAGAACTGACTGCTCTTGCAGAAGACTGGGGTTCAATTCCCAGCACCCACATGGCAGCTAACAACAGTCAATAACTTCAGTTCCAGGGGGTTTGACACCCTCTGCTGACCTCCTCGGGCACTGCACATCACAGGCACACATACATGCAAGCAATACACTCATACACAGAAAATAAAGTTAATAAAATAAAATATTTAAAGAAAAAAGAAAAGTCATTTCTAAATTACTGACATTTTTCATATTTCAAAATTTTGGAACAGATCTTAAAATTCAAACAGGAAATATAATAAGCTAAGAAACATGATAATGTCAGCTATGCTGTGTTGAAAATATTTCTCTGGTTGGGTATGGTAATGAATACTTGTGATCGATCCTAGCACTTGGGGTAGGAGTATCCAAGTTCAAGGGCAGCTTAAGCTACATAGCAAATTCCAGTGAGGCTTGATTGCATAGCAAAATCCTACCTCAAATGACTACCCGCCTCAAAAATAAGAACATTTGAAAACTCGCTTTCCCTTTGTTGAAAAGAGTATAGGTAAATGATCAGTTCTTGGCCACAACTTTTGAATTGCCTCTCCTAAACTAATGCACTTCCAAGCTTTTACATGCAACGTGCTCGCATAAAGATCTCACTGTGTTCCATACAGACCATAGCTGGCAGTGCCTCCTGGAACGTGGACTTCCAGGCTCATAATATAGTCCTGGCCAGCCTGGAACTCACTACGCAGACCTGGAACTCACAGAGATCCACCTGCTTCTGGGATCAAGGCATGTGCCACCATATCCAACTCATAATAAATATTTAACACACTTTTTAAAACATAGTAATCAACATTTACACTTTTTAAAAGTACTCTGTAGCTGAAGATGTAGCTCAGTGGTAGAGTGTTTGTCTAGTATACATGAGGTCTAAGGTTCAATCCCCAGGTCTGGGGAAAAAAATAATGTATTAACATTCCAATACCTTATCATATTGAATACATTTTAAGACAGTACTTTTACATAAAATACTTTTTTTATACTTAAAAAATGTACCAAAGTACTTTGGGGAAAACCTTTCCAACACCCTTGTTCTTTTCCTTTCTTCAAATTTCTACTGAAATCTGTTAATCATAGATTTGGGTGGGAAAAGCAAGATAAAGGAATAAGGAATTTGAGAGGCTGAACACAGAGCTGACTACTACAGAACAGACTAAGAGCCTCACTTTCCAGAAGCTGTAGTTAGAGGCAATTATAAGCCACCCAATATGGGGGCTGGGAACTGAACACTCTTGTAATTGGGGAGCCATCTTTCCAGTCCCCTAATCAGTATGACTTCAAGGTTCACTCTCCCTCTATTTCTTTTTAAAAATATTTTTTATTTATTATTTTTATTGCCTATAGGTAGTTTTAGAGTTCCACTTAGACTGAGGATATAACTCAGTTGGTAGAGCTCTTGCCTAGCATTCATGAAGCCGTATTCAATATGCAGCACTACAGAGCCAGGCATGAAGGCTTACATCTGTAATTCCAGCACTTGGGAAGTGAGTAAAGACAGAAAGAATAAAAGTTTAAGGCCATCCTTGACTATATTAGAGAGTTGTAAGCCAGCCTAGACTACGTGAGATCCTGTCTTACAAAACAGAAGTGAGCTCAAAGTGACTTCCAACACATGGAGCAGTTAGAAGATGCGTGCATGATGAATACACTGGAAGCATAGCCCTGACGTTTCAAAGTACATACTCAATGTAACCCAGGTGAGCATCTGCCCAGTACAGGAGATCATTGGTATAATCAATGGTGATGGCATTAGGCCATTCTATCTTGGTTGAGATAATCACAGACTTATTGGTTCCGTCCATGCCAATTCTTCCAATGTATGAGTGATCACCCCAGTCTGCCCAGTAGACATGCCTGTGGGAGCAAATACAGAAGGTCATCCCCTGAAACCAAAAGATAATAGTTTTTCTCCACTTAGAGAAATGGAGCCCACATCCCACAGAGTCGCTCAGAAAGGAAAGATAGCGAACAGACAATATCTATAAGAGAAAAGACAGGAGAGTACACAGGTAGTCCTCAAGAACAACACTGACTGTGGATTTCAGTGGTTTCCACTGAAGAGGAGTCCACTGAAGAAATATTTTACCACTATTTTCCTTGCATGCAGTCAAAATATGTGAGTCAAAAAGGTAAAAAGACAGGTCACAGCAAAGACAAAAGGCTAGGTGATGAATATCGTTTGAACAAGCTACGTTTCTACCTTTTATGCTAACCCATTTACTAGGTAGGAAAAGCAGAAAACAGATACCAGCAGGATGCTGGTCCTGAAATAGTTATATGAATGCCCTTTTTGGTGACAGGAGTAGAACAAAGACATGAGAGAAAGGCCCAACATTAGAGAGACAATACCCGTTTTGAGGATGAAGGACAATGCCTCTGGGATTATCAAAGCAGAAGGTATTATTCGCATCTATACAGTGCTGGGCTAGCATGCGGCGGCGTTGACCAACAAGGTCAGAGACAAACATACAATCCAGGATAGCATCCAACCAATAGAGCTTTCTGAAATGGAGAGACAGGAATTTAATCTTTACAGCCACTTTATTTAGCACCCAATTTCCCATCTGAGCTCTCTGGGAATCACAAACACAGCTATTACAAGGTATGCCTTCCCAGTCAAAGGGGGGCCTGGGAAACAGGAAGCTGGTCTTGAAGCAATGGTAGACACCAGAGTTGCTAGAATTCTCACTTTTAAGTGATGCCACGGGGGGAACTCTGGAGTTACCCCTTATACCAGGACTCTGACTTTACTTTGCTCATGCAGCAAAGGCACCCTTTCCCGGGAAACACAAAAAAGAGATGAACGCCATGAACTACGTTTAAATAGAAGAGTCAATGAAACAGACTTAATGTGAGAGAAGTCTTACCCTTCCCTGACCCTGTCAGAATAGGCCAGCAGATAAAAAAGAAAACAACTTTCATACCCTGTGATGCATTTAATCAAGCTTAGGAAGTCTTAGGAATCTATTACCATCTATTAGAAATCACCATCTCTAAGACATTTCAGACCCAAAAACATTGCTATGTATCAGGCATGTCTGACCTTTTGACATTGCATGAAGCACTGTCCTCTACAAAGTTCACACTTGAAGTCCACTCAATTGAGTTACCAAACAATAAAATAATAAAATAAAATAAATAATAAGTTTTCATG
The DNA here is from genome assembly GCA_035773235.1 of Eospalax fontanierii. Taxonomy (NCBI): domain Eukaryota; kingdom Metazoa; phylum Chordata; class Mammalia; order Rodentia; family Spalacidae; genus Eospalax; species Eospalax fontanierii. The sequence goes on along the minus strand of CM069530.1, from coordinate 62,318,885 downwards.
CTGGAGAGATAGCTCAGCAGTTAAGAGCACTGGCTCTTGCAGAGGACCCAGGTTCAATTCCCAGCACCCACATGATAGCTAACACCCACCTGTAACTCCAGTTCCAGGGGACTCTGACACCCTGTAGGGATTCCCTCCAGGGGAATCTGGCTTCTGTGGGCATTGCATGACACAGGTGCACTTACACACATGTAGGCAAAACACTCATACATAGAAAATAAAAATAAATCTTAAAAAATGCTTCATAATGTTTTAAGTAAGTTTACAATTTTCTGTAGGGCCACATTCATTGCTATCCTTGGCCACAGGTGGCTCAGGGGCCAAGGACTGGACAGACCTGCTAGGCCAAAGACTTTTTAAGACATTTTAAGTTTACAACTTTGGAAGGAGGAGCTATCAGTATTCTTGTTTTTCCTAATGAGGTTGCAGAGTCCAAGTTTGTGTAACTATAAGAGGAAGCAGAAATCAAGGTCTGGAGACTAGCTACACTACCTATCCCACAGGGCACTCCACACTGATGAGTGTCCTGTTTTCTCCTTAATTTCTTGCCATTCCACAGTCAAAATAGTGACCTGACCCTAAGATCATATTCTTTTCAAGAGAACATGAAGACTTTTTCATTCTCCACTACTGAAGATTGGGGCTCTTAAAATTCAGCATGCCATGTTTACACACTTTGGAAATCAAAGACCCTCATGTTGGCAATGGATACTTATGATATTTGGAGAAAAGTTCAATTTCAGTGTAGTAGTATCTCTGAAATGTCCCCTACCATGAAATGTGGGCAGCGGGTGATGGGTCTGCCCTCTCTACCTCCAGGTCCCTAGTGTATGCTACCATCTGGCAGCATTTTTAAGTAACTGAATCAATGAGTCGAGGGATCATCCCTTAATATCAGTAAAGGAAGGGCTAGGGATAGCAGAGTTCTTTCTTCCTTTGTAACACTTTCCATAAAAATAATACTATCGATTCTTATAGTCACTTCTAAGTTGATATCCTGACTAAATAATACATATAAAGAAGGGAGAGCATTAAATGCATCCACATACTAACCAAGATTGAAACCAATTTTTTAAACAAATTTCAAGGCTGCGCATAAAGCACTTTTGCCATGCAGGCATGAGGACCTGAATATGAATTCTCCAGAAACCATGTAAAGCTAGGCACAACAGTGCACTCCTGCATCCCAGTGCTCCAACAGAGACAGGAGAATCCCCGGAAGCTCATGGGCCAACTTAGCACAGGCAGTGACAAACACCAGAGAGAGCATGTCCCAAACAGAGTAGAACTGAAACCAGAGGTGGTCCTCTCACCTCCACATTCCTTTCATGGCATGTGCGGACCTGTCCTCACATGAGAATGTGCACACATATACTTGCATACACGCCATACACACATAAACACACACACAGTTGTTTGTTCAATCAGCATTTTCTTACCTGGAAACCCAGTCTACAGCCAGACTTTCTGCACCTGCTGCTCTGTGGCTTATAATCGTCTCCCTGTTTGTCTTATTCAGAAACATCCTCTCGATGACATTCTTCTGTGTATCAATCCAGTACAGTCTCTTTTCTACTCTGTCAAAGTCCAGTCCCACAACATTGCTCAGTCCTTGCAGGATGAGGGAGTAAAACTTGCCATCTGTGGTTAAATTTCTCAGATAGTACCGGTTGCTAAAGATGAGGTAGGGCTCGATGTTGCTGTTCTGTCGGCACCTCTTTCCATCTGCCTCACGGATGTAGCCCGAGGCACACTTACAATAGTAGGATCCTACCACATTCTCACACTTCTGGCTACACACATGGGGTGTCTCCTTGCATTCATCAATATCAACACAAGTCCGCTTGTCAGACATGAGCTTGTACCCCGGACGACAGGAGCAGTAGAAGCTGGTTATGGTGTCTGTACAGTTGTGGTCACAGCCACTGATCGAAGGATCCTGGCATTCATTAATGCCTGCAGGCAAAAGACAGTTACTAAAGAACCTAAGATATCAGCAATGGGCCAACTATTACCCTCAAAGTCGATGTTCCTGCTAGATAGTGCCAATTCCTAGTGAATCATTCCAAAAGAACATGAACTGCTGGGATTTCCAGAGGTCATGGGTTATTGAAAAGTCACTAAATTTTCAATTTCTACTCTAGCTCAATCCTTTTTCCTCTCATTTAGAAACTTCCTTATTAGTTTCTAAGATCAAACTCACTTAGACCTTACATATTTAAAACAGTGTGCCATGCCTATATAAATGTGGAAAAATTAAAGTTTCTAGACCAATATGGCTATTAATTTCTATATGATGTCAACTCAGTACTGTTGATAGCAGTTTCTAAAAATTCAAATTAAATATGCATATATGAATAATAGCAGTATGTTATGCCTCAATAGCAGCCACAGTTTTGCTAGATTTGAGAGTCATCTGAGCAAAACTATAGAGAAATCCAGTACATTCACCCACTTTAGCTGTTCATCGGTGGTTTTAACAATTACTGCAACTGGGGCTGCAGAGATGGTTCAGAGGTTGAGCACACTGGTTGTTCTTGAAGAAGACCTGGGTTCGAATCCCAGCACCCACATGGCAGCTAACAACATCCAGTTCCAAGGGATCCAGTGCCCTCTTCTGTCCTCCTTAGGTACTGCATGACACAATGTACTTACATACATGCAGGCAATATACTCATACACTAAAATAAAATAAAATTTTTTTAATTTTAAAAAATTAATATGATGACCTGTAGTCTTTTGGTTGCCAATATTTCCTTAACAATTACTTTATATTTTGAGATAGAGCCTTGTTTTGCTGCCCAAGATGGCCTTGAACTCCCAGACTAAATGATCTTCTTGTATCGGCCTCCCAGGTAGTTGGGACTGGCACAAACCACTGTGTCCAGTTCTCAATAAGTATAAAAATAAAATGACAGGAAAGAAAAAAGAGAAAAGAGTATGCCCAGTGTGCTGGAATAACAGGTTTCTGAATAAAGTACTGATTGTAGCATCTTCTATTTTAGTGGTATGATACATTCTGGGCAATCCCCAGCTACCAGTGTCTCAGGTCTGGGAAGAAATGCACACATCTGCCTCTCATAGGATGAGAAGAGCTCACCACTAGGTACATCACAACTCTATATGTATCTCTAGCTGGTCTTGTGACATAGGGCCAAGCTTATCCCCCAAACCATCTATATCAATGAATGATAATTTAAAAATAACTTCACATGCTTTAAAAATCCATGATCCAATTAGGACTAATTGTGCTGTTGGTTTCCAAATAACTCTATGCAACCCTAACCAATTCATTTTCTATCCACACACTACAGTTTTCTTGTCTGCAAAAAGAATTATGCCTATAAGATCATTAGAGATTCTATTGGTTTGAGACTAGATGTTTAGTAGACTGGGCAAGGAGCACTTCTTCAAACTAAACATTGAGTTACACGATGGTGCTAAGCAAACAAGGCTCATTCCATAAACTTTGAACTGTCCTACTCACATTTGTTTGTCAATGTGAAGATGCTCCTGACCACCCATGGGTGGAAATAACGAGCAAGCCAACAAGGGACCCTCAGACAATGAGTCACTCCCAGAGTCCAAAGAGAATCGCCACGTTCTCTTCACTTTGAATACATATTCAGGAATGCTTTTAAATCGCAGCCTGAATACCGCTCATCTGTTTTCTCCAGTGACTACCTAACTGAAAAGCTAGCCCTAATGCTTGTGCACCTTACCTTGCATAACAAGAAATCTTTGCCCATTGAGATGGAAGCAAGAGTAATTTTTTAAACAAGTTTTCTTTGCACAAGCTAGACTGGAAAGTCCTGACAGGCCGTAAGGACTGGGAATGCATACAGCCCCCTCCTCTCCACACTCTTTGCTGGACTCACCACAGCCTTTCTCATCACTGTTGTCAGAGCAGTCATCCATGTGGTTGCAGACCTTCCCCATCTCGATGCAGTGCCCATTGTCACACCTGAACTGATGAGGGGGGCATGTAGGTTCCGGGATGTGGCACAGGTGGTCTTGCTCATCAGATCCATCTCCACAGTCATTGTCATTGTCACAGACAAAGTTCCTGTTAATGCACTGCCCGTTTTGGCAGGTAAACTCGTTAGCCTGGCAGGGCGGGTAGGAGCAGGCCCTCTCGTCTGTGTAGTCACCGCAGTCGTTGTGCCGGTCGCACCTGTGTTAGGAGATCCAGGACCACTTTTGAAGAGGCTGCCAAATCTCAATTCACACACACTCGAGGATTTGCTTTCTCCTCTATCTGCCTGAATGCAGGTTGCTCATTTTAACAAGATCACCAAAGCCTCAGCCCGCTTCCTCCAAAATCTCCATCTACTCCACCAGTCTAGAATGCTCCATGATTTGGCATTCCACACAACATTCCCAAGTGCTGGTGGCTACATTAAAAATGTTGGTGTTTCCCCTAAATAACAGATTAATTAAATACAAATTTATAATTTGGTATTTACCCACCCTATCATGATTTATGGGCATAGTAAAAGAGTTTATATATTCATAACTCATGAGATAGCTTATGGACACTGGGGATATCTCAGTCAAATTATTTAGAAGTAGTATAAATAGTTGGGTGAATTTGATTTCCTACAAAAGATAAGATTTTGGATATGTCCTTTAAAAAAAACCTATCTTCCAATGTTTGCAATAGAAGACCCATTCTCTCTTTCAGAAAATTTTACTGCCTCATTTCATGAGATGTGTTTAAAGTGACAGAAAGGAGGCAAAGTCAGTCAATTAGCAAAGGAAGAAGGCATGTTGTAGTCCTAAAAACTATCCCCAGGCATCACAAAGACAATACAGATTCCTGAAATTCCATACACCGTCCTATCTTCATTTCTTTATTCCAAGGTCCCATAAAAAGTCATGCTCACTGAATAAGGTCCTGGTGACAGTAAAATTTCATAATAAGTGTCTAGGAATCTAGACTAAGGGTGGACAAAGCCAATGTTTGGCAACATAAACAATTTACGGTAGAAGGTGTAGGAGCTGGAGGCAAAGCAGTATGAGATACTAAGGTACTAAAGATGAATGCCATCAATTTTACAGCTGGCCAGTGACCACATCTGCCTACTACAGCTGCAATCCACAACCCAGGGCACTGCCAAAAACGTATGCATGGAACCATGGCTCCAAACTGACAAACAGCTTGCTGCATGGAGCCGAGGAAAGCCAGGTCAGGCCATTCAGCTTTCTGGAAGCTCTTCAACACATTTCCACCTGATCTGAGACACTGTGCTTTCCTTTTTCTAGTGTTCTTCTAATCCAGGAGAACGGGAAGTAAGGTAGTAAGCAAATCACCAGTGAGCTGCTCATAATTCAGTCTTACTCATGTATTTCAGCATCATAGTGATGAGCCAAATGAAAAAAATTCAGAAGGAAAAATGACCCCGTGTCCCACAGAACCAACTGAAGGAGTCCACCCTCTGCCACTCCAGAGGATGTACATTCACAGCATGCTTCTTGGAGGGTAACAGTACCTGGATACACAGGATTCAGGTTATCTTAAGCCCTGTAGCTCTGGTTTCCAGAGAAATAACTGTATCTTTTTTCCTATCCTGTCATAGCATTGGCAAAAGAGAGAGAAAGAAAGAGGGAAAGGAAGAGAAAGAAAGGAAGAAAGAAAAGATGACTGGAATCAGTAAATGTCTGGAAGCCAAGGGTAAGTGAGCCTTGAGAGGCAAAGCTCAGAAATGGAAGCAAGAGGCAACTCAGAACAAAATGAAGACCTACAATTCTACTCCCTAGATCCTACATATGGGTTTTACTGAGAGTGATGATATTAACTATTTCCTGAATTCAGAAGATTCAAATAGAAATACATGCTAGAATGTAGGGAGATGATTCACTTTCACTACCAAAGCAAAACTCCTGTCAGTTCAGTGCAAACAAAGTCTATGCAATGCTACTTTGCTGTACGGGAGACAAGGAGACAATGCCATCTCCTGAGCATCTTCAGACTGTCAGTGCACAAACTGCTATTATTCAGGAGTGGCTATTTGGGCCTCAACAAGGGATCTGTCATGCTCAAAAACACACGTTCTAGGCAACATCTGTCTACTTCCTTAATCATAGCTATTCACTGGTCAGGATGCTGAGCCCTTACTCCTCCTTTTTCAAACTTCATAGTACATAAGTTGACCTTTTTTCCTCTTCAGGATGCCATCATATACAGTTCTGCACTGCACTGTATTCCAGATATCACTCAGCGCCTGTGAATGGATACCTACCACTAAAATAACTGGTCCCAGACCTCTGCTGGTTTTACCTTGTACCTGCCTCCTATATCTTTCCATCTTCTTCGCTGACAGTAGGAGGCTGGCAGTTCCCAGAGCTCTCAATATGCCTCTGTGCTCTTTAACCTTTGTGAGCACATGCAATCTCTTCTCAATTCCAATCCCATGTGTACAAATACCTAATACCTATTTTCATCTCAGATAGTTCTACAACATCAAACATAATTTCTCCCATGGATAAACTCCTTTATCAGCCCTCTTCTGAACTTCCCCCTCTATCCACAGATTTACTAAATAGGGTAATGAGAGGCTAGGGCACTGTAAAAGCATGATGTGGAGAATGTGGTAAGAAATCACATCACAAGAAATTAGAGGAGAAATTCCCAGCTGGCAAGCTGTGGGATGAATCTCTTTCAGAATCTCTTTAAAATTTGGGGGCTGGAGAGATGGTTCAGTGGTTAAGAGCACTGGTTGCTCTTGCAGAGGATCCAGGTTCAGTTCCCAACACCCACATGTGAATAACTGTTCCAGGGAACGCAACGTCCTCTTCTGACCTCCACAGCATGGACACTTACACACATACAGGCACACTCATATACATAAAATAATAATAATATTTAAACTGTTTCCGCCATTTAAAATCATTGCATGAAAAATCCACGCTTTGAACTTTAAAAACAGAAGATCAGAAGACCTGGCCCTCCCACATGACACCAAGTAACATTTGCCCCCTTAGCTGGAACATGGCTCTCAGATCCCCATATCTTCATCTCCCTGTCATCTCTTTGACACTGAGCCGAAGGGCCAAGCTCCACTTATCCCACTGGAGTTTTTCTTTTTTTTGTAGCAGAATATTTCTTGTACTCATGCCCACACTCCAGGTGGAAAACTAAGAGGGTCACCCACCTCAAGGAAGAAATTTCTAGTATCAAGTTAACTTCATTCACTTCCCTGTCCTCTGTAGCCCATATTATGGCTTTCATGAGCCCTAGATACTTTTGTTTTCTTGGACCTCTTCATCCATAAGAATACAAAACTTATGTTAAATAACCACATTGGTATGAGGGAAGATATCTTGATAGACTATATATTAAAACACTTTCTTTGTTCGGGAAGTTCTTTTTCATTTTTCTTTTGATTTCAAAATAATCCCAACATTTTCTTGGACAGTCAAGAATGCCATAGGCATGAGGCCCTGCAGCCACCCTGACTTACATTATATGTAAGTCAGCCCTGCCCCCATGGATATGTGCGGTTTAAAAAGACATGTTTGAATCCCCAAATTCACCTGAATATTTCCCTGACACACCGTCCATTGCCACACGTGAATTCATCTCCAGCACATGATCTCCTGGTGCAATTCTGTTGCTCATCAAGGGCATCAGCACAATCTGCATCGCCATCGCAGACCCAGGTTTGGGGGATGCACCTCCTCCTTGGAGGTCTGTTATTTGCACATAGAAACTGGGTACTTGAACAGTTCCTATTTTCTGAAATCCAAGCAGACAAGAACAATCAGAAGCTATCTTAGAGCTCTCTAAAACAATCTTCTTGCTTTACAATATTTAACACTCTGTAAAATGAACAGAAATGGGAAGAAAAAAGACAAATCCCATGGCCATGGTAATAACAGATCATAATATAAATACCTCCAAAGTTCCATCTGAATTGCTATGGATTCAGAAGTAAACGTCAGCATAATAAGACACCTCACTTACTTTTCCATAAGATTTATATAAGAACATATTTTTCTCTCAAAGCTTCAGAAAACTACTCCCATTTTAAAAATTTGAATACCTTACATTTTGACAATGTACTTAAGATTCCACGGAGTAATCATAAGAGCACAAAATGAGATTAGTATTTTAATGCCAATTTGATGGATGATAAAATGAGGTTCAAAATCATTAACTAGCTGTCTCAAAGCAAGAGAACCAGAAAAACAAAGCGCTAGGGGTTTAAACACTGTTCTTCTCTGAAGCTAGGGCCTTTTTGAGTATATAACAAGCACACTTTCATTCCCGGCAAGAAAGCAGTTGAGAGGACAGAGTTTCAGAAATATGATACTGGGAGGCAAAAGATGATACAAAGTACAGATGCTGATACAGAATCATGAATGTCTACAAAATAAAATATTTTACCTAAGCCAATTGCAAACAGAGATAAAAGAAGGCAGGACGAGCATTTGCTGCAATTCATATAAGTGCAGTTGCTAGCCACCCACTTCAGTGCCAGCACTTACACAGAGCTGTGAACCACAATCAAAGCCATCACAAGTGAATCTGCTGTTGAGTACAAGCATCAGGAAGTCACTGTCCTTACTGCTCTACTAGGAAAGACACTCCTCTAGGGCACTTCAGGTAACAACTTTACGCTTTGCTGGTAATGGAAAATTGCGTTCAGTAATCCACTTATGAATACTGCAACTCCCCAACCCCCAGCTCCTAGGTTGTACATGAAACTGGAGGGGTGATTAGCTATCACACCATTAAAGCTGTTATGAAGAGTGGCCTTCATCTACTGTAGAAATGTAACACGGTATTTCCATTAGTCAAATGTGAAAGGAAGAAAACAAACACCAAGACATTTTTTCATCATCACAAAACATATAAGTAAATGATGTCAGACAGGTAGCATTCTATCAGTATGCATTTGGTTAAACAGGAACTACCTCAAAACTGGACTCTCCAAACACAGAAAAACGGCTCCACCATGGTTCCCTGAAGGTGACTCTGCGGAGGAATTAACCCGCTTCACTTACCACAGTGATGCCTTCCATCCTCGTCACTCATGTCCCCACAGTCATTATCACCATCACAGATCCAGTTTCTTGAAATACACCTGCCATTATCACATGTGAACTCGTTAATTCTGCAGGTTGGACTAGAGTATACTGAAAAAGAGAAAAGGGAAAAGATTGTTTTATGGTCCAGGAATCCTGACAGAAGTTGCCCATCGGAAATAAGCAACAGATGGCCCGTGGGTTCTTGCACACCTAGAGAGGACCACCAATGAGATGCATATTGGAACCAAAAGTGATTTGAAAATGCAAAGCCACAATATAAATCTGGATATTATTAGATGGATTATTATAATTAAGATACATAGTATATAAACTCCATATTTTTAATTTCAATATGCCAGACACTGGGTACTGATTGTTATTAATATAACTTTTGTTCCCATGCATTTGAAAATTCATATATTTTTCATATATTTTAAACAATAATTCATTCATTTGGATGAATTTCAAAGAAGTATAATCACTTAACAATTATTCTTTCCTTCACTGACACTCAAACCCTATGTGTCCTTATTGTCTACACAATTTTTGGTGTTGAGGCAAGAAAAAAAACTTGGCCAAATATTTCAGATACCAATACTAATAATCCACCACAGAATTAAGTCTCAAAGAAAACAGGAAGAGAAACAGCATGAATTTAGCTAAAAAACTATGCCAATGACACTGAGAAAATATCCCTCAAACAAAAGCCCTTACATATGATGCAGCAATATTCATAAGAGAAAAATTAAATCAATGTAAATGCAACTCCGGGGAGTATTACATATCACTGAAAGAAAACATGAAAATTATTTTTTAAATGAATGACCTTTTTCCCAATTTAGTAGTGAATATTTTAGGCTTTTGTACTACATGGTCTGTCCCTCCTATTTGATATTACCATTAGAAGCAGAAAAGCATCCATAGATAGTATAGAGCGACACTCTAATAAAATTTGACCTATAAAGACAAGTCACGGTTTTCTGACTCCAATAAAACAATATGATTTATTGACAGATTAAAAATGCAGCACAGTGGGCCTGGCGGCAGGCAGATCTCTGTGAGATCGAGGCCAGCCTGGTCTTCACAGTGAGTTCCAGGCCAGCTAGGGCTACAGAGAGACCCTGTCTCAAAAGGACCCCAAAAAATGCAATATGAAAGTTCTGTCTTCTGATATTTGCAATTTCTTTTAAATGTAGATGGATACAGATTTGAAATTTTCAGAAGTAAAGAGCAATCTTCAAATACAAAAACACACAACTGCTCCTAGCTATTGGAGAGGGCCCCTGGAATTCGGGTAGCCAGAGGACCTCACTCCACAATGTGTTCTTCCCCACATCTGATCATTTTTGGATCATCCTACAGTCTTAAAAGCCACAACACAACCAAAATTCAGAAATTCCAATTGGGAGTCAGCTACAACGCAGACCCTGTGCCGGGTACGTCACCAACATAATTCCACTTTATCAGGACCAAGCAGTAGCCTCCATGTTTTGATCAGGTCCCCACAGTGCTCACACTAGTAAGTCTTCAATAAACATCTGATTAGTTTCAGGAGCAGGACAAGGAGCACAAGAACGCAGCAGGACAGCTCTTGCATTTGAAGCAAGTAGAGGCGCCCAAGCTTCCCTAGCTGCATCATATGCCTTTCATACTGACTCTTACCACAAGAGGCAGGCTCATCAGAGCCGTCAGTGCAGTCATCTGTATTATCACAGTACCAGGACTGCGGAATACACTGTGGAGAAGATGCGCACTGGAACTCATTGCTGGTGCACGTGTATGTTCCTGGAGGAGGGGCAGAAGAGGAAATCCAGGAGTCAAAACTCAAGCAGATTCCTACCTGTCTGATCATCTATCTGTATCTCTTTAACTGGGTAATTGCTACCAAGAAAAGAAGGGTGAGGCCTGGAGAATGGCCTCTTGTAGAAGTTTCTATGGGGAGGAAGGAGTCTGAGAGCATCGGAAATCCTCCCTAGTTTCCCTGAATTTTTTGTTTCCGATTCCAGAAATACAAAACATAAATTCTATTTGATAGATACCAAAGTTGGCCAGGTGCAGTGTGACATATTAACACATATAACAGCTACTCAAGAGGCTGAGACGGAACAATCACTGGTGTTCAAGGCTAGCCTATCCCAATAATGCATCAATCCTGTCTCTGAGATATGTGAAATCAAATTATGTAAAATAATTCTTGATATTTTTCAATTAAGTGAATTCTGTTGAAATAATTAAGACAAAAAAAACATTATCACCAATTCTAAATTCTGTCCTCTACACAGTCTTTTAATCACAATTCTCAAATGTTAACAAAGTTCTCTCCTTATTCATTGTAATATAGAACTGCATGGGAGAGTCTTTCAAACACTGATTATCTCCTGGTATAACTGAATAGCTCTTACCTTCTAATATGTGAGTACAAACCTGAACGAAGTTTTGCCATTCTTCTGGTCCACAAGGCTCCCTTGCTTTCACCCATGGTAGTTGATGAAACTACCAGGGGGAAATTTCTGGGGAAGCAGAGATCCCTGAAAGACAGTGCCTCTGACCTGGCTATTGCTATAAAGAGGCTATAGGTGAAATTCTGCTTCTTTGTGTTGCCCTTACTGATTCCTGCTCTGGAATATTGTTGTGATGCACTATGGTTTCCTTGGGAGTGGACCCATGAACAGAATTCAACTACATGGAATTGGTAAATTCTTAAAATATGCATCTATTCATATTAATAGTCTCAAAGTTATTAAGTAAGCTATTAGTAAATTATTTCAACCAACAAAGTTGCTAAATAAGAGATAAATGTTTCTGAAATTTGACATTAAGGGATATAAAAGTACTTTTACTTATTCATGATTACTACTATCATATTCAAAGGAAACAATAACTTAGCATGCAAATTCTGCTTGTAGGCCTTGCAGATACAAAACCTTGGACACTGGGAGAAGTGGCTCTCCAATTGTAACAGGTCTCTAGGAAAAAAGACATTTGAGGTGTGGGAGATCTCACACCCCTCAAATCATATCTTAAAGCAACAGCCTTCCACATCTACTTGCAAGTTCAGTTTTGACAATCAAAACTAATATGAACATATGACGTATGGTTGCAGCACAGGAAAGAAGCCATTTTCTCACACTCACTGCAGTAAGTGGGGTTTTCGTCGCTCATATCGCCACAGTCATTGTCTCCGTCACACAAAAAGTATCGAGAAATACAAATATTTGTATTCTGGCATTTTGTGAGTTGAGGCTGGCAAGTGCGAGGAGCTTGAAAGAAACAACAAAATAAACATTTAGAATAGATCCTCCAAATATACCATAAACAATATCTATGCTAACCAATGTAGTGTAGGGCTCAAAGCACAAGAACAGGGGCATTTTTCAAAGGGAGCAGAGACACACAAACTAGGACATTCATGCTACCAGTGGATTCCCTCATAAAGAGATACAGCTGGCCTTAGGGTTGCAAAGAACACATTTATGAGCTGAAGTTTTAATCTAGCAGATATGTACAGATGTATCAACTTAAGCAAACAGTTCAGATATTAAATAGACTCGCTTTTAAAATCATTTAGTTGATTATATCAAGCACTTAAGCCTTTTTTTTCCAGAAAGCAATAGTTCTTATATAAAAATGTCATCTCCCATGATCTAAGACCACATGCCCCAAAGTAGGTAGCTGAGATGAACTTACGGCAATTTCTCTCATCTGAACTATCATTATCATGACAGTTGTTAATGCCATTGCACACATAATCGAGTGGTATGCACCTCCCATTGCCACAGGTAAACTCTGTAGTGCTGTTGCAGTTCCTGAAAAGGCAACCTGCCTCGTCACTATTGTCCCCACAATCATCATAGTGATCACAGCGATAGCTGTATGGGACACATCGCCCATTGGAGCAAGTGAAGGCTGTCGACCGGCAAGTGTGAAATGCTAAGAGGAAGAAAAGACATTGGAAGAATCATTCCTTCTGTATCTCCAAATTTACAATTAAATAAAAATGGACATTTTTTAGTTTACCTCCTGAGACAAACATGGTTGATAATTAGACTGCATGCAAAATGAGATCTCATTTTAAGTCAGTTAGATCAAGAAAGATATATGTTCTATACGTATTTTAAATAAATAAAGCATTTTAAGAGAAAAATCAAAGTTACTCCACATTTCTATAATCAGTCTCAGAAAAGCATGCAAAAGCCCATTTGGAAAAACAATGTTCCCAGGACCTACATGGTCTGCTAATAAAAAGTACCCAACTTCAGAACTCCTTCAGTCTGCTGTGCCTTATTCCGTTGACAAGGAAACTGAGACTTGACAGCATTTTAAATCAGATACTACACTGATGACTTTCCTACTATGAAGACTGATAAAATGCTAGCAGTCACCTGGTGACTTAGTGTCGTGCTATCATGCACCACCGAAAGCTCTCTTGACTATCCGAGGAACCATCAGTTTCACAGATGAGCTGTCTGAGGCTAGGTGACATTTTAAAGCTATACAGACTATGAATGTGAAAGTCAGGATTTTAATCTAGTGTTTTTACTTTAAAACACACAGAGTTGTGATTTAAACGAAATGCAATCTAGGTTATCACAGTGAATGTTTTTGGCTCTAACAGAGTGCTTAGACACAAATTTCAAATCAATTCATGCATAGTTCTCTGTAAAACAGCTACTTAACAACATTTTTAGCTCCTAAGAGAAACACTTGAGTCCAGCTTACCACAAACCGTTTCCAACTCATCGCTACTGTCCCCGCAGTCATTGTCATTATCACATTTCCAGGTCTCCGGGATGCAGCGCCCATTGAGGCAGGTAAACTGGGATACATCACACCGGGCACCAGTATCCACAATGCAGTGCTTATTGTTGTTGGCCAGATACCAGCTGCCTTCGTGTGGACACTGGCACTCAGCTCCATTTGGACCTGCGGCCAGAAGAAGCAAAGCATGAGTAGAGGAATCTGTCCTAGTTTCCCTCAGAACACCATCTTCAATGCTTGGAGACTGAATAATCCACACAAAGGCACTGCTTATCCACCTTTCAATTATATTCTAAGTCATTTTTCCACTAAAAAGGACAACCGCTAATTTCTAACACAGAGGCTGGATTACTCTGCTGTTAAACTATTGCACATCTGCAGTACAATGCTCTCTTAGAACATTTTGCAAAGTCACAGTATCAAAAAAACAAGTATTCTTATGAAGTTATCCTCTATAAAATCCATTATATTTCATCATAAAATATCAAATTATAAACAACGTGTCCTAAACAGAAAAAGTACATTGATGGGATTCCTATTCAAGCTATGAATAATCCTTATCTTATTTTACCCCTTCAATTTCCATTTAAACTGCCTTCATAAGATGACTCTATGTAGAAGAAACCCAGTCTTCTCTCCAGAGAATACCCTTAGTCTATTTGATTAGTACCTTAAAGTCAAGAAGAATTTTAATTTCTTTTCTTGTTAGAGATGATGTTCCTTTAGCCACCCATACCAGGCACTGTTATCACCAAAACCATCATCATCATTATCATCATCATCATCGTCATCATCACAATTACTATTACACTGGTCTTCATTCTCACAGATAACCACTTACCTGGTGTACATACATGACTACAGCCCCCATTAAACTGATCACAAGGATTGCTACACTGCTGCTGCTCATTTTTCATAACCATGGAAATGCCCTTAGGCCTGACAGGCAAATGGGTGGTCATTGCGATCAGATCTGATCCATCATATTTGTTAGCTCGGTAAATTGTTTTTGTGAAGAAGTCAGTCCAATAAATGTACTGGCTGTAGACGATCAAGCCAAAAGAATGAAAGGCGGTGCTGACAACAACCTCGCGGCTCCTGCCTGTCAGAGTACTGCGCTCAATCTTCTGCCTGAAATAAAGTAAAAAGGAGAAAGAAAAACAATTGCTGAAATCCAGAAAGAATCATAACGGTTAGGTTTAGGCATTTACTTACACTAGCTTCCAAGTATCTTTTAAAGTAGGGCACGAGGCAGCAAGACATGTCTCTTGGTGACGGGATGTCTTATTTGCTTATCAAACACTGGCTTACCTATATATCATTTTTTGTCAAAGTTAAATTATAGCCTTAAAGAGATGCTACAAAATAGCCAAGCTGACATCATAAGCCAGAGAAAACTATGAAAGAATTTGTGTAATACATGAAACCTGATATGAAACAGCATTAAAATGTTAATGATCTATCCTTCTCTAATGCCTTTCCCAATTTACCATTGATTACTCTGAGGTATTCACCTAGAATGATCCAAAATTAGACATAAAACATCACTGTTGTGGTTCAGATGAGAAAATGATGAAAAGGTCAGGCTATTGATCAGTTTCTTATCATCACAGGACCAATAATCATAAGGAAACAAGAAATTCAAAGATTCCTCACATGTAAACACCTCATGCAAAGAACAATTCATTTCAGTCCTTTAACTGTTCCATAAGGATGACTGGAGCGTGATGTGTTTCAAGATTTCTTGGTGACATTACATTATATTACAAAATTAGAGTGGACAAAAGCTTAAAAGAAAACTGTGAAACTAGCTCAAATGCATGCCCAGAGAAGAAGGATCCATTTTCCGAAGATGGCCAAAAGCAAAAGGCAAAGAAATCATGTTTTAAAAGACACTGAAAGCCAATCATGATGGCACACATCTTTAATCCCAGCACATGGGAGGCAGAGGTAGGTGAATCTCTGTAAGATCAAGGCCAGCTTGGTCTACATAGTAAGATCCAGGACAGTTGGGGTTACAGGGAGACCTTGTATCCAAAAGACCACAAAGGCACTGAAAGATTGAGCCCAGGAAATAATCTAAGTGCATTTAGTTTATTCAAAGTTGAGTAATTATATTTACAATTTAAATCGTAGATATACTTAGTTTAAATTTAGTGATATAAATTTAGATGTCTTTTAGTTCATAATGATTCACTCTCATGATAAAGATAAATTTTCATGGATACGTTCAGCAAGCTAGAATATAAAATGGTTCTTAACACTAATTCTACATTTAGGCAATGTCTTTCTGGTATAATAATTTTTTCACATTAAGCAAGTCTTTATACTTTGAAAGTAGGAGGAATAAATCATTTTCAACATCCACATGAATCGAAAACACCTACAGACTAGCATCTGCCCAGTACAGAAGATCTGTCTCACGATCCAAAGTCAGTCCGTTGGGCCAAACCAGGCTGGTGTTCACAATGGGGACCCGGAAGTTTCCTCCCAGTGTGGCTCTCTCAATTTTGGCATTAGCACCCCAGTCAGTCCAGTACATGTACCTAGTCATGCAAAAGAAGCCAGAATTTAATTCAGCACAAGAAACCTTCATAACCCTTTTCACTTAATTTTTTTAAAAGTAGCAACATTCTTTCATTGCAAATGATTGTTAAATGTAAGTGCAAAAAAAAAAAAAAAACACATTCCTACACATACAAAATTATACAACATTCCCAAAATGGATTTACTGAGTTAGAGCACTGCTTCCCTAGAAAGCCACCAATCTTTCTGCAGTTTTAGTCTTCTTTCCAGGTAAAGGTCACCTAAAGCTTTTGTTTCTGTGCAAGCCCCATGAATTGTTGGTTCTCTGTGCACATAAAGTAATTCCTGGACCCACTCCATCCTCAGATAAGCAGATAAATAAATAAAGAAGACAACAGCATACCCTCGGCAAGGATCTAACACAATTGCTCTTGGTTTTGGAACACGGGCTATCACAGTACGATTAGATCCATTTTCAGCCATGGAATAAATTGTCTGGTTGATATAGTCACTGTAATAAATTCTTCTATTAATCCAGTCAAAGGCAATTCCATCAATAGTCCCTAGACCTAGACACACAACAGCAGACACACACATAAACAAAGGAAGATGTTAGATCCTCAATATACATTAAGAACACTCAGTCATTCAAATGTGTAGATATCATTACATCTACTGCCAAGATCAACTCTACCTTGTACGCACTTACCCGAAGCAATGACAGTCAGAGAACTGATCCCTGAATATAGGTTGACATAGGAAATCTGGCCACTCCCAGAGTTTAAACTTTGTGTGAAGAATATCCTATTATTTCTCTTGTCATAATCCAGAGCAATGGCAGTTCTTTGCACATTCATTTCTTGGAAAGGTGGGCTATGATCTTCAGGGTCAAAGTGTAAACTTCTCAAGGAATTATCCAAGGCATAGATGAGGAAATCTTCTCTTGGAATGACACAGCTCTTGCCATCACTTCCCAAAATCCCAAAGGCACATCCACATTTTGGCATTTGCAATTCAGGTAAAGCAAAGCAGAAATGGGAGCAGCCGCCATTACTGCCCAAGCAAGGGTTATTGTTGACCTCTGCCGGAGACCGAGGCTGGACACGTTCATCAAAGATGGTCACGTCTCGTAACCAGTAGATATTGTCTCTTATCACTGTTGGTGGATCTGTGTTTGCTGGTTGCTTGCTAGCTTGGAAGATTTTTTGCAGATTTCTATCTACCCATATGATAGACTCTCCAAACACAGTGATGCCATAAGGAGTTGGGTAACGACTGCCAAAACGAATCATTTCAGAGTCCCCTCCATTAATATGGATCCTTGCAATTAAATCTAAGGAATCATCAACCCAATAAATATAGTCATTGCTACGGTCCACTGCCAAGCCCCGTGGTGTGACAATGCCTTCAGAAACAAGCACGGTTCTATTGGTACAATCAAGAAAAGAGCGTTCAATCTTTGGTTTCTGCCCATAGTCAGCCCAGAAGAGATATCTATTCTTCGGATCAACAACAATATGCCTTGGCATGTCTACTGTGGCTCTAAGGAGAACTCGGCGGTAGGTGGTGTTGATCCTCAGTACTTCTATCAGTGTTACATACACAAAGGCATTGGTAAAATAGAGATTTCCTGTGAGAAAATGAAAGAGAATGTCAATGAATAGAAAACCAAAAGGAAAAAAGGAAGCGGATACCTTTTCAAATTCAGAACAGAATATGTAAGGTTGGACCTACGGATCAGTGTATGCTGCCTTTTCCAGGAACACAGCTATCTCAGTGTAAGCTTAGAAAAATAATTAATTGTGCTTAGAAACTCAAGAAAATGCTTCTTCAAAATTTAGAGAAAGGATGTCCATCTTCAGCTTCTAACCCAGATCAGAATTCAGAGCAAGCATTGTAGTTCGCTTCCTACTAAAAGGCATGTTTTCCAGAATGTCTTTCTTCTTTTATCTAACGCACTAATGAGCCTTAAATATACCTTATCACAGTACGATCTGTACTATACTCCAGCACGGCTACACCCAGTTGTAACTCAGGTTCTTAGCAATGTTCTCAGATGCCCTTTGTATGTAAGATTGCAATGAAGCCTTTTCCTAGTCATCCTAACAAATGTAGATGTTTTCATCTCATAGACATTTTTAAAGGCCATCAAATCCAAATCCATTTCCCTTTGATATTAAAGTATAATGTAAATGCTAGAACAAAATAATAATCATGTAAAGATAGTATAATGAATGCAGTACAATGAATAGGAAACACTGCATCCCAAATTACTGATTTGACTGATTCCATGTGAAGCCTGTTGTTAAACTATCACTCTGTGCATATATTTTGCTCCCATATCTATCTCCAATGTGAAGGATGTTACTGATACACCTTTTTTCATTTCATCTCTTTTTGAAATTGGAGTGGGTGATAATAGTGTACTTATCTCCAATCCTGTGATCCAGGATTGTCAAATATCTGTAAGGAGTCAAAGAGTGAATATTTTAGGCTTCACAGACTGCATCATTGGTTTGTTGAAATAGAGTCCCGTGCATCCCACAGGCTTGCTATGTGACTGAGGACGGCCTTCAACTACTCATTTTCCTGCCACCTCTCCAAAGTGCTGGAATTATAGACTTAGGCCAACATAGCCAGTCAAAATATATGGCGTCTTTCACAAGTATTCAACTCTGCATTATAACATGACAACAGTTATAGACAACACTAAGTG
This sequence comes from Eospalax fontanierii, assembly GCA_035773235.1. Lineage (NCBI taxonomy): Eukaryota > Metazoa > Chordata > Mammalia > Rodentia > Spalacidae > Eospalax > Eospalax fontanierii. The sequence continues at coordinate 62,299,852 of CM069530.1, read as the reverse complement.
AATAGACATAAGTTGTGTCACAGTAAAGCTGTACAATGGGCTGGCTACATTTGTCCCACTGGCCACACTACACTGACCCTTCTTATCAACACTATCAAAAATAGTGCACTTTTAATCAGGAACCCATTTAAACCTTACTTAATTATACTGCCATATTTACTATTTGCAAAAAATTCTTATTGTGGTACCTAGACTTTCATGATAGCTGTTAATATTTATAAATGGTGTTTACTTATGAAGTTCAGTAACATAAGATATCTATTTTAATTAGAATTGGATATATTCCAAAAACTTTTAATATGGTCTTTCCCAGAATCATTAAGAATGATGATAATTCAAACCTAAATGCATGAATCACTACAACTAAATTAACATAATACTGAGTCAGGCGTATCAATATAATTAACAAAGTAAGGTACCTAATGATCTTTTATACATTAACAAGAGATAGCAATTGAGAATTTGCAACTAAAATTGCTTGGCTTTAAGTAAATGAATGCCAATTACAGTGTAAATTACATTTTAATATCCTTTCCTCTTCAAATTTCTAATCCAGAAATTCATTGCAAATATAAGGACAAATCAACACAATATAATATTTCTCACTATTTAAGGACAAAAAGTACAAATCAACACAATATAATATTTCTCACTATTTAAGGACAAAAAGTACAAACACACAATATAATATTTCTCACTATTTAAGGACAAAAAGTACAAATCAACACAATATAATATTTCTCACTATTTTGCCTGGCTGATTATGAATAATAGAAGAAAATGAGATGAATAATCCATAATGAATCTGTCAACTAAAACACCTTATCTTTCATTTAGTGAGCACATAGTTTAGTCTTAAGGATCGAAATGATTATCTAGAAGAATAAGTAGCTAGTCTAAACTCTCCTACACAAAATAAAATGACAAAGTGAAAATACAAAACACGCACCTGCTACCCAGTCCACGGCAATACCCCGAACTCCATTTGATCCTATGCCATCTGTAACGATGTTAGTAAAAGAAGACCCATCTGGTTTGATTCTACGAATTGCATTAAAGGATTGCACAGAAGTGCTGAAATCACACCAGTAAATAAAGCCAGAGGCGACATCCACATCCACATGCAGTGCATTTCGTCCTAGAACATTTGAGAAAAGATCAGTCCATTGAACCGTAACTTTTAAATGTCTTCCCTTCCTCTCCCCAAATTCAACTCCCCAAATATAATCAGCCCATCTAATACCACATAAAGCTATTTTTTAACCAGCTCCAATGAGCATTCCTACTATCTTGGTTTGAAAACAGCATTTCCTACAATAGGGAAGGAATTCTGGCTCCCAGGAATAAATGGCTGAATATGAGGCTGGGCAGGGAAGGCACAAGGTGAACCTGGATCACCATACCATGTTATACCATGAGGTAAGAAAGTACTCAAGCACTTAAACACTATGGAATGATGCATAGATAGATGATAGATTAGATAGATAGATAGATAGATAGATAGATAGATAGATAGATAGATAGACAGATAGATAGATAGATAGATGATAGATACTAGAGCATCAAATAATTACGTTAATTGATTATAGCACACTGAATTTTAAAAATTAAAACTTGAGGATGGGCTGGAGATATGGCTCTGTGGTTAGGAGCGCTTGCTGCTCTTGCAGAGGACCAAGTTCAATTCCCAGCATCCACACTGGGTGGCACACAACCACCTGTAATTCTACCTCCAGGAGGATCATTAAATGCTGAATCTTAACACAAAGAAATGTCTTAAGGCACCAAGGATTTGACACCAGAGGGAATCAAAGTTTGCTTATTTCTGAGTTGGCTTACCTTGGCCAGCCACAGGCACCATGGTCTCTGAATGATCTGACAATTCCAAGCTGAAGCCTCTAATTGCAGACAGCATGGAAACAACCATGAAAGAGTTATATGAAGAGCAGGTCCGATGATCAGGGTTGAGTTTAAATCCACTGGCACAGGCACAGGAAAACATTCCACCTGGTACAGGCAGGCAAATCTGCTGACAAGCATTCGGGTTGTTGCTACAGCCATTGGAAGAGTCAGCAACATCTAAATGAAACCAAAATCATCTGTAACTCTTGACCTTACCTATTTGCTAATTCAACTCAATTTTACAGACTAAATCACCAAATAGTTTAATATAAAAATTAATAACAAGTCAGGCATTGTGGCACATGCCTGTAGTCCCAGCACTCAGGAGGTAGAAGCAGGCAGACCTTTGTGAGTTCAAAGCCAGCCTGGTCTGCATAGTGAATTCCAGGCCAGACTAGGTTATATAGTGAAACCCTGTTTTTTTTTTTAAAAAAAAAAATTAATAACAAACATGTAGTAACTGGACCAGCAGACTAGAACTATACTGAAAGACAAGATCTTATACAATACACCTACACAGTTTCAGAGTATTGGCAGTATTGAACAGCAGTTAGAAAATGAAGTATCAATTTTTTTTCTTCTACCAAGCATGGAAAAATGAAAGAAGTCAGAAATCTCAACAGCAACTTTTTTCTCCCTTGTCCTATGCGCTGGTGCTTAATTTATGATAGTTCCATTAAATGAACAATGGGATGGACATTTTCTTCAAACCTATGAGTAAGTATATATAAAAGTCTCTTTAACTACATGTAAGAAAAATGAATACTACGTGACAAACCTAAGTTATAAAACAAAATACAAAGCAATTGATAATCTTTAGAGATTAAAGACTATAAAATGTCAAGAGAGTAAAAATCATAAAACTAACATTAAAAAAGTAAATCGTAAGCTAGATTTCCTGGAGGAAAGACAGGTTGAGTATTTCCGGGATGACAAATAATTCTACCCTGTTAACTCTTTCTCAGAAGTCATCCAATAAAGGGACTATATGAAGACAGATGTTCTAGGTGTGAGTATATAGATGTGTGACTATGCATCACATGTCTATGAAGATGTTTCAATGACTTGTACTCACTGCGTCTGTGATAAACTCGAAGGCCCCTCAAGTTTGGAATGTTATCTCTCAGGACTACTTTGTTGTTCCCAGAGGACTTGTCAACTCTTTCAATGACTTCATACTGTTCATCAGTATAGTAAAGGAAGGAACCATGGACTGCAAGTCCCCATGGGTGGGACAGGTGGTGCACCAGGATCATGCGCTCTGTACCATCCACATTTCCTCTCTCAATCTAAGGCCAGAATTTTACAGTGAATGAAATGAGAGTTCATATTCAAATTAGCATTCCCCTAAACTTGCATTTCTGCTGTACTTTCTAGAGCTTTCTCATATCTATTGTGAAAACTGGTCCATCACAGTTAGACTGAGCAGCCAAACATTCTTGTGTGTCTTTCAACTGACCTAGTTAGAGCTCAAGTTAGCTCACTTCTTCAGAGAGCAGAGCAAAGAAAAAGTACTAACCCTCTGACCCACACACACTATATATATTCCAGGTGAGGAGCGCAGAAATGCACCGACATGTAGAAGCTCACAAAGCCTAGTTTTTGACATCCTCACCTTTACTCGGGAGACATGTTCCCCAGATTCACAGGACAGCAAGACTAGTTAGAAGCTAAGCATGGTACTATGTGAAATCCATTAACCGGTCAAAATGGTTTTTGTCCAATGGAAAATGAACTCACCAGGGGAAAGATCAAGAAGTCTGCTTCTAGAGGTGGATGGTTTAATTGTGGTATCTCTTGGTACTTTCTTTGCACCAAGATCCCATGGTGGGTAACAGTGAGAACACAGTCAAGTCAGGGCTACTCATTACCTCCCCAGACAAGGGAACTCAGCAGTTTCAGAAGGTAATGTGTCAGAAACTGACAGGCATTCCAAATCCTACTTGCCAGGCAGGCTCAAAGCCCTGGGTTCAATACCTATAACTACTGATACTGGTAACAATACTAATACTAATAAGTGATGGCAATAACAATAATATCCATCATAGGAGTGAAGCTGCCTGGTGAGTAGACAAGGACCTGAGAGTAACACCTACTGTGTAGTGTCACGGATGGTACCAGTGTCGAAGATCTGAAATCACTACTGTCTCAAGAGCAAGAAAGAGTTTGGAACATATTCAACATTCAAAACCATTTAACTGATCAGTAGTTATAACTGAGCACTTCCTTTGCCCCAGCTCAGCTGCAAAGGCCAAATGCTATTCCAATACAATGAATACAATCTTGGAGTTTTAAATTACCACTAAAGGAAATTTCACATCTGTGTTAATCCTGTTTGGAAATTCAAGAAGAATGTGTAGTTGAGAAGCTGCTGAGCTCAGAAGTTTGCTTGGTCTCTATCATTTATATGTACTTTTGGTGTGCGTGTGTGTGTGTGTGTGTGTGTGTGTGTGTGTGTGTGTGTTCTTTGCAATTGGAGAATCTACAGTATTTAAGGAAAAACATTGATATCACTAAAACATTGAATAGATGTCTATGAAAGACAAGTAAGAAATAAAAAATGGAGTTAACGTATTCTCAGTAAAAGCAAAAAGATGGAAAAAAAATAGTAAACATCTTCTATAGGAATCTGTGTACTTTAAGACTACATCAAGAGGACTGGAGAGATGGCACAGTGGTTAAAAGCATTGATTGCTCTTGAAGAGAACCCAGGTTCCATTCCCAGCACCTGCATGGCAGCTAACAACTGTGTAAGTAACTGCAATTCCAGGAGAATCTGACATCCTATTCTGACCTCAGGGCACACTGCACAACACAGATGCACTCACACATATGCAAACAATACACTCAAACATATTTTAAAAAATAGGACTACACCAAGGGTGAGAAGTCAGGAGAAAGGACGGTAAAACATTGATACAAGTTATGGAGTAAACACAGAACGGCTAAAATCAGCTGCGCATGCTCAGTAGTAAAGAACAAAGGTGCTCGTACCACGCCCCTGCTAGTGACTGCCCAGTAGAGCTTCTGCTCCTGGATGTCGAGGGTGACAACCTCCAGGTGTTCCAGGTTTCCAGTGAAGAGAATCTTTAAAGATGTACCGTCCATGTTAGCACTTGCGATCTTGGCAGGTACACCGCTGTTTGTTCCGTGGTCTGACCAGTATAGTTTCCTACAACCATGAAAAACACAAGCATTTAACAAAACAGAAAGTGGATTAGGCCAAATGGCATCTACAATTTTAACGGAAAGTGTATTTCTTGCCTTCAAGATGCTCACAGGACCAGAGAAGAGTCTGAACCATCAATATTCTGTCGTAAACAATGAGGAGGAGAGCTTAAGCACTCTATCAATGTCTATTTCCTATATGACACACTGGAAAGAGAGAATCTCAGCTGAGGAATTCCCTCCATCAAACTGGCCTGTGGGCATGTCTGTGGGGCATTTTCTTGAGTACTAATTGATGTAGCGGGAACCAGGCCACTGTGGGCAATACCAATCCCTAGGCAGATGGACCTGGGTTCTATAATAAAGGTATGAACAAACCAAGGGAAGCAAGCCAACAAGCCGAAATCAAGCTCCTGCTGTGAGTTCCTGCATCAATGGAATAACCTGTATGATGAAATATAAACTCTTTGTTCCTCAAGCTGCTCCGCGCATGGTGTTTATCACAGCAACAGAAAGCAGACTAGAACAGGCTATAGGCCATTTAAGTGGAATCTTCCACCTACTCTCTCTTCAAGGTCTGTTGCCAAAATAGACAAATCACCACCCCTTGGAGATTTCCTTGTTCTTTAAAATTCAGACTGTATTGTCCAATCTTATAATGCTTAGTTTTTTTAATTCCCAAAACTATCGTGTATGGTGTATCAAGTATTCTTCATTTGAAGAACTTAGAACAATATACAACTTACATCTTTCACATTAAATATCTCTTGAAGTTATTTCTCTTCCTCACTGGGGTCTACGTTTTCCAAATGTTACATCTCAGACAAGTTTGAAATGTTATCAGATCACTTTATTTGCCACTTAGGATCACTCACCCACGTGCAGGATCAACAGTTATGCCAACCGGGAACCCAACACCGAGAGAGGTGCCATCATTGGTGATCAGCGTTTTTCCATATCTCGTATCTCCCCGAAGCGTCATTACCTACAATGACAGTTGGGATGCAGAAGAACCAAAAAGCTAAAGCCTGGCCAGGGGTGGGTGAGAGCAAGTGGCAATGCCTATAATCTCTAATGTGCTTCTTTCCCTTCGCTCCTCTCTCTCTCCTCTGGAGCTGTTGAGGAATCAGCTCAATAGGAAATGAGAGTTTAAAAACAAAATCACTTCCCAAGTTTCTATTTTCAATTCAGCTAAAATTTCAGAAGAAAGGATTTTGATGGATAAGAGTCCAGCATAGACAAAGACACAGGCCCAGGGAGGTGCAAAATGCCTCCAGAAAGAGATAACAGAAGACCCTAAAAGACAAACAGGAGCCTTGGAGTTTTCCTATGCCCTTGAAGTGTGCATTTCACCCAGTGACCCATCATGCAATCAAGTGGATCAGAACAGTCCTAATCTTCATAAAAAACTGAGGTAGACATCATTTTATGAGTGCATTATGGATAATGAAAAAGAGGCTTAGATGCTGGGTACCTTTCATCCCAGCACTGGGGAGGGCAGAGCAGGTGGACCTCAGTTAAACTGAGGCCAGCCTGGTCTACAAAGTGAGTTTCCAGGCCAACTGGGGCTACAGAGAGACACTGTCTCAAATAAAAGAAAGAAAAAGAAAGAAAGAAAGATCCATTGTGAATTATCATTGTTGGAATTACAGTGTTAACATGACATACTAGAAATGTCAATTATTGGACTAGCAGTTTTTTATGGGAACAAGGCAACTTTAATATGTACCTGAGAAGCCAGGCATGGTGGTAAATGCCTATAACGCAGCACTCAGGAGAGACTGAAGTAGGAAAACTGCCGTGAGTTAGAGGCCAGTTTGGCTATATAGCAAGTAACAACAGGCCAGCAAGGGCTATACCCACTCTATTAAAAAAAAAAAAAAGTACCTGAGACAACTAGGAAGAAATTAGGAAATGCATTTAAGGTTTTTCTGCAAAATTGTTATTAAATTCAAATAGAGTATTTACAAATATGTCTATGTTAGTGTTCCTCTCCTCCCTCCTTCCCTCTCTCAGTTCTCTACACAGGCTTCACTTTAAAGCTACAAAATTTTTCAGTCAGTAGGCACACAGCTACCCCTAGTGGAAAGTAATCTCTTCAACATTTCCTTCCATTCCCAACTTATCCAGACTGAAATCATGCACATAAACAAGACAGAAACATTATTCACGTGCTCCTTGCATTTATCAGAAAGAATGTTTAAATTTACATTATCTAAGGGATTAAACTAATATAAATATTAAAAGGGCCATCCACCCTTGGATCATTTATCTCTTTAGTCTTTTATGAATATTGAAATATATAATAATTATATAACTAAATATATAATTATAATACAATGGTAACTTGAGGAAAGCAGCACTATGATTCATAAGACACTTCAATGCTGTGAAACATTTTGCCTTACCAACCTATGAACCTTATTTAACAGATGAGGAAGTAGAGGCTCAGAGAAGTCATTTGTCAAGGTCAAATACCTCATGAGGAGAGGAAACAGGGCCAGCCCCACTCATAAAATGCATTTTTTTAAATTTCAGGTACTTTATCCTTCTGCCTGAGACACCTTTTCCCTGCTTCTTCATTTGATAGAAACAAATATTGGTCATCCTTTCAGGTAGGTCCAATCAGCCCACCCTACTTTTACTCTGTGTTTGCACTGTTCTTACCGCTCTGGAGAAAAATTACTGGCTTCTGTGTCTGAGCTACTTAAAGACAAAAAAAATGTTTTGTTCGCCTTGGAATATTTGGAATCAACCATGAGACAGAGAACATTTACCAATGTTCATTAATTAATAAAATGAGCGAGACGGACACAGAGCCAGGCCTTGGGAGTACCAGTCAGATCGTGCCGCGCCGCACCGTACTGGCCGCACAATGACAAACTTGACGGTTGACAGGCGCACATGCACATGTGGCTGTTCTCCAGCGCGCTGCTCTTCGTTGTAACTGGCAATGCTGGAGACCCAAGCACTGCCTTTGGAAAATTTGAATTTGAAAGTGAGAAATGAGAGACAGATTCGGGCTGCTCGTGACCACTTTGCCCTGAGTGGCCTCTGGGTTCGCAGTAAGAGTCTCAGGCAGCCAATCTTTGTTTTGCCAATCTTCGTTGGAAAAAAACTTAATAGTTCAGATTATGAAAATGGTCTGCCATTGTCCAATAGAGAAAGGTCTAGATTTCTGGACCCAAAGCACTGAAGTCTGCCACTGCGGCCACTTCCTGACCTGTGGGTTACAGACTCTGAACCTGATGAACCTCCAGGATCCCTTTCAATCTTAACACCTGTTGGTTCTACATGCTTTCAGACATTCCATCTGTGCACATAATTGCAAATTCCTCACTCGCTGCAAATGGCTGCTACACTCAACAGACCTCAGAGACCCTGTGAGGAGGATGAGATTGGATACTGTTTGGAAGGTCCTCATACACTATGAAGCACGGTTTCAGTGTGGCCTCCTGCAGGATCTGTCACCAGACTGATGTACACATCCCTTATCACCAATATGCCTTTTATCAACTGTTTCAAAGAGCGGCCAGCTGACCAGCTACATGCCAGAGCAGAAATATCATGAGCTAATAACCCTATGCATGCTTTGTCTTTGTCCCAAAGTGGAGAAAGTCAATGATATTAGAGTTCCTTTGGATTTACTTCATGTGATTTCAAGTCTGCACCCCCATCTAGAATTTCTTCAGGGAATGGAATATAAAGAATACTTATCTCAAAGAGGAGAGTGTTGAAGGAATTAGAATCAAGTTTCCACTTTCTTTTCACTGCTAGAAAAACTGTATTGTAGTCTGTCTGAGAGCTGGGGTTAACCAGTTGAGAACAGAAACAGAATTTCTAATGTCATTTTAATTTATTTCCTTGTATATTATTTTGTAAATTAACCAATATTCTTTATGAGAGCAAAGTCAAGTTCATAATTTGTAGGAAACAACACAGAACAGTAGAAAGTTCCAATTTTTAAGGTGGTTTTCCTTAGCTTCAGAAACTTCGAAAAACCTCCCTTAGCTTCAGAAACCTCCTCATTGGCTTCTCACTTTTTCCCCTTGGAAAAAGGAACTACGTGTGTTTTTTCTCATTGTTTTTCTGTTTTGTTGGTGCTTTGGGTTTGGGTTTGGGAGGGTCAAGATAGGGTCTCACTCTGTAGCCCAAGCTGGCCTTGAACTCATGTCAATCCTCCTGCCTCAGCTTCCCCACTGCTAAGATTATAGGAGTGAGACACCATGCTTGGCTGTTTCAAAATCCATAACAGTATTTTCTAAGAATAGATTGTATATGCATCTAGAAACCCATGTCTGTGTAAACTGCTATGGAAGCATACCTCAATGGACCGACTTGCAGGAGTGGTATAATATATGTTTCTTGACACCCAGTCTAATGCCAGACCCAACGAAGATCCCAGCAGAGAGAGAGGAGCAAACACTGTCCTGTTGGTGCCATCTGTCTTCACTCTGTGGATTTCACCCTGGAAAGAAAGACAGGGGAGATGAGCTGATCTGAGGCAGGGACCAGTCCCTCTGTAGAAGCCTCCTCACACAGGGGAAGGAGTGGGCAAAGTTCATTGCCTGAACACTCAGAGAAAAGCTCACTACACAGAGTCATAAAAATAAAAATAAGTTGGAAAAATACATCCAAAAAGTAGATCAAAAGCCAGGACTGTGTTTTACATAAGGCAGCAGACACCTTCAAACAAAGATCTCCTCCTCTGCCGGTCCTCCAGCCATTTCCCTATATTGGCATTTTGCTTCCATGACGAGCAAAGCAGGAGTTCTGGAAGCAAACATTCTAACTGAAGGCCTTCCAGTTCCAGCAAAGGCCTTCCTGAAATTTCCTTAGCGAACTGTGGCTATGTACGGAATGTTAATCAGAACTTACTGGATTCTCAACCCAATAGATGAAGTGCTCTGAGTCATCAAATTCCACATCAAAACCATTCTGGATCCCTGCTATGGGGACCATGGCATCATTGCTCTTCACCGCAGGATCAAGGGAGATTCCAAAAATTATATTCTTTCTTACACTCATCAAGAAAGCCTGATCACCTGTGAAAACAGCAGCAGTGAAAGTGGATTAACTCCAGTTCCAGAGGAATCCGATGCCCCCTTCTGACTTCCATACGCATCGCATGATACGGGTGCACTTACATGCATACAGACAATACACTCATACACATAAAATAAAATAAAACCCATTTAAAATTTTACAATATAAAATTAGGAAAAATATGTGCAGTGAAATGGCTCAGTGGGTAAAAATGTCACACCTTATTGTGATGACCCAAAACCCTACAACTGGATGAGAAAACTGACTCTTGGAAAGTGGTCCTCTGGCCTCACATGCACTGTAGCCATGCGCACATATTCCATGCACAATAATGAGTAAAATATAAAAAAATAAAGTAGAATGAATATATCATTATGAAAAAAGAAGAATCTAGAGAAAAAGTTCGACAACTGAGCAATTGCGCTCTTGCAGGAGACCAGAGTTCAGTTCCCAGCACCCACATTGGGAGGTTCACAACCAGCTATAACTCCAGCTCCAGGAGACCTTGTAATTCCCCTATCCAACTATAACCAAGTGCACTTGTGTTTTCTTCCAGACTTTTTTTATTGTTTAATATTTTTTTGCTTTTTGCAGTGTTGAGATCAAACCCAGGGCTTCTCATATTCTAGGCAAGTACTCTCCCCCTGAATAACAACTGCAGCCATCTTCCAGACATTTTAGACAATATCTGTATTTCATGTAACAGTATCAGACAAGTACTTTCATGAATATTCCAGGAACTTAGCAAACACTATTGAAGGTTAACAACTAAATCAAATAAAATGTTTCACTTATGTTAACAAGTTATCTAAACTTCTTATTGGAAAAAAAAAACATAAAATTCTTGGTGAGCACATATTGACAATCAAGTTACACAACTGGTCTTCAGAAAACAATTATGAAATACTGGAAAGGGTTTACTTTAGAAAAGTCAACCCATAGGACAACCATGAGTGGAACTGTTTGTGAAACAATAAGAGGTACTATTTAGAATCACCATCAGATAATAATATTGATGACTCCAATCCCCAGTGTGTAGTTGATCTTTGTGTGGTAAAAGAATGCTTTGTATCTAAAACATCTGTCTCAAATTAATGTTCTCCTGAAAGACTCTGAGGACACATGAAATTAAACAATGTCAACAAGGATTAGGTGTATAATAAATCTCTGAAGAAAAATGGCAACTGCCAATCCATTTGTAAGTATTTCCAATAATTAAAACCTTCCATCACGAAAGCATCACTGCACAACATCAAAAATCCTGATGGGGTTTGATCTTCAGCAGCCTTCTCTGCAAAGCCTAAAATCACTATAAACTTCCTAAATTCATGGTATATTTTCCACTTTAAAACTGAATTTCCCTGGACTCTATCTTTTAATTGAGAAATAAGTTATCCTTAACCATCTAGTTTCAACTTGTCAAATTTTTATCAGGATCAAACACATTCACTCTTCTTCACTGAGAAGTCCCGTCTCAGCTGGGTGTGATGGCACACACCTTTAATCTGTACACTTGGGAGGCAGAGGCTGGTGGATCTTTGTGAGATTAAGACCGGCCTGGTCTCCATAGCCAGTTCTAAGCCAGCTGTGACTACATGGAAACCCTGTCTCAAAAAGCCCAAAAAGAAAAGAAAAGAAATCTCATCTCTTTCCTTTTTGCTCGCCAAAGAACTTGACATAATCCTTCACATAGTCTTCATTCAACCCAGAAAGACAACTCTAGGTGAAGATTAAGTTGTTCAAATAGTTATTTGTAATATTTCTCACAGAGAAGTTTCTAATTTTTAAGCTATCAAACAGTATGTTTTTTGGTCTTTTTGAGACAGGGTCTCTCTCTGTACCCCAGCTAGTCTGGAACTCGCTATGTTCACTAAGCTGGCCTTGAACTCACAGAGAACCACCTGCCTCTTCTTCCCAAGTACTGGGCACCATCATGCCTGGCTCAAACAATAATATTAATGAATTAAAACTGGAGTCAAAAGACCCAGACCAGGTCACTCACCATTTTTATTTGTTATAAGGATTTTTTAAAAATGAGACAATAGACATGAAATTTCTGAGCTATATACAAATGTGAAAATTTTCTACTTTAAGTAGACTTTGAAACTCCTCATTACCATCACTTGTCAGAAAAGAGGTGCAAGAAAATCTAGGTTCAATAACAGGCATGGGTAACATTAGTGTTATATACAGAAACTAGAGTACAACTGAGGTGCTTAACTGAATCACCCCACTGAGGACACAGTCCATAAACCTTGCTGAAGATAAGGGAGCATGCCAATGCTCAGTCATGGATGGGTTGAGAGTTTCCACAGCCTAGCACAGTTATGACAAGTTCGAGCATCAGAGCACACTTAAAGAGCATACCGTACCTTTCACACAGTTGACGGAATCGTGAGAGAGGTTCCATCCGGAAGGACACGCGCAGGAGTACCGCTGAGGCCCCTGTGCAGACAGCAGGCAGAGGTGGCTGCAGCGGGCAGAGGCACATGGATTCGGGGCTGCGGGAGGAAGGGTAAATCGCTTCCGTAAATGGAAAACCTTCTGCAATACAGTGCACAAGGTCCTGATCCTCCCCTAAGTTCCCAGTGTTTGGAATACTTTGTATTAATTTGTAAAAGGCACAAAAGAAAGGAATGACTTTCTCAAGGTCATAGATCATAACCCAGTTATAACCTGATTATGATGAGCCACTGAGCTATCTAGAACTTAGTAATAAAAATATAATGTCTCCTTGTCTGATCTAAAAGCTATCTTTCTGCATTGTTGTGTGACCTTAATGTTTATCTAGCGTTGTCCAAGTTTTTTTTAGATAACATTCTATTTTTCCACATCCTTAAAAAGAAAACATCCTAGGCTCACAGGATGTTTCTAGAAACTATTTCTTCTAGTTATATATGTCATGTGAGATAATTAATCTATTCATTCCCTCACAAAAAAATTTTACTCAGTCAATAAATATCAAACCCCATGCTAAGCACTGGGTATATTGGAAGCATGGAACATATATTCTAGAAAAGAGATGAAACAAAATTCGTGAGGGTAGGAGAGTTTAAGAATGTGAGGATAATGAGGATAAAGTGAAAGCACAATTTGGGGTATTTCGGTTCAGATAGGGTGGTTGAGGAAAGCCTCTCTGAGAAAATGACATTTGAGAAGAATCCTAAATAACATAAAGGAGTAAATCCCGTAGAGACAGAAGATAGCATTTCAAGACAGACAAAAGAATCAGTATGAAAGTTCAAAGCTGAGAGCTCGCATGGTGTGCCTCTGGAGAATAATATGTGATGAGCATTAGTGGGGCAGGTAGAGGCTGAGCTTAAGAAACCACTGGAGAGGTTGGAGGAGAGAAGCTTAGGCAAAGGTTAAGTTTTCTCAATATCAACAGAACAATCCCCACCAAGGTCAAATCTTTACAACATCTGTCCACCCACACCCCACCCATGAAGATGACTTGGGGTGGCCACAGCAGAGAACCTACAAGGCAGTGGTATCATTATATGAGACTCAGCAGCTTTAAGGTACCAGGCAGCAGGGATAAGACATCTACTGTGCTATCTGGTTTGTAGCTATAAAAGGTCACAAAAGTAGTAGCTAACTGCTGGAATGCTACTGTTATCTGTAAGGTCTGCTTTTCCTGAGGTAAATAAAAGCAGGAACGATGCAAGGGCTGCAGAAAGCATGAACAGGATGCGCAGTGAAAAGAAAAACGTATTACCCAATGCTAATGAGCTGTGACAGTGTACACTTAGCATGCTGCTTCTGGGTCATCACTTACAAGGTGGTTGCTTTGAAGGATGAACAGCAACAATCCCAAGAGGCCGGTGAACATTATACATTACAACTGTCTGGTTTCCCCCATGCCATTTGTTGGCCTGCATGACCTGAAGAGTACCACGGTCAGTCCAGTACACAGATTCTTCAAACAGAGTCAAGGCATGGGGATGCCGCAGAACCTGAGGAGCAGAACCTGAGAGTGAGACCTGACCCAGAAATGGAGACCAGGGTGAATGAAGTAAAAGGGGTTGTCTGAGCAAGCAGATGGTTTTCTTCATAAGGATGAGAAATAACTATGATGGGGAGAGGTTGAATATTGTCCTGAATCCCACAAGACCACTCAAAATCATCTCACATCCAAGTATCTATTCAAGAAAAGACATGGGCCATTCATTTTAAATAGAAAATCAAACACGCTCAGAAAGTAAGGGATCCTATCTAAATCATTAAGTCAAAAGTTACATATAACTTTGAGATTCCTTGGGGTCTACTACAAACGCTGGTCTCCTGTCCCTTCTTATCCCTGCTCCTCCAAGGCTGTTTCTACCGCTTCAAAACGTATCACCTGAAGACAGGGAGGCCTCTCTTCAAGACTCTTCAGGTCATAGTAAGTAAGCTAATGGATATCTTAAAATCAATAACAGCTCTTTGATAAACTATGCATTTTTTCTGCATTGGCCAAATTGTGAGAATCCAACAGAATTCACTGAATAAAAAGTTTAAATACTTGATAGGCGATGATTCCATTGAGAATTGTAAATTTAGTGTATTCATTTTATTAAGCCTGATTTTTAGATGTGTACAAACAAAAGACTAGTATCTACAGATCACTTAAGTCACATCAGCTATTAGTCTTTCCAAAACATGACACAATCTGCCCATGACTGGAATAAAAGTATTTTTGGGGACAGAGAGATGGTTCCATGGTTAAGAACACTGGTTGTTCTTGAAAAGGACCTGAGTTGATTCCCAAGCACCCACATAGTCGCAAACAACTGTCCATAACTCCAGTTCCAAGTGAATCAACACCTTCTTCTGACCTCCTTGAGTACTGCACAACACAAGTGCAATACACTCATATACATAAGATAAAAATAATTAAATATTTTTAATAAATAAAAGTATTTCTTTTTCTATTAGCAATGGAGGATGGATTAAACTATTGTTATTCCCTGTATTGGCCTGACAATATGATATACATAGACACAGAATTAATGTTGCCGGTTTGTTTTTTGTTGTTATTGTTTTTTTTATTAAATTTTTTTTGAGACAGGGTCTCACTGTAGCTCCAAGGAGCCTGGAACTCACTATGTAGACCAGGCTGGCCTCTAGTTCTTTTTTGAAAATTATCATTATGTATATTTATTCTCAGTTTTCTATTTGCTTACCACTGTAATTTAAATTCACTCTTTATTAACAACTTACCAAATCACTAGCAACCACCTGCCTCCTATGGCGTCCATCATAATCACAAAAGTCAATGTAATCCAGATAGGCATCCATGAAGTAGACCAGTCGGTTGGGGTAATCAATAGTTAAACCACACGGCCAGTAGATCTTGTCTTGGACAATGACTGTCCGCAAAGTGCCATCCATGCTGGCTCGCTCAATGTGAGGGTGATGGCCCCAATCAGACCAGAACATTAGATGGTCACTGTGAAACAAGGGACACACATCAACAGGATTGGTAACTTCCACTAAACATAATGCAACATCCTGTTCATTCTCTTATTAAAATGTTCAGAACACCTGCAAATGACTTACTATTTCCTTTGAGAAAACTAAGATCAAAATGTCACCATAGGCCATCTGGATATCTGTATAAGGTTCATAAAACATGTAGTATATTTTGCTATTGAACAATTCACAAATTGATGATCTACAGAAATCCATCTGTCTTTATTTGTCCACCCTGTCATGTTTTAAACACTGAATTGATTTATCCCTCTTCAGAGCTTTATCATAAATTTCACAGGTATATAATACTGAACAGTCTAGGAAGTCGGCATCATGTTGAGCATTAACTAGTTTACCATCCTGAAGAAAATAATCTAAGTCGTAGAATCTACATAAAACCCAGGAAGAACTTTTAAAGGTTTTGAAATACATGGGAAAATTTGTTTTCTCTCCTTTTCAACCAGCAGGCAAATTTTTCTTCCTATACAACTTAAGAGGTATCTCTAGAAAATAGTCTGAAACTGAAGCAAAACTATCTAACTTCCTATGTAACCTCAAGGTGCCACATCTAAGTGGATCCATCTATGGGCTGTTACCACATACATTAATTCAAAACAACCATTCAATACTTGCGTGGCCAAACTAGTAAGAGTTTTACCTCATTCTGGGATCCAACACTAGTCCCCTTGGGTTGGTTATGTTTTTGCTAATCAGCACTGTCCTGTGGCTTCCATCAATTTTAGAGACTTCAATTGTTTCCAGGGCATAGTCTGTCCAGTAAAGATTGCGACCTATCCAATCTACAGCAATAGTTTCTGTCACAGAAACACCGCTCTCATGTATCTACCAATGAAAGAGGATAAAGGATAGTATCAGAGAGGAAAAAATTAAGGCAAACGTGGAAATCGTATGAAACTTTAGAATAAGAAACCCAATTTGGGATTAGAAAGGTTCGTCTTTCCATATAACAGACCAGTAAACTAGCAGTATTGTTTTCAGGGGAAAATATATAGGATTTTAAAAACATTAAATAGTGTGAGATAACTATGAGTCCATTAGTGAGTAGTTTCATTTTGACTTCAAATGCTCTACCCATGTGCTAACTTGGCAACCTCATGAAACTTACAATATTCATTGGCTGAGTAGCATCTTCATAAAGTGCCAACAATAATTAACTCAAGTTCTAAGGGGCAAAGGTAGCGTGATGATCAACTCAGGGAGATGGGTCAATTAAAAACAGGGTAAGCAACACCTTGACTCTCCTGAACTTTCCTCTATGAAAGACACAAGTTTTAGCTTCATGTGATACGGAATTGAGAATCATGGATAGGATTCAGAGATTACACTTGCATTTAAAACACCCATAGGTAGAGAGTCCTGAAAGGGCAAGGGAGATAAGCCATTTACCCCTGAGGAATAACAACAAATAGTCTCAGGGCAGGGGAGCTAAAGGTGTGCAGAAATGTATACTCACTACTCTCTTGTCTGTTCCATTTTGAAAGGCACTCCAGGTTTTACCCTGATTCAAGTCAGACCAAAAGACACGACCAGTAACGGAATCAAAGTCAAGAGCTACAACATAAGAAGCATCTTGGACCAATGAATAGATGCTGTGGATCTGGGAGGTGATGTTGTCCACAATAATTTTGTTCTGACTTGCTACAAGTAACAGTAGATTTTCAGATGCTGTCAAAAAAAGTGGAGGGGGGGCAAAACTGTCAATGATCCTAGGAGAAAAATACAATTACAGGTCTGTTCAATATCTAATGCAATGCTTTTGGTAACAGCATGATTTCAAATGATAGGAATGGGGAGTGTTAGACCATAAGAATTAATCACTTTCATTTTTCATTAGCAGGTAAAAACAGATGCTGTCTGCAATCTCTTCCTTGAATTATTTCAGTCTAATATTCATTTTCCCCTTTTCTTTTTATTAATAAGACATAACACATTTTAGCTTGACCCAAAGCCCCCCAGGCAGAGACAGGTCTCCACTTTCATTGCAACTGTAGTGACCAAATGTCTGAGTTCTGACCAACAGATTTAAGTAAAAATGGGGTATCCACTTCCAGGTTACAACCTTAAAAGGAAGAAGCTTGTCCTCTGGTTTCCTTTCCTAGCCTACTTTCTAAGAGAAGGGAAAAGACTGCCCCAAAATTACTGGATCTTGGATGGAAAGCGCATGATAACAGCAACCAGTTTATCTCCTGGATTGCTACCATCCAGCCTCCTACTTGAAAATAATGGTTTTTTTACTTTATTATTTCTGAGCCAGAGTCTCATCTAGTCTAAGCTGGTCTTGAACTCACTATGTAGCCCAGGCCACCCTGATCTTCCTTGCCTCCATCACACAAGTGCAGGATTATAGAAATATGCCACTATGCCCTACAAGAAAAGAACTTTTGCTTTATTCTCTATTTCATCACTTTGAAAGAAGCTGGATCAGTATTCTAATACCTAGTATAATCACTTCATATAGTAGCAACTGAATGAATATTGGTTAAACCTAATTCATTAAGCCTTACATAAAGATACTTATATGTGATGTAGAAAGCATCTTTAAACTATATAACCTCACAATGTTATGTTAAATAATAAAATCATCTTCTATTTTATAAAATACTTTAAGATCCTTGGAAATCAAAAGAATTACATAATCCATCTAAAATTCTAACATCAACTTTGCCAAATTATTAAGCTCTGAAATATGTTGTTAAATTGGTCAGAGTTAGTTTACTTGTAAGTTCAATAATTACCTGAGACTTTGCAAGTCCTCCAGTCAGGTTCCAATGTGTAGCCTGCGTCACAAGAACATCGGAAAGAACCTCTCATGTTGAAACAGTGCTGGCTACAAAAGCCTGGAATATCACATTCATTTATGTCTTCACAGGTCTTAGTGTCATTGGCAAGTTGGTATCCTGATGGACATGCGCATTTAGCCCCAAAAGGCCCTTGAATACAATTGTGAGTGCAACCGCCATTTAAATGTAAGCAGCTGTCCTGGTCTAGAAGAAAGAGAATCACAAAAGGGAAAAGTCAGGAACCCTTGCTTCTTTGACTCATTCTGACATAGTCCCCATGCCATCTTTAATGTGATGTCCAAACAAAAGTTAAGAGCCACATTCAGCTGAATGAGCGCAACAGGCTGTTCTGTGTCTACTCTGAGTTGTCTGAGGATTAGACTTGGACCAACATCTCTTCACTGCAACCCTCCAGTATAACTGCATTTAGTGCTACAAGAGAACCTTGGGAAAACATTGCTGACATCAAGAAACCAAATTGTCATTGATAAGGCATATCAAAGAAATCAAACTTGCTCCCTCTAAATTCTTCTACTTAACTAGAAATGATAGGATTTAAATGTTTCAGAGAAAAGGCTGGGTGTGGCTAAGTAGAAAGGCAAATGAACACTAGAGGACACAGATCTGCTATAGGTCACATGCCGGGCCATACAAATACCCTCCAGTGCCACAAGCACCCCAACTAACAGATAAGAGTCAAAACACAGAACATGCACTAGGTGGGGAAGTCACAATAATTAGGACAATTTGAACACAAACATGACACATGTGAAATCATAAGTCTAAAGTATTTCACAGTCATACCTTGCTGTGGTTCATCTGAGAGTGAGCATTAATCAAAGAGGAAAGAAAGAAAGGAAAGGAATTAGAATCACATGCCGATCACAGCATTTTAATCACAGCAAACATAAATCCCCAGATTTCATGTTTTATGGCAAGTTCTGATTGACATTAGAAACATCTTCAAGTTAGAAAAGTTTATGAGCACATTACCAACAGATTCACGTTTAATTCAACAACCTAAAGACCATATTTAGTCCCATTTTTCCAAACGGTAACCAAAAAAGGAAGGAAAGAAACACATACTCGAGAGCAAATGCATTTAATGAGAAATAGTATCCAGTCGTGATTTATTTGAATTCATTTATCCCCTACACAGATTTGAAGTCATAGAGGAACTAAAATTCCTTCCCCAAAAGCTATGGAGAGACTGGGACAGCGATGAGACACAGCAGACAACTATTCAGAAGGAACTGACGGCCAGTAAACCATGATCAAAGAACTTACTGCAAAGTGGGGACTCGTCGGTCCCATTTGGGCAGTCCGAGACCCCATCGCACAGCGCACTCAGATTGACACAGACGCCGTAGCCAGGGCACTGCCACTGCCAACTGGGACACTGGAAGGGCCGCGTGGGGCAGCTCCTCTCGTCGCTCATATCCCTGCAGTCATTGTCCCCATCACAAACCCAACTGTGGTCGACGCAGTTTCCATTGTCACAGAGGAAATGAGATGGAGAACAGGTCTTGGGGACACAGCCGTGGTGCTCATCAGAGCCATCGGTGCAGTCTGGATGCCCATCACACTCCCAGGTGCTGGGGAGGCAGGTGCCGTCTCCCTGGCACTGAAACTCATCTGAGCGGCACATACCAGGAGGCCTGGTAGCTGGGAGAAAAGCATGTGTACAATGCATTTGAGGTTGCAACTTTTAATCTGTTCTGTGGTCTAAATTCAGAGGAAAAAGTCTAAGACAGAGCTAAAGTGATACAGCTTTCTCCCATATGGTTGTACATAGAAATATTTATGTGTGTGAGGTTAGTGGATCCAACAGCAAACTAGGCGGGGTATGTAAAATACAAGCACCTGAGTCAGAAGAGGATTCTGTGTCCTGCATTTCTAATGGTTATTCAACTGCAAGTTCAGTAACAGTATTCACCCATGTCTCTATTAAAGAGTCACCACAGCCCTTCAATAGAGATATGAAATAACTCTGGGTATACTGAATTTCATGTGCCCAATGTCATTATGTTATACTTTTTCCTCAAATAAACTACATTCACTGTAATCACCACATATTAACTGAAGGCGACAGTAAAGTTTGTGCTATTCATCAAGCAATCTGGGAGAAATAAGAAAGTCTTCCCTATTTCACAGTGGTGAACCTAAGATCACGCCTGCAGCACAGACCTCCTTAGGAAGCAAGTCATTGATAATCAGCAGTTCACCATAGATCACAGAATTCCAGCTTGCCAGGTGAGACAAGAGTTAGGAATTTCTGATTGCTGCGCAAACGATGATATATATGTACATACATATATGTGTGTGTATGTCTTTTTCTTTTTATAATCAATAGATTTACATACTTCCTTTCTTATTCAGGGGGATTGTCCAAAACAGCATTGTTCAAACAAAGGTTTTGTTTGTTTGTTTTTAGAAACCTAAAATTCATTTCACAAAGAGTAGGAGGGAAAATTCTAGATCTGAAACCTGTGACTATTACAGGGTCTATCAGACTTACAAGTCTTTGTATCCCGGTATTAGAAGAAATGTCTTTCCTCCAAACCACAGAAGCTTATCTATGTCATTTCTGCTTATGACTGTCTACCTAGCTTTAATTACTTCCTGCCCCTCTACAATCTATAATCTAAGGACAAAGAATATGCATCCCACAAGCAATGGCTGAAAAAAGGAAGGAATTCAAGACACAATCCTACACATAGCTCAATATCATTCTTTTTAAATTTTTTAATTTATTTTTATTTCATATGTATGAGTGTACTGCCTACACATATGTAGGTGCCTCCCCACCCCCTGTGTCATGCAATGCCCATGCCCATAGGGACCAGAAGAGGGCATCAGATCAGATCCCCTGGAACTGGAGTTAAGGATGGTTGATGGCCACCATGTGGGGGGCTGGGAACTGAACCAGGGTACTCTGCAAGAACAGCCAGTGCTCTAACTGCTGAGCCATCTCTCCAGCCCATCAATATTTTTTCTATCCTACAATTTGGCCTCCCAATTGAGACTTAAGAGAAATTACATTTCAGGTAGCCTAGGAACCGTTAAAAATAAGGAGAAAACATTTAATGAATGTTTAACCTACCTACAGGACTATTTGAAGTGCTCTTGACTTCCTTATTACAAACCACTATTTGGTAATGAGTAGCTATATAATATTACTGTATACTCAACAATACATTCTCTTAATATTTTGTCTGACTTATAAAAGATACACAGTAATATCAAATCCTAGCAAAAAGTGAAAGGATGCCATCGCCTGAAATACACTGCATTTGTGGTACTTACGGCAGCCTGCCTCATCGGAGTTGTCCTTGCAATCAGAAACACCATCACAGCGGTATCTGTTGTTAATGCATGCACTCCCATCACCACATTTGAATTGGAAATTTGTGCAGTTTAATACTGAGAGTAAAAAAGAAAACCATTTGAGATTAATTCAAAATAAAATGACTACACATTGAGATTTTTATAACTGTCAATAAAAAACTAAAGCAATCCACTTACTACAGCCTGACTCGTCAGATCCATCAACACAATCCTTGTCCCCATCACAGACATAAGATAGGTCAATACAGCGATGGTCAGGGCAACGAAACTGAGTAGACTGGCATGTCTGTGAAGTTCCTAATGCCATTCAAAAACAGAGGCAGTAAGTTTATGTTCAATGGTAACAGAGCAAAGAGAGAACACTTCCAATGTGCTACGTAAGTTATCTCAGTTTTTGTGTGTTCAAACTCTCAAGATCAGTCAAAGAAAGAACTCAAAATTAGGGCAGGTTTTGGGACCAAAAGGCAACATTACAGGGCAGAGTCACAAACTGAGATTAAACCCTGGAAAACAGAATAGATTAAGCATGCAAGCAGCATGTGCCCAGCCTGACACTACCCTAAGTACTATAATTCTACCAAAGCTGAGCAAAGCTTGGCTGGGCAACATGGCTAGCCTACTCACATGGCTAATAACAATGTCTGCATAGAGCCATGCTGAAAATCAAGGACCTATCTTGCTGTTAATGTATAACCTTAGAATCAAGCATACAAGATGGCTCATCCATTCCATGAAATGACAGAAAACACCAGTTTATAGAATGAAAACCCAAGAGGGGAATTTAAAGCCCCCACTCCAAGAGGAAAATGACTTGCCTAGTCCTGCAACCAGTACAAGAATCTAGTTGAGAGAACTTTGCTCCATCTTAAATTATTATTGCAGACATGAAAATAAACATAAAAGAATGAGAGCCAGCAATGTGAACAGCAGGGGTACCTCTTTCTCATGGATCAAACAAAACGATGAAAAGGAAAATCCAGAAGTCTGGATTTACAATGCATTATCTAATTTGTTTTAAAATACCTAACAGTTAGTTGAAGGATTTCTTTTCATGTGTGTTATATGTGAAGTGTCTGTATGCATGTTCACATGGGTTGGGATCCACATGTGTGTGGCTGCATATGCATCATATGTGTGCTCACGCATGTAAAGGGCAGAAGATGATATCAGGTGTTTTCCACCATCTCTGTTTATTGAAGTAGGGTCTCTAGCCTCCCTACGTGGCTGGGGCTACACATCTGCACCACCATATCCAGTTCCATTTTTATAGTTTCTGTCTGAATATCTGGTCTCAGAAATAGCCCCTACTTGCTCTATAAAACTCAGTATTTCAAGGTTTCACTATATAGCCCTGGCTGGCCTGGAACTTACAATGTAGACCAAGTTGACCTCAAACTCACAGATCTGCCTGCCTTTGCCTCCGCCACGATTAAATGCATGCACCACCATACCCAGCATAAGTCCAACATGTGAGCTTGCACCTTTCTTCTTACAGAGTCCTGATACAGAGGTTATGAGGAATAACAGTAGTCCCTAATGCACAACCATAGTTATGAGAGTCAAGAATTCAAAACCTATTGGTATTCCAATCTATGTACTAGGGTGGCTAACCTAGAGAAACCAGTTCAAAACTCACCGCAGTTCTTTTCATCTGATCCGTCACTACAGTCATTGTCTGTGTCACAGACCCAATTCAAGGGGATACACATGTGATTGTCACAGGTGAAATAGGACTGCGGACAGGTGGAAGGCACTCTGGTGGGGCAGTTTTGTTCATCACTACCATCCAGACAGTCATTCTGTCTGTCACAGCGCCACTGGCCAGGGATGCACTGTCCTCCATGGACGCAGGTGAATGCCGAAGGTGAACAAGAATTATCTAAAAACAGCCACAAAGTGATCATGAAACTTTTGCTTTCACAGATTTTTATGCATTCTAGCCGGTAGTGGCCAAGTTCTTCTCTTCTTTCATTAGAGCATCACAAGGAAGACGGAGATGTGTGAGTGGTGCTCTCCCTCAGCAGGCTATGATTTAGGTTGTTATGTACCAAGCACTTTTCCCAGTGCATATACTATGTTATGTATGTTTAGCATTGTGCAAACAAATATCATGTATATACACATATATATCTTCTTAATCCTCACAATACTACAGTATATAGAGATAAAGATGTAAGTCTATAGATAGGTAGATAGATATAATTATCTGAAACCAAGGCTTTGAGAGATGTGGTCATCTTCGTAAGACTCAAGCTCTAGTTGGTGTTTAAAAAAAAGATGAAACATAAAATGATGAATGGTTTAGAAATTTCAGTAAAATGTACAAATGGGTCCTCTTGTTTTGCAAAACCACTCTTCTTTCTCTCTAGAAGGAGAACTGATTGTTACACATTGATCTCACCTGGGTGAAAATTGTTAAGGTTCTCAACTGTCTTCTACATTTTTAAAAAACTTTAATTGGATACTTGGGCCTTCTGCAATATCACCAGAACTTCATAGAGGTGGAGACTCACTTCAGCCCCACTCATTTTACTCCAAAATTTGGAAGAAATGTGCACATAAGATTTTCAACAGGGTTGTAAGTCCTTAACCCATGATGCTATTCTTTCAGATACTGAAAACTATGTTGATACTGAAAAAACGTCTCAGGAAGCCCCTAGCTCCCTCCAAAGAAAAGAAAACTCTCCGTGGTGCAGCTGCTGTGAAGCTTCCAGGGGACTCCAGAGATGCAGCATTCTGAGTACCCACCCACGATTGTATGGTGATCTGCTGTAATCCAGATGCTACAGGGCCGCCATACTCCTGTACATAACTCTAATGAATTCTTCAGTTCATCAAGCTGGACTTAGGTTTTATTTTAACCTTTATTTTAACTCAACTTTTTTTTGCAGTGTCGTTGATCAAACCCAGGGCCTCATGCATGCTGAGTAATTTCACTATGACTGAGCCACATCCTCAAACCTGATTCAACTTTTTTTAGGGACATATCAAAGTGACGATACAGATTGCTCCAAACAGCTAACGTCAAAAGAAAATCAATGCTAGAAACCATCTGGAGTGTCACCTATAAATGATACTTATTGCTTAACTTCCTAAAAGTCTTCGGAGTATATGTTAAAAATCTTATATTCTAAAAAACAGCTAAATGACCATGCACATAACCCATTATTATCATTTCTAAAGCACACCCCTCTGTTGGACTCATCCCCACAAACCCCCAGGAGATAGCTACTTACTAAATGCACCACACTGGTACTCATCGCTGTTGTCATGGCAGTCGTCAAGCCCATCACAGCGGAAGTAATCAGGCACACATTTGCCATTGTTGCAGGCAAAAGAAAAAGCACCACACTGATCCGTGGGCGGCTCGTGGGCCGCGTCTCCCTCACATGTCCTCTGGTTAGACGAGAGCTTCATTCCATAGGGACACCCACACACACGCTGGAAGTTTGGCACCGGGAAGCAGAAGTGGCTGCAGTCTCCATTGGGATGGGCGGGTTGACTGCAGTAATTAGATCCTGAATATGCAAAGCCAGGCAGATCCAAAGTTTGATTTGTGAAGGAAAACAAATTCGGAAGAACCCATCCAGACCCAACATTGCCAGACACAAAAAACCTGCCAAATACAGCATTCCATTTAAATACAGGAAAGTTCAAAACGTATACTTCAAACAGAAACTTTAACACAGCCTTAACTCTGTGAGTGATGGGAATATGACACTATTACGTGCTGTGTTAGATAAGTACTTACAGAGGAAAGAGTCACCAAATCTCATAACTATGGAAAAGCTTGGCAATGCCACTCACCAGTCTGAATGTCAGCGTCATATGCTTTCACATACATTATGTTGTTGATACCACTTCGGATAACTGTCCTGTCTCCACCATCCAATTTCCGGACTTGAATAATGGCACCAAGTCTCCAGTCAGTAAAAAATAAATCATCTGAGGATAAATAAGCACAATTAGTATTTGTTACAACCAACATAAATTCTTGGGGAAATGCAGTACATTTGTAAGACTTTTTGTAAATCAAGAATTATCTGTCATCTGTTTCTATAATCATTTTACATGATTGACTATTCACTAAAAATGTTCTTTTGGATGTCTATATTTGTTGTAGAAGATGCATGTGAGTTTTATGATGGTACTAAGCAGCAATTAGGTTTAAACTTCCATAGGTAAAAATAAATATGGAAAAAATTCTGTACTCTATAGATCACTAGATATGGCCTCTGAAAACTGAGAGAAAGAAACAGACCATATCATCTCTAAGGTCACTTATAAGTCCAACATCCCATAGCTTGTCTTCATGGGACTAATTTTTTTACACTCAATTTTATTAAGAAGCCATAAAGAAAGAAAAGAACAGATCTCAAAAAAGCATTTTTCAGTGTATGCTTGGGGGGCAAATAAACACATCAACACAATTACGCACACACCTGTCCCCACACTAATGTCCGCAGTGCTCAGAAGGCTAAAAGGCAGCAATATTTTTATTACAACAGTGTTCAAAGAACTGAGTCACAGTGGATCTTGTGTATGGTTAGTATAACTAACTAGAAAAGCCAATTAACCAGAAAATGCTTACACTGTGAAACATGCTACCATAAGACCAAGTTTCCTTATCTGTGGGTCAATAACAGTAGATCAGTGAAGTCACTAAATCTCATCTTCCCTTACTGCAAGTTTCAGTCCCACCATTCAGGAAAGGATCTCACTGTATTTTAAACAGATAAAGGGTTCAATCAAATTTTCAATCCTGTGTAGTTAAGAAAACCTAGTCTAGTGCTAGAGAGATGACCAAGCAGTGAGAACATTCATGCAGAAGATCTGGGTTTCATTCCTAGCACCCACATGGTGGCTAACAACCATCCATAAACTGCAGTTTCAGGGAATCCAACACCCTCCTCTGCAGGCACGGGAGAACTTACACAGGTACACTCATACCCATGAAATAAAAATAATTTTACAAAAGAAAATCTATTCTTTCAATAAAAGATGAATAACTTCCACGGTATTGCAAAATAAAAGATCTTTCCCTATGAAATCCATAATGTGGCTAGGCATGAAAATATTTACTTGTGATCCTAACACCTGAGAGGTTGATATAGGAAGACCCTGAATTTGAGCCAACCTGAGCTATACAGGGAGCCCCTATCTTTCAAGAAAAAAAGGAAAGGAAATGTCACAATGAAAAACAGAATTGGGAGAAACTAAATAATTTTATTATTTGGGAAATTCCGTGGTTTTTTCCACAGGTATTCAGATCAATGAAACCAAAAGATAAGGGCGTGCCTATTTTATTCAATCCCAAAACATGTTAGCACATAACAAAGAAAAATCATCAATTATAATGTTTCCATGCAGCAGTGAATAGTATGTGTCTGACATCATTAGAAAACAGGAGTAAATGCTAAGAGTGTTTGTAATTGACTCATCTCACCAAAAATCTTACAAGAGTTTTTTAAAAATATTTTTAAATACTACACACTTTACAGATAGTCAACAAGACAGAATATTCAATATATTTACTAACTATTCATTCCATACTCTATGTGAGAAAGTCTTTGATTTATAATCAGCTTAAAGTACTGTGCTAAGTATTCAAAATAAGGGGTTTCAATACAGACAGAACTTATTTATAGGGCCTTTGGTAGCTTTATGTAAAGTGCCATCCTCCAAAGTAGACAAATTATAGTTGCTATGTACACCTAGGGTGGATTTCAATCCTTCTCATTCTCTTGGCCTAGGAACTTTGTTCTTTTGTACAGAGCATCACTAGTTAGTTGATGCTGGCTTTGAACTTGCTACGTAGCCCAGGTTGGTCTCAAACTCATTCTTCTCCTGCCTTCCAAGTGCTGGGAAAACAGGGATGCACCATTTGAATATAAGCATGAAATGCTCAGCCAGTCACAGAGTTCTGTTTTCAGGAATAAACTAGCAACTGCTTTATTTCTCATGGTCTTGCTATGCAGGCCAGGCCTGCTTTAACATGTGACCCAGACCTCCCTCCAATTCATGTTAATCCTCCTGTCTCAGCTTCCCAAATCCTGAGATTACAAGTGTGTGCCACCAGGCATGGCTTGGTAACTTATATTCTTATTCCAATCAATTCAATACACAGAAGGTGTCTGTACTAGAAGGGGGTTGAGAAAAGGAAGACCTGCATTTAGCTACGATCATTGTGGTTAAAGTCTTTCACAATTCCATTCCTCACAGAAATCTTTATTAACAGCATGAAAATCATGTGGAAAGATGAAGAAACAAACATATCTTTCCTTTCTTTGTGAGTCATATTTTGGAATAAGGATCAAGCTCTGTGAGAAAGCACTTGTTTGAGACCTGTGTTCAATCCCCAGTACCTTGAAGGAAAAATCCTGCCACTTCTATGAAACAAAGATGGTAGCTAACTTTCTGTTAGAAGGTTCCAAGTTGTTCAATGAATGTACCATTGATGAATGTAATCATTTTTCTCCAAAAATTCTGAAGTCCTTGCAAATACCAGAAAACAATGAAATCCTACAATGCTTTTTATAGTTCTTGCTCACTTATCCTCAAAAGATGATGAAAGCAGTAACTTCCTTATGTATTGCATACTTAGCACATACTCAGTAACTGTACAACAACTATATAATATATATTATATAGTTATATATATATATAATCTAAGAAGTATTAATATTATCAAAATATGCCTAGAACATCACTCTAAAAGTTAAATTTTCCATCAATAACCAAATATTTGTCTACATAAAATACCATCATTTTAAATTCACAAAGTACAAAACATCACACACTTTTTGTTACTTCAAAATGTACCTCTAAAGACGGTGAGTGAAAATGGATGTGTCATCTGGTCTATATGGCCCAGTCTTCTTCTGTCTAAACCATCAAAGGTGCTGTGCTCAATTTTATCAAAAAAGGCATCTACCCAGTACAATCGCAAAGCACTAAAATAATAAAAATATTTTGTTATCTATTATCCAGGAACTAGCAGGATGTCTGCACACTGAAGACATTCACAGTTTACAGGCCTACCGCAGTTTTCCAAAGTCAGATCATGTTCATTAAAATGTAAACTTTATGACTCTCAACAATACTGCTACTTCATTAGATGACTTCAAACAATTGTCCGAGAAAGCCTGAATTGTAACTATCTTTGAGTTAAGAATACTATTTTTCTTGAAAAAAAATCAATAAGATGACAAAAATAAGCAATGCTCAGAGGTTGAATACATCTCTTCCCTTTTGCCCCATAAACTACTTTAGTACTATATGTTTATAAGCTCATTTACTTTATTCCTAAGCAGATTGATGCTTGAGAAACATACTTTCTAACCCCCGCTCCCAAAAAATATGAACAAATATACACTTGTTGATTGATTCACTCCAAGAGTTTACTATCATTAAGATACTTCTAAAAGAAATTAAATACAGTCTACACTTCATCAGATCTCAAACTTCTAATAGGGTTTGGACCTTCTTTATCCATCTTGATTCTTCACTAAGTCCTGTCATTCTGCTGCTTCTAGAAATTTCCACAGAATATTTACAAATGAATGCACTGTATCTTGCTTCAATCAACATCTACACCCAGTACCAATTAGTGACTACAAAGTTTCAGAAGGCAAACAGTACCCATTTCCTTACTCCACCACAACACCTCATGTCCAATATGCCTCCTATGTAGATTCAGATCTACTCACCCCCAATCAATGGCCAGGCCATTGGGCCATCCCAGAGTAGTGTTCACTATAGGTGTAAGGTGAGATCCATCACTCCATGCTCTCATAATTTTAGCAGGACGGAACCAATCACTGAAGAATATATACCTAGAAAAAGTGGGAATAAATCAAAGAGGTTAACACTGGAAAAATGGCGTGACTTAGAGGGATTTATAGAGACATGATTACTTCTATTTTCTGTATACGCTATTAAGCTCGGCAGATTTAGTGTGTAAAGTCAGAAATGGTGGTACACACCTTTAGTCCCAGCACTTGAGAGACAGAGGTAGGCCTCTGTGAACTCTGTGAGTTCCAGGATGGGGCTACAAATGTACAATCAAAGTCACAAATATACACCATAAGACTCTGCCTTAAAAGATGGAAGGAAGGAAGGAAGGAAGGAAGGAAGGAAGGAAGGAAGGAAGGAAGGAAGGAAGGAAGGAAGGAAGGAAGGAAGGACAAAAGAATGAAGGAACAAAGGAAAGAAGGAAAACAAAACAAAAAAATTTCATCCTGAATAATGAAAACATCCCAATCAATCTCTGAAACAACATCCTTTTATCTTTCACACAACCCCTAGGAATCAAAATCAATTCCAGTATGTAACTTTCAGTTATTTAAAATAAAGGTCATTAGGAAAGAATTTAACAGCTTTTCAAAACCAAATGTCCAAGATTATACGAGGATAAATTCATTAGAAAAATCAAGTTTCTTTATGTATAGAGTTTGTTATAAATAATATCAATTTTTTAAAAAATATAAAATGAACACTCTAGAGGTAACAGACTTTGTTGGGCACAAAAGTTTTATGTCTGGACAGGTCTAGAGTTGGAGTATAGCTCTTGCTTAATAGTCTGAGTTACTTTACCTTCCTGAGCCACAGACTCTTACAAGTAGGTAGTATACATGACTCTTTCATAAACTGGCTTGTGATTAGAGATGAGATGATGTGATTAGAGATGGTATTTAAAGGGTACCCTATGTGAGGGAATCAACTTCATTGAATCACCAGGTGGTCTTTCTTGTCATTCAGTTCAAATGTGACTACATTTCTCAGGTTTGTTCTGACAAACATGTTAGTGATCAAAGGTGCTTAAGTACGAAAGGTAAGAGCAGAAAACACCATAGACTGTTCTGCTTCTTCCTGACACCCAGGACTAATGGTAAACACAGGAAATTATGATCTGAAAACTTCTCACTAGATGATTAAGGGCTTTTTTTCAAAGCTTCATATCAGTATATTAAAGCAGCTCAAGAATTTGAGTCTTTCTTGATAATTCTGATACATATTCATTCCTTCCCTA
Source organism: Eospalax fontanierii (assembly GCA_035773235.1). Classification (NCBI taxonomy): domain Eukaryota; kingdom Metazoa; phylum Chordata; class Mammalia; order Rodentia; family Spalacidae; genus Eospalax; species Eospalax fontanierii. The sequence goes on along the minus strand of CM069530.1, from coordinate 62,269,102 downwards.
CCCAAACTGAATAACATTACTCGGTCCTCTGTAATTGTAGAAATGCCATACTTCAGAGAAGACCAGGAAAGCTGAAACTTAGAAGAAAGGTTCTTTCAAAAAAAATTTGAAGGAGATAAGGTGATCATTTAAGCTTGTGTTAAGGAGGATCAAATGGAAGGTGATTTCAAGCTACATAGTTCAATCCTATACTTGCTGAACTCGCCAAATCCCCAGAGCATCACTTTTTCATCACTGTGAAAGGCATTCAGTTCCAAGCTCTTAGGAGAATGTGAGCTCACATACCCAGCAGTAGGATGTACCACAATGGACCGCGGATTGTTTAAATTCTTGACTATTTCTCGCCTTGACTTATCAGCTAGCTTCATGACAGTGACACTCTTTAGTGAAGCATCTGTCCAGTAGAGATTCCTTGAAATCCAGTCAAAAGCCAAACATTCGACATTATCCACCCTGTTAGCTGTGAGAATTTCTCTTCCTATAAGTGAAAATATATGCATGGGTTAACCTAATCATATAAGACAAATTCCCAACTTCGGAATATTTAAATTTTGTATCACAGGGCATATTTCAGAAACATGTGTGGAATTCTTCAAAAGAAAAAAAAAAATCTGTAAACTGCCGAGCAACAATGAGATAAACCTAGAATCTATCCCTTCCCCAAAGTTTGGATCTCAAAGAGCAGAGATGATACTGATAACCAGAACCAGGAACGGTGTGGTCTGGATTTACTCCCTTGTTCAATCTTCCAGAAAAAAATTCACATTGCAGAACATCTGAAAAAGAGATACCTGGGTTCACCTGCTACCACCCCGGGACGGCTCTTACGAGCTGACACCGCCAGGTACCGCCAGGGGAGCCCGCAGGCACTACCGCCCAACCCTCAAAAGATTTTCAGCAGACGAAGTTGCCAAGATTGGAAAAGACCAGCAAAGAAACCAGACAGGGAATCAGAACTGGCTTCAGGAGAAAAATGCCACATTCTTCTGTGAAAAGTTTATGCCTCTCCTTTCTTCTACTGAAGAAAACTCACTGAGAAGAAGCAATCTCATCTCTCTGCTTTACAGCCCTAGCCCTTTTTCTAGTCATCTTTCCACCTAATTATGAAAAGGAGGTCTTCAGTGCGCTAAACAGCATTAGATATTTAGGTAACATAATACTGTTAATAACAAAAATATGTATTCATTGTAAGGCTGGAGAGATGGCTCAGGGGTTAAGAGCACTGGCTGTTTTTGCAGAGGACCCAGAAGACTGACAACTCCAGTTCCAGGAGAATCTGACGCCCTCTTCTGACCTCCTCAAGCATTGCACGATACAGGTACACTTATATACACACAGGAATACATTCATGCACATAAAATAAAAGTGATAAAATACTAAAAATGTATATTAACTGAGCACCTACTATGGGCCAGGAACTGTTACATGAACTTTACATGGATCATTTCACCCTCACAGACACTCAGTCAGGTGGAGATCATTATTTCTGCCAGTGTTATGCATGAGGAAACCTGGTGACGTGCAAGCAAAGCATTTGGAAAAGCATGTGAGCACTGCTTTCAGAATAAATGATGGTGAAGAGAGGGGAGGAAGCAATGGAGACTGCTGTGCACACAGCATAAGAGTGCATGAAAGGGTGGATTTGTAAAGAGGTTTCCAAAGGAAGCAGAGACTTGGGGATCAGGGAGACAGACTAGAAGTCCCCAAGGCAGAAATGGAGGTTAATGACTAGAGACTGAAGGAGAGAGGCTTCAAAGGACCATCAAGGTGGCACTCCAAGACCTTTTAGTCTCACCTGTCATTATTAAAACGCAATTTCTCAAGAAAAAAAGAGGGAAAAGAAATAGCCTAAGTCAGGTGATAGCACACTGTGATCCCAGTACCTGGGACGCTAAAGCAGGAGGATGGCCAACCTGGATTAACAGTGTGTTCAAGGCTAGCCAGGGTTTCAGAGTTAGATCCTGTCTCAAACAAAAGAGATTCAATCTAATTTATGAGATAAACTTGTTTTGAAAATAAAGGAATGGTAAGGTATCTGGAATGGTGGCTCACTCCTATAACCAGCACTCAGGAGGCTGAAACAGGAGGATTGATGCAAATTCCAGGCCAGCCTGAGCTATAGACCCTTTCTCAAAAAAGAGAGGGTGGGAAAGAAAGAGCAGGTGGGAAAAATAACTTGTTTCTTGATTTAGCAAATGAGGTAAAGATATTGCTTAAGGAACGAATACAAACACACTGAATGAATTATTAGTCACACTAGGAAAAACAAACGAAACATGTATCCCAACCCGCACACTTCCTCACCTGTGCCATCAATCTTTTGTTTATAAATTATGTCTTTTGATGTGTCTGAGAAAAAGATGGTGTTGTGCTGGGCATCAAAATCAAGCCCAATATAAAAAGCAGGACTTCCGGTGACTGGAACCATGACATCTTCCTGGGTGGAGAGGGTGAGTGGGATCCCACGCACAGCGGTTTGCGATGAAAAGAGCAGGAAGTTCTTAACAGCTGTAGGAAGAGGAAATTACAGTCAGTCACAGTTCAGCTCTGGCCCTCCCCAAGTTCCAGAGGCATTATATCCACAAGATGCACTTGGTAATCATGAAGTAGAATTCTGAAATAAATTTATAGTAAACATAACTGGAAATAACCATCTAGAAGAAATGAGATAAGCAACTGTGAAGTCATTCCTTGTTTCTTTTTTTCATAAGGATATATTCATTATACCAAGTGAGGGGTTTCGTTACGGCATTTTAATTCACATACATCATGTATTGATGTTCATATCTCCCTCCGTTACCTTCTCTTGTGTGCTGGGGGTACACTCCTGGGGAGGGGGCCAAAGGAAGACAGCCTGTCCTCCACATTCACTCTCCACCTTATTCAGCTGAGACAAGGTCTCTCACTGAACATGAAACTCATTATTTTTCTGTCTGGTACAGGGGTTATAGCCATGCAAGGCCACATGCATGTTTTTGCAGTTTTCCAATTTTTAAATTTTTAATTCTTTGAAAATTTCATACCACATATTTTGATTATATTCACCACCACCTCCCAGTTTAGGTTTTTTTGTTTTGTTTTGTTTTGTTGGACTTTTCAAGACAAGGTTTCCCTGTGTCCTAGCTGGCCTGGAGCTCGCTATGGAGACCAGGCTGGCCTTGAACTCACAGAGATCCACCTGGGATTAAAGGCGTGCGCCACTCCCCCGGCCACATCCGGCTTCCAGATTAGATTTTTAATGTATTTTAATGTATACTGTGACAGTTTTGACAGAGGACGTTGATTTTTGTTTTTTTAACCTGAATTCAGAGGATCCAAACTCAGGTCTGCCTGCTTGCACACAAGCAAGCACATAAATTCCTTGGGAAGAAGTGAAAGGGGAGGGACGGGACGAAAGGGGAAAATAAAGCAAAGAAGAACACGGCAGCATGCTAGATAATCAACACGTAAAGGGGGCAATAGGGCCAGGACAGAGAAGCTGCAGAAAAAAATGTAAAAGCAAAAGCATTAGACAGTGTGCTCCTGACAAAATCGTTAAAACACACGATTTTTTTTTAATGAGAGTGACTTTCATCTGAGTTCTAGATTATCTATAAAATTAACAAATTTGCCTGAATTAGAACAAAAGATCATATGTACTAAACCAGAAGCAGTAATGTCTAGAGAGCAAGAATTTGTCAGCAGGATAAAAAGGGCTATAAAAGTAAAAACAGCATTGTGGAAGTATATTTCAGCATCAGCTGAGGCCCAGGAAATGGAGGAAATGCACAGACAACCCGAAGAAAGGGGACCCTTCGATAGAACCAGAACACAGGGGCAGAGAAAAATGAAAGAAGTGAACTGCAAAGTGAAAACTATTTTGGAGCACAGTGGGAAAAAAATAGGTGGTAGTCTAGAAGTGGAATGAATGCTTCCCATCCCAAAGTTAAGACTGCCATCTAAAACGCAAATGCCAAGGCTGGGGTCTAGCTCTGAGGAACAGTGTTTGCCTGTCATGTCCAAGACTCTGGTTCCACCCCCACGCACTGGAAAACAAAATGGGGAGGTGAGAACCCAATGTGGTTCTGTAATTCTACCACTCAGGAGGCTCAGGCAGGAGGACTGTGAATACAAGGCTCAAAAACAAAATAGTAGAAATGGAAAATAAGTCATTTCAATCATATGAAATGTAGTAATAAAAAGAGAAAATGGTTTCTGGGAGAAAAAGGGGAGGGGAAGAAGAAATAAAAGGAAAATCCCAAAGGACAGAAATTTCCATCTTCAGACACAATTCTGTATACTGAGAAGTATACAGAATCCAGACAGTGAGCTGGCCCAGTGCAAAGCAGGGGCTGTCTGAACAGAGGCATGGACACACAAAACCTGTGATGACTGCTGGGAAGACAGAAGGTTTCTTACCAACACAGTGGCTCTCATCAGTATCCAGTTTAAAGCCAAATTCGCACTTGCACCGGTAGCCCAGGCCGCCATTATCCGTCCTGTGGCTGAGAACACAGATCTGCTCACAGCCCCCGTTGTTATTTCCACAAGGATTGGTAGCTGAGGGGAAACAAAGGATTAAAATGCAATGAGGAAAGAAACACAAGACACACAAAACCACCTGCAGGGGTCACAGCTCCAGAGCCGTCTCTCCTGATTACCACTGTGCACCCAGGGCTGCCCTCGCCCTCCAGTTTCCTTGATGGCAGTGGCAAAATCAGGACTCCTGCAACTGATAAACTATGGAATATTTTTTTCCGTAACAATTCTGCCACAGTCTGCAAGTCTCTATGGTTAGAAATAACTGCTCCACCAGGCATGATGGCTCATACCTTTAATCCCGGCATTCGGGAGGCAGAGACAGGCAGATCTCTGTGAGTTCAAGGCCAGCCTGATCTACATAGCAAGTTTCAGCTGCCGATACAGGGAGACCCTATCTCAAAAAGACCAAAAAAGAAATGACTGTTCCCAATTATTTTTAAAACCTTTATTGCTATTTTTGTTATTCAGAAGCTCCTCCCAAATAACTCTTATCCACTGGGTGCTTATTTTGTAAGTATACAAATGTCCCACTAATAACTCTAAGACATAAATATTGTCATTCCAGCAGGCCCCAAAAGGTTAGACAAATTGTCCAAGATTATTCAGTGTTTGGTTCAAGTCCAGATCTAATTCCAAAACCCTCTAATGCCACACTCAAAAAAGTGACCTGGGGAAACTCCCTGTATCCTGTACCCAAGGCTGCCAACACTAAAGTATCTTCATCTGCTTTTTAGTCTTCTGAGCCTTTACTTGTTCTTTCAAAACTTTTTCCTCTCCCAGGTGGATTGATTTGGAAAACAACACCCAGATTGACAGAATAAGGGCAGCTATGAGCTCAGGAGTTGAGTCTAAAAACTATTTCAGTGATTTCCAGATAGTTTTCAGGCAAGTACATATCTTCCCAGATTGGTTATGCTAAATGTTATCTGAGAATATCATTTCTACTGTATGTGGTTTTGTTTCCTTTTAGAAAATCAATCTAATTACTTTGTAGTCTTTCTCCATCCTAAACAGATTCATTAGTTAACAAGAAAGTTTTAAAACTAAGTATCATTCTCTAAATTGTGATTCACCAAATCTTTCTACCAAAGATTATTGTATTTCTTTTCTTTGGTCCATACACAAATATAGAGAAGTGCCACATACAGTGAAGATAGACATGTCAAAGCTCGACTTAAAATCTTAAAATACAAACAATATTTCTGTAATAAATAACTAAAGACATCGAATATTTTTCACCCATAACAGACCCAATGCAAACTAAAGAAAGATGCCAGGCATATACATCAAAGAAGAAAATGGGGCACTGGAGAGACAGCTTGGCAGTTAAGAGTATTGTCTGTTCTTGCAGAGGACACAGGTTCAGTTTCCAGCACCCACATGGTGGCTAACAGTCCTTAACTCTGGTTCCAGGAAATCTGATATCCTCTCTGGCATCTGTGGGCATTGCCCGTAGGTGCACTAACATACATGTAGACAAAACATACACACACACACACACACACACACACACACATATACACACACACAAAATCAATCAAAAACAATTTTAAAGAAGAAAATGAACTGATAGTAACTAAAATGAACATATTTAACTTTCCTCTGTCAGGTTTCAGTGTCCTCAAATATAATAGCAGATTTCTCCCAGTAGAAAATAGGTGGTGTAGTTTATTTGCTGCTAGACCCCAATGTCTTTAATATAGAAGTCAATAAACTTTTATTTAATGAAATTTTGTTTCTTCTAGATTGGTGATTTTATCTTTAAAATAATCAATTTCTTCAAATTTTCATGACTTTTAGAACCAATTTCTGAGTGTTTGGCAACCCTTCATCTATTTAAGAAGGGCACTCAAATTTCATGAGTTCTCTCATCATTAATATCCATAGCTATGAGAAAACTTTTTTTTGTCTTTTTTTTAGACGAAGATGGTCTGAAACTTGCTTTGTAGACCAAGCTAAGCTCCATCTCACAGAGGTCTGCCTGTCGGATACGCCACCACGCCTGGCATGATACTAGAAAGCTTTTACAGTGCCAGGTAGGGAGACTGTTGCTGGGGGACTTACCGTTGGGCTGCCTGAGAGCATGGTAGACCGTCACGCCATAGGGCCTCAGTGAAGACTGGTGGTGAACTTGGGGGCTGGTCTCTGTGAATTTGTTTGCCCTCATCACAGCCATCTTGGTCCAATCAGTGAAGAACACATGTTCCTCAAACAGGCTTATTCCAAAGGGGTGAGGAACGAGGGAGCCTCCATGAACTACTGTCTTCCTGTTACAGAAGAGACAGGCATGTGTCATGCCATCGTTGCTTGTTTTGCTTTATTTGTAGTGAAGGTGTAGTTAGTTTGGTTGAATCCCTATGAAGCTGAACCCTTTCTTGTTATAATACAGAACATATCAAAATGGTACATTTTAAGTTGCAAATAAAATTCCTCCTCATTTGGCAAAATTTTTATGTTGTTTCTCAAAAAAAAAAAACATTGGGACCTAAATATCAGGCTATGTAGTAGCTACTGTACTGAGGTTCTGGAAAGGAAAGAAAGAAAGAAAGAAAGGAAGAAAGAAAGAAAGGAAGGAAGGAAGGAAGGAAGGAAGGAAGGAAGGAAGGAAGGAAGGAAGGAAGGAAGAGGGACCAGTATGATAGATAGATGATAGACAGATAGATAGATAGATAGATAGATAGATAGATAGATAGATAGATGATAAATAGACAGGAGGGGGTTGCTGTTTTCTCACTTGCCCTTTAATTTTTAACGTTGCCTCACATATAAAAGGCTAAGATGTGAGATAGTATTTTAAATTCCATGGATGGGTAAACATGGTAAGGGCTAGAAATCTGGTGACAGAAGCCCCTGCAGTCATTTCCCATTGTACCATGGACCATTCTCAGAGACAAGACCACGGACAGCTGAGGTGAAAGCCTGCTAAACCCCGGTGCTACCATTCTTATCTGCTTGATGAAGCTGTCAACAGGTCAGGCAGAAGCTCACTGCCCAGAACTGCTTAAATAAGAAACAAAACAGAAAGTGCAAAGCAAAGGGTCTAATTCAGCTGTGCCGCCCATGGCCTGGTAGCAGGGGCTTAGTCAGACCCAGGAGTGAAGTGAGACAGAGGGTGACTCTGGTGGAGAAAACAAAGTACAAACACCTGAACCAAAACTGTTACTGACCTTGAAAATTAAACAGTGTAAATAGGGCTCTAAAGAAAGATGAAGACACCGAAGCTGAGACACATAAAAGAGAGGAAACAAAAACCGAAGCTGCTGAGCTTACACGCACTTCAAAACACCGGATGACGACTTAAGACTAAGGTAAGCGTGCGGACCAGACACAGTGGCCCACACCTGTGATACCACCACTCGGGGGTGGAGGCAGGGGGATTCCTAGTTCCAGGCCAGACTGGACCCCATGACATTACCTTGTCTAAAATCAATGGTTTTCTTTTTCAGTTGGAACTTCCTGGACTCTGAATGTCACTAACTAGCAAAGCCTGTGGCAATGACTTCATGACTGCAGCTGTATTCTAAAGGTTTCCACAGGAAACCACTCAGTTAAGTCCAGTGAATTTTATCTTTCCTGTTTACCTTAATATTAGCATATGATAACGACAGTAAAGTCCAATACTGAAACATAACATTGGAAGAGAAAAAAACAGTTCTCAGTTCTGCTTTGTTTTGTTTGAGACTATGTCGATATACAGCTAAGCCATCCTTGAACTTATGCTCCTCCCGGTTCTGCCTCCTGGGAGCTAAGACGACTGGCACATATCTCCATTCCCAGATTTTCACAAGATTTATCAAGAAACAGAGAGAAGGGTACTAGAGGACGTAAATAAGAGCAAAGCATGGCTACACAGACATGAAAATGTCATTGTTACCCTGTATGCCAACTAAAAAAGTTAATTAAAAAGAATGAAAAGATTTAGCAGGGGCTCTTCCTTAAGAAGCCCACACTCGAGCTCTGGGGAACGTCCTGACTTGTTGTTTGTTTATTATTTCTATATTTGTGTCTGTGTCTGTGAGTGTGCAGTGTATATTATGAATGCAAGCGTGTATATGATATGACACTCCCCAGATCCAGGAATCAAATTCAGGTAGTTAGGCTTGTCCAGTAAATGTTTCTACCCTTTGAGCCATCTTGGGGTATGTCTTTCTTTCTGAGCACTTCTCTTACCTTTAATCTGCATACTTAAAATTAGTATTAAAATATCTTTATTAGTTGGAGAGATGGCACAGAGGTTAAGTTCCCAACACCTACACAGAGGATCTGGTGCCCTCTTCTGACCTCTACAAGCGCTGCATAACATAGATGCACTTACATGTAGGTAAAAGACGTGTACACACAAAATAAGAAATAAATCAAAAAACTTTAGCTGGGTATGGTTGCAATGCCTTTGGTCCCAGTGCTCAGGAGGCAGAGGCAGGTGGATCTCTGTGAAATGGCGGCTAGTCTGGCCTACATAGTGAGTTCCAGGCCAGCTGGGGTTACAGAGAGACCCTGTCTCAAAAAAAAAAAAAGTTTTTATTAACAACCCTCAAAAAGATTTCAGATTGACTGAAATGCTTCTTCATTGAATGATGTTCTCCATACGGCAACTAGTCTTAGTGATAGGAAGTCCAAGTATTAATGCCCAACTATTTCATCAAACCAGGCAGAGATTGTTCAAAGAACAAGTAACCAGCATTGTGATACCATCCTTACAAAATACAGATAAAAAAGAACACAGCAACAGTAAAAAGTCAAATCATTTGGAAAAATTAGATTAGTCAGTCTACTTAATGAATCGACAAAAAGTAATTCTTGGTTAAAAAAAATTGTCTGGGTGTGGTGACACACATTTATAATCCTAGCACTTAGGAAGTGGGGGCAGGATAGCCCTGAATTGAAGGTCAACCTGTTCTTCCTAGCCAGTTCTAAGCCAACCAGGGTTACATAAAAAGACACTGTCTCAAAATAAGCAAACAAATAATAAATGAATACCATCTCACACAATCTTTGAAAATACCAATAGAAAAGGATCAAAGGAAATAATGTAGATGTAGTACACACTTATAATGCCAGTACTCTAGAGGCAGAGAATAGAAATTCAAGGTGATTTCTTACCTTTGGAGTCCATCATATGTAACAGTTTCGATGTAGTCATACCGGCAGTCCACCCAGTAGACACGCCTGGACACCATATCCAGAGTGATGCCAGCAGGCCACCCCAGTTTGGTCTTTACCAAGTCTCTCCTGTTGCTGCCGTCCATGAACGCTCTTTCCACTTTAGGGTTTCCAGACAAGCTTGTCCAGTCTGAGAAAAACAAATAGCTACAAAAGAAGAGCAAAAGATGAAGGGGCCTGTTTCATAACTGGAAAATATTATCCTACACAGAATGTTTGGATCAATGGAATTTCCCATTGACCAGCAAACCACCGCAGTATAGAGCAAAGGAAATAAGGGACTAAAAAGGTGTCTTTAAAAAAAAAAAACTATGGCCAGGCATGGTGGCACTCACTTCCAGCACTCGAGGCCAGCCTGGTCTACATATAGAGTTCCAGGCCAACCAGGATTGCATAATGAGACTCTGTCTCACTGGGCATCGTGGTACATGTCTACAAGAGACACAGTAAAATCCTATATCAGAAAACAAAACAAACTGGCTATTAAGAGCCCATCAGGAAAACCAACAACTACAAAAAGCAACTACTAAATCACATTTGGCAGCCTAAAGATTTTATATTCCCCTTAACTTTTTCTTGACCCTTTATTTCAATTCTCTTTATTTATAGCCAAGAAAACTTATAATACATTTTTGAAAGAGCTCTCAAGGACTGGAGAGATGTTTCAATGATTAAGGGAACTTGCTGTTTTTGCAGAGGTTCCAAATTCTGTTCTTAGTACCAATATTTTGGCTCACAACCGTCTGGGCTCCCTCCCTGGGCATTGCATACACATGGTGCACATACATGGTTACTGGCAGACACTAACATACATAAATTTTTTTTTTTTTTTTTTGCTTTCTTTGAGACAGGGTCTCCCTGTAGTCGCAGCTGGCCTGGAACTTGCTATATAGACCAGGCTGGCTTTGAACTCAAAGAGATCTGCTGACCTCTGCCTCCCAAGTGCTGGGATTAAAGGCATGTGCCACCATGCCTGGCTATAAAAATAATTTAAAAAAAAAAAAAAAAGGCTCTCAAGCTATCACACTTAATTCTCCACTCAGCCCACAGGACATTCCCATACTTTAAGGAAGGGACGCAGATACAACAGAACAATCACAGTAACCAACAGCTAAGTACTCAGAAAGTCTAAAAACAGCCCCTCAAAACTCTTCTCATATATGAAGATCCATATGCATTTAAACCTGAAGATAAGGAGCCAGGGTCAGTCTGGGGACTTGATGCACCCTGAATACATTGTAATGAGATGATTAGCGTAATACCCCAACCCTGGATATAACAAGAGGGTTTGCTAAAAGAATTCTTCAAATGGTCTCCCCTCTTTCAAAAATAAAAAAATAAAAACCTTTTCAGCTAGTCCATTGTAATCAGGATAAAGGACTGTAGGGTGGAATTGTATTAATTAATCACACGAATCTGAGCACACAACTAGGCAAATGTGGCAACACTAAGAATAAAATTCCTAACACATCAAGTATTTCCTGCATACCAGTTAGCTGTGCTTGGATTACATATCTTCACGTGAGAGGATATTTAGTGATTTCCATGCACAGAAATCAAATATACATGGTTCTAGAGTACAGAACCTGAAGGAAATCAGAATTAGTCCCCAATTAACCCAGTGGGGGATGAGTGTTCCAGGCAAGGGACAGGAATGGGTGCACTCTCATGTCACTCACCCCACAGTTGGGTCCACGGCAATTCCTCTAGGATGCCCCAAGTTTTCGGTTATAAGAGTAACACGTTGGCTTCCATCCAAATTTACCATATCTATGCGATTGACCTTGGTCTCTACCAGATAAAGTTTATTATTAATCCAGTCCACAGCCAGATTTTCTGGAGCATCAATAGAAACATTAAGAACTTCTTGGATATTTAAGCCACTAATGTCAACTGAAAAAACCTGAAAGAAAAGCCATAATCACACAATCATCACACACTGTGAGCATGATCTCACACCCTATTTACCTAGACTTCATTTAGTATATATATTTTGTAGAAATTAGTTGCCTAACACTGAAAAAATAAAAATGTTGACTTAAGGCTTGCCATTATATTTTACATTGTGAGTTAATGAGAGAAAATGAGTTTCTTTCAGAGCACATACACAGCAAACACATGGTTGGATTTTGTGACATTCGTTTTGCTTCGTTTTTATTTTCATGTTAAGCCTGCATTTCTCATTCCTGGTGGTTATTAGAAATTTAAGCAGGAGGGCTGGGCAGGAAGGAAGGCTCAATGGTTAAGAACATTTACTGCTTTTCCAAGGCATCCAAATTCAATTCTCAGCACTCACATTGGAAGGCTCACAACCACCTATAACTCCAGCTTCAGAGGCTCTGACACCCTCTTCTGGCCTCCATAGGCACCTGAACTCAACATACACATACTCATAAACAGACACATATACATAAAACTAAAAGTAAAATAAAATGAATTAATTTTAATATAATTAATAACTAGATAAACTAATTTAATCTAATCAGTATAGATTTTTTGGTGGAGGGAGTGATAGTTTATTTTGATTTTTAGTTATATTCAAATCAGAATCGCCAATAACTAAAATTATCAACTTAAAGAAAATTTGTGCTATCACTTAATTGAATTCAAATCTTACTCATGCATAATGGGCCACATATTAAAGGAACTGTAATAGGAATAAAACTCCACAATTCTTTAGTAAGCTCTAAAATTTATGTTTTAAAAATGTGTTGCATTCAAAATACTAATAAACTCAATCACTCTCAAAGCAAGACAATGCACTGAAATTTTGGCCATTGCATAAAATACTGCCAATATTTCTTACCCAACTCTCAATTACAGTTCCATGTAGAAGATATAGGCTTTAAAAATCTGATTTTTATCATCCAGGAAAGCGGAGTACTTTTTTATATTTTAAATGATCAAGTTTCAAAAATGACTACAAAATATCTAAGTTTGAAAGAAGGTCTACTATTTCTTTTAATTAGGCTTTTGGACTCCTTTTTGAATAAAATTAAAAGTTGCTCAAGGCTAATCCATATAATAGGCATCTTTGTTCAACAGGTCACATGTAATAGTATAGCATGAAAAGGTGCTGATTAACATAAAATATCTCAAGGGCCTTTTTGTCAGAAAACAAAGGAATTTTCCCCTCTACTCCCCCCAAAATGAAAAGCTATCAACACTTTGTGCTTTAGGTTCTATTCAGCTCCCAAGCTACACTCTTGAAATTTCTATTTACCTTATCTTGCACTGGGTCTGTCCAAAACACTCTGCGCTGTTGATAGTGAAAATCCACACCTACAGCCACGCCACGGTTTCTAGACTGCGCTAGAATCCGGAAGCTCCTTCCATGAAGATCCCCGATTAGCAAATCCCGACCATTGGAGAAAATAATGGCGGCCGGGCTGACTGCATGGGAAGAAGAAAGAACTGTCACTCCTCTGGTGAGCAAGGACAGAGGGGGAACTTACAAGGGATATGCTTGCTTTTTAAAAAGTTGGCTCCTGTATTTCTTATTTGAATCTAAACTAAAACTCTGAGGCAGATAGATAGCAATCCTTTTACCTGTTTTACAGGTGGGCAAATTAAGGCACCAAGATGATTAACCAAGTATCTCTCAATTCCAGGGACAGAGTCTGGCCAGAATCTAAGTGTCCTACCCACTAGTCCAATGCAGGTGTAATGGCAGTGAGGTGTCCAAATCATCAAGCCTCTTGATGATTTGGACACCTCACTGCCATTTCTACCTTCCTGTTCTGTTAAATACAGAACATGTTTTCCACAATTACCAGGAAATCACTCAGTGAAAAACCTGGTGCTGGTAGGTCCAAATCTGTTCTGCGTTTGATTAAGTCACTCGCTGCAGTCTTATTTATAGTAGCTAAAGACAGGATTTAGGAGTCCATCAGGAGGGGACTAGTTAAAAAGTTGTGAATCCACACATGGCTGGAGAGGTCATAGATCCTAGAGAAAACCCTATCTTGTCATATCTCTTCATATGAAATTTCTTACCATATGCTAAATATAGATCCTTCTATTTACACACAAGTATACCATATACTACTCAAAGAAGTTTCTTTCTTCAGCAAATAGAGGCTACTTCAGAGTTCCACAACTGCTCATACACAGAAAATATACATCTGAGAGATGGCCAGTCCTAGGTGGCACATCTACAGTTGAACCTCTACACCTAAAGCTCATTCATGGGTCATAGCAGAATGAGGTGTAGAGAGAAAACTAGTTTATCCCTCAACTCTCACCAGTGAAGCTTCCCTGTACAACAGAGCATGATGTACGCAGAAGGCTGCAACTGGCCAAGTTTTAAAACATAAGAGACTTCAGAGTGTGTGTCCCTGGATTGGACTCCTATATTAAATTTCAACCACCCATGGCTCAGGGACCATTGCCAACAAGGGGTGGAGAAAGATCACAAAAGCCAAGGCTCGTTCATGAACGTAGATAGGGAAGCAGAGGCTTTCCGATCACTGGAAGCTTACACATGTGAACATGTGGCAATGGAGCATGGAGCACAGGACTCAAGCCAACTCAGACAAAGGCCCGGAGTGGAGCAAGAGAAATGGGTGGCGGGCCGGCCCTAAACTGGGAACTACTGGAGACTGGTAACTACTGGGTGAGGGAGAATAGGCTTTACTTATGATCTCCAGATAGGCTGACTAGACTCCAGTGGATGAATTTGCACTGAAGGATATCTGGACACAAATGCTTAACTAGATATTCCCCCACTAAGGAGGGGAGGAGATCTAAAGTTGAGTGAGAACTGTTGTGTGAAATGTACAAAAGCTCAATAAGAAAATTTTAAAGTTGTGCATCCAAAGATAGAATATTATGACATAATAATAAAAAAAAATTTGACACAGAGAGTAGTGGTTATTTCTGTAATTGCCCCCAGAAGGCTGCTGAGCCAGGAAGATTGTTCCAAGTTTGAAGTCACCATGAGTCCCAGGCAAGCATGGGCTATGGTATAATACTCAAAAAAAAAAAAAAAAATGCCACAAAAGAGGAAGACCATGGTGTGCTGATATAGAAAACTCTTGAAAATATACTAAGCAACATTAACAAAATGCAGAGCTATGTATAGTTTACTAGTATAGATGTTAAAACAGAGTTAAATATCTATAATTAGGAGACTGGAGAAATGGTTCAGTGATTAAGAGTACTTGCTATGCTTGTCAAGGACCTGGGTTCGATTCCCAGCACCTACATGGCAGTTAACAACCATCCATAACTCCAATGAGGGGGAATTCAATGCCTTCTGACCTCTGCGGTCAGTGCATGACACGAGTGTGCTTACACACACGCAGGCAATACATTCATACACATAAGATACAAAATAAAATATTTTTTAAATTAAAATGTTTAAAAGAGTTAAGGTTTGGACGTGTGCCTCAGTGGAAGGAATGAGAGAGAAAAGGGAAGAGTGAAGAAAGACTACCTAGAAATTCGTGGCGACAAAAATTCAGACTGAGTCTCACAAAACACCCAGAATTCAAGCAGTCACAAAAATATTTACCACGGTCCTTTTGAAATACCTTCTAAATTTTGTATAAACGGTGTCAAAATAATTTCTATCGATAGTTGTCAACTACATTTGTGATAGGTAAAATAATTAACTTAAACATCCAAGTCGGTCAAATATATCATGACACAATGGCCTGGGCCAATAAAGAAACCAATAAAAATTAGTTATGAGGGCTGGGACTACTGCTCAGAGGCTGAGTGTAGTCCATCCCCAGTGCTGAAAACATAAAAGACAGATATGAAAAAAGAAAAAGAAAAAATTAGTATTGGCCACGGTGAATATACAAGTTGGTCCTTTATAATGTGGTATAGCATCCTTCCTGTCAGTAGGAACCACCTCTGATTTGTGATGATAAAGCCTCACCCAATGTAAGTGCTGATATTTCTGCTGCTATAAGCCATGGAAGGAAGGTGTCAGAAAATAACTATTCAGAGACACCAGAGTGCACCACTGACTCACAGGAGTTGTTGGCTTTGCAGTGTTGCCCGTGTTCCAAGATGTAGCCTTCTTCACAGCGGCAGCGGCGATGGCCACGCTCGTTTTCACACTTCTGACCACAAATTCCCCATATCTGGCAATCATCAAAAGCTGCCACAAAAGAAAAACACGTTCATAATCATAGTTGTTGACATTTCTTGAGTATTCTCACACAGAAATCTTGGACATCATACCCAAGAATACAGTTATGCCCTGTCTAAAGAAATACCCTCTAGAGGTTGGAACAGTTCCAGATATACAGGAAGCAGAAACTTATATCAAGCAAGTCTCAAGGGAAAACTCAAGAGTATTTAAATCATTTTTTTTAAATCTACACAAAAGATCACCTTTACAGAAGATGCACACAGCACTGTTTGTACCCACAGACCTGTGCTGTTTCATTTATTAATATTGGTTTACAAGATACATAAATTTTGTTATAAATGCTTCTCCTTGAAACTGTATGTTCCAATAGTAACCATTTGTCCCCTCTGGCTATCTAAACTTATATTTAGATTAATGAAATCAACAGTTCAGTTTCCTAGGCATTTGTGTCATGTTTTAAGTCCTCAATAGCTACATGTGATTACTGATTACAGAAGAGTGAAGGTACAGAAATAGTTACATTGCCCACAAAGCTCTGTTGGGTAGCACTATCCGGACTTGCCTACACCTGGCCCCTCAAGAAAACAGTCTTTATTTTCAACCGCAGTATTTGGAAATTTTTTATTTACCCAGCTCTCTTTCCTTTGATCTCAAAGTCATAACCAGAATTTAAATTATTTGAGATGAAAAAGATTTTCTGCTCATTCATTAATCATTCATACACTAAATAAGTATTAATTGAATGTTCCTTACATAAAAGATGTCCACTGTCCCCCCAAATCTCAGTTCTACTGTACAAAAAGCTTCAATATAAAGGACATAAACAACATGGGTGATATAATAACAAAGTAAACGTCTCTCGTAATGACTGGAAGGTTTGAGGGATGTGAAAATTGTCCTATCCCTGGTAGGTGCACAGAGTGTCCTATTCCTGGTAGACTACTGTCAAATGTCTCCCATGTCCGTGACCCCTTGCTACCCAACGGTGCCCTGACCCTTCTCCTGGAAGCATGACACTCAAGCCTCGGCCTGAGCGGAGCTACTCTCTAGCATTAGGAAATCCTCAAGACTATAAATTCCGAAAGCACTGTACCCTTGGGTCTAGAATTTTCTAGATCTGATTTCACTACAGCAATTGTCCATGACTCCATCTAGAAAAGGCCAGAGCAGCCCTGGGATCAAGCTAATGTTTCAGTTTTCCTTCCAGACCAAACACAGCAACATTGACCAAACAAATCTTTCCTGCCAACAACTATAAGTAACAAAGGTAAAAATAATAATAATAATTATTATTATTATTAGCCAATCTGGGTACAAGAAGGTGAAAGCTCAGATGGAAAAGCAAGGCCCTCATGGACAATCTTCTCTATGTCTTCACCTTCAGTCCTGAGCAAACTCTATCTGACCAGAGGCTTCACCTCAGTGGAAATGAAAGCAAAGGTTATTCCTCTTCAAGCTTCCAAATGTTAATTCCATTTATTTATTTGTATGTGTGTGCATGCACCCACATTCCACATCATGTGTGTGGAGGTCAAAGGACAACTTTCAGAAGTTGGTTCTCTCCTTCTACTATGTAGGTCACAGGGATTGAATTCAGACTGTTAGGCTTGGAAACAAGTGCCATTATCCACTGAATTATCTCATTAGCCCACTACCTAGTTTTCAAATTTCTATTTATTATTTTTATTTTATGTGTATATGTGTATTGCCTGTATGTATGTAAGGATACCTGTATAGTGCAATGCCTGAGGAAGTCAGAAGAGGTCATCAGATTCCCCTGGAACTGGAGTTACAGAGGGTTGTTACCTACCACATTGGTGCTAGGAATTAAACCCCAGGCCTCTGCAAGAGCAGCCGGTGCTCTTAACCACCAAGCCATCTCTCCAGCCCTCCCACTGTCTAATTCATGAGACTGTAGCTAATGGTCTTGAGTCAGATGGCAGCAAGAGTCTGGATGGCAGAAGGAAGCTAAAGGAAAACTTAGAATGTGGCATCGGAGGCACAAATGCCCTTCCTATCACCTGTGTTCTGAGTGCATTACAGATTTGAAAAGTGTATGAGATTGCTGCCTGTTGTTGTTGTTCTTCTTCTTTTTTGAGGACAGGGTCTCCCTGTAGCCCCAGCTGACCTGACACTCACTATGTAGACCAGGCTGGCCTCAGTCTCACGGAGATCTGTCTTCCTCTGCTTCCCCAGTGCTGGAACTAAAGGCATGCACCACCATACCCCGCCATAACTGCCATTCTAATAACTGAATAAGATATGAAATCCTTTGCTGGGCATCAGTACAAGACCAACCAGGGCTAAATGGTGAGGCCATATCTCAAAAGAAACAACAGCAACAAAGAGATTGTATCCTTTACATCCCTGTGGTGAAAAAATGAAAGCTAATTAAATATCTCTAGGTCAAGTAAAGATAAGAAACTGAAAAGTAGAATTATTTCCGTGAAAGAAGGTGAGATGGTGGAAACACAAACACTACACACACACACACACGCACACGCACACGCACACGCACATACACAGACATACATACACACAGACTCCGTTACTTTTACCTGTTCTCTTCCCTTCTTATTCTTTGCTCCCTCCGATCAACAAATGCTGCTTTGAAACTTAATTCAGAAACCTTAGCTTAGAGAGCGTCAGATACCTCTGGTGTACATGGCTGTGTGAAAACAGCCCCCACACTGAAGGACTTCCCTGCCCTGACCCTGCACCACAGTGTCATTCTGTCAACAAACAGCATGTCCTGCCAATCAGAATGAGCACAGTAAACCAGTAAACGGCTCCCAAATGCCACAGAGGCTCCACTGCCAGGTCAAGACTCTGAGGCTGATGAATAGTGGAAAGACACCAGATTCCAGGTCAAGATGACTCGATTTTATTCTTGATTACCACTGAGGCATTCAGTGGAGGGACATGTCTAACACAGTTTCCAAAACGTGAAGCTAAGCCAAATGTTTGAGAGAACAAACTAAAACAATCCCCTTAAAATTCCAGCTCAACGAGTGTATCTGGTTTCATAATGCCATATACTTAAATGAGAGTTCTCCTCACAAAGAGAAACACAATCATCTTTGAAACAAATACGAAACAAGAGTTAAGCGAGCTTCAAAACCAAGAAGCATTATTAAAGGACAGGGAAGGTCACAGAAAAGGTGTCTGCAGGTGGCAAGGAGCCTTCCAGTCACAAAGGCCTGTCAATGTAGACTCTTGAGCTTATCTTCAAATGAGGTTGCCTGTGGTGATATCTGAGCACGTGGGAGGGCTGGAGGAATCCTGTGGTGGATTGGAACTGGTTCCTCAGTGTTGCGCAGTGTTGCTTCTATTGCACTTCGAACTGAATCTATTTCATAAGCCCCAAAGTGACCTGCACAGCACAACGAGGCCATTTTTCTGCATCATATCATTACCAGGCAATATGTAAAATCTGATCACGCAATCGCCTTGCTATGTCAGCTTTTAATTTCTTAAAGCAGTATTAAAAAAACTGAAGTGGCTTGAACCTCTGACATTTAAGAAGCTCTAGATACTTGGAAATAGAAGGCTCAGATCATCACAGACTTACATATTAGAGAGATAGAAAATAAGCTATCTGAGTTCTAAAATGGGGGTGGGGAAAAGGGCCTGAGAATAGGTTGTGGGTATCGCAGGAATGAAACAAGGGATGTTGCAGAATAATCACTTTAAATGAAAAGGCTGTACGGTTTATCCAGTTTCCAAGCAAGACAGCTGAGCCCCAGCTTCACTTTGGGGTTTGTGAAAGAAAAAAAGAAAAGCTGATGTAATACTGAGAATGTGGCTTCTGGTATTTCTATTGGAATTCCTTTTCTACTAAGAAAAAGGGGAAATGCCTGGAAAACGAAAAGACTTGAAATTGGATTGGCAGCATGGTGACAGCCAAAGGGAGCAGAGAGGCTTGACACCTGCCAAAGACAAAGGGCAGTCTAGCCCCACCGATGAGTCTCACCCCAGAAAACGGGATTCTGACCACGCAGATATGTCAGAGGACAGGGATAGGACCTACAGAGTTAGAAAGGTCTGTCAGCCAGATGAGGACAGGTCTGTGGGGGTCATTTGAGTCCTTGACTGAATCCCCAGTGCACTGAGAACAAAACATGCCCCAACCATCAGTGTCAGAGAATGTTTTTATCTACAAAATGTTTTGAAATTATTAGAAACCTGGAGGCTGTTTATATTAAGTTACAGATTTTACAGTCTCCAGGATCTGTCAAGCTGATATGAGATGAACCCAAGGCATTCATATAGCCCAGGCTGGTATCAAACCCACTACGTAGCCAAGGATGATCTTGAACCCCTGATCCTCCTGCCTCTATTTCTCAAATACTGGGATTACAGGTATAAACTACTGAGCCAGGAGACCCATTTTAATACATCATGCCAAAAACAGTTACTTAAGAACAGCTAGGTCATAGGCATACTTTGGGGTATGATTCTGATATTTAAAAACCTAAATTAGATGACTATTGTAGTGTATTGTTATAAACTCAGAACCCAGTAGGCAGAGGCAGGAAGATTAAGAGACAGTAGCCAGCTTAGGTTGCTTTGTCTAAAAGAGAAGAAAAGAAGAAAGAAAGAAAGAAAGAAAGAAAGAAAGAAAGAAAGAAAGAAAGAAAGAAAGAAAGAAAGAAAGAAAGAGAAAGGAAGGAGGAAGGAAGGAGGAAGGAAGGAAGGAAGGAAGGAAGGAAGGAAGGAAGGAAGGAAGGAAGGAAGGAAGCAAACTAAATTGCTTTGAACATCACAAGTCTTCAATTAGATTATTAGCTTTTCTTGATTTATCAAGAATTCCAGGGGATGGAGAGATGACTCAGTGGTTAAGAGCCCTGGCTACTCTTGTAGAAGACCTGAGTTCGATTCCTAGCACCCACATGGAGCCTAACAAACTTCTATAGCTTCAGTTCCAAGGGAATCTGATGCCCTCTTCTGACCTCCATGGGGAGTGCACAACACAGGTGCCTTACATACATGCAGGCAATACACCTGTACACAAAAATTAAAATAATAAATAAAATATTTTTTTAAAAAAGAATACCAAGTTAATGGCCAGCAAGATGGCTCAGTGGGTAAAGGTACTTGCCAAGCAACCTGGCAAACTGAGTTCCATCCCCCAGAACCTAGGTAAAAGTGGAAGGAAAGAATCAACTGCACAAAGTTGCCTCTGATCTCCACATGGGCTGCGGCATGATCCCTTACCCAAACACACACACACACACACACACACACACACACACACACAATAATTTAAAATTTTTTCTCCCTAATAACAATTCCCATTTTGCTTCATACTGACTCCTCCTGGAGATTTTTTTTAAAGAATTCCTCTAGAAGTCCAATTCATTATTCCAAGTATAACTCTCATCCCTCATCAAAGAAGCTTCTTTTTGCAACAGGTAGAAACTATTACAGAGATCTATAACTGATCAAAATGCACAAATCAAGTGAGCATGGGGGTCCCAGCCCCAACTGACACATCTGCAATGTAACCCTACTCCTGAGGCTTATGGGGCAGAAAGTGTGCCAAGACCCCTTCAGCTAGCTAGTGTCTTCTAGACAAGACAGAGAGGTTACACTCATGAAATCCCAATATGGCTGCCTAAGCAAGATCTGCATAATGACAGCGCCAGCTGACAAGCTCCCTGACAGGTTATCCAATGCCAAGTGGTCAGCCCCGAACATACACCAAATGAGTTCAGTAAGTGTGTGTGTGTGTGTGTGTGTAGCAAAAATTAAAGAAGTGATCATGAAATATAGAGGGAGGAAGACTTAGAAGGAGCTGGGAGAGGGGGAGGGTGGAAATAACAAAAAAAAAACAAATTTAAAAACTACATAAATTAAACCAAAATAAAAGAATTCCTGCCAGGCATGGTGGTGCACACCTTTAATTCCAGCATTTGGGAGGCAGAAGAAGGTGGATCTCTGTGAGCTCAAGACCAGCCTGCTCTAAATAGTGAGTTCTAGGCCAGCTGGGGCTACAGGGAGACTCTATCTCAAGGCAAAAATAAAAAAATAACTATTCCTTTTTCTTTTTGGAATCCAAATGTCCTCTTAGTTCTGTGTAGTTGTTAAAAACAATTTTAATTTGTATAGTGTATACAATAACGTTGAAATCCAGGTGCTAAGAGTGAGAACCAAATAACTTTATTAGGTTTATCCAAATTCATTACTCTTTGCAAAATTATGGTGAAATTTTTTCAGAAGACATGTTTTCCTGAAATTTTTTCTTTAATTATTTATGTACATATGAGTGCCCACATGCCAACATGTGTGGAGACCAGAGGGAAACCTTCAGGAGAAGTTCTCTCCCTCCAGTATATAAGTTCTGGGAACTGAATGCAAGCCATCAGGCTCAGAAGCCAGCATCAGTAAAAGTATTCCTTATGCATATTTTCAGTATTAAAAGCCAGCCTGGCTCCACACCCCAGCTTAGAATGTTTAGATGTATGCTTATAAGTGGGGGTGAGTGTGAGACTAGACCACGACACTAGAAAGAAGCCAGACACTAGAAAGAGGGGAAAAGAGGTGTTGTGGCTGTGGGTGCACGGGAACACAGAGAGGCGGTTATGAGGTGGGTAGAAGGCACAGTAGGTGTCACGAATGAGGATCGAATGGGAAAAGAAGCAACAAAAACAAATTTTGTTTGAAATGTCAATTTAAGGAATAAAAATTAAAAACTAGCACAGCCAGGGCCTCCAAATATTTCAAAAGAAAACGCAACAGGGCTGCTGTCGTCATCATCAGGTAGTGGACAGGTACGTGTAGCAAGTCAACTCCCCTGTCACAAAGCCACTCACAAAAGCTTCGAGAGGTTAAAGTTCCCTGCTGCCCAGGTTTCTGACTGCCATTTGCAAGTCCAAAGCCCTGAGTTCAGAGTTGTGGTCCCTCGATGCTCTGGGATGAAACCCTAGGAGCTCCCAATACTTACCAATGCACGTACGGCTGTCGTTGGGGTTGATGGTGTGAGCTGAAGGACAAAAACACTGTCCTCCATCTGGTGTCTCATGGCACTGGTACTCACAGTTTAAGATAGAGCAGGCACCCGTACCTAAAGAGAGAAGGACAGAAGCACTGCTGAACCAACGCTCCTAGACAAGATTGGCTTACCTACTATCTTTCTTCATAAGTAAAGGTCACATGAGCAGGTAGCATGCAGGAAAATCTTTCAGTGTCAAATCTTAGTGCAATATTACATAACAAATACTTTGCTATAACTAATGTTGTGTTCAGGTACATTTATGAAAAAAAGTCAGGTCACAATAGTTGTGTCTAGGTGGTAGAAGACACAAAGAACTCTCAAGTGACTGAACCAATAATACACCCTAAAATTTTTAATTACAGCTGACTTCAAACAGTGGGCTTCCAGGTGATCATATTTTTTTTGTTAATGTCTTTCTGTTAATGTCTCTTTTCTAAACTTTGAGCAATGACTGCATATCTTTTGCTTATTTTTATGCTTTTATAATAAAACTTCCAAAAAAGATAGAGAAAATGAAGTGGCTGCCATAGCTATCTCAGCATATTTAAATACAACAAGTACTGTCAATATTGGGGGAGGAATCCGTGGAGTTACAGTTAAATGTGCACTTCTGTACAATCACCAGTTTAGTTGGTGAACAAATGATCAACTGATGAGATCAAGGTCATACAGTGTATTCCCTACAGGAAATCAGCTGTCCTCAGATTTGATGGGTTTGCTGATGCAGGCAGAATAATATTCTGTTACTAAAAAAGAAAAATTTTTTAATTACTCCAGGAAATTTCTTCATAAACAAATGCAATTATATAATACCTAATAATACTGTATGGCCAATTCAAGTTTATCACTGGAAAATAACTCAAAGTACCTATCTTAAGGACCACTGAAAAACAACTCAACATATATATTCCAGGAGCCAACTTTCTTTTTTTTTCTCGGTACTTCCAAATAGGACCTATCCCCATAAGTATAAGACCAAAAAAGGGACAGAAGGGAGAGATCAGCTGGCAGGCTATTTGCCTAACATGTATAAAATCCTAGGTTTGATCCCTAGCATCACAACTGTAGAATCATCATAATTGCCATTAAAACAAATTTCCCTAGTGAAAGAAAGACAGAATTTTTTTAAGTACCCTTATCAAAAGATGGCAAATACATCTTCATTCCATTCTGGCCTGAGCCAAGTCACATCTGTGGTCAACGAATTAGTAAACATGGCTTAGCAGAGGTTTAAAACTGATTGATGGGGTCTGTTCTTTCTACCATAGTAAAACCAAACCTAGGCTAGCCCGGGCTTTTTTTGTATAGACAAGGTACTTCACGGAAATGACAACTTATATAGTCTACATGGAGACTCTTTATTCAAGAAACGCCAAAAGCAGCTAGGCATGGTGGCACATGCCTTTAATCCCGACACTCAGGAGACAGAGGCAGGCAGATCTTTATGAGATCAAGTCCAGCCTGGTACACATAGGGAGTTCCATCTGGGCCAGCTGGGGCTACAGGGAAATCCTGTCTCAAAAACACACAAGAAACAAAAAGGAAGGAAGGAAGGGAGGGAGAGGCGGGGGAGGGAGGGAGGGAGGGAGGGAGGGAGGGAGGGAGGGAGGGAGGGAGGGAGGAAAGGAAGGAGGAAGGGAGGGGGAAGGAGGAAGGGAGGGGGAAGGAGGAAGGGAGGGGGAGGGAGGGAGAGAGGGGGAGGGAGGGAGACTAGCTGAAAGCTGCCCACATGTATTTCCACACTCACCACAGTATCTTCCAGTTGTGGCATTGTTTTCATCTTCTCCTCCTGGACAGTCTAAAACTCCATCACAAACCTTATCAATTGAGATACAGTGTCCAGACACTGGGCAAGCCCATTCTCTTGGGTAACACGTATAACGGTGTTGACTGCTATCTGTGAAGGGATAAAAGTTATGTATGAACGGCTCAAAAAACAAACAAAAAAAATTTAGAGAGAGTTAGACAGCCCTGGAGATTGTGTCAGCTCTTTACAATCCATGGTTAAGAGAAGATATAGGCCAAGCAGTAAACAGAAACCCAAAGACCTATCTATTGTAAACATCTAACTCTGCCATTAGCTGTCTGCTGAGAGTCCAAAAAGGGACAAAATGGAATAAAATCTACTCCTTCTAAGGTAGACATCCCCTAGCTACCCTGTAAGGAGTATGGACCCAGATTAACAACAAACAAGAATCACATCACCCTACAAGAAGATGTGGTTATTTAATCTTGAATTACATAATCAGGGGCACCAAAGTATCTCGAGCTCCTGAAGGTTGGATTTTGATTCTTCAAAGCTTGTTTGCTTGTTTAGTGAAATGTTGGCAATAGAAGAAAAATTATAACTCAAAAATCGAAAGACTACTTCCTGAAACGCCAAAACATAAAACCACAGGATGCTTTCTGAACAAGCACCACTATTGCACGCGGAACTGGAATGGTGCAGCAACGTGCTGTACGGCGTGAGTGTCAGGACTTGAGAACTGCTGGAGGAACTGCCAATGACAGCAGCAAGGTGAAGAAGTGTGCACCACTGCCCGGCACCTGCCTGTCCTAAATTCCATCCCAAGGTTCCCAACGTGACCTAGTTTTAGTGGTGATGCACTTGGATATCAGAATTTGCAACAACAAAAAACTAAATTAAACTGCTGCCATAGTCCTGAGTTATTTTAAAAACATTACACTGAACCCCATTTTTCTCCCTTTCACAGCTTATTATTTTTATTTCATGTTGCTTTGCTTTGTTTTTGAGACAGGGTCTCACTGTGTAGCCCTGGCTCGTCTGAAAATCACTGTGTAGACCAGGCTGGCCTTGCACCCAGAGATCTCTCTGCCTCTACCTCCTGAGTGCTAGGATTAAAGGCATGAGCCACCACACCTGACCCAAACTTATAACTTTTATATCAGTAAAGTATGCCATTCTATTCCTTAACACGGAAAGGAATGACACAGAGGAGGGAGAGAGACTGCCCCACTTTAATGATGAGAAGGAAAGAAAGGATTATAATTGATGCTGCATTGAGTTCCGTCTTTTTAAGAAAAGCTGGAAGAGGCAGCTCCTTCAAAAGCACAACCTAAATCCCTAAACATCTCTCGGAACCTTGGCCAAGACTAATGCCTTTTCACAAGAAAATTCTTAACAAAGAAGGAAAACTTTAAATTTTTCTTGGTAGGAGGAATCTTGTCTGGTCCTTACTGCATCCATCTTCATCCCCAGAGTCTAGGCAGTCATCATCTCCATCACAAACCCAGGTCTGGCTAATACACATGCCACTGGAGCAAGTGAACTGGTGGCCACCACAGGTGTCATAGTCTGAAAGAGAGAAACAGAGCACTCAAAAGACAGTTACTGGAGAAAATCAAAGTGCCCATTCACTGCCCACATCCAGCTCCTAGAAACGGAAGATTGCACTTTGAGGCCTTGAGTATCTTGACCAAACAAATGTTTTAAGGAAGAAGGACAGGGGAGGCAAAGATAATAGCAACTTTGTCCCTGGACACTGTTTCCCAAGAGAAAAACAGCAGAAAATAGGTAGAGACGAAGATGCTAGCTAGACCTGCCGGCCCCTAGTGTTTGTTTCATTTTGCCACGAGCAGTGCAACTGTTATCTCAGAGCCCTGGGGCCATGGTCTGTTTATTACAATCACTGAAATAAAGCCCAGGCTCCACAAGGAAATCAGGCATGGCTCCTAGAAAACTAGGGAGATAGATAGATGTTGAAAATATTTGACAACCCTAGACAATTATAGTAGGTGAAGGATCATTCTAGTTGGTAAATCACCACAAGTAAACTGTTCCCATGGTGTCTTCTAACTTCACTCTACTATCAAGATTATCAGAGTCCTGTGGTACATTCTGCCTTGTACCCCTGTAGCCAAAGGAAAGAATGCAAGCTGTCTATCAGCAGTTCTTCAACTTTACACAGATCCTCAAAGGATAAAGGAACCAAGGTCAAGCAATAATAAGGTTGGAACTATAGCCCTTCCCTAATCTTCTGGCTCAATCTACCAAACATAGCAACTCTTCTTTGAGACAGGAAAAGAAAATATATTGGTAGATGGAAGAGCAAAAAAAACATAACCACATGACCCAGCATAAGGACATCACCGTACTGCAATTGTGTTCATCACTGTTATCTTCGCAGTCATTGTCATGGTCACAGACATAGGAGCGAGGAATACAATCTCCATTGCCACACTCAAATTCATTGTGCATGCATAGCCCAGCTGGGAGACGAGGTAAAGAAGAAAAAGAAACAAGATAATTTCAATTTCATGGTCACTGTTTAATTTCATAGGAAGATTCAGCCTCAAGTTTAAAAAAGAGACTTGTTAGGCAGTGGAGTGCTGGTACAATCAATCGTTTACGGGACAGCGAGGCCCTGGTGTAAGAACTCCTCACCAGAGGCTGATTTCAAACCGCCAACATGAACTCGGTAAATGTGTGCCTGGGAAGTGATGTCTGGCCCCTCAACTCAGTACAAGCCAGACTCAACCCAGCACTGCACCTCTCACGCCATGACTTACTGCAATTAGCTTCATCAGAGGAATCTCTGCAATCAACTTTCTGATCACACTTCTGACTCGTGTTGTAACAGGCTCCATTGGCACAGGTAAGCTGATCACATGTCGGATAATCTGTTTTTAAAAGAAGAATGGAAACAATCTTAAATTAAGACATTCTTTCAACAAAGATTTCCAACCAACTACTGAAGATTATACAGTTGGTTGAGGGAAAGGAACATTAATCAAATAACCACACACAGCAAATGACATTACAAATATTGGAAACGGCACCATAGTATGATGTAGGAGCCATGAGATGGTTCCCTGAAGAAGCGATCATTGTCATGAACCTAAAAAATATGATGAACCAAAAAATGGAACTTTCTACTACATCATACAAATGATATCCAGGAAACTCACATACTTCCATACATGTTCAGGGAAATGGAAGGCCATTCCTCTCCCTGGAAGGTGAGAGAAAGATTGCAGGAGTAGAGGCGGGCCTGAGCCAGGGATACACCCAGTGACCATTTACTCTTACTCAGCTTGCTGACCCTCTGTCACCATATATAGATAATTACCACACAGGATAGAGGGTCCTAAGAAGACAATGTCTAGTTAGGAGCTTTGAAAAGCATAATTGCCCCCTAAGCCCAAATTACAGTCATCACTGTCCATGAAGATTGGCTCCAGGACTACTGTGTGAGTACCAAAATCCAAAATCCCCAAATCCCTTGTATAGAATGTTGTGATATTTTCATATAACCTATGCATAGCATCCTACATACCTCAAATCATCTTTAGATCATTTATGCTATCTCATACAATGCAAATGCTTTATAAATATGTTATACTGTACTATTTGGGGTTTAATAAGAAAAGGAAAGTCTCTGTATCTTCAGTACAGGCACAGTTTTTTTCAATTATCATTAATCTTAAAGTTCGGTCACCATAAATATGGCTCTACTGTTGCATATATGTAAATATATATTTATGTTATGTTAGATATGTAAATATCTATACACACATATATGTATGTATATGTATGTATGCATACAGTCACCTAAATATTAACTAGATGCTTAATTCTGGTTTTCTGGGTCACAACAGAAAATCAGAATGTCCACTGAGAGAGAGAAGCATGCCGTCTGCCCATCCACTGTGTTTCCCCATACTTAAACATATATCCTTCATGACTCCTAACTGTAGGCTTTATTCTCTTGGTTGTATGGTTTACCTATAACATGATGAAACCCTAAGCTCAAAGAGCTTACTTATTCTAGAATCATTAGCAGTAAGTACAGGAACCGGAACTGTACTCAAGAAATGTTCAACATTAGTTAGGCATGGTAGGTCAGACCTATAAATTCAGCACTCAGGAAGTTGAGTCAGGAACATTGTTGGGAGTTTGAGGACAGCCTGGGCTAATAGTTCCAGGATAGCCTGAGACACAGAGTGAGACCTTATCTCAAAAAAGAAGAGGAAGAGGAGGATGACAAGGAGGATGAGGAGGAAGAGGGTGAGGAAGATGAGGACGAAGAGAGAAGGAAGAAGAGGAGGTTAATATTGATCTTGAGTTTTTATCACAGGTAAGTGTCTTAGTTAACGGTTCTTAAATATTTAATTATCTGCTTTGCTCTTGTTTGTTTCATTTTGTGGCATGGTCCTGCTATATAGCCCAGGTTAACCCAGAACTCACTATGCAGCTCAGACTGGCTTCCAATTTGTGATCCTCCTGCTTCAGCCTCCCCAGACACGTACCATGACTTCTGGCTGAATGCTTGCTTTTTATATCTTCTAGTACTTTCCTTCACAGATATAGTATCTCCCTCGATCTGATTATATTTCTCATTGTCTTCAGGTTTCTTTTTAACCAAGGAAAAGGTGAGTCTTAGTGAAGATTTCAAAGTGAGATAACAGAGTCCTACCTTGAAGCTGAAATTGCACTGAAGAACCCAATTTGAGGTTTTACAGGCATATTCCAGATAATTCTTTGGATGGTCCCAAGATCTTTTGAAATAGAAGCTGAGAACAAACTCCTTACAGACTGCCTTAACCTTGGCCCAATGTTAACCACTCACACCATAAGAAAAATGAACTCTCTAACATCTTTTCCCATTTTTTTTTTGTGGTAAAGGAATAAGCCTAAATTTTCCCATCTCCAGAAATTCAAAAACAGACCAGTAAGTGTCCTTCCATGTTGAAGTTGCCACTCAAAGCACATGTTTTCAATGGAAGTCTCTTTGCCATGGCACCTCAGTTGCCTCGAGATGAAACAATTTGCCTAGCTACAAATTGCCAGAAACTCACCCAAGTGAATGATGAACACAACCTTCATACTTTTTAAAATTTTATGTATGTGTATCAATGTATCAATGTTTTGCCTGCATGTATGTAAGTGCACCCATGTTGTGCAAAGTCTGGTGAGGCCAGAAGAGGGCACCAGATCCCCTGAAACTAGAGTTACAAACAGTTGTTAGTTGCCACGTGGGTGCTGGGAATTAAACCTGGGTCCTCTAAAAGAACAGCAAGTGTTCTTAACTGCTGAGCCATCTCTCCAGCCAGACCTTCATACTTTTTATGGGGCATTTGTAGCCCCAGGAATTGCTACTGGTCCTGAGGGAAGACTGAAAGAGTATGGGTCTGAATCAGTAATAGGAACAAATATTTCCCAATGCAGCAGGTGTCTTGATCAACGTGTACCTGCAGCTATGTAAGGGGCATCCCTGGTACAGACCAAGGACAAAAGAAGAGAAGAAGGACAAGTCTGTTCAGGGTTGATGGGATGCAAACACCTGAGTGTTTCCAACTTGGCTATTGGGGACAGAGGAAAAGACATCCTGGGGCCGACTGTTATTGCTGTGCCTCAACATGTGGCGTCCAAGAGCTAGAAGAGTCGACTCACTATTCAAGCTCTCTAAAGAAGTTGCAGTCGCCAATATGTTGTCAAAAAGATAAGAAAGCTAAGGCCAAAGTACCGAAGACTCAGCGTGTGGTCACTCCCCATGTCCAGCACGCACCCCAGTACACTGCCCTGTGCTCTAAAGAAAAGGAAGAGACTGCAGAACATGCTGGACTTCTGTCCAAAGACTGAAGAACAAAGAAAAACACCAGGGGCCCTCTGCCAGATGTCAGTCTGCTCTCTCGGGACATCTAATTCTGAGTAACAAATTAATAAGATCAAACTCCAAGACCAAAAAAAAAAAAAAAAAACCAAGGAAGGCATTTAAAATAGCATATTAAAATTTTAAATTTATTCTAAACCTTATTTTGTAATAGTCCAAAACTGAACTAGTACTTAGGACAATTACTTTCTTTTCGTTACTGAGATGGCTTGCTTTGCAAAAGTATGGGTCATACAACTTTGTTTATTAATTCTGCCTTCCAGAGACACAAAAGGCCAGGTGAGGGCTTCACTCAAATCCCTTCCCCGCCCCCACCCCCGACCTCAGCCCCATGTGCCAGATAGTTCCAGGAGTCAACCTGTTATCTAGTCTTTAAGAGCAGAATCAAGCAGAGAAAGAAAAAAAAAAAAATCTTAGAAAAGCCAGCTCTCTGCCACAGATAAGCTACCTGTCAGGAAGAAAATTGATTTGGCTTTGGACTGCAGCTACCACATTTAAAGTAATTGTTATGAGGATCTGGAATCAATGTGTTGGGCAGGGTTCTTGCTTTCTCTGAACGTAAACCTTAATGAAGAAGAGCTAAATCAGCATTCACTGACTTGCTTAGAAATTTCCTGACAAGGCTCTTTCTTTTCCCAGCAAACAAGGCCAGCTTGATGTCATCAGTGAGGTATCAGGATGGCCAGAGGTCAATGCTCAGAATAAGGAGCAAACAGCTTTCTTGTCTCCATCCACGCTGATAATGAATCTCTCTCAAACAGCAGAGGATAACCCCTACCTTAACCCCTACACACCTTCTGGTCTTTTCTGTGCATAGATAACTTAGAGGTGGGGGTGTACACCCATAGGAAAAACTGCCCAGAGCCCTCTGATTCCACTGAATCCTGAAAGGATTTGGAAATCTACTTCCAAGTGGTTTTCCCCTTTGGATAGCCACAGAGGAAGCAGGTCCAAATTGCTCACTGAGCAAAGAAATATATTCTACCGCCTTTGCAAAAGACATTAAAGAGTTTCAAGGTAAAGCAAGGGACAGGAAGTTGATATCCGCTGAGCTTCCCACTGAGAGAAGCCTAGCACCCTTCTTTGCTTGGCAAGTCTGCACTTGAACTTAAGATTTCTAACCATAGAGCAAGCCCATGCAGCAAAATCATAAGCACAGAGGATGTACAATGTGAGAGGAAGCCTTCCTCCTCCCTACAAATCTACTTCGAAGTCTTGTTTAAGGGAAAGATTGACAAGTGCCTGTTAACTGAGCCTCAGACCCTTAAAGTTTATCTAAGACAACAATGTGAGAACACATTTTCCATGCCCTGTGTCTTCCTTTTGTCCCTGTTGCAAATGGAGTGATTCATTCACCACAAACTGACATCTGCCACAAGATACGCATACAAGATTGGTGCATAAGGAGTTTTTAATTGTTTTCTCCATTAATGATTTGGTTTAGAGCAAGAAGCTTTCGTGCTACAGTTCTGTTTACATAATCAAGGAGAACCTGGCACAGTGGTGCACGCCTTTAATCCCAGCACTCAAGAGGCAAAGGCAGGCAGATCTAGGCAAGTTTGAAGCCAGCTTGGTCTACACAGTGAGCTTCAGGCCAGTCAGGACTCCACAGTAAGACCCTGTCTAAAATAAAAGCACCATAATCAAGGAGGAAGACATAAGAATGGAGTAGGGGACCTGAATCTCCAAGAACAGAAATCATTTACAGCAGAGTAAGATACAGCTCTTGTCATGGATACTATCAGAGCATTCTGTGGATGGCTCTTGCAGAAGACTCAGGTTCGAATGCACAGCACACACAGGACAGCTAACAACCATTCTAACTATAGAAGAGGGAATCCAACACCCTCTTCTGTCCTATGGGCACTGCATGACATAGGTGTACTTACATATATGCAGGTATAACACATAAAGCAAAAATACGTAAAAAAAAATTTTTTAAAGAATAAAAAAGAGCATTCTGTTCTCACCATTTGGCAGAAGGGCCAAAGAAAACTTAGAAAAGAAGGCAAACTGACTATAAAATAAAAGGCATTGTTAACACATAAGAAACAAACCTAAGGGCTGGAGAGATAGCCCAGCAGTTAAGAGCATATACTGCTCTTCCAGAGCTCAGTTCCCAGAACACACATTGAGAGACTCACAACCACCTGTAACTTCACCTCTGGTCTTTGGGCACCTGCACTCATGTGCATATACACAGACACATATACACAACTAAAATAAAATAAATCTACAAAAAGAAAAAGAAAAACAATCAAGATTGCAAAACAAATAAATAAGAAGCTACTGATACAGAAATACAGCCCAGGTACCTACATCTTTTCAAGTTCCAACCAGGAGTCATCCTTGACTTATCATTTGTGCTCTGGCTCTCAAACAGGATAATCTACTCAATGTAATGATTTGCCAGGAAAAGTATTTGCTAAGCTTTTTAAAAATCTATTTATTTTGATTTTATGTCTATGAGTGATTTTTCTGCATGTATGTAAGTGCACGCACATGTGCAATGCCACCAGAGACCAGAAAAGGATGTCACATGCCCCAGAATTAGAGTTAAAGATGATGGTTAACTGCCATGTGGGTGCTAGGAACCACGCTCAGATCTTCTGCAAAATCAGTCAGTGCTCTTAACCACTGAGCCACCTCTCCGACACCACCACCTCCCAAATTGCTAGTTTAACCACCAACATGTAGTCAGGAATTCAACCCATACAATGAAATACATCAATCATCAACAGCAACATATATGGGAAACTAGTGCTAGAAACATGTGAAGTTTCCTTCCATCCTTAAAATCCCATGAAGTGAGTATAGATTATTTCCATTTTATGGTTGAAGAGCTGAGGCACCAAGAGGTTGAGAAATTTGAAAACTATCATGTGGTTGGTAAACTGGAGTCAGAACTCAAATTCAAGCACTCTGGCTCCATAACCCACAGTAGATATGGCTGCCGTGTGTATAATAATAGAAAGAAGAGACAAATTACAGAGGATTGATCATGAATGGAATGAGAACAGAAAACATTCAACACTCAGGAGGCTGAGGCAGGAGGATAGCTGCAAGTTGGATGTCAACCTAGGTTATAAGATGAATTTAGGATTAGCCTAGAGTAAGACTCTGTTTCCAAAAAAAATAAGAAATGAAAATATTGAGCATATGAAAAGAAAAAGACAGCAGGTTTCTTTTTTTTAGTCAACTTCACATGTACTTTGAGAAACCCAAAAGTTGAGGCTAAATCCAGATTTCTCAACCTTATGGCATAGTCTACAAAAGATGACAATCTAATATTATTTGGGAATTTTAGGAAACCCTATGATAGGACAAACAGGAGCACCAACAGAAAAACATAGACCATTACGCGTGGCAGGCCCACCACTCCCAGGCCAGCTGATTTCAGGTCCCTATAGAGCAGCTGCTGGGGACTAGTCCCAAAGGAGCACAATAATACACAAGAGAATGGAGAAGTGTTCCTGCCTCTTCTCACCACCACTACCATATGTATCTCTGATTTATAAAATAAAAATTGAAAATAAAACATAGTCATCTCAATTGGACCAACCTCAAATTTGCTCTAAACCACCTTCAAGAACCCAAACCTAAAAATAAGCCAGACATGGTGATACATACCTGTAGTTTCAGTACTCTGGAGACAGAGGTCTACATTGTGAGTTCCAGTCCAGCTAGGGCTTCATATCAGGAAAAAACCAAAAAACAACAACGAATACAAACTGACAGGTATGCAA
The DNA here is from genome assembly GCA_035773235.1 of Eospalax fontanierii. NCBI lineage: Eukaryota > Metazoa > Chordata > Mammalia > Rodentia > Spalacidae > Eospalax > Eospalax fontanierii. The sequence goes on along the minus strand of CM069530.1, from coordinate 62,234,938 downwards.
GATACTAGAAATTAAGCTATAAAATAAAATCCCTGCTTTCATAAAATTTTTCATTCTTCTTGAGGAGATGTAATAACAAACATTAAAGTAAATGTTATCAGAAGACAATCACAAAATAAAGCAACTTAATACTCAAAAAATTTATAAAAATAGAGCAGGGTAAAAATAACAAAGTAGCTCCCTGATGAGATGCAACTTGAACAAGGTGTTAGGCAGAACAAAATGGCAACTGGGGACATTGACAAGAACAGTTTCAGGAAGCTGGTGAACATAAATGGCAGCTTTCAGTGAATCCAAGAAAGAAATGAAGAAGTCAGGCATGGTTATATGCCAGTAATCCAGTCCCTTGGAAGGCTGTAGTAAGAAGGTCACAAGTTCAAGGTCAGCCTAGACTACAAAGAGAAAGGAAGGAAGGAAAGAAGGAAGGGAGGGAGGGAGGGAGGAAAGAAGAGAGAGAGGGAAGAAAGGGAGAGAGGAGGGAGGGAGAGAGGGAGGGAGGGAAAGAAACGAAAAGGGTCAATGGAAACAATCATTAAACAATTTTATGGAACTTTGTTGTTCAAAGGAGAGAAATTGAGCAACAGCTGAGTATGACCTTAGACTCTTTTTTAATGATGGAAGCTATTTATAAAATCCTTATTTGATGGGGACTAAAGACAAGACTTTTTCTTTTTCAAGTTTCAGGACTCCCAGTTTAATAGGAGAATGCTAAACAGGTAAAACCGCACAACAATATGTGTGCCAGGGTCACTTGAGCAAGGCTCACTGGGCAGCCTAATTGTGAACTGAGACTGAAGAACAACCTGTTCTTCAGGAACCCTCACAGTCCACAGGGTTTCAGTCTTCGTTACTCCCTTCCAACTGTGGCCCCAGTTGGAGTTTCTGCAGTTAGACATATAAAGAAAAATGTTTAAATTCTAAAGAACAGAAAGTCAATAGAAATAAAACTGCAGGGACAAAGCAGCCCCAGTTGCAGGCAGACCAAATACCGCTGATTACCAGCAAGAAAGCCCTCATTGTAACAGGGATTTTGCCCTTTCTTTAGCATTCCTAAGTAACAAAAGAGAGGGCTGCAAACCTGCGATAATTAGCGATAGTTTTACTCACACCAAAATCATTCTCCTCTGGTACTCAATAAAACAAAATAATCTTTTTACTTCGCTGAAAAAAGGACTACTATTTTTGAGCAACTGAAAGTCACTTCGCTACATTATGTGAATGACCCATAATTGCTGCATTGTTCTGATGTTTATCTAAGACTCTGCATGAGTGGTTTTTCCTTGATGCTAATCCCATTAGAAGTAAAATGCACTGCAGTTCTGAATCTGTTCCTTTAACAACAACAAAAAAGAAGCCTGGACAAGCTGTTTACTATCAGGTGTCATTTTACAGATGACGAGATTGAGCAATAGAGTAAATTAGGGGAGAACAAATCTATTTCAAAGCTTTTAACTCGACAGAAATACCTAAAGTATATCTTGAGCATATGAAAATACAGAATGCAAAAAGGCCTGATGCATTAAGAATCTCTCACATCATGCCAAATTTATACAGGGCCTCAGTACGTGGCACAAGTCCTCCTGCCTCAGCCTCCCAGTGCTGGGATTACAGACATTCCCCACCATGCCTAGCTCTCACTTAAGATGATTCTTTTATTGGAAGCTTAATACCCTCTCCTTCGTGACATCTTATCCCTTCTCTACCTCCCCTCCCCTCCCCCTCCCTCACCCCAGAAGGCTCCTGCACACCATTCTTTGTTCTGGAAAGGAATTCCTGGTATGGACGCAAGGTGTTCTGTGTTGGAGTGCAATGTCTTGGATTTAAAGGCTTGAAAGGGTTAGGGATCATAACCCAGGGGTATGGTCTCTCTGGCAGGGCCACGTTTCTTGATCCTTTCAATTACTGTGAAAATAAATTCTCTGGAGCTTTTCCAACATCTATGAGGATTGGTGGGTGATTTCTAGGTGTCTGACAGATCAAGACCCATTTGATACAATTCAGTTTCTAAGAGAAAATTCATAATCATAGGCTTAATCTAAGCTTGTCCTGCGCAAGATGACTGTAGAAACAGGAGAATAAAATGTCTTGATTTCTGGTCATGCCTACTTAACCATTGAACACATAGGCATATCAAAGCAACTAATAGCTGCTGTATGTCTAAAGTGCTGTTTAAAGTAGCTAAGCAGGAGCCAGACCAATGACTCCGCATTTAAGAGCACTGACTACTCTTGCAGAAGACACAGGTTTGATTCTCAGAACCCACATGGTGCCTAACGACCATCCTTGGGTCCAGTTCCAGCGGAACCAACACTGAGAATGAACACCACAGGCATTGCACAAGGTGCACATACATGCCGGAAATACACTTGTACTCGTAAAATAAAAATAATGAATAAAATGGTTTTTTTTAAATAGCTAAGCACCGCTGACTAAGTGTATCTCAGCAATGATTATTACCGACCACTAACATTACAAAGGTAGAGACAGCTTGTCATGGAATCCCTCCTAACAGCAATACATATGCTTAAATGCAAAGCATTACAGCATTGATGTAACACCTCCTTCCAGAAAGTCCATGCACCTGTTTACTCTGTAGATTAGTCATTTTCAACTGGAACAGCAAGAGAGTTAGTTAGCTCCAGAGGACATTCGATGTTTGACATTCTAGGTTGTTACAATGAGGATGTGCGCAGGACAGTCCTACAAAATAAGGAATTTGGGGCTCTCAAATTTAATTACTGCCCAAATTGACAATCTGAGATCTAGCTAATTTCCAGGAGATCTGGTAAAGAACATGGTAAAGGATGCAATGAAAAGAATCCAGACCAGGAATTTCTAGGACAAAGTACCTGGTTTTCTTATCCAAATAAATAGCAAGGCATGAAAGAACAAAACTTGGGGCTTCAGAGATGGCTCAGCAGGTAAGAGCACCAGCTGTGCTTACAGGGACCAATCCCAGCACCCATATGGGTGCTAACAACAGTCCAAAACGCCAATTCCAGGGATCCAACACCTTCCTCTACCCTCTGTGGGTATCGCACAAGATGGCTGCACTTACACATATGCAGGCAATACAGTTGTACACATAAAATAAAAACAAATAAATATTTTTTAAAAAAATAAAAAAGAACAAATAGAAAGAAAAGGAAATCCTACAAATCAATTTTTAGAGATGCATCAGCTAACTCCAACATAAAAATTTTGTTTGACTGGAGATAATTTGTAAAAATAATAACATAATCGGAGAATTTTTTAAATTAACCAGATAGCTAATTAATTTAACTTTTAGATATCCTAATGACAAGTGTGGTTTGGGTTTTCAGATGAAATTATATGATTCTGGGAATTACATCAAAACAATGGAGAGGCTAAAGAGGGAATGTGGGCAAAATGAGGTAGCTATGAAATTACAGTGATTGATATGACCGAGAAGTAAATTTCCTCACTATACAATTTATCTGGCTTTTATATAAGCCTTAAAGAATACACTTTTAGAAAGCAAACTATCTAAACAAACTTTAAGGCAATATATCTTATAAACTTTCATTGATAATGCAAACTATTCTAAAGATGGGCCTGGTGGGGTATGTTTATATATTCCAGCACGTACAAGGTGGAGCGAAAAGGACCACAGTATGTTTGAGGCCAGGCTGAAATGTTTTTGAGAACATGCTTATGCTGTTCAGATGTGGGTTAAAATTCACATGCTTTACAGTGGTGCATGCCTTTAATCCCAGTAAGAGGCAAGCAGATCTCTGCGGCCAGACTAGTCTACATGGTGAGTTCCAGGCCTGCTGGGACTACAAGAAGACTTAATTTTTTATTTTAAAAATTAAGAGCTGGTGAGATGACTCAACAGGTAAAGGCACTTGTCAACAAGCCTCAAGACCTGAGTTCGAAGAAGTGATCTCTATACAAGTGCTGCCCACATGCACACACACACACACACACACACACATAAATTAGTATAATTTAAACTTTTTTAAATAAAAACTTTCTAAAAATTCCTATCCTGATACTTCCCAAAGCTCAGTCAGTTCCCTCCCTTCCCTCTCCTTTACTGAACCATTCTGTAAGGTTTTCTCCGGAAGGCCCACTGGCAAAGCTGCGAAGCAGTTGTACTAGTCCCAGTGATGCTGGACTTGGCTGAAGGGTGCTCAGAGGGAAACACTCCAAAGTCTGTCTCAGCTGCCTTTTATTTTCTCCAAGTGGCATTCCCTTCAGTCCCCATGCATTTGGAATAAAGCTCCCATTTTCACACATTTATAAATAAGGTACAAAGACACAGCCTGTGGGGCAGTGGCCCAAGGCCCTGGTGCTCTCTTAAACTTACAGAAGGCAGGTCTTTCTCCTGTGGGAAATAAAGTTCTTCAAGAAGAACAGTCACCAGACTCCAAAACTGAAGATAGGCTGAAGCCACACACTGCCATATAATCTTGAACAAGGCAGTCTACACCCTTTGAAAGTCTAGTTTCTTTATTGGCAGGACAGTATTATGCCTGCCCTCCTGTCATCATTACGGAACCCAATAAAAACAATAATGACTGGAATTTATACTGCTCTAAAACTTTTAAAATGCCATAAGATACACCATTTACCACCATTGTTCATCAACAGAATTTGCTTCATTTGTTTCGGTGAAGGTTTAGCATTTGCTTCACAAAGCAGTCACATTGGACTCAAGAACTTGCTGTGGCAACCAGGCACACCCACCCTACCATCTCTAGAATAATGTCCAAAATGAAAGGAGACTTTGGTACAGGAGACACCATAATCTCTCTCAAAAGAGAACATTTAGAATGAAAATCATTTCCAAACATGATCATACCAGGAACTATGAGTAGAAATGGAAATAAAAACAATACAAACTGTTCTTTCAAAAATAAACTACTGAACAAATGTATCAGCACACAAGGGAAGACTGAAAAAGCAATGCTTTTAAAGCCTGTACAAGTGTAGGTCTAAGGAATAACACAGAGGTAGAGCACTTGCCTACCATGTGCGAGGTCTGGCTTAAATTCCTGGTATCACAAATAACAATACGGGTATACCATGAATCAAGTTGTTTAGGCAAAAGTTTTTTACACACATACAAATTTTTCTTCCATTAGCAGCAAAGAACAGGAGCAATTTGCTCACCATGGTCAGTGTATGTTAGTTAGTGCCCTCTTTGCACATGCCACCATACTGGGAATTTACGAATCAGGCACGGTAGATCCTAGGACCTAGGATCTTAGCACTTAGGAGGTAGAGAAAAGAGGATCAGAAGTTCAAAGCCATCCTGGACTGTATATCAACCTGTCTCAAAAAAAAAAGACTCGAAAGATGGACCCAAAGGCTTGAGGTGTGGTGGCACACACCTTTAATTACAGATCTCTGTGAAATCAAGGCCAGCCTAGTCTACATAGCTAGGTCTAGGCCAGCTGGGACTACAGGGAGACCCTGTCTCAAAAAGAAAGAGTGGCCAGAGTTTGTATCCCATCACTTAACAAGACAGGCACGCTAAGCATGTCTATAAAACTCTAGCTCTAAGGGTGAAGAAACATGGGATTGCTGGGTGCTGGGGCTTGCTGATTTCCAATATAAGCCCCAGATTCAAGGAGAGACCTTATCTCAAAGGAATAAGCAGAAAATGATAGCAGGACAATTGACATCCATTTCTGGCCTCTCCCTCACATACATGTGAATAGTCGCCCACTGATGCACACACAAATAAACAATCTTTAAAAGGATTACAGTGGGGTGTGGTGGCAAGCCTTTGATGACTGTGAGATCCAGGCCAGCCTGGTCTACATAGACGGTTCCAGGCTAGCTGCAATTATATGTATGGAAATCTGCCATTTTTTACAATAAATGCATGGCCATAACTGCTAATAAAGGCACGCTAGTAAGTGAAAATTACAAAATATACCTACTACAGCTGGCAAGATGGTTCAGTGGGCAAAGGCACTACCAATCCTGATAAATTCGGTCTGATCCCTTGGAACCCACATGATAGAGAAAACTAACTCCTGCAAGCTGTCCTGTGTCCTCCACTGGCATGCCTTGGTATACACACACCCACACAGCAGCAAGTGCCCCCACTCTCTGAGCCATCTCCAGGGCCCTAAATCGTAAATCTCAAATCAGTTAGAGGCATAACAATAATTGGTATTTTTTTAATCAAAATTTTTAAGGTACACAAAAGCTGTTTAGCAGCTATTGGAATAATAGAACAACTCCTGGGAACTCTGAAACACAAAATTAGGAGCAAATGAAATGTCTTTATGCCAAACATAGTAAAGCTTTGAAATGAAGAAGCACACTAAGAAACAGTTGCAAACTCTATATAAAAACTCAAAATGGACCTGGATTCAAACATGAAGGATAGATTTAAAAGAAAACTATGATAGCTTAAAGACAGAATTCGATGAACTACCAGAATGACACAGTTCCCTAGTTTCTTGTTTTTTTTTTTACTGTTTTTTGTTTTGTTTTGTTTTGCTTTGTTTTGTTTTTTGGTGTTTCTTTGTTTCTTTGTTTGTTTGATTGAGAAAGTATCTCAGGTAGTGAGAACTTGCCTCAGACTTTCACATAGCTAAGTATATCCTTGAGTTGCTCATTCCCCTGCCCCTGAGCTGAGATTACAGGTGTGTTTAATCCTGGTTAAATCCTGGGATCAAACCCAGGTGGTGTATACCAGGCAAGCACTCTACCAACTAAGCTACGTCCCCAGCCCAATTTTCTCTATTCTTATACAGTTTTATATAACTTTAAAAGAAGCAGATTCCTTTTTGCTTATTTTCTAGTATATAATGCAGCTTTTATTTTGACTGCTAATATTTTTACATTATACAGAAAATACTGTTATATGCCTTATTTTGTGACAGTTATAAACTGATATAGCTATTGTTATACAAAGACATTTTCAAAATGTAGCATTTTTCCAAAGTCATATAAAGAGAAACCAATGATAAATTTTACTTAGAAACTTACCTAAGCAATATAGTAAATTTTAAAATTAACCAAATTGGATTTTGTACTCAATGCCTTCAATGAGCTTTGGGGATCCTATATTGATGTTAAAAGTTTATTTCAAAAACTATAAAAACTTGATGTGCTGAGCCAGGGCATAGAATGTCTCATTAAAAATAGACTCCTATCAGAACATCACCCCTAATCCATGAAAGAATCTGCTAGGACATTTCAACAAGAGGCATATTGTAGGCATTTCTGTCCATCAACAAATCTAACAAATTGATACAATGCCAAAGGTGAAACTAAACACAGTGCAAAGACTGAAGCAGACTCACGGCAGCCTGTCTCATCAGTTCCATCGGAGCAGTCTCTGACGTGATCACACCTGTACTCTCTCGGAATACACTGACCGTTGGAGCATGTCAGCTGCTGACTTGAGCACGTTACCCCAGCTGCAAAGAGGAAAAGATAGCACTTCATTTATAAATATTTCCAGACACAAGCCAGCCCAGTGATATTCACCCAATATGAATGACAATACTAGAAAGAAAAGACAAGTAGAATGTCCACTGGGATACAGCTGACAGGGACACAAAACAAAAGTAAAGGCATTATGTTATCAAGTGCAGACAATTACCCTATGAACATGTGTTGATTACAATGTACATTTAAAAGGTATAAGGTAGAGAGGATAAATTTTAAGATAACATATGGATGCTGTAGAGATGGCTCAGCAGTTAAGAGCACTTGCTATTCTTGCAAAAGACTGGGATTCTATAACCAGTACCCATATCAGGAAGTTCACAACTGCCTGTAACTCCAGCACCAGGGGATCTGGTGTCCTCTTCTGCCTCAGAGAGCGCCTACAGGCACATGGTGCATACAGATTACACTAAGGCATGTATTAATTAAAAAATAAATATGACCATTAACCAGATTGGTAATCACACATCACTCAGTAAAAACTCTTGCTTAAACAAGGAAATCCCTGTATCAAAAGCTGACCAAGGCTCGCAGTCTTCTGGGGAAGATGAAAGAAATAATTAGAAAATAATGACTGAAGTGTCTCACGACAGACAGGAACTATACAAGTGGCATCACAGTGATGGCACACACCAGTAATCCCAGAACTTGAGAGGTAGAGACAGAGAGGCAGGAGTGTCAGGAGTTCAAGGCCAGCCTCAATGATACAAGGAGGTCAAGTGTAGCCTGGGCTACATGAGACCTTGTCAAAGATGGAGCAGGCAGAGTAAGGGGGAGGAGAGAGAAAGGGAGCACCATAGAGAGACCCTGCCCTCTGGAATAGAAGAGAAAGGACTGGGACAATTACCTTGGAGAATTAACACTCTCTCTCTCTCTCTCTCTCTCTCTCTCTCTCTCTCTCTCTCTGTGTGTGTGTGTGTGTGTGTGTCTCTCTCTCTCTCTCTCTCTGTCTTTCTCTCGCACACAGAGAGAGACAAACAGGCAGACAGACACATTCAGGCAGGAGCAGCAGTTAGGTGAGCAAACGGAAGGGACCATCTCACAATGAGCATTCAGCTGCCTTCACAGAAGCATGGACAGGACAAGAGCCTGCAAGCTCTCTGCCCCATGTGTACATTTCAAGAGAACAGTAAGGGAAAGACTTGGAAAAGCAAGCCTCAGTCTCTTCTCGGAGGCTACTGGAAATCATTCGGGAGCTGGGATTTTCCCTGGATAGTGAGATAGCAAAGGGTTTTAACTGAGTATTATGCTAGATGAGTGCAGTTATGTAAGTTGAAATTTTTAACTTCGTCAGGGAAAAAAATATCTGTAGGAAAAACATTTGGATTTAGTTAATATTGTTGTTTGTTTGTTCATTGTTTTTTTTTTTAATATGGTTTCACTGTCTCTCTGATTGGTCTGGAATTCACTATGTAGCCCAAGCTGGCCTCAAACTTTTAGCAATCCTCCTGCCTCTTCTCAGTTTATAGACTTGTGTGACCATCCAGATGTCTACCATCTATTTACAAAGAAATCTGCTCAATGTGTGCAGCCTGAGGCATAGGCTAGACTTTAGGCATCCAAAGAACCAGAAGAAAATTCCCTCCTACCACTTACGGCAATTCTGATGTTCATCTGAGCCATCCGAGCAGTCCTCATCCTGGTCACACACCCAGGAGGAAGGGATGCAGGTTCCCTCGCTCTGGCACAGGAAATAGCCTGTCCTGCAGGAAGGGGGTGCTGAAACACACCGAAAGAGGATTCATAATGACAGAATTGAGTATACAAGACTCTACTCAAATTCATGATCAGATCACCTCAGAAGTGGCAGGATCTAAAACAATGCAAAAATACAGCGAATAAAGCAAACGTACAGACACACAAATTTATGACAAAAATTATTGGGGTTTTCTCTTTTTTTCAGTTTCTTTTTATGACAAAATTATACCAAAAAAATGAGTTTTTAAATTATTTGAGATGTTTTGTAACAACTAATAGTAAGGTATCATGGTGAATGGAACAGCCATATTTAGAAAAGAAAACCAACAATAAAATTATTATTTCCACATGTACTGATTTTAGAATTTTCAGCTAGCTCTCTGAGCTTGAATACATCATAAAAGGTGGACTATACTTATCTCACAAAATTGAACTAAGTATATAATGAGCATGAACGTGCTAGTAATGCACTTCTTACAGTCACTAGCATTGTGGATTCCATCATGATAGGATATGAAATTAATCATCTCCGAAGAGTCGGTGACTTCTCTGCTCATGTATTCCTTTATCCCGAATAGACTGTCCCTGCATCCTTCTCCTACTCCTTAACTAGGAGTCAAACTAATATTATATGATGATGTTCCACAAACACAACTACACTTATTCAAAAGATGAGCCATAGAACAGAAGCATCTGCATCAGCTGAGAGTAAGTAGAAACATATAAACATATAAACATACCCCAAACATATAAACACATAGTGAAAATCTGCAGTTTTACGAGCTCGCAGGTGATCTATGTGTGCATGAAAGTTTGAGTGGCCTTGCGTGGGACTGCTCAGCTGTGCCACAGGGTGGCCACTTCCAAACAAAATTAATGTTTCCACCTGTTTCCCTGATTGGGGATGATAACCTTTGTCTTCCAACCTGTCAGCATGAAGGACTGCAGCCCAGTGACTCACTGCCTATGGCAAGTTGGAAAGAGCAGTGATTTGTGCAAAGCCCTCCCCAACCATGAGGGGTGACTTAACTTCTCTGAGACTCAGTTTACTAATATGAAAGCTACTCAGAATAATGCTGAAAGAAGAATAATGAAGAAATGTGAAAATGGTTTCACAATTAAATTTCAGATTTAAAGTAAGATTTTTAATTATTTTTAATTTTATTTATTTTATGTGTATGAGTGTTTTGCCTTCATGTGTTTATTTAAGTTCATTCATGTCATGCAAAGCCTGTTGCGGCAGAAGAGGATGTCAGATTCCCTGGAACTGGAGCTGCAGAAGGATAGTTATTAGCTGCCATGCGGATGATGGGAACTGAGTCCAGGTCCTCTGCAACAGGAGCCAGCGCACTTCACCTCGGAGCCATCTCTCCAACCCATATTATCATTTTTTTTCAGCTAGAATTTTTTTTACCATAAAACCAAACTAGCCACTGTTATGATTTCTGAGCAGTAATTCACATAAGTCAGACTACAACTTTTATATATAAGAGAAACTGCTTCCTGGATCATAAACCACAGCAGTTCAGTAACACTCTTTGCTTTCCAAAATTTGCAAAGTGAATAATCAGCAACAGTAACTTGTAGGCTTCAGAAAACCAAGTACAAGTTCCTTAGATTGTGGTCAAAGTCTCATGACAAGATAGGAACTGATGTAAATGGAGCCCCGCCCTCCAGGGGAGTGAAGCAGCTCACAGATCTCAGAGGTTCTGGGTCTGCCACTAAAGCACAGCCCTGCTCTTTGTTACAGCTGAGATCACAAGGCACTTACTTATGTCACTCATAAACAAAACAGGGCTGAGCCTGGCCTCTCCCCTCTTACCACAACCGACTTCATCTGTATCATCCAAACAGTCTCTGGTTCCATCGCACCTCCATGCTGCAGGGATACAATACCCGTTTCCACAGCGAAAATTTCCACTGCCACAGTCTATAAGAACCAAGAAACAGTCATTATTTTAAAATATATTTCATGAAAGAAACACAAATTTGAAATAAAAATTGTTCTAACAATTTAGTAATCAAAAGAATATAAGTTATGTATAAAATTAGGAAAACATTTTCATACTGTAAGAAGGTTATTTTCATACACATTTGATTCGAGTACACCTTGATATGGCAGCCTAGGGAACAATTTCACAATATGCATCTTGCTGTTTTAAAACGTTTATTCTGCTGGGTACAGTAATGCATGTCTTTAATACCAGCACTCAGGGCAGAAGCAGGTGGATGAGCTCTGGGACAGCTGGTCTACATAGCAAGTTCCAGTCAGCCAGGGATACACAGGGAGACCCTGTATCAAAAAGTTTATTCTTTAACTTAGAACCTTTACCTGTAGGTGTTCTTTTCCTAAGGAATTAATCTGAGAACTAGGCAAAGATTCTAAATGTTTTCATCACATCATTTATAACAAATTACAAAGCTCCTAATTGTCCAATAATAAGATCTGATTTTCTTATCATCTATGTTGCAGCATATTGGGAACTTATGAAAAGGGTTATGAAGAACTTCTAAGTAATTTGAAGAACTATTTATAATATAATATAGAGACACCAGTGTTAATGTTAGCTAGAATGTTGTGTTACCATCATTTGTTTAACCGTGATTTAGTTCCCCTCCTTCAACTTCAACTTACTTTTTAATATTAAACCATACATAAAGTTTTAGATTCAGTTTTAAAATCAGATGCATACTTCAGCTCTTCTTTATGTCAAGTCTGTAAACCCATCTCAGCTAGCAAATGTTTTTAATTCAAAACAAATGATCCTCAACCAGAGTGCACAAACATGGCACCAAGGATTACCACGTCCTTCAAGGCAGTGACTTCCTCTAGTCATGCTGGAAAGGGAATATGACTTAAGCTCATTTCATTTAACAAATATATCCTGCAATGTTCCCTGGTCTCTCCAGGGGACTAATTTGGCAGTTGAAAATCTTCCAACCTTCCCCAAATATCAGGGACCTTCCCAAGCATTTGGTGCCAAGAAGAAAAAAAATTTTAAAGAGAGTAGCCAACACAAGCCCAACTTGGAGAAGATTCAAAAGTATTCTTTCACAAACCCAAGGGATAAGAGCAATTTTCAAAGGTGAAAAAAAAATTGTATTTTCCTCCTACATTTAAGCAATCATGCAAAATTATCCAATTCAGGGGTTTGGGCTATAACCAACCACCACATTAGTTAAATATACAGATCAATTACCCACTCCTAGGATAAATAAACAACATGCTATCCTGCCTTGTGTAAATGCAGGCATATCAACAGCATGACATAAACACAGTTAAGTGATCTATTCCTAGGGAATATAGGCTACTTTGTTCATGGAATGCTCAAATCTGATTGTCTGGTAGTGACATCCTGATTTATAATGTATGCTGCAAATGGTCAGAAACTTCCCTTGGCTAAATGGTGGTACCGAGTGGTACAGGAGTACGTACACCCAAATACCTTCTATAGACTAATGCATGGTGGTGGTTGGTGGTGCAGGTCTGGGGTTGGTGGTGCAGGTCTCTTATCAACTACCTTTAAAACACAACAACCTCCCTTGCAAAAATGCCCCTAAGGAATGTACAAATTCACTCTGGAATCCCAGAACTTCTCATTGGATTTTGTTCTACAAAGCAATATTTCCATGGGAGATTAGGAGCTTTGGAGGTTTAGCTATTAACACAACATATATTAAATCACTTTTATCAATCAGGCCTATTGTTAGTAATCCAGGATAATACATTTGTGAGTTTAGTGCATTTGTATCTCCTAATATCTAATCACTCCTGATTGAAAACTCACAGCCACTGTAACAGTCTGGCCTAAGTTCTATATATTGTTGCAGGAAGTTTTTCAGACAGTATGTTGCCTATTTTGAAAATGTACATAATTGATAGTATTTCTTAAGCAATTTTTATTGCAAGTCAAGTTGAGGGGCTTGTTTGATTTTATTTTTGTTACAATACTAAGCAAGAAACATCATAAAGATATTACAAAATAACCAAAAAATTTTAAGCACTTCAAAGTCAATTATTTTAAATCATACACACAAAAAAATTGAAACTCATGAGAAATGTTATATTTTAACTATAGGCAGTGATTTACAGTTTATCTGCCAATCGTTGCATTATCTAAGGCAACCTCAATTTATCAGCATTTCTGTGATAATTCGTTTATCAACTCCACCTTTTCAATGGGAATTCCATCCCTGTAGTAACTCCCAAATGAGCATTGTTTGAAAATGTCTATCAAAAAAAATGGATGCTTTATCATGGCTGAGTGACCTCTCAGCACTCAGCCAAAATCCACCAGTGACACACAGAAGTGTGTCATTGATTCCACTATGAGGAGAACGTGTGGTGTTTAAAAACAAACTGCTTGTGGAAAGGTCTAGGCTAGGTCTTGAGAATGACTGCCCTGATTTCAATTGGTTTAATTTTCTGAGTATCCTGTATTAAAGGGTGTCCTTTACTCATAAGCCCTGCCAAAATGACTATTAATCTTCATAACAGCCCTGAGATACAGGCCCTTTTAACGAACATTTTGCAAGAAATCAAGGCAATTTGCTTAGGATCTACCAGAAAATCTATAAAGAAACTATTTGAGCCTGGCAATTCCATGTCAGCAAGTGTGCAACTGGCCACTGTTCTGCGTCCTCACACACACACACACATACACACACACACACACATAGAAATTATTTCACTAAACTCAAAAATGAATGTGAATGTCTCATTGATTTCCATACTTGCTATCTACCACTACTAGCTGAGTTCATGAATCAGAGTTGTGTGGACTCCATAGACGGCTGCATTGTTGGAGTAGTCTACTTTGAAACCAACATCATACTGAAACATTCTTCACCTTTGACAATTTTGCAGCAATCGAAAGCAACAAGGAGAAACTTAAAAAAGAATTCTGATATGCTCTGAAATTTTAAATCAAACATAGGAATGTATTTCATCACTTTATAGAGTCCACAGGTATTAGGGTAAGAAAAAAAAGCAATCTTTTTAAGTCGTCATATCCCAATCTTGCTGGTCTAAGTGTTGAACTAAGAATGTCCTAAGATAAGATATTAGAATAGCAGATAGTGTCCAGAGAAAGGAAGGAATCACTGTTTGTTTTCCAGGGCAGGGGACAGCCACTGGATTGAGATCACTTATCATTTACAGGCAGGGTGCGGAGCACTGTGAGGTAGCAAATGCATACTCATCAGGAATTCAGTATGTCAGAACCAGGAAGTTATCACCTTAAATTCATAGAAAAATGAAGCTAAGTATGATTGCACATGCCTGTAATCCCAGGACTCAGGAGACTGATGCAAGAGGATCTCTTGGTCTACATAACAAAACCATGTATCAAATGATATCTGTACTGTGCATTCAAGGCTAGCCTGGGCTATATAGTGAGTACCAGAAGACTCTACCTTTAAAAAAAAAAAAAAAAGAGGGAAGGAGGGAGGGTGAAGAAAAGAAAAAGAAAGAAGGGAGGGAAGAGAAGGAGAGAGCAATGGAGGGAGGGAGGGAGAGAGGGAGGAAGGGAGGGAGGGAAGAAAGAAGGAAAGGAAGAAAGAGAAGAAAGAAAGAAAGAAATTTTTGTTGTTTTTTGAGGCAGGGTCTCCCTGTGGCCTCAGTTGACCTGGAACTCACTATATAGATCAGGCTGGCCTCAATTTCATACAGATTTACCTGCCTCTGCCTCTGAGGCACACACCACCACACCTGGCTGGGCTGGAATAATTTTATAAGGACTATGAAGAAGTTTTTCAAAGGAAACACTATAATAACCTTTTCTTTCTTTTCTAATTTTGCATACTATTTCTGTGTGCCTCTGTGTGGGTGTGTGCACATGAATGGACAATTGTATGTGTGCCATGGCAAGTGTGCAAAGGTCAGAGGACAGCTTTCATCAGTTGGTTCTCTCCTTCTACCATGGGTTGGAACTCAGGTCAAATGCTTGTACTCACCATGCCCCTTTCATTCTTTTAACCTTTCCTGGCCCTTCCAGGACTTCTCTTAGAAAAGAAAGGCAAACGGTACTCAATGGAACATTGTTCAAAGTCAACACAGTAGGACAATTTCTGTAGCAAATCCTATTTTTCTGCTAGATCCTCTTAAGACAGCCTGGTCCTTCTAAACACTTGGTCCCCCTTAGGAGGTTTGTGTGCTATATTTTCAAAATGTGCGCAACTAAACCACAATGCCATTGTTCTGTCTTCCCTGAATTCAAACAATCAAATGTAAAGAAATTCCTTAATTCACCTATAATCTTTGTTTCACTTTTTCTGTACTTAATTTTGAATCCCTTGACATTGATAGACATATCTCTAAGGTCTATAATGAGTGACCTACATAAAAGGTTAGTCTCCTTTTGAAAATTTAGGGTTACCTGTTTACTTCTCAAACTATATGCACTATTTCAATGACCGTGGAAGATCCTGCCCTGATCACAGGCAGCTAGACATTTAAGGACTCACTAATGGAACTAATGCCTTGCTCCTCCTTCACTAGTTTCTCACCGCTGCTTGTTTTTCATTAAGTCGCTCCCACCCTGCAGTCAGTCTGACTGTCAGCACTACAGAGCATTATGGACAAGCCATGCTTCTTGACATTTGAGAGGGGACAGTCACTCATCCTTCAGAGCAGTCCTGATGGAGGCAGAATGTAAGGCGCTCCTGGTCCCGCCTGTGGAATGCCCATACTTCTCACCCTTAGTCACGGTCTCAATACCTGTCTAAACATCCGAGGATAACAGTACCACCCCCCAATAGAGACCAACTCAGAATCTCTACGCGGCTTGGATAGAGCTCAAAATGTCTTAACTCAACATAAAAGAGATCATCTAAGAAAGCCCCTAAAATCAACTCCTCCCTTCTAAAGATAATGAAATTTCATAAACAGCAGTTTCACTCCATCTCACCCATCAATAAGACCCGGGATTGGGAAATATCACACTGCAGCTGCTGGTACCAGCAACTTGAAATGAACTCCCCTGAAAGAGTGATAAAGAATCTTAAGTTCCAGGGAGGCCTGCTTTACCCTGGAATGCTCCACAGAGCATCTACAGTGGAGGGAGGTCATGCCAGGAAACATAAGCTGAACAACAAGAAGCCTAAAGCAGTTCTTCAGTAATGTAAAAGATTGTGTCATAAGCATACCTGTTTTATGATGAAATGATCAGAACAAAATAATTTCTTCAAATGTCCTCTTATTACCCCTAACCAGATACATTCGCCAAAATTTACACGATTTGAAAATCCACTATGGGTTCAAAACACTCAACTCTATCTCCAAGATTCCACACTCGGCAGTGAAAATTCCCTCCCAACCAGAACCAAAGAATTGGCAACCAATTCCAGCAATCTCCACCTGCCCTGAATAATCCATGCAGGCCTTTCTCTATCTGCTCAGTCACTAAAGGTCTATAGAAGGACTCTCTCTACACAAAAGAGAAAACTAAGCTCAAAACCTTCCTCTCCTTGCCCTGCTCCCCACTCAAGACTAACTGGTTATTTACATCTTCACTAGCAAAAGAGCAAAAGAGATAGGATGTTGAAAAGAAAATTTAAGATGGTCTGGTGGCCCCATAAATAAGGACACAATGAATCAAACTACTTGAGAAAATAGTAAAATGCCCTTCAACACGTAGTGATTTAACATACTCTGTGCAAAACCTATAAATCTCTCTCTCTCTCTTACACACACTCAAACTGATTTCTAACACAAATAACCCAAAGGATTTCTAAATGACTTCTAATCATAGCAATATTATTCAAAAATGATTGAATAGAATCAAACAACAAAAAAGTATGCATTCGTGAAAAATAAATACACAGATCTCCAGGTAGGCATCTTTCCTTCTTAAGGATTTTAAATGATAGAGCAGATCAAAACACAGTTTTTACAGAGAGTATCAAACAAGAGGTTTTCTGATTTATTATGTCCATGTATTGAACCATTAATGAAACTGATGTGGTGTGCATAGAAGCTTCAGGCAGCACTTTAGCCATCTTGAAAACTGGTTTGATAGTACTTCAAATAGTAAGAGAAGACGAAATTTAAATTTACACCTTCCTATGTCTGGGAAGATGGCTCAGTGGATAAAAGCCCTTAGCATGCAAGTCTGACAACCTGAGTTCAATCCCAGAACCCACATAAAAAAAAACTGATGCAGTAGCAAACATCTGTAATCCCAGCAAGATGGGAGGTGAAGACAAGAGATTCAGCTGGAGTGTGCGTACGGCAAAAACAAGAGACAGCTTGCTGTGATATACATGTGTGTACAGGTACAGACACACACACACACACACACACACACGCACACACGCAAATAAATAAACCTTCCTATCTCTATTGTATTTAATTCTTAACTATCACAATACTTATACTAACATGCTCTAAAAATATGAAAATGGAGAGAAAGGGTAATAGAAAGAAAAAAACCAGGAGAAAGTAGAGATGTCAGTTCCAGACACTGAATTTAATAAGACTGAGCATCCCATGCCCTAACGTTCGTTTAAATTACATCTGGCATCTTGCACCTTAACCTCGAGTAGGTAAAAATAACAATTCATCCTTATTGACTATGGCCCAGATCCAGACTACCAGCGTGCCATTGCTATGTGGCTTTATAAATCACAAATTACATGGTAGAGACTAAATTACTTCTCATTCTGAATGTGTATATTTCCAGAAGTACAGATCAGGTGTTTACGTATACATATGTATATGCTCTTAATACTATTAGTTTAGTAGGAAACACACGCATAATAAAATGCAATTTGAAAAGAACTTCAAAACATGCCTCACCAGACAGTTATCTGTTGCACCCAGAGTCCTTTGCCTCTTGCTTGCTATGCCAGGGCTCAAACAGCATTTCTAGGTCTCCAGATCATTTCCAGGCACTATACACATCATCATGTGGTGTTACGATGTGATTGTGATGACTGGAAACAACTCAATGGCTTGTTGACACAAAAGCAACAAAATTTTTACCAGCTGATGTCCATGTGTGATGAAATCTTGCTCAGGTTTCTGCCCATGTATGGTGAATTTATGCTGCCTCAATATTAATAGCTGCTAAAACAAGTTTCAAGCCGCTCTGTGGTGACTGCCAGAAACAAAGTAGAGTGCATTTGCTAATGTTTTACCTAATGTGCTTTAAGTATCATTAGTAATTAATATAAGAATGCATGGTCACCATTATAAATAAAACTTCAAATTTTTTATTGAATTTCATTTACTGGGAGGACACACACATGCCACAAAGCACGTGTGGAGGTCAAATCAGAGAACAACTTCTATAAGTCATCAGTGCTCTCCTTCTACCATGAGGGTCCTGAGAATCGAATGAGGCCAGTCTTTGCAGTAAGCACCTTTGCAGTAAGTACACACACACACACACACACACACACACACACACACACACACACACAGAGCATTTATTTTATGCTCAATGTATTCCTATGCCATAAGTTCGTGTCTTCAGTTTCTTCTGGAATATCTTTTTCTTTTGTGCAGCCTCCTCTTTAGGCTTAGGAACAATTTGTTCCTTTTCAGTGAGGATCACTTCAACATGGCAGGGGGAGCTCATGCATGGGTTAATCCTTCCATGAGCTCTGTAAGTTCTGAGCATCTTGGGTGTTTTGTTCATGGATATGCTCAGTGAAAAGAGAGTCTACATCTAAACCCTTGAGTTCAGCATTACTCTCTCCTTTTTAAGCATGTGTAGCAAAAAATTTAGCATTTCTTTGGGTCACCAACCCTGTGTTCAGCTCCACTGTTTGGCCCAGACACACCTACCAACTCCACCATTATATGGCCGGAATGGCACATACTGTTCTTTTAAAGTGATGTCTTCTTTTAAAGTGACTCGGTGACTTTTGCAATATGCACACTCTTGATGGCATGGACAGTCTCACAGGTGCTCTTAAGGTGAACACAAGAATTGGAACCTCTTTATTTCCATGACTTTTTTAGAGTTTTCTAAGTCAAGAAAGTAGCAAACCATTTTCACATGTTACCTCAAGCCTTAATTTTTCAAGTATGATCCTGGTTCTCAGCTTTGCTTGTTTGTTGTTTTGTATTTTTTTGGTTTTTGTTTTTGACAGGATGTCCCATAGCCCAAGCCCACCTGGAACTCAATATGTAAACCAGGCTGGCCTCCATCTCACAGAGATCCGCATACCTCTGCCTCTCAACTTTTTCTTGTATAATAGAAAAACACAACAAACAAAATATTCTTTCACTAGAAGGACATATAGTATTGTCTTTACAATGCATTCAAAGGAAATCATTATTTTATTTATAGTTAAAACACAAATAAACCTAGACATTCAACTCCTACTCCAAAAAGAGAAATGAACCCATTGCCACAACTCCATCCCTGATAATAAAAACCCAGAGATCAATATTTGAGCATGTTATCCCATCCCTGTAAGGCTGGGGCAGGAGGACTGTGTGGGCTCTATAGTGAATACAGGACAGTAGAGGCTAGAATCCCAGCACTGAGGAGATGGAGGCAGAAGGATTTCTTTGAGATCAAGGCCAACCTTGTCTACATAGGGAGTTCCAGACCAGTTGTGACTATAAGAAGATCCTGTCTCAAAAAGACCTACCAAAAAAAATCCAAGTATTGTTCACTGAACAAACATGCCAAATTCAACTCACCAACAAACATGTACTGACACTCAAAGCATTGATCAACATTCTCTTTGAAAGGTAGGGCAATTGTCAGGAGATTTGCTCTACTCCACAGAGCCAAGTCAACCCAGATCCTTCCAGAAACCAAGAGATGGGGTAAGTAAGTTCCTCCCAGGAAGGGCTGCGATTACTATTTGCTGTGCACACTCAGCACTTCCTAAGTCTTCTGGGTAAAGTTACAAAGAGGAAAAAGCAACATAAACTTTAAAAGGCTCTTCCAAAAGTCCAAGAATGAGACTAGAGCTTGATCTAGTCAAGTGATCCGACCTCCAGTACTCTATCTGAAAATCCCTTCCATTTGTCTCTCTCCCTTGGTTCCCATCACATGCCAGGATTTCTTGCCTCTCAACCCTGGCCTCCCAAATCTGCTCTCAAATGAGCTCATTCACCAAGCATTTTAAGTAATTTTTAAAGCTTTCTGTGGGCATTTACACCCACCCAAAATTAAGATGCCCACAAGGGAATATACTTTCTAACTGTGCCCCTTTAGATGTTTTCCAATGCCCAAATACCTTCCCTGGAGCTTGATGAAGCAGATTGGAGGGAAACAGGCTATCTTATCAGGATTCCTAATATCATATGTTGTAACATCGCTGTTGCTGAAGCCAGAAGTCTCATAAGATTCAGCATCTTTCTATAAAAGTAGTCAAAAGACTTCCCAGGAGACATCTCACTGAAGTAAAAGGCTCTGGAGAATATTGCAAAAGCAATGACTTCCAGGGCTTCAAAAGAAGCTACAATGAATGAACGTGATCTGTTGAAATACTGTGATTTGTGTCCTTTTATAAACTGAAACCTTACTGTACAATTTATAACTCAAGGAAGTCCTTCTACTGGAAACATAAGATTCACCAATTCTACCCAAGCCAGGTGCACATGAACACATATGTACCTGCATAGGAGCAGCCCAATGGCTCAGGTTTGAAGACTAAGGAACATGTTCAGGAAGCTGAGCATGTGGCCCTGCGTGTTCCTTATCTCTGGAGTAACAGGATGTGTCAGTGAGTTTGCCTCTACTGCTACATATGAAATCATTATTTCTTCAAGCATGAGTTTACATTTCCTTCTTCCATTCAGCCCCATGTATCTAAAAACCACCAGCTTTTCACCGCATGTTAAGAGGCTAGATGTGAATTTCCAGATGGCTATGCTATTGATAAAGTCTTGTAAAATCACAGTGGGCACAGAAGGGGTGGAGGAGGAAGACTACTTAGAAGCCATGTAACCATCCGGGTTATGTCCCTGACATTGTTTACCAGGGGCTCAAACCTCAACTCCACTTCTTACCAATTCTCTGGCAGTCATGTTAATGTCTGTGTCTGGCTTTCCTCTAAGGATGGTGATAGTAAAAGCTCTTACCCATAATGATAAGGGCAGAGTAATGTACAGCCTGGAGTATGGGCACTAGTCAGGGGCTAGCGTAAGTTTTATATTTTATGCAAGTGTTTTCCGATTCTTTAAATTTTAAATATTGTCTCCCTTTGAACTTTTATTTTCCCGTATGCATATATTTACTGACCTCTATATCCACAATCTTCCAGCAGTTTGAGAACTTTTTTAGATCATCCAATTTTTATATTTGAATCCAAAATGCTTATTAAATACATAAATTTAAGTATTATGGTTATTTTTATTTTAAATTATAGCCACCTTAACTAAAGATTTCTAATGTTGAAACTCACATAAAAAAAAGTTAGTTACAATCAAAACCAAACTGAACTAGAAGAAATGAACTTAAACCAGTTTTCAAGCACACGTGCATTCCACTTTCAAAAACATGTCACCATTGAAGGGCAATAAATTAAGTTTTTCCAGATTATCATTGATAAGTTATTATAAAGACATTTTCATTATTAAATTTCAAATATTAAGAAGTTTAGTAATAGTAAAAATTTATGTTTAACTAAATAACATTAATTAGGTGCTTCAACACATTTTTTTGAGACAGGGTCTCATTATGTAGCCCTGACTGGCCTGGAATTCACTATATAGACTAGACTGGCCTCAAACCCAGAGATCTACCTGCCTTAATCTTAATCCAAAGACTTTGATAATAGCTGTATTTAGAGTCAATGAGTTATGGAAGTACTAAGCCATGAACTGTCCTCATTTAACCCAGATAAGTTGGACAATTGTTTCTGCCTCTTGTCCTATTTTAAAAATATCAAGCATGGTGGAAACACAGAACTTCCATCTCACAAAAAGAAAAATCCTGAGGTGTTCAAAATAAAAAGTGCTAATGATATTGCCACCATAGCAGCCGTTAAATGATGGAGCTCTGATATGAAGAAAGTGGAGAATGAGCATTTTTTAAAACAATGTCTCATATAATCCAGGCTAGTCTGTAGCCAAGGATAACAAACTTCTAATTCTCCTTCCTCCACCTCCCATGTGCTGGGATTACAGGAACTGAGTTACCATGCCTGGGTTTTAGGTAGTGATAGAGATCAATGCTGGGGTCTTGTGCAAACTACATCCCCAGGCCAAGCACCTTTTTCTGTCAAAATCGTAGATTAAAGGGTGCAACTGGGTGATGTCACTAAGGCAGTCAGTAATGCCTAAGAGCAAAGATTACAAGAGACCTGAAGGTTACACTGCAGCATTTTTTTGGTATATGCTATATACCTGTAATTTCCTTCCTGTACCCTGGAGTCATTCAGAGTGAGTTTTATCATCTTTATGTATAACACAGACCTAACTGTTCTATTCTCCAATTCTCCAAAAGAAACACTTCCAGTTTTCCCATCCTTCCTTCCACAGCATTATTTTCGGTATCTAATCATCCCTATTTCCTCCAAACCCAGTTCAAACTGTTTGTATGTCTCAATGTGTGAAATGCAAAGCTTAGTATCTGTGGCCAGGACTAGTAGTAATAGATCACAACATTCTTTTTCTCTTCTTCAGTAACAGGATCCTATATGTTATTAAGGTGAGCCATGTACTCAGTTTTAATAAAAAAAAAAAAAAAAAAAAAAAACTGAATTCCCAGACTTCAAGTAAGTGTGGTTGTGGGACTAAGTCCTAATCAGTAAGAGCAAATGTAAGCATCACACTTCCAGAAAGTCTTCTTTAAAGAGAAAAGCATATCCTTCTTGCTCCTCCTCAAATCCTACCACCTGGTAGGGAGAAAGGAGGTGGCTGGTTATAGTAGCCATTTCAGACAAAGCAGAATCAGGAACACAGGTGCCTGGGTCCTGATGATAGAGACCATGGGAGTAACCAAACACTCAAGCCAAATGAAGTCCTTTCAGGAAAGGCAGACGTGCAGAGCAAAGCATGGGATGCCTCCCAGCACGAGGGAGTGACGCTACTACAACTTAAATCAGTCTTTTAACCTTCCTCAAAACAGACTTCTGGAGTTCTTGCTTATGCTGGCACTGTGCCAGGCACAAGAGACCTGAGGAGGCATGAATGACTCTTAGTATCATGGCCCTATTCTAGGGGGAGAGATAAAAATACATGCATAAATAATTATAATGCATGGTGTGATGATAGGTGCTCAAGAGGAGTTCAGATAACACTCAGTGAAGCTCAAGAAAGGTCTTATGGAGGAAGGGCACTCAAGCTACAACGTGTGGACCTTAAGGGGGAATGGCTTACCAGAGTAAGCAGAGGCAGGCAAGTGAAATATAAATTGTCCTTTATTTCTCTATCAGGGAAAGCTACAAGATCATACTTGAGGAAGAGACCATGCTATGTGAAGTTAAGAGACATAGCTGTAAGATTTATGATGCCCTCTAAAACTACTCAGGAACTCTGGATGCAAATAGCGTCGTTAAAAAATGATGGAAGGATAGATAAGTAGGCAAAGCACTTGACACACACACAAGCATGAGGACTTGAGATCCAATCCCCAGGACCGACATAAAAAAGCCAGGCACAGAAGTAAGAATCTGTCTCCAAGCTGGGGAGGTGGAGGCAAAAGGATCCTGGAGTCTTGTTGGCCAGTCAGTGTAGCCAAATCAGTAAGCTCTGTGTTCAATGAAGACCCTGTTTCAAAAGATAAGGTAAGCAGATGTTGAGGAAGATACCTGATGTAACCTCTCATCTCCACATGCACAAAAGTGCACAGTTACACGTGTACACATATGTCCATGCACATACATATACACATCATACATAAAGAAAATTTGGTCACTCTACTTACAGGTTTACAGCACAACTTTCCCACCTTCATCTCCTGTGACACACCTGACACACTCTCCTGTGAGACTCAGTTCAAATAGCCCGGTTGCGGGGTCTTCCTTGACTCTTCACCACCCTCTGCACTGACTGGACTTCATCATCACCTTTGCTGTGCTCCCAAACCACTAGTACAGCACAAGTGTATGCTTCTGTATAACCAGCTCTTGAGAGGCTCTCAGCAAATGCTCGTATAACAAACACACCAGGCTCATTCTTACCAGAAGGATTAAT
The DNA here is from genome assembly GCA_035773235.1 of Eospalax fontanierii. Classification (NCBI taxonomy): domain Eukaryota; kingdom Metazoa; phylum Chordata; class Mammalia; order Rodentia; family Spalacidae; genus Eospalax; species Eospalax fontanierii. The sequence continues at coordinate 62,210,694 of CM069530.1, read as the reverse complement.
GAGATCTAGCTGTCACTCACCTATATAACTTCTCAGTGACCTTCCTGTAATTTTAGTAAATAATAAAGGACTAGTTTTTGTTCTGTTTATGAAGCAGGTTCTCAATGTATAGCCCAGGTTGCCCTCAAGCTCACAATCTTCCTGCCTCAGCCTCCCAAAACCTGGTTTGTATAAGCATACCCGGTTTGATAAGGGGCTCTTATATAAGAGAAAAAAATGCTCCAGCTGGCAGTGATTTAGATGTGTCCTGCCTGAAAGCTCTCAAAGTCAAGTATTCATCCTCAAGTATACTCTGCTCCCAGGAAATCTTTCTTGACCAGAGGGCACACTGACCTCTGCATAGATTAGACCATTAGACCATTCTAATCTTCAGGGTTAAAGAGACATCAACAATAAACTACTCCAAAGCCAGGTTGACAGGAAGCATGTCCAGGACATGAGAGACACTGAGAAGGCAAAACTTCTCCATAACATGGGGAGTCTTTGCCTTTAAATTCTGCAATATGAAGAACCAAATGTTCTTAGGAACACAGAAACAGGAGACAAGTTCTTGCCTTCTAACGTCTGTCTGGAAGTTCCACCTCCTTAAAAGAACATTTGCATTCTTTTCTCCAGCAATTCCTATGGATAGAAAATGACAGATGGTTTCTTTATTTCAAAAGCCCACAGCATGGAGGCTTCTCTGCAGCATTGACCCAGCCAGGAACTGGTCAACTGTGAAGACTGGGTAGCAAGTTCCCTGTAGGGCCAAATGTTCACTGAACTCTCACCAAGTGCTGGTACCTTGCATGTTGACAATGATCTTTAAATATTCCCAGAACCCAAGGCAGGTGAGAAGGGGCTGTGGGGGAATGGCCAGGGAACTTATAAAATCTTAGAAAAGCCCAGATTTTGACTTGGCAACAAGAGATTCAAATTTATATCACTGGCTTCATTCTATTCCCACAAGGCAGGCTACATGCATATGTTAAGTGGGTGGGCATACATGAGCTGTCTGTTAAGTGGATGTGCATACATGAGTGTCTGTGCAGAGGTGTAAGTGTCTGAGCATGCTTGGAGGCCAGAGGTCCATATCAGGTGTCTTCTTTAGTAGCTTGCACCTTATTTTTTGGAGACAGAGTCTTTCACTGATTGACTATACTAGCTAACCAGCAAACCCAGGAATCCTCCAGGCTCCAACTCCCCAGTGATTGAATGGTGCCCCTAACGCTGAGGCAAGCTACCTTCAATCACTTTGAGAAATGCATGGCAATTCTCTCTTTATAGTGGGAGTGATTTTAGCATAGAATTTTTACATATATGAAAATATTTACTAACTCAAATATTTCTCCCTGACACAGTCCTAACAATCCTGAAATGCAAATCATCCCTGTGTTCAAGGCCTTTCAGAAAGTGCCATGGCATGTTCTAGGACATAGGATCCATTTTTATAATATTCTGGTTCACATTTAATTGAAGACTAGGACATGAGTTTTTAAGGTCTGGCTCAGTGCACACCCCATAGTCAAACTGTTCTGGAGGCTGAAGCAAAATGTAGCTGTGTTGTTTGTACAGTATTTTTCAAATGTAATCAAACTTCACAGATAAATGCAATCAATATATCACAATAGTTTGGGGCATCACTCAACGGTAGTGTAATTTCTTTGTATGTACTTGGCCCTAGGTTCATTTTTAAAAAATTATATACATATATATATAGATATATAGATATATATACCCCCATGCTGGGAATGAAGGCACATGGTTGTAATATCAGTACTTTCAGAGTAGAGTAAAAGGATCATTCAAAGTCTTTTTCTTGCTACATAGTGAGTTTGGGGCTAATTTGGGATACATGAGATTCTGTCTCAAAAAACAAATATATATTTCATTTAAATGGTTCACCTAATGTATACATTAAAGTTTACTCTCAGGGATGGCAAGATGGCTCACCAGATAAAGATACTTCCTGCCAAGGCTGAGGACCTGAGCTTAATTCCCAGAGCCCACATGGTGGAAGGAGAGAACCAACTCCTATAAATTATCCTCTGACCTCCACATCACAGCAAGCACATGCCCACATACATACATTATATGTACACAAACATACACACAAAATAAGTTTTCTCTTGCTAAGAGCCAATCATGTTTCAGTGTATTGTATCACTCTACCTGTTTTAACTCAGGGCAAAGGAGGAAAACAAAACATTAAATGACAACAACAGAAGTTCATCCTACAACATTACATGCTACTCGCCTCTCCCTAATGTCACCACAAAGGAGTTCACTTATTAGGTTTCTTTCCCATAAATCACCCTTTCAAAATGTGCTGAGACAGAAAGAGCAAGGCTGGCATTTCCTTAAAGTCATAGATCGAAAGTTACTCTGGTATAACTTCCTCTCAGAGTAAACTAGTTTGAGCATTCTTATTATTAAGGTAAGATTAGAAGAGAGTGGATGAGATGAAAGAAAGACTATCTCTAATCTGTCATCAATAAAATAAATTACAGAATAGCTTTTCATCTTAAGAGTGCAATTCACTGATTTGGTCATTTATTTACAAAACTGATGGAAATTGTTAACAGGAAGTTAATTAATTTAAGTCACCTGATTACCACAGTTAATTAACCACACTGACTTAATCTTCTTTGAAAATATCAACTAATCATTTCCCAGGTGTCAAGGAGTAAAGCCTTAAATAAAAAAATTAACTTCTATCTCCTCTTCAAGAAAGATTCCTTGAGTGTGTTTTCTTTTCAGATTCCAATCTAGGAACAAGCAAGTTGGGGGGGGGGTGTCTTTTTCTTATATGACTATATTCAAAGAGCTTCCATCTTTCCAGCCCTTCCCCCATTCTAATAAAAGAAATCCAACCGTGCACCTTTACCAACCATGTCATTTTGAATTACTTCAAAACTAAGCGTGGAGCATTTCTTGAACAAAAATGAACAAATGAAGGACAACTGACAGACTTTCATCTAGGAAAGTAATGTTCAAAAGAACCTAAAATACTTTACTTGGAGAGACTGAATGTAAAGGAATAACGTAAGGGAATGGGATAGTTGAACTGCTCTAATCCTAACTGTGGTGGTTGTTACACAAATATATATAGATATTTATAGAAATAGAGTCTGGGATACACCTCAGGTAGAGCTCATACTTAGCATGCAGTGAACCCTGAGTTCAATCTCTAGTACCTTCCAAAAAACAAAAACCTAATAGAAATGTACACACACAATTTTACTGTTAATTTAAAAAAGAGTAGTTCATAAAAATAAATACTGAAAACCTCTTTTATGTCAACACATCCCACCACAAAAGTTAGTAAACTAAAAACACAAGCAGCGTTAAGGAGGGAAAAAAAAAATCAGAGAATACAGTCTACCCAATTCCTGTCTGTCCAGTTCTCAAGTAGTGTCCCATTGCTTCTCTCCAAAATGTTTTGGATCTACCATGTGCCCATAGAGCAGGGAACCAAAGTTCCAGGTCACTGTAAGTCACATTAGACTCCCTCAAGATTACTATGGCTTTAATAAAGTTCCATCTCTCTTTACTTCTCTTTCTCATTCCTTCAGTCACATCAAACTGCCTGCAAAATTGTAGATTACAATGGGATTTTGTTGCACACGTGTTCTAATCTGCAACTGCTACAACCCCTTGATTCCACTTACAGGGAACATTTGTCCTCTGTTAATAGCTCAGTTCTCTGATGGTGCCATGTTCTTTCTCGTCTTCACTGCTGGGTTTAATCATTTACAATAAGTCTTTCACTGTCTTCTTGTTCAATTTTTAAGCCACACAGTTTGTTTTTCACCAGAACTCTGCTTCCATTGATGGCTTAGCAAATTCCTTCAACACTTCACTGCACCAATATTAGGGAAGAAGTGGATTTTTATGTCAAAAGTGTACTAGAGAAAAATTCAGAATTTTTATATATAAAATATTAACCTTTTTTGGTCTGGGAAGATGGCTCAGTGGTTGGAAGCACTGACTGCTCTTACAGAGGACCTGGGTTCAGTTCCCAGCACCCACATGGCAACTAACAATTGTCCATAACTCCAGTGCCAGGGATCCAACACCCACTTCAGGCCTCTTCAGACATTGCAAGACGTAGGTGTACTTACAACATGCAGGCAATACACTTACATTAAAAAATAATAATTAATCTTTTAAGGCCAGGCGTAGTGGGATAAAAGGCATATGCCTTTAATCCACCACTCGAGAGGCAGAGGCAGGTGAGTTGAAGGCCAGGCTGGTCTACATAGTGCATTTCAAACCAGCCAGGGCTACATAGAGAGACCCCGTCTCCAAAAGAAAACAACTGAGTTAGAGCCAGGCAGAGTGCTACACAGCAATCAGGAGGTTTCAGAAGGTGGACAGAGTTCAAGGCCAGCATACACAGCGAGCCTCTATCTCAAAGAAAGAAAGAAGTAACTGATATGGGAGATGATAGATAGATAGATAAATAGATAGATAGATAGATAGATAGATAGATAGATGGATGGATGGATGGATGGATAGGGAGACGGCATGGCTAGGGTGCCCATGTACCACGGCACATGTGTGGAAGTCAAAGGACGACGTGAAAGTTGACTGCCCTACTACTGTGTGGGCCCTGGGCTCAAACTCAAGTGGCCCGGCTTGGCAGCAAGTGCTTTTGCCCACTGACACATTTTGCTAGTCAAGCAAGACAGTTTTCTCTCAGTAGTAATCATTACGGTCTAGGAAGACAAAAACTGCATCTAAATTCTAATTCAAGAGCCTCTTCCCAAAACTTAGAACTGCTAGGGCTAGAATGTTTGGCTCTGTGGTTAAGGGCACTGGCTGCTTTTGCAGGGGACCAGGTTCCATCCCTAGCACTGATATGGAGATTGACAACAGTCCCTAACTCCAGTTCCAGAGGGATCCAACTCCAGCATTGTATGCAATGGTACACTCCATGCAGGGAAAGCACTTATGCACATAAAAATAAATGTTTTTGGTCTTTTTGAGACAGGGTCTCCCTGTAGCCCCAGCTGGCCTGGAACTCACTATGTAAACCAGGCTGGCCTTGAACTCAGAGATCGGCCTACCTCTACCTCACAAATACTGGGATTAAAAGTGTGTGCCACCACACATGGCTAAAAATAAATAAATTTTTAACTAGACTTGCTGATGAATGATTAAGTAGTATTTGCAGTTCCAGGACTAACCTGTATTTTTTTTTCTTTTTCATTATTCTTTATGTTTGGTTGATTTTTTTTTTTTTTTTTTGAGGTAAGATCTCCAGCCTGGCCTGAAACTCACTATGTAACCCAAGCTGCCCTCAACCTTGCATCAGGTGTGAACCACCAGATCCAGCTATAAATGTTTCTAATAATTGATCAAGCTGAGGAAGAGAGGAAAATCATTCTAGAAGGTAAAATGTTCTATCTTAGAGACCTGCTTAACTGTTCAACCAGGAAGTCATCACAAAGACATCTTATGAGCAAGAAATAATACCTTTTTCCCCACAAAGAGAGTTGGCTTCCTTTCACAACTGTCTCTCACTTTCTGGCATCTTTTATCCCTCTATCATCTCTATAAAAACATACCAACTCTTGATTCTTCTCTGAGGCCTTCTGCTGGCAAACATTCACCATTAACTATCTTAAACTGCACTAAAAGAAAACATCTCTGCTTTACAACCAAAGTTTCACATAGAAACAATGCCCTACCCTGAAGAACTGATTCTAGTGGTAACAGAACACACATCTTTGGCCACAGCAAGAGATGCTTTGGGACAAAGAGATATTTAAGCATACCCATAAGAGATGCACCCCACAATCCACAAGCAGCCTCCTCCCACATGTAGAGACTCAGCCTTCATTTGGCTGAGTTCATTTCTTTCTTCTAGAACTTCAAACAAGAGAATTTGGAGATTACTCCCATCAATACTAAGCAACAAAAAACTTCAAAACTGCATATGCCTCCCTGATAGAAGGCATGTAGTGGCAGAAAGAACAGTGTTCCTAAATAATAGAATTGTGGCCTAGGAGAAGCCAGCAGGCAAGGGCACCTACACAGTTTAAGAGAGGGACTGGATTAGAGGAGAAACACACTGTTTCCAACACAAAGTTGCTCAGGACAGGACATAGGTCAAGGGAATCTATGTTCTCTTAGCTCCTGGTTACATCACCACTGAGCAGAACAGGGTCACCATCAACACGTTGTGCATGCATGAAGGAGCTGCCCAAAGTAACGCATGGCCAAAGGTTGAGCTGAGCAGGTACCGGTCTCTAAAATGAGATCTTACCCTAAATTAGATGAGAATTTGCTTGACTACATTCAGAAATCTACTCCACTTTCTCTTACTTGTCCAAGGGTTCAGTTCTTGGTTCTACTACCACTTAGCAATTGATGTGCTTGTCACCTGTCTTTCCTTGGTCCTTTATACATTAAAATCTGTACTATTAATAAAGCAGATGACTTGATCCCGAGAGTTGACTCAGCAGATAAAGGCACTTGTTACAAGTCTGACAACCTGAGTTAGATCCATGGGACCCACATGGTGGAAGGAAAAAACTGATCTCATATATATGCCATGGGATGTACATGTGCATACAAACACACCAAACAAATACAAAAATATTAAATAATCAGGTGGGTTAATATTTGAAAAGCACTGAGGACCATGCCAGGTGCCCACAGAAGGCACTTAAACATTCAGTCATTATTGTTAGGCTCATTCCTCTAACATCTTTTATCTATGCATACATGTGACTCAGTCATTCCCCATCCCCAACCTATTTTCATGTGTGTGGAGGCCAGAGGTCAACCGACTGTGTTGTTGTCTCCGGTGCCTACTGCTCACTGATTAGTACAGGCTGACTAGCCATGGAACCCCAAGTATCGACCTGTCTCTGCCTCCCCAGTGCTGTCTCCCCAGTGCTTTACATGGGTGCTGGGGATCGAACTCATGCTTGCAAGGTTAGCACTTTTACCAACTGAACCATTTGGTCCAGTCCCCTATTTGCTACATATGGAACTTAGAAGAAGACAGATACTAGAAAGGCTGTGTTCAAGAGTTAGGCAGCCTTGGCCTTTATCAGTAGTCTGGGCCCCTTTAGTCTGGCCCATTTTTCCTTCATCCATCAGGAACAAGACTGAAGTCCTGGCTAGGCTCTTCCCATCTCCGCCAGCTGCCTCCGAGAGCAGGAAAACCACTCCTCTCTTCAGAGAGGGTCTTTTGTCTCAGCTGCTATTTTCACTGTGCTGTGGTCCCAGACAGCTTTCTTTTGTGCTGTTTAAATACAGAATGACAGTCCACAAACATAACATGGAAAAACTTTGGCTTATCTTTTTGTAAAAGCTACTGTATCAAATCTGTCTTAAAAAATGGCAGAAAGATCCATTATACATGTACAGTGGAATTCTCACAGGATAACCAAGGACCTGGGGGCAAGTTTTTTAAATATGAATGCAGAAGTAGCTATTCTCAAATGCACTGGGGTCACCAGTGGGGTGGAGTAGGGACGTTGGGGTGGGGGGTCAAATGAAGAGAAACAGCGTTGCTAAGCCACTTGCTTTGGTTAAGACAACAATTTTCTTCCATCAAGATCTTGATGGGGCCTCTAGAAGCCCTGGGGTATTAAAAGCTGGCAATACCAGAGACATGGTGATGAGCAAAGGATGCTCCCACCCACCCTTATTTTATTTATTATTTATTTGCTTATTATTTTCATTGGCAGTACTAGAGATTAAATACAGGGCTTTGTGCAGGTTGGGCAAGTGATCTATTTATACCTAGACCTTTTTAAAAATTCTTAGTTCAGTGGGATTGGTTGGTTGGTTTGCTTGTTTTTCTTTCCCTTTTGTTTCTTGCTTGTTTGCTTTTCAGACAGCCTCACTATGTATACCTGGCTGGCCTGAAGCTCACTCAGAGACCCGCTTGCCTCTACCTCTCAAGTGCTGGGACTGAAGGCATGCCCCACTAGGCTATTTTGCTTGTTTTAAAATAGAGTCTAATGTACCCCAGTCTAGCCTTAAACTCACTCTGTGCAGCCAAGGATGATCTTGAACTTCTGAACCTCCTGCCTCCACCTAGCAAGCGCTGGGATTATAGGTACATCACCACATCCAGTTTATGTGGTACTAGGAATGAAACCCAAGGATTCATGCATGCTAGGCAAGCACTGAACAGCTCTGCTTTGAGTTTCTGGAAACAGGGTCTGACCTTGTAACCCAGGCTGGCCTAGAACACAAGACAACTTTCCTGTTCCAGGATTACAGGCATGAGTCACTGTGTCTGGTTGAAATTGAGACAGGTTCTTTTTAAATTGCCCAGGCTGACCTCAAATTTTCAATTCCCCTGCCTCAGACTCAGAGTTAGCTGTGATCACAGATGTATGCCACCACGCTCAGCTTTTGAGTGAGTCTACCAATATTCATGCTGGCCTCCATGCATTCACTCAATTTATTTGCCCTATTTTAGAGCCTGAGGATAAAACAATGAAGAAATGAGATGAAAATTCCTGCCTCTTGGAATTTACACCTTAGGGATGATGATAGGCATATAAGTAATTAAGTAACTTAATAAAATGCGTCTGATAGAAAAAAATAATAATAAACCAAACAGGAAAGACTCAGTTGTCTTTGAATTTGAGTTGAGAACAGCCTGGGCTACAGAGTGAGACCTGGTCTCAAAAACATTGTTTTAAAGGTGGGGAGGAGAGAGAAGAGGAGGAGAAAGGAGAGGGCACAGGGGAGAGCTGGGTCAGAGGGGGATGGAGAGGGGCAGAGAGAATAGGGCGGGGGGCGGGGGAGGGGGCAGGACCAGGAGATAATCAATCGCTAAGGTGAGAAATGGATCTTGAACATAAACAAAATGGCTGGAACTCAGGGCATGGGACATTCCTTGAGACACAGAAGACAGAGTGTACAGGTTGGAGTACAAATGATGATGGCTGCCATACCAACTTGCAGCGTTCCTCCCTGTTGTCACATTTATTAAAAGCAGAATCAGGCCCGGGGAATGGCTCAATGGTGAACTGAGTGCTTGCCTAGCACGCACAAGGCCCTGAGTTCTATCCCTAGCACAATATACAAAGGTAAAAAGAACGGGACTAGAGAGATGGCTCAGTAGTTAAGAGTACTTGCTGCTCTTCCAGATGACCCAATTCAGTTCCCTGCACCCTCATAGTGGCTTACAACCACCTGTATGCATGTGCTGCACATATATATTATACTCAGGCATACACATACACAGAAAATAAAAATTTTTTAAAGTAAAAAGAACATCTAAGTGGGTGGTATTAGAGGTCTGAGGATGGAAGAGAACATGTAAAGATACCAGGAAGTGAGTCTTAAACTTAAGATTCACTTCTTGAATTTCAAGTGAGACCTGTTGGCATACTTCATGTTAACGCATTCTCCTGCTTGTTTTGCTGCAGAGAAGCAGGTGTGGAGAATTAGTTTTAACCAGGATTGGGGCTTTTCAGAGCAAGGTAAAGGAGGTACTTATGGGTTTGAAATATAAGCTGAGGGAGGGAGGGAAGGAGGGAGGGAGGGAGGGAGGGAGGGAGGGAGGAAGGAAGGAAGGAAGGAAGGAAGGAAGGAAGGAAGGAAGGAAGGAAGGAAGGAAGGAAGGAAGGAAATGAATTAGCTGACTAAAACCTCCTCCAAGCTGAATTTCCCCAAAGAGAATCAAGGACACGTAGCCCGGTGTACAGCAGCCACACTGCAACCATACAGGAAAAAGCAGACTGAAAATAAAGCTGAGACTACAGGGGCCAGAGCAAAGAAAACACAAAGAAAGGGAATGGGAGCCTGGTTGCACCTCAGCTGAACTCCACTCAGCCTCCCCAGTTTTCACTTTCATGAGCCAGGAAACAGTCTTTATTGTTTTAGCCAGTGTGAGTTGGGTTTTCTATTTCTTGTTTCTTAGAACAAAACATATCCTCCATACCCTTCCCCACATCGGAATTAAACCAGTGTAAAAGTTCATGCTAGCATTGTTTTTCTCCTCCCCTTTACTGAGGTTAAAGTGTAGCTAAGATTTAACATATTTCAGCTAAAATAAATCCAAGCTTAAAATTCAACTGTATTGTCAGGCCTGGTGGCTCACTCCTGTAATCTTGGCACTAAGGAGGCTGAGACAGGAGTGTCAAGAGTTCAAGGCTAGCTTGAGTGGGCTATGGATTGGGTTCCAGGTCAGCCTGGGCTACAGGATGATACCTTGTCTCAAAAAAGGGGGTGCCAGGAGCAGGAGAAATAGCTCAGCAGTTAAGAGTATTGGTTGCTTTTGCAGAGGACCCAGATTTGAATCCCAGCACCCACATCGTAACAACTATCAGTAACTCCAGTTCCAGCGGATCTGATACCCTCTTCTGATCTCCAAGGGCACTGCATGATATGGGTATGGTGACACATGACTTTAATCCCAGCACTCCAGACATAGTGGCAGGCGGATCTCTGTGTGTTCAAGGCCAGCCTGGTCAACATAGCAAGCACAAGGCCAGCTGGGGCTACAGAGAGACCCAGTCTCAAAAAAGCTACTAAATAAAAAATAATCAAGAAATGTTAATTTTTTTTAAAAGCAGCTGGATCAGACCCCTATAATCCCAGCACCTGGGAGGCAGAAGCAAGAAGATCGGGAGTTCAAGGCCTCTGGGCTAAGATAGGACTCCAAAAACATTTTTAAGTCAACTATGAGTATTCAACTATGAGTAATTTTAATTTTTGAGCTTGTACTCAGAAAAACATAGAGGACATAAAAATCAGAGACTTGAGCCCAAAGTATGTGCAAATATCTGACACAATTCTAGCATAACACTACAGTTACTCTCGACCTCTTCTTCAGGCTTCTTCAGCAACCCATTGAACCCTTACAAGTGGATACACTGTCACTTAATATAAACCAGTAGATAAGTTAGGAGGAATTATCACATTATTGGATGTGCAGTACATCAGTTTGAGACCTGGGTTATTGCTTACAAAACGGAATCCCAAGATCCAGACAATAAACAAGCCATTGTATCCATGGTAACAGTGGCTTACCTTTTCAATGCACAATGGCAACTACATTTCCTCCTTTCATTCCTCACTGTGGGGTCAGGCATGATCTGAGGGCTAATAACCAAAAGTGCTGAGATTTCAAAGTGAAACTTCAGATTGTCTAATCTGTTATTTACTGGGAAGAACACATTTTCTTTCCTTGCTGTCCTAAATCACAAGTGATCAAACACAAAAGTTAACAGTCTTTTAGACATGACAATGTTTCCATTTTCTTAGCACCTGCTATTAGAAATACAATTTAAATAGAGACTATTAACAGAGTAACCATCAACATAGAGTGCAATGATTTGGTACAAAAGAAGTTCTACCATTCATGGTAGAAGAAAGAATTCCTATATTGACTGAAGAATTCCATATCCTGCTATTCATTCCCCCAAACTTTTCTCTCCCTCGCATTCTCCAAATAAGAAAACTTTAGACTACAAATACATTTTCTAGAAATTATTCCTACTCTTTTCCTAAACTTAAAAAGTTAGGTTGGAGGGTTGGAGAGATGGCTTGGGGTGAAGAGCACTGTCTGTTCTTGCAGAAGACCAGAGTTCAAATCCCAGCACCAATATGGAAGTGAACAACTGTTCATAATTCCAGTTCCAGAGGATCTGATGTCCTCCTCTATCCTCCAAGGGCACTGCACAACACGGGTGCACTTCTACACAGGTAGGAATAACACATATACACATAAAATTATTTTTTTAATGCCTAAAAAAAATTAGGTTGGGCCTTTAATCCAGCATTCTGGAGGCAGAGGCAGGTAAGATCCACGCCAGCTGGTGCTACAGGAAGACCCTGTTTCAAAAAAACAAAACCAAAAACATAGTTGGGTTGGACTTGTAGCTCAGTGGTAGAGCAAGCACTTGCCTGGCATTCATGAGGCTATAGGTTCAATCCTAGTATAGTCACAAAAATAATAATAAACTTTCAAAGTTGCAACATGATTCAATGAACACAAAGAGCCCTATCTTTCAACCTTAATATTTTTAGTACTTTCTTCCCTTCATCTCACTAAGCACAGGAATACCAGCTCTTGAGAAATTTACATAGCATTTTCAAATCTGTCTTCACATTCAAAATGAAAATAGGATGACTGACCCACTTTATCTGATAAGGCTTATCTGATTTTCCTCTGTTCTTCATTCTCTCTGCAGCCTTACCCCAATTTCCTTCTGAGGTCCACTTTGCCCATGAAGTCTGGGACCAAGTCTGTGGCATGCCCAACCTATGGGAACCCTTCCTACCGCTGATATGGTGATCAGCTGTTCAATCAGTTCACAACGGAGCAGAAGTCCTTGAGATGCAACTGAGACTTTTGCTGAGAACAATGAAGTTGTCCACTGTTACCCAGTGAACATGGCACTATAGAATGTGGCTCCAAAGCCACTGGCAGCCATTTTATACCAGAGAACATGCCTGAGAATGGAGTCATCTCCAGACCAGATGAGAAAAACAAAATTGGCATGACAGTGAGCATCCATATTTTATATTAAGTTGAACTAAATAAAACTGCCAATGTTTCATTATTTCTAAAGAAAAGGTAATCTCACATATTGCAAACAAACACCTGTATCTTTTCACGTAATCTCTTTGGTTTCAGTCAGTTTGATGTAGGTTTTTGCCACTAGTGAGTGTATGATAGATTTATCTATTTATTTATCAAATCCAGGACTTTTGCACACACTAGGCAAATGTTCTACCATTTAGCTGCCAAAGTCAAACTATAGGAAAAGGTAATAATGGTAGACAGAAACTATAAACTACTTCCCACTCAGTGCCTAATTTTATCTATATAACCATCCTATGAAATAGAGGTGGGCTCATTTTATAGACAAGAAACGTGACCTACAACAACTCAAGCAATTACACTGGATTTCCTGCAGAACTGGAGTTCGGACCCAGATCCTCAAAATCCTAAATCTCAAAAGTTGCCTGCTTCATCTCTGCATGGAACACTAGGGAAGAGGCAAGAAAGGTTCAAAACAAACACTATCCTACTAATCATTTTCCAGAAGCAACCCAAAACTGACACTGAAGCATGTCAAATCTCTCAAGCCAGAGGTTCTGGGAGAGAAATAAGTGAATGATTATCTCATCAGACTCCACAACTTCTCCCTTCGTTTTAAAGTCCTAGTCATTTATGGGCTGGGAGTACATGCAGCTCAGAGGTAGAACAATATCTATCATGCCCAAGGTCATAGGTTTGATCTCTAGACCCATAATGAAGGAAAGAATAAATAGATTAATAAATCTTTCAGTGATAAATGAATGCTTTTCATGAATCTTTCACAAGTACCGTCTAATTTCTAGTAACCCTGTTCTAGGATTTAACACTCAAAGCCAACTGCAGTATGCTTTTAGTAACTCTGGAAAGATAGTTCAATTCTCTTCTCCTTCTTTTTTTATTTTTCCTTGAGACACGGGCTCACTATGTATTCTTGGCTGACATGGAACTCGCTATGTAGACCAGGCTGGCTTTGAACTCACAAATCTGCCTGCACCACCATACCCAGTATAATAAAAAATGTAATTAAAGTTTTTAATTTAAAAATGTTAAACCCTCTCAGTATTTTTGGAGTGCCTGCCTAGAGAGTGGGATAATGATTAGCCAGGACCTGATAATTACCTTAACTAAAACTAAAATCTTAGTTTTGTAGCTGTCTACCCTACAAAACCCAAGGATCTTAAGGAATGTGCTTTGATGGCACAAGAGTTTGAGACATAGATCTAGAGGTACAGTCTTCGGGAACTGGAGCACTGATATGGCCTAAGTTCTAGAGCAAGCTGAAAATCATGTGACTGTCTTAACCCTCAAGAAGTCCTCTTTGGCCTGGCACAAGAGGCGCATTCAATATGATTAAAGACTTGCTAAGGTCATCTACTTGTCATGCTTTGTTTCATCTGATAAGCCAGGATCACCTGAAAGGAATCTAGAAATCTCAAGCAAAGTGGGTGGGGACATTCAGAGGACATGTATCTTAAACTGGTCAAGTACAAAGACAGGCAATGAGTGGCTCAGATTTAGATCTGGCCTCTATCACAAACCCTTAGGCCAGGTATCTAATCCCCTACTCTTTCACTGCTCTCAGGCCCTCCCTCTCCTCTCCCCCCGTTAGCCACTTATCTGTAAAATATTACACAGATTTAGATACCTGAAGTTCCCTCCAGCTAAATAAAGTCTTAAAGTTTTAGCCAGGCATCCTAGCACTCAGGAGGCAGAGGTAGGCAGATCTCTGTAATATCTAGGCTGGCTTGGTCTTCACACGTTCCAGGTCAGCTATAGTTATAGGGAGACACTGTCTTAAGGGAAAAAAAAAAAAAAAAAAGCCTTAAGGGTTTGTTTTTTTTTTTTTATATGTAGGAATGTTTTGCCTGTATGTGTTTAAATGTATCCATGTGTGCAATGCAGGCAGTTAGGTGCCATATGGATGCTGGGAACTAAACCTGGGTCCTCTGGAAGAGCTCTTAAGAGCTCAGCCATCTCTGTAGCCCCAGTCTTAAGTTTTGATCAAATCAAATAAGGTTAAGTACATAATTAAAGGGAGTTGAGGCATAAATCCTATTATAACCAAAAAGCGACTTCAAGCAGAGAAATAGAAGCGATAACGGAAATAAATGCAGCAAGATAAAACAGCATGTTTGATTTAGGCGCTGCAACCCTTCCAAACACACGGATTGCACCCAAAGTGTTCATGCTAACTTTTAAGGACATAACCAAATTTGCATTGGATTTAAAAATATAGTTTTAAAGTGAGTACTTCTCTCTTTTTTGTTGGGTGATTTGTTGTTGTTGTTTGTTTTTTGTAGTTTTTGGAGACAGGATCTCACTCTGTAGGCCTGGTTGGCCACTACTATATAAACCAGGATGGCCTTAAACTCCTAGAGATCAACCTGCCTCCACCTCTGCCTCCACTATGACCAGCCTAGGCTCTGAAAATTCCTCAAAGAACTGCTAATGGAAAATGGACAGAGAAAACAAGGCTGACTGGCAAGATGGCTCAGCAGGTAAAGAAAAGCCTCCGAGCCTAATCACCTTAGTTTGATTCCCCAGGGCCCACAGGGCGTTAGAAAAATCACTTCATTCATGTGCATCTTATGCACATGTACACCCCCAACCAAAAAACTAAAACTTTTTTGAAGAGATTTTTTTCTTTGGAGTGTGGTGGTGTACTCCTTTAGTCCCTGCATTAGAGGTAGAGGCAGAAGGAGCTTTGTGAGTTCAAGACTAGCCTGGTCTATATAGCAAGTCCCAGGCCAGCTGGAGCTACACAGTGAGGGGAAAAAAAAAAAAAAAAAAAAGAGGCTTGGAATGATGGCTCAGCGATAGAGAGCACTGGCTGCTCTTGCCCCGATCTGCGTTCAGTTCTCAGCAGCCACACCAGTGCCCTCTTCTGGCCTCCACAGGTATTGTACATACATGGAGGCAAAACACTCATACACATAAAAAAATAATTTTGAAAGAGAGAAAAAAAAATCTGTATATTTGAAGATTGGAGATATAAACATCAAAAATACACTTCTTTAAGTGTTGATAAATAAATTAAGAATAGTTTGTTTTATTTTCACTGTGTATATCCTTTACACAGGGCTAAATATTTTACATAATTTATAAACATCCTGAGAAGTTCTGTTATTTTTCAGTTAAATATATGAGTGCTTATGCTGGATATGGTGGCGCATTCCTGTATCCTGAGACTCAGGAGGCTGAGGAAGGAAAACAATTAAGAGTTTGGGTGCAGCCTGGGTTACAGAGTGATTTCAGGCAAACCTGGGCTACAACAAGGAGACACTGGCTCAGAAAAATAATTAATTAAAATAATCAAAGATGAAGACAAAGAATTAATAGAATTAGGTTCAGACTTTAGAAGCTGAAGGAGTTTCTAAAAAGAACACCAGTCATAAAAAATAGGTGAATATTGCCTTTATCTGGTAAAACCTGCAAAATGCTTCCCAGCTTCTTTTATAAATACATATGGGTAGTAACTTGACAAACATGACATTTTAACATGAGAAATGAGGAGCCACTGGGATGACTCCATGGGTAAAGGTGCTTGCTGTGCAAACCCGATGACCTGAGTTCAATCCCAAGAATTCAGGTGAAAAGGGAAGAACTGACTCCACGAAAGTTGTCCTCTGCCCTCCACATGGGTACTATGATCAGCACACTCATACATCATACACAGTAAATAAATACGCACTCACACACATCATACACAACAAATCAATCGATTTTTAAAAAGAGAGAAACAGGGAATCACATACATAGTGTAGCAGTTCAATTATGAACTCTAAAGTCAGAAATCCTTCTGTTGCCTCAAATCTCTACCACTTGTTAGCAGTATGACCTGGGCTTCATTGCTCTGCACCTCCACTTTCCCATCTGTACAACAGAAGTAATCATAGTCCTTACTTCAAAAGGATGAAGATTACGTGAGTCCATCAAGTATAAAGTACTTTGAACAGGCCTCACACACAAGTGTATGCTGTTACTATCACCTATGTTATTCTTATATATTAGTATCATAGAACAGAAGATGCGAAGTTCCAAGAGGACTAGGTACATATTAGTTAGTGACTAAAATATCAACCCAGGGAAAAAAAATGTCTGTTCCGGTAGTAAAGAGACAAGAATCAGGGAAAATTTCCTTCCAGACAGACAAAAAAGTACACTAAACCCGAGGGCATGCAAACCTCCCCAACCCCCACACACCGTAATAAACCCCCTGTCTGTGTGTTTCCAATACTGAAGATGTTCAAAGCGAGAATTATTAGGTGTCTTCCCCTTGCCCCCCCTTTCTGAAGATTTTTGCAAGCCTGGTGGACTTGTTGCCATTTCCAAACTTCCCAGGAAGTCTGAAACGGGTGCAGCTAGGAGTTGCTGTATAATTACTTACTTGATTCCCTCTAAGGAGCTTACGCTAAGAATTGAGGAAAGAAAGCAGATTAACCATTTGAATACATGCCACCAAGGCCCGTCCACAAGCCCTCCCCGTCTCTCCTCCATAAATGGGGGCTTCCACCGTCCCCACCCGTCAACCCCAATATGTGATCCAGGGAAATCAATTTATTGCTTTGGCTAATCCTGCAACAATAGGGGTTTCATTTTTATTGTAGGGCAATTAAGTTGTCTGACAGGAAAGAGCAGGAGGGGAAAGGGGGACTAGCCCATCCCCACAGACAGATTAGTCCCTACAGGGGCAGCAGCGTCCACTCTGTCTGTCTGGTGGTCGGTCACACGCAGCTCCAGCTGCTACCTAGCAACGCAAAGCCAGGGAGAGAGCTCGCGGGTTTTCCTCCCCATCCATTCTCTCTCTCTTTCTCTCTCTCTCTCTCTCTCTCTCTCTCTCTCTCTCTCTCTCTCTCTCTTCAGCTTGTCTTTCATTCTCTTCTCCACTTACAGTTTTTATTCAACATTTTTTTCCTTCTCTTTCCCTCTGCTGTTTCTGTAAAAAGTAACTTTGGGACAACTTAGAAAAAGCTTATAGCCACAAGAGAAACTTTCGCATTCCAACCCCAAAACTTGGATTGCAGCAAACCAGCCCCATTCATCAACACAAAAGCCCCCACTCTAGGTTGGAAAAGGGAAAACCTTTAAGAAAATACTCCAGTGTATCAGCCTCTCTCTCGGCCAATCCCACCTCCTGGCCTTATCTAGGCTCGTAAATGATCCGTATCATGAGATGCGGTCTCTTGGGGGTCACCGCGGGACGGAGTTTCGCTGGTGATGGGAGGAGGTGCTCTGGCCCGCCGCCCCCGGCGCGCGAAAGGATCGGATCTCTCCCGCGAGGCGCCGCAGGTGGAAAACTGCGCTCGGAGCTGAGAGGAGGACCGCTCCGCCCGGGCCAGAAGACCCCCGGCTCCCCGCCGCCGCCGCAGGAGCAGGCTGCCGCAGACCTACACGGAGATCCTCCTTCTCCCGGGTCCAACCCAAAGTGCACTGAGGGTCAGGACAAACGCCCGTGGGAACAAAGACGCGACGGCAGTGGGCTGAGCTGTCAGCGAAGCCCGCGCGGCCGCCTTCTCGAGGAGACGGAGTCCGGTTCCCTAGCAGGCACAGGAGCGACGCTGCGCTCCCGGCAACTAGGGCGCGGATGCGGAGCAGCTCCGCCGCCGCACCCTGGCCGCGCACCGCCGCGCTCCTCCCCACCAGCGCGGAGAGCAAACCCTACCCGACAGCGCTCTGCGCGTGGCTCGACCAGGTAGGTGGCTGCTTACCTTGGCCACTGACTGGCGTCAGGTGGGCACCGAGCGCCAGCAGCAGCAGCAGCGTACTCGCCGCCGCCGCGGCTGGGCGCTCCATCTCCGCGACGGTCCCGGGCCTCGTCGTTCCTTCCCCCGGAGGTGGGCTCGCGTCGCACTCAGCTCGGGCAGCAGCTTTGCCGGCGTTCGCTCCTCTAGCTCAGCACCTCCGCTCGCACCTAGGGGCAGAAAGCCTGCCCCGACGCCAGAGGCGTCTCGTTTTCTACCCGCGCCAGTCCCCACCCTCCAGACAGTGCATAAAGCCCTTTAGACCGTGCCGCCCCGGAACTAGCATGTGGGAATCCAGTGGGGCAGGCCCCCTGCCGCCTGGCCCGCCCCCTGCACTGTGCAGCGCTGGGAGGAGTGGGCTCTCGCCAGTGCGCCCGCACTTGCATACTCCACACGCGCGCACGCCCGTGCACGCACTCATGCAGGAGGACACACACTCCCCGTCACACCAGCGGGCGGCCCCCCGCGCTCACTCACACAAGCACACTCCGCTCACACCAGCGCGCACATTCCACGGTCATACTCGATCACTGACAGTCACCGCTACTCACACGCGGGCGGGCGCTCCCCTCACCCCTCCGGACGCAGACAGGCTGGGCCGCCGACCCAGAAGCTTTATGAGCAACGGAAAGAGATGAAGAAGGGGGAAGATCAAGAGTAGTGATGAGAAAGAAAAATGAGAGAGAAAGAAAGCCAAGAGATGAAAGACAGCAAGGGGGGCGGGGAAGCCAGGGAAAGCTGGGCTGGAGAGATGTGTGACCTCTCTGCCCTGGCCTGAAGTCTCTAAGCTCCCTCGGGGCCTGCCTTCCCTGACAGGGTGCAGGCTGCTCCGGTGGGGTTGGTCGTGTTTTTACGGTTAGAGACGCGGCTCTAGCGTCGTTGAGCCTTGGCGAGGAGATGATTTGGCTTTTCTCAAGCGCCACATCTGCGGGTCTCGCGGCCAGAGAGCAATTCTTAGCAATTCTCTTGATTATTAAACAAAAGTGAGGGTGGGGGAATGATTTCTTCTCCGTGATGTTAGTGCCGGTTAAGGGAAGAAGCCAGAGGGTTCCAGGGAGTCCCGCGGTTCCGCTCTTTGTGGCCACATTGAACGGGGTCATCGGAGCACTGCGGGTTAACCCCACACGCGCCCCTCAGAGCGGGTCCTCAGCTTGTACGAGGCTTCACAGCGCAGAGTAAAGAGGGCGAGTGAAACTTGTCGCCGGGGCGCTGGGAGTCACAGGAGAGGAGGAACTGTTTCTGCTCAGATCGTTCCAGAATCTGCTCCGCCGACCGAAGCCGCTCCAGAGCGCTCGGTGCAGAGAGTCCGTGCCCCGAGGCAAAGAGGCTGTGACTCTGGGAGGCGGCTATCCGCGTGGTACCCGGGCTGGGTTCCCCCACCTGCCCCCCGCCCCAGGCACCGGGGCCACACGGGCCAGCTACTGCCCTCCGCTTCTCCCCCCAGCACCCATCGTCTCCACCTCTGCTGACCCCCAACAGTCAGGATCACGTGACTTAGGTTGGCGACGCTTGGGGGTGGGGAGACAAAATAGGTGTTACTTTTGGATGACAGAAACAGAGGCATAGAAAACTCAAAACCAGGAGATTTGTGAAAAGAGTGCTTTCTGGATTGGAAAATCCAAAGTTCCGTGCCCTGGCCAAAGTCACTGAAACTTTATTTGCCTCCTGCCGTGCGGCGCCGAGGAGGAGGGAGAGTTGAGGAAGGGAGGAGGAGGAGCTGATGAGTAAGGAGGAGGACCAGAGTGGGAGGAGGGAAGCGATGAGGGGGCGAGATGCTGCACTCCAGCCTCAGAGGGTGATTGATGCCGGTTCCGGGCGGCAGGAGAGTTGGTACAAGACCGCGCCAGGGTCAGGCCGGTTCGATCTACGCTGCATAGTCAATACGCACCAGTGCGCTTGCAGGGGCAGGTGGTAGCGAGGACCGCGTGTGCGCCAGCGTCTGAGCTTCCTCGAGTGCACGCGTGGGTGCGCAGGCGCGAGCGTGTGCGTGTGTGTGTGCGTGTGCGTGTGCGTGTGTGTGTGTGTGTGTGTGTGTGCGCGCGCGCGCGTGTGTGTGTGTGTCCTTTCAGTGTAGCAGTCGGGGCTCCAAACATTCCTTTCTGCACTGAAGGGTTTCCTCATTGTTGCTGTCTTTGTGCTTCAGTGTTGCCAACTTACTGGAATTCCTGACGTGGTTGCACAGCGGGGCTCAGGCTGACCATACCAGCCAGCTGCATTTGTGTATGGGCCGAAGAGCCCTTAATCCCAGAATAACGGAGAAAGGGGGGGAGGGGGACAGAAAACGTGTAGGTGGGGGACGACTAACGGAACGTGATCCATCCTTCCTCACACTTTTCCACAAAAAAAGAAAACCAGTCTCTCAATGCAACCCCAAATTCGTGGCCCTAGGAAGCGGCCTCTGCCACGCAGGATTACCTGAGGATGCTTGTTGCTAGGTTTGGAGGATTAAGTCCATATTAGTTTGGGAAGCCCAAACTTCTGTAATTGTGATGTAAGCCGGCACTGCTCCCCTCTGATGCAAAAGTGTAACTTATGTTTCACATTTCTCTCCATATATGTATATAGGTCTTTACAGAGCAATTAACCAAAGGGGACAGGGGAAGGTGTTAAAAAGTGAATTTCACTCAGCAAATTTATGCTAACTGACTTCCTTGGAGTATTTTTTGGTTACCTATATTTTCTGATATCTCAACATCAAATTTTATTGGAAATTTTTCCAAGCATTTGTTTCCAACCGTGAACCAATTTTCATCCTTCCTTCAGTGGGCATGAGATTGTACAACCTCCTTGGGTAAAAAATCCAGTTTTCATTTGCTTATCATCCAACCCTGATTTTCCTCCTGACTGCCATAAATAGAATTTCCCACTGGACAGCTCCAATTCAAAGTCCTAAGCTTCAAAGTCCACAGATGAGCCTCAGATTCTCAGTAAAGAACACCATCACCTACGTTGGAGGCCAAGCCTGAAATCTATGGCATTCTTGAATCCTCCTGCTTCTCCACATCCATATGCAACCAGTCATGAAAGCAAATTTTGTTCACTTCTTCAAATCTACCCACTTTCTCAAGCTTACTGTCACAGTCATCAATC
This sequence comes from Eospalax fontanierii, assembly GCA_035773235.1. Classification (NCBI taxonomy): domain Eukaryota; kingdom Metazoa; phylum Chordata; class Mammalia; order Rodentia; family Spalacidae; genus Eospalax; species Eospalax fontanierii. The sequence goes on along the minus strand of CM069530.1, from coordinate 62,189,352 downwards.
TCTCTCATCTGCATTGTGGCAAGAACTTTATACTGAGCTCTGTGCTATCAAGTCCATTCTCTTATCATCTATTTTCCATTCAGCAAAGAACTAATTTTTAAAATATTTATTGTGTGTATTTATTTATTGTGGGGAGGGGATTCATGTGCCAAAGAGCACATGTGGAAGTCAGAGGACAATCTGTGGAGTTGGTTCTCTCCATCCACCATGTGGGTTCTGAGGATGGAATTCAGACTGTCAAGCTTGGTAACAGGCACCTTCATCTGCTGAACCACCTCTCTGACCCTTCTTTGCTCAGTGGAAAAGAGCACATAATGCTCTTTCAGGGGTACTGAGTACAATTCTTAGCAACCATATCAAATGACTTACAACTACCTGTGACTCCAGCTCCTGGGGCATCCGCCACCTCTGGCTACTTCAGACACTTGCACTCACATGCACAAACACAGACACAGACACAAAGACATGCACACACACACACACATAAGTAAAAATAATTTTGTCCAGTTATTTATCTTTTGTTTTTGAGACAAGGTCTCACGTAGTCCATGTTGTCCTCACCTCGTAGCTACGTAACAGTCCAGCCACACATGGCTTTGCTTGGTCCTCAAAAGTACTATCAGCTTTCCCAACCTTGTAGGTGAAAGGAAGAGCTTTTGCATAGAGGCAGAGGTTTGTACAGTTGCCTAACTTATTGGAAACTCTCCAGATCCCGATTCCTAACCTGGTATCTGCTAACAACAGGATGAGCAAGCAAGCTTCAGTAGAAATCCGCCCCTTGCAAAACAGAACTAGACTGAACCCATCAAAAGTGATACCAACAGGGAGAGGAGGATAGCTTGCTGGCAGACAGAACCCTTAACATCCTTAAAGCCCTGGGTTCAATCCTTAGCACTAGAAAGGGAAGAAAATAAGTCTGAAAAGGTATTAGAGGAGGCCAGATATAGTGGCATAAGCCTGTAATCCCCATCCCTGGGAGGCAGAGGAAGACGATCACCAGTTCGAGCCCAGTCTGTCTCACAATAATAAATTTTAGGCCAGTAACACATAGTCCAAGATTCTCTCAAGAAAGGGTAGAGTAAGAAAGGGGAAGAGCTGGAGAGATGACTCTGGCTGAGCGCACCGCTCCTACTGAAGAGGATCTGAGCTGAGTTCCAAGCACCGTGTCAAGCAACTCACACCAGCCTGTAACCCCAGGGATCTGATAGCCTTTACTGACCTCCACAGATACCTACTGTGCTGGGCGGAGAGCTTTAGTGTCAACCTGACACACCTGGGTTGAGGGACACTTAATTGGGGAATTGCCTCCATTGGACTGGCCTATGTACATGTCTGTGGGGTATTTTCTTGATTGCTGAGTGACGTGGGAGGACCCAGCCCGCTGTAGGTGGTGCCACCCCTGGGCAGGTTGGTCTGTATTGTATTAAAAAGCAGGCTGAGCATGGGTCAGGGGAGCAAGTCAGTAAGCAGCATTCCTCCATGGCCTAGACGTTAGCTCCTGCCTCCAGGTTCCTGCCCTGAGTTCCTACCTTGGACTCCCTGATGAACTATAACCTGGGAGATGGAAGTGAAATAAACCCTTTCCTCCCCAAGTTGGTATTGTAAAGAGTGTTTTGTCACAGCAATTGAGGCAAACTAGGACACCTTTGTTCACACACACACACACACACACACACACACACATATCTTATTTTAAAAATCAGAAATGATCCTTCACTTGGATCTGGCAGGATCACATGGCACTGGCAGGATTGGTTAGCGTCTTGGTCTTAACATTGCTGGGAAACTCCATAGTGACTGATGGACCCAAAGTGTCACGATAAATGAAACTAAAAAGCCCGTTTGGGCGCAGCTGTTAAAGACGACCTTCTTGGAGATGCTTCTCATGCAAAGACAACTGTGCTAGAAAAAGTAGGGTTTAAAACCAAACAGCCAAACTCAATCACCAGGAAGTGTGCAGGGTCCAGCTCATCAAGAATGCAAGAAAACCTCAGTTTTTGTGCCCAATGATAGATTCTTGAACTTCATTGAGGAAAATGATGAAGTTCTGGTTGCTGGATCAAAAGTCACTCAGTTGGTAATATTCCTAGATTCCACTTTAAGGTTGTTAAAGTACCTATTGTGTCTTTTTAGCCCTGAACAAAGAAGGAAAGACCAAGATTGTAAATTTTGATAATGGAAACACAATAGTAATAAATTTTCAAATTAAAAAAAAAATCAGAGATCTCTTACCTTTTAGGCCCAAAATTTATGGCACTCTTTATTATTTGAGAGGATTTTTTTTTCCTAATAACCTTAGGCTTGCCACTTTCAGGATTACATCCTGAGCCCAAAGTTAGCTGCATGTTCCCAATGGGTAGTCAAGGCCAGAGAGCCCTCAGCAGTAGCCATATTTTCTGCACCAAAAATGAACTTAGGATGCCTCTTGATTTGTAAATAAAAGTCCTAAAAAAAAGTCTTGGCAAAGACTAAGAGAAGTAGGAGTCTAACAACTCTTATTGATTGAAAATAAATTAAACAAAATTAGAGTTCCAAGAAAAGTATAATTAAGATTCAACATCAGTGACACAGGAAGTCTTGGTAGTCTCTGGGGGCTGAAGCAGGCACACGTGCTCTGATCCACCAGTAACATAAGCATCAGAGTAAAGAACTTGTACAGGGGCTAGTGAAATGGCTCAGCTGTTAAGATCACATACTTCTCTCCCAGTGGACACAAGTCCAATTCCCAACACCGATGTAGGACAGCTCCCAACTGCCTATAACTCCAGCTTCAGAGGATCCAGTGCCTTCTGCCTCCATGGGCACTGTACTCATGTACACATACTCACACACAGATACACACATGTTCACATAATTTTAAAAATTAAAAATTAAATCTTTTTATTTAAAGCCTGTACAGACTTCATAATGCAGAGTGAAGAAGGAGAGAAAGATAGTAGCAAGTCAAGACGTTCAGCTTCCTTGCTTTCAAATTCCTCTCTTGGGAGCAAGCTGCAGCTAAGAGTCAGTGAAAACGAGTCTGAAGGGTCAAAAGAACAACAAGATTTTGGCAATGTCAGTCCCTCTCTAATCTCAAATTGTGGTTATGAAAATCTCTGTAATAAAGACTAGTATATAGACAAAGAAGATTACCTATAGAAGATGAGGATTCATACATGATATTTAGAGTAAAATTAATGAAGGCTGTTACCTGAGGTCATAGTTTCATGAAAATGCAGCCTTCAATGTTCACAAGTTTGGGAACATGAACCAGAATTCAGCCAAGGCACTTGTCAGAGGAGCTAGGTCCTGTTGACCAATGTATTGCAGAACCTGGCACAGGACTTGATACATAGCAGAACTTCAATAAATATTTGGTAATAAATGAAATTAAATAGGAAATATATTACATTTGACTTCTGGCATTTCCTCCACGTCAGAGTCTAAATATTAGACTGAACTTACAGGATATACTTTATATGCTGAAAAGATCTTGAGATGGTGATTGAGTGCCGAGTAAAGCACCCTCCAAATGTTCCAAAGTTTTCATTTCAGCTTAGCAGCCAACACTTGTCTTCATGGCCTACAATTAACGTTGCAATGTGATCTAACTCACAGCAGAATTTTTTAAGTGTCCCTAGGGGAGAATTGGTAGTGTTATTTTTGACTGTTACAACTAGGGGATTCTACTGTGACCTAGTGGGTAGAGGCCAAGGGTGCTGCTAAACATTTTACGATGGATAGGATAATACATCACAAAAACTAATTATCTATCCTTAAATCTTAATGATATAAGGTCAAGAAACTCTGAAACAGAAGATCAAATCTTTAAGAACATGTTGACAGACCTGGGCATGGTATCTGTCAGGAAAAGTGGCACACACTCCTAATCCCAGCACCTGGAAAGCAGAAGCAGGCAGATTTTTTTCTGGGAGTTTAAGGCCAGCCTGGTCTATCCAGAAAATTCCAGGCCAATTTGATCACAGGTGAAAACTGTCTCAATAATAATAATAAGAAGAAGAATGCAAAAATATTTGATAACAAATATTTTGGTAACAAAATGTTCAGACATTTTGATTAAGAACAAAATTATTATCTCAGCACTTGGGAAACAGAGGTAGGCCTATCTCTGTGAAATCTAGGCTGGCCTGATGTACCTAGCCAGTTCCAGGTCAGTTGAGAGTACAGGGAGATCCTATCTCAAAAAAAAGAAAAGAACAAAATCATAGGTAGATAGTGAGATCACGGGGTAGACCACTTGATTTACAAGCATGAGGGCTTGAGTTTGAACCCCTAGCACCCTTGTATAAAAACCAGGCATAACTCCAGTGCCAGGGGTGAAGAGACAGGTGGAAACCAACAACTTCAAGCTCAATGAGAGACCTGTCTCAGGGGAATGAGCAGAAAGTAAAGGAACAGAACATGTGACATCTTTCTCTGATCTACATGAGTATGTGCAACATTGTACACCTGCACACATGAATATACCACACACAAAAAATAAATAAGAAACAAAAATGTAAAAGAATAAAACTGTAACAAAAGAAAAATTGAAGTCATAGTACCAAATTTAAGACCATGTCTGCTAATATCTTGTACATTGTATTTCTTTTTGACAGTGCTGACATTGAACCTGGGGCCTCACACACCCTGGCATGCACTCTGCTGCTCACCCACCCCAGCCCTCATTGTTTTTATTTATTATTTTTATTTTATGTGTGTGAGTGTATTGTGTGTAAGTGCACCTGTGCAATGCTCACAGAGGTCAGAAGAGGGTGTCAGATCCCCCTAGATCTGGAGTTACAGACAGTTGTTGGGCACCATGTAGGTACAGGGAATTGAACTTGGATCCTCTGCAAGAACAAACAGTGCTTCTAATCACTGAGCCCTCTCCCCAGCCCACTAATCCTCATTTTTTAATAACTAGAAAAAGGTATTGAGCAAAGGGCTATAATTCTGTGGACCAAGTCAGTCAGGATATCACATGCCTGTCATCCCAGAACATAAGTGACTAAGGCAGTAAAATTACTGCCACCTGTTTGCTATGATATAGATATTTAAACATTTTATTCCAAAGCAATTTTATGTGTAGCAGAAGAGAGAGAAAGACATAGAGAGAGAGAGAGAGACAGAGAGAGAGAGAGAGAGAGAGTAACTAACTAGACATATCAGCTAGATATGGTGACATAAACGTGTTTAATCTCGGCACTTGGGAGCAGAGGGCAGGAATTCCAGAAATTCAAAACTAAGTTGACTACAAAGTGAAATTCTATCTCAAAACAAACAAATAAACAGCAACAGGAGCTGGAGAGATGACTCAGTGGTTAAGAGCACCGGTTGCTCTTGCAGAGGACTCAGGTTCAATTCTCGACCCACATGGCAGCTAATAACCATTTGTTCTAGGGGATACTGACATTCTCTTCTGACCTCTGTGGGCATTGCATGACACAGGTATATTTACCTACCTGCAAGCAATATACTCATACACATAAAATAAAATAATAAATAAATAAATTTTAAAGAAACAGCAACAAATGATAGAAAATGCAAAAAAAAAAGAGAGAGAGAGAGAAAGCATTTCAAATTTGGTATGGCAAAAAACTGTTCCCATACTCTAGGGCTACTTAGATGTAAACTAAACAAGAAAAATACTTCTTTCAGGGATGGAGAGATGGCATAGCTGTTAAGAGCACTGGTTGTTCTTGCAGAAGATCCAAGTTCAAATCCCAGCACCCACCTGGAGGCTAACAACCATCGGCAGGTCCAGTTCCAGGGGATCCAGCTCCCTCTTCTGTCCTCCGTGGTCACTGGACGACATGGGTGTACTTACAGACATGCAGGCATAACACTTGTACACATAAAAATAAAAATAAATAAAGCAAAAACATTTTAAATACTTCTTTCTTCTCTTCAGTTGATTGTTATTTTATTTTTCCTCATGCTACCTCCCAAATATTTTATGCTTGTGGTAAAATCTCCATTTCTTCCAGAAAAACCTCTTTTCTATGATCCTATCATACAACAAACACCATAACCAAGTCCTCCTTCACAAGGTCGATTCTTTAGCTAAATTCTTACCCATGAACTTTATAGTCCTCAAGGTCTTATTTTTTTATTTGATTTTGCTTGGTTTTGTTTTGTTGAGATAGGGTCTTCTGTAGCCCAGGCTACTGACCTTGAACTCCCTATGTAGCTGAAGATATCTTTGAACTTTTGACCCTGCTTCATCTAGCAGCTAGGATCACCATGTAGGTTAAATAAACTTTTAAAATATATAATGAATTGCCAGGCATGGTGGCACACTCCTTTAATCCTAGCACTAGGAGGCAGAGGCAGATGAACCTCTGTGAGATTCAGGGCAACCTGGTCTATATAGTGAGTTCCAGGCCAGCTGGGGCTACAGGGAGACCATGTCTCAAACAGATAATCAAGCAAAAAATATATAATCAATTTACTGAAAAAAAATACAATTTCCAGGTATCCCACACCCAATTTAGCCTACATTTGCATTACTATGGTTCATTTGTCACAATTAATATTAATTATTATTAACTATAGTCCATACTTTGGCCAAATTTCCTTATTTTGTACCCAACTTTTTTTTTCTGTTCTCGAACTCCATCAAGAGGCCATATCACATTGAGTCATCTTTTCTTAAATTCATCTTGGTTTAACAGTTTCTCAGTCATCCTTGTTTTTGATGATCAGGATAGGTTTGCTGTGTACTAGTCAGGTATTTTGTATAATATTCTTCAACCTAATTCCAATTAGGTTGATGTTTTTCTTATGACTACACTGAGGTTATATGGAGGGCAAGACCACATAGATAAAATGCTTCTTCTCACTGAATCACACACTACCTGAATGACCTGACATAAATTGGGTTGATGCTAACCTTGATCATTTGGCCAATTGGTGTTTGTCAACTTCTCTATCTGAGTTATTCCTTTCTTTCGCTTTACATTCTATAAACTTTTGGGGGTTCTTTGGTTTTGTTTTTTAAGACAAATTTCAAACCAACTGTGTAGCAAAAGATATCCTTGAATGCCTAATCCTTCATCAGTCACATCCCAAGTGCTGAGATTACAGGCTTATGCGACCATGCCCAATACTTTCTACACTCTTTTTTAAAAGATTTATTTATTTTTGTTTTATGTATATGAGTGTTCACCTACATGTATTTATGTATGTGTACCACACATGTGTCTGCTGCTCTTGGAGGCCAGAGGGTATTAGACCTCCCTGGATCGCCACCTGTGGGAGCTGGGAACTGAACTCAGGTCCTCTTCAAGAGGAAGAGCAAGTGCTCTTAACTGCTGAGCCATCTCTCCAGCCCCCTTTCTACAATCTTTAGAAGAAAGTCACCATGGGCGGCCAAACCCTGAAAAAGCTGTTCCATTTCCTTAAAAGATTTATAAGCTTGACCCTATTTACTCACTGATTCAGCCGTTTACTTATATTAAGATGGAGTGGGTGCTTAAGTTGTATTGTGGTCTATAATCCAATACTACATTTTTTTAATCCTCAAAATACTCCAGGTTTGGGTCTTTTTTGGTAGGAACTGAGTTGAATTTCCAGAATCCACATAAAAAAAAAAATGCCAGACATAGCCAGGTGCAATGGGGCCTTTAATCCCAGCTATGGAAAGGCAGAGGCAGGTAGATCTCTGTGAGATCGAGAGCAGCCTAGTCTACATAGCAAGTTTCAAGCCAGCTATGGCAATAGACCCCGCCCCTCCCTCAAAATAATAAATAATAATAATTCATTAATTAAATGCCAGGCATGGTGATGCATACACAATCCCATCAATAAAGAAGCAGGTCCCTGGGAAACACTGGCCAGTGATCAAAGCCTAATCACCAAGTCCTAGACCAGTGAGAGGCCTTACCTCAAAAAAACCAAGGTAGTCAACATCTGAGGAAAGACACTTGAGATTGAGTTTAGCCTCCCCAGGCGCGCGTGCGCACACGCACACACACTCACAAACACACACACAAACACACGCAAATATTCCAGGTTTGGCCATTGAGAGATTTCTGAATGGACTCTTCTTTGTCTCTTTGACATACTCCATCATTGTAGAGTTTGGAGATTTTTGGAGGGTGTTATGTCTATTTTGTGTTGGTATTAAGTTTTGTCTGTTAGTTTTTTCTTACTTTTAATAGGTAAAAGATTCTTTGAGGGCTGAAGATAGAAAGATGTTCCAAGTATACCTGCCTCATCATAGAATCAATCAATCCTCAACTCTCTCTTTTTACTTTTTTATTGATTTTCTTATTTTTTAATTAAAAAATTACATGTATTGTTTTGTGTGTGCACTTCTACATGTATGCGTGGTGTGGGTGCGTGGATGTGATGGCACACATGTGGAAGTCAGAGAACATCTTTTAGGAGTCGGTTCTTTCCTTCTACCATGTGGGTCTCAAGGATAGAATTAAGGTCAGAATTTACAGCAACCACGCTTTACCTGCTGAGCCCTCTTACTTTCTTTCTTTCTCTTTCTTTTTCTTCCTTCCTTCCTTCCTCTCTTCCTTTCTTTTTACTTTTTATTTCAAGTTTCCCAAATTTCTTGAATCCACTTTGGTGCCCAGGCAAGACTTGGAACTACAGATGTTTCTATCTCAGCTTTCTGAGTAGCTGGAATTACAGATCTGTACCACCAGGCTCAGCTCAATACTTTCTCATTCTTCAGTTTGAAACTGATCATTCACTATGTGCCAAATAGGAGATAATTTTTCTCTTTTTTACTGCGGCTTATGATTATTTTGTGTATGTGATGGGGGAGGGGAGACATGCTGCAGACATGTGTGTGGAGCTCTCCTTCCATCTTTATATAGGTTCCAAGGATCTAACTCAGGTTCCCAGGCTTCAGCTGCAAATGTGTTTACCCTCTGAGCCACATCACTAGCCTTGAGCTAAAAATTTTATCTGACATCAAGCAGAATCCCAGCTAACTAGCATACACTCCATAAACCTTGTTTATAAAACATTGCCTGAAGAAACACTTTATCTTTATAATCTTGGGACAGGAGAGGCAACCTGAGTAAAGAATGAGACTATCCTTCAGGAGGGATTACTGGATTGCTGGTTTTGTCTATATAGAAACCAAATGGGAATTAGGGTGAGGAGCCACAAGCCTGCAATCTCAGCACTTGAGAAGTACCAGCAAGAGAATCAGGAGATCAAGGTCATCTTGTAGTACATAGCAAGTTGAAAGCCAGCCAAGGCTACATGAGACCCTAGCAAGAAAGAAAGAAAAGGAAGGAAGAAAGAGAGAAAGAAAGAAAGAGGAAGAGAGAGAAAGAAGAAGCTGGATGAGGAGGGTCATTTGAGCCTAAGCATTTGAGACCAGCCTGGGTAACACATAGAAAAACCATATTTTAAAACGAAACAAAACCAAAAACAAATTATAAGATCGTAAATAATGTCGAAAGACAAAACTGAGGAAGTACTTTTTATACACATTACCGAAAGAGGTTAATATTTCTAATATAAAAAATATAGGAGATATAGATGGTGTTTTACATATACTGTAATCTGAGCACTGAAAGATGGAGGCAGAAGGATCAGGACTTTAAGATCATCCTCATCTATATAGTGAGTTTGAGGCCAGGCTAGGATACATGAGACTCTTTGAAAAAACACAAACAAAAACATACTGGAAACTAATACAAAGCTGAGTAGTGCACTAGAAAAAATGACCTATAAACACAGTAACAATTTCCATTCATGTAGGACCCAGTACCATGTGCTAGACACCATGGCATATCAAGCTTATTTATTCCTCACAGCAATGCTATGAAGCAGGGATCATAATTACTCTTATTTTACAGATAAGGAAACTAAGCCCGGGAACTTAGGTGATTTTTTCCAAGATTATACATCTAGACAGTAGAAGACCTGGAATTTAAACCCAGTCTGAACTGCTCCAGAGTAGCTAAGCCTATACTTTCTCTGAAAGCAGATCTGTGATCAAAGACAGAGGTACGTAATTAATATTAGAAATAACTCCAAGAAGCAGTACTGCGGGATGAGATCACATGAGATAAGGCAGGGGAAGAATTGGGGTGCTCAAGCAGGAATTGCTCATTCTAAGGAAGATAGAGAATGCTTTCAAATTTGCTCATCTGAGGATCAACCAGGACAAGCACTGATCCAACAGCTCCCATCCCAAATTAGCTGAGTTATCCTCAAGACGCTAGCTTCAGGTTGGTGTTTAGATCTGTGCTGGCTGAGCTCTCGGGTGCCTACAGCAATGGGGAAGCCCTAGGGCAGAAAGTGAAAGTGCGCGGGGTGGATTCAACGCTTCCAGAATGGGGCAAATGAAAGTGCTTCTGAAAAACCAGGAGAGCAGGCAGCTGTCGCTCCTTCCTCCTTGGCGCTCCCTGACTGGGCTAATCATTGTACCTAGGGATCGATTTCAAATCCAGAAGATTTCTAATCCAAAAGGGGCAGAATGGGAAGCAAATTCTTGAGGTGATAGAGACACATACTGCTTTCTTCTGTTTCTTGGGAAGGAAGCATCAGGTACCTGCCACATCCCACATCCTAAAGAACTTCATTGTGGTCCCATGGTTTCTCCTTGAGCTTCTAATTCCACTCCCCACTCCCCACCAGAATGAGCATTAACGTTTCCATTGATCTATGCAAGCAATTGTTTCTAGTTATAGGGCAGTCCAACGTCATCTATCTAGTGTTAACATTTCCTTCATTGTAAATGAGTTACTTTTGTTTTACTTTGAATTTTTTTCTAAGATAGGTCCCCAACTGGCTTTGAACTCATTTTGTAGCCCAGGTTGAACACTTGACAATCCGCCTGCGTCATTCTCCTGAGTGATAGGACTACAGATCTACGCCACCATGTACACACCTCTTTAATAAATTGTTTCAGTGCTGGGGCTCTAATTTCAGGCTGTCAGCATAATAGGCAAGTGATCTACTCCTGAGTCACACTGCTAACCAATAGCTTTGTTCTTTGTGTCTTCTTCCTTTTAGACAGGGTATCATTGTGTGGCCCTAGCTGACGGAACTTGCTATGTAGCTTAAACAAGCCTACAACCCTTAGGAACCCCTTGTCAGCTTCCCCAAGTGCTGGGATTACAGGTCTGGTCACCATACCTGACTCTTCCACTCACAATGTATCTTGTAACACATGTATTGGTCACAAGTATTTGCTCACTGTTACTACATTCCTCTAAATGTTAATATACTTAATTATAGAATATTTTAAATAGCATTTTTAATATTACAGCTAAAATCATCCAAAATAATTTTTAAATATTTTATTTATTGGGGCTAGAGAGAGAGTTCCACAGTTAAAAGCACTCATTGGTCTTGCAGAAAACCAGGATTCAGTTCCCAGCACCCACATGGTGGCTAACAACCACCTGTAATTCCAGTTCCAAAGAATCCAACAGCCTCTTCTGGCCTCCACAGACATCGAATGACACAGGTGCACTTACATACATGCAGGCAAGTTTTAAGTACTATGTTGTGGTCATAGTCTAAGTGACAGATACAAGTTTTCCAGAATGCTAATTTCTCAACTGAAAACCAAAGTTCTACATAATGACTACAGTATGCCCTATTATAGAAATTCTTTAGAAACATATATCTTTAAATGTCCTGCCAGGCATGGTGGCATATCTTTAATCCCAGCCCTCAAGACACAGAGGCAGGTGAATCTCTGTGAGCTCAAGGCCAACCTGGTCTATATAGCAAGTTCTAGGCCAACTGGGGCTACAGGGAGACTTTCTCAAAAAAACAACTCAAACAAAACAAACAAACAAAAAATCCCTACTGTATTTGAGTATATTCCAAGACAACATTGAATGACATACCACAAAAAGTATAAATAACAACTTGCCTACACTCTTCAGAAATTATGCATTCTTTCAACATGAAGCTAAACCTATAAGTTAATATTTTTTTGTCTTTTTGAGACAGGGTCTCCCTGCAGTCCCAGCTGGCCTGGAACTCACTATGAAGACTAGGTTGGTCTTGAACTCACAGAGATCCACCCGCCTCTACCTCCCAAGTGCTCCGATTAAAGGCGCACACCACCACACCCGGCTGTAAGTTAATATTTAACTCTAAAAAGACCTCAACATCAAGACAAGTTAAGATAAGTAGAAAAGCTTATTAAAGTTACAGTAAAAATAAAACATTGTGTATCATTAACAGCAGAGAGGAGCCAGTTACGGTGTGCACCTGTAATCCCAACATTGAAGAGACTCAGGTGGGTGAATTGCCCTGTTTTTGAAATCACCCAGGGCTACACAGGGCCAGTCAGAACTATACAGTACTACACACCCTATCTCAAAGTATTTGAGAAGCTGAGTATCAGAGAGACAAGAACATAGCACCTCCTGCCACTGAGCCTCAGTGACTGACCATGGTAAATATGAATCAAAGCACTATTTCACTACATAACTCTAAAGATTTGTTAAACTGATTTACTACTTATATAGCTCTACGCAGAGCAGAAGATATAGCTCAGTTTGCGTAGTGCTTGCCTTGCAATCATGAGGCACTGGGTTTGATTCCTAGTACCACTAAATAAATAAACTAATTAATTAAATTAAGCTAGTCTCTTTAGTTTACATAATGATAGTCAAAATCCTTACTATTCTTCAAATTGGAAAGTTGAAAGAGCTTTATAACACAGATTTTAGAAACAAGCCCTGCAAATTCTTTTCTCCAGCACAGCCCCTCTGAGTAGGTAGATAAAGATAAGACTATTTTCCATACTTAAATACCTTTCCTTCCGCTGCCTGGGAGTTGGCTGGTTTTCATCTGGGTTTCTGTCTTTGCTCTCTAGCCTTAGAAGTTACTCTCTGAAGTCCCTTTTGTTCAGATAGTTATTTCAGCTAGAAATTAGGCAATTGCCTCCAATACAAGAGAAAAGAAGTCATATTGGAACCAGACACCACAAATTAAAAATTTAAAACAACTATTTATTTGTATTTTTAAAGTTAGCACACAAAGTAATAGGTTTCCTTGTGGCTTGAGTTTTTTCTTGCTTTTGTTTTGTTTTGTTTTTGTTTTTTTGAGACAGGATTTCCCTATACTCCCAGCTGACCCGGAACTCACTATATAGACCAGGCTGGCCTCCATCTCACAGAGATCTACCTGCCTCTGCCTCCGGAGTGCTGGGACTAAAGGCATGCATTACCATGCCTTTTAGGAGACCTCCTTTGGGCATTTTAATATGTTTTCCCTTTGGTTGATTCTCTCTACTAGCATTACTCACACCATTCTTTTTTATTAATATTTTATTCATTTTTTAATTTTATGTGTGAGTGTACTGCCTGCATGCATGTAAGTACACCTGTGTTATACACTGGAGGTGGGAAGAGGGCCTCAGATACCCTGGAACTGGAGTTATAGACAATTCTCAACCACCATGTGGGTGATGGGGATTGAACCTGGGACCTCTGCAAGAACAGCCAGTGCTCAGCCAGTGCTGAGTCATCTCTCCACCCCCTACACCATTTCTTTTTTATTATTATTTACTTTATTTATTTTTTATTACAGGCCAGGCATGGTGGCACACACTTTTATTTCCAGGACTTGGCAGGCAGCAGCAGGAAGATCTCTGTGAAATCACGACAAGGTCTACATAGAAAGTTCCAGGCCAGCTGGGGCTACAGAGAGACCCTGTGTCAAAAAGAAGGTATTGTCTCAAAAACAATTAACGCATTTATTCACTTATTTCTATGTGTATATATGCTTGTGGGTGAGTATGCGTCACGGCACACATGTGGCGGGTGGAAGTCAGTGATTCTCCCTCTACCGTGTGGGTTCTAGGGATCAAACAACTCAGGTCGTCAGACTCGGAAGCCTAGCTGCGCAGTCTCTCCAGTCCCCCTTCTTCCTCTTCTTCTTCCTGTTCTTCCTGTTCCTCCTCCTCCCCCTCCCCTCCCCTTTCTATTGCACAGGTTCTTCCTACTTAGCTCATCCTGGCCTCATTCATACTCAGAATATATCACAGGCTGACTTCAAACTCAGGATCTTTCTGCCTCAGCCTCCCAAGCCTGGCTTGGTTTTTCATAAGATTCTTATTTGTACACTGACTACAACACACTTGCCATGTCATTTCAGTTCTTAGAATTTTAGAAAGTTGGATTATTTTAAACATAAGCAACTTTCTCTTTGTAACAATGTTTAGGAAAATTAGTTTGCAAAGTAATGTGTAAAATGTACCAATCTGGGTGTGTGTACATGTGTGTCTGTGTCTATGTGTATATGTTGGAGAAAGAGAGAGAAAAGTGCATGAAATCAAAGCCAGATCAAGCTCTACTGAAGGAATGGAGAGGATAAAAATTGGGGCTGCAGACACAGCTCCTTGGTAGAGAGCTTCTGCGTGAGGCCCGGAGTCCGATATACACCACTAAAACAACAACAACAATGATTATTTTCACAATGGTTAACAGTAACTGATCAGCACGGGGTATATTCCAACCAATGAAAAAAATTTAAAATAAAAAGAACAAAAACCAAACAAAAAAAGTTCAGCAAGCAAGTTCAGCAAGTAAAGGCACTGACCACACAAGCCTGATCATCTGAGTTCAATCCCGGAACCCACACAAAGGTAGAATGGCAACCAACTCCACAAAGTTGTCCTCTGACCGCTACATGCACACCAGTACGCCCACAGAATAATAATAAGTTAAAAAAAAATTTAAATCTGATTGTGGTAATGAATACCTGAAATTCCAGCACTAAGAGTCTGGACCAGGAGAAGTGCTAAAAGTTTGAGCCAGCCTATGCTACATAGTGAATACCAGACCCAGCGGAGCAAGACTCTATTTCAAAAAAAAAAAAAAAAAGTGTGTATGTGTGTGTGTGTTGTGTGTGTGTACTGCAAAATTATGAGTTCTCAATTTAGTTCTGAGTAGGTTACAACTGATCTTGGCATTGGAATCCCCTTTCTCCTCTTTATCTATTTTGAAATAGCCAATGATACTATCCAATGGTCCTAATCACCATAATCTGGCTTATGATCCTTCAGAAATAAATTTCAACAGGAGGAACAAAGCTCAGTGGGTAAGAGTGCTTGCTGCCAAGGCTGATGATCTGAGTCCGAGCCGTGGGACTCACAAGATAGAAGGAGAGCACTGACATCCAAAAGTTGTCTAGTTATCTTCTGACTTCCACACATGCAATGTCACAGACATACACAACACACACACACACACACACACACATGCACACATGCGCACGCACTCATGCACACACAAATATTAGTAATCATCATAAGTAAACGCAAAAACAAAAACAAAAAATAGGTCATTTGTAGCTGGGCTTAGTGGCCCAGCACACTTGAAGCTAAGGCAGAAGGATCACCACAAATTCTAATTTAAAGCCAGCCTGTGATACTGAGTCAGTTCCAGGTCAGCCTGCACTACATAGCCAGATCAAGACCATTTATCTGCTTTACTGATGTCAGAATACATAAAAACTGAAGTATTTAATATAAATGCATTTAAATCTTTTATTTGTTTTTGTTTTGGTCCTTTTCAGACAAAGTCTCCCTGTAGCTACCACAGCTAGCCTGGAACTCACTATGTAGACCAGGTTGGCCTTGATTCACAGAGATCTTCCTGCCTCTGCCTCAGAATGCTGGGATTAAAGATATGCACCACCAAATCCTGCAATAAATATATTTAGCATTTAGATGTTCTGTCTTTAATGTTAGCATTAGATGTTCTGTCTTTCATTATGCATCATATGAGAGAGAGACAGGGCCTCATGTGATCTCAAACTCACTATGTAGCTGAGGATGCCCCTGAGCTTCTGATCCTCTTACCTCTACCTTTAAAGTGGTGGGATTAGAGGTGTGTGTCACCACCCCTGGTTTTAATGTGGTGCTGGGGATTGAATGGGGTCTAATGCATGCTAGGCAAGTACTCTGCAAATGAGCTGTATCCCTAGTCCTCCTTTTCTATATTCTTCCTGAGAAATAACTTATTTCCCTAAAGGACAAAAATTTGCCTGGGCAGGTGGCTCACACGGATAATCCAAGTACCCAGAAGGGTGAGGCAGTGGAGTGCCACAAATTCAAGGTCAGCCTGCCTAGTGAGCTCCAGAGAGACCATGTCTTAAAACCAAATCAAAACAGCTTACATGAAACATAAACAATGCTTCACAGAATACATAAATTTGGAAGTACTTTGCACATGGTTAAAGTTGGCCTCTGAATTTAGCCTGACTATATTTACTGAATATCCAGGTGAATTAAAATATGTGCCCTTTCTCACTCCCTCCTTTTTGGGGGAAATGTATAGCCTACTAAAACAATCTAGGCTGATAAATACTATAATCGTTGTATTTATACCAATTATATTAGAAAGATAAAGAGGAAACACAATTCTCTTTTGGGAAGAAAAGACATGGAGAAGAAAATTGTCAGCTGAATCTAATACATATGGCTAACAGGCAAAAGGAATACAATAATCATTTAATATCTTTAGTATATTAGTTCTCAACAACCTGTGAAACGAGGCATTTTGAGGGGGATGAGGATGGTTTGGTTTGGGCTTTTTCAGACAGGGTCTCATGTAACTGAGACTGGCCTCTAACTCTGTGTAACTGAAGATGTCTTTGAATTCCTAATCCTCCTGTCTCTCCTCCAAGTGCTGAGGTTGCAGGTATACATGACCACACCCAGCTATAAGAGGTATTTTTATCTACACAGAAACTCCTTGTCACGTGTTTTATTTATATCCAAGTTCTTATCTTGAAGAAATTTCTGGAGATCAATGTCAAGAATGACTTTAAAAATATTTCATTGATAAAAGTACTTGAGATCCTTGGGTGTGGTGGTACATTCCTCTAACTCCACTGGGAGGCTGAAGCAGGAGAATCAAAAGTTTGGGACCAGTCAGTCTGTGGCTCTGAGCATTAGGGGACTGCAAAAAGAGATGATCAAGGATGGCACCATCAGACAGTCCCTTGACAGGGTAGCAAAAGTCTTACTAAGCAATGATTCAGCAAGAACTCTAAACCAAGAAGAGGGTCTGCACAGACAAGGAAAAATGTAAGCCAGAAAGGGCTCTGTGCATAGGATACCCCAACAACACCACAAACCAAAAGAAATTATTGTGCCAGCCTAGGCTACATAGTGAGTACCAGGTTAACCAGAGCTGTTTAACATGACACTGTCTCAAAAAAAATAAAAGGAATTAGGAATTGTTGTGAATCTGGGGATGTAGCTCAGGGTAGAGCATGTGGTAGCATGCACAAGACCCTGATTCAATCCCCACCACCAAAAGAAAGAACCATTGAGAATAAAGCATGTGAGGAGCCAGCTTCTTACCTTCTCTTTATCACGTGCTACAACTTATTAGTAATCAAGAACATCAAATTTTAATAGTAGCACTGTACTTATCATTCAACACTATCTTCTGGAACTCGACGCACCCTTTGAACTAGTAGAGCAAAGTACATTAAAAATTATACAGTCCAGCCAGACATGGTATAGCCATTCTACTTAGGAGGGTCACAAGTTGAAGCCTTATCTGGGATATGAAGTGAGTTCAAGGCCAGCTGGGCAAGTTAGTGAGACCCTATCTCAAAATAAAATACAAAAAGAAGGCTGGATGTGGTGGTGCACTCCTTTAAACCCAGCACTCAAGAGGCAGAGACAGGTGAATCTCTGTGAGTTCTAGACCAGCCTGGTCTACGTAGCTAGTTCCAGGCCAGCTAGGGCTGCATAGTGAGACCCTGGATTTTTTTTGTTGTTGTTTAGTTTTTTTTTTTTTTTCAAAAGAGTTAAGGACATGGTTTAATAGTAGGGCGCTTACCTAGTATGTTAGGGGCCCTAAATTCAATCCCCAGTACCTCTAATCCGCCCCCAAAGAAATGGTATACCCTTGGGGGCTGGGGTGTAGCTCAGTGGTAGAGCACCTAACAAGGCCCTGGTTTGATCCTCAGAACCACAACAACTAAAACATACCAAAATATCAGCAGGGCGTGGTAGCATACACTCATAATCCCAAATCTTGAGAAGTTAAGGAGAATTTCCAAACTGAAAGGCAGCCTAGGCTATAAGAAAAATCTGTGTCAAAACAATACAGATTTTTAAAAATTGATGCATATTGATTGGATTGGTTAAAAACCAAACTACTAGTAGTTTGAATAAAATGTACACAAATGTTTATGGTTTTATCCTTAAGATATGGTACTCTACCTCACTCTGGTTCATTTTATGATTCTATTTTAGTATCTTCAGTTAATAAGAATATGCTTGACCCCAGAATTCCTATATGGTTGCCAAAGTAGATGACCTGTGTCCATGATCCAAAGGTCATGAGACCTCCCAGCTTGATGGTCAATGAGTAGTCAATTTTTCCCCCTTTGCCTAAGTGTTTTGTTAGAAATCTTCCCAGAAAATCATCTCCTAGGAAAAAGCAAAGCCCCAACCCTTGAACCCTAAGATGATTAAGGTAACTGTTTTACTTGATAAACCATGAAGGAAGTTAGAGAAGAAAATGTTTAGCTCCTGCTGTTGCCTTTGTACACACTGAAAGTTTGCAGGGCTTTAAGGTTTTATGGGCAGTCATGGTTGTGCAGTTCCACCAAGGCTAAGCGGGGCAGCACTTCACAAGAAAGACTTTAAAGAACAGTGACAATCTTTAGTCAGTGCCCCCAGATCCTCCCAATAGTAAAGCCAATGCACCTATATCTGGTAGGATCTAAATCTCAGCTCTATTCCCCCAGCTAGGGAACCCTGACAACAAAACCTCCTGTGATTCAATTCTTCACCAGCAAATAGGGATGAATGGTGCTTACCTGCAACAGTGTTTTCATGAGGATTAGTATTTACTGTGTATCAGCTATCATTACTGATGTCTCTAACACTTGCATATGAGTCTTCTCTATAGGAAAAACAGTGTAATTATTTTTCTCACCCTGCCCTCACTGTCCTCCAGGATCTATTTCTATTAATGACCTGTATTTCCCACCATAAAGTATAAACTTCCATTTCTGTATGTGTTCTTTGCTGACCACAAACTCAGGTAGCTCAACCAGAAAAATTCTGATTTCAGCCCAACACCAAGATCTGTGTGTTTTGAATTTGGGGTTCTGTTGTCCCAGACAACATAGCAGAGTTCTGTGTGTTTACTAAGCCCTTCCTTCTTTCCTTCCTTCCTTCCTTCCTTCCTTCCTTCCTTCCTTCCTTCCTATTTCTTTCTTTTCCTTAAAAAGAAAGAATGCGTAGGACAACCAAGAAAATGATAAAATGAAAGGAGAGCATTCACCTGGATTTTCAACAACTGTTTGATCCCTACAAGACTGGGAAAGGACAGCAAGAGTGTTCTATGCTGCAAGGAAGCCAGTACTTGCTTCTCTACACTGACTTGGATGTTAAAAGGGAGGCTCAGCACACTAATGCCAGAAGAGGACTAGAGCCTTTGGAACTACAGACATCAGAGATGACCATGATGAAGGGTACCATGTGGTCTACCTAGAAGTGAATATTGAAGGGTCAGTGCATGACAGGGGCATTGAGTAGTAGAGAAATGGACTGATAATGGTGACCACGCTGGTTAAAAGACACATCTCCTCCAACATATCCAGAAGACCAGGACTCTTGGACAAACCAGTGGTACATGATTTATACTGAATTATTTGCTGACTTTGGCAAACTGAAATTAAGATTCAATTTTTTTCAATTGAATAAGATTCAATTTTATTTAAAAAATCAAAATAATGTGGGACTGGAGAGATGGCTCAGCGGTTAAGAACACTGGTTGTTCTTGCAGACGATCCAGGTTCAAAACCCAGCACCTACATGGCAACTAACACCTGCCTGTAACTCCAGTTCTAGGGAATCCAACACTTTCTTCTGACCTCTGTGGGCACTGCATGATGGAGTGTGCTTACAAACAAGAATGCATAATGTTCATACACATAAAATAAAAATAAGTAACTAATTTTTTTTAAATATCAAAATAATGTGACAGGTCATCCTACTGAAAAGTTCATGCCTCCATCTTGTAGGTAGACGCGTGCTTAGTGCTAAAGCTCATATTTAACATGCATAGGTTCCTTTGTGCAAGCAAGGTGTAGTAATTCATGTTTGTAATCCCAGCTCTTGGGAGATTGGTATGAGAGGATTATCCTAAATTTAAAGCTAGCCTGGTCTACCTAGTGAAACTTTATCTCAAAAAAAAACAGAAAATGGAGCCAGGCATGGTGGCACATGCCTTTAATCCCAGCACTAGGGAAGCAAAGACAGACAGATCTCTAAGAGATCTAGGCCAACCTGCTCTACATAGCTTCAGGCCAGCTGAGACTACAGGAAGAACCTGTCTCAAAAAGACCAAAAAGTAAAAAAATACCTTGGTTTAATTCCCAGCACCAAATAACAATATCCATCCCAAAAGTTATTGGCATGGTGTTGGATATGGAGGCACATGCTTGGAATCACAGACTCAGGAGGCTGAGATGGGATGATAATGAATTTGAGGCCAACCTGGGCTACACAGCAAGACCAAGTCTCAGAATAAAACAAGTTCTTGGTATGACAGTATTTGATGTACTCTGTAAGTCTAAAGTGCTCTTCAGCTGCTGTTTCTGTCATAGACATCCACAGATGTGGTCATGGATTCTCCCTCCCTTGCTGGAATGCCATCTGACTGCCTGTTCCAACATTCTTTCTCTGTTTTGCATTCAGACTGGAGGCTCATTTCACTGTAGTGAGCAATAGTTCTACAAATGTTAGGAAAAAGAGAAAGAGCTCCAACTAGGCCTCTGTTCCCTGGGGATTTACCTCCCAGTCGTCTGTCAGTGCTCAGTATTGACACAAGACTATGGAGCATGCCAGGCCTGGTGGCACAGGCCTCTAACCCCAGCTGCTGGGGAGGCTGAGGCAGGAAGATTACAAGTTGAAGGTCAACCTGCACTAGAAAATGAGGTCAAACTGGGCAATTTAGCAAGACCCTGACTCAAAAGGAAAAAAAAAAAAAAAAAAAGGCTTGGGTGATAGCTTAGTGGTAGAGCATTAGCCCAGCATATGCAAGGGCCTCAGTTCAGGCCCCAGTGCCCAATTTAAAGGTCACGAAGCAGAAGCTCGGACTGATACCCAGCTCCACATCAGACCAGTCAGTGGGACTGAAAAGGGGAGTGGGATTGACAAAACACCGATCTTTAAATCTTCCAGGTGGTTCTACTTTGCAGCCAGATGGAGAAGCCGACTCTGGAGATGCCACTGTTTAAACAATGTTAACTTCATAGACTCACGTAGACAAGATAATTAAAGGAAGGATTGCAAGTGGGTTGCATTTTCAATCAGATATTAGGAGCTTCTGTTGGCCTTGGTATGAGCTTCATATGTACCTATGAAAGAGTTTCCTAGGTCAAGAGTTTCTTTTTGCATGTAGATAAATTAATTTAACCCTATTCTTACCCACCCCTTGACCACCACCATACACACACTGACACACAAGGGATTCTTAATCTTTCCGTATGATGTGCTGGGATTGTTTTTTACTTTTTAGGTATTTATGTTATTGTTCACAGTTTTTTATTCTTTAATTTTTAAAATGTGTTTATATTTCATGTCTATGAGTGTTGTGCCTACATGTATATAAGTGCACCTGTGTGTGCAAGGCTCACAGAGGCCAGAAGACGGCATTGGATATCCTGGAACTGGAGCTACATGTATGTGTATGTGAATGAATGTATGCTGTGTATGCAGGTACCCAATGAGACCAGAAGAGGGAGTTGGATGCCCTCAAGCTACAATGCAGCTGTGAGTAGCCCAATGTGAGTGCTGGGAATTGAACGAAGGTTCTCTGGAAGAGCAGCCAATGCTCTTAACTGCTGAGTCATCTCTTCAGCCCCTTATTTACTGTCTCAAGCACAGATTCAATGAAGGCAGAAATCTAGCCAAACACTGTGGGAAGCTTTAGTCAGTCGGAAAGTCATCACTGTCACTCTCCAGAAGAATCCTGCTGAAGAGGAAATTATTTGAAATTCTGAAGGGTTGCGGACATAGTTCAGTGATAAAAATGCTTACCCAGTATGCACAAGGCCTGGAGGCCAAGAGGAGCAATCTTCAACTACTTAACTGGTTATAATAAATTGATAATATGGACATTTAACAAATATCTAAAATATGCAGATGTACCTCCCTTATTGAATTGTAGCAAATGTTCCATGAACAATTTCCTAAAAGTAGCTGGGGCAGTGGTGGGGGGTGGGCGGTACCTAGGAGATTCCTTAATTATCGCCACTTCATTCTTCTGATCAGAAATCATTCTTCTGATACTCTCTATCTTCACGTCAGCCTCTAAGGGACCCAATATTAGCTTCATTGCACAAGACGAGGAATTTAAGAACAATTACACAATTTTCCCCATGTTTTGAGTCATTTGGGTGATCCAAAGTCTAGGTTCCTCCCCAGGAAGCTGAGGGTCATTCTAGCCCTCAGACAACAGCACCAAACATCTTTGCTTCCTTCATGGTTTTATCTCACTCAACCAAATCCCACCCTCAAACAGGACTCTCCAGATCTAAGGCCTAGGCTGGCACCATGAATTAGTTAACATGAGTCATATTTAAATGTATTTATTTTTTATGTATATGAGTGTATGTAAGTGCATCATGTGCATCCAATGGTCACAGGGAATGTCAGAGTCCCTGGAACCGGAGTTACAAAGGGTTCTTAGTTGACATGTGAGTGCTGGTAACCAAAACCTCTCCTCTTAACCTACTGAGCCATCTCTCCAGCCCCCATGGGTCATATTTAAGAAAAGAATAACATTGCTCTACCCTGTAATTTGGTGGCTCCTCAGCTTCAGCCAGCTGAGGACTAACTATACAGAAGTTAGTCCCTGAGCTACAGCTCCTCTAAGTGGTTTTGGCCTTTGTTGTCTTTGGGTTGAGAGTGGGGTGTGTTTGTTTTTGAGAAAGGATTCATGTAGCCCAGACTGGCCTAAAACTCTATAACTGATTATGATTCTGAACCTTGAATGATCCTCTGCCTCTGCCTCCTGAGTCAAATTGGGATTGCAGGTGTTCACTGCCTTGCCAGGTTTCTGTGTTACTGAGACTCTAGCCAAGGTTTCCTGCATGCTAAGCAAGTACTCTACCACCTAAGCTATATCGTAGCCACAGTTCCCCTAGTTTTGTAGTAAAAGATAGAAATCTGTATTTTGGGCAGAAATGTCCCCATTTCCAAATGTTGGCAAAAAACTTACTTGTTTTTTGAAAGAACATTACATGAGACAATACTGAGTAGCTAAGCTACATAATCTGTGGTTTGGAAGAAAAAAGGAATTCTTCCCATACTTTTTGTTTTTGAGATAGGGTCTCCCTGTAACCCTCACCATGTAGACCAGGCGGGCCTCGATCTCAGAGACCCTCCTGCCTCTGCCTCCTCCTGAGTGCGGGTATTAAAAGCACACACCGCCACACCTAGCTTCTTTCTGTATTCTGATCTTTTGGGTTCTGATAGATATCATTTGGCCTAGGTCCACATAAATGAACTTCTAGACAATACGGGAAGCCAAGGGCAATGTCTAGAAGTCTTCAGTAGGAAAGTTAGTGAGAGTCACCTCATTAATTAATCAGTCTCATGAAAGATCGTCTTTAATGATCTTAAGTAAGATATCATACCTAATGACAATGGTTGACTTGTAAGATGCTATTTACTAATCACTGCAAATACAGGGTGTAACATTATATATCTCTCCTTTGACAGGAACAAGTTGACTTGGATAGAGACCTTAAAAATAATTTTTTAAATCCCTACACTGGAGAAAATAAGGCAGAAGAATTTGAGACCAGCCTAGACTTTGTAGCCAGATTGTCTCAAAAAGAAACAAAAACAAAAACCAACAAACAAAAAAAGCAGGAAAAAGGGAACTAAAATCAAAATCAACTCATGGAGGCCTATGAAATGGCTCAGAGGCAAAGGCTCAGGCCAAGCTTGTGGACCTGAATTTGAACCCATGGTACAGAGAACTGACTCCCACAGTTGTTCTACATACAAATGTGTGAGTGCTTACACACACACATTTTAAAATTTTAATAAAATAAAATAAAATATTTTTTAATCAGTTTATGGAGCTGGATTGATGGCTCAGTGGTTCAGAGCATTGACTGTTCTTACAGAAGACCTGGGTTAGATTCTCAGCACCTGCATGGCAGCTAAAAACCATCTGTAATTCCAGGTCCAGGGAATCCAATGCCCTCCGAAGGCATTGTACAACACAGTGCACCTACCTACATGCAGACAATATACACATAAAAGAAAAATAATAAATAAAAATTATTTTTAAATCAACTCATTTCTGCCAGGCACGGTGGCACATGCCTTTAATCCCAGCACTCAGAAGGCAGAGGCAGATGGATGTCTGTGAGTTCAAGGCCAGCCTGGTCTACATAGTGAGTTCCAGCCCAGCTGGGGCTACAGGGGGACCCTCTCTCAAAAGGACAAAAAAAAAAATCATTTCATTTCTTTAAGGCAAAGATTCTCTTTTGTAAACCCAGAGAGATATCAAGATTGGAGGTCATTTTTTTGTTTACTCCCAGGAATGACAACTTAAATGAAAAACCCTCGGGTTGAACTACAGCAAAGAGGAAAAAAATCCTATTTTCTAAACCCTTTAATTCTGACTTTCAGATCTCTACACCAGAGATAGGACTGGAATGCGCTGCTGACTAGGAGTCTTAGTGCCGGAATAGAATCAGTGGATACGCTGCTAAACACACAATTTGTAGAAGTTTCCCAATGTCACTCAGTGGGAAAAAAAAAAAAAAAAAAAGGTTTGTTATTTAACCTCTGAGCCTCAAAGTAAGTACTGAGCCAATACCTATGTTTTGATTTATCTGCCCCACCTTTTTCTCATTAGAAACTATGGTGCTCTCAATTACCTGTTTTCTCCTCTTGACTTATATAATTCTTAAGACTATAATGCATTTGAAGTTTCGGACCTTAAATTATTTTTGCTGCCTAATCAAATTTATAATGATGTGGCTTTCAAATTATGTACACTGAAAAATCAAAAGAGTAAAAATGAAAACTAAAAATGTTTGGGAGGTCTATTTTCTCTTTGAATTGCTCCTGTCCAGGGAAGGAAGAGCTGTGCCCCTTCTACCTAATGGCAGTTTAAGGAGTCATTGATTTGTGTAAAGCCTAGGTAGAAGTTTGACCTATTGTGAATGGACCGGGAGCAGGAGCTGCTGGACTGTGCATGGCAGACTCTGAACAACCTGAATTTTAAATAGCATCAGGTTCAAATGCTTGTTCTTTAAGTGCCTGTCTAATTTCACTTACCTGTAAGTGTCTGGTCTGTCTCGAGGTGCACAGAGCTGACAGACAGAGGATTTATATGCTGCAAATAAAATGCTGGCCAATGCTCTTACCCCTTCTGAATGTGTTAATGAACTGAGGGGGGAACTTTCAGAATTTCATTCCTAAAGTCAACCTGTATATTAAAAAATGAAACCCGGCAAGGTAGCACATGCCTTTAATCCCAATACTTGGAAGGTGGAGACAAACTGATCTCTGTTTTAAGGCCAACCTGTCATACATATTGAGTTCTAGGTTAACCAGGGTGGCACAGTGAAAGCTGGTCTCAAAATCAATAAATCAATGAATCAATAAACCAATAGGCTGATGATGTAGCACTATCATGTTTGCTTAGTATGCACAAAGCCCTGGGGGTTTTGTTACTGCTTCTTTTATTGTTGTTTTGGGAGGAGTGTTGTTGTTGTTGTTGTTTTGACAGGGTTTTATATATCTGGGTCTGGCCTCCAACTTGCTATGTAGATGACGATAACTTTGAACTTCTGATCCTCCTATGTCCACATACAGAATGCTAGGATTGCAGGCATGTGCCTTCATGACAAGTTTTTATGCAGAGATGGTGACTGAACCTGGGACTTCATGTGTGCTAGGCCAAATGCTCTACCAACTGAGCTACACCCCCAACCAAAACCTTGACCTTGATTCCTAGTACTGCATAAACTGGTGTGGTGACACGCAATTGTAATCCCAATACTCAAGGAGGTGGAGGCAGGAGGATCAGAAGCCCTAGGTTATCTATGCTAAATATGGATTATGGAGTTTGAGTTTCCCTGCCTGGGCAACATGAGTCCCTATCTCAAGCAAAATTTAATGCTTTTCATTTTCCAGGCAGAAAAAAGAAAGCAGATAGATAGATAGATGATTAATAGATAGATAGATAGATAGATAGATAGATAGATAGATAGATATTGGATAGACAGAGACAGAAACAGAAGCAGACACAGAAAAAGCATTTTTTGACACTTTGTCATGTTTTTGTTGATGGTGGTTGTTTACCAATATATATTTTATTGGAATTTTGTGCATTTCATACAGTACATCTCAATCATATTTAGACACCCCCCATCTGCACTGCCCCATACCACCCCACACTGGATTTCACGCATTCTATCATATATGTTAATGCCTACTAAGTCAAGTTTGTATCCTCAGATGTCCCTTTGTGTGAGTTCGTCCACTGAAGCCTGGTCAGCCTCTTAAACAAGACCAACTCTCCTTCACCCAGCAATGATCAGCTGCCAATAGTTCTTCAATTAAGGCTGGGACTTCTTACCCATTTCCCTAGTTCTGTGCTGGGTTTATTGCCTACTTTGAGTCTACAAAGGTCTTGTGCATGCTTTCATCATTGCTGTTGTTTTGAGGCAAGTTCTCACTCTGGCCCAGGCTCACCTGGAACTTACACCATAGCACAGGCTGACCACAAATTCGTGATGATCCTAACTCAACCTTTCAAGTGCTGGGATTACAAACATGAGCCACCATGCCTAGTGTGTCATATTTTTTTAAGTTGCCAATTTGCTGGGAATGGTGACACAAGTCTGTGATCCCAGCACTCTAAAGGCTAAGGCAAGAAAACTGCCACAAGTTTAAGGTCAACTAGAACTATATAGCAAGATCTTGTCTCAAAAAGCAAAAGGGAGAAGGAAGAGGAGAAGGAGGAGGAGGAGGGAAGGAAAGAAGGAAGGAATGTCAATAATGAGAGTATCAGACTCTGAGATAGCTCTATCAATCTTTCTAAAAAGCTGTAACGATTTTATTTTCTAAATTTTTATTACATTCTCTCTCTCTCTCTCTCTCTCTCTCTCTCTCTCTCTCTCTCTCTGTGTGTGTGTGTGTGTGTGTGTGTGTGTGTGTGTGTGCTGGAGATCAGTGGACAACTTGAGGGAGTCAGTTCTCTCCTTCCACCAGGGATCAACTTCAAACCATTAAGTTTGCCAATAAGTGCCTTACCTATGGAGCCATCAGGTTAGACCTACGGCTATTTTAAGTATAAAATAAACCAGATTTTCTACAGTTAATTTAGATTTTATGAAATCTATAAAGCTGCCTCTAAGGAGCTATATTTTCCAAGTCATACACAGGCTTAATTGAAACTTTTAAAGGTGGAGATCATGGCAGAAGATCAAAGAATGAGAATTAGGTGGTAGGCGGTGGTCAGTTCCACATCAATAGCATACAGCCGCTGCCTCCTCCTATTTCTTGATAAAAACCCATTAATTCCCACTCCCTCCTGTGCTAACAGTCATTTCAAGAAAAATATGCTTGGACCTGCCTTGCACATACATGCCTTTCACTGAAAAAGGTGCACAAAGTGTAGAAACAAGTCGAGAAGCTAATCATTCTGCTGAGCTCAGCAAGCATCAGGCACCTCTGACCCTCTTCCACTTACCTGTGTGATCTTTCCAAGGCCCCAAGGAGGACTTATCATCCCCTTTACTGCCGGGGGTGGAAGGAAGATCAGATAAGGGTACATGAAAAGGTTATACAATGACCAAACAGGGGACAAGCTTGTCTATCCTGGGATCCAGGCAAAAACCAGACATCTGTAAGCCCTCTGTTGTTTTTCCACATGATTTGAGCAAAAGATCCCAGGGGGGTTAGATTTTTATCTGTTTTGTATCTTAAGTCAATTTGCTTATTTTGGAAAACCCAGGTTCACAGGAAGAGTGCAAGGATGGAGGTGCAGGATTAATATAATCATTGCAAAAACGTGAGCCTCTGGCTTCAGTGCTTCCCCAAGGTCTTAAGCACAGATTCACTTACCCCAGATGTAAACCTTTTCCTTCAAGACTGGAGATTGAATCCAGAACCCCATGCATGCTAGACAAGGATTCCATCACTGAGTCCATCCTTAGGCCTCCAATATATGTCTTTTGTTGTTGTTATTTAATTTGTCTTTAGTCCCACTGACCTCAAGCTTGTGACTAACTCTCTTTGCCTAAATTTCCCAAGTGTTGTGACTGTGTGAGCCTGCACTCCCAGCCTACATGTGTATGAGCAGATATGTGCGTACTTTTTAGCAAACTTTTAAAAAGTATATTTTATTATTTTTAAATTCTGTGTATAAGCATATTGCCTGCATGTATGTAAGTGCATCCATGATGTGTAATGCCCACAGAGGTCAGAAAAGGGTGTAGGATTCCTTGGAACTAGAGATACAGACAGTTGTTAGCTACCATGTAGGTGCTGAGAATCAAACCTGAGTCCTCTGGAAGAAGCTGCTAGAAAGGTGACTCAGAGGTTGAGAACACTGCTCTTATAAAGGACCCAGGTTTAGTTCCCAGCACCCAAATGGTAGCTAACAACCATCTGTAACTCCAGTTCCAAAGGATCTGATACTGTCTTCTGGCCTCTACAGTCATTACTGAACATAAATGCACTTACATATTTGCAAACAAAACATCATAAAATAAAAATAAACAAATCAAAAATGAA
Source organism: Eospalax fontanierii (assembly GCA_035773235.1). NCBI lineage: Eukaryota > Metazoa > Chordata > Mammalia > Rodentia > Spalacidae > Eospalax > Eospalax fontanierii. The sequence continues at coordinate 62,160,614 of CM069530.1, read as the reverse complement.
AAAAATGCAGTCTATCATAAAAAGTATAGGTTATCATTTATTTTTTCATAAGTAGAAGTACACTCTAAAATAACATTCAAAAAGCATAGCATAGTAAATACAGAAACCAGTAACAGTCACTTAACATTACCAAGTGCCATGCACTGTATGTACTATAGTTGTCAGAGCTGTTTTGATTTTTAGAGTTTTTTATTTTTATTTATTTGTATTTTATGTGTATGAGTGTTTTGCCTGCATATAAGTGCACCACATGCATGCAGTACCCAAGGAGGCCAAAGGGTGGCATCAGATCACCTGGAGCTAACAATCCCATGACTGTTAGTAGGTGCTGGGAATCAGATCTGGGTTCTCTGCAAGAACAGCTAGTACTCTTTACTGCTGAGTCATTTCTCCAGTCCTTGTACTGTTGTTAGGGTTTTTTTTTTGGGGGGGGGGGGTAGGTTTCATTTGGGGTTTTTGGTTGAGCTTTTTTTTGAGACAGGATCTCCCCGTAGCCCAAGTTGGCCTGGAACTCACTGTATAGACCAAGGCAGCCTCCATCTCACAGAGATCTGACTGCCTCTACTCCCTGAATGCTGGCTTTAAAGGGGTCACCACCATGCCCAGCTTTTTTTTTTTAAGTTTTATTTTTAAATTTATTTTTAGTGATGTGTATGTGTGTGTGCATGTGTGTGGTATGTACACAGTAGTTCACATACCCTCAGTGGCCAGAAGAAGGTGTCAGATCCCCAAGAGCTAGAGTTACAGTTGACTGTAAGCCACCTGATATGAGTTCTGGGAACTAAACTAAACTCTAGTCCTCTGTAAGAACAGTGCATAGGCTCTTAGCCACTGAGCCATTCCTCCAACCCCTAGGTGCTATACTTTTAAATAACTGGCAATGCAACACTGCCCTTCCTTCCTTCCTTCTTTTCTTTGTTTTTTGAGATAGAGTCTTCTGTAGCCCAGCTGGGTATCTAACTGAATATGACCTTAAACTCCTGATCCTCCTGTCTGGGGGGTTACAAGCATGTACCACCATACCACTTTATAAAGTTCCAGAAACAGAATCCAGCGATTCATGCATACTATGGAAACTCTCCAGCAGCAGTACTGCCCTCACCCCAAAGGCAGATACTTATTTAAGGATTGCCCACACAGCTAGTTAGCGCCTTAATGAGTTCCTGTCCTCATAGTTTCCACTCTTCTCCTTTCTGACTAAAACAAAGGAATTATAGCTGGAGAAATGGTTCAGCAGTTAAGAGCACTGATTGCTCTTACAGAGGACCCAGGTTCAATTCCCAGTACCCACATGGTAGATAACAACGATCTGTAACTCCAGTTCCACAGGATCAGTTGCCTTCTTCTGATCTCCATGGGCATTGCACAATACGGGTGTACTTACACACATGCAGGCAATATACTCATACACATAAAATAAAAATAATAGACAAAATATTTAAAAAGCAAAGGAATTAATAAGTTAATAGTTGGGGGGTGGACATGGGACTAAATATGTTTGACTCATTAGATGATAAAGAGATACAAGGAAATAGAGGCACTCACTGGTTCCAACCTCAGGCCTAGATAGAACAGCAAAGTTCAGAAAGTTTGTCCCAAGCTTAATAATCTTTGCTTTTCCTCTACTCATGAGGAACTCTGCCTCATTCCAACATGCTGAGTGTCCTTATATATCCCAATCAAAATCTGTAAGTAAGTTTAATCCCAACACTCAGAAGGCAGAGGCACGTGGATCTCTGTGAGAAAGGGGCCAGCCTGGTTTACATAGCAAGTTCCAGGAAGCTGGGGCTACAGGTAGACTATGCCTCAAAATGACCCAAAAAATGTCTGTAAGAAGGGGCTAGAGAAATGACTCCGTGGTTAATAGAACTTACTGCTCTTGCAGAGAGGACCCTGGTTTGGTTCCCAGTATCCATATGGCATCTAACAATCATCTCCACAGTTCCAGGGGATCCAATGCCCTCTTCTGACCTCCACAGGCACTGCATACTTCTGCTGCACTTAAATACTCACAAGTAAAACACTCATTCACATAAAAAATTTTTAATTTTAAAAAGTCTTAGATTTGTTTATTCTCAATAATCTATAATAGGCTGCCAGCCTGAATGTTCCCTTTCATAGAAATGTTTGCCCTAGTTAAGACATTTTGGAGTAAATGTTTAGGTACCAATTGTCATGGATGAGAGTTGGAGAGGAGGTTCTCGTCTCAAGGAAGAGGGACAGAATTCATCCTGTCGGGTAACTTTCTTTCTTAATGCAAGTGGCTCCATTTGTTGTGCACGTACATAGGCCAGTGTCATGCCAAGCTCTTTACAAAGGAAGAAACTGTTAGTATCCAGCCCCGTCTCTGCCCTTCTGAATGGCCAGTCTGATCATGGGGCAGAGCAGAAGTTCTCAGTCAAAAGCAAATATAGAAAGCAGAGTACCAACTTCCGAGAACAGCCCCAAGGGAAGACTGGCTGGTTGTAGAACACGGCTGGTGAAGGGCTGAGAGTTGGGGCTTCAGCGCAGCCACTGCTGTGCATGTGCTGCTGCCACCTCTGCCTCTCTTCTTCTCAGTTGGACCAGATGCCACATTAATGTTCTCAAAGCTTGGAAAAGCGCAGCAGCAGCCAGCCCTCATCAAAGTCTGCTCTGAACGGCCTGCAGAGCAAGGTGCCAGGTTGACCTGCCTTTGCTCTTAGCTACAATGTTACTTAAGTTTCTGGGGCCAATGAGGGCTTCAGCTGCAAACCAAAGGCAACCTCAGAGCATGCCATCAGGCATAAGGTACCCAACACTGTCCTCATAGGCACGGCTGGCGACATCTCCTAATGCTCCCCAACCAATGCTTTGCTGCTTCAGAGACTGTTGTTTCATCCCACTTGCAGAATTACAAGCTTCCAGGTGCTTTTTTGTTTCCACATCTTTTATTTCTTCTCTTTCCTTTTTCTTTTCTTTTTTTTTTTTTTTGTTTTGTTTTGTTTTGTTTGTTTGGTTTGGTTGCACGGGGGTGTGTGGGGGGGTGTTGTTGTTGTTTGAGACAGGGTCTCTATCTAGCCCCAGTTGGCCAGACTGGCCTCAATCTCACAGAGATCCACCTGCCTCTGCCTCCTGAGTGCTGCCATTAAAGGCATGCACCACCATGCCCAGACCTTATTTTTATTTTTGTGTATGTGTGTCTTTTTTTGAGAGAGGGTCTCCCTGTAGCCCCAGGCTGGCCTTGATCTCACAGAGATCTGTCTGCCTCTCTGCCTCCTGAGTACTGGGATTAAAAGCATTTGCCATCACACCTGGCCCAACAGCACACTCATTTTTATTTTTTTAACGTAGGCCTCAATTTGGTTTGGAATTCACTGTGCATACCAGCCAGGCTAGCCTCAAACTTTACAGGGATCTTCCTGTCTCAGCCTCCCAAGTGCTGGGCTTGTGGCACAGTCACTCCTGTCTAGAGCAATATTCTGAAATTGCTCAAAACCAAATGAATTTCAGAACCTAGGCACAGCCTTCCATGGTGCTTGGGTAGGGAAAGAATGTTGAAAGACAACAAGCAAGCAGGCATGATAGCACACATATATAATCCCAGCGCTCAGGAGCCTGAGGGAGGATTGCCAGGAGTCCAAGGGCAGCCTGAACTACATAGCACAATGCTAGCCAGGACTACATAGGAAGATCTTATCTTAAAACAAACAAACAAATGAAAATAACAGCTGTGTGTGGTGGCATATGCCTGCATCCAAGCACTCTGGAGGTAGAGGCAGGAGAATCAGATGTGCAAGGTCAACCCCGGCTCCATAGCCAGTCTGTCTCGAAAGAAACAGAGGGAGGTATGGAGGGACGGGGGGACAGAGGGAGGAAGAAAGAAAGAAGAAACCCAACAGCACAATTCAGTAACTCTGGCAAATTAGGAAGCCTAGCTACCCACTGAAGCTATGTCTCAACACATGCTGATTACACTGGTTTTAGAAAGATTACTAGCATTTTGTCTGGAACAATTTCAATGTCAGTCAGCATATCAGAAGGGTGAATTTGGAGCCATGGTAACCCATAATAAATATGCATAGTTCTTTAAGGTAACTCAGTGAAATGAGAGATTCTTTTTTTAAGTCTTTACTAAATTTAAAAAATGAAAATATGCTCCATCTGATTAAGTACCTGAGAAATGAATGAAACCAAATTGCATTATTCCATTCAGGTAAGAGTATTTTTCAGATTTGCTTGCAAACATTCAGCCTTAGCTAATTTTAGGGAATGTTTTCTTCTGAACCTTCAACTATTCTACAGTGTGGCTTAGGGGTACACGATATGACTGTGGCTTGGCTTAAGTGGACCACCAGCTTCCAAGATTTATCAGCACGTTTTAGATAAACAGAAGTCAGAGGTATGTCCAAGGTGGGGGTGAGGTGGAAGGGGAGGAGGGAAGGGGCGTCAAAGACTTGAAAACTGTCAGAGGTGAGAGCTTCTAGCATCCCGCATTCCATTTCCTCTAACCTGGACTGGCATTTCTGACCAAACTCTTGCCTTTGGTTCCACTTTTAAAATCCTGAAAGATGAGCACAACTGAGAACTATTCATTATTTTTAAAAAGGAATGATCTCAGTTCACAAGGAGGCAGATCGACATTCATGGATACAAAGCAACATCCAACCCAGGCACGGTAATGACACAAATCTAATGTCCAAAATACAGCAGTAAATTTCTTTAAAGGTTTGAAGGGGACGGGGCTGAGGAGATGACTCAGCAATTAAGAGCATTAATTTCTCTCGCAGAGGACCCAGTTCAGTTCCTAGCATCCACATGGTGGCTAACAATTGTATACAACTCTAGTTCCAAGGGATCTGATACCCTCTCCTGACCTCCACAGGCACTGCACAGAGTAGGTGAACTTACATACATCCAGGCAATACACTCATACACATAAAATTTTTAAAATTAATTAAGTTTTTTTAAAAGGTTTCAGGAGCACGAGAGAGATGGCTCAGCAGTTAGTAGCACTGGCCTCTCTTGCAAATGACCCAAATTCAGCACCCACACAATGGCTAACAGTCATCTGGAAAACAAAGTTCCAGGAGATCTAATGCCCTCTTCTGACCTCCTCAAGTACTACACACACATGACACACATACATGCAGACAAAGCACCTATGGACAGTTGGACATAGTTAAATAAGTTAAATAAGCCCAAAAAAATATTTTTAAGGTTTCAAAATGTCTCATTTATCATCCATCTATGCAAAAAGGTGCAGGCCAGACCTCAGACTTGGTGCTGCACACCGGTAATTCCATCACTCAGGAAGCTAAGGCCTTGTGAGACGTGTAAAATGGAAGCTAGCCTAGGCTATATAGCAAGAGCCTGTCTCAAAAAGAGCGAGACAGAAACAGGGAGAAGTAAACTGGGCTCAAGCCTTTGATCCCAACTCCATTGAAAGCTAAAGCAGAATTTCTTGAACCAGTTGTTTTGAAATCAGTGTAGGCTACTCGGACCCCCATTTTAAAACAAGAGAAAAACATTGGGGAAAGACGAAGAAAACCTATGTGTACATAAATGCTGATGGAGGGGTTGGAGAGATGACTTCATGGTTAAAAGCATTGGCTGCTCTTGCAGAGGACCCGGGTTCAAGTCCCAGAACCCACATGGCAGCTAACAAACTGTCCATAACTCCAGTTCCAAAGGAATCTGACACCCTCTTCTGACCTCTGTGGACATTGCACGACATGGGTACACTTATATACATGCAAGGAAAACACACATACATATAAAATATTTTTAATAATAATAAAATAAATGCTAATGTTTTAGCTTTTTCCAGGTTTGGAAAGGTAATCATAAACTACAAGGTACCATATTACACAAGAGCTAGACTTTCAAGACAAATTGACCTATGGGACTTCAAAATGTTGTATAGTTAGATGACCATACAAAAATAACGTCACACACTGACATCTTTTAGAACTGATAGAGCTTCATCTAGAAAGAATTTTTTTAGATAATATCTCATTATGTAGCCCAGACTGGCCCATAACACACTATGTAGCCTAGACTGACCTCACAGTTACAATAATCCTCCTGCATCAGTCTCCTAAGACTAGAATTATAGGTATGGGTCACCATAACCAGCTTTTGCGTAAGATTTTATTTTGTCTTGTTTTATTTTGTTCTAGGGACATCATGTAGACCAGGCTAGCCTCAAACTTACTTTGTAACCAAGGATGACCTTGAACTTCTGATCAAATATCTTCACCTCCTAAAGCACACCTAATTTCTTTGGTGCAAGAAACAGAACCTAGTACTTCTTTCATTTTAGGTAAAAATTCTAACAACTGAGTCACAAGCCCTAGCCCTTTGTGTTATTGCTATTAATATTTTATTTTTATTTTCTACAGAATCTTATGTAACCCAGGCTGGTTTCAAACATTATGTAGCTGAAGATGACTTTGAACTCTTGATTTCTGTTTCCTCCTTTAAGGACTAAGATTATAGGCATAAAGCACCAGGCTTGGCTTGCCCACTTAGATTTCTGATAATTAAAATCTTCATGGTGATGCAAGAAAAATCACAAAGATGTTGAAAGAGAAAGGTCCATCCATTATTAAATAAAACCACCCCCTTAGTTTTCTGGAGAGAAAATTATGAAGAAAACTTAGAGTTACAGATTTCCCATCTATGAATATGGATCAAGATTGACACCCAGTGGTCAAGTTAATTTTTTTTTCCACTGAAATGCCTTTTCTGTGAAATTTACCTTTTCATTTGATATTTCTTTTGAGTTTTTGAAACAGGATCTCTGTGGTCCAGGCTGGCCTAGAATTCACCAAGTAGCCTAAACTGGCCTCAGACTTTTCATCCACTTGCGTCTCCACCTCCTGAATTCTGGAATTACAGGCATGAACACCCCACCTAGATCATTATCTATTTTCAAGAATATCCCTTCATCTGTTTTGTTTTTACTTTTGTTTTGGTTTTGGTTTTGTTTAGGTATTTTTGTTTGTTTGTTGTCTTTTTAAGACAGAAATTTCCTGTAGCCCCTGCTGACCTGGAAGTCACTATGTAGACCAGGCTGGTCTCAATCTCAACAGAGATCTGCCTGCTTCTGTTTCCCAAGTGCTGGGATTAAATGTGTGCCCCAGTGGTTTGGGGGAGAAGGTCTCACTTGATAGCTCCAAGCTGTCCTCAAATTCTCCAAGATGCTACTTCTATTCTGGATGCTAGGATTCTAGGAAGGAACATCATACTCACTTAAATACTCATAGCATGATTTACACAGATTACCAAACAGAAATTAATGAATTTATTTATTTATTGTTCATCAGTTCATTCCTATTTTGGGGGGAGGAAAAGCCTCGTACACATTAGACAAGTGCTATACCTCTGACCTATACATCTAGCCCAGTAGTAAGTTTTTGAGTCAGAAAGCTCAAAGTCCAAATTATAGGTGGGTAATCTTGAGAAAGTCCTTGAATTTTACAAAATTTCAATTCCTTTATCACTGGTAGCATTAAATTATATATAAATGTAAAATGCTTATCTTAGTACTCTGTGTGTGTGTGTGTGTGTGTGTGTGTGTGTGTGTGTGTGTGCTTTCGCTTAAGATGTTGAGGCAGGAAAACTGCCATGAATTTGAGGCCAGCCTTGGCTGTACAGTGAATTCCCCTCCAACATGGTCTACAAAGAAAGACAGCTCAAAGAAAAATAAAATTGGCCAGGCATAGTGACACACACCTTTAACCCCAATGCTCAAGAGGCAGAGCTCTATGAGTTCAGCCAGCATGTTCTACAATCAAGTTGCAGGCCAGCCAGGACTACAAATCGAGAACCTGTCTCAAAAAAGTGTTTTCTAGGGGTGGGGTACTTACCCAGTGGGTAAGGTACTCGCCATGAAAGCATGGGTGCCGGAGTTCGAATCTCTAGACTCTCTAGAGCCTGTGTACAGACGAACACAGTAGTACATGTCTTCATTCTGGTGTTTTTACTTCCAGATGGGAGGCAGAGATCAGAGTGAGGACTGATATCTGAGGTTGTCTTCTGACCTTCTCATTCACAGTTCATGGTACACATGTGGCCACATACACAAACATATATATCACACACACACATAAACAAAAGATTTTTTTTTCTTAAGTTACATGTACTTCTGTTACAAAATGGTTTTTAAAAACACATTTAAGGGGCTGGCAAGATGGCTCAGCATTAAGAGCACGGACTACTCTTGCAGAGGACCAGCACCCACATGGCAGCTAACAACTATCCCTAACTCCAATTCCAGGGGAATCTGACACCCACTTTTGACCTCTGTGAGAATTACACAATACAGGTGCACTTACACACATGCAGGCAATATACTCACACACATACAGTAAAAATAATAAATAAATTATTAAAATAATAATAATAAAAGAAAATACATTTAAACTGGAGCATAAAATGTTTATGCTCTAAAAATTCAGTTTTCTCAGTATTAAGGATCATGCTCTGGACCTTACACACACTAAGTAAGCCTCCTACCACACAGCATTTGTCTTTACAGCCAGAGTCTCACTACATAGCCCAGGCTGGCCTCAAACTCTTGATCCTCTTGCCTCCACTTCTTTAGTGCTGGGATTGCAGACATATCTCACAACCCCAGGTTGGATTTTTTATTCAGTAGGAAAAGTTCTTGTCTACAAGGAATGCTATATGTGCTTTTTCTAATATGTTAAACAGAAGTTGTTTTTTTTTTTAACACAAGGATAGAATGCACTTACCACAAACTAATAAAATATTCTACAATCATTTTTTGGCTAATTAGTTGACTGATTTGGTTTTTGTTTTGGTTGGGATTTTGGTTTGGTTTGGTTTATTGTTTTTGAGACAGGTATAGCTCAGGCTAACTCTAAATTCTCTATGTAGCTGAGGATGACCTTGAATTTCTGATCCACCAGCTTCCATCTTTCTAGTTCCAGGATTACCACCATGCTCAGCTCAGCAATCTTATTTTATTTTATGTTTTGCCTGCATGTATGTAAGTACACCACATGCATACAATAGCCACAGAGGCCAGAAGAAGGTTTTATATCCCCTGGAGCTGGAGTTACAGATGGTTGTTAGCCACAATGTGGGTTCTATGAACCAAACCTGGGTTTCGTAGAAGAAGCAACCAGTGCTCGCTCTTAACCACTAAGCCATCTCTCCAGCACTAACAATCATTATTTTTAATGCCCCCCAACAACAGTAAGATGAAACAAAACACACACAGACATAGGCAGGTACACGCACACACCCACACACACACGCACGCATGCATGCACGCACTCACACATACTTGAGAATTCAGTATCTTCCCAGCCATAAAAACCTGGTCCAGCCAACGACCTCTCTACTTGATCACAGGTAGTAAGTGTCACTAACAAAAAGCATTGACATTTTCCAACTTATTTGACCCAAGAAAGACTGACCCCAGGTCTGGTTGCACCCTGAACTATTCCTTATCAGCAGCCCCAGGGCTTCTGGGCTGTGCCTGGGTGAATGATTTGCTTAGAAAAATCTTGGAATTCCAGGTAGTTCACAATATTTCCTATTTGACCTCTCCATGACCAAGCCATTTTAGTACTTAAGAAAGCATCTGCTTTAGCTGAATGTGCTGACAAGCATCTTAATCCCAGCACTTGGGAGGCAGAGGCAGGAGGATATCCAGACCCTTCTCAAAATGAGGGAGGGATGCTTGAGGTGGCTCACTCACTAAAATGGTAAAATGCTTGTCACATAAGCACAAAGACCCACATTTTTTAAAGACAGGCATGGCAATGTATACTTGAAATCATAGTGCTGGGAAAGCAGAGGAAGGGATCCTTGGAGCTCGCTGGCCAGCCCATCTCGCTGAATCAGTGAGCTCGAGGTTCAGTGAGACCCTGCCTCAAAAGATGAGGTTCAGAAGCATTTGAAGAACAATACTCTAAGTCGACTTCTGGCCTCCACACACCTGTGCACACACATGTATATGTACCTGCAAAAACATGAAGGAAGAGAAGGAGAAAAGAAAGATGAGAGGAAGGGAGGAAGAAAGGGGAGGAAGAGGAGGCGCACGCATCTGCTTCCACTCACCTGCTTGGTGCTCTGGTCCTTTACTAGCTCAAATGCTTTGTCACCGAGAACAGATGCCTCATGATAGGCCTACTACTGTGCTAGGTATCTTTTTCTTTCTGTGCTCAGGATCAAACATCCCAGCACTAGGACAAAGCAGACATTTGAGTTGAAAATATTGATGAATAGTAAGAATGTTTTAATCTCTATACACTGAAAGAGATTGGAGTAGACGGGTACAACCCACTAGCCTTAACTTTAATTAATTAGTTAATTAATTAATCATTGTGGTGCTAAGGATTGAACCCTCACACATGCTAGACAAGTGTTCTGCCACTGACCTACATCACCGGTCCTCTCTTTACTTTGAACTCTAGGGCACTAATACAAAGCCCCCAGTAAAACACAATAATCTTCATGAAATTTGATAGCACTCACCCTAATCCTCCAAGTTCTAAGAAATGGACAAAGCACCACAATCTGGTTTGTATAGGTTTTTGGAGAAGATATTTGAAAGTGGAAATTATCCATATTACAAAGCAAAGTCATGATTTTAAAAGCAATGTCCTACATTTCCCACAGTACAGTGAACAACACTGTCTTCAAAGCAGGACCTTTAACTGTGATCTCAATTGTGCCAATTAAGGAATCAATCTGGAAGCTGCAGAGAAGGCTTAGCTGTTCAGAGTGCTTACTGCTGGCTAGGAGTGATGGCACAGCACTAGAAAGGCAGAGGCAAGAGAATCTCTGTAGTTTCTACAGAACCTGGTCTATACAGCTAGTTCCAGGCCAGCCAGGACTACATAACAAGACCCTACCTCAAAAATAAAAACTAAAAAAGAGAGTGCATAGTGTTTTACAGAGGACCTGATTTCAGTTTCCAGAACTCATAAAGAACAGGCACAACCACCTGTAACTCCAGCTCCAGGACATCTACCATCCTATTCTGGCCCCCAAGAGAACTGCACCACACACACACACACACACACACACACACACACACACACACACACACACAATTTGTTAACATTAAAAATAAAATTTTAGAGTCAGGCTTGGGGGAGCAAACCTTTAATCCCAGCAGCTGAGAAGCAGAGGCAAGTGGATCTCTGTGAGTTTGAGGCCAGCCCAGGCTATATAATGAGTTCCAGGCTAGCCATGGATGAAGAGTGAGACCCTGTCTCTAAATAAGTAAAATCTTTTTTTTAAAAAGAATCAATCTAGCAAAGTGCACACAATGTCAAGATGCAGACACAGGCCCTAGCAAGGTGGCTTCGGCAACTAGACTGAAAATTAAATGTGTTTCCTATAAAACAACTGTGCAATAGTTAGATGAGCAACTGTTATAGGGATGAGAAGGATATAACTCTAGTCCTATCATCAAGAGAATGTCCAGGCTAGGGCTGTAGCTTAATAAGGCTGGAAATAAAATGACACTGTGAAGTCAAGTGTGCCCTTCTGTATTTCCAAAGAACGGTAGCAAAGGACTCGTGGCTGCAGAGGGGCAACTGCCAACGTGCCAAGAGAACCTTCAAGGGCAGAGATGAGAACTGCCAGTGCCCCGCTGAAGTAGCAAAAACCCACTGGAAACTCAGACCCCAAAAAGGACAAGGTTGCTTCCCTTCCACCAACGCACACAGACCCACAAATCCATTCTGCGCCCAGCCTTTTCCGAGAGTTCATGCCCAGAAACCACTTTGATTTTTTTTTTACCCTTGGTGTTTTGAGACAAGGCCCCATGGAGCCCAGGCTTGACTTTAAACTCACTATGTAGCAGAGAATGAATGACCTTTAGCTACTGGTCCTTCTATCTCAGCCTCCAGAGTACTGAGATTCTAAACATGAATCACTACACCCAGATAGTTCTTTTTAATTATTTGCAAACAAGAAGCATGATAAGTCTTTAAGTTAAACATAGAAACCAACCTTCATATTTTCTTAAACCTACAGGGAATGTGACCTCTAAACAGCATTATTCAGGACACCCAGGGGCACAGGGAGGCACATGAGGGAGCCTGCCACCATTGGATGTGAATGTTTGGTTCCTTTGTATTCTTGTTGTCCTCCGCTCTAATAATCCTGGAGTAGGCAGAGAGGGTCACAAGAACTCTCTGCTCCAGGCTAGCACATTCCTTGCTTTTTTATCTGTTGTCTCTATGTGACAATTGAGAAAATCATGTAAAGTGTTTATCACAGTACTTAGTACATAACTACTCAATTGAGATTAGATATAATGATCAGGTGCCTGAAATCCCAGGAAGTAGAGGCAGGAGAATCAAAAGTCCAAGGAAATCATCAACTACAAAGGAGAAGACAGCCTAAGTTACCCGAGACCAGATCTCAAAAGAAAACAAGGGGGGCGGGGGGAAACAGGACACGATTAGTTATGAACCCAAGCACGTAGCGCATACTTGACGTAGTGCATACTTCTAATCCCAGCACTTGGAAGGCTGAGGCGGGAGGGTCATCTTAGGCTATATAACAAAACCCCAGCTCAAAATAATGTTAGCTATGTTTGTTCTTTTAAAATCTGTAGATAAAAATCAAATTAAATTCCTTTATTTTTAAAAATGTTTATCATATTTGTGTGTGTGTGTGCATGTGTAGACATGGGTGTGGAGGTCAAATGACAATTTCCAAGAATTACTTCCACCATTAGGTCCCAGGATTAAACTCACGCTGTCAGACCGGGCAGCAGGTGCCTTTACCCCTGAGCCACGTTACCCACCCAACTCCTTGATTTTTTTTTAATTATTTTTTATTTTATTTATATGAGTGTATTGCAGTGCACTATGTCATGCAATGCCTGAGGAGGTGAGAAGGTCAGAAGAGGACCTCAGATCCCCTGGAACTGGAGTTACAGACAGTTGTTAAACCACCATGTGGGTGCTGGGAATCGAACCAACGTCCTCTGCAAGAGGAGATGGTGCTCTGAACTGCTTAGCCATTGCTCCAGCCCCCCTCCCCCAATTTCTTGGTGTTTAAATTTTTTTTAATTATGTTTCTATGCATTGCTATGTGCACAATGAGTTAGGGTGCCCAAGGAAACCAGAAGCGTTGGCTTCCCTAGAGCTGGTTTTACAAGCTGTTGTGAGTCACCCTACTTGTTTTTGTTTGTTTGTTTCACTTGTTTGCTTTGCTGTTTTTGTTTCTGAGACAGGGTTTCCCTGCACTCCAGCTAATGTAGAACTCACTATGAGACCAGGCCTTGAACTCAGAGATCTCTACCTCTGCCTGACTCTTTGGGGATTAAAGGTGTGGTGATACCCCACCTGGTTTGTGTTTCATTTCAATGTGAAAGCTACACAAATTCTTGTTCATCAGAAACATGATTGAAATTCCTGGTCTATCCTAGCATAATCTCCTAAAACAACCACAGAATAGTTTGAGGAGTTTACTAAATAAAACCTACAGGTGTTTTGCTTTGTGTTTTGTTTGTTTGTTTGTTTGCCTTCATGCACTGGCTTGTGGACAATCACTAGTCTTCAGGGATTCAATTCCTTCCCTTTACAAAAAGATGGTCTTTGTCAGATATGGTGGCACACATCTGTAATCATAGTACTCAGGAGGTTGAGGCAGAGGGATTCAATTGTATTTCTGTCTGTGCTACTTAGTAAGTTCTAAGATAGCCTGAGGTACATGAGACCCTGTCTCAAAAACAAACAGTGCTGGTCTTGGTGGTGCATTCTTCTAATCTCAGCCCTTAAGGGCAAGGCAGGCAGATGTCTATGAGACCAAGACCAGTCTGGTCCACATAAGAAAAGGAAAGAAAGAAAAAGAAAAAAAGCCAGGGGCTGGAGAGTTGGCTCAACCGTTAAGAGCCCTTGCTGCTCTTTCGGAGGACCTTCATGATAGCAAACAGCTGTTGGAAACTCCAGTTTCAGAGGAGCCACCGCCCTCTTCTGGCTTCTGCAGGTATTACATGACACAAGTTCATTGCTTTCCTGCAGACAAAACATAAAAACAGAGCCAGGCATGGTGGCACAAGCCTTTAATCTCAGCACTTGGGAGGCAGATGCAGGCGGATCTCTGTGAGTTCAAGGCCAACCTAGTCTACATAGCTAGTTCCAGGCCAACTGAGGCTACAGGGAGACCCTCTCTCAAAAAGACAATAAAAATAAAAATAAATAAGCAAATAAGTAAGAGTTTCAAAGTGAATACATGTTTCTTAACTTTGCAGTCTTTATTCATTTGGCTTAATATTAACAATATATGTTTTCAAAGATGGACATGGTGGTGCACGTCTGTGATCTCAGCACTTTGAGGCTGAAGCAGGATGACTGCAGTAAGTTCAGGGCCAGCCTGAGCTACATAGTGAATACCAGACAAGCCAGGGCTGCACATCAAGATTCTATCTCCTAATTTTCTTTCTGGAAGAAATTTTCCTAAAAGAAAAAGAGAAATGGAATCTGTGGAATGTAGAGGCACAGGCCTGAACACAGACTCCCAGGTGGTACAAACAGGGTTGTAAGTTGGATGCTAGCCTCAGATAGGGAGACCCTGTCTGAGAAGAAGAGAGGAGAAAGGGAAAAGGAAGAGAGGCGAGAGAAAGGAGGGGAGGAGACAGAGAAGGAGAAAGAGAAAGGCAGAAAACCATACCCCTTCCCTTTGGAGAGTATCTGGTTTCTCATTTAAGAACCAATAGAATGTAGCCAAAATGATGCTGCTGGCTTCTGAGGTTGTTAGAAAGGAGAAATAAATTCAGCTTTTGGAACGCTGAACCACCATGTAAGTTCCTGCACTGCTGCCCTGGAAGGAAATCTCAGTCACAGAAAGAGGCCATAGGCAGGTTTTCAATCCAGCTGAGGTCTGGGTGACGGCAAGCATCACAGACTAGCATGGAGCGAAAACACCTCCCGAGGGTTCTGCTGGCTCCCTGCCGAAAAATCACTTCCAGCCGCCGAGTCCTCCCTTCAGAGGCCCCACAATTGTATCTGGAACAGAGACAAGCCTAATTTATTTTTCTATGGATGAAATTCCTGCATCCATAAGAGGAATAAAATAGTTGTTTGAAACTTCTACATTTTGGATTGATTTGCTCCATGTCAACAGTAACTAAACAAAGTTTCCCAGGGAGAAAGCTAGCTTGAGAGAGTGATTGTGCTGAACAGAAGTCAGATGTCTAAATCTGCATGCAGATCAGAAGCAAACCTCAGTGTGACCACCCTTAGCTGTCCTGATGCTTCCCTGGAATTCCCTTCATTCGAGATGCTTTAACAGACCACCAAGAGAAGGCCGAAGATGAAAACACTCACGCACTGTGTTCTGTGGCCTTTGTGAGTTCTTCCAGTTTGCAGGGAGTGTTGTCAGGTGACCTGGTTCTCCTTTCCCAAGCACTCCTGCTAACATCCTTAACATGAGGCTCATAACTAATAGAAACTTGTGTTCGGAGGACCAATAAGCAGAGCCACATCAAATAGTACCAGGGTTGGCCCCTGGCAGAACTCATGGAGGACTCAGAAGTGCATCCTGCTTATCTTGTTTAGGACAAGTAGCTCTCCTTACCTGCTCTTGGAGGATAGTATTTAAACCATTGGGCACATGCTGTCACCCAACGTCTCCTGAGATGCCCAACAAGCAGCACATCTTATAAGTCAGAATTTCCTTTCAAGTTCACTGTTGCTCCCAACTGGCCTTTGTTTGTTGGCTGTAAATATTTTTACGTCTTGTTTCCATTGAATATACAACCTTGCAATAGTCAGCGTTGACTAAAGTATGTCTCTATCTGTCATGTAGCTCTTGGCTACATACATGCCAAGTTTCTGATGTTGATAGAGGACTTTTTTTTTCTTTCTTTTATTATTTTTATTTTATGTATATGAGTGTGTTGCCTGCCTGTATGAAAGTGTACTCATGTCATGCATTACCTGTAGAGGTCAGAAGAGGGCATTGGATCCCCTGGAACTGGAGTTATAGACTGTTGTTAGCCACCTCGTGTGCTCTGGAATTTGAATCCAGGCCATCTTCAAGAGCAGCCAGGATCTCATGTAGCCTCAAACTCCATATGTTGCTAAGAATAACCTTGAATCTGTGATCTTCCTACCTCCACCTCCTGAGTGTTGCTGTTACGGGTGTGTGCCCCACACTCAGTTTATGGAGGCTTTGTGCATGCTAGGCAAGCACTCTATAAGCTGTGCCACATACCAAGCTCCAAAACACCACCTCTTTGCAGATAGTTGCTGGTCTGTTTGTCCCTTTACTTGGCTATTGTTTTCTGTTTCCATCGGGTTCTTCAAGGCCTCTGTTTCTTAAGACTCTCTCCTATTACATACTCATACTGTGCTCAGGGTAAATCATAATAAAACTAGCTCAGAAGTACGATGTGTCAAACCAGACCTTGTAATTCCAGTGGTCCAAGGAGGCTGAGGTAGAAGGTTTTAAAGTAAAAGGCCAGCCAAGGGTATAGTCTATTAAACTGCATGACTAAGTCTGAACATTACAGTGAGAACTTATCTCAAAGTAAAAAGAAAACTGGGGATATAGCTCAGTAGTCAAACGCCTGCCTAGCATGCACACAAACCCTAGATTCAATCTCCAGTACCATCAAACCACAACAAAAAGACAAAATCTTAGATTTGCTAAATTTTGCTTTCTTGGCCTAGGGATATAATTTGTAGGTACTTAGCATATGTGAGGCTCTAGGTTCTATCCCCAGAACGAAGCCTAACCTTTCTTCTCAGTCCTATTTCCTTTTATAAGAGACTGGTATAAATGGGAATTTAAGCTGAAATCCTGCAGTGAAAATTCTCCAGGTGACAAGGATCGTCAGGTTTCTTTTTTTCTTTTCTTTCTTTCCCTGCCCTTCTTTTTTTTTTTTTTTTGTTTTGTTTTGTTTTAGGGTGAAGATGTTTGCTGGAGATGGAACCCAGAGAGGCATTCTACCACTGAGTCACATTCCCAGCCTTGTGGTGGTGGTGATGGTGGTGGTGTGTGATACATGCACATAGATGTGAGGCTGCCTGTGCTCACGCATGCACACTCAGAGTCCAGAAACAGAGGTCAAGACTCTTCCTCTACTACTCTCTACCTTGCTCCTGTAAGTCTCTCACTGAACCTGGAGCTTGCTGTTTGACTCGGCTGGCTGGCCAGTATCTCTGCTTCCCAGTGCCAGAGTTACAGGCACAAGCAGCCATGCTAGACTTTTTCACATGGGTGCTGGAGGCTTTTTTGTCTATTTGTTTGTTTGGTTGGTTTTTTGAGATAGGGTCTCCAGCTGGTCTGGAACTCATTATGTATACCAAGCTGGGCTGGATCTCACAGAAATCTGCCTGTCTTTGCCTCCTGAGTGCTGAGATTAAGTGTGTACCACCAGCCTGGTACTGGGGATTTGAACTCAGGTCCCCATGCTTGCATGACAAGTGCTCTTACTCACTGAACCATCTTCCCAGTCCTTTTTGTTTTGTTTTGTTCGTGTGTGTGTGTGTGTGTGTATGTTGTTTTATATGTTTTTGCTTTTGTAAAATAGTCTTATTCTATAGCCCAAGTTGTCTCAGAACTCATTATGTAACCCAGACCAGCCCCAAACTCATGACAATTATCCAGCTATAACCTCCTGACTTTCTGGGATTAAAAGCATGAGAAATCCCACCTGGATGATTACAAGGTTTCAAGGTATTTCTAAACCTTATTCACATCCTATTTCTAAAGCATAAGGGTGAGAAATGAGAAGGAAGATTTAGACAGAAGATGGCTCCAAAGACAGCCTACTTCGAGCATTCACTGCCTTCCTTTATGTCATGAGCCTGGTGAGAAGAGAGAAATTGTAATAGACAGGTATGGGTCGATCCAAGGAGAAAATAAAGGTGCTTCTTCCAGCCGTGTGGTTACTTGGGACAGAACAGGCCTGAACTCTTTTAAATCTAGTCTAAGCCTAGATAGAGTGAAGGGAACCGAGAGAGAGAGAGAGAGAGAGAGAGAGAGAGAGAGAGAGAGACACTATGGAATGATGAAAGATAAGCAGTTAGAAACACAATCAAGTATTCCTTGTAAGACTTCTGAAAGGGGCTAGAGAGATGGTTCAGCTGTTAAGAATACTGATATACTGATTACTCTTGCAAAGGACTGGGGTTCAGTGCCCAGCACCCACATAGTGTCTAACAACTGTCCCTAATTCCAGTTTCAAGGGATCAGATGCCCTCATCTGAGCTCCGTAGGAATTGTCCAGCCTGGGTACATTTACATACATACAGGCAAAATACTCATATACACATAAAAATTTTTTAAATTAAACATTTTTAATTAGACTTCTGAAGGGACTCAGGAAAGGGGCCTAAAGTTTAAAAGGCAGCTCTGAACATCAGCCTGGCCAAGGAGTAAAGTTCCTATAAAAGCTCCCATCAGGTAATGGATTTCCTCCTCCTTTTTCTGGGTTCCTTTTCCTTTCTTTTCTCCTCCCAGTTTAACCCCTGAGGAGTCAGAAAACGTGGCTAGCAAGTTAGGGGAGAAACGAGAGACCGAGGGTGGGAAACTGCAATCATGTTCCATTCTTTGGTTTCTTGCCTACAAAGACTCCAGGTGAAAGACAGAAGTTCTATTGTCATATCAAATTCAATGTTTTTGTTATTAATTTATTTACTTATTGAGACAGGATCTCAAGTAGTCCAGATTAACTTTAAATTCACTATGTTGCCAAAAATGGACTTGAACTTCTGATCCTCTTGCCTCTCCCATAGACTGGGATTAGATGTGCACCAACCACCACACCAGTTTATATGGTTTATGCAGTGTTCTTAGAATGGAACCCAAGGCTTCCAGCATGCTAGGCAACACTCTACTGAGCTGCATCCCCCACCCGAATGTCCCTTTTTAATAAGGAAATTTTATATTCCCTCCCAGTATTCAAAAGGAGCCTAGAGTGACAGTCAAAATTAAAAAAGAAAAATCCATGTGCCCTGCATCTGACAGTGGGAAAATACAAGATCAAGAGCTGTCCATGGAGTCTCTGCTTTGATGCGCCCCTCAGATGCCCACTCGGAGGCAACACATGACCGTGGGTTTCCATTGTCCGAATAAACGTGACCTTTCTTACATCAGAGGATTGTGGTTTTGATCAATTGAAAGCCCTCCGTGGACAGCCAAGAGATCAACATTTGGGGTGAGAGGTGAACAGTAAATATGCCAATGCATTAACACAATTAACTTTGTAAGAAAGGCACCGAAGCAAAATGAACATCAGGGCTTTACAAAAGCAGCTGACATGTTCTGGGTTTTCGAGATGGATTTATGGCTAATTAACTGTCCAGAACCATTCTAACTCCTGTACCTAGGAAAACATGAGCTGAGACAAAGAGTGATTGATTTTAGTGGGAAATGCCTGTACTGTGAAATGAGCGAAGGGAGGATGGGGAAGGCAGTTATTTGGAAGTTCTGAGCTTATACAGCTTTGCTGCAGAATCAGGATTTTGCAACAAACTGGCTTTTGTCACTGCTGCTATTGTTCCCAGTGCTGTTTTTGTGTTGTTTTAAAGTATCTTGTAGTAAAGTGATAGTTAAATCTGTCCAGGGAGGGTGGCTCCACCACAAGATTTACTAGAACCTTTTGAAGTTCCTATCACTGTCATCCAAAGGGAGAAGATGTAAATCAGCTTTCACTGTGTACACAGAAATTATTACCATGCTGTTATTAGAAGACAGGGAAAAGAAGTCTAGGTTGTAACAGTAATTACCTGTTGAGCATAAAGAGTTTCAGTAGGATTTCAAGGGTGAAGAGTATCCATGATGGGAAAGAACCCTGTCACATTCTGAAAATACAATTCTTCTTCAATTTTTTCCAAACTAAATCATTTCTACCAATAGCTACACGTGCATATGCTTTCATAGATTTGAAACCCAGAAACACAGTCAAACCAGCCTTGGTGGTACATGATCATAACTTTGGGAGGCTGAGGCCAAGGAGTAGAAAGCTTGAGACAGCGTGGTCTGTGTTGGGAGGGGCAGGGTCTGTGTTGGGAGGGGCAGGGTCTGTGTTGGGAGAGGCAGGGTCTGTGTTGGGAGGGGGCAGGGTCTGTGTTGGGAGGGGCAGGGTCTGTGTTGGGAAGGGCAGGGTCTGTGTTGGGAAGGGCAGGGTCTGTGTTGGGAAGGGCAGGGTCTGTGTTGGGAGGGGCAGGGTCTTTGTTGGGAGGGGCAGGGTCTGTGTTGGGAGGGGCAGGGTCTGTGTTGGGAGGGGCAGGGTCTGTGTTGGGAGGGGCAGGGTCTGTGTTGGGAGGGGCAGGGTCTGTGTTGGGAGGGGCAGGGTCTGTGTTGGGAGGGGCAGGGTCTGTGTTGGGAGGGGCAGGGTCTGTGTTGGGAGGGGCAGGGTCTGTGTTGGGAAGGGCAGGGTCTGTGTTGGGAAGGGCAGGGTCTGTGTTGGGAAGGGCAGGGTCTGTGTTGGGAGGGGCAGGGTCTGTGTTGGGAGGGGCAGGGTCTGTGTTGGGAGGGGCAGGGTCTGTGTTGGGAGGGGCAGGGTCTGTGTTGGGAGGGGCAGGGTCTGTGTTGGGAGGGGCAGGGTCTGTGTTGGGAGGGGCAGGGTCTGTGTTGGGAGGGGCAGGGTCTGTGTTGGGAGAGGCAGGGTCTGTGTTGGGAAGGGCAGGGTCTGTGTTGGGAGGGGCAGGGTCTGTGTTGGGAGAGGCAGGGTCTGTGTTGGGAGGGGCAGGGTCTGTGTTGGGAGGGGCAGGGTCTGTGTTGGGAGGGGCAGGGTCTGTGTTGGGAAGGGCAGGGTCTGTGTTGGGAAGGGCAGGGTCTGTGTTGGGAGAGGCAGGGTCTGTGTTGGGAAGGGCAGGGTCTGTGTTGGGAGGGGCAGGGTCTGTGTTGGGAAGGGCAGGCCAGTCAGTGCTACATAGCAAGACCTTGTCTCCAAAAATTAACAAGACAAAAAGAAAAAAGGAAAGAAAGAAACACAGCCAAACCAAGAATATGTTGCTTATAGCATCTGGGCATGGTGGCACGTATGTGTAATCTAGCACTGAGGAGACAGTCAACCTGAGCTCCACGAGACTCTGTTCAAAACAACAACAAAAATACTGTCTTTATGACTACTGAACTGGAATCCAATTCCAAATGTCTATCTGCAATATAAGGCCTAACCAAGGATTTGTCACCTTCCCCAACTCTCTCTTTTTGTTTTGTTTTGTCTTTTTCCCCAAACTCTGTCTTATGATCAGTTTGCTCTAACTGCAGTTACCCATTTCACTGAGCAGAGGCTCTTCCAGGAGGCATAACTGGAAACACAGCTCAAGGAAAGGGGGCTCAAGTCTTAAAACAGAGCACATGGACAACAGAATACAAAATAGCAGCAGGAACTCCTGACTGTGGTGGTGATTACACACATGTATTCATGTGTTTTAGGATTCATAGAATCGTACATTTAAAACATCAAATTTACCAGGGTGTGGTGCTATACGTCTATCATTTCAGCGCTCTAGAGGCTGAGGAAAAGGATTACAAGTTCTAGACCACCCTGGACAATATAGCAAGACCCTATCTTAAAAAGAGTCGTGGGAACTGGGTGTGGTGGCACATACTTTTAATCCCAGCACTCAGGAGGCAGAGGCAGGCAGATCTCTGTGAGATCCAGGCCAGCCTGGTCTCCATAGTGAGTTTTAGGTCAACTGGGGCTACAGGGAGACCCTGTCTCAAAAACAAAACAAGAGAGACAATAACCATCAATAACACAACAAAAAAGACATGTCCATAGCATCCGTAGAATGAGCAATATCTAAGAAGGCAATCGAAATGGTCAGGCGATGTGGAAAACACTGGTCACATTCAGCTTGGAGAGGAAAGCACATAGAAACCTGCCTATTCAGTTAAGTTTGTGAGCTTGTTTTCTTTTCTTTTCATTTCTTTCTTTCTTCCTTCCTTCTTTCCTTCTTTCCTTCCTTCCTTCCTTCCTTTGTATTATTCTTGGGCAAAAACAGAGTTCCAAGACAGACCTTAAATCACTATTTTTAAAAAGCTTTGCAATAATTCGAATTGGAAATAAATAAAATGCTGTTCTAGAGAGGCAGCAGGCTTCCCATCACTGGGGATCCTTGAGAACATTAAGCAGATGTTAAATACCCACATGTCAAGGTTATTGTCGGAGGGATTACTTCACTGAGTAGGAGACTGAACTACTTAACCTCTAAGGTCTTTTCCAACTCGACTCCTGTATTCTGAATTATAAATAATGCTGTAAATCACCCTCTCCCTGTGTGTGTCTTCAACTCCCAGGAACTCATTATACTGTATATTATATTCTGAGCACTCACAAAATCCCCATGGACTCCTAAAACAGCCCCAAGACAGTGCTTGAGGCTGCTTTATGCGGCTTCACCAGCAACTGTGAAGAAAACATACAGAGGAACAGTAAAAGGCTTAAAACATGTAAGAGAATGGGTAGATAACTTCTAATAAAGATGGGACCGGCAAGGAAAAAGTGATTGCTATGCAGGCCTGGTACCCTGAGTTCAATCTCTGGGACCCACATGTAGGTAGAAAGAGAAAACTGACTCCACAAAGCTGTCCTCTGACCTTCACACAAGTGCCTTTGCACACATAACCACACAGCTACATCACACACACACACGCATACACACACACCATTGGGGGACAGTTATGACAGGATTTCCCTGTAGCCCCAGCTAACCTAGAATGTGCTATATGGATCAGGCTGGCCTTGATCTCACAGAGCTCCACCTGCCTCTTCCTCCTGAGTACTGGGATTAAAGGAGTGCCACCATGCCTGGCAATAATAACAATTTTTTAAAATTTCTAACAAGGATGGATATAATTTTTACCCTGGCTGGGAGGGGGGGTTGCTTTTTGTTGTTGTTGTTATTGTTGTTTGGGGTTTTTTGCTTTTTGGTTTTTGTTTTGGCGTTTATTTTTGGTTGAGGGATTTGTTTGCTTATTTGTTTGTTTTGAGACAAGTCTTACATAGCTTCACACAAGCTATGTAACTGAGGGTGATTTTGAATTTTGGATCTTCCTGCCTCTACCTCCTGTGTGCTTTTTGCTTCTGTTTTCTTTGCCTTTATTTCCTCTTTTATAAGGATGACCTTGAACTCAAGATCTTCGTATCTCTATCTCTCAAGTGCAAGGATTACAGTCATGCACCACAGCACCTCATTGTTACTTTTTTTTTAATTCTATGTCTATGAGTGCTTTGCCTGCACATATATAAGTGCACCAGGTACATGCAAACCCACAGAGGCCAGAAGAGGACATCGGATCCTTTGGAACTAGAGTTGAGAACAGTTGTTAGCCACCATGTGGGTGCTAGAAATTGACCCCAGAAGAGAAGCCAGTGCTTTTAACCTCTAAGCCATCTCTCCAGCCCCTACTTTTGTCTTTTAAAGTTATTATTTTAGCTAGGCTGAGCATGCTTTGCCAGAAGAAATGGCAACTCCCAAAAGGAAAAAAAATTCTTGAAGCTGTCACACAGGCTTGTTAGAAGAGGCTGTCAGAAAGCAGAATCTAGCACTGAGGCAATCACAAACCCCACAGGGAGCACACTAAGGTACCTGAGTAAGGGCCCATGAGTACAAGGCAAGCCTGGGCTACAGTGCGAATTCCAAGCCAGCCTGGTCTAGAGTGAAAGTCTATCAGTAAATAAACAAATAAATAAATAATTTCAAGGTCCAATTTCCCTAGAAATATACTTACATACAACATTTTGGATACAGCCCTAGAGCTGCTTGCTCTGCAGTACGAACAGAGCAGAATTAGTTTAGCTCCTGGTCGTTTAAAGAAAATGGAAAATAATGTAAAAAAATAGATATCTATTGAAAGAAATGCCATAGTCTCCATGTATGACAGGTATTCAGTAAATTTTCTCAACTTAATCCAAAGTCTGATTAATATAGTTAATAATGATTTATTTTTTCATTCATGTAGGTAACCCACACTCACTCTGCTTAATAGCCTTTGTTCTAAGAGCTGGCCACAGGATGTCACTATTGATCTAGGGAAAACCTTGAACAGAGCAGCCTTCCACCCTTTCCCCATTTATATTGTGTGTGTGTGTGTGTGTGTGTGTGTGTGTGATGTGCAGGGAGCAGGAGTGCCCATGTGTCATGGTGCAAATGTGGGGGTCAAAGAACAACTCTGTGGAATTGGTCACCTTTATGTGGGTTCCTGGGATCATAGTGAGTTCATCAGGCTTCAAGACAAGCACTTTTACCCCCTGAGTCATTTCACTGACCTCCAAGTCCTTTTAAAAGAACTAAATAATGTTCATGAGGTAAAGAAGGGTGTCAGAAAGAGCGTTACATTAAGAATTTATTTACATTTATTTATTTACTGTATTTGGGTGGCATGTGCATGCTATGGCTCTCATGTGGGGGGGTCAATGAATTTTTGGAAGTTGGTTCTCTCCTTCTACCATGTGGGTCCCAGACAAGGAACTTGGGTCATCAGCAAGTGCCTTTACCATTGCGCCATCTCACCAGCCCAAAGCACTACATTTTTATCCTGGGATCTGTGTGGGTGTTTAAATAAATATAATATTAATATAATTCATAGGCTGGCACAGTGGTAGGCACTTATAGTCACAGGTAGTAACTGTAGACACAGTTACTCCAGAGCCGAGATGAGGACGATCAGTTAAACCAAGGAATTGACCAGGGTGGGTGTAGGAGACAAACCACTAGCATGAATCACCAACCCACATCAGCTCCCATCAGCATCTACTACTTAAGATCCTACACACCTGATCAGTTCAGCAGGTGCTAAAGAGAGGTGCAGAAGCCTGAAGGGGCAGAGACAGTGTCCTTAATGTAGTGTCCCTAGAACACACACACCTTCCCCCTCACAGCAGCCATGGCTGCTGTGGCTTTACTACATCTCTTCATCCCTCAGGAACTACATGGGCTTAAAATTCTTGTTCAACTCATAGACAATGGAAATACCAGCTGTCAGGTTCGGCTCCATGGTGGCCTCTTCAGGGAGACCCTCCATGGTCGATCATGCCCAAAAGGCTGTTGCCATAATTGTGGCCCTATTATTGGTCTAGGGATCTTAGTTGGACTCATTTTCTCCACCAATTAAGGAATTTAAAAACAAGAAAGATCTCAGACACAGCAGAGATTGATAAGCAAACAGGCTTTATTGAATGATAAAGAATTATATCAATACACACATTCAACCAGAAAGAAAAGCTCTCCACAAGTGGAAAAGGGACATGGAAACTGAAACAATCCACAGCCCCCTGGAGGGCCTGTTTTTTTCAGGATTTTAGTGGTTTCCCCTCCGCTAATTTTGGATTGGTCAACTTAAAGAAGAGAAGGCTGATAGGTTTATGACTTCAAATGAAGAGGTGTCCAAGTTCAGCCTTGGTCTTAACTGGTCTGGTTTGGACTAGTCAGCAGGAAACATTACTGGCTAGAGGGGGAGCTGCCAGGCCTTTGTCTCGTAACTGGAAGAAGCAAGAAGTATGCCTTCTTTATTATTCCTTAATGACCCTATTTGCTTATTAGGAATTTAGTCCCTTACACCATGGGGTAGAATTAGAACTCTTTTCCCCTCTTTAAAGAACATTTGCCCCATTCTAAAAGGTCAGCACTTTGGCAATAGTGTCCTTCAGACTCTCACTGAAGGAATACAAAAACAGTTGAGGCACGGCAGCACATGCCTTTGATCCTAGCACGTGGGAGGCAGAGGCTGGTGGATCTCTGTGAGATCCAGGCCAGCCTGGACTACATAGTAAGTTCCAGACCAGCTAGAGCTAGAGAGACCCTATTTCAAAAACAAACAGATTCTTGCTGGAGGACAGCTGACTCTCAGCAAGAGAATCTGCATCCCTGTATCCTTACTGATGCGGCAGTAGAAAGGATGCGCCAGCTCCATCAGGGGTGGTGGGACGTCAATAGGCACTCCTCACTATGCCTGGCAGCAGTTTCTGCTTGAGGCTGATCAGTGCCTCATAGTGCAGCTCACTGAGGCCCCGGGTCCTCACCACTGACAGCCACATCTGCTCTATCCAGAACATCCAAGTTGTTTTTTTCTTTTTCTGCACCAAGGTGAATCAGGCCAGATTCATGCCAGCATCTTGCAGTACCTGCCACGTGATGCTTTGCCTCCTCCTGACCACAGGCTTGGGCCAACATTATACTAGTCATGTCAGTGTTCAAGTTCCACGCACACTCACCCAGCCTCATCCGCACCAGCTATAGTGGCCAACTGGGGATGCAGTAGTGACTCAAAAATTGTGTTTTCATTATATTTATTTAATATGCATTTAATTTTGACATTGACCATCTCCATGAAAATTCACTCTTTAAAGTGTTATGGTGCTCAGGCCTCTGGGAAGGACCACTCAGACTCCAGATGTTCCAAATCAGCCAAATTTATTTAACTGGGCCGGTGACTGCACTCTCTGAGCTGAGAATTAGAGAGCACAGCACCTGAAGATGCCGTGCGGGACACACACACACACACACACACACACACACACACACACACACACAAACGCAACTCACTACCTCATTAACATACTAAGTATTCCGCCCATCTCTTTAGCATAACTTAAGGTGAACCTGCCTCTCTAGGAGTGGTCCTAGGAGCAAATGATTGACTAGTGGAGCTGGAAAGGTGAGTTTTCTCAACAGATACACTGGAGATAGTTTAGTCTATCTCAGTTAATTTTCTTGGATTATTTGCCACTTAAACAAAAGTATATAAACCAGTAGTTTAAAAAATGCTTAAAAGCATATTTAGTTATACAGTCATTGCAGTACCTAACCTGCATATTTTTATTATTCTCCGAAGGGGCTTCATTCTGACTAGCCCTGCAATCTCTTCCCACCCTTCCCTGAGCTTCTGCTAACCACCTTTCTACTTTCTGTCTCTGGATTTGCTTATCTGAGAGTCATATAAATAGAACCATACAACAGAAACTGCTTTAAATGGCCAAGGAAATAATTCAGTCACCTCTCCTCTGACTGACACAGCTTGCCTGAGTAGGTTTCTGCTCCCAAGAAAGATTTCTAGGGCACCAGTAATCCCAGCACTCAGAAGGCAGAGACGGGAAGAGCTCTGTGAGATGGAAGCTAGCCTAGTCTACATAACAAGTTCCAGGCTAGCTGGGGCTATAGGGAGACCCTGTCTCAAAAAAATTTTAAAGGGGCTTTCCAGAGTGATGCTACTATAAATATCCTTATAATACAGACCATGAACTCCCTTGGGGAAATTTCTGAAATTGGATAAACAATAACAGCTAAACTGTAGTTCATTTTACTCAGGACAAAATTATCTTCTCAAATCATTACTTTAAAGTATGTTCTTCCAGATTGTAGAGTTTCTTTGGAGACAAGAGAGATAAACCACAAGTCTCTATCCATCTATTTTAATTAATCATTAAATGAGCAGGCAAGTTCTCTACCCACGTTCAGGGTATAGAGAGCTAATTACTGGCCTGGAGGAGAAACAGCACCAACCAATGGATTAGATGCTTGTCTCCTACCAATCCTGCAAGATAGTACTATTAAGATGAGACTCAGTGGGTTTTAATAACTTAACCAAGGACAGTTGTAGCCCTTGAATGTGGAAAGGTTAATTAATGACTAAAAGTACAGAAGAGAAACCAAGCTTTCTGTGTTCAAAGCTTAAATGGGGGTGCAAAAGGATGCACTACATTTTATTCATCTATTTAACAGTTGGCAGATATTGGATTTGTTTCTACTTTGGGCTACCATGAATGAGCCACATATGTTGAGGTCAGAGGATAGATTTTGTAGAGTGAATTCCAGGGACCAAATGCAATTTTTCAAACACACAGCAAGTGTCTTTATCTGCTGAGCCATCTGAATGGTCCTGCAGTGAACTCTCATGTGCATGTCTTAAAAAAAAATTTTAACAATTGCATACACATATACAATGTATTTTGATCATGTTCACCTCCATTATGCACCTCCTACTCTCTCTAAACTCCTTATTCCCAACTGTACCCTCCTACCTTCATGTCTTTTTTTTTTAACAACTCACTGAGTTTAATTTGGGTTGCTTGTATGAACAAGAGCATGGGGTATATACTAGAACGTAAAGAACTTATCAGTGGGTACACCACTGAAGAAAAAGGATTCCAACTCCTCCTCCAACACTAACTGCCAGTAGCTCCTCAGCCTATGGGGTGGGGGATATAAGCCCCTCCATCATCGTGATGGACTCAATGGACCCTGCAGGCACACTTAGCCAATAAGTCATCTCTCCAGCCCCCCGGGCACTGTTCTAAAAACGTATATAGTAGCATGTATTCATTGTACAAAATTATGAGCTTATTATGACGTTTCGTACATAGATATCATGTAGTTTGCTCATGTTCCCAAATGGTCCCCCTTCTACACACACAAACATGCTCTCATACATACACACACAAAATTTTTAACATGGTATATGAACATACATACGTACATACATACATACATACATACATGTGTGTGTGGACCTGAAAGTAGAAGGGGGACCATTTGGGAGAAGAAAGGAAACCATCAGGAGAGGAAAGAAGAGAAAAGAGAAGGTAATGAAAGAGTGAACACGACTTATTGGCTAAGTGTGCCTGCTGTGCAATCGGGCAATCTGATCCCAGCACCCACATAACAAACTGGGCATCCCGTAAATGCTTATAACTCTAGTTCCAAGGGCTCCAACACCTCCTTCCGGTCTCCACATGTGCACAGGTGCATACTCTCTCATACACGCATAAATCTTTAAGGAAAAAAAAAGAGGGGACTGGAGAGATGACTTCGTGGTTAAGAGCGCTGGATGCTCTTACAAAGGACTGGGGTTTGGTCCTAGCACCCACATGACGGCTAACAATCCTCTATAACCCTGTTCCAGGGTATCCATCACCCTCTTCAGGAGGTACACTTACATACATGCAGGCAAAACACATAAAATAAAAATTTACATAGATTTACATAAAATAAAAATAAAATAACTAAAAAAATTTTTTTTAGTAATGCCCGCCATAGGGAGGGCACTGGTGACCCCGTTCACACAGCAAGCCATGTCCACAGCACACCATTCCCTCCAGCCTCTGCACACAGCTCTCACAGGCGCTACTGTGCTGGGGAGCTCTGGCCCATCACTACAGAAACAATTAGTTCTCGTTCCCAACTAAGAGAAGAGGAACTAGGCCAGTGAAGGGATAAGCAGAACTAATGAGCAGGAAGGTGTTTTCCTGAAGTCTCTCCAAGCTCCAGGGTGATCAGCCTAATTTATGGCAAGATGACACCACTGATTCTTTTACCATTCATTCCTGGCTTAGTCAGCAAAATCTTTAAGAGTCCCATTAGGTACTATAAGCCTGCCTAAGATTCTAAGAGAAGATATTTCAAGAGAGAAAAAGAAAGCTGTTCCCCCAAACAGAGTGCAAACTCAACTTTTAGATTTTCTTAGCAACATATATTACAGTCTCTACATTTGTATAATCGCCTACTTGCCTTCCTGGAGTTTTGGAGAATTGATAGTGAATAAACATATCCCTGCTGTGTGCGCCTTGGAGATGCTACACGGAGTCTATCCCATAAACAGATGCTCATTAGCAACCCAACAGCCACTTTGGAGCACCTACCACTGTGACTAAGCACTTGGGATCTCTGTTATTTCTCTAAATATCTAGGACCCCTCTTCTTATGGCAAAAGTTCTCAACTTTAGCTATAGTCTAGGATGACCAGAAGGAGCCTTAAAAACCACTGGTTTCCAGTCTGTGCCCCCTGAAAGTCTGGTGTCATTGGTCTGGGATGCAACGTAGGTCTCAGGAATTGCAAAGGTTCTAGGCTATAGACAACCAAGATGGAAGCTTAGTGTTTGCATGGCGTCCCATGGGCCTTGGCTTTAGCTGTTCTGGAGGATGGCTGCTGATCTGCTGAGTAAGGGACCTCTGAAGTCCCTTACTATCAAACGAACTTTAAATCTCCACATGACCAATACTGTGTTTTTTTTTTAATTATTTTTGTATGTGCTTCTGTGTGTGTGTGTGTGTGTGCGCGCGTGTGTGTGCGTGTGTAGAGGTCAGAGGACAACTTGCAAGAGTCAGTTCTCTTTCCAAAATGTGGGTGCCAGGTTTCAAACCCAAGTCATTAGGCTTGGTGGCAAGAGCATTCACACACTGAGCCATCTTGGCCCCCACAGCAGCTCTCTTAAGTGTGAACTAGCAGACATTACCTTTCTCACAACCTCAACTGAAACAAATCTTGATAGATAGCCTAGTATCTACTCTATTGGGAGTTTTGTTGTTTTGTTTTTTGGCTTTTTGAGACAGGGTCTCCCTGTAGCCACAGCTGGCCTAGAATGCTCTATATAAACCAGGCTGGCCTGGATCACACAGAGATCCACCTGCCTCTGCCTCCCGATACTCTATTAGGTTTATAACAAATTACCATGTATGGGTGACTTTAACAACAAAGACATGTCTCTCACAGTTCTGGAGGGTGGAGAGACAAAAATAAGGGGCAGTTAGCTTTGGGGTCTAGTAAGAGCCTACTCCAGACAACAGTCTTCTTGTTATCTCATCCAGTGGGGCTCCATCCTGTGACCTAATCACCCCCTCCCTACCTTCTAGTACCATCACATCAGGAGCTAAGATTACAGCATATTACTGGGGAGGATACACAAAAGTTCAGTCTATATGAGCAGTTAGTACATGATGGGGAGGAAGCGACAATTTCATCAGTGTGGTAGCCACTGGTGAGGTGCCCATGCTCC
Source organism: Eospalax fontanierii (assembly GCA_035773235.1). Lineage (NCBI taxonomy): Eukaryota > Metazoa > Chordata > Mammalia > Rodentia > Spalacidae > Eospalax > Eospalax fontanierii. Next base: position 62,129,917 of record CM069530.1, on the reverse strand, counting down.
TGTAAACAGCCCCTCATCCATGGTAAACAACCCTAATGAAATTCAGGGGGTCATTTAAAAAAATAGGGGAGGGCAGGTAAGTGGAAAAGGGACTAGTTAGAAAGAGGAAGGCAATAAGTGAGTATGAGAAAGGGATGAGAGAGAGGAATGTGGAGGTGAATATGACCCAAATGCATTATATAGATGCAGGAGAACATTATAATGAAACCAATATACATACTAATAAAAACATACACATAAGAAAATGAAATATAAAATGTTTTAAAATTCAATTTATAACATCAAGTAACAGAAAATAGCTAAAGGGAAAGTTTTAATATAAACTTAGAAAAGAAATTTAGCACATGGGATAAGTGTGATTACTGTTATTGTTATTGTTTTCTTTTAGCTAGAATCTTGTTATGTGATCTTCAGAGTCTCCAGCACTGGAACTCCAGGCACCAGATACCACACAGAACTAAATGTGGATGAATTTTAAAATTACAACTTACGGTCAGTTCTGTTGTATTTTTCCTTTATATTAATACAACAAACTAGAATTTTATTATCTTAGTATAAGGTACTATATAAATATGAAGCAAAATGATTAGGCCAGCTGGGTCTGGTGTCATAGGCCCTTAATTGCAGCAATTTAGGAAGCTGAGGCCCAAGGAATGCAAGCTCAAACATTACCTGGGCCACAGAACCAATTCAAGACCAGCCTGGAAAATTTAGTGAGACTTTGTCTCAAAATTCAAATATAAAAAATGGTTTGGAAACTAGGCTGTAGCTCAGTGATAGAGTGTTTGCCTCACATGCAAGAGGCCCTAGGGTCAATTCCCAATATCAAACAAACAAATTAAAAAAGATGATTTGGCCACATCTCAGTATTACTGATTCTTTGACATTACCATCAGAGTGACCATGACTTTGCCAAACCATGATTTTGTAGTACACAGTGGCAGAGGGAATGAGTGGTTTCCAGCTCCCTGTCCCGGTATAGAGTTATATAGAAAGCAGACTGGTTTTTATTAATATTCAAAGTATCCATTATCATTCTCATTGAAGCTTCTCAATGAAGCATCAGTTCTGAAAAGAACCATAAGTGGGGGTGAGGTGGCTTAACAGGTAAAGGCGTCTTAAGCTCAATCCTTGAAGCCCACATCAAGGTAGAAGAAGAGAACCAACTCCACAGTGTTGTCCTCTGACCTCCATACTTGTGTTGTGGCAAGCACACGTGCACTCACACACGCACACACACACACACACACACACACACACACCAATACTAAATGCATACATTTTTTTAAAAAAAGTCTTACAGGACCTACAAAAAGCCAGATGTGGTGGTACAAACCTGTGATCTCAGTACTCTGGAGGTGGAGGGAGAATGATCAGGAGTTTGTCAGCCTAGGCTACACAGAAAGTTCAAGTCCATGTTGGACTATGTGAGACTTTATCTCAAACAAAACAAAGCAAACAAACAGAAAAATGATATACAAAAACATATTTTCATTTCTTTTCTGGTTTTGTTCTTTGTTTATAAAACAGGATCTCTCTATGAAGCCCAGGTTGGTTTCAACACCACATCAATCCTGCTGTCTCAGCCTGCTAACTGCTAGGTTTATAGGTGTGTACCACTGTGCTTGGCACATACTTTTATTCTCACAAACTGCAACTAAAGAAAAACAAATCTTTGTCTGTATTTGAACTCAGAGTTGATTCTAAACTGGATCAACTATCTGGCTCACATTGATTTACAAATACTAATACTTATTATCAGATCTGATTCGAAAACCTGAATGGAACATGTCAGGACCAGCTTCTGAGGAAGTCAAGAGGCCTCAAGATCACGTCATGGCATTTGTATTTACAAAATATACACATGAAATGATGACTCTGTCAACCACAATGTAAATACAGAGGATAAAATCAAGAGAGTCAAAGCCGTAGTAAATTCAGCTCTGGTAGGTTATGAAACATTATTTGGGATGCCTAGTCCTGTAGCCCAGGCTGGCCTGAAACTCACTGTGTAGCCCAGGCTGGCATTGAATTCATAGAGATCCACCTGAGTGCAGGGATAGGCATGCACCCCTATACCCAGCTTTTTTTTTTTTTAGGGTAAGTTGGAAATGATATAGCTCTTATCTTTTATATCCTCCCCCATTCTGTTATAGTAACTGATTTTCAATTTTTTAATATTTTGTTTCTTTAATTTTTAAATTATACATGTATGTGTATGTTGTGTGTATATGTGTGTGCTTTGCTTGTATGTAAGTGCACCTCTGTCAGGTAATGCCCATAGAGGCCAGAAAAAAGAATTAGATTCCCTAGCACTGGAATTACAGACAGTGGTTGTTAACTGCTATGTGGGTACTGAGAACTGAACCCAGGATTAACTACTGAGCCATCTCTCCAGCTCCTGTGTGTGGATTTTGTTATCGTTGTTGTTGCTTTTTGAGATTGTCTTGCTTAGATTTGTGGTCTCAGATACAGCAGATTGCTCACCTGACTCATGATATCAGAAGTTAGAAATCAAAAGACCAGGAACTTGGTAAGTAAGGAATGACTGGGAAGTTGAAAACAAAGAGAATCCTACTAATCACTCTCCTCCTTCAGGTACAGTGAGTGAGTCAGCAAATTAGAAAGCACTGAAGGTACTTGACTGTAATCCCAGTACTTTGGAGGCCAAGGGAAGAGGACCACAAGTTCCAGACCAGCTTGGGCTACCTAAAGAGACTCTGTCTTTAAAAAAAAATCATTTGAATTTGGGCAATAAAACAAATAGTTGTACTGTTAGATTATAACCCAAAGAATATATTAAATATCCATGAGTTGACATAAATAAATTTAAAAGGAAAGAAAAGAGAGATCTTACAGAATTCCAAATAATCTATATAGGTACGACTCCCTCCAAGATAGACAGCTTAATTCTCCTTCTCTGAAGTGTAGGTGGGGTTTAGTAGCTTGTTTCTAGTAGAAGAGGACAAAAAAGGAAAGGAAGGAAGGAAGGAAGGAAGGAAGGAAGGAAGGAAGGAAGGAAGGAAGGAAAAGAAAAGAAAAGAAAAGAAAGAAAAGATTGACATCACTGTGGAGAAGCTTGAGGCCAAGTGATCAATCTTCATATCAGCAGCAAAAATCATGCTGGTATCATTCACCATCAATTTGATACCCACATTATAGAACAATATATGTGATCCCTCTTCTTTCTTTTTTTATTCTAGTGATAGGGAAAGAACCAGAGCCTTGTATATACTACACAAATAATTTACTACCTGGCTATACCTCCAGCCCTTGATGGTTTATTTATTCATTCATTCATGCATGCATTCATTCATTCATGTATTTATTTTGAGAGAGGCTCTTGCTAGGTAACTAACTCAATTTGACCTTGAACTTACTATGTAGCCAAAGCTAGCCTCAAACTTTCCATCTTCCTGTCTCAACCCCTTGAACACTACAATTATAAGCATATGCCACCATGCCCAGCTCCCATACATTTCTTCTGACAAATTCAGGATGAAGTAATAATACAGACCAGATGTGGGAGTGTTTAATCCTTAGATGGTATTAAATGAAAGCAAAGTGAAATGTAACTGAAACACTGGTGTGTGTGAACACCAAACTCTATCAACATATAAGCAGTTAAGAATACTTCACAGCTGCATGTGATGGCACAGGCATGTCACTTTTAAGAATGAGGCAAGAATTATGAGTTCAAGGGATACATAGTATGACTTTGTCTCAAAAAAAAAAACAACAAAAGAATTCTTTACATTTTCCTTCCACATGATGCAGATCTAATCTTTGCCTGCCTTTCCTTACAGAGTTAAATGAATATGAATTGACTGAGGAATACTATCTTGAGTGCTAGACACAACGTTCTATGGCAGATACAACTGGAAAAGAAAAGAGTGGCTCCTGATGTTCCAGAAAAGTGTGCAAGTCCTAATCTTTGCCCATTCCCAATTGAGGCCAGGGTCTAGGGTATAAATAAGAAACTATGTGTCTTATAGACTGTTGTGATTTGAGCATGACTGTTTCCGTAGGTTTATGTTTTTAAACACTTAGTCCCTCATCTAATGGCACTGGTTTGGAAGGTTGTGGAACCTTGAAGTGGGGGAGCCCTACTGGAAGAAGTGGGTCACTGGGGCCAAAACTTGAGGTTTTATAGCTCAGCTCCACTGACAGCACTGTGCTTCCTAAATGCTAACACAATATGACCAGACACCACAGGTTCTTGTTGCCATGCCTTCCCCATGACTGGCTGTATCCCTTTAAACTATGAGCCAAGGGCTGGAGAGATGGCTCATCAGTTGAGAGCACTGACTGCTGTCCAATTCCCAGAACTCACACGGTGGCTACAACAGTCTGTAACTCTAGTTCCAGAGGATCTGACACCCACTTCTGACCTCTGTGGCACTGCACAACACACGCAGGCAGGCAGCACACTCATACATAGAAAATAACAAATAACAAATAAAATATTTTAAACTATGAGCCAAAATAACCCCTTCTTCCTCTGATTTGCTCCTTGTCAGGTATTTGGTCACAACAAGAGAATTAAGTAATACATATACCAGAGAATTGCTGGTGTTAGATTATGAAGCCTATAAGAATGAATATGAAAAGAAAGAACAGTCAACATTGAGTCCCCCAAATGTCATCATTTTCATATGGGAAAATTCATATTAATGCATATGAATCATGGATGTCAGCAATATGATTTTAATTCTGATTGTGAGATGATATTAGCTAAACCATTCACTCTATATTCTGTGCAACATCCAACAATGTTCCCAAGATGATTCTGACACATCTCAGACTACATCTGTTTACAGTTGCCTATAGTCATTTTGTAGCCTCTGAATTCCTTCGGATTATGGTCTGCCCCACCTTCACAGACCACCCATCCCTATTCTGAGTCACGAACTTATGAAATTCCATTCCTCTTTTCATTTAAAAAAAGATTTTGTTTTCTTTTTTTAATGTATATGAGTGTTTTGCCTATAGGTACATAAGTGCACTATGTGTGAGCAAACCCGGACAGGCTAGAAGAAGGCCTCAGATACCCTGGGACAGGAGCTACAGACGATTGTTAGCCACCATGTGGGTGCTGGGAACCAAACCCAGGTCCTCCAGAAGAGCAACCAATGCTCTTAACCACTGAGCCATCTCTCCAGCCTCAACTCCTCTTTCAGATTTGTTGTTGTTGTTTTGTTTGGGATTTTTTTAAAGACAAGGTTTCCCTGTAGCACCAACTGGCCTGAAACTCACACAGATTTGCCTACCTCTGCCTCCCTAACACTGGGACTAAAAATGTACACCACTATGCATGACTGCCCTCTTTCTGATTTTTACCAGGAGAAAGGCATGCATTCAAATGCATACAATGCCTCTGCATTGACAGCAGAATATCCTTAAAATGTTGTGAGATGGATGGGGTTCGCACAATACCTCTAGATAACTTAAAGATGGAAGTCAGATGTCCACACTATTTAAATGACCTTCTGACAAGTTTTGAAATTGCTGTTTCTACTTTAGCATTTCTCAAGGCTGTTTACCTCACCTCTACTCCATACAAGTTTCCTTGAGTTTTAGAAATACTTCTAGAAAGCATTTTTCCATACTGATCGGGTTTTTATTAGTACAAATGCTTTACAGTTTGCAAAATGGATTTTCTAAGCTTTACTAACTGTGTTATAATCAGTAGATAACAAAAATGGGAAGAAAGAGAATTTTGGGGTTTTTTTCTACAGCCTCCTTAATCTTTAAAACTTAACCTGATGGTTAATGTGCTGTAAATAGTTCTAACATCATCAGATTTTTTTCTGTGTGTTTTGGATCTGCATGAAAAGATAATAATGATCAAATTCATTCTAGTCATAATGTTTATGTTTAATTCTGTGAGGAGTTGTACTTTCATCAGACCATTGAGCACTAAGACTCAATCTGAGTACACAAATCATGCTGTAAGACAAAATAATAACCTTCAAACTCTGTTGCTGTGTACTATTAATGGAATGTTGTTCAAGTAACTGGGCACAAAAGTAGTAGATCTACTCTAGAGAGATGAGTTGAAAATGTTTGCAAAATATCTTACAAAAAGGATTAAGAATGAAATGTAAATAAGTACAGGCATTTTCCTTGTTCTATTTCATATAGAAAATACACAGGAGTGATAATAGAGATTGCTTTAAACTAAAACCACACTATGTGCATAACATAATGGTACCACAGAACACATCTGTACTTAGTTTTGGTAGGTAGGGTGGCTGCCCTAGAAATGCATATCATTTTGTCAGTGAAGGTCAAGATAGAAAGGCCTGCTCATTTTCTAAATGAAAGTTGGGGTAAGAGTAGAAATATTAATTTAGCTGTATAAAGTGATGGTCTGATGGGTTTAGATAGGTGAAGATGGATACAAACAGAGAAGAGCAAAAAGAAGATTCTCAAGGCCTGACCTGTGAGTGAAGGGTTTAGTGCACGCCATTGCTAGGGAGATGTAAGGGGAGAATTTGAGAATAATTAGCCTGATAAAGATAACACAGAGAAGTCCCCCTTTTGAAGGCTAAGGACAAAGCTGAGTGTGGTACTGTAAACCTATAATCCCAAAGTTTGGGAGTTTGAGGCAAGAGGAAGATGAAGAGTTTGGAACCGATCTGGGATAACTAATAAGTTCCAAGCCAGTCTTACAAAGCAAGATCCTGACTCATAAATAAATATAAGAGGAAGTATGGCAGGCACTGGCATCGCTGATTTGTTTCTAATAGGCAGACTGGAAGTCAATGGAACTGTTGATATCAGGAAGATAAGAGGTCACGGTCCTTTCATGTTCAGTAGTAACATAAGACAGCAGCTACAGCTACAATCCGCGCTAGGTGTCTTGAGAAGAAGGCATGAGGTGAAGAATATGTAGCCCTCCTCACTTCTCTGTCTTATCTGTCACTCCCCAGCAAACCTGGGATTCACCTCCATAATCACCACCAACCCTTTACACTAAGAATCAACTCAGTTCTTCTGAGGAAGAACATGTTCATGAACATGATTTTACAGCAAGGCACTCTTCTCAACAATGTGTATTAATTACTGGTGAGTTTAGTCAGAGATTGAGAATTTTTCTCTTTTATTCAGCAGCACATTCCTTTTTCAGTGAAATAATCAAAAGTCATCATTCCTTGGGGCTAGACAAATGGCTGAGTAGTTAAGAGCACTGGTTGCTCTTGCAGAGGACCCATGTTTGTTTCCCAGCACATACATGGTGGCTAACAACCATCCATAATTCCAGTTCCAGGGGATCCAACATCCTTTTCTTTCCTCCACAGATATGGCACATATGTGGTGCACTTACATACATGCAGGTAAAACATACACATAAAAAATAATAAATACAAAACACGTCATCAATCCTTAATGCTACCTCCATGATATTCAGGAAGACACCCACTTTTTTTCATTAAAAAATTTTTTGAGGGACTGGAGATATAGCTCAGCCGTTAAGAGTACTGGCTGCTCTTGCAGAGGACCCAGGTTTGATTCCCAGCACCCACATGGCAGCTAACAACTGTCCTTAACTCCAACTCCAGGGGAGTTTGACACCCTCTTCTGACACCCATGGGCACTGCCTGATATGGGTGCACTTATACACACACAGGCAATACACACATATGCATAAAATAAAAATATTTTCTAAAAATTTGAAGCTTTCACATATGAGTACTATATTTACAGCATTTCAACCCCTCCCTTCCCATAGGACATCTATATAAACCATAATGGCTCATTTTATTTTGCAAAAGCTTGAAATCTTTAAATGGATCCCACTCTGTGTGTGTGTGAGAGTATGTGTGTACACACATGTTGCTATGCAAATGTTCTGCAACTGAGTTATACCTCCAGCCCTCTATATTTTAAAACAATTTGTGCTACTCAGGAAATTGTGATATGAATTTATTGATTGTTCTTAGAGGCTAATGAATATATCAAAGTTAAGGTATACACCAAAAACTTGGAACAGCCCAAGTATGTTCGAGAGAGCTGCTGTGCCACAGATCGCCTACAGATAACAATAGAGTTATTGTGCACTTCAAGTTTTGTTGAGAGTATGAGTTGGGGACATAGCATGCTTACCTAGCATGTACAAGGCCCTGGGTTCAGTGCCCAGAACCACAAAAATTTCTTCTTGTTGAGAGTCCAACTAGTGTTAAGTGTTCTTACCACATAACAAAGAAAACCCACAAAGAGAAGCAAAGAAACATTTGGAGACAATGGATTTGTTTATTACCTTCATGGCGATGAGGATAATACCAGTGTATCTTTATGTTCCAGTTCATCAAACTGTATATATTGTGTGCAATTGCTTATATACTAATTATACCTCGATAAAACTAGAAAAAAAGAAATACATTTCAATCAACATTGACTGCCATCTTATTAAACAAAGCAAAATATTTGCACTGAAGCACATTTTATGTTATAAAAATCATAGATTTCAGATTACTTAAATTTGTTTTGTTTTTTGTTTTGTTTGACACAGGGTCTCATTACATGTACTTGGCTGGCCTAGAATGCACTATGGAAATCAGGCTGACCTTGAAATTTGAGGATCCTTTCATCTGCGCTTCTTCAATACTGGGATTATAAGCATTCCGCCACACCTAGAGAAAATATACTTTTGCTTTGTTTTTGCATTTTTTTAAATTTACTTAGTTTTATTACATGTGTTTGAGTGTTTCTTCTGCATGTATTATCTGCCCATTACCCATGGGGGCTGGAAAAGGGCATCAGATCCTCTGGAACTGGAGGTACAGGAAGTTGTGATGTGTGATGGGAACTGAACCCGGGTCTTCTAAAGGAACAGCAAGTGCTCTTAACCACCGAGTCATCTCTCCAGACGCTTGTTTTCTTTTGTTGAGACAGAATAGCATATGACTACGTAGCTGAAGTTGGCCTTGAACTCCTGATCCTCCTGTCTCCACCTCCCAACTATTGGAATTATAGATGCACATCACCATGGCCTGCTTCCAGTCTTTTGTTGCTTGTTTTGTTTTGTTGTTTTGCTTTGTAGCCCCAGCTGACCTGAAACTCACTATGTAGAGTAGGCTGACCTTGATCTCACAGAGATCTGCCTCCTTCTGCTACCTCATCCAGCTACAGCTAAAGTCTTAATGCTTTAGAATAAAGTTTAGTTTACTGAATGTATTCTAAATAGACTACCTGCTTGGGAAAAAAAAAGAAAAGAAAAGCAGCCACTGGGGTATCCAACATGCTGTAGGTACCCAATGAAAGATGAAAGCTGACATCTTGGAGAAAATGCTATTATTATTACTTATGAACTACCAATGTTAATTTTTTAAGTGATCATTTTCATAAAGAGGTGAGTGGAATAGGGGAAGAAATGACTTGGTGACCTAAGGTTAACAACTAGTTTTTATGCTTGCTTTGACTATATTGGACTTCTTTGTTATTCAGGCAATGGGCTCCACAAGGGCAGGCACCCTGCCTTTGCTGTTCAGGACATCACCCAACTCTGAGCACAGTGCCAAGCCCATGACTGATCTTCAACAGTATCTCTATAAGTATCTGGATGAATCATGCTCATCACTGATTCAAGAAACAAAATAGTTTTTCTTGGAATCTTAAAGTAAAAATCTTAGCACACATGGATTATATATTTTGACCCAACTCACCTCAAAACCAAGTTAAATCCTTGTGTATAACATGAGTTTTGTTTTTGATTTTCGTGGGGTAAGTACACCCGTATCATGTAATGCCCATGGAGTCAGAAGGCGGCATTGGATTCCCAAGGGACTGGAGTTAAGGATGGTTGTTAGCTACCATGTGGGTGCTAGAAATCAAACCTGGGTCCTCTGAAAAAGCAGTCAGTGCTCTTAACAACTGAATCATCTCTCCAGCCCCCTATTTATTTTTATTTTATGTGTATGAGTATACTGCCTGCATGTGTGTAAGTGCACCCATGTCATGCAGTGCCTGAGCAGGACAGAAGAGGGCACTGGATCCCCTGGAACTGGAGTTACAGGCTGGTATTAGCCACCATGTGGATGCTGGGATTTGAACCTGGATTCTCTACAAGAGTACCAAGTGCTCTTAACTGTTGAGCCATCTCTCCAGCCCCCAACATGGGTTTTTTATGTTAATTTTATTTCAAAGAATAATACCTACATATGCACATACAATTAGGGGGAAAAAAACCTCTTCTTGGGTCTGGGCATGGTGGGCCTGTCTTTAATCTCAACACTTGGGAGACAGAGGCAAGTGGATTTCTGTGAGTTCAAGACCAGCCTAGTTTACATAGTGAGGTCCAGGCCAGCCAGGGCTACAAGGTAAGACCCTGCCTCACACAAACAAACAAGTAAACAAACAAACACAAATCTTGGGGCTGGAGAGATGGCTTAAAGGTTTTATCTTCATTTGTATGTATATATGGGAACTCATACACCATGACACCTATGTGGAGATCAGAGGACAACCTCAGGAATTGTTTCTTTCCTTCTACTCTGTGGGTTCCAGAGACCAAATTCAGGTCACCGGGCTTGGAGGAAAGCACCTTTACTTGCTGAGCCATCTCACTAGCCTTGGGTAACAGTTTTAGATATTCCACTTCAAAAAGAGGGAATGGACAACGAGCCACCAACCTGGGCATGATGGTACAAGCCAGTCATGCCAGCTTCTTAAGAAACTGAGGTAGAATGATGGCTTGAACCTAGGAATTTGAAGCCAACCTAAACAAGATATTGAGACTCTGGCTCAAAGCAAAACCAAAAAGAAACAATCATTTGTGGAACTGGAGAGATGGCTGAGTGGTTAAGAGCACTTACTGCTCTTCCAAAGGACCCAGCCTTGGTTCCTGGCACCCACATGGTGGCTAACAACCATCTGTAACTACAGTTCCAGGGAAACTGATGCCTTCTTCTGGAACAAGAGTATATCTCACTGGGGACCCATTTTGATACATGTCCACTCCATGTTCCTTTGTCTCTTCATACTGAAGAAAACGCCTCCTGGTCTTTCACTTTGGTGCCTTCAGGACTTGGCACAGAACCTGATACATAAGAGCTTGAGATAATCCTGGAGGAGAGGGGTGCTAGGGACTGAACCCAAAGCTTTGAACATGCCAGCCAATACTCTACCACTAAACTGCACCCTCAGCCTTTAAATAATAATTTAAAGTTGCAATTATCAAATTTCTAGTCTCAGGACATTGGGGGTTTTTTTGTTTGTTTTTATTTTTTTGGTCTTTTGGAGACAGGGTCTCCCTGTAGTCCCAGCTGGCCTAGAACTCAATGTGTAGACCAGGCCAGCCTTGAACTCATAGAGATTCACTTGCCTCTGCCTCCCACGTGCTGGGATTAAAGGTGTGTGTCACCCTGCCTGGCCCACTGTATTTTTTTAAATTTTATTACTTTTATTTTATGTGTAAGAGTGTATTACCTGCATGTATGCAATGTACCTGTGGAGGTCAGAAGAGGATATCAGATCCTTTGGAACTGGGGTTATAGACAGTTGTTAGCTGCCATAAGGGTGCTGGAAATCAAACCTGGGTCCTCTGCAAGAGCAGCCCGTGATCTTAATCACTAAGTCATCTTTCCAGCATTATGAATTTATTTATTTATCACCATTATATTCCCAAAAATTATTATTGGGTATCTAAAGAGTTTTTCTTTATGTGGGGTTATATCTACTCATATTTACTGATATACTTACCTTTTTTTTTTTTTGGTCTTTTTGAGAAAGGGTCTCCCTGTAGTCTCAGCTGGCCTGGAACTCCCTATGTAGACCAGGCTGGCCTTGAATTCACAGAGATCTGCCTACCTCTGCCTCCCGAGTGCTGGGCTTAAAGGCATGCATCACTACGCCTGGCTGATATAATTACTTTTAAAATTAATTCACTAAAAGTTACAAAATGCTGGAGATGTAACTCAGTGATTTAAAAACTTGCCTTGAAATATATTAGGCCCTGGGTTCAACTGCCAGCACTGAGAGGAAAAAGTAGCAATAATTCATTATGTATTGACATATATAACTTTTTAAAATTTATTTAGACAGGGTTTCACTATGTAGCCCAGGCTGGCCTGGAGCTCACAGAAGCTAGCCTGCTGCTTCTTTCCAAGTGCTAGGATTAAAGACATATTCTACCACACCCAAGAACATGTATAACTTTTTTTGGTTTGTTTTTTTGAGACAGGGTCACACTGTAGCACCAACTAGCCTGGAACTTGCTGTATGGACCAGGCAGAACTTAATCTCACAACAATCCACCTGCCTCTGCTGGGATTAAGGACCATACCCAGATAACATATATAACTTTAAAAAAATTATATTCCCTCAAAATATTGTGAGAATAACATAGCTTAAAAGGCAGTTGGAGCTGGGCATGGTAGGACATGCCTTTGATTACAGCAATTGGGAGACAGAGGCAGGTAGATCTCTGAGGGTTTGAGGCCAGACTGGTCTATATGAAAATTTCAGGCTAGCCAAAAATACATAATAAGATCCCATCTTTAAAAAAAGGGGAGGCACCAGGCATGGTGGAACACACCCTTAATCCCAGTACTCAGGAGGCAGAAGCAGACAGATCTCTGTGACTTCAAGGCCAGCCTGGTCTACATAGTGAGTTCTAGGCCAGCTGAGGCTAAAAGGAGACCCTGTCTCAAAAAAGACCCCCCAAAAGAAGGCAGGAGCTGGAGAGATGGCTCAGTGGTTATGAATACTTTCTGTTCTCCCAAGGACCTATATTTGATTCCCAGCACTCACATGCTGGCTAACAACTCCAGTTCCAGAAGATCTGATGTCCTCTTCTGGCCTCTGTAGGTATTGCACACACATGATACACTTACATACATACAGGCAAACACTCACACACATAAAATAAAAACAGTAAATAAAATATTTTTTAAAGAGCAGTTGGAGCCAGCATGGTGGCACACACCTGTAACTCTAGCACTTGGAGACAAAGGCAGGAGGATCATGAAGCCAGCCTGGGCTATAAAACAAAACACTGTCTCCAAAAAGAAAGCATCCCAGCACTCAAAAGACTGAGAAATATTAAATGATTTGAATGATACAATAAAGCTTGAAAACAAAATACGACAGTACTTCATAAATTAAACAAACTAGTATAAATAGCTGGGTAGGATGGCTCCCGTCTCTAATTCCAGCACTTAGAGGCTGAGGTCAGAAGAGTTATGAGTTCAAGGCTACTCTGAGCTCTATAGTGAGTTCTGACCAATTTGGCCTATAGTGCAAAACCCTGGGAAAAAAATAAAAAGCAACTAGATTCTGCTTGATCTTCTTCTACATTCATTTATATATAATTTATATCCATGACCCAATGAGAGTTTAAAAGGTAAGTAAGCTCACATTATTATAGGTGTAGTATGGCCATGAAAGGATCTTGGCCAGATCAGTTTGTGAATCAGTAATTTAAAGAATTGTCATGTGCTAAGAGAAAGAAGGCATTTCATTTATTCAAAAAGTATTTAAGAGCTGGAGAGATGGCTCAGTAGTTAAGAACCTGCACTGCTCTTACAGAGGACCTGAGTTCCATACCCAGCACCCACATCAGGCAACTCACATCAGCCTGTAATTCCAGCATTGCATTCACATACACAAAGTCACATATATACATAACTAAATTGTTTTTTTAAGTTTAAGTATTTAAAAACTTGGCAAGATGAGCACCCAGGAAGCTGAGGCAGTTATATTTCCAGGTCAGCCAGGGCTACAGAGTGGGACTCTGTCTAAAAAAAAGAAGAAAGAAAAGAAAAAATATTTATTAGTTGCTCGCTCTGTGTTAGACATTGCTCAAAGCGCCTGTCCTTTGTTTGCTCACAGTAGAGGGACCCCCCGAGAGTTGTGCTGTGAAATGAGACTTAAGTGGCAAAAGATAGGTCATGCACATATCCTTCCAGAGAGAGAGTAGGGGGCCCTCCGAGGTTCTGAGCCTTAGTCTGGAATGTAGTCTGAGAGCAAAAGCCACTTAGTTCAGAGAGGTGGGCAGAGCCAGATCCATACGGATCTAAGAAAGCAATTAAGTTAAAATTTGTTGATGGTGTAGGAAAACAGCAGGAAGGGTGTAATGCCTAAAGATCTGTCTGGAGACCGGAAACACAGCTCAGAGGACAAACTCCCTCCTAACCTCCCGCCTTCAATCGACTTAAAGACGGAAAAGAACCGTGGGAAGAGAGCGCGCTACTTTGTGGAATCTTGGGCCTCAGCGCCCACCGTAGCCGTCGTGACAAAGCATGCGCGTTGCCCTGGAGCTGGAGAGACGCCACAGAGCCACGGTGGACAGCGCCGGTGGGAGGCCTTGGCCGTCATGTCTGTACTGGACGTGCTGTGGGAGGACAGGGACGTCCGCTTCGACGTGTCCTCACAGTGAGTTTCCGCGATTCCCGCGGGTGGAGGGCGGCGGGAACCGGGAGCCGAGTCTGCACCCTGCGGCTGGCGACTCGGGTAGGGGCGGCAGGTTCGCGCGGTCGCCCCGGCCTCGAGTCACCCAGACCGGCTGAGCCCAGCCGCATTCGCTTCGCATTCGGGTAGGAACGCACTCACGTGACACGACTTCGGCCCTGGTGGTCTCCGGCAGGGTCCTGCCCTTTGCGACTGTAAGCTGAAAGAGGCTGAGACCCGAGACCGCGCGGGCCCTGGACGAGTGACTTCGGCATTCCTAGCGCTAGTGTTTTTGTCTGTAAAATGAGGGGAGCGGAAGTGAGCATTCCCCCAAATCCCTAACCACAGAGATTATGTCCGTGATCAGCTTTCCCATAGCTGTCATCTAAGTCACTAACTGGAAGCAAGCTCCCTCCATACCCCTTCCAGTCCTTTCCACGCTGTCCTCTCACCCAGCCCTACCCCAGGCCCATCCTCTTGGGTCACCACACGGGTTAGACCCCCACAAGAGCCAAGTTAAGGAACCAGGGAGTGGGTAGAAGCCTGGCAATGGGCAATAGGTCTTTTAGGAAGTTGAGGGAGGGAAGATTGTAAAATTACCTCAGCAACACATCACACACATTTTACGGTTTTTTCTGTCATTCTTGGAGGGCTCTTAATTCAAACAAAACTCCAGATTTGATGAACATTCTTCAAATATCATATGCTGAATACTGTGCTGACAGAGTATTCATTCCATACAAAAGTAATGGAATGATAGTCATACTCCCCTGCCCCATTCGAGTATAGGAGATACACATAGGCAGCTATAGGAAGTGTGGCAAGTGCTATTCTAGAAAAATAAATAAGCCAAAAGGGAACTGGGGAGGTGGTTTAGCAAGTAAGAGAAATTGCTGTGCAGGCATGAGCCCTGAATTCAAATCCCCAGCACCCATGTAAAAAAAAAAACAGGAAAACTGTACATGCCTGTAACCCCAGTGTTGGGAGGCAAAGACAGGTGAATCTCAGGAGCTCACTTGCCAGCCAGCTTCTGGTTCAGTGAGAGACCATCTTAAAGAAATGAGGTGAAGAGTGACAGAAGAAGATATCCCAAATCCTCCTCTGCCCTCCACACATGTGCATGGCATGTGGGCCCACACTGCGTCTTCAGATACCACAAGCACACACCCCAAATAAAACAAATAAAAAGCTAAACTTTTTTTTAATTATTTGAATTGATTCTGAGGACAGAAAAGGTTTTGCCAGTGTAGACACACAGAGTATCCTAGGAAAAAAGAAGCAGAATGTGGCAGTATAATGCTCACTGGCTAATGGACATGAGGATGGAAGTACAAATTGAATGACTGTTTAACTAGAATACTAATTAATTTTTTTTTGAGACAGAAATTCACTGTGTAGCTCTGTAGCTAGAATTTTAGGTCTTTAATGGCAAATTTGGGGCTTCAACTTCTAAGCAGTTGGATGACATGAAAAGCTTTTAAACCAGGAAGTGATTTGATCATGTTGGTGTTCTAAGTAGCTAATTGAGTCAGCTCTATGGCAAGTTTATTAAACGCTCTGCCTTGTAGTCTGCTATTTTATCTTTATGGGGGGTGCAGTTTCTTTGCTGTTTGGTTTTAGGGTTTTTGGTTTTTTTTTTTTTTTTGAGACAGAATCTCATGTAATCTAGGCTGGCTTTGAACTCACTATGTAGCTCAGGATGACCTTGAATATCTGGTCTCCTAAGTGCTGGGATTTCGGGCTTGCAAACTCTTGGCTCTGTCACTCAACAAGCTATTCATTTGGTGTTACCTTCCGTGATATGTATCTAATACTTTTATTAGTCCTGATGATACTTTTTATAGATAACTCTTTTTTAAATTTTTGTATTATTTTTTATTTTATGTGTATAAGTATATTACCTGCATGTGTATAAGTAAACCTATACTGTGTAATGCCTGCAGAGTTCAGAAGAAAGCATTGGATCCCCTAGAACTGGAGTTAGGACTGTTAGCCACCATATGGGTGCTGAGAATCAAACTGGGTTCCTCTGCAATAGCAGCCAGTGCTCTAAACTGATGAGCCATCTCTCCAGCCCTGGTATCTCTTTTTTAACCCATTCCTTCTATAATTGTCTAAAGTGCTCTCCTCTACTTAGAAACCTCTGGGAACTGTCAACTATTCACAGTGTAAAGCCCAGACCTATGTCCTGCTGGGAGACCAGATTCTCAGTTATCTGCTTTCCCCTCAGTTACCCAACAGTATTTGGGTAAATCAAATACTACTCAATACCCCTTCTTCCTAGTCACTTCTCTTACCTTCCTTGTTCCTAGGTTTTAATAGTGGACTCTTTGCTCTTTCCCTTTTAGTTATCCAAGTCCTACCCCTTGTTCCATTAGGGCTAACTCCCAAAAGTCCCTGGCCACTCCAAGGTTCTGGAGGTTCTTAAAGACCTTATTTTCAAGTACATGAGCACTTAGTACTGTATACTTTGTACTGTTGGCTGTTCTGTATATATATATATATGTCACTCTTCCCTAAATAGATTATAAGTAGATATAGCTGTACAGTTGTAGTTATAACTCTAACATTTTTATTTATTTTAGACAGATGAAAACAAGACCTGGAGAAGTTCTTATTGATTGTTTAGATTCAATTGAAGACACCAAAGGAAATAATGGGGATAGAGGTGAGTTTACTTCTATTTTAAATGTTGAATCATTTTAGCTGGAGAATATGAAGCAGCATCATATGTAAATGTAATTGTGAGAAAAGTTAAATTCACAGGGTTTCCTCAGACTTAAATAAAAGAAAGGATAGATATTAAACCCATAGCCAGGGAGCGCAGGTCCTCCCTCAACTTGAGCCCATCGGTAAGTTCTGATCCTAACATCGGATTTTCCATTTTAGCTGTTAAAACGCCAGGAGCTCTGTTTGCAAGAGTCATAAACAGTTCCTACCCTTGGATTTGTCTCTCACTGAAAGAATACTAGATAGTGAACACTAACTACTCATAGCTCTGGTTTCTGGAGCCATGCTTCACTTTTAAGAAATCCAGAAGTATTTCATAGTTACCCTAGATTGACTCCTAGAGGTGGACATGTGGAGACAGAAAATTTAGTGCCATATTATAAAGTCTACCTGTCAGTCAGATAATAAAAACTCTCATGAGTCACTCCCATCCCAAATTTGCTAGTCGTCAGAACTTAAGCAGCTGTCTGTGGACCAGTGGTCAGTGTGTATGCTATCAACAGGCCCTAAAAGCTCCATTACTGTTCTTCAAAGAGAAAAAAAAGAATGGCAGTTGTGTCCTAAAGTTGCTTTGGGGGCGGAGGAAGCTTCAGGAAGGAGGGACACAGGAAGCAAGGGTGAGGAACCCACTCCACCCAGATAAGGGGCCAGTGTTTTCCTGGAGGAGGAACAGGAACCTGTGACAGAACATGTTCCTTGGAGCCTTTTGAGGGTTGAAGTGCTCTCTGACACTTTTTTTGGACAGCTCTGGGTTTGTGCACAAGCAGCAGGTCCTACTAATCCCCTTTTCTCTGTGAGGAACCTTTTGTTACCACTAGCCACAAGCAGATTCTGTCAGCGGCTAGTGTCTGTCCTTAACGGAATGCTTACAGCACATTTCTGATCCTGGTATTAGACCTAGGTGAAGGTCAAGTCTGAATACCTGGCAGCAAACAAAAGTCTGGTCCACTGTCATGGTGGCTATATCTTGCGAAAATATGAATCACCTTGAGGAAGTCAAGAGAAAATTTGGTTTTCCATATACAGATTGCAAAAAAGGTCATATTCCAAAACAGAGACTGTGGGTAATAAAACATTTTTTAATTCATCAAGAATTTATTGAGTGCAGAATCATGTATCAACACTTTGGAATAAAAGGGTTTTCTAGTTAGTTTTATTTGTCAGCTTTACAGCTAAGAGTCATCTGAGAAAAACCTTGAGGAATTTCCTAGACCAGATTGGCCTGTAGGCATGTCCCTTGGGGATTGCCTTGACTGTTGATGCAGGAGGGCCCAGCCCACTGTGAGCAGCACTGTACAGTGCTGGGCTGTATAGGAAAGCTAGCTAAGCAGGAGCCTGTGAATGAGCAAGCCAGTAAGCAGCATTCCTTCATGGTTTCTGCTTCAGGTTCCTGCCTTGAGTATCTGCCCCGACTTCCCTCAGTGATGGATTGTGACCCAGAAGTGTAAGCCAAACAGCTTTTTCCTCCTCAAGTTGATTTTGGTCAGTGTTTCATCACAGCAACAGAAATCAAACTAGAACAAAGAACAAAAACCATCTGTGGCTGGGCACATAACTCAGTTGGTAGAGTACCTGTCTAGCTTATACAGAACCCAGGGTTTGAACCCCAGTACTGCATAAGCTGGGTATGCAGTGGCACATGCCTGTACTCCCAGCACTCAGAAGGTAAAGGTAGGATGATCAGAAGAAGCCATCCAGAGTTATAGGAGATTCCCTCCCAAAATAATTTTTTAAAAAGCCTTTCTAACCAAAAATAATCCCCATTATAGTATTTGAACTCTTACTCAGAATTTCAGAATTGGGAAAGCTTTGTTTAAATGAAGTGTTTTGTTTTTTTCTGGTCCCTTTCAGACAGGATCTCCCTGTAGCTACAACTAGCCTAGAACTTGCTATATAGACCAGGCTGATCTCGATGTCACAGAGATCCTCCAGTCTCTGCCTCTAGAGTGCTGGGATTACAGGCATGTGCTATCATGCCTGGCTTAAATGAAGTTTTACGGCAACAGAGCTTCTGGTCTATAAGCGGGTAAAAAGGGACAGGGGAATCCTGCCTTCCAACCTTCCACAGCTCTCCTTTCTGATAGTTTGAAAGTGACCAACTTAAGGCATTGCCTTATTCAGGAGCCTCTATTTTAAAACTGCAAATAACCCAGAAGATTAGTACATTTAATCCACTTTAATTCTAAGTACTCTGCCATGAAATTATCAGATTGGCTTTGTGCACTGAAACTGTGTAAGAGTGAAACAGGGGCAATGATATTTCAGTACTTGGGAGATTAGGAGAAACAGAGGCAGAGAGAAAAGCCAGGCCTAAAGCAGTGGAGTGCAGGAAGGGGTCCTTTAGGAGAAAAGAAGCAGCAAAGACCCCAGGAGACTCATAGGAGATGCACAAAGTGCAGAACAAAAGCAAGCAGAGTTGACTGGAAGTTTTGCAAGACAGAGTCTTCCCACTCCATATTTTTTTCTGGGATACACTAAGGAAAATACTACCTAAGTGAAGCAATAGAAGGAAATTGTAAACCAGTATACTTACACATTTTTAATCATAAAAATGAGTTTGTGAGTCATTAAAATATTATGTCAGGTTTAGAAGTACTTATCTTTAGTCCCAGCTACTTAGAATGCTCAGACAGGGGGATCAGTGGAGCCTATGAGTTCTAGCCGAGCCTAAGGAATAAAGTGAAACTCTGTCCCCCGCAAAAGATGACTGTATGTAACTCAGTATAATAATTTTTATTTTTAATTTAAAAGCATGTTAGGATGAGAGGAAAGGAGGAGGGAGGGTGAACTGGGGACATAGCTCAGTAGTGGAGTGCCTGCTTAGCAGGTGTGAAGGTCTAGCTTCCATAATTTTCCTTGAGAGATGCTTTTCTTTTTGTTTTGGGGTTTTGTTTTGTTTTTTACAGGGTCTCCTGTAGCCCCAGCCTGCCTGGAACTCACTATGTAGACCAGGCTGGCCTCCATCTCACAGAGATCCACCTGTCTCTGCCTCTGAAGTGCTGGGATTAAAAGCGTGCACCACCGCACCTGGGTGTTTTTCTTCCTCTTTTTGAACTTTTAAAATATTTTTTATTTAAATGTATGTGCGTGTGCCTGTGTGATTTTATGAGCACCTCATAAGTGCAAGTGCCAAAAGAGGCCAGAAGAGGGTATTGGATCCCCTGGAACTGGAGTTACAGGTGGTTGTGAGCCACTCTGTGGGTGCTGGGAACTGAACCTGAGTTCTCTGCCAGAGCAATAAGTATGTTTAACCAAAATGAGCCATCTCTCCGGCCTCTATACCTTTTTTTTTTTTTAATTATTTTTTATTTTTTTGTGACTATAGTGCCTGCAGCCTGCAGAGGCCAGAAGAGGCCTAGAAATTGAGTTATAGGTAGTTGTGAGCCACTGTTTGACTGCTGGGAATTGAACCTGATGCCTCTGCAAGAGTAGCCAGTGCTCTTAGCCACAGAGCTATCTTTCTAGTCCCTTCTTTTTTTTTCTTTTTAATATAATTATTTTTATTTTTATGTGTATATGGCCTGTATGCATGTAAGTGCACCTGTGTCATGCATTACCCTCGGAGGTCAGAAAAGGGTGTTGGATCCCCTGGAACTGGAGTTACAGATGGTTGTTAGCTGCCATATGGTATTGGGAATGGAACCCAAGTCCTCTGCAAGAGTATTCAGTGCTCTTCACCACTGAGCCATCATCTCTCCAGCCCCTTTCTTTTTCTTTTTTAAGATAGAAAATAATACTCAATGATCTTAAGGTTTAGGTATGAGTCACATGGAATTTTTAGATTACTTTCTTTAAAAATGCATTGAAGTATTATAAAAAGCCAAAACAACCTTTTGTTATTTTTAAAGATTCATTTATTTTTATTTGTGTATGTGTGTCTGTGTTTGTGTGAGTTTGTCTGGCCATGGAGGCCAGAGGAGGGTGGTGAACCCCCATGGAGCTGGAGTTATAGTTTGTTGTGAACCATCTGACATAAGTGCTGGGAACCTAACCTCAGGAAAAGGAACAAGCACGCTTAACTGCTGGGCCATCTCCCCAGACTCTATTAGTAAATTTTTTAAACAAAATGCTTTCCTGTTTTCAATCAGCATCTAATGTGTTAGGCTCCATTATGATATTTTTGAACAAAGTGCGTTCTTGTGGTTCTCCTCCCATTCCCCTCACTCCCCTGCCACTCCTGTGTCCCCAGCATCCTCCCCCCAGGTTCTTTTAACCTCTTCATCTCCCATATGTTCTTTCACCTACCACATCCTTCCTCATCACCTAACATTACCATTTCCTGATCTCTTTTCTAGATTTTTAGACTTTACCCACATTTATACCTTTAAACACACGTGTACATCCACATATGAGGGAGAACATGTGATTTTTGTCTTTCTGATTTTGGGTCACCTTGCTTAATATTATAGTTTCCAAATCCATTTTCCTGCAGATTTCATTTTTCTTTACTGCTGAGTAATATTTCATTGTATATGTATCACATTTTCATTATTCATCTGTTGCTAGATGTCTAGACTATAGAATCTCTATCTCTAGTACTTGGCCAGTGAGGAGGTGTTGAAAAAAGGTAGTTTAACATAGGCTTAAATACAAGAGTTAAGAGAAATAAAAGTGTGGTGTTTTAAAACCACATTACAGTTGTTCCTGAGTCAGCCTGACTCTTAACATTAAGCTTTAATAGCCAGGAGAGTTTGTTTCTTCAGACCTCATGAAACTGTGCTTCAGAGTCAGGTCTCATCCATGCTTTTATTCAAAACAGTTTCTCCAGCATCAATTGGGGAACTACAAGCTTGGACCTACCCTTATTTTAGCAGAAAATCTTACCCTTTGATCCCAAGGCCTAAAATACCTCATACATACACCCGCAAACTCCTCGATTATTCTCACTGTTTTCAAGGAGGAAACAAATATGAATAGCTGATATGTGCTTTGATATACTAATTCAGTCACCCACATTCATTCACTGTCTTGGGTAGACAGCAAAGTGGGGTCCTGAGAGATCAAGCTCAGGTGCCCTGGCCACAAACAGCATGTGGCTCAGTGAACTTGTTTGCATTATAAACAAGCTTTTTGGTGCTAGGTTGAGTAAAAGTCAAATATTTAGTCAGGATTCTGTCCATATTGTAAAAGTCATTCCTATAGAGGAGTGCTGAGAAGAAAGTAAGACACTGAAAGGCATGGCATGGGTCTGGGTTTCTCAAGGAAGAATCCTTTCTCTCCAGTATTCATGCAGGCCCAGCTTTTCTGATTTTAGACAGGCTAAGCATTTTCTGATTTTTTAAAATGTGTATATATGTTTTGTCTGTATTTATGTAAGTTTACCATGTGTATGTAATGCCTGCCAAAGCTAGAAGGGGGCATCAGATTCCCTGGAACCGGAGTTATGGATGGTTGTTAGCTGCCATGTGAGTGCTAGAAAACCAAACCTGGGCCCTTTACAAAAGCAGCCAGTGCTCATAACCACTGAACCATCTCTTCAGCCCCTTCCTAAGCATTTTCAAGGAAGAAAGATCTGCCTATAGATCAAAAGAACTCTGTGGTCATAATTCGTAGAAATACTGTATTTAAAAATGTTAAAAGTTTTATTATTTCAGGATATCTCAAGACTATCCTAATATAATTGTACTGTCAATTTTAAGATACATGGTTTACTATGTTCAGATTTATTGCCACCCCCTGTCCCTCCCTGGATCACCTATAGTGCTTACTTTTCTACAGGACACAGCTTGAGAAAAACAGTATATCTAACTTTTTTTTTCCTTGGAGAGGGTCTCATGTAGCCCATGCAGGTCTCAAACTTGCTATGTCGGTACATGAGAATGACTTTAAACTCCTGATCTGCCTGTCTCCATCATCTGAGTGCTGGGATTACAGGTGTTTGCCACCATGTCCATCTGAGAAAAGTAGTATATGTTTGTGCTTCCATGTAAGAACATCAGGCTAATGCTAAGACTGGAAAGTATAAAGCCTTGAGTAGACTTATTCTGCTAATAGCTAGATTGGGTATAAAAGAACATGATTCACTTTAATTAGAACTGCTGAGCAATCACTTAAGAGCACTTTCCTGTGCAAGCATGAGGAGACCAAAACAGTCTTTTGTACTTTTGTAACACCTTCAATGAGGTAAGTAGAGACAGGGGAATCACTAGGGCATGCTAGCTGCTAGCCTAGGCAGAAAAGTAGGAGCTCCAACTTCAGGGAGCGACTCTACCTCAAAGGAATAAGGTGGAGAGTAATAGAGGAGGCTACCTGATGCCCTACTAAGGGGTCCTCCTGCACACACCTGCAAATATACACCCACCACAGATCAGAACTGCTAAAACAGCATTCATATGACAGTAGATATTAGTTCTCATTTCTGTGATAAAGTATCTGACAAAAACACCTTAAGGAAGGGTTTATTTTGGCTCACAATTCCAAGAGTCCACCATGAGAGGGAAGTCACGGCAGCAGCTTGAGACATCTCGTCACCTTGCAGCAGGAAGCAGAGATGAATGCTGGTGCTCAGTTCCATTTTTCCTTTTTCTATTTTTATTCAGGTTTCAACACCAGTCCTTGGAGTGGTGGTATTTACATTCAGGATGTGTCTTACCACCTAGGTTAATTCTCTCCAGAAATGATTCCACACCTTAAGGTGTATCTCACTAATGTCCTATGTTTCCTAATCCTACCAAGCTGATAGTGACAGGTAACCATCACACAAAGATTAGTGTATACATGAAAATTCCATATTCTGTTCGTTTGGTTTGGTTTTGAGACTGGTCTTGCTATGTAGCCCTGGTCTGTAGTTCACAGTCACCCTCCTGCCTCAGCCTCCCAGACTGACCAGCAGTTGTCACCTTGCCCAGCCCACACAGATTCATTTTCTCATGCAAGTTAGGCTGACCTCAAATCTGCTGTGCAGCCAAAGAAGATATTGAGTTGCTGATCCTCCCATTTCTACCCCCTAAGCACTTAAATCATAGGCATGTACCACCATGTCCAGTGTATGTGGTGCTGGGAACTGAACTTGTACATTGCTGCAGAAACTGAACCAGTAGTTCCATTCCCACCACTTACGTACTGTGAAAATGGGTCCTTACAAAGCTAATCAGTTCTTTCTTTCTTTGCTTTTAGGTAGACTCTTAGTAACAAATTTAAGAATCATATGGCATTCTTTGGCATTACCCAGAGTCAACCTTTGTAAGTATCCTCCTTAGATAAAATGCTAAGGAAAAAAAGTTTTGTTTTGTTTTTTTTCCAGGAACGTTGAATCATAGATTTTTGATACAAATAAAAAGGTGGGGGTTGGACAAAGCTCAGTGGTAAATCACTTACTTAACATGTTCAAGGCCCTAGATCCAATCTCTAGTGCTGTAAGAAAATAAAAACAATTTTCTTTGAGCTATACCATGATATATGTGCAAATATGAAATTGCTATTTCCATCATAATACAAAAGAAATACTCTGGTTTTAGTCTGTCCATTTTGTGCCATAGGCATGTGTGGGATTAGTGCTTTTACACAGAATGGTTTTTGCCTTACAAAATTGTTTATTATTGTGTGTGCTGGATGTGGTAGAGGAGGGGTGATACAGGCCATGGATTGTGTGTAGAGACCAGACTCCAAATCAGTTCTTTCCTCCTACCGTCTCTGACCCTGGCCTTTGTTTTTGCTTGCCTTTAAAACATGCTATAAATAGTTTCAAGAAAACAAGAAGGGGGCTTTAAGCTGTAACAGAAGTAGTTTTTCACTGTTTTAAATGTGTTTTATTTTTTAGGTTGTTTTTAGGCAGGCTCTCCCACAGTAACCCAGGCTGGCTTCAGACTTGAGGCTGTGCTCCTGCCTCTGCCTCCCAAGTGCTAGGATTACAGGCGTGTACCAACACAACTAGCCTTTTTCACTTCTTTTCCCCCATTCTTTAGAGAATATTTTATTAGTGTCCTGTCACTTTTTCTAAAAAGTGCCAATTAACCAGATTTATTTGTTTGTTTGTTTTTTGAGACAGGGTCTTTCTGTAACTCTAGCAGCCTGGAAATAGCTGTGTAGATCAGGCTGGTCCTGATCTCACAGAAATCTGCCTGCCTTTGCCTCCTGAGTTGCTGAGATTAAAGATGTGTACCACCATTTCCAGCCAAATTTTTATTTATTTTTATTTTATGTATATGAGTGTTTTGCCTGCATATATGCAGATGTGCCACATGTGTGCAATGCCTGCAGAGTTCAGAAGAGGGTGGTGTCAGGTCTCTTGGAACTAGAGTTGTTAGTTAGCTGCCATGTGGGTGCTGGGTCCTCTGGAAGAGCCATAAGTGCTTTTAACCATCTCTCCAGCTCCTGAGTTCTTTTTTATTTTTTGACATAATAGTACGTTTTCTTCTAGAATGTTAGGAATGTTTTTGCTTGTTCAGAGAAGCATAATTGATCGTTTAGTTCTTGTAATTACTTAACTAAAACTTGTATTTTTTTTTCTTTTTTTAAGACATAGTCCCATGTATCCTAGGCTGACCTCTAATTTACTGTAGAGCTGAAAATTACATTGAACTTCTGATCTTCCTGCCCCTACCTCCTGAGTGCTGGGATTACAAGTGTGTGTAACTGCACCCCATTTATGCACTACTTGGAATCAAACCCTGGTCTTCATGCATGCTAAGTAAGCACTCTACCTACTGAGCTACATTCCTAGCCTCAGTCTGTAATTAGTCCAGAAATTTTGTAAAGTTGTACTTTTGTTCATGTTTAATTTTTAAGCTGTTTAAAGTTTTGTATTTTTTACAATAATATTTTTCTCAGTTACTATATCAGGCTCCTAAAATTCTTGTTTTGTTTGTTTTAGCTATTGGTTACAATTGCATATTGAACATTACAACAAGAACTGCTAACTCTGTAAGTCTGAAAAAATCTTATTGAGATAGATGTATAGTGAAGAAACATTAGATATTTGAAGTTAATGTTTCACTTGTTAAATGAGAAGCTACCTGCTCTCTAACTCTAAACTTTTAAATACATTTTTCCTACAGAAATTACGAGGTCAAACTGAAGCTCTTTATATACTAACAAAATGTAACACTACTCGGTTCGAATTTATATTTACGAATTTGGTTCCCGGAAGCCCTAGACTTTTTACTTCTGTGATTGCAGTACACAGGTATAGTACCTGGCAGATTATTAAATATAAGTTAATTCTTATTCTGATGTAAAGATACAGAGGATGAGGTTTAAAAGTATGACAATGTCTTCTGCTAAGATTTATTGCACATATCCTAAAGATAATTAGAATAACACATTTCATTATCATTTAGTAAGCACTTTGAAAGAGTTTATAAAACGTGCAAGGTGCCAGGTGTAGTAATGCACACTTAGAATCCATACCACTCTGGAGGGCAAAGTAGGAAGGTTGGGCAGCCTGGGCCAACCTCAACAACTTATTGCAACCCTGTCTCAAAAAAAGAAAAAGTAAGACTACTGGAGATCCATAAAAATTTTCATTGAACAGGACAAGAGAGATGGCTCAGCAGTTAAGAGCACTGGCTGCTCTTGAAGAGGACCTGGGTTCAATTCCCAGCATCCACATGGTGGCTAACAATCATCTATAACTTCAGTTCCAGGGGATCCAATGTCCTCTTCTGACCTCCGTGGGCACTGAACAACATGGGTGCACTCACATGCAGGAAATATACTCATATACATAAAAGGAAAATAGTCTGTTTTTTTTTTATTTTTCCATTAAAGATTGTATTGAATTAGGCTATCAAAGTAACTAAAGAAAAAAATTAATTCAAGTAATAAATTTAAAAGACGTTTATAATAGACACATTCAGATGTTTTCCCTAAAGTTTTCCCTTTTATTTTGTTGTTTGCAGAATTCATCACTTTTCACTAACTCCAGTTTGATTTAAAAAAAAAACAAACTCTATATGCTGTGTGTGTTTTTTTTAAGCTTAACTAAGGTGACAAGGTATATAATAATTTAATTTGTATTTCCTTCTAGTGATGTGAAGATTTTTATATATTATGTTTTTTGGCTTCTTGTATTTTTATATTGTAACTTCTATACATCTTGCAAATATTTCTCAGTTTCCCAGTTTAATTTTTTGGATGACTTTGGTTTTGTTTTCTTTCAAGACAGGGTCTCCCTGTGTAGTTCACACTGCTCTGGACATCATCTTGTAGCCCAGACTGGCCTGGAACTCTTGGCGTTCCTCTTGTCTTAGCCTCTGGAGTGCTAGGATTATAAATGTGAGCAACCAAGCACAGCTTGTACCTACTTTTTAATTTGTATAATAGTTTAATTTCTTATTGAGTGTTTACCCTTGACATAAATTTTCAGTAACATAAAATTTACTATTTTTAAGTATATAGTTTGGAAGTCTGGTGTGGTAGAGGCAGAGGCAAGAGAATCTCTGCAAATCTGAGGCCACCCTGGGCCACACAGTCTTAAAAAACTACAAAGAGATAAATAACAATATACAGTTGATTTTAGTATACTCATAAGGTGCCGTAACTCCATCATTATCCAATTCCAGAATATTTCTGTCACCCTAAAAGATGCCCTCTATCTGTGGAACTCCTTTCCCATTCCTACCTCCCACAGCCTCTGGCCACAACTAATTTATCTTCTTTTTCTCTGGCTTTTTCTGTTCTAGACAAAACTAGACTACATTTAGCCTTTTGTGTCTGACTTTTTGGGGGAGAGGTATCTTTTTGAGTCTTTTTGATACTGTAGCCCCAGCTGACTTGGAACCCTCTGTGTAGACCAGGCTGGCCTCAATCTCATAGAGATCTGCCTGCCTCCCAAGTGTTGGGATTAAAGGATTGCACCACCATACCCAGTGTAAATCTGACTTCTTTGATTTAATGTTATCAAAGTCCATCCATGTTGGAGCACCTACCAGTGGTATTTCATTCCTCCTTTTAGCTAATAGTCCACCATATCTACATTTTGTTTATTCGTTTGTTCGTTGACTGAAGGGAAGTTGGATTGTTTCCATTTTTCACCTATTGCAGCTACTTCTCTGAATGTTTGTATACAAGTCACAGCATATGTTTCTTAGGGCTAGGGGTGCAGCTTGATAGTGGAGCACTTGCCTAACATGCTCAAGGCTCAGGGTTCCATCCCCAGCACTCTAATGACAGCATGTGTTTTTCAGTTGCCATGGGCATACACCTAAACCATAGCTCTTTATTTCACTTAAGTATTGTGTTCGAGACTAGAACACATAGTAAGTTTGAGGTCAGCATCTTCTTTTTAAAAAATACTATGAAATGGAAAACTTGAAATGGTTTATGAAGGGACCATGGGATCCTTAATAGGATAAAAATACTGTATTTCACGCTGGCAAGATGGCCCATCAGGTAAAGTTGCTTGCTGCCAAGCCTGAAGCCCAAATTCAATCTCTTCAATCCACACAATCCTTAGCATAGGTGTTTCTTCATAACTCACCCTCTTTTTTGTTTTTGTTTTTGTTTTTTGAGACTGTCTCACTCTGTTAACTCAGGCTGACCTAGAACTCAGTATGTAATTCAGGATCACCTTGAACTAGAAGTTGTCCTCCTGCCTCAGGCTTCCAAATGATCAGATGACATGTATGTGCTACCACATGAAAAAGCTTGAGTTTCCCATAGTAACTGAGTGATGTACATAAATGTTAACGGCTATAAATTTTAGTAGATAGCAAGCATAAGGTAAGAACACACATTTTCTGTTTGGATTGATCTTTTGTTTGTTCTTTTTCAAAGAGCATATGAAACTTCGAAAATGTACCGTGATTTTAAGTTGAGAAGTGCAGTAATTCAAAACAAGCAACTAAGATTATTGCCACAAGAACATGTATATGATAAGATCAATGGAGTGTGGAATTTATCCAGTGACCAGGTACTGTGCAAAGAAGTAATGCTTTTCGGACTGTTTTGGAAGACATGTTTCCATTCATCACTGGATTTCTAGAATTGTTAAAATTAGCATTATAACTCTGGAGAAATTTTCATTACAGTTCTTGGTGTGAAATAATATGATTTTTATGGTTTTATGCTCTTTTCATGACTTCTGTTCTATATACAATTGAGAACTGCAGCAGGCCTTGAAATCTAGTTCTGTCTGCTCTTGCTCATAAATGAGAAACACAGGCCCTAAAAAGTTCATCCCAGACCTCTGCTTTCCTGTTGTACTTCATTGCTCTCTGCTTGATAAGTCACACTTACCAAGTGTGGTAGAGGAGAACCACGGTGTGGACAGTCATAGAAAGCACCTCCCCCATCCACTTTTAAATTTTGACATTTTGAGATAGGGTCTTACTATGTGTCTTTGGCTGCCTAGAACTCAATATGTAGAACAGAGTGACCTAGAATTTGTGGCAGCCCTCTTAAGTTCTACTTCCCAGGTATAGAGATTACAAACATGTACCCAACTCCATAGAAACCTTCTATTCTGTGTGTTATGGTTGGTTTTGACTCAGAGTCTTGCTATATAACCCAGACTACCTTAGAACTCAAAATCTTTCTTCAGCATAGGGATTACAAGCATGTACCATTAGACCCAGCTCATTTGATGACTTTTAAATCCATGTTTCTGACTTCTTATTTGCTCTTGAAATTATGGCCAATTGGAACATGTCAGCCATTATAGTTTAGGGTAAATAAATTCTAAAGGAAATTTTCTTTTTCAAAAAAATTACATTTATTATTTACTGTGTTGGAGGGAGAATATGAATGTAGAAGTTGGTTCTCTCCTCCACAAACTGGGTTCTGGGGATGAAACTCAGGTCTTCAGGGTTAGTGACAAACACTTTTACCCTCATGAGCCATTTTGCTGGCCCCAAAATTTCTCTTTCACTAAGAACAATTTTCAGGCTTTGTGTATATAATAAGCTAGATTAAACTGATAACCAATGGGGTCAGGCTATAACATTTTTAAAGAACATCTTAGTAAGCATCAAATCAAATAAAAAATTGAAAGTTAGCATGACTCATTTGAAAACTTCTAGTTTTAAGCTATGATAAAAGTACTGTGGAACACAGAGAACATGATGTACAGAATAATTCCTCATTGTTTAGGTCATGGGTATTACATTTTTTCTCTGAAAGTTTAGATAAATATTTTACAAGAGCTGAGGATATAGATCAGTGGTAGAATGTTGTAAGATATATTTTTATTGAAAAAATAATGATGTTATAGTCAACCTAACTTGAATTTATTGAATAAAACATAAAAAGATGTTCTAATATTTTTAAGAACTCTCTAAGAATTTCTCAAATTATTCTTTCTGATACAAAGAAGTGTTCCAAACAAACAAAAACACAAAGAAAAAAATCCCCCAAAGAATTATTCCTTGTAAATTTAGACTTTATTGATAAATTGGACCTGGGTAAGCAGTAATGGAGGCTGAAGTCTTAATGATAATTTCTCACAAGATGAGAGGGTAATACATGTATACTTACATGTTTTTGTTTATTTATAAGTGAGGTATAGGTCATATTTTCTGATATTCCAACCTATCTCATCCCAAAATAGAGCTTTTTTTTAGGTTTGGAAGTTTGTTGTTTTATGCCCAAGTTCTAGTTACAACTTCCAGTATAGGATTTCTGTGGACGCAAGGTGGCGGTGGTGTAGATGGTAAATAGTAGGGGTAGATGCTTTTGGTCCAATGTTATTAGATCCTCTGGATGTTTCTATTTCCTTTTTTTCTTCTTTTCCTTTTTTGCTTATTTTGGTTTGTTTTTGTTTCTAGACAGGCTCTTCTTTATCCTGGACTGCTCTAAAACTCCCTTTATAGCCAATTTATGATCCTCTTGTCTCTACCTCCTGAATGCTGGAATTACAAGCATACACCACCATGCTTAATTTTTATTTTATTTAATTTTTTGTCTCCCTGTAGCCCTAGCTGGCTTGGAGTACACTGTATAGGCCAGGCTGGCCTTGATCTGACAGACATCTTCCTGCCTCTGCCTCTGGAATGCTGGGATCAAAGCACACCCGGCACCACCACACCTAATTTTCGAAATGTTGGGGATTGAACCCCAGAGCTTTGTGCATGCTAGGCAAGCTCTCTACTCACTGAGCTATACCCACAGTCTGGGTTATTAACATTTTTTGAGGCTGTTCAGATAGCATACTGGAATAATTCTGAATAGATGTTGAGAGATCATATAGCTGGAGAATAGCTTTGGTTTGGTTTGGGAGGTTTTGTTTTGCTTTGTTTTTTGTTTTTGTTTGTTTGTTTGTTTGTTTGTTTGTTTTTGAGAGAGGACATCACTATGCCTCTGCAGCCCAGGTTGGCCTTAAACTCATGTCATGGTATTCCTGTCTTAGCCTTACAAGTCCTGAGATTCCAGACGTGTATCACCACAGATGGCTGCAGTTGTGATGTAGAGTTTGTGCTAAAGAATCATCACATCACTCTGGTGGGTTGATGGGGAATTATGACGTGTTTTTTCTCAGTGACAGAACTCCTTTGCGCTTATCTCAAGTTTTGAATAATAATTATAGAAAGATCTAATGCTTCTAAAATGCTATATGCCAGGCTCTGCACTAAGGGCTTTAAAAAAAAAAAAAAACATGGATTATGTCATCAGATCCCCATTTTGTATTTGACAAAATACACCAAGAAGAGCTTTGCAGGCTGGTGAGATGGCTCAGTGGGGAGAGATGCTTGCGTGCAGACCTGACAACCTGAGTCTAATTTCCAGATCCCACAAGGTGGCCAGAGAGAACTGACTCTAGAGAGCTGTCCTCTGATCTCCACTCACATGTACCTGCATGTATATAATAAATATTTTTTAAAAAATAAGAACTTTGCCCTCAGTCAGAGGGCATGTGCTGATGTTTTAATGCTTAATGATTCCAGGATCCAGGCTCTCAGTCATCTAATTATGTTGCCATACAGTGAACAGTATAGCAACTCATACTCAAGAATACTCAATTCTGGTATTATTCTGTGATAATCAGAATTATCCTGGGTTTTACCAAATAAAGACTGGCTATACAATTATTGATTTACCTCCTCCTCTCTTTTACAGGGAAATTTAGGAACTTTTTTTATTACCAATGTGAGAATTGTGTGGCATGCAAATATGAATGACAGTTTTAATGTCAGTATACCATATCTGCAAATTGTAAGTACATGCATTTTGGTTACCTTGTTTAAATATAGAACAAATAATACAGTTAGTAAATAACAGTTAATATAATATTTGAGGTTACGTGAGTTTGAGCTTTTTTTTTTTAATATATACATTTTTAAGCATGAGTGTTTTACCTTCATATATGTAGACACCTGTGCATGCAATGCCTACAGAGGCCAGAAGAGGTCATCTGATCCCCCTGGAACTAGAGTACTGCTGGTTAGTAGTCACCATGTGGGTGGCTAACAGTTCCTCTGTAAGAACAGTCAGTATTCTTAACTGGTTACACTGAGTCATCTCTCCAGCCCCAAGATCTCATTTTTTAAAAAATAGTTATTGGCCTATTTGGATAATTTGCAAAGTATTTCCAAGTCTATCTTCTGCTAAGTTGTTTGATTTCTAAGTTAAAATATCTGGCCAGGTATGGTAGCACATGCCTTTAATTCCAGGACTCAGGAGACTGAGGCAGGATGATCACCATGAGTTCAAGGCCACCTTGGGCTACATAGCCAGACCCTGTCTCAGAAACATCCAAAACATTAAAATCAAAAAAATTAAATATCTAAAAAAATTTTTAAATGTCTGGGTACACCTTTAATCTTTAATCCCAGCATGCTGGAGGCAGAGGCAAGCAGATCTCTGTGAGTTCCAGGACAGCTTGAGTCCCCAGACAAGCCAGGGCTACAAGTGAGACCCTATCTCAAAATTTAAAAAAAAAAAAGGAAGAAGAAAATATTTGAAGGACTAGGGGTGTACTTACTTGTAGGGTGTGCAAAGCCCTGGGTTCAATATTTACCACTGAAGGAAAAAAATAAGCAGCAAACTCCCCTAGGAACTGGAGAGATGGCTCAGTGGTTACAAGTGCTTCCTGCTCTTCCAAAGTCCTGAATTCAGTTCCCAGCACCCCCACATCAGGAGATTTACAGCTTCCTGTAACTCCAGCTCCAGGAGACCTAACACCCTCTTCTGACATTCATGGGCACTTTCATGCACATGGCATATGTACAGATGCACACTCATACTCAGGTAAATTTTTTAAAATACAGTTTTAAAAAACTGTCCCAAAGCTAAGAATATCTAGTCACTTGCTGATCTGCCCAATGTAGAGATCTCCTCTGCTCTGTGCTAGAGATGCACTCATGGGAATCATGAAACAGTGCACAGCTCCTGCCACGGAGAAGCTTTCAGTCGGGTGGAGGAAAGTCCACATTAAACACATAATCATCATATTTGATAGGAAGAAAATGATTTCTAGCCATCTAAAGAAATATGATAATTTGTTTTGTTTTGTTTATGATGCAGGGGATCAAACCCAGGGTCTTAAACAAGCTCTGCCACTAAGCTGCATCTCTAGGTAGAAATAATTTGTCATCAAGACTGGGAAAATGTGATAGTTTCTATATGGTATTTGGTAAATTAGTGTTTATATTGTTCATTTCTGGGTTTCATTTAGTTTTATTTAATTTGGTTGGTTTTGGGCTCTCTTTTTGAGCCTAGATCTCACTCTAGCCCAGGCTAATATAGAACTTATTATGTAGCTTAGGCTAGCCTCAAACTCAAAGCAGTCATTCTGCCTCAGACTCTCAAGTACTAAGATTCCAGTCTTGTGCCACCATGTCCAAATGTATTGCATTTTTATGCGCCATAGCTTACCTAACCTCACCACTCTTACCCTGAAATTACTAGGTAGTAAACAACTTTGTGGTGTCTGTTCTTCAAATAGAACATTTTTGTTATTTAAGAAGAGAGTTGCCAGATATGACTTTTGGAGTGAATTCAGCCTGACCCAAACAGCTTGCAACCTGATCCCATCACAGCTTGTCACTGTAGTAGTCATGCTCTAAGTTGAGCACTATGCCTCAGCCACCCCCTGACTGTGGGGGGGGGGGCATGGGTGTGGAGGGGGGTGTGGTGTGGTGTATCCTTCATACCACTTCTGTTTTACCAACCTGTGTCACCTAGTTAGAGTACCTATTGAAACCAGGACTCCAGTGTTCTGTGGCTCCGAACTGTAACAGTCACTCCTGGTGAGATGTAAAGTCATTAGATGAAACGCCAGGTTTTCATAAAAATTGCCACTAAACGTACTGGAGAGATGGCTCAGCAGTGCAAGAGCACCAACTGCTCTTGCAGAAGACCGAGGTTCGGTTCCCAGCACCCACATGGTGGCTAAAAACTGTCTGTAACTACAGTTCTAAGGGATCTAACACCCTCTTCTTACCTCCGTGGGCACTGTACGACACAGGAGCACTTAACATACATGCAAGCAGTACACTCATACACTCATACACATAAAATAAAAATAATAATTTTTTTTAAATTGCCACTAAAGCCATTCTCTTTTTCTCAATATGTCTCTCAACTTCCAATGCCCACGTGTTTATAAGTATGATACACCGTCATCTGCCACAGATGATCCAGCTCTGGGCTTTTGGTCTGCTGGTATAACATTAGATCCTCTGTGGTTCTCTTCTAACCCACTAGCACATCTTCAATATCTCCTTAGCGGCCCAACTACTGTTGTGCTTCTGTCCCTCTTCTTCCCAGGCTACTGGAGCCACTGCCGTCTCCTGCTGATCTGTCTTAATCCCCCAGAGTACATTTAGCAGAAAGTGTTCATTACATTTGATTGACCCAGCCTTCTTTGATGCCTGGTGATCAATGCCCATTAATTTTTTGTTTTAAATAAATAAAGGCTGGGTATAAATTAATGGTAGAGCACATGCCTGCCATATACCAGGCTCTGGGTTTGTTCCCCCAGCACAATGAATGAATGAATGGAAATTGTAGTTATTTTAGAACTTAGTTACCTATGATGTTAAAAACAAAAGGGTACCTGTGACCATAAATTAATCCTGTTTTAGCAGCCACAAAAGATAATGGTGCCCCATAACTGTAAAATTGTTGGACATTTGTATAAAATATTCAGAACTGCCAACTCCTGGGAAGTTGAGAATATCTGAATCGGATGACTTTGCAGATTTAGAAATGTCTTTTATTTCACTTTATCAGTTTGCTGCCTGTTCATTTACTTCATCTCTGGGGAAGAGGGTAGTAAAAAGGGAAATTCTGGCTTTTGGACTATAAAAAGTACTTCTTAAGTAAGAATGGGCCAGGCATGGCGGTCCACAGAGGCAGAGGCAGGTAAATCTTTGTGAGATGAGGCCATTGTGGTCTACATAGCAAGTTCCAGACCTGCTGGGGCTACAGGGCGATCCTGTCTCAAAAAACAAACAAACAAACAAGAACACAAGTTTAAAAATTGGTTGCCAGGTCTGGTGGCTCCCAGTGCTGAAGAAGCTAAAGCAGGAGGAAGGATTGCTGTGAGTTCAAAGCTAGCTGGGGCTATGTGGTTAGTTCCAAACTAGCCTGAGCTAGAGTGTGTTTCAGAAACCAAATTAAAATTCAACAAAAATAAATAGCTAATTAAAATTTGTACTAAAGAATCACCACTATCAAATAACAAACGTGCATTTTTTTCTTTTTCATTTTATATAGCGTTCAATAAAGATTAGAGATTCAAAATTTGGTTTGGCTCTTGTCATAGAAAGCTCTCAGCAGGTAAGATATTTTACATTTTTATTAAAGTTTAATAAATTTTAAAAACCATGACAAGGTTTTAGTCTTATTTATATAGCAACTACTTTACATGCAGGAATATCAGCTATAACATGAAGATCTCTGAAGTGCTTGAAGTCTTACAGTAAGTGTTGAGTACATCCAGAAATAGAATCCTACCTATATGTGTGTGTTTTGAGATGGG
Source organism: Eospalax fontanierii (assembly GCA_035773235.1). Taxonomy (NCBI): domain Eukaryota; kingdom Metazoa; phylum Chordata; class Mammalia; order Rodentia; family Spalacidae; genus Eospalax; species Eospalax fontanierii. The sequence goes on along the minus strand of CM069530.1, from coordinate 62,093,937 downwards.
GTTTCACTGTATAGTCCAGGCTGGCCCCAAACTCAGGCTCTTCCTTCCTGAGTCTTACAAGTGTTTACATTCTAGGTGTAAGTCACCACATCCCATTTTACCATTTATTTGTTAAACACAGTCATTATTTCCATCATGATCACCACCACTTTCACTGAGTGACAGAATCAGTCACTTTGCTACATAAGCACATTTCATATATTATCTCAGTGCAACAACTCACAACTCTATAAAACAGTTGCTAGTTTTTCCTCATCTTATAGTGCAGGAAACTGGGGCCTGGAAAAGTGAGACCTGTAATCTCACAACTAGGAGAGGTGGGACTAAATTTCATTCCAGGTTTAAGTGATTCACAACACTTTCTTTAAGAAATACAGATACACACACACACACACACACACACACACTGAGATTTTATATTCTCAGACACAAATTATAGAATTTCTACATATAAAATGCTGTATACTCATTATGCTGTGTTTTGCAGAAATACTTTTGAAACATTTGAAATACTTTATTATTTTAGTTTTGGGGACAGGTGGCACCATGTAGTTCTGACTGACCTTGAACTTGATATACAGACCAGGCAGGCCTCAGACTTGTAATTCTCCTGCCTCTGATTGCTAGGATACCAGGTGCCACCATGCCCAGCTAAAATACATTGTAAAGTGAGTTATAACAGGCAGTATTCTAGTTACTTCCCAGTCCCCATTGCCTTTACAGTTCATTCAATAAACTGTTCTTAAATATTTGGTGGGGGGCAGCAGTTTATTTGGGGGATCAAACTGCTGGGCTGCCTCCTGGGATCAGAGAAACAACAACCAGCAGAAGTCAGGCCGCCTTTATTAGGAGGTTGAGTAACTCTCCATGACATAGGCTGGGGCAATATAGCTTGGGATTGGTTGGTCTCTTGTTAAGCAGGGGAATTTGCCTGGTATTTTTATTATTTTTAATTACAGGTGTACATGTGTGTGTGTGTGCGTGTGTGTGTGTGTGTGTACTTCTGAGTACAGTGTCCATTTTTATTATTTTTACTTGTGTGTGTGTGTGTGTGTGTGTGTGTGTGTGTGTGTGTGTGTACTTGTGAGTACACTGTCCTCAGAGGCCAGAAGAGGCTGTCAGATCTCCTGGAGCTGGAGTTACAGGCATTTGTGGGTCACCTGACATAGGTGCTGGGAACTAAACTCCAGTTCTCTGGAAGAGCAGGAAGTTCTCTTACCTGCTGAGTCATCTCTCCCCAACTTGTAAATTTAAAAATAAATTTAGTAATGGCATGTTACTGCCATTTACTAAGTCCCACTATGTCCCAGAAACTGTAGCAAGTGTCATATATATCTTATCTTGCTTAATACAACCATTTGATAATCATGCTTTAAAAATTAGGCTTAGGCTCTTTGCTTCTTGTGCATGCTTGAAGATGTGAGCACGTAGGTCTCCGCTCCTGCTCTGGCTTCCTGCCTCCCCACTATGATGGACTCTGTCTCCTCTGGAACTGGCTGGGAAGATAGCTTAGCAGATAAAGGCCTTACTGTGCAGGAATAAAAACCTGAGTCTCAATCCTCAGAACCCACAGAAGAGCTGAGTGGCATGGTGCCTGCCTGTAATCCCAGCACATGAAGAAAAGGAGTTCCTGGAACAAGCTGGCTAGCCTAATGAAATGGTTGGAAAGTCCAGCAGCATGGCAGTGGCTCTGGTGGAGGTCTTCTTCATGATATCATTTGGCAGATGGCATCACAGTAGGGCAGATAGACACACATCAGTCTAGACCAATCTGGGAGAGTGGCAATCCTGACATCAGCAGGGAAACTCACCTTGTCTTAACACTGCCAAACATCTTCCTAAGGCTGTTTTCACAGCTCCTAGTGATCCCATGCATAAGGGCAAGATTGCTGACTACAGCCAGGGTCCTCTGTGGCCATTAAGAAGCAAGCATCTGACACATCCAGATAAGGGTCCTATCAAGGACCTGGTCTCATGAATTCTAGTCTTCCATCAACTGAGCTAACAAGCAGTATCCTGTTTGTGGTAAACATATAGCAGGTCTCCTTCTTCCATGAAGGAGGGACCATGAACATTCTTTAGTACAAAAGATAATCAATTTGAGCTGTCAAATTCCATATGGACTTTTATACTCTGAGCCATAAAATGTGATTCTAAGAGACATATTATGGGACCACAATATAGGTAAAATTTGATTACATCAGTTTTTTCTGACTCTAATAATTTGAGTAGAACCTCCAAATCTAAATCCTTTTATGCAAAACTCTACTTTCACATGTAAAAACCAAAGTGATTTTGACAAACTTCTTCTCAATTGGAAACTTTCTCCATCAAAAAATATTCTTGTCAGGCTTTTCTCAGTGTGGGGAGGGGTGCAGCAAATACAACAGAATGCTTGCTAGGGGAGGTCATACTTTCCAGTATAACCCTACCCTACAGGGTAAAGACTGGTACCTTGAAGATTTTGTGGCATTTTCTAAAGATAAACGTTTTTTTCATTCTCAGAATCTTAAGTATGACTCAGAAACTTCCCCATTAATTATAGTGTCCTGATATTGCTGTAGATAGCTCTGTTGGCATATGTATATGCTTTAGTACTCTGCCAGATGCCTATACAATAACAAATGAACTTTAATGACAGAAACAGTACATTATTTTATTTTTGAGGAGCTATAGGCGATAGGAATTATACTTAAAGTAACTTGATAATTTTTAAAAATCTATGAAAAAAAATGAGGCTTAGAAAGCCGAAGGAAACCATACATCTAGTAAATTAGCTGAAGAACCAGAATTGAACTCAAAAGTATATACTCAACATAAAGCATGCTCTTAGCTACTTAATTTTTTAACATTTCTTTCTACCAACTTATAGTCAGTCATAGTCAAGTTTCTTTCCAAACTCTTCAAGAAGATGGCCTCAGAAAGACCTTTTTTAATGTGTAGTTTATTCCTTCTCAAGGCCTAGCCCAAGGAAAACTGAGTTCCAACATCATGGTCTACAATGAATTTTTGTATTTATTATTTTTATTTTATGTGTATAAGTGTATTGTCTGCATGTAAGTAAGTGTACCCATGTCATGCCCATGGAAGGCAGAAGAGGTGGTCAGATTCCCCTGGTACTGGAGTTACAGGTGAATGATAACTGCCATATGGGTGCTGGGAATCAAACCCAGGTCCTCTTCAAGAGCAGCTAGTGCTCTTAATCACTGATCCCCATCTCTCCAGCCCTACAATGCACATTTTTATTTCAATTTAATTTTAAAACATTTTATGTGTATGAGTGTTTTGTCTGCATGTATACAAGTGCACCACATGCATACTATGCCTGCAGAGGCCAGAAGAAGGCATCAGATCCCCTGGAATTGGAGTTATGGACAATGGTTAGCTGCCCTGTAGGTGCTGGGAACTAAACCCCGATCCTCTATAAGAGCAGCCAGTGTTCTTAACCACTAAACCATCTCTCCAGCCCCAGAATATGAGAGAGGCGGGAATTTCCATAGGGAGACAAAGATGAAATAGAGTTGGCCATATGCTGTTCCTATCTCAAGCCCAAGTGATGACCCTCTGGAGGCTCATGGTACTCTTCTATTTTTATATGTGCTTGAAATTTTTTTTATGATAAGGAGTTTAATTAAACAAATGTAACCTAAGCCAGGCATGGTGGTGGATATCTTTAATCCCAGCCCTTGGGCAGCAGAGATAGGCAGATTTCTGTGAGACTGAGGCCAGCCTGCTCTATATAATGAGTTCCAGGCCAGCTGGGGCTACAGGGAGACCCTGTCTCAAAAAGGCCAAGATGATGGATAGATGATTGATAGATAGATAGATAGATAGATAGATAGATAGAAAGATTGATTGATTTTATGATCTAAAATAAGGACAATTAGAGCTGTAGTTTATCATATCCTATAAATGCATTCCTTGGGCTTGTTTTTTCATGTTTTCTTATAGAGTGGAGGATACGTTCTTGGTTTTAAAATAGATCCTGTGGAAAAACTCCAAGAATCAGTTAAGGAAATCAATTCACTTCACAAAGTCTATTCTGCCAGTCCTATATTTGGAGTAAATTATGAAATGGAAGAAAAGGTAATTTGTTCAATATCTGAAATATAGTTTGTTGAATTGCTTTTAGGCTACCTATTAAATTAAGATATAAACTTAGTGTATATAAACTTTATAGACACACACTTTGTTCAAGTGAGCATGACCTCAGACTGCACCATCTCTAATTGGTGAGTCTTACCTGTCTTTTGATTGGTTGCTTCATTCCTGATCTTCTAGGTAAAGTAGACTATTCAGCTGAGTCTCCATGTGAAAAGCTCCTCCAATGTAGACAGACTTGGGTCACTCTAAAGACTAGCTTTAATTTTAGTCTGCAACAGTCTCTGTTAGCGGGCAAAGTTTATAGCCTGATGGATACTATCCTATTTCCCATGCCCACAATACAGCAACTCTGGAATTTGCTCCATTGATATGGCTTGTATCTGTTCCTGTTGATCAATGCCTCTGGCATACTGTACTAGTTTTGAAGTATTTTATAGGTTTCTGTTTTATTTGGTTGTTTGGCTGTGTACTTGGTTTTCAGATATGGTTTTGTGGTATTGCTCAAACTGATCCTCAAGCTCCTGCCTGTCTTTGCCTCAGTATCTGTAGTGCTGGGACCTCAGATGTTCCCTATTTTTATGAATGCTTTGCAAGTCTGTCTTTCTGATCCTGACATACTACTCTTTCAGCTTAGTTCCAAATGCTCTTGAATACTGTCACATAGATAAGCACCTTAAATAACAGAAATTCAATTTATTTTTTAAACATTTGGGGGGAGGGTCTTGTGGAGATCAGAAGACAACTTGTGAGAGTTCTCCCATAGAGATCAGAGGATCTGAGGACCAAACTCAACTTCAGGTTTGGTGGCAACCACCTTTACCCACTGAGCCTCTTGTTGGCCCAAAATTGGATTTCCTGTTTTTTTAATTATGACTTCATTATTTATTATTTCTATGTATGAGTGTGGGTATGTGCATGTCCTTTGTGGTACCTATGGAGGCCAGAAGAGGGCATCATGTGGAATTAGAAGTTGTGAGCCACCTGATGTGAGTTCAGGAACCTCTGGAAGAGGAAGAGGAAGTTCTAGTCCTCTGGAAGAGTACCAAGTAAAGTGTTCTTAACTGCTGAGCCATCTCTCCAACCTACCCATCTCCCCAAAAAGATTTAATATCTTATTTCAGAATTTATCTTAATAGTTTAAAAATTATCAAAGTCAGTAAGATATAATAGGCCTCAAACATGGTATACCCAATAGTACCTTCATTATTTCTTTCTCAAATGCAACATCCTACTAACTTACCTATTTATTATCTATTTCTATCACTGTCAAAGTTAGCTGTGTTCAAGTCTTAGATTTTTCTTTCACTTCCTCATTTTGCATCCTATTTTAATTATACCATCTTTTCTCTGTACCTCTCCCTCTTTTTCCACTCAGACTGTGGTTGCTGCTGCTTGAGGAATGTTGTAAAGCAAACATGGTCTTGGGAACCTGACTTTTATCACAGGATTCAATCTTTGTGGCCCTCTGCACCTTTAAGCTTCAGTTTTCTCCTTACAAGTGGACATAAGCTCTTTCACATTTAAGTGGACATAAAAGGGAGGACATGTTGGGAGACACCCGACAGTGGCAGCTCCACTACTTATCCTCTCTGGCTTTCATTTCTCCTCTTCTCCCCTCCTTTGGCCTCAGCTCATACCAGTGGTTAGCCACAGTCACCCACTCTCTCCCTTCTCAAATACAATCTAAAGTCTTTAGGCTGGCCACCTCTGACTATCCCTTTTCTAAAAGAAAAGTAATTGAGGTGAGAATTTTTCTTTAAGAATATCTCTAAGCACATTAAATATACATAGATTTCCCATTTTAATTATTTTGATCATGTTGGCTCTATATTTAAAAGCTCAAGTTTAACTTTTATTATTCAATTTGTGTCAATATAAGAATAAATTACAGAGTTATTTTTTATAAGACCTGGGTGGTTATCAGTGTATTGTCCATTTATAAGTACAGTTCTCAGAGTATATTTTCTGAAATATTTTTTAATTAATATTGTCTCTGATGCATTTTGGCATATTAATTTTTAGCCACAGCCACTTGAAGCTCTGACAGTTGAACAAATTCAGGATGATGTAGAAATAGACTCTGATGACCACACGGATGCTTTTGTGGTGAGCATCAAAAGGAACTATTACATTTCTTTTTATTTGTATCTGAATCATATTTAATTAAATAATGTTGTAACTGTGTAAAATGTAAAACTTAAAACTTTAAATTTTATTCATTATTTTTATTTTATGTGTATGAGTGTATTGCTTGCATGTGTGTAAGTGCACCCGTGTTATGTAATGCCCAAGAAATCAGAAGAAGGTGTCCGAGTCCCCTGGAACTGGAGTTATGGATGGTTATTAGCCTCTATCTGGGTGCTGGGAATCGAACCTGGGTCCTCTGCAGGGCCAGCCAGTGCACTTAATTGCTGAGTCATCTCTCCAGTCCCCAAACTTGAGATTTTTTTTTTTAATATTTATTATTTTTATTTTATGTGTATGAGTTTTGCCTGCATGTATGTAAGTGCACCATGTATTTACAATGTCCCACAGAGGCCAGAAGAGGGCTTTGGATCCCCTGAAACTAGAGCTTTAGAGGGTTACGAGCCTCCATATGAGTACTGGGAACCAAACCCAGGTCCTCTGGAAGAACCAGAAATGCTCTTAACCCCTGAACCATCTCTCCAGCCCCAAATATTTAATTATAAACTAACACTTGTCTAGCTGTCTGCTGACACATTGATATGCTGTTTGCTTTGTTGTTTTGTTTCTGTTTTGTTGTTGCTGTTGTTTTGTTTTATTTTGTTTTGACTGGGTTTTTTGTTTGTTTTGGTTATACTTATTTCATGTGTGGGAGTATACGTGTGGAAGTTACAGGAAATGTGGAAATTAGAGAACAACTTCTCAGGAGTTGATTCTCTCCTACCACCATTTGGTTCCAGCATTCAGACTCAGGTTGTCAGGCTAAACTATATTGCCATCCCTATTTTACTTTTTGAGATAGAGTCTCATATAACCAGGGCTGGCTTAGAATTCACCATGTAGCTAATGCTGGCCTTGAATTCTTGACCCTCCTGTCTCCAAACCCAGGTCCTGGGATTGTAGCCATCACTCCCAGCCTTTGTACCTATTTTGCCAGCATATTCGAAACTAAAAGTAGAGGAAAAATTTTATAGTTCCTAAGACATTCTTTTTATTTTCCTTCAAGCATAACTCTTATAGACAAGAGTGGCATAAGAAATTTTGGTGCCAACATGGTAGATGGGTGAGAAAAACTATTAAATGCACAACTAAATGTGAAACATACTTAATTACTAAGTCTTTCTGCAGATTATCTGTTCCTTAGACAACTGATCTATTATGTATGAAGCATGTAAAATATAATTTTCTTTGTTTTACAGGCTTATTTTGCTGATGGAAATAAGGTAAGGTTTTACCTAGCTTATTGTTTTAAGTTTCTATTCCAGCATTTAACATTCATTAACTTATGTGAAACATATTTTTTGTTTTTTCCTCTTCCTTGCCCACCTTCTGTTCCCATCTCATCCTTTTCCCTTCCCGAAAGCAACAAGATCGTGAACCTGTATTTTCAGAAGAACTGGGGCTTGCAATAGAGAAATTGAAGGATGGATTCACCCTGCAGGGACTTTGGGAAGTAATGAGTTGATCTTGAGTTGAGCTGGATTTCTGTTTAAACATATCTCAAGATTAAAGTACCACTTGCCTGCTATAAGGCATGGAATAATTTTTACATTCATAGCTTTTATATTTAAAGATTTTAAGAGAGTTTTTTAATAATGAAAGAAAAACTTCTTATTTTAGAAAACTGCCAGTTTTCTAAAAATTATATTTAAAGTTGTATTTGAAATGTACCTGGTTTTTAAATGTTTTTATTGTACCTAATACTTGTAAAGTATTAGTTTTCAGATATTAAGTGACTGTATCATGTTAAGTTTAATAAAGATTTTATGTCACACCACTTAATGTTTTGAAAGTATTATTTAAAAGAATAAGACTATTAATAAGAAATAATCAAATATTCCTTAATTACAAAAATCTGGTTTAAATATATTATCACAGGACTCCAAATGTAAGTCAATTCTAATACAAATTACAGTTCTTAAATATGTCATTTTTAAGGGCTCATTTTTATAAAAACTGAAAATTTTAATTATGGTATGTATTGTTACAGAATTCTAGTCTGTAAATTAATAGTTTTGGCAAGAATGCATTTATTTGTTTGTATTCACTGAAACTTGTTTAAAGATTTCTTAGTTCAGTAAAATTTGATGACCTCTCTGATACCATTCAGTGGTTTTGGCCACTGTATCAATTTAAAAAGCTTTTTACAGAATCTTTGACAAATAATTGTAATTAGCCAAAGGAACCCACTTTCACTAGCGGGAAAGAAATGAGCTTTAAATACATGTAAAGCAAGATGCAATAATGTGTACAACTGTAGACAGGCATTCAGTACAGCCTAGTGTTGCCCTGGTTTCTTAAAAATCAATAAAAGCTACAAATAGTCTTTTTCATTTAAATGGAAAAAGATTTCTACATACTTAAGAGATAGAGTTAGAGTAACCACTGTTTGGAGATCACAAATAAAATGCTGCTATAAATATTGTTTACTGCTTTTCAGCAAATGCCTACCAGTAAGGAATAATCTCAAGCGTCATAGCGAGGTTTTTGCATCTGACTCACTAATCCTTTCAAATGTTAGTTGTTACGTGTAGAAATGAATCATTTATTGTTTAAACAAGGTAGCAGCTGTTAGCTTTTTTCTAGCATGTTAAAACCTTTAACAGCATCTATAAATGGAAAAAGAATCAATGAGCCCTTCTTTCAGCTGCTGTTTTAGCAGCTGACAGTACCATTGACTTCACTGATGTAAAAGAAAAGAAGCCCTTACTCACCGAGAGACAACTTGAAGCTTGACAGTACCAATTTCCCTGATTTGGGGTTATTTATTCATTCAACAAATATTTATGGAGTATACATGAGGCCTAGGGACAGACTATAGATTGAACAGCATAGACCTCAAAAACAAAAGCAAAACTTTTGTTAACTTATGTTTGGGGAGGGACATTTAAGAATACTAACCTTTGAAATTTTAACATTTCTTTAGCTCCACTTAGTTGAGGATTGATCGTGTAATAAAGTGTTTCATGAAGTATGATATAAGTTATATATAAACAAAGGGAGGAGGAGGTGACAGAGTCTCATGTACCCCAGGCTAACCTCAAACTTTGTAGTTGAGGATGGTCCTTCTGTTTCCACTTCCCAGATGCTGGGATTACTGATGTGCTCCACTACACTTGGCTAGGATCACTTCCTAAAAATCACAACTTCTAAACCCATTGTTGTAGTTCACACCTTTGATCCAAGCATTCAGGAGGCAGAGTCAGGCAGATCTCTGTGAGGTAAGGCTAGCCTGGTCTACCTAGCCAGTTCCAGACCAGCTGTGGCTATAGGGAGACCCTGTCTCAAAGAACAGAAAACAAAACAAAACAACAACAAAAAAAACCCTCTTCTTCATTCTGTAACTAATATGCTGTTACATTAGAATCAATAACATAAATTGCAATTCCTGTATACATAATTTTTTAATAAGACTTGTTTTATAAATTGTATAGGTGATATACCATTCATCCTGATCTTTCCCTGTTCTAGTGATAACATTGTTTTGTGGGGTTACATGGGTTCTAGTTTTTTAAATATTATATTTAATAAAAGGTACTTTCAGCACTTAAAATTACCAAATACTCCTAATGATCATATTTATATGTATGTGGGTCTTTTCCCTAATGACTTTTAACTATTTTTCTCTGGTCTTCTTTTAAACTTTTGCTTTATTTTACTTTTTTCTATTATTGTTTGTCATTTCAAATCCCTTGTATAGCAAGACAGAATGTGAATGAACTAATTTTATAATTTACTTCGGTAGTTCCACCTAATCAGAAAGATAACTTGGAATATCTTAGAAAATTAATAGTTTCTCTGTATTTGTTATTTCAGTTACAATGGAAGTATTTAAAAGGTGTTATAAAACCATAATTATAATACATAAGAAAACATCTCTAAGTTTCCACTTCAAAATGAAGAATCTATCCCACTGTTTTGAGTAGAAAATCATATTTGTGTTTTAAATTATTGTAAAGGGAACTTTGCTTAGGAGAATTTAAATGAACTCACCTCATATTCTTGCCCTTGGTGTCATTATTTCAGAGAGCCAAGTGGCTTGCCCCTAGACCATTTTAGAGGAGTGACTCATTTTTATGATTCATTTTTCTGTTAATTGAGTAAACATTTTCTGGTGGTAACCTTTATTAACAAGCATTCCAGTGCCTTCTGTACTTTAAAGCTTTCCACTCTGCTTGCCGGCTTGTTTCTTAGCAGTTTCCTTAGTGATCAGAAGTTCCAGTTGTCACTTTCAATCTACAACAGCTGAACAACTCTTCTTTCCAAACTAGCTCTCCTAAATTCCCGTTGTTAGACTTGGTGTCTATATTTAGCAGGTGGGATTAAGTCGCAAGGCTTCAGGCTGCTCAGAGCACACTGATCTGCCTTTTCACAGCTAGACCTGTGTGCTGTGAGGAGCTAAGGCCCTCAGTGTCCCCTTCCTTACCCAGGTTTCTCACAAAATGGATTCCCAGCGGGAACTCGCAGAGGAACTGCGGCTTTACCAATCCACCCTTCTTCAGGATGGTCTAAAAGATCTCCTAGAAGAGAAAAAATTCATCGACTGCACCCTAAAAGCAGGTGACAAAAGTCTTCCTTGCCACAGATTGATTCTGTCAGCTTGTAGCCCTTACTTCCGTGAGTATTTTTTGTCTGAAATCGAGGAGGAGAAAAAGAAGGAGGTAGTGTTAGATAACGTGGATCCTGCTGTGCTTGATTTAATCATCAAATACCTGTACTCTGCAAGTATCGACCTCAATGACGGAAACGTGCAAGACATCTTTGCTCTGGCCAGCCGCTTTCAGATCCCCTCCGTGTTCACTGTCTGTGTTTCTTATCTTCAGAAAAGACTGGCTCCCGGTAACTGTCTAGCCATCCTGAGATTAGGACTTCTTCTTGACTGTCCGAGACTCGCCATTTCGGCGCGTGAATTTGTGTCTGAACGCTTTGTGCAGATTTGTAAGGAAGAGGACTTCATGCAACTCTCTCCACAGGAACTGATCTCAGTCATTTCAAATGACAGTCTAAATGTAGAAAAGGAAGAGGTTGTTTTCGAGGCAGTGATGAAATGGGTGCGAACAGACAAAGAAAACAGGGCGAAAAATCTTAGTGAAGTGTTTGATTGTATTCGTTTTCGCCTTATGGCAGAAAAATATTTCAAAGATCATGTTGAGAAGGATGACATAATTAAAAGCAACCCAGAAGTCCAGAAAAAAATCAAAGTTCTAAAAGATGCTTTTGCAGGCAAACTCCCAGAACCTAACAAAAAGGCAGAGAAGGCTGGGGCCGGGGAGGTGAACGGTGATGTTGGTGATGAAGACTTACTTCCTGGTTATCTGAATGATATTCCCAGGCATGGGATGTTTGTTAAAGATCTCATCCTCTTGGTTAATGACACAGCAGCGGTGGCTTATGATCCCACAGAAAATGAGTGCTACCTTACTGCTCTGGCTGAGCAGATCCCCAGAAATCATTCCAGTATCATTACCCAGCAAAATCAGATATATGTTGTTGGAGGGCTATATGTGGATGAAGAAAATAAGGATCAACCTCTGCAGTCTTATTTCTTCCAGGTAAGGACTATTTGTATATAAACGGAGGCATAAAAAGAAGGGGCTTAGAGTTAGGTTAACCATCCAGTTAGCCAGTTTGAATCTAAGTACTCAGCCAGTCTTTGTGCTGCTTCTGTATTAGTCTATTTGATATCTTGTACTCCTTGTATTTTTATACTTAAAGAGTGTTGACAGAAATACTTGATTGTTGATTTAATAAAAGGTATGAAGGTTGTCCTAATATTTTACTCACAACTCAAGACTTTCCACTCTTTTAACCTAAATAGTATGTAAATTCTCGATGGCAATTATAATCCTTCAAAGTTCAGTAATTTAATAAAAACTAAATTGATAATCTTCAACACTATTACCTGAAAGATAATATCTTTCCATAAACCAAATTATCTCCCTACACTAAAGTACTTTATACACTTAACAGAAGTTATTTTTCTGATTTTCCAGCTTTTTCCCAGTTTCCCTTTTCCTTTAATTAGATATTCTTAGAGGTAGCATTTCATTTGTTAGTTACAGTTACTCTCTAAAATATTTTGTTGAAAATGGCAGGGCTTTTGTACATATTCTGTACACTTTGAATTGTCTTAACAACAAAAACTGCCTTCTTAAGTGTCATTCATTTGAATTGCATTTAGAAGGTTTTGTTTATACTATTACATTTACTTGGATCAGAGTTATAGTTCGACATTATTAGAACTTAATGATCTGTTCAGTGTAACCATAAAATTTCCATGGAAAACAAATCTTCCAAAACTAACAGATGCTCTGTGGTTTGTTTGAAGGAGTTTGTTTCATAGTGGCAATGCACTGTGTCTAGCAGTTTCTGAGCTAGTCAGTGACTCACCTGTACCTTCAGTATCACCAATAGCAGTACCTTGTGGCTTTTAGCTAGCTCAATGAATTTGCTTAGGTCACAGCTAATCATGTCCTGGGGCTTATGGGCACTTAAGTTGGAAAGGACAAAGATAAGCAAGTGTAGAATGCCATACCACAGTCACAATACGCTCTCAAAATGCATAACATACCATGTGGTCCCAAATCCTACCTTTAACCAGTTTTTTCATCTCTTGGAAAAATTTCAACATGCATCTTAATTTTCAAAGTTCTGGTAAAAAATGTTACCAAAGTATTATTAGAGTGTGAGCCAGAAAACTTCCTAAACCCTAATTTCAAATTCAGATTAACTATAAAAAGGGAAAAAATCAATGAAAAAGACATTAAGTATATCCAAGAAGTAAACAATATCAAAACACAGATAGGTAGATGGGTAGGTAAGTAGATAGGTAGATAAACAGATACTAGAGACAGATAAATAATCATAGAGTCCAGAAACAGTTACAGCACAGAGTAAATTCCCCAAAATTCTTAGAGTTTTATTCCATTTCATATTAGTTTATTGACCGTAGGGCTGGGAATACAGCTCAGCATTGAGAGTTTACTCAGTATGTCAAAACCCAGGAGACACACACACACACACACACATACATTTTAAAAATCTATCTGCAGCCCATACTCTATTTACTTTCAAGTATTCATTTTACTCTATTCTCTTCCTCCTCTTACTTACCTTTACCTTTACCTTCATGGCTTTGTATCTCCAGGCCAAAAAATCTGTTTGATGTTCATTAAAGCTACCAAAACAGTTATACAAAGTTGGAAGGTCAACTCCCCAGCACTACCCAATACCCTGCCACTTCTAAAAGGCACAAACATCAAACAAGATGCCAGGTTTAAAACATTTGACCATAAAAGAGAACTTTCACTCACAAAATATTTGTATGAGAATTTCAGATTTTATATTTTTCTGCTTGGCTACATGTTCAAAATGTATTAAATTAGAAGTAATTTGGCACTAAACTGTTTGCTGCAGATAGACTATGAGAATTTTAGCCTCACTAAAGAGGTTTGTTTTCCCCACTCCATGAAATTAATAGATGCAGCAAAATTTTAGACAGCACCAAATTTTCTAGGTATAAACCCTAATTTTAATAGTGAGGAAAGTATAACCTAGAGATGTTAAATAGCCTGACAGCTCATGCATAAAAGAGACCAGCTGGCAGTCTACTGATCATCTGCTATAGAAAGCGCTCACAGGTAGTATGGGAAAGCAGATGCTACACAGTACATATGGGAACTGGGACCTCAAGGTTTGAGATTGTAATAGCTGCTGTTTCATTAGGAAAACACTACAGATTTAGACATGGTATTAAAAACTATGTTATGCCCTGTGAATTTGAAAAAACTAATCTTTCTGTGCCTCTAGTTTCCTGGTTGTAAAATGGAGATGATACAAGTACCTGTCCTTGAAGACCAAATGAGATCTAAGCATTTCATACAAAGCCTGTCACAGAGTCAAAGTTCCATTAATGTTTATTACTACTAAAGCCAAACACCACTTTGGAGGAGGGACTGTGCTAGGTAGGAATCAAACCCAAGGCTTGCCACAAGAGAGGCAAGCACACGCCTACAGAGGTACACTTCCTAGCCCTATGCCACCTTGTTGATCAAAGATGTTTTTCAAAAATGAAAAGATTACAGATCACAGACCAGATGTTGAAATGAGTGTATGTAAAGCTAACACTGCTCACCCGGGGATGAAACCCACATTGTGCCATGCCATCTGGTGTTAGTGCTTGAACTGACATTACAGGACCAGAAACAGGGGCTTCCACAGATCCCCTTCCATATCAGTCCTGGTCGCAGCTCTTTTTGGTAGCCGGTGAATCTCAATTTTATGTTTCTCCTCTGCTACCTGGCACAGAGAGACCAGCAAATGTGCAGCTGCACCCCCCAGAAAAGAGTTTTCTTATTCCTTGATGTCCTAAAATGCAAAGTGGAAAACTAAGATTTCAGATAGTAAGTGCTAAAATAGATGCCAGCCATGCCACAATCACCTGCTTCCAAGTGTGTGCACTAACAGCCATTGTAGGCTCAGCTGCAAGCCAAGTCACTTCATATAAATCAGAAAAAGAAGGTACTTTAAAATGACTGCCTCCAAAACTAGGAAATTGAAATTAAGATTTTTTTCCTATATCAAAAATAATAAAATACAGGAAACCCAGATATATTTAAAGAAGGAAAAATGATACTACCTTATCTCCCAGTTGTCTGTGGACTGAGTGACAGCTCCAGCTGTCCGACTGTTGGCTTTGGGAACATGTTATATATAGCATTCAGGGGTCATTCACATACTGTGGCCCTCCCTGCTATGACACCCTGTCTTTCCCTAGTGTCTGAAAAGTATTAAGATTCCTTGTTTCCTAACTGAACTAGGCAACTTCAGAAGAAAATCTGATAAGAAACCTTGCAGTTCTAACTAACCTCTAGTGATTCTATTTTATTCTTTCCTTTCTTGAAGTCTTGATTTTTTTGTTATTTTCATACACCAACGAGGTTTTCTCATTTTGTTAATTCTGAGCTAAGATATGATACATTTTAAGCAACATATAAAAATTATGGTTTCTCTTTGATATACCTGCAACATTTTTCTACCAATCTCCACAATTCTTCATACTTTTTTTCAGCTTGATAATATAACATCTGAGTGGGTTGGACTTCCACCTCTACCTTCAGCCAGATGTCTCTTCGGTCTGGGAGAGGTAGATGACAAAATCTATGTGGTTGCTGGCAAAGACCTTCAAACAGAGGCTTCACTGGACTCCGTATTGTGCTATGATCCTGTGTGAGTTATACCACGCCTGTTCCTTAAGCATGCCTGCAACAAATTCATATTTTTACAACCTCAAGTATAAATTCTATCATCTAATTTTAGGGCTTCAAAATGGAGTGAAGTAAAAAACCTCCCTATCAAAGTCTATGGCCATAACGTGATTTCACATAATGGGATGATATATTGTCTAGGTGGAAAGACAGATGACAAGTAAGTGTCCTGAAATTTTCTTGTGCTTATATCCAAGTTGTTCCAAGGGTTTCTTTCTTTTTGCTTTTGAGACTACATACTGAAACAGGACTTGGCTCTCACATCATATTTTGCAGATAAAAATTCAAAACAAAATTCTGGTCATTGGGAGAATAATATATAAAATAATATAATTTATTAATAATGACACTGAATGGTCACCAATGCAAATATGTAGCACATTATAAGGATGAGCATAAAACTTCAACCAAAAGCATCTGACAGTGGAAAAGCAGCATCCAGAGCACAGTCCAGATTTTTATTTAGCTGGTTTGTAAGCACATTTTACTACATAAAGACCAGTGGGCTTTCTTATTCTGTTATCCATAAGTAGATAAAAAAAATTAAATTTACAGGGCTGGAAAGATGGCTCTGCTGTTAAGAACACTTGCTGTTCTTTCAGAGGCCCCAAATTCAATTCCCAGTACCCACATGGCTGCTAATAACCATTCATAGCTCCAGTTCCTGGCCTCTATGGGCATTGAATGCACATGGTACACTTATACACATGCAGGTAAAACACTCATACATGTAAAATAAAAATAATTTTAAAATTTAAATTTATTTGTGTGTGTGTAATGTCTATATGTAGGCACATATGACACAGTGTATATGTTGATCCTGGGGATCAAACTCAAACTTAAGACTCAGAAACTTTCATCTGCTAAGCCATCTTATACATGTGGATACAATTTAAAATGTACTCTTTAATGTGGCATTTAAAAAATATCCACTAGAACAACAGTGCACAGATAATACTGTGGATTTATACTTTGTGTACTTTATGTTTATAAGAGAAAATTTAGATCACTCTGACACTTAAATGCATAGTGATTGAAAAGAAAGCAGTTATTTCTTCAACAATTTTGTTGGTTACTTACTCCCTGACAGAAATGATGTTCAGCCACTGATCAACCAGAACAGATACTACCAGGTTTCCAACTCACTAGTAACATTTAGACTTGGGAGAAAACCAAGATGGAGTTTCATATATGAACCCAACTTGATTTCTAGGCAGTCTTCAGAAAGACAGGTAAAGAGATCCTTCAGTTCAGAGATGAGGTGTAAATTCAGAGTGCTCCAAAGATAGGTTAAGCCAGTAGCTTGACTGGCAAAATGATCACCTTCAGTTTACATTGTGAAATCTCCTGTCCCTGCAAACTCTGCCTTTGATGTGGCTTATTGTTTTTACAAGCTGATTATTAATACAGATGTCCTGGAAAGGTAGCCAAAAATATGAATTGTAAGGAAATAGTTGGGGATGCACCTGTAGTCTCAGCTACTTGGGATACTGAGGCCAAAGAACTGCTTGAGCCTAGAGTTTAAGACCACCAAAGCTACATAGCAAGAGCCCATCTCAAAATATGACAAAAACAATTAGAGGAGCACAGCAGAAGGGGAGTCAAATATGGACTTGTATGAAAAGTAAGGAACTCTGTATTCTGGAATAATAATAGTTTTATTCAATTAAAATGATAAATACAGAAAATAAAACCTAAAAGGCAGTGATTTATATTCAATCTACACATACTTAAAGATAATATATTCTGAAATATTTATCTTTTCCTTAATCCTTGCTATTTCTATCAAATTAATATTTAAGGAATGTATATTCTGGATAAATTCAGTGCCAGATCTTATTTTGGGAACTTTCTCTGAGTAAATGGAATGAAAAGTTTCTCTTAAGTATGTTTTGACTTTTGGAAACATTGGAACTCTGCCAAATTATTTGAATTGTTTTCTTCAAATAGCATTAGTAACTAGGAAATTGATATGTCAGGAAGAAGCATACCAGTCTTGCCAGTAATAATATATTAATCCCGAGAATCTGATTACCTAGACAGCGTTGCTTAACATATCAAAATAAAGAACTTTGAAATGAATCATCAGGCTAAAAGTAAGGGCCAGCGCTGGAGATGGAGCTCAGCAGTACTTTCCTAGGCTGTGGAGGTCCTAAGTCAATCCCCAGTACTATAAAAATAAAATGAAATAAAGTAAAATAGCTGAACTGCTCTAGTTACCTCAAATGGATGAGAAGAACATGATTTCGTAACCTGCTCTTACCAACACACTTTCCAGTGACACGCAGTCAAGTCTTAGAGGAAATGCTTATATTTCAAATGTCTGATCTTTTATAAGAGTAAGAAAAAAATTATCCTCACTAAAGGGTTTTTGTTTCTTTTCATTACCAATTCACCTAATTAATCACGATTGAGATACTGTTTATTATTGCTTAATTATAGATGACTTTAAGGAACCCTAAAGTCCATACTGAGAACAATTTTGATGAGTCCAAGTAGTCTGTTGGTATTTAGCACATAAAACTTTTTTCATCATTCATCAGCCCACATGACTGTTTATCTAATCTACAATTTCAAAAAAAAATGTTTTTTGATACAGGGCCTTCTGCAGTCCAGGCTGACCTCACTGGGCAAAACTTTTTTTTTTTTTGGTCAAGTCTTGAACTTAGGGCCTCACACATGCTAGGCTAGCACTCTACCATTAAGTTGTATCCCCAGCCCCAGAGAGTCCCAAATTTCTTTTAAATGACGTACTACATACTTCATGAAAAGCATACCCAAGTTATTAAAGTTGCTTTCACAAAAAGAATGTTCTAGAGATGGAAAGATGGCTCAGCAGTTAAGAGCACTGGATGCTCATACAGAGGAGTCAGGTTTGATTCCCAACACCCACATGGCAGCTAACAACTGTCTATAACTCCAGTTCCATTGGAATCCAACTGCCTCTTCTAACCTCCATGGGCCTTGCACAACACGGGTGCACTTACACACATGCCCTCAATCCACTTGTATTCATAAAAGTAACATATATTTTTTTAAAATAATGGTCTGAAAGGAATGTTTGTTCTCTTTTTTGTTTACAGAAAATGTACAAATAGGGTGTTTATCTACAATCCTAAAAAAGGAGACTGGAAAGATCTGGCTCCAATGAAAACCCCTCGTTCCATGTTTGGTGTGGCAGTCCATAAAGGCAAAATTGTGATTGCAGGAGGTGTCACTGAAGATGGCCTTTCCGCTTCAGTTGAAGCTTTTGACCTCAAAACCAACAAGTGAGTTTGCTTTGCTACAGCATATGAATCACTGTCCATTTAATTGTTAAATTTGGGTAGCAATTAAGCTTTCTAACTAAGACCTGGGGAGGAGAAGGCAGAGAGTCACAGGTTAAAGAAGAAATATTTCCAACTAGGTTTCTTCTGCCATTATGGGATATAAAACTCTCCATGTGTTTATCATTTGGAACCCATGACCCTCAAGTTAATGTTGGCATGTTCTGTTTGGCCTACTTTGTAATGATCTTATGCATTTAGTCGTTTAGTAAAGGTAATAATATCTCTGAACAACTGTATATACATAGATGGATATTCCTTTCTAAGAGAGTTTTATTTGGAAAGTGTAATTTAGGAATTAAAAGATTTTGGGGGACAGAGAGATGGCTTAGTTGTTAAGAGCACTGGTTCTTGTGTAAGATCAGGGTTCAGTCCCCAGGACTCACATGGCAGCTAACAACCATCTGTAACTCCAGTTCAAAAGGATCTGATGCTGTCTTCTAGCTTCTCTTGTCTCCAAGGGCACCAGACACATATGGAAAGAATACATACAAAACACTCATACACATAAAAAAAACTTTAAGAATGAAAATATTTTCACTTATTAATGACTAAAATTTATAAAGTATGAATTCTTCATGGGTTTAATTCTTTTGTGCTCTTCATGATTTTCTTAAATTATTTACTTTTAAGCTTTATTAGAGTTAATGTGAAAAGATATTTGGCTGATATTCTTCATATAAAATTAATCTTTCTAAAATTTTGGGTCTGCCTATCTGGATTGAGTACATGTTTTTATACTCCTAGCTTAGCAATAAGGGAAAATTAGAGTAGTATTATTACTTTTTGAAACTGTCTATCTTATTTATTTTAGATTTTGATATCTGAAAGTAGCAAATTATTTTTATGAAACAATTCTAATGATCATTAAAAATTATGTTCTGTATTATATGGGTAAATACTCTGACGTAGCCAGGCATAGTGGTACATACTTGCCTTTCAGGAGACAGAGGATCTCTGTGAGTTCAAGGCCAGCCTGGTTGATATAATGAATTACAGGCAAGTTAGAGTTACATATTGCTACCCTGTCTAAAATAACCAAAACCACTCTGATGTAAAGTGTATCTCTGGACACAAAACTGTAAAATAAACACTCTGTGTTTAGTTATGCCTATCTGTGGAAATATGTATGTGTGTAACTTTTAAAAATGACAAAATGACACAAAAATGTATTTCCCTAAGTTTTGTGTTGACTGTATTTTTGATAAAACACCTAGATGGGAAGTAATGACAGAATTTCCCCAAGAAAGAAGCTCCATTAGTTTGGTCGGACTGGCTGGATCCCTGTATGCCATTGGTGGCTTTGCTATGATTCAACTGGAGTCTAAAGAGTTTGCACCCACTGAAGTCAATGACATATGGAAGTAAGTTCTCCCCAGTCCAATGAGTTTTGCAACCAAGCATTAAATAATTGGCAAACAAATTTGTAGTAAATAAGCCAGACTTTCCCATTGTGCAAGCTACTTCCCAGTGTAAACTGAACACTTAAAGACTAATTGAACTAGGATATACTGCTTGATCTAGTACTGCTCGTAATTGGCTGTGGGCTTAAGGAAAGAGCTTCTCAGGCCTGTTTTGTGTTTTTTAAATCTATAAAATGAGTTGAGCCTTTCAGCCCCATTCAAGCACTGGAAGTGTAATGTTCTAATCACCCAGTAGAGCAAAAAGTAGTTTATTTTTCATCCGAGTAATTCATTTCCTAAGAAAACACAACAAGTAAGGAATAGCTAACCTACTGAATTCTCATGAATTCATTCATTCTAATCCATTCTTCCAAATGTTTGAGGAAAGTAGCTATCACTTTTACCTACCAGACAGCTGCTGGGCAATTCTCCCAAGTATGCAGTGGTTACTCAACTGAACTATTTTAGTCAAACAAATGCTTTTAATGTCAGATACAGTCAATCTCAAGTGGAAGCCAAGGTACAGTCAGGAGGTCAGAGGAACAGGTCTATTACGGAGACAAACAAGCTGTTTAGAACATCTAGTGACTATAGGTAACCATTAGGATGTTCACTGCTTGGTGGCTTCTGCTGCCTTCAGCTCCGTACTAGCTTGCTTATTAACTTATAGGAGCTAGGTTTCAGGTGCCTAAGGAGGGTCTGAGTGAGTCCCAGAAACTACCATACTCATATTCTCCTGTCAGCTGAAAGGCTGGATGCCTTCGCGTGTCCTGTTCTCAGTCTGGATCCCAGCTACCCAATGTGTGGCTTGTGGAGATCAGCAGCAGTGGCATCTCCTAGGAGACGCTCGGAGATGCAGGATCCCAGGCTAGCTCAGACCTCCTGATCAGAAGGGGCTTTAACAAATTCCTAGTTGATTTGTTTGCACATTTAAGTGTAACCTAATCAGTGAAGGCAGATCACTAAGCTTGAGAGTAAAAGTGGCTATTTTTTTTTTTTATACCTGAACGTTGACAGAGTCTTTATTCTCTACTGGTGAATTGCAGGGATGAAGGTCTCCTAATATCACCAAACCATTCTTTTGTGCACTAGGCACTTCCTGCTGGGGACATAGCTTGGTGGCAGATATAGCCTGATGGGTCTAAGGTTCAATCCCCAATATTCAAAAAGTTTAAAAAATTATTTCCTTATGTTGTGACTAATTATCAAGGACAAGGAGAAAGTGGCTATAAAAACATAGTTCACTACAATCTCTCTTCCCTCAAAAGAAAAAAAAACAGAAATTTTCAAGGATCAATCGAGGAGGTTAGAATTAACAAGATGGTCAGACACAGAAAGACTGGAATCAACAATAACAGAATGAGATAAAGGAAAAGTTAGGGGTTTTGGAAAAGAGAGCTAGGTGCCAAGGATGAATAAGCAGTGATTTCTGACCTGACTTCACTGCAATACTCTAAATATGCCAGTGTCAGCCTTGACACAGACCAGTTATACCCCAATTTCTGGAGGTTGGACCTGTACATCACTATTTCTTAAAATCTCCTCAGATGATCTAATGTGCAGACAAGGTTAAAAAAAAAAAAACCTTCATGGTAAGCCACTGTTCCATTAATTTTCTGAACTCAGATGAGCCTTGAGGGTTCCTGATGGTAGTCCAACACCAGGCTGCCCCAGCAGGGGGAAGTTGTAGGCAGCAAAGGCAAGGTACATTTCCTGCTAAAGGTGCCCCTTACTTAGCTAAAAGAACCTGAGAGAGGAGTCTTCTCATTGTTATTTAATCTTACCATTAGGGCAGTAGTTCCCAAACTTGTCTGCACACTGGAATCACTGAGAAGTTTCACTAAGTACCAAAGCCCCTTTCCCACCCCTACTGATGGTGATTTAACTGGTCTGGGATATGGTCTGCACTTTGAATTTGAAAGATCCCCAATATGATTCTATATGTGCAGAAGACTTTGAGAACCACTGGATTGGAGAAAAGCGAGGAGGGGGCATTAATCACTGCCTGCTTAGCTATAAAATTTTAAATTTGGATGATACTGTTTTCTGACTCCGGGTGAGTCTAGGGTGATGATTCTCAGGTGCTTTGTAGTAGTCACTTTCAGAGCTTTCAAAAACAATCTTCATACCTAGATCAGATACCACACCAATTCAGCCTTTGGGGGTGGGCACAGCAGGCGTGTTTTTAGCGTTTTCAAGTGGTTCCATTGTGTAGTTAGGTTTGAGAATTTGTGATTACTTCACTGGCTCTCAAGGCAACATCAGCAATAACCTGGGTTTGGTAGAAATGCAAAATTTCAGGCCTTGCCTCAGGCCAATCTTTTGAAAAGGCCTCTCTGTCTATAATTCCAGTTCCAGGGAAATCCAGTGCCCTCTTCTGACCTCCTCGGGCATTGCATGAAATGGGTGCACTTAAAAACATGCAGGCAATACACTCATACACAAAAAAAGTAAAAATTAAATTAAAAAAGACCTCTCCAGGTGATTTGGAAGAGCCCTACCAGTGGTGTACTACCAACTTAGAGACAGGTGGTTGGCTGCTCACTTGTCCACAGCTTCCTAGTGAACCTCTGCATTCACACATACACAATAGGTATCAGAATTCCACATTCTAAGTCTATCAACCCATTTGTGTACATTGTTGTTTTTTGTTTGTGTGAGACAGTTAGGAAACAGAGAGGGATGGAATGCCTGTGCTCAGCTTGCTTTCTCCCTTTCATTCAGAAAACTCTTCTGTCCTCCAAGGACACTGCACAACAAGGGTGCATTAACACACATGCAGGCATAACACTAGTACATGTAAAATAAAAATAATTTTTTTAATCACTGTAGAATGATTTGGGGGGACTTCCTACATGCCAAGACTTGGCAGCTTCTATGGTAAAGCTGATATCATTTGTCCTTAAATAGCTTTGGGCTTATTGAGGGTACAGGAAGAAAATTTTAAATAGAATGATAATTGCTATAATAAATACCATATAAAGGACTCTGAGAATGAATAGAACACAAATTTCTTACAGAGGCTGAGAAAAGCTTCAGAAGTCACTGCTTAAGAGTTTCTCACAAAAGAGCAATCTAGGCACCAGGCAATCTTTGCATCTAGGCAAAGGAGATATATCAAGCACACATTTCAAAGGAATTCAAGTTGTATCTTTGTAACCTTGAAAATTCAGAGATGAAAACCAGTTCTTACCTAAAGGCATGAGCAAAGTTTAAGAGCAGTGTTCAAACAACCACAAAGGGGAAAGACAACACATTTTTAATGCGTGAATACTGCATTAGGTGCAACTGTAGGCACTAGCAGGTGGAAACTATTGAAGTCATAATTAGGGCTCACAGCCTTGCTTTCCTAGTTCTCCCTTTTAGAAGGAGGAAGCCCCAGCTTCCCTGACTGGGAGACTAGCAATCTTCATCTGGCCAAAGGTGGCCCAGCTACCGGTTCTTTTCTCTGGACATTCTGATTCTCGGGGAAGGCCAAACTGCTAGGTATCTAGATACTCTGGCCACGGTTCAGGTCTATGCTCATTCAGAGGGTGCATATTTGAAACGAATTCAAGTGCTATTCTACTTGCAGGCATCTTCCCTGGGTAAGAGATAGTGGGACTTTTTCCCCCAAAGATCCACACTTGCATACTGAACATACTGAAATTTACTCTCTCATTAAAAGCTCTGCTTGTTGTTTTGTTTTTCTTCCATTAGGTACGAAGATGATAAAAAAGAATGGGCTGGGATGTTGAAGGAAATACGTTATGCTTCGGGAGCTAGTTGCCTAGCAACACGTTTAAATCTGTTCAAACTGTCAAAACTATAAACAAGGTGACAAAAGCATAATAGTTTGAGAGATGCTTTGTTTGGACAATATGACTTTAATTTATTGTCTTTTTAAAAACCTGTACAGAGATTCATGTAGGAATTGTTCATTAAGTTACTAAGAAGTGAACAGTGTTTCAGAGTCCCAAAGCTACTGATTTTTCAATGTGACTGAGCATAAAACCATTTTCTAAGAACTTTAGTATTCAATACAGCTGAACAATGTATTTCTTTTGTTAATTTTTCTCACTCAATGAAATGTAAAGGAGCTTTCTAAATTTGAGCTACTACTAATCCTTTATGTTCTTAAGGTACTTTACACTTGTTTTCTATTATAAATGAAATATATCTACATTTAAAGAAATGTCTAAAATATCAGAAATCTTTACTCATGTTTCAGCTATGATAGGAATCTTAATACTATTTGGAAGAATACATGCTATAGGATGATTTGGAAATGCTATTTAAGGACTGTAATAAATTAGTCTCATTTGAAGGGGACGGTCTAAGTAAAAGTCAAATCCAAATAGCATTTCTTATCTTTTTCTTTTCCCATTCTTTTTGTGACACTGGGATATTATGTTATTTCTAAATCAAAATGTCAAATGTTTTGTGCTTATGTGAAATAAATGTGTGTGCATGCCACGTGCACATGTGGAGGTCAAAGGACAACCTTGGGTGTCAGTCCTAATCTTCCACAGAGTCTTTGTTGTTTCTCCACAGCATAAGCCAGGCTAACTGGTGCACAGGCTTCTGGGGAGTCTCCTGTCTACCTCTCATCTCCCCAGAGGAGTAATGAGATTACACACACTCATGCTACACCTAGCTTTTATAAGGCTTCTAGGTATTTGAATTCAAATCCTCAGTTTGCCAGGCGAGCACTTTTACCCACTGAGCTATCTCCCTAGCCCCAAATGTAGGATGTTTTAAAATTAAAAACCAGTAATCATAGTCTTCACATCATTAACATCACCTACAGCATCAGTGGCAAGAGAATGGGAGTAGACTGAACCACACATAGACTGAATTCTGTGGAGGAGGACAGATGCTCACTGGTTTATATTTTTGCTTTATTTCCTATAAAGAAGATGCCTATTTGCTAAATTTCTAATAGCAAGAAAGATGACTGAGCCAGGTGTGGTGGCCCATGCCTGTTGTCCCAGTTTCTTGAGAGGCTGTCACAAGAGGATTGCTCGAACACCTAAGCCTGAGCCCACCTTGGCTAACACAGTGAGACACCGTCTCAAAAACAACAAAAAAAGAGAGAAGTCTGTTCTTAGTGCATATGATTCCTCAGTCTATTGTAATCATCATCTTCAGCTATGTAAGTCAAGATTTTCATCCTGGCCACACATCTATGCCTGGATCTCACAGACATACATTTGACTTCTATACCTAACATGTTTTTCTAAGAAACCTGATTTGAGACTTACATGGAACATTTACTTATTGTCAAGCCAGCTACATAAAGAATGGATATGTGTTCATATGGCCTCTTTTTCTCTACCATAAATATGGAAATATATTCAACAAAAATCAGCTTTATTTTAGACCTCTGAAGCAGAATTCTGATTATATTTCTGTATAGAACACAAAATACTGATCTAAACCATACTATGAGTACAAAGTCAACATATCCCCATGGGAAAAAACCCAACAAGTTCTCCACCAGATAAAACTGGTACAGGGAGACAGAGACGATGATGGTACACACCTATAATTCCAACTCTTGAAAGGATGAAGAAGGATGATCTAGAGTTCCAGGGCAACCTGAGCTACACAGCAGGTTTCCACACCAAGTCGAGCTACATACTAAGACTCTGCCCTCTGACTCCTGCTAGTGGGTTTTAAAAGACTTTAAAATTTGATAAAATTTGAGTGGGAAAATTGTGATGTCCAGAGGCGGGAAACAAAACTTACTATAAAATCAGGATACAGATACTTTTCAGGAAAGATTGCCAATCCACCAACATGAAACTCAATTGGAAAAAGTTGGTTTTTTTAGGGTTGCTTTGGGGGCTGATTAAAGTATTCTAGAATTAGTGATGGCTATACAAATATACTAAAACTCATATATCAGTGGAAAAAAAAGATCTTTTAAAAATAGTAATCCTGGGGCTGGGGAGATAACTCAATGTAAAGTGCTTGCTGCCCAAGCATGAGGACCCTCAGCATCCACAAAAGGCCAGGCATGACATCTGAGGACACAGGAGACAGGTAGATTCTGGGAGTTCACTGGCCAGCTGATCTAGCCAAATTGGTGAGCTCCAGGTTCAGTGAGAGACCATGTCTCAAAAAATAAGGTGGAGAGTGATAGAGGAAGACACTCAGCGCCAACCTCTGGCTCCTGTGGCAGCTTCTCTAGAAGCTGAGAGTAGGCATGCGTCAGCACCTGTCATCTTTCTTGCTATCAGAAATTTAGCACACAACACACACACACACACACACACACACTACTAAATAAAAATAACAATCCCAGTTATTTAGATAGAAACATCATTAACCAGAAGTGTAGGAAAATATATATAAAGAAACCATTTCAGAGCTGATATGGTGGTACAATACCTCTAATCCCAGCACTTTCGAAGTCGGGGTAGAATGAAAGTCAGAAGCTCGAGACCAGCCTGGATACATAGTGAATTCAAGGCCAGCTGGAACTACACAGATCTTGTCTCAAAACAAAGGATCCCTAAACCCTATTTCAATTTGGCAACCTAGTAAAAGTGAGAACTGTGGTAAATTAGAAGTTAGGCTTTGTGTGAGAGTGAGATATACCAGAGCTATTTAATCAAAATTTTCACATCACTCAAGTATATTAACTAGATTTTCAATTATTCATATTTTCATGAGGAAACTCAGGAAGGAGTGGTTATAAGCAAGTTTTCTCACTTGCTTACTATTCTCATTGTTTTACATGAACAATTTTATGAAGTTCATGTATGCAGAGTCACTGAACACTGGGCTTCAAGCAAAGCCATTGTGTATGTGTGGTATATGCATATATAGGTTTTTGTGTAAGTACACCTGTGTGCAGATGCACATGCCTGTGTGTGTGCATGCACATGGAGGCCAAAGGTAAACATCAGATGTCCCCTTCCATCACTCTCCACCTCACTGGATAGTTTAACTTCAGGGGTAACAAACGTAGAGCAATGGGGCTCACATTCCCTTACAAAAGCAGCCCAGGGACTTCTGGAGTCCTTTCTAACATTTAAGGACACAGATGAGATTTGTCTATAAGCCAGGAAGCACGCTGTCACCAAACTGAATCTGTCAGCATTGTTATCTTGGATTCTCCAACTTCCAGAAGAACTATGATTTGTTTAAACCACCCAATATATGGCATTTTGTTATTGCAGGCCGAATGGACTAACACATTCATCTTTTAATAGATGTAGGTATTATCCTACACAGAAACATAATTTCTAGTGGGAATTTATATTCTCAAGAGAATAATATTTGTAGGAATCCCCTACGATAGTGACAATACATAAGATGTGCTTGTAATTCAAAAGATGCTTACACCAGTAAGCCTTCATCTTCTTCATGCGCCAAAAGTTGAGATTAAATTGGCATAAACTGGCTATAAATTTTTAAATATTTCAAAATTATTGTCTTTAGAGTATAATAATTTTAATATTTTATATGTTAAAAATCATTGAAGAAGCCAGGTGTGATGGCACACGCCCATAATCCCCACACATAGGAGGCTCACACAAGACAATCAGGACTTAAGGCCAGTCTCAGCTACAGAGCAAGTCAAAGGCCAGCCTGAGCTATACAAGATACACAAAGAAACAAACAAAACAAGTAAAGGGGAGGGGGCGCTATTCAAGACTAGAACATTGGAAAAAGCCTAATTTTTCTTCTAATAAAAATAAAGCCAGACATGGTGGAACATGTACTTGGGAGACAACAAAGGCAGGCAAATCTTTAGATTTGAGACTAACCTGGTCTACACAGCAAGTTCTAAGCTAGCCAAGGCCACACAGTTAGATCCTGTCTTAAAGAGAAGAGAATGAATATAAACAAGACTTGAAAAACATTCTTGAGAGACTGGACTTCATGTATCCCTAGATGGCCTCAAACTCACTAGGTAAGAGCCTTGAAATCCTGGTCTTCCTGCCTCTAGGATTAGAAGCAGGTACTGCTGTGCCATTTTATGCAGTTTCATTCATGCTAGGTAAGCACTCTACCAAGGAAGCTACATGGCTAGTACATTTTTTTTTTCTGAGATAAGGTCTTGTTTAGTTGTTCAAGCTGCTACACTCAACTTGAACCTAACATCATCAAACTTTTCTTTTTTCAACAGGATCTTACAACATACGGCTGGCTAACCTCAAATGCCTCAAATTCAGAGATCCGCCTGCCTCTGCCTCATGCTGGGATTAAAGGCATATGCCTCCATTCCAGCATCAAACTATTTTTGATACAATAAGAAAATAAAGAGACTTGAGAGATGGCTCAGCAATTAAGAGCACCTCCTGCTCTTGCAGAGGATCCAGGTTCAGTTCCGAGCATCCACATAGCAACTCACAACTGTCTGTTAACTCCAGTTCCAAGAGATCTAATGCCCTCTTCTGGCCTCCATGGCTACTAGACATGCAGGTGGTACACATGCATGCAGACAAAACACACACATGAAATAAATATATTTTAAAAATAAGAAAAACCTAAACCAACTGTCAATGAAGCAAATGATATGTAGGACACACATTTTAAAATTATGCTTTTGATATAGGACCTTTGGCTCCCAACTAGGATACAAAATGATGTTATTGGGTCCTGTGTCAAAAAATAGTTAAGTCTTGACTGGTCAACCTCCCAACCCCATGCTGCAGGTGGCCTGAGGGTAGCTACACAATAGTTTTCCATTGAGCACAAATATATCACTTTAGGGATATTTTGACATTTATGTATGTATGCATGTGTATGGATGTATGTGCCACAACACATATGTGGAGAAAACTTTCAGAGAAAGTCAGAGAAAAACTTTCAGGAGTCACATCTCTCCTACCATGTGGGTTCCAGGAATTGATTTGCTCAGGATGTCAGACTTGGTGGAACATACCGAGTGAGCCATCTTGCCAGCCCAATATATCACTTCTGTAGGAAGGACTTGGAACTATGTCAAAACGTTAGATCTTTAGTAACTTTTATTATAAATGTGCCATAAGATGTAGAGAAAACCATTCCCTCGGCGTGTGAGGGATCAGACCAGGTCGAGGCTGCTTCATTCAAGCTTCCATTCGGAAGACAGCCCACGTTCCACTTTCTCTTCAGTCAGGCTTTCGTGCCCACCACTTCACCCAAACTACCTCTCAGGTAGTTTGATATCTCAGGTTTGATTTTCATGGTTTGTTGTTGTTGGAAGGATCAAACTCAAGGGCTTCATACACGCTAAGCAAGCACTCTACCACTGAGCCCCATCCCCAGTCCCCTCATGTTGCTAAATTTAATGGACATTTTCCAGTAGTACCCAACTGCTCATGTCCTCCTGGCAATGCTTCCACTTTGGCATACAGTAAGTGTTTCTCCCTTCTCTTACTTTCTCCTGCTTCATAGGCCACCCCTGTTCGGTCTCCTTTCTGGAGTTGCTGTCTTGACCTTTTAATGCTCGAGAGCACCGGATAGAACAGTCTCAGATCTCTCCTCCATTCACATCTTAGGTGATTTCATCTAGTATCATGGCATTAAATGCCAACACAGCGTGGACCTCTCCTATGACCTCCAAACTCATGGAGTTATTTGATCTCTTAGGTGCTGAAAAAGTATCATAAACTCATAGTATCTGAAACAAATTCGTGATCTTCCCAACCCTGGCATGTCTCTGACCTGCTCTCCCTACAGCACCCTCACCACCAGCTCAGTGAATGGAATGGATATCAAACTCCCTTCCCACAAGCCTGGAGAACATCAGAGAAGAGGGGACACAATGTCTTCTGGAATGACAGGCAACTGAACTTATGAACTCTCAACAGCTGTGATTACTGACACAGACCTGCACAAAATCAATCTAGTCAATATTCCTGCATGGATGGTGGGGGGGGGGGGCTTGCAGGGTCCAACTCTTAAGAAGCTACAGGTAGTTTACAGCTGCTGGGGGATGAAAGAGTCAGTTTTCTTCAGGGGTAAGGCCCCTGCGGGTACCCCATGCTATAATGGACAGCCCTATACCCACATGCATGCAACAAACATCAGGTTATATACAATAAGACATGATATTGGGAGGGTGATGGATCTGAACAGGGACACGGGAGCAGGAGAAGAGGTGAAATAAAAATAAAATGTATTCATGTACAAAGGAACAATTTTAAAAACATTATGAAAAAATGTCTTCTTTTCGGGGTTGTGTGTATGTGTGTGTATGTGTTTTGAAACAAGGTTTCATACCATAGCCTAGGCTGGCCTGGAACTCACTGTGTACTACAGGATGATCTTGAACTCATAGCAATCCTCCTGTCTCAGCCTCCCAAGTGTTGGGATTAACCCACTTAAAAATTTGAGTTCTTAGCTGGGCATGGTACATATGCCTATAATCCCAGCATTCAGGAGGCAGAGGCAGGACTGCCATAATGATGAGACTAGCCAGGTCTGCTTAGCAAGATAACAAAATAAAACTTAAGACATTAGATTAAAAGGGTAAAATATTTGTGTTCTTACCATTGCTTAAACCCTTCCAGTGGCTTCTCATCTACCAGAGCAGCCTTACAGTCATAGACTTGACATTACCTCTCACCTTCTAGTATTTTCCAACACCCTTCCCACTTGTTTGTTCCAACCACAACGGATCTGTTATTCTCAAACACATCAGGTATGTTCCCACTTCAGAATATTTACACTTATTATTAAAGATTTTTTTATATGTATGATTGTTTTGTCTAGCCACGTGTGTGCCTAGTACCTGGTACTCAAAGAGGCCAAAGAGGGTGTCAGTGTTACAGATGGTTGTAAGCTGACATAATGGGCACAGAACCAAACCCAGGTCCTCTGTATGAGCACTAAGTACTCAAACTCTGAGCCATCTCTCCAGCCCCTTATTTATAAATTGAGTTAGGCCACTTAAAGCAAATACAGATGTATTTGCATACCATAATCATTTCAAATGAAAACTACAATTATGATTTGCCCTCTCCAAATATATGTTCTTTCAGGTAGTCCAGCCGAGCAGCCTTTGTTGACATTGCCATAGAGTTCCATTCAAAATAAGGGACCTGTAAAATAAGTAATGTAGTTTGAATAAAAGTTTTAAAGACACTAGGGTGTTTTTAATTTTTCAGTTTCATTTCATCACCATCAACTGCAGCTCCCTATTTAGTGAAAGGATATATAAGCTTTCTAATGACATCTTCAGAAATTTATAAAACATAAAAACTTTTTTTAATTTTATATTTTTTATTTTTATATGTATGAGTGTATTGCTTACATGTGTGTTTAGGTGCACCCATGTCATGCAATTGCCTTTGGGCCAGAAAAGGGGATCAGATCCCCCTGGAACTGGACTTATGGACAGTTGTTAGCCACCATGTAGGTACTGAGAATTCAACCAGGGTCCTCTGCAAGAGCAGCCAGTGCTCTTTAAAAAAAAAAGAGCAAAAGAAAAAAAAAACCTTATTTTATTATTAATGTTTATTTGAAATCAAAGGACTTTGTTCATAAAGTTCAATAATATAAAAAAATAGGGACTGGAGAGATGGCTCAGTGGTTAAGAATATATACTGCACCCAAGTCAGGAGACTCAAAACCACCTTTAACTCCAGTTCCAGGGGATCAGACACCTCTGGTCTCTGTGAGCACCTGGACTCAAGTACTCATATACACAAAGAGAGACACACAAACAAATAAATAAAAATTAATTAAATTATAATGCAGTTATAAAGACAGCAGGGAAGAGTTATGAGCACTACTACAAGGCTGTAGAAGCACCATGAGTGCTTACTGAAGCACAGCCCCAGAGCCGTGGAAGAGCCTTTTCCTCGTCACACTGAGACGTGTTCTGCCTCACAGCTCCCATCATCCCCATCCTTACAACACCAACAAAAGGCATTTGCCCCTACATACTCTTTTATTCACACATTAACCTTTTAATGCCTAACATGCAGAAAAAATACAAATCAACAGAAATACTTTCTTTTGAGATAAGGTCTTACTATGTGGCCCCAGTTGTCCTCAATCTCACAGAAATTCACCTGTCTCCACTTTCTGAGTGCTAAGATTAAACGACACCTAGTAGTTGTTTTGTTTGATATAGGGGCTCACTAAGAAGTAGAACCTAGCCCTGAACTGGCTATGTAGCACAGGTGTGCTGGATAGCTTCAGACGTCAACTTGGCACACTTGGTTAGAGGGAATCTCAAATTGAGGAATTATTTCCATTGGATTGGCCCATGTCTGTGGGGTATTTTATTGATTGTTGAATGATGTGGGAGGGCCCAGCCCACTGTGGGTGGTACCACCCTTGGGCTTGAGGTTCTCTG
The DNA here is from genome assembly GCA_035773235.1 of Eospalax fontanierii. Taxonomy (NCBI): domain Eukaryota; kingdom Metazoa; phylum Chordata; class Mammalia; order Rodentia; family Spalacidae; genus Eospalax; species Eospalax fontanierii. Next base: position 62,061,368 of record CM069530.1, on the reverse strand, counting down.
TTGCGTAAGAAAGGAAGCTGAGCACATACAAGGGGAGCAGCCAGTAAGCAGCATCCCTCTGTGGCCTGCACTTTAGTTTCTGTCCTGAGCTCCTGCCTTGACTTCTCTCAGTGATGAACTGTGACCTGGAAGAGGTAAGTAAAATAAAGCCTTTCCTCCCCAAGTTGGTTTCAGTCAATGTTTTTATCACAGCAGTAGGAAAGCAAACTAGGACAACGGGATAGCCTCAAACTTGAGATCCTTCTACCTCAACCTTCCAACTACTGGGATTACAGGCCTGCATACCATGCCTTTAAAAAAAAAGTGTATTTTTATGTGTTCATGTGTGTATATGGTATAGCATGTGCTCATATGTACAGGGAGGTCAGAGAAGGTGTCCTGTTCTTATTCCCTTTAGACAGGGTCTCTTACTGAACCTAGAGCTAGGCTGGTGGCCAGCAAACACCGGAGACCCTCCTGGCTGTGCCCCACACAGTCCCGGGTTGCAGGCTCATTTGGCCATACCTGGTCCTTCATGCCCCAGCTTTTTATTTTTACGTCAGTTATTTTTTTATTGAACTTTTGAGATGTTCACACAATACAGTTTGATAGTGTTTAAACCGCTACTCACTGCTCTCCCCTCACCGCCCTTCACCTGATTTACTGTACTCTCATATACACAAAACACAGGCTACAGAGTCTGATTTGTATCCCCAAATGTCCTTCAGTGTAGGTACACCTACCGGGACCACCAAAGTCCCATCCCTGTAAGACCAATCATGCCTTTTTAGAGGTTTAATTACATTGAGTGTTTCATACCTGAATAACATGATAGCCCAAAATTTCCAAGTGTCGTTTTTTCATAGCAGATTTTCCTTTTAAGTGAGGGAGGTTTATACAAAAGGCTTTTAAATCCAAAAATTCAAAAGCAATCCTACATAAGATAAAAATAAAAATATTTACTTCCAAAATCAAAATCAGAAATTAAGTAGCCACAGCTTTCAGGAAAAAGAACGTATCTGTATAAACTAACAAAAGCTAAATGACTACAAATGAGGATAACACCAAAGATATTTTACTTTATTCTTTTTCCCTTTTTAAAAATATTTTTATTTTTATTTATGTACATGAGTGTTTTGCCTGCATTATGTAAGTACACCATATGTGTGAAATGCCCATGGAGGCTAGAAGAAAGTATCAGGTCCCCTAAACTAGAGTTGTAAATATTCATCATGTGGGTACTGGGAACTAAACTGGGTCCTCTGCAAGAGCAGCTAGTACTCAACCTCTGAGCCATCTCTCCAGCCCCATTTTGTTAATTTTTTGAGACAAGGTTTCATGTAGCCCAAGTTGGCCTTGAACTACTAATCCTCCTGCTTCCATCTCCCAAGTGTGGAGATTACAGTATGGAGTCACCACACCCATTTTCAAATTACTTTTCTACTTAAGAAATTAGGAACTGGAGGCTAGAAAGATGGCTTAATGGTTAAGAGCACTGGTTGCTCTTGCAGAGGACCTAGGTTTGGTTCCCAGCACCCACATGGTGGCTAGCAACCATCCATAACTCCAGTTCCTGGAATCCAACGCCCTCTTCTGGCCTCTGTGGGCATTGCACAACACAAGTGCACTTACATAGATGCAGGTAAAACACTCATATACAGAAAATTAAAATAAGTAAAAGAAATGAACTGATAATCAAACTTATTTAATAGAAATTATAGTCAAACATCTCCCAGCTTTCATCAATTTCTCTGTCCAACATGTACATATTATGTGGCTTCTTTCGTAAAGAATTCATATTTAAAAAGAAAACAGATAGCTTATGATCTAACAGAATGCATGAGGTATAGTAACAAGCCAATAGAGGAAGTAGCTAAGTGCTATCATAGTAGAGAGGCGGGAAACACAAAAAAAATACTTCCAATTGAGGACAATTAGATCATCATTTAGTTGCCAAGACCGCTGGTCCATTGGCAGATGGTAGATCATTAATGCAGAAGACATAGCAAAGGAAAAAGCTCAGGGACAGAAGGCACGGGACACAATATGATGCCAAATTAAACAGTCCAATAAAAATCTTAAACAGAAATTACCTCTCAGCTCCTGGCGGAAGACTTGCTTCAACTCTTTGTGTATTTAATTCCCAGTCTGTTCCCAATGTTTTCCCCAAAGTTACACTATGGCCTCTATATGGAAGAGGTTTTTTTTGTTTGTCCAAAACACATTCAAAATCTTAAATATAGAAATCAATAATATAAATTAAGTAAATACAGTCTAAGATTTAAAGTATATTTTAAATATGCTAATATATATGTATACTAATATATATGTATACCTACCTACATACATACATACATATAAAAGAAGATATATCTCCCTGATTATCCAACTTATTTTATAAGATCTTCCCCAATGGGACTTATCTTTGAAAATCAATAAATATCAATAAGTTAGTATTAAACTACAGCACATGGCTGCTTCCATTTAGCACTGAAGTAGGTCAAATCATATTAAAGAGTTTGCTTTAAGCCAGGCAAGGTAATGAATATCTATAACCTTAGCACTTGAGAGGCTGAGGCAAGAAGATCCCAAGTTTCATACCAACTGGGCTATATAGCCAAACTGTCTCAAATTTTAAAAATAAATAAATTTAGTGGTGAAGAGTACCTAACTACTCTTCCAGAGTTCAGTTCCCAGCACCCACATGGCAGTTACCTGTCCTTGACTCCAGTTTCAGGGGATCCACGCCCACTCTTCTGGATTAGGTGGGTACTAGACATGAACATGATACACTTCTATAAATGCAGGCAAAGTACTCATATACATAAAACAATATTTAAATTTTTTTTACTTTAATATCTTTAAGTTTCTTAGTCACATTTGGAGGATGCTAAAAATTACCTCTCTAAAGACTGGTAAAGACAAAGCACTTATCCTGCTGTCCCTTTAAGAACTGCACATAAACTAGTTGGTATGGGAATACTTTCTTAGACAAATTGGAGTAATCAATTTAGAGAAATGACAAATGCAGAAAACTGCTCTTTTGATATCCTTTCTAAATGCTAGATTTAGTCAAGGAGTGATTGCTAATGATTACAAAAATTAGAAGGTGAAAGTTCATGAGAGAACTTTCTATCAGATGAATCAGCCTGACAAACATTATAAACCCACTGTTGAGTGATGATTTCTGATATGATGCAGTAAGAAATACTATCGTTGAGGCAGTCTGGCCAGAAACAAGCTAAGATTCAATGAAGCACCGACCTCTAATACTGGTCTACAGGAAATGCAAGGGCAGCATGAATTTGGTGAATGACACCAGAGGGCTGCAATCAGAAAAGTCTAGATTATGAAATGTTTTTCAATAAATAATACCAAATGCTAGAGAGAATGTGGGAATGAGGAACACTCGTTCACTGCTGGTGGATTGTGAACTCGTGCAACCCCTGTGGAAAGCAGTGTGGAGAATTCTTTAAAAAACTAAATATGAATGTACCATTTGATCCAGTTATACCACTCCATGGCATATACCCAGAGGACTCATCCTATTTCAGAGATACTTGTACATTCATGTTTGTTGTTGCTCTTTTCACAAGAGCTAAAGGATGGAAGCAACCTAAGTGTCCCTCAACTGACAAGTGAATAATGAAAATGTGGTACATTTACACAATGGAGTTCCACTCAGCAGTAAAGAAAGACAAAGTCATGGATGGAATTAGAAACTATTATGCCAAGTGAGACAACACAGACTCAGAAAAACAAATGATGTATGTTCTCCTTCATGTGTGGATCCTAGCATTAAACCCTTATATGTGAGTGTGTATCCTGATGTAACTGCAGGAACCAGGAAAACGGAAAGGAACCAGGGAGATAAAGGGAAAGAAGGAAACTAAGAGAGAAGAATAAGAGACAGGTGTTCCTAAGGAGGAACTAGATAAAAGAGGAATATTCAAATGGAAGGGGGAGGGAGTAAGGAGATATGGGGCAAAGAGAAAGAAGGAGCTCAAAAGAGGTGGGGCTTTAGGAGACTGGGATTATCCAGGGAGAAAACTAGGGACATTTTAAATGGGGAAGGCATGGAGGGATGGTTAGACACGGGGGGAGGGAAGAAGGAGAGGGAGAAGGAGAGAGAGAGACACACATAAAAAATGCCTAGCTAAATACCAGAGGGAATATTAAGTCTAACAACCTAATTGACCAAAAAAAAAAAAAAAAAAAAGACTATATAACAATTAACTGTGCCAAACAGAAAAAACCTTCCTTTGAGTTGTTGGCCAGGGAGGCCCAAGAGACTCCCAAAATTACAAATGGTATTGCCATAGCCCTGATTGCCTCCCAGAACCTGAAGGTAAGACCCTATTTCTGAAGATAGGACATACTTCAGAGACCAGATTTGGAGCAATAGAGCTGGAACTGACCTGGAAGCCACTTGCCCTAAAGGCTAGCTCTCATAGCTCTGGAAAGCACTATACCAGCAGCCAAGGGAGAAACATCAACTGATGGCCCATTATCAGCTTCATGAACAGATAACCACACTGATGACTGGCACAGCGTCTGGCACTGGTGCAGTAGTGTCACTTTTATCTTGGGGCCAATCAATGGCTACCTAATTGGTCTTAGAGCCCATTCAATGGGAGGAAACTCATGTGTGGTACTGTAATCATAGCCAAATATACATGGCTGAAGATCTTAATGAGATTCCCCAGAGCTGTCACATCTCTAAGCTAACATAACTTCTTACTAAATTCAAAATATGTATTCTTATATTTGCAGTCAAGTGTCCCTGTCACCACTTCTCAAAGAAGCCTCTTTTGCACCAGATGTAGACTAATACAGAGTACCACAGCTGGTCACACAAAAATATTGCTTGTTAATTGACTGTGCCTGAGCAGCACATCTATAATGCAGCCTCTACACCCAAGGTTCACTATATATAGAACAAGGGAAAAAGAAGACACTAATGAATCTCAACTGTCATTCATTAAGCTTCCTCATGCAACAAAGGGGAGTAACACAAAAAGGTCACAAATGGCTAAATCATGGAGATTAGGAAACCACACAGTGTGGATCCCTGGACAGGACTCTTACATCAAGTCTACTCACCCAGGGATCAGGGAGCATTGTGGAAGCGGGAGGGGTGATTTTAAGAGTCAGTGAGGAGGTGGGTGACCATATGAAATAGAATCCTACAAGCTCCTGGCACCCTGCGCATATGAACCTACAACAATCGTTTTGGTATGCTCAAGATCCATGTAAATTCAAGCAGATAAAAACCCAGCATGGCACTGGAGAAATGGGTAGCAGACCCTAATCTCTGCTTAAAAAATATTGACAAATGATTACTGTTGGGTAAGGATGGACCAGTCTTCCTAAAGGAAGAGACTCTGGGCAGGCTGACTAGACCTCAGTAGATCAACCTGCACTGAAGTCACTTGGGGACACTAACCTGACACAGTAGACCCTAACACAGATAAAAGAATGGATGGATTCCAGTTAGAGGGCTATGGGAAGAGGGTGCCAGTGGGGAAAGGGATTAAAACTGATTGAGAAGTTCTGCATGAATCACAAAGATTCAATTTAAAAAAGGTAAAAAAAAGGAGAAAGAAAACCATGAAGGCTATATGATATTAGTAGAAGTTATGGTGCAGTTGTATGTTTTTAAAGCTACCCTTATCTTCTCGTACATATGTTGAAATGACACATTGTATGTGATTTGCTTGGAAACCACTGACTCTGGATGGGATTCTTTTATTTGAGATAGGGTCTTGCTATGTTGCTGACCTAGCCATGAATCCCAAAGTTCGAGTCATCTTCCTACCCTCACCTTTTGGGGGTGATTGGGCTGCAGGTGTGTGCTGCAGCTCCCAGCTTTATTCTACTTCTGTGTGTGTGTGAAATGTTTCCTTGATATAAACATTCAAAGCCAGGAATGGTGATGCACACCTAAAATCACAGCACTTGGGAGGACTACTACAAGTTTGAGACCAATCTGAGCCACACAGATTCTGTCTGAAAAAAAAACAAGAAGCAAATAATAATAATAATAATAATAATGATGATGATGATGATGATGATGATGTTTCTGGGACTCAATTTCCTCCTCTGTAATTTATATATTTCATGGGACATAAGTTACTATGCACATATACATGCACATATACACAAAGCACATAAAACAGTACATAATAGATAATAACAGATTTATGTTTCCCTGTTACCATTGTTATATAAAATTGCAGCAAGACAGATATACCTAATCAGCACAAAACCTTATGGATTGATTAAATCACAACATAATCATCCAGTGAGATATACAGACATTAAATGATGTCTAAATAGCCCTCATTACCTTATAAAGAAGTTGAAGTGAAAACACTAGGTCCTTTTTCACTGTTCTGTTCTGTCACATAAGGACACAAAATTCAAGGTGCCATCTTAGAAGCAGAGATAAGGTCAACACACACAAAATCTACTGGCTCCTGGATCTTGGATGGCCTGGCCTCTGGAACTTGGAGAAATAAACTTCCATTGTTCATAAATTACCCAGTCTCAGGGCTGGAGAGATTGGTCAGTGGTTAAGAGCACTGGTTGCTCTTGCAGAAGACCTAGGTTCAATTCCCAGTACCCACATGGTGATTAACAATTATCCCTAACTCCAATTTCAGATGATCTGATGCCTTCTTCTGACCTCCATGGGCACTGCACCACACGGGTGCACTTACATACATGTAGACGATACACTCATAAACATAAAAAATTAATAAATTACCCAGGCTCAGGAATTTTGTTACAGCAGCATGAATGGATTAAGATATAAATACTATTAAGTTATTTTTAGTTTTACAAGTCATTTAGAAAAACAGACAACAAAAGTAAGCAGTGGGGGCTGGAGAGATGGATCAGCAGTTAAAAGCACTGACTGCTCTTTCAGAGGACCAGGGTTCGATTCTCAGCACCCACATGGCAAGTAACAACCATTTATAACTCCAGTTCCAGGGTATCTGATGCCCTCTTCTGACCTGGTGGGCATTGTACAACACGAGTGCACTTAACATACATGCAGGTAATGCACTCATACACATAAAATAAAAATCATAAAATATTTTTAAAACATAAACAGTGGCTATAGCAAAGATAATGTCTCTGTTTCTCTGTTCTTTCTCGTTTTGCTATGCTAAGCATGTATCATGTGACTTGTTTTTCATTTTTGTTTGAGATAAAGTTTTACTACACAACTCAAACTGACCTCAAACTCGGTATGTAACCCAGACTGGCCTGAAACACAACAGTCTTGTCTCAGCTTTCCAAGCACGGCATTGCAGACACGCACCATTACCCTGGCATTCATGTGAGCTGTTTTGGTTTTGGTTTTTGAGTGCTCATACCACATCCCCAAACCCAAATATTACCAATTACATTTTCTTTTTTTAGAAATTTTGTTCTTTTGAGATGGGGTCTCACTGGTATGTAGACCAGGGTGGTCTCCATCTCACAGATATCCACCTGCCTCTGCCTCCTGAGTACTGGGATTAAAGGTCTGTGCCACCACACCCAGACTTCTTTGTTTTAGAGACAGGGTCTTGCAATATTGCACTAGCTGATCTCAGTCTCCCAAGAAACAAGAATTACAGGTATGTGCCACCAGCTAGGACAGAATCTGCTGAAGATCCAGAAATATTCAGTGACTCTGATTTTTGTTCAGCATTCATAAAAAGTAATCTTAATTATTTTTTCTAAAAAACCACAAAATACTGATGGTTATCAACACAGAGCCATGGGAATAAAATTGATGACTCAATATATTTTGTCTACTTTTGTCAGTTTGGAAATTTTCATGAGGAAAATTTGAAACCAAGTTACAAACCTTTTTAAAATTCCAACTAATTACATGACTTTTTTCAAGTCAGTATGGTCTTCTGAAAGCAGCTACCAATGACTTACCTATTCTGTAGTAATAAGGTGAAAGAATAGAAGATTTTACGTAATTCATTCCTCCTAGGATCTCTGCCAACATTTTGTAAATTTGTTGTTTTGCTTCATTCATCATGCCAGCATCTTTAAGAAATTAAAATTATTCTACATAATTTCTGAATGGAAATCATCCCAATTCTACAAACTAAAAAAAAGCATTTTTACTAAGAGCCTCAGGACTAGTGATGTGGCTTATTGGGTAAAAGCTTGCCTTAAAAGCCTTGAGGACCTGAGTCTGATCCCTGAAACCCATGTAAAGACAGAAGGAGAGAGCCAACTCCACAAAGTTGTCCTTTAACCTCCACACACGTACCAATGTACACATATTACCCCTCCATAATAATAAGTAAATAAATGTAGTAAGAGCCTCAAGGTAATACCGTATGTAATAACATTAAATTCAATAGGAGACACGTTCTTGCTCTCTAACAAGTAGTTTAGTGTCCCAGTTAGAAGTTCCTATAAAACAAATCCCACAAACTATCACCTAAAACATTAAATACGCATAGCTCTCTTGTAAACTCTAGTGTCATATTTAGATGTAATGATGAAAATAACAATGTATTACCCAAAATAATCTTTAGACTTAAGCTGCACTCTTTTACTAAAAGAAAGCCCAAACCTTTAGTATACTGTTGTTGACAAAATCGGTCATGAAACCATGGAATTTGAAACTCAGGGCACTCCAAGCAGACCGCTCTATTTAACTCCATAAAACGAAACAGGACACTTTTACGAAGAGATGAAGATAAAACTGAAATTAAAGACAAATCATCAATGCATTTGACAGCTGAGACCTAGCGGGGACCGTTAGTTTTTCCGCATCATTATCCCTACAGTTGGCTGATACCTTTATTCTCACAGGATAAAATCACCTCATTTGTACACAAATGCTTAACATTTTTTAATTGTTACATTTGGTAATACAAGACCAACTTCTACACGTGGCAAATTTTAAAGTTACACTTTTAAAAATACTACCAAGAATTTTCATTGACCTTTATAATATTCCATATTTTGGAATTTATCCTAAGGAAACAATAAATGATTCATATGTGGCGATTTGTTATTGATAGTGAGGCACTGGAAACACCCTATAAAATAAGGGTCTCCGATGGAGCTCAGTGATAGAACGCCTGCTATGCATGCACCAGGCCCTGAGTTCAATCCACAGCCCTGCATTTAAAAAGTGGATTCAAGATAACTAGTAATTTTACTATAGCTATATAATGGCATATCATGTATCCAATAAAAAATATGACATTAAAAATACTTAATGACAATATAATCAATACTTAATGACACGGAAAACTACTCAAAATATAATTCAATGGAAAAAGCATAAAAGTGAATGTATTTTAAAACTCCATTCATTTTAAAAGATACTTCAATATATAAACATTTATATAAGATCAAGAGTAAGATAGACAAATACTTCAAACACTTGGGATAGGGCTCAGTGGTAGAGTAGGTGTTTAGCATACAAGAAGCCCAATTCCAACCACCAAAACCAAAAGCATAAAAATCAGGAAAAGAACTATGACACTAAAGGTAGTTTTACTTGGTGGTAGAATTAGGGTAGTAGCTCATTAGGGTAATAGCTCACCTTAATTTTAAACTTTTATTTCCAAAATTTTTATAATCATGAATTTTTATCATTTTCTTCTTCTTTTTTTTTTTTGAGACAGGATGTCACTATGAAGTTCTGGCTGGCCTGGTTGGCTTTAGCCATCCTCCTGCCTCAGCCTCCCAAGTGCTGGGATTACAGGCATGTTTATATTCTATTTATGTTACATATAATTACATATAATCTCCCATTCCTGGAGGCTTCACAAATGCTAAGCAAGCATTCTACCATTAAACGATATCCAATCAGTCATAAAACGCTTTTATTAACAAAAAATATTAGCCAATCTGTATACAAAGTGCAAGTGATAAATTTTAAAAGTAAAATGTAGATACTTACTTTGAAGTTGCGAATCTAATCTGGCTAAGAATTCAATGGTAAAGATTTTCTTTAGCAGATCTTCTGGAAAATATTCAACTGTAGCCAAAGAAAATGCAAGAAACACTAACTTAAGAGGATCCAAAGAACCTAAAAAATAAGTTAAAAAATGCTAATGTACAGCTGCTTCACATGTATATTTAAAAAACAAATAAGTTATTCAGAAGAATAAGCCAGGGTTTTTTTTAAATATATAAAACATGTTTAAACACAGCATTTACAGAACTATAATTACAAGCCAACAGTAATTTTAGGGTAGAGGGGACTGAGTAAGAAAGTCAGGCAAAAGTACTGCCCCTCTGTGGGGGAACAGAGGCAAGTGGATCTCTGAGTATGAGGACAGCTTGGTCTACATAGTGAATTCCAGGACAACCAAGACTACATAGTGAAGCTGTCTCAAATAAATAAATATTTTAAAAGAGAGAAAAAGAACTGTGCTAATACTGTTTCTGCATCTTAGTACTGATTCCCTGGACAATTCAATCCATGTAAATTCAGCTCTTATTTATATGAATATTGCTGTTACTATATTTTAAGTTGCCTTGAAAAGAGAAAATTCAAAATGAAAGGACAGTGATATGTGAAAACTGATCCCAGCCTCTGGGATAATAATGGCTCTCAGAATGTGTTCAATACCTGTCTAAGCACTTCATATATATTAACTCATTTAACCTGATTTCTGAACACAGTAGGAACAGGTATTAGTCTTCCTGATAAATGAGCATAGAGAGGCACTGAGGAGAGAAATGGCTTGCCCAAGGTCACAGAGTTACCAAGAACATGGGGAAGTTTAACTCAGACTGCAGCACTAGCAGCTCACACTGCTCTCTGGGGATCTCAAGACTTCCAGCTAAGCATACACACTCTACTAGCTGTCACCTAACATACACTCCCTTGCCTGCCACCTAGAGCACACCACGTAGCCCATGCTTGACAATTATTCTCCTGATTTGCTTCGTTCAAGAGATATTTGTTATGTTTGGGAAGGGGCAAACTAACCTGACCCACAGGCATGAGAATTCTTACAAAGGGCAGAAAAGACAAACAAAACATTTACAGGATGGGCTGGAGAGAATGCTCATGGGTTAAGAGCACAGGCTGCTCATGCAGAGGACCTGGGTTTGATTCCCAGCACCCGTACAGTTTCTAACAACATCTGTAACTCCAGTTCCAGGGAATATGCTTCTGATCTCCACAGGCATTGCCCAATATGGAACAAATACACACATGCAGGCAATACACTCACACACATAAAATAAAAATAAATAATTTTTAAGTTAAAAAAAATATTTACAGGTATGGTGACACACACCCATAATCCCAGCACTTAGGAGGCTGAAGCAGGACTATACAAGTTTGAAACCAGCCTAACTACATAAGAGTTTCTGGTCTGTCTAGGCAGATCCTGTCTCCAAAACCAACCAACCTTCCTTTTGGATTTCTTTGCTGATCTGTTTATCAAAGGAAGACCAAATCATAAATGAGGTTAATAGCCAAGCATGCTTGTATACAACTGTAATCTCAGCACTTGGAAGGTAAAGACAGAAAAATCTGGAGTTCAAAACCAGCCTCAGCTACATATCAAGTTCACACACACATGAATGTGCACACGCACGCACTCACGCACAAAATACAGGAGGCTGGCAGTAATGATTTTTTTTTAATTATTTTTATGTGTATGCATGTATTACCTGCATGTATATAAGTGCACCATGTTGTACAACGCCTGTAGATGTCAGAAGAGGGCATCAGATTGCCTGGAACTGGAGTTACAAGCAGTTGTTTCCTGCCTTGTGAGTGCTGGGATTCGAACCTGGGTCTTCTGCAAGAACAGCCAGTGCTCTTAGCCACTGAGCCATCTCTCCATTACATAGCAGTAATGATTTCTACTAAGAAAACTATCCTGAGAAAACTACTCTTCATTCAAAATAATTACTCCATTGAATTTATTTATTTATTTATTTTTTATTGTACTAGAATTGAACCTAGGTCCTCATCCATACTGGGCAAGTGCTCTCCCAATGAGCTATATCCCTAGTCCATTCTTTTACTTTATTTTTAAAATATTACTTTTCTTGTGACACAGTTTCACTAATGAATTGCCCAGGCTGGCCTTGAATTTGCTCTGTAGCACTGCAGGCTTTCAACTTGCTGTCCTTTTGCTTCCACCTCCAGATTATAGGCCCATGCCCCTAGTCCCAGCTCTACTGGTTACTTTAAATTTTACTTAAAAGGATTTCTAAGAACTTTCAGCATCATTAAGTTCATTTTAAAAAATGAAAGCTATACTTTTCTTTCTTCTCTTATTCCCTTTTTTAAAAATCTGATTTCCAAGTCACTATTTGGAGACTACAGGAAAAGGGTATACTTTCACCTCCTTCTGGTTGTTGACACATGACTGAACAACCAGGCTGTAGCCAAGCTCTACAGTAGGTCTCACCTTCTACCATACAGCTGTATTACTAGTAGGGTAACACACAGGTATAAATGTATGCTACACACGCATACACCTATACACACACTTACATATCCATCATAGTCCCCTTCTTGTCTCTTAGCCGACGTTCAGACATGATTAGACACAGTAGAATCAGACATGGTTTATCTGGCTGATAAATCTCACAAAATGTAGGAAAGTCATTAGCATGGAGTCTACAGGGTTATGTAAATATACCCCAAAATGGAGACTGGCACCTTAGCTGGATGAATCATCCAGTAAGCACTGTTGTCTGACTGATGGCTTACTCTTCAGGCACAGCAAGTGCTGAGGAAACTGTTTCTGGCTATCCCTCCGGCCTCAATCCCTGCTAACCAGCCTCCCTTACTCCACTCCTGACACAGAATCTGGAAGAAAGCAAACATGCTCTCACCTCAGGTCCCTTTCTACCTGCCATTCTTTCATTCTGGGGCAATCTTCCCTACCCATTGACATGGATCATTGCCTCCCCTCAGTCAGTGGCTGAAAGACATCTCAGGGAGAAGTCCCTGACTCCCTCAGCAGCACTCATCCTGCCCCAGCACAGCCCACTCCACCTTGCTCCATCCCATCCACTTGCACTAAGGCTCTGAGAGAACTTCTCACCACCTGACCTTCTGGCTATTGTTTACGTCAGTGTACACACACACCAAAAAATAAGCTCAATAAAGTAGACTTGCTGTGTACTTTCTCTTGTACCTCCAGTGCCCAGGGCAGTACCTGACAAGCAATAAGTATGTGGTGATAGATTATTCAATTCCAAGTAGTCAGCCCTAAACACATGCACATATGAATGACCTACACTAAATGGACCCAGTTTTCATACACACACACACACACACACACACACACACACACACTAATAAAGAAGAAGAGGACATAACTTTGAGAGGGAGTGGGATAGGACATGGAAAGATTGGAATGAAGAGAATAAAGGGTGGAATGACATATATAGTACTTCTACATGAAATTCTGAAAAAAATAAAATTTTAAAAATTCTGTGAATGCATCTGAAAAAAAAATACAAATGTAAAAAATAAATTAAGCTGGCATGGCAGTACTGGGAGGTAGACACAGAGGATCCCAGTGTCTTGCTTCGCTTGCCAATCTAGCCAAATCAGTGAGTTCCAGGTACAATCAGAGACTTTGTCTCAAAAAGTAAGGTGGAAGGGCTGAGGAGCCGGCTCAGTGGCAACCTTGAGGACCTGAGTTCTAATCCTAAGAGCCCACATAAAGTTGGGTGAGATGGAAGGAGACACAGGAGAAAACTGGGATGCTCCCAGCCAGGAATACACAGTGGTAAATGAGAGACCCTGTCACAAACAAGGGAGAAGGTGAGGACCAACACTGGAGGTTGTCCTCTGATCCTCACACATGCACTGTGGCAGGAGTGCACCTGCAATCACACACTAGAACATGCATGTATGCACAAAAAGGATTTTTTTTTCCCAAAAAATAAGATGGAGAACAACTGAGGAAGATGCTTCAGACTTCCACACATGCATGCACCACACACACACACACACACACACACACACACGAGTTCCAGTACAGTCTAAGCTACACAGTGAGATGCTCCCTGTACACCTGAGGAAATGTGATAATGAACTCAGGAATAGATGGGTGTTCTTATCTTAGTTATGGCACAGGTAAAGTGGTTATAAAGGAGAATGTCCTTTTCCTCTGAGGTATACAGAGCTGTCGATGATTCTAAGGTTCATCTCATGCATAAAGGCAAATGTCATCATGACTCAAGCTACACTGGGAATTTCTATAGAGATGTTTGTTTTATTGCCCTTTCACTTTGAATGGACTTTTTAAAACCTTGATAATAAAAAGGAAAAAAAAAAAAATCTTTTCCCCCAAAGTCAATACTAAGTTAAAACTTGTAAAGAGGATATCCAAGACTGTGAGAGACCAAAACGATAACCATCAAAGGCAACAAGTGAACATTACAGTGGTTATTTGGGGTACAATTAGGGAGACTTTATACACAGGCCCTGTATAAGGCACTGAAGGATTACTAAGTCTCCTAGTATAACAGTATATGCTGATACAAGAGGGTTCCATTATTCTTAGCTATACTAACCAGAGTAATGTGTGCTATACTAACCAGAGTAATAGTCACAATACTATAATATGCTTTGGAAAAAAGTGAGCAAGAAAGGAAAAAAAATGACAAAGTGTTAACATTACTGAATCCATCCAGTGAACACACTGGTGTTCCTTGTCTGATTCTTACATAAGTTCAAACATTTTTCATTGTAAAACCAGACACTTTTTTGAGACAAGTTCTTACAATATACATATATAGCCCAGGTTGGCCATGAACTAACTCTGTAATCCAAGCTGGCCTCAAACATGCATCACCACACCCAGCTCAAAACATGAATTTTAGTATGGAATTCATGGTTTTTATGACTACCTGTTAGTAAGGGACATCCTGACAGTTTAGTTCCTACGTATATCAAGGACCTTCTAATCTACTCATTCAATATATTGCCAAACAACTTACCTACCTACATAAGAATTAAGGCACTGTATGCATGCTCCAAAAAATTCATCCCTTTGAGGAGGATCATAGTTCAAAATGCTGAATGGAAGAATAATAGCAAAGACTGAAAAAGGATGGATCTGTACAAATGAAACAAAAATGGCATAGTTTAAGCTTCAGCAAAATCAATTTTAATCTATCATTTTGAATGAAGTCTTTCTAACATGCCTCTAGTTAAATGACAAATGTATCACTGTATTTTGTATCCTGCCATAATTTATTCCAACTTGTGACTAATTATTAGCTAATAAAAAAAAAATCAGTCAACCTTCAACTTATTTCTGCTATATGTAAAATTCTATTCCAGAATTTATTACTTACTAAAAATGAATAGGAAATTATATCAGTAATTTTTATGAGATCAGTGCATTTTACAAATTCATTATATCACCACATATATAAAGAAGGTTCTTAGCCAAGCACGTTGGCACACACCTTTGATCCTAGCACTCAGGAGGCAGAGGAACGTGGATCTCTATGAGCTTGAGGCTACCCTGGTCTATATATACATAGTGAGCTCAGACTACACAGTGAGACTCTGTCTCAAAAAAAAAAAAAGAAGTTTCTTAATTTATAGTCATCAGCATTTTTCTTTCATATATTTTTTTTCCTCTGGTTTTTGGGACAGGGTCTCCCTATAGACCCAGCTGGCCTAGAACTCACTACGTAGACCAAGCTGGCCTAATCTTACAGAAATCCACCTGCCTCTGCCTCCAAAGTGCTGGAATTAAAGGCCTATGCCACTAGGTCTGGTCCCAGAGCTTCATTTTTAAGCTTCAAACTAGAATCCAAGTTCTGAAAATATTTATCATAAAAAGTATATGTTTCTAAAAGTTGACAACAATGTAAAACTAAAGTTTAGCATTTAAATCTCACCTTTTCAATCTGCTGTACAACCACCGAAGCTATCCTATCAAGTAGCAGAGTACTGAGGTAGTTAGTTCTGGAAAGAAAATATGCAATCTTTGCAACATTGACATAATTGATTTCATCCACAAAACTCTGTAAAACAGCAACTGATTCTTCTACAAGCGATTCATGAAACCAGTCTCCTTTTAAAGATTTAAATTCTTCCCATGACAGATCAAAACTGTTTTGCTGTAATCGTTGATGACCGTAGTGATCTAATGTTTGTAGTAGTTTCAGTTGCTTTTCAGTAGCACTGCCCAAAACATGACCATACTGAATCCACCTTAAAAGGGAGGCAGCAAGAACATTCAGTTCCTTGAGTTCACATTGTGGTAAAATGGCTTCAATTCGGGACACCACCATTTCATTGAGGTCAGGAGAAGGAAGCATGGAAAGAGCACAAACCAGGTTGGAAATGTCATTTGGGATGAAGCTAGTTTCCAAATGACTACAAATAAAGGAAAAGAAAAAGAATAAATCAACACATCAGTAACAACAAAAAGTATGAACTAAAATATGGACATACAATTATAATAGGTGAGGTAATCTTAGAATAATAGTTAATTTAAGATTAGACAAATTCACCAGTTACAGATCATCAAGTCTTACTAACAAAAGGCTAAGATGATATAAAACATGCTCCAATATTTTTTTTATGCAGAAACAAAACCATCATCAATGGGAAACAAAAAGTCAGTGTCAGAACAATGTCTTCAATGCTGCTTCTGGAAGAAGAATTTGGGTTCAATTTCTGTTATGACCAGTTAGGAGCTGAAAAGGCCCTGGCACGGAGAGAGTCTCAGAAATAGCGCTTCCCTTCTTACTTCTGTGTACACACAGCAAATCCAGTGTGTGTGTGTGTGTGTCTCTCTCTCTCTCTCTCTCTCTCAAATCCAGTGTCTCTCTCTCTCTCTCTCTCTCATACACACACACACACACATACAACAAATAACCTCATTCTCTATTATTCCTTTCCTAAATCTGCATGATAATTATCCTACATGAGGATAGCAATTATTAAAAAAAAAACAAATTAAAACCAGGAACTTTTAAAGAACCTTTAGGTTTACAAGTAGTAGAAGGCGGGAGGCAGAGGCAGGTGGATTTCTGTGAGTTCAAGGCCAGCCTGGTCTACATAGTGAGTTCCAGGCCACTGGGGCTACTCAGAGACCCTGTCTCAAAAAGTAGTAGAAGGAATGACTCCATCAAAATTAAATACAAAATTGAGTTACTGTGATTTTGTTGTTTGCTGTTTTTGGAGTTTTGAGATCCTTTTTAAAAAGAAGCAAAAAAGGAACATCCACACAAATCCCACTGAAGGCTAGCAAAAAATTGTAATAATAATAGTCAATGGTACATTGGTAATGGCATTTCCATTCATTATTAGCAAACTCTAAAGATTCATGTAACCATTCTAGAATGTGACTCACTAGAATGACTCAAGAACTATAAAAGTAAGTATATCACTTTATATAGTAATGCCTGTTGAGGAAACTAACCTAAGGAAATAACCTAAAATCCACACAATTCAGCAAGGGACAATGGAGCACATCTACAATCCCAGTACTCAGGGGGCTGGGGTAGGACTGTCACGGGTTCAAGGCCAGCCCAAGCTAAATAGCCAGCATCAGGCCAGCCAGCACTAACTACACAGCAGTAACCTGCCTCAAAAATCAAAAACTAAAAACAAACAAAAATAGATAAGTACATGAACTCTACTGGTTCTCCAAACTGTTCCAGAGCTATTTACATATGTAAACATTTACATGAATTAATTTGGTTGTATCTTTGAAGTATCAACTTGAAATACTCCATACTAAAAAGGAGGAAGGTAGTTCCAAAGCATGAAACAGTTATACTTTTCGTATAACTTCTCCAAAATTTTAAACGTTGGACAGTGACTCAAAATAGCATTGTTTGTGGGGTGGGGGGATGCCTCAGCAGTTAAGAGGACCTACTGCTTTTGAAGAGGAAGAGAATTTGGTTCTCAGCACCCACATCAGATGGCTCACACATACCTGTAACTCCAGCTCCAGGGGGATCTGACACTCTGGCCTCTGAAAGCACCTGCACTCATGTGCATGTCCACACAGGACACACAATTAAAAGTCATAGAAATAAAATGAATGAATAAATGAATGAATAAATAGTGCTTGCCTAGCATGTGTGAGGTCCTGGTTCACAACACCACAATTGACAACATCATATAAAGAAGAAACCTTTTAACTACAATGACTCAGAAATGGCTTTTACTATTCAGATTCCACATTAAATTCTGAAAGGCTGAACAAAATAAGCAAGTAAAATTACATCTTAACAAGAATCAAAAAAAAAGATAAACTTTGGTGCACACGACTAATTCTCACTGAGGACAAGTTCTTAGTCCTTGTTTCAAATTGTCCTGACCATGGCCTATCAATGTATTGTAATAAAAATCATTTTCAGCTATGCCAACTTCTGACTATGGCCCAAAGCCCAGTCTTTTGATGATGACATAAAGCCTCACACCTGATCATTTAGAAATTAGAATAAATCAAACCAATCAAGGAAAATGGAGAAAGGAACGATTCATCAAATTTGAACCTCACTAATTTTTTTCCTGTACTAGGGACTGAATCCAACACTAGACAATCATTCTATCACTGAGCTACATCCCTAGATCTACCCTTATCTTCAGAATTAAAAAAACTCATTTTACCCCAGCAAATCAATGGAAAACTGAGTAATTTCCTAACTGGAACATAAAAGTTATATCCAGAGAAAAAGAAGGTAACTTTAAGTTATTAATGTTAAGAGAAAATTCTATATAAAAGTGTTTTTTCACTAACATTACCATTAGATATGTTTGTTTGTTTAGTTTTGCTTCAAATCATATGCAGAGAGAGCACACTACCACTGAGCTACAGCCAAGCCCTTAGCATTTTTAGAAAGAAGGTATTCATTTTATCTCCAAATGTTCCAGCAATTTTACACACAATTAAAACAAACGTGGCTAGATTAAAAAGTGAAATACTTAATAAACAATAGATCTTACCTAAGTAGTAATTTTTTGAGTTTCACAAAAAGCTCTTTACTTTGAAAACGTAGAAAAATCAATGACTGAGTTATCTTTAGAAGATCTCCTGGTTTATAGTTATCCAAATGTTTATGCAGAACTGAAGCAATTCTAAAAAGAGCACACATTATAACCAGTTCAGTCACTTACTCATTAAACACTTGCTATACAGTCTTCATGCCAAAACTCTGCTCTGTGCTAGAAGGGAGCAAAGAATAAGACCATGTTTTCTGTTCTCACAGAACTGTTTCAAGGTATCAAAAGAAAAGAAACAAGTAAGATAAAACCAAATAAGAGCAATCAAGGAAGTGTGAGTTTGAAATACCACTCATGTATAAATAACAAGAGGAGAAAAAAAAAAAAGCACAATTCTGCTTTCTAAATTAAAAAAAAAAAAAAGGTCCAGAGAGCAGATATCAAATTCTAATCCTCTTTCTAACAATTTTTTTCTATTGTATTATTTTTATTTGATATGTATGAGTATTTTGCCTGCAAGTATGTAAGCGCACACCCATGGATACAATGCCCTCAGAGGTCAGAAGAGGGTGTCCAATCCTCTGACACTGGAGTTATGGTTGTTAGTGCCATGTGGATGCTGGGAACCAAACCCAGGTCATCTGCAAGAACAGCAAGTGCTCTTAAGCCCTGAGCCATCTCTCCAGCAACCCCCCACAACAAAATTTTTACCAAGAGTTACTAACAATTAACAGTACTAACATAATTTCTTCCATAAATCCACTGGCCTTCAAACAGATCTGCTTAAAAGCAGTGGAAAGAGGGTAGAAAGAATGAGAAAAAAGTTATGAGAAATGGAACAGAGGCACATTCAAATAAAGGAATATATAATAAAGAAAAATTAAGTATATATAATTTGAATGGTTAATTTTTTTCCCTTCTTAAATCTCAAGTTACCAAAAAGCCAGTACATGGCATTATTGGCATGACTGTTGTATGAGACAAGAGCATATGGAGGCTAACTCTTCTGAAGGAACTGTCCCTTTAAAAGTAGGGTCCTCACTTACAGTCTCCACCTTTGTGGATTATGATGCTCTGCCTGACTTAACATCAGGAATAAATGAAACAAAAAAGCTATAAAAATTTATTTCTATTTTGAAATAACAAACTGGAACACAAACAATGCTTCAAGAGCTAATTCCTAATTTTTCAAAACAGCAATTGGACAAAAGTATTTTCATAAAAAAAAAAAAAAAAAAAAATTAGGGGGCTGGAGAGATGGCTCAGCAGTTAAGAGCACTGGCTGTTCAAATCCCAGCAGCTACATGGCAGCTAACAATTGTCTCTAACTCCAGTTCCAAGGGATCTGATGCCCTCTTCTGTCCCCCAGAGGTACTGCACAGCAACAGGTACACTTACACACATCAGGCATAATATTCATACACATAAAATTTTTAAAAATAAAAAAATAAAAATTTAAAATATATATATAGAGAAAGCAGACACTTAGAAATGACAACACTATGAATTTCAGGAAAACCTACTTTGCAATCAAATGTGAATTTCTGCTTTCCATATTTTCTAATGCTTCCAACACTGCCAGGACTTGTTGGCCGGTCAGCTCCTCTGACATCAATAATAGAGTTGATTTAAGCCTAGAGGCAAAACCAAAATTTGTTATGTTGAAAAACTGAAAATTGGCTTTCAATTGTTTTAAATAACAGTTCTTGAGTAACAAACAGAAAACAAACATCATAGACACTGAATTCCATGCATGATATTAAGTTTCTCCTCACACATTTGTAGATGACGCTTTTTTTTGAGACAGGGGCTCAGTACATTATCTCAAATTGGCCTTGAATAAGAAATCCTCCTGCCTTAGTCCCCTGAGTGGTAGGATTATAGGCATATGCCACTATACCTAGTTAAATTATTAAATAAAAATACAGAGCAGGGCATGGTGGTATATGCCTTTAATTCCAGCCACAAGGCAGAGTCTTCATAGCGAGTTCCAGACCAGCAGTCAAAAAGAAGGTGGATCTCTGTGAGATTGAGGGCAACTTGGTCTACGTAACAAGTTCCAGGCCAGTTGGGGCTACAGAGAACCTTTAAAAAAAGGGGTGGGGGTCCTAAAACAATTTTCAAATAAATTATAATAATAGTTTAAAAAACACTGTGAATCAATGAAATTATCTAGACCTAGAGAACTAAGAAACTAATGACTACTGTTTTATCAATATCCTTATTTTATTTTAAACATGGTCTCAATATATAACTGACCAGACTGGAACTCTCATATATTCCAAACCAGCTTCAAATTTGCACTAATCCTCCTGCCTCTGACTCCAGATTGCAGGAATCATAGGCATGCACCACCAGACTTGGCATCATCGCAATGTTTTAAAGTCGGTAAGATCTAACCAGAATGTCAACTTACCTTCATAATAACAAAACCTTAAACCTTAAGCACTTACTATAACACTATAAGCAGAAAATTAACAAACATGGCCCATTTTGAAACTATGCAAAGTGCTTCAGTGATGAAACAATCAAGATGTAAGTGTCTCTTGGAATATTTTATTTTTTGTTTATTTGAGACAGTCTCTCTCTGTGGCCCAGGATGGTCTTAAACTTGGAAATTCTCCCACCTCAGTCTCCCAAATGTTGTTATTACAGGTGTGAGGCAACGTGCCCAGCTTTCTTTTGGAATACTTTAGAAAGTGAGTTCAAAACAGGAAGTCTGAGGATATGAGGACAGTATTTTATTCACACTGGATAGCTTCATGCCTTTCCTGACACCAACCTCATCAATCTTAAAACATAAAATTCTCCCCAGAGCTTTTCCCAACTACATTAGTCTAGCGCTTTCTTTTTCTTTTGGCCTGTCCAAAGCACTTACTGTCTGTAAACTTAATTTTAGTACTTATTCATAAAGTATGTTATAATGCTATGGCATTTAGATATTTCAATTATTTCAAATTATAGCAACTATATAAAATGTTTAATTTCATCCTAATTGAAAGAGGAATTCAGAGACAGAACTCAGCTAAATCCAACTTTTGTACTAGTAAAACATGAGGACTTTAAATTTTTTTTCTTTTTGAAATCCGTGTGTACCTGTGTGTATGTATCTGTATATTAGGGGGTGCCTAATAAATTAGGCCAGAAGAGTGTACCAGAGCCCCTAGAGCTGGTGTCACAGGTAGTTGTGAACTGCCTGATGTAGGTGCTGGACACAGACACTAAGGAACCAAACTCCAGGCCTCTACAAGAGCAGCAAGTATTCTTAATCCCTGAGCCATCTCTAGTTTGAGGCTTTTGCTTTTTGGCACATTCCCACTAGGTGGTCCTGATTAGCCTCAAACTCATGACTCTCCCACTTCAGCCTCCCCAATGTTTCGATTACAAAGCATGTGCCATCATGGCCAGCTGACATGAAAATTTATGAGTGCTTGATAACAAAAGATTCCATAAAAGTTTTATAATTACCCTCCTTCCATTAAACACAGTCTCTTAATATTTATCCTTAAATTTTTCCACATAATTCAAAAGACTCCTAAAACTTCCTCCATAAAGCTTTCCCTAAGAGATGTGAGGGATAGATTCTGCTCTTATAAGATATTTCTGCTTAACTAAAATTACTAACCATACATATCTACAATCCAAAATATTCCATATACTTATGCTGGGTAGAGGAATCCCTTTTTTCAAGGTCTCACTACTCAGCACTGGCTGGCCTGGAACTCTCTATGCAGACAGGTCAGCCTTGAATTCACAGAGATCCACCTACCTCTGCCTCCTCAGTACTGGGGTTAAAGGTGTGCCCTACCACATCCAGTGGGTAGAGGAATCTTATACCCTGTGTAAATCTACTCACATCATCTGGGAAGTGAGAATTTAATCACACTCGTGTATTGTTTAATATGAATCCACCTTCTAGCAATATCTGAATGCTTTAAACTGAACAAAATCTAATTAAAAAAACCCCTAAATTTTTATTTTGGGGTCTTTTTGAAATAGGGTGTCCCTGTACCCCTAGCTGGCCTGGAGTCCACTATGTAGACCAGGCTGGCTTCATCTCACACAGATTTGCCTGCCTCTGCCCTGCTAAGTGCTAGGACTAAAGGCATGCGCCACCACTCCCAGCTCCAAATATTTTTTTAAGATTTATTTTTATTTTATGTGTATGAGTGTTTTGCCTGTATGTATATATGTGCATCACATGTATGCAGTGCCCACAGGGGCCAGAAGAGGGTGTCAAATTCCCGGAACTAGAGTTACAGAAGATTATAAGTTGCCATTTAGATACTGAGAATGAAACCCTCAGCAAGAATAGCAAGTGCTCTTAACCACTGCACCATCTCTCCAACCCCTATCCCAAATACTTCTATATATATCAATGTCCAACCAAACACCAGGCCTGGTAGCAGAGAGAGACCTAAAACCCCAGGAACTTTAAAGGCTGAGAAAGGAGAAGTGTAAGCATTCAAGACTTGCCTGAGGGGCTAGAGAGATGGCTCAGAGGTTAAGAGAACTAGTTGCTCTTGTAGAGGATCCAGGTTTAGTTCCCAGCACCCACATGATGGCTAACAATCACCCTTAATTCCAGTTCCAGATCTGATGACCCTTCTGGCCCCTGTAGGCACTGCACAACACAGATGCATTTACATGTATACAGGCAACACATATGCACTGTAAATGCTTTTTTTTTCCCAGATTTTTGAGATCCTTATCTCCTCGATTTACAACTCTCCCAGAACTCCCTATATAACCCACGGTGGCCTCTAACTTAACAACCTTCTTTTCAAGAGCTACGACTACAGCCCTGCACCATTATACCCAATAAAGTATGTGTTTTTGATGTCAAACAGCATCAAGGTAACAGGTGTAAAATGAGCCACTGTTTAGAAAACTACAGCCCAAATATTCCACACTGGATGGAAGACTCTTAATGCTTGTGTGTGAATCCAGGAAGGGATAATGAACGGTGTCCCCCTCATCTTCGTCTATCTTGCTCCAGCACCAGGAATTTACTGATCATTTCATAGAATACACCAGTAGACTAAAAGTTGGAGAGGTAAATAAAAAGAATCAAAGAATAGAATAAAACAAAATTATTTCCCCTTCCACAGTCTAATGGGATGATTTTTATGAGTTCTAGAGCTACAAGGAGAACTAAGCATGAAGAATCCAACAAGAAAATATCACATTTTAAACTCACATACCGTTTCTTTTCTTCAGGTCCTGCCATTGGTCCCAATGAGACAAATAGTCTTACAAAGCTTGCAGGGTAATCAGACAGAGGGATCATCTCAGTTAGCCTCCTTTTAGTCACTTCAATAAATTCAAAGCTATGAAACTGTAGAGACTGATACAAGCTAAGCATTTTACTGATGGAATCCAAATCAAGCTGGTTCACATTGCTTATCAACACTTTATTACACTTCTCCAATAGTGGGAAATAACTATATTTAACATTTCGAAGAAATAGTACTACCCTTCTTGCAATGTTGACCTTGGAAGAGTCTACGGTGTCAAAAAGAAGTTCTGTTTTGTTTATTAATCGTTCTTGGAAATCTTGTGATATTAAAGGACATATGCTGACCATCAAGACAGACAAGGCCCTGAAGAAGAAAAAAGATACAAAGATTTTTATATTACTAAATGAAAAGGCCAATTCTAAATTAAATGACTAGATATGGAAAGAAATTGGTAAACATATTGTTTCATGTCATAAATTGTTTCTTTTAAATTCTAATGGGATGTTTAACTCTTATCTCCCAGCAATCTAATGTTTTCAGACAAAAACAATGAAACTTTGCCAAGCCTGGTAGTGTACACCTGCAGCCCTTGTACCTGAGAGGCTGAGGTAGGAATGACTGTTTTCTTAAAACCCCTACTGTACAATGCTTGGGCTTCTCTAGCTAAAATATTGAGTGTTAATGGTAATAACATTATTTATTAACCTAATATTGCCATTTAACCATAAACCCCCTGAAATGCTTTTTTTTTTAATTGTATATACAGGACTGGTGAGATGGTTTAGTGGGTAAAGGCACTTGCTGCCAAACCTAATAACTTGAGTTGGATGCCCAGAACCCACCTGAAGGAGAGAACTTACTCCCACCAGTTATCCTCTGACCTCCACACACAAGCCATGGTCTGCATACCCTCCCCTACAATAAACTGTGAAAAACAAAAATTGAAAAAATCCAAGTTTGGTCTCAAATTGGCTATAGTCCTCCTTCTTCCTGACTGGATTGTAGGCATGAGCCACCACCCCCTGGTTTTAAAATTTTTTCAAAAGCTAAAAAAAAAACAAAAAAAAAAACACAACAACTGCAGTAATTATGATATTCATTTTCGTTTTTATTCATGTTTCTTAAACTGTCTATTCTATTAAAAACAAAAAAGGAAATTCTGACACATGTCACAATGTGTCATTGTGAAATAAGTCACAAAAAGATAAATATTATGCTACTTATGTGAAGAACAAAGTATTCAAATTCATAGAAACAAAAAGAATTGTGACTGCCAAAGTAGTGATACACACACACACACACACACACACACACACACACACACACAGCACCACACATGTGCACGCCACAGGCGCTAATTTTAAAAAAAGAAAGAAAAAATCGTCTGTGGCAAAGCTTGTGGGGAGATAAAGTTACTCCTTGGGGCTGGAGAGATGGCTCAGCAGTTAAGAGCACTGGCTGTTCTTGCAGAAGATTCAGGTTCAGTTCCCAGCCCCCATATGGTGCTAACAACTCTCTGTAACTCCAGTTCTAAGGGATATGACACCCTCTTCTAACCTTTACAGGCACTGCATGCACATGATACACTTATATACATGAAGGCAAAACACTCATAAAGATAAAATAAATGAATTTTTAGAATCTGTTCAAAAGCAGCATAACTTACTTTCAAGATAGAACTTTTCTATGTAGTCTCAAACACAAGATTCTGGCCTTAGCCTCCTTGAATGTAGGAAATACAGGTTAGACGCCATCACAGCTGGCAGCAGTGTACCTCTTTAGAATCAGAAACCCTAGCATAGCTTCAAATCTTTGCTCCCCTATTTACTGGTTGAGACCTTGGGCAAATTATTTAGCATCATAAAGCCTTCAAGTTTCTTATGCAGCAAATGAAGATATAATACCTATCTCAGAAGGATGCTGGGACCAAACTAAACAGATATTTTTAGATATAATACCTATCTTAGAAGGATGCTGGGACCAAACTAAACAGATATTTTTATTCAGATTCTTGCCTTTCTTTCAGTTCTAGACCACTGCTTTCTTCTTCATTTCAGATCTTTACCGTAATATTCGAAGCCACCCATCTTTCCTAAAGATCCTCCCAGTCAGCTGTCACTTTCAGCTTTCTAACCCTAATTCTTATCATACTAGAGAACCCAAGAAATATAACAGAATATTATCAATACATACTGACCCTACCAAATCACCAGAAATGAAAATTTTATACTTCTACTGATATACCAATAATACCAGTATATATGTTATTAAATAATCTTCTTTTGTTTATTTGTGGGGTTTTTATAGATTTTTGCTGTTGTTGGTGTTTTGTTTTTTGGAGACAGGGTCTTCCTATAACCCCAGCTGGTTTGGAACTTGCTATGAAGACCAGGCTAGCCTCAATCTCACAGAGATCTGCCCAATTCTGCCTTCCCAGTGATGGGACTAAAGGCATGCATCACCACACCTGGCTTCCAGTTTTCATAGATATTCCTCTAACCTTGTGATATCACAAGATCAGAGATGGTCTAACAAGAACAAATACTTTTCAAATGCTATTTGTCGTATAATAAAAAGCCAGGTTGAGCCCAGCATAGCAGCACACACCTTTAATCCCAGTACTTGGGAAGCAGAGGCAGGCAGATCTCTGTGAGTTCAAGGCCAGCCTGGTCTACATAGCGAGTTCCAGGCCAGCTAGGGATACAGGGAGACTCAAAAAGACCAAAAAAAAAAAAAAAAAAAAAAAAAAGATTCAGGCTCAAAATATGCCTTCCACTAGCACAAGATAAATCCAATCTCTACCTCCCAAGTGCTAGGACTGCATGAGTGAGCCATTAACTCCCAAAAATATCTTGACTCATTAATACAGTGTGCTAGGAAAATCTATATCTGAAGCACCAAAGATAATCATAGCACTGGGCTATAAAGGTTACCAATGACAGTAAATAATTTTATGCCCAAAACAAAAACTTCTACAAACTACTAGTCTGAAAACCAGAGAAATCTCCCAAATGTTACTTTCAAATTAGTTATTCCTTGACTTTAGGCTAACGTAATTCTCTTTTATGAAAGTAAAACAAAGTATTCCCAGATAGAAAGAATAAGAAAGGTATTCATTATACTCAAAATCTGTGAATTTACATTTAGTATTTCTTGGGATTACATCAGTATATGATAATAGTAACTAGCAACTGCTGAGAACCTTCTGGTATAGATACTTAATGGAAGACCAGCCTATGTATGTTTCTCAATTTCTACGTGCACTGCAAACAGACACACTGACTTTTTATTCAGTGTGGAAAGATGTTTGTACAATACAGCAAACAGCTTAGATGAATACAGTGTCTTCCTCTGGGGCAAGAGCAGACATCTATTACAAAACCCAGATTCCTCTCCTGGGTCACAACTCACTGTTGGGACCAAAGCTCAAGAAATGAGCACAAAACAAAGGTTCATACTCTGGGTACTGCTACTGTTATGAGCAACTATCTTCTAGCTCTGTCTAGGAGCCTCATGCTTTCTGCTGCCACATATGAAAATGTGACAGATGCACAGGGGACATGGCAGGCAAACCTGTTAACCTGGAAATAAGGTAAAATCTCAGATCCTTCAAGAGTGCAAAGATATAAAGTACATATTGCTATTGCTATTTTATAAATGAACTTTCAAGAGATTAAATGAGTATAATTATGCCAAATCTCTATCTGCATCCAAAGCCCAAGATCTTTACATTCAGTCAAAGTCTAAATAAATTTACCTTAAGTCCTGTATGGTTTCCAAGTTCTTATTTACAATATCAGCTATTTCTCCCATTAATGGACTAAACTGCAAACGCTGATCAACTAGGCAAGTGGAAAATGTTGACAGCACATTGATATCAAACCTAACAAAAAGAAATAGAAATGAGATCACTAGTATTAATTAAAATACATGATGCAGTTCCAAAATAAAAAGCAACAAAAATGCTAATATATTACTAATATAACATGAGCTTTTTTCAAACGCTAAGGAAGTAATTCAGTGGTTAAGTGTATGACTAACATGGGAAAAAAGATGAGGGGAAAGTGGCCGGGGGTGGTTTGGGGGTGAATATGATCAAAATATACTGTATGAAATTCTCAAAGAATTAATAAAAGTATTTTTTAATATTTTATTTATTATATTTGCATTTTATGTGTATGAGTGTATCACCTGCATATATATAAGTGCACCTATGTTGTATAATTTCCCACAGAGATCAGAAAAGGGTGTCTGATCACCCATGTTAGCTGTCACATGGGTGCTAAGACTTGAAATCAGGTCCTCTGCAAAAAAAGCCAGTGCTCTTAACTACTAAACCATCTCTCCAGCCCCTCAAATATTGTATTTTTAAAAGATTAATTTTTTCAAGATGAGTTGAATTATTATAAAAGTACCAGATGAGTCCCCCAAATATTGTATTTTTAAAAGGTTAAGTTTTTCAAGATGAGTCGAATTATTATAAAAGTACCAGATGATCATAGTTTTTAAAGTCTAATACTTCAGAAATATTTAAAAGAGAAAGTCGCTCAAAATTATCTGAAATTTACTATTAATTTTTTGAGATGTCAAATAGTATTTACTCTTTTGCATATTAGCAAATGCAGTCCTATGAAATTTTTCAGAATTTAATATAGGAAAATGATTCAACTTCTTCAAGTAAATGGCAAAATCAAAAAAGAACTATTATATATTTTTAATGTTTTATTTTCTTTCCTGTTCTTTTTATTTTTGTCAGTGCTGGGTTCAAACCTCAGGCCTTCTATATACTTGGCAAGCACTCAGCCACTGAACTACCTCCCTGGCACCTAGTTTTCCATTTGTTGTTGTTATTTATTAAAAGCACAGTGGATATCCACAGAATAACAGTTACAAATAAAACAGAAAGAAGGAACTAATGACTCACACAATATTATAGGTAAATCCTTAAAACATATTGAGTAGATCAGATATCAGAACATACACTACAGATTTTCATTGATATAAAAACCAAAACTCATTTTTAATGTTAGAAGATCCCTCTGGGGGTCAGTGAGATGGCTCAGTGAGTAAAGGCACTTGCCACCAAGCGTGATAATCTAAATTTGATTCCCAGAACCCATATGGTGGAAAGAGAGAGAACATGACTCCTGCAAGTTGTCCTCTAACCTCAACACATAAGCACTGGCACATACATGCACCATCCCCTCACTCCCCCAACACACAAACCAGATAACTGTAAAAATACAAAAAAAGAAGTCAAGATTGTCTATGTTTTTAAAGATTTATTTTCATAGAGCTAGAGAGATGGCTCAGTGGCTGCTCTTGTAAAGAACCTGGGTTCATTTTCCAGCACCCACATGGTGTCTAACAACCATTCATAATTCCAGTTCCAGGAGATCCAACACCCTCTTCTGACCTCTGTTCAGCACTGCAGGACACAGGTGCACTTATATACATGCAGGCAATACACTCATACACATAAAATAAAAATAACTAAAAACGTTAAAAAAAAAGATTTATTTTTATTAGTGTCTGTGATTTGGGGGATGGAGGGTGTGCACCACATAAGTGCAGGCACCCTCAAAGGCCAGAGTTGTCCTATCCCACTGGAGTCGGAGATGCACAAGGCTATGAGTCACCAAAGTGGGTACTGGGAATTGAATGTGGGTCTTCTGGAAGAACAAGTGCTCCTACTGCTGAGCCATCTCTCCAGATCTTCAGGATCCTTTTGGAGTAGGAGATGGAACTAGAAGAGATTATAAAGGGATATTCTAGGGAATTGGTGATACTGTTATTATTTGTTTTTGAGACATGATCCTATTCTGTAGCCCAGGCTAGCCTAGAACTATATAGCCTAGGCAGGTCTACAACAGCAACCCTTTAACTTCAGACCTCCTAAGTACATGGATTACAAAGCATGACATTGGTTCTTTGTGTGTATATATTTATGGTGTGTGTATATGTGTGCCACAGAGTATCTGTGGAGGTCAGTGAACAACCTATGGGAATCATTCTCTCCCTCTACCGTTTGAGGCTCAGATCCTCAGGCTTGGTAACAGGCACCTTTACCTGTTAAATAACAGGTAACAATGTTAGGTAACAGGCACTGTTACCAATCATTGTGCCATCTTGCCAGCTATGGTTTATAGCTCTTAAAACTCTCCTGTCTCTTTCCCACCTTGTTTTTCCTCCCTTACTATCATTTGCCTTATTCCACTATCACAAATTTCTAGGTTTAAATTTTGACATTTTCCAAAGCTTTCCTAAATGAGCTGTTATTGTCTCAGCTCTCTTATACATGAATGACATCCACATATATTTGTGGAGTGTAACTCCCTATATTTGCAAGATATCCTGAATGTTGACAATCAATTATGGTAACATGCTAAAATATGGCTGTAGAGTCTAGAAAGCACATCTGAAGCAATACTGTCTATAGCGGTGAACCTGAAGCTTACTTTCTTTAAAAACCTTTTAAGTCACCTATAACTTCTGGTCACCGCCTATGCACAGAAAAGGAATGACAGAACAGGCAGTTACACAGGTCCCTCAACGGTGCGTAAGAGCCTTCCAATTCCACTAAACTGGTGACTGATGTCTTTTTTCTCCTGTATGGATTTTGTGATCTAGGTTTTTTGGGTTGTTTAGGAGACCCAATCAGGGACTCTTCTGTTTCTGAAGTAGAACTCTTTCAAACAAGAGTCAAAGCAACTAGTTCATGAATATCTCTTTTCTACTGTATTTGTATTTTGAATATGTACTTGGAAAAGCACAGCTTGCTCTGAGTTAAAGAGTGGACATCTGAAATACTTTCCTTTATTAAAATAAAGGAATATACTTAACACAATCAAAAATCCTCAAACTAAATTGTGTTTTTTGTTTTTTGTTGTTCTGCTAGGTGTGACAGTACCTATGTGTGATGGCATACACCTTTAAACCCAACACTAAGGAAGCAGAGGCAGGCAGATCTCTGTTAAGATCCAGGCCAGCCTGGTCTACATAGTGAGTTCCAGGCCAGCTGGGATTATAGAGAGACCCTATCTCAAAAAGACCAAAAACATTTTGTTGTTGTTATTTTTGAGGCAGGGTCTCATGTATCCCAGGCTGCCTTCAAACTTGTTATTGGAGCCAGGGATGATGACCTTGAATTTCTGATCCTCCTGCCTCTATCTCCAGAGTACTAGGATTAGGCCATATGTTACCATGGCTAGTTTAATGTGGCACTGGGGATCAAACCCAGATCCTTGTGAACGCTAGGCAAGAATTCTACCAACTAAGCCACATACTGGACCCAAATACATTTTGTTTCTGTAAGATTTCATTCTTTTCCTGTAAGATTTCATTTTGCAGACCCAGAAAAGAATATGCCTGATCTTAAATGGCAAACCCAAGAGTATTTACCTTTGAAGTCTTTTCCACGCTTCTGTAACTAGTGCTTCAACTACTGGGTCATGGGCCTCAACAGCAAACCTCAATAAGAACAAGAAAAAATAATTTTCCACATATAGAACACTTTTCAAACATTAAAAGCACACAAACAGATCTGGGCATGGTGGCCCTCATATAATTTCGACTGAGGCCGTTCTAAGCTAATCTAGTCTAAGTAATATGTTCTAGACCATTTAGAGCTAGGAAAGCAAGACCTTATTTCAAAAGACAAATAAAAAGCAAACAAAACCCACAATAAACATTTTAATGAAAAAGTGAACTTCAAGCCAGATGTAGTGGCACACACCTATGATCCCAGAATTTGGGAGATATGGGCAAGAGGATTAGAAGTTTAAGGCTGGCCTTGGTTACACAGAAATTTTAAGAGCAGCCTAAGCTACATGTGACTTTGTCCCAGAAGAAGCAACAATAGGCCAGGAAGATGGCTTGGTAGTAAAGTACCTGCTATGCAAGCCTGAGAACTGGAGTTTGCATCCCCATGCCCATGTGAAAGTTGTGTGAGCTTGGCAGTCCACCTGTAATCCCCAGTGAGGGAGAAAAAGGAAATCCCCAAAGCAAGCCTGCTAGCCGGGCTAGCCAAATGAGTGAGCTCTGGGTTCAAGACAGCCTGGCTCAATATAAGGCAGAGGGCAAGAGAGGAAGACACCCAAAGTCTGCCTCAGGCCTACTCATGCACACATGCACATGTATGACTTCACTAAAATACAGTCACCCACACATGTGAACATGCAAACATATATACATGAGCACATAGAAAAACAATGAAAAATCTATTCCTGCTCTGCTCTCATTTCAGTATTCTAATTTTTCTCTGCTTCAGAGTTATGGAGAAATGAACTATAGCCCCTAAAAAATACGTCCCATCCACTTAATCATGGAAGCCAAAAGACTACAAATACAACAACCAAGACGCAATTTACTAACCACTGATTCATCAGACATTAACCTGAAATTTAATCATTTACCTATCATATCCTCATTGACTTCACATTTCTAAAATATTCCACAATAATCCACTCTCATCCCAATACCAGTAACTTCTGCTTTCCTGATTTTTTAAATTGTACTGGTATCAAAGAATACCCTTCAAATGTCTTTAAAATACATTATCAGGAAAACTATCTTCTGAGGTGGATAGTTTTTTTTTTTTTTTTTCATTTTAATGAGAGTCTTAGAAAACTAAAATATAAACTATAATCATTTCCACAAACTCTAGAAGCAACTTACTGCCGTATGATGTATAACACGTTGACCAGGGTGTCGTCGTTCATTGTTTTAACGTGATTTGCAGCTGTCTTACAAAGCCTGAGGAACTGGGGGTGGTCTCTGACTGGAGCACCATCCCTTATCAAGCTGATCTTCTGCATTCGAATCTGCTGAAGTGCATTAAATGCACATCCCACTTGCTTTTCTGAAAGTGTACCTTTGTTCTTTTCGACAAGATCAAATACTTGCTTTTCATCTGTACAGTTATTCATCTGAATAATAAACGATTCACAACTGAAGGATCGTAACTGAAACACTCTCCGAGAGACTAGAGAGATGCCTCTTAGACGAAACATATTTATAGCAGATGAGTCTCCAAAATAAAGGCTTTTTTCCCTTTATATCAATTTTTCTTTGGTAAAGAAACCCATCTGCAACTAGTAGTCAGGTGCAATATACTGATATAAAAATAACTGGCTTTCCTTTATGTATTTTGTTTTCATCTTGATAGCTCTAAATCTACTCCAGTAAAATCTGTAAGAGCTGGTTTACCATGGTTATTCTTATCTCATTAATATCAACTTCCAAAATTAAATTTTCAAGTAATTTTTTTTCTCTCTTTTTGCATCAACTACACTTTGTTCTTAGTCTGAACCAGATAGGAGGGTTAGATCCAAAGAAATGTCAAAAAAAAGTGGCTTCCTCCTGCACCAACTTAAAAATGTTCCTTTTCAAATCTGACAATTAAAGCAGAAGAAAAAAACAAAATCACAATTGTCTTTTAGGGTATTTGCTAGCTCGTTTGTAGAGACAGGGTCTCACTATACAGCCCAAGTTTTCATTGATTACAATAAATTATGTCTCCAGATCGGCCCTAGCAGAGTGACCTTGAGGAATCAATTAAAGATGGGGCCTTGGAAGTGAGAACTACAGGTACATGTTGTGCGCAGACACGAGGACGTACAGGACCGCAGGGTTCGCAGGTGGCCGGAGTCTTCTGCCCCCGGCACTCTGGAGGGCTGACCTAGAGCGAACGTGAACTACGCCAACAGGGATGGCAATGGGCTCGGGCTACTCCACTGCTCAGCGAAGCAGAGACCCGAATGCCCCCGAGGAAGCCTCGGTTTCCAAGTGAACCGGCCCGGAAATGTGCGAGGTGGGGAAAGAAAAGCCGCCGCTCCCCACCCCGACTTGCCGGCGAGTACTTTCTTGCACGACGCGGACTTTCCAGGGGATAGAGGTGGGCTGCTCCGGCTGGCTCAGAAGTCAGGGTTCATCCCTGATCCCTAAAGCGGCGGGAGCAAGCTCACTTCTCCCGCTCACCCCTCTCGTCCCGGATGTTTAGCCTTTCCTCCACAGCGGAAAACCGGAGGTCCGGAAACAGCGTGCACCCGGGAACAGCTCGCACTACACATCCCAGTGGGCCCCGCGCCAGGCGTGGACGGGCCTTGCGCGCGCACGGAATTCTGGTCTTGGTAGTTTCTTCCTGCTGAGGCGTCCTTACTGAGTGAAGGAAATACAGATTCTGTACAGTGACTCTATTACTATTGAGGGCATTTCTCAGATCTTGGAGCTCTGAGATATTTGTAATATACACTACAAAATATTTTGTTGTTATTGTAGTAATAGTTATTGTTATTGTTTGAGACAAGATCTTCCTGTGGCCCCAACTGGCCTGGAACTTACTATGTAGACAAGGTTACCTCTATTTTACAGAGAACTCCCTGCTTCTGCCTCCAGTGTGCTGGGGGAGAATTATAAGGTCCAGGCTTGTCTGTCTAAATCTCTCTCTGTGTATGTCTGTCTGTCTGTGTGTGTGTGTGTGTGTGTGTGTATGCTGGGAACTGACTTTAGGACCTCACACATGCTAGACAAATGCTCTACCACTGGGCTGTAACC
This sequence comes from Eospalax fontanierii, assembly GCA_035773235.1. NCBI lineage: Eukaryota > Metazoa > Chordata > Mammalia > Rodentia > Spalacidae > Eospalax > Eospalax fontanierii. The sequence goes on along the minus strand of CM069530.1, from coordinate 62,026,649 downwards.
CCAGTGTGAGAACGATGTTGTGTTACTTTTCCTGTGGAGATAGGAATAAACATTTCTTCATATGGCACCAACAACAGCCAAAGAAGCAATTCTCACTGAAACTCACCAGAGTTCCTTGCACAACTTATGGGAAGCTCTACCAGAGTCTCTTCTCCTCCAGCAATTATTCACTGTGTATATAACTTCAGGAAAAAGATTTGTGAGTATTGTAAATTTCTTGTAAGCTCTTGTGCCTTCCTTGTAAACTTTATGAATTTTATAAACTTTATGAGTAGTTTGATCCAAAATTTAATTAAACTCCTCCACTCCTTCCTATAACTCTTACAGTATTTCTACCCCCTCTTCTGAAATTCTTTGAGGTTTGGATGGGGTGCTTATTTTCTTCCACTTATGACTGACTATTAGGTGACTATGCCACAGCTACAGTCACTTAGTCTCAGCACTTTGACCACTTATGACAGTATGGACCACTTATGCAATAACCACCATTCACTTGCAGAAAGAAACTTCCTTAGCCAAGGCCTATAGCAACAATAATCTATGGGAATGCATGTAAGTGCTTAGAAGGCTATTTGAGTGGCAGATAACAAACATTTATTAAAAAACAGCATGTTGGAACCTCAGGAATTTTCCTGGTCCAGAACTCGGGGGTAATAGCCCACCCCTGGAACTGGGATTTTATCCAACAAGTTTGTGGCTCCTGGGGGTGTCTTTTCACGCTTATTTAGGATATCTTCTTTCAAATTCTTTAAAAAAATATTCTATGTATGACTGTTTTGCCTGCATGCATAGATGTGTACCATGTGCATGCCTGGTGCCCGTGGAGACCAGATGATGGTGTTAGATCCCTGGAACTGGAGTTACAGACAATTGTGAGCCACCATGTGGGTACTATGACTCAAACTCAGGTCTTCTGAAAAAGCAGACAGTACTCTTAATCACTGAGCCATCTCTCCAGCCTCACCCTACTTCAAGCTCTTTAACTGCTGTTTTCACTTCCCTTCCGGATACATAAACCTGTAAGACTCTCAGGATTAACATTATTTAATAAAATGTTTTTACATATGGTGGGTCAGATCTCTGAAGGCCTACCACCATCTATTCCAAGTAAGTTAATTGGTCTTGGGATTCAACAGTTAAGGATATTGAAAAAACATGGAAAGGAAAAAAAGTGAGGAAAAAATTTCATCACTTGCATCAATTGTGCCATTAAAAATTCACTGTTAAGTACAGTATATGAATGGCACACACTACCTGATATAACCCTCTATAATCCACAGTCATTCTCTATGAGCCATCAGGTCTCCTTGTCCTGGTGTGCTGCCAGATATCTCCCACCCCCAACCAGCTTGGCAGAGCCAGCTCAGATCTAAAGGGAAATAGGGCCATACTCTGACCTGCTATTACTGCCTCTGCAGCCAGATTTCTACTTCTGATAGGCTTCAGACTGTCGCTATGGGTGGCTGTTACCTCTCCTTCAACCACACCTGGCTGCTGTAAAGGCCCCCAGCTGAGCACTTCCTATATACTTTCTACAGGGGAAAAACGTAAACAGCATATTCTATGCAGATACTTACCTACCTCTAAGACAAGCTTTTTCTTTTTTACCTATACCACTCGTCTCCCATTTCTTCTTATAGCCCTTTGGAGGACTGATGCTTGGATCTTAAATCCTTCCAAGGGAGGCTTATCTGCACTGTATTTGGCTTCTTGTCATTTTTTTCTCTAGGAATTCCAGCTCAACACAAATTTTGCCACATTTGTTTTTGAGTGACTCAGACCCCATCAGCTGCTTTCTCCCTTTCCCCGCATCCCTTCCTGAGTTCCTTAGCACTTCATGAACCTTACGTACAAGTTAATCTAAATCATTCAGGTCTGTCACAGCCTCTCTAACATTGAAAAATCATGTCCCATCATGAACTTGGCAAAAGCACTAAAGTCCCATACCAGTCCAGAGATCCCTGCTGAATTCTTTTCAACTTCTTATGAACATAGATCTATGAATTGCACATCAAACACCACTACCTTGCTAATGCTCAAATCTCTCCATAATGCCTGCCTTTTATAGGAACCTAAGGCAAGAATAATCAAATGTGGGGCTAAGAGATGGCTCAGTGGTAAAGAGTACTTTACTTGGCTGCTCTTGCAAGGGACCTGAGTTCAGTTCTCAGCACCCATGTGGCAGCTAACAACCAACTCCAGTTCCAGGGGATCCATGCCCTCTTCTGTCTTCTGTGGACATTGCATACTCCTGGTACACTTACATGTAGGAAAAAAATACAAATGAATTAAAAATAAATATTTTTAAAGAATAATCAAATGTCCCTAATAGTTCATATGAACTAGTCAATTAGGAACTGCTTTCCTTCATTGCTTCAGATTATTACTCCTTTCTCTCAAGGAGGGATAATAGGTATATTACTCAGTTTCTCCACTTTTACAGTATTCAGACTGATCCCATCCAACCTGATGTGCCACAGCCTCACAAGTCAGGCTGTGAGAGGCTCTTTCATTTCTTGTTTTAAAATCTTTCCCAGTTCAAGCAGTTCAGAGGCAAAGTCTTCTCCAATGATCACAGTTTTCTCTACTAAGCAATTAATAAGCCTCCTATCGACATGTTGAATCATGAATTTTCCCTTCCTCTGTGTTTAAGGTCATACTTCAGGTGTTTATACTATCATTGCTACCTCCTCCACAGGTTCCAAGTTGGGTCCCAGGAAGGGATCTAAAACAGATCTAATTTATTCTGTCTTTTCCTTATGTCTGCCAGCTATAAGAAATGGTAAGTGTGTTGGATAGCTTTCCTTGTCAACTTGACATAACTGAGTAGAGGGAAACCCAACTGAAGAATGTTCTCCATTGGATCAACCTGTGGCCATGTTTGTGGGAGCACTTTCTTGATTATTTAGTGATGTGACAGAGAACATTCCACTGTGGGTATGATAGTCCTGTGTTGTTTAGGAGAGCAGGCTAAACACAGGCCAGAGAAGCAAGCCAGTAAGTAGCGCTCCTCCATGGTCTGTGCTTCAGCTCTGCATCCAGCTTCCTGCCCTGACTTCCCCCAGTGATGAGCTGTGACCTGGAAGATGTGAGTAAAAGAAACCTTTTCCTCCCCAAGATGGTTATGGTCCATGTTTTTACCACAGTAATGGAAAGTAACTATCATGACCCCCACAGAGACCATACACCTACAAAATCTTCCTATTATGTCCCATATATGCTGCTTTCCAAGTCTACAGTATATTCTTTAGTCTATCAGCTGTTGGTAGAGTATCCCCATAGCCTCATGACAGACCCCATTCATCAAGGATGTGTGCCACTCCATACCATATAACATCAGATAGCCATCTTGGAACTCTCCCAAGAGCCCACTCCTCAGATGTCTAAGCCTCAGTTGTATGTCTTATCACCCATAGCAAGGCCCATGCAGCTGCTCCTACCAAACTCATCTTTGGTTTTATCATACCCTGTTTGGGCACCTAGAGTGTTATGTTACTTTTCCTGGGGAGTCATGAACAAATGTCTGTTCATCTCAGATAGGACACTAATAACAGACTGAAGAAACAATCCCACTCAAGTCTATCTTGGTGACTCTATATGAGTTTATTGTGGTTACTTATCTGCACACAGACTAGGGGTTATTTATGGGATAATGAGTCACTCAAAAGCAGCTGCATTATCAAAACATCTCCTTCAGCCTGGGTGACAACTTACAAAAGCTGCATCACTAGAATTCCCCGAATAACCTTCAGGCAGGTCCAACAAATAGTCTCCTCACCCCCAAGTAATCGTTTAGTGCTTATTTAACCTCAAGGAGGGGTCCTGTGAGCTTTGTAAGATTTTTATGAGTGCTTCTCATTTTCTTTTTTAAAGGTTTATCCATGTCTTTATTTATGTGTATATTGATGTGTATGGTCACGTATGTGTCTGACTGTATACACATGGGCCAATGGAGGACATTGGGTGTCCTCTTATATCACTTTTCACTGTTCCTTTGGAAGGAAGTTCTCTCCTTGATGTGGAGGCTTGCATCTTCTTAGCCGGAGTCCCTGAATCCTTTTGTCTCTGTCTCCCTCAGACCTGGGGTTCTGGGCTTGCACAGAAAGCCCAGCTCATTATCTGAGTACTAGGATCTGAACTCGGGATCTCATAGGTATACAGCGAGCACTTTTAACTGCTGAGAAATTTCTCCAGCCCCTGAGTTCTTCCAATTATCATATCAGTTTTCTGGGCCTCCCCAGCTCCTTCTAGAAGGGAATGTTTCCAGATGACATAGTTACTTGATACCATCCCTTTACCTCAGGCTTCTGAGTTCTAGGATTATAGGTCTGGGCAACCATCAAAGTTAAGTAACATATTTTAATGGCAGTACTTATAGGAACTGATACTGCAGGAGAATGGGAATTAGGGACCATAATTAAATTTTATTTTTAAAAGATTTTTAAAATTTTTATCTATTATTTTTATTTTATGTGTATGAGTATATTGCCTACATGTATGGAAATGTAGCTACGTTGTGCAGTGCCTGCAGAGGTCGGAAGAGGGTACGGGATCACCTAGAGATGGGGTTGCAGACAGTTGTTAGTCGCCATGTGAGTGCTGAGAACTGAACCTGGATCCTTTGCAAGAGCAGCCAGAGCTCTTAACCACTGAGCCATCTCTCCAGCTTCCAGATAATCATTAAATTTTAAACATCTATGGAGGGCTAGGAATGTTGCTAGAGCACTTTAACATGTATGAGGTCCTGGGTTCAATTTCCAGTACTACAAAACTCAAACCAAACCAAAACGCCAAAACTTTTGTGGGTTAAGGTGTGGTGGTGCATGCCCCCTAGGGCTTAGGAGGTAGAGGAATACAGGAGAAGGATCATGAGTTCAAAGTCATTCTTGATGTCTCAGTGCATTGGTAGCCAGTCTAGGTTATATGAGACCTTGCCTCAAAAAACAAAAAATTGGTATTGAATATTTAAAATTTTACAGTACGCTAGGTATTGTAGTCCCAGCTACTTGAGGTGTGAGGATTTTGGGAGCCCAGGAGTTTCATACCATCCTGGCAGACATAACAACATTCCATTTCATCATAGCAAAATAACAGCATACAGAATAACTGTTCTTACAGTAGTAGCTCACATTACTGTCAAATATACATGACTTTTTAAAAATTTATTTATTTATTTATTTTTATGTGTATACGTATTTTGCCTGCATGAATGTAAGTGCACCCATGTGTGCAATGTCTCTAGAGGTCAGAGGAAAGTGTCAGATGCCCTGGAACTGTAGTAATGAATGGCTGTTAAGTAGTTATAGGGGTGCTAGAACTGAACCCGTGTCCTCTGCAAGAGTAACTAGTGCTTTTAACTGCCAAGCCATATCTCCAGCCCCCAAGCATACTTTTTCAAAGTTAAATATACTATGGATGAGATATTGCAGACAATTTGAACAAATAAATTTGTTGACAATATATGGGGAGAAACAAAAACATTCATTACTGTAAATTAAAGGTAACGTTAGCTGTAGTAAGCTGGTCCATCCACACCATTTTTTTCTTTTTTGGTATCAAATTCTGTTCCTCATATTTCAAGAAGTTAAATGATCCAGGATAGGTCAAATCCAGTATATTGTGCCTATGGCCTATTGGCTGGGTGATGCTATGTACTGCAATAAATAAAGCCAAACATCAATGGTTTAGCTTACACAGTTTGGTTTCCCAGTCATACCAAGTTCTCATGTGAATTTCTCTATCAGGTAATATTTTTCTCCACAACGGGATTCTTATTTGAATATGGTTATTTTCCTACAAAGTTCATATTAGAGTCTAGTCCCTGCTGTAAGATATTCAAAGTATTGAATAGTAACCCATCTTTGGAGTGTAGAAATGGGACATTTGCAGAAATTAGGATTAGGTCATCAGGGAGGCTTCGTGATGGTATCCTGGTAGCATTATGCTTATTCTTGCTTTCTTTTTGTTGTACTTCATTTGTTTTGAAGTGACGAGAACTGAATCCAGGGCCTTGGACAAGAGCTCTATCACTGTTTTATACCCTTGGCCCTAAATGCTTGTGGAATTCTTTAAAGAAAGGATGATACCAGGTATAGTGGCATAGGACTTTAATCCCAGGACTTGAGAGGCAGAGGTAGGTGGATATCTGTGAGTTCAAGGCTAGTCTGCTCTATACATCAAGTCCCACGCCAGACAGACAGGACTACCTAGTAAGACCCTGTCTCAAAAAGAAAAAAAAATCAGAGCTGGAAAGATTGCTCAGCGGTTAAGAGCACTTGCTGCTCTTTCACAAGATACCAGTTCAGTTCTTAACACTTACAAGACAGTTAATAACCACCTATAACTCCAGTTCCAGAGGATCTGAAAACCTCTTCTGGCCTCTGTGAGCTTGCATGCACATGGTGCATTCACACATATGCAGGCAAAACATCCATACACATAAAATAAAAATTTAAAAAATAATTCTGAAGTTAAAAAGAGTGACCAGAAGATACATACATATACACACTCCCATCTTTCACAATATAATATTCTGCACCACATTAAAAGTGTGCCTTTAAAGCCATCACCAGATGAAACCCGTTAACATTAAATCTGCAGAATCATAAGCCAAAATGAAACGTCTTTCTTTAATACTGTCCAGTGCATAGTATTACATTACTAGCAATACTACACAAAGTAAAACAGCAGCTTCTTCCATGATTTCCTATCCTAATACTGTAGATTTAGCTAACAAAAATAAGAAGAACGTGCATGGAGATACAGCTCAGTGGTAGAAGACCTGCCTGCATGCACAGAATCCTGGTTCACTCTCTCCAGCACCTTCAAAGTACATACATACATACATACATACATACATACATACATACATATATACATATAAGGGACACAAAGTGATTCCATAGTACATCATGAACATTTTGACTAAGTTTCCACCACCTTTATTTATCTTATCTGCATGCAAGGGGACCTCTAGGAAAAATGGTTCTTAGCAGGACAATCTCCAATAACACCCTTCGGTATTTAAAGGGAGTACAAATTTGAGGCTGTCAGTGCTATGCTAATCAAAGCTGTCTCTAATATTTTAAAATCAGAGCTTGAAGAGGCTCTGATTCTTAAAATAGAAGACAGTTTCTTGGAGAAATCATTATGGGAAATGAAGACAATAAAGACAAGTAGAATTAGATGAGACAAAAGTTTCATAATAGCCAATATATCCCTTCTTTGTAATATTTATCCATTGCTGTGTAACAAAATATCTTAAAACTTAGTGAGTTAAAACAACATTTGTTATTCCAAAATAACTAAATAACTTAGTTAAGTGGTTCTGGTTCAGTTTTTCAGTCATGTATCCACAGCGACTGCAGTCAGCTGAAGCTTTGGCAATGATCTGCTTTCGAGAATGTCCCTTACCTGACTCTTAATAGCAGACCTCATTTATTTTCTGCAACTTTTGCTGGTAACCTTGTTTCTTGCCACATGAGCCTCTTCAGATTCTGCTGAGTTTCCTTATGACAGAAAGTTAGCTTCCCCCAGAAAGAATGACCCAAGAGACAGTAACAGTGAAATCAAAGTGCCGTTTAATAAGCTCATCTCTGAAAACCCACCCTCACTATCACTCCGTCTTATTCTACTCTTTAGATGCAAACAATTTTCAGACATATCTAGCCAGCACATACGCAGTAGTTTTGGCTTCTGAGGCAACAATTCTTCCCTGTTTTTGAGATGGAGTACTGCTATGCAGTTCAGACTGGCCTTAAACATGCAATCTTCCCCTTTTAGCCTACCAAGTGTTGGGATTACAGGTGTACACCACAATGCCTAGTTAAACTTTCCCTTCTTAAACCTAGCTTGTTCAAGTTGAGCTTCAGTTATCTGCTTAAAAAATGTTTTTGCTGGGCATGGTGACACTCACCTTTAATCCCAGCACACTTGAAAGGTCTGTTTTAGTTATTGTTAAGACTAACGTTTTTGTTGTCTTGTAACTCTGGCTGGCCTGGAATTCAATATGGCCTTGAACTTGCAGCAGACCTCCTGCTGAAGACTCCCTAGTGCTGGGATTATTGGCATGTACCATCACGTTCAGCTAAAACTACTCCTGTTTAAGCATTATTTTTATTTTATTTTATTGGTATATTTTGCCTGCGTGTATGTAAGTGCACTTGTGTCATGCAATTCTCTTGGAGGCCAGAAGGTATTGGATCTCCAGAAACTGGAGCTAAAGACAGTTGTTAGCCTTCATGTGGGTGCTGAGAACTGAACCCAGGTCCTCTGCAAGAGTAGCAATGGTCTTAGCCACTGAGCCATCTCTCCAGCCCCTAAGACCACTTCTGCTCTTTCTTCTCTTCCTTTTTTTTCTCTTCTTTCTTCACTTCTTTCTCCTCCTCTTCTTCTTTTGATGGTTTAAACTTATTTAAATTACATTTATATATTTATGTTTGTGTTTGTGCGTCTTGTATTTAGAGAACAGAGAATAACTTTTGCTATGGAGCCCTTGCTGCTGGCCTAGGACTTACTGTGTAAATCCAGGCTGGCTTCAGTCTTTCAGACTCATGAGTAACACATTCTAATCATTCAATGACAAGGACCTGGCAGACTTTGGATTAACATGAAAGAAGGAACTCAAGCCCTTGAATAAGTGTGTGGAACACAGCCTCCTCTGAACTGGCTGATCTAAGATCTACTATGCAAGAGAAATAAATCCTTTAAGGCCATAATTTTTTGTTGAAGATTACAATATTCCGTTTTATTGCAAAAAATGTATTTCTTTGTATAGTAATTCTTGTCAAATCAATTCAGGAAAGTTTGGGATTTCATAGACCAATGAAATGTCAATATTATTAGGGATCTATATTACGAGATCAATGTGAGAATTAAGGAAAAAAAAGTAGTGCCCTTTGTAATTTTTTCCTCTCTTCTCAAGAACCTTTTTTTGTTGTTACTTGGTTTTGAGCGTTTACTGGAAGGTGAAAATTGTAAGCTCCTTGAAGGCAAAGGTCCTTCAAAATACCTTGCAGGAGCATGCCAGTGTTTATTAAGTGGAGTGCTTTATTTTATGAACGCTATGACATTCTGATGGATGCACACGTACCCAATCAACTCGCAGAAAGTATCATGCTACCTGAAAAGTAAGTATTTAATGGGCAGAGAACCCCTCGAATTTCAAGGTGAGGATGGTGATGTAAGCCAGGGAACACCGGGAGACGCGGGCCACCCATCCCTGACGCACTTCCGGCGCGACGCTTTTCCTGCACGCTGGGACTAGGTTGTGGGGGAGGGAGGCGGTTAGCAGGCTTTAGCGCCTTTTCTGACGGCGGTAGATTTGAAGCGCTTTAGAGGACGGGGCTTGGAGTAGAGAGCTCTGCGGCGGAGCAGGAGAGGGGCGCGAGACCCGTGCTGTCTGCTTGCGTCGCCGGCTGCAGTCTCCGCTGCGAGAGCGGGAAGGGCCCGAGCGAGGGGCGGAGCCGGGGCGGGCGGCCGGCCGGGCTGAGGTAACCGTCTCTCCGTCGGGGTCTGTGTGCTGCTGGGGCGCGGAGGGGCGGCCCCGAGGACCGAGGCACGGCCTGCGCGGCTGGGGCGGCCTTGGAAGGCTGGCAGCCGAGCCTTGCGGCGCAGGAAGCCGCTCTTCCTCTCCAGCCCCCGCCCTCCTGCTCGGCGCACACCTCCTCCCTGACGCATTTTGCCGCACAGGCTGTAATATGGCGGCAGCGACGGCGGCCTGGACTCCGGGGAGCTAGGCTGGTTTTGGAGGCTTCCAGATCGTGAGGCCGAGCGCTGCTGCGGGGTAGGTGGGGTGTCTGGTTGGGGAACGGGGAGATGCAGCCTGATGTCCTGTCAGGTTCGGGGTAGAGGATGGGCGAAGAGCCAGAACGGCAGAGATTAAAATCGACTGCGAGCTTTCCTTTTCCGACCTTTTCCCCTCCTGGTACCGTGGCTCTCGTGCATGCCTAAGCGACACAGACCACTTTGTTAAGGATACTCAGCTACCCCAGTCCATGGTCTTAACCTTAGCCCTGTCGAAGTTTCCCAGGTTCCTGGGGAAGAAGGTGTAGGCCCCGGAGGAGGAGGAAACTGGTTAAGAGGAAGATGGTTTTGGAGTCCCATTTGTCTTTTAGGAGAAATAGACTCATTTGATCGGCTTTAAGTCTCAACAATGTCGAATTCTTTTGAAAAATGTTATAAAAGCATCATTTTGTGCACTGAATTTAATTTTTTAGCACCTGCACATTCTGTGCACAGATTTTTTTTAATTGCTTTGATCACAAGCACATTGTTATTTGATGTTTTGGAAAATTTAGAGATTCGGTATTTAATTTTCAGACTTTAAAACCAGAAAGGGTAAAAAATATGTTTGTGCCTGTCATTCCCCTTTTGAAAGGAACAATGGCCAATAATTGCTACTTTGTAACAGTAATTGGGAGATGCCAGTGAACATTTTTTAAGTTTTTAAAGTACACCATAAAATACAGAATTTGTACAGATACTTAGAAGACTGACTACTTCTTTTATGTTTTTTTACATACATAGAAATGTAACTCTCAGAAGGAGGTCCCAAGCCCTTAAGAGGTTGAGACAGAAGGGTCACCATGAGTTTGAGGCCAGCCTGGGGAACTTAATGAGACCCTATCTTAAACAAACAAAAACCTATTAGGGACTGAGGAACCCCACCTTTCAGATTAGTTGGGCTAAGATTATTCCTGTTACAACTTACATTCTTCTCTGTCTCAAACAATTTATTTGTTCCATAGGTTTGGTTTTGTTTTAATATATGTGCGCATGTGTATGTATGTTTTGCAGTCTGAATTTTTGTTTTTCTCTGCCAGGGCCTCACATCCTAGGCAGGTGCTCTACTACTGAGCCACATCCTCAACTTTTTTTCTTTCCTAAAAGCAGTTATCAGAGTTGCCTTCTGCTGCTGGCCAGAATGCAAGTGTGCAAAATTCCTGGGCTAAAAAATTTGGATTCTTTTTTCAGACCCAGTCATCTTTTGAAGTTGTCTTAATGTGGAAAAATGATACCGTTTTGATTTCCAACTGTCATCCTCTCTGGGCTTGGAAAAATACTTTGGAATTTGCTTTCAATAATAACTCAAGTGGTTCTGTGAATGAAAAAATATTGACCTTGACTTAATGACCTTTTTAAAATTTCTTTTTATTTTATGTGTATGAGTGTTATGCCTTGTAAGTGTACAAGGACCTGTGTATATAGTACCTGTGTGTACAGTGTCCTTGGAGGACAGAAGAGGGTGATGGATCCCCTGGAACTGGAGTTACAGGCAGTTATTAGCTGCCATGTGGGTGCTAAGAACTGAACGCACATGGTTCAGTCCTCTGCAAGAGCAGCCTGTGCTTTTAACCCCTGACCCATCTCTCCATCACTTTAATGACCTTGTTTGATGCTTGTTACTGTGATCTATATAGGCGATTCTATATATTTTGGTATTGTGTATCTTTTCTTGCAGGAAGTATCTATTTGTACAAAGGGAAATTGGTAGTCATTGATAGAAGAATGAAGTTGTTCTGTTATAGCACTATTTGCAATTCTTTTAGTTGTTGCCCCTTTTAGGAAATACATGCTGATTTTTTTTTCCTGTTATTTAAGATATCGTATATCAATGTACTGAAATGTTTAGTTATTTTTTTTGTAGGTATTCATGGATGATTATTAATTCAGATGATTTGAAGAGCTTTTGCAAATCTTCTTGCTATATTATGATATTTTCTGCTTTAAAAAAAGATTTATTTTTAATTAAGTGTATATGTTGGTGTATACATGAGTGCTGGTAACTGAGGAGTCCAGGGATCAGCGCCCCTTAGAACTGGAGTTCTAAGCCACCTGATGTGGGTGCTGAAAACTGAACTCGGGTCCTCTGTAAGAATAGTATGCACCGTTTAACTATTGAGCCATCTTTCCAGTAACATTTTAGTTTTTTTTTTTTTTTTTTCCTTTTTAGTATTAATATTAGCACTGAACTTCATTTTTCACTTCCTGTAACTGTGTTTTTCCTTTGGCTTAAGATATAAAGTTATAAGAACTCTGTGTTTTTTTTTCCATATTCCAAAATGTGGATCTTGAAACTTATTATAGTTGGTTTTTTTTTTTTTTTAATTTTGTGTATGAGTGTAATGCCTGCGTCTAGTGTACCTATATTGTGCAGTGCCCACAGAGATTAGAAGAGGGTGTCGGATTCCCTAGAACTTAGCCATCTTGTGGGTGCCGGGATCTGAACCCAGGTCCTCTGCAAGAGCAGTTGGTGCTTTTAACTGCTGAGCCATCTCTCTAGCTTCTATAGTCAGTATTTTAAATATTGAGAGAAAATTTCTATAAATGGAGCTTTGTGCTTTTACTGACAGGGAAATGTTATGCTTTGTTTTAGACTGATGGCTTTGTTAAGGGCAAGTACTTTGCCACTAGTTATAGTCCCAGTCCTTGATGTGGGGAGGAGGGAGGAGGTTGCTGGGAATTGGATTCAAGATCTCATAAATGTTAGGCAAGCACTCTATCATCAAACTACAAACTAACCCCCAAATTTTCTAAAGAAATTAGAACTTTCAGAAGTGCCTGTTAGATGTTAATTGTGTTGCTGCTAGCCCAGGGGCTTTTGTCTGTCAGAAACACTAAGTAAAATGGCATAGGTGACTTTTCCTGACAGCTCAAAATGTTGGCTTGTCTTTACTTAATTCATCAACAGTGTGACATTCATAAATGTATGCAAATGGTTTGAAGCAGTTTCCATTTCTCATTTAATCTATGTGAACTGCTGTAGAAGTGACCTAGCACTAAAGTGCTTTCCTTGCAAGTAATCTTTTTTTAAAGAAGTAAATACTTTTTGCCCAGTTGTGAAAGGTCTCAGTCTGTAATTGACCTATTGCTTTTGTGCCTGTGACAGCATTACTTCCTGGTGGGAAGCACATTATGGAGTAAAGCTTCTTACCTCTTGGAGTCCAGGAAGCAGAGGGACAGAGGGAGGAGCTTGCATGCCAATATTCCCTTCAAGGACCCACCTCCAATGATCCAACTTCCTTCTGTTAGTCTTCACCCTAAAGGTTCCACCATTTCCCAGTAGTGCCAAAGGCAGGCATCCAAACTCATAGCATATATGCCTTTGGGGGTCATTTAAGATAGGAACCATAACAAAGATGCTCTTTGTATATCCCAAGCCCTCCGCCAAAGCAATCTTAAAAGTAACATGCATGGGGGCTAGTGAGATGACTCAACAGTTAGCAGCACTGGTTGTTCTTACAGAGGACCAGGGTTCAGTTCCCAGCACCTTCATGTCAACTAACATTTGTCTATAACTTAAGTTCTAGGGGATCCAACACCCTCATCAGACCTCCACGGATTTAGGTTGTACTTGGTACATACATGCAGGCAAAACACACATATCAGACACATAAAATAGAAATGAATCAAGAAAAATTTAGTTTTTTAAAAAGTAATATGAATGGCCAAAAGGTGGCTTAGCAGGTAAAGGTGCTTGCTTATAATGACCTATGCTTGATCTCTGAACCCATGTGGTAGAAGGAGAAAACCGACTCCTGCAAATTGTTCTCTGACCTCCACATGTTTGTGTGTGATGTGCCCTGTCCAAAAAAGTAATAGAAAGGGGCTAGAGAGATGGCTCCACAGTTAGGAGCATTGACCACTCTTAAGAGGACCTGGGTTCGATTTCCAGCACCCACATTTCAGCTGACAACCATCTGTAACTCCAGTTCCAGGGGAATCTGATGCCACCTCCTGACTCTCCAGGTATATGACACATATACTCTTAGAAATAAAATTGAAATAGTAAAATATTTTTAAAAGTAATAAATCTTTAAAGTAACATGGAAAACTTAATGATGGCACCTCTCATAAGCAGATATTAGTGTTTCTAAAAACTGCTTACCAACACAGAATTTATCAGCAGAATATGGGTTTTATGTAAATATGTACATATTTTCTACAAATGTTATAATTATGTAGTATGGATGAATAAGATGCACTCTTTTTTAAAAAAAATACATTTTTATGTGTCTGTAGTATTGCCTGCATATTTGTAAGTGCACCTGTGTCGGAGATGCACTCTTTTCTAAAGACACTAGAGTTGAAGGAACCATTCAATATGGCATTTGGTGAAAGTTTTTTTTTTTTAATTTTACTTTAAAAACACTAAAGCATTTTTTAAATCATTGTAATGATATCTAGTAGCATAGAGAAATTATCAGCTTGTACTTTCCCCATGAATGATTCATAATTGACATTTCATTTTCATGTGTCTTATTACCATACTTGTTTAATATATTCTCTTTCAGAATGTCAAAGAAAAGTAATAATAATTTGTGCACTGGTTGTAAATAATGCTGAATATAATATGTAGGTAAGGGCTTCCAGAACACGTTAAAATCTTTTTACTTTTACAGCTTGCCATAGTGGTGCATGCCTTTAATCCCAGTAATCGGGGCAGAGGCAGGTAGATCTCTGACATCCAGGTCAGCCTGGTCTACATAGTGAGTTCCAGGCCAGTTGGGGCAACAGGGAAACTCTGTCTCAAAAAGACAAAAAAATGAAAGAAAGAACATCCTATCTATCTTGGTTTCTAGGTCTTGAACTCAAAAAACAAATTATGGAAAGAAGAGAGAGAGAGGAGAGGAAGAGGAAGACAACAGCAACAACAAAATACTTTATTTAGTAGAAGCATCCCGGTAGGATGATGTGGGGAATAGGTGCAGTTTTACTGGTGGTGTAGACTGATAGGATGATTCTGGTAGACTCTGAGATAACTTAGTAATTACAGATACGTAATAACAATACTGTATGTTTAAAAGTAATACAAAATCTTTAAAATGGAAAATTTAAAATAATGGCACCTCTCATAACCAAATAGAGGAAACAGCACAGGATTGTAATAGAAAGCTAGTTCTATCTGGGTGTTTTGGTACACACAGTCTAAGCACTGTAGGATCCAAAGTTCAAGGTCATCCTTAAGTTACCTAGTGAGTTCAGCGACAACCTATGCTACATGAGATTACCTCAAAACAAAACAAAAAATCAAAACCCAGCAAAAACAAAATGGTAATTTCAGTTATACTTGCATTAACTACCGTTCTTTCTATTTGATAATGTAATCCCTGACCAGGCACTGTGCTTGGTGGAGATCTTAACAAAAGGGTTTTTTTGTTTGGTTTTGAGAAAGGTTTCCCTGTAACCCCAGTAGGCCTAGAACTGGTATATATAGACCAGGCTGGCGTCAATAGATCCACTTGCCTCAGCCTTGAAAGTGCTGGGATTAAAGGCCACAGCAAAGGTTTTAAGCAGTGATTTGTGGATTAGGCCTATAATTCCATCTGCATGAGAAGCTGGGGCAGGAGGATTTCAAGTTCAAGGCCTGCCTGAACCACAGGGTAAGTTCAAGGCCACCCTTCACAATTTAGGGAGATCTTATCTCGGTGTTTTTTTTGTTTGTTTGTTTTTGTTTTTAAAGTAAAAATGACCAAAAAAGCCAGAAAGACTTCCTGAGTTTATGGAATTTACACACAAATTTATAAGATTCAGTGAGAGAGAATCATTTAACCCTTATAGTCAGTGAAGTTCCCAGAGTACTCTGACTAAACTGAATCTTAAAGGATGCATAGGAACTAGTCAGAGGAATTGGAAGGAACAAAGACTTGATCAGCATCTTAAGACTTTATAAAGAATTCATTGTCTACTTTTAAAGAGTTGTAGCTCTGTGCATTGCTAACTCTGTAAAACTTCAGGTAACTTCAAATATAATGAAATCACTACCTGATTTATTGCCTTATTAAACTTCTCTGTCTTTTAACATATAATTTGATAATTAACTGACACCTGAGCATGCAGATGCCGTTGGGTAGTAGTTAGCTGCCATGTGGTAGCTGGGAACCAAAGTTACGTCTTCTACAAGAGCCAATCTCTGAGTCATCTCTTCAGCCCTGGAAATTTTATTATGTCTGAGATTGTAAGATGAATTTAGGACCTCTCACTGGTAATTTCTGAAATGTAGTCACACACGTGCATATGTGTGTCTTTTTGAGACAGGGTCTTCCTATATCCCCAGATGGCCTGGAACTTCCTAGGTAGACCAGGCTGGCCTAAAACTGACAGATCTGCCTGCCTCTGTCTCCTGAGTACTCATGTTTATAAATATTGTTGACATGCACAGTGATTGATATTTTTGATATTGATAAACATTAACATTTTAATCATTTGCATAGAAAAAGTAGAACATAATAAAAGTGCTAAAATGTACATGTAGAATTTTGTGCATTTTTATGTGATCTTGTTTTTTCAGGGAACTTACTCAGTTTATTTCTTATCTTACTTAAAAAGTATTTCCATGTTGACCATCATGGTACACTTCAGGAGGCAGAGGCAGGAGGATTTCAGATTGAAGTTCAGCCTGAGCTACACTGAAGAGACCGTCTCCAAAGAAAGAGAAGCATTTCCAATATGAAAAAATAAATTAAATAAATTCAGTATCACTCAAATTTCTGAGGAAGTCAGATAGGTGAAGTAAGTTTGTAAGATGAAATACATGATAAATGGTAATGGCTCATAGGGAGTAGTGGGAACTAGGTTAAACTAGAACATACACACACATATGTGTGTGTGTGTGTGTGTGTGTGTGTGTGTGTGTATATATATATATATATATATATATATATATACTTTTTTTTTTTTTCTACTGAGAGCAAGATATGCTCATTGCTCTACAGAAATGGAACACTGGAAGGTGTGATAAAAGTTTTTCAAGAAAAATTTAGATCTAGGTATTATCCTAATAGCTGTAATTCATTCAGGCTAAATAAATTTGTGGCAAAGACATCCCTCACAGATGATTAATCTGAAAGATTTGATTATATTCTGAAGAAATTTGTTCTTTTTCTGAGATGGATCTTGCTGATGGGTCATATAAGTGTGAATGACCATTTTATTGAAAAAAATTATAGGCTTAATTTTTCCTTGAATTATATTTTTTTAATCTTAATATTTTCTGCTTTTTCTTGAAAAATGACATGTTCACCAGATGTTTGTCTTACTGTATCTGATTTTAGGTATTATTAAGTAATATCTGGGAATCAAAGATCCGGAGGAAACATATCCTATTTATGATTAGTAATTAAGATTCTAGTAAAGCTTGGTAATTAATAACACGATAGTAATGTTAGAGACATTGTGTATAAGATGTATAAGTCATCTTTTTTGTTACCATTTTTCTTCATTGGCTTTTGGGGGGGGCTGGTTGAAGGTCTCCTAGTGTAACTTAGGGTGAACTTTAACTTGAAATCCTCCTGCCTCTGCAGGTAGTTATATACATTTTAATCCTCTCCTGAGTACTCTGATTACAAGAGTGCACCAGGGTACCTCACAGGGAATATTTTTAAATGAGGTAAGCAATGAAATCACTTCACTCACAGAGATCTCCTACTTCTGCTGGGATTAAAGGCATATACAACTTTCTGGCCTTTGTTAGGTAGTAAGTAACATTAGATGATTTACAGGCTGAAAGGAATTATGTATACATTTTTTAATATTTTATTTTTTATGTGTGAGTGTTTTGCTGGCATGTATATGTTTGCACCATACATACAGTACCCTTGGAGGCCAGAAGAGGTGTCAGATCCCTTGGAACTGGAGTTACAGATATTTGTTATTTATTGTTTGTTTGAGATGGGGTGATTTGTAACTGCTTTTTAGGGAGGACTGTGGGAATTTCACTATGTATTCAAGAATGGTCTTGAACTCCTGATCCTTCTTCCCCTGTCTCCCAAGTGGTGGGGTTATAGGCATGCCCCATGACATCCCAGCTAGAAAATTTAACAATTTGTTTTCTTGATTCTTTGTAATCTAAGTCATTTGTCATTTTAGGTAAACTAATTTTAATCAGTTGCTGTGAAAAGTATGTCCTTGGACCACACATCATTGTACATTATGGCTGCTTAATAGAAGTAAATTCTAAAAATTATTTTGATTTTATTATTTGTTAACTTATATTTGGAGACAGGGTCTTGCTGCCTAAGTCAGACTGACCTCAAGATTCTCCTGCCTCAGTCTTCCAAGTGCTGGGATTGCAAGTAGTTATATACATTTTAATCCTACACAAGCTAGCATGTATTTTCTTTTTATTGAAAGAGATACAGTGAGGTGAAATCCTCCGATCTTAGAACCAAACAGAATAATTCTATTTCCTTTGTCTTTTTTTTTTCCGTCATATAAAGATTTGGAGTTTATATATAACTAATGCACTGTTTATATCCTTTTCTGATTTGGTGGTGCTAGGCATTGAACTCAAGGCCTCACATATGCAAGCACTCTTGCTGAGTCAAAAGGTTATTTAATGCATTTGCATTATTGATATGTTGTTAAGTTTGCAAAGTTGATTTACCTGTTAGCAGCAACAGTGTAGTCTGTGTTTTTTTGTTTTTATCACAATAAGTGAAAAATGTTTTCTCTCATGTTAATGAGAATATGATTTCTGTTGGCTAGATATTTTGTGGAAATATTTAGTATCTGTTACTGAATAGTTGCTTCTTTTTAAGGGAAATACATTCTTGTATTTATGTATGTGGGTGTGGGTATGTGTCATGGCATGCATGTGGAAGTCAGAAGACAACTTGCAGAGGTTCTCTCCCTGGAGATCAAACTCAGGTCCTCAGGCTTGGCAGCAAGCACCCTTACCCTATGAGCTATTTTGCCACCTGTAATTGTTTCATTAAAAAAACAAATTATAATGGGAAAATTCTGCAGCAATGATCTCTATAAAAGGGGGCTTTTTTCTTCAATTTTGAAATGAAGTGTCATTAACACAGGGTGATATCAAACTGTAGCTCAAACTTCACAATCTTACCCTCAGCCTCCCAAGTGCTGGGATTACTGGTATGTACCAACACCCCCAGCTATATCTAACATTTGATTTTTATTTTCTATGTATCAATGTTTTGTCTGCATGTATATAAGTACACCTGTGCTTGCAAACCTTCAGAGGACAGAAGAGGTTGTTGAATCCCTTGGACCTGGAGTTATGGGAGGTTGTTAGCTGCCATGTGGGTACTGGGAACAGAACCCAGGTCCTCTGCAATAGCAGCCAATGCTCTTAATTGCTGAAACATCTCTCCAGCCTCTATATCTCAGTATTTTATACTTAAAATCTTAACTATGTATTAGTGTCTTTGGTTTTTTATTTTGCATCTGAAGAATATTTTTCCTATATTAGATTGTTTATAATTACTAATGTGAAGCATCCTAGACTATGTCCTTACAAATTGTTATCTTTCCAGAGATTATTATATGCAGAACTACTAAAATGCTAAAAGTAGAATCAATATAAATATATTAGATGTTCTTAGTTTATATTACCACAGTTGCTTAACATTAAATTTTAATTACCAATTCTGCGCTTAGTTATTCCATAAATACATAGTGTACTTGAGGATTTGCTTTGTTTTGTTTGAAATAAATTCCAGAATCTAGTGTGTCTATTAGAAATTTTAAGATGAAGTTATCAGAAAATGACATCCATTCAGTAATGCCAGAAGTAAATGTATCAACATGTAGACTAAACGTAAGCACAGCGTAATTGCTTATGTAATGAATTAATCGATTTAACTTTCGGTTTTCAAATTTTTATAATTTTAGCAAAGGGGTTCTTGGCCCTCCCTTCTCCCTTTTGTTGAGGTTTCTAACTTGTGGCTTGTAGAATGTATAGAATTTATAAGGATAATAATACATTTGGGAATTTACTCTAGTGCCAAAATTGTATCAAACTAGATGAACATAAGTAAAGCTAGAAAAATCTAAATAAGATCTGTTATGCCAGCATTTGTGTTCGTTCTCTCTCTCTCTCGCTCTCATTCTCACTCTCGCTCTCGCTCTTTCTTTCTTTCTTTCTTTTTTTCTTTTTTTCTTTCTTTCATCTTTTTGAGACAGGGTTTCCCTGTAGTCACACCTGTCCCTGCCTCCTAAGTGCTGAAATTAAAGGTGTGGACCACCACACTGGGTATAATGCTTTCATTAGGAAATGTATTAGCTTTATGTTACTGTATCTGCATAACTAGGATAATTGAATTATGAAGGGAAAGGCCTTTTTTTGCTAACAGTTTGGGATGTTTCAGTCCAAGAGTAAGGAACACTGCTTTGGGTCTCTGATTAGGCAGCAGTTTCAGGAGTATATGTAGTGGAGCAGAAATGCTCATGCTTGTCAGCCAGGATGAAAAGAAGAGACTAGGGTCATACAATCTTCCGCATTGGACTGACCTCAGAGTCTCCCTATCTCCTAGTAGCATCACTCTGGAGACCAAGTCTTTAAGATGTGTATTTTGGATGAATATTATTCAGACCATTGGTGAATATTATCCAAATCAAGGGGCACAATACAGTGTTAATTAAGGATCTCTATTCCTAAAGCTGGGTGCAAATCTATAATTGTCTCAATTTAAAAATTCAGTTTAGGTGTGATGTGTAAGATGTAGCTCATTGGTAGAACACCAATACCTTGTGTAGGTCCTGAGTTGAATGTACTCAGCACTGAAAAAAATGACAAAGGGAGGAATCTGTTCAGCGTGGAGAATGACCCTAACAGACCATGCAGTGTTTTGCTAAGACACCATTATTTGCTACATATACCATTTCATAATATGTTTTTTAATTAGTTTCTTCTGAGCAGATGAAATTGTCATTTTTATAGTCTGTGTGGATGTTATTTGACACTTATTGTCTTGTTTTGTCTGCTTTTCAGCTTACCATGTTGTTCCCTACCAAGTATTATAGCCAAGTATTGAACATTTTAAGTCCTTGAAATAAGTGACTTACCAAAAGAATATCAGGGTATCTGCTATGTAGATAAAGCTGTTACACACTATCTTTTTCAGTATGCTCATATTAGCCTATCAGTAAAGGCTGTTTGTTGTTCATGATTAGAGGTTACTTCATAAGTGCTTTTGATGATAAATTTTATCTACCATATATTTTGTCCCATAGTTTACAGTCATTAAAGTTCACTCCTTTCAGTCTACATATAGTGTTACACACCTATGTTCCCTGCACCCTGGAGGACTGCTACGAATTTGAAACCAGTTTGGGCTACATAGTACAAGGCTGAGATCTTGCCCCAAAACTCAAGCGAAAAATCACTTTTTCTTCATAGATGATTTATTTTTTTGTTTTGTTTAGAATTTTGAATGTTTTTCTTTTAGACATCTCATTTTAATCAGAACTCTCATTTTTGTTTCCTAGGTGTGAAAGGATTAATTCAGTTGTCCTTGGTGGGTTTTTTTTGGTTTTGTTTTTTTGTGGGTTCCCCCGAATTTAAAGGTAATTTGCCTCTTCTGTTCACTAGTTATAGATATAATACAATTTTCTATTTAGGGTACCAATCTAGTTTTGGTTGATAAAATAGAAATTTATTATATGATAATGACTAGGCCCACTGGGTCAGCACATATACTAAAATTGTAGCAATACGAAGAAGACTAACACATGCCCAATAATGACCAAGCCTTAATCTTTAAATCTTTTGTTTTCCTCAAAATGCAATCTAATCATTCAGAATGAATGAAATGTAAAATAAATTTAAATAATATTTTTACTTAATACATACCAGAATTGGTTTTTAGATAATAATGAAAAATCTTTGTTATTTTAGTCTGCTTGCCTATAACTGTTATACTCATAAATTGAAATACTGGAACCATGGGAATAAAAGTCCAGCGTCCTCGGTGTTTTTTCGACATCGCCATTAATAACCAACCTGGTAAGCATATAAATGTTCCTAATTAAATGCATAAACGCATATTTTGTGTTAAAAATTTTAATCAAGAAACTTAAACCATTTGCCTTCTTTTTCAGCTGGAAGAGTTGTCTTTGAATTATTTTCTGATGTATGCCCCAAAACATGCGAGAACTTTCGTTGTCTTTGTACAGGTTTGTTTGCATTTTCACTTGCCCAAATGAATATTAAAAATACTATAGTTGTAAGCCAGGCATCGGGGGTACATGTATATATAATGCCAGCACTCAAAAGGCTGAGGCAAGATCATGAGTTACAGGCCAGTCTGGGCTGCATGCAAGACATAAATGTGTTCTCCTATAATCCCATCGGTTGAGAGGCTGGAAAAATTGTGAAGGCCAGCCTGAGTTAACACAGTAAGACTTGGTCTCAAAAAACCAAGTTAATTGAGCAATTTTTAAAATATATTAGCTGTAATAACATTTTATCCGAGATTGATTCTTATGTTCTCCAGAAATATATATATATATTTTTTTTTTTAATGAATTTTTGAAAAAAATCTGAATAAACATTCTCTGGTTCAAAAAACCAAAAAGCCCCATATGGATAATGAGGACATATTCTTATGGACAAAAGAGCTTTTGTAATTAATTTTGCTTTCATACTTCATCTTTTCTACTTAGTGGCCTACTAATGTTTCTTTCTCCAGGTGAAAAGGGCACAGGGAAGTCAACACAGAAGCCATTACATTATAAGAGTTGTCTCTTTCACAGAGTTGTCAAGGATTTCATGGTTCAGGGTGGTGACTTCAGTGAAGGTGAGACTTGGATTCCCACAAAAGGAAGTCATATTTGTGTTCTTTAAAACACAGATTTTTTTTTTTAAGCATTTGTATGTCTGTGTGTTTCTCATTCATTTAGCCTTGGGTAAAATACTTACGAATACTCGTAGATACATAAAAAAAGAAAACACATAGAACATAAATCATCTTTTACTCCCAGTGCTAGAGATTACATCCAAGGGCGTGTTTGTGCTAGTTATTACGATGTGCTCAGCTCTATCTCCCTCTCAGTTTCATCTGTTTATGAATTAATTTCAGAAATTTGCTTTAAAACAATTTTTTGATTGATTTATTTTTATGTGTATTACTCTTTTGCCTGCATGTCTGTAAGTATACTCATGTGGTACAGTGCCCGCAGAGGCCAAAAGAAGGTGTCAGATCCCTGGAACTGGAGTTAGGGATGGATTTGTGGGTGCTGAAAACTGAACCTGAGTCCCCTGCTAGTGTAGCCAGTGCTCTTAACCAGTGAGCCATCTCTAGCCCCAGAAGTTTGCTTCTGGATACAAAACAAAACATTATGTTATGTTCTCTAAATTTGTCATTCTATGCATTTGATTTTGCCACTTTCTGTGGTATAGTTTTAGTCATACCTCTTTGCTGTAAAAATGTCAAATTAAAAAATTTTTAAAGACATTTTTATAAAATGCCACTTTTTTGTGTTTTGCATTTATTTATTTGTGTATGTATGATGTGCTACCATGTGCATGTGGAGGTCAGGGAACAGTTTTGTGTGATCACTTCTTGGTCTTTCAGCTAAGATCAAATAAAAAGAACAATGTATGGAAATAGGATCTTCCACTGTATGGGTCCCAGAGATTAACTCAGGTTCTCAGACTTGGTAGTGGTGCTTTTAACCACTGAGCCATCTCACCAACCCCCTTTGTGAATCTTCATGGGCTTGTCACATTCTTAACTGTGGTATTATAAGAAAAAGTAATTTTGGATCTTTTGTTTTGGACCTTATATTGATGTCTTATAATTTGTTGTGTTTAGTTGGTTCAAATTATTTGAGCACTTACTTTGTTGGAAATATTGTAAATGCATAGTACCTTTAAAGAATTTACTATCTTGAGTTCTAAGAATCACAGTCTCTTCCCCCTGCCCCCCAGGGAATGGAAGAGGAGGAGAATCTATATATGGAGGATTTTTTGAAGGTAAAAATGTTTACATTTAAATTATATTTCTAATATAAATAAGATATTTAAGTTACTTTTGGATATTATAAGTTGCTTTTCTGTGAAAAATTTTATGTGATATAGTTTTTAAAAAGACTTATTTTGTTTTTAGGGTATTAGCATATGATGTTCTAGAAGTTTCTGATCCATACTAAACTCTAAGTATTATCATTCTAGAATAGGAACTTCCAAAGCTCATTCTTTATTGAAGGAAATTTACTGATATTTCTTACTAAAAAATCTAAACATTTAGAAGGCCTCTGAGTCTAGAATTAGCTTCATTATTCCTATAAATCTAGGTTTTCTCTCTGGAATCTTTCTATTGTTATAAGTATCATTTGGATAACTATAAGCATATGAATGTGAAATATTGCTATTCAAGGAAATTTTGTTTCAAATTTCACATACTTTGTTCTTATACTCTAACTGAAGGTTGGAAGACAAATTCCTCTCTTAGCAGTAGTGATGGTTACAGATTAAATTGAGTCCGTGTTCACAAATGAAATAGGTAAAATGTAGAGGAAGTATATATGAACTCATTATTTTACTTTTTGAAAAAAATTTAATATATATGAGTGTTTTGTCTGCATGTATGTTAAGTGCAACATGTATGTACAGTGCCTACAGAAGCCAGAAGAGGGTGTCAGATCCTCAGGAACTGGAGTTATAAACAATTGTTAGCTACCATCTATGTACTCAACCAGTGTTCTTAGCTAATGAACCATCTTTCCAGCCCTCTATTTCGCTTTTTTATGTTTTATTTTAGAATAGTACTAGAGATTAAACTCAGGATTTTATACATGATGATAAACAAGGAACAGAAATTTTTAAGTGTTTTGGGTTCAGTGATAATGTACTTGCTTTAGCATGAGTGATATGGTGCTCTAGGTTTAATCCATAGCAGTATGGAGGAAAAAAGTGTTTTAATCTAAAACAATGGGAGAGGACCTTGGTTCCTATTTAGTTCTCTCTTACTACATAACCTATTTTGTCAGTTGAGTTGTGTCTGGCAGTAAAGAGCACTTTCGGCCAGACATGATAGCACTAACCTGCACTCATACTACTTAGGAGCCTGAGGGAAGATTGAGTTTGAGGCCATCTTGGATTAAATAATAGACCCTGTCTCTATCAGTCAAATGGGAGCACTTGCATCATAAAGAGGATTAGAAATGAATTTTTGTGAGTGTGGTATATACACGAACAGAGAAGCCAAAAGAGGACATCAGTTGCCCTGCTCCATGACTCTGCTTTATTCTTTTGAGATAGTGTCACTTCCTGAAGCTATAGTATTGACCAGCAAGCCCCAGCATCCCTCCTGTTTCTACTCACAGTGCTGGGGTTACAGGTGTGCAGCAGTCACACCTGGCTTTTTATGTGGATGCTAGGATCTTAACTTGGGCCTTCATGTTTGCAGGGTAAGCACACTTACCCTTGAGCCATCTCTCTAGTTCCTGAAAACAAATGTTTTAGAGGTTATACTTAAAACGTAATTGAAAATTTTTTCTTTGCTATACATAGATGAGAGTTTTGCTGTTAAACACAACAAAGAATTTCTCTTATCAATGGCCAACAGAGGAAAGGATACAAATGGCTCACAGTTCTTCATGTAAGTATTTATGGTCTAAACTATCCCCTCCCCCTGCTTTTCTTTTTCTGTAAAAGGTAGATTGTTTAATGAGGTGAAACAAAGAATTACTGAGGTGAGTAGTAGATAGAGAGTGCCAAGAGAGCATGAGAGAGGACTTAAAGGCAAGCATATTGTCAAAGAGAACAACTTCAGGTGTTATTCCTTGGATATCACTGTGTCTAGCTTTTTATGTGGGTGCTAGGGATCTAGTTCATTCAGGCACTTTATTGAATTATGACAGTTTTTTTGTGTGTGAGTTTTTTTGGGAGGGGGAGTGGTTTGAGCAGAGTCACCTTGTAGCCTTACCTGGCCTGGAACTCATTGTGTATACCAGGCTGGCTTTGAACTGACAGAGAGCCACCTGCCTCTGCCTCCCAAGTGCTAAGATTAAAGGAGTATGCCACCATGCCCCAACTCTTTTGACGAGTTTTAATTCAATTTTTCAACATGGTTTTATTTTGTATCATGATAAGCTCTAAAGCCTGGTAAAGGCCAGTAGCATTAAATAAGCCTGTTGGAAAAGGAAACTTTGTTAAAGAAGAGCTCTGGTGACTTATTCCCATGGGCTGAATACCATAATATTCAGAAGTTCTAGAGAGATCTAGATTTTCATGCTATTCACAATTTAAATGTTGACAGGTAATTTAAAAACTTATGTTGAGGGCCGTAGAGAATGGCTCAATAGTTAAGAACATTTGCTGTCCTTCCAGAGAACCTGGGTTCAGTTCCCAGCACCCACATGGCAGCTAACTACAGTCCTAACTCCAGTTCCATGGGATCTAACACCCTTTTCTGACCTCTGCGAGGCATTGCACACACACACACACACACACATACACTTATATGCAGGCAAAACACTCATACACATTAAATAAAAATAATACAGTTTTTTTTTTTTTAATTATGAAACTGGGCCAACTATGGTGGCACACACCTTTAATTCCAGAAGACAGGTGGCTCTGAAATCCAGGCTAGCCTGGTCTACCTAGTGAGTTCCAGGACAGCCAGAGCTGCATAGTGAGACACTGTCTCAAAAAAACAAAGAAACAAACAAAAATTATGAAACCATGTGAACTGTTTCTATTCAGGGTCAGAAAAGCATATCTGATGGCCATCAGAATATGACCATTCCCATTTCTCAACTTCTATAATCCTCCTCCCAGCTTCTTTAACTGTTAAAAATGTTAAAGTGAAAAGCACTGTTGTTGAATCCATAAACTGGTAAGATGGTTTGATGATTTTGATGTTGTCAATACAATAAAGCATCATACAGCAACGACTATTTAATAGAACTCAGTTACATGTAAGAAACACAAAAGAAATAACACCAAATTGTCAGCTATACCCAGGTCTTCAACAATAAATAGTTATTGTTTTTATATTAAAAAAAAGGCTTTAAACAATTACATGGACACTTTCCACTCTGTTAAGGTAATATGATTCTGTTATGTTACAATAGCATATGATTTCTTTGTTTCCAATGCACTCATTTTCTTTTTCTTTTTAGAGATGCTAACTTTGTTTTTCTCTGACTTTGTTTTTATTCTTCTATCTGATGACTTCGAAAAGAACAACGAAACCAACTCCTCATTTAGATGGGTAAAGGTTATTTTAATATTTCACAACATACTTTTAAGTTGCTATTAAAATAAGAAGCTTTTATTTAGTCATCTTTACTTGACTCTGTAGGCATCATGTTGTCTTTGGGCAAGTGATCTCTGGTCAAGAAGTTGTGAGAGAGATCGAAAACCAGAAAACAGATGCAGCCAGCAAACCATTTGCTGAGGTACGGATACTCAGCTGTGGAGAGCTAATTCCCAAATCTAAAGGTAAGATCAAGTGCATAATTCAAAGAATTCTTGCTCAGATAAGCAAAAATACTCTAAATCATTGACATAAAATTCATGAAAGTGTATATAACCATGAGAGTGTTGTGGTTTTAAACATATTTTGTGCTTTTATTGCTTTTATTTTTTTCTGAGTGTGTGTGTATGGGGGCCAGAGCACAACCTCCATATTCCTCAGCAGCCGTGCACTTTTTTTTTTTTTTTTTTTTTTGGACAAAGTGTTTAACCAACTTGGAGCTCATTAAGTAGGTAAGGCTAGGTTAGTCTGGCTGACTAGTGAGCCCCTGGAACCCTCCTCCGGTCTTTGCCTTACCTCCTGGGATTACAAGCATGCGCCACTGAACCCAGCTTCTTATGTAGGTGTGGAGGATCAAACTCATGCTTGCATGGCAAGCACTTTACCAACTGAGCTGTCTCTCTATCTCCAAGCTCTAGTCTTAATTATTTTTGTTGTGTTTTGTAAGAGGGTCTTTCTTGGTAACCCAGGCCAGTCTGGAACTTGGCACTCCTCTTGTCTATGCTTTTCAAGTGCTGAGATTACAGGTGTGTGCTACCATGTTTTGCCTCTTAAATTTTTACTTCTGTTTATTTATTTATTTATTTATAGACAGGATCTCACTATGGCCTGGATTTTCCTGTTAGACCAAGTTGGCTGAAACTTGCTGTGTATATTAGGTGGGATTCACACTCACAGAAGTAGCCCTGGCTGGCCTAGAACTCACTATATAGATTAGACTGGCCTTGAACTCTTAGAAATGTATTTGCCCCTGTCTCTGCCTCTGCCTCTGCCTCTAAGTGTGGGGAATAAAGGCATGCACAGCACTTCTGCACCTTAAAAGGTTTTTAAAATATTATTTTTATTTTATGTGTATGAGTGTATTGCCTCCATGTATATAAATGAACCCGTGTTGGGCAGTGCTTGTGGAGGGGTCATCAGATACCCTGGAATTGGAGTTATGGACTGGTTGTTAGCTGTCATGTGGTGCTGGGATCTGAACCCTGGTCCTCTGCAAGACAAGTCAGTGAGTGCTCTTAACCACTGAGCAATCTCTCCAGCCACACCTTTTAAATTTTTATGAATACAGTATTTTTTTGAGATACTACCTTAAGCTGTCTGTCCTCTTGCCTAAGCCTCTCAAGAACTGTTACATGTTACAGACATGTTCTATCATACTTAGTATATATACTAAGTATACTTGATATAAATAGTACTAGGTATTAAACCCAAGACTTTGTGTATGCTCACACTACTATATTACCTACTGTGTCCTCTGAACACTGTTTTTCTACTTACTTCCTCAAATTCCTGGTAACCATTTTTTAAATGTGTGAGTATATTGCCTGCATGTTTTTTTTTAAGTGTACCCTATGTTGTGCAGTGTCTATGGAGGTCAGAAGAAGGCATTGAATCTCTTGGAGCTGGAGTTATAGACGGTTGTTAGCTGCCATGTGGGTGCTGGGAATTAAACCCAGGCCCTATACAAGAGCAACCCGCTCTTGTGTCATCTCTCCAGCCCCATTATTTAATTTTTAAGATTCATTTTTTACGTGGGGGTTGGGGCACGGGATGGGACGGGACTGCAGATGCCAGAGGAGGAAGGCAACAGATTTTCTGGGGATGGCAGTAAGCTGCCCTGTTTGAGGGCTGGGAATTGAACTCAGGTTCTTTGGAAGAGCCACCGAAGGTACTGCTAACCACTGAGACATCTCACCAGCCCAGCCATTTTTTAGGTTCTGTGATAGTATGTTGTCTTTGTCTTTCTGTGCTTGGTTCATTTCCCCTAACATTGTCATCTGGGTTTATTCGTGTTACCAGAAATGACAGAATTCCCTTCTTTTTTAGGACTGAGTAGAATTCCATTATGTATCAGTATCCCACTTTAAAAAAATCTGTGCCTTTTAGCCTAATGTTGTGATACATACCTTTAATCCTGGCACTAGGCAGAGATCAAGTCTACATAACGAGTTCCAGTCCAGCTGAGGCTACAGGCAAACCTTCTCTAAAAGATGGAAAAAAAATGTGTCCATCTTTTGAGGGACACATAGTGATTCTGTATGTAGACTATATGAATAGTATTGCAGTAAATATCAGATAGCAAATGTCTTGACATATTTTCATTTCCTCTGGATATAGATTTATTAGTGAACTTGCTGAATCATAGAGTGGATCCGGTTTTATTTAGAGGGATCACCACCACCATACTGTTTATCATAATGTCCTACTAGTTTACATTCCCACCAACAGTGCAAGTTCCATTTTTTCCACATCCTTGCCAATATTTAGATGTTTCATCATTTTGTTAATGGCTATTCTAACAGGTAATGAGGTGATGTCCCTTTGTGGTTTTAATTGGCATTTCTCAAAATTAATGATATTGAATGGTTTTTTGGTGGTGTTTGTTTTTCCTGCTTGTTATTTTTGGATTTTGATCTCTTTTGAAGCTAGTCATATGTGGACCTGATAAAATAGTGCAACAACAAAACTTAAACACTTTTTATAATGCTGGGCTTCACACACATGGAGTCACATCCCCCGACCTCACATTTTTCTACCCTATGCTCACAGATCACTTTTGACACCAAAAGTGTGTGTGTAAGGTAGCGTTCCTCCATAGAGACCAAGCAATTATTTAGTTCTGGCATTCTTGAACCTAATTCAGTTCTGATACTATCTATCAGATTCCATAGGTTAAGAGCTCAGTCCCCAAGACTGTTTTCCCCATTCTACTCCCTTTAATACCATTTGCAAACCACAGTTTGTTTTACTGATGCTTCTGACTGACCGGCCATAATAAATCAGGATTTCCACAACCATCTTCTTGGGTTTAGCTCATTTGCTGAAGCAACTCATAGAACTGAGACACATTTGCTCGTTTGTTTTTAAGTTAACTTATATGTATGTTTTGCCTACATGTATTTATGTGCATCAGGTAGGTGCCTGTTGCCTGAGGAGGCCAGCAGAAGGCATTGGATCTCTTAAGACTGGAGTTACAGATGCTTGTGATCCTCCATGTGGGTGCTGGTAACCGAACCCTCTACATGAGTAGCAAGTGCTCTTAACCACCAAGCCATCACTATATCCCCTACATGTTTTGTTATAAAATATCTTATTAAGCTAACAGATGAAGAGTTGAGTTGTATAGGTTAAGGTATAGCAGAAGAGGTTCAGAGTTTGTATGCCTTCTGTACTGTCCAGACGGTCTCTGAATCATGTTTTGAATTTTTATGAAGACTTCAGTGCATAGGCTTGATTGACACAGGAAAAACTGTAAGAATGTGAAGGAACAAAATAGGCACGATTTAATACTAATAGATTGAGTAGAGAATCCACCAAGGCTTGCCTACATAGATTCTGCTTGGCTTTTTAATTTTTTCTTCAAAATTTTATATTTATTTATTGTGTGTGTGTGCGTTTGTGTATGCTTGTGTGCATTCCACAACACATATGTGAAGGCCAGAAGACAACTTTTGGGAATCAGTCTTTCCTTCTACCATGTAGGTCCCAAGGATCAAACCCAGATTATCTGACTTGGTGGCAAGCAAGCATTTATCTCCTAAACCATCTTGCTGGCAGCATTCCTTCTTCCTAGGCACAAAGCAGAGTACCCGTCCATTCAAGCATGAGATCCTCATTTTGGTTCCCAACACTGAGAAAAAATGGTGAATTTAAATCACATTCTTTGTGAATTGTGATGTTAGAATCATTTTAAAGCCATTTAGATTTATAAACATAATTATATATATTAATGGATGCTGTGTGATGTTTAGATACAAGCATACATCGTATATTATTTAAATACATCTAATCTCATCAGTCACTTAACATTTCCTTATGGTGAGAGTATTGAAAATCCTTTCTTCTGGCTTCTTAAAATGTACAGTGCACAGTTGTTATCTATAGTCACTGTACTTTGGAAGAGCAAAGCAGAACTACTTATTCTCTAACTTTCTTTGTACTCATTGATCAACATTATGCCACCTCTCCTTTCCCACTTTCCCAGCTTCTAATAACCACCATTTTACTTTCAACTTCTTTAAGATCAACATTTTTACATTCTCCATGTGACTTAAATCATGTATTTGTCTTTCTGCACCTGCATACTTAAATGATTTCCAATTCTATCCATGTTGTCCCAAGTGACAGCAGTTTTTATGAATGTATATGAAGTGCTTCCCAGAAGGGTATTAAAAGTTTGCTTACCAGCTTTGGGAAAATGATTGGATCCTGGAGATTCTGACCTAATCAATGGATTAATTCCTTTATAGATTTACAAATGGTGGCATTTTAAGTAGGGGCCTGCTTGGAGGAAGTAAGCTGTTGGAAAGATACACCTTATTCCTGGCCCCTTCCTGTCTCTGCTTCCTAGCTGCTATGCAGTGGATATATCCAATCTTCCATCATCTTCTGCTGTGATAGATGCCTTTGTCCCAGGAATTATGGAGCCAGCAAACCATGGACTGAAACACCTCAGACTATGAGCCAGTTCTTCCCTAAGTGAATTTCCTCAGATATTGGTCATAGCAATGAAGAGTCTAACACAGTGGGTGGAAAGTACTCCATTGTGCAAATGTACCACGTTTTATCTATTCACAAGCTGATGGTAATGTAGGTTGTTTCTTGGACATCATGAATAGTGCTTCAGTGAATATGGGAGTACAGATTGTTCTTTATCATAATAGTTTTATTTATTTCTCTTTTTTTGAGATTGTTTCTTTCACATAACCCAAACTAAT
Organism: Eospalax fontanierii; assembly: GCA_035773235.1. Lineage (NCBI taxonomy): Eukaryota > Metazoa > Chordata > Mammalia > Rodentia > Spalacidae > Eospalax > Eospalax fontanierii. The sequence continues at coordinate 61,994,701 of CM069530.1, read as the reverse complement.
TTCAAACTTAGATAGCCAGGGCTACCATTGAACTTTGCCTCCAACCTACTTAGTTCCTGGAATTACAGGTGTGTGCCGCTGTACCCAGCTTCATCTTCTCTGGATATATAACCAGTGAGGGATTACCTGGTCACACTAGAGTTAATTTTTTATTTTATTTCTGTTTTGAAATGCTGGGGATTGAACTCAAGACTTGTATGTGTTAAGCATGCTCTATCAGTGAGCTATACTCTAGCCTGGGAGTTCTATTTTTTTTTTAAGATTATACTGATTTGCCTTTCTGCCAACAGTGTGAAAGGGTTCTCTTCACATGTTCACCAACACTTGTCCTTTTGATATTAGGCATTATGTTTGAGTGATATCATTGTGGGTTTCATTTGTTTATACCTGAAAATGTTGACATTTTTGAAATTTTGAAATTTTTCACAAACTTGTCTTCTTTTAAGAAAATCTAGTGCTATTCCCCTTGTGCTTAATTTGAGACAGTCTTGCTTTGTAGCTCAGGCTGGCTTCCAATTTGTGATTCTTCTTTCTTTTCCTTCTAATGGCTGAGATTACAGATGTATGCTAGAATTCATCATGTTTGAAGTTTACTCAGTTTCTTGAATTTATATGTCTATGCCTTTGACCAAGTGTAGGGTATTTTCTGCCATTTAAAATTTTTTCTCCCTTAAATTTTTTCTCTTAAACTCATAACATACGTTAGGTGTTTTGTTAATATTGCTCAGGTCTTTGAGGCTTTATCCTCCTCTTCAGATAGGTTGTCACTATTTAGCTCAGGCTGGCCTTGAATTCATAGTTCTTCTACCTCAGTCTCCAACATAGTTTTTTGTTGTTCACTGTCTTTTCTTTGTGATATTTAAATTGGGCACTTTCTGTTATTTTGGTTTAAATTCTCGAACTCTTTCCCTGTCATCTTCACTCTACTGTTGAGGATATCTAGTGAGTTTTTTATTTCAGACATTGCATGTTTAGACATTTCCATTTCTGTTTGGTACTTTATATCCTTTAAAAAAATTGTTCATTGAGGCTAGAGAAATGACTCAGAGGTTATAAATACTGACTGTTCTTGCAGAGGACCCGGGTTCGATTCTCATCACCCAAATGAGAGGTAACAACCATCCATAACTCCAGTTTCAGGGGATCTCACACCCTCTTCTGACCTCTGAAGGCATTGCAGGACACAGGTACACTTACATACATTCAGGCAACACACTCATATACAAAAACAAAATATTTCTTAAAATTGTTTATTAAAATTGTTTGCAATTCATGTTAATTTTCTGTGAATGAATGTTTTGCTTGTATGTATGTAAGTGTACCCATGTCATGCAATGCCTGAAGAGGCCAGAAGAGTAGCTAGAGTTAGAGATAGTTGTTAACCACTGGGAAATGAACTGGAAACTCTGCAAGAGCAGCCATTGCTTTTAGCTACTGAGCCATCCTCCAACCCCTTTTTTAAAAAATTCTTGAAACTTCACATTTGTTTACTGAGGCTTTCTTTTTTTTCCTTTTCCTTATTTCTGAGTTTGTGTGTGACTGGGTTGTCCAGACTTTGAATTCCTGGGTACAGTGAACCTCCTACTTCAGCCTCCTGAGCATCTAGAACTGTAGGAATGCCCATGTGCCCAGATTAGTTTGAAGCATTTTTATGTTGATGAGTGTTTTGTTATTATTGTTGTTGTTTTTATTAGTTTGTTTGAGACAGGGTTTCCCTCTAGCCCCAACTGGCCTAGAACTCATTATGTATACCAGGCTGACCTCCATCTCAGAGATCCGTGCCTGCCTCTGCCTAGGAATAAAGGTGTGTGCCACCATACCTGGCTTAAAATGGGCTTTTGGAATAATTCCAGCTAATTGCAACATCTTGTGTTTGTTATCTTTTGACTTTTCTCACTTAAGTTGTGATTTTCCCTGGTTCTTGATAATATAAGTGATTTTTTTTAAATGTGCTCTATACATTTTGGGTATTGTATTATGAGACATTGGATTTTGTTCATGTTTTCTGGGGTTTTTTGCAGCTAGTCACCTCCTTAGGTATAGCATGTATATCCTACCTACTTTTGTGAAACTGCTGTTTCAGTACTGCTTTTGCAGTGTTACTATGATCTGTTTTGTTTGTGTGGCAGTCAGAGGCCCGCTGAGAAATCCGGGTGCTCTTCCATTCTTAGTTCACTTGTAAAATCTTTTGCCATACTAATTCTGTACTGTGTCAACTTGGGAGTCTGTGTAGGACTTCATTTATATAGAGTCCCTTTCACCAGCTGCCCTTTCTCAATGTTGGTCTTGTGTCAACACAGGGGATAGGGTATGGGAAGCTGATTCAAAGTCCAATGTCTCTACTTGGTGTCTACTGATGTTGCTGGGCACAGGAGGACTAAAGAGGGATAGATGCACATTTTTTAATCCTTGTTTAGTGTATACCTGTATTCTATTCATTTAAATGTATCAGTGGACTTTAAGGATGAAATTTTAGTCACACCTTATACTTACTGTATTTTGTGGTCTAGAGAAGCATAACCAGGTAAGTATGGACCTCTGTAGTTTATTAAAATCTTTGCTTTAGGGGTCTTTGGATCTTTTATACCCTGTTTCATGCTCTAATATAGTGGCATTTTCATTATCACGGAATAATGACAGTGAACCATTTAAGTTCTTTGTCAGGACATAGGGACATCAGCAATATCCTTATTTATCTTGAATTTAATATGCTCCAATAAATAATGAGTTAAGATTATATGGTCCTTTAACTAGGCAGCCAATAAATAGTTCAAAGATACAGATAAATTTTCTTTAACATTGTAGAATTTTATTAGTGAGAATATTAATATATATACAAATGAATAAAATAATGTAATTTTTCATACTCCCCGCTTTCATTGCCAGTCTTGTTTTATCCATCTCTTGCTGCTCACCCCCTCTTTTTTCCTGCAGGTCTGAACTTGGATTGCCAGGCTGGAATCACATTCCTAGATGTGCATGATTCACCATACTCAGCTACTACTTTCCTATTGCTTTGTTTGTTTTTGAGACAGGGTTTCCCCGTACTGTCATCTGGCCTGGAACTCACTATGTAGACCAGGTTGGCGTGAATCTCACAGAGATCTGCCTACTTCTGCCTCCCTACTGCTAGATGTGCCCCACCACACCAGGCTACTTTTCTACTGCTTTGAAGCAAATTCCACAGAACATTTTATCAACAAATTTTTTTTTTTCTGAAAGATAATGAATGTCAGCCAGGTGTGATGACACATGCCATTAATCCTAGAACAGGCAGAGGCAGGGGCATCTGTGTTTAAGGCCAGCCTGATCTACTTAGCAAGTTCCAGGCCAGCTGAGACTATGGGAAGACCTTCTCTCAAAAAGACCGAAAAAAAGATAATGAATATCATAATTATACAGACATACTCTTTATATATTGAAAACTTGGCAATGTTCAGACATATTCTGGTTGTTTTGTTAATGTCAACATTTTTGTTGTTTGAACCTACATTAACATAAACTAAGATGGATCTTAAAATTGGTTTTTGTTACTTTGTGGCAAGCAAGGTGACAACTGTTCCAGCAAGTTGGGAGGCTGGAGCACAAGATGACTTGAGCCTAGGAGTTTGCCATACAGCTAGGTCATTTGTCATGTAGCCTTTCCCGTAGTTATGCTTTGCAGTTAGCCCTCTGCTGGCCTTCTATTTCAGGTAACCTAGTAAATGCATCTAGAAATATGATCAGGTTCATTTTTTAATATTTTAGAAATCCCATTTGATGAGGAGTTCTATAGGCCAGATTGTCTCTGATCTGCCATTGCTGGTTGTTCAGTGCCTTTCTAGGCATTAAAGATACAGTTCTTTCTTTGTCGCTTATGTGGGATCACTTCTGAAAAGAGCTACATCCCCTCATCCACTGAGCCTGTCTAGTGAAAGAATTCATATGTTGGAAAGACAGGACTTTTTAAAAAATTTACCAATAGTACTATGAACTATTGAATTTAAATGTATTTGTTTGTTAATTTATCAAAATTCTCATCTATATATGCGTGTATATAGACAAATCTTGAGATCCATTCTGGTTTGCATTAGCACATCTTTAAATGGGTCAAGGTCTCCCTGCCAAATTATATCTTCTATCAGTCTTATGCAATATATCCTGTTAATTTCAGTTAATTGCATGCTCCTTAAAGCATTTGCCGTTTTAGACACTTCAAAATTATTCTGGGGCTGGCAAGATGACTCCGTAGGTAAAAGTACTGCTCATGATATAAGCTTAATAACCTAAGCTCAGTCCCCAAACCTACATAAAAGTGGAAGGACAGAACAGACTTTACAAATTGTCCTGATTGTGGTGCACTCACGTACTTCCATACAGTACTTAGTAGCACACAATAATAATAAATAAATGAAATAATTAAAATTGTTTCTATAACTCAAAATTTCAAATTGAGGATAGTTTAGATACTATTATTGGTTATAGATTTCTCGGATTATGAGATTGCATTTCAACTAAAGCTAATTTTCTTAATCATTGAAGTATAAGTCCTATACCAATTAAGTAACTTTTTATTCCATGTTCATACAAACTATATTTTTCTGTTATAATCCTGCTCCAGTCTTCCCTCTAGTCTTGATAATAGGAGGGGAAAAGGAAAATGAAAACATTAGAATCTGGGTGTTTTAACTATTACTTTATGCTTCTTTAAACTTTCTATTCAGATCTTTCTTAAAATTGATTTGGAATTTTAGGCTTATTTTCAAAAAAAAAATCTTTGAGTCAATCAAATTTTGACCCATGAATCTGGACATCTAGATTGTAATCCTTGGTTTTGTTTTGCTGTATTTCTCAGTTGCAATAACTGGGTGGACTAAGTATTTAATACTGAACTTAAGAATCTACAGAAAATTTTAAATGTTTACCTATAAAGTTTGTCTAAAATTATTGATTGAAACCTTTTTGTTTTTAAAGTTAAGAAAGAAGAAAAGAAAAGACATAAATCGTCATCATCATCTTCATCATCATCCAGTGATTCAGATAGCTCTAGTGATTCTCAGTCCTCTTCTGATTCTTCTGATTCTGAAAGTGCATCTGAAGAGAAATCAAAAAAACGAAAAAAGAAACACAGGAAAAACTCCCGAAAACATAAGAAGGAAAAGAAGAAGCGAAAGAAAAGCAAGAAAAGGTCTTTTGTAATATTAGCTTTTTGTCTATTGAGATTTTGAATCTGGTATGTTGGAGTACAGAAATGGAAAAGCTTTATAGCAGTTTTATAGGATAATTCTTATATTTGCCATCAAATTAGATTTTCATTTTTAACAAATGAGTTAATTTTGTGTTCTATAAACCAAATGATACATTTTGTTTTTATATTATAAGGGCTTTATTTTCATTGAGATAGTCTCACTGAAGTGGCCCAGGTTAGCCTCAGACTCATGGTCTTTGTACCCCAGCTTCCCAAGAAGCTAAGATTGCAGATAACAGGACACCATGCTAGGTTTATCGGGTTTTGTTGTTGTTGTTGTTTTGTTTTTGCAAAGGAGGATGAGTGAGAATTAAAGGAAGCCAATTGTGTTCCTCATTTTCTATGCAATAACAATTGCATATTTACTTTATTTTCCATTTTGTTTGAAATGCATTTATTTTAAAACTTACCTTTATATGCCTGTTAACTTAAAAAGCAACTTTCTTTCTTACCCTTGTGTTTCTTTACCCTGTGTTTAAAAGTTATCAGAATACATTCCCTACCGAGTTTCATATTTTAGGTCTGTCTTATAGAAAAGTATTTTTGAATATGATAACACATGGGTTTTTGTTTGGTTGATTTTGGTTTTTTGGTTGGTTGGTCTGTCAGGGTAATGGAGGAATATTTTTGACAAGTGATCACATCTTTGAGAAGGATAGAATGGCATATATGTTGTGATATAAAGAAAAGAGATGCTGAACAGATGAGATAACTCAGTGGGTAAAGGCACTTGCCACCAAACTTGGCAACCTGAATTCAATCCCCTGGATCCACAATGGTTGAAGGAGAGAACTGACTCCCAGAAGTGTCCTCTGACCTCCACATACTCACCATGGCATGCATTCAGTACATGTAATTTTAAAAATTAAGAAAGAATATATTTTAAATGAAATGCCAGTAGCTGAAAATTTTAGGGGTTTATAATAACTAACTGTAACTTATTTGGGGTGTTTTTATCTATTAAGTGCTTCTAGTGAAAGTGAGGCTGAAAATCTTGAAGCACAGCCACAGTCTACTGTCCGTCCAGAAGAGATCCCTCCTATCCCAGAAAATAGATTCCTAATGAGAAAAAGTCCTCCTAAAGCTGATGACAAGGAAAGGAAAAACAGAGAGAGAGAAAGAGAAAGAGAGTGGTATGTGAATGTGTATATTTTACAATATTGTTATACCTTTCTATAGAACGTTTCTTTTTTTTTGAATAATATTTAATTTAGAAAATATTGAACTGATAACCTTATCCCAAGATTGAAATCTTCTTTTAATTTAGAAAAAATTTAAAATGGATGCTAGCAAAGTTCCTATTTTAAACACATATGTAAATAGATAAATTGACTTAATTTACAAACAAATTTTGAGAAATAAGTTCTACAAATCTAAAGTAACAATGTGACAGTGTTAAACCAGCAAAACAGGATCATATTTTGGTATGTTGCTCATACACATTTTTCCAAGATTTATTTTTATTTTTTAAAATTATGTGTGTGCATATATATTTATATGTGACTGTATCCACATATGCACGTGAATGCAAGGGCACATGAAGGCCCTAGGATTCAGATCCCCCAGAGCTGGAGTTACAGTCAGTTATGAGCTACCAGACTTGGGTGCTGGAAACTAAACTCAGTACCTGCTCTTAACTGCTAAGGCATCTCTTCAGCACCTACATTAAGTTTTAAAACAACTAAGAACCCTGATTTGGGTCATCCAGATAATAGCCAGTAAAGTGCTTGTCATAATGATTATGAGGACCTGAGTTTCATCCCCACAATCCATATGAAAAAGCTCAGTGTAGTAGCATGTTTATAGTCCCAGCTCTGAGGAGGTAAAGGAAGGTTTGGATCCCTGGTATGCTGACCAACCAGCTTCACCTGGTTGTTCTGTGAGCTCCAAGCCATTGAGAGACGCTGTCTCAGAAAACAAGATGGATGGTTCCTATGGAGTGATACCCAGAGTTGCTTCTGGCCCGTGCAGACAAATAAGTGCACATGTATTTGCATACACATATATTTACAAACACATAAACATACACTAAAATAAAAATCCTGTTTTATAAATTTATATAAAAAGTCTTGTTTTCTTTACTTGACTTATAATATTGTAATAATAGTTGTTATCTTCAAGTTCTGTGAGCTTTCTTCTACATAGATCCATTTTATCAGCAGTTCTGTTGGCTCTGTATGAGTCATTTAAATTATTATATCCAAAAGTTAAAAGAAATTGAAATCCTTTTCTTATTGGTGATCATAAATGCAGTTGTAACATCCAGAAACTAAAATTCTAAGCACAGTACAACAAAAATATGTTATGCTTTCATAGTACAGCAGAAATAGAGTTACTTGAAATTTGGAGTGATTTTGATTGGGTTTATTTTTCTGCTAATATGTAAAAGAATGTTTTTAAGAAAATGAAGATTAAAGAGAAACTATCTGAACTGTTAAAAGTTTACCTTAGTAAACTTTTTCAGATATCACTTATGTAGATGTCGTTACTGAGCTGACCATATATATAATGTGATGTGTATTATATACACATAATATGATATGAATATTTGGCTTATTCAAACCAACTTATGTCTGCCTAATTCATATTGCTTACATTCCTCCATACTTCTCTTACAGTGAATAACTACATAGGAGTTTATAAAGTAATTTGAAATAAGTTAGTTTTAAAGTTGTTTTCTTTCAGACTGGAGAGATGGCTAAGCAGTTAAGAGTGTGCACTGCTCTTGCAGAGGACCCAGGTTCATTCCTAGCACTGTCAGGCATCTCACATCATCTGTTACTCCAGCTCCAAGGGATCCAACACTTCAGACTTCTGAGGGCAGTGTACTCACATGTGCAGGCACACACACACAACTAAAAGTATAATAAATATTTAAAAATTGTTTCCTGTCTCCTTGTACCTCACTTCCTCTATTTCCCTCTGTCCCTTTTGGATTATTACATGTTGATTTCCCTTAGCTTCATCTTAGTGATGTGTATTTTTTCCCAGGATTATTCACATTCAGAATGGTACAGCCATAGGCAATAATGAACATTTAAGAGCGTTGCTAGACAGAGTCTTATGGTATAGTCATTCATCCATACTTAGATGTTACAAGTCTCTAGAAGCATTTCTGACTCCTGATTTCCAGAAATGCTCTCTATCCGTTGACATTTAAGGAAAAAAAAAATGTTCCCCTACTGTCTAGATACATACTAGAATCTGATAGCATTTCAGGTTAAGCGTTTCTAATTATATAAAGAATTTTAAATTCATTTAGTAAATTTTATTAAGGTAGTATGTTTTAACTTTTCCTTTGTTTATTTCTAGCAATGCACCTAATTCCCAGCCTGCTTCATACCAGAGACGACTCTTGGTTACTAGATCTGGCAGGAAAATTAAAGGAAGAGGACCAAGGGTAGGTGATTCTTTGTCAAAAATGTAAATAATACTGCATTTCTCTTCCTTAAAGCGTTTTGAGTGTACATTTTCATACTATAAAATGTGATTGACAGTTGGGTGTAGTGACTCGCACCTGTAATCCTAGCACTCAGGAGGCTCAGGTAGGAAGATGGCCATGTCTAATTTTGCATAGTGAGTTCTAGGCCAACATGGGTACAAGCATGAGCTCTGGCCTCAAAAATAAGGCTGAGTGTAGTGACACATGTTTAATCTCCATCATTCATTTATCCTCAGCTACAGTCATTATGTCTCCTCAATCCTTTGAAATTTATCTGCTAATACTAACTTGAATTCTGGTAGTTCTCAGCTCTTTGTTGTTTTTTCAGTACTGTTTAAACCCGTAGGAGGTAGGGAAGGCAGGTTCTCTCTGTATCTGTAGCCCAACTGAGCTGAACTTACTATATATATCAGACTTGCCTTGATCTTACAGAGATCCCTTTGCCTCTACCTCCCAAGTGCTGTTCTGTTTTAACTTTTGAGGCCCCCAGAGAGTTTTGTTTATGTACATTATATTAATATTTACTCTTAGAAATTAAAGCTGAGAAATATTCAAATGACAAGTATAAGCATGCACTCTAGTTGCTATGAAAGTAGTTATATCAAGTATAATGGTGCACACCTTTAGACTTAGCACTTGAGAACAAAGACAGGTCACTCTCTGGGAGTTAAGGCCAGCTAAGATTACATAATGAGACTCTTTCAAAAAACCCAAACAAAACAACAGCAACAGAAAAACAATGTCATATAGTCTCTGAATAATTCCACTATGTGATGATGACAGAACGAAAGTGAAAAGGGCAGATCATGTATTTGGTGGTAGTCAGAATAATCAAGTAAAAAATTTGGCCTGGAGATGTGTAGCTCAGTGGCAGAGCAGTTACTTAACATGCAGAAGACCTTAGGTTTGATCCCAGCACTGGGAAAAGAAATCTGATTATGTCACTCCTTTAACGTTGACTTTAGGATAAATCTACAGACTGTACGACCTCACAGAATCTACCCTTCCCCATTCCTATCTTCCAGTCTTAGTTTCTCTTGCAAGTTTTAGCTTCAGGCATACTTAACCTGTCTTCCATTTCTAAAATAATGTTTCCATCCCAGAACTTTCAGTAGAGTGTGTCTCTGTCTTAATGTTTTGCTTAATCTATTTTTGTCCCCTTTCCTGCTCATCATCCTTGCCCAGGTAACTAAGCAGAAACATTGTTTGATTTTCAGCTTTTGTTTTACATGATCACGTTAACTTTACTAGGTCAGGTCTACTTCTTTCCTATTCTCTGAGCACCTTTTCTCCTGCTATAGTCATTCCATTATGGTTGGATATATGTTTAAGATTACTTATGTATCCATTTGTTCCTCTAACCTTGTAGAATAAAAGTTCCAAAAGAACAAATCTGATGTATCTTGCTCACTGGTATTTGTTCTGTATAATGTTGGCATTCCTAAAAGCTGAGTAACTGTTGGTTGAAGAAATATGTGTTTATTCTGTTTTCTTAATTATGTTTACTTGAGAAGATGAAATATATGTAATTTTTTTCTACTCAAAAAACAGAAAATTAGGAATTTGTAGGAGCTAATATGTGGTATATTCTAGCATCATTTTGACAGACTATTCCCTAGGAAGATGTGAGTGGCTACAGTTTCTCTGGTTAATGTTTCTTATTTGGAATTTGTGATAGAACTATAAGGTTCTCTGCCTCATTGATATTTTTTCTGAGTCTGAAAGTTGAGACTCGTTTGTTTATGCTGAGGATAGATTCTAGGGTCTGATGTGTGCTAAGCCTGTGTTTTTACTCCAGTCTTAATTTTCATAATTTCAGAAAGCATAGAAATCTCATATTTTATCTCAACCTAGAAATAAACATGTGCTTTAGCTGTTGTATTGCTTTTAAATTTTTATATGGTCTTTTTTCCCCCCTTTATTTTCTTAAGCGTTATCGAACTCCTTCTAGATCCAGATCAAGGGATCGTTTCAGACGTAGTGAAACTCCTCCACATTGGAGGCAAGAGATGCAGAGAGCTCAAAGAATGAGAGTGTCAAGTGGTGAAAGATGGATCAAAGGAGATAAGTAAGATTTAACTGTTCCTTCAAATGTAGTGTTGTTGTTTTTTTTTATACTATTGTGTGGTTATTTTTATAGTAGCCATCTTCTCCATTCATTACGGAAAATACAGTACTGTTGTAGCTTATAATTACACTGTCCTTTTCCTAATAACATTTCCAAAAATCTTTTTCTTCCCTTGCTTTTTAGGAGTGAGTTAAATGAAATAAAAGAGAATCAAAGGAGCCCAGTTAGAGTAAAGGAGAAAAAAGTAACTGATCATAGGCACATGTCCGAGAGTCCAAACAGAAAAATAGAAAAGGAAAAGAAAGTTAAAGACCACAAATCTGACAGCAAAGAGAGAGACGTCAGAAGAAATTCAGAAAAAGATGATAAATATAATAAAAACAAGGTGAAGAAAAGGGGCAAATCCAAAAGTAGGAGCAAGAGCAAAGAGAAGCCTAAGAGCGAGGAGAGAGAAGCGCAGCCCGGCAGACACGGGGAGAAGAGGGCGAGGCCAAGGAGCAAAGAAAGGGATCACGAGAGTGTCAAAGAAAAAGAAAAGCAGTCTGATTCTAGAGGAAAAGATCAGGAAAGGAGTAGAAGTAAAGAGAATTCTAAGCATTTAGAATCAAAAAGTAATGAGCACGACCACAACAAAAGTAAAGAAAAGGATAGGCGCGCACAGTCACGGAGTAGAGACCGCGATCTAGCTAAAAGTAAGCACAGTTACAACAGCAGAGCGAGGGAGCGAAGCCGGAGTAGGGACAGGAGCAGGAGGGTGCGGTCTAGGAGCCACGACCGAGATCGCAGCAGAAGCAAGGAGTACCACAGACACCGGGAGCAGGAGTACCGGAGGAGAGGGCGCTCCCGGAGCCGGGAGAGGAGGACACCGGGAAGATCGAGGAGTAAGGAGAGGAGGAGGAGGAGGAGAGATTCACGGAGCTCAGAGAGAGAAGAAAGTCAAAGCAGAAACAAAGAAAAATACAGAAACCAGGAAAGTAAGAGTTCACACAGAAAGGAAAATTCTGAGAGTGAGAAAAGAATGTACTCCAAAAGTCGTGATCATACTAGCTCCAATAACAGGGAGAAAAGGGCTGAGAGGGATCAGAGTCCAGTATCAAAAATCAAGCAAAGCAGTCAGGACAATGAATTGAAGGCCTCCACATTGAAAAGTAAGGAGGATGAGAAAACCAGATCCCCAGTGGAAAAAGAAAGCCAAAAATCAAAGGGTCAAGAAAATGACCATGTACATGACAAAAATAAGAAATTTGATCATGAATCAAGCCCCGGAACAGATGAAGACAAAAGTGGATGAGTGAGTTGTGTAAACTTCCTTCCTGTCTCAAATTTTAAGTTTTAGAGACTTGGTATTGAATCTCCTTTTTGTTGTTCCGTTGTTTGGGGGTTATGTTTGTCCTTTTTTTTTCTTTCCTCCTCTTTTTTTTTAATGTGGACTTCATTGAGTTGATCTTTTGATAAATCTGCTACCTGGATAATTTGTACTGCTAAAGTTTTAATAAACTTGAAATGAGAAAAACACTTTCGTGTAATACCGTGTGCTGTGTTACACTATCTTAAGTATTCATTTTTGTGTTGCAGAAATCAGCCAGTAGCAGCTGACTTTGCTTAATCAGCCATTTGGAAACATGCTTACCTGTTGATTATGATACATTGTTTAAAAAGCTTGTGTTTCTTATAATTAAATTAACTTGAAAAGCCACTAGAATAAATTTTGTATAGATTTTTCTGATTGCATTTATAATAGATAGACTTGCAGCAATTTCTTTTAATTACACAGAAGCAGGATCCTAACTGTGATCTTAAATCATTGCTTTTTCTACTTATGTGTACTTTGGTTATCGGTCTGCCTTATGCTTCAGATCCTATTCTTTATAATTCCAACCATGGCTTATTTCTTACTAATATTTTCCATGTCTTTCTGTTAATTATAAATATCAGATTGATGTTTTTTTCAGTTTATTTGCTGGTTGAGCTTGAGTTGCTGTTATACAGCATTTGACAGAAACTATACCTTGGAAAATCAGACTGTAATTTTCAATTTTTTGTTGCTTTTGATGTGAAAAGCCAAAATTGTTGCTTTTGAAAAAACATTGTTACTATTACCTTTTCTACAATAAAAAAAAAAAAACCAACACATTTCTCATTAAAACTTACTACTTGTGTAGATCCCTTAAGCTAGACAGATTACAAAAGTTAGTATCAGCACATTAAGATTTTCCTGTTTTGGCCATCAGTCTGTATCACATTAAGTGTTAATTCTGCATGTTTTTTATTCTTTTAAACCTGAGCTAACTTCTCTAACTCTCATAGCTGTGAATATAGAATGTCAAAAAGATGCATCCTTCTATAAATGTACCACAATAGGCTGCAGCATGTTTATGACTCTTTCTATTCGGATGGCTTTAGACCAATTTATTACCCATATTTTAATTTGGCATGTATCACATTGCCTTATAGAGTAGAATAGAAAGTTGCAAAATTTGATAGTTTACAGAGTTAAATACTAGACACATCCAAAGTCCATTCAGAATTTTGTGAGTTGTATTTTGCTATTTTTGTGATGTGTGGCCTTTTATTCTGTAATTTCTCTTCTAAATAAAACATTGAACATCCAACAAACACAAAACCTGCCTCATTTGAAAAATACATCAAAACTCTTAATAGTATCCTCTAGAAAGGTTTGTACTTTAGTATGTCAACATAGTGTCAACTCTTTTACCAAGGTAGCTTCTTGGTAAACCCAGTAGCTCATCCATACTATTTGTACTAAATAAAGTGATGCTTCATGTGATAATTTCCCATTATTATTACAGTAAGATACATTTGGCTTTGTAGCTCTACAGAATGAATAGTGCAGTGCACATATGACTGTTTGGGATATCTTGAAACAAATACCCACAATGGATTCTTTATGGGTTTTTGTTTGTTTCTTTTTCCTGATGGTAAAAGTAGTATAGTTATAGTCCATGATGACTTCTTAGAGACTGACCAGAAGCCCATGTTAAGAGTACCCAAGACTGAGTGGTCAGTGGTCAACATAATCTGTTATGTGTATTAGACAAGTTGATTATGTCTTAAAGTTAGTAAATTGTGTTATAAATACGTCATAAAGTATTTGAGCTCCAAGGAAGTTGGTAATATTTAAGAAGGAATTTCTAATAACATGTATTTTTAAATCCATACTAAGAAAAAGACTTGTGTTACCTGATCCCAGAGATTTATCTCTTAATCTTAAGAATTCCAGAGTAGTTACAGGGGAAATAGTCATGTCTTTAATAGTATTCTGTTAGGGCTGTCAGAAGCGCAGCTCCATGCTAAGCACTATTTGCAGGCTTCCCCCCCCCTCACTCTGTTGACCTTTCTTATAGAACTGAAGTGGGGTAAAGGAATTGAGAGGACAATCAGCTAGATTTTATTTTTAGAATAAAAAAGTAAGAAAATTGTTTAATTTTACATTAATTGTACCACAGGATTTACCCTTGCATTGGCATGACACAAGGCTCAATAAGTTCTTTCCATATGTTGTAGTAATTGTGTGCTTTAGTTTTTACTTGAACGTTGTCTGTTTTCCCAGAAAACATTTTAACCTTCCTCATCAAATTGTTTTTATAGCAATATCCTAGTTTGTTCACTTTCACTTAATAGCCTTTTAAAAGTATTTTCATTTTGTTTTTATTGTTTAATTCAACAACTGAGAAAATTATTTCAATTTTTTAATTTATATTGTGTGAATTGTTTTTCTGGGTAAGCTATCTACCACAGAAATAGATACTGCAAAGAGATTGTTAATAAAGTGGACAGTAAAGAAGTCACTGCATTGCTTTAAAACATTCTTTAATTATAGTTGATGCTACTATAGAACCAAATAGTTTTCTCTTAAATTGTTTGAGTCCCTCAGAATTTTCCAAGACCTAATCTGATAGCTCTTTCTGTGCCCAAGTATAATGTAGTTGTACACTGGCTTTGCTAGGTGACCTTTGATTCCTGGATCCAGTGTAAGTATTAAAGCAAGACAAGAAGATTGCTTGAGGTTGTGGATAGCTACATTCTGGGCTTCTGAGATTCTGGGAAGGAACTTAGATATTAACTGATAGGCAGAAGCAACACAGTGAGTGTTTTTCTTTTGTTCTTTTATATTTGCTGTAATCCATGTAGGAATCATGATTTATAGTTTGATAAGCTCTCCATGTAAGTTGATAAACTTTCATTGTAAAAGTGTATTTTTTTTAAACAAATGCTTGTTATCAAAAATGAAGTATGCCCCAAGAAGTGCATTGTTGAGTGACGTGCCTGCCCATGATAGGCAGTTCAGCTACCTTCAAGGAATTCAAGCAAATGCAAACTTGCCGATTAAATGACACATAATATATATTAAAGGAAAACAGCAAATCACTTGTAAAAACTAGCCATCAGGGTTGAAGAAGGAAGTTGCTGAGGGTTTTGTTCACTTTCTTTTCAGTGCTGAGGATGTGGGGGCCATTGATCTGTGTTTCTGCCTCCCTCCCTCCCTCCCAGTAAAGCAAATTTCATGTTATTAAAGCACATGCTGTATATTTTCTTCCCCTTTTGTGTGTTTATAGTATTTTGAAAGATTGATAAATAGATTGGGTATTTCTATGGGATGTCAAAGTTGGGGCTGCTTTCTGGAAAGTGGAAGCAGAATTACATTCATGCACTTCTTTTCCTAGCTCAAAAGTCACTGTGATGTATATTTTTTTAATGGAATTTAGAAATAAAATTGTTTTCTCAATTGTAAAATTAGTTTCAAAATGCTGCTTCTCTCATCAATAGTCTAGAAAATGTTGGACTGTTTTCTGCAGATTGCATTTTACAAAATTTAAACCTCAAGACTGTATTAACTTTTATAGCTAAACATTGTATTAAATAAAGTATACTATAATAATCAGTTTGAGATTGTATTTTTAATTATTAGCCTTTATTTTTATTAAAGATAAAGTGAAGATCAACAAAACATACTTTTATTGTATCAGTGAAGATGCAAAATTATTTGTATTGAGAGAAAACTAGATAGAATAATAAAATAGAGCTTAAGAGTTTAAGGACTGTGAGATGACTGAGCAGATACAGGCTCTTCTGCCGAGCTGGGTAACCTGTTTGATTCCTGGGACTTACCTGTTGAAAAGAGAGCACTGACTTCTGCAAGTTTAATTTATGCAGCAGTAATGGATTTCCAAGTCTGGGAATAAATTCTAGTGTAAATGGTCAAGTGTAATTTCTTTAGTGTTGTACAATGTCTTTTGTGCCAGCAAACATTTTTAAGAATAATCTTTGCATTGTTGTCTACTAAAAATATTACCATTTGGCTTTTGGTTTGGGTTTTTTGTTTGGTTTGGGTTTTTGGTCTTTTTGAGGTGGGATCTCCCTGTAGCTTCAGCTGGCCCGGATCTCACAGAGAGCTGCCTGCCTCTGCCTCCCTGGTGCTGGGGTTAAAGGCGTGCACCACCACACCTGGTTACCTTTTGCTTTTTAATTACTCCAAATTCTCAGCATTAGAAATGCTGCAGTGTGTCCTGTGCCTATTGTGTTCTTGGTAGTAGGTTCTGGATTTGTTTTATCCCAGACTGGCTTCAGTCTTCTTGTTTAGCCAACAGATTACAGGCATGAGTTAACACACATTATATGGTGCTGGAGATTGAACCCAGGACTTCATGCATATTATGTGTGCACTCCACCAGCTTGGTTATAGCCTCAACCTGCCTATCACTTTTAGTAAAGCACATCATTGTAAAGACATTGAGAAAAGATCTTTGAACTGGAGAGATGGCTCAACAGGTAAGAGCACTGGCTGCCCTTGTGGAAGACCTGGGTTCAGTTTCCAGGACCCACATGGCAGATCACAACCATCTGTTCTTGAGTACTAGGACCTTTCTGGCCTTCATAGGCACCAGGCACACACATGGTGCACATACATATGCAAAGGCAGAACACTCATTAAGAATTTCTGTGATGTGCTAGTGATGTCCAGCCCCACCCTCTAGGTCTGGAACAACAAAGCGAAGTATGATTTCACCAAATTACAGTTTGGAAAACCAGAGTTTATTTTGACTTATTTACAGAGCAATTGGACTGGGGAATTCCTCTGCTGAGACCACATAGCGAATTCTACATTTCTGCAGGGTCCTAGTGATCTGTTGCCAGCTGCCAGATCCCCAGTGAAGGGATCGTCCCCTTTCCAGCTTCCTCCGTCACACCTTAGTCCTCCTCCCCCACATACTACTCAGGTCACTGGTTGGTTGGGAGGGGTAGCTGTTGGCTTCTTCCTTTGTCAAGTTTGTTTATGCTATGGTTGAGTGCATGCAGTCCAGTCTGGCAGTCCAAGGAAAAAATTCATACATCATGCCATCCCTTTTCCTCCAGCTTTTATGCATTTTCCACCTTTCTCTTTTGCAACAGTACCTGAGCCTTGGAAGAGGGATAACAGGTGTAGGATGATGTTTTTTCTATTGGGGCATGGATCGTTTGGTTTCAGTGATACTCCTACTATAGAGGCACAACAATAATGAAAAAGTAACATCCATACAAATACTGACTGCTGTGATAACCTATGGTATAAACACTAATGCTTGGACAGGGCCTAAGTAGGTGCATCACATTCATCTGACAGACTTTTTTCTCTGTTGCCTACTTTATACATTTTTTAGGTTGTTCTATTTTTTTATGGTCATATTTTACATGATGGTCTAAGCCACTTAAATCTGTCAAAACCTCTCCTGCCTTATCAAGATGCTGTCCCACTAAGGGACTTAACACAGACACAGCCTCAATACCAATTTTGAGGTCCTTGCTCAATGAAGTTCTTCATTAAATCTCTAGTGAACACAGTCCTAGCTGGTTCTGTGAATGGGACACCATAGGTTGCTTTCCTCATACCTAGTCCTCTCAGCAGCGCTTGTCCCTCTTTTATTGTCCACCAGCTCTTGATATCCATGGGAACCTCCACTAGTGATAACCATGTATCTCTAATGGCTCGTACAAGCCAGTCCATCAGAGACTGATCCCTCTGTACTGCCTCAGGTTATGCAGCCTATATCTCGGGGAGGGATGGGTGGTTATATTGCTCAGCTTTCCTGCTTCTGCAGTACTTAAACTAATATCTGCTCCTATGTCTCATATCCTCAGGAGCCAGGTGATGAGGGGCTCCTTTGTTGCTTTTTTGAATGTCTTCCCTAGTTCTAACAACTCCAGTGCTGAGTATCCTCTGATTGCCGAAGTCTCATGCTTGTTAAGGCCTCCATCAGCATGCTGAAACATGGGTTTCTCTTTTCTTAGTGTTACAGGTCAAACCCACAGGGCACTTTTAGCTTTTCCTGGGTTGCTCCCTTCCTCATCCCTATCTGCCTTCTCTCCTGGGTTCCCAGTTGAGGGGTCCCAGGATAGGCCTTGTATTGTAGATCCACTCATGACTTTCCTTTCTGCCCTCTTAGTCATAAAAACCTTTTTCCCCTTTTATTTATTAGTAAGGTCAGAGGCTAGTACTGAAGAGGCCAGCCTCATATTCTTTTCTTGCTCTAAGTCCTCTGTTAATCCTCAGTCTCCCTCTAGGCTACTGCCTCTTTTGGGGACCGATTTCTTATGACCCATAGCACAGGCCAGGCTGCTTACACAGCGACCTGCTGGAACTTCTGCCCTTGATGCACTGCTAACAGGGCATGCAGAGTCTACTTTAGACCCTCCGCTGTTCTCAAAGCATCTCTGTAATCATGTGTTGGGCCCCCCCAACCTAGCAGGCGTGCCACTCCATACCATTTACAAGTGGATTGCCATCCGAGGATTTCTCCCACAGACATCTGCCTAGCTTCAGCTTAGTTAAACGTCCCACAGTCACTGAAATCCAGGCCAAAACTCTGCCGTGCTCTCCTCACCCAGCTTCCCTCCCATTGCTGGTCTCTTTCCCCATATCAGCAAGAACATAATTGCTTTCCCCAAATCATTCCTGGTTCTGTTGGTCCTGTTCACAGTGTCGATTGTGGCTAAAATTCCTCCTTGGAGGTGCTAAGTTCAGTCACTATCCCCCTCGACATTTTCCATTTTTGGTCTGACTGCAGGGAAGCTGCAAGAGCCAAGCCTGGTTGTGGATTTACTGGTGTGACTTAGGGAAGGGAGGGGTGGGACGGAAACTCTTCTGTAAATAATCTCTTACCCACTGCTTTGTTAGTAGGCTCCAGTAAAATAACTAGAATTTGCCAAACTGGGGAATTTGTGCTGTTTGTTGTAGGACCAGCAGAGGAAGGAACTGAACTTAGCACCTCTTAGGAGGAATTGTAGCAATACTCATGGAAATACAGTATTTTTTGAAGACATGTTTAGGGGGCTGGACAGAAGTCTCAGTGGTTAAGAGCACTGGTTGCTCTTGCAGAGGACCCAGGTTCAGTTCCCAGCACTCACATGGCAGCTAACAACTGTCCATAACTTCAGTTCCAGGGAGTCAGTGCCCTCTTCTGTCTCTATGAGCATTATACAACACAGGTACACCTACATACATGTAGGCAAAAACACTAATAAAAATAAATGTTTTTAAATTATTTTTATGTGTGTGTAACACCTTCATGTATGTAAGTACACCTGTGTTATGCAGTGCCCATGGAGAAGAGAGGGCGTTGGATTCCCTAGAACTGGAGTTATAGATGGTTCTTAGCCACTATGTGGGTGCTGGAATTCGACCTCAGTCTTCCGCATCAGCAGTCAGTGCTCTTAACCACTGAGCCAACTCTAGCCCCCAAATTAAAAAAAAAAAAAATTTTTTTTTTGTCTTTTTTGAGACTCCTGTAGCCACACACACACACACACCCAGCTCTCCTGGAATTCACTATGCAGAACAGGCTGGCCTTGAATTCATAGAGATCTCTCTGCCTCTGCCTCCAAGTGCTGGGGTTAGAGGCTTGTGCCACCATGCCCAGCTCAAAACATACAGTTTTAAAAAAGAACATGTTTAGGTTTTAGTTTCAGGTTTTAATTTAGACACATTTAGGAAAAGTGCATACATAACATGTTTTACCCATTGAAAATATGCATACATTTTACCTGTATGTATACATACAGGTAAAAACATTCTGAATGCTCATTCTGTGGTTTGTATATGTTGATCAGTAAGTATTACCAGAACTCAAAGATAGGAGTCTCCTTAAATGCTTTATTTACCAGGAGAGTGTGTGAAATGTGAATGCTACATATACACTAGGCTGCTTACATTTTAAAGGCTTTCAGCATCAATTTGATTTTCCTATCGATGTTTTAGATTGCACTCCAAAGCATATTATTACCTGATGTTGTGCCCTTTTTAAGTGCTAATTCATGGTTTTCACACCATTCCCATCAATGTCCTTTTTACTCAGAATGCCTTGATTGAAGCTTGTGTTGTTGCTGAAGATTTTATCTAAGGACTTTTTGTCAAAATAGTGGAGGCACTTGTGCTCCTGCTACTTTGTGTACTATACTGGTTCTTTCACCAAATGATTTTGTAATTTAAAGAAATTTGCATAAATTTTTCTTACTATATGTCCAACTAGTTCAAAGTCCAGCCCAGGTGAAAGTAAATCTTGTATGTAAAGTAACCTAGTTGGGATGTTTCACGCTACCTTTCACTTAGCTAAGTTGTATACAAAATCATATCATTAGTTGTTTTGCAAAAATATTTGCTGTTTTGTAACATGAATATGGGTCTACCTGAAATAAAATATTTTGGCAGTGATGGTGATCAAATCTAGGGCTCACCTGTGGTAAGCACGTGTTCTGCCACTGATTACTACTATATCCCTAACCCTTCTGAAATTATCAGTCACCACTAAGTAATGTGCTACATTTCTTAGAGTATATTTTATTATGTAAATACATGTATCTATATGCATGTGGATATAGTTGTCCGTGAGGCCAGAAGGCATCAGACCTTCTGGAACTGGAGTTATAGACTGTTATGAGTAATCTGATGTGGGTGTTGGGACATGAACTTGGGTTGTCTGGAAGAGCAGCACATGCTCTTTCTAACTATGGAGCCATCTCTCCAGCTCTATAATGTGTTACACTTTTAGAAGCTGAATTTAAAGCAAAGATTTTATAGCAGAAGTTCTTGGGCATCCTTGCTTTACTTTGTTTTACATCTCAGTAGTTTTAGAATTATCCCTAAGCCAAATGTTTATAAAATAGTTCATTAACGTATCAAGTATGTTTGGGGGTTATGATTGTTTTGACGTAGAGTTTTGCTAGCCTCTGTGTGTTTGAGTGTATGCATGTGTGCATTGGCATACATGCTATGGTGCATGTATGGAGATTAGAAAACAACACAAGACTTGGTTCTCTTCCAGCATGCGGAGCATGGGGATCAAACGCAGTTTGTCAGGTGTGGCAGCTAGGGTCTTTACCCATGAGCCATCTTCCTGGCCCATGCTATAGCTCCTTGAGTGCTAGAATTACAGGTGTGAACTGCTGGGTCTGGCCTTCTATTACATTCTTAGCCACAATGCATTATTGAGATTTGTTCAACCATTGTTCATAGCACAGTTTTTCAAACCTTGGAATCCAGTGAGGCACTACCACCTTTTACCTGTTACAGTGAATTTTTTTTGTGTGTAAGTAATTGGCAGTCAAGCAGATCTCTTGAGTTTGAGGAAGCCTGTTCTACATAGCAAATTCCACACCAGCCAGGGCTATGTAGTTAGTGCCTCAAAAGTCAAAACAAATGACTTTTAATATGATTTAATATGACTAGTCTTAGGCTAGTGACAACCTATGCTATTCTGCAGATGTCAGATAATAAGTATTTCCTTCAAGCTTTAAAATATCCCATTTGTTCCTTTGTGAGTTCATTGCGGTGCCCAGGACATGTTTGTACACAACTCAGGAATCTGTGTATTTAGTGTTTTTGTTTCATTTTATTTTTTATGTGTATACATGTATTGCATGCATGTATTTAAGTACACCCATGTCTTGTGGTGCCCACGGAGGTCAGAAGAGGGCATCGGATTCCCCTGGAACTGGAGTTACAGACGGTTGTTAGCTGCCCATGTGGGTACTGGGAATCGAACCTGGGTCCTGTGCAAGAGCAGCCAGTGCTCTTAACTGCTGAGCTATCTCTCCAGCCCCTCTTAAATTTTTTAATAGTTGACTACTCTATTCCTTTAAGACAGATACCATTTTTGGAAGTATAGGTGGTCATCGTCATCCTACATATACAAAACTAGTCTTTGATATGGGAGTCGCTGCACTATGCAGTCCTCAGTGAGTGTTACAGAAGTCCTGATACATGCAAAATTTCATCTTTGTACTTTGCAGAGGGAGAAATAAACTGGACCCCCCGAGAACTGTAACATCAAATTTTTGCCCTCAATTTTGATCTCTGAATGATACGTGATTTACACTTTCCCTTTGTAGGAAGCAGTCTCAGGTACACTGGCCAAACTATGAAGCAGCAATCACAGACTTGTAACAGATTTATAATAGCAAAGGACAAGAAATCACCAAAATATATCTTTGTATGCTAGTTGTCAGATAAACTGGCATACTCATGCAACTAAATGTGGCTGGTAGAAAAGGACTATTTCTGAATTTCACTGTTTTCCTGTCATTTCCAGAATCAAATGAGAGGAAAAAGTGATAAATGATATTGTTTTTAAAAATAAACTGTAGGGACTAGAAAGATGGCTCAGTCTATAAAGTTCTTGTCTGTCGTGAAAGCATAAGAGGCTGAGTATGGTTCCGAGGACCCATGTCAGTAACGCACAGTGGCAGCTGTCTGTAATCCAGTGATGGGTGAAGGGACACAGGACAGCCCTGGACTCAGTGGCCAGCCTACTCATCCCCAGGTTACAGGGAGAGGCTCTACCTCAAGATGAATGACACCCAGAGTTCATTTGGCCTCCATACACATGCACACATGCACAAATGGACCAGAACATGAACAGGTTCCCAGTATGGTGGTTCCTTACTGTGATCCCAGTACCTGGGAGGCTGATGGAGTGGGCTTCTGTAAGTTTGAGACCAACCTGAGCTACATGAGATCTTGTTTTAGAAAGATATATGTAAGTATACATTGAAAGGGCTATGGGCATACCTCTGCAATAGCGAGTATTAGGGTTGCAAGTTAACCCTGGCCTAAATCTGCAGTACAAAAAAGAGAAAGGCTCAATTAGCACTAATTATTAGGGGAATCAAAATCACCATAGAAATACTACCTTACAGTCTCTTAAAAAATGAGTATTGGGCTGGGCATGGTGGTGCACGCCTTTAATCCAAACACTTAGGAGGCAGAGGCAGGTGAATCCCTGTTAGTTCGAGGCCAGCCTGGTCTACATAGCAAGTTCCAGGACAGCTGGGGTTACAGGGACATCCTGTCTCAAAAAGACCAAGAAAAGGAGAGAGAGAGAGAGAGTGAGAGAGAGAGAGAGAGAGAGAGAGAGAGAGAGAGAGAAGTATTGGGGAGCTGGAGAGATGGCTTAGAGGTTAAGAACACTGCCTTCTCTTGCAGAGGACCTGGGTTCAGTTTCTCACCCACATGGCAGCTAACTCCAATTCCAGGAGATCCACCACCCTCTTCTGACCTTCTCGGGCATTGCATGGCACACCTACCTACATGCAAGCAATATACTCACACACATAATTTTTTTAGTGAGTACTGGGAGCCAGGTATGGTGGTACATACCTTTAATCCCAGCACTTGAGATGCAGAGGCAAGTGGATCTCTGTGAGACTGAGGCCACCTTGGTCTACAATAGTGAGTTCCAGGCCAGCTGGCATTACAGGGAGATTTTCTCTCTCTCTCTCTGTCATCTCTGTCTCTCTGTCTCTGTCTCTCTCTCTCACACACACACACACATACACAAAATACTGGTGTTAGGAGAGTTGTAAAATGGCGCCTCTGCTATGGAAAACAGCAGGCATCCTGGCATGAGAGACAGGCAGGAGAGTAGAAAGCTTGAGGTCAGCCTGGGCTACATAGATCCTGTGTCAAGAGAAAGAAGAGGACAAATACTGGGGCTGGAGAGATGGTTCAGCAGTTAAGAACACTTGTTGTTCTTGCAGAAGACCTGGGTTTGATTCCCAAGACCCATATGGTCATTCACAGCCATCTGTAAGTCCAGTTCCAGGCCATCAGATGTCCTCTTCTTGCCTCGGTGGCCCCAGGCATGCATGTGGTAAGCATACATACATGCAGGCAAACACTAGAATAGTCAGATTCATAGGAACAAATGCTGATTGTTCCCAGGAGTAGAGGAAAGTGGAAAGTGGGGAGCACTTCAGTGAGCACAGAGTTTCAATTGTGTAGGGCAGCAAAAGTCCAGAAATCGTAATGTGAATATACATAATGCTAATGAAGTTATATTTAAAAATGACTAAGATGGTAACTTACATTCTGTTTTTTTTATCACAATTTTTAAAAACTAATGAGGGTGCAATTCATAACCCACAGAATCTGTATCAAGTTGATACAAACTGCACACAGAATTAAGTAACTTAATATCTAGTGATCTAGTGAGATACATACTACAAAAAAAAAACACAGAGAAGTCTAAACTGTGTAGTCATTTAACAATTCTGAAATTTTATTTGATACTAAGAACTGAATGATAAAGTAAATAATCATGAATTTCTTTTTTTATATTAATCTTTTTTAAACAGGGTCTTCCTGCAGCCCCAGCTGGCCTGGACTCGCTATGGAGGCCAGGCTTACCTCCATCTCACTGAGATCTGCAAGCCTCTGCCTCCTGGGTGCCGGGAGCCTTCATACCCAGCAACGTAGAAAAGTACTATCTCTGGTGGAATATTCAACTGTAAAAACAAAACCAAAGTACTGATAATAAAGCATACAGCTCAGATAAACTTTGAAATACTCCTAAGTGAAATGAGCCAGGCCCCAAAGTCTACTGCATGATTATATACAATGAATAAACCACTCCATACAGTCAAAGCAGTTCATTAGTTGAAAGAGTTTGTGTGGAGGGAAAATGGGAGGGATGGCTTAATGGGTACAAGGTTTCCACTTTGAACTTTGAGTAGTCATTACGTCACAGTATTGTGAATGTACTTTATACTATTGAAAGCATATTTTAAATAAAATTCACATTGTGGGGTTGAAGAGATAGATGTCAATAAACTACTGCAAGCACAAGGACCTGAGTTCCACATACAACACACACTTGCTTAAAAAAGAAAAAAAAAGCTGAGTGTGGTGGCACACCCTCGTAATGCCACTGGTGAGGAGGTGCAAATGGGCAGATCTCTGAGGCTACTAGTCATCCAGCTTGCCTACTTGGCAAGATCCAGGCCAATTGAAGACCATGTCTTTAAAAACAAGGTAGATGGAGCGGGAAGAGAAACAAGGTTGTTCTCTGGTGTCCATCTGTACATGCAGAGACATGCGCACACAATAGCATTGCATTAGATTTTTAGTTTACCACAATAAAAAAGGAGTGTGAATCAACCTTGGGCTTTTACATGTACTTAATGGAAATACTGTAGAGAATCAAATCAGGCATAATTTTATAGAGATGAGAAAGTTTATTAGCAGAAATTTCATTTATATCTGTAGCTCATATTTGCTAAAATAAATTTTGTAAATCATAAAAATAAACTTTTCTACCATGTAAAACCTAGTCTCCCCTTAGACTTCTGAAAATCATTATATTTTGATCCTTGAGAGTTATAAAAAGGGAGCTGGACTCCAGTAACATCATTTGCCTGATAGCTTGGTCTTAGGCCACCTCTACCCACAAAGGCTGGTCCACGCCCACCTCCTAGTCCTTCTCGTACAGCTTTTATCAGAGGATAAGTGTATTTAGTTGTTGATTCAGATTCAAATTCAATGACTTCTCTGGCATAATTCTGAAATTCTTCCTCCTTTTCAGCTGCGAGAGCTTCAGAAAGTCTGTAGTAATCTAATTCTGCTTCTTTTGCTTGTTTTGCATTTAACTTATTTTTGGCCTATGTTGGAAAGAAAAATAAAATGCAATATTGGTTAAAAACATGTTTTTCAATATATGCATAATCTGAAGATCCTGTTATAATTCTCTAAATATACTGATATTTTACAGCTTTGCTATAACTCATAAGTTCTTCCATGTTTCTAAAAATATTATGCTCAAAGTATAGCTCAGTCAAATTTATTTTAACAAGTGGTTTTATGTGATACATAAACAACATAACAATGAGTGACATTAATCAGCATAAATTGACTCAGAAGTGAGATAAGTACTGCAGGCAATCTGCCAAAGGCCAATTTATCAATGCTTTATTAAAATTTTCATATTATGTTACTTTAATCTATATTGGAAGAGATGTTTTTAATGGCTTTTCTGTGAAATTCTGATTGACAGATTTTCATTTTGTCTTTGTAATATTTTGAAAAATACTGAATTTCTAAAAAAGTATTTTTCTATATATGAATATATTTTGACAACATAAAACTTTAACATAAAAGCTGATATGCTCTATTAATTGAAATTTCTAAGGGAAAGGTACAACTACATCATACTGAAATATCAAATATTTTATTACTAAGTTCTACAAATAAGGCTTCTGTACTATTTGTTGAACTGGTTATAATTTTGACTGGGCAAGATGGTATATACATTTGTTCCCAGCACTTGGGAGGCAAAGTCAATAAGGCTTGAATGTCAGAAAAAAGGTTTTTAAGGTTTTTAAAAAACTATCTCATTACCAGGCTTGGTGGATCATGCCTTTAATCCTAGCACTCAGGAGACAGAGGTGGGTAGATCTTTGTGAGTTCAAGGTCAGCCAGGTCTACATAGTGAGTTCCAGGCCAGCAGGGGCTACAGGGTCACCCTGTCACAAACAATACCATACAATACAAAACCAAACCAAAACTATTTCATCAAAGGGAATACGCTAAGAATTGAGTTTTGTTATTTTGTTTTAAGACAGAATCTCATAGGAAGCCCTAGTCGGCCTGGAACTATGTAGACCATGCTCAGAGAGTTCTACCTGCCTCTGCCTCCTGAAAGCTGGTATTAAAGGTATGGGCCACCACACCTGGCTACTACAATTTAGGTTCTTAAGGAGCAAGTGGGATGATGTACTAGCTTGGAAATCCTCCATAGCAAGACACTGAGGGGACAGGAGAGCTTGAAGCACAGGAAGTAAATGACAATGGGAAAGGGGAATGACTCTCATAGTAAGTGCTGAAGATTTGGTGTACATTAAACATGAGTATATGCGCTGCTGGCATGGTGGCACCACCCTGAGGTCTGTTATAAAAAAGAAGGTAATCTTTTACCTTGAGCCTGGAGGTTAAAAGCTAGCCCAAGCAACGCAGCAAGACTTTGTCTCAATGATGATGATGCTTGGCAAATAATAGACCCTGAATGATAAATACACTGTGGGAGCTGGAGAGATGACTCGGTGGTTAAGAGTACTTCCTGCTCTTGCAGAGGACTCAGGTTTGGTTCTCATCACCCACATGGTGGCCACCACATGTAACTCCAGTTCCAGATACCCTCTTTTGGCCTCTCTGGGCACCAGACACACATGTTGTACACACATATATATGTAGGCACTTACACACACACACACACACACACACACATACATAAAATAAAAGCAAATAACTTTAAAAATAAATACACGGAATACTAAATGTTGTACCAAAATGCTTTCACCTTAAATTGATCTTTAGTTACATTTTATACAAATACAGATTGTCTACAAAAGACATGGTTTTAAAAAATATTTTATTTGTTATTTTTATTTTACATGTAAAAGTGTATCGCCTGTATATATGTGCATACATCCATGGTATGCACTGCCCGAAGAGGTCAGAAGAAGGTGTCAGATCCTCTGGAATTGGAGTTAGGATGATGATTAGCTGCTGTGTGGGTGCTGAGATTTGAACACAAGCCATCTGAACATGAATTCAACCAGTACTCTTAAATGATAAGCCATTGACCCAACCCAAAATATGTGTTTTAAATTGAAAAACAAATAGTTTGAAAATGAGAGTCAGACATTGTGGTGCATCCTATTAATCCTAATACTTGGTAGGTGTAGGCAGGATGATCAGGAGCTCAGGCCTCAAGTACATAGCAAATTCAAGGTCAACAGGACCTGTTGTGGCTATATTAATATCAGGCAAAACAGGACTTTAAAAAAATGTGCGTGTGTGTGTGTGTGTGTGTGTGTGTGTGTTGCTGCATGTTGAAGCCAGGGTCTCATGCATGGCAAACAAGCAGTGTATAACTCAGTTCCAAAATAGATTTTAAAACAAGGAATGATGGTTTCAC
Source organism: Eospalax fontanierii (assembly GCA_035773235.1). NCBI lineage: Eukaryota > Metazoa > Chordata > Mammalia > Rodentia > Spalacidae > Eospalax > Eospalax fontanierii. The sequence continues at coordinate 61,966,721 of CM069530.1, read as the reverse complement.
AGAAATGTGAATCTACTTAATACCACAGAACTATACAGTTTTTATTAGCTATAGCCTAGAATTTTAAAAAATCAACTACATTTCTAATAAAATTTCATCTATTTGCCACATTCTCCCATACCAATAAGACAATAGGGAGCTTTTTTCTCCTTTATATAATGATATAAAAATGAATACAACAAGATGATAAACTATTGTGAATGTGTATGTATCTAATAGGAAAGTTGCAAAAATATAATGAATAAAATCACAGAATGAGATAGCTTCTGTAATGGGAAATTTCTGAACTTTTAGTAAATGATAGAGTAAGTAGGAAATCAGAAAGGACACAGAAGATAAGAGTAATATAATCAGGGGCTGGAGAGATGGTTCAGTGGTTAAGAGCACTGACTGCTCTTGCAGAGGAGCCAGGTTCAATTTCTAACACCCACAAGGCGGCTAACAACCACCCACACCTCCAGTTCCAGGAGATCTGGCAACTTCTGACCTCCTTGGGCAACTTCTAACATTGCATGACACTGGTACATTTACACACACATACAAATAAAATAAAATAAAATGTAAAAGTAATACAATTAATCATTTTGTTCTAGTCAAAAACTATAAAACATAACTATAAAATATACATTTCTTTCAAGTATATATGGAACTTTCATCAACTCAGACAGTATACTGGATGATAAAATGAGTCTCAGTAAATTTAAGTCATACAGATAACATTCTCTAACTGCAATAAAATTAATCAGAAATAACATTCAGTGGATGACAAGATGGCTCAGTAGGTAAGTGCACTTGCCACAAAGCCTAACAATCCTCAAATTCCACATGGTAGAAGGAGAAAACCAACTCTCACAAATTGTTTTCTGATCTCTCCACATATAACACCTACACACACACACACATACACACACACACACACCAAATACAAATAAAATTTTAAAAATAGATTTCATAGAAAATACCTGATAAAGCCTCAAATTTGTAGAAATTAAATAACATTCTAAAATAACCCACTGGTCAAAGACTAGATCACAAGGAAAAAAATGACATGTTCACATGAATGAAAAATATAACATGTCAAAATGTGAAGGTCTATGGAGACCTAGTCAGATGCTTCCATTAGAAAAGGAAGTCGGAAATCAACCGTCAGAACCCCTGTCTTAAGATTTTAGAAATTAACAAAATAGGACAAAATAATCTAAAGGTCTGGGTGTGGTGGTACACACCTTTAATACTAGCACCAGAGGCAGGCAGATCTCTGTGAGACTAAGGTCAACCTCGTCTACATAGAGAGTTCCAGGACAGCTACAGTTATAGGGAGACCCTTAAAAAATCTAATAAAGATCAGAAAAAAATCAGTGAAACAGGAAATAGGCAAGAAATCGAAAAAGTGAAAAAAGATCTAGTTCTTTGAAAAAAATAAACCTCTAGCTAAATTGTTTAACAAAAGTAACAAGACACAAACTAACCAATTTAGGAGAAAAAGAAGACATCACTGTGGAATGTGCAGACATTATTTAAGTAGATAATGGAAAATATGAACAACCTTACAGAACAAACTGAACCACTCAGGTGAAGTTGGAAAATTTAAAGATACAAATCATGAGAGCTGAATCAAGAAGAAAAAGAAAACCAAAATAGTAAAGAAATTTAATTAATTAGTCATCTCATTTTTTGTGCTTACAAGTATAGTCCCAGAAGACTTCACTGGCAAATCCTATCAAGCATTTAAGAACTGATACCAGTCTCGAGCCAGGCATGGTGGTGGATGCCTTTGAATCCAGCACTTGGGAGACAGAGGGAGGTGAATCTCTTGTGAGTTCAAGGCTAGCCTGGTCTGCGTATCAAGTTCCAGGCTGGCTGGGCTACCAATAAATAAATAAATAAATAAATATAAATAAATAAATAAATAGAAAATAAATTTTAAAAGAACTGATATCAATCTTAAATGATCTCTGCAAGAAAATACAGAATGATGGGCTGGAGATATGGGGTTCAGTGGTTAAGAGCACTAGCTGCTCTTGTAGAGTATCCAGGTTCGATTCCCAGGACCCATATGGCAACTAATAATCCATAACTCCAGTTCTGGGGGAACCTACATCCTCTTCTGACATTGTTGGGCATTGCAAGATATGGGTGCACCAACCTACATGCAGGCATTATACTCACACACACGAAAAAATAATAATAAATAAAAATGTTAAATATAAATAAAGAAAATACAGAATGAAAAAAACTGCCCAATTTATTATATAAGGTCAGTGTTCTTTTGATATAAAATTTAGACAAAGACATTACAAGAAAACCATAAACATGGGTGAAAAAAAATCTTAAAATTTTAGTAACTGAATCCAGTATATGTACATAGTTTTTAAACTCAGCATGATCAAGAAGGGGTAATCGTATGACTACCTGTTGTTTCAATATTTAAACTTATTTAAGACTAAGAATATGACTCAGTGGATAAAGCACTTGCCCTGCAATCTTGAGGACCAGAGTTTGGATCCCCAGAACTCACATAAATGTCAGGCAGGTGTGGAGGACACCTGTAATCCAGCACTGAGGAGGCAAAGATGGGATTCCCAGGGAAAACTGTAGCTAGATAGGTCAGAATCAGTGAGCGCTCTGGGTTCAGTGAGATAGATGATTGATAGATAGATAGATAGATAGATAGAAATTTATAATAATAGTATTTGTGTTTATATTTGTAATAAAGTGGAGAGCAAATGAGGAAGACACTTGGGAAGAAGGAAAGAACCTCAACTCAGGAAGGTTTTCTATCAGATTGGCCTGTGGCCATGTCTATAAGATCTTTTCTTAATTGCTAATTGATATGGGAGTGCCAAGCCCACTCTGGGCATAGCCATCTCTAGGCAGGTGGTTCTGGGTTAGGTAAGAAAGGTAGCTGAGCAAGCCACGTGTAGCAAACTAGTAAGCAGCATTCCTCCATATTTTCTGCTTTAATTCTTCCCTTCAGGCTCTTGCCTTGAGTTCCTGCCCTTTCTTCAGTGATGGACTGTATCCTGGGAGTTATAAGATGAAATAGACCATGATTTTTGTCAGTGTTTTATCACAGTGACAGAAAACTAACAAGGATAACACCTGATATCAACTCCTGGCCTCTACAGAAACAAAATGCGTGCGCACGCGCACACACACACACACACATATATTTTCAGATATGCTAGGCCTGTAGTCTCAGCTATTCCAATGATTAAAAGAGAAAGGTTGCTTGAAGGAGTTCAAGACTGCAGTAGTGAGATGCCACATTACAGCGATGCCTGAACAAAAACAGCCTGATTCTTAGCATCCCTAGAGTGGGAGCCGGTCTATTCTGAGTACTTGTTCTTTCATATTTCTCCTAGAACTCTGTTCCCTTGCTCTCTCTCTTTATGGAACACATACATCCAGCATGAAATGGGGAAGGAAATTTTGTCTTATTAGGGGATTTTCCCTTTCTGACCCCTACTAACCCAGAACACTGCATAAAACCACAAACAGATGAACATATAAATATCTTCAGGTTTGGGGCCGGGCATGGTGGTGCTCAACTTTAATCCCAGCATTCAGGAGGCAGAGGCAGGTGGATCTCTATGTGTTTAAGACCAGCCTTCTGTATATAGTGAGTTCTAGGACCAGCTGGAGCTACAGGGAGACCCTGTCTCAAAAAGATCAAAAATATATATATTTATAGACACACACAGATATATATTTTTGATCTCCAGCATCATACTCACAGAAAAAGGTCAATGGGGGTAAATTTAATGTTATGCATATTTTAATATAATTTTTAAGGCTTAAAAATTAAACAATAGGGGTTGGGGAGATGGCTCAGTTAAGTTCTCAAGCATGAGGACCTGGGTTCAGATTCCCAGCACCAGTTTAAAAAGCCAGGTGAGGTGGTGCTCATGAGTAACCACAGTGCTGGGGAGGCGGAGACAGGAAAACACCTGGAGCTCATTAACCATGCAATCTAACCAAGCTCTAAGGTCAGTGAGAGACCCTGTCTCAAAAATAAGGCGGAGGGGCTAGAGAGATGGCTCAGCAAGCAGTTAAGAGCACTTGCTGCTTTCCAGAGGACCTGAGTTCAGTTCCCAGCACATGTCAGGTGGCTCCCACCTGTCTATACTTCAGGCTCTACCATCTTCTTCTAGACCTACAGGCATCCACGTATAGGTGGCATATACAACACAGACATATAATAAAATAAATCTTAAAAAAATAAGGCAGAGAACAATGGAGGAGGATGCTCGTTTGTCCTCCAGCTTCCACACACGCAAGCCCACATAGCACACACCCACCACAGACACATCCCCACAGTGAGAAAGCACTCAGGCTAGGGAGGGAGCTATAACGAATTGTGAGAACCTGAGCTGGACTCCAGAACTCATATAAAAACCTGAGCATGGTGGCATGTCCTTCTAATCCCAGCACGGGGAAGGTAGAGTCAGGCAGATCCCCAGGACTCACTAGCCCCAGCCTAGCCTAACCAGTGAGCCCAAGGTTGTAATCAGAGGGTCAACTCTGGTCTTCTCAGGCACTTGCCACCATACACACCCCCACCCCCACCCCCACACCTGCATACACATACAAAAAAACCCTGAAGTAATCAACAGATTTGAACAGACACTTCACAAAAGAAGTCATTGAAATGTCTAACAAAGATATGAAAAGTAATTCACCATCTTTTAGTCATTAGGGTCATGCAAAGTCAAGCCATGAGCTGTTCACATTAAGACAGTAAACATTCCAAGATGACAAATATCAAGACTTGGGAAGGATGTGACTTACACTCACATACATTGCTGGCAGGGATGGAAAATAAGACTATTTGAAACGAGATTTCCATCATGGATGATTGGATGCTAGATTCTCTACCCATCTTTTAAATCTTGAATATTTTTTTTACCTCAACATTGAAGCCCACAAGATCCCAATCAACATGGTCTCTGGGATATCACTGTAAAGATGGGGAAAAGGAAAGAGCTGGAAACCCAGGCAGCAGTAGCCTGCTTTGTGATGTGCCAGAAGAAAGTAAAGGCAGAGGAAAATAAAGAAGATGAGCAACAAGACCTGTTGTATACATTTGTATTTTGTTTATGAAGCACAATAGACACTAAATAATGATAAAAATTTGTGTTTAAGAAAAATCTAAGACTGGAGAAATGGCTCAGTGGTTAAGAGTTGCTCAGTGGTTGTCTTGCAGAGGACCCAGGTTCCATTCCCAGCATCCACATGGCAGCTAACAACCTCCTGTAACTCTAGTCCAGGGGATCCAACTCCCTCTTCTGACCTCCTTGGGCATTGCATGACACAGGTGCACTTACATATATGCAGGAAATAGGTGCATACATATAAAATAAAGATAATAAAAAAAGACATATGTAAGAAAAATCTAGTATGAGAACCTCAGTGAAGATAAAAGTAGGAACAAATTTCACATTTTTAATATATTTTACTGTGACACTATAATGATCATTTGTTTTTGCCCAACAAGGAAAACTACTTGAGAGAAAGGAAGGCTGAATGAATTCTGTACTGTATGTTTACTTTTGAAATAACTAAAAATAGGCATGGTTACCATTTGCTGGATATGGGCATCTTGCACTTCTTGTTTCTCTTTACTAGCTTTGAGTTTTTTCTCCTTTTCAAGCTCCCAGAAGATCTTGTCTGCTTTCATGACAGCCAGCAACTGTTCTTTAGAATCTATTTTTCTTTGTCTTTCTTCTTCCTCTTTATTTTTCATCTAGATGTTTAAGGACAAAGGAAAAATTAAAATCCTCTTTAGTAACCAGTTCTCATTAAAAAGGAACAGAGCTGGGTGTGGTGGTTCACAGCTTTAATCCCAGCACTCAGGAGGCAGAAGCAGAGGCAGGTTGATCTGTGTGAGGTGGAGACCAGCCTGCTCTACATAGGGAGTTCCAGGACAGCTGAGGCTATAGAGAGACCCTGCCTCAAACAAACAAATTAATTAAAAAAAAAAAAAGGAATGGAGCCCAAATGCTCCATGCAAATAGTAAGGAGTAAGGCCAGAAAACTGCATGTGGTTTTTCCTTACATGGCTGGGTTATTTTGTTTTATTCTCTTGAATATCAGAATATACTTAATGAAAATGTAAGAATAGTATTCAATCTCTTTGGTTAAAAAAACAAAACAAAAAAAAGCCCACATGAGGCTGGAGAGCTGGCTCAGCAGTTAAGAGCATTGGGAGCTCTTGCAGAGGACCCGGGATTGGTTCCCACCATCCACATGTTACCTAATAATCATCCATAACTCTAGTTCCAGGGGATCAGATGCCCTCTTCTGGCTTATGCAGGTACTGAATGTATATGGTACACTTAACACACATGCAGGTAAAACACTCATAAAATAAAAATAAATTTTAGAAAGAAGCCAGGCATGGTGCCTCACGCCTTTAGCCCTAGCACTCAGGAGATAGAGGCAGGCAGATCTCTGTGAGGCTGAGGCCAACCTGGTCTACGTAGTGAATTTCGGGCCAGCTGGGGCTACAGGACACCCTGTCTCAAAAAGACAAAAAGCTTTTTTTAGAAAAAAGCCCACAGTACTGAAGATGCGGAAACTGAGTCGGGAAAATCATGAGTTTGAGAAGAGCCTGAGCTACATACAGGGTGTGTGGGGAGAAGCGGGAAGAGGAGGAAGAGGAGGAGGAAGAAAACACAGGTACAGAAAAGGTATCAAGGTACATAAGTACTGGTATATGAAAATATGCTAAAATGTTTATTAAACTATGTAATTTAAATGTATGACAGATAAGTTGTTGAGATGGCTCAGTAGTTAAGAGTACCAGCTGATCTTGCAGAAGACCTGAATTCAGTTCCCAGAACTCACACGGCAGCTAACAACTGTCTGTAACTCCAGTTCTAGGGGATCCAACACTCTGTTCTGATCTCTGAGGGCACTGCACACAAGTACACTTATATACCTAAGGCAATATACTTATACACATAATAACTAATAAAATATATAAAATGTTATGATAGTCATAGCAGGGATAATGGAGGGGATACATTTCTAAGTTTAATAAATACAGAAATGTAATCAGGTAATCTTATGTGGCTTCTCTTAAAACACTTGAATGAAAAACAAATAGTACTCAGCATTTAAAATGGTTCTGAAGAAGAGATTGCTACTTTGCATTCATAAACACCTTGAGTGTAACTGATTGTCACATCATCTTCGATGTGACACTGGTTTCAAAAATTAAAAAAGATGGGCTGGAGAGACGGCTCAGAGGTTAAGAGCACTAGCTGCTCTTACAGAGGACCTGGATTTGATTCCTAGCACCCACATGGCAGCTAACAACTGTCCATAACTCCAGTTCCTGGGGGATCTAATGCCCTCTTCTGATCTTTCCAGCATTGCACAACATGAGTGCACTTACACACATGCAGGCACTACATTCATACACATAAAATAAATATCATGAAAATGAAACATTTGTTTAAAAAGAATTAAGAAGGATAATCCATACACTGTTTTTCTAATCTCAGCTAGTTTTGGATCACAGAGGCAGAGGAGGTAGAAACCACAGTAGAAAAGCCTTAGCTCTCTTTGCCATAATTAAAGTGCTTACCACAGTGGCTCTGTATTCTGCAATTGCTTTTAATTCTGCTTGAGTTTTTTCACGTTTTTCTTTTTCTTTTTTCTCCCATTCTGCCTCAGCTTCGGCAATATCTCTAGCAAGAATCAAATCTTCAGTATCAAGTTTCTCTTTCATTAGTTCACTCAAGAAGTTATTTATTCTTTCTCTCCGTTTTTCCATTTGCCTGTAAAAAAATAACCACACTTGTTAAATCCTCCTGAACAGCTCTGTAACAGGGATAATGTAAGTTCATTAGGGTATCTGAGCTATTTTATAATCTTCTACAAACGCAAAAAGAAATGCTGGTTTCCTTTATATAATGACTGCTTCAAGTGAAAATTAATGTGTTGTACATTTAAAACATTTTTAATACTTGAAACAAGGAAATTAACTTTTATGATTACAAAATAGCATATATTCTAAAAATTTAAAGAGAACAATGTATACAATATAATCATATGTGTTGGCATGTATATTTGTCTAGGAAGAAAGGTGTTAAAATTCTCCATAACATTGGAAAATGTTATTTTGTGTATGTATGCATGCATATGTGTTCGTGGAAGCAAATACCTTATGTACGTGCATGTGGAGGCCAGAGGTTGACATTGGAATGTTCTCCTCTATTGCTCTTCCCTCCTTCCCTCCCCTCCCTCCCTCCCTCCCTCCCTCCCTCCCTCCCTCCCTCCCTCCCTCCCTCCCTCCCTCCCTCCCTCCCTTCCTTCTTTCCTTCCTTCCCTCCTTCCTTCCTTCCTTCTTTCTTCTCTCTCTCTCTCTCTTTCAAGACAAGGTCTCTTTACTGAACCTAAAGCTCACTGTCTTGGCTAGATCCCTGTCCCTAGGGATCCCTTCACCTTTACTCCCCAGCACTAGGGTTACAGAGGCAGACTGCCACAGCTGGCTTTTAGTGGGTATTGAGGACCTATGTTCATGTCCTCAAGCTGGAGCAGCAAATGCTTTATCAATTGAGGCATCTCTCCAGCCCAGAAAATATTTTAGAATTTGATTATATTCTGCTTGCTCTAACATTGGAGGTTTATATTATAAAACATTTTTCTTTAAATAAAACCTAACAGAAACTACGTTTCCAGAGAAGACTGACAGAGGAGACACCCACCCTGAATGTGGGCAACATCATCCCGTAGAACTGAGCCTACGCACCAGCATTCATCTCTCTCTGCATCCTGATCTACTCAGATGTGAACAGTCAGTCTCATGCTTTTGCTTCCACAGCAAGAGCAGCTCTGGCTATTACACCTTCCCACCATGATGGACTATTCTCTCAAACCACGAGTCAAAATAAATCCTGTCTCTATTAAGTTTGTTTCTTGTCAGGTATTTGGTTATGGCAATGAGGAAAATAACTAATGCATATATCAGGGATTCACTGAGCCCCCTCCAGCTCAGGGGTCTCCTATAGCAGACCAGCATTGTTAACCATCTACCACAGAGAGCTCTGGAATATCCCATGGGTACCTCAACTCTTATGCCCCAAACTGAAGTCATCATGTCATAAAATGCCCTAGTCACCTATGAGACTTTGAATATTCTCATGGTATAACTTCCAGTTTACCATAAAAGGACAGAACACATCACTCATTTCACAAGGTACTTAAGATCCTACCTATTGGTTTCATCTTCTTTGTCTTTCCTCATTTGTATGAGACATTTTTTTGCTGTGATAAACTTCCTAATCTTTTCTTCTTCTTCCTCTTGCTGCTGCTGTTCCACCGCTTTGATGATATTTTTATCATGCATATGGTCCTTAGAGAAATAAGTGTATATTATCATAAAAATATCTTTCAACAGATCTAATAAGAACCTGCCAAATGGTCATGGCTTCTAACCCAATTCTTTCTCTTCTGAAATTTGTCACAAAGAAATAATCAGAAATTTAAATAACAGTTTATACCCATGTACTTAATCTCAAAGACATATTAACAATATAATTGGAAACAATTTATAAATATTCAGTAATGGAGAAATGTTAATCTCTATCACATGGGAAGATACAAATAAGCAGTTAATGGCAGGAAGCAGAATATAAAGAATTATATGGTAATTGGGCAGGTAATGCACACCTATAATCAGAATTCAGGAAGTTGAGGCAGGAGGATAGGGAGTCTGAGGCCAGCCTGGCTGCAGAGTGAGTTTCAGGCTAGCCTGGACAATTTAGTGAGACTTTGCCTCAAAAAACAAACAAACAAAAAATTACATAGTATATATTCTACTTTGACACACATTTAAAAAGTACAAATTTATAAGACTAGAAGTGTGTCAAAATTTAGTAGTTTTCTCCAGTGTGTGAGACAGTGGATGACTTTTGCATCTTGTTAATGCCTTTCTGTACTTCCTTTCAAATATCACCTTTCTTTAAAATAAAGTAATTAAAAATAGCTATCAGGCCAGTGAGATGGCTTTGTGGGTAAATATACCTGCTGCCAAGCCTGGCAACCTATGTTCCTTGGGACCCAACAAGGTAGGAGAACTGATTTCCACAAGTTGGCCTTTGACCTCCACACAGGCACATCTACCCACCCCCACAAAATAAATAAACAAATGTACTAAAAATGTTTTTAAAATAATTGTATAATCAGAAGTGTGAGCAAAAGTTCCCCAAAAGATTACATCTTAAAACTAAACCCTTTGCAAAGGCTGATCCACTGATCAGAACTTCAGTGATTGTGGAGAGTTGTGGAATGTCGCAGGTCCAGAGCCTAATTATCATTTACATTGGGCCATCTTTAGTCTCCTAAAAAGCCACTCCTTGCCCACCTTTGTTTCTGATTTAATACCATGTGACCAACAGACGAAAACCTTTTGGAATGTATTAACTTAGCAGACAACCAGCTTCCACCAACCAAAAGACAGAGTGCCACCAGAAAGCATCTGAGCCTGGAGCTGAGATTTCTCTTATGCTGTAAGAGCAAAATGTTCCCACTATTGTATTTGAAAAAGTCTTGATTTATGACTTTCCTTTGTTCTGTTACTATAAAAACTTCATGAAACTGCTTCCACATTGGATCATAGAATTTAGGTAACCTAAATCTATGATCCCGGGCCATGGTCACTCATAATTGGTTCCAAAATAAATCATCTCTTCCTTTAGATGAGAGTTTTGCTTTTGTTTCAACAGAAGAAATATTATATATATATATATATATATATCTTTTATTTAATGTCTGGATATTTAATATGGTCTCATAGTTAAAAAAATCAAAAATGCTTCTAACAAAGACAATATAAAGTATCTTTACATCTCATTTACTGTCCGCCAACCCCTAATGCCTGACCAAACTCAATCATACTACAGTGTCTTGTCCAGGCTTTTTTTTTTTCATTTCTAAAGAAGAAATGCAATTTCTAACATAATACTTAATTTTTTAAAATTTCAAAATATACTTATTAAATGTATTCTGAGATACACCAATAAATACAATGGAAAATCAATGAATAAAAGAATAAAAGAGAGCATAATTTGACTTCATGGAATTGTCATTCTCAATGATTTGATAAGTGGTAATCAAAAGTATAACGAACAAGATGATGAACTCCTTAGAAATGGCAGAGGATGCTTTGCCAGCTTTCTTCTCTGTAACTCCTTTCAGCCGCTGCTCATGTACTAATGTAAGCTATTTAGAACCTGTTCAGTCCTTCATAATATTTCTTCTCTGGGTCTAGAACAGGAACCTCACTGGACAGTCATGACGAGTGATGAGCTTGTCAGAAAATACCACTCCTTCACAACCTCCACACTCACAGTTCTAATTATGATTGTCTACGTGGAACACCAGACCAGACTGGAATTACCCTGTCCCTTCAATAAAAAAATCAAAAGTGGGACCCTGAAGCATAGATCAACTATCTATTCATACCAGAGCAGAAATTATTCAAGCTGAGAGCAGTAAAGACAGAACCAAACTTCTACTCAACAGAGACATGTAAAAATTTCATATAAGACACACAACAAAAAAGTAGCCCCTGTGCTCATTTCACAATGCAAAACCACAAATAATCATACAACAAGATATGTTCACAATAAATCTAAACAATCCTATATAAGCATTCTATAAGGAGAAATACCCAGAGGAACACCAGGACAGAAAACTTAAAAAACAGTCATGCACATGATCAAAGAATTAATGAACTTTAAGGAACACAGAAACAACTCAAACTTACAGAGAATTGGAGGAAACTCCTGAATGAAGCTCAAGAATAAACAAATATAAATAAAGCTGAATAAAAGAATAAAGACAATTCAGAATTTGAAAGCAAACTCATAAAAGAAATAGACATACTGAAAGAAACCAACGATGAAATGAAGATGAAACTGCAAAACTCAATAAACAAATTAGAATGTGTGAGAAAATCATACAGTATAATAAATTAAATGGAAAACAGAATATCAAAACTTCTGAAAATAAAGTTGGAGAGTTGGACTACTTAAGCAAATCATATGAATTTTTTAAAATAGCAGGAATTATAAGGAACAGAGTCTTCAGGCCTCTGGGAACTTGTTTATGAATGTATAGCAAGGGTGTCAGCATACACAAGACCCATGCAAACTTAATCAGACAAAAATCCACCATAGAACTAAGGAAATGGGCAGGAGGCCCCAACCTTAGCTGAAGAACTGTGGGCATCTGATCACTCCTGAGTGAGGGAGAGTTTAAGGAAGTGACTCTAGATAGGTTACCCTGACCCAGAAGAAGAGAAGAAATAACAAAATCACAGCAGAAATCAATGAAATAGAAACAAAGCAGATAATACAAAGAATTAAAAAAATCTAAGAACTGGTTCTAAAAAGATAAAAGAGATAGACAGGTTCTTAGCTCAGCTAACTAAAAGAAAAAGAGAGCCAGCCCAAATAAACAAAGTCAGAAACAAAAAGGGAAACATTAAAACAGACATCAAAATAATTCAGATCATACAGAATTACATTAAAATTACATAATATGCTAAAGTAGAAAATATAAGAGAAATAGAAAAACTTCTAGATTCAATCAAACCACGAAAGTTAAACCAGCAAGAGATCAATAACTTGAATAGAACCATAACAAATAAGAACATTGAAACAGTAGTACAATGCCTCCCAAAAAAAAAAAAAAAAAAAAAAAAAAGCCCAGGTCCAGATGGATTGACAGCAGAAGATTATATCAGAACTTCAAAAAAGATTTACAGTCAATACAGCTTAAGTTATTCAAAATGATAGAAAAAGGAAGAATTTCCAGATTCCTCCTACAAGTGTGTGTGTGTGTGTTACTAAAGGAGACTAAGAGTCAGGGTATTTAAATGGGAAGAGGGAGGGAGGGTTTCACAAGGAACTTTGGGGATAAAGGGAAAGAAGCTCAAGAGAGGTGGGGCCATAGGAGACTGGAATTATAATGTTTAAAAATTTAAAACATAAAAACCTTTTCATCATACATTCCCTGATGCTTGACTATTCAGCCATTGTGAAAGTAGCTGTTTCTGAACACAACAGCCTTGATATACAGATATATTAGTGAATTCTGTAACTATAAATAGAAATTGATTTAAGATGACTGATATTACATAGAATATTTAGTTTCTAAATATACTTAAATCACCAGATTTACTCTTAAATAAGATTCTATTATATATATATATATATATATATATATATTTTTTTTTTTTGGTTTCTTTGAGACAATATTTCACCAAATTTTCACAGGCTAGGGAAAACCTAGTGCTCATTATGTAAACTAGGCTGCCCTCAGACACAAGGCAGTTCTCCTGCCTCAGCCTCCTGAGTGCTAGGGATTGAAGGTATGCACCACCACACCCATCTGGGATATTACTTTTAAAATATTACAATATGGTTAGGAGGCACTGGTCAATATCAAACTACCAAACTGTTTGAAAAATTCAGGTTTTGTTAATTTTTCTAGGTTTATTATAATGCTCATATAGATTTTTTGGTTTTTTGGTTTTTTTTTTTTTTTTTGAGATAGTCTCAGGTATTCAAAGTTGGCTCAAACTTGTTACATAGTCAAAGATGATCTTGAATTTCTGATCCTCATGCCTCCACATCTGAGGTACTGAGATTACAGGTGTGAGTACCACATCTGATTCATGTGCTAGAAACTGAATCAAGGACTTGGTACATGCTAGGCAAGCACTCTGCCAAATGAGTTACAATCCTCAGCTTGTAGATGTTTATAATATGAAAAAAATATGTAGGATTAACACAAAATTAATTCTCATTTTTAAGAATTGAAAGCTTTGGCATCTTGATCCCCTGCATCCAGACCATCTATCTCCTGGTTCAGGGCCCACACCTACTCTGCCTAGCTAGTTAGATCTCCCGATACTGTCCCCATCCTGGTCTTGGGCCTACCCGCCTCCTGCCAGCTTACCTGAGACCTCCAGACTACCCTGCTTTTCTTTACCATTGTAAGGAAAAACAAAATCATGAAATTTGCAGACAAGTATACATTTCATCACTCATCAAAGAAGCTTCTTTTTGCAACAGATACAGACAATGACAAAGTTCCACAACTGGTCACAGAGAATAAGTGTCTGTGAGATGCCTAGACACATCTACAATGGAACCTCTACACTTATGTTCACAGAACATAGTGGAATGGGGGTAGAATACTAATGCGTTTCTCAGTTCTCACTAGTGAAGTTTCCTTATGCAACAGAGGATGATTAGCACAGAAAGCCACAACTGACCAAAATGTAGAAAATAAGAAATCGCAGAGTCCATGTCCCTGCATAGGGCTCCTATATTAAACCTCTGCCACTCACAGCTTAAGGACTATTGCAGAAGAAGGAGCAGAAAGACTGTAAGACCCAGGGGTGGTAGATGACCAAAGGAAAGAGTTTTCCAGCTGCTGGAAACTTGCTCATATGAACTTACAGCAATAGTGACAGCCTGCACAAGACTCATGCAAACTCAGACTAGACAAAAACACAGCATATAAGTGGGGAAATGGGCAAAAAAGCTCCAACCTTAACTGAGGAACTATTAGAAACTCATCACTGCTGGGTGAGGGAGAGTTGGTCTCCTTTAAGGGATTGACTCTAGACAGGTTGACCAGGCGGATGAATTCATACCGAGGGACAAACTTGACTTTATAGACCTTAACATATATGACAAAAATGCATGAAATTCTGAGGGCAGGCTATGGAGAAGTACAGTCAGGGGAGGGGATTTAAATATAATTAAGATATACTGTGTGAAATGCATGAAAATTCAATAAAAATATGTACTGAAAAAAAAAGAACTGAAAGATTCATGAAGCTCAGGGTCACATGGGTATGTGTAAGTTAAAGAACTGCCATTCAAGAGCTTTTATTATACACCCAGAGAAGGAGAAAAAAGTATTTTTCCCCTGAGCCCAAATCAAGAATTTATGAAAGAGAAACACAGGAATGAAAAGAAATGTGGAGAGCAAATGAGGAAAAACGTGACTTCAACCTCTGACCTTCAAGTATATGCACACATGTCAGGCACACCCCCTGATAACATGTTTGCACACTTTGTCTAATGGCTAAAATGTAGAAGTTCAGGGGTTAGAGGTATTTAACTCAGCAGAACACATGCTAAGCATGCACAAAGTCCTAGGTTCTACACTCAGCAACCAATAAAGAAATCAATCAGAGGCAGGATACAAAGGATATACAGTTGAGACAACTCTCAAAGTAGAGAAAAAAATGGCAAAAAATATTAATTGCCTACCCAAGATTCTTCCCTCTCTTTTTTATTAGTAACAGAATCCAGATTTTATTCAGGGTGAAAATATGTTCCGTTAAAAACAGACATTCCTAAGCTTTCTTTTCAAATAGGTGTGAAGAAATTGTGATTGAAATTGACTAGAAACTGTTCGACGGACACCTAGATTAGAGGGGCAGATATTTATAGTACTGCTTAATTCTTTTAATGAAATGGGTCTCATTATGTTGCACAGGTGGCCTCGGACTTCTGGACTCTGGTGATCATCCTATCTCAGCCTTCTCAGTACATGACTGCAAGGACCCACCACCACACTCAGCTGGAGCATTACATTTTTTATTTTCATCCTTACTGCCTTCTTTCTGATTGGAATGTGGACATGAGAAAAGGAACTCCAGTGCCATACAAGAACATGTGGCAATTTTGAGGAGAAACACCATATGTTTCAAGAATAGCAGAACAGAAAAAAGAGAAGGTTGCTGATGATTCTGAAGGTACAATAGCAGCCCTGGAGTGAGCATTCTTGAACTTTAAACCTGTACTTGCTTAAGCTACTACTATTTAGTATTTGGGGTTTTCTATAATATGCTTTGGGACTTTTCCCAACTAATGAGAAAATAATTTTTAGAATTGGAACATCAATTCACAAAAGCCAAGATTGTAGGAGTGACTTTTTATAACATGGACATAATTTGACTAAAGACTTTTACCTAACCCTTGCAACCAGAAAGTAACAGTTTATAATGTAAACAAGCTCACTGAGGCTATGTTTCTCCTATCCCTCAGGACCTCTCCTTACTCTTCACCCAACATAGAGAGTGTAACACAGAGTGTCATCGTTCATATGCTTTACAAACGCAGCACTGAAAGCAGCATGTTGTTTCTTCATCGCAAACAGTGAGAGAAAATTGACTGAATGTGTGCTGATATTGTAAGCCAAGAGGTCAATAACATAAGGGTGGGAAGCCTGGCACCATTCTGCAAGACTCTGGAGGAAAGGGTGCTGGGCAGTTCAGGTCTATTCTTGGCCTTATAAATGCTAAGAGTCAGACTGATTCTTTATTAAGGCATAACTGAGATGTGGTTTGGAAATGCCACATACTATCAGAAAGGCTCTAAAACAACAGAAGAGACAAAATGAAAAAGTACAAAACCTGTATAGTTTGAATGCTGAATGTCCTCCAAAAACCCATGTGTTAAAGGTTTATGCCACAGCATTGCATTATTAGGAGGTAGTGGAGCATTTAGTAGGTAGGGTCAAGTAGGAGGTCCCTAGGTCACTGGGAGTATGTTTCCAAAGAGGATTGTGGGCTCCTGCCAGTTCCTCTATCTCTATTTCTTCCTGAATATAAGATTAACAGTTTGTTCTATCATGTATTCCTCACCACTGTCATCTAGACCAAAACAATGGATCTTCCCAAACGTACATTGGAACCTACAACACTGGATATCAACATAAATCTTTTCTTCAAATGTTAGTTAACTCCAGCATTTAGTTATAGAGAAAGAGAATTAAAAACCACCAAAAATACCTAAGAAATAACAAAAATTCTCAATATGAAAGAATAAGAATTTTCTGTTTGAAAGTATCAAGAAAAATGAATGAAAAAGATTTATAAGTAGGCACATCTCTGAAATTCTAGTGTACCACAGATAAAGAAAAGTCCCTAAGGTCATTCTGAGGAGAGAGAGAGAGAGAGAGAGAGAGAGAGAGAGAGAGAGAGAGAGAGAGAGAGAGAGAGAGAGAAGAGAGAAGAGAGAAGAGAGATACATACATTGAATCAAGACCCTAAATAGTACCACTTATTGTCTCTCAGTAGAATACTGGGTGCTACAGGAATGTGAAACCATGAATTTAAAATTTCCTAACCCCAAACTCTAAAGTCAGTTAAATTGTAAATCACTTATGATTTTAGAAGATAACTCTTTCTTTCCCTTAAAAATATTTTTTATTATTTTTATGTGTATGAGTATATTGTCTAATGTGTTTAAGTGTACCCATGTCGTGCAAAGCCCATGGAGGTCAGAAGATGGTGTTGGATCCCCTGGAATTGGAGTTACAGACAGTTGTTAGCCACCATGTAGGTGCTGGGAATTGAACCCAGGTCCTCTGAAAGAGGAGCCAGTGCTGGTAACCACTGAGCCATCTCCCCAGCCCTGAAGATAACTTTTTCAAATAACTCAAAACACATTTAAGTCTATACATCTTTCTATATTAATTTAAAAAATTTTTGTTTTATGTATATAAATGTTTTGCCTGCATGTATTATACAAGAACACCACATGCTTGTAATGCTCACAGAGGTCAGAGGAAGGCATCGGATCCCCTGGAACTAGAGTTGTTAATTGGCATGTGAGTGCTAGGACTCAAACCCAAGACGTCTGCAAATGCAACCAGTGTTCGTAACCACTGGGCCATCTCTCTGGTCCCTCAGACATTCTTCTTTAGGGAGCTGCTCAAAGATGTACTTTAGGAAGATGGAAAATAAACCAAGAAAGAGAAGATATAGGAAATAGGAGGCTCAGCCCCAGACAGTGCCAACCAAGTTTGGCCATGACAGCTGGGCAGTAGGCCTAGGTAGCAAGCAATCCTAAAGGAGAGGGCATGAAGAGGTCTGGGTGGACAAGCTCTAAGAAAAGCAACAACATAGGCAATTTATTATTATTCAGTTGAAAACTGAAAACTAGTACCAATGTGCATTTGGTAGAATTGATTGAAAATATGGAAAAATTAAAGCAATCAAAATTAAATTCTGAAAAGGTCAAAAATCAAGTCACTAAACAAATGAAAATCAAGATAGAAAAAATAAACATTTATAACACTGGGCACAGTAATGCACACCTGTATTTGAGCACTAGGGACAGGGGACTAGAGCAGGAGAATCAAAGTCCAGTCAGGGTATACAGTGAGATCCTGTCTGAAAATAAATAAAAATTTTAAAAGAAATGAAAATGAACATTCTTATAATAAAAGTAATGTAACTGTAGTATATTGCTTGGGTCCACAGAGACAAATATTTGCACAATCCTAACAATGGCCTAAGTATGACCACTATTTAGGGATCAGGGAGGATGAGAAGGGAGATACAAAGGAAGAAAGCAAAATCCTCAACTACCAGGACAGAGGCAGAAAATCTAAAATAAAAACTGGGGGCTCACATGGTGGAAGGAGAGATCCAACTCCCAAAAGTTGTCCTCTGACCTTCACACACATATAATGCCATGCACATGCACACATACATAAACAAATGTAATAAAAAACAATGCAATAAAAATGAATAAAAGAATACTTAGAAAATAATTTCTAGCAGAAGAAATGGCCAAAAGAACTCAGTGAAGATGGCCTGTAGGAAACCAGGAGCGATGAAGCACCACTCTTCTTCCAAGCCTCTTGGTGGTGTTTGATGCTTTAAGTATGCACATATATTACTTAAGAATAAAAAAAATGGGGACTGGAGAGATAGTTGAGTGGTTAAGAGTACTGACTGATCTTACAGAGGATCTGGGTTTGATTCCTAGCGTCCACATGGCAGCTAACAACTGTGTGTAACTCCAGTTCCAGGGAATCCAACATCATCTTCTGATATATTTAGGCATTGCATGACACAGGTGAACTTAGATACATGTAGGCAATACATTCATACTCATGAAACAAAATTAATAGATAAAATATTTTAAAGAATAAAAAATTTAAAGAAAAATATAAATATCATAAAATTAAATATATTATAATAGTCATAAAACATTGCCATTTACTGATCTCATATTAATGGCACTGTAGAAACCAAACATAAATCACCCCATTTATTCCTTACAAGTTTCATTTTAAGGAAATTAATTTCAAATAAAAAATGCATTCTTCTCTTACACACACAAGGACATAGCATGAACACACACTGAACAGGGCTCCCTCACAGTGTGGCTTAATGACTACGTGTTTCCACTTGACTATTTACTTTTTCTTACATTAGGCCTCTGACTTCATATAATTATTCAACTGTGACATTTTCAACTTACAAAAAATAGTTTCCTGCTTTCATAAATCTCTTCCTTTTTCTTGCTTAACTTTTTTTTCATTTCTAGTTCATATAGCAAATTCTGTCGCTTTATCTCCTCAGCATCTTTTTCCTCATTTTTTTTCCTTTCTTCTTCTTCCTCTTCATGTTCCTTCATTCTAAAGCAAAACCATAAGTATAACTGAGAGTAAAGCATAGCAATAGGTCACAGTTTAAAGAAATGAGCCAGATTCTAAACTGGGGTGATGTGAAGACTAAAGAAAGATATAGGACTTTCTTAGAGAAAAGGAAGACACAAAGGAACAGTTGCAAAAACAATTTAAGCAACCCAGAACTGCCCATACTTGCCTTAACTTAACATCAGATTCAAGTGTTCCTTTTCTTTAGAAAGGATCAGTTAGCTGAGGGACAGTGAGGAAATGGAAAAGCTCCTGATCCCCAGCACAGCTAGATCTCTACAGAAGTTGATGTTACATAAGCTACATGCCTAGATCTCAAAAGTTAGGGTTTGATGGAAAGAGCAATGGCTCACAATCCTTATACAACTGTCTATTTGGTTGCCATTCTTCCTAAGCTGCTGCTGGTTGGCTACTTAATGCCTTCTGAGTGTTAAGCTAAAGATGCAGCTGTGTCTCAGCGCTCATGTGTGGGTTCCTTGGGGACACCTGAAGGTTGTCTTCACTGCACAGTCCTGATCTAGAAGGTTTATCTGTAATATAACTTCTTCAACTTACCTCCCAAACCCCATCACTGTCATTACCTGGAACTCCCATCAGCAGCAGTTTTATGGCAGACTATAGATCTACGAGGTCCTTCATCTAGCACCACCCTATGTATACAGCAAGACTACTCACTCCCCAGGCATCTACCCACTCAGGGAAAGCCTATGCCTCCTTCTCAGTCAGTCAGTCAGTATGAGTACAGCCTGCCCAAGGCCACTCTATTCACTGTCTTACTAGTAACATTTCTTCTGAACAGCTGGGCTCAAGGTAAACCAACAATCTAAATTAAAGAACAAGTTTTTCATTCACATGCATCCAATCAAGCATTTTTTCCTGGATTTTTTATGCTTTAGGGAAAGGAAAATTCCCTTCCCCTGGACTACCAAGGTCCACACAGGGAAGTAAGCCAAGACATTAAAGACATAACAGAGTAAGAAGTTCTGGAGTCAGACTCACTCTCTTTACGCGGTATAAAGGGAAAGATCACTGCTGGCCACAGTCACACCAGGTTTATGGTGCTCCCCTCACCCCCCCCAAGAAGTTTTCAAAATTGTATTTCCTTATTTTGTTAGCAATATTTAATATTTTATACCTATGGGCTGGAGAAATGACTCAGTGGTTAAGAGCACTGGCTAGTCTTGCTGAGGACCTGTGTTCTATTCCCAGCACCCACATAGTGGCTAACAACTGTCTGTAACTCCAGTTCCAGGGGAATGTGACACCCTCTCCTGACCTCCACAGGCATTGCACAACATGGGTGCACTTACCTATATACAGGCAATACACTCATATACATAAAATAAAAAATAATAAAATATAAAAAATTACTTTATATCTACTAAATACATTGAGCCAGATTCAAAGTCAACAATAAAGATCTAAAGAATATTAGAAAAAAAAACAGTATCCAATTTTACAAGAAATCTTTTGTTGTTTTTAAAAATGATACTTTAAGAGAAAATAACAAAATATTAAAATTTGCAGTTTGGGGGCTGGAGAGATGACTCATTGGTTAAGTGCTTCCTGCTCCTTCAGAGGACTGGAGTTCAGTTCACTTCCAGATCAACTGGCTCACAACCACCTGCAACTCTAGCTCCAGGGGTCCCAATACCCTCATCTAGCCTCTGTGGGCACTAGTATGCACATGCACATACTTATACACATAATTAAAATTAATAAATATTCTAAAAGATTTATTTTTATTTGTATAAATACTTTGCTTGCCTGTATGTATGTGCATCTGTTTTGTGCGGTACCCACAGAGGTCAGAAGAGGGCAATGGAGCCACCATGTGGGTGCTGAGAATTAAACTCAGGTTCTCTGCAAGAACAGCAAAGTGCTCTGAACCACAGAACCACCTCTCCAGCCCCCAAAATAAACCTTTTGAAAAAGCAAAATAAAATAATTTGCAGTTTTAATATTTCTTATCCAATCTGGAAATCACTAACATATCTATGGATACATTGGATGATGTATTGTTTTTGGAAAAAAATTACTTATTCTGAACATAAATATGAGGGAAAGTGTTTCCTGTGTCAGTGAAAATGTGATAAATTATTACTGTTGGACAATAATTTATAATAATTAAAATTTTAATTACAGCTGTGGGAGGGGGAAGGGAAACTTTTTATTATAGGCAATCAAGATGTTTATCCTATTTGGGTAATTTTAGTTAATGAAAAGTTAAAATGCTAGAGGAAATTTCAGGTTCTTTGGTTCAAGGAAGAAATACAAACATTCATATCTCACTTTCAACTATCATGCCCAGAGTAGACATCAGTAATCCACACAAGCCCCTTCCTGCTGAGTTTTGGTCCTTTTCAACCCAATACACTAAAGTTTCTACGAAGCAACCAGGGCTGAATATGCCATGAAAGTTTTTTGTTATCATGAATCTTGATTACCAACTTGACTGGATTGAAAAACACCAAGATTAGCATACATCCCTTTTGGTGTACCTGTGTGGTGTTTCTAAAGAGGATTAATGAGAAGGAAGACCTACCCTGAATGTTGGTGAAGTCATCATATAGCTAGGAACTCAGATGGAATAAAATGGTAAAAAAGGAGAAAGCCAGTCAAGAAGCACATTTTGTCATTTTGCTTCCTGGCAGCCATGATATGAGCTGTTCTGTCCACCATGCCCTCTCTGCCACGATGGCTAAAATATCTGAATGGCAACAAAAAGGGCTAATATACTATTCTTGACTCACTCTGAATGCCCAAAACCTGTACTTATCTAGACCAGAGGTGATCCTTGAGCTTATATAGACCCTGAATAGCAAGAAGGAATTCTATCCAAAATCTAGTTCAGATGTCAAGGTTGATAGCATTCCATTACTCTAGATATGAGTAGTCTGAATTGGCCTAGGCAAAGCAGAAGGAGTGGGTCTAGACTATTATCATGACTAAGAGATAGGAATGTGGGAGACTGACATTTCTCACTGGTGTCAAAAATGAAAGTATTGTTGAAGGCAGCTTATAAGCCTGAGTAGATACTGGGTCAAAGGGAATAGCAGGCTGAAGCCTGAAAAAAAGTTGTAAGTAAAATGTTGGAGGAAGAGGAGAAAGAAGAGAAGGAGAAGGAGGAAGAACAGGAAACAGAGAACAGGAGGAACAGAAGGAATAGGAAACAGAACAGGAGGAGGAACACGAGGAAGACTATGAAGAGGAACTGGAGGAGGAATAGGAGGATCAGGAGGAACAGGAGGAACAGGATGATCAGGAGGCAGTCATCTGAGGGCTGGAGAGATGGCTCAGCAGTTAAGAGCACCTGCTGCTCCTGCAAAGGGTTTGGGTGGTTCACATAATGGCTCACAATCACCTCTTCTGGCTTCTGTAGGAGCACACACATGTCACATATACATACATGCAGGCACTCACATATACACATAAAATAAAAAATAAATCTTTTAAAAATGTAAGTTAAAATGCATTTTAACAGGCAAGGTTAGCCCTTAAAGGAGCAATCCAATAGGCATCAGTACCTGGTTAATTCTAAAACTAACTTAGATTCACTATGTTTAAAGCCAAATTCATCATCTTCCTCTTCTAAATGGAACCTTTCGGCCATGTTCCCTTATTTTGGTGATAGTAGCACCATCTTTTCATTTGCCTATGTTGGAGACCTGGGAATTTTTCTTAATTCCTCTGTAACCCTTAGCCCTCTTTTCAATTAGCTCATATCTATCTACTTATTTTTACTGTAATGAAATAGCCATCAAAACATTTATATTCAAATTGGGCACACAGGCAAATGCAAAGAAATAAGCAAATAGAAAAACAATGTAATTACAAATTATGATGTGTCATAAAATAAAAGATTAAAAAGAAAAGAGTATCAATTTAATTTAGAACTCTCTGGATACAGCTGTACCCTAAGAAAGGAAATCTCTGAGACAGAGAACAGGAAAGTAAAATTCCAGAGAGAAGAAACAGTATGTAAGAAGTTTTCAGGCCAGAAAGCTCTAAGCAGATACTCAAGGCCCTGGAAGATCAGTGTAACAGAGCGTAATTAGGAAATGGCCAAACGACAGGAAAGAAGCTTGAGAAATGATGTCAGATTCCACAAGGCCAAGTGTCCATTTTATTTAATGAATGGAAAGCTACTAGTGTACTAAAGGTAGAAGAATACTTCAAATATTTTAATGGAATCTGCTGATGAATAAAAAAGGGAAGGGAGAATAACAGAAAAGAGGGGTCAATGAGGAGGTTGATCCATGTAATAAATGAAAGCAGCTTTGATATGATGATAGCTGTAAACTGAAGACTTGTTTTAGAGGAAAATAAATCAATATGAGTTGCTTATAGATTTTGTGTGGAATATAAGTGAAGTAGAACATAAGGGGTCAAGTGGACTCCTGGCTTCTGGTTTGAACTAGGTGGATTCTGGTGCCATTAGGCAATCTACTGCAGGGGTAGGGAGTCCTTAATCCTCTGTTGCCTACATTAAGGGACCTATGAGACTCTGTAATAGAGATACTATGGAGTCAGTTGGAGATGTAAAGCTAGAACTCACAGGAGTGGTCCAGATGATGTCTAAATTGGATAAAATTACTTCAGCCCTCTTCTTTCTTTCTACCCTTTCCATAAAGGAGAGTCTAGAAAAGTATGTGATATATACATTCAGCATAGGGCCAGAAGCTCTACAGTGTGCTTTAATAATTGATGACTGAGTACCCTAAAACAGAGTGGTTTAAAGCAATAAACATTTCATGTCTCAAACCATTCCTGACAGCCAGGAACCTAGGAGTAGCTTTGACAGGTGGTTCTCAAGAGGTTCTGAAGAATCAAGTAAAGGCTTTACAGAGGCCGGATAATGAATGTTCATACACCTTTTGGCAAGAGTTTCTTGCTACCTGGACCTTCCAATAGACCTACTTTAGTATCTTGCATGATGGCAGTTGGGCTCCTCAAATAAGCAATCTAAGGGATAAGCAAGGAGGAACCCAATGCCCTTAATATCCTAATTTGAAGTGTCACACATCACAACTTTTTCACATTCTGGTCACTGGAAATGAGTTAATGTGTACTGTACAGGCAGGAATTAGGCTCTATCTTCTGAAGAAAATTATCAAAGAACATGTTGACATATTTTACACCATCACAAGGCAATTCCCGGGTAGTGCTTGGTTATATAATCTTCTTTTTAATTACTTATTTTTATTTTTAATGTTTATGAACCTATTGCCTGCATGTGTAAGTGCACCCATGTCATGCAATGCCTGAGAAGGCCAGAAGAGGGCATCAGATTACCTTGGAACTGGAGTTATGGATGGTACTTAGCCACCTTGTGGGTGCTGGGAATTGAACTCAGGTCCTCTGCAAGAACAGCCAGTGCTCTTATCCACTGAGTCATAGGGCCAGCCCTGGTCATATACTCTCTAAGGTATACAAAGAATCATCCCTTGGTATCCTACAATTCCAATTGCTTTGTGATTAAAATGATTTATTTGTTTGTTTATTTATTTATTTATTTAGGTCTTTTTGAGACAGGGTCTCCCTGTAGCCCCAGCTGGTTAGGAACTCACTATGTAGGCCAGGCTGGCCTTGAACTCACAGAGATCTACTTGTCTCTGCCTCCTGAGTGCTGGGATTAAAGGCATGCACCACCATACTTGGCTTAAGTATGTTTTTAAGGAGAAAGGTAATTCTAAATTTTGGAGAACACAGGACATGCCCAGAAGCACACACGCTCACATTCTGGCCATTCTTTCTAACTTCATCTTTGCAGTGCTCTCTTAGTTCTCTACATTATAGCCATCTTGCCTACCTGTAGTTCCCGAATTCACCATATTATTTCTTACTTATGGGCCTTTTCCCATGCTATTTCTTCTGCTGTAAATACTTTCTGAAAAACCTACTCTAGACTAGATCAGATATTGGTTTTATGTTTCCGCACTCTTCTCTACATATATTTTCCAAAGTATTTATCATCATATTCTAATTTGTTTATGCCATTCTGCACCTTCCTCTCCCAGATTGTTAACTTCTTAGGAAAAAATATATTTCTCTTTATATTCTCAATGACTAGTGGCTAGAAAATGGAGGTTATTCAATAAATGTTTATATTTTTAATCAATGAATATATTATGAATGTATTAAATTGAGGGAATGTCTTCATTTTATGGATTAATAAATATTTTAATAAATAATATTAGAATTTTGCCCCTGGGTAAATTTTTATTATTCAAAAAGCTAGAGATGTAGTCCAGTGGTAGAATGTTTAGCACGCAGGAGGTGAGGCCCTGGGTTTGATTTCTAGTATCCTCCAAAGTGGAAAGAATACAGGGATAGAAAGGAGGAGGAATGGAGAAAGGGAAAGGAAAAAAAGAAAGGGGAAAGAGCAGCACAGGTGTGGTGTACACACCTGTAATCTCAGGACGGGAAAGCTAAGAAGTAAGATTAAAGGTCTGAGGCCAGCCTGGGTTATACAGAAAGATCTTGTTTCAAAGAAAAAGAAGTAGAAAAAGAAGAAACTCTCCTTTGCTACTCTTTTTTTTTTTTAACCACATAGACCTCAGTTCCCTGCTCAGGCCAATACTACAGCCAGTTCTGTTTGTTCAAAGAGACTTTTATAAGCAACCTAAGTTCTACAAAACTGATTCATGAATCAGCATTCAACAGAACGCTGTTTGATGATAATTTTGTGAATTAGTAAACTTAAAATTTACAGTAATAGGGGTTTGAGAACAGCTCAGCAGTTAAGAGCACTGACTGTTCTTGCTGAGTCCCAGCACCTACATAGCAGCTAACAACCGTTCTTAACTCCAGTTTCAGGGGATCCCACACCCTCTTCTGACTGCCACGGGCACTGCACGATATGGGTTTACCCACCTACATGCAGGCAATAAACTCATTCACATAAAGTAATAAAATATTTTTTAAAATGAACTAGTGTAGGGTTGGTAAGATGGCTCACATGGTAAAGGCACCTGCTGCCAAGTCTGATAACTGAGCTCTATCTCCAGGACCCTTGTGGAGAAAGAGGCGAGCCAAATCCTCCAAGTTGCCCTCTAATCTCAATACATGCACAAAAAAAATAATACATTTCATAAAATAAATGTAATTAAAAATTTCAATGACCTAGTACATTTCCTGTCCTAATTCCCCACAATGTAACCAATATAATGGCACCTATACCAGGTGATGGAGAGAAGGCTCAGTGGATACTATAATAATGTACAAGTATTAGGACTAGAGTTTAGATAATTTAAGATGTTCTACACCATACAATATTGAATATTTAGCAAAGATTTAACAAGTATATCCACCTCATTAGTAAGCAATTTTGCTTTCATCTTTAATTACTAGTAAAATTATATGTATATGCCAAAGACTTTTCAAATAAATTTGTCATTTATTATCAGTAAATATTTAATCCATATACCTAATTTATATACCTATATACCCAGGGTCACATAAAAATTCCTCATGCTGGGCGTGGTGGTTCATGCCTTCAATCCCAACATTTGGGAGGCAGAAGTAGGAAGATCTCTGTGAGTTTGAACCCAGCCTGGTCTACATAGCGAGTTCCAGGTCAGCTGTGGCTACAGGGAGACCCTGTCTCAAAAAGACAAAAAAAAAAATTCCTCATGCAAAAAGATGAAAAGATAAAAAAACAAATACTGATTGTTGTAGACAACTACATTGTGAGATTGTTATGCAGCATTATTACAGCAATCGTAATTATTATCTAATCCCTGGCTGAGGAAGTAAGTTTGGGGTTTTGGGGGGGGGGCTTATTTACAAGGCTAGGAATTGAACCTAGGGCCTGAGCCTTATTCCTAGCTCTTTTGTCTTTTTTTAGAAATTAATTTTATGCAGGGGTTGAAGAGATGGCTTGGTGGTTAAAAGCACTTGCTGCTCTTACAAAGGACCTGGGCTCAGTTCCCAGCACCCACATGGCAGCTTACAACTATCTAACTCCAATTCCAGGGGATCTAAAGCACTCTTCTGGCTTCCACAGGCACTAGGCATGCATATAGTAGTATATATACATGCAGACAAAACAGTCATATACATAAAATTATTTTTAATGTGTACAGGTCAGATGACTACTTGTAAAAGTTGGTTCTTTCAACTTTACATGGGTTCCAGGGATCAAACTTAGATCATCAGGCTTGTACAGCAAGTACCTTTACCTACTGAGCCATCTCATCAGTCCTTGTTTTGTCTTTTGAAATAGGGTCTTGTTATGTAGGTTAGGCTGGCCTCCAACTCTTGATCTTCCTGCCTCCAAAGTGCTAGGATTATCAAATGTATCACCACATGTGGCTCTAATAGTGACTTTTAGTCTTTTTCTTTATAAATTTTTTTTACCATGCATTTTGGCATACATTACTTTCATTATCAGGAAAAAAAGCTATATCCATTATGAGAAAAAGAAGATACCAAGAAGGCAATTTACATATACATACTGTTTTAGGTGATCTGCAGCAAGAGCTATTCTTTCTCTGCGTTGTTTTTCTACTTTTTCTTGCTCTTCTTTAAAAGCCTTTTCAATGTTGCGTTTCAATTGTTCCTCCCATTTTTTATCTGATTTTATTGCACTCTTTTGGAAATGAATCTGGGCGTCACGCTCTTTCAAAACTCTACTGAGAAGGAGTCCTGACTACAAAAAAATTGCACTATTTTAAAAAAATTATGTACAATATACAGAGAATATAGTCAATTATGGATGTTAAACATATACAAAAAGAGAAGAAAAGCCAAATAGTACATGGAAATTTTTCACTCTTTCTGTCTGGTGAAACTGATACTGCTTTGCATTTTCAATGGCCTTTTTTCTTTCTCCTTGCTTGTATATTTCTTCTTCCAAATCAAGAATTTGTCTTTCTGCTTCAATTTCTTCATCACGTCTTTTTTTGGCTCTAAGTTTCTGTTCTTTCATTCCCTGTTTTTAAAAAAAGCAATCATTTTTTAGTGTTGGAGATCAAACCCATGGCCTTATGCATGTTGGGCAAAGCGATCTACCACTGAGTTATAACCCCAGCCAAAACAATCTTTGGTTTTTCATTTTTCAACTTAATTGAAACAAAAATGTACATTAATTTGAACTTCCATTATGAATTTTCATTGTTTGCATAATTCATTGGTAAACATGAAGCTGCATTTTAAAATCAATTTTCAATTTACTTCTTTAGGTTCAAAATCCAAAAACATTACATGGGTATACAATGAATTTCTTCTTCCATCCTCAGTTATCACTAAGATTAAAAACTGCTGTTAGCCAACATGGTGGTGTATGCTTGTGACTCCAGCTACTCCAGAGTCACAAGCAGAGGATCTCATTTGAGAGTATGGGCTTGAGATCCACGTGGGCAACATAGGGGAATCTCAAAAACAAGTAAACTTCTGTCCTGTAAAACACAGGTAAGGAAATGAAAGGTCAAGATGCATAGTGACAGGAAATATTTTCAAATATATTTTCTTTGAAATAGGGTCTCATGTAGTACAAGCTAGCATTAAGCATGCTACATAGTTTAAGGGATGACAATGAATTACTAATTCTCTTTTCTCCATCTCCCAAGTGCTGAGATCATAGGCATGGGCTACCCTGCCATGTTTTATGTGCTACTAGACATTGAACTCAGAGCTTTATGCAAGTCTAGCAAGCACTTCACCAGTTGAGCTACATGCAACGTGTTTGTTTGTTTATTTTAGAAAGTCTTGCTGACAAGGCTTGGCTTTGAACTCATTATATAACTCAGGTTGGCTTTGAGCCCAAGATCCTCCTACCTTTGCTTCCTGAGTATTTATAACATAAGTATACACCACTACATTTTAGAATGTTTTTTTCAAGATTTATTTATTTTAACTTTATGAGTGTGTTTTTCTGTATGTGCACCTGATATGTGTGCAGTGCCCTCAGATGGTAGAAGGGGGTGATGGTAACCAAACCTGTGTATTCCTAAAGAGCAGCAAGTGCTCTTAACCATTGAGCCGTATGTCCAGCCCCCAGAATATGTTTTCAACAATCAGCCAGACATTTTGGTGCATGCCTTTAATCCTAACACTTGGGAAACAGAGGCAGGTGGATCTCTGTGAATTCAAGACAGCCATAGTGAATGCCAGGCCAGTCCGGCCTTTAATAGTAAGACCCTGTCTCAAACAAAAACAAATCTCTAAAATCAAGAACAAGTAAACAAATCTAATGT
Organism: Eospalax fontanierii; assembly: GCA_035773235.1. NCBI lineage: Eukaryota > Metazoa > Chordata > Mammalia > Rodentia > Spalacidae > Eospalax > Eospalax fontanierii. The sequence continues at coordinate 61,937,028 of CM069530.1, read as the reverse complement.
GGTTCAGAGCACTGGATGTTTTTCTAGAGGATCTGGGTTTGGTTCCCAGTACCAACATGACAGCTAACAAATTCCATTTGAAATTCCAGTTCCAGAGGATTCAACACCCTCTCTGGCCTTCATGGACACTGTTCATGTTGGTATACTTACATACATGCAGGCAAAACACTCACACACATAAAATAAGCTAAAAAGTTTTTTCAATTGAAAAGACACTTGACCAAAGTAGATAAATAAGTAGAATATCAGTTTATTGCAAGATTTTGGAGCCAAGCATGGTGGTGTATGCCTTTAAGCCCAGTACTTGGGAGGCAAAGGCAGATCTCTGTGAAATCAAGGCCAGCCTGGTCTACATAGCAAGTTTCAGGCCAGTTGGAGCTATAGAGAGACCCTGGTTCAAAAAAAAAAAAAAGAGCTGTGTTCTAGTTTTCTTTCTGTTGCTATGACAAAACATTCTGACCAAGAGCAACTTAAGGGAGGAAACGATTTATTTGGCTTACATTTCCAGGTCACAATCTATCACTGTGGAAGTCAGGGCAGGAACCAAAGCAGAAACCATGGAGGAACACTGTTTGCTGGCTCACTCTCTGGGTCGCTCAGGCTCAGCTAGCTTCCTTATACAGCCCAGGGCCACCAGTGTAGGGATGGTGATGCCCACAATGGGCCAGGCTCTCCTATAGCAGTTATCAAACAGAACAATCTCCCCTAAACACGCCCATAGACCAACCTGATAAAAACAATTACTTAACTGAGACACTTTTTTCAGGTGACTCTAGGCTAAGTCAAGTTGATGGTCGATGCTAACCAGAACAACCAGAGAGATGGCTCAGCAAACAAAGGCATTTGCAACAAGGACTTGCAATAAGGGCAAGTCTGGCAACATGAGTTAGATTTCTGGAACCTATATGGTGGAAGAAGAAAACTGACTCCCACAAGTTGTCCTCTGATCTCAACACACATGCCGTGTCATGCATGAACATAAGTATGTACACACAGACACACTTGTAAAAAAATGTTCAACATTTGTTACTAGGGAAATTCAAATTCAAATTATAATGGAATACCTCACATCTATTAGAGCTTTGTAATTAAAAAGACTGACCACATCAATTGTTATGAGAATGTAGAGGCAGCAGAACACTCAGCTGCTGGTGGGAACATAAAATGACAATTGCTTTGGAAAAGCTCGGTAATTCTTAGAAATCACTTTTTAAAGATTTAATAATTTATGCCTACATTTATGTATGTGTGCCAGAAAACCCAGAACTGGAGTTACAGAAGGTCGTGAGCTACCACATGGGTGCTGGGAACTGAACTTGGATCCTCTAGAAGAGCAGCCAGGGTTCTTAACCACTGAGTCCATCTGTCCAGGGTCTACTTATAGTCTTGGCTGGCCTGGAATTGGCCTAGGCTGGCCTCAGCCTCACAGAGATTTGCCTGCCTCTGCCACCTGAGTGCTGGGATTAAGCTAATTTTTTAAGATTTATTTTTATTATTTATGTGTATCTGTGTGTGCTTTTTTGCAGGCTAGAAGAGAGCATCTAATCCTCTGGAGCTGGAGTTACGAAGGGTCATGAGCCACCCAACATGAGCTCTGGAAATGGAACTCAGGTTCTCTGGAAAAACAACAAACGTTTACTGTTGAGACATCTCTCCAACCCTCCCCTTACAAAGTTAAATATACAGTGATCATATGATTCAGTCACAAATATCTATACCAAGATATTTACTCAAGAGAAATGGAAGCCCCCACACAGACTTACATGAATGTTCAGAGCAACTATGTTTGCCATACCCCAAAAATGGAAACAACTCAGTATTTGGTTGACATCATATCATTAAGTGACCAGATAAACTAGAATACAACTTAGTAATAAAAAATAAGCAATGCACATAACAATATAAATGAATCTAAAAGTGATTCTATTGAATAAAATCGATACTGAACTGATGAGTGGCGATCTTATATGGTAAAAGGAGTAAGACAGGAGATGAGGAAATTTTGGGTGAGGAATATGTTCATTGCCTTTTTAATTTTTATATTTATTTGTTTTGTTTTGTTTTTTTTGAGACAGGATCTCCCTGTACCCTAGCTGGCCTGGAACTCACTATGTAGACCAGGCTGGCCTCAATCTCACAGAGACCCGTCATCCGAGCGCTGGGATCAAAGGTGCACACCATTACACCATTACACCTGGCCATTATCTTTTGTTAAAAAATGTATTTATTTTTAATTATATGTATGTGTTTTGCCTGCATGTATATAAGTGTACTCATGTCGTACAATGCACGTGGAGGCCAAAAGAAGGTGTTGGATCCCCTGGAACTGGGGTTATGGACAGTTGTTAGCTGCCATGTGGGTTCTGAGAATCAAACCCAGGTCCTCTGCAAGAGCCAGTGCTCTTTTTTTAAAACTATTTTATTATTTTTATGTATATGAGTGTATTTACCTGAATGTATGTTGAGTACACCCATGTCATGCAATGCCGGCAGGGGTCAGAATGAGGCCTGAAGGCAGTGTTGGAGTCCTTGGAACTAGAGTTACAGACAGTTGTTAACCACCATGTGGGTGCTGGGAATCAAACCTGAGCCATGTCTCCAGCCCCTATGTTCATTATCTTATTAGAAACCAAGGTTTTGGAGGAATATGCATCTGCCCAAACTAACAAAAAATGAGTCATTTGTGGTATGTTATTTAAATACAGATCTTGAAAATATGTTTCATTCTATTTATGACATTTTGAACATAAAATTATATATAAAAGAAGCACAACATATTATTAAGAAACAAGAGTTAGTTTGCAAATCACATGCACATCTGAAAGATTGATACTTACAGCATATGTATTAGTCCAATGTTTTACCAGTTCTTGGGACTGGACATGCATTTTCTTCTTTGAATTTCTTTCTGCACGAAGAGCTGCTGCTTTTCTTGTCAAGTTGTCAAGGCTATCCCGAATTCTTTCCCATTCATTGTGTGGAATTATGGTGACCTGCTGAAGATCTACCTTGCTAGGTAGGAGAGGTGGATAGTATATTTCATCTTCTTTAGAGCTCCTCATTCCTAATACATTTTGAAACATAATTATTAAAACTTCCAGAAACAGTTAAGTGAACTTTTTCTCAACAATTTCCATATTGGCATGATACCTGGAAATTGTCTCAAATATTTAACTTATTGTAAGAACAGCTGAGATTGTGGGGGTGAGGAGAGGAGACAGAAGCCCTTGTGTAATCAGAGGACACTGATTCCAGTCTTGTCATTTCCTTCCTGTTTTAACGTGAACAAGTCAATTTAACTTAAATACTGGTAGTCTCATCTTTCAGGCTGAGATCAACAGTAACAATCCCAATAGGCTGTGATAAAAGCATTTTCAGAGTTAAATGTGTCAGTTCATAGATATCCATATGAATATCCATAGATATCCATCTTGGGAACACTCATCTTTTGGGGCTATAGACATTGTGATAGACTCTATACCTCTTCCCCACTGAGCAAGTAGCAATGCAATTTGGAGAACCAAATATGGTCTTGGGGCAGGTCTAGTTAGCCTGAGAATACTTGCATCTCCCTTGCCAACTATTTTTTCTCTAACATTATGCAATGAAACAAGGTCTTCTTTGTTTTGGGAGAAACATTCAAGAGACTCTCAGGCTTAACATGAACAAGAAAGTAAGAAAGATGGATGGGTACCATTCTATGACTACAAGAGAAACCAGTGTTGGATGAAATTGTTAATATGAAATGCAAAGAAGAAGCTAAGGAAGAATCTAGGGCAATGGTAATCTCATTCTGCTACTCATCAACACAACTTGAAGTCTACAATGATGGTCTAGAGCATAAATAAGGAACAATCATGTTCCTTATTTTTAAATATGATTATTCTGTCATATGATTTCAAAACATTCTACATGATGTAGTGGAGCTCATTAACAATTCTCTAGAGAGACCACTCCTACACTTTTTTAAAGTAAAATGTTTATTTTGCCAAGTGTGGTGGCACACACCTTTAATCCCAGGATTTGGAAAGCAGAGGGTGGATCCCTTTGAGTTTCAGGCCAGCCTAGTCTACATAATGAGTTGCAGGCCAGCCAGGGTTACATGGAGAGGCCCTGTCTAAATAATAACAATAGTAAAAATAATACACTGGAGAGATAGTTTGGCATTTAAGAACGCTAGCTGTTCTTGCAGAGGACCCAGGTTCAGTTTTCAACACCTACATGGCAAGTAACAACTGCCCATAACTCCAGTTCCAGGGGATCTGATGCCCTCTTCTGGCCTCCCTAGGCATTGCAAGCATGTGGTACACTTAAACATATATACACAAAACACTCATACACATAAAATAAAAATAAATAAGAATATATTATTTGCATGTTTGAGAGAACACATACATGCAAGTACCCTTAGAGGCCAGAAGAGGACACTGGGTCCCATAGAACTGGAGTTCCAGGAGGTTGTGAGCCACCCTACATGGGATATAGGAACCAAACTTAGGTCCTCTGAAAAAGAAGTAAGCACTTTGCAAATGCTGAGCCATTTCTCCAGCCCCTTACACTTTTAATCAATAGATTTTCCTTGTTAAATTTTTATTTATTATTTTATCTATATGAGTGTATTGTCTGCATGAGTACACCCATGTCAAGCAATGCCTACAGTGGTCAGAAAAGGGCATCAGATCCCCTGGACCTGAGGTTATGCATGGCTGTTAGCCGCCATGTGGGTGCTGGGAACCAAATCCTGGTCCTCTCTGTAAAAACAGGCAATGCTCTTAACCAATAAGCCATCTCTCCAGCACCAGATTTTCTTAATTATCTACAGCAAACTAAGCTGGGTATAGTGATGTGTGCTTTTAATTACAGTACTCAGGAGGCTGAGGTAGGAGAATTGTGAGTTCCAGGACAGCCTGGCCTATACAGCAAGATCCTTACTCAAAAAACAAAAACTCAAAACACCCCAACCAAACTCTACCTACTTTAAGCAGAAAAGGAGATCAGTAAGGGATATTTGGCACTTTGTAGAATCTTCTAGAAAGCCAGATTCATTCTTGGAAGTTATAGGTGCAAAACAACATACAAACCACATCATCAAGTTCCAGTAAAGGCCTTGTGGGAATGTGCTCAATTTACAACTTGCCTACTAGATACTTGAATCTTCACCACTGCTGCCAAAGACATTAGTACATTTTTGCTGCCATTCTTTCCAGAAAAATGGATTCAACAGGCTGTTTGCTTCCTTATATTTCTGTTTTCAGAATATAAATATGACATGTTAAAATTGATTGCCTAAGTCATTTTTTTAAGACAAGGCCTCCCTGTAGCCCCAGCTGCCCTGGAACTCACCATGCAGACTAGGCTGGTCTTGATCTCACAGAGTTACGCCTGCCTTGGCCTCCTGAGTGTTGGGATTAAAGGTGTGCACTGCCACTCCCAGCTTTGATTGCCTAAGTCTTAATCTTATGCCTGTACCCCAGCTCCAAGGTAGGCTGGAAAAAATTAATTCCACCTTCTCTCCTTAACAAGATAAGGCTTGTAAAAAAGGAAATTCACCAAAACAGAAATGTTATTTGAATAATGATGAGTAGGCCAAATATAATAATGTTAGGGAGATAAATGGGTAAGCTTTGGATTCTGAAATAAAACATGTACCTGACCTTTTCTAAACATACTATATATCAACTGTGTAAATCTATCAAAGCCTATCTAATCTCCTGTGTTTGTTCCTTAATTGCAAAATGGGGGTACTAACAATAACTTCAGTTCTGGTTAATTTTGTCAACTTGACACAAACTAGAGACACTAGGGAAGAGCAAACCTCAACTGAGAAATTTCCTTCATCAGACTGTCCTCTGGGCATCTCTGTGGGGTTATTCTCTTGAATGTTAATTTGTGGAGGGCCCATGCCTAGGCAAGCCGGCCTGAGTTGTATAAAGGGAGCTGAGCAAGGCAGAGGAAGCAAGGCACTAAATAGCATTCCTCTAGGGTTTCTGCTTCAAGCTCATGCCTTGGATTCCCTCAACACTTCTGCAGCCCACACACTGTTTTCTGAGACAAGCCTTCTTACCGAACATGGAGCTCACAATTTGACCAAACTGGCTGGCCAGTAAGCCACTGGGATCCTCCTGACTCCAGTTTCCTTGTACTTGAATTACAGGTGCACGTACCACACCTGAGTTTTTACACGGGTGCTGGGCATCCAAACTCAGTTCCTCATTCTGTCAAGCACTTACCCTCTAGGCCAGCTCCCCATTTCTGATGCAAGGTAAATGAGTCCTTTCTTCCCCAAGTTGCTTTGGGTCATGATAATTTCTCTCAGCAATAGAAAGTCAACTATAACACCTTCTTTTAAAAGGTTGATGGGATAAAGTAATAAACATTTAAAATAGTGCCTGGTACACAATATATATCTATGAATATTGATACTATTTTCATTAGAAGAATGGAATAGAAATAGAAAGAAAAAGACAGGATTTCAGAAAAAAAGATGATTTTGAAAGAAAGACTGCCAGAATTAGTTATAGTCATTTCATTGTTTGAATTAGGTTAACAGAAGGGAGAAGTTGTTTTCTAAAATGAATTTAGAACCATAGGCACTATATATCAAGCCTATATATGCAGAGTCAAGTCAACTAAAACTGAGAAAGTGTATAACGTTCTAAATCATGTTATATATTAATTCTCAGATGTGTGAGCCAAAAGAGTCTTTCATTTTAACTGTAAGGTAGTTCCTTGCAACCAAAATATCCTAATTAATATTTGCTTATAGCACTGAAATATTGTTACTTTGCCTGAACTTGCTCAATTTGGTTTGCATTACTTACAATCAGTTGTTAACCTAACATTGCCCTCTACGTTAAACCATCTGCCTCTCAGTTAACTGTTTATTTGTTTGTGTTGAGACAGGGTTTCCCTATATCCCCAGCTAGCCTGGAACTCACTATGTAGACCAGGTTGGCCTCCATATCACAGAGATCTGCCTGCCTCTGTTTCCTGAGTGCTAGAATCAAAGGTATGCACCACAATGTCTACTTTGATTGGCATTTTTTAGGCATATTAACATTTTTCTCTGAGCCAAGTCATTCCAATTTTGAAACATAATAATTTTACATATTTATGTGATCTGGTATCATGTTTTTATCTAATTATCTAAGATATTATTACCACCTAGGGGTCTTGATTGAGTTTATTTTCTCAGCAAATTAATGAATTAAAGGCAGAAAGAACCTTAAACACCGAAAGTAACAAATATTTGCTTGTTTGTTTATTTATTTGAAACAGGGTCTCACTGTGTAGCTCTGGCTAGCCTGGAGCTCACTATGTAGACCAAGTTGGCCTTGAACACACATAGATTTTTGCTTATCTCTGCCTCTGAATTGCTGAAATTAAAGGCATGCATTACCATGCTGTTACAAAAAGTAAACTTTTATATAAAGAAAAAAAATCACATACACCTGCTAACACCCAGAGAAAAAGTGGAGAGAGGATTCAGGAACCAGAAAATCCAAAGCCCTGAGGGGAGGCTGGATCTTTTAAATGAACTTGGTTTTATGTCAGGTCCCCTTCTCCTAATTTTGATTTGTCATTTAAACAAAGATAGATCATAGCTCCAAGATGAGATATGTCCAGGTCTGTTCTTGGCTAAACTGGCCTGGACCACTCAGCCAGAAAAGGTGCCCTGCCCTTTTAAGACAAAAAGTCCCTAGGTTTTTGCCTTAAGGAAAGGGAGAAGTTTGCCATCTCTGTTACGTATCAGTGGCCTTGAGCGCTTGTCAGGAATTTAGTCCCTCATTATGTAATAAAGTGGAAAAATTAATTTACTAAAATTATTAAGGGGCTCAGTGGATTAAATAGCCCATTGTGGCAAAACTACTTCCTGTAAAGTACATAGTGTGGTAAGTGGATTTTGGCACAAGAAAGCAGGATACCAGAAAGCTGGGTTATGCACAGCGTGAGTCCTCCTCTTGGATATTTCAAAACTTTTGTAGAAATATCTTATTTTAGTCAAGGAGATTTTTTTCAGGGAACAGAACAGAGAAAACAGTCACAAAGTCAGAAGGAGAACTGGCACCTATAAAGAAATAAAAGATGGGGCTGGAAAGATGGCTCAGATTGTTCTTGTAGAACATCGGGGTTCAAATCCCAGCACCTATGTGGCAGCTAACAACTGTGTGTAACTCCAGTTCTAGGAGACCCAATGCCCTCCCCGTCCTCTGAAGGTACTACATGACACAGTATACTTACACACATGTAGGCATAACACTCATACACATAAAATAAAAATAAAGGAAAGAGCTCACAGAAATCTTGGGAAAGGCTTTTTATGGTCTTGAGTCTTTGAAGATAGGCGACACTCACTTTTCGGTATTGTTGTTTATGTGTGTGCTTTGTTATTGTTGTGAAAAGACAGAGTTTCATATATCCTCAGACTTGCTGTGTAGTCAAGGATGACCTTGAACTCCTCCTACCTTTACCTCCTAAATGCTGAAATTATAGGTATGAGCTATCAGAACTGTTTTATGTAGTACTGGGGGAAAGAAACCAGTGCTTTGTGTGTGCTAGGCAAGCACTCTACCACCTGATGTACATTTCCAATTGTCTGTATTTTTCAGGACCAGGAAAGTCTTGGTTAGTATCATAGCTACAGATGATTTCACATACTACTTTTTAATCCATTAGGTTGATGTAGAATTTAGTTCTCTGAAGGTGATCTTGTTTCTAAAATTCCTATCTCCCAATGGCTCTCTATTTCAGTAGCATCTATTAGAAAAGTTAAGGTATGGAGGGCAGGGTGCAATTGAAAGATTGGTCAAAAAGGCTATAAACAGGGAAATTCCAAGCATTAGACAAGGGGACAAAAGCAGTGGCAAACACTCTAAATATATGTGAAATCTGTTTACGTGCCTTTTGTCACGGTCTCATGTATCCTAGGTTAGCCTTGAATTTCCTATGCAGTTGAAGATGGCCTAAACTAATGAGTCTCTTTGCTTCTATCTCCCAAGTACTAGGACTATAAGCATGCACCACCATGCTTGATTTATTGGGTGCTTGAGATGGAACATTAGTTTTGTGCATGCTAGGCAAGCACAGTACAAAGTGAACTATTTCCAGCTCATAAAAATCTTTTTATGGAGATATGATATACATATCATAAAAATCTGCCATTATTAAAGGTGCCAGTCAGTGATCTGGTCTATTTGTAAGGCAGGACAGTTATGAATAACATCTAGTTCTAGAACATTTTCACTTTCACACCTATTAGCATTCATCCCCTATAATCTCTCCTCACAGCCCCTTTCTGTCACTAGGGGTTTGCCTATTCCAGACAACTCACATACATGGAATCACATCTGATCTGTCTGGCTTCTTTCGTGTACATAATGGTTTCAAAGTTCACTGATGTTTTGGTAAAAGACCCCATAATTTCCTTTAAGGGTATGCTCTTAAACCTAAGGACTTCTCACTAGGCCCTACATCTTTTTATTTACTTTATTTGTTATTTATTATTTATATTTATTCTTTTTATTTATTTTAGGTGTATGAATAGTCTACATGCATGTATATAAGTTCATATAATGCTCTATGAGGCCAGAAAAGGGAGTTATATTCCTTAGAAAACTGGAGTTAAAACAAAGCTTTTAGTTATCATGTAGGTGCTGAGAACCAAACCTTGTCCTCTGCAAGAGCGACCAGTGCTCTTAAGCGCTGAGTCATCTCTCAAGCCCCCATCAAATTTTTTAATGTCTCCACTGTACGTAGCCACTCGGCGGCATTGGTGGGAGATCGGCTATTTGTCCCTGGGGGTGCGGTGGACGCTATTGTTACAGAAGCTCAAGCAATGATAGGATAGCAATAATTTCCCAGGGAAGACGGGGAGGATAGTTGTTACTTTGACAACAATTATACTGTTTTAGTTGGACTCAATAAAGAACACTTTAGAAATCCCACGTATTCATACCTACGACAAAATGAAATTTTCTGTCATGTTAACAGAATTAGTTTAAGTAGCATATTTTTTACACTATCAAAGTATTTGACTTAGGGACAGATTTAACTTCACTTTAGAGTAGAAAAGATATTTCCTTGAACTTTAGAAAAGACCACTCAGCGGATCTGCAGCACAGTGAGGTGTTCCAACAGGTCAACAGTATTTCTAAAAGATATTCCAAAATTCATTTAGTGAATAAAGAGTTTAGGCTCTCCCTGACTCCTGGAGCTGTGACTGCCTGAAGATCCGACCAGCTGGGCAGCTGGGGGTGTCTCTTTGGGGGTTTTTTGTTCTTTTTTTCTACCCTTACTCATGTACACTTTCTCCTGTAAACCCTAGTGTCCCTTTTCCTTCTTCCAGTCATTCACCTGAAAGCGAACTGCCTAACTTCCATGCTTTCAGGGGACGCTTTCGATTTGGCGAAGCCCCCGCCGTCACCCCACGCCGGGGTTGCAGAAGTAAGCCTGGTGGCCTGGTGACGGCCGGGCCGGGAGCTCACCTGTGCCTTCCCTCGCCTGTCCTGAGCGACGTCCAAAGCGCACTTGCATCCCTGACACGTCCAGCCCAAGGACTGCACCGCGCCAACTAAGCCCGCCGAATGTTTCCCAAACTGTTGGGTTGCTCAGCAACCCACCGGAAGTGACGATAGCCATCGCGGAGGAATGCGGAACAAGCTCCCTTCCTCGGCCTTAGGCTGGCGGACCGCGCCTGCGTGGAAGCGAAGCTGCAGGGCGGGCGGTGGCGCTCGTAGCGGGAGGGACGGGGGTACCAACCGGTGGGCGGCGCGCGGAGGCTGGAACGGCCGGCTGCAGACCCGGCCGTGGGTCAGTGAGGAGCAGTCGCCCGGCCTGGCCTGCGCTCCGGTCCGCACCTGGCTTTCACGGGTGTCGATCCCAGCCAGGTCCGGACGCCTGCCTTCGTGCGGACCCGCAGCTAGGGAGTGCGAGGCCCAGGCGCGGTGCGTGCGGCCCACACCGTTCCTCGCGGGCCAAGGTGAAGGACCGGGCCCTTATTGCAGAAACCCAAGAATCAGTGACAAACCCTATTTTTAAGTTATTTGGTTTTTGAGGCTTGGCCAGAACTAGATGAGGCTCTATTTGTTGTTGTTAAATAGAACTGTTAAAACTTGCTTTTTGTCCCCAGAGCATTCTTGTTAAGAGCTTGAGTATATTTTAAAGTGTTTGTAAATAAATTGTAATCAGTGTGCTTGGGGGAACCATTCAGAGCTTTAATGACACAGAAATCTGCCGAGAGTGGGCATGTGATCAGTTTGAAAAGATTCTTTCCTAACACATGAAGGTGCAAATGATTTCATTACTAGACAGTTCGCACCATTACTTAATTAGACAACCAACTGAAGTTCCCTCAAGATGAAAGTAAGTTAAGACTTTTAATAATGAAGGTTCTAACACATAGTTGTGCTATCTTTCTTCAGGTTTTCTATCAGATGTTCCACTGTAAGAATGCTGGTAAGTATGGAAGGATTAATATCTGTATATAGAACTTGGTGCACATACAGCACTAGTGAGTCGGAAGCATAGCGTAAAACATGTCAAGAACTGAGAAAAGTGAAAGGTTTTGGTTTGGGGGTTTTATTTATTTTTTCTCTTTTTGAGACCGTCTCCCGGGCCCCAGCTGGCCTGGAACTCGCTAAGTAAACCAGGCTGGCCTCCCGGGTGCTGGGATTAAAGGCATGCACCACCACACCCTGCAAAAATGAGAGATTTTGCCATAGAATCTGCATAGTTCTGTATAAGACCCAAGACTTCTAGTGAGAGACATGAATAATTACAGCAATGGCCACACCAGCAAATGTTGCCTTCGTTCTCCTGAGCCCCAGTTCCCACAGGGTAATGCAGAGTGGGCAAGAAGTCATATGGATTTAATGTGTGTTGTATTGTAGGACAGGAACTCTGAAATGAGGGAACTTAGATCATAATGAAGAGAGTGTGTGTGAGCCCTTCTAGGTTGTTCACTGTACAGACATCCCTGAAACACAGTCTAGAGCATAGGACATTGAGTACATTATTTGGGAGATAGACAGACGCATCATGAATTTGTCTCCCAACAAAAGTCCTCCAAAGTTTTACTAGTTAGACAAATATTGATTATCATAAAGTATGTCAGTGATTTTCCAGTTTGACATAGATATTTGACTTCAATCTCCTGATTGCAGCTCTGACCTAGAGTCTTCATATACAAGTTGATCTAGAGTTAGTTATTTGTTCTTTGCTTCATAGTCATGTTGTTGTCAGTTGAAAAAGGTAACATTTATACCCTGTTCTGAAACTGAGTTTAAATTGTTCAGTAAACAACGTTTTAACCAATTCTTAAGAAAAAGTACAAATGACATTTGAACCATTCATTCATCAAGACCTTGCCACTGTACACAGAAACTTATTTTTTTCTACTTTTATTTAAAGATTGATTTTTAATTATGTGTGTGAATTGTGTTTGTGTGTATGTATGTGCATATGAGACTGGGGGTGTCTGATATCCATGTAGCTGAGCTGCTTGACATGGGTGCTAGGAACTTAACCCAGGTTTTCTGCAAGAGTAGTATGTGCTCTTAACCACTGAACCAGCCATTTCTCTAGCTCCACATTTTTGTGTGTCTGTGTGAGATCAGAGGACAATTTATGGGAGTTGATTTTATCCCCCTTACTATGTTGCTTCCAGGGACTGAACTCAGGTGTCAGGCTTGGCAGCAAATGCCTATACCCAGTAAGTCATCTTGCCCCCTTTCCCTTATTTAAATTTTTTTTTAGACAGAATTTCACTATGTAGCTCAGGCTGGCTTTGAAATCCACAATTATCCCCATTTAGCCTCCCAGCTGCTAGGATAATGGTTTGTACCACTCCAACCAACTAAATAATTTACTTTTCAAAACAAAAATGGAATTATAAACGATCACGTTATGATTTCCTTATAGAATTTGAATTTAGTTTTTATTGGCTGAATAAATTTTCTTCCTCTTTTTTTTCTTTCTTTCTTTTTTGAGACAAAGTCTTCTCCCTGTAGCCCTAGCTGGCCTAGAACTCACCCTGTCTCTACCTCTCCAGTGCTGAGATTAAAGGCAGGCCCCTTGAATAAATTTTCTTTTATATGGCTATTATACACTTACTTAACCAATCCACAGTTCTTTAATGTCTATGTAGCTTCTAGTTTTCATTATTGTGAAAAACATGTAGGCTCTTATTATATTACAGTAGCAATGCACACAGTCAGAGACAGAGTTGTGTTTTTGGAGACAAAGTCTCTAAATTTTTTCGAAAAGATTCATTTTCATTAATGTCTCTGTGTGGATATAGGCATGTGAAGTTGCCCACTAAGACCAAAGGCATCAAATCCTCTAGAGTATTAAGAGTTTACAGGCAGTTGTGAACCACCAGACATGGGTACTGGGAATTCTGTTTGGGTCCTCTGCAGGTCAAAGGACTACTTTTCAGGAGTCAATGCTCCTTCCATTGTGGGTTTCACTGTTTCCACTGTGGGCTCCAGGGACCAAACTGGGGTAGTTCACTGTGCTCCACAAGTGCTTTTATCCCCTGAGCAATCTCTCTGGCTGTCCCCCTCCCCCAAAAGTCATGTTTTAGCCCAGGCTGGCTTCAGATTTGCAGCAATCTGCCTGCCTCAGCTCCTGCTGAGGATTACAGGTGTGAGCCACCATGCCTGACTTGTTTTTGGAATTAAAAAAAAATTTTTTTATGTATATGAGATTTATGCTTGCATGTATGTAAATGTCCTTGTGTCATGCAGTGCCTGCAGAGGACAGAAGAGGGCATTGGATCCCCTGGAATTGGAGTTAACAGATGGTTGTTAGCCACCATGTAGATGCTGGGATTTGAGCCCAAGTTTTCTGCAAGTACAGCCAGTGCCCTTGGTTTTGGAATCTTAATAAAAAGATTTCCAAATAAATTCACATTGTCAAAAGTCAATCTGGGTACTGGAAAGATACCCTCTTCTATCCTCTGCAGGCACTGAATGACACAGGTACATTATATAACTTCAGGCATAACACTTATAGACATAAAATTAAAATAAATTTTTTTAAAGTCAATCTATATACTTCTTTAATTTTTATAGATTAAAAAAAATTTTAAGCATATCACTAAAACTGAATTCATAATAAAACATGGAGTTTCCTTTTATTTAACAAAAAAATCCTGGGATGATGAAATTCAGTCAGCTTAACATGATTTTATTTGCTGGATAAAAACATTTTCATATAATATTCACCTATTTAATCTTTATTTCAGGTCTTTCTGTATAATCAAATATTATTTCATTGCCAGTACATGCTTTTTGATAAAAGGAAAAGCAACATAATTACAAAACATTTTAAGCCTTTAAAATGCTTCTGTTAATTTTAGGAGTTAAGAAGTCTTCGTTCCTTCCTCCAAATCAGAGCAATTTGTTCTCTGCATATGGAAATAGAGTAATGTTTAAAAACAACTGGCAACTGGTGGATGTTTAAAACCGAAGACTGTAATGTCCTAAATACCAATTTGGGTAAGTATTTTAATAAAATTATATATTAAAAGGATGTGAAGACCTCTAAAGTTGAAAAAAAATATTTTTAGATTAACCTTAAAAGTGTATTCATTTCACTTTTGTACTAATTGGAGAATAGTTCAGAAATTTCAGTAATTTCTGACAAATTAAACCTAAGCTTAAGGCAATATATAACTGACAGTGAGTTAAAGTTTCTTTTCTTTGGTGCTAGAGTTCAAACCCTGGGTCTCACACATGCTAGGCAAGTGCCCTACCTCTGAGCTACATACCTAGCCCTAGAAAATTCTTAAAAATTGTACATTCAGAATGCTCATAAAGCATGTTTAATAAAATGTACTTGGGTATGGTGCTAATGGGATCATCAATTATGCCTTATTGCTATTTACTGCATTATTCATATGGGAAAGTAAATTTCCCACTTAAATCTCTAGCAGCCATCCAGAGATACCTGGATTAGATATCTAAAAATACAAGGATCCAATATATTAGAATATTGTATGCCATCTAAATTCACACAACAGCTGAGTGTGGTGGATCATACTACCTGTAATCTCATAAAATTGTCTGGATATGGTGTTAATCCCAGGACTCAGGAGGAGAGGCAGGTTGATCTCTGAGTTCAGGCCAGCATAGTCTACGTAGTGAGTTCCAGGCCAAACAGGGCTTCATAGTGTGACCTCATGTTTTAAAAAAAAAATAGGATGAGTTTTACTTAATAGAGTATGAAAATTAAATGAGATGATTTTGAGTGATCTTTCAAAAATATTTGTTCTACTTTTTCTGTTTGTTTACATACACCAATATGTTTTTCTAGATATTCCATATGATTACTGTTATTTTCTCCTTTTTTATGTGTATGAATATTTTGCCTACATATATGTAAGTGTACCATGTATGCAGTACTCAGAGAAGCTAGAAGAGAGTTTAGGGCCCTTGGAACTAGAGTTAAGGATATATGTTAGCTTCTAGAAACCAAACCCAGCTCCTCTGTAAGAGCAGTCAGTGCCCTTAACTGCTGAGCCCCTCTCCAGCCCCTGCTGTGTTTTGTTTTATTTTGTTAACATGATAATTTTTACCCATATCCATTGACCAGCTTAATTTTTCCTTTTCAGATTTATAAGTAATGATCTTCATTCTAATAAAAACAAAGACATTTGTCACATATGCAATGTCATTATTCAAGTAACATTCAGATTATTTGATGCCTCAAAGCTAAACTATGCAAATAAACATAGCAAAACTCTTCACAAAAGTCATCCTAATTTTGGAGAATTGAGTTGACATCAAATGTTTTAATTTTATGTGTATGAGTGTATTGCCTGCATGTAGATAGGTGTATTTGTGTTGTGAAGTGCTGAGGAGTCAGAAGAAGGCATCAGATTCCCCTGGAACTGAGTTACAGATGGCTGTTAGCCACCATGTGAGTTCTAGGAATTGAACCCAAGTCCTCTGCAAGAGCAGCCAGTGCTCTTAACCACTGATCCATCTCTTTCCCCTGTTTTAAAATTTTTAATATAGCATTAAATAATCATTTAGTTATAACATTGACATTTAGAAATCAAACTCAATCTAAAAACCTTTATGAAACATTATTTTACATTTTATAAAATGATATGACTTAATTTTTTCAGTTTTGATTAGTATACAGAGTATCTATATTATGACCTGTTATATAATGTGAGGATTTTTATAAATATTATAAACTAATAAAATAAGTATGGCAATCATTGATAATTTAAAGATAGTAAAGATGATTAAACTGTATTTTGAAAATATGAGTGTTTTTCTGCATGTGTGTACATGCATCATGCATACAGTGCCCACGGGTGTCAGAAGAGGGCAGCAGATCTCCTGGAGTTGGAATTATGAAATACTGTTAGTTGCCATGTGGATGCTGGGAACTGAAAACTGTTCCTTTATAAGAGCAACAGGTGCTCTTAACTGTTAAGCCCTCACTCCATTCCCTACTTTTCTATCCTAATAACTTATTAATTTGACTGTCAGAGATTATTGCAGGGATGAGGAAACGGTTCAGTGGGTAAAGTCCTTGCACAAGGACCTGAGTTCCAGTCTCTAGCACCCAAGTAAAAAGCTGGATGTGGCAACATGCACCTGTATCTCAGCACCAAGAGGTAAAGACAGAGGAATCCCTGGGACAGCAGGCTGCCATCCAGCCTAACCAGTTGATGATCAGTTCCAGGTTCATTGAGAGACCATATTTCTAAAATCATGGTGGAAAACAATAGAGAAGATACCTAGTGTCAGCCTCTTGTGTCCACACATGCATAAACATGCATACACCACCACCACTAACAAAATGATTATTTCGTTACTTCTCTTTCTGAATAGTGCTGTAATTTCATTGTGTATTGAAAGAAACACCTCCCACTGGAACACATTGACACTGAGTGTCCATTTTACATAATTGTTCTCTATTAAAATACTGAAAAAGAATTTTGCATCTTAGAACAAACTGCTTAAATAATGTTCTTAACTACAGAGTACCAAAACTGGTACACACAGACATTGTGACTCACCCAAGCCTAAGCAGCACATCTACAATGCAACTGCCACACTTAAGGCTCATACAACATAGAACAAGGGGGAAAGAAGACACTAATGATTCTCTCAACTCTGATTAATGAAGCTCCCTCAGGCAATACAGGGCTAGTAACACAAAAGGTCACAAATGACCAAAGCATGGAGTCTGCAAAGATTAGGAGTTTGTAGCGTGTGGGTTCCTAGACAGGACTTCTATATTGTTTCACTCACCCAGGGCTCAGGGATCGTTGTGGAAGAAGGGGCGGAAAGATTGTAAGAGCCAGTGAGGAGGTGCATGACCTTATGGAAATAGAATCCTACAAGCTTCTGGGACCCTGCTCCAATGAGCCTGCAGCAGTGGGATTGGCATGGCCAAGACCCATGCAAACTCAAGCAGACAAAAACCCAGCATGGATCTGGGGGGCAAATAGGCAGCAGACCCCAATCTTTGCTGAAGAAGTAATTGGCAACTGATTACTGTTGGGTGAGGATGAACTAATCTTAAAGCGAGGGTCTCTGGGTAGACTGACTAGACCTCAGTAGATGAACCTGCACTGAGGAACATTTGAGGACACCAACTTGACACAATAGACCTTAACCCAGATGAAAAAATATATGAATTCCAGTTGGGGGATGAGAGTGGGGAAAGGAATATAAAGGTGATTAAGACTGATTGAGATGTTTTGTATGAAACACACAATGATTCAATTTTTAAAATTTTGCTTAAGGCTGGTTATGGTGGAACATGCCTTTAATCCCAACACTTGGGAGGCAGAGGTAGGATGGGTCGCTCTGAGTTCGAGGCTAGCCGTCTGCATAGCAAATTCTACCCTCTCTCAAAAATGAAACTTACCACTAATTTATAGTCCTTATTTTGAGGGCAAGGCTGACCTCAAGCTTTTATTCCTTTTGCCCCAGCCTCCTCAGTGCTAAGATACAGGCATGTGCCACCATGCCCACCTCATAGTAGATTAATGTTTACTTCTCATTTTCAAGAAGTATGATACATAGGTAAACACCATATGTTTAGGGAATAATATTTCTTCTTTTTCAGGGCAACCCAGATCTATTACTGGAACCATGAAAGTTTTGTTGGTCTTTGACTTTGACAATACAATCATAGATGATAATAGTGACACCTGGATTGTACAGTGTGCACCAGAAAAAAAGCTACCTATTGAACTACAAGATTCTTACCAAAAAGGGTTTTGGACAGAATTCATGGGCAGAGTATTTAAGTATTTGGGAGACGAAGGCGTAAGAGAAGATGAAATGAAAAGAGCGGTGACATCAATACCTTTCACTTCGGGGATGATAGAACTTTTCAACTTTATAAGAATGAATAAGGATACATTTGACTGCATCATTATTTCAGATTCAAATTCAGTCTTCATAGACTGGGTTTTAGAAGCTGCCAGTTTTCATGATGTCTTTGAGAACGTGTTTACAAATCCAGCAGCTTTTGATAGCAACGGTCATCTCACTGTGGAAAATTGCCATGCTCATTCTTGCAATAGGTGTCCAAAGAATCTTTGCAAGAATGCAGTTCTGGCAGGATTTATAGATAATCAGTTACAACAGGGAGTGAGTTATACACGAATTGTGTACATAGGTGATGGTGGAAATGACGTTTGTCCAGTAACCTTTTTAAGGAAGAATGATATTGCCATGCCACGGAAAGGATATACTTTACATAAAACTCTTTCCAGAATGTCTCAGGATCTCAAGCCTATGGAATCCTCTATTGTAATTTGGTCTTCAGGTGTTGAAATAATTTCTCAATTACAGTTTCTAATAAAAGAGTAATGGAATGTGCCAACAGAAATGTGTATCAGTTAAGATTGGGCTCAGCAGCATAAAACTAAAATCTCTAATATCTAGTAGCTTTTTAAAATTTGAGGCCTTTTTTGTCTTTAAAGAATTCCAGTGAGGCTACTTTGTTGGTGAACTAACCTCAGCTTTTGATTCCAACCCATGGTCCAAGACTGCTGTCCAGGCTCATCTCCACAGCAAACATTCTGGTCTCTGAGAATCAGGGCATTGAGGTTATAACCCTTTGTTTAAGGATATTTTCTAGTTGTACCAGCCTCTTCTGTTAGCATTAGCCATACCTAGTCAGTGCCCTCCCTGTCTGCAAGAAAGATGGGAAGTACAGCTTTCATTCCACCTGTGCCCATGAAAAACTGGAGGGGGGGAGTATATAATTGAGGTAGGTACAACTCACTGTCTATACTGAGAGTGACTGATAAGATATATTTTTATCCTTTCTGGAGAGAGTGGTCATATTTTACTTTTAGACATTTCAAAAATATATCCAGTGTGCTGATGTGCTCTTGTTACCTGTCATCAGCAAGTCATACAGCAGTTCAAGTGTGTTCAAGATTTGATTATGCCCATAATCTACCACTGTGGCCAAGAAGGCATTGTTGTTGGCACTGTAATGGATGTTAATACTGCCTTACAAGAGGTGCTGAAGCCTGCCCTCATCCAAGATGGTCTAGCATAGGGAATATGCAGAGCTGCTAAAGCCTTAGGCAAGTGCCAGCCCCATCTTTGTGTGCTTGAATCCAACTATGATGAGCTTTGTAAAGATGGTGGAGGAGCCATGCTGAGGATAAAAATCAACTTAAGGTTCAAAACAAGAAAGTAGGGGTATGGATAGGCATCTCCAAATATAGAGAGAGGACCCATAAACTGCTTGGTTGCAGTGTGTTAAGATGTCACCAAAGAGTACTTCAAATGAAAGTTCATTTTCTCAAAAAAAAGCCTGATATTTATTATTCACATAATAAAAGGCTCTCAAATACCCTCCTAATCTCTTTTTAAAATAGGGATGCAGTATTTTTACTTATATTTGTGTGGGAGTAGGGTGTGCCATGGTACATGTGTGGATGTCAGAACAGTTTGTAGGAATTGTCTTTCCATCATGTGGAGCCCAGGGAAGAAACTCAGGTCAAGCTTGGCAGCAAGTGCCTTTATCTGCTGACCATCTCACCAGCCTGTGATGCAGTATTTCTTAATAGAAGTTTTCATCAGCTTCAAAATTTCATTTTGAAAAGAAATGTATATTAGTGTTTCTCCTGTGTTTTATGTTTATTTCATAACATTATAGATAATAACTATGGTATGCTGATTTTTTGTTTGTTTGAGACAGGGTCTTGCTGTGTAACCCAGACTAGCCTTAAGCTCATAATTCTTCCTTAGTATTCAGAGTGTTGGAATTAGATATGCACCACCATATACATGGCTTCAGCATGCTGTCTTAATTAGTTTGCTGTTTATATTTGGCAGTTTAGTTACAAACAATACAGCATACATTTGTATGAATACTCAACAATTAAAAGACTTTGATGTAGGGATATTAGCAAAATACCAATTTGACCTAGAAATTTTTATACTTCCATTCTAGTCTCTGGGCTTATGTTTAGTCAGGAGTCTTTAACAAGTAGTGATATTGTGGTTTTTTTTCTAATTTCCAGAAATAGAAATATTCAGTATCATGTAGTGGGGAAAATTTTTACCCTAAAGTCTTTTTTCTAAGTACTAAATAAATCTTTGTTTTGCTTTAATAGGATAGATTATGCTGAAACACTTCTCTTACAAATTATTTGCCTATATGTTGAAATCAATAACAAATTATAGAATTTAAAAAATAAGACTTTCACTTACAATACTAGTTGACCAAGTAATTTAGACCATACTGTTTTCTGAGAATGTCTAGAAAAACTGACAGCTGGACAAAATATTAGAAATAGCTACTTAACACATAAAAGAGCTGATGAAGGATTTCTAAGGAAATGCAGAAATTTGGATAGATGAGCTGTTTTGTTGCATGTGCTGACTCAGGTTATATTGCTAAATGGTTATGTTGATAACCTCATGAGCAAGAAAATGAGACATTGGAGTGTGGTGCTTGTGCTGGTAAGAATGATTAGGAGTAAATGGGTCTTAAAGGGATGGCAGAACTCTAAATTTGTTTCTCAAGAGGAGGTAAACGTTCTAGGTATGACAGGCTCTGAGGTCACTGCTGATTCCTGTCTTTTTGGTATTCTGGGAGGGCTATGACTTTTTTCAAGTCAATAGAAAACCATGAAGATGGTAGGCTATATATGATGATGTATACATGATTACATCAAGTTCTAGTACCCTTCTTCAGAGAATTCCTTGTTCATTTTAAAGAAGCTTTCATGTAGTGACCTGGCTTTTGGAGAAGGTTACATGGCAAGCAACTGAGATTTGACAGCAGAATTGAATGGTATCAGCAATCATGTGATTTTGAAGATGGATCCTGTCCTAGGGGAGCCTTACCTGTGACCAGCTAAACACCGTGATTGTAACCTTACTCCAGACAGCACCAGCCAAGCTGCACTTAGACTCCCAACCCACAGATCTGTGAGAAAACAAGGTTGTGATAAGATACTAACTCTGTGGGGATAATGTTATATAGTAGTAAGAAACTAATATAGTAGGTCTTCAAATCTAAAAAGTTTTGTAAATACAATTGTAGAGTACACAGTAATATTCCTAGCCATACAGAGACATGAGTGAAAGCAGCAGACAATTCCATTCAGACATGTGCAGGATCTAAAGATACTAGGATTTTCAAAGATGAACTTCTGAGATTTGGGGAAAAGATTTGAAAATTATATTTTAAAAGGAAGTTAGAAGGAACATAGTGAGATAGCTCATCAGATAAAGGTACCTGAGAACCTGAGTTCAATCTGAGGACCCTAATGGTGGAAGAAGAAAACCAAGTCCTGCAAGTTGTTCTCTGATCACTCCTGAATCTACTTCCTGAGTGCTGGTATTACAGGCATTCACCCCTATATACAGTTTTGTTGTTTGGGTTTTTTTTTTTTTTTTTTGAGACAGAGTCTCCCTGTAGCCTCAGCTGGTCCAGAAGTCACTATGTAGACCAGGTTGGCCTTGATCTCACAGAGATCTGCCGGCCTCTGCCTCCCAAATGCTGAGATTAAAAGCATGCACCACTGTACCCTACTTACATTCAGTTTTAAAAAATAATGATCATTTCTATTGCAAGTTGTAATTATCCCTTTAGAGTACTTTTTTTCAATACTATTTCTCTTATGTCCACATACTAGATTAATTTCTATAGCATATAAATTCTTATCATTGAAGAAACTGATTCTGAGGGAAAGTCAAGAGATTTCCTTTTAATATCTCATACACTTCTCCAAGTGACCATTGAGAGATCACTAGGGCAACTACAGGATGGGGTACAGTGGTTCTGATACAGTATTTGAGTGAGGCTAGAATTTATAGCAACTTCTCTACTCAGTATCTGATAGACTGTTTCTCAGAACATGGGAGAAATCTCCTTTATCTAATAACCCATAGTGTATCTTCAGATGAGAGAGCATACAGTTAAAAAATAATGAATTGACCATGCTCTTCTGCCAATACATTTTGTGTGCCCTCCTGCACATAGCCGTTCTGTTGTAGACAGATTATTTTTTAGATGTATTCTGTGAGGTTTATGGAATAAGTTATTTTGGGCCAAGAGCTAAATCTATTCTTGTTTACATTATACCAACTCATGTCTGTGTGATGATGGTTCATATGGAAACAAAATATTATCGTGAATGTTTCCTAACACAAAACTCTTGGAAACTTAGGTTGTTTATGGAAGATGTTACTTAGAAAAAAGTTGGTCTCTCTTTTATAGTTAAGTGATAGATTTTCAGTTGTATATGTAAGCAACTGGCAAAAAATATAAAACTAAATACTGGTTGCTACATAGGATTTTTAAATCAATGTAAAAATGGAAATATTACTCCTTCACACTTTTCTACCACTCAACATTCATATTTATTTACATTATTCATTTGTGTGTTTGTTCATGAATGCACATACCACAATATGCATGTGAAGGTCAGAGGACAGCTTACTGGGGTTGGTTGTCTCCTTCCACCATAGGTCCTGGGGATTGAATTTAGGTTGTCGGGCTTTGTGGCAATACTTCCACTGACTGAGCTCTCTCACTGACTTGTATTCTGGATTATTTACAATATTTTTATCTTCTGTTGAATGTGAACATATATTGGTGTATGTGTGTACATGTTCATGTGTGTAATATGTGGTAAGAGCACATAAGTGTACAGATGCACATGGGTCTATGTAGAGGTTATGATATTATATTGAGTCTTCTAGTTTGTCTTCAATTGATGTGATGAAACATTCTGACCAATACCAACTTAGAAAGGAAAAGTTTATTTGGCTTACATCTCCTGGGTTATAGTTCATCTGGGAGCCCAAGAGAGGAACTCAGGGCAGGAACCTGAAGGCAGGAGCTGAAACACAGGCCCTTAGAGGAATGCTGCTTACTGGCTTCTTCCTTTGTCTCTGGCTCAGCCTTCTTTCTTATACAATACAGAACAACCTGCCCACATCACTCAACAATCAAGAAAATGCCCCCACAGAAATGGTCACAGATCAGTCCAACGGAGGAAATTCCCAAGTTGAGACTCCCTCATCCCAGGTGTGTCAAGTTGACATCTAAAGGTATCTGTCACACCAGGTGATCTCCATTGTCTGCCTTACTGCTCTGAGACAGGGTCTCTTAACTGGAAGCTTGCCATATGAGATAGGCTTGCTGACCAGTGAGTGTTCAGGGTTTGCCTTTGCAACCTAATGCTAGGGTTACAGGAACAAGTAACCATGCCTGGCTTTTACATGAGAAGTGGGGATTTGAATCCAGGTGCCCATAATTACAGAACAAGCATTTTTATCCACTGAGCCATCTCCCTAGCCCTGTACACTTTATTTTGAGACAGAATCATTTTTTAAAAGGTTATTTTTAAATTATGTGTTCTGTGTATGTGTGTATGCACATACACATACACACACACACACACAAGTATAGATGTCCTTGGAAACCAGAAGAAGAAGTCAGATCCCTTATAGCTGAGTTTTATATACTTGTGAGCTGCCTAATGTGGGTGCTGGGAACTGAATATGGGTCTTCTGGAAGAGCAGTACACATTCTTAACTACTGAGCCATTTCTCCAACACTCAGGGTCTTATCTGTAGTGTAGGCTGACTTGGAACTTGAAATTCTCCTTCCCCAATGCTGGGGTTACAGGCCAGCTCAATATGAAAGTATATTCTCCAAGAAATCTATTGACAGCTCCTTTTATGTTTAAGTTCAGAAAGGTGTCCAAATTTTGGTGCTAAAAATAGTAGCCATCAAATACTTCTTGAGTACCTATAAAATAAGGAGTGTCAGAATGCCCTTTAGAGAAGTTTAAATTTGACTTAAGAGGTAGGAGGTGTGTATGTGTATGTGTGTGTCTACATATATATGAAATATATATAATGTATAGTGCCAATATTCTTCATTTTAGTATTCATCTAAATAGAAATACTTACTTAGAGCTGGAGTATAGCTCAGGGGTACAACCAAGTTGCACAAGACCATGAGTTCCATTCTTAGGATCAAAAAATAATAATAATAACCACTGCTTTGATGGAGTATATACATTGTTACAAAGCAACATGATAAATAAGCAAAACACACAACATTATAGATGGCAGTGAAAAATATTATCATGCTATCTTTTCATTGCGACAGAGTACATGAGAAAATATCTTAATGGATAAATATTAAGATTCAATTTCAGGGGCTAGAGAGATGGCTCAGCAGTTAAGAGCACTGGCTGCTCTTGCAGAGGACCCAGGTTCAATTCCCAGTACCCACATGGTGGCTAACAGTCATCAGTAACTCCAGTTCTGGGGGAATCCAGTGCTTTCTTCTGACTCTGTGGGCATTGTGCAACATGGGTGCACTTACACACATGCAGGCAATACACTCATACACATAAAAATAAAAAATTTCAGAAAAGATTCAATTTCAGAGGTTTTAGTCCATGATCTGATCCCTCTATTGCTTTTAGGTCTATGGAAAGACCAACGTGGCAGAAGGTCATGGCAGGGGAAAAGCTACTCACCTCATGTGACTAGGAAGCAGAAGAGTCAGGGGAGAAGTGGATGTCCTTTAATAAGCACATATTCTTATTAACCTACCCTAAGTGCCACATTCTAGCTCCCACCATCATTCAGTAATGCCATCAAGTTAGGACTCCATGAGAGGTTTAATCCACTGATTAGGTCAGAGCCCTCATGATCCAACCACTTCCCAAAAGCTCCACATCTGACCATGGCACTGATAGCAAACACATGAGTTTAAGGAGGATGTTTCATGCAAACCATAACAATGGTTTAGAACAGAGCAGAGAAGTGTCATTTGAGCAAACATCTGGTGGAAATAGGTGAGCTTATTAGGAATGCTGGCCTGACAAAGGAACAGCTAGCAGTAAGGCCCGGAGGCAGTGCCACTTCTGGGTGAGGGCAAAAGCAAGCCTCGTTGTGCGATCCAAGGGGCCACTGTGACTTTGACTTCTACTAAATAGCATAGGAATTCTTTAAACAGCTTTAATCTCTGATTTATTTAAGAATATCACCTGTTTCAGAGCCATGGTTTCAATGTCCCCTCCAAAACTCATTGAAACTTCATTGACAAATTTATGTGTTAAGGGCATTTGGAGGTGGGGTCTTTGGGTATTGATTGGGATTGGGAAAAGCCATCAAGATGGGACTCTCATGATGGTACTGATGGCTTTGTAAGAAGAGGAACTGAGGCTTGATTTGACACTTGCTGCTTTGTGTTTGCCATGTAATACCCTTCGACATGTTATGCAATAGTAAAGCCCTCATCACATGTACTTTTGCATTTGCCAGCTTCTAGAACCATGAGCTAAATAAATCTCCATTCTTTGTAAATTGTCTAGTCTATGTTATTCAGTTTTAACAACAGAAAATAGACTAAGACACAGCTTATTTGAGCCAATACTCACTTTTAGTCTTTTCGAGTTGGAAGAATTAGATTATTGTGTATAACTGAAAAAAGCCATAGTTTATCCTTCTGTCTTGTATTATCTGGATTTTGACTGTGACAGTGACACAGAAAAACTTTGTTGTTGTTGTTGTTAAATTACTTGAGATGGAGTTTCATTGACCTTGAACTTGAGATCCTACTTCCTCAGCCTCCCAAATTAGGCTTACAGGTATGTGCCACTGTACCTGGCTTCAAAAAATACATTCTTAAATAAACTCTTATCTTTTTAACCTTCACTACAAATAGAAATAAGATAGTTCGTGTTTTGAAACTAAATCAGTGATCTTTTAAAATATTTTTGCATGAACACTACCAAAATAATTGAAAAAAAATATGTACTCCATTTCCAGATTGATACCGAAAGCTTTTAATCAAAAGTTCAAATATTTGGGAATTGGAGAGATAACTCAGCAGTTAAGAACACTGGCTGCTCTTGCAGAGGACCTGGGTTCGGTTCTCAGAACCCACATAGTGGCTAACAACTGGCCATAATTCTAGTTCCAGGGTAACCAACACCCTCTTTTGACCTCCATGGACATTGCACGACATGCGTGCACTTACCTACATGCAGGCAATACACTCATACATATATTTTTTAAAAATATTTGAAAGGTTGTAATTTTTTTAAGTTTTAAAAAATCTGAGATAGGCTCTCCCTGTAGCCCTAGCTAGCCTGGAACTCCCTATGTAGACCAGGCTGACCTAGATCTCAGAGATCTGCCTACCTCTACCTCCTCCTGGCACCATGCTTAGTCTCATTCTGTTTTCTTCTTGGGCTTATCATTTTACTTGCCCTACTAAAATTGCAGAAAGTTCTCAGGCTGGAGAGATAGCTCATTGGTTAAGAGTACTGGCTGCTCTTGCAGAGGACCCGGATTCAATTCCCAGCACCCACATGGTGCCTAACAACCATCTGTAACTCTAGTTCTAGGGGAATCAGACTCCCTTTTCTGACCTCCAAGGGCATTGCGTGACTTGGATACACTTATATACATGCAGGCAGTACGCTCATAAAATTAAAAATGCAGAAAGTTCTCATTTTGCACAGTAATGTAAGACCATACATGCTTATTAGAAATGTGAAGTTATCAGGCTAGGCAGATAGTTTAGTCATAAAGAACTTTCAAGTATGAGGATCTGAGTTTGATTCCCAGAACTCATATAACAAAAGCCAAGGGTTGCTGGTGGGTTGTCTATCTCAGCTTCCCCTGCCAGGAGTGGCCGGCCTTATTCAAGGACCTGATCACCTGAAATCTGTCTTACTGCATGTCTCTACTAAACCTGGAAAGAATCACACCTAGAAGTTTAGGCAAGTTTCCAACATGTAATCCTCTACTTTTTTTCTTTTTTTTTTAAGACATTGGATTTTGCTGTGTAGCCCTGGCTGGCTTGGAACTCACTGTGAAGAACAGACTGCTCTTAAACTGCCTCTGACTCCTGAGTACTGGGATTACAGACATGCTCCACTATGTATAGCAATTATTTTTTATTTAAATTATTTTTTGAGAATTTCGTGTATGAGAACTGCACATCATTTCTATACTTTTCTCCTCAACTCCCTTTCAAGTTCATGACCTCTATAATTGTTAATTATATATATGATCTTACTAGGCCCATTTAGTGTTGCTCTTATATACATGTGCTTAGGGCTGAGCACCTGTGATTGGATAGTGTATCCAGGGACTTGTCCTTGGAGAAGGCCGATTCTTCCTCTCAGCAGGCATTGGTCCAGCACTGGGTTTTTTGGGCAAAGGGTACATTTTCAATTATAAAATATCTTCAAGAATTCCTTTAATATGAGGTTCTTTACCAGAATCACTTCTTTTGAGACACCCTGTCAGAGTCAATTTCCTTACTAATGCCACCACGTATACTTACAGTGAGTTCCCCTGGCTCTTTAGAATCTCTCCAGTGATGGCAGCACCAATGTGCCCATGATCAGCTATTTCTTCTGTCACCCTATGCTGGAGTCTAATTCCACTTCCTGCATTATCAATTTTTGTTTCTTCGCGACACTCTCATCCTTATTGACTGATACCATCTTTATCTTTTGTTTTTAAAACATCACATAAGATTATCACTGGCATCTGCCCACTTTGCTGTCTCCATGTGCACAGAATGATAGGACCACCATGACCAAACACAGACTTTAAAGAACAAACATGATTGGTTGTGAATCACAATACACATCTTTTGTTTGTGTAGTAATTCATTGAGGAGCTAGCAGTGAAATTTGTATTTTATGCAATTTTTCTCAGTTAATAAACTATAGTAACTAAAGTTTGAACACTGTTCTTGGAGGACTAGTGTTATGTAACTAAATTATGATAACTAAAATTCATAATATTGAAGCTTTTCAAAGAAAGAATTGCCTATGTATTTTTATACTTAAAAGTCATCATCACCTTCTGTAACAAAAATGAGCACAAATTGGGCCTGGAGAGCTAGCTTAGTGAATAAGAGCCCTTGCTGCTCTTTCAGCACCCACATGGCAGCTAACAACTGTCTGTAACTCTAGTTCCAGGAGATCCAACACTCTCTTCTGGTCTTCCTGGGCATTGAATTCACTTGGTGCACTTACAGACATTTAGGCAAAACACATACACATAAAAGATAAATAAAATAGTTTTTTAAGAAATTAAGGTCAGCCTGGTCTGCAAAGGCCAGCTGGGGCTGCAGAGATACCCTTTCTCAAGAAGACCAAAAAAAAAAAAAAAAATAATAATAATAATAAATTAAAAATAAATAAAAATAGTTTTTTAAGTGAGCACAAACAATGTCATTAAGGATTTAAAATTTTATGATCAAAATATATTAATCAATTTTCATAATTGATGAAATAATTGATTTAAAACAAAAGTGAAACTTTATTTAAAAATTATTTTTAAAAATACTTATTTGCATGAAGGGTACCTGGAGAGGCCTAAAAAGGACATCAGATCCCCTGGAGCAGGAGTTACAAGTAGTTGTGAACTGCCCCATGTGAGTGCTGGACACTGAACTCAGGTCCTCTGCAAGAGCAGTATGCATTCTTAATCACTGAGCCATCTCTCTAGCCCCCCACCCAAATTATCTTATAATGATGAATGGTGCTATATCATTTTCAGTTAGGGCAAATGTGATGGTTAGTGTTAATTGTCAACAAATGGTAAATAGAAAGATGGCTCAACAGTTAAGAGCATTTACTGCCCTTGCAGAAGACTGAGGTTCAGTTCTATGGGATCTGACACCATTTTTGGCTACCTAGAGCACTGCATAAATGTGATACATACATGCTGGCAAACACTCATACACATAAAATAAGACCCTTTAAAAAGAACTAAACATCAACACCGTCTAACTTGTAAAAGTATTTGTTATTAGAATGTTCTCTGTATAATTTGTGTGTGTGTGTGTGTGTGTGTGTATGTGTTGGGGTGCTGCATGTATAGAGGCTGGAGGTCAATGTCAAGTGTTTTCCTCAGTTGCTCTCCACCCTATTTTTGAATCAGGGTCCTTCACTGGACCTGGAGCTTGCCAATTTGGATAGGCTGGCTGGCTTGCAAGCTCTAAGGGTCTTCCTGTCTTTGCCTCTCTAGTATTGGGATTACAGGTGTGTGCCACCGTCCTTGGATTTTTGTGTGGGTGTTGGGGACCCAAGGTCCCCATGGGAACTCAGGTCATCATGCTTGTACAGCAAGTGCTTTACTAACTGAGGCATCTCCTGAGCCCCAGAATGTTTATGTGGATGCATGTGGAGACCAGAGGTCAACCTTGCATGTGTTGTTCCTTAGGAACTGTCCATCTTCTTTTTTGAGACGGGATCTCTCACTGGATCCTGGAGCTCATGGATTAGGCTAGAGTGGCTGGTCATTGACCTACCAAGGCTCCACCTTTCTCTGCCTTCCAAGTGCTGGGATTACAAGCACATGCTACCATGCCCAGCTTTTTATGTGGGTTCAAGGTCTCATGCTTGTGCAGCAATCACTTTAGCAACTGAGCTTTCTCTCTAGCCTCAGGCAATATACTTATAAGCAATAATTCAGAACCAGAGAACATTAGGTACCTTTAGCAAAAGTTTTGTTTTGAGATAGGCTCTTCTTTTATTCCCTAGACCAACCTCAAACTTGTGATCCTCTTGCCTTAGTCTCCTCCATGCTGAAATCAGAGGCTTGTGGTATCACACATAACTTGGGAAGCAAAAGTTTTAATTAATTGGTCCCTATAAAAATCTGCAAAACTTCTGCAAAATAACAATATAATTAATTATATTGAAGAATCATTGATTCTATATTGTTTTGATTCCACAAACAGCTGCCTGAATTTAGGTAGAGCCTATAAAGTATATTTTAAAGATTTATTTTTATGGACCTGAAGAGGTGGCTCAGTGGTTAAGAGCAGTAGTTGCTCTTCCAGAGGACCCAACTTCAATTCCCAGCATCCACATGGCGCTGACACTATCTGTAACTCCAGTTCCAGGGGATCCAGCACTCTCTTCTGACTTCTATGGGCACTGCACAATGTGGGTGTACTTATACACGTGCAGTCAATACTCTCATACACATAAAAATAAAAGATTTATTTTTATAATTTATTTATGTGTGTGTGTGTGCTACATGTGTGCATGTGCCTATTAAAGTAAGAAGAAGACATCAGATTCCCTGAAGCTGGTATTATAGGCAGTTGTGAGCAGCCCAACATGGGTGCTGGGAACGAAACTCAGGTCCTCTGGAAGAGCAGCAAGTACTCTTTACTGCTGAGCCACTCCTCAGTCCCACCTATAATATTTTCTATGCATCAGATTTGGTGACTTTAGCCATAGCCAGCTCTGTGCTTCAGTGACAAAAATAGAAAAATAATGCTCTATCTTCAAAGACTCACACTATGCCCCCCTTTATGTACATTTTAATTGTATTTTGTATGTGGGTGCACAGCAAACACCTTTGCCCCTGAATAGCATCATTGACAATAACATCATGACCAACTATCTGTAATTACAATTTTACAGTTAGCTACAGAGTTCTGAGGGTTGAACTTGGAACATCATGTGCACTAAGCAAATCTTCTTCCACTAGGCTATACCCTCATCCCCAGACTTTAATTTTATGTGTATGAATGTTTTACTTGCATATATGTATGTGAACTGTGTCCATGCAGTACTCCTGGAAATCAGAAAAGGTTTTCAGATCTGGTTGTGAACAGCCATGGGGTGCTGGGAACCGAACCTGGGTTCTCTGCAAGAGCAGCCAGTGCTCTCAACCCCTGAGCCATCTCTCCAGCCCCCAGAATTGAATTTTTTAAAAAATGAAATGTTAATAAAGTGCTAATTCTCAAAATGAAGTCGTGGAGAATTAAGTGCTAATGTCTTTTCAGTATAATAGCTATCATTTACCTACTCTGTCCTGAGTGCTTTCACAGTCATATTTTTATCTTATCTTTCAATAGCATTGTTTTAGGCTGAGAAAGTATCAATACTGTGTTTTATTGACCAGATAACTAAAGACCAGAGAAGTTTAGTAACTTTTGCAAGGTTACATGTTAGATAAGTGAGAGTGAATCTTAGCCCCTCTCCTTTGCTTTCCTTTTGTAGTACTAAACTTGACCCCATACTAACTGTTCCTGAGAATCAGGATGAAGATTCCTAGGTCTCCTCCCCAGAAATCTGGATGCTGTATTCAGAGCTTGCTTTCAACAGGGTCAGTCGCCATTGCTTGCCTTCCCAGAGGCTCAAAGCAGGCAGGGACGTGAACAGGCTTTATAGGAGAAAAAGACAAAGAGGAAGAAGGGGTGGGGCACCCTATATATCTGATTGGAGGATGTTGCCCCGGGAAAGCAGGGTGAGCTATAAGCACATGTGGCTGATTTTGACAGTTTGCTCTGGTTGATCCTGAGGTGGATGTACGGATAGAAACAGAAGTTGGCAGTAGTTGGTTGATTGTTCTAATCCAGTTTCAGCAGAGATTGTGGTTCGGCTTTCTGGGCTTCTTGGATAGTTCAGTTCTCCAACCATGCAAGGTTGTGGCCGTTGTTCATCTGTACATTCTGTCTTTCATTACATATTTTAAGAAATGAACTGGTTCTCTGGTGGTGGTTCCATCCTGACCTTCTTCCAGAAAGCTACACTCGAAAATATTTGGTACTAGCTTTTGTTGATAAGAGAAAATGAACTTTCCGGTGTAGCATTATCTTTTATGAAGACTCACTATCACCAGGAGGCTGAAGGTTAGTCCTCCAGCTACTTGTTTTCTAACATAAAAAAACCCTAATTCCTGGTCCTGGGACCCAGTCTTGGCCCCGGCCACCTCGTTTTCCTGAAAGCTTCCAAGTTAACTCTTTACGTGTGCTAGTCAGCCCCAAGGCTCCCTCCTGCGCGCTCTGCTGGAGGCAGGATGGGGTTTGTGGGAGAGCTGCTACTTGTGGCATTAGAAGGCAGCCCCAATCCCAGACTTTTAGTTTTGCCCCTTTCTCTCCGCACTCTCCTAGCCCGCACCATCAGAGCCTGGGTGGGTGAGAGGTCTTGAGGGAGAGAGAAGGTACGCACGACATTCATCTACTGTACGAATTCCGGCCTCAGCTGTCTAAGGGAAGACGTTGCAATGAGTGTGTGTGCGCGCCGAAGCGAGAGCGGAGCTGGGCTGGAGGCGGGGACGCGGCCCACCTGCTGCGGGAGCCCGCGCCGCGGCGGTCCGGGAGCGCCGGGGCTGCGGAGGCTGCGGAGGGCTGCGGGGCCGAGCCGGGGGGAGCTGCCGGGCACCAAAATAGGAGCCGCGTGTGGGCTGGGGCTGCACTAGCAGGCAGCCTCCACCGCGCCGCGCCCGCGCTTCCAAAGATGGGCCGAGGGTCCGGAGCTGCTCCCGCTCCCTCTCCCGCCCCCGCCCCCGCCCTCGCCTCCGCCCGCCGCTAGCCCGGGCAGCCCTCGTCCCGCGCAGCCAGCCGAGGTAAGTGCGGTGGGAGCTGCGGCCCCAGGCCCGCGGCTGGGGAGCGGGCCGCGCGGAGACGAGGCCGCGCAGCCACCAAACCCTCCCGCCGCGCGGAGCGCAGACAATGGCCGCGCGGGCCGGGCCGGGCGGCGGCGTGGGTCGCCGCGGGGCGGTCCGCACCTGCGCTCCCGGCCGGGCGGAGGCCGCGGGCAGGGGACCCCGCGGTGCCCCGCAGTCGAGCTCCCCGACCGGCCCGGGTCGGGGCGGTCTCCCGGCGGGAAGGCGGCCGGGCCCAGGCTCGGGGCGCCGCGTAGGGCGCGGGCTGGAGGGGCTCGCCCGGCCGGGTCGCTCTCTTGCCTGTCCGTAAGCTACGGGGCACAGAAATCCGTTTTCTGGGGTTTCTTCCCCACTCTGTTGACCATCCCTGCCCGAGGTATCTCGATGTGATTTGAGAAGCGCTAGAGGAAAACGCAGAATTGGGGCCGAGCCGAGGCGCCCACGGCTGGCGGCAATTGGGGTGACCCCTGGGACGCTTGGCCTGCCTCAGGAACTACCAGCCCAGGACAGATTGCAGAGATGGGTGTATGGCGTGGTAAGCCAGTACCTCTTCAAATGGACAACCCCCAAACCCGGTGCGGGGGGGCTCATTTACAGCTCCAAGCGATCCTGAATTTAAATGCACCATTTTATAAATTATGAAATAGTTCATATTTTGGTGCTTGGGATGCTGAACTTAACCTAGCTTTAAAGTATGCCTTATGGCAATCATCATCTAATGACTGGCATACTTTGCATTATTAGAAGTAATAAAATTGAAAATGCATTTATTCTTATTTATTGCAGCCATGGCTCTAAAAGGACAAGAAGATTATATTTATCTTTTCAAGGATTCATCGCATCCAGTGGATTTTCTGGATGCATTCAGAACATTTTACTTGGATGGATTATTTACTGATATTACCCTTCAGTGTCCTTCAGGCATAATCTTCCATTGTCACCGAGCTGTTTTGGCTGCTTGCAGCAATTATTTTAAGGCAATGTTCACAGCTGACATGAAAGAAAAATTTAAAAATAAAATAAAACTCTCTGGCATCCACCATGATATTTTGGAAGGCCTTGTAAATTATGCATATACCTCCCAAATTGAAATAACTAAAAGAAATGTTCAAAGCCTGCTTGAAGCAGCAGATCTGCTACAGTTTCTCTCAGTAAAGAAGGCTTGTGAGCAGTTTTTAGTAAGGCACCTGGATATCGATAACTGTATTGGAATGCACTCCTTTGCAGAATTTCATGTGTGTCCAGAACTAGAAAAGGAATCCCGAAGAATTCTGTGCTCAAGGTTTAAGGAAGTGTGGCAACAAGAAGAATTTCTGGAAATCAGCCTTGAAAAGTTTCTCTTTATCTTGTCCAGAAAGAATCTCAGTATTTGGAAAGAAGAAGCTATCATCGAGCCAGTTATTAAGTGGACTGCTCATGATGTAGAAAATCGAATTGAATGCCTTTATAACCTACTAAGCTATATCAACATAGATATAGATCCAGTGTACTTAAAAACTGCTTTAGGCCTTCAAAGAAGCTGCCTACTAACTGAAAATAAGATACGATCTCTAATATATAATGCCTTGAATCCCATGCATAAAGAGATTTCCCAGAGGTCCACGGCCACAATGTATATCATTGGAGGCTATTATTGGCATCCTTTATCAGAAGTTCACATATGGGATCCTTTGACAAATGTTTGGATTCAGGGAGCTGAAATACCAGATTATACCAGGGAGAGCTATGGTGTTACATGTTTAGGACCCAACATATATGTAACTGGAGGCTATAGGACAGATAACATAGAAGCCCTTGACACAGTGTGGATCTATAACAGCGAAAGTGATGAATGGACAGAAGGCTTACCGATGCTCAATGCCAGGTATTATCACTGTGCAGTCACCTTGGGTGGCTGTGTCTATGCCCTAGGCGGCTACAGAAAAGGGGCTCCAGCAGAAGAGGCTGAGTTCTATGATCCATTGAAAGAGAAATGGCTTCCTATTGCAAACATGATTAAAGGTAAGTGTAGATTTTGTTTCTCCTGTGGTCTTTTAGATGCCTGAGAATATTATCAACAATCTCATCTCTTTTGGAAGTAACTTCAGGAAGAATTTATCACATTGGGATGCTCTTGAGAGACTATAGTAGATTACATAACATGTAATGTGGCAAGCATGATCCAGATAAAAACATAGCATAGAGCATAGTCTCCAGCTTGCCTGCAAATCATGGAAGTAATGAAAACTACTCAAAATTCTGTTTTAGGACTTGGGATATAGCTCGGTTATTAGAGTGTTTGCCTAGCCTGCACTAAGCCCTAGGTTTGATCCCCAGCCCAACATTAACTGGGCCTAATGGCATACACCTGTAATGCCAGGAAGTGGTGACAGGAGACTCAGAAGTTCAAGTGTGTTTTCACCTCCATAAGGGGTTTGAGGCCAGTCTGGGCTGTGTAAGACCCCATCTGAGAGTAAATTAAATAAAATAAACAGTTTTAATATTTTTTAAAAAGAATGCTGCTCAAGCCTGAGAAGAAATATAATTTATAGAAGCAAATAGTATAATTCACTCTTCTTACTCTGCATCCTTACTCCAGATTTTACTTCAAGTCTTAAGAATTTATATCTAGGGCTGGAGAGATGACTGAGCAGTTAAGAATATTTGCTGCTCCTGCAGAGGACCCAGATTGGGTTCCAAATACCCACATGGTAACTCACAATTGCCTGTAACTCCAGTTCCAGGAGATCAGATGCCCTTTTCTGGCCTCTGGATGCTAGGCATGCACATGATGCATGCATATACCTACAAGTAAAACACAAAATTAAAAAGTCTTTTAAAAGTTTATATCTAGGTGGGCATGGTAGCACATGCCTTTAGTCCCAGCACTTGGGAGGCAAAGGTAGACAGAGCTCTGTGAGTTCAAGGCCAGCCTGGTGTACATAGTGAGTTCAGGACAGCTGGGGCTACAGGGAGACCTTGTCTCAAAGAGACCAAAAAAAAAAAAAAAAAAAAAAAAAAAGTTTATATCTAACTTAAAGACTAAATTAAGAGACAGAGCTGGTAAGTTTTATTGTTTCTAACTTGCTGTTAAAATCTTTTTTTTTTTCAATTCAATTGATTTAGGCATTTAAAAAACTTTTTAAAATATTTTATGTGTGTGAGTGAATCAACTACCTCTAAATACACCTGTATCAGGCAATGCCCCGTGGAGATCAGAAAAGGGTATTGGATCCCCTAGAACTGGAGTTACAGATGGTTGTTAGGCACCGTGTTGGTGCTAGGATTCAAACACAGTCCTCTGCAAGAGCAGCCAGTGCTCTTAACCACTGAGCCATCTCACCAGCCCCTGATTTTTCCTTTTGGATGTAGGATCTTGCTTTGTGGGTAGCCCAGGCTGATCACAAACTCACTATCTTCATGCCTCAGCCCCCTGAATGCTAGAGTTTCAAGTATACACCAACATGCCTATCACTTCAATTCTACATTTATTTTGACACAAAATATCATTATGTAGCACTTGCTGGTTTGGATAGAATTCTCTGAGTAGGCCAGGCTGGCCTTGAACTCACAGATACCCACCTGCCTTTTGCCTCTTGAGTGCTGGAATTGAAGATGTGTGTCACCATGCCCAGCATCAGCTACTTAATATTCAGCTTTTTCCCCCTCTCAGAATATACTGGTCATCTCTTTGAGGTCCTTCATTAAAACTTTGGTGGCTTAGTCCCTTCAAGATATAAAAATGTACATTCTCCCAAGAACTACAGGCAAATAACCTTATCGTTGGGTGATACAGGCTCAGGCTTTGTCTCAGAATAAAGGAGAAGGACCGAGAGCATATCTGGCTTCCTGTGGCCCAGAGTCAAACATTGTACTGAGTCTCTCAGTATCTTGTCTGACAAACACTGTTTTCTGCTGTGGTTGGTAAGGTATTAGCCTTGTTCTCCTTGCCTCTGACTGGAGAAAAAAAAAGTTAAACTGGAATCTTCTTTCATTCTATTTATTCATTGGTGCTGGGGAACTGTGCAAAAACAGTTGGTAGGTTGTTACCAAATTTGTGTCATTTTGTCCTAAATGTTTCTTCCCAGGCCTTTCTGTTCCTTTTTTAACACTAGTGAGGGTGTGGGAATGTGACCTGGACTGGAAATCTGACCTGGTGTGATCCTTGGATGAGAAGCAGGAAGCTGGGAGTGGAGTAGTCTGGTGGTCACCAGCTGCTTGTGCAGCTTGACTGCCTGGATCCAAATGCTGACTGTCTACTTGCTTACTGGTGAACTTGGGTGAATTATTTAGCATCTCTGTAGTCAGATCTGTATGATGGGGATGATGGCACACATAACTAGGAGTCTTGGGAGGGTTAAGGGAACTTGTGCTTGTAAAGCACCCAGAGCAGTGTCTGGCACAGAGTTAGCCCGAGATGGAGCACTGAGGCCTGATTTTCACCAGCCTATCTGCAGTAGCAGTTGATTGGGTGAGAGAAAGTAGCAGAGACCCTGTTGCTTTGCTTTCTGGGTTTTGGTTTTGCCTGAGGTTGACCATCACTTACTGATTCTGAGGGCGATCCTGAATGTTCTCCTTTTGTCCTATAGAAGAAACAAGCAAAGATCAAGCACTTTGGCAGCCATTGTAAACTGCACACATTTCTGCTCCTTCTTAATGATGAGTTAACAATTTCAGTGATTGTGTAGAGCACATGTCTCTGAGGATGGAATTTTACTACTCTTATGAAATTTTTAAGAATTATGTTTGAAACAGTGCATGCTAGAAGAAAGTGCTGCTATGGTGCGTCTATGGTGGAAGAACACTTGCCATAGCCTTGGTGGGGTGGGAGGTCTCCATGCCCGCATGTGAGCCGGCTCTGTAATCCCAGGGGTTTATTCTTTTCTTTTTTTTTATTTATTACTTTTATTTTATGTGTATTAGTGTTTTGCCTGCATGCATGTGAGTGCACTCATGTCATGCAATGCCTGTGAAGGTCAGAAGAGGGCATCAGATCTCCTGGAACTGTACTGGAGACCATTGTTAGCCTCCATGTGGGTGTTAGGAACTGAACCAGGTCCTGCAAGAGCAGCCAGTGGTCTTAACCACTGAGCTATCTCTCCAGCCCTTAAAATTCATGTTTATATCTAGCTAACCCAGGGAAGGTAACACTCAGCTTTGTCATGCACAGCTTTAACTTGTACTATTCTGATGGATGAATTCAGACTAAAATTTGTTTCCAGTTTCCATTAAAAGATTAGTGTTATTTTTTCCCAATTGGTTTTCTTTTGTAGTCAAGTGACTTAACAGCTTTCTTGGCAAAGTGAGCTTCATTTTGATATTTTGGTAGAGTCAGATTTCAAGTTCTTCCTTTTGGTTTAGGGATATGTGTACAGAGAAGAAATAAGCCCTTGGGTGTTTAGGAACTCCCAAGTCTTTTTTTTTCAACATAACTTCCTTGCTTATCAACCTACTTTTTGAAATAGACACGAACAAGGTTAAACTGTATTAGACAAATAATAGTGCTAATAAAAGTTGATCAAAAGACTAAACTGAACACTTTCAACTAAAATGAGCCTTATGTCCACTTTCTTCTCTTTCTTGACTGAACGGTTTTCTCCTCCTCAGTTTTTGTGGTATCAGAGTCTCCCAGTTTTCCCAGCTTAGGCTCTCAGAATCAGTCTGATTGATCTTGTTATTGAAGCCTATCTGTTTGACCTCTGTTCCTTGCCTCTGACCTTCCTTTACACCCAGAGAGCTTTCTAAACCAGGCCCTGGAGATCCTCATTTGGGCCAATGCCTACAGCCTTCTTTGTCCTCTCATCCTTCCTTCTTAGTCCCTTCCTTCCTCTCTTTGAAAACCTGAAAACTCCTGCTGAATTATTCAGAGCCCACATTTGGGAGATGAGGGTCCTTTGCCATGCAGCTTCACTATACCTTGCCAGTCTTAATTCCTGTTGAGGACTTCAGTGTGCTACCAACCCTTGTCATGCCTTTGTGGGGTCTTTCAGCTACATAGAGCAGCTTAATCCTATGTCTGCTTGCCAGAATCCTAACTAGCAGACCCAGGGCAAATTCTGTCACTCTTGCTGTGATTTCTCCAGTGAAAAGCAATTTCTCTTTGATTTGACCAATCATAGTAGTGTCTCTCTCTCTCTCTTCACTCTTTCTCTTTTCAGTATTTTTCCCATCCTATAAGTATTTGTACCCCTAAAAGATCATAAAGAACCTTCCCTTTTCATTCTTTCATTCCTCTGAACCTAACGCAGTGCCTCACATCTACCATCAGTAATGACAAAAACCATAATGAAGAGATCAGCATTCATCGCAGGAAAGAATGAGCAGTCAGTCTAAAGATGTGACTTTGATTGACACACAGGTGTGGGAAATGCTACAGCCTGCGTCTTACATGAAGTCATCTATGTCATTGGCGGCCACTGTGGCTACAGAGGAAGCTGCACCTATGACAAAGTGCAGAGCTACAATTCAGACATCAACGAATGGAGCCTTATTACCTCCAGTCCACATCCAGGTAACATGAATCCTGTCTCAATATTGTCTTTCAGAGAGCTGGAAATAGTACACAGAGTCAAGTTGGGCAAGAGATTATTTTCTTCTTTCATAAGCTTGTTCTTTCTGGGTTTTAATAACCGTGAAATACTCATTCCTAGGATTTATGCTACCTTAACAGTTATAAAGGAAAGTGTTACCTGTCATAAAGAATGCTCTGCTTCTGTGATATCCTTATTTGTATGCATCTCTCTGTGTGTGTGTGTGTGTCCATGTTTGCGTGTAGGCCTGAAGTTGACACTAGGTATCTTCATTAGTTTCTTTTCTACTAGACAGGGTGTTTCACTGAACCTGGGGTTCACTGATTTGGCTAGACTGGCTGGCCAGCAAAGCCCTAGGATCCTTTTGTCTCTTTACCTCCAGTGCTAGGATTATAGCCTGGCCCAGGTTTTTAATTGGGTATTGTAGATCTAACTCAGGTCTTCATGCTTCTGTGGTAAGCACTTTTATCAATTGAGTCATTTTTTCAATCCCTTTGGTATCTTTTATTCTTTGACTTGTCTTTTGTGGCAAGTTCAGGGGGAAGCATAATTTTAAGATATTATAGGAGTTGAGGGTATAGCTCAGTGATGGAACATGTGCTTAGCATGGATGAGCCCCTGGGTTTAGCCTCCACTGTGGAAGAGAAAAAGTTCCAAACTGTTATTGTATGCCGTATGTTTGATTTTTTGCATGTGAATGAATTTATATTATCTTGTCACGCTATTACTTTACATCATTTTCCACAGAACATATGGATCACTGGAGAAGGAAATATTCACAAATATTTGTGAATAATAGTTATTACTGTTATTGAATACACACTATACAAGTCCAGTATTGACTAAGCACTTTGCATGTTTCTCACTACAACTCTGCAAGCAAGTATTGTTTATCACCGATTTACATCATTTGGAAATGGAGGCTTGGTGACTTGAGGATGAGTAATTTTTCCGGGATACAACAGTTTGAAAGTGATGACCCAGCATCTACATTCTACTAGTCTTGATTCCATGATCTGTGCTGTAATGAAGCAGTTTGCTTCTGCTTAATAGAGCAGCCTGTATTAGTTACTTTCCTGTTGCTGTGATAGAACACCATGACCAAGGCCATTCATAGTAGGGAGAGTATGGTTCCAGAGGGACTAGAGTCCATCACAATGAGGAGGCCTGGCAAGAGGCAGAGAGAGAAAAAAGCCAGCACTTGTAGTTTTGAGCACCTGCAGGACACAGGGAGAGAAATTGACATGAGATGTAGTTATGAACTCTGAAAGCAGGGTGCTACTGAAGTGCTTCCTCCAGCAAGGTCACACCACCAAGGGATGCTATGACTTTCCCAAAACAGCACCACCAACTGACCAAGTGTTTAAATACCTGAACCTATTGGGGCTACCTCCCCGCCTTCCTACCTCACAGCCTTTCCTGCTTTGACCTACGAAGCTACCTCCACCTCATGTGTCATCGGTCTCATTTTGTAGTAGGGGGAGAGCACACCTGGATCTGGTGCTGCAAGTCCATATGCTGAAGTCTGCACATGAGGAGGGAGCTTCAGCTGTAGGCTGCTTTGGCTCTGCAAACACAATGCTTCGACAGCAGTCTTAGTTCAGATAATATTCCCACCATTTTCTGTTGTTACCAACAAAGTTCTAATAGAAAGCAATAAAAATTGGTCACTCTGAGTAGTAGCTGATGTTTACTCAGTATTTGTCAGATACTCTATTCCAACAATTTTACGTGATAAATCTGTTTATATTTGTCAGCTTCACGTTAATACAGTGAGATACCTGAGGTGACTCACTTAGAAAAGGTTTATTTAGCTCACAGTGTGGAGATTCAGTTCCAAGATTGGATGGCATATGAGTCTGGCCACTGCTGAAAGCAGTGAGTTGGTGGTATCAGGAGCATGTGTTAGAGCAGGTAGTCACCTCAGAAGCCAGGAAGGAGAGTGAGAGAGGACTGGCCAGAGACCTTTAATCCCCTTCAGGGATCTCCCATAGGCCCCACTTTTGAATGGTCTATTGCTCCTCTTACTACCAATATCCCAGGGTCTAAGTCTTTACATATACTTTGGGGAACACCACCCATATTCAAACCAAAGCACTATTTGTTTATTTATTTATTTATTTATTGTGTGTATATGTGTGTTTTGGTATGGTGTGTGTTTATGGGTGAGTGCACATGTACACTGCACATGTATGTGGCAGTTCAAGTTGATGTTGAGTGTCTTCTTGATTGCTCTCCTCTGTTTTTTGTTGAACCCAGAGCTGAACATTTCAGCAAGTCTAACTAGCCAGCTTACCCTGGGCAATCCCATCTCTACCTCCTGTGACAGACTTGCAGGTGGTCACCACACCCACCATGTATTTATGTGGGTTCTGAACTCTCTGGTCTTCATACTTGCATGGCAAATGCTGAGCCATCTCCCTAGCCCAATAGCACTATCTAACCCTTGCAGTAATCCTGTGAGCTAGGAAGATACTACTACCTCATTTTATAGGCTGCTGAGGTGGTGACATTAAATAAATTATCAGAGTGAACCATCTAGTGTTTGTTAGAAGTGAGATCTACCTAGGCCGCCTGCCTTGGAACCTTGCTCTTCATTATTGTCTCATTTTGAACCTCATGTCAAAACATTATGAGTTATTTTTTTTGTTGTTATTTTTTAAGACAGCGTCTCCCTGTGGCTGCAGCTAACCTTGAACTTGCTATATAGACTGGCTGAGCTCAATCTCACAGAGATCCACCTGCCTTTGCTGGCACATCCTGAATAAGTTACATATTATTTGTCTATTTTGTGGTCAGATTTATCTTTCTAACAAAATCTAATACATGAAAAATCAGATTAAGAATTTAGAAAAGCCAGAGGTAGTGACTCATGTCTAATCCCAGTGCTTAGGAAGCAGAGGCAGGCAGATCTCTGTGTGATCCAGGCCAGCCTGGTCTACAGAGCTAGTTCCAGGCTAGCTGGGTCTACAGAAAAACTTATCTCCCCTCACCCCCAAAAAAACAAAAGAAAAGAAAGAAACTAGCAAGGTTGTTTACATTATACTTTTAGTATATGGCTTACAAGATTCTTTTAAAAATGTAATATAAAATCTTTTGGTTGCATGTAGTTTATTGCCTACTTTAAAAAGAGTCTAAAAGGCAGTGTGACTTAAGCTTAGTAATAGAAGGCATGAATAATTCAGTCAACCCCCCAAATTATAGTATAAATCAATAGAATCATTTCATTACGGTTGGAAAGTTTTAGTTTATGTTAAACTTTTCTTGATGGTTTTTTAAAGACGTGTTCTCACTGTGTAGTCCTGCTAGCCTAGAGCTCACTATAGACACCATGCTGGCCTGAGATTCACAGAGATCCACCTGCCTCTGCAGTCTAAATGCTGGGATCAAAGGCATATGCTACCACACCCTTGAATATTTTTTTTAATTTATTAAATTAGCATCTTATATAGTATGTTCTGTTTGGCTTTCATTGTGCTTAAGCTGTTTTTGAACTGATTTGTATTACTAAAATTTAAAATTCAAGACATTTCACACAAGAATCATGATTTCTGGCTTTAAGAAAAAAATTGGAAGATATGACAACCTGTTGTTTTCCTGTCCTGCTTTATTATCATAGTGCCTAAAACAGCCAGCAGAAGGAGGAGAAAAATAAAACGGAAAACACTAAGGCAGTCTACTAGGTGAGGTAGACTTCCCTGAAGCAGACTCCTAAGCACAGGACCCAGATACCCGCAGCAGTCCTCAAAGACCTAGGTGTGCACACCTCTCACTTCTTGTATCCCTAACTGAACAGGCACTGTAAGAGAAGCTAGCTAAGTCTTGTGGCATGTGTGGCAGCTGACACATCATGTGGTCTGCCCCTGGTTGCAAGGACCTTGAGAAACCTGTATCAGTTACCTTGTGTGCTGTCCTGTAAGGAAGACTCTGCTTCTATCATCTTGAGAGATAATAGATATCAGTTGAAGGTAAATGAATGTCAATTAGAAGCTCTCTAGCCAGGTGTGGTGGTGCACACATTTAGTCCCAGCACTCGGGAAGCAGAAGTAGGTGGAACTCTGTGGGATCAAGGCCAGCCTGGTCTTCATAGAAAGTTCCAGCTGGGGTTACAGGGAGACCCTGTCTCATAAAAGATGTATAAATAAATAAACAAATAAATAAATACTCTCTGTATTGGGCACTTCCCAGAAAGGTGGTGGTCTGAGGGATGGATTCCTTCTTGTCATCCTGAACAGCTCCCTTGGGAATTACTGTTAATTCCCTGAGGGCTAATAGTCAAGTGGCAGGAACAGGTCATATGAATCAGATGGCATGGACTGGATTTTAACATCAGTGTGCACTAGTATGAGACAGAATCAAAATGTCACCTTCTCTCTATATTTGTGTTCCAAATTGTAAAGACTTATTGCATTCCACAGGATGATAGCTCTTTGCCATGTTAATAAAATATTGTTCTTTTTTTTCCTTTCTAAAAGAATATGGACTG
Source organism: Eospalax fontanierii (assembly GCA_035773235.1). Lineage (NCBI taxonomy): Eukaryota > Metazoa > Chordata > Mammalia > Rodentia > Spalacidae > Eospalax > Eospalax fontanierii. Next base: position 61,893,121 of record CM069530.1, on the reverse strand, counting down.
TGCTCAGTTCCATTTGAAAACAAGCTGTATTTAGTTGGTGGACAAACTACAATCACAGAGTGCTATGACCCAGAACAAAATGCATGGAGAGAGACGGCTCCCATGATGGAAAGGAGGATGGAATGTGGGGCTGTCATCATGAATGGATGCATCTACGTCACCGGAGGGTACTCCTACTCAAAAGGGACGTATCTTCAGAGCATTGAGAAATATGATCCAGATCTTAATAAGTGGGAAATAGTGGGCAATCTCCCAAGTGCCATGCGGTCTCATGGATGTGTTTGTGTGTATAATGTCTGATTGAGTCCTCAAGACTGATCAGGTTATCAGTATTTGGGGATACAGTAAAAGGAATACAGAGTTTGGAGTGCCTTACTTCTTATTATGGTTTGGCACCTGCTGGAGGATTGGTAAGTTTTAATTCCTAACCCTATACCATCCCCAGACCCAGTGATTAATGGCAAGAAAAATATTATGTATGTATACAGTTCAATTAGTAAGGGTAACTCTTGTTATCTCTGTTTTTCAAAGGTAGAATGAAATATTTGACACCTGGTGTCAAAATAAAGTACGCTTTTGTAGTGAATCTTCCTGGTAGCATCAACACTGGGTATAGGTCAAAAATCATTCATTATGAAATGTCTGTTAAGAGCTTATGATGTGCCCAGTATGGGCCATGCCTTCAATGCCAGCACTCAGGAGGCAGACACAGGTCTCTGTGATTTTTTAAAAGCCTGTGATGTACCAGTATATATTAGGCTTTGCTTAGCTGGCAGGAATTTGAAATGTCAAGAAGGAAACCTTCTCTACCTCTACAAAATCAACACTTAAAAATGTTTCCCTTTAGGATTATTTAGAGTGTGGATTTACTTTAAGTATAATTTTTTCCTTTGTCATGTATATAATTTATTGCTAGTATTCTTTATTTACTGTTATAGCTGTACAAAATACTGTACAAAAGATTGCTATTATTCAGAAAGTTTACAACTAATTGTAAAAGAATAGCAGGTCTAAAAAATTATAGAGAAAATAGTCAAATATTTGCTGATGCTAAGGGCTATGCTTCATTTTCAGCTTGGATGCAAATTGCTAGTTTAGGTGTCTTACCTTCAGCATGTTTGGGAAATCCTCTTCATAGTTAGATATCTGCATATAAAGTTGAATTTTAGTGCCAGAAAAGCATGTAGAACAGTTGTGATTTAGTAGAAAATACATTGACAAGAACAATTTACATTGATTTGCCAACTCTAACTAGTTTGTGTGACTTCAGTCACTGAATCTGTCTGTGACGAAAGTTTTCTGACCCATGTACACTGGTACTAAAGACATTAGATGTGTCCAAATCCAGAGCCCCTCACCTTTTGCAGCCAGAGGAGGCTCAGGTGGCTGATGGGCCAGACACACACCTTTGTCCGTCTTCCTGTGTGCCTGCAGGGCCACTTCCCAAATGTGCCATAATATGAGAAAAGTCGGAGGCACTGCTCAAGTTAGCTCATCTAAACCTTCAGTGATCTGTGAGACCATCTATTCCATGCCATTTTTAAAAAGAGATAATACTTATTTTTCATTGTAAATACTGAAGTTTAAAACTAACTGTGATTTTTAAAAAATCTTTTAAGCAGACACTATTTAATACATTCACTTCACATGGCATTTTAAATAGATACAACCCTTTGGAGTTGCAATATGGAACTTTATAACAAGAGCCAGAAAAATAACCAGATTGGGCCAGTGAGAAAACTCAGCAGGTAAAAGTGCTTACCACGCAGACCTGAGACCTAAGCTGAATTCTAGAACCCCCATGGAAGGAGAGAACTGACACCTAAAAATTCCCCTCTGGCTTCCATATGTATGTTGTGGCACATGGGTGCCCCAAACACCCATATGCATGTATAAATATGATGGAAATAAATTTTAAAAAATAAAAGTGACCATAACCTTTGCTCCATGAACTCTACTCATTTTTAACTTAAGAATTATACCAAAAAAGACAGATGCATGATGGTATTTATGTCTGCATTATACATAGTAGTGAAGATAGGGGGAAATCTACGTGTTAAAGAAAGTATGCTGATAAAAATAATAAAAAATACTTACTTCCATGAAAATCATTATTTGGAAGACTGTAGAAACATGATGTGTCTATGGTAAGTAAATAAGCACAATATAAAATAGTATGCACACTAGGATTGTCACTGTAAGACCTCTATGCATGTGGAAGGTAATATGCAAAATAAAATCACTGTGTTACTGGAAGGGATATGGAATGATTTTAATTTATTTAAATTTTCTTTAATATTACTTTATATTTTCAATAAAAATAAATGTCACGGTGTACATGGTTAAGACTGCTTGAATTTGAGTCAACTGGAAAGCAAGTCTGAATTAGTAAAGCAACTAAACTATAGAGTATTTCAATCTATAATTTGAATTGTAGTTTATTTTATTGTTCTCAAGAACTTTTAATAGTTAATGCTAGAAGAAGTCTGTTACCCATTTTGTTTTACAGTCTGCACTGTGGGGGAGTGAGAACAGTTGCAGTCACTTTTCCCAGCTTTGCCAGCTCATCTGGGGCTTGTGGACTCATAATTCCTCTGTCTTTGGGAATTCTTTCTTTAAAAGTTTTATTTTATGTGTACGAGTGTTTTACATACATGTATGTAAGTGCTCTGCATATGTGTAGTGCCCATGGAGGCCAGATCCCCTGGAACTGTAATTACAGATGATTAGCTACCATATAGGTGCTGGGAACTGAATCCAGGTCCTGTGTAGGAGCAATCAGTGCTCTTAATTGCTGAACCATCTCTTCAGCCTCTTCACTAGAAATCTTTTTGGGGTCTTTTTTTTTTTTTAGATTTTAAAATGATCAGACAATGATTCAATTGTTTTTAATAACACTGCTTTAAAAAAAATAACATGGGGGCTGAAGAGATGGCTCAGCAGTTAAGAACACTGGCTGTTCTTGCAGAGGACCTGGGTTCAAATCCCAGCTCCCACATGGCCGCTAACAATCGTTCATAACTTCAGTTCCAGGGGATCCGATGGCCTCTTCTGTCCTCTGCCGGCATTGTACAACATGGCTACACTTACACAAAGGCAGGCATACACTCATATACATAAAATAAAAATAACATGATTACATTGAAAAACTTTGTATAGGTTGGAGATTTTGGAAGGGGAATAAATGCCAAACTTACAGCAGAAATGAGAAATTTCACAGTATTGTTGAAGCTTGGTAGTACTGTTTTGTTGATAAATAATACTCAAAATTATAGTAACATATAGAATTCTGAATTTACATTCCGAAATACAGTAATATAGTTTGAAAGTTATATCAGTTTAATAATTAAAGTACTTTTAAAATTTTTAATTTCTCAGACTGATGTTTATCTCCAGTTCAATTAGGTGATTTATATTTTCTGTAGGGCACAGGTGAAGGTACACTGGGGCTGTAGAAGAGTAATAGAAAAGTGATAGAAGACCTCTTGGTGCCTGAGAACGGGAAAAGTTCAGTATTAAGGCCTGTATGCCCAGGATCACATTTGGAGCCAAGACCACAGCTGGCCATCAAAGGAGGTGGGAGGTCCGTTCTGGAGAATCAGTCTTCCCAAGACTAGAATCTGCAAACGGCAGAACCCTCCCCTGTCCCTCACTGGGAATTCCTAACTGCGTGTTTCCACCACCACGAAGCCCCCAGTGTCCCACCTAGAGAAGCGATTGGTTGTGCATGTCTAGTCTCTTGCCCTCTTCTTATTTTCAGTACTCTCAATAACCAGTCACTTTGTAGGCATGTATAGTGCACAGTATATCAATTCTTTTACCAAAAACAAAGCAGCATTCTCCAGGTGTTTGGAGGATTGAGAAAATGCACACATTTCTATCAGCTGTCCTGTATTTCAAATCATTGCAGCATTAATAAAAATGATAATGTATTTAAACTTAAAAGCCATTACTTTGGGAAGTCAAACATGTTTTACAAAACAGAAAAATGTATTCATGATTTTAACCTTGTCTTAAGATAATTTTATCCCAAGTACAGTTGCACACACCCTAATCCCAGGAATATGGAGGCAGAGGCATGTGAATCTCTGTGAGTTCAAGGCCAGCCTGGTCTACATAGTGCCAGATCATCCAGGGGTATGCAATAGAAGCCTGTCTCTAAAATATAAAATAAAATAATATAATATAATATGCAAGCTGCTGAGTTGTCATTAGTGATCATACCACAGGTTTTACTTTTGATTTGTTCAACTGAAACAGAAAGAGGATCAACATCTAGGGTTCTTCCTGCTTAAAGACATAGTAACCTTTGTTTTCAAACGCATGTCAGTATTTCCCTTTTACAAACTGAGTATGTAGGCTAAGTGTGAGCACACACCTTTAACTTAATCTGTGTGAGACTGAGGCCAGCCTGGTCTACATAGCAAGTTTAGACCATCTGGACTACAGTGAGACAGTGCAATTAAAAATAAAAAAAGGAATATGTCCTCTCCAAATCCCCTATTGAAGCTCTAGCCCTCCGTATATTCGAGACAGGACAAATACTCTGGAAGTGATTAAAGTTAAGTAACATCCCAAGATGGGCCTTCATCTTTACAAGCAGATACCAGAAGGCCTGCTGGTGCATGTGTTCCCTGTCACCCCCTACATGTCCCACCACCCACCTACCTATCTGGTTCTTCCAGCCTCCAGCTCTGTGAAAAATGTGGCTTAAGTCACTCAGTCTGTGGTATTTTGTTATGGCAGCCTGAGCTGACTAATGCAGCCTTCATAAGAGAGAACACTTGATATGATACAGTCTAGGTGCAAGGTCAGCAAGCGAAATGGTCTGTCCCCCAGAAAACCCCTCTCTCCCTGTCATGTATGCAAAGCAGCCAACATTGTCTACTTTATTTATCTAAAGAATGTCTGAAATTGAAATTATAGACACACAGCTTTATTTCTTAGATCACAGTAACAGCATAGAGTTTTTGTCTGTCTGAGGATATTACTCTGCCATCCCATCCCATCCCCAGCCAGTGATGAGTCTATAGCTATAGATGACCAAGTTCTTGGATGGTTTGATTGACAAGAGCTGATAAAGATGCCATAGTGACTAGAAGTGAGAAATGATGTCTCAGCTGTTGGCTTCTTACAGACCCATTTCTATCTTCTCCTGTTTGGTTATATGAGCCTTTTTTGTTTTGAGTTAGAATTCTGGCCCTTGGAACCAAAAAGCACAGACTAATATCAAACAAGTTGCGCTGGGTGTAGCTTTTTGTTTGTCATGCCCTGACTCATACACATAAAATAATAATTAAAAAAATTTTTAAACGAGTTTCAGGCTAGCCATAGTGAGACACTGTCTCAAAAAAAAAAGAAAAGCTAAAAAACAATGTGTGTTTATTATAACACACTGTGTCAATGTTAACAACCTTAATGTTTTTCAGACAGTGGCCTTATCATGCAGCCCTGGCTAGTCTCAAATTCAAGATCTTTCTGTCTCAGCCTCCCAAGTGCATAGAATTACAAGTGTGTACCAGCATACCCAGCTGTGATCATAATTACTCCTTTGCCATCTAACGTAATATATTCACAGATATTCGCGGGTTCTGGAGATTAGGACATGGACATTTTTATATGGGGCATTATCCTGCCTGTAACAGATAATATATGTCTTAACCTGACTTGGACATTCCATTTGGTTGAATGTATCTTATGCTTTTCTGTAGAGATTCTGACAGAGGGGTTAAAAAAAAATCTAAATAAAAGATGAGAAGCTGGGCATAGGCAAGAAAAACCTTAAAACACAAACTTCATGTGCTATGCACAATGAATGCAAAAATTTCAATGAAACTTCCTTATAAACTAGGAGCATTGTCATTATTAAAATGTGGATCAAAGTGATAGTCACCATTTTGAAAGGATGAGTCATGAATTGTTAACTCTCATTTTGGCCCTCTGAGTCAGAACATAATATTCTTTTGGGGGCTTCCCCGGGATGGTGCTTAGCATCCTGCTTAAACTTCTGGTGAATACTGCAGATTCCAATTGGCCGCATGCTAAGGACATTTTCTATTGCTCACTAAATTATACTCTGTTGTGTACACAACATTGTCAGTGTTTCAGCTTTTATCTGAAAGTCAAGCCAGACCACAAGATGGTGCATCTTACAAGTACTTATAAAAACTGCTGGGGAATCTGAAATACCAGGGCTGTGTAAATCAATCTTAATAAAGTATAGCCAATTATTATTCTACCTTCAATTACCATCAGGTCAGTTTGGCACATGTTATCTGTGAACACTCAGCAAAACTTTTCAAGTATGAAATTCATCTTTTGTTTGAAAGCCACAGTCAAGTGTTATCTGTAGTTTTCCAAATATGTTTTGGTTTATTTGTGGGTTTGGGTTTTGTTTTGTTTTTGAGACAGGATCTCCTTGTAGCCCCAGATGTTCTGGAACTCAAGACCATGCTGGCCTTGAATTCACAGAGATCCACCTGCCTCTGCCTCCTGAGTGCTGGAACTAAATGTTTTTGTTTTTGTTTTTTTTATGACAGGGTCTCATGCATTCCAGGCTGGCTTCAACACACTGTGTGGCAAAGGATGACCTTAAACTTCTGAACTTTTCACTTCTCCCTCTCAAGTGCACCTCCACCTCTCGAGTTCTGAGACTGTAAGCATGTGCCAGCATACCTAGTTTTATGCAGTGCTGAGGACTGACCCCGAGACCTCATATATGCAAGGCAAGCACTCTACCAACTGAGCTGCATCCCCATGTTTTTACACACCTCTTCTATCCCTTTTTTCTCCTCAAACCTTCCTCATCATGGACATGAGTCCATGAGTCTTTCTCGTCAGTCAAGGGATTAGGACCTTAAACATAAGCAGCCATTTGAGACAGTTTGAGTGGATGTGTTTTTTTTAACTTTATTGTTGAATATATAAATCTAGAAATCTGTATTAGCTGCTTTCCTTGTAGCTGTGACAGAACACTTTGCAGCAACAAAGAAGGAAGAATTTATTTTGTTTCACATTCTGAGAGGGGACAGTCTGTCACAGTGAGGAAGCATGGGGGCAGGAACATGTGGCAGCTGCTTGTTATGTGGCCATGATCAGGAAGCAGGGAGATTGGGGCTGCAAGCAGGGTCAGTCTGTGATCCTTAGGTCTGACCCAGAGACCTGCCTTGGTCAGCCAGGCCACACCTCTTCTTTAAAGAAGATTTTTTTTTATTATTTATGTATGTGTATGTGTGCATATGACGGGGGCAGTGCCTGTAGAGACCACTAGAGGGTGTTGGTTAGTGCTAGGATCCAAGTGCTTTTAATGGCTGAGCTATCTCTTCAGCCCAGGCCTAGAGGTTCCACAGCTTCCCAAAACAGTGCCATCAGCTGGAAGCTAAGCATTGGTGAGTCTGTGAGGACATTTTAAATACAAATCATGTCACAATGTGAATCAAACATTGTTAAATGAGTTTAATAAGTTAATGCTTTATTGAAAGGTGAATGCTCTTATTTGGCATATATGTTGGGAGAGAAGACTTTTCAGGTGCGTGCAACATTTTCTCAGAAATCTCTGTCTTCACTGTGTCCATATTTACTCCCTCCTGAATTTATTACCTGTGTTAGTAGTTTCCTGGGATTGCTATAAAAATTTATGAGTTGGTCAAGGGGTATAGCTAGCTCAGTGAAAGAGTATTTGCCTTGAATGCAAAAGTCCTGGACTTGATCCTCAGTACCATGTTGGGCATAATGCAGGGTGGGCCCATCTAGGCCACCTGCCAGGAGGAATGGTGGAATGACTCTCGTGGGTGTGGTGCTCCACACCAGTTGGTTGTGAAGCCAGTTTCTGCCCAGAACCTGGAGAGAACCTAATCCACCTGGGAACAAACTGCAATTGGCTGTAGTCAGGACCCCACCCCATAAGGCTATTGGCTCACAAGACCTATAAGACATTCTGCTCTTTCTTGAATAAATGAATTTTGCAGCAGACCACCACGGCTGGCTTTCCATTCGGCTCTCAGAGTCTGTGTGTTGACTCTGCGTCTACTCACCCCCCGCTATGGTGGAGACGCTTTGGCCCCCTCGAGCTGGCCCCTGAGTGCTGGGACCCCCAACAGTACCATACACATATTAAAATTACTGTAAACTAACAGGCTTAAAATAATATACATTTTTTTCTTTTGAAGTTCTAGAGGCCAAAGGTTTGAAATTAAAGTGCCAATAGGCTGGTTCCTGGTGGCTTCAGGGCAGAAGCCATGCTTTTCTAACTTTTGGTGGCACTTGGCACTTTCCAATGTATAGCACATCACTTCATTGTCTTCTTGCCATGACAATTCTTCTTTTTTATTTTAAAATATTTTGTTTATTATTTTTATTTTATGTGTATGAGTATATTGCCTGCAGTGCCCACGGAGGTTAGAAGAGGGCATTGGATTTCCCTGGAACTGGCATTATGAATGGTTGTTAACTGCGATGTGTGTGCTGAGAATTGAACATGGGTCCCCTCCAAGAGCAGGCAGTGCTCTTAACTGTGAAGCCATCTTTCCAGCCCCTATTTTAAAGATTTGTATTGATACTCTGTGTGTGTGTGTGTGTGTGTGTGTGTATAGATGTAGAGTATGTGCTCATGAGTGCAGGTAGTTTTATAGAGGCCAAAATCAGACATCAAATCACCTGGAGCTAGAGTAGGTGGTTGTGAGCAACCCAGCCATGAGGTCCTCTCTACTTGATCTTAACAGTTGAGCCATCTCTCAGTCTCACCCTAATAGATTTTGACAGTTCCTTTACTGTCTGGTATAACAAGAGTCTCCTGGCTTGGTGTATACTTCCTGCTTCAAACAGAATGAACAATCTAAGTAGCCCTGGTTTCTTTTAGTGCCAAATAGTATTTCAAGAACATGTCTGAACACTAAGGATGTGTATTGCTACTAGATTGTTCATTCTAAGGCTAAAATTAAAGTTTATAATAATAGCACAAAATCAGGAGAAGGTTAATTAAACTTTGGTAAGGTCCCAACAATGTCCCCAACCTTTTCTATCCTAACAACCGAAAGCACAGAAAGTATCTTGGTTCTTAGGTCACTGGGATGATAAAATTAGGGTTTCATATTATAACTCACTAGCTTTATTTCACCACACACATGCACAGTGTTCTCAGACTAACAATAAATGTGATGTGAGTGGGAGTTCCTAATTTTGGTTTTAAGCATTTTAAACAGAAAGCAGATGAAAACATGAGTTTGAAACTGACAAATTACCACCTGGGACTTGGGGTTGTTTCACTCTAGCAGAATAAAATAGTGATAAGGAATTCTAGGCAGAAACACTAAATGTACATTAAAAAGTTAAAAAAGCAGGAAAGGTTTAGAGCATTTAAAAATTATTTATTTTTAATTTTATATGTGTGAGTGTTTTATCTGCATGTATGTAAGTGCTCACATGCAAAGCCTGAGGAGGTCAGAAGAGGGCATAAGGTCTCCTACAACTGGAATTATGGATGGTTGTTAGCTACCATGTGGGTGCTGGGATCTAAACCTGGGTCCCCTGCAAGAGTAGCCAGTGTTCTTAACTGTTGAACCATCTCTCCAATCTCTCTCTCTCTTTCTCTCTCTTCTTCCCTCCCCCCCCTCGAGTTTTTAATGTATGAGTGTTTGCATGCATGTACGTAAGTGTACCATATGTGTGCATACCTGGTGCCCTTGGAGGCCAAAACAGGGCATAGATTCCTCTAGAACTGGAGTTACAAGCAACTGTGAGCCACCATGTGGATCCTGGGAATGAATCCTGGGTCCAAGGGCAGTAGGTGCTTTAACCACTGAGCCATCACTCCAGGCTTTTTGGATATTTTTAAAACACAGCGTACTGGAATTTTCTTCCATGTTTCTATGTTTCTCTCTCTCTCTCTCTCTCTCTCTCTCTCTCTCTCTCTCTCTGAAGCAAAGTTGGAATTTATTCAGAAATTTAAATGTAGAATTTAAGCATTAGAATTAAGAGAAACAAAGGCACTCCAGAAAAAAGGCACCAATATATTTAGAGGACCAAATAAACACAAAAGAAAAAAAAATTTTTTTAGTATCCTTAAATTAGTATATTGGCACATACCTATAATCCTATCACTTATAAGACCAGCCTGGGCTAAATAGTGAGATGTCTCAAATAAACCAATTTTTAAAAAACACACCTTTCATACTAGCACTCAGGAGGCAGAGGCAGACAGATCTCTGTGAGATCAAGACTAGTCTGATCTACTTAGTGAGTTCCAGGCCAACTGGGGCTACAGGGAGACTGTCTCAAAAAACCAAAATAATATTAATAATAATAATAATAATAATAATAATAGTAATAATAACAACAAAGTGATAGCGAGATGGTTCAGTGGGTAAAGGCTCTTGCTGTCAAGCCTGACATCTTGAGTTTGATATTCAGGACCTACATGGTGAGAAAAAGGAGAGAACTGACTCCTCCTTGAACCGTCTTCTGGCCACAGGCATGCCATGGCGCCACATACTTTCTAACACACACACACACACACACACACACATACACACACATACACACACAAATAAAAAAATCAAAGTATTGGTTTTAAAACATCTGCTTTGTTGTTGAGACGATGCTCACTATGTTTTCCAGACTGGTTTTGAACTCCTGCATGAAAGGAGTTCTTCCACCTCAGCCTCCAAAGTTACTGGAACTACAGGTGCACTCATGTCCCCCAGCATTTAGAAGCAAGCTCATTTTAGGGGGTCTTAAAAGAAATTAGGAGTCTGGAAATCCAGCTCAGTTGGTAGTATGCTGGCCAGCCCTGCATGAAACCTTAGGTTTGATCCCCTTAGTTTTGTTTTTTGTTTTAACTGAATAAAAAAAAAATTGGGCATGGTGACACACTCAGGAGGCAGAAGCAGGAGGATCAGAAGTTCAAGGTCATCCTTAGCTACATAGTGAATGTGAAGCCAGCCTGGGCAACATTAGACTATAGGAAAGAAAAGAAAAGAAAAAGTGATGAGTCTCTGCTTGTATCTCCTTGAGCAAAAAGAAGCTTCTTGAAAATTTGGAGCAGGAATAGTATACAGTTCAGAAGCCCCAAGAATGCAAACATTTACTCATCTTCACCAAAATCACAGTGCTTATTAAACCATCAGGCCGGGCATGGTGGCACACACCTTTAATCCCAGCATTCTGGAGGCAGAGGCAGGCAGATCTCTGGGAGTTAGAGGCCAGCCTGGTCTACATAGTGAGTTCCAGGCCAGCCAGGGCTACACAGTGAGAGCTGGTCTTTTTTAAAAAAGGGAGGGGGACCTGGAGAGATGGTCCAGTGACTAAGAGCACTGGCCGCTCTTGCAGAGGACCCAGGTTTGGTTCCCAGCACCCACATGGCAGCTAACAACATCCATAACTCCAGTTCCAGGGAATCTGACACCCTCTTCTGATCTTCATGGACATTATACACACTTGGTGCACTTACATCCATACAGACAATACACTCATACACATAAAATAAAAATAAAATATTAAAAAAGAATAAGAAACTATTGGAAAGTCTAAACTGGAGTTGTGCCTAATAAGAATCAGTAATCTTGGAACTGGAGAGATGGTTTAGTGGTTAACAACATTGGCTGCTCTTGCATAGGACCTGGGCGACTAAAAGAGATCAAAGGTTATTAAATGACCTGGAATTAATAATATGCTTTTAAAGAAGTTTTAAACCAGTATATCCTGTTTCTTTCCTGCCTACCTTCTATAAAGAAATGTTCCTTAGAGAAGAGAGGCATGATGAGCCTGAAAACCCATGGGCTGACCTGAAGCACAGGACAGAGTCTGCATTTTTTTACTTTTGGAGCCTCAGGGCCAAGCACATAGTAGGCATCTCATGCATATTTGTAGGATTAAAATTTAGTGCTAAGGGCTGGTGAGGTGGCTCGGCAGCTAAAAGTGCTTGTCTCACAAGCCTGACAGCCTGATATTACTGTAATCCAGGGTGAAAGAAAGAACTGATTCCTGAAAGTTGTTCTCTGACCTCCCCTCATGCACCTGCACACACTCTCTCTCTCTCTCTCACACACACACACACACACATACACACACACATATCATATACACACAAATAATAATTAAAAATTATTGTTAAACTGAGCAATATCACGCAGCATTCTTCTAATTAAGTTCAATTTTAGGTATGAATTTTCAGTTATTTTTTTCAGGACTTGTTTATTTCAATTAACTAATTAATGTGCTTATTTATTATTATTTTGGTTTTCTGAGACATGGTCTCCCTGTAGCCCCAACTGGTCTGGAACTCCCTGTGTAGACCAGACTGCCCTCAATCTTACACAGAGATCTGCCTGCCTCTGCCTCCTGAGTACTGAGATCAAAGGCATGCACCACCATACCTGGCCCCAGGACTTGTTTATTTTTGGGGGTGGGGGGGTGGGGAGCAAGACCAAGGATATACTCACAGAAAATGGAGGCCTGCCTGATTGTGGGCCTCACTAGTATTCAAGGTTTAGAATTTGTCCAGACTCAGTTTCAGAACCGTCACCTTATATGGTGATACTGTTTCTGAGCAGAGAGTCTGGCATTCTGTGCTTCTCTGAGCTGGTGGATGTCCTTACTATGAAGGCTTGCAAGAAATGAAAACTTTGTGTAGACCTTGGGAAAACAAGGGAGGCACTGGAGCCGTGTTCCCCTCTTGCATCTAAATCTTGTTTATAGTCTTTGTGCTTTTTAGTTCATCCAGAGCTAAGTAAAAACAACTAAAATGAAATCCAAGGCTTTATTCTCTGTTTTCCCAAACTCAGATCAGATTTCACTTTTCAGCTCTGTTTTTATAGTAAACACATAACAAAAGATGACAATCTGTGCACAGTATTATTTTAAGAAAGTGTAAGAATGTGCCCTGTCCCCATGAGGGAGGCAGTGTCAAAAACAGGAGTAAAACTACATTTTATAGACGTTTATTCTTTACATTTTAATTTTTTGTTCCTAATTTGTGTGTGTGTGTGTGTGTGTGTGTGTGTGCCGCATGCATGGGTTCCAAGGGCTCATCTGGAGGTTAGAGGACAACTTATAGGAGTTGGTTTACTTCTTCCCCTTTGTGGGCCTCAGGGATTGAACTAGGTTGATGGCAGGCACCTTTACCCACTGAGCCATCTTGCCACCTCTAGAATTTTAAGTCCAAAGATTGTCCTGTGGAACAATCTTTAATCTATCTAGACTTTTTGTGGTGGTTGCTATTGTTTTAGAAATAGGCTCTCATTTACCTCAGGCTGGCTTGGAACTCACTTTATAGCTGAGGATGACCTTGAACTTCTCATCTTCCCACTTGTACCTCCCACATACTGGGATTACAGCTGTGTACCATACATGGCCCAGTCCAGTTTTGGCACACCATCATTCCACATGCATAGTTTTTTGATGTTAGGGTGGGAGACCACAGTAACTTAACCACTCAGTGGTGTCTGTGATAGCTCAGTAGTCACCTTGTAATGTGGATGTTTTGTTTCCCAAGAAGTGACCTAATCTGTCACTGTCACTTGTAAGTAGTCCAGTGTTTCTGAGCAAGTCTCTCGGTTGCCCAGGGTTGGGAGAGTATGCACCCTTGCACTGGGAGAAAGCATCATAGAACTCTGAAAGCTTGGGAGCTATAATAGGTGAACCCTAATATGAAGGCCTCTATGTGAGGAGCAGAAGTAGGGGAAGAACCTGTGGGTTGATTCTAACAATGCAGTGACCAGCAGGGTTACCTGGACCCTTCATAGTTCTATAGAACAGCAGCAGTTACTGAAAGCGGGTAGCTTTCCCAAGAAACTGTCTCAAAAAGGCAGACCTAAAAGTTACTGGCTTGACCTGTTTCCCCACACTCTGAAATTCCAAGGCCTCACTTTCCTCTTTCCACGGTCAGCAGAAGCCCAGGACTCCCCAGCTACCCTCATTCTCCTTCAGTGCAGGTCTTGGTCTGGTCGAATCCTGAGCTCTTCCCGACTCTCCACAACCTTTTCCAGAGCCTGGAATTTCGCATGTGTGATAACCATGCTCCCTGTCCCCAACCTCTTTCACATGCTTTCTAAGACTCTGTGGCCTCTCTGTGGGTGGCTGACAATCTTCCGAAGACACGGGCTCCATGCAGCGTTTTCAAGAGGACAGTTGTTCTTGTAATCCTTATTCTTTCAGGCTGGACTGTTGAGTGCTGATTTTTCCTCCCTGACCCACAGTCACTTTCAAACTATTCATTCCTCTTGCTTTCTTCAAAAGCCTCAGCTCCTTGTTTATACAAGCTAAGGATTTCTCAGGCCGGTTACCCTCTACTCTCTTGCCCCTGCCCCTCTGCTCTCTAAAGATTTGACACCTGGCTCAAGGTCTTCCTCTTCATTCTGAATCTTATCGTTTTCATTTTTATGGCCTTCCATTTTACACCATAGGATCTGCGGTCCACTGACTACCACTTTTTCTTTACCACTTTCTTTTTAAGACTATTTCCTGTGCTTATCCTGTCTTCATTCTCCTTTCTCCCCATTCTCCATCTGCAATGTCCTGACCTATTATCATGAATAGCAACTCTGTTTCATAACCTCCTGCTGGCCTGGCTAACTCCAGACCTTCTTCCATGACCTGCAACAATGCTGCTAAACCCCGGAACAGTGCCTTCTGCTTGTGACCACAGAGCTGACGCAAACAGAATGCTAAACAAGTTTTCTGGCAAAATCAGTGTTTCACTCTTCAAGTGCAACTGTTTATAGCTTTACATTTTTACCTTAAAAATTTCAGCCTTCCTTTTCATTTTTATGCCCCACTTCATATACTTTACCAAACCAGAACAGAAGCACCTAAACAGAGACTCTGTTCTAACCACCAAATCTTCCTACATCTGCACCAATTTTTCCCACCTTTCTGCTTATTACAAGTACTATACAGCTCTCTCAGAGGCCAGTGTTTTCAGACTCTGAAGCCACCTTCACTTGCTTCCTCAAGGACTCAATCTTGCAATCTCCATCCTCTCATGGATTACTAGTTTCTTCCTTTATTATATATACTTTACCATTCTTAAATTATCATCTTAAAAAAAAAGTCTTATGATTAAAAAAGTACTCCAAGGCCAGGTGTGGTGTTGCATGCCTTTAATCCCAGCACTCAGGAAGTAGAGGCAGGCAGGTCTTTGTGAGATCACCTGGTCTACATAGCAAGTACCAAGCCAACTAAGGCTTCAGGAAGACCCTGTCTAAAAAAACAAACAACAACAAAAATACCTCATCTAATCTTAGATCCTCTTGTAGGAATGCTCCAGTTCTTTTCTCCAGCCCCAGAATTCTTCTTCTTTTTTTTTTTTTTTTTAATTTTATTTCTGTGTGTGCTTTACCTGCATGTAAGGATGTACACATGTGCATGCCTGGGGCCTGTGGAGGCCAGAAGAGGGCATTTGCTCCCCTAGAACTGGAGTTACCTGTGGGTGCTGGGAACTGATACTTGGTCCTTTGCAAGAGCAATTAGTATTCTTAACTGTTGAGCCATCACTTCAGCCTACAGGGATCCCTGTTCTTAATGATATAGTCATAAAAATTTGTAGAATATATCAAAATATGTGGTGTTTGCTCTAAAACAGTCTAATGAGGGCTCTGGGGACGTGGGTAAGATGTAGCTAAAACAAGATGTAGACGTTGGCTGATGAATGTCAAGGCTGGCTTATAGATATTCAGGGCTTTATATTATTTATATGTTATTGTTTTGAAGTATATTTAAAAATCTTCACAATAAAAAAGAAAAGGGCCAGAGAGATGCCTCAGTTAGGTCCTCACAAAGTCCTTAGAACCCATGTAAAAATGCTGGGTTTGCCGGCATGCTCTTACAATCTCAGTACTGGGAAGGCAGACAGGAGAGTCCCTGCGGCTCTCTGGCCAGCCAGCCTAGCCTAACTGAGGATCCCAGCCCCTTGAGAGGTTCTATCATAAAAAAAAATAAGGTTGATGTCATCTGAGGAGGAGTGACATCTGAGATTGTCCTCTGGCTTCAACCAAAAGTATACTTGCACCCACACGAACATGTGTAACACACACACACACACACATACACATACACACACACACTTTTCAAAAAAGAAAGGAGGAAGAGAAGTTTATAGCCCCAAATTCTCTGAGAATTCTTTCTAAAGTTTATGGTTTAGAAACTTCATCTGGTTTCTTTCCTTGGGGGAATCCCTGGAATTCTTTCAAAAATTCCCATAAGTCCTTCAAATTCATTTATTGCTTCATTTTTGTGTTTAAATAATATGAGGTGGAATTATGTAGTTATGCCCAACAGCATATGGATTAAACTATGTTCCCAGTAGGAGGTGCTGTCCTCAAAGCATAGTTTCAGCCTGTAGGTTAGAGTAGCTCACCTTTCACACTGCCTGTATTCTCTCTATACTTCTGTACTGGAAGACCTCTGCACCTCAGTGAATTTCATAAAGTAAATTAGCTTCTAGAATAATTTCCCACCCCTTTGTAGCTAAATTGTGGATTAGTCAACTACAATTTTGGTGCTTCTCTTTAAGAAATAATCCCAAATTATGAATACAAAATTAAGCAGGAAGATGAACATTTGCCTAAAATAGGGAGATAAGTAAATTACAACAAAGAAAAACACCAACACCATCACAAAATCCAGGGAAAAATAATTCTTCCCCTTCTTTTTTGGGATGGAACCTAAGGTTGCCACGAAGCTACATCCAAGTCTATGAAACCAATGGGCTTTTAAGTTTATCTAACTGCCAGAAACACCTCTACAATAACTTTTTTCAGCATTAAAAAAATTAGTATTTTTATTTTATGTGTATATGGCTACTTATATGTAAGGGCACCTATGTTATACAATGCATGTAGAGGTCAGAAAAGGGTGTCAGATGGCCTGGAACTGGAGATATAGATGGCTCGCCACAATGTGGATGCTGGGACACAAACGCAGGTCCTCTGGAAGAGCAGTCAGTGCCCTTAACCAATGAGCCACCTCTCCAGCCCCTTTTCTCAGCATTTAAACATACAGACTTTGATAACTTTTCCTACAATAATTGTACAATATTTTCTACAGAGAATATACTTCAGTCTTTCCTCTAAAATAATTAGAATTCTTCTAAAAGTTTTAAAATTAGTTTTTGATTTTATAAAGAAAATTGTCCACTTTGATACGATATGTGTGTTTTCCCCTTACACCTCTACACATCTGTGACCACCTTTTATAAGCTGTGCGTGTAGGTCAGTGATAAAGCTCTTGCATAGTAGTACTGTAGTATTAGTTTGAAAATCTTAAGTGGTAATATATTTTGTTGGGATTCTGGTATTTTAAAATACAGTTTTATAACTTTTAGTTTACTTATTTCGTTTAATTTTATTTCATCAAAATTGCTACAGGGAGCATAAACAAATAGTAACTAAACACTGAACTGTTTTTTACATTCTGTGAAATGGTGCTAAGAAAATGGTATCTTTACTAGTTGAGAATGAAATGCCTTTGTATCATTTACACAACTAAACCAGTATTTCACAGTAATGTTCAGAACAGAAAAATATCACTACCCTAGATTAATCATTCTTAGTATGAGTGAAGAGCAGAAATCACTCTGAGTTTAGAAATGTAAATGGATTCCAGGCCAGCCAAAGTTACATGGTAAGACCCTGTCTCAAAATAATCTTTTTATTTACTTATTTATTTATTTACAACTTGTAGGAGTCGATGTTCTTCCATCGTGTGGATATCAGGAATTGAACTTGGGCTTAGAGGCAAATGATCGCGTGCCTATACCAGCTGAGACATTTTACTAGCTCTCCATCTTATTTTCTGAGGTAGATTCTCTCACTGAACCTAGGGGTCATTGATTTGGCTGTTTTGTTTGGCCTATAAGCTCCAGGCATCTGCCAATCTCTGTTCTCCACCCGCTTCTGCACTGACTGGGGTTACAGGTGCACATCATAATGCCCAACTTTTTTTTTTTTTTTTTGTCTTTTTGCTGGGCCATTTAATCATGCAGATCTTAAACATAAGCAAGAACTGTCAATTTGCTCTCTTCAATGGTTATATTAAATGTATACTGAGAAGGATGGTATTTTCTTATATTGCAAAGTAATGCTGTAGGAGAGAAGGAAGCAGTATGAGATCCTCTCCCAGTGCTAAGAATCCATTTCCCCCCAAACAGGATGACATTTACATAGAGCCTGACCCTGGAAAGGGGAGAGAGAGAAAGAGAGAGAGAGAACCCAGAGATCTGACAGAAGTGTAAATGATGTTCAATAAGTTGGTTTCTCCTGACAGACTTCCTCCTGTTCTGTCTGACATTGTGAGGCACAAAGAGTTACATTTCTTGGTGCTTGGGCTGAAGATACAGTTCAACTGGTAGAGTCTATCCCCAGGAAGCCACCACACTAAGCTGGTCTCCACCACCACAATAAGCTGGATATGGAAACATATGTTTATAATCCCAGCATTTGGAAGGTAGAAGCAGGAGGATCTGGAACTCAAGGTCAACCTCAGCTACAAAGTCAGTTTGAGACCACTTTGGGATACAGGAAACTATTTCAAAAGGTTCCATTCTTCAGGTGGTGCTGACCCTAGGCAGTGTAGATCTTTTTTCTATTTCCAGTATCAAGCTCCATACCAAAACATCAATAGGCATGCAATAATCAAGTTTGCTCAATGGATGTGTGGGAGAATCCTGACACTGCCACGATTCTATTAAATATTTATCTTCTGACTTGGTCAAAGGGAGAACTAAGTCTCACGAAGTATGAACTTGAAAGGTACTTCCTGAGACAATAAAAGATAATCAATAACCTGAATTTAAAACTACCTGACCATTATACTATTAAACACCCTTTCTCTTTGGCCAGAAGCAGTGTCTATATTCAATCTATAATTTCATTTGTCTTCAAATTTTGGATATTTTATCAGTTTGGGAACTGCCAAAAAGCTCTGAGATGATGACACATTATTTTACCAATATCGTTCTGAATTTTCAAGAAAACTGGGATGGAAAGATTATCTCACAAGGGGATGACGTCTTTAAATGATTAAAATTGTTGTGCAAAAAGTGTATGAATAGGAAAGGGCTCTAGCAAAGAAAATAAAAGGTCTCTGTGCTAGATGGCCCTTTATCATGGGGGACAGAGAAATTGAATAATTTACCAAGGCCACACGGTTTTTTCAGAGAAAGGGGCAGTGTAGCCATCTGCTTCCAGTGTCAAATCTCTTGAAACAGTCTACTATATTTCTTTTTTTTCCTTTTCTTTTTGAGGCAGAGTCTCACCTACCCAGCCCTGGCTGCATAGATCAGGCTGGCCTCAAATTCCAAAGATCCTCCTGCCTCTGCCTCAGGCGTGCACCACCACGCCCAGCTCCATTTCTTAGATCTCATAAAACAATTTTTAAAACTTCTTTTCTTTGTAATCCCAGTATTGGGAAGACTAAAGCAGTAGTATCAGTATCAGTTTGAGATCAGCTTGGGTGATACAGATATTCCGTCTCAAAAACCAAAACAACAGCAACAAAAGCCAAGAGATGCCTGTTAAATCCCAGCACTATGCACGGAAGCAGGAGGATTTCGAGTTACAGGCCAGGCCAGGCGAGCTTACGTTTTAGAGCGAGATTCTGTCACAAACTAATTACCCAGGTGGCTTTTTTTTAAAAGACGTGAAAATTATTGAAACGAAAAGTCAAGCGCTGCATAAGATGGGAAGAAAAAGCTGGAACACAAATACTGTCCAGAAATCCTCAAAAATAAACGTCTACACAAACAGACGAGGAGCAACCCCCAACGTTCTGCGGAACGATTTAATCCAATCTCTCGGGCGGGAAGGCGGGACTTGGCGGGTTGTGAGAGGCTGAGGCTACGGCGCATGCGTAGAGCGCCCTGCCGGCCCTGCGTGCCAGTGGCCACGCCCATTCTTCTCGCGAGGGCTGCCGGGACAGCCCCCATCTTTGAGCGCGTTTGGCTGGCCCGCGGGCGCTCGGAAGTAGAGGCGCTTCCGTCGTTGTTCGCGAGCCTTGTGGCGTCTGCGGTTCCAGACCTTTGAGGTGAGCCTCTCGGAGGCCGAGGCGAAGGTACAAAGGACTGTGCTCGGCGCGGGCCTGGCCTTCCCCGCGTTCGCGTCGACGCCGCATGGGCCGTGGCCTGAGGCGGCGTGTTGATCTGAGGCCTGAGGGGGCGCGGGCCGCGGCGAGGCCGCCGAGTGGGCCCCTGCCAGGAATGCGGGCGCCCGGGGCTTCCCACGTGGCAGGGGCCCGGGCGGGCCGGTGTTCGGGGGGCCCCGGCTCTCACGGGGCCTTGGGATAGAGGCTAGCCGCATCCCCGCGGCGTCCTTACGGTTTGTTACCTGCATCCTCTTCCAGGCCTGCCGAAGGCCGATGTTTCGGCCCATTTCTTTCAAGTCTGGGGTGGTCGGTACGGGGTAAACGCCACAGGGTTCTGTGGGAATACTGGTGGCCAAAAGAGTGGGGGCCGCACTTAAATCCCCAGTCAGTATCTTGGGTTTTTAGAATCGTCATTCACCCCCATAAAAGCTGCTTCTGTGTGAAATTTTGGGGGAAGTACCAGGTAAAAGAGTTCATAATTGGCTAGGCCAAAAGTGTCTTGCTGGGACTAAGCAGCTCGTTTATGTCATTGTTTGCTTTATAAAGAACCCGAGGTCTCTGTAGTAGCGCGTTTATAGATGGTGATAGACAAACCAGTACTTAAAACTGAGTATTCTGAAATGGGATGTGTACCCTATAGATCCTACGGTGGGTATCCAGGTTATAAAGAACAGTGAATTCAGTCTTTAGCAATGCCCCCTAGGAGTGTACCAACAGTAACTCATCACTAGATTCAGCTAATACGGATATTCTTGATGTTCCTACACTTTTGTACAAAATGGCTGGGTGGTTTAGTAGAGAGCACTGGAAGCAAGTAACTTGAAGTCATAAGATCAGGTTTGTAATTTCTAGCAAACCAATATCGTAGTCTTTTTTTTTTTTTTTTCCTTCAGTGCTGTCAGGCTGTAAAACAGGAAACTGACTGTAAAGTCAATCAACATTAATATTAGTGAGCAAGCGTACCCTCCCCTCCAACTCCCACTTTAAACTATTTTAGTGTATCCATGCTCCTTAAATTCTCATTTTTCATATCTTCCCTGATGTACAGTATCTCATTTCCGTAACTTCCATATTTAAGTTTTTTCACCTTTGCCAATAACACGTTTGGGATAAGTCAGCTGTGACTAATTTGGAAAGAAATGGAACCTACACCAAATAATAACTTTGAGAGCCATAGTGATACACTGACATGTAGTAGTAGTACTGCTGTTCAAAGCTGGAAATGGATGAAAAGTGGTTAGACAGACAGGTTGTTGTTGTTGTTGTTTTGTAAAGCTTGCTTCACCAACAAAATGAAGATAATTGGTTTATTTGTAATCATTCTCTTTCTGGTCTTGAGTTTTATGTGTAAAAAATTAAATAACCTTTTTCTACCAGTGTGGGGAATTTTACAGATAGCCACAATGGCTGAAAACGGAGATAATGAAAAACGGGCTGCTCTGGAGGCCAAAATCTGTCATCAAATTGAGGTATGATTCTTGTGCTATTAAATTGCAAAATCAAGTTCCTTGAAGAGAAACTGGCAGGGTCTTCAGATGAGGGAAAAAACCACGCGCACACACACACACAGACCAGCTAATTTCAGTATGTGGGCCTGCATAAATGTTTGGCTTATATTATTGGAGTCAGGTTAGGAGAAGACTCAAGTAAACAGACTAGTGTTACTCTTTTTTCTTGAGACAGTCTCAACAATTTCTCCATGTCATGTTCCTAGTCAATAAAATGGAGATGCAGTAGTGTGATTCCTTTAAGTTGTGAAAAAGCAAATTAGTTAATGAATTGCAAAATTAAAACACTTGGAATGCCTGGTACCTAATAAGAACACTCAGTTCCATGGTAAAGTATATTTCCTGTCAAATAATGTCTTGAATGCTTGAAAAGCCCAGCAGTTTATTCTGCCCAATTCTTTTCAGTTAGCATAACTTCATCAAAATATGTATTTTCAAAATTTGCTCAGCAGAGGGCCCTGCTTGGTTCCCAGCACCCACACAGTGGCTAGTAGTCATCTCTGTAAATCCAGTTACAGTGGATCTGATGCATGACCTCTGCTAGACTCTGTGGGCACTGCATGCATGTGATACACTTATAGACGCAACATGCAGGCAAAACACACAAAATGAAAATATTTAAAATATTATCAGCAATAATGACTATATGGGAAATTGGCCCTAAATATGCTCATGCTGTGAAGCGATCATTTTGTTTATATGCTTTTGTTTTTTGCAGCTCTTAGAACTATTTTTTTAGAACTTGTACCCCTTTGCTATTTAAGATCAATCTTTTCCTTCCTTCCTCTCCCTCTTTGTCCCCTTTCTTCTTCCCTCCCTCCTTTTTCTCTTTCTCTTTTTCTTTTTTTTTCTTTCCTTTCTTTGTTTTGGCAGTCCTGAAGAATCAAATCCAGGACCCACTAGATGTACACTGTAAACTACATCCCCAGCTCTTATTTCACTTTTTTTCTCAAATTGCAGAAAAAGGGATAGATTATTTATTCTTTGTTTAGTGCTTAGAACAATATAAAGATGTATATAGAAATGAATGTTTCCCAACAACCTGCTACCTCTTTAAATCCCTTCCTTTTGAGATATTCAAGATTAAAAGGTTTTCACACTTGGCTCTGTGCTCAAAATGTTTTCTAAGGGGGCTTAATTTGTAAATTATTTTTATGTGTGTGAGTATTGCCTGCATATTTGTAAGTGAACCTGTGTCATGCATTGCTCACGGAAGTCAGAAGAGGGCATCAGATCCTCTGGAACTGGAGTTATTTGCCATGTGGGTGCTAGAAATTGAACCCGTTCCTCTGGAAGCGCAGCCAATGATCTTAACTGCTGAGCCATCTCTCCAGTCCTGGGTCTTTATTTTTTAGAGCAGTATCAGAGACAGATTTCCTAAACAAACCTACCAGAGTGTTATATAACTTAAAATTTTGTGACATTCTTAACATATCCATAGATCCTCTCTATGTATGCTCTTTTTAACTATAATTGTTTTATAATATTCTTTCTATAAATCTTAGGAAAAGGTCTGCTGATTCTTTAGGATCAAATTCCTAGGAGGAACTAGATTGACTTGTTCTATGCACTTTCAATTTTTTTAAAAAAAATTTATGTTTTTATGTGTATGAGTGTATTGTCTGCATATGTGTAAGTGCACCCTTGTTGTGCAATGCCCAAAGAGGTCAGAAGAAGGCGTTGTATCCCCTGGAACTGGAGTTAACCCATGGTTCCCATATGGGTGCTGGGAATTAAACCTGATTCTCTGCAAGGGCAGTCAGTGCTCTTAATCACTGAGCCATTTCTTCAGCCTTTAATTTTTGAAACAGGCTCTCGCAGTGTAGCTCCGACTAGCCAGAAACACAATATGTAGAGCTAATTGACCCCAGACTCAGATCTACCTGCTACTGTCTACCTGGTGCATTCTATTTTGTGATTAATAATGGGGCACTATTTTTGTGTTTATAGTACATATCTGTATAGTTTCTTAATTGCTAAGAGTGATAGTGCATGCCTTCAGTTTCAGCACTTGAGAAGCAGAAGTAAGGAATCTCTCAGTTCAAGAACTTCCAGGCAATCCATCCTCAGATTCCTGAGTGCTAGGGTGATAGGTATGAGTCACACACACACAACACACACACACACACACTCCTGGCTTTCCCTTAAATATGTAAGAATCATAATAGATGTGTTTGCCTTTTTCTTTAATGCTGCTGTTGATATTCCAGTAGTGGTACTTGTTGTTTATTTCTGTTGGTGTTGGGGATTGAACCCAAGCCCTCAGTTCCTAGCATACCAGTTAGAAAAGAGGTTTTTCATATATAATGTCTATATTTTTTAAGACTTTATTCTAGTAAAACATTTGTTTATTACACTAAAATATTTGTTTATTACACTGCCTCATTAGCAACATTTTAGTTTTATCTTTTTGTTGATATGTGCTATACACTTTTCATTGTAGTGTAGTTATAAAATTTTTCTTAGGTCCTTATAAGTTCTGACTTTTTTAAAAACTGGAACTCAGTTGTATGTGTGAAAATAGAAGATTCCATGGATAAACTCAGTATTATACAATGCTCTAACATCTAAAACATACTGTAATTATCTTACAGTATTATTTTGGAGACTTCAATTTGCCACGGGACAAATTTTTGAAAGAACAGATCAAATTGGATGAAGGCTGGGTACCTTTGGAAATAATGATAAAATTCAACAGGTAAGAAAAACTTTGTGTTTATTTGTTTTAGTTTGGGGATCAAACTCAGGAACTGCATATGTGCTGTCAATGAGCTATATTCCTAGCCCAAAAAGCTAAAAGTTATCTCTGTTTTCTGTTAACAATGAGAGCTACTACAAAATTTTCTTTTACAATGCTTTTATATGTGTGTTCTTCAGGTTAAACCGTCTAACAACAGACTTTAATGTAATTGTGCAAGCACTGAGCAAATCCAAGGCAAAACTCATGGAAATCAGTGCAGACAAAACTAAAATCAGAAGATCTCCAAGCAAACCTCTTCCTGAAGTGACTGATGAATATAAAAATGATGTAAAGAACAGATCAGTTTATATTGTAAGTGGGTCTTTAATGCATCTCAGATTTATTTAGAAGGAAAAATAAAAATAAAGAGTAGCAATAAAAGCTCAGGAACCAGTTTTACCAGTTATTGTATGTTCTTTGCCAGTATAAGTTTTATCATTGTAAGTGAAGATATTTTCTGTCTAATTTACATATTTTAAACTGTCCTTATCAATAGCTAAAATGTAGCAATTTTCATGAGTATATTTTAAAATATTTTATATTATGAAAAGTTTCATATCTAGGGAAACATTGAATAACGTAAGATAGATTGAATAGTATAAAGTTATAATCACCAATTTTCTACAGGTAAGTAATGTTTTATCTCTGCTCTGAGTTATTTTGGAGCAGTTCTCAGGTAAGTCATTTTATTCCACTGGAGAATAAGATTGTTAAACAAGAGAGGGGAAGAGAAAGCTAGATAATATATATTTTACCTTCATTTCATTGTTGAACAATTTTGGGAAAGTTTACCTGGGAGTCACTATTTGAATTTTTTTTTTTTTTTTTTAATCTTCCTATTTTTATAGAAAGGCTTCCCAACGGATGCAACCCTTGATGACATAAAAGAATGGCTAGATAATAAAGGCCAAATATTGAATATTCAGATGAGAAGAACATTGCACAAAACATTTAAGGTATGATTATTTGATATAGACTTTCAAGTTGTAAAATATGACTTTAAAGAAAATATTTTTCTGTTTTTATAGGGATCAATTTTTGCTGTGTTTGATAGTATTCAGTCTGCAAAGAAATTTGTAGAGACACCTGGACAGAAGTACAAAGACACAAGTCTGCTAATACTTTTTAAGTAAGTCTTTTTGCTGATATTTCTCCGGCCACATAGTTATTTGGAATTGGTGCAGTGGGGGTAGGAGGTATGAGGCGAGCATCTCCTATTAGACTAGTTTTAATTTTAATATCCTGTGAAACAGTGTTTATTCAGTGGATATTTGTCCTTTGAGAATATAAAAGTGTTTATTAGTGTTTTTTCTAAGTTGTATTTGCATTTTGTCTTTACATTTTATTTTGTGTATGTATGGGAGAACACCTCTCATGGCATGTGTGGGGAGAGCAGAGGGACAATTTGTGGGAATTGGTGCTTTCCTTGTGCCGTGTGGGTCCTGGGATTGAACTCAGGTTGTCAGGGTTGGCATTGGGTGCTTTATCCATGGAGGAATCTTTCTGGCCCTATTAGTACCTTTTCATTAAAGTTGTTTTAGTGCTTACTTCGCATCTGAAACTTATAGTACGGCAGAGTATAGAAATGTGGGTTTTCATGGGTGGTTGTTTTTCAGTTTATATAAGCATTGATATTGTTTCCTTGCTTTTTAAAATATATATAATGTAAAGATTTAAGACTTGGGTCACATTTTTGTGTGTGTCTTTTAAAAAGTATTGGTGGGGCTGTAAAAGAATATGGGGACTGAGGAGATGACTTAGTCAATCAAGTTCTTGTCTTGGAAGCATAAGCTGCTAAGCTGTTCATGCACATCTGTAAACCCTAGTGCTAGGGGAGTGGAAACAGATGAATTTCTGCATCCTCCCACCCCTACTTTTTTCTTTTTGAATCCTTGGATCTTGATGACCAATTGGTGAACTCTGGGTTCAGAAAGAGACCTGTCACAAAAGATAAAATAGTGATAATAGAAGACACTGACATTAACTTTTGACCTTCATACATGTATACACTCATATACTACACATACACAAAGTGAGAATAAGCTAGGCGTGTGATGCACACTTATAATTCTAGTACTCCCATAATCTCAGCATGTAGACTGAGGCAAGAGAAATTTGAGTTAAGGCTAGCACGGGCTATATAGTGAAAACCTATGTCCAAAATCAGGTAGAACTAGAGCATTTTTTTTAAATGTATTTTTAGGTATTTATGTGTTATGAGTGTATTGCCTACATGTATTTAAGTGTACCTGTGTCGTAGGAGGAGGCGAGAAGAAGTTGTCAGATCCCCTGGAACTAGAGTTATGGACAGTTGTTAGCCGCCATGTGGGTGCCGGGAACTGAACTCTGGTCCTCTGCAAGAGCATCCAGCACTCTTAACTACTGAACCATCTCTCCACACCCCAATTATATAGTCTTAAATGCTAACCAAACCTTGTTTACTTAAGAGATCAATTGCATTATCAGTGTTAAATCTTCAGAAAAAAAAAATGGGGCAACAAGATCCTGTTGTAACCCAGGGGGGCCTTGAGCTAATGATCTTTCTGATTTGGTCTCCTGGTGCTAGGATATACCACCATTTAAATATGATTCAATCGTTGCCATTATTCTTAGATCCTGGAATGTTAGAATTTTTTTTTGTGTTTTGAAATTAACACTATGAAAAACATGAACCATTTATATATAACCTTTTTCTTCTGTATATGTGTGACAAAGTAAAACAGGCATGCAGCTGCATACAGGGTTTTTTTCTGGATCATGAAAATGTTCTGTAATTAGTGAGGGTTGGTACAAAAATACTAGGTACATTTTAAACAGGTAAGTTTTATGGCGTGTGCATTTTCTTGGTTAGAAAAAAATCAAAAGCAACTTCCTTACCGTATTTTGAGTTTTTAGGTGTTGATTTTGACAGGAAATGTGTTTAATTGCTGGATGTGATAGTACATACTGTTATTACTAGTGATCTAGAGACTCTGGCAAAAGAATTGTTCCTTCAAAGCCTGCCTGGTAAATACGTACATGGTAAATTCCAGGCTAGCCTAGGTTAAATAGTGAAAAACTTAGACACAATAGTGGAGAATTTTGGTTCCAACTATCATCTAGATAGATGTTGGTTCCTGTAAACAACTGTCTCTGCTTCTGCTTCCCAGTGGGTATATATATCACACATCTCTTAAAAGGGAACATATCCATGCCACCTACTTTACAGCAGAAGAATGGGGAGGAAAGAAGCTATTGGTCTTAATATCCTTTTTATCTTATCTTTAAAAAATGAATACTTCTATTGAGTGGTTATCATTTAGACTTCAGCAACTCTCCCTTTGTGTTGCTGGCCAAACCAACCCTAATTTGTTACTAACTTAAAGAAGTGAATTTGTATTTACACTTACATACTTTCTAAAAATGGTGAATTTATTTGAAACTTTGCAATGTTCAGCAACTATTACATTAGCTGCCCTATACTTGCAAAACCAAAACTATAAAAATCCATTCCTTATCCATTTAATGCAGGTAGCTTTGATTTAATGAAGCTAATAGTATAAAAGGGAGGGAGGGAGGGAGGGAGGGAGGGAGGGAGGGAGGGAGGGAGGGAGGGAGGGAGGGAGGGAGGGAGGGAGGGAGGGAGGGAGGGAGGGAGGGAGGGAGGGAGGGAGGGAGGGCTTAATTCATTAAAAAATCCTGGACACAGCTGTTCTAGGCTCATCATTTTTACCAAAAGTTTCAAAGATGAAAATATAAAGTACCCTCCTTGAGTTTAAGTCTTGGTTAATATTTGTCTGTTTTTATGTAAAAGTTACTGGCTCCTTGAAAATACTTGTGTGGTGGGGGAGTAGAACCACCCAAGTACAAGTGTGCTTACAAATCAAGCTGTCAAGATCAAGGAATGGCTTTAGTGTTGATCTCCAGATTTCTAATTTATAGGGAAACAGCATTGTGTTAGAACTCAGTTAACACAGCTTTTGGTAATAACTATTTGCTATGGACTGATTAAATATTTCCAGGGGATTGTGTTCTTAAACTTGGGGTTTGTTTGTTGAACTCTCTCTCGGATTATATTTAGTAGTTTAAATTTCCTTTATTATTACATAAAGTATAAGATATCATTTTAAGTACACTTTTCTCTTGTCTGTGGGAATTTACTCTGTCCTTTGTAGTCCCTTTCTCTCAATCCAATAAACAGAATGGATATTTTTAAAACAAAAAAGAAAAATAAAATGTGTATGATAGTATTTGCATTGTCAAGTCTCAACTATTCAAAAATAACTATCAGTCTTTGTCTTCATGACCTTAGCCTCTGTTTTGTGTTCTTCAGGGAAGACTATTTTGCAAAAAAAAATGAAGAAAGAAAGCAAAGCAAAGTGGAAGCGAAATTAAGAGCCAAACAGTAAGTTTATTGAATTCATTGTGCCAGTTGACTTTCTTAAAGCTTTGAGAAGTTTTGAAATAGTACTCTTAGAAGACCTGATAAGTTTTGAAATGGGTGGATTGGGTTTTCTGTATTGGGAGTGAAACATTGGGCTGAAGCTACCTTGATAATCTGGAGGCCACATTGCTTTATAGTCTCTAATTGGATGATCAGAATTTTAAGGAGTGGCTTTGGTTAATAATTGGTTTCATGGTCAAGGTTATTAGAATTTAGTTTTTATACAATTATGTATAAACATATTATAATTAAAACATTTATTTTTAGAGAACACGAAGGAAGACATAAGTCAGGAGGTGCTGAAATGGCAAGTATTGATATCTAATACATGAAATAATTTAAGTTGGAATAACTTTTTTAAAGATTTTGTTTATTGTGTGTGCATGTAAGCCAGTGCGTTTGTGTGGAGGTCAGAGGACATTTGTAGGGGTCAGTTCTCAACTTCCACCATTTGGGCCCTGGGGATTGAATTCATCAGGCTTGGCAGCAAGCACCTTTACCTACTACTGAGCCATCTTCTTGGCCCCCAATTTTTGTTTTGTTTTGTTTTTGTTGTTGTGATTGGTTGGTTGATTGATTGTGGTTGTTGGTTGAGTTTTTTTGAGACATGGTTTCCCTGTAGCTCCAGTTGGCCTGGATGAAATATGTAGAACAGACTGGCTGGCTTTGATCAGTCTCACAAAGATTCCCCCTTGCCTCTGCCTCCTGAGTGCTGGGGTTTTAAGACTTTGAACCACCACACCTAGCTTACGTTTTTTTGAGGCAGGGTTTTACTATGTAACTGACTGGCCTGGAATTGGCTATATAGACCAGCCTCCTCAGTGCTGGGATTATTTTTCATTGTGTTTATGTAAGTGTGTAATGTGCACATGAGTGTGAGTATCCTTGGAGGCCAGAAGAGGGTGTTAGATTCACTGAATCTGGAGTTACAGGCAGTGTGAGCTGCCCTACATGGATACTGGAACTGATTCGAATCCTCATAAGAGCAAGAAGTACTCTTAACCTCTGAGCCACCTTTTTATAGCCCCCTAGAATAACTTTAAAGTGTAAAAACATGTGTGGGGGGAAGGGGGGTGCGAGTGTATGGTGCTGTGGATTGACCCACAATCCTCATGGTACCTGTGCCAAGTACACCACTTACATTTCTATCCATGTCTGAGGACTTGACGACAAAAGAAAAATACATGTATTCAAATATCGTTTAAATTGTTTCTCCTTATATAGGTATAGAGTGCTGTGAGCCATTTTGATCAGGTTGTTCTTAAGAAATCTTTTGATGGCTTTGTATATTTTCATAGAGATCTCTGGAAGGAAAAATTGGATGCTTACTGAAGTTTTCAGGTGATTTAGATGACCAGACCTGTAGAGAAGATTTACACATCCTTTTCTCAAATCACGGTGAAATAAAATGGATTGACTTTGTCAGAGGAGCAAAGGAGGTTTGGAAACATTCATATACCTTTTGCAATCAGTTTAAAAGTCTATAGGTTATCTTTAATAAGAAAATAAAATTACTGGGAAAACTTTATTATATGTGTATGAGTGTTTGCCTGCATGTGTGTTGAGTGCACTCATGTTATGCAGTGGCCTTAGAGGTCAAAAGAGGGTATTGAATCCCCTGGAACTGGAGTTAGAGACGATTGTTAGCCACCCTGTGGGTGCTGAGCAAATGCTCATAACTTATGAGCCATCTCTCTAGCTCCCAAAAGTTTATTTTTATTTATTTTGCATATGTGTTCACTTGAGTGTTTTTATTTTAAGAGAGTACTACCTGCGTATGTACTAAGTGTACCCATTTAGTGCAATGTCCATGGAAGTCAGAAGAAGGTATTGGATTCTGCTGGAACTGGAGTTGGGTATTTGGAATCGAGCCCAGGTCCTCTGCGAGAGCAGCCAGTGCTCTAAACTGCTGAGCCATTTCTCTAGCCCCAAATTTTATTTTATAATTTATGTATATGAGTGTTATGGTTGCATGTATGTTAAGTGTACCTATGTTGTGCAGTGCCTGTGGAAGACAGAAGAGGGAGTCAGATCCCCTGGAACTGGAGTTCTTAGCCACCATGTTGAACCTGGGTCCTTTGCAAAAAACAACCAGTGTTCTTAACTGCTGAGAAAGGCAGTAGTTTTTAAATTGTGTTGATTAAAATAGTTCCTGCTTGTTCATTTACTTTATGCCTTTAGTCCTTTTCCTAAATGTGATACCTAGTGTTTTTTGAATAATACTATAAATAACAGTATCAGTGATTGAAGTTTAATTTTAAAGCATTCTTTTTCTAATATTCAGTAAGATTCATTGACAAATACCAACATGTTAATTTGAAAAATTGCTTTGAGCAAGAAATTGTGAGGATATAAATTAAGAGTAAAACTTTGGTTTTTTTTTTTTTTTTTTCTCTCTCTCTCTCTCCTTGATGTGTAGGGAATAATTCTTTTTAAAGATAAAGCTAAGGAAGCACTGGATAAAGCCAGAAGTGCAAATAATGGTAACCTACAGTTAAGGAACAAAAAAGTCACTTGGAAAGTGTTAGAAGGACATGTGGAAAAAGAAGCATTGAAAAAAATCATAGAGGATCAGCAGGAATCCCTGAACAAATGGAAGTCAAAAGGTCATTTATTCTCATTTTCTTTAATAGCTATTTTATCTCATTTTTACTTGAGTAAAACGTTTACAACACCTTAAGTTCAAAATGTAAAAGTTTTTTCTTTACTATATTTCTCTATAGGTCGCAGATTTAAAGGAAGAGGAAAGGGAAATAGAGCTCCCCATTCTGGGCCTGCTAAAGGAAGAGTACAGTTTCAGGGAAGGAGAACAAGATTTGATGATGATGACCATCGTGGTTCAGGTAAGTTATTTTCCAAGTCCTTTAGTTCATGAGAAAATTGTATTTTATAAGATATTCTTTGCCAGAAAGAACAGGAATGTAGCTAGTTTTTTAACTTCTTTATGAGTGGCATTCATGTATTAAGAGTTTTTAAACAAAAACTATTATTATGTTCAGTGATTAGAGAAGTGTTTGCATTGAATTTAACAAAAATTATTTGTTTGTTATATAGGACCAATGAAAAGAGGAAGAGAAGGAAGAGAGAGAGATGAACCTGCATCAAAACAGAAGAAAAGAGAAAATGGTGCTAGAAACAAGTAGTTTAGTAAACAACATTTTTATTCATCTTAGTTAGATTTTAAGCTGCTTTTTGTCTCTGGAAGCTTTTAAAAAGAAAACCGAATTAGGTCCACTTCAATGTCCACCTGTATAAAAGGAAAAAATTTTTGTTGTTATACTTGTCTTCTTTTTGTTGTTACCCAAATGAAAGTTTTTTAAAATGTATAGTTCTGTTTGTGTTCGGATGATTCAAATATGAAAAGGAAGATTCTTCCTCTTAATTGCCTTTGTAATATGAGAATGTATTAGTACAAACTTGTAAAATATATACTATATAAAAATAGCAAACTGTATTTTTTTTCTTTTTGTGCTCCTAAAACATTTGATGAAGAATTTCGACTAGAATATTGGCTGTTATGTGGGAGCCCTTAAACAGTTAATTTGTTCAATCTTAGGCTTTCTATTTACCTTGGCAACTAGATAAGGGTGGAAGTGACTACTTCCTTTCGATACTGAATGTATACAGGCCAGAATTGGGAGACTTACTGATTTCTTCTTATGAAAGTTGTATAATGCTGGCAGGTCATATCGAAGCTCTGTAAAACAAAAAAGCCACCTAAAGGTAAAATTTCTAACATTTGCCACCGTTCAAGTATTAAATGCTGGTAGACCTAAACATTTTACATTTGTCACTTTGGATATAGCCACAGATACTGACTTGGCAAGTTGGGCCTGGCACTACTACTGTTGTGATCATTGTACAGAATTTAAGGTTATAGGGAATAGTTAAAAGAATTGACAAGTGAAAAAAAGTGTAAGTTCTGTGAAAATGACAGGACATTTCAATAGCTGGCTTAATCCCAAAATAACAATGCCTATTTCAGATTTTTTTTGTCTGGGTTTTAGTAACGGTAGTAAGTACCTAATCTTGAAGCTCTTAAGATGAAAGCCCATTTTTCATCTTCCTTCCTTTTAAATAATTTTTTTTAAAAATGCCTTTACTATTGATCAGTTTTAGAAGGATGGGAATCAGCTATTTATCCCTCCTATCTATCTTATAACAAATTCTAACCTTATAGGCTTTCTAATTGTAATGTACTATCAAATCACTTGGGAATCTTGTTGAAATGCAGATTCTAATTCAGCAGCTCTGAGTCAAGCCCCTGTATAGGCCTGACTGTATAGACTCCAGCAGTATTAAAACTGATGATCGGAAGACCACATGTGTAGTATCAAGTGTTCTGTATTGCATTCTGTAATGTCAACTGTATAAGGGATGGCTTACTATAATAGGAAGACTGACAGATCTTTACAGATAATTAAAGGAGATTCTCTAACACTATAAGGCCAATTCATGGTAAGTTTATTATGTTAAAAGGAAAATATGTTTCCCTCATTGCACGTTTTCCCCCTCTTTCCCCTTATGGTGCTGGAGATTGAACTCAGGGCCTTTTGTACATGCTAAGCAAGCACTCTTTGGACATCTTCAGCCTTCATTGTACTTTTTATTTCAAGCTTCAAAATTACTAGAATTAAATCTAGCTTCTAAGATTTTTCCTAATGTGATGTTTGTCAGTTTACCCAGTGGAGTAAAAAAAGGTATCATATTCTGTTTCCCATCAAAAAGGGAAAGGTTAGTGAATTTCACACCAAAGTCTTACCAACTCCAAGCCCATATTTTTAGCTTCATTGATAAATTAGGACAGACACAGGAAACCTTATTTACCCTACCTTTACTGCATTTCTAGTGCAGTACAGTTATTTTAGCACTAGTACAGAAATTCAGTTGGTAGACTGGACATGTTGGTACATAACTTTAATTCCAGCACGTAGGAGTCAAATCTCTTCAGTTTGAGGCCAGCCTGATCTACATAAGTGAATTCCATGCCAGCCAAGGCTTCATAAGATCTTTGTCTTTATAAAAAAAGTTTTTGGTTAAATGCATGATGGCTCTTAAGTAGTTGAGGTTGAGATATATCTTACCTGCAATAATTTCTATCTTGATTTTCCATTCTGCAGCTTTCTTTTGGATATGCTAAACATAAGAAATATTTAGTGAGTTGATGTTTAAATGATTTTTTAAAAAATTAATTAGACTGGTGTGGTAGAACATATCTTTAATCATAGCACTTAGGAAGCAGAGACAGGGAGATCCATATAAAGCCTTCGTCTACATAGCAAGTTCCAGACTAGTCAGGGTTATATGGTAAGATCTTGTCTCAAAAAACAAACCCATAAGATTTATTTTTATGTGTATGAAAGTTTTGACTATATGTATGGAAGTACACTACATGCGTGCCTGGTGCATACCAAAAAGGGTGTTGCATCCCCTGGAACTGGCATTAACAGTTTGTTAGCTGCCAAATGGGTGTTGGAAACTGAACCTGCTTTCTCTGGAAGAGCAGTAAGTGCTCTTACCTGCTGAGCCATCACTTCCAGACCCCTTAAATAATTTTTAAAACTGCTTTTTTGCTAACACTTGAGATGAAGTTTTCAGACAATTTAAAAGTTAGACTAGAAATTTTTTTAATATTCTATTTATTCTGTGTATAAGTGTATTGTATGCATGTATGTGAATGCGCCCATGTCATGCAATGCCTGCTGAGGTTGAGAGGGTGTCAGGTCCCTTGGAACTGGAGTTAGCAGATAGTTAGCCACCTTGTGGGTGCTGGGAATCAAATGCAGGTCCTCTGCAAGAGCAGACAGTGCTCTTAACCGCTGAGCCTTTTCTCAAGCCCTAGATTAGAAAGTAACTAGATGCATATTTTTTAAGTCAGAAATAATCATTACAAATTCCATCATTACAAATTATGTAAAATGCAAGTGATAAGAAACTGACAAATCTGTCAATATATAGCATATAGTTTCTCTAGCATTATTTTATTAGCACATAAAGGCTAGCCATTCTGGGAACTGTTTGGCTGAGATCTATGTCAACAGGCAATTCAGTGGCTAAATGGTAGAGTGGTTAAGAGCATGGTCTCTTAGATGGCCTTACTTTGAACTGCAGATCACCACTAGTATCTATGTAATAAAACCCTGGGGAAAATACTCATTCTGCACCTCACTATCCTCATGTATTAAATGATCTGATCAGACTTGTAGACTAACATGTTCTGAACAGTGCTGCCACACACAGCACCAAATAAATTAGCTGTTTGTAGGTCTTTTTTATGTGCATGAGTGTTTTGCCTGCATGTATGTAAGTGCACCTCTGTGTGCAATGCCTGTAGAGTCCAGAAGAGGGCATCGGATCCCTTGAAACTGGAGTTATAAGTAGTTTAGCTGCCATTGTAGGTGCTAGGAACCAAACCTGTGTCCTTTGCAAGAGCAGCCAGTGCTGTTAACCACTATCTCACCAGCCCCAGGTCTATAATTCTTGAACTACACAAAAAAATTGTGTTAAAATTTGTTTCATTTAAAAATGAGAACATTTTATTGGGCGTGGTGGCACGTGCCTTTAATCCCAGCACTGGGGAGGCAATGGCAGGCAGATCTGTGAGTCCTAGACCAGCCTGGTCTACATAGTGATTCCAAGCCACCTGGGGCTACAGGAAGACCATCTCAAAAAGACGCTCCCCCCCCCCCCGCAAAAAACATTTCAACATCAGTGCAACTAAAAAGTTACAAATAAATTATGTATTCATAATATTCCAGAAATACTGTACCATGTTGAAATTTGGTATTATATACACTTTGGCCATATTGGTAATCTTAATACTTTATTGGCATTAAGTTGGCTGATAAAATACTTTCCCCAATATTTCATGTTCACATTTTCAAATATAAATGAAACCTATCTTTCAGCCTACAGGTTTTTTTTTTATCCCCCCTGAATTTAATCTTGATTTTGGGCATATTTTCTTTCCATGTAAAGATCTATAATTTGGAGGTTGGAGAGATCACTAAGCAATTAATAGCATTAGCTGCTCTTACAGAAACCTAGAGTTGGTTTCTACCATTCACATAGTAGCTATCAACCCTCTTAACTTGTTCTAGGGTATTGGACACTCCTGGCCTCCTCGGGCATTGTGCAACAGGTGCACTTACATAAATGAAGGCAAAACACTCAATGAAAATAATTTTTTAGAAGTTTAAAAAAATAGCAAGCCACAAAAGTTATTAACATATCTGCCAGGAAGCTTCTTTAACCAGAATAGTTTCATCAAACAATCATGTCCAAGTTCATCTGTTCTATGAAATAGCAAGTCCAGCACATCTAATGAAAGGCCCATAGTTAAGGAACTGAACTTCGGTGAGAGTTACTGCTTTTTTTTTTTTTTTTACTCAAGTGAAATAAGCTTACAGCAAATAACATCTATAGCATACCCCAGAGATTGTCTTTAAAAATATTTAAGGAAACATTCTTCCTAGTGTGCACAGTATCAACACCAGTCTCTTAAAGTATCTAGTTACCATTCTAATGGAAAAGTGAAAAGGAAACCTGATCAACTAATGCTAATAAGCTGCCTCCTAGGGAAAAAAGTGGCAGTTCCAATAGCAGAGATGGGAGTCACAATTAAAGGAATTTACTCTTTAATACAGTAACTAGATTTTATTTACTCAGACTTTGTTGTATTTATTTATTTACTTAGAGACAGGGTCTCCCTGTAGCCCCAGCTGGTCTGGAACTTGCTATGTAGACCAGGCTGGCCTTGAACTCACAGAGACCTACCTGCCTCTGCCTCCCAAGGACTGTGATTACAAGGTGTTTGCCACCACACTGGGCTGATCTCACTTGTAATCTTCCTGCCTTGATGAACCACCGTACATAGCTTGATTTTCCTGTTTAACTGCATATTTTATTGCATGAGTAATAGCAGCTAAAGTTTATGTTACAGCAAGTTGTACAGAAAACAGTTCACAGCAGTCCTGACTACACAGGAAGGCCTGCTTGCAAGTTGAGCCCTTGGTTGGATCATGGGAACTTAGTCTACCCTTTACTCCATTAATTGATAAGAATGCCTTACTATATCTTAAGTGTTTATGCTGAATACCTCTCTTTCTGTTGGTTGTTATGGGATTTTGGTATGTCTTAAGGGGATACTCTTATTTCAGGAGTTCAAGGTCAGTCTCAGCCACAACTAGTTCAAGGCCATATTGAGAACCTGTCTCAAAACAACCCAAAGTGTGTGATGGCATAGGCATATGCCCATCATAATCCCAGGATAGGGAGGCTGAAGCAGGAAATACTGATTTTTTAAAATTGAATTTTTGCAAATTTCATACAATGAAATTGTAGTATTTAGATTCCCTCCCCTATCTACACCCCTCCTTTACTAGCCCCCACCCAATTTCATGTCATACACACACATACACATATGCCCATAGAGCCATTATTTGTGTCCCCAAATACCCATTTGTAGGGGTTCATTCACTCATCCATCCATTGTCTGTGGTTCCTCAGGTGGGGTTGGAGTTTCTTACCTGCTTTCCTCTGTCTATGCTGAACTTCTGTTTGGCTTGAGCTTACATGAGACTTGTGCATACTGACACCACTGCTGTGAGTTCTCATGAGTAACTGCTCAGCTGCATGGAAAACTTGCCTTGTAGTCATTACCACCTCTGCTTACAGTTTTTCCACCTTCTCTTCTACAATGTTCTCTGACTTTGTTTTTTAACATTTCATTTTTATTTATTTGTGTGTGGGAGGGTGTTCTGGTACTACTACTCATGTGAAGAGGCCAGAGGACAACTTGTGGGTTCCCAGGATCAAACTCAGATGTCAGTCTTGGCAGCAAGCACTTTTACCTGCTGAACCAACTCACTGGCCAGAAATCCTAATTTCAAGGCTGGTTTCAGCTAAACAGTGAGACCCTATCTCAGAAAAACAAATCCTTTGTATATGTGTATCTGTGTGTGGGGCGGGGGGCAGCATATATTTGTGTGATTGTGATTGTGTAGTGTATTTCATTTTCTGTTTGTTTTTGAGAGGGTCTCGTTATACAGCCCTTGTTAATTTTGAATTCACTGTGTAAAACTGGCTGGCCTTGAACTCAGATCCACCTGCCTCTGCCTTCTGAGTGCTGGGATTAAAGGCTTGAGCCACTATACCCTGGTCTTTCTGCTTTTGAATACCACTAATTATCAGGGAAAGGGTGGGAATATAATCCCTTCAGCACTACAAATTCTGCAACTGAGTTTCCTGCATCTGGGGAAATTGCAGGAGTCAGGATATCCCAAGTGCAATCTGGCATGAGCTTCGCCTGGAGAAAACTACCTTTATGATCATGGTATTTCCCCTGCCTGTAAGTATTCTCTTTAATATTTTACTTTACTAAAGATATTTTTATTTTATGTGTATGTTCGTAAATGCATGATATGGGTGGGTGCCTGTAGAGGCCAGAAGACAGTGTTGGATGCCCTGGAACTGGAGTTAAGCTGGCTTTAAGCTATTATATGGGTACTGGAAACTGAACCTGGGTCCTCTGAAGAAGTATCATAAGAGACATATTTATTGAGGAGTATGTGTTTCTGGGTTCTTGATTCTGGGTGTAACCAGTTGCTTCAAGTTCCTGTCTTGGCTTTCCTGCTATGATGGAAATAACCTGGACTGTGAACTCAAACAAGCCCTTTCTTCTGTAAGATGCTTTTTTGTCAGGATATTTTATCACAGCAACAGAAATAAAACTAGAATACAGAGACTGAACTCAGGTCAGCAGGCCTGGAAGTAGGCATCTCTATCTGGTAGGACATCTCACTGCCCTATTTTTTTTTTGATACAAAGTCTCATTTACCCGAGGCCGGCCTTAAACTCCCCATGTAGTTGAAGATCACTCTGAGCTTTTGATCCTCCTACTTTTATCTTCTAAGCACTCCACTGCTACATCTGGTTTATGGTATGATGGAGATCAAATCCATGATTTTATGAGACAGGGTCTCTTGTGTCTAGGCTGGCCTTCAACATCCTTTGCATTTGAAGATGACCTTGAATTTCAGATCTCCTACTTCCACCTCCCCAATGCTAAGATTACAGGCATCAAGCAATTCCATACGGTTATAGGTGGGGGCTGAAAAGATGGCTCAGTAGTTAAGAGCATTGGCTACTCTTGCAGAGGACCCAGGTTCAGTTCCCAGCACCCACTTGGTGACCCATCCTTAACTCCAGTTCCAGGGGATCTGATACTCTGGCCTCTACAGGCACAAGGTGTACATGTGGTATACTTACAATACAGGCAGGCAAAACACTCATACACATAAAAGAAAAAGAGGCTGGAGAGATGGCTCAGCAGTTAAGAGCACTGACTGTTCTTGCAAAGGATCTGCATTTGGCTCCCAACACCCACATGGCAGATAACCTGTCAGTAATTCCTGTTCTGGCCTCTGTGGGCATTGCAGGACACAGGTGCATTTACATACATGCAGGCAGAACATTCACACAATAAAAATTAAAAATTTTAAATTAATTAACTAAAAAAAATCTAGAACAATAGAAATACCCAAACCTTAATCTCCCTAAGTATTTGGGGTTACGTGATGGCACTGGCATGAATGAACTAGGACTCACCCAATAACAAATCATGTCTCTGCTCGTGAGCTATAGTCCCTTTCTTGGCAACAGGTCCGACTAAACATACTGTTTTTTTTGTGTGTGTTTTTAATTTACATTTATGTGTACAAATGTTTTATCTGCATGTATGTAAATGCACTGTACACATGCAGTGCCTACAGAGGCCAGAAGAGGGCATTGGAAACCCCGTAACTGGAGGTATAGTTGCTGTGTGGGTGTTGGGAACCAAACCTGGGTCATCTGCAAGAGCAGCTAGTGCTCTTAACTGCTGGTCGAGCTCTCTAGCCCCTGTCTGAAAATAATCTTGATGAAAGCAGTTATTCATACAGAATAGAAAAAAAAAAAAGTAATCACAGGTGCTATTCAGTTTAAAAAAAAATTCAGTTTTTAAGTGCTAGATGTCAAAAATCTGAAGAGAAATAGACATTGTGGTGTTTAACATTCACAGTAAATCCTTTAAACTCATTAATTAAAAATTATAGGCTGGGTGTGGTGCCACATGCATTTAATCCCAGCTCTAGGGAGGCAGAGACAGCCAGATCTCTGAGTTCACAGCCAGCCTGGCCTACGTAGCAAGTTCCAGGCCAGTTGGGGGTACAAGGAGACCCTGTTTCAAAAAGACCAATAAATAAATAAATAAATAAAATATTACAATGTTATTCGCTGGTGAGATGGCTTAGTGTGCAAAAGTTCCTTGTTGCTAAGACTGATATTTTGAGTTCAATCTCTAGGACCCACAGGTTGTCCTTTGACCACATACTTGCATGACATATGCATGCCTACACAATACTGCATCACCACCATCATCATCATCATCAATAAATAATACATGTAATAATAAAACTGGCAATATGATTTGAGCTTACTTCTCTAGTTGAGGATTTGTGTAATGAATATACTGCTGTTCTTGCCATTTCCAAAGCAGTCTTTAGAAAAGCCATATCTGTCCCTGTGAAGAGTGAAAAAGAAAGTTCCTATTATGCATTTCTTATCAAAGTAAACTAAACGAACAGAATTAAGTAGCATTTTTTTTCCAAACTCCAAAATTGCTACTTCAGAAAGGATACAAATAAAAACCAAAATTATACTGCTTTGGTTAAAAAATAAGATTAATGTAAATTTTAATATTCTAAGTGACCTTAAAAGGGGGCAAAACAGAACATGTAATCAAAATAACCTTGGAGGAGAGGGCTGGAGAGTTGGCTCAGAAGTTAAGAGCACTGACTTTTCTTGCAGATGACCCCAGTTCAATTCCCAGCATCCACATGGCAGCTCCAGGGTATCCAGCACCCTCTTCTGACCTCTGCAGGGCACTGTATGACCTGGGTACACTTACACAGATGTAGGCAATACACTCATACACATAAAATAAAAATAATAAATAAAATACTTAAAAAAAAATAACCTTGGAGGGATAGGAGGTAGTTTTAAACTACCTGTTTTTTCCTTCTTCGTACTGACTTCCTACTCCTGGCCATAGTACACAAAAAATTAATAGTCATAATGAATCTCTGTGGGCACTTCTGAAACCCTAAGGTGTTAACAGGTTTTATAGGCTGAGGTATTTGACTCAATGACAGAGAGCATGTGCTTAGCATGTGTGAAATTCTTGTTTTAGTTCCTAGGTCCCCCCACCTCAACAACAACAAAAAAACAACAATAAAAAGTGAAAAATCTGGGTTCTAGAAATAAAAATCCTTTATAGGTTTCATAAACATGGGGGCTAATCAAATCATTGAGAAAATGAAGATTAAAATTTTAATTCTCTAATGAAATATTAAGTTTAAACTTGAATTAATCATTATAAAGGTTATAGGTTGATTTAATAAATAGTAATAAAATCACTTAACCCAGTTCACTGGTGAAATGATTTTTAAAATTTGTTCTTCTAAAAATATACCAATATACCTCATTTTTTTACTAACCTTTATTATTTTTGGTCCCAAAGGGAGGATTCATAATTACTGTATCAAATGACTTGGACATTCTGTTAGATAATGAGTACACATCACACTGAATCATATCAACATTTGTTAACTCAAATTCTTCCACATTCCTATTAAATATTTCCAGTGCATCTTCATCTATGTCAAATCCAACACACAACCTATAAATACAAAATATACATAAAAAGAGACAATTTACAGGTTCCTAATTAAAACAAAATTAGGTTCCTAATTTTGTCAACCCAGATGACAAAATAGTTTTTTTTGTTTTTATTTTTTGACAGGGTCTCCCCTTTGTCCAGGCCTGGAACTCACTACATAGAACAGGCTGGCTTCCATCTCACAGAGATTCACCTGAACTGCCTCTGTCTCCCAAGTACTGAGATTAAAGGTGTACACTACCACAAAGGGCTTTTTGGAACAGGGTTTCACTATGTAGCCCCAGCTGGCCTAGAACTCACTACATAGACCAGTCTGGTCTCAAGCTCACAGAGATCTACATACCTCTGCCTTCCCAGTGCTGGGATTAAAGGCCTGTACCACCACCCCTTGCAAGTGTTTTTTAATAGTTAAGACTTCCAGGTCTGGCAGGGATTAGAAACTCAGTTTTGTATAAAAGGAGGATAAAAATATGTTACCATTTTTCTTATAAATTTTTGATCTGCCTACTCAAAATGTGCTCAATATCAAATTATTGGTCCCCTCCTCCTACCCATGGAATCCCATGAATATAATTCAGTTGGTCCTATATACATTTATTCAAACTACCCCATACCCAAACAGTATAAGCTGGATCACTTACCCAGCTCCTAACATTGCAGTTCCAATGCTAAGTACTCCACAGCCACATCCTAGATCTGCAACCACTTTATTTTCAATGTCATCATATCTGTTATGGATTGTATAGAGCATACATGCTAATATATATATATATATATATATATATATAGAGAGAGAGAGAGAGAGAGAGAGAGAGAAGAACATTAGGGAGTAAGTTAGCAAATGCATTACTAAAACCCAGTGCAAATGACTAAAATAATTTATCATCCCCTGCATGGAGATTTGGATTATTTTGTTGTGTTTTCTAGATTACTTTAAAAATATCAATAACTTGTTATGTAGTAAGAGACACCACAAAGGAAGGCAATAAATACCAGTGTTTCCCAAATTGTAGTCCCTGCTGACATTGCCACGAGTGACAAAACTATGACCAATCTCTCAAGTACAATAAGAAAAAAAGTCAGGATATTTTCACCCATCTTCAGCCAGTTCAAAATACTGCTCTACTCCCATAAATACGTACATATTCTTTTCCTTTGATGCTGAAATATTTTCATTTAAGATTTAGCATATATGCTTCTTTGTCAAAATATAAATTTAGTAACCCAGTATCAGTCTCTGTTTTGAAATTTTACTGAGCCGGGGCTGGTGACATGGCTTTCTGTGGGCAAAAGCACTTGTCACATAAGCCTGATGACCTGAGTTCAATCTCCAGAACCCATGGTGGAAGGACAAAACCAACTCCTGAGTTGTCCTCTGATTTTCACATACATATCATGGTATATGCACATTCAAAATACACACAAAAATAATAATAAGGGTCAGTGAGATGGCTCAGCAGGTAAAGGTGCTTGCTTCTAAACACAGGAGTTGAGTTTGATACACATTCATGGTAGAAGGTCAGATCCAGTTCCTGCAAGTCATCCTGATACCACATATGTTCCATGATGTATATGTCCTCCCCCCCATTTAAAAAAAGATAAAATTGTTTTTACTGATCTGTGAAGTCTATGAATCTGGGCATCATTAATGTCAAATAAACACTGATTATAAAAAGGCACAGTAGCTGGTGAGATGGCTCTGTGGGTAAAGGCACTTGGTGCCAAGCCAAGTCCTTCCAACACCAGGACCTGAACGGTGGAAGAAAGAGAACCAGCTCCCAAAGATTTTCCTCTAACCTCCACTGGAGCACTGTGGCATGTGCACACCCCAAAGCACAAAGAAATAAATGTAATTAAATAAATAAAAGGGTGTGGAACTTTTTTCAAGAAGTTTATCACCAGAATACAGGTATCACCATCTTCAACATCCACAATGTGGTCTTAGACATCATCTATAGATACATATATTCATAGTTTACCACTACAGCAGAGACCCAATGACAGAAATGATGACCAGAACAGAACCTTTGTGACCTGTAGCAGACTCAGAAGAATCGAGAATAGTTAATCCAGTGGTTCCGCGGTGGTGGGGGCATCTGCTGCATTTGCAGGTGCATCCATAGCAGGTTTGACATTTCTATCAGGTACCCAGATAGGAGGGGATGAAGTTTCTGGAAAGATACAAGCATACCCTCGACCCTGTGTTAAGAGTGGGTGAGGTCCCTTCCATTCGTTTGTTAGAGGGTCTCTCCAGCGAACAAGGGGCAGGGGGGTAGCGGCCGGCTGAGATCTCCAACGTTTAGAAGAGGTTTTAAGGAGGTCAAAAAGGGGAAGGAATTTGGCTGGAGGAATGGGCAGAAAGGGTTTAAGCCAATTAATTTGGCCACAGAGTTTTTGGAGGTCATTGAGAGAACAAATTTATTGCTGTAGCTTCCTTGCTGCTTCTAGAACAAGCTAGATGCTTACACCAAAGATTTCATCTTTCTCCCTCTAATCTGCAGGTCCTCTACCCAGAGCTTTCTCTTAGCCAATGTACGCACCTAACCCGTACATGTAAGGCCTGTGCTCCTTTGGCCCCTTTAGGCCCACTGCAACCACAGGGAGTTAATCCTAGAGGCCTTATGCCAAATGCCATCTGGCAAATGGATGTCACCCATATACCCTCTTTTGGCAATCTTAAATATGTCCATGTTATAGTGGATACTTACTCCAAATTTGTCTCTGCTATCGCCTTTTCAGGTGAGAAGGCATCCCAAGCCATTAAGGCAACAAAAACTGCTATGCTATGGGTGTACCCTGGGCAATTAAGACAGATAATGGCCCAGCATATATGTCTGCCCAATTCAAGTTTTTCATAGAATCCTGGGGGATTAAACACTCCACTGGCATCCCTATAACCATCAGGGCCAAGCCATAGTGGAGAAGACAAATAGAACCCTCAAGAAACTCATTATGAAGTAGAAAACTGCAATGACACCCGCGGATCCCCATCTGACCTTGGTAGAAGCTCTCTTCACCTTTAACTTTCTTACCTTTGATAAAGCAGGACTCTCTCCAGCCTATAAACATTGGAGATCTCAGGCGGCCGCTACCCCCCTGCCCCTTGTTCACTGGAGAGACCCTCTAACAAACGAATGGAAGGGACCTCACCCACTCTTAACACAGGGTCAAGGGTATGCTTGTATCTTTCCAGAAACTTCATCCCCTCCTATCTGGGTACCTGCCAGAAATGTCAAATCTGCTACGGATGCACCTGCAAATGCAGCAGATGCCCCCATCACCGCGGAACC
The DNA here is from genome assembly GCA_035773235.1 of Eospalax fontanierii. Classification (NCBI taxonomy): domain Eukaryota; kingdom Metazoa; phylum Chordata; class Mammalia; order Rodentia; family Spalacidae; genus Eospalax; species Eospalax fontanierii. The sequence goes on along the minus strand of CM069530.1, from coordinate 61,848,369 downwards.
ACTGGATTAACTATTCTCGATTCTTTCTGAGTCTGCTACAGGTCACAAAGCATTCTGCGACAAGAGCTCTCACACACACCACAGGAGCCTTCCTGCAGACCTCCCATGCCATCCTAATTACCTTCCTGAGCGACAAGTATCACCCACTGGGTTATTTGACCAGAAACAGCAGATAGCCAATGATGGGTAAGACTCTGATGCCTACCCAGGCAACCTAAGACAGGCACCACCAGCAAAGGTGAACTCTTAGGTTAATTCACCAGGATGGCGGGTAGCCAATGATGGGTAAGACCCTGGTGGCCAGGGCGACCTAAGACAGGCACCATTGCCTAAGGTGATCCCTAAGGGTCTGGGGTCAACAATGGCATGGCAAAGAATCATGCCTCCCAGGGTCGCTCAATTAATAAAAACAAAAAGGAGCATAATGTAAGGTAGGCCTAGCCTAAGGCCACCCACTGGAAGGAATGAAGGAATGGCTCCTGTGGGTGTGGCTAATTATGAGACCAGCACCTGGAAAGAACCCACTTACCTGGAGACAAACTTACTATTGACTGTATTTGAGACCCCACCACATAAGATCATTGGCTCTCCAGACCTATAAGAGCTTGTGCACCTGTTCCACGGAGGAGTTTGCAGTGCCACGTGCTTGGGCTGCTTCCTGTCCGGAGCCTGTGGCCTGACTCCTAGTCTACTCACCCCCAACCCCTCTGGCCACTCCAGGTGGTGAGACACAATGGAAATTACCAGGACTACGGTGGTCATGATCAGAAATTTTCAAACAAGGCTCTTAGACACAAAGGAGGTTAAGCATGAATAATACCACCAATTTTTCCTTATGTACATCTGAGCATCACTAATGTCCAAGGATCCAAAACATTTATTAAAAAACAATTACAGGGATATCTCAGACTGACTGCTGTCTTGATTACTGCTGTATTAGAGACTTAGAGGTGGTAGCTCAAAAGAAGGAGCATAACCAAGTACACATTACAAACAAGGTGTGAAAGAACTAATTTTTATGTTTTAAAATTAGATTACACTATAAAACCCAACAACCAGAAGACTGTAAGTCATGTCTAAATTGTGATAACTGGGAGTCTGTAAAGGGTTTGCCCTGTAAGTGTGAGGACCTGAGTTCAGATCTCCAGGACGCATATAAAAAGCTGGATATGGAAATACAAGCTTATAAACCCAGCGCTAGGGAGGCAGCTGAGACAGGAGGATCTCTGAGGCTTGCTTATTAGCCAGTCTAGTTGAATAGGTAAGATGTAAGTATAGTGAGAGACTCCATTTTAATAAATTAGGTAGGGCTGGGCCAGTAGTACAGGCCTTTAATCCCAGCACTAGGAAGGCAGGGGGCAGATCTCTGTGACATGCAGGCCAACTTTCAGGTCGGTTGGGTCTACAGGAAGACCCTGTCTCAACCCCTACCCCCAAAAAATTTTAGGTGGAGAGCAATTAAGGAAAATACCTGATGTGACCTCTGTCCTTAATATGTGCAGATACAAGAACATACACATGATACATAATAAATAGAGAAAACTGTCTTAACAGTTTAATGCAGATCTTTGGTTGGAGCTATAACGTTTATTTTGGAGTTAAACTCATGTATGCTTATATATTCTCGATGAGTTTTATTGGTAACTTAGAAACAACTATTTGTAACTGGAAAAGATTTCCCCTTTGCAGATACTCCCAGCAAATGAACTTTGCTAAGTTTTCCCAACTGTCCTGGTACAACATGTATCGTGAGTCGGTCTTCATTCTCTTTCGGTATTCATGTCTAGAACAGAGAGATTAGTAGAGACATCCTTTTCCTGGCAATTCACTACAATAAGAAATTAAGCCTTACTCAGCAATATTTAGTGCACTCCAGTAGGTACTAAGCTTTCTAGGTACTGGAAATTCAGGTGTGAACATGACTAACAAATTCATCATTCTTAAGAATTTACAGTGTAGTGAGAAAAAGCTGTCTGACCATGTTAATGGATGATCTGAAAACCAAACAGCGTGGTTGGACTGGGCGGGTGGCTATGTTGGGGTGTCAAAGACCTCTTTAAATTAACGACATACCTGCTCGTGGGATAGAATTCCTCTAGAAAATCATTCTAGCCAAATTACTGTTTATTCCCATCGTGGACTGAACAGGAATAACCCCAGAAACATAATGAATCGGCTGCCCTACCTGCAATGTGCGGCCTGGTGGGATACTGTTCTAGAAGTAACTTGGGCTTTTCGAATCCATCCACTTCTTGCAGGCGACTCTCTAGTTCCTTAAGCCTTAATTTCTTCATTGTTTTCTCTAAGTGTGGGCTCGGGACTTAACCGCACAGGAATTAACAGGGAACTCTACCTAACCCCGACCCTTCCTTCCCACCCCTGGCGGTGACTTAACCCGGTGGTGCAGGTGAGGGAGCTCAGAGGATGGGGGGACCCTGCGCCAGGAGTCCGCAGGCCTCCCGGGCCTTGCACGCTGCCCACCAGCAGCTGGGAGACAGGCGCGTCGCTGCAAGACAACCTCGGGAGCGACGTCCCGACGGCTTCCCAGGAGACCCTCACCGCACCGCCGGAAGAACCGCTGCGCGCGCACCCTGCGGCCTGGTGCCCAGCTGCAACCTCTGCCGGTCGCCCGAGTTCCGCCCGGAACCTAGCACTTTTTGGTCCGCATCGGCGCCCCTGGAGGAAGCAGCTTAGGTTGCAGGCGGTCAGCAGCTTCGCCAGTGGAGAGTCCGGGAGGTTCTGCTTGCCTATTCACACACCCATGCCTTGGGAAAGGAAGGGGGTCGGTGCCGGACGCTGTGGGAAAGCCAGACTTGCTTTATACAGGCCAATGTGACCCTTTGGCTGCGTTTCCCTCGAAGCCTACTTTCAGAAAGTAGCGATCTACACCCACCTTTGATTCCTTCTCTATTCCCAGCCCTGACTTTAACTTTGTGCTCCCCTTTGGAGTCACTAGTGTCACTTAACTCTCATGGAGTCAGAGAAACCCTCAGTGAAATCAAAACAGAGTTTGGGGGGTTTTGTTTGTTTTTGATTCTTTTTTAAAAGAATATGCTGGGCATGGTGGCGCACGCCTTTAATCCCAGCCCTAGAGAGGCAGAGGCAGGTGGATCTCTGAGATGTAGGCCAGCCTGGTCTACATAGCGAATTCCAGGCCAAGGTGGGTTGTGTAGTAAGACAGAATATGGGGAAAGAATATGTCGGAGTTTGAGGTGGGGCTCTTCAAAGTAAAAACATAAACTGTTTGTAAATTGGGGAGATAATGGAAGTTTAGGAAGTAGAAGCAACTAAAAAAATTTAAAGCCAGGGGGCAGAGGCAGGCAGAGCTACATAGTGAGCCTCTGTCTCAAAAAAGAAAAAAAGGTAAATAAATATTTTTGATAAACATGACAAAAAAACCTGAAAGTGGTTGATGCCTAGTAAGGTTGGAGGAAAGTTTTATTGTTGTTATGAGTAACCTTTCATTTATTTGAACATAGGATTTTGTGCATGTTTGGCAAGCCATTTTGACATTCCCAGTCAGATAGGGGCTGTCTAGTTTATTTTTTAGATTTTATTTATTTGTATTTTATGTGAATGTTTTGCTTGCATGTATGCAAGTGCACTATGTGTATGCAGTGCTTGTGGCTACAAGAGGGTGTGGATCCCCTGTAACTGGAGTTTAGATATACTTATTAGCTCAGGTGTGGGTTCTGGGAACCTACTCTTGGGGCCACTGGAAGAGCAGTATGTGTTCATAACCTCTGAGCCATCTCTCCAGCTCCCTGAAAAAATTTTTTGTGGTGTTGTTATCTAAATTCTATTGAATGCAGACAACAGGGGCTGGAAAGATGGGTCAGGTTAAGAGCACTGATTGCTTTTGTGGAAGACCCAGGTTGGAATCTCAGAAACCACATGGCACTAACAACTGTTTGTAACTCTAGTTCCAGGGAATTTGACTCACTCTTCTGGCCTCCGTGGGCATTGTATGACACTGGTGTACTTACATGCAAGCATAAGACACATAAACTAAATAAAATTTTTTAACTAAAAAAAAAAAAAAAAGAATGCAGACATCAGGAAGGGAGAGGTTTAAAATACAGGAAAGGCCATTGTTCTGATGCACATCAGTAGGATATATTGAAGAAACAGAGGCAGGAAGATCAGAGTTCTCCGTACATCTTTAATCCCAGCATGTGAGAGGCAGAAGCACACAGACCTCTTTGAGTTCCAGTCCAGCTAGGGATACATTGTGAAACTTTGTCTTGAAGAAAGGAAGGAAGGAAGAAGAAAGGAAGGGAGAGAGGAAGGGAGGGAAAGAGGGAAGAAGGATGAGAGAGAAGGTGAGGAGAGAGAGAGAGAGAGACAGAAAGAAAGAAAGGGTGCTGGCAAGATGGCTCAGCCACCAAACATGAAGGGGTTTGATTCCTAGGAGAGAACCAGTTTCTGAAAGTTACCTTCTGACTGTGGCATGCACTTGCCCCCACCCCATCATGCACACACATGAAATAATAATTTTAAAATTAAAAAGACAGGAATGCAATATTCAGGAGGCAGAGGCAGTCTCTGTGAGTTCAAGGCCAGCCTATGTAAATAGGGAGTTCCAGACAAACCAGGGCTACAGAGTGAGATCTTGTTTCAAAGAAAAGAAAGAAGAAAGGAAGGAAAGAAGGAAGGAAGGAAGAGAAGGAAGGAAGGAAATCACACATACAAAAGCCAAACAACAAAAATACAGGAAAGAAAATACTAGCTAGAATTACAATCTTGAAGAGTCAGGACCCAGTACTTGAAAGGATTGTCTTAACAGGTGGAATAATACCTCTTTTTATTATTAAAGGAAGAAAAGTAAATGAATGATGAAGTTATGAGATAGTTTCTGCCAGGCGTGGTGGTGTATGCCTTTAATCCCAGCACTCAGGAGGCAGAGGCAGGCAGATCTCTGTGGTTCAAGGCCAGCCTGGTCTATATAGCAAGTTCCAGGCCAGTTGGGGCTGTGGTTGGAGGGAGACCCTGTCTCAGAAAGACTAGAGAGAGGGAGAGAGGAGAGAGAGAGAGAGAAAGAGAGAGAGCGAGAGAGCGCATATTTCACATTATTGTTATGAGCATGAAATCAGTTGTTATATATAAAATTCTTAGCACATAGAGCTAGTACACTAAGCTCCTTTTCATGTAACAAATATCCAGTAAATGTTAGTTGATGGTATTATCTGTTGGTAGGAAAGGATGCTTGAAAGTAGCCAGATGAACAAAGAACAATTAGTCCATTAAAAGTTGAAGTAGGAGCTGGAGAGAAGACTCAGTGGTTAAGAGCACTGGCTACTCTTACAGAGGACCTGGGTTTGAATCCCAGCACCCACATAGCAGCTAACAACTGTCCATAACTCCAGTTTCAGGGGAATCTGACACCTTCTGACTTCCTCAGACATTGCATGACACAGTTGGACTACATACAAAATTTTTCTGTTTTAAAAATTAAATTGAATTTATTTTTAGATAACTGTAAATTCATAAATCATAAACAATGATATACAGAGGGCTATGGGATAGCTCAGTGGTAGAGCACTTGCCTAGAATATATAAAGCTCTGGGTTTAATCCTCAGTAACACACACACACACACACACACACACACACACACGATTCTGTACATCTTTTACTGTTACTGACACGTAAAGATAGATTTTAAAGTTATGTTGCAATATAGATTAATTCCAAAAGATAATAATACTGAGGGTGAGGCTGGAATGATGGAGGGCTGCAGTGAAGCAGAGGGAGAGAAGTTTCTGGTGGATTATGCATAATAACCCCTCCATTATGGTGCTAAGGACTTAAACATGATTTTTTTTCTTTCTAAAACATATTTATTTACTAGTGTACACACACTCTAGTATGTGCCCACACTTGCCTATTGTTTGTTTCAACTTTTAAAAAAGGGGTCTTGCTATGTAGCTGTAGCTGCCCTGGAACATGCTATGTAAAACAAGCTGGCCTCAAATTTATGAAAGTCTTCCTGCCTCTGCCTCCCTGTTGTGTTAGCCGCCACGCCCTGCCAGCATGCCTCTTCTCTCACACTTTAGTTGATGGATTAGTAAAATGTATTGTCTATGGTATGGCTACTTCCCAGTGGTAACTAGCAGCTACTGTGGATGTACAATCTCTGCCTCTAGGCAGTTGACTATTTACTTGGGGAAACAAAAATTAAATAAACATTTGGAAAATTCAAAAGTAACCACTAGTATTTATTTAGAATTGAAAGGTTTTTAAAATGGGGAGGGGGAAGCTGACAATACCAAGTGCTGGAAAGGATATGGCTTGCCTGTAATGACCACATATTATCTGTGGGGAAGTGAAAATAATTCAACCTCCTTGAAAATAGACCCTTCCTTCTTTCTTCCCTGCCTCCCTCCCTTTCTCCCTCCCTCTCTTCCTTCCTATGTCTCATGTAGTCCAGGCTGGCGTCAAACTCACTGGGTAACTGTGGATGATCTATCACTGCTTTTCCAGTTCTGGGATTGCGGGCATGAAGTCCCACACTTGGTTTATGTGGTGCTGGGGATCAAACTTAGGGCTTCATGCATGTTAGGCAAGCTCTTTACCCAGGAGCTACACCTGCAGCCCCTTAACAGTTTCTAATAAAGTTAAACATACTTATCATTGACCCAGCAATTGTAGTTGTAGATATTCCCCCCAAAGAAATGAAGATGTATGTCTACATAGAACTCTAGTCAAGTAGCTAGGAATGATAGAACACTTGCTCAGCAAGTACACATTCCTGGGTTTTACCCCAGGAACCCCCAGAAAGGCGGGAAAAGAAACCTATATGCAAACAGTTATAACAGTACTAGGGCCCAAATGTCTGTGTCCCCGCCACATCCATGCAATGAAATTCTGATCTTTGAAGATGATGATAACAGGAGGTGGGGCCTTTTTAGAGGTGATTAGACAGGAGGGAAGAGTTCTCATGAATGGAATTAGTCCCTTAAAATATGCCCAAAAGAGCCTGTTTACCCTTTCTACTATGTGAAGGTCCAAGGAGAAGGAACAGTCTATGAACTAGTTGTAAGAAACTTTAAATATTAGTCTTTTCTTTCAAACCCTGTAATACATTTGATTTGGTTTATGGCAGGGATTTTTTTTAATGTGTATGAGTGCACTGCCTGCATGTAAGTGCACCCAGGTCGTGTAATGACCAAGGAGATCAGAAGAGGACATCAGATCCCCTGGAACGAGTTATGGCAGTTTTTAGCCACCATGTGGGTGTTGGTTGTTGAACCTAGGTCCTCTGCAAGAGAGGCCAGTACTCTCCACCCTGTAAGACTTTTATTTATGAAAAGGTCCTGATGAATTCCCAGAACCTGATGGCCTGTGGATGTGGAACCCTTCCCCCTCTTTGGCTAACCCTCTCTGACTTCCTTTTATCATCATCATCATCACCATCATCATCATCACCAACCCTCTCTGACTTCCTTTTATCATCATCATCATCATCACCATCATTTGTTTTTTTTGAGGCAGGGTCTCCCTGTAGCTACAGCTGACCTGGAACTCACTCTATAGACAAGATTGGCCTTATTTCTCACAGAGATCCACCTGCCTCTGCCTCCCTAGTACTAGGATTAAAGGAGTGTGCCAAAATGCCCAGCTTTTCCTTTTTTCTTTTCTTTTTGATGAAACTTCCTTTGTTTAAAATTTTTTATTTATTTTTTATGTGTATCAGTGTTTTGCCTACATGTATGTAAGTACACCCATATGTGCAATGATCACAGAGGCCCAAGAGAATGTCAGATTTCCTGGAACTGGAATTACAGATGATTGTTAGCTACCATCTTGGTGCTAGGGACTGAACCTGTGCCCTCTACAAGAGCAGCCAGTTCTCTTAACTACTGAGCCATCTCTCCAGCCCTAAATTTCCTCCTTTTAAACGAATCTGCCTAGAAAGACTGAGGTCAGACACCAGCCAATGGGGAAAAGATATAGTACTCTTGTGTGAGGGATAAAAACCTATCAAACTTCCAGGTTAGATCTGACCGACCACCGAATAAACCCTTTTGCAAAAGTAAAAGCTACATTGCCAAGTTACTTTAGCTTTGACTGTATGTTTGTTGTGCAGTATTTGTGGGGTCTTTAAACCACAGAATTTATTTCTAACATAATGACACAATAATGTGGTGTCTTTGATGACAGAGCCTTTCTAGAGGAGCTAGGATCCCAGAACTCAACAGCCACCAAAGTTAAGCCTGATCTTGTAGTCACCCCTTACCTTGGGTCCTTGTCTCCCTAATTTGAAGAATTAAATTCATGGACCACAGAGGGTAAGTTTTAGAGAGAAATGTATTATAGAGACATAGGTAGGAGAGAGAGAGAGAGAGAGAGAGAGAGAGAGAGAGAGAGAGAGAGAGAGAGAGAGAGAGAAACACTTGTATAGCATAAGGGAGTTGCAGGAAGAAGCATAGCATCAAGTTTCTAGTCTGAGGGCTTTTTAAAGGACTTAAGGGGCAAGGTATTGGGAAAGGGACGAACTGGTCCATCCAGTTGACTCAATCACAGCTGACCCAACCACATGGTGTCCAGGTGCCTCCTCTCAGTTCCACATAGTCTGGTATAGCCTCTAGGCAGAGCTGCTTATTTAAGGAGATAAGTAGGAAGCAAAACTCTCTTCCCAGATTCCTGGCCTCCAGCAAGGAGATTACCAGAACCATTGCTTTGGTGTCCCTGTCCTACCTTCCCAGTTTCTATCTTCTGTTCTCATCACCAGACACTGAATATCCTTTGACCTTGACCTTCTGTTGTTGACCATTGTTCTCCAGGCAGGGCATAGCCATTGCAGCTACGATTACCCATCAAGGAGGTGGTAGTGGTGGGAGGCTTTTGAAGCCTGTCCCTTGTGATTGCTTGAAAAGGGAGACTTTATTGTGGTTTAGCTGTTCATAAGTTGTCCACGATCCTTAGTAACCCCTTATCCATGGTACTATAAGTAACCCCAACTAAGCTTATTGGTTCACCAAGCTAGGCTTGGGTAGAATCATTCTCTAATCTGTGTTTCTGTGTTGTTGCCCTATGTGGGATGATTAGACATTTGTTCATGTCTGCCCAGGACAAGTTAATGCAACAACTTGTCAGCCTCCAGAACAGTGAAAAATTAGTTTTTGGTTGCTTTTTCATTACTTATTTGTGTGTATTTACATGTCACAATGTGCCTGTGGAAATCAGGAAAGGGAGATTTCCTTAGGCTGGGTGAAGCCATCTTGCTGCCTAGTTTCTAATGTTTCAATCTACCAGGATAAGATATTTTGTAAGAACAGCCTGAACAGATGAAGGTGAACAGATTAATTCAAAATCTATAAATAATCCAAATACCCATCAACTAGTGAATAACTAAACTGTACATATATATGTAGGATGATCAGAAGTCCCAGATCTGGGCTAGTTACTGAGCTGAGGACCAGTCTGGGGTTATACAGGGAGACACTGTCTGAAAAATAAGTAAATAAGGGCAGGGTGTGGTGGCACACACCTTTAATCCCAGCACTTGGAAGGCAGAAGCAGGCAGATCCCTTGTGAGTTCAAGGCCAGTTTGGTCTGTATAGCAAGTTCCAGGACAGCTGGGGTTACAGGAAGGTCCTGTCTCAAAAAGACCAAAAAAAAAATCAATAAATAAATAGTATGAAGAAAGTTTGGAGATGATGGATTGTGGTGGTTACATAGCTATGAGTGTGTTAAAGTCATAGAATGTACTTTTATAGGGTAAAATCTACTGTATGTAAACTGCAGCTTAGTAAACTCAATTTTATTTAAAAAATCAATAATGTCAAATCAGTAATTATACATTAATCCCACAGTTTTTATATTTTGGACGTACAACAGTTTTATAGTCATTGAGGACCTCAAAGTTCTTGTTAATGTAGGCTTATTAACTCTGGAACTGAACATGTAAGCCCAGCATGGGGGCACATACTTGTAGTCCATGTATGCAGTTAGTCCAAAGGCAGGAAGATCAAGAGTTCCAGGACAGACCGGAGTAGGTAGTGAATTCCACGCCATCTCGGGTTACAGACACTATCTTGAAAAACAAAACAAGACAAAAGAAAGAACGTAACATTAAGAAAAGTTTAAAAATCTACAAATTAATTTGCTATAACAGTAAACTGATGCAGGGCGTGGTGGCATATGCCTTTACTCCCAGCACTCAGGAAACAGAGACAGGTGGACAGAGCTCTGTGAGTGTAAGGCCAGTCTGGTCCACTTAGTGAGTTCCAGGCCAACTGGCGCTCTAGGGAAACCCTGACTCAAAAAACAACAATAAAAACAGTAAACCCATTACGTACATGGTATTAGAGTATTTTATGTGAAAAATTATACTCCCCAAAAGGGAAAACATGAATTGTAAGAATAGGGTTGTTTGACACATTTGCAAGTCTCTTTAATGTGCAGCTGAATTTTCATATCTGTTTTTGTATTCAATTTGTTGTGATAATGGTGTTTTGGTCGAAGTATTTGAAGAAAATCCGGCTGATATAGTTGGAGACTCCAGAGAGGATCTTTATGGCCTACTCAGATAATTGTGTATGCTCTTCTTTGAAATGATGTCACCAGATAATTGGTAATTATTTCTTCTTCCCCTTTTTCTGTGCTGGGAATAAAACCCATGGTTTTTCAAAACAAATGACAATTTCTTGAAGCTATTTGTCATTTGGAATCATAAGCCCCACCAGTGACCTTCCTGTACTATTACACTGCAATCTCTTAGTCTGGCTTGGACTTTGACTATTTTACCTAGATTATGTGCATTAGTCATTTGGAAAGCCTGTTCACTGAGTTTTGAAAGTGTTCCACAAGATTGCATTCTATAATATCCCAAACTCAAAGTTATTTCTATCACCACTGTTATATCCAGAATAATTAACTAGTAGAAGATCTGTAGAGCTCATGATGAGAGATACAAATTTTCCAAAACATTAATTTTATTAAAAACATTGAATTTTTTTCAGCTTGACCCCCAGAACCCACATGGTAGAAGAAGAGAACCAACTCCCAAAGATTGTTTTCTGACCTCTGCACAAGCACTGTGGCATGCTCAGCCACACACCTACATACATATATATATATACAGAGAGAGAGAGAGAGAGTCAACTGACCTTTTATCTTTTCGACCAGGGAGTCAAGATCATTCAATGGATAAAGAGCAATCTTTCCAACAAATGGCGCCAGAAGGACTGGACATCCACTTGAAAGGAATGATGCTGGATCTTTAACTCCTACCACACTCAAAAATTAGCTCAAAATGAATCAAAGACTTACTTGGGGGATGGGGAAAGTCTTGAGACAGGGTCTCACTCTATAGGTAAGCCTGGTCTCAAACTCGTGGCAGTCCCCCTGTTTCAGCCTCCCAAGTTTCAGCAGCCACCATTCACAGCTCAAACACTTAATCATTTTAAAAGTTAGCGCATTGTTTGTTTATTTTGTGTGTGTCTGTGTGTACTCATGCGTGCACATATGTGTGCTTGTATATGTGTATATGCACATACATGCCAAGGCCAAACAAGCAGAGATCAGAGACCAACGTGCAGCAGTCAATTCTTTCCTTCTACCATGTGTGTCTCAGGACTGAATTCAGGTTATCAGGCTTGGAAGCAGGTGCCTTTACCTGCTGAGCCATCTCACCGATCCACAAACACCTAATCTTTTTAAAAAAATAAATCTGTGTATGTGTGTATGTCTGTATGAATGTATGTGGACATGTGCCTGTGGGTGCCTGTGGAAGCCAGAAGAGAGTGTTGGATCCCCTGGAGTTAGAGTTATGGGTCATTGTGAGTAGCCTAACATGAACCAAATTCAGGTCCTCTGGAAGAGTAGTGAGTGTTCTTAACCACTGAGCTATCTCCTCAGCCTCTCAAGCACTTAATGATTGATTGATTGATTGATTTATGTATTTATTTTTATTTTATGTGTATGAATGTTCTGCATGAATGCATCTAAGTATACCTCATGAAAACACCTAATCTTTTAAAAATATTTTAATATTTATTTTATGTGTATGAGTGTATTGCTTTCATGTACGTAGGGGCACCCAGTCTGTGAAATGCCCATGGAGGTCAGAAGAAGGTGTTAGATTCCCTGGAACTAGAGTTATCGATGGTTGTTAGTCACCATGTGGATGCTGGGAATCGAATCCTGATCCTCTCAAGAGCAGCCAGTGCTCTTAACTGCTGAGCCGTCTCTCCAGCCCCCCAAACACCTAATCTTAATAGCTTAAACTATAAAAATATTAGGAGAAAAAAACATGGAAAATCTCCATAAAATTGAAAATGGCAGCAATTTCTTTACTATGACACCAAAGGCATAAGTGATAACAGAAAGAGTAGATAAGTTTGACTCCATTGAAGTTAACAACTTTTGTGCATTGAGTGAAAATCCAGCCCACTTTGATGGCAGACGCCTATAGTCTTAGCACTTGAGAGGTAGAGGCTGGAGGATCTAGTGGTCATGGCCATCCTTAGCACAGAGTGAGCTCATGGCTAGCTACATGAAACCCTATCTCAGAAAAAAAAGAAGGGGGAGGGGAGGGGGAGGAAGAAGAGAAGGCAGGAAGGAGATGGGAGAGGAGGAGAAGGGAGGGAAGGGAAGGGGAAAACAAATGACACATTCTTGTGATTCCAGGTGGAGACTGAGGCAAGAAGACGAGTTGGAGGAAAGTCTGATCTACATAGTGAGTTCTAGGCCTGCCAAGGCTACATAGTGAGACCCTATCTAAAAAATAAATCAACAAAAGTAAAACTCAGTAGTAGAGTTCTTGCCTAGCATATGTGAGGCTCTAAGGCAAACTCCCAGTACAAACAAAAAAGATAACCCTCAGGATGGGCGAAAATGTTTGCAAATGATATATAGTGCATGATAACTGATTGATATCCAGAATATGTAAAAACATTCGCAACTCAACAACATAAAGCTAACAATCAGTTTCAAAAATAGTGAAAGGGAGCTGGGATGTAGCTCAGTGGTAGAATATTTGCCTATCATGACTGAGACCCTGGGTTCAAACTGCAGTACAGAAATACCACAAAAATCAGGCTTGAATGAACATTTCTCCAAAAAGACACAGATGGCCAATAAAATAGCCAGGGAAAGGATGCTGGTGAGTCATTAGGAAAATATAAATCAACTCAAAATAAACATACTCATTAGGGAGATTACCACAAAGAAAATGGAAAATAACAAATGTTGGCATAGATGGGTAGAAATTGGAATGCTCATGTATTGCTGGAATTATAAAATGGTACAACTGACAGGGAAAATAGTTTGGTAGTTTCTCATAAAGTATTAGCATATAGTCTAGTGATTCCACTTACAGGTATACTCAGAATTGAAGGCTGAGATTCAGATGGATGTTTGTACACCACTGACCGCAGCAGCATCCACAAGAGCCAAAAGGTAGAAACAACAAAAGCCAAAACAGTTAAAAAAAAAGGTATGACTGTGGAGTTGTTGGTCCTTGGAGTTATTGTATGGTTGTTGGTGCTTGCTGCCAAGCCTGATGACCTGAGTCAGATCCTTGAGACTCACTTGACAGAAAGAGAGAACCAACTCCTATAGTTGTCTTCTCACCTCCATACATTCGAGACCCCACCAATGACTGCATAAATGCAAAAAGATGTTTTTTAAACAAAAAAATAAACAACAAAGCAAATAAAGGGCTGGAGAGATGGCTCAGTGGTTAAGAGCACTGGTTGCTCTTGTAGAAGATCTGGGTTCTGTTCCCAGTACATACATGGCAGTTAACAACAGTCCTTAACTCCAGTTCCAGGGTATCCACCGCCCTCCTCTGACCTCCATGGGCATTGCGCAATAAGGGTGCACTTAGGTAAATGCAGATAAAACATTCCTACACATAAATATAAAAATAAATAAAATTCAAAAAAATTCAAAAAGCAAATAATGTCTTCATGTTATGAAAATAACCTTGATTTTTGTGAATTCCTTGAATGTGCCTTAGGGTTCTCCAAGGTCTGACACTGCTTTCAGAATTGGTTAATAAATATTCATATGCTGAATATTTGGAATTTGTAAGCTAGGTATTAGGTACTAGAATACAGTTAAAATGTTTCTTTTTTTAAATTTTATATATATGAGTGCTATCTATGCCTTCATGTATGTAAGTACACCCACGTTGTGCAGTACCCACAGATCCCCTGGAACTGGAGTTATAGATGACTGTTAGCCACTGTGTGGGTGCTGGGATTCAAACTAAGGTCTTTTGAAAGAGCATCCAGGAAGATTTAGGGACCTTACAATGGGAAACCTACGTTTGTGATCATTGCCCAAACATCCACTGTTTTCTTAGTCTATTGTCCCAGCCATTCAAGAGGCTGAGGATTGCTTGAGCCCAAGAATTCAAGGTCAGCTTATGCAACATATTGAGAGCCTATCTATAATTAACTAATTCAGAAAAAATAAACCTCTCAACCAAGTTTTCTCACCTCAAGATCTGAAGACACATTAAAGCAGGAGAGAGACTCAATGGATAAGAGCCCATACTACAATCATTCTTCTAGAAGGCCTGAGTTTGGTCACAACCACCTTTAATTCTAGATCCAGAGATCCAACAATGCCTCTGGCATCTGTGGACACGTAGACATACCTACACAAAACCACACATGTACATATAATATAAAAATCAAAAGGGGCTGGGTATGGTGGTGCATGTCTTTAATCTCAGCTCTCAGGAAATAGAGGCAGGTGACTCTCTTGTTAGTTCAAGGCCAACCTGATCTATATAGTGAAACCCTGTTTCAAAAAAAACCTGAAATCACAATGTTGATAACAATAAAAATATGTTTTAGGAGTCAGGAGCATTGTATTCTACATGATAGTGACTCTAAAGTTCTGCCACATCAGTGCTTCCCACATTTGCTTGGTTCTGGGATTCAGCTGACTCACAGATAGACGTTTCTAGATCCCATGTCAGACCCAAGGAATCAAATCTCCCAAGGTTACACTCTCTCATGTAGAAAAATATGAACATTCAAAGAACTCTTCATTAATGATCCTTCCAGACCTAAAACTCTAGCTTATCTCCAGATAGCTGGATATGTGATATAAATAAGGTAATACAGGACAAAGGATAACAGGATAATGACGAATTTACAACACCATAGGAGAGCAATTGAAAGGAGAAGCAGATTGCTTCCACCCCATAGCATAGTGTTTGAAATGATTCCAGCATGATTAAAACATGCCCGGCCTCACATATCGTGAGTGAAGCATCTCACAAGCAACAGCTAACAGTGGTAAGTAATTTAAAGTTTGCTCAATAGTTCTAATGGATCACCAAATCAAATTACAGCCGAAATACAACTGAGGAACACTTCTAACTGTGGGTCTATCAGCACTTACTAATCAAAGTTTATGTGTAAAGGCATGTGGAGGAGGGTGCTGGTTTCTCTCCAAGATTGCATTCCTGTGGAGGAAAACAAGAACTCTTCCCTGCTTATCCATGCAGAAGTCTGCTGACAAATGCAGACTTTCAGCGTCCTGCAGGAATCTCTGTATATTCATACATTTCTACAAAATTCCTTCACTAGTCACCAGTGTCTCCTTAGTTAAGCAACAACAACAAAGTTTAAATGTCATTCCCTTTTTCAGTTGAATGGACATGGCAGCACAAATAAAAAATTGGTGTTTTTTTTCATTTTGTAAAGATTTCTTACTATGCTGCTCATGACCATGCTAGACCTGCTCAAAATCAGAGAACCATCAAATATAATCACAAGTAACATGAATAAAAATACCAAGATTTAGAGCTAGGCATGGTGGCACACAACCTGAAACTCTAGCACTTGGGAGGTAGAGGCAGGAAGATCAGAAGTTCAAGGTCATCCATGGCTATGAAATGAGTTTCAAGCCAATCTGGGCCACATGAGACCCTGTCTCAAATGCACCAAACCAAACCAACCAACCAATCAACCAACCAACAATGACAACAACAACAAAAATCCCTCAGATTTCAGAATGGGAAAAAAGTAATTAACATTTTTTGAAAGAAGTTATAACCAAATTTAAAAATGAGAAAAGTTGATTAACATTTTATGAAAGAAGATCCATACATATTCCTTAAACATATGAAAAAGATGCTTAGCTAATTAATTACTAAAGGAATCCAAAATAAGCTACAATGAGATACCTATTTCTAGAATGGCAATAATAAAGAAGACAGATACACAGTAAATGTCAATGAGAGTGCAGCATGGTGGTCCACACCTGCAATCCCAGCATTTGGGAGGGGGAAGCAGGAGGATCAGGAGTTCGAGATCATCCTTGACTAGGTAAGGGGTTCAAAACCAGCCTGAGTTACATAAGACCCTGTCTCAAAAATCAAAAATTGAGCCAAGTATGGCACATGCCTTTAGTCCCCACAGAGGGAGGCAGATCTCTATGAATTTGAGGCCTGCCTGGTCTACGTAGTGAGTTTCAGGCCACAAGGGGTTATAGCGAGACCTTGTCTCAAAACCAAACCAAAACAAAACAAAACAAAACACCCATCAAATTAAACCAGACCAAACCAAACTAAACCAAATCGAAACAAATGTCAATGTAGATATGGAAACCCAGGAACTCTCCGGCATCACTTGGGTATGTAAAATGTTACAAGCCTCTTTGGCGGTCTAGTGATTTTGTTGTTTCTATGTAGCCCAGGTTAGCCTTGAATTTTCCTGTCTCAGCCAACTAAAGGCTGAGTGTGTATCATCATACTTTGCAGTTTGGTAATTTCTTAAGAAATCAAACATGAATTTACTATAGAATCCTGTGATTCTACTGTTTGAAATCTTATAAACGAATCTTTATAATAGCATTATTCAGAATATCTTCAAATTTGAAATGACCCAAAATCTCATCACTTTTGGATGTATTGGGGTAGGCAAGAAATTAGGAAATTGGGAAAGGAGGGCAGATTCTCAAAGAACATCTTAACCCTTTCAAATGCTAGTATTTTACCAAGCAATCCTGAAATTGCTTATCACTGTTTAGTTAAAATGAACCATGAGCCAGGCAGGGTAACACACACTTACAATTTCAGTGTTCTGGAGGCTGAGGCTGGGATACAAAATGAAACCCTATCTAAAACAAAAAAAGATCCTGGTTCGGTTCCCAGCACCCACATAGAGGCTCACAACTATTTGTAACTCTAGTTCCAGGGAATCCAATGCCCCTTTCTGTCCTTCCTTAGCATTACAAGCATGTGGTATACTTATATACATGCAGGCAAAACATTCATATACATAAAAACATTTTAAAAATACAAGAAATTCTGTAAACAACACAAACAAATAAAATGAGCCAAAAGAATAGACTGGGGATTTAGACTGGCCACATAGCTAAAGAGCAAATTGATGACAGTAAATACATTTAGCTGTTCCTGGCCCAAAGCTAACAAAAGCTAAAGGGTAAAATCTTGGTAGTAAATTCTACTAGCTGTCACATCTCAAACACCTGTCCTGAGTTTTGAGCCACACAGAACAAACAGCCTTTAGCTGACTGCAAACTGAAGCCACTAGTAATGGAATGTAGTTGATTATTTCTTCTTGGGTTGGCCCAGGGGAGTGCAGTTTGATCCAAGGCTCAGTTATTCTAGGCAAACATATATTCACACCAAACTTATAAAAACCTCAAAGCACAAAGGCTTGGGGCAAATGGTTCTTTGTTCTTTTCTCACTTCTGCTTTGCCTCTTTCAAGACTTGGTATCTTCTCCCTGACCTCTGGTTTCATCAAAAGTTCCTTTAACCTTTCTTCTACTTCCATTTGATTCTTTGTCTGGGAAGATGCTCTTGTGGAGGTGTCCCTAACGGCCATTATTCAAGGACCCAAGGTGATTCTCCAGGTCTTTACTAGCAGATGATAAACAAATGTACTATTTTCATAAAATACTATTCAAGGGGCTGGAGAGATGCTCAGGGGTTAAGATTGCCTGTTGCCTTTGGCAGAGAACCAGAGTTCAGCTCCCAGGATCCACTCCTGGCAGCTTACAACCACCTGTAACTCCAGTTCTGGGGATCCGACACCCTCTTCTGATTTCTGCAGGTAATTGCATGCATGTGTACACATACACATAAATAATAAAACAAATCTTTAATAAAATAAAATGTTATCCAACAATAAAAAGAAAATAACTAAAAATTAAAAAAGAAATAAAAAGAACATCAAAAAAAATAAATAAAAAAGAAAACCCTCAAAACCAGAGAAACGAACAAAAACAAAAACAGAAAAAAAAGAAAAGAACTCACTCCTGATACATGCTACAACATGGAGAAACTTCAACACTGTTAAATCAGTGAAATAAGTCAGATACCAAAGCATACATGTTGTAGGAGTTTATTTCCATGAACTTCCAAAACGGTCAATATTTAGGAGTAGAAATCAGACTGGTAGGTATCTGGACCAGAGCGGGAGAGTATGGGCATGAGGGAACTCTTTGGTTTTTGGAGAGTGGCTCGCATATGTAGCCTCAATTGGCCTGGAACTCACTTATTATATAGACCATCCCAGGGAGGCCTCCGTCTCACAGTGATCCACCTGCCTCAACCTCCAAAGTGCTGGGATTATCTTTTGAAGATGATACATGTTTCCTAAATTTGAATTGTGGTGATGGTTGTACAACTATGTAAATGACCAAAAAATGAATTGATTTCTACTCTAAAATCAGATGAAATTATTCCTTAATAAACCTGTTAAGAACCAGTTATGTGACATATTATTTGAAATGGGTGAAACAATCAGGCTTTGTCCAGGCAGAAACAAGTTTACCACATTAGCTCTCAAAATCATCATGACAGGTCTCTAATCTGTTTCTCTGAGGATTCCAAGGTTCTTATCATCTGGCTCCAGGAAGTCTGACACATTTTTATTTTCAATGCATTAGTGAAATATAAAGACTTCTTTTAAATCACCTATTTCCCAAATCTCTGTTCCATGTCACAGGGAGTTTCTACAATGATAATAATTCCATGAAGGGAATCCAAATTGAAAACCAACAAACTCTGCACTTACCTAAAGGTCATCCCACATAAGATTACCACAGTGATGAAATGATAGCACCAGATACGTCAGTGACAGAGCTGTAAAATACTACCTAAAACCTCAGTGTTCCTATGCAGTCTAGCTTGATAAACGTGAAGAAGAATATTGTGAGGCTTGTATTGGTTACTTTTCTCTTGTTGTGATAAAACATTATGGCTAAGGCAGTTTATAAAAGTAAGTGTTTATCTGGCTCCCCATCGTGGCTGAGGAGGTATGGCAGGAGGCAGTTAGAGCGGAAAGTTGAGAGCTTACATCTTCAAGCAGGCATAGGAAGCAGAGAGAATGAAACTGGAAATGGGTCATGGCTATGCACTTCCAAAGCCCACTCCTAGTCTTCCCTCAAGGCTGTACCTCCTATGGATTCCATGGCTTTCTCAAATTAGTGCCACCAACTAGGGCCAAGTATTCAATATGTGGAGCCTATGGGGGGCCTTCTCATTCAAACAACCACAGGGGAGATGGCTCAGTGGATAAAAGCACTTGCTGTGTGCAAGCATGAGGAGCCAGGTTCATATCTCTAGCACCCATATAAAAAGCTGGGTGTGGTAATATGTACCTTAACCCCAGTGCTGTGAGGAGGGAGTGGAGACAGAAGGATAGCTGGGGCTTGCTGGCTAACAGCTTAGGTCTAGGTTCAGTGAGAAACCCTGTCTTAAGGGAACAAGGCAGAGGGTAATAGAGCAGGTCACTTACTCAATATCCTGCTCTGGTCTTGGCATATGTGCTCGCTCCTTCCTTCCTTCCTTCCTTCCTTCCTTCCTTCCTTCCTTCCTTCCTTCCTTCCTTCCTTCCTTCCTTCCTCTCTCTCTCTCTCTCTCACACACACACACACACATACACACACACATATTATGATTTTTCTTTTCTTCCTTTAAATTTATTGCTATTATTATTTATTTTATTTATGTGTATATGTGTGTCCTTGTGTGAGCCCTTGGAGAACCTCTGGAAGAGCAGCAAGTGCTCTTAACCACCGAACCATCTCTCCAGTCCCATTTACATTTTTTTGGAGATAGGATCTTGTTTTGTAGTCTATACTGGCCTTGAATTTGTGATCATCCTCTTGCCTCAGACTTCCAAGGACTGAGATGACAGCTATGTACTACCACATTTGGCCTTTTCTTCCTCTCTCTCTCTCTCCCTCTCTCTCCATAGCACTGGAATTTGTGATCCTCCTGCTCCAGTCTCCTAAAATGCTCGGATAACAAGCATGAGCTATGAGGTCTGGTGTAAATTACTCTCATCATCCACTCCTGGGGAGGGGTGTGTGTGTGTGTGTGTGTGTGTGTATGTGTGTGTGTGTATTAACAAAAATTATCAAAAGCAACTTGGAAGTTGCTTTTGCATTTATTAGAGCTTCCTCAGTCACAAGAGGAAAAACCCTAACTTAAGCATAAGAGAATCCTATTCAATCATATACACAGTGCAGGGAGGAGAAGAGATGTCTGTAGATACCTGTCTCAGCTCTTTACATCAGCACCCCTGTTTCCAATACAGACTCTTTGCATGGACTATCCCTTACCACAGGTCCAGGCTGGACCCCCTACAACTTCCCAGAAAAGCAAATATGTCTCTTTTCTAGATACTTCATATAGAACCCTGGGGAATAACTTAACAACCCAGCTAGTGGCCCTTGCTCCCTCTGTCACCAAAAGAGAAGAGATAGCTACTGAAAGCATAAGTATACAAGAAGTTCCCAGAAATATAAACTTCTCAATTTCCATTTGGCATCCAAATATAGGTCATTTCTATGCGCACAATACATTCACCAGTTCTAATGGCAGTTTCAGAACTCATACCATCAAAACCACTGTGCCTACCACATGCAAGTCATTCTTATAACTGATCATATAAAGGCACAACAACTTGCAGAGACAATTCTTATAACCCCTTTGCATGCAGCCGTGACATTTTCTATTTCATAGCCTTAAAGCTGTTCTCCTCTCCTTACTTCTTTTTCTGAAATTATTAAGAATTATTTGGTGAGGAAGTCAGACATGATGGTGCACACCTTTAATCCCAGCACTCAGGAGGCAGAGGCAGGTGGATCTCTGTGAGTTCAAGGCCAGCTGGTCTACACAGCAAGTTCCAGTCCATCTGGGGTCACAGGGAGCTCCTATTTGGTGAGATGGAGGCTTCTGTAGCCCAGGGAGTAGGACAGGATGACTGAAGTTCTAACCTTTCTGCTTCCACCTGCAGATGCTAGGTGTACAGGCCTGTACCATGTCCAGCAGCAGTGTTTTTCTGTCAGTAAATATAACCTTTTGGTTATGTTTATTGGGGAATTACTTTTATAAATGAACATAATCAGGGCTAATTATTATTATTATTATTATTTTAGTTTTTGGGTTTTTTGAGACAGAATTTCCCTGTAGCCCCAGCTGTCTTGAAACTTGTTATATAGACCAGGCTGGCCTGGATCTCACAGCGATTCTCCTGCTTCTGCCTCCTGAATGCTGGGATTAAAGGTATGTGGCACCTTTGGACTAATGAGTGTCCTTGTGTCTTGTGACTAGGGAACATACCTTGTTTCCTTTGCAACCTCAATTTGGTATTCCATCCAAATAGATAATGAATGATTGTGGGTATGCCTGAGAATTAACATATCATAGTGCTGAATGGTGATGCACCCATCTGGAGATGCATACAGTACATTACACAGTGCAGACAGGGAAGGATGCATGGCCTTGGATCAATGAGATACTCTAGAAATAGGGAAGAAAAGGCCTCATGAGCTATTAATATTAGCAGGGAGACAACCTTGCTCTTCTCTAATTGAAACTGGAGAAACTATTTTGAATAAAATTATGGGTGGGGCCAGACTTGATACACAGTTCCAAAACAGAGACAGTTCCATTAGTACAGTTCTAGGAGACAGATGGTTCCAAAGGATATCTAGGGGAAGAGTGTTCTCCAAGTTTGGGCTCACTCTTAAAAATGAAATTTAAGAGTTAGGCTATTTGTTCAGGTAATTATAATGTTGGTGTACTAATGACACAGTTTATAAGTATTATTTCCTCAGTTTTGTCATTTAAAAAAAGATTTATTTATTTATTTTTATTTCATGTATATAAGTGCACCATGTACATGCAATGCCCAAGGAAACCAGAAGAGGATGTTGGGTTCCCTGGAACTGGAGTTAAAGACTTGTTAGCTACCCTGTAGATGCTGGGAAGAGAACCTTGGACCTCTGCAAGAGCAGCTAGTGTTCTTAATCACTGAGCCAGCCCTCAGTTTTGTCTTTCAACATTAATTATTGTATTATATTTGTTTCATTGTGTTTCTTGGGGTTTTACTATGTTGCCTAGGCTGGCCTTAAACTCTTGGGCCCAAGTGGTGTCCCTGTCTGAAGTCTCCGGAGTAGTGGGGATTATATGTGTACATCACCACATCTGGCTGCATTTAAAATCTTTGAGACAGGGTCTCATGTAGCCCAGGATGTCCTTGAATCCCCTATGTAGCTGAGGATGATCTTCCTGTCTCCTCTAATGAAGTGCTGGAATTATAGGCATACATCAGGACAGGAGTTTGTTTTCCTTTTCTTTTAAAATAAGACTCCTGTAAGACCTTGCAGCTCTACTTTCTGTAGTTCTCTCATTTGTTTAATATTGAAACAAGAGCATTTTTAGTAAGTTTCTCAGCTCATGTTTAGAAATATTTTCATGCAAAAAGCATGACTGTGCATTTAGGGTTAATATAGGTTTGACCTATATTAACTTCTTTATAGACAGCTCTGTGTGACATTTTCAAAGGACAAAATGTTGTTCTCAGGAATTTTGAGTTGTTATTTAATATCATTGCTTGTCCTAATCTCCTTTCCCTTAACAAATTCCCCAGGAAAGTTTCTTTTTCTGCATCTCTACTAAAATTACAGATATTTCTATCTTACCTTATTCATGCAGCAAATTAGTTCACAAAATGTCTGCTGGACCAACACCAGTTGTCCCCTGGGATATCTGAAGCTAGTACTGGGAACAAAACAGACATTGCCCTGATGTGTGTTTCAGAGCATATAAGTCGCATACTTTTTTTTTTTTTTGGTTTGTTTGTTTTTTGAGATAAGGTCTCCTGGTAGCTTCAGCTGGCCTGGAACTCACCACATAGACCAGGCTGGCCTTGATCTCACAGAGATCTGCCAGTCTTTACTTCTGGAGTTCTGAGGTTAAAGGTGCATACCCTGCCTGGCTTAAATCACATAAGTTTTTGTTTCCTCTACTAATATTTACTTATACTCAATAGGTTTATTGAGTATGTTAAAATAAATAACATTAAACAATCTAAACCACAAACAACCCATATACTAGAAATTCAAGAAGCATTATCTATGATTTTCTATTTAACAATAATCAGACAAATACTTGAGTACTTATGGGCAATGATAAAGAATACTGATTCTATGCCTTCAAGAAATTTACCAGCTAGAGTGATGGAGCAGACTTGTAATCCCAGCACTGCTCCAGACAGGCTGAAGCAGGAGGATCTAGTTTGATGGTAGCCTGGGTTATACAGACAGTGTTTCAGAACAAATAACCCTAAACAACCCATTCCTACCTGTGAAACCCCAAGAAATTTACCAATTAGTACTGTAGTGGGGATGAGAATTTTTTACTCAAATAATGATCAAATAATTCAGAGTCTTTTTTTTATTTTAAAAAAGGAAATGAGAGCTGGGATGCAGCTCAGTTGGTGAAGTGCTTGCCTAGCATACGTGAAGAAGCCCTGTGTTCAACCCCTAGCATCTGATAAATCAGGCATGGTGCAGTAATTCCAATATTTGGGAGATGCAGTCAGGAAGATTAAAGGTTCAGCCTTGGCTACATAAAGCTTTGAAGGCCAGCCTGGAACATGGGAGATCTTGTGTCAAAATCAACCGAACAATCCCCACAAAACAAAAAAATAACAATCAGGCTCCAATCTCTCTCTCTCTCTCTCTCTCTCTCTCTCTCTCTCTCTCTCTCTCTCTCTCTCTCCTAGAAATGATGGTGGGTTTTGGAGAGAAGATTTCAGGAGTTTGGGCTTTGTCTCCACTAAATATTTTGAACAAGAGGACAGCAAGAGGGACGGCTGAGACGGCTCAGCAGGTAGAGTATAGGTGCTTGCTGCCAAAGTGTGATGACCTGAGTACCTGAAACCGACAAGGTGGTAAAGAATCAACTTCCACAAGTTGTTCTCTGAACTCCATACATGCACCATGAACTGTGCACTACGGCCTGTTTTCCCTGCTCCTCCACAGTAGATAAACAAAATGTAACAACAACAACAACAAAAAGATAGTAAAGAATGTATTCTACTTTATAAAAGAAGGTACCTTAGAAAATTCCCCTGGAAGTAGTGTGAGGGTTAGAACTGACTCAGAGAAACATTTAGGAGGCTGCTTCCATGTAATTCAGTAGTAATTAAGGCTTTGTAATAGTAATCAACATCTCAAGACCAGATGCAGATACCTAAAATCCATTTGCTGGATGTTGTGCATAATTTCTGTATTCCAGGCAAATAAAGAAAAAAAAAATGCTCTTGCTGAAGATTGTCTTTGAGGCAAGTCCCTACGTCAGTAGTTGTCAACTTTGAAAGTTGGAAGCCAACAGGTGAGGTTCAGGAACATAGGCGGGGCTTGGCTAGAGAGGCGGGGCCTGGGGGGCGGGGCCTGGAGGGAGGGGCGCAGGCTGAGCAGCCCCGGGGGTGCGGGTGAGGGGTGTGCTCAGGGGCGGGGAGTGCTCATGGGCGGGGTGCGCGCGGAGGTGCGCGGCGGCGCGGGTATCGCGAGAGTTGGGCGGGCAGAGCCATCGCAGCAGTCAATTCCCCCACCCTCCCGGAGGAGCTGCCGGCCCTGGACTCTCCAAATTCTGAGCTCTCATCATGGCGGCGGCGGCCGCGGCGGCCGTCGGGGGGCCGCAGCCGCCCCAGCCCGAGGTGTCCGCGCAGGGGCTGGCCCTAGACAAGGCGGCCACCGCGGCTCACCTGAAGGCGGCCCTCAGCCGACCGGACAACCGTGCGGGCGCGGAGGAGCTGCAGGCGCTGCTGGAGCGGGTGCTGAGCGCTGAGCGGCCGCTGGCCGGGGCTGCGGGCGGCGAGGAGGCGGCGGGCGGCGGCGGGCCGGGCGCGGCGGAGGAGGACGCCCTGGAGTGGTGTAAGTGCCTTCTGGCCGGCGGCGGCGGGTACGACGAGTTCTGCGCGGCCGTGCGGGCCTACGACCCTGCGGCTCTCTGCGGCCTGGTCTGGACGGCCAACTTCGTGGCCTACCGCTGCCGGACGTGCGGCATCTCCCCCTGCATGTCGCTGTGCGCCGAGTGCTTCCACCAGGGCGACCACACCGGGCACGACTTCAACATGTTCCGCAGCCAGGCCGGGGGCGCCTGTGACTGCGGGGACAGCAACGTGATGCGGGAGAGTGGGTGAGTGGAGCCCTCCTCCGGGCGAGGCGACCCGGGCTGTGTGGTCCTGCGGGGTCGGGGAGGCCTAGCGGTCCTGGGAGCCCACTCTCGGCTGTCAGGGGAAGCGAGTGGGGGAGGGCGCAGCCACATGGGTCTGGAGGTGACTGAGCTGTCACTGGTGGGAAGGGGGGTGGGGAGGAGAGGAGAGCATGTGTGGGGAGCCAGGTTGGGGCTTTTCGGGGAGGTCAGGGCGAGTGATGGGGAGAAAGGGACAGGAGGGGAGGGCGGAGGACAGGGCACTTGAAGGAGTGTGGCGTGGAGCTGTCAGTTGTGTACTTGTTGGGAAATGTGTAGCTGCCTGTCTTGTTCTTGAGAAGAGCTTTAGAAGTAATTTGGGTTGACTGGGAGGGAGTGGTTTGAGATCTGAATTGGGTCACGAATGAAGAGGGCCGCGGAGATGGTCCTGTAGCCGCAGATCCGTGGGGGAAAGGCGTCTGAACTGTCCGTGTGTCTGTCTGAGGGAAGGAGCTCTTGAGCTGATGGGGTTGGGGGAAGAGAAAAGGGGAGGGGCTTGCATAAAAAGTGACTGTTGAGCTGTCAGTGGAGTATTTGGTGTGCTGGAGTGACATCTAGAATTGGGCTCCTGAGCAGTCAGTTATAGAATACGCTTCATACCAGAAGAACGAGCAAATCACTGAGCGAATTAGGAATCAAGTGCTGGGTCTACTCCCGTTAAGGGCACTTTCACCACTGACTAGTGAGAACATCTGTCCAAAAGGAGACACTCAACAAACGTTATCTTCGGCAAACGCATGCGTTTTTGATAGGTGCAATGCACCTGGTGTTAAAACCCACCCCTTAATCCACTTCTGCTACAGTCCTTAAATAGTAGTCAGGGAGTTAGAGGAGGAAGAGGAGGTTTCTGTACAGAAGGATTAAGAAAAAGGCTTCAGAAAGGAGATATTTAGAGCTTGCTAATAATAGTAGTAATTAGAGTTAACACTGGAAATTTTGCTTGATGCTTCATTTTTAACATTTTAATGTTTATTATTGAATAAAGTATCCATATAACTAAAGCAAAAATAATCTATAATAAAGATACCAGTTTGAAGACTTCTTATCAGGTCTTCCATCAGTTCCTTCTCATTGTTAGTTTCTTAGTGCAAAGTAAGAGTGAATGTTTTCTTTGTGTCTCTTTTATGCAAAAGTCAACATTATGCTGCACCCTCCTCATTTTGTAAAAACTGCTAATAGTGTTATACGAATTTGCTGTCTTTGACTTAATAGCATCCGATGGGCATTAAGAGTCCCATCAAAATATTAAACTTGGTGTGCTTGTCATCTTCTACCTGTGCAAGAGTATCAATGGGATAAAAATCTCAAAAGTGGGATTTTTTAATTGCCCTTCATAAGGCTTATTATAATTAGCCTTATTATAACAGTGTGAAATTGCCTGTTTTCCAGCAGTCTTATTAACAGAATGTTATTAAAACTTTGGATTTTTATCTGTTTCGTGGAGGTGGTAAAATTTTAACTGCTTTACATGATTTAACTCATTTCATCTTCAACAGTGTTGAGACAGTTATTGCCATCCTATTGTAAAGAAGAAGAAATTAGGGTACAGAGTTTACAACTTGCTGAAGATTGCCCAGGTGGTAAGATAGGCATGCTAGGTATAGAACCTGACCTCTCAGCCACTTCTTTCTACTGCTATTAAACAACACCCTTCCATTTGTTTGGCTTGGGGGATTAACCTAGGGTGTTGTGCTTGCTAAGCAGGTGCTCTCCCACCTTGCTTCACCCCCAACTCTTAAATAATATTGTTACTGGTTCTTCTGTTCAGTACTGTGTTTTGTTTTTTGTTTTTTGATTTATTTATTTTTATATGTATGAATGTATTGCCTGCATGTATGTAAGTACACTCCTGTCATGTAATGTCAGAGGAGGTCAGAAGAGGGATTTGGATACCCTGGAACTGGAGTTACAGACAGTTCTTAGCTGCCTTGTGGGTGCTGGGATTCCGGCCTGGGTGTTCTGCAAGAGTAGCTAGTGCTCTTAACCACTGAGCCATCTCTTCAGCTCCAGTCTATTGTTTGTTCTTGAGTATGTCATTTTTAACTTTCTTAAAATATTTGTATTAATTCTTTGAGAATTTCATATCTCTGTACAATGTATTTTGATCAGATTCATCCCTATTCCTCCCTTTAACTCCTCCCAGATCCACCCTCACTTCACCTCCGAATAACCTCTTTTATTTTTACTTTTTATTTACTTATTTTTGTCTTTTTGAGACAGGGTCTCCCTATAGCTCCAGCTGACCTGGAACTTGCTTTGTAGACCAGGTTGGTCTCACACTCACAGAAATCTGCCCGCTACTGCTTCCTGGGTACTGGGATTAAAAGTGTGTGTTAGTATGCCCGGCCAATAACCTGTTTTAAAAAAATATTTTATCAAATTTTTTTTTATGTATATGAGTGATTGCCTGTATGTATGTAAGTGTACCCATATCATGCAATACCCCATGGAGGTCAGAAGAGGGCATTGGATTCTCTGGAACTGGAGTTTCAGACAGTTGTTAGCTGCCATGTGGGTGGTGGGTCCACTGCAAGAGCAGTCAGTGATCTTAACTGCTGAGCCATCTCTTAAGCCCCTATAACCTCTTTAAAAATGATTTTTATTGTTTTTAAGTATGTGTATGTGTTTCTGTATGTGGGTATGTACATGTGAATATAGGTGCCCTCAAAGTCCAGAAGAGGGTGTCAGATACCCTGGAGCTGGAGTTATAGTCAGTCGTGAGCAGCCCAGGGTGGGTGCTGGAAACCGAAAATCACGTCCTCTGAAGGAGCATCAAGTACTGCTAAGCCATCTCTTCAGAACCCCCAACCCCATAACCACTTAAAAAAAAATTAGTTTGTATGTGTGTGTGTGTATAGGTCAGAGGACATCTTTCAGGAGTCAGTTCTTCCCCCTTGGGATCTGAGCATTGAATTTAGATCATCAGGCTTGCAAGGCAAGCTCTCTTATCCACTGAACTATCTAGCTGGCCCATCTTCCTTCTTTTTAAAAAAGAGCGACATCAAATCATAGAGGACTCGGAGTAATCCTTTACTGATACTTAGACAGTTTTTGCTTCTTCTAGGTTAGCATTTGAGGAAACTCCAAGGAAATAACTTTGATTCTTCCTTGAAATTTGTGACAAAGTTATAATTATCAGGGTTGTTCTGATGAGATGCAAATTTGGTACCTTAAAAATGGGATGCTTCAGTATAGAAGAGGGAATAATTTTAGGAAGGTTTTTGTTTGTTTCATTTTGTTTTAGACAGGATCTTACTTTGCATCTCTGGCTGACTTGGCACTTTCTATGTGGACCAAGCTGGTTTTGAACTTTCAATGACTCTCCTGTTTCTGCTTCCCAAGTATTATGATTATAGGTGTGAGATACCATGCAGGACTGTTTTATTTTATTATTTTTACTTTAGGTGTATGAGTGTTTTGCCTGCATGTAGGTACACCATGTGTGTCCCTGGTGCTCACGGAAGCCAGAAGAGGGTGTCAGTTCCCCTTAATCTGGAGTTAAGGACGGTTGTGAGTTGTCATGTGGGTGCTGGAAACTGAACCTGGGTCTTTTGCAAGAGTAGCAAGTGCTCCTAATCTCTGAGCCATCTCTTTAGTCCTTATTTTATTTTTGAGACAGAGTTTTGCTATATAACACAGCTAGGCACAGTCTTCCTGCTTCAGTCTTTGGAGTGTTGGGATTATAGGTATGAGTCATACCCAGCCTTCAGTGAATTGCTTTTGAAGGTTTATACAAAGGTTTAGGATATCCAATCTGTAGATAAATCCATCTACTAATTTCTTGACATTTACTTTTATTGAGAATTTGGGGAACTAATTTCTCCCTAGTGGCAGTTCTGTATGAGTTGATACCTGATATTTAATGATTTCTTTATTCTCTTGGAAACATAGAACTATTGCTTGTATTTGACAAAAGTTGCCATGTCTAGTTTCATAACTTTTTTTTTTTATTATTTAGTAGCATTGGTAGAATCAATGTAGTAGTAGTAGTAGTGTTAATGGATAAACAAACCATTTAGAGAAAACCAAAAGAGAGAAAACAGTTGAAAATTTATTTGTGGGATAATATCATAAAGGTTAGGGAAATGATGTATTAATAAATATATGTATAACAATGTGTTCCTTTTCTTTGTGCTTCTGGGGATTGAACTCATGCTTCACAAGCTGGATAAGAGTCACTAGCAATCATTGTCATAAGTAGTTGATGAATGGAAGAACTGAAATCAAGACAAAACAAGCAAAATGGTGTAATGAAAAATCAAGAATAATATCTGACTGGCTGGCATGGTCTCTGATGGAATTCTAAACAGTGCTGGGATTTTAAACATTGCTCACATTTTGGGGCTGGAGAGATGACTCAGCAGTTAAGAGCACTGACTGCTCTTACTGGGGACCCGGGTTCTATTCCCAGCACCCACATGGCAGCTAACAGCTGTCCATAACTCCAGCTTCAGGGGAATTTGATGCTCTCTTTTGACCTCCATGGGCATTGCATGACATGGGTACACTTACATACATGCAGACAATACACTCACACACAAAAATAAAAATATTAAAAAAAAATCCTCAAATTTTGATGCAATTTGGCCTTTATATGTCATCTATAATCTATTTCTCTATCAGTCATCTATCATCTATCATCTATCAGTCACCTATCATCTTTCTATCTGTCATCCATCATCATCTATCATCTGTCTATATGTCAATCATCTATCATCTGTCATCATCTATCATCTGTCTATATGTCAATCATCTATCATCTGTCATCATCTGTCATCTATTTATCCATCCATCTGTCTGTCATCTATCTCCTTGCTTGTTCTTTTTCACAGCTCCTTAAAAACTGACAACTCCAGGCTGGGCATGGTGGCACACACCTTTAAACCCTGCACTTGGGAGGCAGGTGGATCTCTATGAGTTCCAAGCCAGCCTGGTCTATCTACATAATGAGTTTCAAGCCAGTTGAGGCTACAGAGAGACCCTGTCTCAAAAAGACCAAAAAAAAAAAAAAAGGCAAAAATTCAGAGCGTTGGATTCATTTAATAGCTCAGTAGATGTTGAATTAGGTTGAGTTACAGCTGAAAAGTTGCCCTAAAATTGTATTGTTTTAGTTAGGAAATGGCATTGATTGTCAAATTCAGAGGAGAACTTGACGGGGGGGGAGTGGGTGAGATGGGGGTGGGAGGATGGGTTGTGGGGTGGGAGAAGGAGGATTGGGGATGGATCTGGGAGGAGTTAGGGGTAGGAATCAGGAATGAATATGATCAAAATATATTGTTTGTATAAATGAAATTCTCAAAGAATTAACAAAATATATTTTAGAAAGTGAGTGAGTAAAGTCAGAAAGCTCCTTCCTTCATTCCATTTTTCAATAAAGGATTCCCCTTATTTTCATTTGATCTTAATTATGCATTTAAAATAAGCTAATGATAATGTGTCAGTGTTTCTGGCTGTTTTGTGGGAAGTTTCTAGGTGACTTGGTTTGTGACTGTGGTAAAGTGGAAGTACTGACTGGTCAGTTAGTGTCATCTTTCTCAATGAGCCAAGTCAATTTTTTCCCTTAACCATATTGGGCAGTGTCTTAGATTAGTATTCAGTACTTCTTAATTTTCTTTTTTAAAAGCTATTTGATATTTCATTGCACTTTCATATTCAGGGACTGTACTGTAATTTGTCTGTCAGTTTCCTACTGAAAGACATTTGCATTGTTTCTAATCTGGGCCTGTTGTAAATATGGTTGAAGTCAAAATTCCTGTGAATAGTTCTTTGTGTACGTGTGAGCATATATGTGGGCATAAACTCCCAAAGTCTGTTAAACTTTGATAGAGTCCTCCTAAAGAAATTAATTACACTCTTACCAATGTATTAATTTGTTTCTTTATGTCCTGGCTAACATGTATAATGTGTTTTTTCTTTCATTTTGTCTTTTTTTATTAAAATTAAAAAATTTTTATGTGTATGAATGTATTGCTTGCATGTATGTAATGTAAGTGCACCCATGTTGTTTAATGTCCACGGAGGTCAGAAGAGGGTGTCAAATTCCCCTGGAACTGGAGTTGTGAACAATTGTTAGCTGCCATGTGGGGGCTGGAAATGAAACCTGGGTCCTCTGCAAGAGTAGCCAGTGCTCTATAACCACTGAGCTATCTCTCCAACTCCTCATTTTATTTTTTACAGGACATTTTTTATTCTTTTTATTTAAAGCCTTTTTGACTACAGGTCTCCCTGTAGTCTCTTCTGGTCTGGAACTCGATAGATAGACCAGGCTGGCCTTGAACTCACAGAGATCCACCTGTCTCTGCCTCCTGAGTGCTGGGGATTAAAGGTATGCACCACTATGCTTGGTGACATTTTTTATTCTGTACAGAAAACTCAGTAGTGCACTTTTAACCCATTTTAGTAAGGAGTTTTTTGGCTTTTGGTTTTTCTAGCTTGACAGTGTGGATTTTCCAGCAAGTCACAGATTTTGTTTTTGAGACATTGCCTATATTGTTGGCATGCTCACATCTGCCATTACTGTTGGTACTGGGAGTTCTTGTCAGCTTAATCAGGGCTCATGTTTTCTTTTCTCTTCTTTTTTCTTTCTTTCTTGTATTTTTTGTTGAATTTTTATGTATTTCATACAGAATATCTTAATCAACTATCTACCCCTTTCCTCATTGGCACCTGTCTATAACTCCCTCCCCCCACCGGATTTCATACATTCTGTCATTTGTGTTAAGGCCTATCTAGTCAAGTTAGTATCCCAAGATGTCCCTCAGGGCAACTTCATCCACTGAGGTCTAGTCAGCTTATCTATAGAGTCCTTCTATTTAAGAAGATCAGCTCTTTCTCACCTAGCAGTAATCAGCTGCCAATAATTCTTCAACTAAGATTGGGACCTGCTGTCCATTTCCACAGTTCTGTGCTGGGTTTTTGTCTGCTTGAGTTTGCATGGATCTTGTGCATGCTGACACCATTGCTGTAGGTTCATATGAGCAAGGTCCCAGGAACCTGTAAGACTTATTTCCATATGGTCATGAACCTCTTCCCTGGCTCTTAAAATCTTTCCACCTACTCTTACAAAATGGTCCCTGAGCCTTGGGTGGGTGGATTTTAATATAGGAGTCCTGTTCAAGGACCCACACTCTGTTGACTCTTATTCTCTATGTTTTGGTCATTTGTGAGCTTTTGTGTTCCTGGCCCTCTGTTGCATGAGGGAGCTTCATTGTTGAGCATTGCATTAGTGTTCTCTTTATCCCTTGTTCTATGTTCCATGAACCTTAGGTGTAGAGGTTGCATTGTAGATATGCCATTGAGACTTGGGCAGTTCACAGACAGTCTCTGTGTATGGTCATTGTAGAACTCTAATAATCTCTGTCTGTTGAAAAAGAAGCTTCTTCAATGGTTGGTGACTAGCATACTTGTCTATAAATTTAAGGATCCATATTTTGCACATACTAAGAAATTACATTTGTCTAGGGATGTGACAGGGTTTTCTCTAAGTTTTCTTTCTTTCTTGAGACAGGGTCTCCCTGTAGCCCCAGCTAACATGGAACCAGGATGGACTCCATTTCAGAGAGATCCGCCTGCCTTTGCCTCTTGAGTGCTGGGACTTAAAGGTGTGGGTAACCAAGCCTGATCTTCCTCTCCTTTTCTAAATTAACCTGAGTGAAGGCAATGCCTACCTTTTCTTTAATGATGCTGTGGGAAACCCTCATCTTAAGATGCCAGGAAGGAAGGAAGGAAGGAAGATGTGCTGGTTATTCTCAGTTGTCAACTTGATACAGCTGGGAAGAGGGAACCTCAATTGAGAAGATGCTTCCATGGGATTAGCCCTGTGGCCATTTTCTTAATTGCTAATTGATGTGTGAGGGCCTAGCTCTTTGTCGGAGATGTCACCCCTGGGCAAGTGGTCCTAGGTTAAATAAGAGAGCAGGCTGAGCAATCAGGGGAGGAGATTTTGAACTAAAGTCACCAGATTATGAAATAGCCAAGGGGACTGGGGAGATGGCTCAGTGTTTGCCTTGAAAGCATGAGGACCTGAGTTCAATACCCACTACTCATATAAAAAAGTTGAATGCTGCCAGGCATGGTGGCACATACCTTTAATCCCAGCACTCAGGAGGCAGAGACAGGTAGATCTTTGTGAGTTCAAGGCCAGCCTGGTCTATATATCAAGTTCTAGGCCAGCCAGGGTTACAGGGCTGCAGGGAGACCCTGCTTCAAAAAAGACCAAAAAAAAAAAAAAAAGAAAGAAAGAAGGAAAGCAGGCTCAGCATAGGCCAGAAGTAGCAAACCAGTAAGCAACATTCTTGTTTGGTCTATACTTCATGAAGTTCCTGCCTCTAGGTTACTGTTTGACTTCCCTTAGAGATGGACTGTCATTTGGAAGTGTAAGATGAAATAAAATATTTTCTCTAAAAGTTGACTTTGGTCAGTATCTTATCATTGCAACAGAAAACCAAACAGAAGACAACCATCTGGATGTACACTCAGTTCCCTACCAGCTGAGCCTTGTTCTTTTCAAAGACGGAGATGATATTAACCCCTGCTTAAAGGATAGGTGGTCACTTAGTGGGGACATCTACTTTGCTGACAGCTTTCTCCTTGGTACACAGCAGCACTCTGCTTTTGCTCTTGGTCTGTACTTGTAGGCTATCTTAAACAGGTAGATTGTTTGATGATTCAAGGTCTGGATGGCAGAGGCCATCCTTAACTTCAGGAGGCATTGTCAACTCTTGTGGAAGATAGCCCTTTTTCTGCCATAGTTAGATGTAGTGGGACCAAAAGTAGGTGAGATGTGCTGAATGGTATGTTCAATGACAAAAATTTAGTTTTTTTTCTCCCCAGCCAGGAAACTTGCTATATTTTTGGTTTGTTGCTTCATGACCGTAGGGCTGGGACACTTTCTTCTCTTTGATCTTCTTTTCTTTTGGTCGCTTGGCTATCTGGAGGAAAAGTTCTGTGAGCCTGATCTTTATTAATCCATAAGTAAAAAGTGATGTTGTGTTTCATCTATCATTCTGGTCTTCCTAGATTGAAATTTTTTTTTTTCCTTTGAGACAAGTCTCCCTGTTGCTACAATGGCCTGGAACTTGCTATGTAGACCAGGCTGACCTTGATCTCACAGAAATGTATCTGCTTCTGCTTCCTGAGTGGTGGGACTAATGGTGGCACCATGCTGGGCTTTAGATTAGAATATTTTGAAGCAAATATCAGGTGTGGTTTAATTTCTTTTTAAATATTTATTTTTATCTTTATTTAAGAATATTTTATTATTTTTATGTGTATGAATATATTGCCTGCATGTATTTAAGTGTCATACAGTGCCTGAGGAGGTCAGGAGAGAGTGTCAGATTCTTGTAATTGGAGTTAGGGTTGGTTGTTAGTTGCCGTGTGGGTACTGGGAACCGAACCTGGAACTTCTGTAAGAGCAGCCAGTGTTCTTAACTACTGAACTATCTTTCCAGCCCCCAGATAGGGTTTAATTTCTAAATATTCAAGCATGCATCTCATTAAAGAGATGTGAAATCTTTGATAAAATTAAGCTAACTCAAATGTCCACTGTTGGAGGAATGGATGAATCAAATGTGACATATGCATAGAACAGGCTATTTATTTTGCTTTAAAAGGGATGAAATTCTGACACATACTACAACTTCAATAAACCTTGAACATATACTAAGTGAGTTAAGCCAGACATAGAAGACAAATCTTGTTTACGTTAATATGAGGTGTCTGAAATAGTTACATTCACAGAGACAGTGGAATAGTGAGTATTAGGGGCTGGAGAAAGGGAAGAATGGGGAGTTACTATTTGATAAATTATTTTCTTTCTTTTTAAAA
Organism: Eospalax fontanierii; assembly: GCA_035773235.1. Lineage (NCBI taxonomy): Eukaryota > Metazoa > Chordata > Mammalia > Rodentia > Spalacidae > Eospalax > Eospalax fontanierii. Next base: position 61,813,048 of record CM069530.1, on the reverse strand, counting down.
AAATTTTTATTTTATGTGTATGAGTGTATTGCCTGTGCCTATCTAGATGCACCCTTGTCATGCAGTGACCACAGAGGTCAGAAGAGCGTGTTGAATCCCCTGGAACTGGAGTTACAAATGGTTGTTAGCTGCTGTGTGGATGCTGTGAATTGGATGGACTATTAAAATGGACTATTTTCAAGAAGACAATATTCCTGAACTGGATGGTGGTGATGATTGAATGACCTTGTGGAGTATATTTAATATCACTCCACTGTATAAAATTGTTTAAATTTCATGTTATGTATATTTTATCATGATTACAAAAATAACAGTATTTTTGCTACACCTAAAATATTCAAAATTATTTATGGTTGTCAACAGATGCCTGCTGAATGTTCAGATTTTTATAGTTGTCTCATAATAGTTTTTGAGTTGATTTCTTAGAACAGACAAAGCTCTTGTGCTCTTGTATGTTTATTTGGTTATTAGATCTCTTAGAATTCTCTTTTGGTTTATTCATTTTGTTTTATGTGTGTGAGTATTATGCATGCTTATATGTAAGTGCACCTGTGTTGTGCCGTGCCTGTGGAGGACAGAAGAAGGTGTTGGGTCCTCTGGAACTGGAGTTATGAATGGTTGTTCAATGCATGTGGATTCTGGGAATTGAACCCCAGGCTTCTGCAAGAGCAGCCAGTGCTCTTAACCCCTAAGCCATCTATCTCTCTAGCCCTGGAGCTCTTGTAACTCTTATGTTGTAGATTCCTTTTCCCCCTTCTCTAATTTATTGAACAGGCCCACATTCTGTGTTTTATTTCTTGTCTCTGTGATGTTTAGGACATTCCTCTGTCCATTATATTGTACAAACCAATAGTTGGATTTAGAGGCTAAATTAAATTTCTGCTTCTTTTCCTTTTGCAGAAGAACTTTATAGTGATGTTTTGTACTTCCTGTTATGGCACATTAGAAGCTGCAGTCTGTCTTTCTGTTATGCTTTAGGAAATGTTAGTTTTGGGTCAGAGAGTTCAGACTTGACCTTATAAGTTTCTAATCAGTAGATGCTTTTGATTATCTTTGTCCAGAGTCATTATTTTACTAGAGGCTACAAAATGCTAATATTCTAGTTTTATTTTCTCTTCATATTTTAGTAGGAATTCTCTCGAGAAAATTCTTTTCATAAAATCTCAAAGATTAGCTCTCCTCATTTATTGTAGACATGCAGGGACATGGAAGGGAGTTATATAGTCAAACAATTTAGGGAAATACATGGGCTAACTTCTTGGTTATCTACAATGCACACACATTAAAGAAATCATGTAGCTCAGCTGTGGTTGTAGCTCAGTGGGACAGTGCACTTCCCCTAGTGCTCCCCGCTCCATCTGTAACAGTGAATTTCTAAGGTATACTTGTCAAACCTGGGAAACTCTTGTTTACCAGTCATACCAAACCAGTTTTATGCACTTGAACACACTGTAAGTACTATGGTGTTGGCATGTCTAAAGTTGACTCACTTGTATCTCTCTCACAAATCTTTGTGGATTGTCCTTTTCTTTCTTTTGAAAATAAATTAGTGGGAGTGGGGCATAGTAGCGCACGCCCTAATCTCAGCACTTGGTGGCAGAGGCAGGCAAATCTCTATGAGTTCAAGACCAGCCTGGTCTACATGCTGAGTTTCAGGCCAGCTGAGGCTACAGGAAACCCTGTCTCAAAAATGCAAAAAAAAAAAAATTAGTAGAACTGGAGACGTGGCTCAGCCATTAAGAACCCTGGCTGCTCTTGCAGAGATCCTGTCTGGGATCAATTTCCAGCACCTACATGGCGAATAACAACCATCCTAATTTCAGTTTCAGGGCATCTGGCACCCCTTTTGGACTTCTGGGCATTGCATGACATGGTGCACTTACATAATACCTGCAGGCAATATACTCATACACATAAAATAAAAATTTATTTATTTAAGAAATTTTATTGAATCATTGTGCATTTCATATAGACCATCTCAGTTAATCTTAATCATCTTTGTACTCCCCCTGTTGGCACCTCCTACAGGCCCCCCAACTGGAATTTGTACATTCTTTCATCTGTTTTAAGGTCTATTGTGTCAAGTTAGTGTCTCTCAATGTTTCTTAGTGCAGGTTCATCCAATGAGGTCTAGTCAACTTATCCAGAGTCCCTCACTTTAAGAAAATTAGCTTGTCTTCACCCAGCAGTAATCAGTTGTCAATATTTCTTCAGTAAAGATTGGTATCTGCTGCCCATTTTCCCAGTTCCATGCTGGGTTTTTGTCTGCTTGAGTTTGTATGGATCTTGAGCATGCTGACCCCCATTGCTGAAGGTTCATATGAGCAGGGTCCTAGGAGCTTGTAGGATTCTATTTCCATATGGTCACATACCTCCTCACTGGTTCTTACAGTTTTTCTGTCCTCTCTTCCTCAATGGTCCCTGAGCCCTGAGTGAGTGAAACTTAATATAGGAGTCCTTTCTAGGGACCTATACTCTGCAGATTCCCAATCTCCACGTGTTACTGGCCCTCTGTTAATTGCGGGAGCTTCATTAATGAGAGTTGAGAAATTCATTAGTGACTTTTTTTTTAAATCCCTTATTGGTGTAGAGATTATAGAGGTGCTGCTTAAGCATGGGCAATTCACAGACAATGTCTGTGTGTGATCAGTTGTATACTCTGGTAGTCTCCATCTGATGCAAAAGAAGCTTCTTTGATGAAAGGTGACTGGGATACTTCACTGTAAATATAAGGATACATATTTTGTACTTAGTAAGAAGTTACATTAGCCTCGGGATGTGACAACCTTAGGGGTTTTGCTAAGATCTATGACCTCTTCAGCTATGTGTATTTTGCTATGATTACAGTACTACACATAAGTTTCCTCCCACTGAGTGGGCTGGCTTTAAGACCAATTGGGTAGCTGTTGATTGACCCCAACATAAAAGTGCCACTACTGCACCAGTGTCGTATGCTATGCCAGTCTTTGTTGTGATTTTTTGGTTATGAAGCTGGTGTTGAGCCATTGATTGATGTTCTCCCTTAGCTGCTTGCTTAGTGTTCTCCAGATCTATGAGAACTAGCCTTCAGGAGAAATGGCTTCCAGGTCAGTTCCAGCTCCATAGCTCCATCTTGTGTCTGAAGTATGTCCTGCCTTCAGCAATAGGGACTTTACCTTAAAGTTCTGGGAGGTAGTCAAGGGCTGTGGCAATTGCCTGTATAATTTTTGGAGTCTCCTAGACTGCCCTGGCACTGTTTCTTGTTATGTTATGTAGCCTTTAGCTATGCACATAGACTCACGTAGAGATGTTGTATGTGTAATTTGTCATAAGGTTGTTAGACTAATCTCATTTCCTCCGGTGTTTTATACTAGCTAGGCATTATTTATCTCTCCCCTCTCTTTCTTTCTCTCCTCGTCTTACCCTCCCTCTGTGCCTTCCCCAATTTTTTGAGATTAGGTCTCCCGGTAGCCCCAGCTGGCCTGAAACTCCCTGTGTAGATCAGACTGGCTTTGATCTCAGAGTTCTGCCTGCCTCTGCTTCCCAAGTGTTACTATGCCCGACTCAGGTAATGAACTTTTAATAACAGTTGACAATAAAGATATGTGCATTTACTCTCTCACTTATGTTCTTTTCACACATACTGAAATTTTAGCACATTGGTTAATTGTCATATAAAATAGTTATTGGTTTTATAGGAAAACTGTTAGAGCTAATCTCAAGTTAGTATGTCTTTCTATATCTGTGTGGATTACTTTGTACAATTTTCTTCCCTATGAACCTGGAATTTTCTCTATGTAGTAATAGCTATCTAACTCTCAAATTACCAACTCATACACAGGAACAGAACATCTATGATGTAAGAACTTAGAGAAAGAAAAATTGAGGAAAATTTTCATTTCCTACTCTGTTCATTGACCTATTTTCTTGGCTCATTTACAGGAAACTGTAGACATGATGCTCTGCTTCATGGTAACAAAATTTAACAGCAGTTTGGAAGCCTTTTAAAAATATTATATTTATTATTTTTATTTTATGTGTATGAGTGTATTACCTGCATGCAAGTGCACCTGTGTCATGCAATGCCAGAAGAGGTCAGAAGAGGGCATTGGCTCCCCTGGTACCAGAATTAAAGACAGTTGTTAGCCACCATGTGGGTTCTGGGAATGGAAACTAGGTCCTCTGAAAGAGCAGCCAGTGCTCTTAACTGCTGAGCCATTTCTCCAGCCCCTGGAAGCCTTCTTAATTGTAATTATTTTTTCTACCATTATAATACTTTAGAACTATTTTAAAGTATTAAAAATTTGAATATGCCCAAAATTGCAAGAATAAGTACCTTTGTTCTTATTATTGATATTAGTAGTTGTAAATGCCATGTTTGCTTTAGAGCTACTTTTAAGAAGAAAGCTAAAGCCGGCCCCTTATTTCTTGCCTCTTTTTTTTTCTTTCCTTGGAGTTTATCATCAACCTGGAATCTGCCATATCCGTGCATGTTTTTTACTTTCACTGCATGGGAACAGTGTGCACATAATTGTTTTAGGGTTGGGGTCCAGTGTCTGTGCCTATATCAAGCTGCAATTGATGGAAGGAACTATGGCAAGGTAGTAAGGTAGAAAATTATGGGGACATAGGAAGGAAAGGAACTTTTACCTGCAGTCTGGTTGAAGCCTCTTGCCAGCTGAGAGTGAATTTTTACAGCACAACAACATATGCTTAAGGACCTTTTCCCTTCCTAACTATAATCCTTTAATTTTCTAGGAATCTCACCAGAAACCCCCTTTATACTAAAAAGACTTGTCCCAACCCCCTTGTTCAACCCTAGTGTTCCTGTTTTTATCTTAATTGTAATTCCATCCAAGGCAACTCCAGAGTTACCCTTTAATCTTATCAAAAAGAGAGAGAAAAGAAAATAAATTCTCTCAGCAACTTTCTGAGATAGAATTTAAGAGTCACCAAAACAGTGTATGTAACTAATGCTAAGTTATTTAATTACACCTTTCTAGAGAAGCCTACCCTCTCTCTCTCTCCATTGAGACAGGGTCTTTCACTGAACCCAAAGTCATCAATTTGACTAGGCTGGCAGGCTGCTGAGCCTCATGGATCTGGCTGTCTCTTTTTTACTGTGCCAGCATGCCTAGTTTATTACTTGAGTTCTAGACATCTGAACTCAGGTCATCATACTTGCACAACAAGCACTTTACTGACTGAATCACCTCCCCAGCCCTGTTTGTGGTCTTTTTCTAATAAACTTTAGAAAAATTTATTTATGTTTAAAATTTTATGCGTATGAGTGTTTTGCAAGCATATATGTAAGTGCACTTCATGCATACCCGAGGAGGTCAGAAGAAGCTGTTGGATCCCCTGGAACAGGAGCACAGATGGTTGTTAGCCACCATATGGATGCTCAGAACTAATCTGGCTTCTCTGCAAGAGCAACCAGTGTTCTTTCTTTTAATTTTAAGATATTTACTGTATTATTTTTATTTTATGTGTATGAGTGCATTGCCTGCATGTATATAAGTGCACCTGTGTCATGCAGTGCTTGTGGAAGCTAGAAGAGGGTGTCAGATCCTCTGGAACTGAACTCACAAATGGTTGTTAGCCACCATGTAGGTCCTGGGAGTGGAACCCAGGTCTTCTGCAAGAGCAGCCAGTGCTCTTAACCTGTGAACCATCTCTTCAGTCCTTTTTTTCTAAAAACCTTTAGTGCTATAAATTTCTCAAAAATAGTTTAGACATATCTCATATTTTAATATATTTTCACTTTCATTCACTTTACAGTGTTTTCTGCTAATTGAGATTTCCTCTTTGTCCCTTCGGTTATTTAGAAATTCTGGGAATCCCAGGTTATGTCAATTTAATTCTGTCATTGTTATTCTTATATAAGAGAACATACTTATGTTAACCTAAAATTGTTAAGATTTCTTTCTTAGTTTACAGTATAGTCTGTGTTGTTGAGTAGGAACTGTGCACTTGAAAAAAGTGTGTATTCTGTTGTAGGATACGGTGTTTTATAATAAATTGGCTTATAGTGGTTGTACTGGATTGTTTCAATTGTCAAGTTGACATACTTGGGAAGAGGGAACCTCAGCTGGGGAATTGTCTTTATCTGATTAACCCATGGACATGTCTGTGAGGCATTTTCTTCATTGTTGAATGATGTGGGTGGTGCCACTTCTGGGTAGGTGGTCCTGGGTTGTATAAGACAGCAGGATGAGCACAGGCCAGAGGAGCAAGCCCTCTGAGAGCAGCTCCTCTGTGGTTTGTGCTTCAGTTTCTGCCTGTATGTTTCTGTCCTGAGTTCCTGCCTGAGTTTCCTTAAAGATGGACTGTCACTTGAAAGTGTAAGATGAAATAAACTCTTTTCTCCCCAAGTTGGTTTTGGTCAGTGTTTTATCACAGGAGTAGAAAGCTAACTAAAACAGAGGTTTTCAAGTCTTCTAAATTCTTGGCAGATTTTTGTGTCCAGGATCTTATGAATGCTATGTTACTGAGATTTCCTCTTTGACTTTTGAGTTATTTAGACATTTTGGGGATTCCAGGTTATGGCTACTAGTAACTCAGAGTCAGTAAGTTGTATATGCGGTTCCTAAATTTAAAAGTAATTTTCTGTCTACTTGTTATACTACTTACTGATAAGGTACTGAGAAAGTATTAAAATCAAGTGTATTTGTGAATTTTTTCTCCCCTTGCAGTAGTCAGGTGTTTTGTTTTGTTTTATTTTGAGATAGGGTCTTACATTGCAGTCCTGCTGATCTGAAATTCAGGTTGGCCTCGAATTTGCCATGAGTCTTCTGCCTCTTCCTCGTAAGTGTTGCTGGGATTATATACATGAACCACCACACTCTGCAGTAAGGTTTTGATTTTGCGTTTTGAAGCTCTGTCTTTAAATTTACACTTTTAATTGTATGTCTTATTGATGAGTTGATTCCTTTATCGATATTATATTGCCACTTTTTTTACGTTTTGCAATATTTCTTGTCCTGAAGTCTATATGCTCCCTGATAGTTGTATAATCACCTAATCACCCATTTTTTTTTTTTTGATTATTGTCAGCATGGTATATGTGCTTGAGATTGGTGTTTTTTAAATAATTTTTTTTTTTTTTTTTAGACAGGGTCTCCCTATAGCTGGCCTGGAACTTGCTATGTAGACCAGGCTAGCCTTAAACTCACAAGAGAGCTGCCTGCCTCTGCCTCCCAGGTGCTAGAACTAAAGGCATGTACCTCCATACCAAGCTCATGTTTTTAAATTTAAAGCCCATTTCTTGTAAGAAGTTTTGTTAACTTTTCCTGGCAAGATGTGAACAATTGTCTATTTACCCCAGACAGCACACCAGTGACAGACCAAAGTAATGTTTCTACTAAAGTCTGTCTTGGTGAATCAGTGAGTTTATTTGACTTATGTAGAGGAACATGGTGAAGTTATTTACAGGAATGTGGGGCCTTCAGCCTGGCTGTATCACTTCAGAATCCCACCCCATCAAGGACCTCCTAGAAGCTGCAGCATGGGATCCTATTTTCAGTTAACCTTATTCCTATATAATCTAGCATCTTCCAGAATCACTGGCAGTTGTGGGGTGGAATGCAGATGGATGTAATGACTGAAATTCCAGGTGAAGGTCTTATGAAACATCACCCCCTTATTAGGGAGTATTAATAGAGTCATTACTTACCAGAGACCTGGATACACTGTGTTGCTCCGCTTATTTTGTTGCTATAACAACAAAATAAGTAGTTTGAGGAGGTAATCTTTACTTCAGGATGGGAATGGGATGACTGTTGTATTGCTCAGAGGAAAAAAAAAACCACAACAGAAGTTGTTCTTGCTGGGGCCAGTGAGATGGCTCAGCAGGTTAAGGCTCTTGTCATCAAGCCTGATCACCTAAGTTCAATCCTCAGGACCCACGTGGTGGAAGGAGAGAACTGACTCCTGCAAGTTGTTATCTGACCTCCACACATGTGCCTGTGGCATGTGTACACATGCACACACACATACACACAAATAAATATAAAAATTAAGACAAAGTTGCTCTTGAGCCTTGCTTTTTTATTCAATCTAAAAATGCGACACCTAGACCATATACATTTAAAATAATTATCAATGTCGCCATATTTAAATTTAAATTTGTTATCTTGTTTTCTGTTACCCTGTATTTGTTTGTTCTTTTCCTCTTTATGCTTTCTTTGGATTTTTTTTTTTTTTTTTTTTGGTCTTTTTGAGACTGGGTCTCCCTGTAGACACTGCTGGTGGCCTGGAACTCACTATGTAAACCAGGCTGACATCAATCTCATAGATATCCACCTGCTTCTGCCTCCCAAGTGCACCACCACACCAGGTCTTGGATTTTTTGTTTTTGAGAGGAGCTCTCATTCAGGCTGCCTTTGAACTAGTGGCAGTCCTTCCTTGTCTCCCAAGTGCTGAAACCACAGGCATCAACTATCCTAGCCAGCTTGAATTGGATATTTTTTGTCTACATTTTTTCTCCTTTGTTACTTTATGAGCTATGATTTTTTGTTTTTTACTGATTTGTGATATGGAGCAAGGGTTTATTGTCTAGTGGATGTAAAAGCCAATACTGTCATACTTTGTTTTTTTTTTGCAGAAAGAAAGAGCTTTATTGTAGGTAATTTGAAAGGAGACAGGATGTATACTCATCTGTCCTTGACTGATCAGTAGGAAGGGAAGTTAAGTGGCCTTGGAAAAGAGGAAATTGAGGGCTAATTTGTTGTAGCCAGGAATTTTGGTGAAATTATCTTTGTTTGGTATACTTTGTAATTGGGGAGTATCTATCTGGTCTATCCTGCCAATGTGAATGACATCCCTTCTCTTAATGTGTGTGTGCATGTGTGTGTGTGTGTACATACACATGTAGAGGCTAGAGGTAGATATCAGGTGCTTTCCCCTATTGTTCTTCCTCTGGTGTTTTTGAGACTAGGTCTCTCACTGAACTTGGAACTTAGTGTTTAGGCTAGACTTTCTGACCAGTGATCTGCCTGCTTCTGCCCTGCCGTTGCTGGGGTTACAGATGTATGCTGCTACACCTGGCTTTTTAAGTGGGTGCTGGGGATCTGGACTCAGGTCCTTATGTCTGCACAGCAAGCCAATCCAATGAGCCATCTATCCAGATCCTCTGCTTTACTTTTGAGTTAGAGACTAGTGTTAAAACTTTTGGTGTTCTTTGTTTAATTCTGTTGTGTTCCGATGCAGTTCCAATTAATTATTCTTATAAGTTCTGCTTCCTTTCTCCTTGCATTTTATACATTGGATGTCTGACATGTGAATTGTTCTCTGTCGGCGCGCGCATGCACACACACACACACACACACAGAGACACATACATATTTGAATATTCTGAACTTTATTTTTAGGGTACAGTTAGTTTTCTTGGAAACAGTTTGATCCTTTTAGTTTTTTTCTGATTTGTTAAGGGGATCTGAAGAAGTACTCACTCTGGGACTAATTATTGTCTTCTACTGAGAAAAGATTTTCTTGAGCTGCCTACTTAATACCTCATAAATTACATAAATTTGACCGGAGATGAAGTTTAGTAGTAAAGAGCTTGCTTCTGCTCTATTTTTTGGCAGAGGACTATCTCCTTTTAGGAAAGGCTCTATACTCAATAGCTAAGTCTGCCCTCTACCCTCATCTGCTTTCAGGTATAGATTTTTCTGGAAACCTGTCATGTTTAGCATTTATTTATTTATTTAATTATTATTTTTTGTGTGTGCATGTGTATATGCCACATGTGTGTGGGTATCTGTGGAAGTAAGAAGAAGGCACTAACAGGTAGTTCTCAACTGCTCCATGCAGGTGCTGGGAATCAAACTTGGATCATTTGGAAGAGCAGCAAGCACTCTTAACTGCTAAACTGTCTTTCAGGCTTCTTGGTTTCTTCTTTTAAAATAGGAACTTAAAGGGCTGGAGAGATGGCTCAGGGGTCCCTGATGACTTGAGTTGCATCCCTGGGACTCAAATGGTAGAAGGAGAGAACCAATTCTTGCAGGTCGTTCTCTGACCTCTATACATGCACCTTGTATACACACACACACACACACACACACACACACACACACACACACACATTCTCTCTCTCTCTCTCTCTCTGAAAGTAGGAAGAAAAATTTTAATTAAGTACTTTAAACTTATTTTGATAATTGGTCAAATATGCTTAAGTCTGGTAGAATTTGGGTTGTATTTCTCTACCTTTTAACTTAAATAGATTTGTATGCCTTTATATTTAAAGTGCATTTTTAAAGCAAGGTATACAGGCCTGTAGTTACAACACTTGGGAGGTAGAGGCAGGTGAATCAGGAGTTCAAGGCCAACCTACAGTAGTGAGTGAGTTCAAGGCCAATCTGGATTAGAGGGACTTTGTCTCAAAGCAAATGCCCAAAGTGCATTTTTTTGTGTGTGTACTTTTTTTTTTTTTTTTTTTTTGGAGACAGGGTCTCCCTGTAACACAAGCTGGCCTGGAACTTCCTATGTAGATCAGGCTGGCCTAGTGCTGGAGCTAAAGGCAAGTGCTACCACACTTGACCTTAGATACTGTTTTTACAAATCCAGTCTTTGTCTTTTTTTTCCCCCTTGTTTCCATTTTATTTTATACTTGAGTGAGGGATCTTATTGTGTTGCCCACACTGGTCTCAAATCTCAAGCAATCTTTTTGCCTCAGCCTCCCAGGTGCTGGGACTATAGGTGCATACAACCAACCTGACATCTTGTTTATTTTCATGGCCTTAGTGTCCACCACAGTGCCTTCATCATTATGTTCCTGGTTTTGCTTTGATTTGATCCCTTTTCTACTTTGCATCTAGAATGTGCCTTCACAGGGAAAGTGAGCATGTTCCTGGTTTAAAAGCTCAGTGACTTATAACCAGGCCTTTTAAAGCATTATAAAAATTGTTAGTATGATGTGTTTGTCTGCTTTGGTTGTCATAACAAAATACGACGTAATTGATGGCTGTAACAGCAAAAATGTATTTTTCACAGTTCTGGAATAAGTCCAAGATTAGGTACTGGCAGGATGGTTTTCATGAGGACTTGTCTCTTGATTTATAGATCTTTACTGTGTTAGTTTTCGTTGCTGTGACAAAATATTTCAGGAAGCAAGGGAAGAAACATTGATTTTGATCCATGGTTTCAGTCCATCATGATGAGAGGGCATTGCAGGTCAGAGTAGCTTACCTAATGGACAGGAAGCACAGACGGAAGATGCTTATACTGTGGTTTTTGTCTTTTATTTCTTTTATCTTTTTGAGGCAGGATCTGCCTGTAGCTCTAGCTGGCCTGGAACTCACTATGTAGACCAGGCTGGCCTTGAACTCAAAGAGATCCACCTGCCTCTACCTTCCAAGTTCTGGGATTAAAGGCATGCATCACTGCCCAGCTTGCTTTTTGTCTTTTAAGTAGCATGCTTATGGAATTTTTTTTGTGTGTGGGGGTGGTGCTGGGGGTGGACAAGATATCACTGTGTTGATGGCCTGAAATTTGCTATGTAGATCATCCTAGGCTGGCCTCAATATCTCAGAGATGCTTTTGACTCCTGAGTGCTGTGATTAACTGCATATGCCACCATAACCGGTGACAATTGTTGTAATTCTTGATATGATTTTATTAACATTTACCATCTTGTCAATTTTCTATTGAGTTATTTTTTTGTACTCTTTTTCTATCATAATAATCCCTGAGGTAGATACTATTTTTCTGATTATTTATGGAGGAAGAAGTTCAGGCTTATAGAGTCTTAGTAAGTGGAAAGCAAGTGACAAAATAGGGACCTCAGTTTTCTAAATTGGAGTCTGTGCTAAATAAATATTGATTTGAAAATGGGAACTACTCTTTTACTTACTGTTTAATTAGCTGCACAAAGATCTCTGTTTAGAGGTGCTCATCTTGCCTGTGACGTTTGCCTCCCATGGCTATTTTTTTTCCCCTGATTATTATTTATAGTTTCAGGGTAATATGGTTCAATCTCTCTGGGTACTGGTGTTACTATCTGTAACTGAACACACGGAATTTCAGCATTGGATTAGGTCTTGGAGATCATTACTATCAGTTCTTTGTTTGGTAATTGAGATGCGTCTTAGACCTTTGGAGCAGAAAGTCAGATTTCTGTGTGTTAAAACACTTTATAGCCTGAGTACTGATTTCATTTGGTTAATAGGTCTGCTGAATAGTGGATTAATTTGATTACTGGATTAAGAAGATTTTTATGTTTTCTGTTCTATGGCTGTCCATTTTTGGGTCTCTTTGGAACTTGGGATTGGCAAACTATTGTCCACAAGTTCAATGCATATTTTTGTGAATAACATTTGATTAGACACATCACACTCATTTATTTACATATTGCCCATGGTTTCTTTCTTTTCTTTTACCAACGCAGCACTGAATATTTATAACAGACTATATGGACCTTAGGGCAGAACATTTACTATCCCTTTAAGAAAAAAATGGTTGAATTTGTACTATAGCCACAGATTAAAAAAAAATCATCATGCTATTTAATTTCACCTCCAGCATTATACTGTCTAATAATACCTCCAGCATGCCACCTAGTTTATTGGAAGAGCACAAAACACTTTTCCAGCATGTCTTCTAGAAACCATTTCACCCACTGCTTTGTTTGGCAGCTAGCCTACTGTTTCTTGCTTCAACAGTGGTAAGATGGATTTCTTTTCCGCAGGGGAGAGAAATCCTTGGTTTGTTGCCTTTGCTAGTAACAAAAGTGTAAAGCTAAGTAGCAAAGCTGTTGCCATTGGCATCTTTCATGTTAACTACATCAAAAGAGCCTGGATGTCTGTGTGGGTAACCACAACAGTTCTTCCCCAGTTACCTCATTGCCACACACGGGTTACCTTTGTCAAACCTAATGAAGTCATAGTTATCTTGCCCATCACCAAATCAATCTAATGGTGTCATTCACCTTGATTAGGGGATCAGGATAGAGAATGATGAGAGCATCATGGACCCCAGATGAGGAATTTCTTTTGTGCCTACAAAGATCTTTCTCATTTTGCACAAATTGTACTTGGCCTCTTCAGGTGTAATACGATGAATAGCAAAGTGACCCTTGGTGTCATAGATCAGACAGAAATTCTCTCCAGTCTTGTCAATGCTGGTGACATCCATAAAATCAGGAGGGTAGTTTATATCAATTCTGACTTTGCCATCAATCTTAATGAATCACCCTTTGCAAATCTCTTTTTATTTCATCTCCAGTCAGGGCATATTTAAATTTGCTCCTTAGGAAAGTGATGAACAGACATTCTTAGAGCTTTTGGGGACCTGTAGATGGAGCAGGAACCTGCCTGTCAGATTACCTAGCATCCAACGTTTTGGAACTGCTGTGGGCTTCAGATATTTCTTGGGACCAAGCCATGTCTGCTCTTGGAATAGTGAGCCGTAGAGTTTTAGAGTCTCATTTATTTTTACTTCTGTGTGTGAGTGTACTCCCTACGTGTATGTAAGTGCGCCCATGCTGTCCATTCCCTGTGGAGATCAGAAGAGGGCATTGGGTCCCCTAGAACTGGAGTCATTAACAGTTGTTAGCCAGCATTTGGATGCTGGGAATTGAACCCATGTCCTCTGCAGTAGCAACCATTGTGCTTAACCTCTGAGCCATCTTTCCAGCTCTTAGAACCACAGATTTTTGTGAACTTAAAAATGTCCTTTCTTCCTCAAACAAAATTGTTAGTAAACATGTGGATAAGGGTTAATTTAAGATCTTATCCAAACTAAAGTATTATGAAAGAATGAATGAATGTAAATAATAGATATGCTTTTGCTTTTATGACTACTTTTTCTTTTATACTAATTGAGAGGAAGAAGTTACTTATGAATATTTCAGCAAATGAACTGTAGTAAGGAACCTGGTTATGGGGAGCAGGTAAGCAAGACTCATGGAGAAGAGTTGGGCAGGAGGCACATAATTTTGAAAACTTTTTTTTTTAATTTAACAATGACTAATTATTAATCAGTTTCTTTTTCCTTTTGGTCTTTTTGAGACAGGGTCTCTCTTTAGTCAGAGCTAGCCTGGAACTCAGTATGTAGAATAGGCTGGCCTTGACCTCACAGACATCTGCTTGCTTCTGCCTCCCTAGTGCTGGGATTAAAGGTATGTGCCACCATCTCTGGTTTAATCAGTTTTTCTAAGGTACAAGCAGTTACAGAGATGTGCGGTTTTTTTTTTTTTTTTTAATCCTGTACAAGACTCGCCCACCTACCCATCTTATAAATGAACTTGGGTCTCCTTTGAAATCTGAATGCATTTGTGTTTGTGAATAGTGTATGGGAAGGTCTAAAAGAGAAGAAAAAGATAAACCTATGTAAGAATTGTGGTCAGAAATTGCCCTGAATATAAAGTGACAAATATTTTTAAATGGTAATAGGAAAAGCTGTAAGGTAGACATTCTTTTTTGTTTCTGGAACTGCTAACATATTGTCATCATTTTGGTATTTTCATTTCTCACTATCTGCTCAATTGTTCATCTTCTAATTAGGGTACCATAAGATAAAAAAAAGGGCTAGATTTCTGTGAACTGGAACTTTAACACTTGTAAATAGTGTTGCCTCCTTTTTTTTTCTCTTTAAGAATATAGGAAGTGATCCATTGTTTAAGTTTATTTGAAGATGTATGCACACATATATGTGGATAGATATTTTTGCCCTCTTGATTTTAGTGCTGAGAATGTAACTCTGGATTTCTATGTCTGCTAGGTCTGTACTCTGCTACTGAACTATACCCTTAAAGCCTGGAGAAATACTGAGTAGGGATTTTAACTTAAGTTACGAATTCCTGTTAGTAAATCTTGTGTTTTTCTGGTTACCACATTTATATACAAAGAGAGTTTGTAAAATTAAAAAAAAAAAAGTTCAAGTCCAGCCTTACCTACTTTATTAGTAAGTTCAAAGCCAGTCTGTGTTACAGGAGTCCGTGCCTTAAAAAAAAAAAGATTTTGTAAGATAGATAAGATTGATATTCAAATACCACTGTCTCCTTTAGGAGACATCACAAAATATTGGTAATCACTTTAATTCTAATTTAAAATGAACTTAAGCTGATGTAGTGATATCATCTAAAGGTAAATAAAATTAAAAAGTTTTTAAAAAAGCTGTAGAGTGTTAAAAGATTAGGAAGTGGTTACAAAGGTTCATTCTTAATGCTGGTGTTAATATGCTATGTGTAATAGGTTCTAAAATTAAGATAGGACAGTATGCCATTCTGAGACTAAAACCTAGGATCTTGTGCCCGCTAGGCAAGTGCTCTCCCATTTAGGTGCCTACCTGTCAGTTTTTATTTAGGAAAAATAGCCTTTAAAAGTCGTAAATCTTTTTTCCTATTTATCATTAGTATACTACTGCCCATGGGTATCTTTTTCCTGGTAGAACTTTTCATTATCAGTTTTTATGCTTATTATTCATCAGTGGCTTCTAGATTTTGTTATGCTTAAATTGCCAATTTAATAAGTTTTTCTTTCCCTCAGTCCCTCCCTTCTTCTCTCCTTCCCTTTCTTCCTTCTTGTCTTACTGTATAGTTCTGGCTAGCCAGCCTGGAATTGCCTATGTAGATCAGGCAGGCCTAGAACTCATAGAGATCCATCTGTCTGCCTCTGCTTCCTGAGTACTGGGATTAAAGTCATGTACTACCATGCCTGGTCCACATAATGAATTAAAATTTTTTTGAGACAAGGTCTCCCTATAGCCCCAATTACCCTGGAACTCACTATGTAGACCAGTCTGGTCTTGAACTCACAGAGATTCACCTGCCTCTGCCTCCTAAGTACAGGGATTAAAAGGCATGAGCCACCATGCCTGGCATAATTAATTTCTTAGTGTCATCAAATACCCATCAACATACTCTGTGACCACAATGATGTTTTCATATCTAATAAAATTCACTGTAGTGAACTAGTACACTGCTCATAATCAGATCAATCCTGGTGTATATATATATTATATCTGATTACTGGGTCTCTCAAGCCTCTTTGAACCCAAAGTTAATCTACATGCCTGATCCCCTTGACACTGATAGGTTGCAGAAATTGGGTTAGTGTTCCTGTATTTAGTGCCCCACATTCTTGGTTTGCCTTTTTGTTTTCTTGTGATGTTATTTAGCTTGTTCTTTATCTTACATATTTGCAAATAGAAACTGACCATTGAGGTCTGGTGCCATGCACATGCACATTCAGTGTATGTGAGCTGTAGGCTTCACATTACACAGTCTCTTTTTTCCCTTTTGGGACACTAAGATTCATAAGGTTATAATAGTTTAATTCCTTAGTGGATAGGCTTTCTATATGGAGATAGTAAGAATATTTACTTTACTTCTTAGACTCCTTTTTAAATAGTTTACTTTGTTTATTTATTTATTGAGACAGATTCTCCCTGTAACCCTAGCTGGCCTGGAACTTGCTGTGTAGACCAGGCTGGTCTTGGTCTCACAGTGATCCACTTGCCTCTGCCACCTTAGTGCTGGGATTAAAGGGTGTGCCACCATGCCTGACTTGAAAAAAATTTTTTTAAAATAAAAATTTATTTGTTATTTGTGTATGAGTGTATTGCCTGCATGTATGTAAGTGTACCAATATCATGCAGTGCCCTCGGAGGTCAAAAGATGGTATCAGATTTCCTGAAACTGGAGTTACAGGCTATTAGCGACCACGTGGGTGCTGGGAATCAAACCTGGGTCTTCTGCAAGAGCAGACAGTGCCCTAACCTCTGAGCCCACTCTCTGGCCCTTTTTAAAAAAATTTTTTTAAAAATTATTTTTATTTTATATGTATGAGTGTATTCACTGTATGTATGTAAGGACACTTGTGTTGTACAATGCTTGTGGAGGTGAGAAAAGGGTGTCGGAGCCCCTGGAACTGGAATAATGGATGATTGTTAGGTGCCACATGGGTGTTGGGAACTGAACCCAGGTCTCTTAAACACTGGGCCATCTCCAGGCCCTGTTTTTTTTTTTTTTCCTTTCCTTTTTTGAGATTGGTACTTACTGTGCAGCCCTGGCTGGCCTGGATTTTACAGTGATCTGCCTGCCCCTGCCTCCTGAGTGCCTCCACACCAGCTTAAATATGTAAACTTTTAAAATAAGCTTCAAGTATTTATATCATTAGTATGTTAAGTCAGAAATGAAAAATGTAAATTCTTTAGATATAATCAAGTTATGTTTAATGGTTTATAAAGGATGGAAATAATAAAACACTTAAATAAAGTAATAAAAAAATTGAAAACAATTGGTTGCACTTGAAAAAATGTAAATCCTATGATATATATTTTTTGATGTTCTATTTGGTACCTGACTGATATGGTCTTTTCTTAGGAAAAGTCTCCCTGAGTACCATTTTAAATATAAGGATCTGTTAAAGTTATATTCTTTTAGCTTCGTGCTTTAAAAATCATGAAGGATTATGCCAGCTTTGGTATTTGCCTATATTTTGTTTATGACTATTGTAAATAAAAGTAATACATTCTTGACTGACTGGAGATTATTATTAATTTTTTCCTTTTTCTTAGTTTTTTTTTTTTTTCTTTTCGTTACAGGTTTTGCAAAAGACATCAAATTAAATCAAGTTCAAATATTCCCTGTGTCCCCAAAGATTTACTGATGATGTCTGAATTCGTTCTTCCAAGATTTATTTTTTGTCTTATTCAGTACTTAAGAGAAGGCTATAATGAACCAGGTATGTTTTAATATGTTCCTTGTATATTCTTAAATTATCAGATCACAAAATTTTAACATTAATGATGAGGTGAATTTTAAAAGATATTACTTGTTTTTGCTGGACATTTTTTATACTTAAAAATATAGTTAAATTAAAATTTAAAGTTAGCATGCAAAGGAATGGGCTTTTTCATAAATATGTGTTATTGTTTTTTGTTCTAATTTATACCCCTTCTCCACTGCCCACTTCTGTGTTTTCTCCTTTGCTTAACATTTTTAAAGAGAAAACTATGGAATACAGAAAAATAAATAATGTAAGTTTATAGATACCTTGTAGTAGGCATGGTTTGGCACTTTCAACCTCTAAATAAACAGTGATTTGTAATTATACGATGATAGAGCAAAATTAAGTACTAGAAATGTTTGATTTTTAAGAGGTTTTGTTAGACTATAAACTGTGATTGTTCCCTCCTTCCTGTTTACCCATCTCCTTCTCTCCCCTACATGTCCTTATAGAAGAGCTTATGATGGGGTTAACTTGCTTGCTTCCGTATTTTGGTGTTACTGGTAAGATCGATATGTAGGTGCATTATATTAGTATTAAAAAAACAAACACTCAAATTATAGTTATTCTATTAAGATTTTGTCATAATCTTGAATAATGTGTTTTAAATGGTTGGATTTTGGCATCTCGGTCTGACATTGTGAAATAGAGATATGTTAGCGATATGACCAGATTTATTAACACTATGATGTTTTCTGCTTTTCTTTGTTTGATTATTTTTTTGTTGTTGGGGGTGGGCTATGCCATGGCAAATGTGGGTATCAGAGGACAACTCTCAGGAGTCAATTCTTTGCTTTCTCCATATGGGTCATATGGGTCACAGGTCATAAGCCTTGGCAACAAGTCCCTTGCCTGTTGATCCATCTCACCAGTCCTGTATTCTACCTTTCTAATGATAGTGCCATTTTTATCTTATGATATTACATTTTGTATTTTTTTTAATGTTTTAAAATTTTTAATCTTAAAATCTTATGTTCAGTTTGGAACTGGGACATGGCATACATTTTTATCTTCTATCCTCACAATCATCCCTAAATTTTGAAAAAATGTTATATATTTTTTGGCTTTTTTTCGGTTTGTTTTTTTGTTGTTTTGAGACAGGGTCTCTCTGTAGACTCAGCTGACCTGAAACTAACTATGTTGTCCAGGCTGGCCTGGAACTCACAGAGACTACCTACCCCTGCCTCCCGAGTGCTGGGATTAGAGATGTGTGCCACCACATCCAGTTTATTTTTTGGCTTAAATTTTTTTTTTTTAATCCAGAAAAATTATCTGTGTATGGGTGTTTTGCCTGCATGAGTACACCAGTGTCATACAGTGCCAATGGAGGCCAAAGAAGGTGACAGATCCTTTGGAACTTGAGTTAAGGACTGTTGTTAACTGCTGTGTAGGTGCTGGTAACTGAACCTGGGTCCTTTGCAAGAGCAGCCAGTGCTCTAACCACTGAACTACAGCCCTGAGACTATGTATCTTAAAATGAAGAAAAATGTTATTTTTATTCAGTCCCAAAATGCTGTGTTTTTTTAGGATGAGGGAACCCTGGATTCTAGATGGGCTATTGCAATTGCCTCCAGCATTATTTCTCTTTAACTTGTTCCACTTTTGAGGAATTCACATTTTGTATTATAGGTATCCTTTTTTAGAAAAGTAGTATGTAGGAACACTCTTTTATAAGAATCACAAAATTTACCATTAGTTTAATCAAAGAGTACTTCACACAGAAGTAGGTTATATTTTCTCCTTCAGTGACTCTTAGTGGTTAAGAAGGTAGGTGGGCTAAGTACAGCCCACAGCTGTGATAGTTATATGTGACCATTATTTGAGAACATGAAGAAATGAGTGGAAACATTTTTGTCTAAAGATGAGCTTTATGAGTAATTCATCAGATTTTCGTCTATTATTATGTGCTCAGTATTAATTTTTGACTGTAAAACAAAAATGAAAACCATTAAAAAAATCCCCAATAAATACAAAATGAACTGTATTAGTTTGTGAGATCATTATATAGTCAAGGTTATGGAAGCTTAGAAATCTTGTGGATTCTGTTTCTTTGTTTTTTTTTTTTTTCCTCATTTCACCCTAAAATCCTTAGCCTATTGTTAGATGTTATATCAGAGCCCCTGGAAACCAGTGCAAACATCAATTAAGCATAAATTTTGTTAAGTTACTGCAGAGAAAGTACAAATGGGTAGTATATAACATTTGCTTTCCACTGAGAAAGTGAGATTTTAGATGTTGAATAAATGCTGAATGAAATTATTATCCTCTTTCAGGGCACATAAGCTCTTCCCTAGCTTCTGTCTGCAAAGTCTTCTTTTAACCATTCATGGCTAAGTTCTAAATCTTTCTGTTTACTTCTTTCTTTTAGACCTTCAGGGCTTTAAAACATCTTTTCTTTCATCCTTTTTTCTCATTTACTAGCCAAGAAGTGTGGTTTAAATCTCTTTCTACCTCTCCTAAGCTAGGCATATCTTGTTTGGTAGTTTGTTTCTCTCATATCTCATCTCATCTCATCTCATCTCATCTCATCTCATCTCATCTCATCTCATCTCATCTCATCAGTGTGTGTATGCACAAGCCATGGAAATCAAGTCCTGCAACCTCTATATATATGTCCTCTAACTTCTACATAAGTTGCAGGACTTGATTTTCTTCCACTCTGTGCAGCCTGAAACTCAGATGTCAGGCTTGACAGCAAGCACCTTTACTTAATGAGCCATCTCATTGGCCCAGTAAAATTATTCTTATTTGCAAAAGTAGTTTTTTTTTTCTCTCATTTTACTTGCTTTGACCTTCAGCATCAAGGAATCTATATGCTTGTAATATGATAGAAGAATGGTTTTATCTTGATATCCTTACATTACTTTCAATATATTTTAATTCTGTCTTGTTTTATTCTAGGATGTAACCTTAACTTTTTCTTAATATCTTTTCTGGAAATGATCTTATGAGTGCATTTATATATCTGAAAGTAAAGGATTCTGATCCTCAGGCTAAATGTCTTTTAAACAAATTAAGTTATTTAAATATTTCTTTTTTTACGTTTATTTTATTTTAGTGTGTATGTGCATGCATCACAGCACTCTTGTGGAGATCAGAGGACAACTTGCAGAAATAAATTCTCTCTTACCATGTGGGATTCAAGGATTGAAAATAGGCCTGTCACCGTGCACCTTTACCTGCTTTGCCATCTTGTCAGCCCCATAAATTAGTCTTTAAAAATTATTTTTATTTTTATTTTTTATTTATTTAGTTTTGTGTGTATGAGGGATTTGCTGCATGTATGTAAGTGCACCCATGTTGTACAGTGCCTACGGAGGCCAGAAGAAGGTGCTGGCTCCCCTGGACTGGTTGTTAGTGACCATGTGGGTACTGGGTTACAAACCTGGGTCCTCTGCAGGATCAGCCAGTGATTTTAACCACTGAGCCATTTCTCCAGCTCAAGAAATTAAATTCATAATACATTATTTGTCATTTTTTTCTACTTTTTTCAAATGATTGAATTCATAAGTCAACCCTAGACTGGGTGCTGGGTGGATAGCAATTTTTTAACAGAGCTTTTTTTTTTTTTTTTCTTTCCAGTGGTCTGGAACTCACTGTATAGATCATAGACCAGGCTGGCCTCAACTCATAGAAATTCATCTTTCCTTTATCTCCCGAGTACTAGGATCAAAGTTGTATGCCGTCATAATATTTACTTCTCTGGTTTAAAAAAAAAAATATTGTCTTAGCCACTGTAATTTAAAAGAATAAAATGTTAATTGCTTTGAACAAAACGTTTTAAAGAAAGTTACCTTTAAATAACTTTTGTATATATAAAATACATATGCATATCTAAGTAACATATTTTCTTTCTTTTTAGCAGCTGATCTACCATCAGAAAAAGACCTTAACAAAGTCCTTCAGCTTTTGGAACCTCAAATCTCCTTTTTAGAAGACCTAACTAAAATGGGAGGAGCAATGAGGTCTGTTCTTACTCAGGTTTTGACAAACCAACAGAACTACAAAGACCTGACTTCTGGTGAGTAAAATGTTAGAAGAAATGTATAATTCTTTACTGTAATAAAAAAACAAAGTATTAGAACATAAAATGAAATGTAGATTTTTCATGGAATTTTTAAACTTGAAATGATGAAAGTTGTTGTAGATGAGAACAGTGCACTCCAGAAGGAAAACGACATACCCTTTTAAAAACTTCTCAACTAAATTTATATTGGAGCATTAAGGTCTTCTAATTTTCTGATGTGAAAAAGTCATACTCTGCCTATTAATTTTTAACAGTAGCAATGATCTTTTTTTGTCTATATTTTGGCATTCTAAACTTGTACATTGTATGGTCTAGGACTTTATAATAATACAAAGTTCAAAAGTTGAAACTTGTAATTGTGCCTGGAATACCATTGTAAGCTTTAACATCTTTAGTTTGTGTGACTACTGGTATCATATATAAGTCAATTACTTAAAACTATTGTTATAAAATTTAAACTATTTTTTTCTTACTGACTCATGAACTGCATGTTTTGAAAATTGAATTTCATCATGCTTCTTTAGTGTGGTAAATTTTCATATGTATTGTTTACATGATGTTTAATTAGTCTTGTCTGTTATATTTATTTCTTCAACAACTTCTTTTTTTCCTACCTCTGGCCTGGGGATCAAAATCAGGGGCAAGTAAGTACTCTACCTTTGAGTTACATCACCAACCCTTGATTTTTTTGAGACTGTATTGTGCTTTGCAGCTTAGCCTGGCCTGGAACTTGTTATATAGCCTAAACTGGCCTTAAGTTTTCAGTCTTTCTGCTTGTTCCTCTTCAATGCTGGGATTACAGGTCTGTACTACCATCTTTGACTGTTGTTAGCCACTTAAAAAAAATTTTTTTTTAAACATTTATTTTGTGTTTATGTGTACATATGTATGGAAGTCAGAGGACAATTTGAGGGAGCCCAGTTCTCTCTTTCTATTATGTGAACTATAAGTACTGAACTCAGATTTTCAGGACTGGGGGCAAGTACCTTTATCCATGGAGCCATCTCATGAGATTAGAATACCTAATTTCACTGGTGTGGGGTAGGGAGATGGGAATATTTTTTAAAGGAGGCTATATTTATTTAAAATAAACCTTTAACAATTGAGAAGAAATCATTAACTAGAGAGTCAGAGAATTGGGTGGTAAAGGAATTAGATTCCAGGCAAAAGATAACAAGTAGCACAATACTGTAAACGCTTGGAAAAAGAAGAGTGTGAGATGAGCCCCGTGATTGCTTTGGGAAATGTCCTGATTGTAGACATGAGTTACTTGAAGTAGATCAGGGTGATCCTGCTGAGTTGAGGATGCACAAATCACAGTATAGGACAGCAGAAGCTGTTAGAAACTGTGGAATTTTTTGGCATGCCATAAGAAGGTGTGGTGGGGCAGACTTAATGGGGAACCACTGAAAGTGTGTAGATAAATTGATTATATATATCTAGTATGAGACTACCTAAGGCTTGCTAGCAATTGTCTATTGTGGTTTAAATGTGAAATAAATATTTTAGTCCAGCCAGATGAGCAACCTTGCTATTTCCCTAGGCACCTAGCTGAGATACTAGAAGGCCAAACCTTGAAATAAGGTCAACTTTAGTTAGCCTTAAGAAAGCTCATAATTGGAAGATGGAGAGATGGCTCAGCAGTTTAAGAGCTCAGAGGATAAAATTCAATTTTTAGCACCCATATCAGGTGGCTCACAACTACCTGTAATTCCAGTTTCAGGGGGGATTTGATACCTTTTTCCGGCCTCCAAGAGTGCTGTACTCAGGTGTGCAACCCACACCTGTACACTTAATAAAAACAAGCCAAAAATGAAACAAAAAGCAAGATCATAATCTAGGGCTGTCAAGATGACTCAGCCAAGAAAAGTGCTTGCTACAGAAGTCTGACAACTTGAATTTGGTCACTAGAACACACTGTGGAAGGAGAAAACCAACACAAGTTGTTCTGTAATCTCTGTATCTATGCTATGACATGCACACACATGCTGCACTCACATCACACATCAAACACACCTACACATGCACACATGCACACACACATACACTAAAACAAATCAATGAGAGGAAAGCCTAATAACTTGTAGCAGAACCTGTGCGGAAGACCTAGTTTGTTCCTTTCAATGTAGAGGGCTCTTTGAGTACACTGAGTTTTCCACAGATCTGCCCCTTATAAAGTGTAAAACCAAGCCTTTATGGCCTTTTTTTTTTTTCTTTTCTTTTTTCCCTCCTCTTGCTGGTTCAAGGTTTTTAGCTTGTGGTTGAACTGTCTTCTAGAACAAGATTTAGTACTCTTTAGTATTTTTTTTTTTTTTGAGACAAGGTCTTCCTATGGCCCAGCTGGCCTGGAACTCTAGACTACGCTGTTCTAAATCTCACAGAGATCTGCCTGTGTTTGCTTCCTGAGTGCTGGGATTAAAGACATGTACCACAATGTCCAGCTATAAAACCTTTTTTTTTTAAATTTACTTATGTTTATTTTATGTATATGAGTGTTTTACCTTCAAGTATGTAAGTGTATCATGTGTGTGCAGTGCCTGCAGAGGCTAGAAGAAGGAGTCAGATCCCCTGAAACTAGAATTATGGATTGTTGTTAGTTACCATATGGGTAACTGAACCCGGGTCCTCTGTAAGTGCTCTTAACTGTTGAACCATATCTCTAGCCCCCAATTTTACTTCTCTTTAGAGGAAGGAGACAGGATCTAAAATCTTCTATAATGTGTTATTAGATTATCCAGTAAAATATCCACAGTAAAAACTAGTGGGCATGTCATAAAACAAGAATCTGTATATTAGGATCAAAGAAAAAATAGTTACTGAAAATTGACTTTAAGATAATGGCGTAGATGTTGCATTTAACAGATAAAGACATTAAAAACACTATTGTACATTTGTCCTCACATCCCCAAACCCAAACAAACAAAGGAAAATGTGTTCAAAGGATTAAAGGGCAATCAAGTATCAGTGAATGAAGATGAGACAAGGTGTCTTAAAAGAAATGTAAACAAAAAAGCCAAAGTAAAAATTTATGAATGATGGAATTGAAAAGTTCACTGAATTGTTTTGCAATAAATTAATTTGGGTGAAGAGTCCATAATTTTGAAGACAGATCAATAGATTCTTGACATTGAGAACAGTGCAAAAAAATGACTGAACAAAACGTTTCAGTCTCAGGGACCTATTAGAATCAGATCATTTAGCATTCATGTTACCTGGGTCCTGAAACACTTGAAGAATTTGACTGAATTTTTCCAAATTGGATGAAAAACATTGATTAATAAATACAAGCTACTTCATGAACCTCAACCAGGTAGGCATGAAGAAATAACACCTATATACTTTCTAGATGTCAGCTAGAGAGACTGCCAACAGGGCATATTTATGAATGAGAATGAACTTAATTCTTTCTAGAGACTAAAAAGACCTAGATGTATGAAATAGACATTTATAGGGATAGTGACATAAATAAAGCTGCCATGTCAGAGTAGATCAAGATGAGGCAGACAGTCATGGGCTGTGGATAATTTTACATTTTATTCTGAGTGTAGTGAGAAATAATGGAAATATTTTAACCTTAAGAGTAAGATGATCAGATATATGTTTTATACACAAACAGTAAAAGTAAATTAAAAAATGTTTTTTAAAAAATGGGTATCAGAAGTTTTTATGTGTTAAAATAGGTAAAAATTACTTATTGTAAAGTCAGTAAATTTTTATTTAGGAGATTTCACATGTAATTCCTTCACTGTCCATCAAGATCACCGAAGTTTAGGATTTTTCAAGATAACCCTTACTCAGAGAATTGATGCTTAATACAGTTGTGCTATCAGTTTTGCATAAGAAGAACATGGGAGAATCAACTAAGAGTTCTGAAGCCAGTCTACCTCAGTTAAAAAAAAAAAAAGTTTTAGATCAGCCAGGGCAATATAGTGAAATCCTGTTTCAAAATAAATTGAAAGGGGAGAGAAAAGCAAGTCAGATATACAGGATAAAGATGATGGTGGCTTTCATTTGATTTTTGGTGATAAAACTTGGGGTGGATGATCATATCTTTAAGTGGCTATGGTGGTTCATCCTGTAATTCCAGCAGGAGGCTGAGGCGGAAGAATTTCAAGTTTGAGGTCAGCCTGGGTTACATAGTGAGACCCTGTTTTTAAAAATAAAGAAATAATGCATAGATATCTGTTACTAAGTTACAAATGGTTTTTTATTTGGAATCTATCAACTGCTGAGATTGTTGGAGAACAAGCTGATTGTTCTTAAATATTGTAGCAATGTATATTTTAGGAATGATTGGTAGTAATTGTTTTCTATTATTTCTGCAAGTTGTAAAAATTCTTTCAGAAATTGAGCAACAGCAACAATACCCCTTTGTTCACTTTTACTAATGGAAATTGAATTAGGAGACGTAGCTACTTGGGAGGCTGAGGCAGGAGGATCTCAAATTTAAGACCTATCTGGGCTTCAAATGAGTTCATTGCCAGTCTGGACAACTTAGTGTCTTGAGTTGTTGTTTCAAAATAAAATACAAAACTAGGGATACAGCTCAGGGGTAGATCACTTCCATAACATGTAAGACGGTCCTGGGTTTAATGCCCTGTCAAACAGAGTTTGAAAATTGCAATCTTCCTTTAGTCTTCTACTATGCTTGCATACTCATCTGGCTAACACTGCCATCTTTCTTTCCTTTTCTTTTTTGAAATTAAAAAAATATTTATTATTTTATTTTTATGTGTATGAATGTATTGCCTGTATGTATGTAAATACACCCATGTCATGCAGTGCCCATGAAGGTCTGAGAGGGTGTTAGATCCCTTGGAACTAGAGTTATGGATGATTTGTTAGCTACCTGTAGGTGCTGGGAATCAAACTTGGGTCCTCTGTGAGAACAGCTAGTATTTGTAACCCCTGAGCCATCTCTCCAGCCCCTTAAAACATTTTTTTCATCTTTATTTTTATTTTATTTTGTATATGAGTGTTGTGCCTGCATGTATGTAAATGCACTCATGTAGGACAGAAGGGGGCATTGGATCCCCTGGAACTGGTTTACAAATGGTTGTTAGCTGCCATGTGGATGCTGGGATTCAGTCATGGTCTTCTTCAGGAAGAGCCAGTGCTGCTTACCACTGAGCCATCTCTCTAGCCCCCTCTGCCATCTTTCTAAGCCTCAGTTTTTTTACTGACAAAAAATGATGAGAATGTGTTTAGTTTTTACAGGGTTACTCTGAGGAATTAATGATATACATTTAGTTAGATGAACAGCATCTATGAAAACCAATATATGTCTTTTAATTTATTTTTAAAAATATTTTATTTTATGTATATTAGTGTTTTATCTGCATGTATTTATGTATACCATATGCATGCTGTGGCTTAGGCCAGAAGAGGGTGTTGAGTTCCCTGGAAGTAATGTTATGGATGGTTGTAAGCTGCCATGTGGGTTCTGGGAACCTTTCTAAGAGTAGCTACAGCTCTTTAACCACTGAGCCATCTCTCCAGCTCCCCAATGGATGACTTTTATCATTCAGGAAACTTTTTTTTAATTGGGGATTAAACTTGAATCCAGAGCCTTGTATATATGTCAGGCAGGCACTTGTCATGGAACTGTGGCCAAACACTCGTTTTTTTCTGCAAGACTCTGTAGGTTCTTTATTTTTATTTTTAAATGTTATTTATTTTTAAGTGTTTTGCCTGCATGTAAGTGTACCACAAGCATGTATTGCCTGTGGAGGCCAGAAGTAGGTATGGGATCCCCAGGAACTGGAGTTACAGACAATTGTTAGCTGTCATGTAGGTTCTGGGACTGAACCTAGGTCTTCTGCAAGAGCAGCCAGTGCTCTTAACCACAGAACCATCTTACCAGCCCCCATGTTCTTAATATTGAACTTGAACCAGGGATGTATACCCATTTATTTAATCTGTTTTGTTTCCTTAAAAACAAGGACAGCTTGTGGCCAAAGTGTAGAGATTAAGAGTCTGCAGAGTGTGGGTCATTGGGCAGGACTCCTATGTTAAACTTCAACCACTCAGGGTCTGTTGCAGAAGAGGGGGCAGAAAGATTGTAAGAGCCAGGAAGGGTGTACATGACCATATGGAAATAGAGTCCTACAAGCTCCTGGGACCTTGCTCATATGAACCTACAGCCATGGTGTCAGCATGCACAAAACCTATGCAAACTCAAGCAGATAAAACCCCAACACAGAACTGTGGAAATGGGCAGTAAGCCCCAATCTTAGTCAAAGAATTATTGGTAGGCGATTACTGCTGGATGATGAAGAGCTGATCTTCTAAAAGGGAAGGACTCTGGATAAACTGACTAGACCCCAGTGGATGAACTTGCATTGAGGAATGCCTGGGGATGCTAACTTGACACAGTAGGCCTTAACACAAATGATAGACTATATGAATTTGGGTGGGGGGTGTTGTTACAGGAGAGTGCCAGTGGGGAAGGGGATCTAATGACGATTATGATGGACTGAGATATTCTGTTTGAAATACACAAAAATTCAGTAAAAAATTTACAAAACAAACCACGGACAGATTGAAAACTAAAACAACAATAACAGAATAGCAACAGAAGCAAACCCAGAATATTGTTGTGTAGTTATTATTGAGTTTACCAAAGAAAGGAGAAAAGTTCAGCATACTCTGTATGCTTATATAATCAGAAATATTCAGAGCTTAATCTACAATACATAAAATACCTATGAATTGGCAAGTGCCGTGGAAATTTGGCTTTTATATAGGGAATATTTTTCCTTTAAGTAACCCTATAAATTATCATTCTCTTTTGCTATGTTTCCATTCACAGTAACATATTTTTATAAAGAAAAATAACATTATTTAATAAACTGAAATGCTTGAATGGAAATTCTGAGATTAATTGTAGAATCTAAATGTTCCTGTACTTTTGTAGATAAACTATCTTAAGTAATACTTTAACATAAATTACTCTTTTAATTCTTTAAATGTGATAAAATGATTAGTAAAAACAGGAATTAAATGTAATTTCATTTGTAGTATTTGAAATTTCCAGTTAAACATTATCTTCTCCAGAAACTTTTTTCTGAGTACTCTGTTTTGGATAAGCTTGTAGTGCTTGGTGTTGTAAGAGCACAGATGGTCAGACCACTTGGTGAAGTCTGCTTAATAATTCTCATCCGTAATATTTTGTGTTCCCTTTCTTTATCATTAACTTTCAAGTTCCTGGAAGTTTGGGATCATGCTTTATCATGCCTTGCCTGTAATCCTCCACATATTTTAGATGCTTACTAGATTTCACTCTTTGTTATAAATACACTGCTTATTCTGGTATTGATATGCCAAACATGAAAATATGATCTAAAGTTATTTTATGCTTAATGTAGTTTCTTCTGTTAGACAATTTTCATATTTTATTTATGTATGTATTCACAGGATGACTGTATTTTGTTGCATTTTCCTTTTTTCTTCTTTTGTTTTTGAGACTGGGTCTCATGGTGTAGCTCTGACTGTCCTAGAACTTGCTATGTAGACCAGGCTGTCCTTGAAATTGCAGAGATCTACTTGCCTCTGCTGAGTTGCTGGGATCAAAGATAGGTACCATCATGCCCAGTCTTTTATTTAGATTTTGAATGGATTATTTTCTTCTGACTTTAGCTTTGTTTTGAATATTAGGTCTTGGAGAAAATGCTTGTGCAAAGAAAAGTCATGAAAAATACCTTATAGCTTTGAAGAGCTCTGGCCTCACATATCCTGAGGATAAGCTTGTGTATGGCATGCAGGAGCCATCTGCTGGTACTAGCACTCTGGCAGTTCAAGGTTTGTCTAAGTATCTAACTGAACCATAGTATCTTTGCTGTATTAAAACAAAAAGCTCCTTAAAACCTTCTTCATTGTTGAGCAAATTCACAGTGTCATTCTTTATGAGAAAAATCATAAATTACCAGATGCACAAAAGAATAGGTTGGCTTTCCTTTTCTCTTTCCACAGGGGAAAAGAAACAAAAGGGAGGGGAGAGATAAAGAGAGGGAAAAGAGGTTAGCTATAAAAAAACTCACTTTCTTTACATACAACTTGTTTAGTTTTTAAGGTTGTGATTCTTAACTCATGAGTAATGTAGAAGTTGCTATTCAGATGTTACAAGCTCAAGTATTTTAGTAAACCACAGTTTAAACCTAAGAAGAAAGAGATCCTTCTAGAACACCATTTGTAATGATTAAATGTGGGTTTTCATTTCCTATTGAAGTATCAACTTATTACATCTAAATTTATTCAAGATACAGCTGAATTTGTCTAGGTAACTTTTAGAATGAGATGTCTTTATATAACAAACCTTAACTTTATGGTATTTGTATATCTCAAAAATAATTTAAAATAATCAGTGAATGGCAATTATGATGGACACTCCTTTTTTTCTTTCCTCTAAAGGTTTTGCAGGTGCTACAGGAACATTGGGACAGGTAGATTCTTCAGATGAGGTGAGATTTAAAGTTTAAAACTTAGAAAAAGAAGAATTTAAGATATTAGAGTTATAAAGATTTGTGGTTAAGGAATGGAGAAATGACTCAGTAAATAAGGTGTTTGCTGTGGAAGCATGAGGACCTGAGTTTGAAATCTAGCACCCATGTAGAAGCCAGGTATGGGGGCACATCTTTAACCTCAGTGCTGGGAGTTGGAGACCAGCAGATCTGGGAGGGTAGTGTCTTACTGGTCAGCCAACCATGGCAGAATGATGGGCTCCAAGTTCAGTGAAAGACCCTGTTTCAAAAATATATGGTTGAGAGTGATAGAGAGAGACCCCCAGTGTTGGCATCTGGCCTCTGCAGGTAGAGGCATAAATGTGCACACCAGCACAGAGACCCTCATCCCAACTTAAAAATAATATAAAGTTAGGATAGAATTTATTATTATCTAGTATAGATTCCATATTCCTTTAAAAATGATTTTTTCATTTATTTAAATTATATATATATGAGTGTTTTGCCTATATGGCTGTTAAGTGTACTGTGTTGTACAATGCCTGCAGAAGAGGTCATTGGATCCCATGGAACTGGAATTATGCGTGGTTATTAGCCACCATGTAAGTGCTGGGAACCAAGCCTGTGTCCTCTGCAAGAGTAATCAGTACTCTTAACGACTGAGCCATCCTTCTAGCCCTGTAAATTCCTTATTCTGTTAGATAACACACTGAAGCTCAAGTGGCTTCTGGGAGCTTCAGATCCCAGTTGCTTAGTGATAGGACAAGGAGTACAACAGATTTTTACTTCTTTTCATATGTACAGTAGAATAAAAAAATTAAATAGCTGGGCAATGTGGTTTATCACTGTAATCCTATCTAGTGGGAGGCAGAGGTAGGAGGATGGACAATTTGAGGCAAGCTCTAGCCTGGACCACATAGAATGGCGCTGTTTCAAACAAAACCAAAGTTAATACCTCAGCAATCCAAACTTTAGTTAACTGTAAAGTGAGTTGTTAAAATAATGTGAATCAGAGCTATTTTTTAATTAAAATTTTTTCTTTATGTATATTGCCTGAGTATATTGCCTGCATGTATGTAAGTACACCTGTATCATGCAGTGCCCTTGGAAGGTCAGAAGTGGACATCAGATCCCCTGGAACTGGAGTTACAGAGGGTCTTTAGCTGCCATGGGAGTGCTGGGATTTGAATGTGGGTCTTCTATAGGAAGAGCCAGTGCTCTTAACTACTGAGCCATCTCTCTAGCCCCAGAATTATAGCTATTTTTCTAATCATAGTAAAATTATACTTTACATGTAAAAGATAATTAGAAAAGTGTTCTTAGAAGTAGATCAATTTGGATTTTGTATTATTAGTAATACATCCTTTAATATATTTATTTAATTAATTTTTTTTCGGTCTTTTTGAGAGAAGGTCTCCCTGGAGCCACAGCTAGCCTGGAACTCCCTATGTAGAGTAGGCTGACCTCGATCTCCTAGAGTTCTACCTGCCTCTGCTTCCCAAGTGCTGGGATTAAAGGTGTGTACCACCATGTCTGATCTTGTATTTTATTTTGTAAGAGAAATTACTTTATTACTTGTATTTGTTTATAGCCATGATGCTTATAAATTTTAACTTATAAATTTATAAATGTCATATTTCTAAAAAGTACCTTTAATGATTAACATTGAGAAAAATTGCATTTAATCTTTTTTTCCTTTTCAGTTGATAATATACTATAAACTAAGCTGAATAATGCCTTTTGAAGATGGTTTCTGTTAAGTAATTGCTGCATTTGATTTAATGCCGTAATATTTAAATTTCACTTCAGTATTTTTCCACCCTAAAGAGATTCCTATAAAATACAACATTAGCCAGATATGTTGTTGCATGCTTTTATTCCCAGCACTTGGAGGCAGAGATGGGCGAATCTCTGTGAATTCAAGGTCAGCCTAGTCTACATAGTGAGTTCCAGGTCAGCCAGGGCTACATATTGAGATCCTGTGTCCAAAACAAAAACAAAAAAGACAATATTGTGCAGTGTCATTTTGCACATTTTAAAAGAGGATTTAATCAGATTTTAGAGGCAGTTTAGTAAGCTGCATAGGAATTAACTCTGGAACTGACTCCAGAGTTTGAATTCTGGCCCCTGCATTAATTTATAGGGTGAGCTTGGGCAAATGTCTTAACCTTTTCATGCTTAAGTTTTGTCATTTTAAAAATGGAGATTAATAGTGCCTGTTTCATGGGAATATTATGAGAACTGATGAGTTAATAAGCAGTTAAAAGGGATAGTTGACATGTATGTGGTAAATACTTAAGAAAATCATTAAAAATTCATATAAATAGTTAACTTAAAAATTTTTCTTTTAGCCATGCATGGTGGTGCACACCTTTAATCCTGTCAGGCCAGCCTGGTCTATATAGCAAGTTTCATGCTAGCTGGGGCCACAGGGAGACCCAATCTCAAAACAACAAAACAAAACAAAAAATCACTTTTAAATAATAAAAAGAAAGATGCATATAAGGGGACTGGGAGATAGCTCAGCAATTAAGACCACCATATACTCTTGTAGAGGACCCAGGTTTGGTTCCCAGCACCCACATGGCAACTAACAGCTATATCTTCAGTTCCAAGGGAATGTGACGTCTTCTTCTGACCTCTGTGGGCATTGCATGATATAGGTGTATTTACACATATGCAGGCAATTCACTCATACACATAAAAAATAAATTAAAAAATATTAAATATATAAGACATTTAAAAATCATAGCATTTTCTTGTGTTTAAAAAAAAATCTCGAATATGTCTCATAAAATGCTCATCTGATTAAAGACCAAAATTTTACTTAGACAAAAGAATGCTAAGTACTGAATAGTAAATAATGAGAAAAATAAATGCAAAAACAATTAGACTCTGGGCTCCAAATTTGGGGATGTTTTTTTCAGAGTCAAGGGCAATGTTCTTGACTATAAATTACCAAAGGCTTTAAATAGTCCTTTTTTATTTGTTTAGTTAGGTTTGGTTTAGGGTTTGGGAGGGAGGTGTATGTTTTGTGTTTTATTTTGTTTTTGACAGGGTCTCCCTAGCCCCAGCCCACCTGGAACTCACTATGTAGACTCACAGAGATCCAACTGCCTCTGCCTCCCGAGTGTGAAGATTGTTAACTATGAACTAATATATTGAACTAAAAGTCACTTCACAGACTACTAAGAGATAAACACTTAAGATGCTTCCTTTACAATAATTTTTCCTTTATGCAAGTAAGAAAGTAAAAGCTTTTGTCACAGAAGTAACAAAACAAGGTAAAAATCAGTTTAAGAGCAAAGCCATTTAAAAATATCATTCAATAGCACATAACTGGATTCTTTGGGATAATTAAATAAAAAAATCGTGTTATGGTAAAATTAGGAAACATTCAGAAAATGTTTATTGAAATGACACAATTATCTCTTCTTTAATATCTTAAAAATATCAGAGACAAAACATAGATTATTTCTATGTTAATAATGCCTAAATGATATACAGAATTGTGTAGTTTAAAAGGGGTTGGTGGAGGATGAGGACAGAAAAATGACTAATAAGCTGATGTCCATAGACTTGAAACCATGTTCTAAAATAAAAATAATCTAAAATGGCTAACAACAATTTTACTCCAGTTCTGGGGGATCCAACCTTCTGACCTCCTTGGACATTTCATACAGGCAAAACAGTCCTACGCATTAAAAAAAAAATTTCTTGCTTTTAAATTTTTAGTTACTTATAAGAACAATACTAGTATCATTACAAAAATGAAAGGTTTACTAATTAAAATAGATTTTGAAAAGCGTGCATTATATTAACTAAAATGATAATAATGGCATTTTGTAGCAAAAGCAGGATAATGATGGAAGTAAGAATGACACCTCTTTATATGCCAAAAAAAAGTAGGCAATAGCATCGTGTGACTTTTACACTGCTATTAAACAGACATTTTGTGACCAGGAGGAATAGGCTATAAAGGTGGGCTTTGGGAATTTTAGGAGTTCAGCATGCAAGGATACCGGAGTACCTTCGTAGATAAATCAGTGAGAGAATAAAAGAGTTTTCTGCCAATAGAAACCTTTGAAAACTATTGCATAATGAAATGGTTTAGTGACTAAACAGAAACCTTTATCAAACTATTTTAAACCTGAGTTAAGAGCACTGACTGCTTTTGCAAAGGATCCAGGTTCAATTCCCAGCACCCACATGGTGGCTAGCAACTGCCTATAACTCTAGTACCAGGGAATCTGATGCCCTCTTCTAATCTCCTCGGGCATTGCATGACAGTATATATATATACAGGCAATATATTCATACACATAAAATAAAAATAATAAAATATGAAAAAAGTATTTTAAACCTCTTGACTTGATTTAGAACAAAGAAATCAATGGCATTCGACTTAGTTCACTTTTCTCAAGAAAAAACAAAACAAAAAACCCCCAAATAATAGAAATTTACCTTATTTAAAATATTTTATAGTTTATATATCGATCACATTTTCTGTGGATAAAAATGAGTTATTTACACATGTGAAAACTTTGATAATTTAAACCTAAGAATTCACCTGGAAGTAGATAGAAGGAACATCTATTTCTTCTTCAAGGGAATTTTTAGAAAACATTATTTTGTTTTCTTTTACTATATATTTGGTTCTTCATGTGTTCAAGGGTAGTTTTATATTCATCCTTGAAAGAACTTGCACTTTAGAATCAGGCAGATATAAGTTTAGATCTTGATTCAAAATAAATATTTTATGCTTTTTGCCATGTCATTTTCCAACATTAGTTTCCTCATGAAGAGAACAGTGATAATTTTAATGTTAGAATTAATCAGGGTAATATGTATAAATTCACTCTAATACACCTGGCAAAAATTTGACTCATTTTTTGTTTGTTTGAGACAGGATCTCATGTCCTTGAACTTCTTATGTAAGGGCTATGGGAGCCTCCACCTCCCAAGTTCTGGGATTATACTGTGCACTACTATGCTTGGTTTATTTGGTATTGGGGAATAAACGGAGGGCTTTGTGCATGCTAGGCAAGCACTCTACCACTTTTCAGCTACATCCCCAGCCCACAAAATTTGGTCCTTAATAAATGTTTTCTCTCTTATAGATTTGTGTATATAGAACAGAGTAAAATATTTAAAATTTTGAGTTATTGTGGGTAATGAAATAGAAATTTCTACTGAGAAATATTTATTAAAATATAATTTAAGGAAATGAATTTTTAAAAATATATTTTATTTGTATTAGTGTATTGCTTATATGTGTGTAAGTGTACCTGTGTGGTGCAGTGCCTTCAAAGGTCAGAAGAAGATTCAGATACCCTGTTACTGAAGTTATGGATGGTTGTTAGCTACCATGTGGGTGCTGGGAATCAAACCCGGGTCTTCTGCAAGAGTTAGCGCCATCTCTCTAACTCAAGGGAATGAATTTTATCTAACTTCAACTTTTAATTGCCTGAGTGATATGCAATAAAATTTGGTTGTTTTCTGGGCAATTCAGATAAAATAAAAATTCTTGTCTATCCTCCCTAATTCCAGCCCCTTTTCCATTTAATGGTTTTCATGTCTTTGACAGATCCATTTCTATATAGTTAAGTAATACTACTGTTTTTGTGAGAGGAAATAAAAGTTGTTATACCGTTTTGTGACCTGCTTGTATTTATTCTATAACATACTGTGGAAACATGCCTTTGTTTGTTTCCTTTTTCTTTCTCTTTTTGAGACAGGGCCTTCTTGTAACCCCAGCTGGAACTCCCTATGTAGACCAGGCTGGCCTCAATCTCACAGAGATCCACCTGCCTCTGCCTCCCAAGTGCTGGGACTAAAGGCATGCATCATCATGCTGGACTCAAATATGTCTTTGTCTATTCTTTCCATCTGTTGTATAAGATTCTAAAATAATGAAGAAACCACACATTTTCTAATAATGCTCTTAATTTTGAATTCTGATTACAAGGTTTGGTGCCTCCATTTCTTTTTCTTGTTTTGTAGATATATAACGTTCTTGAGGCAGTGGAATTGATTAATTACAGGATATAGGTATCTTAAATTCTAATAGATTATTATATTTCCTTCTGATTGTAAAGTCATACATATACATTTAAGGTTAAAATTGTGAAGATACGGATGTGTTCATTATTACCTAGGACCATCCATAAAAAGGTTTCTGAAAAATTTGTATTTTAAGGTAATAATAATTTTTATATAAAATAATCTTTTTTTGTTTTTTTGAGACAGAGTCTCCCTGTAGCCACAGCTGGAATGAGATATATAGAGTAAGCTGGCTTCCATCCATCTCACAGAGATCTGCCTGACTCTGCCTCCTAAGTGATGGGATTAAAGGAATGTGCCATCATACCTGGCTCATTTATGTTTTATATCTGTCTATCTCCAGGGTCTTGTTTTGTTTTGTGGTTTTAAACGTATTTTCAAATCTTGATTAAGAAGTAGAGAAGTAATATGAGAAAAACAAAATGAGAATTAGGAGGAAGCAACTTCAGTGTTATAAAAATTATCAATGTTGGAGCTAATATGAGAGTTCATCTTGTGGGGCTAAGGGAATTGAATTCCCAAGAACTAATTGATGGTTGAAATTAAACACTAAACCTCTTATCTGGTGATGTTCTTTCTATAAAGCAGGTAGACCATTGTTTCTTACTGTTACTATTGTAGAAACTATTGCTGTTATGTAGAGATGATTATTATTGCTTTGGAGCAAGTTTGTCTGAAACTTTATTGCTTAAAATTGCTGTTTTATTTTGCTTGCAATTTTTATGACTTAGGAATTTGGTACTGACAGCCGAACACTTTAGTCTTAGATTATCTCATGTAGTTGCAACTAGTTGTTGATGACAGCTAAAGTTATCTGAATGACAGCTAAGTTACACTTAGATGGAAAGCTCAGATGTTTTACACACCTGGCCCACACTTGATGCTAGCTTCCCAGAGCTCAGGTGGCTGTTGTTCAGAGTGCCTACATCTGGCTTCTCTATAAAGTGATCTTAAGTTGGACATCTTTCATAGTGACAACTTCTCCCAGTGTGAGCAAGCAAAGAACAGAACCTGCAGAGCCATTTCTGAGTGAGCTTGGAAATTACATAATGACATTTCTACTGCATCCTGCTAGGTACAAGTAAGTTGCTAAGATGGTTAGCATTTTAACTGGAGGAGATATGGGTCCTTCCTAGATGAGAAAAATGCCAATGAATTATAAATATGTTTTGA
This sequence comes from Eospalax fontanierii, assembly GCA_035773235.1. NCBI lineage: Eukaryota > Metazoa > Chordata > Mammalia > Rodentia > Spalacidae > Eospalax > Eospalax fontanierii. Next base: position 61,775,618 of record CM069530.1, on the reverse strand, counting down.
AACTTCCACAGTCACAATGTGACATTAACTGTTCATTTTCTTGGATTCTCTTGACATTCAATGATGATTAGTGGTTATAGTTCTGTTCATTTCAGTGGCACGTGACTTTTGACAAACACTATCACTGTCACTGATTATAAATGTCATTGTAGCCAATAATGATTATTGGAGAGTTTCAGGATGTTTTCCTTAAGTATAATAGCTATTATTGTACATCAAGAGAATGAACGTTTAGATTTAAGATGGAAAGAGATTTTAGACGGACTTCAAAAATAGATTTATTTTTATTTATGTGTATGTCTGTGTGTATGTGCACATGTGTGCAGAGGCCTGTGGAGGAGAGGAGAGGTTGTTGGGTCCCCAGAAACTGGAGTTATAGAATGCTGTGAGCTGCCTGATGTGGGTGCTGGGAGTCAAACTCTGGTCCTGTTTGAGAACAAGCAATCTTAATGACTGAGCTGTCTCTCCTAGCTCGCCTCCTCCCTCTTTTTTTTTTTCCTTCTTTTGAGATAGGATTTTACTCTGTAGCTCAGGCTATCCTAGAGTCACTGTGTAGTGCAGGCTGATCTGGAAATGGCATCAGTCCTTGCTTTAGCCTTCCAAATGCTAGGATTATAGGAATAATCAAAACAAAACAGATTTAATATTTATCTTTGTAAAGCAAAAGAGAGCATGCTAGAAGTTTACTGGCAGTCTTTGTAGCTCAAAGAACAAAACATTTTTTAAAATTTAATGGGTGCTGAAGTTATAATATTACGGTTAATCTTCTGCTGTCTCTAGAGGGCTTTTGTTTTTTATGAGAAACATTATTTTATTAGGACCATTGGCCTACATTGAAAAAAAATCCATTGGGAACAAGGTATCTTAAACACAGTGTTTTGAGTTTTATTGTGATTCCTTTAGAGAGAAATATAAAAATTTCCACCCACCCACAAAAGCTAATGGCATTTAAACTTTGTATTGAACTTTTTTCAAAGATATTTTTGCACTTATTAAAGTGGTTAAAAATGTAAGAACTTAATAAAGGACGGAGTATGTAAATGAGTGAGGAACTAGATGAAGGGGTAAGATAGAGCAGGGTAGAGGAAGAGCTCCCTGATGACAGTTTCCTTTGATGTCTTTTAAAAATTGCATTAAGGCTTTTAAAGTCTTTTTCTTTTCTTTTTTGGCAACTGTAGGCACAAGTGGCAAGTTTGCTTTAGTATTCCTGTTTGACATTTAATGAAGAACTGGATTTGACTTGGAGGTTAGATTTTTTGCACCTTTACCCCGTAGGCCCATAAGATTATTAAGCCAGCACTCTTCATGATTTCAGTCTGGTAATTCAACAAATTAAAAGTAAAGGAAAAAGAGGATAATGACATCTTAATTACTACTGTAGAGAATTAATTGTAACAATTAAAAAATATTTTAAAGGCTAGGTCTATAACTAAGTAGTTGAACACCTGTGCCTGGGAGTAATCCCTAACAGCATAGAGAGCCAACCCCTCCCCAAATAGCAAAACAACTAACAATTCAAATTGAAAGAGATACCATGTGTAATCTAACTTAACCTTCATTTTAAAAATGAAGGAACAGATTGCACTGCAGCAGATTTTGCAGTTTTGTCTGAATGAGCATTTGTATTGCTGTCTGCTTAGTTTTGGTTCTGTCAGTCTGTTAGACACTTGACTCTGCTGTTCCGGGATTAACAGAACACTGTGTGCTCAGCAGTGCTATTTATACATGTAACGTTTTTCATATTGTTGCTTCTTATTCTTTCTCTGTGTAACTCATCTGAAATAAGAGAAACTGTTTGTATTATGTGGAACCAGAAATCAGATCAAGAGCTCCTTTTTGTTTTTGAGACAGGGTCTCACTATGTAGCTCCAACTGGCCTAGAATCTGCTATATAGACAAAGCTAGCCTTCATCTTAGAATTCTGCCTGCCTCTACCTCCTGAGAGCTGAGATTAAAGATATGCCACCATACCTGGCCTAAGAACACATCTTAACTTTATAAAGAATTTAAAATATAAATCTATATATTGTTTAACTTTGTGATCATCAGATAATTCAGTATCACCAGGATTATATGAAAATTGGTCCAATTATAATTAGAGAGTTGGTCCAATTATAATTAGAGAGTTTCCTAAAAGAAATAGGATTTTTAGGTAAAGGTAACTTTTTTTTTTTTTTTTTTTTTTTTTTTTGAGGCAGGGACTTGTTATGTGATACAGGCTGGCTTTAGCCTCCTGACTACTGGGGTTACAAGTGTTCACCAGCATCCCCAGCTTACAGACAACTTTTTTAAAAAATTATTATTTTTATTTTATGTGTATAGCCTGCATGTGAGTAAGTGCACCTGTGTCATGCAATGCCTGCAGAGGTCAGAAGGTTTTGGATCCCCTGGAAGTAGAGTTATGAATGGTTGTTAGCCTCCATGTGGATGCTGGGATCCTAATCCAGGTCCTCTCCAAGAGTAGTCAGTGCTCTTAACTGCTGAGCCATCTCTTCAGCCACAAAAGATAGTTTTTTTTTAATTAAAAAATTTTGATTAATTAATCAGTTAATTAACACTTATTTATTTTTAAATTTTATGTGAATGAGTGTAATGCCTGCACATGTGTAAGTGCACTGGTGTGTTCAGTGCCTATGGAGAACAGAAGAGGGCATCAGATCCCTTGGAACTGGAGTTACATACGGTTGTTAACTGCCATGTGTGTGCTGGTATTTGAACCTGGGTCTTCTGCACGAACAGCCAGTGTTCTTAGTATAACTTTCATAATATTCTTATTTTGACCTCTAGATCTTTATTTTTATTTCCATGACACCCCATTAAATATGCACCTTTAATTGTTTAATATTTTTTGCTGTATGTAGCTTTAAAAATCTATTTAATAAATTCTTCAAAAAAATTTATGGTCTGGATCAATGCATAGTGATGGGACATCTTTTGATGAGAGTAATGTGCCCTCGTTTAGGAACAAGGCCTTTTGTTAACATTTCAACAGCAATCTTAAACTATTGACAAGAGTCACAGTGGATAAATGAAATATTTACGGTGCTCCCCCTTTGGCTGACAAGTTAGTGTTCCCTTCCTGCTTTGTACTTAAAAAAGTTGATTTAAAGCAAGCAGTCTTAGAAAGTGGCTTACATAGTCTTCAAGGTTCACTGTATTCTAGTCTTTCAAGATTTCATTTTTATAACCTGCTATGTTAAATATTCCATTAGTTTTGTGTATATTACATTATCATTCTTTGAGTTTTGTTTTAAACAACTATGAATTTACTTGACTTTTTATGGAGGTCACATTAAAAAAAAAATCTGTCTAGTAAATCCATCAGAGAAAGAAAGACTACTTTGTGTTGAGAAATACATTTGAAAATATGATCTGTTTTACTTGGAGTTTACTGTTTCTTGTTCAAAATAGTTTGGACCTATTTTCTTCATATATTTGTGTGGAAAACTCATATAGCAGTGGTGCCTGTTTCCTTGCCCAAGGATTAAAATTTGGAAAGAGTTTCTGAGGATTGTAGAAATCAGTGAGTTGGTACCATAGCTCAGTGTATTTCCGTATTAGTTAGACCATCATCCCCTAGTGCTCTGTACTGCTTCCTCTTTGATAAATCATGTGTTTTAACTCCCTATCAAGAATTTGGATGAGTGGAGAATTGTGCTCTTCTGTGTGTGTGTGTGTGTGTATGTGTATATGTGTGTGTGTGTGTGTGTGTGTGTGTGTGTGTGTGTTGGTAGAGACCAGAAGATGGCAGCCAATTCCCTGGAACTTAAGTTACACAGGGTTGAGAGCAGCCTAATGTGGGTGCTGGGAACCAAAATTTTTTAATACCTGAAATTCCCACTGTTAAGTTGTTTGTTAAAAGTATTGTTCTTTCTTAAAATAAAAATACAGATTTGTAATAGAAGACATCTCTTGTATGCTTTCCTCATTTAAAATAATACTTGTGAATGTCTGTCTGGTTACCATGAATACAGGTTGCAGCATAGTTTTTTCCTCATGTACATAACTTATTACCCTGGTAGGCTTCGGTTGGAAAGGCACAGATAATTTTTTTCTTTGCTATTAGAAAAAGCAGTTTGGGGTTGGGATGGTTCAGCAGATAAGAGTGCTTGTAGTGCAAGCCTGAGGATGAGTTTGATCACTTTTTTTTTCTTCAAGCCAGGGTCTTATGAGTTGACTCATTGAGCAAAGTTGCTTGCCACCAAGTCTGATCTACATGTGTGGCTAGCACTTTAAACAATGAATCATCTCCCCAGTCCATTTTTTTTTTTTTTGAGATGGGGTCTTATATCTATGTAGCCATGATATCAATGAACTCCTGATGCCCTTGCCTCCGCTTCTGAAGTGCTCAGATTATATACATGTGTCATCATGCCCTGCTTATGCAGTGCTAGGAATTGAACCCAGGGCTTCTTGTATGCCAGGCAAGCACTCTACCAACTAAGCTACACCCTTAGCCCCAGAATTTGAATTCTGTAAAACAAAATAAGATTTTATGTTTATTTATTATGTATAGATGTGGTAGGGAGAGGTGTGCACATACTGAAAGTCAGAGAACAACTTGCAGGTTCTCTCATATCATGTGAGTTCTGGGGATCAAACTCAGGTCATAAGGGTTGGTGGAAAGTGACATTACCTGCCTAGCCATCTTACTAGCCCTGAATTGGATTTCTTGAATTCATTTTGTGTCAAACTCTCTGGAGCCTTGCCTCTGTTTGTTTTGGTCCTCTCCCTTCCTTGCCTCTTTTCTATGGTAGACTCCCTCTACCCCGTTGGCTTCCTTGTACCTTAATGTTACGTGTGTAAGCTTAGGAATGTTTTCATTTTGGCATTTTGGGATGCTTAAGAGCCTATAAGTACAGCATATCTTAATATAAGAAGTATTTTTTACTACATGCCTTAATAAAAATAGCATTTAAACATTTATTAAAGAGATTGGAGCGATGGTTCAGTGGTTAAGAGCAGTGGCTACTCTTGCTGAGGGTCTGGGTTTGGTTTCCAAGACCTATATCGTGACTAACAACCATGAGTAACTCCAGTTCCAGAGGATCTGATGCTTTCTTCTGGCCTCTGCAGGCATTGCATGTACATGGTGCATTTCCATTCAGAGAAAACACTAATAATGCACACACAAAATAAAAATAAGTAAAAATTAAAATATCCATTTATTGTAGTAGATACATAAAATGAAGAATGTTAGTTAATATTATGTAAGCATGTATATGTTTGTATGCACATTTATATTTATATAAAATGCATAAATTTATTAATATGACTATGAAATGCTGATTTTCTTTCTTCCAGGAGGACCAGGATGGAAGTCAAGGCTTGGGCAAGAGAAAGAGAGTAAAGCTGAGCAGTGGCACCAAAGGTATTTATATTTTGCCTTTTTTTTTTCTTTTTGAAATAGGGTTTCATTGTATAACCTAGCTAACTCATTTTGTGCTTACGTTGGCCCTGAATTCACAGTCCTCTTGCCTCAGCTTCCTAAGTAGTGAGATTTCAGGTTTGTGCAAATCACCTGGCTGTGTTTTGTTTTTTCTTAACAAAATGCTTCATAAAGAACTTAATCTTTAAGAAAACCTGACTAGCATTTGTGACCAAAGCCAAAGGATAGTTAATATTATTAGACTTGCTCAAATGGGGAAAGTGTTCTTAGGAGGTGATTTATGGGCACCTTAAAAACAAGTAAAACTCTTAGTTTTGAGATTTTTGTTCATAGTTTTTATTATAAAATGTGCAAAATCATATTTGAGCTCCAATTTGAATTTGAATTAATTTTGGGTATAAAGTGTTAGTTTTGTTTATATCCTTTCATAATTATACTAAAGTACTTAACACATAGTAAAGGACTCATACATTTGTACTTAAAGGAAGAAATAGAGTAGTTATGCCTGTGGTAAGGGAATAGATTTGTAATGATGATGAACAATATCTATTGAACCTTTTTTATGTGCTGCACATAATGTGAATATACCTGACAACATAATTTAATTTAATTTTGAAGTTAACTATGTAATTCAGGTTTTATAATTTTTACCACTACTTCATTAATGAGAAAATGGAGGTATGTAAATGTGATGGCTAATGAGAAAGAGATCCTTAACTCAAACCCCAAAGACTAAGCTTTTAACCCCTATGTTTTCTTGACCGTCATCCAAAGCTTCTCTAGAGGCAGCCTGTTCTTTGGATTTTGCCATGGATTTCCAAATCTTAGCACGGTCTATATTTTGGGTTAGTTGTGGTCTCAGAGAGTATGGTGTGTTAATGAGAAGGTTAAACTACTATATATTTTTTTCCCACTAGAGTTGAAACCTAGGACCTCATGCAAGTTAGGCAAGTGCTCTAAGAGACAGATTTTCATTAAGTTGCTTAGACTGCCTTTGAACTCACTTAATAGCCCAAGTTGACCTTGAACTTGCTATCCACCTACCTCAGTACCTGAATACTTGGGATTTTAGGTCTGTACCACTAGACTTGGCTTAAAATACTATTTTTATTTAAGAAAATTCTTTCTCTTGTTGCTGGTTAAATGTATTTTGTGGCATATCTAGAATTGTCAGGAAAGATGAAACACACAGGCTTCCTTTTCTAAATCTGTTCTTGGTTACTTATATGTTAACTCTTGGGGTTGCTAGCAGAGTATGAAATTTGATCTTCAGTTCAGTATAGAAGCATACATGTTTCCCTTCTTCTTGGCTCAGCAGACACCCTGTGATGTCTGAAGGATGTTAGAAGCTCATGTGGCTGCCTGATCCTTTGACTTACTAAAGATGCCCATGTATTTCTCCATGTCTTCTTGATGCTTCTGAGCTGGAGTGGATTGTTAGACTCTTATGTACATTTAAGTTTTATGGATGCTCAGAAAATACTTTTGTGGTATGAGAGGTCATTGTTTTTTTTTAGCCTGATCACACTTTTGGTGAAGACATTTTTAATGCAGACTTAGTGTGGGGTTTGTTTTCTTTTATACCTGGGTTTTTTCACATGTAGGTTTGGATTTTGGGCCTTCTCTTCCTTCCTCTGGTGCTAAGTAATAACAAAGATTTAATATTTGAGCAGTTAACAGTTTTGGTTTAATGTATGTGTGGGAGGAATGGCTGTTTGATTTGGAACGCCAGGTGTTTTTAAACAGTGACTGTTACTTTTGAAGAGATCTGTGGTTCAGAAATCATATAGTTTTTATGAGGATTTAGTTCAACAGTTTGAAATTGAGCTGAAAACAAAACATGAAAGGAAAGGTAAGGTTCTATGCTAAACTCATTGCCTTTTTTCATAACCTAAAATTTAAGGATGAAGATACTGAGACTTGGAGGGCATTCACTACTGTGGCCAAGATCTTTGAGCTAGGAAGTTACAGAGCTTGACTCTTGCTGTCTAAACCTTGGCCTTAGTCATACATTTACCAACATTGTGATTGTTCAAAAAGTAACGCTTGTTATTGTTTGATTCAAGGTAGTTTAGGCACTATTAAGAATAACACTTGACCTATGAAAGCGTTGCTGACTCTATTTCCATAGTATTATACAAAAAGCACATGCTACGTATGTGCTTTAGAATCTTGGGAAATTGAGAATACCGATTTAAGAACGTGAGCCTGTCTCAGTCCCCAGTACAACCAACCAACCAACCAATGGACAAACAAAACCCAGGACAGTGAAGACTTTTTTTTTCCTTCCTCAAGTTGAAAATCCTTAATTATATATAGCTGCAGCTAGTCTAATTTAGTAGATGCCATGACTCTTTTGGTTTTTATATTGTTTCATTTTTTAAAACAATATTAGTGTATATTTCCTTTTAAGTGCATGTCTAGTACAAGCTTGCAGAGGACAGAACTGAATTCTAATATTAATAGCACTCGTTTTATTCAGCTTTGTGAAAAAATATCTGTGAGTACAGGCTGGCTTTTAACTTTTTTTGTAGTTTGAAGTTTTCAGTTATGTATAAGCTAAGTGATTTGTGAGAGTCATATCAGGTATAGGTATATGCTGTGGATTATATTCCAATTTTAAATTATAATCCTTATATTCCTGCTACCAGATTCTCTGGTCCTGCTTTTATTTTTCAGATTTGCATTTCATAACCTCATTATCTCTTTTTTTTTTTATAAATTGAGAAAAAAATACGTGCATGAGTATATTGCACGCATGTGAGTAAGTGCACCTGTGCCATGCAATGCCCATAGAGGTCAGAAGAGGGCATTGAATTCCCCTAGAACTGGAGTTATGAATGTTTGTTAGCCACCATGTGGGTGTTGGGAATTGAACCCAGGTCCTCTGCAAGAGCAGCCAGTGTTCTTAACCACTGAGCCATCTCCTGGGCCCCTCATGAGCTCATTTTTTTGAAACCACCATTTATGTTTTAAAATAATTGACATACTTGAGACTGGAATGTTTGAGAAGGAAGAGATTTCTGTCTTATACATAAAAAATGATGAGATTTAAAAAATCATTTCCAATACAGAGATGCAGTGATTATATATTTTTCTTTAAAATATTATTTATTTAGAGATAGAGTCTCACTTTGTAGCCCCAGCTGGCCTGGAACTTACTGTGTAGACCAGCTTGGTCTTGAATGTCCAGATCTGCCTGCCTCTACCTCATAAGTGTTGGGATTAACAGCATGCACCATCGTGCCTGGCCTTTTTATTATTTTTTAAAATTGTGTGTGAACTGGGCGTGATGGCTCATCCCTTTAATTCCAGCACTCAGGAAGCAGAGGCAGGTGGATCTCTGTGAAATCAAGGCCAGCCTGGTCTACATAATGAGTTCTAGGCCAGCTGGGACTACAGGGAGAACCTGTCTCAAAAAGATAATTTAGAAAAAGAAAAGAACAAAATTAAATTGTGTGTGTGTGTGTGTGTGTGTGTGTGTGTGTGTGTGTGTGTGTGTGTATGTATGTGTGTTTACTCTAGAGTGCAGTGCCCTATGGAGACCAGAAGAGGGTAGTAGATCCTCTGGAGCTGGAGTTACAGACTGTTATGAGTGGCCAGATGTGGGTCCTGAGAACTGAACTTAGATCCTTTGCAAGAGTAACAAGGGCTCAAGTGCTGAGCCATCTCTCCAGCCCCCAATGATTATGTTCACATCCTAACTGCCATTATGTATTAGTCATACCTCCTGCACCACAGGATCAAGTAATATTTTTACCTTCTTGTAGTAAAATCATAGTATTTCCAGAATATATAGGAATTTTGATATCATTTTCTTATTTAGCTGTGAATGAAAATATTGGACTAAAGTTATATCTAATAACTCAAACTTTAAACATACTTTTGTAAAAGAATCAGGAAAGTAATAGCATAATGAACTTACTTTACTACTCTTTTAGACTCATTATCTGAGGCAGTGTGATATGAATACATTGTTCAATAATAGAACTGTGTACTGGTCTAGGGTTTATTGAAAAGTCACAAGGTTATTTTCTAAGACACCTTAAACTGTGATGTACTTAGGGTTGTACCTGAGTATTTTCATGAGTGTAATTCTGTGTTTTGCAAATCCCTCATCCAATATTAGCCTCTGTATAGTGTAACTGAACTTTTTATTCACAGTTTAAGATTTTGTATGTTCTTTTGATTTCCTATTATTATTACTTTTGGTCTTTTGGAGACAGGGTCTCTCTATAGCCCCAGCTGGCCTAGAACTTAACTATGTGTAGACCAGGTTGATTTTGCTTTCATAAAGGTCCGCCTATCTCTGCTTGGATTAAAGCAGATTATTTGATATCCCTACTCAGGAAAAAAATTCCTGAGTTATCAGTGACAGTGAGAGTGGGAAGAAGGGCTAAAGTACTAAAAATATACAGTTCATATATACCTGTAAGACTTTCTGTTGATTAAGGATGCAGAGATTTATAAGAGACAGCATTTAGCCTAATCCTCTGGGAGTGGCATTAGGCCTTCTGGTGGGTAACCCTATCTTCTTAGAGTGTGTATTCAAAAGGAACATAACTTCCCTTTTTTTCTTTTGCATGAAGAAGGCGTCTTGAGCCCCATGCACATTAGTGTGTCTCCTTTTTAGACTATATTTTTATTCTCCTCCCCACAAAATAATATACTAGAGCAAGCAATGCATCAGTAATTATAGTGAAGCTAATTCGTCATTTATGAAGAATCCTTTTTTTCTGTCTGAGGCAGGGTCTCACGTATCCCAGGTTGTTCCAGTGTAGCTGACGATCCTCCTGCCTTCACCTCTGGAGTGCTGGTGTTACAGGTGTGTGCTACTTTCCCTGGTTTATTTGGTGCTGAGGATTGACTCCAGGATTGTCTACATGTTAGATAAGCACACTACCAACTGAGCTAAATCCCTAACTTCAGGAAGGATACTTTAAAAATGGATGCCATTGAATTCTATAGAGAGTTCTTTCTTTTTTTAGATGTGAAAAAATTTAAAATTTAGATAACTGTGGATTTAGCTTAAAATATTGTTTTAAATTTGTACCATGAATATTTTTCTTGTAATAAAATTTAGAGTAAGTATTCCTTATCTGAAATACTTGGGACTAGTTTCAGATTTTAGACCCTTTTTAGGGTATGAAATTTTTGCATAGAATTTTCTGGTTATATTGCTCAAAACATTTCAGATTTTGTAGCATTTTAGACTTTTTTTGGGGGTTGTTGTTTTGTTTTTTGAAACAATATCTCCCTGTTGCCCCAGCTGGCCTGGAACTTGATATGCAGACGAGCCTGGCCTCGATCTCCCAGAAATCAACCAGCTGCTGCCTTCCTAGTGCTTGGATTAAAAATGTGAGCCACCATGCCCAGCTGCATTTTGGATTTGGATTAGGGATGCTAAACCTAAATTTTGTTTCTTAGTGGAAATTCTAGGCAGATGGCTATATTTAAGAGTTAAGTAATTTTCTAGTACTAGCTTTATATTAAAAATTTTGGATTAAATCTTTTGTTATTTATGCAGGAATTACACAAGCCTAGTTGGCTGATGACATATCAGTGCATTCATGAAAGGGTATTCTTGATTTGTAGATACTTTCTGTTTGATGGGTTCTTATATGGTAAAGTTTAAATGAGATGAACAGCGTAAATCAATGAGTAATAAATAATCTCTTTCTTATGCAGATCAATCCATAATGGATGTTTTGAAACATAAAAGTTTTCTAGAAGAATTATTGTTTTGGACAATAAAGTATGAATTTCCCCAGAAGATGGTAACTTTCTTACTCAATATGCTTCCAGATCAAGAGTATAAGGTATCTCTATTTTTTCATCTTTTTTGAGTTTTGTGAGCTTTATTTTCGTTGTTTTTGTTGTTAAATCTTTTTTGAGGGGTACTGTATTTCTCAGCTGAGGCTCATTGTATTGTAACTATGAGAGTAGAACACTGTGGAAGAACATTAGGTTATTCTCTTGAATCAGAGGGGTCTGCTCAAAAAGTACAGAACTTTAGCTTTGTCTCAAAGCAGTATTACTCAGCAGAATTCCAAAATATTGCCTTTTTGTGTTGTAGAACTTGGTCTGAAATAACAAACAATTGTAGAAGCAAGTGTGTACTTAAAATGTTCTAGGGCTGGAGAGATGGCTCAGAGGTTAAGAGCATTGGCTGCTCTTCCAGAAGACTGATCTGCATGGGCATTGTACAACTTGGGTGCACTTAAGTACATGCAGGCAAAACACTAGTACAGATAAAATAAAAATTTAAAAATGTTATCAGTCCTCTTGAGAAGAAGTACAAGGTACTATGATAGTGTCTAATGGGGTACCTGAGCTTAGATTATGGAGTTTACATGGGAAAAGCATGAGGTTAGTAGTTGCTGGTCATAGTTGTTAATGAAAGAATAGTTACTAACTGAAATACAGCTGTAAGCAGATATAGTTTCTAGTCCTAAAGGGTGTGGACCCCACCACTGAGCACCATATGGTTAGTTATGCCAAAGTGACATAGCTTAGTAAATGAAAAATATAACATGTAATAGTGTTGTATTGGTTAGGAAAGACACTTCAAAAAGTACCATTATTTTGTATGTCTTTATATTTGCTAAAAATGCAGGAGGAAATGTATATGTCACATAGATAGGAAATAAAAGCAAATAAAATTAATACTACAGAGTGGTTAGTCAGTTTGTCAGTTAGCTTTCAGATCGAGGAGGAAAAAATATTTCTTATGGAGTAAGCACATTGGCTCACTTACTTAGTAATATTACTCTGGTGGTTTGCAGTTGAGACTATAGATTTTACTGTTAAAGTAGGTAACACAGAACAAAGATTTTTTTTCCTTTTTTTTTGAACAGTCATTTGATTCAATAGTAAGATTATTCTTTTTTTGGGTTTCTTTAATGTATAATTTTTATTGCGTTTTTGTGCATTTCATATAATAGATCTTAATCAAATTTAGGTCTCCTCTCATGCCCCTCTGTAGTCTTCCCCCGTAGGCCCCGCCACCGGATTTCATGCGTTCTGTCACTGTATCCTTAAGTTCATGCACGAACCCTGGCTTTTATATTCTTTCTGCCTCCCCTTCCACAATGGTCCCTAAGGGTGAAGTTTAATATAGAAGTCCTATCCTGGGACATATACTCTGCAGTCTCTAAAACTTGTCTATTTGTGGCCTTCTGTGTGCATCATGCTCTGTTGTATGAGGAAGCTTCACTGGTGAGGGTTGAGGGATGTGTTAGTGTTCTCTACGCCCTGTTCGGCTATGTTCCATGAGCCTTAGGTGTAGAGATTCCACTGTAGATGTGTCACTTAGGGCTGGGCATCTCTCAGACATTCTCTGTGTGCGACCAGTTCTGGAACTCTGTAATAGCCTCCATCTGTTGCAAAAAGAAGCTTGTTTGATAAGTGGTGTATGATATACTTGTCTGTAAATATAAGGGTCCATATTTAGCATAGAGTAAGAAATTTCATTTGTCTAGAGATATGGCAGAGACAGAGTTTTCTCTAGGAACTTTGACCTCCTCAGCCATGTATATTTGGTGTATTTACAGTGTCGCCCATGAGTTCCCTCCCATTAAGAAGATTCAAAATCCAGTTATATAGCTGTTGATTACTCACTTGATAAAAATGCCACTACTGCACCAATAGAGATAGTTTGCTGTGGCAGTCATTGTACTTATTAGGTTTTGCAACCTTGTTTGAACTATTGATTGATTTTTCTCCCTTAGCAACTTGCATAGTATCGTCTAGAACTACAATAGCTAGTCTTCAAGGGGGAGGCTTCCAGGTCAGTTCCAGCTCCATTGCTCCAAGACCTATGCCCTAAGTATGCCTTGTTTTCAGGAATAAGGTCTTACCTTCCAGTTCTAGGAGGCGATCTAGGGCCTGTAGCAATAACTTGTGTTATTTTGAGATTCTCTTGGACTACCCCGACGAACAACTGAAGGGAGATTTCTCCTCTCCGGCACCGTGTTTCTTGTTATGTAGCCTTCAGCTATACACATGCACTCATATTCAGATATTGTATGTGTATTTTTCAGGGGGTTTTTGAGTTAATACATTTCCCTCTGGCTTTTCATACCTCCTAACATTTATCTCTCCTTTTCTTTCTCCCTGCCTATCTTCCCTTCATCCTCAGTTGTCTGTTTTCCCCTTGATAATACCTGTCTTCTATCACCCCCTGCATTCTTTCTTCCCCTTTGCCCCCCATGATTCCTTGTATGTCCTTCCTTATTTTCTTCCCATTTGCATACCCCCATTTTCCCCATTTCCTCCTTGGTAATATCTATTTCCTACTACCTCCCTCTCTCAGGCTTGTACTTTCCCTTTACTTCTGTGGTGCCTTTCCATTTTCCTGGTTCCTACTATTACATCATGATATATATTCACATGTAAGGGATTGGTGCTAAGATCCATAATTGGAGGGAGAACATACATCATTTGTTCTTCTGAGTCTGTGTTATTTCACTTAGAATAACAGTTTCTAGTTCCATCCATTTACCTGCAAATTTCATGGTTTCATCTTTTCTTACCTCTGAGTAGAACTCTATTATGTAAATGTACCACATTTTCATTATCCATTGTCAGTTGAGGGACATGTAGTTTGTTTTCATTTAACTGAATAGTAGGCAGGTCTGTGGCAGGCAGATCAGAAGGGGGGCCTAGGGCAAAGAGCAGTTAGAGACAGCCTGTGTGGGTCTCACAAACTAACCTGGAAGATGCAGGAAGTCTAGGCGTAGGGGATCAGTATGCCATATTTATATTCTTAAAGCACAGTGTTTGTAATTGTTTTAAAACTTAAATAGGTTAAAATGGTTAACTTTTAAAAACTATCAGTCTTTTGCTAAGTTCCACAAAAGGTAAAATATATTGAATTACTTTTTCCTTTATCTTGAACAGCATCCTAAGCTACTGTATTTTTTAAAAGCTCATATAATATATAGTGTAAATATAAATTACCTTTTATATTTTAAATTTAGAGTTAAACTAATGTTTCTTTCCTACTTAAAATTTTTACAGGTTGCTTTTACTAAAACTTTTGTTCAGCATTATGCTTTCATTATGAAAACACTGAAAAAAAGTCATGAATCAGACACAATGTCTAACAGAATTGTGCATATTAGTGTTCAGTTGTTCAGCAATGAAGAGCTAGCCAGACAGGTGACAGAAGAATGTCAGCTCCTAGATATCATGGTCACTGTGCTGTTGTACATGATGGAAAGCTGCCTTATTAAAAGTGAGCTGCAAGGTAAGCGCAGAATTACAATGAGTGCTTTATCATTTGATTGTATAACAAGTTCTAAAAATACATTATATGCTAAAAATTATTTCAAAAATATTATAAAAATGATGCATAGTTGGAAAGTAAATTTTGAAAATTTGTAATGGTTTAAAGAAAAAGAAAAAGTCAATCATTTCTAGTTTAGTCATTCACAGGTAACTTTTAATGCTTTGCTGTGTTTCTTTTCTGTATTTTTATGTGATGTGATTTATAGCTACAAATATATTGTACTTTACAATTACTTTAAAGAAATCTATCACCTTAGTATACATATTAATACATAGTTTAATAATTATAGGTATCAACAACATGGCTAATGCCATACTTAAGCTATTTCCTTATTAGACATTCTCCCATTTTATTTATCTATTTATTTATTCATTTGGTCTTTTGGAGACAGGGTCTCCCTGTAGTATGCCACTGCATCTAGCATATTTATACTTAAAAAAATTGTTATTTTAAAATTTTATTTCTATGAGTGTATTGCTTTTATGTAGGTAGGAGTACCCATGTCATGCAGTGCCTGAGGAAATCAGAAAAGGCTTTTGGATCCTCTGGAACTGGAGTTACAGATGTTTGTTAGCTGCCATATGGGGGCCAGGAATGGAATCCATGTCCTCTGCAAGAACAGCCAGTGCTTTTAATCACTGAGCCATCTCTCCAGCCCCCTTATACATTTAAAATTTTCATATTGAATAAACTTTGCCTTTTCTATGTACCGTTAGGAAGAGCTCTTATAATCTTCTTTTAGGTTCATTGCGTGGTTGATACTTCTTGACCTGATATTTCTATACATTTTTCCATTCTTTTTCTTTGTGTTTTTTATCTTAAATAATTTGTTTTATTTGAATATTTGTTATGTACCAGGCACTGTGTTGAATACCAGTCATATAATCTGAAAACTCTCCGAGCTTTGCTTTAGTATCTTCATTTTTAAGATGAGGATATTAAATCTTTGGAAAATTAAGTCATTGACTGTTGAATTATATAGCCCATAAATGACAGTGCCTAAAAGGACTTCATGTCTCCTAATGCCAGGACCTTCATTCTTTGGCAGAATGAAGTCAGGTCTAGATTGAAAAGACTGTGTGTTCACTTACTGACATTCAGAGTCAAGACATTCACTTGCCTTGCAAGCTTGAAGGCTGGAGTTCAGAACTCATGTAATGCCAGTGGCTGTGGCAGCCCTGTGGGTGTGCAGGCCTGCCTGTTACTCCAGCCTTGGAAGGTGAAGATGGGGATCACCAGAGCAAGCTGGCTAGCAAGACTAGCCATATCAGCAAGGCCTGGGTATTGACTAAGAGACCAGGCTTCAATGAATAATGTGGGAGAGTGATGGAGAATGATTCCTAAAATCCACCTCATGGTCACCTCCCCCCCCAGGGTTACACACATACACATCCTGCCCCCCCATTACATTACCACACAGGTGCACCTACGTATGGAAAAACACATACATATGTGCATGAATATACATACACTCTCAAAATGGAAAAACACATACAAGCAATATGTCAGATTAATCATACCACCTTATAGTTGAGAGATCTTGTAGAGATCTTTTAGTTGAACCTTGGTTTATTCCAGTATTGCTTCTTTGTGAATATGAGCTCCTATTTTTTCATTCTAATAGTCTGGACTCTAATGTGTCTTGTGTCCTGAAATGGCATATGCTTGATACAAGGCATTATATCTTATATGTACTAATAGCTAGCTACTTATGATGGCTATCGTCTTTTGAATGGTCATTGTATAAATGCCAGGCTGTTTTCTTGGTATTTTATATGCTTTATCTAATTTAACTTTTCCTAATTTTGGGAAGTAGAAATTGTTGGCTGTTTTATAGATGAGGGAACTATCACTTAGGGAGTTGAAATCATTCATCTGTGGTCTTACAGCTCTATATTATGTCTGAATATTAATTCAAAGCCCCCCTTTGTGTGTGTGTGTGTATGTGTATATTTGTGTATACTTTTCCACTTTAGTTTTGGAACTGGACTCTACTCCTGGAGTTACAGATATGCACTGCTATGCCTGACTTTTTATGTGGGTGTTAGGGATCCTTTCTGAGTTTCTCATGCTTGTGTGACAAGTACTTTACTAAGCCATCTCCCCAGCACTTGTCCTACCAAATCCTTCTTAATCTACTATGTGACTTCTTCCTTCTTATTGTAGGTACAAGGGAAACATAATATATTACTGTACAATATATTGACATTATACCTCTTTTCCTTTTTTTTTTTTTGGTCTTTTTGAGACAGGATCTCACTATATCCCCAGCTGACCTGGAACTCCCTAAGTAGACTGGGTTAGCCTTGAACTCACAGAGATCTGCCTGCTGGGATTAAAGATGTGTACCACCATGCTCAGCATCTCTTTTCCTTTTGCAAGGAAATTGAAAGCTATTTTGTTATATGCTTTTGACTTTATGAATTATGACCTTTTCTTTGAGATTTAGTTGCATGTTTTAGTTTCTCTTTTGAAATAGTATCTGTTATCATCTGTATCAATAATATTCTTCTATATAATTATATTTGGAGAAAGACCTTATAAAATAGTGTATTTATTTATAAACTAGGGGCTCGAGAGATGACTTAGTGATTAAGAAAACTGCTTTCTCAAGTGTAGGACCCAGGTTTGGTTCCCAGCATTTGTATGGTGTCTGTTTGTAGCACTAGTTTCAGGGGATCTAATGCCCTCTTCTAGCCTCCATGGGCATTTATGGTGTACTTACATACATGCAGACAAAACCATTCATATGTATAAAATAAAAATAAATAAAAAATTATAAACTAAAAATCTTAAGATTTAGAAGTATATGTTATTTAAAAATGAATAAGGTCTGTTTTATTTCTTTTTGCATGTGTTATGTGTGTGTGTGTGTGTGTGTGTGTGTGTGTGAGATATATGTGTGTACACATGGGAGTATGCAGGTGGGCATGTGCATGCAAAGGTCAGAGCAGGATCTCAGGTATCTTTCTCTATCACTCTCAGCCTTATTTTCATAGTCAGAGTCTCTTACTGAATTGAAGCAGAAACTTGCCTTTCAAATAGGTTGGCTGGCTAGTGAAATCTGGGATCTGCCTGTGTTCGTGTCCCAGGGCTGAGGTTATAGGCATGACAGACATGTTCAACTTTTTATGTGGCTACTGAGGATTTGAATTCAGGTCCTTATGCTTCCAGAGGTCCTTATGCTGTTAACCTAATTGTGCTCTCTTTAGCCCATGGAGTCTCTTTTCTTGACCGATTTAGCTTTTCATATATATATATGAATGATCTATCTATCTATCTCTCTCTATATATAGATATCTATATATCATATTGCATTTGGTCTTTAAAATGGAAATATTTGGGGAAAAGATACATGTGAGTTTATCTTCCATTTAATTTTAAATGTTTTTCAGCCACTTATTAATGTATTTAAAATCTAGTGTTCACTCCATCCTTCTATTGAAGTTATTTTTGTGAGAACTGTCTATTACTCACATGTCTACATGTCAAGTGTATTATATCACATAAATTATATCTCTGCCAAGTTCTAAAGCTATCTTTGCAGCCTTTAGATTTTACCATGATATTGTTTTAACCACTTTTAATAGTAGCATGGCATTTCATAATACATAGTTATTGCTTTTGCAAAGATACCATAAATTTTGTACATTTATATATTAACAATATTAGAATGCCTTTAATGAGTAGGTATAATTATGACAAAGATTTTAGAAATTTATAATAATTTAAGTTGCTTCTATTTAACCTTTGTATGAATTGTCATTAGGCAGTATTTTATTTTATATATTTAATTTCTTTGGAGTACTAAGAATTAAATTTAGGGACTTTCCATGCTAGGCAAGTGTTTTACCATTGAACCATATCCCTAACCTCTCCACAGTATTTAAAATTTTATCTCTGTTATTGTTAGTATTGGAGTCAATACAGTGAACATTCATATGGCCACATCAATAGCTAAAGATTTAAAAAAGCATTCTAGTAGTTCATGATCCTCCTTTTATATTTTGTTTCTTATATACATGTTTATATTTCATACTAATTTGTAATTTCAAATGTAATGCACAATTTTCCATGTTTCTGAAATGTTTATAATTTGTCTCAATGGAATAGTTTATATAAAATGGAATTTAAAGCCATGTAACACATAACCATAGTAATGTCTATAGACACCAGTAATCCCAGATTGATCTTTCATATACATACAATTCAAGCTACTTATTAGAACATATTCTTTGGATGTCTGTATTTATCTCTAATACATAATATGCACAGTAAAACTCCATCAAGCTGGTGTCTTTTTCCATTACTCTGTATGAATGTGTATGTTTGAACATGAGCATGTGCACATGTCTTGATACCATCTACACAATTGCCCATCCCCCAAACCTGTAAGTCCTCTTGCCTTTGCTTTATCATCATCTCTGCATCTTTATGAATTTCTGAGCTATCTTACTGTAGTTTAGACTGTTGCCATCTCTAGGATTATTTCTAGTCACATCCTTTCATCACCTGCCATGCTATGCAACTGACTATTCTGTCTCTTACCCCTCACTCCCAGTGCTTGCTGTTGTCTTCATATGAACTCTGAACTGTTTCAAAAGGCCCCATTGCCTGACATGTACCACCCATTCTCCATATTCTTTGTCTAAGTGATTCAGACTTTCAGACATCTCCTTTACCTAGAACACTAGGTAAAGTGTTCTCCTTTCTCTAGGTTATCTAATGAATTCTGATTTCTGTTTTATTTTGTAGCTCTTAGTTTAAACATCACTCAGCAGAGTCTGTTCTTGAATTTTAAAGCAGCTGTATGTATTTGTAAAGAATTTTTGTACTTCTCTTATTATAGCTCTTATACTGTGTTTTTAGGGAGAGAGCGAGAGAGCGAGAGAGCGAGAGAGAGAGAGAACACAAATTTATTTTACCGCATTATTCTCTGAAGCTAGTAGAATACCTGACTTTAGGTGCTCACCAAATATTTCTAGATAAGTGAATTTCATTTAACCCTGAATCATTGCTCTTTATATCTACAGTGAGGAAAGTACCAGCTTGGGTAAAAAAAGAAGTTGTGATTGCTTTATTTCTTTAAAGATTACAAGGTGTTTTTCACAAGAACAGTTGTATTTAAGGCAATGTCAGAAAAACTGTGATTCTGATTAATTATATTCTGCTTATTCATCCTCTATTTTCAATTAAATAGGACACTAATTCTCAAATTTTAATTTTTTTTTTAATCCCAACATCCCACAACATTGTCCCATGAATACCACTAGCTCATCAGTTTTCATTGGCAGTTGTTGTCAGTCATGGGGGTGGTCTTCAGAATTTCAGATGTAGGTAATTCCTACGCTCTGATTGAATTATTTAGTTTTCCTTCTTTTACCCACTGAGAAGAAGGGAGAAACTAATATGTTTGACTTGGTTTTATGTATTGTTAAACTTAAGAGTAGGGTATAATGATTCCATGAATTAGAGCATAAATTTAATGTTTGGTTGATAGATCTAATAAAGGCCCTCCTTACTGAGTTTGCTAGGTAGATGGTTAGTTTAAAAAGTTAAAGGTAAAGAATTATTTAAATGTGATACATTTTCTTTTAACATTAAACACACAGATGCATTTTCATTCTCCAGCATTTTTGTTTTTTAATTATATGTGTGTGAGGGTGCATTTGTCATGATGCCCAAGTGCGGTCCAGAAGACACATTTGTGAAGGGTTCTCTCCTTTCACAGTTATATAGGTTCCAGGTATTGACCTCAGGTTACTAGGCATGTATGGGCAAGGATCTTTACCTGCTGAGGCTTCTCACAGGTTCCCATTTTCCAGTCTTTTAATTGTGGGCAAAGAAAGTGATTTTTTTTTTTCTGCTCTGATTTTAACTTCTGTACTTATTTTTATTGCTTATTAAAGGTGTATGATCCAGTTTCTATAATACCTCTCAGCATGCATTCATATTTCATTACTTTATATACTTTTGATTTAAATTCTATAAGTATGGTAAAATAACAGTTAACATGAACAAAAACATAAATGGATGTTAGGTACCCATATTTCTCAGTGTGTGTACCAGAGGATACTACTGGCATTGGTATGAGTGGCGCTACAGTAGGAATGGAGACTCCTTATTCTAGTGCACCAGTTAAGTTGCAACAAATTAAGATAACTAGTTCATATATACCTAAAATCGGCGTTTGTGACAAAGATTTTTGTATATCCTGTTTTTTTTCCCCCCATTGAACAATGAGTCTAAACTTGGAGGAATTTTTGGGGGGATGGTGGATTTAAGAGGTTTCTGTGCTTTTTGCTCTTTTATTTATGAAATATATTGTGTGGTAAAACATTTCTTATTCTTTGTCTAGAAGAAAGCAGCTAGACATATGCCACTTGGAATCAGCAGATTTGATTGATAGAATGAGAATAATCTAGGAATAAACTTTTCTTTTAAAATTGAAACCGAAGGCATTTCATTAGAATCAAGAAAATGACGTTTTATGAGCATATAGCTAGCTAGGTATCATGGTATGTGTAGAATATGTAATAATTACCATAACAATGTGTTCGATGCTTTATGTTAACGTTTCATTTAACTCCTTTAAGATACATGTTTTTTATTCCCCCATTGAAAGGATGAGGAATTTGAGCTGGAATCTAAATAACATGCCTAGAGCCATAAAGATTTTAAATGGTATGCTCAAGTTAAGAGTTTAGGTGTTTCTGATTCTAATGTAATAGTATTCTACATTATGAATGAAGTTTCTAAAAAAAATTACTTTTGGGTTGTGTGTGCCCCTTTTAGATGAAGAAAATAGTTTACATGTGGTGGTGAACTGTGGAGAAGCCTTACTGAAGAATAATACTTACTGGCCTCTTGTTAGTGATTTTATTAATATTCTTTCTCATCAAAGTGTGGCTAAGAGATTTTTGGAGGATCATGGTTTGTTAGTCACATGGATGAACTTTGTATCTTTCTTTCAAGGTATGAATTTAACCTTTCTTGTTAATATTTTTGGTTCAGAAAGTGCCTAATGCTAAACTATTAAATATTAATTCACAGTCACATCATACCATTTAGGTTCTACATTATTAACTTATTCATAGAAACATAGCAGGGAATTATTAAAAAGGAAATGAATTCCAGTTTTTGGTGGCTTGTTTAAATCATTGATCTAGAAACTTGAAATCTCTTTTCTCAGCTGTTTATTACATGTAAATAACAATTGGGCTAGCCACAATTAAAATTGTTTTGATATTTTAAAATTATGAGACATTCACAAAATGCTAAAAGTACTAGATCATTTCATGTTTCATTTGGAGTTATTGATATATGTACTGTTTATTGATGCTACTTGCATAAAAATACGTTGAGTACTGGGAAATGTTTCCTTATTTTACTTTAAAAACTTGATTCCATTTGACAAACTCCATATTTGCTTTAATTTTTACAAGGCATGAACTTGAACAAGCGAGAACTAAATGAGCATGTGGAATTTGAGTCTCAAACATATTATGCTGCCTTCGCTGCTGAACTTGAGGCCTGTGCACAGCCAATGTGGGGGCTCCTGTCGCATTGCAAAGTTAGGGTATGTTGAAAATAATTTTTGTTAATTTCTTTACCTTAACAATAATTTAAGAAAAAGATCTGTGTAAACATTGGTATGTTTACTTGTATGCAGTATGCAGTATTTAATTCTGTTTCAAATTGAAATCAGCTTTGTAGAGGCTTACTTGAGGCAGTACATTTTATTCTAGGTCTGCTGAAAGTCATTTAATCATCAGATCTTCTCGGCCTGCCCCTATTTTGACTAGTCTTGAAACTTCATAATACTTTCAACATTATTGTTTCATTTTAACTGCTGCCTGTTATTTACTGTTTCTTGTCTTTCAGAGGATAAGGATAGTCCTCACAAACTTTGTGATTTTTAAGAAATACATGTACCCCAGGTTGCCCTGGAACTTGCTTAATAGTCTAGGTTGACCTTGATCTTGTAATCCCTGTGCCTCAACCTTCCAAGTGTTCGAGTTACAAGTGTGGGCTATCACCTCTGTCTTAAAATTTGTAATTTTAAAATTCTAAGCACAAAATAAGTTTCCTATAACTTGCAGATATTGATATGCATAACATAGCAGTAGTTTAAAGGCTTTTTAGAAACCAGAAAAGAAACTCTAACTCTGTTAAACTAAGGATTTCATGAAGACTTTTTTGTATGACCCATTAGCTTGTATTAGTAACAATTTTGGGTAGGATTTTTTTAGTGGAAATACTTTGAAATTCCTTGTTCTAGTCTTGTTTTTTTCTCTTTACATGGGGTGACTTGATCAACCCATATAAAACTATTTGAGCTTTTTGGTCAGTTAAAAAATCCTTCTACAAAGATAACACAACAAAACAAAATAGAAGTGGACAGCAGGGTGAGTTGTAATAATGAGGTTCTTTTCCATCTACCCTGTAAATTTATGTTTTCCTTTGAATAATCTTTTCATTATATTTTCTCTCATGAATTTACCTATTCTAGATTCCTCACAGCTTTGCTGTAGTCTAATTTTAATTTTCAAAAGGTTATGCTTCTCATGCTGATTTTGAAAAATTTCAAATCTCTAATCATGTGTTGGTGTGTGTGCTTGTGAGCATGTATCTGTGTCTCTGTGTGTGCACATGCACTAGGGATTGTACCCAGGGCCTTGTGCATTTGTGCATGGTAAGTAGGCTTTCTACCATGGGCATACTCTGACCCCCACTTCATTAGATTTTATGTTTTTATTTTTGAGATAAAGTCTCACTGTTTAGCCTCAAACTCATGTTCCTTCTGCTTTAGCCTCCCAAGTATTGGAGTTGTGGATGTGGACTGCTATGCCCAGCTTTTGCCATCAGTTAAAAATCATAATCTGTTTAAGGTGTATTTCCTTTTATGTTCTTTGTGTCATTAATGGTATCTTGAATGATTTAAGATTCTACACAATTTGAGCTCAATTTATATTTATAATTCATCTTCTTATGCCACCTCCACTCCTTGATTAATGATTGTTTGTTAACATGCAGTGTGCCTTCTTGATTCCTGAGCTTTTGTTCAGTCTATTTCTCTTGTTTTGAGCACATGGTTTCTCATTCTCTTTTCTTAGCCCAGTACTTCTCATTTATGGAAAATTATCATGAAGTTTAAAAAATGCACATGTCTGTGTCCCATTGTTAGAGATTTTGGTTGATTTGATATGCAGTTGCCTCTGAGTAGTAGTTTTAGACAGAGTGAAGAGCTATTAGGATCAGCTTTAAAAAAACAAAACAAAACAAAACAGCTATGGTTGATAAATATGCACTGTGTAAATGTTGCCAAAAATAGCCAATAGAAAGCATCTAAAAAAAAAAAAAATCTCCCCTAGGACTTAGTTGATATTCTTAACTTCCTTCCTTTAGCTAACATTCTCTGTGTTTTCATAATACCTCATTTAATCTCCACTGTAGTATTTATTTAAAAACTGTCATGTAGCATGAGGTAGGTAGTTTTTTTTAATTCACTCAAAAATGATTGTTAAATGCTGGTCTATGCTAGACACTATGTACATTTTTGGCATTTGGCATTGTACCAAATAGAAGTAATTGTCTTTCTCATGGATACCGGATAAACATGTAGATATACTCTGAGAAAATAAGTGGTTTTTATGGGAGAGAGATTAAATCTGGATTAGAGAAGGCCTTTCTGAGCAAAGACTATGATGGAGCTAGGTTTGTGAAGAATAAAAGAGGGTTAGTGGTGATCATGGGGAAGATAGATGGAATTACCTAACTCCTATGGGGACACTTGTCCATGTAAGGAATTTATGACTAGAACCAGAGAGCAGATGAGATGGCATTGGAGAGATAGGCATGAAATTATAACTCATGTACTTATAGGTATGTTAAGGAATCTTGAATTTAAAATGAAAGAAAAGTCTGAAAATTTCAGAGTACAGTTTTATATTATAAGAGTTATACAGAAAAGAGTAAGTTTAAGAGGATAGAGCACAATGGTAGAATTCTTTTCTAGCATGTGGAAGACACACACTACACACACACCACACACACACGCGTGCGCGCACACACACACACACACACACACACACTGTAAGAGCAGAAGGGTGAATTAAGTTGTTTTATTAGGTCAATTCCATGTATATTTCACTTATATTGACTTTTAAAAAGGACTTCTAGAAGTGGAGAGAAGAATGAAAGTTACTGAAGACTGCCAGTGAGAAAGCTTTGGAAAAAGGGGAAATTTTGACCAAAGAGTACTAAGTTTAAACTAAACCAGAAGAATAAGTTTTTGAGATTTACTGTACTCTATGGTGATCATAGTTAATAATAATGTATATTTCAAAAAATTTGGGGCATGACTTGTTTTATATTTGTGCATATTTCTTTTTTCAATTTAAAATTACATTTATTTACTTCGTATATGTGGGTGCACATGTGCTATGGTGGTCAAATCCCAGCTTGTCAAATTGGTTTTCTCCTTCCACTGGGACCCAAGGAATGAACTTAGGTTGTTAGGCTTGGAGGCAGGCTTCTTTATCTGCTGAGCCATCTCTCAGGTTCCTATTTCAAAATTTCCAAAGAAAGAAAAGTAGATTTTTTAATGTTCTTATTATAACAAAAGACAAGCATCTGAGTGATAGGTTTGCTAGTTTTATATAGTCATTTGTAATGTACACACATAAAAATATCACATTGTATCCCATAAATATATTCAGTTTTAAAAAATTGACTTATTTAATTCTATGTATATTAGTGTTTTGCCTGCATGTATGTAAGTGCACTCATGTCATGCAATACATGTGGAGGCCAAAAGAGGGCATTGGGCATTGGAGTCCTTGGAACTTGAGTTAAGGACAGTTGTTAGATGCCATCTGGGTGTTGATAACTGAACAGGTCCTCCAGAGGAGCATCCAGTGCTCTTAACTGCTGAGCCATCTCTCCAGCCCCCTCAATTACTTGTTTGCTGTTATATTCTAAATATGTAATACTAAACATAAGCCTGAGGTTGTCATATTCAAGATATGATATATTTTGTACATTCTGGATGTAATTTGAAAGTAGAATTAATAAGCTTGGCAATGTATGTTATTGTTGAAAAGTCTTGAGTACCAGATAATATTTACAGTGATAGAAAAGAGTAATAGGAAAGTAAGCATAGAGAGATCCAAGTTAGTTTTACAGAGATTTGAAGTATCTGTAAAATCTTCACGTGGAAATAGTAAAAAGGCAGTTGGTATGAATTTCATACTCAAAACTGAAATCTAGCCTGAGGTTATAAACTTTAAATCCTTTGGCATATAGATGATATTTATCACTAGGGGGTAGGTTAAGATCAAGAAGGGAAAGGAGAGATGTGAACTGTAATGAAAGAATTCACAGTTAAATATCAGGGAGAGGGGCTGGAGAGATAGCTCAGGGCTTAAGAGCACTGTGGCTGTCTTGCAGAAGACACGGATTTGATTCCCAGCACCCACATGGTGGCTAACATGTTAACTCCAGTTCTAGGGGGAAATCTGTCACCCTCTTCTGACATCTGCAGATATTGCATGACATGGATGCACTTACATATGTATATAGGTAATAGACTCATATAAAAATAAATAAATAAAATATTAAAAAATAATATCAGGGAGGGAGGAACTCACAAGAAAAATGTCTTGCAAGCCAACAAAAACAGCAATTCAGGAAGGTAGATTGACTGGAGATCACAGTTTTAGGTGTATTATTCTGCAGCTATGCTTAGGATGAATTTGGTTTCTCAAGTTCAGTTTGGATTTGTCTCTGTGATAGTGAAGTCAGTAGTTTTCCAGGTGGTAGTTTATTTTTCAGCTCTCAAGGCCAGGACTGCAGTATGCCTTGATTTGCTTAATCTAAGAGGTAAAGAAGACAGTGAAAATACCAGGTCTTTAGATTTTTCTTTCT
This sequence comes from Eospalax fontanierii, assembly GCA_035773235.1. NCBI lineage: Eukaryota > Metazoa > Chordata > Mammalia > Rodentia > Spalacidae > Eospalax > Eospalax fontanierii. Next base: position 61,749,009 of record CM069530.1, on the reverse strand, counting down.
CTTTAAATCTTGGCAGTAGATGAGAGAGCAGTTTTTCAGTTAAAGAAGCATCTAGTTTCTAGATGTTTGATGAGCATCAGCACAATTCCAGACATTGTGCTAGGCACTTTACATGTATTCGCATTCAGTCCTCATAGCATCATCTTTCAACAGTTAGACAACTGTCCAGGTTCACATTGCTATAGGAAGCAAATTTGGAAGCAAATCTCTCTAATTTTAGAATCAGTGCTTTTAACCATGTTACTATACTTATTTTTCAGCAAGAAAGTCCAGAGCTGTTTTAGCAGCAGAGCTGACAGTTTTTAGAAATGGAAACTAGAAGAAACATTACTATTTAAGCAGCTATTTCTATATTTATAGTCTGCATTCTAAAATATAAAAGTAATGAATTAGCAATATAAAAGTAAGGTCCATGTATTTTATTGTCTTTGTATGATTGCCCTGGGTGATACTTTTAAAAAGAAATGAATTTTATTATTTGTTTATTTATTTATTTATGTGTGCGTGTGTGTGTGTGTGTGTGTGTGTGTGTGTGTGTGTGTGTGTGTATGCGCCATAGCAGAGGTCAGAGGACAGACTGGGAGAGTCATTTCTATCCTTCCACCATGTGGGTCTCAGTAGGATTAAACTCAGGTTATCAATCTCAGCAGCAAGCTCCTTTGCCTGCTGAGCCATCTTACTGGCCTTCAAAGTTTCATTATACATGAGTTAACTTCAACTTTAGTTTGTCTAAGACAGATTATTTATTATTAACTTGTCAGTGCCATAACTGCCACTACATTTTAGTGAGACTTGGGGAACAGAATGTATAAAATAATATTTTTATTAAGATAAATCTTGTACAGGATAGATTGGGAGAGAGTGAGACTGTTGGCAAGGTGACCAGATAAGTGATGTTTGGATTGGATGGTGGCAGCACATAGGCGAGAACCTATATGATAATTTCATGAAAAATTGGCAGGATGTGGAGAAGAGCAAGGTAAAAGAGAAACCAAGAATGAAGGGGAACCCAGTGTGTTGGAACAAGCCTGTTATTCCAGCATTTGGAGGAAAATAGTCGAATGTGGTAGCCTGTTATCCTAAAATCCTCAGGAGGTAGAGGCAATTGGATCAGGATTTCCAGACTAGCCTCAGCTATGTCATGAGTTAAACTTGAGCTTCATAAGATTGTCACAATAAAAGAAAAGAGGGAATGTGAGATGTTAGACTAGCATTTATTTATTTATTTGTTTATTTAAAGGCACGGGATACCTTATATAGATAGCTGGTGGGTTTGACTTGCTTGACTTTGATTCTACATGCACTTTTATGATATAATTTGATACCCAAAATACTTTTCTTAATTGTTCTTAAACTTAAAAAAAAAGTTGTTTGAGGCAGAGTCTCACTGTGTAGCCCTGACTGCCCTGGAACTTGCTATGTAGACCAGGCTAGCCTTGAACTCACAGAGATCTGCCTGCCTCGGCCTCCCAAGTGCTGGGGAAAATATATGTATTTTGTTATTATATATACAATGCTTATAATTATTATGTGTAATTTGATTTTGAAAATGTACATGTTTTATACTTTAAAATTTAACCTTTTTTTTTTTTTTTAAGGAAACTCAAGAGTATACACGAAATGTTGTAAGATACTGCCTTGAAGCTCTTCAAGACTGGTTTGATGCTATTAACTTTGTAGATGAGGTATGTTTATATATGTATACACACACATATATGTTTTAAAAAAATTTGTGTTAGAGATTGAAACTAGGGCCTTGTACATGCTGGGCAAGTGCTGTACTACTGAGCTGTATCTCCAGACTGTCTTAATACATATATTTTTGATGTATCTAAAAGCATTAAAGGAAAAAGTGTTAGTTATCATTTAACATTGAAAATTATGAGTATCTGTTCATGGCATAAAAGAAGAATTAGTATTACAAGGGCTTTATGGAAAGGATGGTAAAAGGGGTGGCTAATTCTTTAGTAGTTAAGAAATTGCAGATTACTTTAATCATATCTGTTTATATCCTAGAGAAGAGAAGCATACTTTCTTTTCTGTTTTAAGGTATATGTGTCATTATTTTTCAGGAGTTAACATTTTTGTTTAGTTGAAGAAAAATGTTGGTGTAATTGGGAACAGGACAGAGAAGATGAATGAAAAGTACATAACATCTTTATTAGTTGGACAATGTTCTTGTTAGAGAGTGGAAAGATAAGCTTGAACAAAAGTGTTTTTATTAATGAACATAGGAGAGTTGGCACAAAACATAACACATTGTGTTAGTATTTCAGTTGTTCATTCTATTAGAAGTCCTTCTCTTCCTCTTAGGGCGTAGAGTTAGAATATGCCATATGCAGAAGAAAGACCATGTTTTGGAGTTTCATACAGTCCTATCCAATCCCTCAATCCAAGTATTGAATCTTGTGCAGCTAGGATCTTTGCTGTGTGTGTGTGTGTGTGTGTGTGTGTGTGTGTGTAAGGGTGGTGAGTTCTGTTTTTTTCTTTCTCTAAAATATTTTTAAAAGCTGGGTGTGATGGCACATGCCTTTTAATTCCAGCACTTGGGAGGCAGAGACAGGTGAATCTCTGTGAGTTCAAGGCCAGCCTGGTCTACATAGTGAGTTCCAGGCCAGCTGGAGCTATAGGGAGACCCTATCTCAAAAAGACAAAAACAATTTTTTTTTTTTTAGCATACAAATCAGTGCATTTCATCCTGGCACCTGCATACATGTTTTACTTTCCTAAAAAACATTTCGATGGAGTCACACATTTACTGAAAAGTCGGAGCTGCAAATAACTTTCTTTCCTGGAATCATCTGAGTTAAATTATTTACTCTATCTTTGTTACTACCCAAAACTTTAATTTCTATGCCCTATAAGCTAGGATTTTCACTTAATGTATCCAGAATACAACTATACAAATCATTAATGTATTTTAACCCTCTAATCCTTAGAAGTGATTTAAAGCTTAGTAGTTGCTATTGATTGTGTGTATGTGTAGGTGTGTGTACATGCATGCCTGTTAGTGTGGGTGCCTGTGAGTGTGGGTCTGTGTGTATGTAAAGGTCACACGGACTTTGAATTTCAGTCATTCCTGAGGGCCATCCACCTTTGTTTTTGACACAGAGTCTTTTATTGACCTACAGCTCACCAAGTAGGCTAGACTGGTTTGCCAACAACCCTAAGGATCTGTCTTTCTTTATCTCTCCAGAACCGGGGTTACAGCCAGCAGCACTCTGCCTGCTTGTGTGCATGGTCCCCCACCTGCTTCCTCTTCTTCTTTTATTTTTAATGTATACACTTAAAATATTTTTATTGAGTTTTTATACATTTCATATGATAGATCTTAGTCAAATTTAGACCTCTTCCCTCATAAACACCCCATACTTCCCCTCAGTGGATTTCATGCATTCTGTCATATATGTTAAGTCATATCTGGACAAGTGTTTGTACCTGGATGTCCCTGAGTGCCAATTCATCCACTGGAGTCTAGTCAGCCTGTCTAAAGTCACTCCCTTAAAGAAGTTCTACTCTCCCTTATCCAGCAGTAATCCTGTTACCAGTAGTTCCTCAGCTAGGGTTGGGGCCTGAGGCCCTTTTCCCTTGTTCTGTGCTGGGGTTTGTCTGATTGAGTCAACATGGGTCTTATGCACGCTGTCACCATTGCTACAAGTTCATATGAGCAAGTTCCCAGTGGTCTGAAAGCCTCTGTTTCCTTATGTTTGTGTACCAGCCCTGACTCTTACAATCTTTCTGCCCCCTATTTCCATGGTCCCTGAACTGTGGGAGGATGAAGTTTAATATAGGGGTTCTATCCAGGGACACGCATTTTTTCTTTTAAAAAATGTGTTCTCTTGGGATGAAACATAGGTCTTCACATGTATGTAACAAGCACCTTACTGACTAAGCTATCTCTTCAGCCCTCAATGATGTTCTTGATAGCAAAAGAATCTGATTCAGAATAATTTATAGATTTTTCTTAGCACATTTTAGATCTTTTTTGGCAACACTTTTCTCAGTATTTATCTTTCCAGATCATGACATTTTAAAGAGTATAGATCAGTTATCTAGTAGAATGTTCCTCAGTTTAGGTTTGGAATATCTATCTATCATCTGTCTATCTATCTATCTATCTATCTATCTATCTATCTATCTATCTATCTATCATCTATCTATAATTTTCCAGGAATATCACAGCAAAGTTGTTGCAGGCTTTTCATCTAATCTGATGGTTTATGACTTATGTTTGTCCTGATAATGCTTCCTTTGATCACGTGATTAATGTGATGCCTGCTAGTCATCTTCACTATAAAGTTGCTCTTTTTCACACTATAATTAATATGATATTTTGTAAGAATATACCTTGAAGCTGTGCAGATATTTCAATATTCTTCATAGAGTTTTCAGTTCACTAATTTACCTTTGGCTGTACAGACTCATAGTTTCTGTTTTACCCAGTGGGCTGGGTAAATCTATGTATTATTGCTTTGATGTGCAGATCGTTTCAGATAGATGCCTCAGATTTGGTACATGTGAGAGCCCCTTCAGGTTGATTTCTGTGTTCTTTTGCTTATTCATCATTTTTGAGTACTTCATACTTTGTCCTGACAAAAGCGTTTTAGTTTATGGGGCTAGGGAGATAGCTCAGCAGTTAGGAGAACTGGCTGCTCTTGAAGAAGACCCCAGTGATTCCCAGCACCCACATGGTGGTTAACAACTGTTTGTAACTCCAGTTCCAGGGGACTGACAGTCTTTCTGACTTACATGGGTATTACACAACATGGGTGCATTTACATACATGCAGGTAATACACCCAAATACATAAAATAAAAATAATAAATAAAATAAAAAATGTGCTTAGAAAGCATGGATGGTGTGGTAGTGTGCCCATGTCCATGACGGTACCACTCTTCCCAAACATAAACAGTAAGCGGATGTTAGGAGTGTAGATACGCATATACACATACCAAAGAATTTATTGTAGTTTGGTTTTGAAACTTTAGAAGTTATTGTTGAATGTTTTTCTTTTGTAGCTATGTCTTCTAAGATTGTAATTATTGATAAAAAAGTGTAAGAGTTAATCTAGGTGGGAGTATATTTGCAATTTTTGAAATTTGTTGGCACATGTGTTAAATATTCTTTGATTTGTGGATTTTGTTTACTCCAGCCAGCTCCCAATCAAGTCACCTTTCACCTGCCACTGCATCGCTACTATGCTATGTTTTTGAGTAAGGTGAGACTGTTGTTAACTAAATTATTATTTTTTTCATTGGTGTTGTTTTTAATTTCGAGGAAAATATTGAATTACTAACTTTTTAATCATGGATTTTTAACAAGGCTGTGAAATGTCAAGAACTAGATTTGGATTCTGTTTTGCCAGATCAGGAAATGTTAATGAAACTAATGATTCACCCACTCCAAATTCAGGTATGTACCTGAGCTTTTAAAAAAATATTTTATTTATTATTATTATTATTATTATTATATTTTTATTTATGTGTCTGAGTGCATTGCTTGCATGTGTAAAAGTGCACCTGTGTTGTGCAGTGTCCATGGAAGCCAGAAGAAGGTGTTGGATCTCCTGGAATTGGAGTTATGGACAATTGTTAGTCACCATGTGGGTGCTTGGAATCAAACCTGGGTCCTCTGTAAGAGCAGTCAGTGCTCTTAACTGCTGAGCCGTCTCTCCAGCCCCCATATCTGAGTTTTAAAACAGGGGAAAGGTAGAGAAAGTGGGAATGTTCAGCTGGGAGGGGAAAAGTGAGGAGCATGCAAGGGACCATGGGAGTAGGGGAGGAGGGAACACAGAAGAGAGAAGGATGACAGGAGGTGGGTGTTATGGGGAGGACGAGTGGGGATAATGGGAGCACTTGAACTGGGAAGGGAGGAGGGAGGTTGGTTGGTTCGGGGCAGGGGTGGAGGAATGGAGCCTGGGTGGCATGGAAAGCCAGAGGGAATTGTGTTGGCTCAGGAACCCGCTGAGAAATAAACATACAGTGTCTGAACATTAGTACATGTGTATACCTGGGGGCGTATGGCAAGGAGCACAGTTCCAGACAGGAGAGACCTCCCTTCAAGTGGTTGGTCAGAGTAGTCCAAGAGACTGCGAAAATAACACAGGCTATTGCCAGAGCCCTTGATTATCTCCCAGAACTGGAAGATAAGACCCTACTGCTGGAAACAGGACATACTTCAGACTTGGGGAGATGGAGCAGGAACTGACCTAGAAGCTTCCTCCCTGAAGACTAGCTCTCATAGTTCTAGAGGATACTATGCAACCTGCTAAGGGAGAAAATCAATGAGTGGTTCAACCCAGGTTCTAAAGTCTAATAACTACAAGGACTAGCACAGCAAACTACCTCTATTGGTGCAGTAGTGGCTCTGTTATCTGGGGAGTAATCAGCAACTATCTAATTAGTCTTCAGGCCCTCTCAATGGGAGTGAACTCATGGGTGGCACTGTAATTGTAGCCAAATATACATGACTAGAGAGGTCATAGATCCTAGAGAAAACCCTGACTCTGTCCTATCTCAATAAAAAATATAAAAACCTTCCCCCAAACAACAGAGTAATTTAAAAAATAAAAAAAAGTAAACCTACCATGGTGGAACAGAGGCCATTGTGGCCAGCCTGGGCTACATAGTAAGATCTTGTCCTAAAGACAAAAACAAAACAAAACAAAAAATCAAATATATATTTGAACTGACTATCTTTAATATTTTAGAGAATGCCAGGCTCATTTTATGATTAAGTCACAAAATATACTTTTCATATTTTATGTGTATGTGCATATTGCCTATATGTATGTAAGTGCTTCTGTGGAGAGCAGAAGAGGGTGTTGGATCCCCTGGAACTGGGAATGTTTTGTTAGTCTCCACGTAGGTCTTGGGTACTGAACCTGGGTTTTCTGGAAGTGCAGTCTGTGCTCCTAACTGTTGAAACATCTCTCCAGCTCAAAAATCATAAAATATTTTTAAATGAATAATACAGTGTGATTTTACTGAATTTAGATGATTTATTTTCTTACTCATTTTTTATTAGGCAAGTCTTGCCGAAATTCACAGTAACATGTGGGTAAGAAATGGTCTGCAGATCAAAGGACAAGCCATGACATATGTCCAGTCTCATTTCTGCAATTCTATGATTGATCCTGACATTTACTTATTACAGGTAAGCTAACTTAGTATTCCAGATGTTGTATTTCAGAAGTGCATTTATGTGCCCTGAGGATTTTAATTTATAGAGGTGATGATGACTGGAAGACTTGAGAGAAGTATGTTTTACTTATATTTTTCCAAGGAAGGATGCAGGCCATACCATGTGGTCCACAGGAGAAGCACCAAATTTTGATCAGGAGGCAGAAGCAGGAGCCAGGAGAAAGACCAGACCAGCACCTTTTGGGCATTTTCTATAGGAAGAATGAGACAGAACACAGCATGTAGTTTAAATAATTCTGACAGGCTTTGCAGCACAGGACTGTGTCTATTTGTGTTTTACACAGCCCTGAAATGATCAAGGAGAGGGTAATAGTATACTGGGTTGATGTGCGAGTTAAGTAAAGTGAGTAGCTGACTTGTGTGAAGGGTGTGCTCCTAAATAAGTTTTCTACAGTGTTTAGGAATTCATGATCTCTGACTATATATCTTTTTTTTTCCCCCTTAATACTTTTCCTAGTTTTTTGTGGCTCACAGTTTGTAGAACTATAAAAAAATACAGAAAAAAAATGACTAAGATAAGAAATAAATCTGATTTTGAGAAATAAGGCTTTCTTTTTCCCTGTGTTTTCAAAGGTTTGTGCTTCTAGACTTGACCCAGATTATTTTATATCATCTGTCTTTGAAAGGTAAGCATATGTGTATTAAGATGGATACTAGGAAGTATCTGGAATTTAACTTAATTTTGTTTTATCTTCTAAAAATGTATTTGAAATATTTCTTCTCCTAGATTTAAGGTGGTAGACTTATTGACAATGGCTTCTCAACATCAGAATACAGTACTTGATGCAGAGCACGAGCGATCAATGTTAGAAGGCGCACTTACATTTCTTGTGATTCTTTTGAGTCTTCGTTTACATTTAGGTAAACCACTAATGGTGATAGTGACTATTTCTCTCTCTCCTATCTCTCTGTTAGTATCTGGTTTATAGCAAAAGCAAAAGAATTTGGATATATTTAAATATACCTTAAAATTCTTGACATATATAAACCATACATCTGTTAGCATAGTCTTTTAAAAAATCCTTTGCTTTATAGGAACTGTGAATATCAAGATAGTAAAACTGTACCTAAATGTGAAGTCTTGCATTCCTTTTTACTCTTTACCCCAAAATATCTCATATTTTGTAGAACATCATAATAAAAGGTGTGGTAAGTTCTTTTTAATTTATATATATAGATTAATTCTCTTTATAATAATTTCAGGAATGTCTGATGATGAGATTCTCAGAGCAGAGATGGTAGCCCAGCTGTGTATGAATGATAGGACACATAGCTCTTTACTAGACCTCATATCCTTTTAAAAATATGCTTTTGTGTTAGTGGTAAGAGCCCAAACCAAAGTTTCTGTTTTAGACTAAAAGTATCTGTTTTAAAGATTATTATTTTTTAAGTGAGAAATAATATTTAAAATGAAAAATGCCATTTGTTTGCTGGAAGAGGTGGGTAGGGCAGGTGTGTATATTTTCACCTCTAGTTGTCACTTCCTGGGAAGGTTGCCTTAGATTGTAGGATTGACTTCAGCACTGATAGTTTTGGACATGGACAGTTTGTAAAGGTAGCTAGGTTTCCTTTCTCTAGGTAGCTAGGCTGGGGTACATATTTAATGCTTAGAGATATATCTTCTAATGATCATTACCAGGGTTTTAAACATTTGGAAGATTTTCTTTTTTGTTAAAATTCTTGTTAAAGAATTTTTAAATTTATGAATTATTGTTTATTAATTGGAAACTTGTGGTTCTTTGTATAGAACTGAACATTCACTTTATTTTTTTAAGTTAATGATATTTAATTACTTTATTAATTGTTCTCATTTTGTTTGATGGCAAGGTCTTGCTGTGTAGCCCTATTGACCTGGAACTTACTCTGTAGACCAAGCTGGCCTTGAACTTGGCAGCCATTCTCCTGCCAGTCTCTTCTAATTGCTGGTATTATAGGCTTACATCACCACATCCAGCAAGTTAATGATTACTGAAAGTGTAGATAAAAATTCTGCTTATTTTATGATGAAAATAATTTACTAAATTTATCTTATGGTTGGAAGAATTGACTGAAAGTTTGATTTGTGAAATAACTCGTGTTTGAATACTGATTTGCTACTTTGAAGATTTTTATAAGCAGTATCAATTTAGTATTGTCCAATGACATTTTTTCTCCAGTGCTGAGAATTAAATCTAGGGCCTTGTACACACTGATAGGCACCCTGACACTGAGCCGTATCCTCCGCCTCTTGTCTGATGATTACATTCAACACTTATAGACTATATCAGTGCTGTTGCAGAGCAAAAATGTATAATATAACTGAACTTAAGAAGAATTATGTAACTTAATACGAAACAGGGAGGAATCTTTGTGGTTTGCTGCTTTTTCTCTGCCTAAAACCCACTTTTTATTTGGGGAGGATTTTGATTTTGCAAAAGTAATCTTTTAGATTCATAAAAACCTCAAAAGTTTTAGTCTTTTCTTTCTGGTTTTCTGAAGAAAGGTGTAATGTGATTTACACAGTGATGAAAATGGAGATCAATTTAAAATTGTTTTCCTCTCGTTTATTAAAATTTGATGAATTTATTTGGTGGAAAGTATATAGGAGGATTGCTTCATCTTATATACCTTATTAGTTGGCTCCCAGAATTAAATATTGAAAAAAGTTGCAATAGTTATTACTAACCTGTTATGTGGCCCTCTTGTGGCCACCTTTTTGTATTACAGCCCATCGTTCTCTGTCTCAGTGAAATCTGTTAGAAACGAAAGTGATTTGCAGAGGTTATGAAATTGGTTCTAGTCATTAGTGTTTTTTCTTGACACATACATCATATTCCAGAAAATCCAAACCCCAAAAGTGGCATAATCCCTGGAAGTTATAGCTTTGAATCAGTTTTATCAGCTGTAGCTGATTTTAAGGCTCCTGTTTTTGAACCCGGAGGTTCGATGCAACAAGGCATGTATACCCCCAAAGGTACGTTTACATATATCAGTGTATTCTTTCAACTGTCAGTTCTCTGAAGGTGAATTCTTGTATAAACTGAAAAAAATATTTGTTGTTTTACTGTGCATGTGTATTGGTGTGGGTGCACAAGTATGTGTGGAACCAAGGACAACTTTGGTGTCATTCCTCAGGTGCTGTTCACCTTGTTTATGAGATGGGGGGAGTCTGTCATCGAACCTAGAACCCACCTAATAGGTTGGACTGGTTGGCCATAGAGCCCCAGGATCAGCTTGTCTTCACCCACCCAGCTCAGGGATTACGAGCATTTGCCTCCATGCTTATCTTTTTAATGTGGGTTCTGGGATTGAACTCAGGTCCTTGTGTAGTCAAGGCAAGGGCTTTACTGACTGAGCCCAGAAATATATTTTATTAATTAAATTTTGGTTTTATTCTGTGAATTTTCTTATAAATTTATGTCTTTCATGGTAAATGGTGATATTGTTTTCATTTATTTAAAAATATATGGGTTTAAGTTACAGTTTGGCCTTCTTAAATTATGAAATTATAAATTTTAGTCCAATTTTGTAATTCATCATAACCATAAATGAACCATGAATTATAAAACAAAAATGTATCTGTCTCAATTTGATTTTGAAGCAGTTTTTACTCTCTAACTTTTAACTTGAGACAATTTAAAGTCTATATAGAATGCTGACAACTTTTACAGTTTGAATATATTTAAATACATGGAAGCCTTTTCTTTTCCTTAAGTGGTTGGTTTTTTAACATTTGCCTCCTGCATTTGTAGATGATATTATTGACAAGAGTGAAAATAGGTAAGATTTCGATTTACAAAGAGGTATTGTAAAAAAAACAAACAAACTATAGTTTTCACTTGAAAAGCTTGATGGGATTTGCAGCTATGTGCTCCTTGATCTCTTCAACATTTTTATTGTCTAAATGAAAGTCCCATATGCATTTTGAAGTCCTGTATAGTGTGTACTGTATTTGACAAAGCACAGAAGAAAAGAAAACTTTATGATGTATGATTTCTTATGGAGTTCATAAGTAGCAGGAATAATTTAGAGTCTCTGGGTGGAATCTCTCCCATTAAAGGAAAAGCAGAGTATTTCTTTGTTATGTAAAGAACACATTGTGTCTGAAATGTAGATGAACTTATGAGTGGAGTGGCATTTCTTTGTGAATTATGCTTACCACAATGTGATGCCAGATTATCTCTGCCAGATGTCACAGACTCACATTCTGTACCCCATCCTATTTCTGCTTTCATCAGAATCTCTATGGGTACAATCTGGGAATCTCTTGTTAAACAAGAGCTGTCGATGGTGGTTATGTACAGTGATGTTCAAGGTAAATCAGAGACAACAGATAACAGTTTCTTGAGCTTGAAAGTTGAAATTAGCTTAAGTTTTGTACTGTGTTTTTACATTAAGAATTTTGCTAGAAAGAATGAGAAGAGAAAAAAGCAGTAACCTAGGACAGAGATACTCTTGGCAGTAGTTTCTAAATTATTCTTTTCAAGCCACCTTTTGGACATTTGTCACATCTCGATATTGTCTGTACTGTTGTATATTTAGCATTTCAGTGTTTTCTTCAATGGATTAATTTCTTCTAAGTGTTACTTTTTCCTAAACATGATTATTAGTGGTGTTACGAGCTTTATTTGTATTTTACTCAATCTTAAAATTGCATATATTTATATGACTTAAAGTACTGTATATATACTTAATACTTAAAGTAATCTTATGTATCACCAACTGTACACACATTGTGTGTGGGATAATAAATTTTTTTTTTTTTTTTGTCTTTTTGAGACAGGGTTTCCCTCTAGCCATAGCTGGCCTAGAACACACAGAGATACACCTGCCTTTGCCTCCAAGTGCTGTGATTAAAGTGTGTGCCACCACCCCTGGCATGATTCTTAACTGTGTGGGAGGTAATGCAAACGATGATTAATTATAGCTGCGAGCAGAAAAGAACAGTTTATAATTTGACCTTGCAAATCAGCTACTCTCTGAGGTTTTTTTCCTTCATAATTTTTTAACTTTTGAGTTTTATATATTTTGATCATATTTAGGCCTCCCTCCCCTCCCTGTACCTCCTTATAGCTCCCTCACCCCTGCCGGTGTTCATGTACTCTGTCATATATATTAAGGTCTATGCAGCCAGGTTTGTATCTTCAAATGCTGTTTGGTGTACATCCATTCACTAGAGCCTGGTTAACCTATCTAGCATCATATTGTTAGAGAAAACCTACTGTCTGTCCGAATACTTCCTCAGCTGAGGTTGGGACTTCTTCCCCATTTCTATGCTTGGATTTTGTCTGGCTTGACTTTGCCTGGGTCTTGTGCATGTTGTTACTACTGCTGTAAATTCAGCTGTCTTGAACACTGTTTCCACCCCAGGCTCTTACAGTCTTTCTGTCCCCCACCCCATTTAGCAACGATCCCTGAGCCTTGGGGTGACAGAGGTTTGATATAGATGTCTATTCAGGAATAAGCATTCTGTAGTCTCTTATTCCCTGCACTTGAACCAGCGTTCTGTAAGTACGATCTGTTGTATGAGGAAGCTTCACTGGTGAGAGTTGAGAGATGCATCGATATTCTTTTTTCCTCTTGTTCTGCTATGTTCCCTGTGTCTTAGGTGTAGAGGTTGCATTGTTGATGTGTCACTTAGGGCTGAGCACCTCACAGATACTTATTCTCTGCATTTGACCAGTTGTGGAACTTTGTAATAGTTTCTATCTGTTGGAAAAAGAAGCATCTTTGATGAGTGATGAGAGCTATACTTGTCAGGCTAGTTGGGAGCCCTCTGGCATCTGAAGGGTCCTAGGCCCAAGGTGGGATGATTGAGACAAAGTGGGCGGATCTGACTGTTCAGGCAGCTTACATGTGGCAGCACCAATGGGGTTGGTTCCAAAGCAGGGCTCTCCCGAGTAGGTGGGATCTGACTAACTTACCAAGCTAGTCTGGAGCTCTCCAGCAGTGGGAATATTTTTTGTTTGTTTTAATAGTTTTTCTTTTTTTGATTTGCTTGTATTTATGTATATGAGTGTTTTGCCAATATGTATATAAGCACATCTGTGATATACAATGCCAACAGATATCAGAAGAAGGCATTGGATCCCCTGGAACTGGAGTTATAGATGGTTGTTAGCCACCATGTGGGTGCTGCAAGCTGAACCTGGGTCCTCTGCTTTTAACTGCTGAGCCATCTCTTCAGCCCTTCTCACTAAGTTTTTAATTTAGTTTTCACAACTTTTCCTTTGAATATTTGTAAAGGTAGTCACTGTCTTTCTTTCTAATAGGTACCTTTACCAGGGGAATCAGAAAAGCCCCCAAGGGGGGGAAAAAGACCACCCAAACCCAATAACAATGATCTAAACTTTTGTGATAGGGCCTTGTTGTTATAAAAATTTTGCTTGCTGGGGCTTGTGGAACCCAAGAGAACATTCCTAATGCTGAGATTATGATTTTTTGACCTTGTAAAGGTAGTCACAAACTCAAGATCTCATTTAGGCAAATGAGTCAAATGCAGTATTTCAGTTTTTGAATTTAAAATGTACTTAAATGTAATAAGTAACTAGAGCTTGACTTTATTCCTAAGGAGTCAGATTTCTGTTTCTACTTTCTTTTGCCTAATAGCCGAAGTCTGGGATCAGGAGTTTGACCCTGTCATGGTCATTCTTCGAACAGTTTACCGCAGAGATGTGCAGTCTGCGATGGACAGATATACGGCCTTGTAAGTCCATCAAATTGATTAGTGTTGTTATGGAATAGTTTGTGTTTATTTAGAAAAGTTCCAAATATAACACGTGATATGTTCTCATTAAAACATGCTTATCAGAGAGGAAATACTAAAGTTTAAAAGAAAGCAGTTTGGCCAAGATTTATGTTCTCAAAATGTTTATCAAAAATTGTTGCTAAGCTGGGTGTTGTTAGTTGCACCTGCCTTTGATACCAGCATTCCAGAGGTGGAGGCAGAAAGATCTTGAATTTAAGACTAGATTGGGCTACATAGAGAGATCCTACCTCATAAAACAAAACAAAAATTTTACTGTCATCCTGATACAAATAAATTTTATAAGACATGACCACTAAATTAAAAAAAAACTATAGTTGCTGTTCTGTCACTTAAATTTGAGGCTTGATTTTGTGTTGTTCTGCTTTTGGACCCGTAGAGGAGGCACCAGTTTAAGAAAATAAATTGTATGATATCAGAGATGATGGCTATCTATAAAAATGTGTGAAAATACTGCTCTTTATCAGTTGAGAAAATGGTCAAAGCAAATGAATTTTACTTATTCTTCATATTCAACAGATTAATTAGAAATGTTAATTACAGAAAGTAAAAGTTTTCAAAAGGCATCTTTTTTTGTTGTTGTTGTTTTTTTTTGTTTTGTTTTTTTTTTTTTGGTCTTTTTGAGATAGGGTCTCCTTGTCTGATTTGGAATTTACTATGTAGACCAGGCCAGCCTTGATCTTATACAGAGATCTGCCTACCTCTGCCTCCTGAGTCCTGGGACTAAAGATGAGTGCCACCATGCCTGGCTTTCCAAAGGCATCTTTTCATGAAGAATTTTATTTTATACTTGTGAAGCATGGGCTATTTTTTTTTTTATGAAGTAGAGTTGATTTTTAAATATAATATTTTTATTCTTTGCAGATTTCATACAATGTATTTTGATCATACTCACCTACTCTCCCTGATTCTCTTAGATTCATCTTTACCACTCTAGCTCCAGAGTTGGGGTTTAGTAAAGATATTTTAATATAGGCTTAAGCATGAGAGTTAAGAGAGAAAGAGATTCTCAGAAATAAAGAAGGACACAGAAGGTCATGGGTGTTAGCCACCATGTGGGAGCTGGGATTTGAACCCGGGTCTTCTGCAAGAACAACCAGTGCTCTTAACAATGGATCCATCTCTCCATCTCCAAAAAAATTTTTTTTAATGCTTATTTGTTTATATCGGTGTTTTGTGTGTAAATAAGTGTATGTATGTGTCTGTGTCTGTGTATCAGTGTTCATATGCCGTGGTGTACTGTGTGGAAGTCAGGACAACCTTTGGGAGTCAGGTCTTTTCCTTCTACTGTGTAGGTCCCAGACTCAGGTTGTTAGGCTTTGTGATAAGTGCTTAACTGCTAAGCCATCTCACCAGCCCTTAGATCTTGAAATTCTTGTTTGTTTACTAAAAGGTAAGGAAAAAGCCTTTTGAAGAATAATAGTGGAAGTGGTAGGTTAAATTAAAACTATTGTATCTCCAGAATCTATAGTCTTGTATTGGGTACTTATAGGCAGTAAATCCTTGCTATATTCTAAAGAGTTAATTTGTGTGTGTAGGGTGTGTTTCTGTGTGTGTGCACACACACACAGATGAATGTGGAAGCTAGAGGTAGACATTGGGATGTCTTCTTTAATTGCTTCTCCAATTCTCTCACACACACATATCTGTATTCATTCACATGTATGTATATATGATATATATGAATTGATACATACTTTTGTTTTTTAAAGACCAAGTTTCTCATTGAACCTGGTACTCCTTGTTTTGGCTGGCCCGACTGACAGTGAGTCTGCAGAACCCACATGTCTTAGCCTCCCAGCCCTGGAGTTGCAGATGCCTGTACCAGCTTTTTTAAAAAAAATTTTGTGCGTGTTGGGGATCTGAACTCAGGTCTCACGCTTGCTCAGAAAACACTTTATCCACTGAGACATTTCTCCAGCTCCTAAAAGTTAATTTCTTTTCATTAAGTGGACTTCACTGGAAGGAGGAGGTGGGCTGACAACATGAGAAAGCCTGAGAGTGTGGGTGGTTCACTTCGCTTCCCTCTGTCCCTCTCAGATACTCCTTAATGGACATTTCATTTCTTAAATTGACACAAGCAGCACAACAGGAAGAGCAAGCCAACAGCTGGAACACTTCCATTCACTCATTTTACATTGTATGTTTGAGGACACTGAGGTCCATAAAAGCTTATATTTGTTAATGGCAGTGTTGGAATTATGCTGGCCCTTTCAAAAGAGAGAAAAATCATTTTATATAGTGCCTCTTTTAAATGCAACTGGAAAGTAAATCTTTTGTGTGTTGTAATGTCTCTTGCTTCCTATTTTTCTTTCTGAAAACATCATGTGTAGGTTTATCTGTGTCATTTTTTTGTCTCCAGCTGATTAGTTTCAGTCACTTGCATTTTTTTCATGGTCATGTGACATTTCATTTGAATTATTCCATGAATACGTTGGATTTTTAATAATTTTATTATTTTAATTAAGTTTTTATTTGTTATTTTTATTTTTATGTATGAGTGTATCACTTTCATATAGAGAAGTGCACAATGTCATATGATGCCCACCGAGGTCATTAGAGGGCATTGGGTCCCCTGGAACTGGAGTTATACATGGTTGTTAGCCACCATGTGGATGCTGGGAACCCAACTCCAGGTCCTCTGCAAGAGCAGTCAGTGTTCTCAATGGCTGAGCCATCTCTCCAGCCTCCACCAAAACTTTAGAAAAAAAAAAAAGAGTCAAAATATTGGATTACTGGTGCCTTGAACAAATATATGAACTTCGTTTTATAATGCTTTCTTAGTTTAGGCATTACGTATTTAGTGGATAGTGCTTTGAGTAAAAAAGAAACAAAAGCTAAGATTTGCTTTTTTGTGGTCAGATGAAATAGAATACTTGAAATATTTCATCATGTACTATTGGTATTATTCTGAAAATTCAAAAACATACAAAGTTAATTTTGTAATATCCTTTTTATGAATCATAGAGACAACTCATTCTACTGATGTGTTGATGATGTTTATATTTTAAGAAAATTTTCCTCTACATAATATCTCTTAATTCTAAGATTGATTACCTATTGTTTGGTCTCCATGTGAGGTGCTTTTCCTTAAATGTCTAATACTTCTGGATGCTTATTAGTTAAGATCTTAGAGATGCTGAGTTTTCAGATAGTGTGATTTTAGGTAGATAGATTTGTTGAGAAGACTTATGTTTGTCTGTTTAGGGTTTTGATCTGGTTAGATCTCTCAGAGTAGTGTCTTCATGTGTTATCCAGAAGGTAATGTTCTGGCTGCCATTATTCTGTGAACTAAATGGGAGGGGAGACAAGGCCTAGTACCTCTGAATCAGATATGCAAACTTCAAATCATGATTTCAGTCTCCTGCCCTCCTACCCTTAACTGTGCTTGGTGTTTTATTTTCTGTAGAGACTAGTCCTCCCAACAAAATTCTGTTTTAATGTCTGTGGTGTTTGAATGAGAATGTCCTCCATAGGCTCCAAGTATACGGATATTTTGTCCCCAGTTGGTGGTGCTGTTTTGGGAGGTCTTAGAAGCTGTGCCCTTGCTGGAGGAAGCACATCACTAGGGGTAGTTTTAAGAGTTCTTAAGCCTTGTAGATTTCTAGTTGTGCTTTATTTCCTGTGCCTGCTTGAAGATGTGAGCACTTACTCCTCTTTGTGCTCCAGCCACCTTGCCACCATGCCTTCCTGCCATGAGGGACTCTGATTTCTCTGGAACTATAAATAGCTCAAATAAACTCTTTCTGTTATAAGTTCCCTTGACATGATATTTTATCACAGAATTGGAAAAGTAACTAATACAGCCTCTTATCTTCCCACCTGCAGTTATTCGTATAGCAGATACTGATGGTTTCATGTTCTGTTTTAAAATTTTAATTAAAAACATTTATTTGTGTGTGTATAGTGTACTTATATAGGTGTATGAGTGCCATGGTGTGCTGTGTGTAGAGGTATGGAAGTCAGAGGACAACTATGTGAAGTAACTTTTCTGCTTCACCTTTATGTAGGTTCCAGGGATTGAACCAGATCATGAGGCTTGCGTGGCAAGTGCTTTTATCCACTGAACCACCTAGGAAATCCTTATTGTCCTGTTTTTTAAAAATTATTCTATTTTTCATTACATGTGTGTGGGTGTGTGTATGTGCACTTGACTGCGGGTGCCTGCAGAGGCCAGAGGTATTGGATCCCCTGGAACTGGAATTATAGGTAGTTGTGAACCACTTGACCTTGGTCTTAGTGCTGTGAACTGAACTCTGTTAAGGTATAAGCACTCTTTAACTATTGTGTCATCTCTCCAATCCTCATTGTCCTTTTTAAAAAAACTACTTTATAGTTTTTATTATACATGGATGAATGTATTGCCTGCAAGTATGTAAGTGCACCCGAGTCATATAGTGCCTGTGGAGGTCAGAAGGGACCATCAGATTCCCCTGAAACTTACTGATAGTTGTTAGCTGCCATGTGGTGCTGGGAAATGAACCTGGGTCCTATGTAAGAGCAGCCAGTGCTCTTAACCACTAAGACTTCTCTCGTATTTTTAGCTCTCACACTGAGTCTTTGATCCACTTTGAGGGCTTTTTTTTTTTTTTTTTTTTTTTGAGAGACAGAGTCTCACTGTATCTCCAGCTGACCAGCTGATCTGGAACTCTTTGTGTAGACCAGTCTGCCTTCAATCTCATGAGATCCGTCTACCTCTGTCTCCTTGATGCTGGTATTAAAGGTATGAGCCACCATATCCAGCACTTGAGTTATTTTTATACATGCTGTGAATTAAGGTTTACCTTTATGTGAAATTTTGGCCAAGTTTTAAAATTTTGTTTATTTATTTATTTATTTGTTTATTTATTTATTTATTTATTTATTTATTTATTTATTTGTGTGTGTGTGTGTGTGTGTGTGTGTGTGTGTGTGTGTCTGTGTGTAAAGGAAATCAGAAAACAACTTTTGGGAGTTGGTTGCTTCTGTTGATATGTGGTGGGTTCCAGACTGCATGATTCTCCTGTCTCTACCTTCTATCTCAAATACATATGCTAGGATTACAGATGTGTGTCACCTCACCTCATCTGGCTTATCAGGTGGGTTCCAGGGGTTGAAATCAGTTTGTTAGGCTTGTGTAGCAAGTGTTTTTACTTGCTGAGCCATCACCCGGGCCAAATTTTGGTCAAGTTTTGATAAAACGTTCTTCTAAGCTACCTGGGCCTCATGTATCTTTTCTTTTTTTGTAGGTTACTTGAAAAGAAATCAGTTACTTACTGATTCATTTTCTTTAGAGTCTATAGGTCTACTTAGTTTTTTGCTTCTTCTTGAGAGGGACCACTAAATTATACATATATATATATATGTATATACATTTATTTATTATTTTATGTGTATGTGTATTGTCTGCACGTAAATCCACCCGTGTTATGCAGTGCCTGTGGAGGCCAGTAAAGGGTGTTGGATCTCCTGGAAGTGGAGTTGCGGACGTTGTTAGCCACTTTCTTCAACTTAATTTGGATTTTCTTTGTTTCTGTTTTTGATGTTTAATTTTGATTTTTTAAAAAAATAGCATTTTAAGTTCATCAGTTACCTTCTAAGGACTATCTGGTTGTAGCTTACAGGTGTGTGTGTGTGTGTGTGTGTGTGTGTGTGTGTGTGTGTGTATATATACAGATATATATATACATATATATATATATATATATGGAGAGAGAGAGAGAGCTTAAATTCTAAATTCTTAAAATTTTCCTATTTCAATTTTTAACAACCTTTGATTCAGTAGTTTTTAAAAATGCCCACATATCTGTTGTTTTGTGTTATCTGTTTAAGTTGGCT
The DNA here is from genome assembly GCA_035773235.1 of Eospalax fontanierii. Taxonomy (NCBI): domain Eukaryota; kingdom Metazoa; phylum Chordata; class Mammalia; order Rodentia; family Spalacidae; genus Eospalax; species Eospalax fontanierii. Next base: position 61,729,245 of record CM069530.1, on the reverse strand, counting down.
TCTAGTTTTATTTGCTGTGTGACAAGTGATTATAGTCTACCTGTTGATTCTTCCTGTAATCGTTGAAATTCATCTTGCTTTCTAATATTTTTCTTTTATTGGAGGGTGTATGGAGATCTTTTTTTGAGACAGGGTCTCCCTGTAGCTCCAGCTGGCCTGAAATTCACTATGTAGACCAGATGGACTTGATCTCACAGAGATCCACCTACCTCTGCCACCTGAGTGCTGGGATTAAAGGCATGTGCCTCTATATGTGGCTGAAATTTAAATTTTTAATTACTTGTTTTAGTGCTTTGAGGTGGCTCTCTCATTGAACTGGAAGTCTGTTATTTTGGCCAGGCCTGGGCTCTCTAGGAGCTCTTGAGATCCACCTTCTTCCATCCCCAGTGCTGGGGTTACAGGCACATGCAGCTTGCCTGACTCTTTGCATGAGTACTGGGTATTCAAACTTTAAAGTGCAAGTTCAGGTTCACATGTACCACAGAGGTGAGGAGGAGTCAGTTCTGTCCTGATACCTTGTGGGGTCTGGGCATCTAACTCAAGTCACCATGCCTGTAAGCAAGTGTCTCCACCCACTGAGCCATCTTCCTCCCCTACCTCCGTTTTTTTTTTTGAGACAAAGTTTTATGTAGCTTAGGTTGGATTCAAACTAACCATATAGCTGAGGATGATTTTGAACTTCTGATCTTCATGCCTTCTCTGAATGCTGGTATCATAAGTGTACTTTACTGTGCCTGGTTTTAGGTGATGCCAGGGATTGAGTCCAGGGCATCCTGCATTATTTAGCAAACATTTGTTGTAAGTGTGCTTTGTATAAATGTACTAATTGTATCCAGTTGTTGTGTGTTACTTACTTGTTCTTGCATCAGGCTTCTTAGTAGTGTTGCTAAAATTCTTTTTAAATATTTTGTTAATTGTTTTTATTTTATTTGTATGAGTGTATTGCCCGCATGTATGTAAGTGCACCCATGTTGTGCAGTGCCCATGGAGGTCAGAAGAGTGTGTCAGATCGCTTAGAACTGGAATTATAGATGCCTGTTCACTGCCATATGGGTGTTGGGAACCAAACCCAACTTGTCTGCAAGAGCAGTCAGTGTTATTAACATCTGAGCCATTTCTCTGGCCCCAGCTAAAAAACTCTGTAGCATTTTTTTTTTTTCTTGTGCAACAATTTGGATTTGTCAGATTTTCTATGTACTTCTCTCCAGTTTTGCCTCTTATGCTCTGAATCTGTAATTATTTGCAGGTATATTATAATTACTAAATTTGTGGAGTGCACATGTTCTTTCTATTCCAGAAGATACAGATAAACTTATTTTTTCTGAGTTATTCTCCTCATTTACAGTAAAGATTTTGCAGAATCTCAACATTAATGATCTCAGTTCTGTCTCTGGGCCTTGTGTGAGCCCAACACTTTGTGCTCTGTCTATGCAAAGACTTTATTTATTAAATTACATTTATTTATTGAGTGTGTTTATATGCATCAAGAGTAATGTTTATTGTGTAAAGAATAAATATCTGTTTACATTTACATAAATGTTTAACATTTGTGATTAAAAATAATAGTGCTTAGAAAAATGTAATTGAAATTTATATCTATAAATCACTGTTTAAACCATAGTTTAATTTTGATTCTCTCATCTAATTTTGATTTTCTTTTATTTCTACAGTTTAAAGCAGAGTGGAAAATTTCCTGGCAATCCCTGGCCTCCTTATAAGAAAAGGACATCACTTCACCCTAGCTATAAAGGTCTCATGAGACTTTTGCATTGTAAAACTTTACACATTGTGCTATTCACTCTGCTTTACAAGGTACAGTAGTAATTTCATTAGAATGACTTAGATTATAGTTTATTTTCATAATTTTCAAATAAAAGTGCTAACAAATATTTACATAAAAGTATTACTTATAAAACAAAGTATGTTTATAAATTTAAGATGTATAATGATCAATTATGATCACATGTATTCGTATTCCAAGTTGAAAATAACCTAATAGCCATACTTCCTGTGGAACAATATTTATTTCCCTTTGCTTCAGTTAGGAATAATTTTTTATGGCTGCTGTAGAATAAGAAGTGAAATGTGTATATAGGAACTGTGGAGTAAGCCAAGGGACCAAGTAGGTACTGAACCCACCATGTATCAAAACTGAAATAGCAGCTCTGTAAACCCTACACATTTCAGTGTGGTTCTTGTTGCTTTTTACCTCTCATTAAGAACCCTATAAGGAGGGGTTTGGGTGGGGTTTCTATGTGGCAGCATAAGAAATTTCCTATTTTTGGTAAACATCTTTACAAACTCAAAACATCCTTTGCTTTTCTGTACCTGGAATTTGTTTCATTTGGGGTCTTTTCTCATAAAACTGGTTATTAGGCTAATTCTAATCGTTTACTAAAAATCCATAAAATATTGAGTGAATGTCTGTATATATATATATATATATATGTGTATACCTTGGGATATTTATGATTTAAACTATATAAGAAAAGAAAGATAAAAGAAATTCAAAGAAAACTAAGCATATTCAGTATACAGATCTCCATTGACAATGCAGAAATATTTATTATTTGAGAAAAAACATTTTTTTGCAGTGTTATACCATGTGATGAAATAATGCCTTTAGAGTTGAGCTAGAGCCTTACTGTGTATCCCTGGCTGGTCTTGATCTTAAAAGATCTGCTTGTATCTGCCTCTTAAGTGCTAGGATTAAAGGCATGTGTCACCACACCTGGCTTTTTTGTACTTTTATTTTCAGCTTCACTCATGGCCAGTTTCTTATTTTACTTATAAATTTAAAAGTTACTTTGGCTAAGATTTAGACTAATATCCAAAAAAGAAAGAAAAGTCCTGAAAAATTCATACTTATTACTTTTCAAGTGGATTATTCAGAAACATGATTTAAAGTGCACCTTCAATAAAATGTCATACCTTTTTATACTGAAAAACAATTCATATTTATTTTACAGACAGACATTATTGAAGGATTCCTCAGAGTAGATTTGCCTATTACTACTGTGCATATGGTTGTTGACATTATTGTATGTAGTTCTAGCAAAATTCTGTGTGAATAAATTCTGTTGTTAGTCTTAGTTTTCAATGTGAAACTTGAGATTTAGAGGTTAAATAGAAATGAAGGAAGCCTTGCTTAAAGTAACTCACCATCTTTCAAGTTATACTATTTCAACTTTTAAAATTTACTTAATGTAGAACAGTTTAGTCAGAGGTTTAAATAAAAGTCAGTGGTTTGGTTGTTTCAAGAGTATTATGACCAAATTAAAAAATTTTCACATTTATTTGTAATAGCTTTTTTGATGTTAACAATTATAATAAAAAAGCTCTCTAGTTGCTGAGTACTGGCAAGTCAACTTTATAGAAATCTGTTGCAGCAAACCACCATCATCTCCTGCCATGTTTAATACTAAAGAGCATGGTAAAACATTCCAGAAAAATCACTTAGTTTTAAAGCTAAAACTGTAATACCACAGGATTTCAGGTAAAAATTTCTTTGAATTTAGATGGTAATGATTTATTTATTGAGAGGAGACAGTAACAGTAGTATTTTAGTTATCTTTTGATCACTGGTCTGTTACATCATATAAAATGAGTGACTGGTGGAGGTAGCTCTAAAATCCTGTAGAAGATGAGTAAGACCTGAGTTATATAACTTGTGTATAAAATTTTCCTTAGAGAAGCCTCAGTACTAATCACTTGCATCCCTTTTTCCTTTCTCATCATAAAAATCACACATTGGCTCACCTACTTATACAGTGGCACACAATACTCAGAGGCCCAGAACTTTAGTTCTAAAGACAGAATTAATGAACATGAATGTTTCATAAACAGCTGTTTTACTCCTGATTATATGCTACGTGCTAATGCTAAGCATATTTTTATTTCCTGAGGTATCCTGTTTAGCCAGTTTATTTGCTACCCTTGTCCATAGGAGATTCGCAGATTAAGATATAAGGTATTCTTGCTAAATTATTTTAGTACTACAGGTATATTGATATATAGTGATTTTTGTGGACTGTTGAATGTGTAATATTTAGGAAATATTCAAATTGCTATTCTAGATAGTGCTTAGAAGTCCACTGTAGGAACTGGGGAGATGGTTAAGTGGTTAAGAGTATATGCTGCTCCTGTAGAAGACCTGAGTTATGTTCCCAGTACCCATGTGATGTGACTCATAACTCTCTCTAGCTCCAGGAGATCCAACACCTCCTTCTGACCTCTGTGGGTACCTGCATTCATGTGCAAGCCCCTCCCCCCCATATGGATGCATAGGCATCTACATAATTAAAAATAAAAATAAAAATAAACCTAACAAGACGTCTTATGTAATCTTCAAGGGAAACTGTTTTGTTTTAGTTTGTGTTTTCACTAAGATGTAACTTCACATGCATATGTGATATTTATCTAATTTTGGTTTTTATCTGTAATAAAATGTTTTTGGATTTTAAATGAAATATGTTATGTAAAAAGTAATTCTGAGGTATTCTCTTTCCTTTTTAAAGGTTCTGATGGATCATCAAAATCTGTCAGAACATGTGCTCTGCATGGTTTTATATCTGATTGAATTAGGACTTGAAAATTCTGCTGAGGATGAATCTGAGGAAGAGGTAAATAATGTCTCCTAATTTAAAATTTTTAGATTGGAAAGAACTCCTATCTGTCTTGAGGCAATTTTCCAAGCTAATGTATAAATGTATTTATGGATTAATCTTGAAGTGTATTTGTGAATTTGTCATTGTTAGATATAAAGAACTACTGGAAAAGGTCTTATTAATTAATTAATTAATTGTGTGTGTGCACACCATGGTGCACCTGTGGAGGCCAGAGGACAACTTGTTGAGAGCAGTTCTTTCCTCCTAGAACCATGTGGTACCTGGAGATGATTGTTAGACTTGACAGTGAGTGCCTTTACCCACTGAGCCATTTCCCTAGTTGTAAAGACCCTGTCTTTCTTACTTTATTTTTGGTCTTTTTCAGACAGGGTTTCCCTGTAACCCCAGCTGGCCTAGAACTCTGTATGTAGACCGGTTTGGCCCTGAACTCATGGAGATCCACCTGCCTCTGCCTCCTGAATGTGTGTCACCATGCCTGGTGTGTGATTTTTTTTTTTTTTAATTGTTAAATAATCTGTGTTTTATTTACGAGTATGAGTATTTTGCCTGTATGTATGTGAGTATGGAAGCCAGAAGAGGGTGCTGAATCTCTTGGAATTGGAATTAAGGTGGGTTGTTAGCTACCATGTAGGTGCTGGGAATCAAACCTTGGTCCTCTGCAAGAGCTGCCAGTGCTCTTAACTGCTGAGTCATTTCTCCAGCTCTCAAAGACCCAGTTCTTAAAATGCATGTCATCCTTTAGAGCTTTAATTGATACTTAGGGAATTATTTTACTTGTGAAACTATTAGATTTGAAGATTTATCATTCATATGAAAAAAAAGAAACATTTTACGCATTTTGTGTTATGGTAGGAACACTGACTATGAGTAAATAAGTAGTTATTAAGTTAGGACTTCAGTTTATAAATGCTAATACCTTAACTCAGAATTAATTTTGAGTGCCATATTCTTTCTATGAAGATTTTAGAGGTGGGCTGGTGAGATGGCTCAGCAGGTAAATAGCCTGCCACCCAGTCTGATGACCTGAATTCAATACTTAGAACCCGTGTGGTAGAAGGAGAGAACTGACTCCCAACAAGTTGTCCTCTGATTGCTACATGTGCGGCACACACATGTGCACATGAGTGTACACGAACACATACACAATGTAATAAAAATCCTAAACAGGACTTTAAAGTAATGGAATAAAGAACTTAAGAGTACAAGTTATTAATGTGTTTTCAGGGCTTTCTAAGCAGTCAGTCTTTGCTACAAATAAATTTTACAATGATTCTTTCTATTTTCTCCCTCCATAAAGACAAAATATAATGTAATGATCTAGGTTCCTTCCAAATCAACATATATTCTTTAATAGATATTTCAAGATTATGATTTCTGTAAGACTAGTCATGCTTTTGTTCAATTTTTTTGGCCCTTCTTCCATCATTAGTCCAATCTAGCATTATTTGACTGTACTTATGAGTTATTATTAATGAGTGATAAGTATCCTGTAGCATTAAGTACCTCTAGATTAAAAGATACATTTTCTGGGACTGGTGAGATGGCTCAGCAGTTAAGAGCACTGGCTGCTCTTGCAGAGGACCCAGGTTTGTTTCCCAGCACCGACCTGGGCAGCTAACAACCGTCTGTAACTCTAGTTCCAGGGAATCTGACACCCTCTTCTGACCTCTGAGAGCACTCATGACATGAGTACACTTACATATGTGCCCATATACTCATACACATAATAAATAAATAAATAAATAAATAAATAAATAAATTTATTTTAAGAAAAATATATTTTCTTAGATGATACTTTGATAATTTCACTGGACTTTACCAAATTTCTATTGTGAACTTAATTCCTATTATTTTGTGTTTGAATTTGACTATTATTTAAATTAAAAATTATCCACTTTTGAATTTGAGGATGAGATGTATAAAGAATTCAGGAATATGACAGATAGTAGGATTATTTGGGCTGGTATCTCATACTGGATGTGACAAGTATTCATGTTTGTTTATTTACTTACTATGTTTTAGGTGTCAGTAGGTGGACCAGAACGTTGTCATGACAGTTGGTTCCCTGGCAGTAACTTAGTATCCAACATGCGACACTTTATAAACTATGTTAGGGTGAGAGTTCCGGAGACTGCTCCTGAAGTGAAGAGAGACTCTCTTGCAAGCACTAGCTCTGACAGCCTGGGTTCTTTACAAGTAAGTGTAACAGTGAAAGGAAAAGGTTTATGTTGTTGGGATCTTTTGCTTAGATCATCCTATGGCATCCAAAGGAAAAAAAGTGTGGTTTTAGGCTGTCTTTAAGTTGTCTTTTATGTCCTCTGATATACCTAAGCAACTTTGCCTCACCAGTCTTTTTCCTTTAACCTGCCAGAGTTCACGACGGCCTAAAGTTCTTCAAAGAGAGGTAGATGTATATGATATTTGCATTAACTAGCAACTTGGCTTAACTGGAAATGAGGAAAAAACCCCAAACACTCAAGTATTTGTGTGTGTGTGTGTGTGATTAATATGATTAAATTTAAAAACATGCGTTCACTTTATTTTTTTTTTACTTTTAATAAAATGATTTAAGTTTATAGAAAATTCATATTACTGATTAAAAAATGCTGAATGTTGAGTAGTAGTTTTTTTTTTATTAGTGTTAAAAGTATTTTGGGCCAATTACAGGTGGCCCATTTGGATCTGTAACATTTAGCATTGCAACTGTTTTACTAACATCTTAAAAATGACTTGACTATTTCTTAAATCAAAATAAATTTAATTGCTGGCAGCATGCCCACTTTAAAAAAAAATTGGCTTAATGGCAATTAGCTACCTGATGAATCAGGTTCATAAATATAGACTCTGTATATTGTGCTCTGGGGCTCGTTTTTAAAAGCAGCTCTCTCATTGCATGATGCTTCATTCATTAATTATAAAAAATAGAAATGAAAAGTTTTAAAATGACATGCCAAATAATTATGCAATTTTATTTCCTACAAACTAGATTTCTTGTGAGTAGAGAAAACTGAATTACATATTTCTCTTAATAAAGTGTATTAACCAGCAACATGTTTTAACTGGAAATGAGGAAAAAAACCACCAATACTGAAATATTTTTTTGTATGTGATTAATATGATTAAATTTAAAAACATATCTTTAGTTAATTTATTTTTTACTTTTATTCTTTGTTTCTGACAACATGTTTTTGTTGTGAACATTGTAAATGGTTTTAGTTAAAAACTCGGAACCTTTGTCAGAGGCAATTTTCCTCTTAATGCTATTAAAGAATACTTTAAAAAACAATTTGGCCACAGGACATGGTGGCACACGTCTTTAATCCCAGCACGTGGGAGGCAGAGGCAGGGGATCTCTGTGAGTGTGAGACCAACTTGGTCTACATAGTGAGTTCCAGGCCAGCTGAGGCTACAGTGAGACCCTATCTCTAAAGAACTACCCCCCCAAAAAAAACTTGAATGTATAAAAAAAGAATTGTATACTATAATTTGACTCACAAAAGCATCTTTTTTTATATTTACTTTAGAAAATCATTTATTAATTAAAAGATGATTTCTAAGAGCACTGATGTATTTCCTTTAGCAAAAGGGCTGTTTGGAAGATAAATTATTGAGAAAAACATTTGACAAAACAAATGTATTCAGATAACAAATATATTGATGTAAAATGTAAAACAAATCAATTCAGTCTTTTATCCTTATATTTCAATTTAATAGCTTTAAGCATTGGTTAGTAATTTTCTAACTTTTGAAATTCTTTAAAAGTGAAATTAATTTTCAGCTTAGATTTAGTAACTTAGAAAAATTTTAAAAATTAACTCATTTTCCTAATTAGAAATTGTAGCAGGCTTCTAGAAGTTAGTAAAGAGTTCTGAGTATGGTGGCACATGCCTTTAGTGTGAGTTTGAGGCCAGTCATGACTATGTAAAAGGTTCCAGTCCAGCCAAGGCTACATAGTGAGATGCTGTCTCAGACCTTCCCCCACAAAAAGTAGAGAGTGTATGTAGTTTTCTTCTTTTAAATTGAGAAATTTAGTTTATGATTTCCCTGTAATATGGCAGCAGATAATGCATAAGCTTTGTCCGTTTTCTTTAGTACCTATACTCAGGAGGTTACACAGTGAGGCTATTGCTGATGACCTCTTTTTTTTCCTCACTGCTGTTTCCAGATTGAGTGGTACTAAATCTGTTTGGGACAGGAAAGTGAAAAAGACAGGTTTACATAAAGAGGAAATCTATTGCAGAGATCTTTGGATGAAATTGTAAGCAATCTGTTAGGAAAAATATAGTATATTTGTAGAATTGATAGTCAATAACTTTTTTCTTTTTTCATTTTTACTGGTAGAATTCTGGTACAGCTCAAGTTTTCAGCTTAGTAGCAGAGCGTAGAAAGAAGTTTCAGGAGATCATCAATCGCAGTAGCAGTGAAGCCAATCAGGTGGTCCGTCCCAAAACGTCAAGTAAATGGTCGGCTCCTGGTTCAACTCCCCAGTTAACCACAGCCATTTTGGAAATTAAAGAAAGCATTTTGTCTTTGCTAATTAAACTTCACCACAAACTCTCAGGAAAACAAAACTCCTACTATCCTCCTTGGCTTGATGACATAGAAGTTTTAATCCAACCAGAAGTCCTTAAATATAACCATGGGGATGGTATAACTGCAGTAGAAAGAATTTTGCTAAAAGCTGCAGTGCAAAGCAGAATGAACAAACGCATCATTGAAGAAATATGCAGGAAAGTGACTCCTCCTGTGCCACCCAAAAAAGTCAGTGCTGCAGAGAAGAAAACTCTAGACAAGGAGGAAAGGTAATTTTATTGTTAATGTTTTAAATATATGTGGTACAGTTGTGATTTGATTGGATTTTTCTCTTTTTTTGATTAACCAGGGCTAATTACTTTAATTAATCAAGCAACAATCATAACTGCTTAGTTTATAAGGTAAATGGTTGAACATAGCTAGTGCTTATGTGTGAACGTAAGCCACTGTTTATCAGCAGTATGTTGATTTCTTTGAGGAGAAAAGATGAGAGTTCCTGACTCCAATATTAAGTTACCATTTAAAGTTGGAAACTTCTTCATAATCATTGCTAATACAGCTATTGCTGTGGATCTGTGAATTTTCATGCTGTTAAAAATGGTTATTAATTTAGTTTTAAATGAGAATAGAAGTATTTTAAGTATTTATTTTTATTTTATGTTCCTGCATGTATGTAAGTGCACCCGTGTCATGCAGTGCTTGCAGAGGACAGAGAAGGGTGCTGGGATCCTCTGGAATGGGATGGTTGTTAGCCTTCTTGTTGGTGCTGGGATTTAAACCTGGGTCTTTGCACTGCTCTTAACCAATGAGCCATCTCTCCAACCCCAGTATTTCTTTTTATTTTTTTTTGCATTTATTTATTTACTTATTGTTTGTGTTTATATGTGTGTGTATGCATGTATATGTGTTTGTATGTATTTATATATGTATGTTTGTGTGTATACACACATGTATATGTCATGGAGTGGCACATGTGGAGGTCAGAGGACAACTTGTGGAAGTCTGTTCTCTTCTTTTATCACATGAGTCTTAGGGAATGGAATTCAGATCCTTAGACTTAATGGCAAGTCATCTTATTGACCCTTAAGTATTTCTTAAAATAGAAATCCAACTATTTAAATTTTTTGGTACTTTTTCAATATATGATTGTTAATTATTAGAAAATGTGTTTTTAAACACATCCTGACTTATGCCTTTGGACTTCTAAGCTGCTTTTTAATTTGTTGTTAAATGATTACATTTTTAAACCCTTTTTCCTCATCTTTGACTTTCTTGGAATGGTGATTTTTATAAGTGGATTTTGTGGGTTTCATGCTGTGAACATGTTCTTAACTAAGAAAGTTATATGACTATGCTGTTTCCTAACAATTTTGTTTCCATTGTCTGCTATACTTTACATAAACATGACAAAGTGAATTTTGTCTTGAGACACTGAAATTCAATGTAGTTGTCAAATTCTTGGGAAAGACCTAGAATTAATGAATTATAGCCTATCTATATATCTATATAATGAATCTAGATAAAGCTAAGAGGCCAAGGACATAACGTTTTTTTCAAATGAAATTCAAGATTGTCATTACTCCTCAGAGGGTAAAAATAATTTTCATTGTTTTAATTTTTCTGAAACAAATTGATCTACTAATGTAACAATTACATGGCAAGGCTATGTTCTGCCCCTTAAAGACAGTAGTATAAATGGGTAGTATAAATGGGTCATTTCAGTAATACTAAGGGTGGATTTTACTGGGTGTGGTAGTACACACCTTTAATCCCAGCACTCAGGAGGCAGAGGCAGACTGATCTCTGTGAGTTCAAGGCCAGCCTGCTCTATATAGTGAGTTCCAGGCAAGCTAGGGCTATGGAGTGATCCCATCTCAAAAAAAAAAAAAAAAAAAAAAAAAAGAAGCATGGATTTGTCATCTTAGTATCCTTTACACTAGATAAAAATCATTGTTAATGTATTACCTGGATCACTGTTGTTAGCAGCATGAGCAAATTAATAGTTTGAAATACTTTAGAGGTGTTTTCTGGATTAATTTAATCTTCTTGGTTACTTTTAAGATTAAACCTAGTTGGATGTAGGTTGAATGGTTAATAGCAGCCAGCCAAAGATGGGTTTATAATTTCTATCTCTTCCCTATTCACTGAGCATCAACTAGGCTGTTCTCTGGAAATAGGATATATATCTGTGTATAATGTTCTTAATGTCTTTGACCTTGAGGAATTGATACTACAGTGGAAAAACAGACACGTGAGCAGATAGTTGTTAGTATAAGAAGTCTTATATTAGATGAACATAATATTGGGAGTAGCAGGTAATAAGGTTAAGAAGGTAACCAGATATGATTTAACTGGCACTTACTGTGTAAATGGTATGGGGAAGGGCTTTGATGGATTTGAAGATGGAAAATAACTACATGCAGTGGATTAGAATTGGCTAAGACTAGAAATTGGGAGAGTGAACTCTTTGGGGTTGTGGGAAGGCAAATATGGTAAAGGTCTGAAGTAGATGGTGATAGTGAGGGGAGGAGATACAGATACAGGGTGTTAGATGTGCTGATCAGTTTGATGTGAGAGATAAAGAAGTAATGAATTGTTCTTAGAGTTCTGACTGGGATGATATTCATGTTTACCAAGTTAAGGGAATGTAAGAATAGGCAGAGGCTGAGTACTCAGGAGGCAGAGGCAGATGGATTTCTGGGTGTTCTAGGCCAGCCAGGGCTACTTGGTAAAACTGTCTCAAAACAAACAAAAACCAAAAACCTGATAGGCTCAGTTAAGAACTGTGGTTTAAGGAAGATATCTTAGTGATGATAAATAGTTTAGGTATAAGATTGTGTTTTAGGGGAAAAATTCTTAGAATTACAGATTTCTTTATATGGGTAATAGTGGAAGTCTTATATGTGGGTAAGTATGCATAGTAGAACGATAAGAAAGAAGATAGAACATAGAAGTCAAAGAAAAACATTTAAGGTAATGTCTGTGGAGAGAATGCCAGTATATCTGACTGAAGAGATGGCTGGAGTGGCGAGGAGTAACACTGGAATAACAGGTGTTCTCATTCTATACTATTGCTGTGGCAAAGCACTGACAGTAACAACAGGGGAGGAAAGGGTTTATTTGAGCTTACAGCTTACAGTCTATCATTGAGGGAAGTCAAGTCAGGAACTCAAGTAGGAACCATGGAGGCTGTTGCTATTTGCTGGCTCATTCTCAGGCTCATACTTAACTGGCTTTCTTATACAGCTCAGGGTCACCTGCCCAGGAGATAGTGTCACCCACATAGGCCGGTCCCTCCTGCAGCAGTTAAAATCAAGACAATTTCCCAGAGATATGCTCACAGGCTAATCTGATCTGGAAATCCCTCAATTGTTTAGATGTTCAGAAGAGAAGCACAGCTACTCATATATACTTGACTGCTAATCCTTCTCTACTGGGGAAGGTTGTCCTCTTTGACCAAGCACACAGCTTCAGGAGGGATGCATGTAGAGTGTTGAAAGAGGAAGAGGAAGGGAACCCCTGCCTAGTCAGACAGATCAGATGAATCAACCCTGTTGATCATTGGGGTAATCCAGAAATTCCTCAGTTGAGACGAGCTAAAACTAAGTAGGATAGATGGCATTAAAGACGTGTTTAAGAGGGGGGAAGCCATGAAAGAATAAGTATATCAAGATTGTTCAGTTTTAGAAGAGTTCAGATGTTTGGAAGTCTCATATGACTTGCTAGTTGGGAGATCATCCTTTGATAACTTATGGTTGTATTTCATCCCTGATATAAGCAAAGGTTTTGTTTTTAAATAAGAGAAAATTCATATTCAAAATGTACATGGGGCAGGGGAAGTGGCTCTGGATAAAGTCCACTTGGGTGTAAACACGAGGACCTGAGTTCAAATGCCCAGCACCTATGTACAAAGCTGGTCGTGGCTAAGCATGCCTGTGGCTCTAGAAATGAAGAACCAGAGACAGGTGGATCCCAGTACCTCCCTGGCCAGCCTGTCTAACAGGGAGCCTGTTTCAAGGTAATAAGGTGGAGAATGATAAAGTCCCCCTATGTTACCACCCATACCTGCACATGCACACTAAACAAATAAACTCCTCCCAAAAGCCAAAAAAAAAAAAAAAAAAAGCTTAGATCGCAGTGAGCTTAGAAATATTTCTGTCTTTCTCATACTATTACATTTTACAATAAGGAGTTATAAAGAGTAGTTGAAATGACAACTCATTATTTTTAAATTTGTAACTACATACAATTTAATGCATTTACTGATTAAAAAACAGGAAGTTACAAATGAGACTTCTTTTTGTTAATCTCTTCTAAATTAGTGGCCTTTCCTTCTAATTATATAATACTGTCTTTTAAAAACTATTTTTTCAATTTAATTTAATTTTCTTGTGTGTATGAGTGTATTGCCTGTATGTATGTATGTAAGTGCAATGCATGAGACAGTCAGGAGAGGGCTGGAATTAATGAGGCTTGTTAGCCACCATGTTGATGTTGGGAACTGAACCAGGGTCCTCTGCAAGAGTAGCTAGCTCTAGCTCTCTTAACCTATGAGCTATCTCTGCAGCCCAAGGATTTTTTTTTTTTTTTTTTGAGACGGTCTCAACATATAGCTTTTACTGGCCTGGAACTTGCTACATAGATCTGACTGACCTCAAACTCACAGGGATCTGGCTGCCTCTGTCTCTCAGGTGCTGAGATCAAAGTTGTGCACCCCCATGCCAGGTCCTATGTTTGTTTTTTTTGTTTTGTTTAGGTCTTTTTGAGACAGGGTTTCCCTGTAGCCCCAGCTGGCCTGGAACTCACTATGTAGACCAGACTGGCCTTCCTCTGCATTTCAAGTCCAGGGACTAAAGGCATGCACCAAGGTGCCCAGCTCCTACATTTGTTTTTTGATTAAGAGATTATCTGCTAGGTTTCTTCAGTGTCAAATTACCTCCCCCTCCTTTGTAATTAATATATATGTAATTTGAATTTATGAATATATAATTTGAGATTCTGTAGCATCCTATTTCTTATTAATTTTCAGTGTTCTGTTTTTTCTTTTTTTTAAGTCATGGACTCATGGGGTGCCTGTTTTATTTCATGAATTATCATCGGATGTGTTCATTATTCATTCTTTTGATTGAATTGTTCCAACTTTAGCCACTAAGAGTTCCTTAAAGCTGGGATATGTATTCTTTTTGATCTGTTCTTATCACTCTTTGAACATAATCTTTTTTTTTTTTTTTTTGGTCTTTTTGAGATAGAGTCTCCCTATAACCTTGGCTGACCTTGAACATGCAGAGATCCACCTGCCTCTCCCCTGAGTGCTGAGATTAAAGGGGTATGCTACCACACCTAGCCCTGAACATATTCTTTCAAAAATATTTTTTAATAATTCTTTGAGAGTTTCATACAAGGTATTTTGATCATATTTACCCTCTTTCCTCCATCCCCTCTTAGATCCACCTCCCTACCCGCCCAACTTGATGTCCCGATATCCTCTTTTTTTAAGCTTATCGACTCCAGTTTGTGTTGCTCAAATCTTTTTTGGTGTGGGTCCATCTCTGTGGGTGCGTCTCCATCTCCAGCTCGGCTGTTGTGCTTCAGCCATGCCAGAGAATGGAGGACGAGAACAGGACCTCAGGTGGCTCAGAGTGCGGGCGGGAGGAATTCCCTCCCGGGAGACTACGTCAGTGGGTAGTTCGGTTATTAGAGCCAATGCAGGGGTTTATATAGGGAAGCCTCTCTGACCGTTACAGAAGGCGGGAAAGGTGGGGTGTTGGGGTAAAGGCGGGAAGGTTGTGGAAGTTCAGGAATGAGGAAACAAAACCCAAAAACCTGATTCTGGTCTGGGGTCGGGGAAAGGAAGATTCATATCTACCGTAGCTTCCTGGGGCCAGGTTATCACACAGGCAGAGCAGGTCAAACACCTGCCATCCCTTTACGGTATCAGGAGTTGCTTGCCTTGCTCAGTAACCAGATCCCCACACATCTCCTGGAATATGGCCAACCTACCATTGGTCACACCCTCAAAGAAAAACAACTCTCCCTCTCCTAGAAGCTATTAGTTGTCTCCTCTCCTAGAAGCTATTAGTTGCATGTCTTGTGCATGCTGTCATAACCACTGTGAGCTCATATGTACAATTACCTTGTTGTACTTGGGAAACAGTTTCATGTGGTCATCTGCCATGTCTGGCTCTTACAGTCTTTTTGCTCTCTTATTCTGCAATGATCTTGAGCCTTTTGTGATATAGGTGTCCCATTTATGTCTGAGCGCTCCACAGTCTCATATCCTCTACATGTTGACCAGTTGTGGGTCTTTATGTTAATTACCATCTACTGTAAAAAGAAGCTTCTCTGATTAGGGTTGAGAGATGCATTAATCTGTGGATATAAGAACACATCATTAGGAGTCAGTTTAATACTATGTCCATTTAGCAGAATAATAATCATCTTACTCTTGAAGTCAGACATTTCCATGGAATGCTGGTTACTTGTTGTAAAATGGAATTTAGAAATCACAATTGTTGTGCTTTTTATGATGAAAAAGCTATTTTCAGGTCCTTTTAGTTAATAACTGGGAATAATTTTGTGTGTATCTTTCTGTTACTGTGTTTGCATTAAGTGTTAAAGAGGGAGGGAGAATTTAATTTTTTATTTTACCTGTTCAAAATTATGAATTCTTTCACTTTCAATTCTAAACTGATACTGTAAGGGTTATTCTCGTTTTCTCTCTTTATATACTTGTAATTCTCACAGTGGGAAAACGTGACACCAGTAATCTTCAATATGCACATTATTTTTTGATGAATACCCTGTGCATAGCTAATTTCTAGCAATCTTTATTCATACAGATGTCTTCTTAGGCCAGGCTGTTGACTTCTGGAAGGGAAGAAGGGATAGATGTAATTATTTGAAATGATCAGTGTCATGGACAACTAGGTTTGATGAGTAATATGAGTAATTAACTTTGACAGTAATATTTTGGCTCAGAAACAATGTAAGAGAGAGTTATAGGTATAAAACAATAAAGCACATTTTCTTATGTGGGCCTTCAGTTTTTTACAATGTAAGCATTAGGAGTGTTAAAAATATTTTGAACATTATTGTCAAAAATATTTAACTTTTCAAGTACTATAGTCCTGACCTTTGTGGTTGTTTCTGATTACCTCCAGTAATTTGATGGGGGCAGATATGGGAGTAATCTACAAATTACTATTAGCCTGTCATTCTTCCGAATTTCACCTGTTAGATGTTTGCATCATTTCAGATTAATGAAAAAAAAATGCTTTGAGATTTTTTTTCTTAGAAATGACTAGATTGTATCTCTGCTTAACATAATTTTGACTTTTATAGTACACATATGTAAATGGTCATGAAATGAAACTCCTGTAGCATTCTTTGTTTATATGCTCTTTATATCATGGGCTTTCATCAGTCACATTTGTTTTTTATTCAAATTTTAAAAATTGTCTTTCTTGAACTAATAATTTACCTTGTTAGCCGTTTTCTTCCTTTACCTCCCACTTGATAAAATTACTATTTTAATCTTTCCTTACTGTAAAGTAAAAATTTATGCTTACTGGCATTGATACTATAATATAATCTGAGGAAGCCCATTTTCTTTATGTTTATTTTTATTTTCTTATGTTATGGGACTATTGTATTTATTTTTTATTTTTAAAATCTTTATTTGTATTTTATGTGAGTATATTGCTTGCATGTGTGTAAGTGCACCGTGTTGTGCAGTGCCCACAGAGATCAGAAGAGGGTGTCAGATTCCCTTGAACTGGAGTTAAGGATGGTTGTTAGCTGCCATGTGAATGCTAGGAATTGAACCCAGTCCTCTGCAAGAGCAGTCAGTGCTCTTAACTGCTAAATCTATTCTCTCCAGCCCTTGTACTTATTTTTTTATTGCTTAGCGCCATTCTCAAAATATTCTCTGAAAGTAGATAAGGAATAAATAATAAAAAGAATTGTGAATTAATCCAAAGGAATAATTATGCTTAGATTTAGTATGTTTTTATTCTTTGCTATCTTTGAGACTCACATTACCTTTGTATAAAATAATCTAAACTTTTAATACTTCTTAGTATAAACTGGAAAATGTGCTGGCTTCTGTTCATTCTGTTAGGAGATGCCTATTCTTTGGGTAGCAATAAATTATTGATCTTACCTATTAGGCTTTGTTTTTATGTAGTATCATAGTCTTTTATAGCACTCAGCTTACTGTCATTTGTGCCCAGCATAAGTCTCTTGCTGACAGTAATTTACTGCTCTTGCTGTCGTCTGTGAAGTTTCTAAATTTTCTATCTTAATTATTATTTCACATTTTGAAGTAAATATTGTCTTTTATTTTTTTCTTAGCAAATCATGAGTTTGCAACCTTTCAAGGACATTCAAATCTGATATGAACTTTAACATGTAATACAGAAAATAGATTGTTCTCTATTATATAGTAGGAACTTTTCATATGTCATATAATTCTGAAAGACAGTAGATTAGTCTTAAGCACATTGTCTAATTTTATTTCTGTTTAATCTAGGCGTCAAAAGGCTAGAGAGAGGCAGCAGAAATTGCTTGCAGAGTTTGCCTCACGACAGAAAAGCTTTATGGAAACTGCGATGGATGTTGGTAAGTAAAAAGTTTTAGTTTAGCCAGGTATGGTTATGCATACCTCTAATCCCAGCAATTGAGAGGCAGAGGCAAGTGGATCTCTGGATCTCTGTGAGTTCAAGTCCAGTCTGGTCTACATAGTGAATTCCAGGCCAGCTATGGCTAGAGGAAGACCTCTGTCTCTAAAAGAGCAAAAAAACAAAGTTTAGAACTCCCATAATTATAGTTATTATTTTAGGTATAATCTAGTCTAAACTTTGGCCAGCTTTAAATATCACAGATAGGTAATTTCTAGTCTTTATTTAAACAGAACACTGGAGGAGATTATTTTTTCATTTATTGTGTGTGTACATGTGTGCAGGCCCACCTGCGCCACAGTGTGTGTGTGGAGGTCAGAGGGCAATTTTGTTGAGTCAATTCTCTCCTTCTATCATGTGAGTTCAAGTTGTCATTGTTGGTGGCAAGCATTCTTACCCACTGAAACATCTTACCTGCCCAGAATCAGATCTTTGTTGTAACCCATTTTGTTGCTGAGCAGAATTCCCTTTCCTCTCCTCTTGTAAGCTATTTCTTAAATCTTTCAAGTCTGTCAATGTGTATTTGATTATTCATATCAATACTTTTCTCTGAAAGTATTTAAGATCCTTATCATGATTTTTGAATACTTTTAGTGTCTTCTCTTTGTGTTATCCCATTAGTATTTCTAAAAATCAGGTGTATCTTTTAGTTCAATTCAGATTGGCATTAGGATTTTACAAGGAGAAGGAATGATATTTTCCTATAGAGGTGGTAGATTGCTATGAGCAGTCTTTTTGGTTTTTGTTTTGTTTAGTCTTTTTGAGACAAGATCTCCCTGTAGTACTAGCTGGCCCGGAACTCACTGTGTTGACCAATCTTGAGTAGCTACTGCTGTTGTGTGCTCATGGCTAATCGAGAAGATATTTATTTATCCTTCCCATCCGCTGGCTCTTACATTCTTTTTGGCTCCCTTCTGCGATGTTCCCTGGACCTTAGAGGGGTGATATAAATGTCTCACTTAGGGCTGAGCACTCAACAGTCATATACTCTTAGTACTTTAACCAGTGAGGAGTCTCTGCATTAGCCATCACCCACTGCAAACAGAAGATTCTCTGACCAAGGCTGAGAATCACACTAATTGGTCTGATTGTTCATAAAAAGTAATGGGTTTCTTTATGACATTTTCATATTTGTTTTTTATGATTTTTAAAAGCAAAGTTCATTTAATGGTGATGTACAATAAGTGACATTGTTTAAACAAAATGTCCTTGATATAAAAATCATGTTATAGCATATATAATTTAATTAGAAAATTCTTGGTTCACAAAGGTACATATATCTTATTGACTGCTTGAAAATAGTATCATAAATTTACTTAAGCAGAACAAAATTTGCAGTTAGACTTCACATCTATACTGAATCTGTTTTGCTTCTGTTCACAGCTATAAGATAAATCTATACCGTTTTGTTGATGATCCTCCTCTCTTTCTCCTTCCCCTGTCTGCAATCCCCCTTGCCCTCTCTGTTCCCCTTCCTTTGCCAACTGGCCCTTTGTGCTTTCATGTTACATGCATTCTGTTACTTTCTCCCCACTCCAAGTTCTATTTTTTTGTCTTCCATAGTCCCTTTCTAGTCTCTCTTGCATGTTTGCACATATACACCTTAAAATCCAGGATTTGTATATTAGAGAAATGCCATTTATCTGATTCTGGCTTATTTCTCTTAACATAATTTCTAATTTCATCTATTTTCCTGTAAATATTATGATTTAATTTTTCCTTTTGGCTAAATAAAATTTCATGGTATATGTATCACATTTTCTTTTTCCATTTATTTGTTGGTGAATATTTGAGTGGCTCTATTTCATAGCTCTTGTGAATAGTGCAGTAGTAAACATGGATGTACAAATATTTCTGTGGAATATTGACTTGAGTCCTTTGGGTATGTACCCAGGAGTGGCTCGTGTCACTGTATCATATGGCAGTTCTAGTTTTGGTTTTTTAAAGCTTTCGTACTGATGTCCATAGTGGCTGCGTGGTTTACACTCCCACCAGTAGTGAGTAAGGGGTTCCTTTCTCCCACATTCTCACCAGCATTTGCTATCATTTGTTTTCTTTTTTTAAAGATGTTTTTATTGATTAATTTATTATTTTATGTGCATGACTGTTTGCCTACATATATCTATGCATGCCCAATGTCCACATATGCTAGAAGAGAGCATTAGATCCCCTGGAACTTGAATTAAGGATGTTTACGAGCCACCACCTGGTCCTCTGCAAGAGCACCAAGTGCTCTTAAGTGCCAAGCTGTTTCTCCAGCTCTGCCATTTGTTTTCTTGACAATAGCCATTCTATCTGAGGTGTCATAGAATCTCAAAGTATTTTTAACTTGCATTTTCCTAGTGGCTAAGGGTGTTGAACACTTAAAAGTATTTATTGCTCATTTGTGTTTATTCCCTTGAGAACTATTTATTCAGTTCATTAGCTCATTTAGTGACTAGAAGATGTGATTTTTGTTGTTGTTTAATTTTTGTAGTTCTTTATAAATTCCAGGTATTAACACCATGTTCCAAGTACAATGGGCAAAGATGTCCTCCCGTTTGTAGACTCTCTCTTTGTTTTGTTGATTGTTTCCTTTGGTACAGAAGCTTTTTAATGTAATCCCATTTGTCAATTTGGGGATTATTTTTTGTGCTATTGGAATTCTTTTCAGAAAGTTCTTGCTTATGCCTGGATATTGAAATGTGGCCTTTTTAGTTTCTTTTTAAAAAGGACTATAATTATTAAAGTTAGAATTTTAAAAGTTTTATGGCTGTATCATTTTCAAGCCTTTCTTTTAAAAACTCTAGAAAAGGTGATGTAGCAGCTTTTAAAATAATATGTTTTGACATTAGGCTTTTCTTAAGATTTTCAAGTTGATAAGACTTACTGAAAAAAGAAGTCTATGTTTGTGTAGTAGATGGAGTTAATGAAATTCTATTTATTTGGTCTTTACAATTAGATTGAGTTAGTTTTATAAGCATTTGTTTTTGTCTTTGAATTTGAGAACAGAGAAGGACCTCTCTTTTTCTGTACTGAATGACCACTTCTTTCTTTTCAAGTATTTTGTTTCCACTAATCTTATTTAAATGAACAATGTACTTTTTAGTTACTGTTTTGTCTGTGTATTGGTGGTTTTTTTTTTCATTTCTTTGTTGGCTTCCTAGTTCCATTAATACTAGGCATTATCCAAATATTTATTTTTTTGATTTTTCCAATTAATCACTCTTTGCTCCCACCCCCTGGACTTTTTGAGGCATGGTTTCCTTGTAGCCCCAGCGGGCCTCAAACTCAGTATGGAGACTAGGCTGGTCTCAATCTCAGAGATATCTATCCATTTGCCTCTGCTTCCTGAGTGGGACTAAAGGCACGTGCCACCATGTTGGCCAGTTAATCACTCTCAATAAAGATATCTTCATGGTTTTGAAAAATTAAAAGCCTGAAAAATTGACATTTCTTTTTTAAAAGATCTGTTTATTTTATGTGTATATTTGAGTACCTATATTTATGTATATGTACCACATGCATGCCTGGTGCCTGCGGAGGCCAGAAGAGGGTGTCAGATCTCCTGGAACTGTAGTTACAGATGATTGTGAGGTGCTACACGGGTACTGGGAACCAAACCCACTTTTCCTGCAAGTTCAGCAAGTGCCCGTAACTGCTGAACCATCTCTTTCAACCCCCTTGATATCTTTCTTTTTGCGTTTCTGACGTGTATTTTCATATACTTATTTAGCTATATTTTCATCTTTAAAAAAAAAGTGTGTGCGTGTGTGTGTGTGTGTGTGTGTGTGTGTGTGCGCACCTGGGTGGGTGGTGGGTGCACTTACCTGTGTTAGCATGTGGAACCAGAAGCCAACTTTGGGTTTCTTCATCTGTCTCTTCTCTCCTGACATTGTGTCTCTCACTGAACCTGGTACTGGCTGGCTGTCCAGCAAACTCCAAGGATCCATCTCTACTCATCCTTCTTGGTGCTGGGGGTACAGGTATATACACTGTGCCCAGTTTTACAAGCTCTTTACCTACAGAGCCAGTCTTTCCAGTCCCTTAAACATTCTGTAAAGCCTTTCTGCTTCCCTGATCTTTTTAATTTTCTCTACTTATCTCTTTGCCACTGTAAGTAGTCTGACACTGAGGAATTTAGGTATCTTTATGTATAAATCACTGTCTTAATATTTTATTTCTTGTTGATAATATATTACCAGAAGGTTTACTATTATTTTCTGTAGTAGTGCCTGGCTTTATTAATATAGAATGTGGTAGTATATTATGATTTCCTTATACAAATACATTAATGACTTATTTCAGAGATATTACTAAAATACAGAATTAGGAGTCAGTTTACTGGCTAGCAACCATTTGTAACTCCAGTTCCAGGGAATCTGATGCCCTCTTCTGACCTTTATGAGCACTGCATGACATGGGCGCATTCACATAATTCACATACATGCAGGCAGTATACTCATACACATAGAAAAACAGAAAAGAAAAGAAAAAAAAAGAGTTGCTCTCTTGTAAATTTCTCCTAAGAGCCTGAAAACAAACTCTTCTTTTGTCTCTTAAAATATTACTTAAAAAATTCTCTGATACAGATGTCTTTGCTAATGTTTTTGGTATTGCTTTTTTATCTGCAGTTGGTATAATATCATTATGTTTAGTTATATTATATAAAGTTGTATTTATCAACTTCACATTTTTGGTCTTTGAACAAATATTTTACATGAGCAAGGATTTTAATAGTTGCATTACCATACAGCTTTGTTGGTATTTAAGTTAAAAACTGAAGTAGATTTTTTTTGTGTGTATGTGCATTTTTATTGAAAAGGAATTTTTGGAAAGTTACAACTCTTTTCTTTCCAGATTCTCCTGAGAATGAGATTCCTATGGAGATTTCCACAGCAGAACCTCAGGTTTCTGAGGCTATCTATGACTGTGTTATTTGTGGACAGAGTGGCCCCTCCTCTGAAGACCGACCCATAGGGTTGGTTGTACTGTTACAAGCATCATCAGGTAAGTTAATTTAGACAATAGCATCTGTAACAGATGATTACGTATTTTAAATGAAAGTTATTCTTTTTGTCTACTTACAAATCTAGATAATCAGATCAAAGATTGTGGTTTTTATCTTCCTTTTCTGACATGAGTATCAGAATAAGGTCTTAGCAGAGAGAATGTATTACCTCCCATGACCCACCTTCCCCACGTGTGATCTGCTACATCACTAATGCTACATGGCCAATAACAGAGTTCAGTTTTTCTCGTTAATTGTCCTAAAATATATAAGCCTTTTAAGTTCATCCGTATTGTGGGTTTCAATATTTTAATTATATGTGATATATCCTGGCTGTTCTGTCTTTATTTCTTGAGTTATCGAAAGCAGTAATTCTTGAAAGAGCATGCAGATTGGTATGTTTGCCAATCTGTCTTTTTTGTTTTGTTTTGTGTTTTGATACAGGGTCTCCCTGTAGTCTCAGATGGCCGGGAACTTGCTATGTAGACCAAGCTGGCCTCCCTTTCATAGAGATTCACCTGCCTCTGCTATGTTGTAAACTTGAGGCAAATCTGAACTAGTTGAGACTCTCTCTCAAAAACAAGCAAGCATTGAGGTAGAGAGGTGGCTCAAAGATTAAGAGTACTGGCTGCTCTTGCAAGGACCAGGGTTTGGTTCTCAGCACCCATATAGTGGCTAGCAATCTTCTGTAACTCTAGTTCTAGAGGATCCAGTGTCCTCTTCTAGCCTCTGTGGGCATTGCACAGACATGGTGCACCCACATACATGTAGGGAAAACAGTTGTACATGTAAAATAATTTTTAAAAAAAAATTTAAGCAAGTAAAGCCAGGTTTGGTGTACATGTCTTTAATCTTAACATTCTCTGTGTGATGGAGATGGAGGCCAGCATACTGAGTTCCAGGCTCCCTGGGGCTACAGAGATACCCTGTCTCAAAAAAAAAAAAAAAAAAAAAAAAAAAACAAACCAAAAAACCCAAAATCAAAAAGCAAGTAAACAAACAATAAATAAATAACTGAAAAGATGGGAAGATATTGCATGCAACAGTTTCAACACTTTTTGTAAGTAGGTCACTATATCAATATGAGAAAAATTTAGGTAAAAATTTTGGTAGGAGACAAAGAAAGACACTATATATTGATAAATGTGTAAATCTATCAAGAAAGTATAGGAGTTTTAAGGATATATGCACCAAATAAAAATCTCCCAAGTGTATGAAACAATATTAACAGAATTGAAGGGAGGAATAGATGGTTGTACAGTAATGGCTATAGGCTCTAATAGCTGCAACAACTGGACAGAAGGCCAATAAGAAGATGAAGGCTCGAACAACTCGATAAAACAGCTACACTGCACATTTTAAAATTTAAATTATTTTTGTGTGAATTTCATATGCGAGTACTCTGTATACATCATTTCCATTTCTCCCTCTCCCCTCCTCCAACTTATATTCTTCCCTCTCAAATTTATGGCCTCTTCTTCTTTAATTATTATTGTTACACACAAACACACAGACACACACATTCTCACACACACACCCTATTGAGTCCATTTAGTATCGCTCATATGTTCATGTGTTTAGGATTTACCACTTGGGATTAGATAACCTATCAGAGGGACCTAACAGATTTTTATAGAACACTCCACTCAACAACAGTAGCATATACATTTTCCTCAATTGCATGCAACTTTCTTCTGTGTAGACTTTATGTTGGACCACAAAACTATTTTCAGTAAATTTTAAAAGACTAAAGTCATTCAGAGAACCTTCTTTGACCACAATATGAAACAAACAAACAAATAGAAGGAAAACTAGAAAATTCACAAACACATGGAAATGAAACAATATGCTTATGAAATTAGAAAATACTTAGAGATCACTAAAAATGAAAACATAGCTATCCTGGTTTGTTTTCCTGTTGCTATGAATAAATATCATGACCAAAAATACCTTGGGGAGAAAAGTGCTTGGTTGGTTTACACATTCCTTATCACAACCTATCATTCAGGGAAGCCAAAGCAGGAACTCAAGCAGGACAGGAACCTGGAGGTAGGAGCTGGAGCAGAGACCAGAGGAACACTGCTTATTGACATGCTCAATTACCTTTCTTATACAGCCCAAGCCCACCAGTCCAGGGATGGCATGATCCACAGTTGTCTTGGTCTTCCTACATAAAATAGCAGTCATGGGAATGCCCTACAGACATGCCCACAGGCCAAGTCTGATCTAGGAAAATCCTCGATTGAGGTTTCCTTTTCTAGTTTGTGTCAAATTAATAAAAACTAACCAATGCAACAACATAGGAAAACAGATCCAGGGAAATTAATATCTATAAAAGAAGAAAATCTCGAATCAGTAACCTAACTTACCATTTAAGTAACCAGAAAGAAGAAGAAGCTTAAGGTCCAAAGAGGGAAAGAAAGAAGAAAGAGGGACTGGAGAGATTGTTTAGTAGGTAAGAGCGCTGTCTGCTCTTGCAGAGGACCCAAATTTAGTTCTCAGCACCAATATGGTGGCTAACAACTAGCAGTAACTCCATTTCCAGGTGATGTCTTCTTCTAGCTTCCTTGGGCATTGCATGCATCAGTACACTAACATACATGCAGGAAAAAAAAAACCCTCATATACATAAAAAATCAAGTTAATTTTAAAAAGAAATAAGAAAGATTGAAACAGAGATAAAATAGAATCAGCAGAAACAAAAGTAGATTCCTTGAAAAGAGTTTTTTTTTTTTTTTTTTTTTTTTTTTAAGGAAACAAGCCTCTAACTTGAAAACTTGAATGCCCAAGAGAACAAAGTAAAATCATAAATGAGAATGGGGGTGTACCGTAGATTTTACAAAATAAAAAGATTTTTAAAAGAATACTGTGCATAATGTAGGTTAAAATCATTGGATGATTTAGGTGAAATAAATAATTAACAAGTAATACACGGATTACCAAAAATGACTCAAGAAGAAAATGTGGACATACCCATATAATAGTTAGAGACTGAGTTAGTAAAAAAGACAACAAATCCCTTTTAACAAAGAAAAGTGCAAAATGACATGGCCTTATGGGTGACTTCTATTAAAAGAATAGCAAGCCTCTGTTATCCAAAAAATAAAGAGGAAGGAATATTTTCTAAAACATGTGAGATTAGCGTTGATACCAAAGCCAAAGAAAGACATCACAAGAACCAGTAGATCTTATGAGAGTAGTTGTAAAAATCCTCATCAAAATCCTAGCCAGGTGAAGTTGGAAACATATGAAAAGCATTATCCATCCTATTAATTATGTTTTAGCTGTTAGCATCCACCTGCTGCCCTGTTTTATTACTACTGTGACTATTATGAATCTCTCCAAAAGTCAGGCTCACTGTGCTCTGCTTTATAGTCCCTTTTTATAAGTAATTCTTCCCTTTCTTGTTGAGGTTTTAAATGTCATTATATTTAGATTATAATTAAAAATTATTTATTTTTATTTTGTGTATGATTGTTTTGCCTTGTGTGTATGTAAGTGCATTTGTGTGTTTAATGTCCGGGTATGCCAAGAAAAAGACATTGGATCCTCTGGAGCTAGATTTACAGACAGTTATTAGCTGCCTTGTGGGTGTTGGGAACCAAGTCCTCTCCCAAGAGCAATCAGTACTCTTAACCACTGAGCTATTTCTCCAGCCCCTTAAATTATAATTTAAGTGGCTTATTAAATACAAATATACAGAAACCAGGGGGCATCATGTAGTGTTTTAAAACATGTACACATTACATGATATCTCCTGTCTTTATGTTTGTGTCATATTTATATTTCTTTTCCCAGCCTTTCACTTTGAAGTTTTATGTCTTCAGAAAACTGAATGCTGTTTACTTTCTACCAGTTGTTTCCATAGTGACACATTTACTTTTTTTGTACTCTCAGCAGTACCCATGTACATGCATGCATATATATATATATATATATATATATATATATATATATGAGTGTAAATATATACTTTTTTCAGGAGAAAAATGTCAACATGACATAACATATTCCTAAATATTTTAGAATGTATCTCGTAAAAGTAGGGACACTGTTGTACATAATCACAGCCTCTTATACCCAGGAAATTTATGATATCTTGTATTTGGACTATATTCAAATTCTCCTAATTATTTATCTGAATTTATTTGTATTTCTTGTTTATCTGACTAGTAATTGTGATATTTTTATATATGTGCATATTGCAAAATGAGTGTGGTACAGCTAATTGGCGTACGTTTTACTTCACCATTCATTTCTTTGTGGCATGAACCAGTAGTATTTTTTATAGCCAGTATTTTTTCTTTTGACTTTGAGCCAATAAAAGATCATGTATTACTTTTAGTTGTCATTTTTTGTAACTCTCCTTTAATTTAGAACAACCTCTCAAGCCCCTTGTTCAGACTGGTTGGTCCACACAATGTGTGAGCATATGGATTTGCATGATTTCTTTCTTATCTTTAGGTTCACATTAACTGTTTTGGAGAAGGGTCCTTGCAGGGACATCACTTTAGAAGGCTCATGCCATGACAATTTGTTCCATTCTAAGTGATACCTATCACTTGATGCTAGGTAATCTATAAGATGATGCATTGAGACGTTACCCATTTGACATTTATCGTTTACTTGATGTTTCTTGCCCGAATCAATAATGTAATACCTGACAATACCATCATTCTTTCTGATACTAAATTTTCTCCAATTTGGCCTCTCCAAACTCCCCTTGGGCCCTTAAGAAAGTATTTTCTCTTTGTCACATGTAATTGCAGGCTCACCTTGTACTTTTCTCCAACTGTGGACTCATCTCTTTCTCAAAGCAGCTTTGTTTCCTTTTTATGAGAAATAGCATATTTAGAAATGCAGTATGTTGATATGGGAGAGTCATAGTGTTAAGGCTATTTTAGTGGACAGATTTAGGAAATCATCTATTCATCTGTCATATTCATCATATTAATACTCATAGTCATCATTTTTACTATTACTATTATTATTATTGTATACTCACTATGTAGTCACAGCTGGCCTGGAAGTCTGTATAGATGGGGCTAGCCTTGACCTTACAGAGATTCATCTGCCTCTGCCTCGTGAGTGCTGGGATCATAGGCATGTGCTACCATGCCCTGTCCTAGTATTATTTTTAAGAGTAAGTACTGTCATATTGGGGACTTTATTTACTTGAAAACTAAAATGCTTTTTTTATGGTCTTCAAAAATATTTTAATACTGGGAAATTTAATGTTAGTTATTATAAATAACTGGTTTATTAAGATAAGTGAGGCCTTTGTATTATTTATCCAATGAACTTTTGTCTCTGATATTAATGTAGTTTTGGGGCAGTGCCGTGACAATGTTGAGCCAAAGAAGTTGCCAGTCACTGAAGAGGAGCAAATTTATCCTTGGGACACATGTGCAGCAATTCATGATGTGAGGCTTTCTTTATTACAGCGTTATTTTAAGGATGTAAGTACTTTGTTCTTACCAAATAGTTAAAAAGATTTTTTTTCACAAGATTAATTGTGATTTTCCCCTAGAATTTCATTTTATATAATTAAAATAAAATTTTTAAAATTTAAATTAAAGTGGCATTCTGATTTCTAGACTCAAAGTTTAGTAGAGAAATAATGTATGGATAGTAACAAAATAGAAATCTGTTAATAAATAAAAAAATAAAATTTATTTTATTAATAAAAAATCAATGTGATATGTGTTTTAAATGTTTATTGTAAAGTTCACAATTCAGCTCAATGGAATAATAAGTATTCATTATAAAATCTCTTAGAAGGGTATTAATATTCAGATTTTGCCTTTTTATTTTTATGTAAAGATGCATAATGGAATCTTCAGGTATGGTACTTTCAAAATGTAAAGGAGGCATAGAGATGATTCCCATCTTCTCTCACATCTCCTTGTAAAAAAAATTTCTCTAGCATTATGCTTCTGTAAGTCCCAGTGTTCAGGATTCTTTGTCCCAAGGTGTTGCATAAATCCACTCTCCACGCCTTAGCGGGTGGGATCTGGTTAATCCAGCTGGATTGAAACAGAAACTGATTTTCCATTTAGAATGATTTATTTATCTACAAAGTTATAAAGTCCCTGGGGACGTGGGCCTTGCTTGCCCGCAAGCTGCCGGCCCAATAGTTTGCAACCGCAGGTCTCTCAGTTCATTTCACTCACGAGATTCTTGGATGGTGGGGGCATGGCACGCTGCTTCCTGGGTTCCTGGCTGGCTGCATGGGCCTGGGACGGGGCATTTTCTTCTCCCTCCGTGGTCACGATCTCCCTCCATTCCTCCGAATAGCCGCCATGTTGGTTCTGCCTCCTCCCAGCCTCCCCTGCGATTCCCTTAAGCTATTGGCTACTCCGTTGTAAGTCAGGCTGGGGTCCATCCCTCGTATCAGGGAGGAAACTGCTTTGTTTTCACGCCACACAAGGCTTTGAAGATAAACTTTTATTTGACATCAGCTGCATTGTTAACTTCTTTTTAAAATTGCTGCAATGGTCTGGGAATATAGCTGAGAGACAAAGCACTTCCCAACCGTGTATGCCATGGGTTCCATTTCCAGCACTAGAAAAGGGTAAAAAATTACTCTATCAATTTTAACATTTCTTGAGTGATTTATCAAATAGAGGTTCCTTCTTCCTATTCTAGTTGTTTGAATCTAGTGAACCCTGAATTAGGTAAATATATAAGAACAGTTTAAAATATGTAAAATTTAAAGTAAAGCATTATTTTTAGTTAATTATAGGAGATTATTGTCTTGATTGATTTCCAAGTAGATCTTCTTTCTTGCCTATACATCTGCTGGTTGAAATGGAATATGTTTGTAAGATAAGGACAAGACACATTGTTTCTTTAGAATCATCAGTAACTGACTCAATGATGATAGGAACCAGAGCAGAGAATGGTTCCATCATATATTGTACTGAGAAGGTTTCTGATGGCTTTAGGAAGAGCATGTGATTCTAGCTAGAATGACTTTGTTTAGAGTACAGAGTCCTAGATCAGAAACAAAATGGGGTTTGATTCTGACCATGACATTTCCAAGTGATGTGAGCTTGACCAAACGCACTAAGACATTTCCAAGTGACGTGAGCTTGACCAAACACACTAAGACTTGGTTTCCGTTTCTACAAAGCATAGTCTTTCCTGCAGGAAACTACCAGATTAGAAGTTCCTTAGATTACTTTGCTAATAATATAGGTCAACTAGATGTAAAGTGATATTTTTAATATTAAAGGTGGCTTAATTACAACATCTTAGATGAGGTCTTACAATGCATTTTGGATAAGGTAATAAGGATCATAGTTCTATATATTTTCAGATTTTTCAAAATGAAATTATAGTTATTAAAAATATTATCCTCACTTACTGTTATTATATGTGCAAGATGTGTGTGTGTGGGGGGGAACATGACACAAAATCTACAGTACGTGTATGGATGTCAGGGGCATCTTTATGGATTTCTCAAGTGTCTTTATTTGCTGAGCCATCTTGCCGCTCCAATTATGGTTATTTAGTAAGAGCAGCCTCTGTGCATACTATAAAACATATACATGCATAAAAGCACATTCTTTCACATTTTCAAATTCCTTTTGCTACTTTGAATGTTTTAAATGGTTCTTGTATTACTTTATTAATCAACATTCAAATAAACATTTTCAAAGAAAATTCTATTAGTAAATTGTTGTTCTTTTTTGTACAATTTCATTTTCTTAAGATTTAAAATTGAAAAAAAAATTTAAATTTATGTGTGTGTATGCCACATGTGTGCAGGTATTCATGGAGGCCAGAAGAGGGTGTTGAAGCCTCTGGAGCTGGAGTTAAAGGCAGTTGTCACCAATCTGACATGGGTATAGGGAACTGAACTCACTGTGGAAGAGCAGCAAGCTCTCTTAACTATTGAGCCACCTCTCTACCCCCCTTTGAGATGCAATTTTGGTACCACCATCTTAGGTTCATTTTTCTCATAATTCTTTTAATTTCATTCGAATCACTTTAAATGCATAAAGGTCAACACCAAAGCCAAATAGAACATTTGTGTGTGTATGTGTATGGAGGGGTATGTCTGTATGTTCACATGTGTGTAGGTGTACAAGCATGAGTATGCATGTGAATGTTGAGGCCTGAAGTTGAAGTTGGGAGCTTCCTCAACCAGTGTCCACTTTTATTTATTGAGGCAGAGTCTCTCAGTGAACCCAGAACTCTTGGGATTTCACGTCTCTGCCTCTCTGGTTTTTATGTGGGTTCTGGGGATTTGAATTCTGGATCTCATGCTTAGGCTACAAGTGCTTTACCCACATCTCCCCTGTTCTGAAAAATATTTTTTGGATTTAATCAGATTATAACTCAGATGGAAGAGTATAATAATTGTGAGCTAAAATATCTAATAAAAGAGAGGAATGGTTCGATATCTCTTTCCCTTATAAACCAGAATTATTGTTCATTTCAGGATTTTTTTTTTCCCAACTAAAAGGCTCTGAACTGAAATTTGAACTGAGTTAGACTGTGTGGTGTTCCTATATTGATGTTTATGAGATTTTTCTTTGTATAGCATGACTTCTGTGCACTATCATTGTAGATATTTTAAGTATATATGGTATGTTCCCTGAATTGCCTTTGAAGATTGAGGGTCTTTTCTTATGTTGGGTTTATATTCTCCAGCAGGGATACTACATAATCTCTTAATTATAGATGCTTCCCGAAATTCTTACTGAGTTACTGTAATATAGAGGACAGGGCTTTTGGCCAGAATAGATTGCATGAACAGAAGTGACTTGATTGATACTGATTATAGAATTAAGTCGTGCATTTTATTGAGTTGACATTCAGAATTTTAGTTATGTAAAATAGTGCATACATTCACCATAGAAGCTGAAAGTGTTATACATGGAATGTGACACAGTGGAGGGATGGAACCTGAGTCTTGGAGTTAAGTGGGTCTTGGGTTCTATCACTTATAGTTTAATGATCTTAGTAGTGTTTCTTTACTGTCTTACAAAAGGGAGGACCCATTATCAGCTGCATGAGGCTTTAGTAAGTCTGACTTTGTGAAGATTCAGTGTTAAACACTTAGTTCAGCAGTGAATAATGAGTTCACAGTTGAAAACTCTTTAAAATTTATTTATGAAGGTTTTCCTGTATTTCTGACTAGTATAAAGTCAGATGAAGCATCTGTTACACAGGCATGTGACTACTAGTTTCAATTTTTTTGTTGTTTTGCTTACATTTTATTTTATACATATTCATGAAATATAAATACAGCTAGCAGATAGCTTTCTTTCTTAAAAGCACATTAAATAATGATTTATAAATAATTATAATTAATACTTTATGGTATCATTTTAAACAATATGGTAACTCATATCATTTTTGAAAAATATTTTATTATTTTTATTTTATGTGTATGAGTGTATTGCCTGCATGTACATAAATGCACCCAAGTCATGCAATGCCTGCGGAGTCAGAAGAAGGCGTTGGATTCCCCTGGAAGGAAATTACAGATAGTTGTTAGCTGCCATATAGGTGCTGGTAATTGAACCTGGGTCCTTTTTAAGACCAGTCAGTGCTTGTAACCACTGAGTCATCTCTCTAGCCTATCATATATCATTTCAGTCTCTGTGACCCAAATGGTTGGGGCCACTAATGATGAAAAATTAGCCCCATAACTCCAAAGTGACAACAACATTTCAGACAAAGCGAGGAACCCCTGTGATATCATTTCAGAAAGCCTGGTACTCTTGAAAGAGTCTTCTGTTTCAGGGGTTGCCACTTAGATTACGATTTATTTATTTTTTATGTGTATGAGTGTTTTGCCTGTATGTATGTGAGTGCACCACATGTGTGTAATACCTGTGGAGGACAAAAAAGGTCATTGATCTCTTTGAACTGGAGTTTTAGACAGGTGCTGGGAATTGAATCTGAGTCCTTTGCAAAAGCGGCCAATGTTCTTAACTGCTGAGTCTCCGACCCCTATTCTTAGTTTTAAAGGCTAACTCCTAGTCAGGGATGGTAGTACACATCTGTAATCCCAGTTCTTGGAAAGTGGAGGCAAAAGGGTCAGGAGTTTAAGGTAGTCTTTGGTTGCATAGTGAGTTCAAGAGTAGCCAGGCTACATGAGAGCGTGTTTCAAAAATTCCAAGAAACAAAACAAAATAGATAACTATTAATAAAAATTAAGAGTGTTTGCATCTTTATAGTAAACTGTCCAAAATAGTAGCTTATTTATTAACTGACTACCCACTGCTCTAAAATGATCCAGGCCCAAATCTGTATCTATTTTAAGGAACACCAAAACATAAAGCGGAGATGAGTAGGTCTCCTGTTGTTTTTCTGATTTGTAATGGTAAACTCTTGGTCACCTGCTGTGAGAATTTGATTCTGCACATCTTTAAGTTAGCAGGAAGGTATTTTATACTGTGCACTGTACAGTCTTGTCTTTTCCTTGTGTGTGTGTGTGTGTCCAGCACATTGTGGAGGACAACTCTGGGGAGTCAAACTTTGGTAATCAGGCTTGCATGGCAAGCACATTACCTACTGAGAGATTTTCCTACTCCCTGTGCAGTAGTTTCAACTTTGATATCCTCATGAAGAATCTTGATTTAATATCGAAACTTTGGATTTAAAGGTTATTTAGTCATGATATATAAAATTCTCTCCAATAAAACG
This sequence comes from Eospalax fontanierii, assembly GCA_035773235.1. NCBI lineage: Eukaryota > Metazoa > Chordata > Mammalia > Rodentia > Spalacidae > Eospalax > Eospalax fontanierii. Next base: position 61,695,751 of record CM069530.1, on the reverse strand, counting down.
TGAAATTTAAAGGTTTACTCCAGTTCTTTTAAGCATAAGAAACTTTCTTATCTGGCAGCTCTCAAATCTTTCATCATGTCACGTGTGCTGGTCCTTGTGCTTCTTACTGCTCTGACCAACCCATCATGTTATATACTGCAGATTCTAGAGAGCAAATTTGGTCTTAATCCTGAATAATGTCTGAGAGGGGTTAAATGAAAAATTTAAAAAAAGATTCTGAAAAGTCGTAAGCTTGTTCGTAGTGTAAGAGGGGGTTTCGGGGAAGTATTGATATGTAAAGGTAAGTACAAGTTGACATAGAATGCCTGGTCATTTTCTGACAGAAGGTGATTGTGGAGTTTTAAGTCAAGAGGAAGAGAAAGGCTCTTGGGAAGGATGATAGATTTTTGACACAGTGATTTTATATTATCTGAAGGATATTAAAAGTGGAAATTTCTGGTTTCCAACCTGTGGGGGGAATATGTATGTATGTATGTATGTATGTGTGTGTATGTATGTATCTATCCTATCATCTATCTATCATTTAGGTAAGGCACCCAGAATTATAGGGTAATTGAAATTACTAAGAAAGACAGTTTAATGATAAGAGAGTAGCACAGAGAATAGGGCCTTGAAGAGTATAAATATTGAAGGGCCACATAAAGAAAATAGGAGTAAAAAACAGGAGCAGGAAACCTAAGAGAGATTGACATTATTATGGATGCCAGAAGGAAGTAGTCATTTCAGGAAGGAAATTGTTAATGTCAGAAATGGAGAGCTTAAGTACCATATAGAGCACATAAAATAACCAACAGTATAGTTTACACTGAATTATAATTTTGTGTGTGTTTGTGTGTTTGCATAGGGGTGTGTGTGTGAAATCCAGAGGTTAATGTCATGTATCTTCCTAATCACTAAACCTGGAACTCTTCAGTTCAATTAGGCTGATTGACTAATGAGCTCCTGGTGTTTACTTGCCTGTGTCCATCTCCTCAGCGCAGGGTTATAGACATGCACTGCTGCACCTGGCTATTACATGGATGCTGGGGATCTGAATTCAAGCTCTTAGGCTTGCAGGGAAGGCCCTTGAACTATAATAGAGAGCTTATATTTTATCTTATAGAAAAAAGTCTTTGATATTTATTCTCATTTATTATGAGCATCTATATTTGGAGACTAAACTTATGAAGTAATTTTAAAGCTCTTGCCTTAGGGCTATCTAGTCACATTAATTTGTATCATAAAGCTACATACTACACAGAATATACATGAAAATATGCAGGGTTTTATGTAGATATATTTAAGTATGGTCATCGTTCTTTAAAATTAATTGTCTTTTGTTCTTTTTTCTTTTTGAAGAGTTCTTGTCTTTTGGCAGTATCAATTGGCTGGGAAGGAGGTGTTTATGTGCAAACTTGTGGCCATACATTACATATAGATTGTCATAAATCCTATATGGAATCATTACGGGTAAGTTGATTAGAAGAAAATTTAAAGGTGTCTGTGTTGTATCTTTCCAGGTGTTGAATTTTCTTACATGTACATCCCAGTGCTACCTCTTCCATCTGAGGGATCTTCATGCTTATACTTCACTTTAGGAACTGACTGCATTTAGACTTTTTAATGTAGAAAAATAAGGGCGTATGTGATGAAGAGACTGTTTCTTTGGTGACATACAAAGTAGAGCCTAATGGAAGAAGCTTTTAGGGTTTAGGAGAAATGTGTGGATGTGGGAAGTCAAAGGCTTAGAATAGCTGCCGAAGCAAACAGGAAATGAAATTGGTCAAAGAAGGTACATAAATTAGTCAATGATTTTACATTCCATGAATATAGTCTTAAGCCACTGTTACAGGAAATCATGCTTGTGATAATAGTTCACTTAGTTCTATGATTTTTCTAGCATCATCTGGGTCATGTATATATCTTAAATCAAAGGAGGCAGACTAAATTCCTAGGAGTAAAGATACCATAGGCATAGAACAAAAAAATTAAGTTAGGAAAGAACTAATGAACTAGGAAAAGTGAAAAGGGGCTAAAAATGCTGATGAGAGTGAAAATAAGATGAAGTCATCATGTAACAAGATGATATTTTAGGGTAGTAAAGCTTAGTATTTCAGAGCTAGAGTGGCAAAGTATACCCTCTTTTGTCTTGACTGTTACAAATTTTCATATTGATTGCCTTATTCCAACTAGTTGTTTACTTGATTGGTCTTACTGAAATGTAATTTGATAATGTGTCAATGGCTGAACAATACTTTGATGGCTTCTTTGTTAGGATGAAGTTCATTTTTTTCTCTGAATGCCCTTTAGTTATTCCACAATCTGGGCTTGCCTATTGGTTTCGCTGTTTCTTTATCAGTTCAGGATTAATATACTAATGAATAGTTTTTAAGTACATATGCATTTTTTCAAACCTATGTATTTGACCATTGATTCAACAATGATTTCAGTGTCTACACTGTTCTAGATACTGTGATAAACATTGGAGGTATAACAATGAGTAAGACAAACATGCTTTTCTCAAAGAGTTAATGTGTGTTACTTACTTTGCTCATTGCTGTGACAATACCTAACAAAAACAAAACTCACAGTTTGAGGGTGTATCAGGAAAGGCATGGTGGCAGGAGCAGGAGGCATTAGTCACATTGTACCCACAGTCAGAAAGTAGAGAGAGATAAATGCTAGTACTCTGCTTGCTTTCTCCTTTTTATTCAGTCTAGGACCTCAGCCCATGGAATGTTGCTGTACACATTTAGAGTGGATCTTCTCATCTTAGTTAAGTCAATCTAGAAACTCCCTCCCTCTAGGTGATTCTAAATCAGTCAAGCTGAGAATCAAATTAGCCATTACACTGTGTTATTTAATGGACAAAGAGTGCTGCATATTTTTGAGATGTACACAAGGTCTAAGTGAACATCTGTAGTGTGCCAGAATACTTGATAAAGTAAGATACTTATATTCCCTCCCTCTGTTCCCCCATCCCTCCATCCCTCCGTCCCTCTGTCCGTCCATCCATCTGTCCTTCCCTCCCTCCTTCCCTCTCCTAGAAAAATAATTAGAGGTCAGATTGTAAAGGGGTAATGTAGAAAATTTGGGCTTTATATGGTTTTATCAGAGAAAGATATGAAAGGTTCATATATAGAGATGTTTTCCAGAAAAATGATTGTGACAGTTGTATATAAAGGGGATTGAAGGAGAGTAAGAAAGAATGTTATGGTTTTACCTAGGAAGTAAGAGGATGGTGACTTAGATGTGATTATGGTAGTTAGTGGTGATGTGGAGAAGGTTACAGATTTGAAATGCATTTTGAAGGGAGGTATTCTAGAATTGATGGGCAATTATATACAGAACATGAGAGTAAGAAAGGAAGGAATCAAGAGGGAACATGATGGTGAGCATCAGAAGAGTTTGTTTTAGAATTGCAGTCTCCCATTAGATATAATAGATCATACAGCTGTTCTTTTGGGAGACTAGTTAACAAAAGGAATTGAAATAATAAAGTAGATGAAAAGACTGAATTTATTAGTTACGTATTTGTAGAGACAGAAGGCAAGAAGGACTGCCATAATTCTTCTCTTGGGGTAGGAGATTCAGGATTATCTTTGCAGAATGAAGGGGAAGAGGTGGAATAGATAAAAGGGACAAAAAAGGAAGTGGTTTGGAAACAAAATCTCTTTGGAATTAGGTGAGAGTGTGTTTCCTAGGATGTTGGAGAAAGACCACCAGGCAATATTCATGGTTTAGTTGAGTTGAAGTTGGAAATAGTTTGTAGTGAGAGCTTCTTTTTTTTTGTAGTGGGGAGATCATACATGACTGAGCATAGTGACAAGTGCTAGAGTAGAGTAGAATTCAGGAGCTGAGGGGCTAAGGTGTAAGACTGGTTGTGACTTGGAGTAATGAGGAATATGGTTCCGTGTTCCACTAAGTGATGAGGGTGACCAGGAGAAGGAAGGAAAAGGATGTTAACATCCTGAGTCACAGCCAAGAGAGTGCGGGAGTAGCTGTTTGAAAGCAACACCATAGATTAAAGAATATGGGAGAATGAGTTAGGCACATGATCAGGGAAATTTGACCAAAGAACTCATTTTAGTTACACCATGGAAGAGGACCTAGCACTCTTTGTAATTAAGGCTACAGGGAAGCTTATCACCAAATGTCTTTTCTGACAGGACCCTTGCTTCAACCTTTTAGTACACTTGTGTAAATCTTAAAAGCTTAGTTCACAATTCATCTTTTCTGGGAAGCCTTCTCTGTGGCATGTACCACTATATATACATATATATGTATATACACATGTACATATACATATATGTGTGTATATATGTGTGTATGTGTATATAATTTTATTTTGAGACAGGCTCTCCCTGTAGCCTCAAATGGCCAGAAATTCACTGTGTGGTCCAATGTGGTCCTTGATCTCACAGAGATCATCTGCTTCTGCCTCCCAAGTGCTGGAATTAAAGGCTTGCATCTCTACAGCCAGCTATCCACACTATATTTTATTTAACTTTACTTAAAAAATTTGAATACCTTAAGACATATCTTGCTTCTTTATGCTATCATCTAGAACAGCCTTTGACATGTAGTTGTAGCTTAATGTTTATAGAATGGGATTTAAGAAGATATATTGTCTTTTAAAAGAATCAATGACAAAATAAAAAAAAATCAAGTTCAGTTATCCAGTCTCTAATTTTCATCAGTGAGAAAAACGGTTATATATCATTATTGTTAAAGGTTTTGTTTTCTTTCATATGCTATGTATATATCGTATACCAAAACATATGAATACTGAGATAATCTTCCCAGTTTTCTTCTCTAGATTTTGATAATAGAGATTTGCAAGAAGAAGAAAGTGACCTCTTTTAATGTGAACTGTTTTTGGATTGTTTTAAAATCTTAAAAACAATTTTAAGTTGATCATATTATGATTTGAAGGCAGGATTATGAGATATGTGCTTCTTTAGTGAGGGGGCAGGTGTTACACAGTTGATATTTGGTGACCTCTGACAACTAAACTAAAGACTTTATTTCTTCATGACATTTTAAATATGCTTTCTTTGTATTGTATACTACTTTAGTATAAAATATGATAGTATAATTTGAGATTTTTGCAATGTATGTATCGTACATCTGCGTGTTTATTTCATTTTTCAGAATGACCAGGTTCTTCAGGGCTTTTCAGTGGACAAAGGAGAATTCACGTGTCCCCTCTGTAGACAATTTGCTAACAGTGTTCTTCCTTGTTATCCTGGAAGCAATGTGGAAAATAACCTTTGGCAACGTCCTAGTAACAAAAGCATACAAGATCTCATAAAGGAAGTGGAGGAACTGCAGGGACAGCCAGGAGCTTTCCCAGTAAGCATCAGTGTAAGACAGAAATATCCTGGTTAACTTATCTCTGCCTTTCAGTTCCATCCCTCTCCCTCTTTTCTGCCTCCCTCCCTTTCTCCCTCTCTCCTTCTCTCTTCCTCCCTCCCTCTTTTCTAAATTACCCTGGACCTTTATACATTTAATAGAAATTAATTTTTAAGGTTTTTGGCTTATTCTTGTGTTTATTAAAAATAAAATAAAAATAATAGAAGAAATTATCAAAACCTAGACTGTTCTTTTGTCAAAATCATTTTAATTTTAATGTATTAATACTACCTTCCAAATTGTGAACCTCTATAAGCTTAAGTATGGTTAGACTTTTTTGTTTGTTTTTGTTTTCTGAGACAGGATATTACTATGTGGTCCTGGCTGGCCTGGAACTTGCTATTTGACCACACTGACCATTCTGCCTCTTGAGTGCTGGGATTTAAGGCATGGGCTACCACACCTTGCTTGGTTAGGCTTTTTAAAGATGTTGAAATATTAAAAAAAAAAAAGCAAAACAGAAAAACTATATAAATCATTTGCTTAAAAGTAAATACATTCTGAAAACTGTCTCATTGTGTAATTTTGCCATTATTGAACATTATAGAGTATATTCACATAAACTAACATGGCTATGTTATAACTAAACAATATAATTTTAAGGGATCATCATTATATATGTGGTCCGTCATGTACTATTATGTGGTTCATGACTCTGTGTGTGTGTGTGGGGGGGTATATGTGTACATATATAGTAAATAAATGTCAAGTACATTGTAATCATTTAAAAACTTATTAGTTATATTAAGATTAAGAATGGCCAATATGATGCCTCAGTGGGTAAAGGTGATTGTTGCCAAACCTCACAACTTGAGTTCAGTACTAGGACTCATGTAATGAAGGAGAAAACTGACTCCCCTAAATTGTCCTACACACATGTGCCACATCATTTATGAACCCACACATGTGCTTGTGTGTGCACAAATAAATGTAATAAAAAATTAAGAATTCATATTTACTCACATTTATTTACTATGCTTGTATGTTGGGAAATACTATGTGATCATTCACTACAAATCAGTCTATTATAATGTGAAGTTTTGCATACATGAATTCATTTTTAAAAACCTATCAGTACAATTTATGTAGTTTGAGATCTTGTATCTCCATTGTAGATTTTTGATACAGTCTCTTAAGAGAAATGACATTTGTGCCTACTTTGTATAGTAAATTTATGAAAACCCTGCTCCCCCTTCCTCACATGCTAGGCATGCTAGGCAAACTCTCTAACACTAAGCTGTATTTCTAGCCTCAGAACTATAGACATTTGTCTTCTAAAACAGAAATCTGTAGATTAAACCACTCAAATTCATCTCTTGGCAATTTGCTTTTTCAAATAAAGACTAACTTTAGAATTTATTATTTTCTTCCTGTAAATTCTTAATTTTGTTTTTTAATATTTTATTTATTATTTTTATGTGTATGAGTGTATTGTCTGCATGTGTGTAAGTACACCTGTGTTTTGTAGTGCCCATGACAGAAGAGGGCATTCGATCCCCAGAATAGGAGTTAATGGATGGTTGTTAGCCGCCATGTAGGTGCTGGGAACCATCTCTTCAGACCAATTTTTAGGTTTTAAAAATTGGCTTAAAGTAAGGAACATTGATATTAAATTTCTTTGAAATACCAATGTGTCTTACTTTAAGCTAATTTTAAAAACAAAGTTTAAGTCAGATTTTTTTTTTCAAGCATGAAAATGGCTTTAATGTGCTATTTTAGTGCCACATATTCTTTGAATTAGAATTCAGTTTGGTTAATTAATAATTGGATTATAGTATTATCAATCACAATCTAGAATTTGAATAAAAGATTATAAGAGAAAATTAGCTTTTGATAGGTTTTATCTTTGTGTACTAAATTATATAAAGTTGCTAATGTTCTACCATAATATGTTAATTTCTAGTTTTAGGTGGTTATTAGAATGAATATAAACTTTATATATATGTTCATATTTTTTTACAGTCAGAAACCAACTTAAGTAAAGAAATGGAATCTGTAATGAAGGACATAAAAAATACCACTCAGAAGAAATATAGGGACTATAGCAAGACCCCAGGCTCACCAGACAATGATTTTCTCTTTATGTACTCTGTTGCTAGGTAGGTATGTGTAATATACATATTAGTATTTCTTTACTGTTAATTGTTTGCTTTAAATTGTTTGCTTTATTGTTTAGCAATTCTTTGTTGTATTTGTTATCATTTATATTTGTTTAATGAAAGTACATGTAGTTTTAATATGGGTTGAAATTATGAATAGTTTTATAACCTTTCAGGAGGTTATTTTCTGAAGTTTGAAAAAATTATTTTGATGTATGAATTGGCTTCTGTTGAACATTATAAAACATAAGGGGGAAAGTATGTTGTTAATTCTTTTGGACAGATTTGTACCTCAAAGCATGTGAGTTATATATATATATTTGTTTATATATATTATATATGTATATGCTATGTATGATGACATTCTATCAAGAACTACTGATACTGAGAACTAAAACATAATGTGTTAAATACTTTCAGTTTATAGAAAAATAAGAGCAAGAGTAAAATTTACCTTTTTTGTTTGCTGTAACCTAGTGAAAGAGCTAGTAATATTTTAGGAAATGAAAAGTAGTTTTAGTAACCAGATAAAGTAAGAGAAAGCAAGAGGTCAGGCATATTTTAAGCCTCTACTTGCAGTGAGTAGGAGGCTCAAAAGAGCATTTAGAAGTCATTTCTCTTTTTTCCAATGAGGACGGGCTAATATAGTTGACTAAATAGTTGTTAGCACCTTAAAAGCAAAACTCCATAGAGACTTTAGAGACTTGTGAAAACAGAGAGCCATAAAAAAGTAGACAAAAAAGAAGAAGGCACAGCTAGGAACTGGTAAACACATTCTGCTAAATGATTCTGTAGGTGCCTAGGTGTCTTTGGAAGCAGACTTCTTTTGTTCAAGTAGTATTGTAAGTGTAAGATTTAGAGAGATGGTGTGAGTTGACGCCTTGGAACAGATTACTGCAGAGTAGAACTAGAACTCAGATCATTTGAGTCAAGGTTTAGTGTTTTTTTCAGTTACTTATCCCCTCACCCCATATATTCAGCTTTCATGGGCTATATTATGCTTGCTATTCTCTTTGCTCTATTCCCATAGTGGATTATAACATAAGAGTAACTGAAAGAATATATGTAATCCATATTCCCAGGAAAATGGAACCACCTGTAGAAAAATTGCAACAAGCCAGTTAGAGCTCAAGCTAAGGAACATTAATCTTTGGTGTAAAAATGAAAATACTGAACCTAACTTGATATAAAAGGATTTAATGATTAGAAAATAACTTTCCAGTCTACATATTCTTAGGCGGTTATTTATTCAGAATGCGTTGAGGCATTTTGCTTCTGGAGAGTTAACAATTATTGCATAATTATAATGAAATATACTTATAAAAACTAAATTTAATATAATTAAACTTTACTAAGGCTCCAGTACTATACAAAACTTCTGTACATTATATAATTGTAACACTGTAAAGGATGAATTGAATGTAGATCAACTGTTATGCTTACACACAGACACAAACACATGCGTACACACATACATTTATGTCATTCATGTATTTATGCCTTCGATTTTACTATAGTTGGCATTATTAGAGGATCCTGATTGAATGGGCATGATCAGTACATGGAATTTTACCATAGTATGATAAACAATCTGATTAGGTATGATTTGACTGAAAATTTAGATCCTTATTTATTGCTTTAAAATATAAATAACAAAGTTTATGATGACAAGGAGAGACTCTTTGGATCAGCACATTGTGGTTCTCTGTTTTATAGAGAAGGGGAGGCGGATGTCAAATCCTTCGCTAATGATATAGGTAGAGAAAGAGGAAAAACATACTACCATTCCCATCCTTCTGAACCCTAATGACAAACACTGAGATGATAAGACAGTGATTGTTTACACTCACTCAGGACATTGTAGACTTCTCATAATGTGGTTGCAGTGCCGTAAATTTTACTTTGTCATTGCAAAGGAAAAAAATATTCCAAAATAACTAAAAACTTAAAACATGTTGTATTCTATTGAGTACAGCACAATCTCAGGATGCAATACTATGCAATACTAGTCTAACAAGCAAATCATGTTGTAAGTACTTAGAGTTGCAGAAATATTTTTCTAGAAGGTGGGCACTAAAATACTTGGCAGGACTTAAATAAAATGCAGTATGCTTAGTTTGATATTTAAATATTTTTGAATTGTGGAGGTTTTTAGAGCTGCAGATTTTTATATTTGACATTGGTAATTTATATAGGACACAGTGCTAATTTGTGAGTTGAATTTCTCAGGCTGTTTTGTCTGTTCTTCAGGGAGCTTAAAATTTGGGGTATTTAGAAAGAGCCCTTAATGAGCTCTAGAAAGCTCGTTATTTTGAAGGGCAGGGCATATGTCTTTGTTTTAAATTTTATTTTCTTGGGGAAGCTTTGGAAGATTTTCTGAAGGTCACAGAAGAGTTCTTAGAATAAAATTCACCATGTCCCTTTATTCAAGTTTCTAAAACTTTCATTCTGCTGAAAATTATGCTACAAATGGATTATGGAAAGATAGTGCTGGGGAAGAAGGCTTTCCTTCGGTACCAGTTAATGATTTCCTTGCTGACAAAATGAATGACATGACTTTCAGGAACTGATGTTTTTTTCCAACGATTTTTGGGTCTAAATTATAAATAATGTAGAGGCAATACTGTATAGTTCTAAGTGTGTATATTGTGAGAAAAATGGAAATGGCAGAAAGATGGAACAGGAGTATATGAGATGTAGATGAGCAGGCATTTTCAATCATGATTCTGTTGGTATCCAGGACAATAATATACCTATCTTCCTGTTAAAACTAATTGCATTGAAGATGAGAGGAATATTTTCTAAAATTATGAAGCTTTTTTTTTTTTTAAAGTGGAGTCTTAAAATGCTGCACATGCTAGTTTCAAACTTCTGAACTTGAGCAATCTTTCCATTTCAGCTTCTTGAGTAGCTGGCACCTCAGCCTGAGCCACTATGGGAAGCTCCAAATTATGAATCCTTGGTTTTTCTTTTTTCAATATTTTATTATTTTTATTTTATGTGTATGAGCATATTCTCTGCCTGTATGCAAGTGCACTAGTGTTGTGCGATGCCCACAGAGGCCAGAAGAGGGCATCAGGTCCCCTGGAACTGGAGTTAGGGATGGTTGTTAGTTGCCATATGGTTACTAGAAACTGAACTTAAGTCCTCTGCAGAAACAGCCAATGCTCTTAACTGTTGAGCCATCTCTTCAGAGCCCTTTTAAATCCCTTTTCAAAGTAAAACTTTTCTTTCTTTCTTTCTTTTTTTCTTTGTCTTTTTGAGACAGGGTCTCCCAGTAGCCCCAGCCAACCTGGAACTCCCTGTGTAGACCAGGCTAGCCTTGAACTCATAGAGATCTGCCTGTTCTACCTCCCAAGTTGCTAGGATTAAAGTCATGCACCACCACACCTGACTGTAAAGTAAAACTTTTCTAAAAACAATCTGTCTCCCCTTTTTTCTCTTTTGTTGCTGTTGCACTAAAAGAATATAAGGGTCAGGAAAAGAAAATTAAAGTACACGAACTAAAGAAAATCTTATAATGGGCTACAAATCAAAATACAGAAGTTATTAGTTTCATGATTTTTTTTGTGTGTGTGTGTATGTTTTTCTGCATGTGTGTGGGTGCACATGCATGTGCATAGGCCTGAAGTTGATGGCAGGGGTCATCTTCTATCATTCCTCACCTTATGCATTGAGGCAGGGTGTCCCTGGACCTGAAGCTCCCTGTTTTGGTTAGTCTGGCTAGCCTGCCTGCTCCTGGATTCCCTGTTTCCACCTCCTATGTGCTGGGATTTGCACTTTACTCACTGAACAACTTCCCCAGCTGTTCTGATTTGCATTGCTGTTTCTATGATAAAGCATTCTGACCAAAAGCAACTTGGTGAAGAAAAGGATTTATTTTAGCTTATTGATTACAGTCTATTGAAAGAAGCCAGGGCAAGAACTCAAGGCAGGAACCTGGAGGAAGGAAATGAAGTAGAAACCGTGGTGAAAGACTGCTTATTGGCTTAAGTTCATGGTCAGCTACCTTTTTTATATTGCCCAGGCTCACCTGCCTAGGGATGGTACTGTCCACAATGAACTGGGTCTTCCTACATCAATTAGCAGTCAAGAAAATGCTCCACGGTCATGCCACAGCCAATTTGAGGAGGAAATTCCTGTATTGATTTCCCTCTTAACAGGTACGTCAAGTTGAGAAACACACCAGCCTCACCATGAATGTTTTTAGCATGTTGCTAGGTATCATTGGGGGGTTTAGACACTGTAACATGCTCTCTGTTTTCTAAGAATTTATAGTCTGGAGAGCCCAAACTAATAAACATTCTATATAAATCAGAATATAATGTGCTTTTTAAAATATCATGTAAGTAAAATGCTATAGAACTTCAAAATGGAAGATAAACAAATTGAAACATAAAATATGTGGAAATGTTTATTTCTTGTCTTAAGAAGTCTTCCTGGAAGAACTGTGTCTTTTTTTTATAATGTATGGATGGCTACATATGAATGAAAATATCTTTTCCATCCCCCAACTCCTCTACTCCCCACTCCCACAGGAAAATTTGTAACTTGCTCAACCAGGAAAGTGATACATTCAGGCCTCAGACCTGGATCTTTTTCTAGAGCCTTTGCCCTCTGTGCTGTACCTGTATGAGTTTGATAGTCTGTGGGGTCAGGGTGGAGTCGGGTGGAGGTATATGTGTGCATGCACACATTTGTTTTTCAAGTTATTGCTCTAAAAATAACAGTAATAAGGGCGTGTAGAGGGAGCACAGACTTTGGTATGGAAAGGAGTCTTTAAGAGGTTCATTCTGTTGTATCTGTGTAGGTGGCCATTGGGATAGATTTTCAGCAGTCCTATCATTTTTTTAAATGTAGAGATTTTTCTCTCCCTGCCAATTAATTTGGCTGTGTTTGTTCTAGAAAATAGAATATACTTTTCTCCAAGAATAAAAAGCACATAAAATTCATTCCCAGCACATATTTAATTTTGTATCATCCATTCTGGAAAGAGAAACAGAATATTGTGATTTTCAACATGAGGTGTGCTAGACCTGGGACACATAGCCCATCTGTGTATGTTTTACTCTAGCAAGTGTTAAAGAGCCAGTTTTAATGAAATGAAGCACAGAAATGTTGATGGTTAAGAGCTCTGACCTTGATTTTTTTTTTAATTTAGTTATTCTTAGTCATTCACTTTTTGTTTAGGTAGATTTTTTTTTTTTAATGGACTAGGAATGTTGCATAGGAGATTTTCCAACTGTATTTTGAAACAATAAATCAGAATTAATAGTTTTATTTCTAATATCTTGTAAAATGAAATTTTTAGTAACATATTTGTCATCTTTGAAATTATATCTGGTGATTGGATAAACAGAATTTTTCTTATAATTTTAGTGAATATTTTACAAATATAGTGAAATAGAAGTTGACATTCTGGTTCTGACATTCATTTGTAAGATTTGTTCATGTTTTTGGTTAGTGCTATAAAAAGTACTATCTAGGAAATCCTAGTTTTTATAAGAGAATATAGCCATTAATTTTTTTCTACAGATTAGGCAACAGAAGATTTGTGAAAACAAAATGTATTGATCTCATTTATATTCCCTTGATGAAGGAACACATGCTGGTCTTCGTGCTCGCTTTCTGTCCACTAATATGAAATCCTTGTCCCTGCTTCCTTGCTGGTAGGTTTTTAGAAGTTCAGTGAGCATTGCAAAGCGCCTGAAGGGTGGAAAATTCCCTTGTCACACTGATGCCCTTATCAGCAGCAGCCAGATGGAGTTCTGAGCAGGAACATTATCAATGTTAAATTGCTTCCCCCACCCAGAGAAGAGGATTAAAGCATCACTTTAGAATGGGTGGCATATGTAGAGATTCATGAATATTAATATTTTTGTATGTATTTACGAGTAAACGTATGAAACTGTCATTTCAAATACTGTTCAAATTACAACCAAAACTAGTTTACATGTTCTGTTTTTAAATAAAATCAAACATAGTCTTCCTTGAATTAACTTGCAAAGAATAAACTTGAAACTTCATCGTTTTTTTATTTTTTTTATTTTTTTTAAGGGAGGTGGCATAGGAGAGGGGTGTCTCACCATTACGATATTGTGGTAATAAACTAGTTAATTCAGTGTTGTTTGTGAAAAATAAAGATCTATTTAAGTTAATAAATACTCTTGGGGTACAATACATTTTAAGGTATGAGTCAGAATAAAATTTTTTTATTTCAGTAAAATCATTCCTTTACTGTGACTCTTTTTGAGTAAATATTTAGGCTCTGCATAAGTTTTCTTTTTGAACCATCATTTTAATAATTATTCGTGTTCTATAAGCTGCTAGATGCCTTGTAATTTCAGATGTCTATGAGCAATACTTTTGTTTAGCAGTATCAGTAGTTACACAATGCATTTTAATAAAATTGTACTTGTAGAAGCCCATAGAAGAGACTGTTGTTAGCTATGTGCTGATCATAGTGACTTCAGTATTGGTGGTTTTGTTTTTTAATATTGATTTCCAGATGCCATCTAAGCTCCAATGAATGATAACCATTTCTCTAAGTGAAAAATTGATGTGTCTTGTGTTTTTTATGACAGTAATTATCTATCCAGTGGCTGATAGTTGGAGTACACATTTTTTTCATCAAATTCATATACAGTTTTATGAACCATGTTGAGGGTTTTGTTGTTGTTGTTGTTAAAGCCCAGTTTTTAGTATTTGCCAAGGGTTGAGACTTGTAATAATTACGTATTTATGTGTGTAATTTTTTACAGGTATAAGTTTGAAAATATAAGATGTTCTTTTTTATTTCTAAATATCAGAAAAACATGATTACTGCATAAACTATGCTTTTACAAACAATAAAGTTGAAGAATTTTATTGTTTAGGTTGATTAAGGCATGTCAATAAAACAAAAAGTATCTCCCTAGCCTAATGACTGAGATGTATTTTAATGTTTTGCCTACAGAACAAATTTGGAACTTGAATTGATTCATCGAGGAGGTAGTCTATGCTCAGGTGGTGCAAGCACAGCTGGCAGAAGATCTTGTTTGAGTAAGTATTGAATGGGGTTAAATTTCAGAAAATTTATGCTTATGTCATTTTTGAAATCCTATATAGGCAAAGTTATTTTACTAGAAGTCATTTAGAAATACTTTTTAGAGCACTGTAAAAGAGAATGAATTACATCTTAAACTTGATGAATTTATAATGAATTATTTAGAAAGGGGGTGGGATATCCTTAATAAGTAGAACTTTTGAAAACATTTTTTTCTGGAAGAATTGTGTGAACCTTCTGATTAGTTTTTCTCCCCCCACCCCCAATTTATTCAGATCAGCTGTTCCATGTATTAGCCTTGCACATGAGGCTTTATACCATCGACTCTGAATATAATCCCTGGAAAAAACTTACTCAGGTAGTAGAAGATACAAATTCACAGTAAGTATTATTGAAAGATTAAAATCAGTTAAAACCTTTTTTGAAAGAAATTGTTAAATTTAAAAATGGGATTGAAATTTCTATGAATACATTTTCCTTATGAAACATGGAAAGATCTAAAAACAAATTACGATTATACTTTGTAAAAATTACACAAAAATTCCTACCATGTAAGAAAATCTTTTAAAAGAATTCTTTTGGTTTTTATGCAGATGAGATATTCCAATTGAGGTACATAAGGGCTGGTTATCCTTTTACTGTCAAAATTGATCATTGGATTCATCTAACCTTTGCTCCTTCCTTGTGAAGTTCCACACTAGTCCTTCAACTGATAGGTTAACAACCCCTGATGATGCTTGTTAGATTCATTATTTCATTGGGTAATCACAAAGTAGTAATCCAGAAAATTTGTTCATCTGATATATTAGCTGGATTCTTTCTGTAAAGAACTTTCATGTAGCAACTGTTTGTGGACTCTGAAATATAGTTTGACACAGTGCATGTTTGAATCTTTCCCAGTTTATGTATTTTGGAGGTAATGAGTTGATACCCTAGCAATGCTCACTGATAACCAGTAAATTGTACTTACTTGTTTACTTTATGATATGGATATTTTTATATACTTGATGTGTTCAATTTTGGTCATTGTTGTCAATGTAAATTGTTCCCTTTTAGGTTAGTGGGACTCCTTCCAGGTTGGTTTTTGACATGATTAACTATTCTTTCATAGTAGCCTTGCTTTCTGGAATTACTCATTTTGAACATTTTTCACTCTATTACAAGAACCAGCCATTTCTTCAGCATTTTATTTCCTTTAATGATATTTAGAAACTATGGTCTGGGGCTTTGGAGCCTAACATAGCTACTGGGTTATTATTTGTAAGCCATCTCAGTCTACCTTCTTGTCTGCTTGTCTAAATATTGACCTTAAGAATTATTTTAATTTTGTATGTGAGTGTGTGTGCATGAGCATTTGTGTGAATGTATGCTGTGTGTATGGGTGCCTGTGAAACCCAGAAAAGCATCATATCTCCTGGAGCTAGAGTTACAGGCAGTTGTGAGCCAATTGATGAAGTCAGTGGTGGGAGCCAAACTCAGGTTCTCTGGAAGAGCAGTTAGTGCCCTTCACCACTGATACAGTCCTCCAGCTCATCTGTTTATTTATTTTTAATTATTTTATGTGTATGAGTGTTTTGTCTGCATGTATGTGTGCAATGCCCAAGAAGGCCAGAAGAGGGTGTCTCCTGGAACTGGAGTTACAGAGGGTTGTGAGCTGCCATGAAAATAGGTCCTCTGCAAAAGCAGTCAGTGCTCTTAACCACTGAGCTACCCTGCCCCCCCTTTTTTCTTAAAGGAGAAAAAGATAATGAGTTCCTACTGGTATTTCTAATTCAAGCATAGATTGTAAGATTACAGAGATTGATTAATTAATTTTTATTTTTCAGACAGAGTATCCTTGTAGTCTCAGCTAGCCTGGAAATCACTGTATAGATCAGGCTGGCCCTCATCTCACAGAGGTCTGCCTGCCTCTGCCTCCTGAGTGCTGGAACTAAAGGTGTGTGCAAGATTGCAGAATTTTAAAGTCATGAGGTTTTTTGTCACCTGTATCCATTTTGTTCTGAAAATAGCCCTAAAATTAATGTAATTGTTCATTTGCATAACTGCAATTATTTATTTTAAATATCAGTATTGCTGCTAAACAGTTGTATTAGTTATTTTCCTCATCGCTATAACAATACTTGCAGAAGCAATTTAAGGAAGGAAGGGTTTATTTTGGTTCATAGTTTGGGGGTACAGCCTATCATAGTGGGGAAGTCACAGAGATAGGAGTGTGAGGTAGCTGGTCATAGTGCACCTGCAGTCAGGAATCAGAGCTGAGTATTGTTGCTTATCTCATCTTCTCCTTTCTTGAGTCTCAGATCCCAGTCCCTGGAATGGTACTCCCCACCTTTAGGCTGGGTCTTCCCACCTCAGTTAACTCTAACTAGAAACTCCCTTACAACATATGCAGAGGTTTGTTTCACAGGGATCCTATATCCTAGCAAGTTAACAGTTAATATTAATTATCATATTACTAGGAATATATAGTTAAAAAACTTTTTAAGTACTTGAAGTAACTTTCTTGATTCATTATACTATCAGTTCAATTAATTTTTTCCCTCAATATTTAGAAATTGGAAATCGACTTTTTTTTGATGTTTTTTATTACATAAAATATTTTTGGGGCTGGAGAGATGGCTCTGTCGTTAAGAGCACTAGCTGCTCTTGGAGAAGACCCAGGTTTGATTCTTAGCACCCACTTGTCAGCTAACAACTATAACTCCAGTTCCAGGGGAATTTGATGACCTCCTCTGACCTCTGAGGGCATTGCACCACATGTATGCATTTACATACATGTAGGCAAACACTCATACACATAAAATTTTTAAAAAACCAATAAAAGTAAACTATTAAAATTTTTTTCTAAAGTAAAAAATTCAGATATATCTGTCTTCTACCTCTATTAATTTGGATTCCTTATTTCAAATCTGTTGACCATTTCTAGAATTTGGATTGTTGGACTCTTCATCTTCATTTTTTTGCCATGCATGTATATTATGGATATTAGCCCTTTGTGTTGTAAGTTGAACATATATTTCATCAGATTCTCAGATAGCTTTTTACTTGGTTTATTTTTTGTTGAGGTTTTTATAATACTAATTTATTGTGATTTTTTTTTTTTTTTTGGTCCTTTTGAGACATGGTCTCCCTGAGCTCCAGTTGACCTGAAACTGATCCACCTGCCTCTGCCTCCTACGTGCTGGAATTAAAGGCATGCGCTACCACACCCAGCTGATTTTCATTTCTTAATTTTGAATTTCGGTCATAAACAGGTGTTCTCTTACTCTGTTACTCTCCATACTTTACTCTAGTACTTCCATGGTTTTAATTTTTACATTAAGATTTTTAATCTATTTGGATTTTATTTTAGTATTTGGTGTAGATATTAGACCACATTTTATTTTATTTTTCTGTATAGTTGTCAAATATCCTACTACTTTGCCTTCCCATAGTATTAAATTTAAACAGACTTAAAGAAGGATGAAGATGTTTTGTGTTTACTGACATGGAAAGCTCACTACTAAGATCTGCTACAATGCTCAAAGAGAACAAACCTGGAAAAAGAAAAGATTGGAGATTGCATTGCCATTTGTCTGATAAAGCTGGAGTGGGGTGAGAAAACTAGTTAGTAGTTGAGAAAATATAGGAAAGCAGATCCCCACAAGTCTAGGTACTAGATTTATAGCAGAAACAATCCTATGGAACGGTGGGGAAGGCATGGTGTTGCTGATAAACTGTCCTGAGTTAATTGGATAGTCACATGAGAAATAATATTGGCTACTACCTCATACAAATTCAATTCAGAGTTTGCAGATTGTTTCGATAAAGTATGGAGAAAAAGAGAATTCAAAATTTCAAGATCACGCTTGCATTTAGTTTTAGTGTCTATAGTTTTCTTCAATATGAAATTGGTTCTGAGTGTTTCTTTTATTTCAGGACATTGATACATTTTTTAGAAAAGAGTTAAGACCAGTTATTTTATAAATTGTTCTTTAATTTGTTTTTGTCCAGTATTTCCCAGTGCTTAGAATCAGGTTATAAACTTTTGGCAGAATTACTATACTGTATTGTTTTAAGTACATAATATCAAGAGACATACTATTGACTTGTCTTATGACTTATAATAACTCATTATTTGACTATGGAAATAATTTTCAAGTTTCTGCCTTTCAAAATTGTCATTTTAGTCTTCATATCTAGTGGTTATCACATAGGGGAAACACTTTGAGGCTATGTAAATATCTAGCTGTACCTCAAAACAAAGCAAAACTTTGTACATGTGTGTATTCTGTGCTTATAGCCCAAATTAGCAACCGTTTTACATGTTATAAGGAAAATCAGGTTTCTTGATATTAGCTGTTGATTTTCTTTTCTAGCAAGACTTGAAAAAGAAACACAATGATGGTGTACAAGGAAAGAATCAGAATGTCTAGATTTCTGCATTAAGCAAACATTTAATGTTATTGAACTAAAAGTTTAAATTATATAAGTACATCCTATATTTCTCATAATACCTACTGCTGAGTTGTGGTTTTCATGCAGACCTGAGTATGTCTTTGAGTAGTAGTAAATGTTATGAACAGTTATGCAGTACTTACTTTACTCCAGGCATTTTTGTATTTTATATGTGTATGTGTTTGTGTATGTTTGTGTATGTATCTATCTACCTACCTACGTTATTTAATCATCACTAGTAACTGTATATTAGATATTGTTGCTATTCTGATTTTTACAAATAGGGAGTTTGACTTAGAAAGGTTTATTATATGTATTTTAGGGGCACACAACTATTAAGGGATAGACATAGGACTTAAATCCAAATCTTTCTGATTCTTGCTGGTTAATGTGCACCTTTGATTCCAGTTCTTGGGAGGCAGGAGGATTTCTGTTAGTTTGAGGCCAGCCTGGTCTAAAATAGCAAGTTCCAGGCCAGCTAGGACTGCATAGTGAAACCCTGTTTTAAAAAACAAAGAGACAAATGAACAAAAATCTTTCTGCTCTGGAGCCCAAGCTTTACTATTACCGTCATTCCCTTCCTGGTACTAGGGCAGCTGAAGAGTTTCAGGAAAATCTGATTGACAACCCCACAAATTTGCTCTCATTTTTATGTTCACTAGTTCATTACATTTTAATACTTAAGTTTATTTTGTAGTACATCATCTGAATTTTTAATTAAAACATTTATTTTCTCACCTTAATACCTTTCCAACATAAACTTATGTGTCTAATTTGATTGTAGATTTTTAAATTATAGTTTTATTCTACAATTCTAATGAAAAGTATGTATTTTTAATTTCACTTCATTTATAATTAGCTTTTTGTTGGAAAATTGTTCTTATTAACAGTATTCTACCTATTTTTTGTTATCATCATAAAAGTAGTGATATTATTTTGTGTGTCTGTATGTATGGTCATGTGTGAGGGCAGCATGTCTGTGCAGATGTATGCATATGCATGTGGAAGGCAGAGAATGACCTTAGATGAAAGCCCCAGAGATCTTCCTTTTCTGTGCTAGGATTACAAGCACATACCACTGCACCTAAATTTTTTACATGGGTTCTGGGGATCAAATTCAGGTCCTCAAGCTTGCATAGTAAGCACCTTACCAACTGAATTATCTCCCCACCTAATATCTACTTTTTATAGGTTTAAATGACCATCTAAAAGTGTTGAGATAGAAACAGTCACTTTTTTTTTGAGAATTTCATACATGCATATAATACATTTTGATCAACTCCACTTTCCTTTCCCTCCTCTCTGCCCTGCCCCCACTACCACTTTCCCCTTCCAACTTCATGTGTTCCTTTCACACACACACACAAAAAAACCCACTAAGTCCATTAGTGTGTGAGTGATTTTGTGGATTGAACCCAAGGTGTCACACATGTTAGGCAAGTACTCTCTCACAGAGTTATACCCCAACCCTTGCAATTAACATTTTAGACATTTTTAACTTTCCTTCCTTCCTTCCTTCCTTCCTTCCTTCCTTCCTTCCTTCCTTCCTTCCTTCCTTCCTTCCTTCCTTCCTTCCTTCCCTTTTTCCAAATTCCAAATATGAAATTTAAGATATCCTTTCATTCATACTGTATAAGTTTCAGATTTGCTTTTAAAAATAAGTTATCATTGGGTTTGGAAAGATAGGTCAGCAGTTAAAGAGTACTGGCTGCTTTTGCAAAGGACTCAGTTTCAATTCCCAGCACCCACATGGTAGCCAGCTACCATCTGTAATTCCAGTTCCAGGGGAATCCAATGCCCTCATCTGACCTCCATAGGCATTGCACGACACAGGTGCTCTTACACACATGCAGGCAATATTCTCATACACATAAAATTAAAAATAATAGATACAATATTAAAAAATATTTTAAAAGAAGTCACAAATTAAATTTCAACATTATTAAAAATTATTTAAATGATATACCTAAATGATGTATTTGTTTCATTTTGATAACCATTTAAATCGTTTTTGCTTTTGTACCATAATTTAATCATATGATATGCTAAGACATGCCATAATATATCCCCAGAAGTATGAAATATTTCATATGAATAAAAACATAAATATATTAAAATTTTCAACACTTATTTGATAAATATTTACTGAGTACCATACACTGTGGTACATAGTGCAACATTCCTTTTCAGGAAAGCTGTATATGTTTATAAACTTCCCAGGCAATATACAAATGCCATTTTCATTTTTTTTTTCAATTTGGGTATTTTGAAATATATTTTAGCTAACACTATAGGTTAAAAAATTCAATCTTAAAGTAATAGAAATTTATTTGATTTCTGATAAAATTAAGTATTTTCATATTTTCTATTTGTGCTTTTTTCTTTTTTTAAAAAAAGATTTATTATTTTTATTTGTATGTGTGTGCCTGCATGAGTTTCTGTGCATCATTAGCATGCAGAAGCCTGTGGAGGTCAGATGAGGGCCTCAGATCCCTTAAAACTGGAGTTATTGGTGGTTGTGGGCCATCATGTGGGTGCTGGGAACTGAATCTAGGTCCTCTGAAAGAGTAGCTAGTGCTCTTAAACTACTGAGCCATTTCTCCAGTTCTTTCTTTCATTAAATTTTTTTTTATTAATTATTATATTTTTTTCTGTGTACGAGCACATTGCTTGCATGTGTGTAAGTGCATCCGTATCGTGCACTGCCCAGGGAAGTCAGAAAAGGGCATCAGATCCCCTGGAGCTAGAGTTGGGAAGCCACCATGTGAGTGCTGGGTACCAAACTGAGGTTTGCTGTAAGAGCAACCAGTGCTCTTAACCACTTAGAGCAGTAGTGTAGCATACACAAGACCCATGAAAACTCAGTCAGACAAAAATCAGCACAGAACTGAGGAAATGGGCAGGAAGCCACAACTTGGGCGAGTTGCTGTTGGCAGCCAACAATTGATCTTCTTTAAGGGAGTGACTCTAGATAGGCTGAACAGGCTCCAGTGGATGAACTCACACCAAGGGACTTCAGGGTACACAAGCTTGACTTGATAGGCCTTAACATATTTGACAAAATACATGAGGTCCTGTGTGTGGATATGGAGGGTGGGACAGATAGGGAATGAGAGGGCTAAATATGATTAAGATGTATTATATGAAATCCACAAAAATTCAGAAAAAAAATTTAAAAAGAGATAGTTGTAGAGACTGGACAAATTCTAAAAGCTGTCTTTCATTGGCAGTTATAAACTTTATAAAAGCAAGAATCAACTTATTCACCTATTTGTTTAGTGCCTGGCATTTAGTAAGTAATACCTGTTGAATAATAGAGCTTAATAAAAGAGTTGAATGATTTTTGTCTAATCAGAAGTGTAGCTTTAGAATTTAGTCAGTTCTGGAAACTTGAGATTTACTTCTATTCTATTCTATTCTATTCTATTCTATTCTATTCTATTCTATTCTATTCTATTCTATTCTATTCTATTCTCTGACATTAAAAAAAATTAAACCTATAATAAAAAATTAATTCTCCAGGCCTAGGACTGTAGCTCTGTGGCAAAGTGCTTGTCAGGTATGCATGAGGCCTTAAGTTCAATTCCAGTACCCAAGAAAGACAGACAGACAGACACACACACACACACATATGCAGGCACGCATACATGCATATATTAACCTTCTAAAAGTGCATAAGAAAGTCTTTTAGAATAGGCTATACTTTATATTTTATTTACTTGATATATAGTATTATATATTCCTAAGGTTTACTGCCTTGTTCTTGTTTAAGTTCTGCTTTGGTTAATCTGTTTTTGAAATGGCAAACATTTTCCACAAGATTTTATTAGAACTTTGTTAACAATAAAGTTTTAACAGTTTTTTAATAAGAGTACTAACCAGGCCTTTTAAATATGACTTGATTTCTGAACTTTACCTGTGCTTTTTTTTATATATATATATATAGTGAACATTTATTCTTTTCTTAATTTGTGGTAGTGTCCTATGAACCACCCCATTTGTATTATAAAATTATCTTATGTTCTATTTAACTTCTTGTTTAATTTCTATAATTTAAATGATCTGAAAGACCTATGATCAAGTCAATATAACTCAGCTGTTTCATTTTGGTAATACTTAATGAAATTCTTGTTATGTTTTCGAATTAGAAAAAGGAAATACATGTGCTATCAAAAACTGTGGCCTCTTAAGTATCTCTTTTGAGAATCCTTGCTTATTTGTGAAGACTTTATTTCTGTTTTACAGACACATGTGTAATGTAAAATGAATTTTAAGAGATATGTAATGCTCTCTAAAGTGATTTTGTACTTTCCTTTTAGGCTGGGAAGTGAAGAGCAGCAGCCTGAAGTTCCAATTCTTTATCATGATGTGACATCCCTTCTGCTCATCCAAATCTTAATGATGCCACAACCCTTATGCAAAGGTAGTTTTTAAAAATTCAGACTCAGATTACAGTTTGAATGATCTAGAGATGATAGGGCAGACAGATAAAACATTCAGTCTGATGGAAGTCTTCTGTGATAAATAACACTTATTAGTAAACATTAATGTCAACCAGGAAGATGAAAATGAAATAAAGGTGTTTTGTTTTGTGAGTTTATTCTTTTTGGATTTTTACTCAATAATAGGTAAAATATGTGAAGAAAACACTGTGAAAACCTTTTTTTTAAAAAATGAAGTGTTAATATAAATGAAAATTTATATTAACATAGCAAAGTGTCAGTTTTAATGTCATCACTCAGTCTACATGATACAGTAATTATAGATGTATCAGATTATAGATCTGTTAAAAACATGATGTCCTGTCATTTAAAATTATTGTTGATATCATTTCATTAGATTAATCACTTTGATATTATATTAACATTATTCTAATTATTGCTCCATAGTCTTCATATGTCTTACTTTAAGACACTTAAAATATTCTGTCAGGAGGCTGGAGAAATGGTTCAGCAGTTAAGAGCACTGACTACTCTTGCAGAGTACTGGGTTTGATTCCCAGCACTCACATGGTGGCTAACAACTGTCCAAAACTCCAGTTCTGGGGGATCTGGTGTCCTCTTCTGAGCTCTGTGGGCATTGCATGACATGAGTGCACTTACACACATGCAGGCAATACACTCAAACACACAAAAATAAAAACAGTAAATAAAATATTTTTAAAAATTCTGTCAGATAATTCTTTTGTTTTGAAAAAGATTCATTTATTACGTGTTCTGTTTTGTTTTGAGACAGGGTTTCACTCTCTAGCCCTTGCTGGCCTTGGAACTCTCTATGTAGATCAGGTTGGCCTTGAACTCATAGAAATTCACCTGCCTTTGTCTCCCAAGTGCTAGGATTTACTGTTATAAGTTATAGTGTAATGTGGGTGTAAAAAGCCCTTCTCCCAGCTTCTCTTGTTCTCTTAGTAAAATCTATCAAGAGGGAGGAAGAGGTCAATTATTTTAAGAATAGACAGATTATATTTCATGTAAATTGTATTCATAAAGGTAGAATACTGTCATTAATATGGAAACTATTTTATAGCAGCTCTGTGAGTTTTGGGTTAATATTTTTTAATTGTAAGATTCATATAATGTAAAATGTTTGTGTTACTTAGACATTTTAAAAGTGTGTCATTGCTGTGGCATTTGATATAGTCACAGTGTTATATGATCATGCCTGTTTAGTTCTAGAAAAATTTCATCAGCACAGATGAAATCACTCTGCTAGCAGACCTTCCCCATTTCCTCCCTCGACAATCAAATATGTCCGAGTAGTGCTTTTTGTGGGGTTAAAGCTTGTCAAGTAACATAATTTAAATTAATCTCTTTGGAAAATTAATTTCAAATTCTGTAGGATTTGTGTGTTAGAGAGAAAGAAGTGGGGACAGACTGACTTTGGTTAGTTTTCATTAGTTTAGGGAAACAGCTCTCTGGCAGTCATGGTGGTTTACTCCTAATTGTGTTCTTCTGATTATACAAGGTATATTACATTTTTACCTATAAAAAAGTTTCTTTGTTTTACATTTGAAAATATTTAAATATACACTTTCATAGTATCATATAAACCCAAAAAACTAAAAGGGAAGAAATTTGGTACAGAGAAGGAATAATATTTCAATTAATAGTAGAGGACTTATTGTCTGAGCGTTTTGACTGAGTGTGTCTGAGTAATGAAGATAGTGTGTCATTGTCATGACTGCTTAGCTTTTAACTAAAGGGAGGATTCCAGAAGAGGATACAGTATGCTGAAATATTTACACCTGCAGATTTTAATTCAGTAGAAACAGAACCTAAAATTGTGTTCTAAAATGAGTTAAGAAAATCGATCATAACTTAGTAATGGTGAAATAAATTTCCCTAGGTTCAGTAAAAAGCAAAATTTTATAAAAATTTAACAAGCAAATGTTGATTTAGTACTTATAAATGTCATTGCCTGATAAGCTCAAGAACTTTTTTCTTTTTCTTTTTTAGACAGAGTCTTACTATGTAGTACTAGCTGGCCTGGAATTCACTATGTAGATCTGGTTGGCCTTGAACTCACAGAGATCTGCCTGCGTTTGCCTCCCAAGTGTTGAAATATTTTAAAAATTACCTTTATTTTGTTTGTGTGTGGGGGCATGTTTGGGGGCCAGAGGACAATTTTCAGGAGTTAATTCTCTTCCTTTTACCATGTAGGGCACAGGGATTGAACTCAGATTATCTGGCTTGGTACAAATGTCTTTGCACATTGAGCGACTTCACCAGCCCAAGAAATATTTAATGAATACCTATTATGTGCCATGCTGATACATTGCTTGGCTAGGTCTTGGAAATTCAAAGATAAATAAAATGTGGTCTTTGTCTTTGGGAACCAAACAGCTGAATACTTAGCAGTCATTAAACTTACTTGTTAAAATTACTTTAAGAATCTATGCTTTCTTTCTTAAAATTTTACAATAATTCATAGTGTTTATCTGTGCTAGTCAGCTTTCCATCATTGGGACAAAATACTGAGACTTAAAAAACTTAAAAAGAGAAATTTATTGTGACTCACAGTTTCAGAGATCATAGTCATTTGGTCCCATTGCTTTTGGTCCTGTGACTGTGCTGGAAGGCTGTGTTTATCTCATGGTGCCCAGGAATCAAGGGCAGGGAAGGGGCCAGAGTCCCAATATCTCTTTCAAGGACAGGCCTCTTCTACCACCTCCCACTAGTGCCACAGGCTTGTAGACACGCCTTTTGCACATAGGACTTTGGTGTATGCTTAAGATTCAAGCCATAGTGTTATTTTTATAAAACTACTCTCAAAAAAAATTTTTTTTTTTTAAATTTAAGCCACATGGTAAAATGTGTTTCTGACTATCACTGGATGAAAAATCCCTCTTAAATTTAGGGCCAGACACAAAATTGGCATTCTTCGTGAAATTTTTAGTCTTGTACACATGGAGTATTAGAAGGAGACTTTTACTTGAAGTGCTAAGAAGTTCAGAGCTCACTTTAATTTTCCTCAGACAACTCTTTTGGGGAGATGTGAAGAATTGTAGATAAACAAAGTTGTTAATGTAAATTTTCCTTTTGATCTAGTAAGTTAATAGTTGTGTCTTTGTTTTTAATTGAGGGCTTGTGTTTGTTGTATAAATATGTAATTGTAATTTTTTTAGTTATTGCTTATTAGAAAAAAAAAGGGAGAGGAAAAATTTAGTGTTGATATATACTAGAAGGTTCTGTATGAAAATATACTGAAAATTACCTGGACACCTCTTAAATTCGCCCCCTCCCCATTGTTTTGGGTAGAAGACTTTTGTATACTACTTGTATTATCAGAAGTTCAAACTAACTATATTAATGACAGATAATTTGTTTTCTTTGGCATTTTGTACATCCTCATATCCATTATAGTACTCCATCACTGGCCTCTAAAGAATAAACTTGGAAGTAACTTAGCATCTCTGACCTTCAGGTATTCATGTCTAGTTTTTCATGTCCTGGGGGAAAGGATGTTTTATAACTTAGGGTCAAGTGACTATTTATCACAAAGAGGACCCCCCCCCATAAATAAATAAATAAGTAAATAAATAAATAACTTAGGGTCGAGTGACTATTTATCACAAAGGGGACCCCCCCAATAAATAAACAAACAAACAAACAGCACATAGCAGTTTAAATAGATTAAAGTTTTTTTCTTTTATTTAAAAAGATGTGAAAGTGTGTGTGTCTGTGCTTCTACCTTATATCACCAATTAATGATTAATGACTTGTTGTGTGGTTCTCATCTTCCTGTGCCAACACAACTGTCAGACTTAGAGTCATCAGGATAGAGAATTGAGGGAGGAACTTTGCCCTCTCTTTTAAGAAACCTTCTTAAAATCCATATGAAACTTTGAATTGTATGTCTTTGGCTAAAATTCTTTCTTTTCTTACTTTTGAACCTCCAAGGTTTAAAACTTAAAATCGTTATCTTTCATAGGATAGGTTAGTTTTTTAGGTTTGGATCCTGTTATTCTTTCCCATCTCTCTGTCCATTGAGATATGTTGTCTTTTCTCAACTATGCTTCATTAGGGCAGTGTGGCGGCTTGAATGAGGAATGCCCCTCCTCATGGTGCCTAACTGCTTGGTGCCACTGTTTGTAGAGGCTTAAGAAGTGCGCCTTGCTGGAGAAAGCATGTCCCTGGGGTGGTTTTTATAGTTCATGTAGCCGGGGAGTCCTTGCATAAAGGAGGCCAATAGGCCGTGAAAGTCCATTGTGTGAAGCTATGAAGGTCAAGGTTAGTTAGCATTGGCGACCCAAGATGTTCCAGTTGCAAGAACCAGAGACATCTGCCAAGGAGGGCTATATACAGGAAGTGGTTATCAACCTAAGAGAATGATAATGTCCCAGACAGCAAAACTGGGGGTGCTACGGCATCTAACCTCTTTGGATTAATGTCCTAAATGTTGGACATGGAGCTACAGTATTTGGTGTTTGCTCTTCTGGGTTTTGGTATAGTTTTGGTCTGGTGTTTCCCTACTATTTCTCCCATTCTTCCCTTTTTGAATGGAAATGTGTTCTGTGCCATTTATGTTGGGAGTATACAATTTGCTTTTGTAGAGGCTTACAGTTAAGAGAGTGCCTTGAGGAGACTTTGAAAATTGGACTTTTTAACTATTAAAGACTATGAGGATTTTTCAAATTGAACTACATGTATTTTGTATTATGATATGGTTTTGTGCCTATGGGGACTAGGGAGTGAAATGTGGTTGTTTGAATGAGGAATGAGAAATGACCCCATATGCACCAAGTATTTGAATACTTAGCTCCAGTTGGTGGTGCTGTTTGCAAAGGTTTAGGAGGTATGGCCTTGCTGGAGAAAGCATATCCCTGGAGGCTGGTTTTGAGAGTTCTTAGGCTGCCCCAGTTTTAGTTTCACTCTCCTTGCTTCCTTGAAGATGTGGGTGCTCAGCTTTCTGCTCTGGCCCCTTCTGCTTCTGTGCCTCCTGACCATGATGGTTCATCACTCTGGAACCATAAGTCAAATAAACTCTCCGTTTTATAAGTTGCTTTGGCCATGGTATTTTATCACAGCCACAGAAAAGTAACTAATACAGGCACAGACTCTAGTATTCTCTAGAGTATCTGGTAGTAGTGACTGTAGACATCTCTATACTTCTGAGATTCTTTTATCCAGGTGAAGGGGTGTGTGTGTGGGGGGGTGGCAATCTCTATTATTTGACAATCATTGTGAAAGAAAGCATCTCAATTTTGTTCTGTTATAGACCAAAACTTAAAAAATATGTGTATATGGGGCTGGAGAAATGGCTCAGTGATTAAGAACACGTACTGCTCTTGCAGAGGACCAGGGTTTGGTTTCCAGCACCTGTATTAGATGGCTTACAAGCTCCTATAACTCCAGCTCCAAGGGATCTGACACCCTTTTCTGGCCTCCACACATATTTGTGCAGTCAAAAGCTCATACACATCAAATAAAAATAAATACTTTTATAAAATACATATTGGGACTAGAGGGATGGCTCAGTGGTTAAGAACATTGGCTGCCCTTGTGGAGGACCAGCTTACGTTCTCAGCACCCACATGGCAGCTAACAGCTGTCTGTAACTGCAGTTCCAAAGGATCCAACACCCTCTTTAGACCTCCTTGGGCATTGCATGACATGGGTGCACTTACCTACATGCAAGCAATGCACTTATACACATAAAATAAAAAATAAAATATTTCTCAAAATTAAAAGTACACATTTATTTTAAATGTCTCAAACTTTAATAGTATAGTAAGAGCAAAATAATGAATATCTGTGAACCTACAGAGTCTCAGATCGTGGCCAACCTTGTTTGACTTATATCCTCACTTGTTCCTTCCTTCTTCCCACCCTAAGCTCTACAGAAGCAAATTTCAAACATTACATTATTTGAAATCAAATATTACAGATAGGTTTAGAATATTATATTCTATATCTTTATTAATATGTATCATTAAGATATAAAGATTGTTTCAGTAGAGATAACCACAATATTCTGAACATACTTAAAAATGTTATGCCATAGGCTGGTGAGATGGCTTACTGGATAAAGGTACTTACCACCCAACTATGCAAACCTGACAAGTTTAATCCTTAAAATCCACATAAAGGTAGAAAGAGAAAACTGGTTCTACAGAGTTATCTTCTGATCTGTACACATGTCTACTCATACACAATAAAAATAAACACATTAAAAACTCCCTCATTAAACAAAAAAGGAAGGACCAGTAAGATGGTTCAGTAGGTAAATGTACTTGCCGCCTAGCATGGGATGATCTGAAACCCATGTGGTAGGAGAGAACTGAGTGTTGCAGGTTGTCCTCTGACCTCCCCATGTGTGCTGTGGCACACACATATGTGCATGTAGGAACACACATAACACAAATAAATATAAAAATTAAATTTATTAAAATGTTTTTGATTTATTTTTATTTTATGTGTGTCTGTGTGTTATGCCTGCCTGTATGTACTAGAGATTCCCAGCACCCACATGGCAGCTAGCTGAAGACTGTCTGAAACTCTGGTTCCAGGGAATCTGATGTCCTTTTTTGTCCTCTCTGGGAACTTCATGACATGGGTGCACTCACATACATGCAGACATAATACTTATAAAAATAAAAATAAATAAAAAAATTATAATTAAAAAATGTTATGCCTTGATATCATTAAACATCCAGTTTGTGTTTAGATCTTTATAGTTGCTTTTTGTAATTATTTCTTACAGATGACCTGTTTATGTTAGGGTCCAAACAAGGTCCATATATAGAATTTGGTGGCTATCTCTTTTAGATAAAGGATTTCTCTGCTTTTCCTTCTGCCTAACATTTGATTTGTTAGAGAAGTTAGGCCTTTTGTCTTTTGGCATTTCCCATAATCTAAATGTTGTTGCTGACACCCCCATGACTTTGTTTAATAATGTGTTCTGTCCCTGTCTTTTCTGCACATAGGCATGTGCATCAGTTTAATTTTCTTGCAGAGATGGTTCATGGAAGGTTCTTAATACTTTTGGCATAATCTCCTTTTGTCTCTCTTGCTATGACATTCGAAGGTATTGATAACTAATCTGATGTATTTCTTTCTTCCTTTCTGAATTGGAGCCAGGGGAACAAACCCAGGGCCTTGTGTTCCTAGAAGGCAAAGCACTCTACCACTAAGCTGAATTCCAAATTCTGATGTATTTCTTAATTTCCTAAGTGAATTTTTTTTTCTTTTTTTGGTATTTTTGAGACATGGTCTCCCTCTAATTCCCACTGGCCTGGAACTCACTATATAGTCCAGGCTGACCTTGATTTCACAGAGTTCTCTGCCTCCCAAGTGTTGGGATTAAAGGTGTCTGCCACTATACCCAACTCTAGGTGAAGTTTTTATAAAAAGAAACTTTTCTATTTGTTTTCCTGTTTGTTTGCATATTGGTAGAGTTGATATACGAAGGCTACATACTTGGTGTATTATGTACCAGTTTTCAGAAAAGTGACTTATTTTTAGAATTGTTTTATAATGATTGCTTTTTTTTGAGAACAATATGAATTCATCAGTTTTAATGTATTTGATTTCTCACCACCTCCCTATAAATGATAACTTAAAATTCTTGATATTGGCCCGACTCTTGTTGATGTAACCCCCCAAAATATTTGGTAGCTTCTTCAGGATAAAGCTTTTTAATTTTTGATTCTAGAATTCCTTGTGTACTTCATGGAAGCCATTAATCTTTTAAAACTGTATGAAAAAGTGTGTGTATATGTGCAATTTCTGAATAGTTCCGTAGCTCTTACCTAACTCAAAAGGATTGTATTCCTTAAAAGTTTATTACTTATGAATCCACCTGAAGATTTCTGGCTGTAAACAAATAATTCGATAATAAGGAACAGCAGTAAGGAACAGCAGATTGTAGTGGAATAAAAAATAAGAGGACAATGAGAAAACAGTGTACAGAGAACTGACACTAATCAGTCACACACAGGAGGGAAGGGGCAGGGACACTGATGGACAGACAGAAGCCCTGGTGGTAATTGTGTTTGTACTTCACAGGGGTTATTTAATGTGAGCATGTTTGAGTGCTGGCTGCTTCTCCTTTCTTCACTTAATAACTCCTAGGTTCTTTTCCCTTGTGTGAGGTCCTTTCCAGCCTTTCTTTTAGATACTGTTTGTTCCCTTTCTCTCTTTAATTTGCCAATACTTCTCTGTTGAAATGTATTAGTAGTCCTTTCCAGTAAGTGAGGTCCTTTCCGGAACTTTCTCCTGGATATCTCTCCTTTCCTTTCACTATTAACTTGCCCATACTTTTCCAATGATGCTTGTCTTATTGTCGTCATACTAGATTTTAAAAATCTCTCTGTCTCTGTCTCTCTCTCAATTATCAGTTCTTCCAGAAGTAGCACTATTTTTGTGTCTCCCTAATGTATGGCACATAACATAACAAGTGAATGTTTTCTAAATGGAATGATTGTGTGTGTGTGTGTGTGTGTGTGTGTGTGTGTGTGTGTGTGTGTGTGTCTTTCTTTTAATCTAATGGCGGGGCTGGAGAGATGGTTCAGCAGTTAAGGGCATTGGCAGAGGACCCAGGTTCGATTCCTAGCACCCACATGGAGACTAACAACCATCTATAACTACAGTTCCAGGGGAATCCGAGGCTCTCCTCAGGCATTGCACAACACAGTTACACTTACATACTTGCACGCAGTACACTCATACACATAAAAAAAAAAGATAAAATATTTTTTAAAATCTAATGGCCTTATTTTCTTGTAAATTGTTTATTTTCTATTTTGAAATTCAAGAAAGCTATTACTTTGACTTGAATCTTTAGATTTTATGTTGTGGTCACTTTTATATAATGTTTGAGAATGTTGGTAGTTTATTAGAATCAAAATCCAATTGCCTGAAATATACTCAAGGGACCAGTTTTA
Source organism: Eospalax fontanierii (assembly GCA_035773235.1). Lineage (NCBI taxonomy): Eukaryota > Metazoa > Chordata > Mammalia > Rodentia > Spalacidae > Eospalax > Eospalax fontanierii. Next base: position 61,663,392 of record CM069530.1, on the reverse strand, counting down.
ACTACCTTATTAAGTGTTAGGTGGACTTTGGGATCTTTTCTTAGTTATATCTTGATTAAGGCAAATAAAATCATTAAACAGTTTGGGTTTTTTACTCATCAAACAGAAAATAGAATCCAGCTTATGGCACAGAAAAACATGTCAGAAATGAATTTTTTGTAGGCTATTTTTTTTTTTTGAGAGAGAGAGAATGCACTGGATCATATGTAAGTCGGACCTCTAGATAATAAAAGGGAAAATCTAGGTTAGGTATTTATATATAGTATGTGCAAAGTACTCCATGGAAACGGTGGAGTAGTTTTGTTTTGTTTTAAAAATATTTAAAAAAATATTTTATTATTTTAATTTTATGTGTATGAGTGTATTGCCTGCATGTATGTAAGTGAACCTGTGTTGTGCAGTGCCTGTGGAGGTCAGAAGAAGGTGCGGAATCCCCTGGAACTGAAGTTACAAATGGTTGTTAGCTGCGATGTGGGTGCTGGGAATCAGATCTAGGTCCTCTGCAAGAGCAGCCAGTGCTCTTAACTGCTGAGCTATCTCTGCAACCCCTAATTTTGTTTGCTTTTTTAATGAAGAATTTTACTGGTAGTTTCAGGAAAGCAATAAAATGTCTTATACCATCTTCATATTCTCTCCTCCTTTTATGCTCTTTCTGTGGGTTACATATATTTTACCTTGTTCAAAAAAGAAACTTAGAGCATTTTGTAGTATTTTAACTATAAAACAGTTTATGAGAAAAGAGAATATTCAGGCCTCTGACTCCCATTTTTCTTATCACTTGCACTAAGCATCGTACCTCCAGGCAAGACAGTAAATCAATGGATGTTGAACAATGATTTCCCCAGGAAATTTTAGATTCCCTGGAAAACACACATAAATTACACAATAAAATATTCAAATTTCACAAACTATTTCAGTATGCACATTCAGCAAATATTCAATTCTGTAAATACTCAGGTTTTGATTTTTCATGCCTTACTCAATAAAGTGACAGAACATTCTCCATTTTGATGAGATTATTTTATGGTTCTCCTCAAGTCTTTTTTCCTGCTCATTCACTTTTTTCTCTTACTCCATTTTTTTTTAGTTCTTTCTCCATTCCTTCTCAACTTTAACTTCTTTTCCATAGTTTCAACTTTATTTATTCTCTGAAGCTTCCAAAATCTCTAGCTGCGACTGAGTTCTGGATCCAAGTTCCTGTACAAGCCTTACATTCTCTTCTTCCCACTTTTTCCGTTTTCCACTTTAGTCAGCCCTCCTACCATATACCCTTTACAATGGACTGTTGCCATCTCAATCAAAACCCTATTTACGTTTATTTAAGACAAGGTCTTATGGACCCAAAGTGGTTTCTAATTGATATGTAGCCAAAGGTGACCTTGAGTTTCTGTTCTTTACCTGAGTGCTCAGATTATATGCAAGCCATATTACACCTTATTTGGTACTGGAAATCAAATCCTTGGCCTTTTGCATGGTAGGTAAGCATTCTACCAACTGAACCATATCTCCAGCTCTTAAAATATTTTTTTCTATCACCTAAATACTCTCTAAATTGATTCATTTTTCTCTACTCTCATAGTTCTTTAGTTCAGGGTATCTATTTACTCGTGTAGTCGTGGTTTTGCCACCTGCTAGGTGGTTTTGCTTCCAGTATTGACTTATTCTGGTTCTTTTTGTCCAAGAAGCAGTGCATCTTTATAAACAGAGCTCTCTTCCCGTCCCAATTAGTACAATTTTTTCCATATTTTTTTTGTCTGTATTTTGCAGATACAGAATCTGTAGATACAGCTCTAATGTATGATGTCACTTAGTGTGGAGTCTAAAAAAGTCAAAATTATATCGAAGAATAAAAACATGATTACCAGAACTCACAAGGGTGGGGAAAATAAGGAGGTCTTGGTCAAAGACCACAAACTTGTATTTAGTTACAAGTTCTATTCTATACTTATGTTGCATATACTCTACTTAGACTGGCATATTTAATAATTCTATATTGTATAGTTGAGATTTTTCTAACAGTACCGATCTTAGTCTTATCAAATACACAGAAAAAGTAACTGTGAGTTGACAGTGAACTTGACTGTAGCAGTCAATTCAACATGTATATATATATATATATATGAAAAATCATGTTATAGTCTTTCTGAATATTCGGTTTTGTCAGTTATACCTCAGTAAAACTGATAGGGGCTCAGTCTAATTATAATAAAGAAAGTACATTGTAGGGGACTAATAGATAATGCAGGCAAACTGCTATGCAGAGAAGAATTAACAGAGAAGGCCTACTTGAAAGTCTGGGTCTTGACTGGCATTAAGGAATTTAATTTCGAGAGGGACCTACCCTTTTCAGAACTGATGAGTTCAGCTCACAGTGTCTAAATCATTTATGCAATGTAGGTTGTGCTGAAGACACCTGCTCACTTCTTCGGAGTCTGGAGTTTTCATATGTGCTAGCTTAAGGGTATTTGAATGACTTACCTCCACTAAAATCTTGGGACTCTGAAGATGTTTTTTGGACTTCACCCAATTTCCTTTTTCCTTTTGCTGGTTTTAATTTGTATCCTTTTGCTGCTGTAAATGACAAGCATGAGTATGCCGTAGACTAAATTTTAAGAGTACTAGTAACCCATCAAGTTTAGAAGTGGTCTTGGGAACCAAAACCATAACTACTTGGTCTGTGGAGATTATAGGTCTAGGCAAGAATGGATGAAGGACTTGCCAAGGTTGTTGGAACTTACTCAAGAGAGATTTTAAAAGAATTGACAATACTTGGTTAAAAAAAATAGAGTTGTTGGAGGAGAAAAAGACAGTAAAGTATCAAGGATGTCTACAAACCTCTGACTCAAACAACTGACTAAATGGAAATATTAATTTCCTACAGAGAGACAGCATAATCTAACATAATTAAAAATGATAGAGAATCAAGTTTAGAATCTATGTGCTTATCAGTTTTGATATCACAAGCTCATCTATCCAAAACTCAGTGGTTCAACAGAGATTGCCTTTAGGAGCAATCTGGAATCAGACATTTGAGGAATTTTTTTTTCCTTAATAGAAATGTTAATTATAATTATTAAACTCTCATTTACTAACCAACCAATATGTCCCCAAAGTTGCCAGGCACTTTATATGCTTCTATATTGTTTTGTCTTGCTATCGTTTTCATTGAATTCAAGTATTCCATTAGTAATTTAAATATTAGGATTTCTCTTTGGACCTTATAGGCTCTGCTTCATGTATTACGCTATTCCTGATGAGGAAATATGATATGTTAGTTTTAAATACTGAGACTGTGATGCTCAGAGAGAATATTTGCTAAGGTTTCGTGGGTGTTCCTCACTTGAACAGCTTTAGCTCTTTAGTCTTCTAAAGGAGAGCATTTTTTTTTAAAAGTAGGTGCTGGGAATTGAACCTAGGGCCTCATGCATAGTAGGCAAGCACTCTTTCAGTAAGCTATACCCCCAGCCCTTTATCTTTTCCTTCCCTTCCCTCTTCTTGTTTCTTTCTTTCCCTCCATCCCTTTCTTCTTCCCTCCTTTCTCTAACTTCCTTTCAGGGTAGAGGGCAACCTCTGGTTCTGTTCCTCAGGAGGCTTATGCTGTGTGTGTGTGTGTGTGTATGTGTGTGTGTGTGTGTGTGTATTTATATGGTATATACATTGTTTGTTCACATGCACTTATTTGTGGTGGCCAGAGGTTGATGTAAGGTGACTTCCTCTATTGCCCTCTACCATTTTATTATTTATTTATTTACTTAATTTTTTTTTTTTTTTTTGAGACAGGGTCTTCCTATAATCCCAGCTGGCCTGGAACTTGCTATAAAGACCAGGCTGGCCTTGAACTCACAGAGATCCACTTGCCTCTGCCTCTTGAGTTCAGGGATTAAAGGCATGCTTCCCCACGCCCGGCCTATCTTATTTTTTTTAAAGCAGGATTTCTCACTAAACCTAGAGCTTGACATATTGGCTACACTAGCTGATTAGTGAGCCTCTGAGATCTGCCTGTCTCCTCTACACGCACCAGTGCCCTAGTTACAGATGTGTGATACCATGCCTGGCTTTTACATGGGTTCTGGGAATTGATCCATGTCTTCATGCTTGTGCAACAAGTACTGTACTGACTGAGCTATCTCCCTAGGCCCCATCCTTTTCCTTTTCTCTTAAATTTTGAGGCAGGATCTTACTAAGTTGCTCAGCCTGGCCTTGAACTCACTCTTCTGAAATCCAGGCAGCACTTGAACTAGCAATGCTCCTACATCTGGCTGTGATTACAGGTCTACACCAACAGGCCCTGATGAGAACACCCTTCTAAAAGACCACTCGGCTTCATGTTGAAATATCCTGTAGATGTACAGAGGAACTTAGCTTTTGTAATCTCAGATCTGTTGGATAGTATGTTGGCTAATTTTGCCTGCCAACTTGACTGAACTAAGAATTGTCTAGGAAAGCAGGGTGTAGTGGCACGTCCCTTTAATCCTGGTGCTTGGAGAAGTAGAGGCAGTCAGATCTCTGTGAGTTCAAGGTCAGCCTGTTCTACATAGAGAGTTTCAGGCTAGCCAGACCTACAAAGTGAGAAATTCTCTCAAAAAATAAAAATAAAAAAGTTGCTGAGATTATCGAGGTACAATTTGGATGTGTCTGTGAGGGTGTTTCTAGAGAGAGTAACCTGAGGGCAGTAACCAGCCCTGAATTTGGCAGTATTATTGTATGGGCTTCATACCAATATAAATACAAAAAGGAAAAGGCCAACTGATAACCTCAACATCATCTTCTCTGCTTCCTGCTTGCCACAGCCCAAACTTCTGAGATCATGAGCCAAGTAACTCTTCTCCCTCAAGTTGTTTATGTCAGGTATTTTGCTCATAGCAGCAGTAAAAGTAATAAAACAAACATAGCACATTATAATTCCATTTTGTTAACTACATAATTGCTCAAAAATGACACGTGGGGAAAGGTATATATTTGTGAAATTTTCTTGTGTTGGAAATGTCTACATTCCAAATAATGATGTTCTTTTTCTCTCATAGATCACTTCACCTGCATTGTGAAGGTACTTTTCACCCTACTGTATGCACAGGCTCTTGCAGCACTTTCAGTTAAGTGCAGTGAAGAAGATAGGTCAGCCTGGAAGCATGTCGGAGCTCTTAAGAAGGTAGAATTTTTCCTAAATTCTCATTTAATAGCTTGGGGAACTCATTGAAGTTGGGGGTACAAATGAATGAGAATAGGTATTTGATTTTTTTTGTGTGAATCTTTTGTTTTTATGGTGCTGGGGATTGAACGTAAGAGTCTCATGCATGCTAGGCTAGTCCTCTACCATTGAGCTATACCCCATCCCAAGAGTAAGTGTTTGAGATAGAAAAGGGAGTTTTTTAATATTGGAATGGAATACCTTTAGGATAAAAATAATTGAAAATGTTTTATTGCATCTTTATCCCTAAACTTGACTTAAATAAATCCTTTTATTAATTTAAATGTGGTAGTTTTGTTTTGACTGTAATAGGCTTAAACTTAGAGGCATTATAAAAAAATGCCAGTTCAGTGAACAGAATAATGTCTACACATTTAAATATTTGTCAGTCTTTTTTTCCTTCTTTTTGTCCTTATCTTCAGTCACAACCCAAAGATGGCTTTTTGCCTTACCACTTCTAACTCAGAAATCCTGGCAGTTTCCTAATTGTACCTCTTTTTTTGAAATCGACCCCCAGCTTCCCCATTTGCTTCTTGTTTGTTTGAAAGAGAGCTTTACTTTGTAGTCCAGGTTGGCCTAGAACTCTTTCTGCCCTCAGTCTCCTGAGTACTAAGATTACAGGCATGCACCATCATCATGCCTGGCTTAATTATGCTCAAGTATTCTTTTTTTTTTTTTCCATATTAGAAAACATATATATTTTTAGCCATCTCAAAGGAATTTTCTTTAAATTATATAAATAGTTTAGAAAAATTGTGCGAATGTAGTTAAAGGCATAAATTTAATAGATTAAGAAAAATGAGATACTATTAATTCAAGAAATTAGCAAGTGGTTTACCTGGGAAATTAATAAAAGAACACTTCATTGTTTATTTGTAAAAATTGGTAAGATAGTAAGTGTAGTATAAAGTGAACCTTTTGAGGGATTTTTAAACATCATTGAAAAATTATTGTTGAAATCTTACCTCCCATTTCAAAAGCAGTAGAGCCAGTTAGAAGTGCATGAAATGTATCAATATGACCTTCACTTTTATCACCAGTTTACTCCCAAATCACAATGGCATGCACAGGAATTTAACATAGTATCATCATAACATATCTGGTGTCTTAACTAGGGATATTGGTCAGTTGAGCATCAAACTGAGGTAGTACAATTTCCTGCCTCTGGGGATAGATGTTATTTTTTTTTGGATAAAGAATTCAATATTGTTTGAATCTCAGCTTTCTTAAGGGTAAATGACAGGTTTGGACTGTATGCCTTATAAAGGCTCCCCTGTTTCTAACATTCTGTGACTCTAAAATTTACAAATTGGTTTTCTGTCATCTTGAATGATTTTCCCTCTTGTTGCTCATTGATTCTTGAATAACTTAGCAATCTATAATTACTTTTCTTTTATCTATGTATTAATTTCTCTGAAGTAGTCTAATCTGGTATTTGGCATAGTATACCAATAGAATTAAAATCAAGTATATTCAGTTTCTATGCTGTCTTTACTGCCTGATTATAAAACATAAATATTTAAAAATTGCTTTAAAGCCAAGTGTGGTGGCACATGTCTGTAATCCCATTGCTTAGGAGGCTAAGGCAGGAGGATTTTGGTGAGTTTGAGGCCAGCCTGGGCTACATAGTGATTTCCAGGCCAGCCTTGCCTACAGAGTGAGATGCTGTTTCAAAAAGCCAATCAAATGAAATTTTAAAATAATTTGTATCTACATTTATTTGAGTGTTTCAAAAATGAGAACTTAATGACAAAATTGAGCTCCTATACATCTCATCTATGAGGGAAGGAACATAATGTAGTTTAGGAACTTGGCAATTTTCCCTCTCAATTTCATAATTTGTTAATATTTTAAAAATCTTATTGGAACATACATGAGAAACACTTAAGTTTATAGCTATCTAAATGACAGTGAGTTGAGGAAAGAAATGATGATGATTGGTCTGCCATCTATTCTCTTGTTTACAGTGTATCTGAGTTTTGAGATGTAGTATACATTGTAAGTAAAGCAATGACATGTTGGATCTATCTCTGTAACTTCTCTAAGTACTTAGACTTTTGCAGACTTCAGTCCTGCTTTTTCATTTTCTTCCTTTAATTCTTTCCTCCTCTCATCTCTTCTTTGTTGCTTCCTTTCTTGGCTCTTATTTATTTCATTGTCATAACCTACTAGTTCTATGAAATGATAGTTCTAATGAAAATTTATTTTGCCTGAAATAATCTGGCATAGAACAATAAAAATACAGATGCTACATAATTTTGAAGGAGTATCAGAATTAACTTCATAATGAAGCTTGATTCATCTATTGGAATTTCTACTAAGAATCTTTGTAGCAGAATTTCTTAATCTGTACCTTTGAGTATGTTTTGATATTTGTTGGAGATAGGATCATAGCATCTGAAATATGCTTTAAGGACCTATGATCCCTGCCCCAGAGTTCAAGAAGCATTTAGACAAAAGAATTGTACCCAACAGACCCATTGGCTTGCTGAATTCTTTTTTTTCTCTCAAAGATTATTATTTTTAAATTTTTATTTATGTGTATGTCATTGTGTGTGTGCATGCATACATACAGGTACCCATGGAGGCCAGAAGAGGGGGTCAGATTCTTTGGAGCTGTAGTTATAGGCAGTTGTGAGCAAATGCTCTTGAGATCATGGAGCCATCTTTTCAGCTTGACATCTCTGAATTCTTGGTCTAGTTCTTCAGTTAGCCCACTTAGGTTTGCCACCTTTCCCCTACGATTCATCAGGTCTGATTTTAGGTCTTTTGCCTGTGTTCTCATAAAATTCTATCTTAAGTGTTGTGAGCCTGCTCCTTCATTTACTTAGATTGCCTATATTTCTACATATAAATTTCCTACCCAACATTACTCTGGTAAGAAGAGTTCTTAGTACAAACCAGTAAGCATTGTCTTATGTTAGCTTTCTGGATTGATACAGAACTTTTCATGTGTGAAAATATTTAAGGGACTGGAGAGATGGCTCAGCAGTTAAGAGCACTGATTGCTCTTGCAGAAAACCTGGGTTTGAATCCTAGCACTCACATGGTAGCTAACAACCACCTATAGCTCCACTTTGAAAGAATTTGTTCTCTCTTGTCCTCCATGGATACTGCACTACTCTAGTTCACTTGCATGCTGGCAGTATACACATAAAATTAAAAAAAAATACTTAAAATGTATTTAATAATGATTTAAAAGCATCATCACTCAATAACTTAATTCATGATTTGAACATAAAGTATTCTTTCAGATACTTTTCTTTTGTTACTCTTTATAACTCTTTAATTAAAAAGTATACTAATGTTTTTCCTTTTTAATTGAATTTTTGTATATTTCACACAGAACATGTCAGTCTTAATTGCCTTTATATCAGTATACTAAAGTTTTAAAAGATTTCATTTTTATTTTATGTGTGTAAGTGTTTTGCCTGCACGTATGTAAGTGTACCACATGCATGCCTGGTGCCCATGGAGTCCAGAATAGGGCAGCAGATACCCTGGAACTAGTTATGGATAGTTGTTAGCCACCATGTGGGTTCTGGGAGCTGAACCCAGGTTCTCTGAAAGAGCAGTAAATGCTCTTAACTGCTGAGCCAGCTCTCCAGAGTATACCAAATTTAGGAAGCTCTTAGACTGGATTATGTACTAGAGAATCTTAATGTGCCATCACATTGATTAACAAGTAGCAAATATTACATATAAGTAAATTTGAATGTCTATCTTTTGGAGTTAAATGAATTCCACCTAAATAGTTAAGAAGTAATTTGATTAAAATAAATTTTAACAGCATAATATTTTGCTATTTTGAGATGCAGTAGGATATTGATATATGTGAATTGTGTGTAATGTATAGTTATCATATTTAGGAAATAATCATTCTGTTAAGTGGGCAAGGTTGAGGCAAGTTACATTGTATAAAGAGAGCACTTGTAGAATTGGGAACATTTTATAGTTTAGAAACATGGATGAGTGAATATAGTAGAAATTAGAGGAGAAATTTAAGACTGATTACAAAAAAAGGGGTGCCTAGGTGAATTCTAAGGCCAGAAGCTCCAATATTATGAAGATAAATTCCATGTTAGCAGATATTTGTTGCTTATATTTTTATTATGAAGAAGAATGTGTGGAAGATAGAGGGCATAGTTACAATTTAGAACTGCAGTCTTGTTGAAAAGAATACAGTAATATGGATAAAACATTGAAGGACTATAAAAAGATCAATTATCACTAAATAAGAATTCTGTTTTGCAGACTCTGAATGCCATCAGTATTCAGATAGGATAGTGCCATAGATGAACTTAGTGGTGGAGTGTTTACCTGGCACGCTTAAAAACTTGGTATTGATTCCTCGGAGGTTGGTAGGGATGATAGGGAGGTGTACAGTGAGAGTGTCAGCGTGTGCGCACATGTGCAACACTGTCTAAATACAAATTTAATTCACAAAAAACTGAAAAATACCAGTAAGCATTTAGATCAAACTTATATTCCATAGTGTTTACTCGGTTATTACATTCTTTATATTTTTAAATTCTAAGTAATAAGTAGAAATGATATACAAAAATATTTCTTCCAGTTTATACTTTATTATAATTTGGACATTTATATTCTTCTTTAATATAATATTTAATTTAATATAATATTTCAGTGAACATAAAGAGGTACATTTCTTTGTTGTAAATATTTTATTGAAAAGTTTTAATTTACAAGTAGCCTTATTTCTTTCTTATAAAAATGGAAGTGGTTATTAAGCTTATGTTACAGGCCATTATTTAGTGTAATTACTTTTATATTGTATAATAAATATCATTTTATTTTTACAGTAAATTATATTAAATTCTCTTTAGGGAATGCTAGGACATTTGCACACTTCATGGTCCATATTTTCTTTGATTCCATTTGGGATTTGTACCACTTTCAGGAGTATATTTACATACACTTTTTGATTCTTTCATGTTGTAACCATTTTCATATACTTCAAATTTGTCATTTTCATTACCTATAAAATATTCCTTTGAGTCAGTATTCTATAATGTAGGTAACTGGCTGCTTCTCTGTTTTGGCCATTTGCTGTTATAGTGCTGCAGTGAATGGGTTGTGCTTATAGCTATTTTTTCTTTTCTTTTGAATTATTTCCATAGGATGAGTTCTCAGGAGTGAAAGTTACCATGTCAAGATGCATGATTTATATATTTTTGATATGCATTATGAAATTTACATTGTCCTGTAAAGAAATATTGGAAAATTTTAACCACCTACTCAGTGTCATTATAAATCTAGAGGTGTATGGCTAACCTGAATTTAAAAGAAATATAGTTCACATGCTTGAGAAATGATACACAGTTTTGCAATGTTACAAGAGGTTATTTCCAATGAACTTTTTTTTGTAATTTTTCAGTGATCAGTATAACTGATGCTTTAATTTTTTTTCCAGAATACGTCTGATGCAGAAAAGTCTTATGAAGTGTTACTGAGTTTTGTTATAAGTGAGTTATCCAAAGGAAAGTTGTACTGTGAAGAAGGAGCTCAGGAGTGTGCAATGGTATGTCTACATAAAGTTCAGACATGTTGTGCTTCAACTTAAATATTAGATTTTGTTACCATTAGGAATGTAACTTTTGTTTGTTTGTTGTTTGTTTTTTGTCTTGAGACAGGGTCTCCTTGTAGCCCCAGCTAGCTTGAACTCACCATGGAGGCCAGGATGGCCTTGATCTTTGCTCTGCTAGGAAATGTAATTTTTAAAAAGCTACATCTATTGTAGAATGAATCATTCAAATCTTCTTTTTTAACTAGGTTGGTCCTATTTCTTGGTCTCCTGAGTCCATGGAAAAGTACTTACAGGACTTCTGCTTACCTTTCCTCAGAATCTCCAGCCTTCTTCAGCACCACCTTTTTGGGGAAGATTTACCTAGTTGCCAGGTATAATTTTGGATAGAGAATAGGGAGTCTTGTTTTTATAATAAGCTAATGTTTTGAATCATACTGATACATAACAGTATACTTATATCTCTTAATATATTATAATATAAATATATATATAATATAATATAATATAAAAACTATGATATGAAAATACACCAGTCTCGCTCAAATGAATACTTAGAAAATTTACTATTGTATGTTTATTAGCATCCGCTCACTTTTCTGATTACTAATTTTGGATATTTGAACAATTTTGGATCAATTTAGTGCTAATTCATGCCTAATATTTGAATAAGATAATATTCATTCTCTTGATATGTTTGTCACTAGCATCATTTGTTTTTAATATCCTTTTAAAAGTTATAATGGTCAGAAAATTTATTGTTAAATGATTTGTATGTTTTTTAAAAAAATATTTATTTATTTTTATTTTGTGTGTATGAGTATTTTGCCTGCATGTGTGTAATTGTACTTATGTTGTACAATGCCTGCGGAGGTCAGAAGAGGGTGTTGGATTCCCCTGGAACTGGAGTTAGATGGTTATTAGTCTCCATGTGGGTGCTAGGAATTGAACCTGGGTCCTCTGCAAGAGCAGCCCATGCTCTTAACTAAACCATTTCTCCCGCCTCAGGATTTATATGTTTTTATGGCAGTAAAATGTTTGTTTTATAGCCAATTGTGTTAAAATATTGGATGGCTGAATTATTGCTGGTTTAATCTCGTTCACAGACTGTAGGTCAAATGAGTAGGCAGGAAAATAACAGGGCAGGAAACCAGAAGAAAGTAAACCCAAATGTGGTTATGGGATATGATCATGGGATTGTGTGCCATTTACTCGAAGGAACTTAATGTAGGAATTATGTACATTTATCATATTTATTCTGAAGTATATCAGAATTAAGTAGGTTTTTATATGTTGTTGTTGTTGTTCCTTCTGTCCTAAGTAGCTGGTGTGATGTTAAATAGTTTGATTTGTTGTGTTGTTGTTTTCATGAAGCGCTCCAAAGTAAATTGTGTATTTGTTACCAACACCTATTTAGAGTTAAAAGATGTTGATCAAATTAAAAATATTCATCCATTTATGTTTTCTTTCTTATTTTGTTTTTTGAATTCTTAAAAATTTTTCATAAAAGCCTATTTCCTTCTGATATTCAGAGCAGCCTTAAGCGTGAAGCGCCTCCATCATTCTCTGTACTTCACATGTACGCTGGCTGCTGTATTGCTTCTGTTGGTGTTTGTTTTCATTAGCAAGTAGTTTTCCCCTTTAACTGGGAGATATGTGAAGGCAGAAGCTCTTGAATTGGGCACCGAAAGTTGGTGTGGCATTTGTTTCACTATTCAGTGCTGTATTCTAGAGCAACAATTGTTTACTTATGGCAGGAGAGTAATGCATTGAATTAGGTGCTTTAAAAGAGTGTCAGGGACAGAATCAGAAAGAGATTAAAGTGCTGGGAATGGTTGTGCATGTCTGGAATCACAGCATGTGAGCAGAGAAGCAGGACTTGACTTGGAGGCCAGTCTGGGATCCATAGTAAGGCCTCCTCTCCAAAGGTAACTTTAACATGAAAGCATTTGGACCACTGAAGGAATCTTACAGAAATGTGACATGATTAAAATTTTATTTCAGAACAAACTTCATTTTAGTCTGAGATTATAGGTTATGAAGCAGGGAGGGACAGGGAATGGTGAGACCAGTTGTAGAGGGACTAGAAGAGGATAGAAAAGAACTTGATATTTCAGATATAGACTATTAGGACTTGGCAGCTAGTAGACATGTAAGCTCAAGAGAAAAGAAAGAATGATACTGTATTTGTGGTTTGAGTGTGAGAGAGTAGCACTTCTGTGATGTAATTAATAGGAAGAGAGGATGGATATTTATAGGCAGGGGAAAAAGTACCATGCACATATTCAGATCAAGGGGCTAACTGGATCATTACAGAAATAATCTATTCAGTTGAAGTGAGAAGAGTGAGGTGTTAGAGAGAAACTCCCCTCCGTGGTAAGTGGGCAACTAGATTCTGTGTCCCGCTGTTTTAATGATGTTGCAGTAAGTGTGGCCATGATTCAAATAGGTTTTTTCCTAGAAATACATAGTTGGCTTAACAAAAATCAATATGCCATATTAATGAAATGAATGAAAAACTTGGTTATCTCAGCAGTCAAAGAAAAAGCATTTGACAAAATCTAGCATTCTTTCAGGTTAAAATTAAATCAAAAAACAAAACAAGCAACCTCCTCCCTTTCACAAAACAAACAAAAAAATTAAAAAACCCAAAACACCCTGGGGAGTAGAAGAGAGGAGAGCTGTCTCAGCCTGATTAAAGAAACCTGGAAGGCAGGAACAAGGTTAGGACTAGGAGGAGGGTGTCTGCTCTCACTGCTCTTTTTCCTTATTGTGCTATGCAGTTAGACTAGAAAACTAAAGGTCATTCAAATTAAAAATGGGATAAAAATGAATTTTCTTCTTAAATTAGGTGATTTTATTTGTAGAAAATGTAAGGGATTAAAAAAATTAGAGCTAATGAGCAAGGTTATAGGATACAAGATAATTTACTATATTACTGTACTTTAGAAATGAATAATCTAAAAGTGAAATTAAAGCAGATGTGGTGGTATATGCCTTAAGTCCCCACACCCCCATATATATATAATTATATGTAATATATATGATTGGCATATATGGACATAATCTGAACAAATAACTTTTACTTAACCCCAGCAAAACTATGTGCTCTTGTGTCTTGTGACCTGGACACCTCATCTTGTTTTCTTGACAACCTCAATTAAAATTTTTTTTTTATGTATATGAGTGTATTGCCTGGATGTAGGTAGGTGCACCCATGTCTTGCAGTGCCCTCGGAGGTCAGAAGAGGGTGTCGGTTCCCCTGGAACTGGAGTTTACAGATAATTGTTAATTACCATGTGGGTGCTAGGAATCGAACCCAGGTCTTCTGCAGGAACAGTCAGTGCTCTTAACTGCTTAACCATCTCTTCAGTCCTGACAGCCTCAATTTGGTACTCAGTTTGGTACTCAAAAAGATAATGAACGAATGTGGGTATGCTTGAGGATTAACATATTAAAGCATTGAAAGGCAGCCAAACCCATCTCAAGCCTCACTCCCATCTCCATTGTCATTGACAGACATATATGAATAAAAATGAAATTAGGAAGTAATGTCATTGCAGTCAAAGATATGAAACTACCCTAGAGTTGTGCCAGTTTTGCTGGTGCTGACCTTGTAAACATTTCAAAGGGTAATTGTTACCGTATATGAATTATATCTCAAAAATTTTAAACCTTGTGTGAGAAAGAACTTTTTTCTGACAAATTTCAAAAATCTCTTGAACTCAGTAATAAAAAACTCAACACAAGCAGGGAATAATGGTGTGTGTCCTTAATCCCAGCACTCGAGAGGCAGAGGCAGGCAGATCTCTCTGAGTTCAAGGCAGACCTGGTCTACATACTGAGTTCCAGGCCAGCTGGGATTACAGTGGGGGAAGGGGGCAAGGGGGAGGAGGAGGAACAATCAACATAAAAATGAGCAAAAAAGTAAACTCTTGATGAAAGAATTTATATATGACCTTTACATAGGTGAATATGCTCAGCATGTTGCTGAGAAATGCTCGGTACCAGGATATGTGTTGCTGCCAAGAATTGCTGAGAGTTTGGAGCAACTGGACTTGTCACTCACTGTGCAATAGGAATGCGAAATAATAGAGTCACTTTGGAAAAGACTCATCAGTTTCTCTTAAAAAATTAATCTTGTGCTTAACAATTCTACTTCTAGGTGCCCATCAAAAAAAGTGAAAACATCCATATAAAGAATTAATCCATGTTCACAACAGTGTAATTGGTGATTATGAAAATTGATTCAGACATCTAAGAATGCATGAATTCAGTGTAGTTTGTAGAGTAGAATGCCATTCAGCAATTTAAAGCAATAGCTAATTGTGGTGGCACACACCAGTAGGATATGTTGTAGAGGTAGAGAGATGGAAGAGGATCAGAAGTTTGAGGATAGCCGTTAATGAATTAATCTAAATGAAAAGACTGCACTGAAATATTCCTATGTGAAAAAAATGTAAAGCTAAAGCCATGTTGATAAAAATCACACCAGGAATATTAGCCAGGATAAATATCCTACATAGGAACATGAATAAATATTGGGAGTGAGGAATTGTTCAAAAATTATCTTACAGTGGTTATATTACATATATAATTGAAAAATTACCAAACTACACCTAAGATGGGTGAATTTCATAGCATATAATTTATACTTCAGTAAAATGACTTTTTAAACGTTTTTCTTTGGGATTGGAGAGATGGCTCAGTGTCACTTGACACTCTTGCTGAGGACTTGGGTTCAGTTCCCAGCCTTCACATGAGGGTTCACAGTGCTCTATACCAGTTCCAGGGGAACCAATACCCTCTTCCTGCCTTAGAGGGCACTAGACATACACATGATGCACATACATACATGCAAGCAAAACACTCATACACATAAAAAATAGTAAAATAATAAAATTTGAAAAAAATTTCCCTTCTTAAAAAGGCACTTTTTGTGTAGTTGTATAAAATGGAAGCTCTATAGCTTCATTTTTTAGGGAATTAAAAAAATTTGACATCTTTTTCAGTTTGCATATTATTGTGACTTTTCATCTTTAGTTCAGTTTTATAAAGTTTTTAAGTGTCTACTATGTGGCAAGCACTGGAAGGATCCAGTCCTTATTCCAGGGAACTAAGAGTCTTAGAAGGAATGTGAAATTATTAAAGTTATTAATAGAAAACATACATGAAGGAATTGAAACTTTACAAGATGAGGAGAGATTGATTTTTTTTTTTCCTCAGTGGAGCCAGGTGCTGTGAGGACTTAATTCCTTTCCTGGGGAGATGGAGTTGGAGGGTGATAGGAATTGAGCAAGGGAGAAGAGAGCTACTGGTCTCCTAGACAGTTTTTGATTAAATAAAGAAGACCTGGGAGATCTGCATTTCTAGATATATAATCTGTAATTTAAGGTTTACAATTTAGTTTGTAAAGCTAACAACTAAAAATAAACTTAAAGGGGGCTGGTGACGTAGCTTGGTGGGAGAATACTTTCCTGTCATGCCCAGAGCCCTGGGTTCATTCCCCATCACTGCCTAAAGTAGACGTCGTGTGTAGTAATCCCAAGAGGCAGTAGGATTGGAATTTCAAGGTCATACTCAGCTACATAGTGACTTTGAGGAGAGCCTGAGGTACATTAGACGCTGTCTTAAAAAGAAAAAGTATCTTAAAGGATATATAAGTTCTTCATTCTTGTTTCTCTGGTTCTTTTATTAGTAAGCAGAGCTTCAGATGTGGCACCTAGAAACATGGATTTTTTTTTTAAATCACACACACACGCACACACACGCACACACACACACACACATACATGCATACCATAACCCTTTTAAAACTGATTTTGTTTCATGTATATTTTGGGGTCAGGCAACTTGTTTAGCATTTCCTCCTATGAATTCCGTGTTTTTGCTGTCCCTTTTCTACATCAGCAACCAGTTCACTCCAACTCCCTTTTAGTAGGTGATCAAACTTAGAACCTTGCAAAGCATCCTTCCACTCAGCTATATCCTCACACCTTGGTTTTTGAGACACAATCTCACTAGTCAGTTCATTCAAGCTATATTCAAACTTGAACTTTCATCTTCATGCCTCCACCTCCTGAGTGCTGGGATTACAGGTGTGCCCCACCACACCCAGCTCTATATATGTGCCTTCTTAACCCAGATCGATTTTCTCTTTACCTAAAATTACCTTTGCTTTAATAGAGTAGCTAGCTTCTGTAAACTCTTCATCAGATATGTAACAGTTGTATAAAAGCAGATGCTAGGACATTTAAGAGTTAAATTTTCAAAGAAAACTCTTTGAAGAATACTTGGATACAATAGTGAGGAACCTTTGTTTTCTGTTTCTTTACTTCTGCTCCCCCTGCCCCTTTCCTGGCTTACTTACAGTTTCCTATTGTCCCAAGGTAATTGGTGAAGATGACAGTTAAAATATGTATATGTTCTTGATGAAGTATCTTGAGAATTTTCTATTTCATGTCTAAAAGGAAGAAGAAGAATTTTCAGTTCTTGCCAGCTGCCTGGGACTTCTGCCAACATTTTACCAAACAGATCATCCATTCATCAGTGCCTCCTGTCTAGATTGGCCAGTTCCAGCATTTGACATTATAACTCAGTGGTGTTTTGAGATAAAGTCATTTACTGAGAGACATGCAGAACAAGGAAAGGTATGTAAAAAGAGTAATACTCGCCATGATGATGATGTGCTAATAGGTAAGAATAATGAAAAAAATTGAATTTCAGGTCATCTGTGGCAGCAGGTATTAAACTGATAAAACTGAAAAAATAGTTTACTCATAAGTAGTTTAAAAAAGAGAAATGTTTCAGTTAACAAAGATAAGGTATTACTTGATACTTTTTAAATATTTTATTATTTTTATTTTATGTGTATGCCTGCATATGTGTAAACGTACCTGTGTCATGCAGTGCCCGTGAAGGTCAGAAGAGGGCATCAGATCCCCTGGAACTGAAATTACTGATGGTTGTTAGCCACCATGTGGATGTTGGGATTCGAACCCTGGTCCTCTGCAAGAGCAGCCAGTGCTCTTAACTGCCTAGCCATCTCTCTAGCCCTGATACTTTTAGCTTTAACCAGCAGATTTTTATTAAATTTTTTAATTATATTACTAGTCTTGTAAAGAACAAAGAAAATTTAAAGTTATATTATATTCTGATTCATAGAACTGTCTCATGTTTAAAAAAATATTGAACTGGAAACTAAAAGATCATGTCTTTAACTCTTAGCTGTGGACTTGTGCTGCCAGCTTGACTAGTTGGGGGTTTGCCTTGCATTGACCAGGGAGCAGAGGAGTAGGCAGCAGGGTCCTGTGGTTGCTGTGGTTTGGCATATAGCCTTATAGTTCCTCCAGAGAACTGTAGTTTCTGAGAAATGGGGTAATATGATGAAAAGATTATTCCAGTGGGTAGTTCTGGTGACCCTTTGGTAGATAAAGCAAGGCAATAAGGAAGCCAGAAAATCTGGACTATTTTTCTGATAGTAAAAGTCAGCAAGACACCTTTGAGAGAAATATATTTAACTTGGTAACTTAGAGATCTTAAACTCAATCATTAGTATCTTACCGTTCTAATGGGAACATGCTCTTGCTTAAATACCACTGTACTTCCTTATACAGTAAGGAAGATTGAACCCTTCACATGGCAGTCAAGGACCTTCATCATCTCATTGTGGTTCCACAGTTATTTATAGCATTCCTCTGTTACTGTCTTACTCAGACCACAAAGAATGTTTAGTAAGTGTGCTATACACTTTAAAACTTCTCTTACTGCTCCTGTTGCTTTTTATCTAAAACAACCTTCCTACCCCTCTGTTGAATTAATCACTTTTTGAGGCTTTGCTAAGAAAAATGTTGCCTCTTTGATGAAGAATAGTCTGATAGTTCATCCTTCTTTATGGCCCTCCCCTTCTGTAGTTTTGTGTTACTGTACTCTTACCTGTAAACAGTTGCCATATTTATCATTCTTGCTCCTCCCTCTTCTTGCTGATAGGCATTCGACTCAGGACCTCTCACATGATAAGTTGAGTCCCTGAGTGGTACTGATTCTCAAATTCGTTTCTTTAATATGTATTTTTAAATTATTTTTGTTTTGTTCTGTTTTGTGAGTATGTAGCCCTAGCTGGTCTAGAACTCACTATGTAGACTAGGCTGGTCTGGAACTCACTCTTTAGATCAGGCTAATCTTGAACTCAGAGATTTACCTGCCTCAGCCTCCTGAGAGCTAGGACTAAAGACATGTACCACCATGGTTGGCTAATCTGTGATAAGGAAGGCTTCATAGAACAACAATTCTTAGTTTTCTTTGAATTTCTTTATTCCTAGAAAGTATCTATCTAATGGAGATTAGTCACCTAATAAATACTCATGGAACTATTTAGTATGACTGGAGCAACATCTAGGGAAAAAAATACCAGGGTTTTTTTTTTTTTTTTTTTGTACAACTGAAGACAGTAAATAAAGTACACCCCTCAAAGAAAATTTAACTGACTTGGATTTTTTTCGTGCTTTAAGTAAGAAGCTTATTAAAAGAATTGTAGCCTGGTACTTAAAGGTACAGGTGATCCTAGCAGCTCAAGGTATGGTGAATTTTACCTGTTCTAGGAAGGATTTATCTAAAGCATTAGAATAGGAATGTTGAGTTGTAACTATGACTCTCACTAAAGAATAAGCTAAAGAATTACTTGTGTGAAAGGTTAAAACCTGGCCTCAAAAAATGTTTAGCGATTTAAAATGTTTTCACTAGGCATATTTCAAGACAAACCTTGATATTTTTTCATGTGTGCTTAGAGGTTAATATTTAATATTTAATATTTTAGGCCTTGCTTATCCAAGAGTCAAGATGGAAATTACCGCACCTGTTACAGTTGCCTGAGAATTATAATACCATTTTTCAGTACTACCATAGAAAAACCTGTAGCGTGTGCACCAAGGTTCCTAAAGACCCAGCTGTCTGCCTTGTTTGTGGCACTTTTGTATGCCTGAAAGGACTTTGCTGCAAGCAACAGAGTTATTGCGAATGTGTATTGGTAAGCAGTAGTAAACAACATCAAATTCATAAGAATTTGAGCCTCATGGATATGTGGTGTATGGTCAACTCTCAGCTCTTCAGATTTAAATAGTCTATGAATGAAAAAGAATGCATTTAGAGATTGTGTGTGTTTTCTTTCTAATTCAGTAGAATGGTAAAATAACAAACAAGCAAAAACTGGAAAAAACAAACTCACCTAAAACCTAGAAGGTATTTAAGTAAAACTTTTCTTAAGTACAATTTCAGTTTTCTTTAACTTTGCTATTTTTAATAGTGCCCATTTTTTAATGACCTGGAAAAAAGCCATCATGTAAGCTTTAAGGAATGCTAGCCTCTAAACTAGGTTGACTGTAAATTGCTTCCTAGATAATGCTTACCAAAACTTTTCCTAATGTATTAATGAGTTGTGGGAATGGGGTTACAAGTTTAATATAGATGGAATCTTATTAAAAAATTTAATAACTGTATTAGAAGTTCTTGATTTTTCTATAAAAATTATTTGGTTATGCAATGCATTATTATGTTTAAATTTTATTTTATTTTTATAGCATTCTCAGAACTGTGGTGCTGGAACAGGAATTTTCCTTTTAATTAATGCATCAGTGATTATCATCATCCGAGGTCACCGCTTCTGCCTCTGGGGTTCTGTCTATTTGGATGCTCATGGAGAAGAAGACCGGGATCTTAGGTTAGACCTGCTTGGATGTATGTGTCCAGGTGTTTAGTGAAGTTCACTCAGTAGAAACCAATGTGCTATACCCATGTGCTTCCTAATTATATAGTCCTTTAAACATTAAGAAGTTCTGACAGTCATTAATTTTAGAGTAGTTATTTATAGTTTTGAGATAATTTTTTATATCCAAAATAGTAACACCACATAAAATAAACAAAATTACTGTTATTTTTGCCCCAGTGTATTAAAAAAGAAATGCATGTGAAATTCTGATTGTATTTTATTACTTTTAATGCTTTCTTCTTTCTTTGTATTCCAGGCGAGGCAAACCTCTCTACATTTGTAAGGAGCGATACAAAGTTCTTGAGCAACAGTGGATTTCTCATACTTTTGATCACATCAATAAAAGATGGGGTCCACATTACAATGGGCTGTGACACCTCAGCAACGCATTATATTATCATTTTCACTAAGAATTGATTTTATCAATAATAAGCTTTAATTTAATTTGGGGAAAATAATGCTTTTGCTGAGGGATAAAAAGAAAACATTCATTATGAAGCCTTTCCAAAATTAGGTGCTTGTAACCACATTAATGATATAATAATTTTTTCAATCTTTGGACAACAAATAAGTTAAATCATCCTTCAGTGGTCATTTTTAAGTGCACAATTAATAAAAAGCACAACTTGTCCACAAAAATCATCCATAAATGATTTTCCCTACAATGCATATCAGCCATTCACTGATAGAATGGTTGTGATTTATTTGAAAGTTTATTGCTCTTTTTATTTTAATTTGCATCTTCTAAACATAATGCACCTTTCTCTGTGTCATTCTTGTGTTGATTTGAGATTTTTGCTGTATGTAATTAGAAAAAAATGTAAAACATGATTTATGTGAAATATTGTATAGTAAAAGTTGGTCTAATAGTAGAACTTTAAATTTTTTCTTATTGTGAGGAATCTGTTAAAAGTTTAAGGCTTTGCTGAAAACTTAATTCATTCTCAGGAATTTCATATTCTCCCCAGGTACATAATCAAAATAGCTGTAAAATAGATAGCTGCTGTTTATATAGTGCAGTACATTGGGGGGAGGGGTGAAGCATCTGTGTAGTTGGGGAGGTCCTTAAAAGTAAAAATTTGTGGGCTGAGGGCGTAGCTCAGTGGTAGAGTGCTTAACTGACATTCACAAAGCCCTGAGTTCAACCTTTAGTGCCACCCCCCCCAAAAAATCAAAATTTGCCATTTCAGTTATTAATTATTATTAGAGTTAGTGACAAGTAGATTTTCCAATAAAATCAAAAGATTTAAGAACATATACATGGCAGATTTTTTTATTCTCTGCATTCCCACTTTTTATTAACAACCAAATTTTTATTTAAATAATCAGACTAAAAATGCTCATTCATCTCAACAGATGAATCTTAAGTTTTGGAATTTTCCTATCAACTGCAGAATCTGTCTGTATTGTATTCATGCAGTATAATCATTGCTGGTTCTATGTGGTTTCCTGGAGTTCTGGATGTTGAATGATGCTGACCCTCATTCGGGAGTCATGCCTCTGCTTTGTAGAAACTGCTGTGAAGACCTGCTTGGGTTTGCAGGGTTTTAAAATCAAATGGGAATGATCAAGCTAAAAATCCACTCAGTAAAGAGGGGAAGGTGATTATTGAAAAGCATGTTATATATTGGTATCAAGATTTTTTTCCCAAGTGGTTCAGTAATTTGATGATTATTTCATACATAGTACTATCAAGCAATTCCTAGTACTTTGGATTTCCATAGCTTATTATATAAAATTATATTTTTACTTATAAAAGTAAACTAAGAAACATCTAAAGATGAAATATAAAAATAACATCAAATCCATGCTCTAAAAATTTTTTGAATTTCATGGCATTACAGACTATGAAATGACAATTAAACAATGGCCTTGCATTAAAATAGGGAAACTGAGTAGTGCATACTCAGATGTGTTGAAACATTAGATCACCTGTAGCTCTAGAGGAAACACATGGAAATAACCTGCTATTTTTATAGACATTTCCAGAATATTAAGGTAACTTTCTGTAAGACTAGAATAATTCTATCCAATGAAATCACTGTCCTTTCCAAAATGTTGCTACTTTTAAAATACTGTATCATAAGTTCAGCCTCTTAAATTTTTTTGCATTGGTCATTATGAATATCAGACCATTTGTAAGTGTGGTTGAAGAGCAAAATGCTAATTTACACCTCTAGTAAATACTGTTACAGGATTCATGAACTTGACTAATTCTGCAGTTTGAAACTCTGATGCTATATATACATGGTGTAATGTATTCAGACTTTGATCACTACATATTTAAAATGGAATGTTTATGGTTGTGCATATGGATGTGAAGTGAAAATATTAGCCTTAACTTTAAAATTTGGGTATTTGATAGTGTTTATTTTGATATTGGTGAATTAGTCACCGGTAAATTTTAAAAAAGCACTTGGTTGAAAATTGTACTTGAATACATACATGCATGCTGCTAAACTTTAATTTTTCCCCCTAACTTTTATAACTCCCATTTATAAACCCTCTTTTAAAAATAACAGGTCCAAGTTAGAGTGATGTGTGTATATTATTCAAAAAAATGTACTGGTGTGATATCTTGTATGAATGATCATTTAAATACAGTACATTACTGTAGATGCTAAATCAACCTTTATAATTAAACAGAAATTATAAAACTAGGAATAATTGACATTGTAAGATATGTTAATAAAAACCTGTCATTTGGTTTGTGTAAGATCCTTAAAATGTTTATATGTTTTTTCCCAAAGATATTAATAGTAATACATGTGAGTGATAATGTAATTAGAAGTTGCCTTAAGGTGGAATAAGTGTAAAGGGTTTGTGTGCCCTTTGGCATTTTGTTTGCAGGGTATGTAACCTGGTCTCAAAACAAAACCTTTGCTAAGTGTTTGTGTTTGGGGGGCCCCAAGAAAAAGATGAGTGTCTAGATCTGAGGAACACTGCAATTGGTCCCTGCTTTTTTCTGTGGGTTCCCAGCTAGGCTTGAAAAGTCCAGGGTGTTTCCTGGTGGCATTTGTTTGTAGTCTGTGGTCTTACTGGAACTCATACTTCTCATCATTGCACTTCTGTTCTGTAGTTCACCAGCTAGGGTCAGCATCCCTTTCCTCCGTGAGATTTTTAATTTAGTTTTATGCATTCTGCTATTTCTTGATTTCTGTGATGTATAAAGAATGTTAACAAAGGCACTGAAGGCTTGGAGGTAACAACACTGCAGGAGATGCAGCCCAGGATATTTGTACCGTCTTCAGATTGTAAGCGCTGGCTCTCAGACTCCTTCTCTTGACTTGTATTTGAGGTCATGTTGGAAAACGACAAAATAAAACAACAGAACCCATGGTTTTAACCACTAGACTCAAACCTCCAAGATACTTTACTGTGATTACCTGATAGTTGGCAGCTGCAGGAAGTGAATGGCTAGAGACTGTTTGAGCCTCTACTTTTCACAGCAGTCATTCCTTGGGTCTTATGATCTGGTTGGATGACATTAAGCTCTCCTCAGTTTAACTGTGAGGAGCTGGAATGGGCAGCATGAGAGCAGCAAGATCATCTCTGTCTACCACACTTTGAACTCCCTATTAACCAGATGTAAATTGAGGGATATGATATTGGAAGTCACAAGGAGATTTAAAGAACAGGTTTAACTTTATTTAATGTGTATGTGCATGTGGTATGTGTGTGTGTGTGTGTGTGTGTGTGTGTGTGTATGTGAGAGAGAGAGAGAGAGGTGGGGTATGTATGACAACGTTGTAGAGTCACTTCTAGAACTCCACCTTTATGTGGGTTCTGGAGATCAAACTCAGATCATCAAGCTTTACAGCAAGTACCTTTACCCACCAAGCCATCTTGTCACTCTGGATGAAGAGACTTAACAGAAGCTTTCAGTTTTCTTTTGAAATTGTAAAGAAAATAGCTTCAATGTTGAAGCATTTAAGTTCATTTATTCAGCACATACTTATTGAACTCTTATATACTCTGCACTGTGATAAATGTTGGAAATATAGTGGGATAGTCTGATAGTCTCTTATAGAATTTTGTGTGTGACTAAGGCTACAAATGATGTGTGTTTGGGAGGAGAAACAGGAGTGGAATAGAAAGTAAAGCATTCTAACCAAACTTGGGGCATATGGATAGGCTTCTGGCCACTAGAGATGTCTAAGATGACCCCTAAATACTGTATAGACATTACTTGGGTCAAAGGGAAGGGAGGTGTGAGGATTTGCTTTCAGACAGACATAGGAACCCATTTCAAAGATTGAGAGTTGAGAGAACACTTATGATTAGGGGCCTAGAAGAAAATTATTATGATTCTAAGCATAGGTAGTTTTGAGAGGCAGGTAAAATCTGGATTGAGCGATGCTGATTTAGGCAAGTTATTAAAGTTCATTATCACCAAGAATAAAGCATTTTAACTTCCTGAATCCCTTTATATGAGTTACCAAGAAATATACACATTGCCTAGGGAAGTGGCTCAGTCAGTAAAAGTGTTGGTCTTACAAACCTAAGTACCTGAGTTTGAATCTGCTGTACCCACATAAGAAGCCAACTGCAGGGCCTGGAGAGATGTAGTTAAGAGCACTTGCTGCTCTTGCAGACAACTTAGGTTTGACTCCTAGCACCTACATGGTGGCTCACAGCTGTCTCTAATCAGTGCTCTTAACAACTGAGCCAGCTCTCTGGCCCACATTTTATCAGAAATAAAAATAGCACAACTTGATTCCAATCCTGTGGAACCGTTGGAAAAACCCAAACTGAAGGCTATTCCTTGAGACAACTTACTAGAACTAGCCCTCTTCTAAAGTGTCAGGATAGAAGATGAGAAAAACCTGAAGCATTTAACAGAGAAAAGGACTAAAGAGAATTAACTGATAGAAATAAAACTGTGAATAAAACCTTGACTTCAAAAGTGGATATCAGTGAAAAAACTGGCAAAATTCAAGGAAGGACTTGGGAGAGGAGAGTGAAGCCTTTATAGGAAAGCTGTATTCTTCAAGAAGTTCTACAAATCTAAGATTTGTCTTAAAATGAGAAATTTTAAAACAGAAAAAGGTCTGCTATATTCCTGAAATAAAAGCCTGAATTCATATTGAAAGAGCATATGGAGTACCAGAAAAATGGGCTGTTAGTAGTCATCTTTAAGACTACTCTTGAAAAACTTTCTGAGTATAAAGGGCCCACAGGCCAACAAAGAGTTTGAGTAGTATCAGATATTTCATAAACAATTTTAAAATTAAGACCAACTGAGCAGAACTAAAACAAAAAGCTCAGATTCTATTTAAAGTCATACTGACCTCCAAGTATCAAGATCATAGAAAAATAGTTTTAAACACAGAAACATCAGTACAAGGCCTGACTGAGGGGCTAGGGGTGTGACTCGGTAGTAGAGTGTTTGCCAGGCATACAGAAGTCCCTAGGTTCCATCCCTAGCACTGCCTGTTAAAAATAAGCTTTGGGGCTGGAGAGAGAACTCAGCGGTTAAGGACACTGACTGCTATTGCAGGGGACCCACCGCCATCTTCGGGCCTCTGTGGCCATTGCATGCCTGGATACACTTATATGCATGTAGGCAAAACACACAAAAATAAAAATTAAAAATAAAGTTTCCGTGGAATTCAGTGTGGCTAGTGAGGCCTAACTAGCCCAGGCTGGAGTTTATCAAACTAAGGGAATTTCTGGCAGAAAATTAAATAGGGTGGCCTACAGCTGGAGAGATGACTCAGCAGTCAAGAGCACTGCTTTTGCAGAGGATTCAAGTTTGAATCCCAGCACCCACATGGCAGCTAGCAACCGTCTGTAACTCCAGTTCCAGGGGATCTGATGCCCTCTTCTGTCCTCCGTGGGCACTGCATAACATGGCGTGCACTCACATGCAGGCGTAACACTCATACACATACAGTAAAAATAAATTTTAAAAAAGAAAAGTGAGGCCTAAATTACCAATACAGGAAAATAAAGAGATGATAAAGTGGAAGTATTTATTGTACTACAGCTCAAGAACAAAGATATTGGTCATGGATTACTATTGCTGATACTTTCCTGTATCTGAGGGGAAAATAAAAACCTTTGGAATGTGATGGTGTCATTGAAGTTCTCAAGTTTTTTTCTAAAAGTCTTGGTGTGTGTGTGTGTGTGTGTGTGTTACTGAGGATCAAACCCAGGGTTTCATGTACACTGGATGAGTACTCTGCCATTGAGCTACATCTCCAGCCCTGAAGTATGACATATACCAGTGAAGAAATATAATGAGACAATATATATCAGTCAGGATCCATAGAAATAATACTGAGCAGAACGCATGGATTGAAGATATTGATATTATTTGACAGTTGTGATTTTACTTTTGTTATTTTTAAATTTTTCTTTTTTCTTTTGAGTGTGTACCTGAGTGTGTGTATATGCCCTGCACACATAACTGGTGCCCATGAAAGTCAGAACAGGGTGTCATATCCCCTGCAACAGGAATTGCAAGAGTTGTGAGCATGAGTGCTGGAACTGAACCTACATCCCTGCAAGAGAAGCAAATGCTCTTAACTGTTGAGCCATCTGTTAGCCCCTGTTTTATTTTTTTATTTGAAAAAGAACCAAGGAGAAATCTTGTTACTGAAAATATAACCAAAATTTAGAAGCCAATGGAGATGTTTAATACTAGATGAAACCTAGTAAACTGGACCATAAATAAGAAGGAGCTATCTAGAAGGAGACACCGAAGACAGAAAGTGAGGTGAAAGGTAGAAGACAGCAGATGCTGTGAAAGTGCTAAACACACTTGTTCCAGAAAGTGAGAGGGGAGGTCTGCAGAGACAATACTGAAGAAAGCAGGAATGAAGGTTTTCCTGAAGTGAAAAATGACAGCAGGAAGCTCACAAAACTCAGTAAATCCTAAGTAGGATAAGTTTAAAAAAAAAAAAAAAAAGAAAAAAGACCTAAGATGTGTCATGAAACTGGGGGGAGGGATCGCTCTTGTGGAAGCCTGGGTTGCATCTCAACTGTTAACTCATTAATAACACTAGGAACAAGACGGCTGCAGAAAATATAAAGTGTTGAAAGAAAATAACTTACACCAAAGATCTACATGACAAACACTCAGATCTGAAGACAAAGATATTGAGTACTAATGGAGGGAATTTAAAGTAACACTTGCTCCTAGGGAAGGAAAATCTGAAGGCCATTTTTCAAGCAGAAGGAAAATAGCTTGGTAAGAGGTGGAATTTCAGCAAAAAATGAGAACAAATCTGTGGTAAATATCTACATACAACTAAATGAACATTTACTTCACAAAACACATTACATGGGATTGGAGAGAAAGCTTGGTAGTCAAGAGCACTTGCTCTGCCAGAGATCTCAGTTCGGTTCTCAGTACCCACATTAGGTGGCCCACAACTGTACTTTCAGCTCCAGGGAATCTGATTCCCTCTTCTGGCTTTTGTGAGCACTTGTACACACATAGCGTACACTCACACATTCATACAGACACACACATAAATTTTTAAGGGGCTGGAGAGATGGCTCATAGGTTAAGAGCACTTGCTGCTCTTGCAGAAGACCCAGGTTCAAATACCAACACCCACTTAGTGGCTAACAACAATCTGTAATTCCAGTTCCAGGGTTTGGCTGCCCTCTTCTGACCTCCTCGGGCATTGTATAATATGGGTGCACTTACACATGTGCAGGCATAACACTCACACAAATAATAAAATCAAAATGAATAAAAAATTTAAATATATGGCATTTCATTGTGTGTGTGTGTGTGTGTGTGTGTGTGTGTGTGTGTGTGTGTGTTTTAATGATAGAATGTAAACTAACAGGGGAATTGAACATTTCCAGTTTCTTCAATTATCTCAGAAGAGGACAAATATTAATATTCTATATTAATAGTTGCTTAAATGACACTAAAACGCAAACCTGTCCTAAGAAAAATAAGCTTGGGCCTGGAGAAATGGCTCAGTGGTTAAGAGCACTAGTTGCTTTGGCAGAGGACCTGGGTTTGATTCCCAGCACCTACATAATTGTTAATGCCTGTCCTTAACTCCAATTCCAGGAGTTCTGATGCCCTCTTCTGGTCTCTGTGGATACCACGCACATGGTGTACCTATATTCCAGGCAGTCAAATCATCTATATAAAATAAAACAATACTTTAAAAACAAACTAGATTTTAGTGAAATTTAAAACTTTTATGTTCTGAAGGATATTATCAAGAAAGTGAAAAGACAGCCCCCAGAATGGAGAAAAAATATTTGTGAATCATATCTGTTAGGACAACTCGATTTAAGAATGG
The DNA here is from genome assembly GCA_035773235.1 of Eospalax fontanierii. NCBI lineage: Eukaryota > Metazoa > Chordata > Mammalia > Rodentia > Spalacidae > Eospalax > Eospalax fontanierii. Next base: position 61,634,620 of record CM069530.1, on the reverse strand, counting down.
CAAATGACTGGAGCAGACCTGTGTGTAGAGGATATGTGGGTGGCAGATAAGCATGTGGATAGTCAATATCATTACTCAGAAATAAAAATCAAAAGGTCATTTCATACTCACCGTGGCTCTAGTTAGAAAGATGGGCAGTAATGAGTCTTGAGGCTGTGGAAAAGTTGGAACCCTTCCACGTGGCTAGTGGGAATATATAATGATCTTTCAGTTGGGATTCATTTTATAACCCCAGTACCCAGGAGGTAGAGGCAGGTGGATCATAAGTTCAGGACCACCATGAGGTACACAACATGTTTGAGACCAGCCTGGACAATGTGAGACCCTGTTACAAAACAAGATTCATCGGCAGTTTCTCCACAACCTAATATAAAATTTCCATATTCCCCAGGAATTCTACTCTTAGCTATACACCTAAGAATGAAAACTATATGCCGGAGCCCGCCAGCAGAAATCGAACCGTACCTGAAGTGGGGAGCGAGGATGGAGAGAGAGAGAGGTGGGGGGGCGGGAGAGAGAGAGAGAATAGGACAGACTCAGGAGGGCTGTCAGTCAACACTGAAGCAGCTTGCCTTTATTAAGTACCCCCTATTTATACTGTGAAATGAGGAACAAAACAATGGGTCAAAAGTTCAACATGAAAACAATACTAACACAGGCAAAATAACTTAAGCCAGTCACATCTTCCTTCAAGGGTCTTCAGGTGTCCTCAGCCTTGGGCGTAAGTTAGACTTCCCCTCAGGTGTAAATTATTTGCATAGCAAAACCTCCTGCTCCCAGCAGCACCTCTGTGCACAAGATTGACTTCTGCCTAACCCCTAAACTAGGGTATAGTTCAAGGCAGGCAAATGGCTCCCAACAACTATATGTCCTTGCACTGGAATGTTTATAACAGCATTATTCATAATAGTGAAAAATGTTCAGCAGTTACTTGGTAAACAAAGGTGCTTTATCCATGGGGTAGAATATCATTCAGGCATAAAGAAATGAGGTGCTAATTCGGATTATGACATGGAAGAACCTTGAAGATAAGTTAACTGAAAGGAAGCTGACATGGTATAAAAAAGGGCCTTTCTACAAGATCTAGCATAGGAAAGTCCACACGGGGACACTAGGCTAGTGGTTGCCAAGGGATGTGGGGAGGAAGAAATGGGGAGTCACTGCCAAGAGGGTCAGAGTGTCCTTTTGAGGAAATGGAAATATTCTAGAATCAGTGGTGATGGTTGTGCAACCTTGAGTATCTAAGAAAGATCACTTAAATTTATACTTTTAAGAGGATGTTTTGTTGTATGTAAATTATATCTTAACATTCATATATTCTTAAAACTACTCATGCATATTACAATTTCTCCAGCATACAGTTGACAAACCTATTGGGTGTTTTGGCTGGGCAAGGAAAATGTGAGCATTAGAAATGGATATCTAGGCTGAAATCCACTCCATCACGTTATGGCTGTGTGATCCTGGGAACACCAGCTGACATTTTCTCATCTATGTGAGGAGGATGTGTTGCTTGCACTAAGGTTGGGAGGATAGAGAGGCCTAACGTATAGAGATTGCTGTGATGTTCCAGAGCAGCTGGACCCTCTGAAATGTTGGACCAAAAATTGAAGTGTATGTGTGAGAAAAAGGTTGTTGCAGTAGCTGACAGTCTCCACAATAAGCTAATAAAATATTTGCTTTTTAAAATAAACACACATTTGCATAATGAAAAAAAGTAATGGTTTGAACTTCGAAGACTGACGATTCTTCAAAAGAAAAATAAAGAGTTGACTAAGATTTACTTTTTGTAATCCTGGAGTCCCTGCTCATAATCTTAGCTCTTTGATTCTGTGATTCACCCTGTATGTGGATATACCCAACACATGCTAAGTGAAAAACAGATCATACACTGGAGAGCTGACTTCTAGGAATGTAAAACCAATAGTATTTGAAACACGGTAGAAAGAGGGTAAACCTTCCAAACCAGTGGAAATGGAATGAGAAGAAAATAGAAAAGAAAGGAGTTAAAAAGCTGTATAGCCAATAGAGAAAAATGCAAGTATGTAGGGAGGTATGAATTTAAATTCATACTTAACAGTAATTACATCAAGTTGTACATGGTTGAATCCCAGGTTAAAAGACAAAGGCTGTTAGACTAGATTAAATAGAAAACCAGCATATGCTATTTTCAAGAGACAGATCTGAAATAATTATATTCTTATGTAATATTTTTTGTGTGGTGTGTATATGTGTACACGTTTGTGTGCATTCATATGTATATGTGGGTGCAATGGAGGCCAGAGGTCAATGCCAGGTGTCTTCTTTAAAAGCTCTCCAAATCATTATTAATATTATTATTATTATTTGGTATTTTTGAGACAGGGTCTCGCTGTAGTTCCGGCTGGCCTGAAACTCACTATGTAGGTGAGAGATTTGCCTGCCCCTGCCTTCTAAGTGCTAGGATTAACTGTGTGCACCACCACACCCAGCTTCACCTTATTTTTAAGGCAGGGTTTCTCATACTTGGGGCTCTCCAGTTTGGCCAGACTGACTGGGAACAAGTGCTGAGGAGCCTCTTGTCTCTGCCTCAGCAGGGTTAGGGTTACAGTGCATACACTGTGCCAGGCTTCTATGAGGGTGCTGGGGATCAGAACTCGGGTCTTCATGCTTATGCAGCAGACATTTTACCAAATGAGCCAAATTCCCCATTTCCAATTACAACGACATTTTTTACTACAAGAGCAGGGGTTTACTTTGTTTTTTATTTTTATTTATTTTGTTGTTGTTGTTTTTAACTTCCAAGACTGTGATTTTTATCTCTAGAAGTTCAGTTAGGTGATTTACGTTTTCTGTAGGGCACAGTGGAAGGTGCTCTGGGGCTGTAGAAGAGTAACAGAAAAACAACGGAAAACTTGGAGCCTGGGAATGGGAAAGGCACAGCGTCAAGGCCTGGATGCCCAGGACCATGCGTGAAGTCAAGACCGTAGCTGGTACTCAAGGGAGGTGGGAGATCCATTCTTGAGAATCAGTTTTCTCAAGACTAAAATCTGCAAATGACAGAAACCTCTCCTGTATCCAATATCAACCCAACACAGAGGCAAAGCCACTGCCTTGCATAACCTGGGGCCTCCGCGGAGAGGGCTGTGGGGAGTGCATCCACTTAAAGAAGGCTGGAGCTGCTGCCTCCGCCCTCCAGTCTGCTCCACCATCAGCCCACCACCAGAGAAGTGTGGAACCACGGCTCATGGTTGGGAATCATAGCTCCAGCTCACAGGAAGGCACCACAGCTCTGGATCATAGGAGGGGGTTACAGCTCCAGGTTCACAGGAGGGGACCACAGTTCCGGGCTTACGGAACGGGTCATATACTATTTTCCTATCTTCATTGCTCTGTCCACCTGATTTTACTTGTGTTTAAGAAAGAGAATTTTGGCTTCTGTGTAGCAAATAAGAAGCAACTGTTCCTTGGAAAATACTTTTTTACATTGTTTGAACATGCCGTAGTATAGGTATGGAGGTCAGAAGAAAAACTTGCAGAAGTTAGTTCTCTCCTTCCACTGTGCCGGTTCTGGGGATCGAACTCAAGTTGTCAGGTTTGACAGCAAGCACCTTTACCCCATGATATTTTTCATAAATAGGAATTTTTAAAATGTATATGAATCACTTTATATTTATTTCATGGTGTTCTAAGGAAAACGAATCTTTAAAATAAAACAGGGATCATAGACTTTATAAGGAAAAAGTGTTAAAATTAAACCATTTTGTCTGAAAATATTTTGATAACTACAAGTAAAATTCATAAGAGCAAGTACTGTAAGATTAGATAGATGAATTTAATGCTTTGAGCCTAAAAACTTTGAGACTTTCTAAGGTCAGCTATTTTATATATAGAAATTATTTCATTGTTTATGTCGGCTCATATTCTAGCTAGTTTCCTTAAAAAAATAGATTACAGCTCTTTACTGGTCATTTGCTGTTAAATTTTTAAGTTTTCAAAATTAGCTATGGAAAAAAGAATCACAACTATGTGACTTTACCTCCCAGTTTCTTTTTCCTTATATACTATGTAGACTTTAAAATTATTTTTTATTTTATGTGTGTATTTTGCCTGCATGTACGTGTACTTGTGCTTGCAATGCCTGCACAGGCCAGAAGAGGGCGTTGGATCTCCTGGAACTGGAGCTGAACTACAGGCAGCTATGGGACCCCTGATGTAGGTACTGGGAACTGAACCTGGATCCTCTGCAAAGGGCAGCCAGTGCTCTTAACTACTGAGCCATCTCTCCAGCCTCCCATCTGGATTTTTAAAGCTTATATATTTTTGATGTCTTTTATATTTCTTCAGATCAGTGACCCTCACTTAAGTTTTTCCAAAGGAAAAGGATTATGAAAAGACAATCCCATCCCTGTGTTCTACACAGATTGGTTGCTTGCCGTGGTAGAATCTCTGGTCAGACAATTTCACCTAAATGCTCTTAGTCAGTTGAAGAAAGAGTCATTAAAGAAATTATTTCCTCTGTAATTTTGCATTACTTTTTGTTCTGAGACAAGATCTCCCTGTGTTACCTAAGCTAGGGTTAAATTTGTGATTCAAGTGATGCTTCCTACCTCTGTCTCATCGACCCAGTAGCTGGGACTATAGGTGTGTGGCATTGCACCCAGTTCCGTTACTATATAGGAAATACATGTTATGAAACCTGTTATCTCTGTATGGTAAATCTACTGCTAATTAGAATTTGTTGCAGTAATTTTCTTTATGAGATGATAAGGGAATAAACTTCTTTCAAATCTGTTGAGAAAATTATACTTCTTTTTTCCCCCTATGTTTTTTTTCTATTTGGTGCTTAGAGATCCTGATTTGATCTGGCAGAGGAAAATAAAAAGCCAACAAGCTTCCTGGAAGCTCGCAGGTGATCTCCTGCTGTGCCTATCAGTAAGCTAGCTGGATATAAATGGTCTGGTAGGCTACAGAAATTTTTGCCACACAGAGATATGTATCCTAATATTGACGTGCTTCCCCCTAGCCCCAATCTCAACTAACTCCTGTGACTTGATGATGGGGAGGGGAGGGGAGAGGAGGGGAGGGGAGGAAGGCGTGGAGTGGAGTCAAGATGTTCATAAAGCCTGACTTTATACACTTGGGATGTTATAGAGAACTGAGCTGATATTTTTCAGGACCACGAGTCAGAAGACACTGTGATTGTGATTTTATTCACATTATCTTGTTAATTCTTGAGCAACTCTGTTGGCTAGACATTACTTTTCTCTTTTGATGGATGAATAAATTAGGTCCAGAGGAACTAGCTGATCTAAGGTTACACAGTCAGTAAAGGAGCTAGAATTTAAATCCTGGTTTAACTCTAAAACCTATTATTTTTCTTCAGTATTTTGCAATATGAAAAATGATTATGTGCCTGCAGTGTTAGAAATGTAGGTGAACCATGTATATTTGCCCTTTCAAGTTGGTCATTAGAGTGAGGTGCCTTGTGAAAGCCAGGAAAGGTTCATCTGGGTGTATTTTCTGTTACTGTAATCAAACACATGTCATGCCTGCGGAGGCATGGCATCAGAGTTGACCAGAGCAGAAAGCTGAGAGCTCACATCTTCAGGCGTGCACAGGAAGGATAGAAGGCAAACTGGAAGTGGGTCAAAGGTCCAAACTCTCAAAGCCTGCCCTCTACTGATGCGCTTTATGCCTCTTGAAGGTTTCATGACCTTCCCCAAAGAGCACCACCAACTGACCAAGTGTTTGAAGATGAGCCTAAGGGCCACTTCTCATTCAAACCACCACACTGGGTTGCCAAGGAAGGCTCTACACAGATGACTTTTGGAAGTGGCCTTGGAGTTCATCAACAGGTCATAGGGACAGTAGACTTCAGAGCTTCTGTAGGGAGGAACAGCAGGGGAGGCAAACTGAGCCTAAGGTGCACACTGGGTCTGGGGAGGGGTGGCCTTTCCATGCTGCAAAAAGAACTTCCAAGCAATGAGCTCTTCCAGCTTTGAGCAGGAGAAGGATACTCGTCTTAGTTTTGAGGAAAGAAATTCTGAGGTACTGTAAAGGAAGAATTCAGTTTTTGTTTCTGATTGTTTGTTTGTTTTGAGACCCTGCCTAGCCTTGAACTCCTGAGTCTCTGCATCCATCTCCCAAGTGCTGATATTATAGGCTTGTGCTGCTACATCTGACTTGGGTTAAATTGCTCAATTTTGATAGTTCATGTGAGAAATCAAGAGCTGAGGGAAATGGAGAAAAAATAGGGACTTTCAAAAAGGTTCTCAAAAGTTCACCCGTTGGGGTCTGGAGGTGAAGGATGTGAATCAAGGGTCACTGAGGCTCTAACCAGGCTGAAAAGGGAGTGATTCTAGTCATCATTGACAGGGATTGTGCTAGGGAAAATTTTCATTGGAATGCAGAATTGATATGAGGATAGATGTTGGTGTTAAATGGCACAGAAAGTTGCAGAAAGTTGTCTGGAGCCACAGATGCAAGTCTCGGCTGGTCTGCACGAGACACGAGGACAGGACAGAAGGAAAGAGGGCAGAGTGAGTGTCTTGGAAATATATGCATTTGAGTGTGAGTGTAACGTGGCTTCTGTGATGTGGTACGAGGTGGTGGTACTAATTAGAAGCTTAGGTGGGCCAATCTCCCTGACCAAAGAAACTGAAGATTGGGTGCATCTAGCCTCTCAGTGAAAAAGAGGCCAGGGGCTGGGCGAAGGAGCATGGGAGAAAATACAGGTTAGGAGGTAAGGAACTAGCGATGCAGTCACGAAGCCTACATGGCTTGTAGCATGAAACCATAAATGTCTCAGGGTTGATGACGATGTCAAGGAATAAGGACTTTGTAGAAGGGGAGTAAAAGGTATGAGATTAGGTGGACAAGTGGGGGGCTGCTGGTGTTCACGATGTGCTGGAAGAAAATGGAGGGTGTTTGTTATAAGACCAGACTTTTAAATCTGATGAATCTCTATTCTAGTCCATTCTGCATCTTCTAGTTTACTACTTGTCATAGTTGGCTTTGGTTGTCAATTTGACACATCTGAGAAGAGGTTTGGAACCTCAACTGCGGAATTTCCTCTATTGGACTGACCTGTGACATCTTCTTGATTGCTGCAGAGTGTGGGAGGGCAGTGTCCACTGTGAGTACTACCAACCCTGGGCAGGCGGTCTTGAGCTGTATAACAAAGGCTGAACACAGGCCAGAGGAATAAGCCAGTAAGCGGTGTTCCTCCACGGTTTCTGTTTTGTCCTGCCTGCCTTCACTCAGAGACTGACTGTGCCTTAGATGTGTAAGATGAAATACGCCTTTTTCTGCCACGTTGCTTTTGGTTGTGGTGTTTTACCACCGCAGTAGAAAGTAAGGAGGGCGTTGATCTCCGGTGAGTCAATGAGCCTCTCTGGTTTGTTTTGTTACAGAATCTATAGGATGGGGAAGCAATAAGTTGAGCTTCTGAGTCTCTGGGGCGGAATCACTAAACAAAGTTGAGTGGTAGTTCCCTTGGTGCTTTAGCTTCCCCATTTGGTTGCTCATTTACTTTGAATTTTGTTTATAATGTCACTCATGGAAAAGAACTGCTTATTTTGGTGTCAAATTTATCAGTTGTGTTCTTTGCGGTTTGTCCTTTGGGGAGGACTTCTTTAAATTAGGAAGAAGATGCCTGGAAAAACCCAGAAAAATGGGCCCAGAATAAGAGCAGGGAATTCACAGAGCCAGTGACCTATAGACTGTTTGCTTATGAAAGAAACGTGCAACACCCATGACTGCCAGAGAAATGCAACACATAGCATAATGCAGAGCTAGTTTACAGGGTGCATTTGGCCTGCACCTTGCAAAGGTAAATACACAAGCTTTAGCCATTATACATGGGTTAGGTCATGATGCGTTACCTTTTGTGAAAATAGCAATTGTGTTAGGGGGGTTTTGACTTCCAAAATTTCATTATTTAGGATTTTAGTCTTCCAAGATTGTGATTTGGGGGAGGGACTCTGAAGTTTAGGGAGCTTGACCCTTCAGGATTTTGAGATTGTGTCTGGAATTATAAGGAACACTGGGGCTTTATGACAGTGCTGTGTCAGTCCTGGGATGAACTCAGATGAATGAATATGAATATGAATATTCCCTGTGGTGCTTGGTTGCTGGTCATCATAAGATTAAAAGATTTATAAACAAGTAGTCACTGCACAGTGAGTCATCCCCAGAGCTGTCAGAAACTGTGACTGGGATGTGCACAGGACGGTAGAGCTTACCTCAGAACACACTGCCCGAGAGAAGAGAATCGTAAGATCTACAGCCGAATCCATTTATGTACATTCAAAGTTTATGTGCATCAAAACTCCACATAATTTAAAGACTAGTTTCATATTCAAGAATGGTCTTGATCACATACTCTAGATATGGATGCTGAGGGACAGGGAGGACAAGCGGGGAGAGAGTGGAGCTGCAGAAGCTGGAAGGAGCCAAACCAAGAGACAGAGCTTGTGTGGATATGGGATGTTCACCCCTCTCTCTGACTCGAAGGCCAGCACTCTCCAAATGAAAGTACCCTCTGTGAGAATGGTAGATGTCAGTCACAGTGGCAATAGTCACCGTCATCGGTCGGTAGTAATGAGAGGAGAATGCAGGTGATACTGACACACATGTCACGAAACGAGTGTCTCAGCTGAGTGAAGGGAGATGAACTTCTCTCAGGTCTTCCCATTACCATTGATTCTAGGCGAACTTCAGACGCTACAGTTCACACTGTAGCTTTACAAATGTTCTAAGGCATGATGACATGCCATGTTTCCTTTTATGTTTATTGTTAGTATTTAAAAACCATTTGATGTGGCTTGGTGAGATGGCACAGAGGGTAAAGGACCCATATCATGGTAGAAGGAGAGAATCGGCTCCTCAAAGTTGTCCTTTGGCCTCCACATTTGAGCTGAGATATGTGTACCAACCCACATCATGTATACCCCCAGTAATAATGAACACATGATTTAAAAAAATCATTTGATGTCTCTCTGTCTGTCTTTTGTCCAGCTGACCCGTCTGTTGAAGGTAGTGGGGAATTGAAGTATGTACAAATGCTTGACAGGATAGGACTTAACATGTATAATGAGAATACATGAGGTCCAGTGTGGTGGGGTAGGGCTGATCTGGATTGGGAAGGGGGTCTAAATTCGATTAAGAACTCTTCTATGAAATGTATAAAGGTGCAATAAAAACTTAAAACATCATTGTTTTATTTGTCAAAAAAATTGACAAAATAAACAAATTTTTCAGATCTTTCAAATTACTAAAACTTTCCACAAAGTAAATAATGTGGCCTAGTAAAAAAAGAATCCATAGCAGACCTAGAAACTGTTAAACTAAGTGAAGTAATACAGACTCAGAAATAAAAGTAATAGACTCAGATCTCATTTGTGTATCTCAGCTTCAAATTTCTATATGGGAACATGCATCCTGATGTAACTGCAGGAGCCAGGAAAATGGACCGGAGCCATGGGGGCAGAAGGGACAAAGGAGCTCCAGAGAGGGGGCAGCTGGAGACAGGTGCTATAAGGGGGACCTTAACTGAGGAGGGGCAGGGAGGTTATACAGGGGGTGGGGGCAAGAGGAGCGATGAATAAGGCTAGTTGGTGTGCAAAACCTATGGAAAATGTATTAGTTCAAAATACACATATAATAAATATGTGTATAGTTGGATGATATTATATAACAAAAAAACACAATGCCGGGTAGGAGAAAAGTTCCTTCAAGTTGTTGGTCAGGGTAGTCCAAGAAACTGCCAAAATAACACAGGCTATATTGCCACAGCCCTTGATTGCCTCCCAGAACCTGAAAGTAAGACTCTATTGCTGAAGACGGGCCACACTTCGGACACAGGACTTGGAGCAATTGAGCTGGAACTGACCTGGAAACCTCTTCCCTGAACACTAGCTTTCATGGTATCAGAGGATACTATAAAATCTGCCAAGGGGGAAATCCAATCAATGGTCCTGCCCAGTTGTAAAGCCTAATAACAACAATGATTGGCCAAGAAGATTGTTGGTATTGGTACACTTTTATCTTAGGGGTAATCAACAGCTATCTAATATAGAATTAATGCCTGTTCAATGGGAGGGAACTCATGTGGTAATATAAACACAGCCCAATACACAGTACACAATACACAAAAGAAAAATCTTTTGTCACATCCTTGGACCCATGTAATTTCTTACTTTATTTTAAATATGCACCCTCCTATTTACATACAGGTATGCCTTTTATCCTTCATCAAGAAGCTTCATTTTGCAATAGATGGAGACCATTACAGAATTCCAGAACTGGTCAAATGCAGAAAATTAAATGCCTGTGAGATACTTACCCCTAAATGACACATCTTCAATGCAATCTCTACACACAGGATGAATGCATCTCTTAACTCTCACCAGAGAAGTTTCCTTATGCAGCAAATGGTGATTAACACAGACACTCACAATTAACCAATTCGAAGAGAACAAGAGGTCTCTCTGAGTGCTTATCTCTGAATACGACAACTATTTCAAACCTCTGCCACCCAAAGCTCAGGGATAATTGTGGAAAGGAAGGCAGAAGATTCTAAGAGCCAGAGGGGGTGGATGACCACAAGGAAACAGAGCCAGAGGGGGTGGATGACCACAAGGAAACAGAGCCAGAGGGGGTGGATGACCACAAGGAAACAGAGTCTTCCCGACAACTCGTCATTTACTCATATGAACTCACAGCAATAGTGATGGCATGCACAAGTCCTACACAAACTCAAACCAAACAAAATCCCAGGATAGTCACAGAGAAGCGGCTAAGAAATCCCAACCAAGGCTGGAGAGATGGCTCTAGGTAAGAGCACTGGCTTCTCTTGCAGAGGACTCAGGTTCAATTCCCAGGACCCACATGGCAGCTAACAGTCAACTCCAGTTCCACAGAATCAAATGCCCTCTTCTGACCTCCATGAGCACTGCACAACACAGGTGCGCTTATATGCATGCAGGCAATACATTCATACACATAAAATGAAAATTTTAAGAAAAAGAAATGCCAACCCAACCTAAGGAACTTTTGGCAATTGATGGCTGCTAGGAAGGTGAGAGACAGTGTCTTACGGGGATGGGACTCTTGGTGGGCCCAGTGATATTTGTAGACACAAATCTGACTCAATAGGTTGCATTATATATATGTATACATATATAAGAATATATTAAATTGAGCTGGGGTAGTGGGAGGAGGTGCTGATAGGAGAGGCCATCTAAATATTATCAAACTATATTGTTTGAAAATCACAAAAATTTAGTTTAAAAAGAGCATAAAAATGAAAACTACTTATTAAAATTAAATATACAATTACTTTATAATCCAGTAATTATGTTCATGAGTAGTAACATACATTTTAAACTTGATCAAATATATTAAATTTTCATTCTTACTACCCAAACCAGGAAAGAACCTATTTTTTTTCAGGACAATTTCATGCCTGGGAATACTAGTCAGCAATGTAAACAATAAACTACCATTAAAATGGTTAATGAAAGAAGGAGGAGGAGGAGGAGGAGGAGAGAAAGAAAATCTAAAGATAAAAGGATGAACTGCAATAAAAACAATATGAAAAATATTTTCTTAAAATAAAGACAGACAAAAAAGTATTTGAGTAAAACAATTATTATTCTCTGGGAATTTAGTTGTACACAAATTTTCTCTTGGGTAATTCTAACAATAAAAAATTTTCATGTCTTTTAAAATTAAAAAAGGCTATATCTTAAAAATCTTCTAAAAAAGGAATCTTGAGGTCCATATTTTTAACTTTAAGGTCCACATTTGTTTAGCAATTCTACCTAACACTTGAAGAATTAAAACCAATTCTACACAAAGGCTTCCCAAAGAGCCTTAGTTTATGTGATATTAAAACCTGACAGAGGGTTGGAGAGATGGTTCAGTGGTTAAGGGTACTTAATGTTCTTGCAAAGAATCTGGTTCTGTCCAGAACACACACCTGTTCTTACACCAGTTCTAGAGGATCTGATGGCCTCTTCTGGCCTCTGCAGGTACCAGGCACACACATGGTGTACTCAGGCAAAACACTCATTAACACTTAAAGCAAATTGTTCGCAGCATCCATTTATTATACAAATGGATATAGAATTTCTAGTTGTGTATTTCTTTCATTCCTGATATGAGAATTTGTATATTTTTCCTTTGTTCCTTTTGTTCTTTTAAGATGTTTGCCAGTTTTATTTATTTATATTTATTTATCTTCATTTTATGTATATGGATGTTTTGCCTACCCAAATGTAAGTGTACTCCATGTGTGAAATGCCTGTGGAGGCCAGAGGAGGGCATCTGATCCCCTGGAACTAGAGTAATAGATGGTTGTTAGCCACCATGTGGACGTTGGGAGTTGAACCTGGGTCCTCTGCAAGAGCAGTCAGTGCTCTTAACTACTGAGTCATCGCTCCAGGCCCTTATTGTTATTTTAAAGAACTCGCTTCTGGTTATGCTGATTTCCCTTACTGTTTCCTGTTTTAAAAAGCATTTATTTCTACTTTTTTCATAGTATTTTTTTCTTCTTTCCTTTGGGTTTATTTTCTTTTTCTGGAAGCTGAGACTTGATTCAAGGTGTGTCTTTTTTTCTATTATAAGTATTTCATGTTCAGAGCTTTTCTTGTAGTTTACTGATTTATTAATTTCATCATAATCAGAGAATATATAAGAGAAATGCTTTAAAAGTTGCTAAAATGTATTTTAGGCTCCAAAATGTCCTGTTTGCTTCAATTGCTGTGACCAAACACTCTGACCAATACCAACTTGGGGAGGAAAGGGCTTAGTTCATAGTTCATCACTCAGGGAGCCCAAGATAGGAACTCAGGGCAGGAACCTGGAGGCAGGAGCTGAAGCACAGGCCATGGAGAAACGCTGTTTGCTGGCTTGCTCCTCTGGCCCAGGCTCACCCTGTTTTCTTATACAATACAGAACAACCTGCCCACGGGTGGCACCACCCACAGTGGGCTGGGCCTTTCCACATCCTTCAACAATCAAGAAAATACACCACAGACATGGCCATAGGAGGAAATTCCCCAATCGAGACTCCCTCAACCCAGGTGTGTCAAGTAGGCACTAAAGCTATCCAGCACACAAGATATGCTTAATTTTGGTGAATATTTAAGTGTACCATAAGACAATTCTGCTAGTGTTGGACAGAGTAGTCCAAAATTTTCAATTAAATGCAATTGATTGATCGTGTCATTTAGGGGGTCTTATAATATTGCTGTTTTTCTGAATTCTAGTTCTGTCAGTAACTGAAGAATGAATGTGAGATGTAACTGCTAACTGAATCCACACACTTCTCCTTTCAGGTCTGTAAATTTTTCTGTAAGTTTAAAATTCTGATGGTAAGTGATTACACATTTCTGATTGTTATGTCTTCTTGTAAAATGTTATGTCTTCTTTAAAATTCATTAAATAATGTCTTTCTTGGGCTGGGGTGTAGCCCAGTGGTATGGTGCTTGCCTACTGCACACTAGGTCCTGGGTTGAATACTCAGTAACTAAAAAAAGAAATCCCCTAGAATCTTCATACCTGATCATTTCTTTGTTCTAAAGTCTATGAAAATGGTGGATGGTATACTTTGTCTCATCCTTTTATTTTAAACTTAATTATACTATCATCTTTAAAGTGAGTTTCTTAGAAACAGCACAAAGTTGAGTATTTAGAGATTTTTGTTGTGATCACCCTCTCTCTCTTTTAACTTGTATACATAGACTATTTACATTTAGTACAGTTACTAGTATGCTTTTATTATAATTTTAGTATTTAACTTTGTGTTTGCATTAATTTCTGTCTTCAGCCTTGTGAGATATCGAGCAGAGAGCACAATGACTCCTACCAGACTTCTCATATATGGAATTGTCAGATAATAAATACATGCTGTTTTAAGGCACTAATTTTGTGATAATTTATTATGTAGCAATAGAAAGTTAATACAGATACTTTGCCACATCGATTCAATGCAAACCTAGGTGATGAATGCAGAACGGAGGCGGCAGTATGTAAAGTTGACCAGTCCCCACACAGCCATCACAGCAGCCCTGTGAAGAGGCTGATAGAAGTAACTAAACTCTCTTGCCAATAGCGAGCATCATCTCCCAGTACGAAAGCCACCTTGGAGATAGATTCCCCAGCTTCAAACAGGTCTTCAGATGTCTGTAAACCAGTTGGCATCTAAATGGAATCTTGAGAGATCCCTTGATGAGACCTACGTGGATTAACAGCCCTGAAATCTTGACCACAAAACAGCAGGAGAGGATCAAAGATTATTGTATAAGCCACTACATTTGAGGGTACTTTTAAGAAAAGATTTATTTATTTACATTTGTCTGTGTGTGTATATGCCTGCGTGAGCTTATGTGCAACATATACATGTAAGTGTCCACAGAGGTCAGAGGACAGTGTTAGATTCCCTGGAACTGGAGTTACAAGCTATTGCAAGCTACCCCTTGTGGGTGCTGGGAACCAAACCTGGGTCCTCTGTAAGAGCAGTGCTATTAACTGTTGAGTCATCTCTTAAGCCCCGAGGGTACTTAAATTTTTTTGATTTATTTATTTTTCTTTTGTATGTGTGAATGTTTTTTTTTTATGTATTTAAATCCATAATGTGCATGTAATGTTTGTGGAGGTCAGAAGAGGACATATCAGATCCCCTGGAACTGGAGTTACGGATAGCTGTTAGCCACTGTGTGGGTGCTGGGAACGGCATCTGGGTTCTCTGCAAGAACAGCCAGTGCTCTTAACCACTGAGCCATGTCTCCAGTTCCCCGGGGGGCATTTTTTAATCATTGCAAAACTAATACGTGGGACTGTTGTGTACCCACATGCTAACGATACAGCAATAAATGAAGCCAAATGCTGTCATAAAGTTTATATTCTACCTTAAAGAAGAAAATGGAAACGATACAATATAACAGATAAACACACATTTTGACAAGAAGAAATCAATGCTGAGAAAAGGTGAAAGCGAAAGTGATGGTGGAGTTTCTAGATAAGTAAACTTTCAGCAATGACTTGAACTGAGGGGTTTTGTGAGGAAGGCATTTCTAGCAGAAGGACCTTCAAGTATTAAGACCATGAGTTTGGAGGATTCTTTGTAAGAATGAGGGATTGCCAAATATGTGAAGTGCTCAGGTCAAGTTTAAATGAATATACTTCTAGAATATTTGGAATGAAGAATATAGGATGCCCTGTTAAATTTAATTTCATGTAAACAGCAACAAACATTGTAAAGTATATCTCAAAAATGGTTTTGGGACTGTTTAAGAGTCTCTTAGCTGCTGGGCATGGTGTGGCCCATCTTCAGTCCCAGTCCTTGTGAGGCGGAGGTGGAGGCAGAGGCGGAGGCCAGCCAGGTCTATACAGTGAGTTCCAAGCCAGCTGGGACTACAGGGAGACCTTGTCTAAAAAACAAACAAAAAAAAAACCAAGAATCTATTAGTTATTTATCTAAAATTCAAATTAAACTAGGCATTTTGCATTTTTATTGGCTAAAATTAGCAACTGGTTATTTGAAATTCAAAATAAGTTATACTTTCACTTCATAAAGTAACTAAAATGATCACAGGACTAAAGAACACATCTTTCTGAGGAATGATCGAATGCTTTATATATATATATATATATTCTGAAGCAGAGGAGGCAGATGAGGGAGGGCGCTTCCAGACTCATTATCAGATAAAGGTGACACAGTAGAGTAGAAAATGCACACGTGGGGGCTGGTTGGAGCTGACTGTGGAACAGCTTCCTTTCCATGTTTTGCAGGCAATGGAAGCTAAAGCCCATTAAATATATGTATATCTCTGGGCCAGCATCCTCTTGGGTCAAATATAGAGGTGGTGCCAAATAATAATATCTGCCATCTCTTTTGGCTCTGACACTGGGATGAAGCGAGGGGTTTGAAATTGTGCATTAACTTGTTTTTCCATCTCCACAGAGAGTAGAGCAAGAGTTGATGAGTCCTGCAATGAGAGAACTGATTAAATTTAAGGAAGAACTTTCTTAAACTTAAGGGCTATTAAACACTGGAATGGCTTTGCATGGCAGCTGGGACTCTTGCTCCCTTGTGATCATTAGGCAGCAGCTGTTGTGGGCAGAGCGTGCTTGCGGGGCGTTACCCTGGAGTGGGAGCATGGAGCTAGGGAGCTCTGAGCGTTCAGATCCCGAGAAGACTCCTATGTGGTGTACAAAAATGGAAGGAAATAGCCCTTTACTCCTGTCAAGTGTTAGTGCTGTTTTCTAAGATCTCCTGAATCTTAGAAGAGGGACCAGAAGCACGTGTCTTAACATGCCTAGGAGACCCGCATGTGTCCTGTAGTATGAGAACCAGGGTCGCTGAGAAAAGGTGCTTGCTTTCTCTACTAGGTGTGGACCTCTATTCTGTTATTTTATTTTTTCTCCCTCTGTGCACGCTCGCCCATGGAACCAGATGCTGTCTGGGTGTTTCCCCCAGTGGCTCTCTACCTCATTTTTTGAGACAGGGTCTCTTACTGAACCATGAACTCATACATTTGGTTCGACTGATCCAGCCTGTGGGTCTGCTTGTGTTTGCTGTGCCAGATTTTTATGTGGATGTTGGGAATCCACACTTAGGTCCTCATGCTTGTGTGGCAAGCACTTTACTGAATGAGCTATGTCCCTAGCCCCAGCATGGACCTTTAATGATTTACAGAGTAGCTCATGTAGTGACTGAGACCTCTGTGTAAGTTTACTTCCCAGAGGAGTGGGACATGTGGTAAGACTGCACAGGAGAATCATGGCACAGGATGGGTTACAAAAAAGCTTTTGCTCAGAATGTTCTACACTGGGCAAAGAAGAAGAAGGTTTACTGGGTCCTACCATTGGCCAAACACACCATTAAAGATTTATTGTCTTAGATCCACCTGCCTCTGCCTCCAGAATGTCACCAAGTCCAGAAGAATATTTTTTTTAATCTCTTGAAATTTTCTCCCATATATTTTTAAAGAAAAAAGAATTACTGTTATAGAACCAATTTGATTTCACAATTGAGGCAGATTGGAAACCCAGAATATCCTAAGACAAGACAGGAAAGGCAATCATCTAATTTTGAGAATTCCTGGAAAAAAAAAAAAACCAACAATATGAGAACAGCTCAGGGTCAGCTAGGAAGCAATTCAGTGAGTGTCATTGTGTATTTCAAAGAAATCCCGAGGGACTGGCATCCCCAAGTTCCACTTGGATCCCATTTATTTCAAGTGCTTGGTAAAGATGAGTTATGAAGGAAAGCCTATTCTGGATATCAGACAGGGGATTCTGCTGCAGCAGGGCCTCCAGATGACTGGGCTCCTCTCTATACTTCTGCCAAGCCCAAGGTTCCTGCTCTCTTCCCTCTGGCTAACATCTACTTACACTTCTTTTCAGATGACCTCCTGCTGGCAGGTGAGCCTGTGATTCATAAAGTATCTCATGTCCCAAACAACTCTTGCCTCCTCAGCTCTTGCCTTCTGTACACTGACTCCTTTGCCCAGATGCAGAGCCTGACTCCGTCTCTATGTCTGGCATTGAACATGGGGGCAGGCAGTCACCTGCTTCTAGAAGACAGTGGGTAGTGCACTATGCCAGCATTCACCACTGAGGCATCTCAATCAGCTGCTTCTGTTCAGATGAGGTGACAGTTTGCCCTCCACTTTCAGGCCTGTAAAGCTTGCCCCACATCAAGCTGAGGCCACTCAGTTTGTGGTAATTCCAAACTGATTTTAAAAGTTTCTTCTGGTAGAGTCAATCAAAATAAATCCCTCCTTACCAGCTCCAGCAGAACAGCTTGGTTTGATTTGGGTTATTTGACTATAAAGCCCAGAGGTCAACATGTTTTTAGAAATATTAGGAGTCAGCAGCAAAATGAGATTGAGTTTTTGTAAAAGATTTCCCATCTAGGCAGGGAGTTCCTGAAAGTCCCCATTAGCCAAGTTGTGCCAGTGATTAGTCTGGTTTATCAGGCAAATGTCAGGCTAATTGTCTGCCATCCAAAATGCCCAGAGACCCTTTAAAACCATCCACCCTGTGAAAAATGCCTATGAAGAATCCCTGCTGTGTCTGAAGTCTTGTCTATGAACTGAATGTTCAAATTGAGCTCAATAGATGAATTTAAGAACAAAATGGTTAGAAATGTGTTTTTCTTTTAATGTCAAATCTTAGCTCTGTTACTTATGACCCTTAACAATAGAGAAAGAGGTCGATACTAACACCATAAGATAATTAAGACCCGAGTAGTAGATGAGGGCATAGAGACTCAAAGAAGGGACGTAACTCTCCCAAAGTCACAAAGGGAGTTAGTGGCAGAGCTGGGATTCAATGGGCTGAAGCAAATGTGGAACTTGTGTAGAAAACAGTGCTGGATTCAGAGTGTCAGAGGCAGGTGGGTTGGCTGTCAGGAGAGGTATGGGATGATGTAGCTACAGGCCCACGTCCTCTCAGAGCTGAAATTTGCCAAATTCGTAGGATGTGACCAGTGTTGAGACCAGTGCGGCAGATCTGGCTTAGACCTGGGTACTTGGACTTGTCTTGTTGTGTCTGAGGACGGGGGGCTCAGCTATGGGTCCATAATAAGGTCTGTTGGGAATGAGGCTCCATCCATTTGGATTGACATGCACAAGGCCTGCAGCAGATGGGTATGTTGGATGCTCCAGACCATTTTTTCTCCATGCAGACAACTGGAGACCCTGGGCAGCTTTGGTATGGATAGCTGACCATCCTTCCCATCCTTCTCAGCCCTTGCAAATCCATGAATGCTTGAGGAGGCCCCCAGGCAGCAGCACAGCTGTGCTGGACAGGAAGCACTGCCCTCATAGCCACCTTCTCTTTCCTGAACCTGTCCTGGCAGAGGTATATGGTTCTTTAGCACCAGGTTGCCCACTGCATGCCTTCTGCACCATATTTCCAGATATACGGGCTCTGTCCGGCACGTCCTCCTAGTCCGGCTCAGTGGGTAAAGAGTCAAGGCAGAATAAAACCCCTTCATCTTCTTTGTGTCCCCAAGCCCCAACTTTCCTTCTTCTTAAAGAATATTTATGGGGTTCTGACACTTTATTGATTCAGGTTTGTGGGCTACTAGGACCCCCAAGAAATAGATCCTCACTGAGACCATGCCATTGAGGTGCCTGCATCTGCATCACAGGGCAGATGTCTGGGATTTAAACTCTGTCATGTTAAATCTCAACCCAACAGATCTAGTGGGGCTGATGTTTGGGGCTGGATGCTGTATTGTTAATTAGCTGTTCAACACTTCTGGCATGGAAGGTGGACTGAACCTTAGAACTCTGACTGCCTGGATCCATCCTTCTTGCTGTCTGCTGAACTCTTCCTGAGCAGGGATGGTGCCTCGTCTCCACACCTTGTGGTCTAGACAAGTACTTGGAACTGTGGGACACCAGAAAAATTCCAAGTATTGATCATGTTAATGAATGGGGTGCTGTTGTGGGAGGAGACTTTTCTTCACAAAACTATAGAATTGGATGAAAGAAGATTCTTGGTGCATTGCATTGATAGGAGGACACCCTGAGTCCCAGATGTTGAGGGGAGACTTTACAGAGGGAAAGGGAAGAGAACATTTGAACCACAGAGAACACAGCTCCCCACAGGCAAACAATGTCAGATAATGCATTTACAGCTTGTTAGGAGCAACTCTAAAATAGTATGTGGTTGCTATTGTTTGGCTACTTGCGTCCTAAAGGGCTGGTTGCCAGAGTGGCAGAGTCTTTAGAAGGCGGGAACTTGCAGGAGTTTCTTTGGTTGTGTTCTCAAAGGGGATTGCAAAACCACTGCCTCCCTTCTCCTGCTCTCCTCTCCTTGCCCCCCCCCCCCCCGCCCCATCATGATGTATGTGGTTTTGCTCCACCACGTGCTTGTACCATGATACGCTGCCCTGTTACAGGCCCCAAGCAATGGTGCCAACTGATCTGGAACTATACTGGGATCTTCAAAATTGTGAGCCGAAATAAACTTTCTTTCTTTATAAGTTTATTAATTTCAGGCATTTTGTTGTAGTGATGGAAAACTAACACAATGATGAAGCCAGACTGAGTGATAATCTTGCTGCTAAAAGAGGGACTTTTCTTCTCCCTCCAGGGACATTGCTTTCTTCCTAACTTCCAGATTTCTTAGAGGGAAGCTCATTATATAAAGACTTTTCTTTTTTTACTTTGTAAAGTATGTATGCAGGCCAAAAATACTTGATATAAGAGGAAGAATTAGTAGTTTCTTAAAATGAAGATTTGGTATTCATGGTAAATGGGTCCAAAATACCCAGCTCTTTGGTCAATACATGCATCTACATATATTGTGTTCTTATGAACCAGCAGTTGGAGGCTGTAAACTATGTCTGTGGTCTGGGGAAATTCCTCAGGCAAACACTGACTGATCTAGGTGGCTGTTGATTAGGCTTCACCCGAGGAACATTTCTCCTTCAAAGGCCTGGCCTTGACTTGCCAGCTTTTATAACTGTGTCTGATGGCATCCCAGGCTGGGGATGATAACAGCTGCTGGTTGGTGAGTTCCTACTGCGCTTGAGTGTCATAGGCACTGTGTGTGCTCTTCCTTCTTTAATTCTCTTTGGGACCTTTGGCAATGGTTTCTCTATGGGAAAGAATCTTGGGCTCAGAGGGCAGGGAAATGCCAGGCAGGATCTGGGTCAGGACTATGGCCTCCCACCCTGTACTCAAAAAGCTTGACCTTTTGCTTAAAAAAAAAAAAAAAAAAAAACCGTAATAGAGGTCAGACCCTGTGTCTGTCATCACAAGCAACCTTCTGAATGGAATTTGTGACAGAGCCACATCAGAGGTTTGTCCTCCCTTTACAGCCCTTGAAGGGGACCAGCATGGGGCAGAAAGAAGCTTTGGGTCAGGTTTACCAAGCTTGCGCCTGACTCAATCTGAGCCCTCCTTGGTCTGCTTGGATGCCTTTGCCCCTCAGAGTGTCCCACAGAGTGCCAGCTGCCACAGAACCTGCATTTTTGAACTGAAGCTCAGAATACTTCCAGCTCAGGACACTTGCCCAGGTGCCTTGCCCTTACTTCAAACTCTGAGGATACTAAGGAAATCAGAATACTCTATTTTTGTTTTTATTTGGAGCAGTTTCAAGCTTGCAAAAATAGTTGTGAAATGACAGCTGTACAAGTTAGCATTATCTACTGGCTTTGTTATTTGTCCAGGTCTCCCCTCTCCATACGCACAGTATGCATCTATCTTAATATTTTGAGAGTAAGTTACATGCTTCATGGTTCTTTGGCCCTAAATACTTCAGAGTGTATTTCCTAAGAACAGGGACATTGTAATGTGTACAGAGTACCTGGGTAATCTTCCGTCTTTAAATGGATTTTATCGATTGGCTTATGAATGTGCCTCACAGCGTTTGCCTGCCCTCTGTTCGGGATCAGGCTGGGGTTCGGGTGTTTATATCATTATCTCTCCTTTGCTTTCTTTAATATGGCTCTTTTATGAGAGCCCCCTTGTTCCCACCTGCACCACTGTTTTTCCTCTGTGAGTTTATGTCGTCTTTGTGCAAGGGCAGCACCAGTTTTCTCTGAATGGTCTCATTTCAGTGTGCCGTAGCCACAGTGAGCAGGACTCCCCATTCGTTTGAATGGCGTGTTTCTCGTTCCTTGTCTGATGTTTCCTCATGGCTAGCTGCCCAAGTGATGGGTGTTTTATTCACATCTGGAGGCTCACAGGAAAGTGGCTTTTTTAAAACACTCAGTCAGGGTGTTGTGCAGCATCTCCCTTGTCTGGTGACTGCTTTGGGTGTTTTTTCTGCCTTGAAAATAAGAAGCATGGAACAGTATGTGGGGAGTCAGTTTAAAACTGCCCAAATATCCTAATACTACTGCTGCTGCAAGGGGCGAGTCCTGTGCTGGGCACCGCAGGGTGCAGGTGCAGGCATCTTTTCCCTTGGGCACTTCGTCCGTTTCCACAACCATGACCTGTCTTCTCTTGGTGGGATACCCTCTTGGGTACACCGTATGAACAGCAGTGTAGGATCTGAGGGGTTCTTTAGAGAATGAGAAACTGTCTCTAGAAGCCTGACTTTGACACATAAACGGGAAGGACTAGAGTGACTGAAGATCAAGCCTGGGAAGGTTGGCCTACCTCTGTGAAATGGAGCCCTTGGTTTCTGGCACCCTGTGGCATCAGCAGCCTGGCCACAAATGTCTTGGCACTCCAGGACATGTGAGGACCCTTAGAGTAGGGGCTGATAACTGCAAGACTTTTAAAAAGAACACAGATCCCCATAGCCTCATGACAAAGAACAACAACCCTGACTGTTTCTGAGCCCCAGAAGAGCCATTTGAACTTCTGTACAGGCCCCAAACTGTGCACAGCTGGTTCAGAACCAAGTGGAAGGGAAAGAGCCAGACAGAAATAAACTATGCTGGAAACAAACCCATCAAACCATACAATGAGAAGTTCTACCCACCTCCCAGGCAGCCAGGTTTTCCTCCAGCTCTTTGGTAAAACAAAGAAATGTGAGTTCTTCATTAATACATTCTGATGAACTTTAAATAGGCTTAAGCAATGCCCTTTGATTGGCAGGTCCCTGAAGAATACCAGAAAACACCATGAGGATTCTAAGTAAGCCACATTGAGAAGGTACCATGAAAAATAGCAATGCACAGACATCTGTCTGTCTGTCTGTCTATCTTTTCATTCATTCAACCACTGGTAACAGTTATGTGACTTGAGATCCAGACACTGTGCCAGAGAGGGAGAGAGGAAGAAACTCCCCAGTAATGAAAGGAAAATAGTTCTGATGGTGAAAAGGGAAAAATCCTTAATTTCCTGGTATTAGAAAATGTATAACCTTTAATGATATTTATAAATACAGAATCCAGAATCTACTAGAGAAAAAACTGGTTTGCTTTTACTCTAGGGAAAGAAAGACAAAGAAATGTAAGCTATTTATTAGAACAATGACAAACCTGTGAGAGAGGGCAGCTCAAAGTTTCATATTGATACTGGGCTTATAGCTGAGATAAGACACAGACCACAGAGTGGACACTGTTCTCTGGCTTGAGCTTGTAGAACTGGGTCAGGAGAGCCTGAGGGGCCCAAGGGGAAAGACTAGAAGGCTGCTCACAGGCCAGTCTGTCTGGGGAGCAGTGTGGACACATAGGAGTCTGTTCAGGTTGGGAAAGACCTTTCCCCTGGGCAAGTCCTTGAAGCTGGGGAATCCAGTGTCTCAGCAGTCCTATCCCAAGGGCCATAGGGGACTGAAACAGCAGGGCTCTTTCTGTGCCAATGCACAGTCTCCTGGGAACAGTTGAAATTTGTGCTGTTTAAGGAATTAAATGGTTGGCATCTCACTCACCCATTGCTAATGCTCCCCAGGATGGTGCTGAAATGTTGGTCAGCAGGGAGTTTCTTCTGCATAGAGAAATTTGGGGGCTTCGAGGGAGGAGGCAGAGGAAGAAGCCCTACTTGGGAGCCATTTCTTCAGGGTTGGGGAGTATGAAGTCTGAGGTCCTCTCATGAGCAATGGGACCCCTCCAAGTCAAGCCTAGAGAGTACGGTTTCCTCGCATTCCAGTAATTCTTCTTAAGAAACTTCCTCCCAGGGCCTTTCTGCCTCCTGCTACAATCACCAAGAAGTGTTTTCCTAGGATAGCTCAGCTAGTCTCTGATCTAAGTGAGGCCCTTGATGATAGAGCAATGAAGCACCCAGTACTAATATCCCAGTGGGGGACGCACAGGCCTCCCAGCTTAACCAGTGCAGAGCATGATGGGAGTCACCAAGTAATGGAAGCAAAACAGAGTAAAATAGGACAACAACAACATGTCCAAAAAGTCAGTACTGATGCTGTCAGAAGGTTCTCCTACCTTATTTACAGCTTCCCATTCCCAGAAAGACCATCCAAACAACTATAGTTTATTTCCATGTGAAATGGGGCTCCATCCAGAACATACTTATGTGAACTTCATACATAATTCTAAACTATCCAAACTCTCAGATTACAAAGCAGCAAATAATTAGATATGAGAGGTGGACCAATAGCAGCAAGAAGTAGCAGGTGCTACCCAAAAGGCAGATGAAAAACAACTGTTGCAATGATCCCAGGAACTCCAAACTAACTTTCTGGGCCTGTTTAGTAAAGAGTTAAATGACTTCTTTAGTCTTAAATCTATTCCAGACTTACCATTTGTTAATATTTTGATTAATAGCTTTGAATTTCTAGACTAGAAATTATGTTCATTTTACTTTGTTATAGAACTTGGAATGTACTTGTTCAGAAAGCTTTTTTGTCCTACAGCTCTAAAATTTTAAAAAATGAATTAAAATGTCGGCTGGAGAGATGGGTCAGTGTTTACAAGTACTGACTGCTCTTGCAGAAGACCCAGGTTCAAATTCCAGGACCCACATGGTGGTTGCAACTGTCCATAACTCCATTTCCAGGGGATCCAACACCGTCTTCTGTCCTCCTTGGGCATTTCATGACATAGGTGCACTTACATACATGAATGCAATATACAAATACACATAAAAATAAAAAAATAGTGCAAAAAAGAGAAAGAAAATGAATTAAAACTATTAAGCTTGCAAGTGCCTGGAGAATTTGTCAACTAAAGTGACTCAGGACACAAGATTCAGTTTGAACACAGGTATTTGGGGTTTAAATAAGCCAATTCTTGATACAAATTATGTTTTGTCTTGAAAGGTAAAATTTGAGACCACACAGATTTTTGAAAATAACATATAATGATTCATGTAGAAATGAATTGGAACCACAAGGACCAAATTTTCACCCAGAATCTATGTAGGTTACAAATAAGAAACTTAATGGACCCCTTCAAATGTAAAAAGAGAAATTAGGCCCTAGACCAATGTAATTTCTTACTGTATTTTAAATATATATCCATATATTTACAGACAAGTGTAACCTCATCAAAGAAGCTTCTTTTTGTCACAGATGGAGACTATTTTGAAGTTGCACAACTGATCAAACACAGAGAATAAGTATCTGTGATGTGCCCTGCCCTAAATAACACACCCACAATGCAACCTCTATATCTAAGGCTCAGGGAACATAGCAAAACTGGGGCCAGAAAGATTATTAACTCATCTCTCAACTTGACCAGCAAAACTTCCTCGTGTAATAGATGGTGATTAACTAGAAAGCCACAACTGGCCAAAGTACAGAAAACGAGACTGCAGATTGTTTATCCTAAGGACACCTATATCAAACTTCTGCCACCCAAGGTTTAAGAACAATTGTGGAAGAGGGGGTGGAAAGACTGTAAGAACCAGAGATGGTGAATGACCAAAGGGAGACAGAGTTTTCCAGACAGCTGGGAAATTACTCATATGAACTCATAGCAATAGTAGCAGAATGCATAAGACCCATGCAAGCTCCAATCAGACAAAAACCCAGCATAGAAATGAGGAAATTGTTAAGGAGCTCCAACTTTAGCTGAGGAACTATTGGCAACTGATAAGTACTGAGAAAGGGAGAATTAGTTTTCTCTAAGGATGTGAGTCTTGATAGGATGGATTCATACCAAGGGGCATTTGGGGCCACAAACTTGTCTTGACAGGCTTTAACGTATATGACAGATTACATGAATAAGTGAAGTGCTGATAAAGGAAGAGGGTCTAAATATGCTAAAATATGATAAAAATATATTGCATGAAATTCACAAAAATTCAATTAAAAAATTTTAAAAGAGAAACTAGAAATGTAATTTAGAGTGTTTAATCAAGATTCCTAGGCTGCTAGATTGTAGTTTGGTTTGGCTGGGGTGTTAAAGTTTCTGTCACTGTATTGAGACACCTAATAGAAGCAATTTAGGGAGGAAGAGTTTGTTGTGGCTATGGTCCCCTCCTCAAAGGTCAGGTCCAGCTCTTAGGAATGTATGACTAGCTGGGTGTGGTGGTTCATAGCTATAATCTCAGCATTTGGGAGGCTGAGACAGGAGGATTGGCCATAATTTCAAGGCCTGGGTTAGAGAGAAAGAACTTCAAAACAAAACCCGACCCAATACAACCCAACCCCAGTCCTTTGTTCTTACAGCCCTTAGAGGAGACTGCTTTCTGCAGTAAGACCTCTGTGATTGCCTCAAGGTCCCCTTGTTTGTCTTTCAAACAGTTAGTACCCAGTAAGGAATATGACACCCTGTTAGAGTACCTGTGTGGGTTCTGTTCCCAAACAGACTCTAACACAGAAGCCACAGGAAACAGAGTTGCCCTTAGTTGAGATAGACAAGGCTGTGGAAGGACACACTGTGCACACGGTGGCTTTGGACATATTGGCTGAATGCTGGATGTGATCTGCTGGAGGTGAAGTTTGAGCTCATGGGAGAGACTGGGTTAGAGACAGCCTTGTGCAGGCCTCCAACATAGGCACTTAGCCTCCAAAAATGCACTCTTTGGAGACCTTCTGGGCCTTCCTTTTCAGTCCCTGGGATAGTTCGGAAAGAGGCTTCCTAAATATCTGTTGAGGGAAGGAAAAATGGATTAAAAAATCAGTGAATAGTGTTACACAAATAACTGTGTTTGCAAGAGTAAACTGTTTTGAAAATAAAAATTCCCAGGCACTGAATAGGGTGCAGAGAAGCATGCCGGGCTCCTCAGAACACACTTGCACATCAACGTAGGTACACATGGTAGCCAGTCACTGGAGGATGTATTCTCTAAGAGCAAGTGACCTGTTCGGATATTTGGGGCCCCGAGGCCTGGTCCCCATTCAAAATTGGTATTTGGCTGTAGAGCCTCGGCTTCAGCAGAGAGCAGGGCCTCCTTTCTGCTCCTTCTTGTGTTTTCCACTTAGTGTTTCCCTTATTCACGAGGGCCTCGCACTAAACAGCCGCTTCAAGTTCTGGTGACTTATTCATTATTCATCTGTTCTCATCCTTTTTCTTTGGGAGCAGAGCTTCCCTGGGCTTAGTCTCATCTTTGAGCAGCTTGAACGATGGCAGGTAAGGCCCTTCCTGCTCGGGCCAGGAGCTGAGTGAAAACTAATTCCTAGACCCCAGTGTTGCAGGCGACCCCCCAGGCTGGCACCAGCCAAGGGCCTCGGGTGTCAGGTGTCTGTCATGATTCTGCTTTTTTGCTTGTTCCTTGCAGCAGCCTTGGAGTGGAAGAGTGACTGCACAGAAGGAGACAAAACAGGGTAAGAACGGGCTCCTAAGGCTACCTTCTTCCTTTTGGGAGAACTGGGTTGAGGCCAGTCGAATATGCAGAGGATGATGTGGTCTTTCTGTCTTGCTTTATTTGTTTTTATCCTGAAGAATTTTCCTTTTGAAAAAATAATAGAGCTACACACTTGCTAGTGTGTGACCATAATTATGTCAGGTATGGCACAGAGTTAAAATGAGTGAGGTTCAGTAACTTGATTTGAACAGGATTAACAATTTTCACTGTGTACCTGTTTTTTTGTTGATGTCTTTTTGTAGATGAAATAAGGTTATAACTGTGAATTTTTGTGCAACTCGCAATTCTGTATGATGGTAAGCATGCAGCTTTTCCATTTAATTAGATCCATGGGTAAAACAGAATCTCTCTCTCTCTCTCTCTCTCTCTCTCTCTCTCTCTCTCTCTCTGTCTCTCGCAGGGGAGTTAAGCTGGGGCCCTGTGAATACTAAGTGCTCTTCAATGAGATCTATATTCCCACCTCCTTTTCCTCTTTTTACTTTATTTTGTTGAGACTGGATCTTGTTGCGCAGCTCGGGATCTCCTGGAACTCACTGTATAACTCGGGCTTCTCTCCGGCTTTCAGTCCTTCTGCTTCAGCCTCTCATGTGCTGAGTGAGATTACAGGTGTGTGCCCTCACACCTGGCTGGGGCTCTTTCGATACACTTCACCTGGGGCTTTGGGCAGTCAAATGTTCTCCAAGGCTTCTGAGACCTTCCTGGCTAAGAGCAGTACTGCGTAGGTCTGGGCAAGACGGAGCCACAGTCAGATCTTTGCTGAGTGGGACTCTCGGGAAACAGGTGAGCCAGAGTGTGGTTCTGACCCTGGAGCTCAAAATTCGGTTTTGCTGGGTGTGGTGGTATATGCCTTTAGAGGCAGAGGCAGGTGAATCTCTGTGAGATTGAGGCTAGCCTGGTCTGCATAGTAAATTCTAGGTTAGCTGGGGCTACAGGTAGACTCTGCCTCAAAAAGACTAAACAAACAAACAGCCAAAAAAAAAAAAAAAGGCAGTTTTTTTTTTTCATGTAGCCCAAATTTTTGACCTACAGTCAGTCCCATGTTGTATCCCAAGGCCTGGACAGGTGGCGCAAGGAAGGAAGCCTTAATCTCTTTTCTGTGTGCTGTAGGTTGGACATCCCTCTCCCCTTCCCCGTTCCTATTCTCCTTGCCTCCAGCAGAGGGACAGCAGCTAGAAAACCCCATTTGTATTCTGGAATGAGGATGATGAAATTACTAGGTATAGGAGAAGGACAAAGAGGCAGAATAAGAGGTCTATATTCTCATTATAATCACTGCTCTGAAATGAGCTTAGGTCACTCCGCTGACTGTGTCTGTCTTTGTTGTCTGTCCATCCCCAGAAGGGAAGAGGTGAGGGAGAGTAAACAGACTCCAGAACAGGTGACCAAGAAGTATTTTTTTGGTAAACTCTTTTTTCAATTGAATATTTGTGTGTTTCACACAGAACATCCCGATCATCTCTATACGCCTTCCCCCACTGGCACCCTCCTGCAGGCCGTCTCCCCCCAAATCCATACATTCTGTCATCAGTGTCAAGGCCCATCATGTCAAGCTCGCATCCCCAGATGTCCCTATGGGGCAAAGTCTTAAGGATTTTTCTCGAAATGGGGCCCGATATTCAGCCCTGCCCCTCTGGTTCTAACTAGCAGAGCAAACAGAACATGCCCTCCAATTAGAAAATCAGAGTTTATTGGGGTTACTTACGAAGGATTTATCCTCCGAGAGAGGAGGGAGGAGAGTGCACATCTCATACTGAGGTCTACGTATTGATCAGAAAGGCAGCCATGGACTCTGGTGCATTCTGCCAAGATGGTGACCAGCGCTTATCTCCTACCCAGGATTCACTGATTTCCCCCTAGGCCCTCCCCCTCAAGTCACTGGTTGGTTGGAAACCAGTTGAATCTATTGGTTTTGTTTCTGTCAATCAAATTCTTAGAGTAGTATCTTGCCACTGCTGACATCACCATTGTCACTAGCAGCTGCATTTGAATCCAGTGCAGTGCCCACCTCCATGGGAGCCAGAGGGAGACTCCATGTAAATTTACTCTACAGACAAGTTCATCCACTGGGGTCTAGTTTGCCCATCCACAGCCCCACCCCTTAAGAAGATCAGCTCTTCCTCACCCAGCAGTAATTAGCTGGTAATAATTCTCTGACTAAGATTGGGGCCTGCTGTCCATTTCCACAGTTCTGTTCTGGGTTTTTGTATCCTTGAGTTTGCCTGGGTCTTGTGCGTGCTAACACCATTGCTGTAAGTTCGTAAGAGCAAGGTCTCAGGAGCCTGTAGGACTCTATTTCCATATGGTCATGAGCCTCCACCCTGGCTCTGACAATCTTTCCACCTCCTCTGCCACAAAGATCCCCAAGCCTTGGACTGTGGGAGGTTGATATAGATCCACAGCTGAGCACTGAGTTACTTATATTTGGCACTTTGGCCAGTTATGAGTCTCTAAATTAACCACTATCTACTGCAAAAGAAGCTTCTCTGACCGAAGTTGAGAGCAGCACAGATCTAAGGGTATTAACATAAACACTTAGAATTTAGTTTCACAGCATGATCATTCATCAAAACAAAAACAGTAGGCTTCCTCCCAACCCCCTACCTTCCTAAGCCATGGGCTTTTGACCAGGTTTACTGGACCAGGCATGAAATCCCTCTTGTGGGGCAGGCCTCACCCAGTCAGAAGGCGACTGATTATCCTACAGCCTTCATGCCACTATAGCACCAGTGGGCACATCCTGCTAGGAGGTCAGTGTTGTAGCAGGCAGGGCCTAGTGCTGGTTAGAAGCTTAAAGATTCAGTGGGAGGGGGGATTAGAAAACAAGTGATATGAGAAAAGAGAGAGCTATACTTGGTGTATAAGGTTTAAGTTGGGATGGGGGGGTTGGAGAGAGGAGAAGGTAGGGAGTTGTTTAGCCAAAACTAAGGATACATTTCTGTAAGCCTTACCCCAAATCCACTAGTTTGTGGGATAATTTATATATACATATATAAATTTATTATTATATATAAGTAAAAATATATTTAAAGAGAGTTTGAACAGAAGTGTTCTGCATAGGTGGAGCAATGCTGCTCACAGAAGACATGGGCTTTTTAATGGAAGTCTCAGCAGACATGAGATATCTCCCTATGAGTTATTGGTCAGGGCAGCCCCAGAGGCCTGCCAAACAGCACAGGCTACTTGCAATTGTTTTTGTTGCCTACCATAACTAGGCAGAAAGACTCTATTGCTGAAGACACGACTCACTTTGGATGCAGAGCATAGAGAAATCGATCTTGAACTGACTAGAAAACTCTCCCTGCTGGCTAGCTCACACAGTGCCAGAAGGTGCTATGCAGGCTGCGGAGGGAGAAAAGACATCAGGAAATGTTTGAGGACCTGTTGACCCTCCCAATGTGGTGTTTTGTCCTCCCACAGTCCACTGGTAGACACTGTAGGTCTGTCCTGAGAGATGTATCAGTATTTTAAAAATGATGTAGCATGTACTCATAGACATATCAGAAGCTCATGTGCTTACATTTCGTGGTATTAAGTGGTAAAGCTGATTGTTGGAATGCCCTCCCACCCCCATGACGAGGGAAAAGGTGGACATGGTAAGCCCATTTTCTTCAAGACAATGGTTTCTGTGTGGGGCAGGGTTAGTGCTGGTGGTGACTGCTGTGAGGCACCATCTGGAAACATCTGTGCCATTTGCCAGGACGGCTGTTCCTGATCATGTCTTCCTTGTGGGCAAATAGGCATTCTTGTGCTTGTCTCCACCACTGAGAATGCCATGAACCCTCTTCTGAGGGCTTTGCTGGCTGCTTAGTAACAGTCAGTTTGCTTTGGGAGTGACTTGTGGGCATTGTCAGATCCTGGGTGGGCAACACACAGGCTGAATATTGTGAAGATTTTGCTTTTCTGATGAGAATGAAAATATACTATTCACATGCACCAAAACTACTGTGGTTTTGGAGGACAAGACCATGTCTATAGGCATTTCTCTGACATGTGACTTGGTTTTACTTTTTAACCAAAAACACTTGTTCTGAACATCTGAATACCCTCAGCCTGTTTTTCTATAGCTCTGATTGTGGGCTCAGACAGAGTCTTTTGCCAGATCATGAATAGGCATCTTTGTCTTTTTGCCAAATAAATTTTTACATCAAAAAACGCAAGTAATATGAGAAGCTCATTCAATATGGAAGTAGAAGCATAAAGAAAAATTGAATAAGCAAAGCAAATATCACGCTAAAAGTTCACGATAGCTGCTAGTCTTAGTTTCTTAATCCTTTATATTTAAACCGTAGTCAGGAAACATCAGTGGCTCTTTTCTTCTCTCTTCTTTTTCTTTCTTTTACTATTAATAGGTCTGCTGTTATCAGTAGCCTTGTGCCAGTGGGCAGAAGGTTACTCAGGATCAGATGCATTTACAGACAGTATGCTTGGGAAAAGCCACAGGACAGGGACCGATTAACTGGCTGTCTAGGACCCCAAGACTGAGTGGTCCTCCGGGCAGGAAGGAGTCCTAAGCTGATTTAAGGACACTACCAGCTTGCTGCCTCCCCACAGCTTCCCTCCCCTCTCTGCCTTTCTCTTTGCTCTCTCTTATTACCCCCTCTCTAACAATGAACTTTACACACTAGAACATTAACTGTGTATATGCACATTGAGGAAATTCTTGGAAAGATGTCTGTTTTGCCGCCCCCCTCCCTGTTTTAACAGCAGTTATCTCTGAGTGAGGAGATCATGAAAAATTTTGTTTTTCTATTTCATTGATGTCAATACTTCTGAATTTTTTCAGTGAATATATATTTCATATATATAACTCTTTTGAAAATTAGAATGAAAACAAAAAAAATAGGTAATAATTGTCTTACAGGAGATGAAGGCACACGTGCACAGTCCCGTGCACAGTGAAAATGTGGTTTGCATGAGCCAGTGC
Organism: Eospalax fontanierii; assembly: GCA_035773235.1. Lineage (NCBI taxonomy): Eukaryota > Metazoa > Chordata > Mammalia > Rodentia > Spalacidae > Eospalax > Eospalax fontanierii. Next base: position 61,602,526 of record CM069530.1, on the reverse strand, counting down.
CCCATGGACTGTGACCTGGGGTTGGAGTAGTGTCTTGTCCCTGTGTCTCTTAGCCTTAGGGTCATGGCATAAACAATGGGCTTTGCTATGTGCTTCTGGGATGCATAATTAGGCAAGGTTCTGTGGTGGAAGGAAGGCAATTCTAGAGGAGACGACTATTCTATTTTTCAAATGGTTGCTATCAGAATGTATTCTACTTGACATCAAGTAAAACGAATAGTACATTAGAACTAAAAGGCTATAATTTAGGCAAGACCTAGTATGACTCTTATTTTAAACTCTAAGTATCTTTATTAGAAATACCATTATGGACAAGGGTCTAGAAGTGGTTGTCTCTAAGGAAAAATAAATCCGACTCTCTTTTTGGTATTCCTCTGTGGGAATATCAAATATTAGTATTTGCTCATTTGCTAAAAATATCTGTAACAACTAGTTTGGGGTGTGAGGAGAGCATCATTCTCTGTGTTTGATAAGACTGCGTTTTTCTAGGAGAAACATGAACGGACTTCTCTGGCTGCTTGTGCAGGGAGAGCCAGACTGTACTGTTTCCCCATTCCACACCATTCTAGGTGTTCAGTCAGCCAGAGAAGACGGGCCAGGGGTGAGATGGCTGCCTGGCTTAGAACATGCAAGCCCTGCAGGCAGCTTCCAACCTCCCAAAGCAGCCAGCCACCTGCAAGTTTCTGGTCTGAAGTCAGCACTGTTTAGCCAGTTAGTAAAATACTAAACTGTTTCCACAGGAAGATTCATCTCAGCTGTTCGCTGGATGAATTTAATGGTCTGTTAACTGAGTCTCCAGAAATTCCATCTCTGTAGCCGAGTACTTAGGATGTTAGTGGCGGAGAATCCACATCCATATCCTTTTCCCAAATCTCTTGTCTAGCTATCATGTCTCCATTACATCACCCTGATGTCTGTAGAATATTTTCTGCTGAGTGAATTTCTTTAGAAATAAGAAAGGAAAAGCAATCAGCAACAGCTCAGAGTTTGCACTGGTGACAGGTTTAAGGACTTGAGGTATGACTTCAGGTCACACTATGCTTATGCTTGTGGGTTAGTGACTTATTTGACCTGTTGAAAACAATCTTGCAAAAGAGTCTATTCATTTTGGTTCTGTGCAAAGACTGGATTTTTTTTTTTAGAGAGTCCCTTAAAATGGATTTTTAAATGTCAAAATAACATTTAAAATTTTTTCTTAAAATTTTCATTTTTTGGTCTTTTTGAGAGAATGTCTCCCTGTAACCCCAGCTGGCCTGGAACTCACTATGTAGATCAGGCTGGCCTTGAACTCACAGAGATCTACCTGCCTCTGCCTCCTGGGTACCGGATTAAAGGTGTGCACCATCACACCCGGCCCCTATAATATTTTATTTTTAATGTTTATTTCTTTTTTGTGTATGCATGTACCTGAGAGTATGCACAACATGTATGTGAAGCAAAATAATCTTGTAGTAGACTGACATTTCAACATGGGAATGTTTCAAGCACATTTTCTGTTCAGCATCAGCTAAAATGTTTCTTTGTGTGTGAGCAATCTGTGGACTTCCCTGTTTACAAGCTGCTCAGTCTAAGATCTTATTACCATTCATGGAAACGGCACTGTTTGTGAATGGAGACGGGCCTTGTAGCGATGGTCGACCCTGCATGTCCTGCTACTCTCTCTGTGTCTCCAATATCCTCTTGGGCTCATCTGAGAAACTAGAGCCCCAGAATAGAGAAGGATGATTTCCAGAATGGTCCAGCTGTGAACTGTGAAAAGACATCTCATCTTCTCCACTTCCGACTTGCTCCTCAATTCTTCTCATTCAATCTAAATTTGCTAAAATGGTTAAAGAGTAAGAGAGTGAAATCAGTACCGCTTCCTGTGCAGAAATTACAAGCCTGTGTTGATTAGGGCCATTTGTTTATTAGATGGTCTGCTGAGTATTATATTGTCTTTGCAGTCTGCTAGCCACCTTGATTGGATACTAGCAGGAAATGATTTCTTAATGTAATTTTATGCTTAATTTATAGATTTGATGCTTATGTTTTTCACCATTATTTCTGCTAGCTTTTAAAACTCTATTAATACTTTAATTATAATTTTTTTCTTTGTTTTTCTAGCCTAAAGCTCTTTGATAGGCAGGCAGATTTTTACAAATTAAGTAGATATGGTTCACTTACAAATAAGAAGGAAAATAATGAAAGAAAGAAAACTGTGTGGGGAATGACTATAATCAGCTCCATAATTTAAACAAAGATCTACATACAGTGCCAAGTCTTGGCTACTAGATTCTATCATTTCTGGAAGTGATGGAGCCTCCTCTCCCAGCCCCCCACTATGCTTGCCTTGGAAACAGGACAGTTTGACCCATATGTAAAAACAGCAATGAAATATTGCAGAAACTGGAATACCTGTAGATGCTGGTCTTGACTCTTCTGCTATATAAACTTAGATAAGAATCACCTTTCCTTGAGCTTCTGTTTCTACCTCTCTACAGGTGTTGATAATAATACCCATTTTTCCTGGCTTTCCAGGGCCTTTATAATAGAGAAATGACTAAAATACATATAAAGCTACTTTCCAAACTCCAGCACAAATAGAAGGCAGAGGGTCCTATGCTGGCCATTCACTGACCACAACCTGCACATATATCTTTACTCTGACCTATATTTTTAAAACAATTGACTTTTAAAAGATAGAACAAAGGGCTGGAGGGATGGCTCAGTGGTTAACAGCATTGGTTGCGCTTGCAGAGGACAGGGTTTGGTTCCCAGCACCAACCTAATGGTTAACAATAGTCTCTAACTCCAGTTCCAGGGGATCTGATGCCTTCTTCTGGCCTTCAAAGGCATTGCACAACATGGGTGCACTCACATACATGCAGGCAAAATGCTCATACACATACAAAATAAGAGTTTAAAAATTTAAAAATAAAACAGGCTTGGTGGTACATGCCTTTAATCTCAGCACTCAGGAGGCAGACACAGGTGGATATCTATAAGATTGAGGACAGCCTGGTCTACATAGTGAGTTTCAGACCAGTGGGAGCTCCAGTGAGACCCTATCTCAAATAAACAAAATCAGAAATAAATTAAAATTAAAAGAAGAACAATCTATATAAAATCTTGGCTTTTATGACTTCTCTTGAAAAATCAAGGAATGTGGCAACTTGGTCCACTTTTACATGGTGACTGTGAGCTCTGGTTGAGCTGTGGCAGCCCTTGGTGACAGCTGTGTACTGTCCAGTTCCCAAATCTAAACCTTGGCAGCCTTCTGATAGTGCTCTCACTTCCTATGCACACGACTCAGCTGGTTCCTGCATTTGGCTTCACGAGACTTGGACAAGATTTTAGTTGAGATGTTAAAACTCTGTAACAAACTACATTGGATTTGGAGTTCAAGGATCACAACTGAAGCCTGTGCTCTGGCAGTTTCCAGCTAGGGAAGCTTGACCTAGCCATTTTTCTTTTTGGAGCCTTCTCCTTCAGACATAATAGGGAACTATGGTAACTACCTTGTAAGGCTGTGGAATAGTGTGATATAAGGAAAAGACCTCAGCGTATAAACAGGCAGCACATACATGTATTAGTGGTATACAGTTATACAGGCATACCCACGAGAAGCTGTAGACCCACTGTATCAGTGTCCTATAGCGGGAAAGGATTTTGAATTTGTAGGTTAGGTGGTGACTCTGCTGATACTGGTTGGCTCCTTCTATGTCTAGGGGCTGTTCATTGTGCCTCATCCTCCAGGAGGCGAATCTGTTCTCATGGCAAAGTCAGAGCATCAAGAAAGAACATAAAAAAGGATAAGCACTTGGCTGGTTTGTTCTTGCTAATATCCTATTGACTGCAGCAGGGCACATGTTTCAACCCAGAGTGAATTGTTAGGGAGACTGCATTGAGGCACTGAAAAGAGGCCTGGGAAGTAAGGAGGTTGTGGCCGTATTCCCAAGAGCAGGAAGAACTACGCTGCTGAGCCAATTCAGAACACAGACTAACTTGCATAGAGCAGAGATTCCTTTCTTTTGTGTTTAAGAGGTGAGTCTTGGTGGTGGTTGGTGATTCGGTCCTTTCATTTTGTAATTCCATCCACAGCCAAGTCCTATTACTGCTTGCATCAGGGTGGACAAACTTCTTAAAATGCCCATCAGTAAATGTCTTCCCTTCTGAGGGCCATATGGTTTTCCTCTTAGTACTCAGTGGTCTTATAATGAAGTAGCACCCTAGATAACAGGCAGGTTGAACTTGGGGCCCATGAGTCATCATTTTCTGACCCCTGACTAGAGTTACAGGCCTTGCAGGTGTTAGGTTAACCTTGGATATTAATACAGAGCCCAGTTTCATCCAATACTTTGCCTGTGATAGAAGAGGAATCTACAGATTTTCATATATATATATATATATATATATATATATATATATATATATATATATATTGCTGTCTAGTGCCAGACCACTAAACAGATTCTCATAGTTTATATATACATTTTTCAAACACCAGTTCTCTATTTTGGAATATTAATTTTGATGTCAGTTAAGATAGCTTAACTGTTAGGAAGACTCTAGGATGTATAAGAAATGTGTGTAGTTAACAGGTGTTCCTGATCAGTAAATGGCTCTCCTCCACATAGTGATTGAGGGCCCTACATCCTTTCTTTCTCAGGGGCCTGCCATCCATTCACTGATGGAGAGAAGATAAAAGAGAACCTGGAGGAAGCATGTCAGTTCTTGAAGGCTTCAGTCCTGTTGGCATGCATTTCTTCTCAGTACTCCAGGGGGAGAATGCAGACATGGCCATACACTGCTGCAACAGAGGCTGCAAATTGAGTCTAAAAATTGCAGACTAAGCTGCAAGTATACTGAAAAAATGGTTTTGGGCAGAAAATTAGTGTTCTCTAACTCTTCTAGAGGGTTCTGGGACCACAAATATCCTAGCACCTAACATGATGTCAGCTAGGGAGTGAGTTGGTAAATATTTATGAAGGAAGGGGAAGAGAGAACTTCAGTGCAGACATGAGAGCTGCCCAGTTGCAGACAGACAGGCCTGTCTGGCAGGGTCATGCTTCCCTATCTTGCCATCTTAATCTTTTCAGTACTGAGTAATGGATTTGTGTCCCTTGAAGTCTCTAAGTGGTATGTTACATCTGCACACATGTCCCCTGACTTTCACAGACCTTGGAGGAAGCCAGTTAAACATTACTCGTTTCACTAAGGTAATTAGCTCATTCATCTTGTTACTTAGTGCAAGTTGATGGGAGGGAACAGGGAAGAAACAATAGGAGAGCATGGAACACACTCTAAGGAAGAGAGGGTCAGGGTGTCAGGATCTGCTCTTGGAACAGTGACAGAACATGCCCGCCCCTCTTCTGGCCACCTGTTAGTGCACCTGAATGAACTTGACTAAAGCTGCATTCATCATGGGACTTGAAGCAGTTCCACAGGGCACCATGCTGTCACCCATGTGTGACTGAAGCAGCCATGGAGCAGTTACCTCTATGGCTGTGCACATGGCACTTCTCTGCTCAGGCACCTCTCATCACTCTGCTGCTTCAGTGACCTTGTGGAGCTATTCATATTGAAATCTCAAGAAATTCTGGCATCTTTATAAAGAGGACAGTGCTGAGGATCCACTGACTGGGAGAGGTCCTTAGCACAGTGCTGAACAGATCACAGGGAGGGGACAGAGGCTGGAGCTCATGGCTGCCACTCCACCTCACACCAGTCTTCTGATCAAAACCACGGGAATGGCCCGGTGTCTGTCTTGCAGCCCTGAGGGACTAGTTCAGATCTGCTCTGATGCTGACACTGGACCAGGGTCTGAATTGTCGTTTTAACCTCCCCTCTTCTCAGAGTGATTTCCAGTGGTAGGTGTGTAGTGAGCTGGACACAGGTAGGACTGACCGATGATGCGGGTTGCCCTGGCTATGGCTCCCAGCAGTGAACTGGGATAGGATCATTTTCTGGAACAGGCCATAGGCCTCACCTCCAAGCAGGATGAGAGTTAAAAGAGGTAGAGAAGCAAGCAAGGAAGCACTGTTTGAAAAGCAATTTCTGTGTTATGACAAATATGGACAAAACAACACAAAATCCATCTAACTTCTTGAAATAAATGGTCTGGGAAAGAATCCAACAGTTGTCAAGCTTTTCTTTTTTTTTTTCATTTAGGAATTCTAGCATTGGAATAGAGGGTCACAGGCTACTTTTTATTCCACTCTGGGTCACTCCATCAATTCCATTTCACTGTATGTTCTCCTCTTTCACAAACTGATTTATTCTTAATGCTTCAGTTTGCTTATGTTTCACACTTGGAGGAATATTGGTCAGTATAGTCCCTATGGCAACTACTAAAAAACCTATAAAATAGATATAGCAAGAACATAAGTGAATCTAACAGGAATATAGAAAATGTGTGAAAATTTTAAAAAGAGGAAGAGAAAACAAACTCCAGATAGTACTAATAAGAAATGAAGACCATCCAATGGATTTTTAAAGTTCTAACTGGGAAACCACAATAACAACCAAACCAGAACAAAGAGAAAACAAACACAAAAGCTTGCCAGACCTAAATATGAACTTACAATAATTATATTAAATGTAAATGACCTAAACACAGTATGTATTGTCTCTAATAAAGTGGTTTCAAATATTGCCAAATAGGTATAGGGTAGGCAAGGTGCTAGTCTTCTATGCAATATAGTAGATGATTACCACAAACAGTGACTAGGTGTTCATTGTCTCTGAGTTCTGATGTCAGGAGTCAAGCATGGCTTAGTTGGACTTTCTTCTTTTGAGTCTCACAGGTTGTACTTGGGGTGTTGTCTGGGGTTGTGGCCTAAACTAGAAGTTCAACAAGGGGAAAATATGATTCCAAGCTTTCTTAGTTGTTAGCAGAATTCATTTCTTTGTGGCTGAGGACTGAGGGATTGGTTTCTTTTGGATATAAAATTGTCATCCTAGATGAAATGGATCAGTTCTTCAGGATCTACAAACTAACCCAAGATTAAACACAGCATCAAAATAATCTTACCACTGTCAAAAGTAATTGGATCTATAATTAAAAAATTGTCAAGAGACACTAGTTTCATTAAATACATCAGATGTTTAAAGAACTCAATCCTATACAAGTTCTTTCAGGAAACAGAAGAGAAAGAAATACTTTCCAGCTGTTTTTTATGAGGCCAGAATTACCCTGGAACTAAAATTGCATAAAAAGTACAGAAGAAAAATTACAGACCAAGGTTCTTATACTCACAAATACAAAACTCCCCCCCAAATATCTAGCTCATCCAGTCCAGCAGTGTGAGGAAGGTCTAGGCTAATGCACCACAATCAGAAGGAGATGAACTGAGAATGCAGGACTGGCTCAGCATGCGGAAACCAACTGACATAATCTGCCTCATAAACAGTCTAATGAGACCACCTCTTCATCAATTGATGCTGAATGATCACTTGAAAAACTAATATTCATTCATGATTTTTAGAAAAGCTAACTAGGGACTGGAGAGATGGCTCAGAGGTTAAGAGTATTGGCTGCTCTCAAAGAGAACCACATGGTGACTGGCAACTGTCTGCAACTCCAGTTCCAGGGGATCTGACATCCTCTTCTGACCTCTGTGGGCATTGCTACCTACATGTAGGCAATACACTCATACACATAAAAAAAAAAAAATCTAAGAATAGAAGGAGAATTCTTTGACAAAAGATACAGTAGCCTTGGAGATAGCAAACCCAACAGTTTCCTGATAGTCCAGAGTACTTTGGCCTGAATGATTGCTTTCCTTATTCTAGCATGTTCCAGCAATAAAATCCCAGACAACACGATTTCCCAAACTGTGCTTAATTATCCCTGACCTAGAGACCAGCAGTTGATGAGAGGATAAATGAGAATAAGTGAGCTCGGGTTCTTGGACGGCACGACCCTGGCATGGAGTGACCCTGGCATGGCGCTTATACACCATGTGTCTGTCTCAATGACATCGTGCAGGAGTGAGGCCATGAAAGGCACATCACACTGGTGAAGCAGCAGTTTGCTGAACAGGTTTGATGCTCTGATAACAAGGTTGTGCAGCAGGAAGCTGGCAATGAACCAGGTGTGGAAACCTCCTGGGAACCAAAGCCCGCCATGAGCATCGTGTAGGAATGCAGCAGGGACCCAGAGATGAGGTTTCTGAAAGGCAGGAAGAAGAGGGCCGTGGAGCTAGAGCTGCAGAACCTTCGCCATTAGCTCTGAGCAACACAGCAGAGAGGCAGAACTCGCTGGAGGGACCCGGGAGGATTATTATTTATTTATTTAAATGAAGGGATTAAGAAATAAAAACTTTTGCTTAATTAATGTTACAGCCTGCCAGAGATTCAAAACAGCAGAGCTGTAAAGAGAAGTACTTCATGAAGGTTATTCTCTCAGGCACTGGCGTGTACTTGCATCTGAGGCCAGAGCTTTCGGTTTGTGAGCTTATTTCTGTCAACTTGACATCCTCTGCTTTCTTCTTAATGATCTGGAACTTCTGATTTCCTGAAACTTCCATGAGAAGTCAGTCTCCTAATCAGTTCAGGAGGAGAAAACTGAAAAGTTCAGCAGTGAGAGAAACTGGGCAGAACAGCTTTGGGGCTTCAGGTGCCCATCACCTACTGTTACTGGTGTGTGGTTCCCTTTCCCTTCGGGTTGCTCCTGGAATTGCGAGTAAAATAGATCGTTGCAGACACTCAAAGCGTGTGTTGACTAAGCCTAACTGCAGCTTCGAAGCTGAACTGTTCTCTTCTCATGCTACCCGAGGCAGAGTGGAGAGCTTTTGTTCAGAGAAGTGGTACAAGGAAAGTCTGGAATGAGCCAACTCTTTCTGGAAAGAAAGAAAGATCACTGGAGTTCTCAGGGACCAACAGAAACCTACCGGTTCTGACTGGAGCCATGCAGCTTTCAGGGTTTCATGAGATAGGGCACCTAATCATCTGTGTTCAGATCCACATTTGACTCTGTAGGGTAGTAGCTGTTGTGGGCACTAGACTCAAGTCTGGGTTCAAGGTCAGTGTGTGACCTTGAAAAATATTTTGATTCAGGTCCTCATGTATAACATGGGCTGACGAGGACATCTACCTTCTAGAGGACTGAATGGATTATATCTGTGGGCATGTGTCCATGTTTCCAGTCCCTGGTACTGTTCCTGGCTTTTAACAAGTGTTTGCTGTCACTGTATACTGCCCAGCTCCGGGGAAGCTACTCCTTATTCCAGTTTCCTCAGCTACGAGGCTGGAGACCTTCAGCTGCATTTCCCCAGGTGAGACCCTTAGTTTCTAACAAAACCTCTTTGTTTAAACAAAATCTCTTCCTGGCTGGTCTCAAATTCCTCTGCCTCAGCTTCCTGAATAGTAGAAACTATAAGTGTGCCACCACACCTGGCTTAGAGTAAGATCTGGAAAGGAGCTTTGAAAACGCTTCCAAAGTGATTCTGTTGTGTGTTTCTTCAATCAGAGCAGAACCGGCATATATAAATGCAGTTGTCACTGAGAGACTTTGGGAGGAAGACAAAAGTTGTACAGAAAGATCTAAGTACTCTGACTCTGGACTCTGACTCTGTCGAAGCCAGAGCTGTGCTGGGGAACTGTGCCCTGGCTGAGCTGCCTTCCTCACACATGTCCATCGGCTGCCTATGGACAAAAGTCTTCTTCCCAACAGTGTGGCCCTTTGAATCTCTGTGACGATAAACAAAAAAATATCAGCAAGAGCCCTGCATCTTCTGTGCTTCCTGACATTCCTCTCTTCCATCATCATTCGTATACCAGTGTGTCACAGTGAAGTATTGTGCATCTGCTCCCCAAACCATGTGCTTCTGAACTTTAGGGGGAGTGCCTCATTCATCTCAGTAGTCCCTTCTCCCTCTCCTCCTGGCACAATGATTTGTATGAAGTGGTCCTGCTTGTTGAAGGAATCTGCAGATGATCCTTCCCAGCGGGCTCCCTGATTGCTATATTAGTTACATTTCTGTTGCTGTGATAAAACACCATGACCAAGACAGCCCATTGAAGGAAGAGTTTATTCGACTTACAGTTCCAGAGAGATGACAGGAGCAGAAAGCTGAGAGCTCACATCTTTACATAGGCCCAGGAAGCAGAGAGTCAGACAGAAGTGGGCATGTCTTTGAACTCACCCCCAGTGACATGCTTCCTCCAGCATGGCCACGTCTCCTAAAGGATCCATGACTCTTCCCCCAAACAGTGCCAAGAACTGGGGACCAAGTGTCCAAATACCTGGAGCCTCATTCAAACATCACAGATGGTGTTTACAATAGAGCCCAGACAGGGTATGAAACCTCCAGAAACAAAGACGGTGGAAAAATCCGGCCTTCATCACAAAAGCCTTTGCAATATAAATACAGTGGGAGATATAAATCTTAATTAGTAGAAGGAAAAAGTGATGATGTATTAAGGTTCTCAAAATGTCAGCTGGTGACTGTGCAATCCATTCATTCCTAGCTGCAAGTCGTGGCCCTGTGATACTGAAACCAATACTGCTAATTAAAAGTGTAATGACAATCAGCCAGCTCACTGTTAATTGATTCTTAATACTTCAATTACTTGTTTTTATGCCAGTTGGATTCCATCAAAAGGGCTAGAGTCCTATGAGGCTTATAATTTTAAAATGATTTGCATATATTAACATTCACCTGCATCAATCCCCAATCCAAGCTAAAGCACCTTCATATATACTTTACTTGCTTCAGTAAAGTTTTTGGAAAATGAAGTTGATGCTTGGTGACCAATGGGTATAAATATCTCATCAACGGGAGGGAAATGTTATTGCACCTTGTACTTTGCTTCCTTGTTTTGTTTATCTCCAGAGTTTTTCTAATTTCAGTTGGTCACGTGGCTCACTCTTCAGCATCTTATTTTTCTCTTTTTGTCCTTGACAAAATTTGTGCATGTGGAGGTGGGTGGGTGGGTGCTCTATTCATCTTCTCTGCAGGATGTCTTCTGCTCCTACTGCAGTTCTGAAAGCCACTGTCACCTCTCACAAGGTCAAAGACCTTTTCATGGTCCCCAGTCTTCTTGGACCATTTAATTCTATTTACAGCTCTTCCTTTGAAACCCTACCCTCTTTGAATGGAATCCTCACTAAGCTCTCTGCTAGAAACTATTTTCTGGAAGTGGGTTAGCAACCTGCCGAACAGGCAGGGAAGACAGGCCGCAGGACAGAAGTAAGGGCCCCTTCTTAGGAAAAGACCTGGAAATTAGCCAGTCTACAGGAACTCCCAGACCAAAAAGAATGGAACATCCCAGTTCAATTCTGGGTCTGTCTGTAAGGGGCTGGGTCAGGAGCACCTGTCTAGGAGGTGGAGTTAGATGTGGGTTATAGATGTGGCACCAAGCCCTGTTTGGTCAAGTCCTCTTCCAGGCCAGCAGAGGACCCCCAGGAAAGTTTCCAGGCCTGGGAAATGTGACAGGAAGTGGGGGGGAGAAAGCAGCCTCAGCTGGCTGGCTGGGCTCAGCCCTGGACTTTTCCTGGGAGTTCATGGAACAGCCTCATGCGGAGCTAACTAGAGAGCTCTGTGTCGGGCAGGCTGCTAGGCTCCCCTTTTGATTTGGATGTTAAATTTTCAAATGCTTCAAACTTATAGAAAAGAGCACAAAGTGTAATTCAAATGAAAGGAGAGCCTATGGCTCATCAAGTCTATCCCTGGGTGTTTATACAAGAAAAAGGAAAACACATGGCCTCCTCTACCACAGTAAGCTTTGTACAAGATGGCTCATAGCAGCCCTATTCATAATAGTCTCAAACTGGAGGCAGCGGAGGAGTTAGCTGTAGTAGATCCATTTAAATTTGTGATTGGTAACACGAAAAAACACAAATGAAGAATATGAATGCAACAACATGGATTACTATTGAAATATACTAAGTGAAAGAAATCTGGGTTTTTCTCCCAATGTCTATCAGTTTGCCACTTAAACAACTGAAGCCTTACAGATATTTAAAGGTGCTGGCTGACAAACCCACACATCTATTCATCTTCACCTGCCTCTTCTCTCTTCACTCCGTTTAACAGTTATCAATCTCACGCCAATACAGTAAAAATCATCACGTAGTTGGTTTCAGACTGCTGTACCTTTACATGTGCAGCAGTGGGAACGAGCACACGTGTATTCAACACCTACAGGTGCTGGGAAGCATCTGCCTTATGCTCATCCTGCTTTCAATTCTTGCCACAGTGAGCTCCATTTTATAGGTTAAAAACCTAGGGTCAGAGAATTTGAGTTATGGGCCAACTTCTCAGCCAGCCAAGTGGCCAAAGGCAAGACCCAGGCACTGGTTCCCTTACCCCCGAAATGTGTTTCGTACCCCAGTTCCATACTTACTCCCTCCCCCAGGATGCAATGCTAAATGCCAACTATAGATTTGGGAGCTACAGGAAATGATGCCCTCGAAGATGACCATGTCTTAACCCCTGCCATCTGTAAATATGTTGCTATATGTTCCAAACAAAGGCAGGCATGGGTAAATGAAGGATGTTGCAATGGGGAATTACCTGGTAGGTTTGTTGTCATCACAGGTTCTTGTGAGGAAGAAAGCGAGGCCACGGGTCAGAGGTGGAGTTCAGAGAGACTAGGCTGCTGGTCTTTCCAAACAGAAGAGGGCTGGAAGGGCAAGTAGATTCTCTCCTGAACTTCCAGGAGGAGTCTGGCCTGTTCATATCCATTGTGGACATCTGCCCTCCTATAGGGGAGTTGGTGTTGTTTTAAGCTGTGGAATTTGTATCAATGTACAACAGCAATAAAAACTAACAGAAGAGATAACTGTTAAGAATCCATACAGATCTATTTCTGCTGCTTTAAAGAAGCAAATTTCATTTTCTTTAAAATTTTTTAAAATTTATTTTTATTTTATGTCTGAGTGTTTTGCCTGCATGTATGTAAATACACTATGTGTGTACAATACCTGTACAGGTCAGAAGAAGACATCAGATCACCTAGAATTGGAGTTCAGGACAGTGATAAGTGACCATGTGGGTACTGGGGTCTAAACCCAGGTCCTCTGCAAGAGCAGCCAGTGCTCTTAACTGCTGAGCCATCTCACCAGCCCCTTCTTTACTTTCTTTCTTTTTTAAAAAATTAGTTTTATGTGTATGAGTGTATTACCTGGATGTATATAACTGCACCTGTGTCATGTAATGCCCATGGAGGTCACAAGAGGGCCTCAGATCCTCTGGAACTGGAATTACTGATGGTTGTCAGCTGCCATGTGGGTGCTGGGAACAGAACCTGGGTCCTCTGCAAGAGCAGCCAGTGCTCTTAACTGCTGAACCATCTCTCTAGGTCCCCCATTCCTCCGCCTCCCTCTCCCTCTCCCTCTCCCTCTCCCTCTCCCTCTCCCTCTCCCTCTCCCTCTCCCTCTCCCTCTCCCTCTCCCTCTCCCTCTCCCTCTCCCTCTCCCTCTCCCTCTCCCTCTCCCTCTCCCTCTCCCTCTCCCTCTCCCTCTCCCTCTCCCTCTCCCTCTCCCTCTCCCTCTCCCTCTCCCTCTCCCTCTCCCTCTCCCTCTCCCTCTCCCCCTCCTCCTCCTCCTCCTCCTCCTCCTCCTCCTCCTTCTTCCTCTTCCTCTTCTTCTTCTTCGTCTTCCTTCTCCTCCTCCTTCTCCTCTTCCTCCTTCCTTCTTCTTTTTGAGACATGGTCTCACTATGTAGCCCAGGCTGGTCTGGAACTCACAGAGGTCCACCTGCCTCTGCCTCCTGAGTGCTGGGATTAAAGGTATTTTCCACCTTGCTTTGCTTATTTTCTTTTTTGATAGCTGTGTTTTTATTGTGAATCCTTATAGCCAGTGCCAAATTAGAATATATTTGTAGGTGGGAGGTAAATATGGGTCAAGTACATGGTAGGCATTCATGAAAATGTCATAATGAAACCCACCTTTATGTTCAATGAATATATGATAGTTAATATACATTGATATTACAAGAGTCTTAGTATGGTAGGAGAAATCAAATATTGTGAAGACTTTCTTATAGAAATGGCAAAGCCAGTTAAGTTGTATTAAAATTCATAGAGTACCCAATAATCTGATACTTATTGCTTTCTCTACTACTGTAGACATTATCTGATTTGTCAACTGAAGTCATGAAATTTATTGCATATATTCACCATTCAATAATGATCATCATTCATTATTCATTTATCATCATTTTGATTCATTCACCCTGAGTCACATAAACCTGCAGCCACAATTATTTTAGTGAGCAAATGTATACATAGATAAAGAGACATGTGCAAATTCTGCAGGGCCCCAAGATTTTTGTTTTCAGTATTGGTTTACTTGCTATCTTTGAATTAAGTTGATATATAAATATTTAAAAGTTTATCTGGTATCTTTTTACAAGACAATATAAATAATTCAATACAGAAAATTACCCCTTCTGGAGTTGATATACGTGGCAAGCAATATAAATTTAATATAATATAAATGAGGAATTTCAATCTTAGACTAAGTTGTTTCGGTCATTAATCTTTTCCTCGGGAAAAAAAAAAAAAGAATTAGAACTCCTGCCACGGAAAGAACACCCTGACATCTATTAGATCTTATAAAGTTTGATTTATTTCTTTTCTGTCGGAGTTAATTTTGAAAGTTAAGGGAGAAAATCTTGATGTTGCCAGATATGGAAAATCATTTAGGTGCAGTTTAGGGTCCTGTAGGAATTCAAATCTCAATTAAAGTGTAAAACTGCTCGTTTATCATTAGACTTGCTAAGTTGAGACCTAAAGATTGGTTCTATGGAATGCGTGAGATGCCTAAGAGCACTGCTCTGATTCTAGAAGTCTACATGGCCTCTCTGAACCTCTTTTTTCTACTAAATGAGAAAGATACATTGTCTGAATTCTCTTTAAATGCTTAAGTGATAGCATGGTTCTGCTGAGACTTCCCTCATAGCAGTTTTAATACAGTGGTCTGTTAACAGTGTTGCTCAATCTGGTTAGTGGATATTGATGGGGTCCTGCCATATTTAGGGTGTTACTACCTTTGACTTTGAATAAATATAAAACCAAAGACATAAAAGTGCTTTTATGAGAGCTTTGAAGATGCCACTCGGTGAGTGACCGTACTTTTGTCATTTGATAATATTATCCTCGTCTCGGGCAGATGGATGCTTGTGTTGGTAAGCATAGCCTTGGGCTGCATTTCATCTTCTGTTTGTCTCCTTGGCTGAGAGACTTTGGACAATGCATGACCTCTCCAACTGTCACTAAGAAACCTAATCTGAGGGGCTGGAGAGATGGTTCAGTGGTTAAGAGCACTGGCTATTCTGGGTTTGAACCCCAGCACCCACAAGGTAGCTAACAACTGTCCTTAACTTCAGTTCCAGGGGATTTGACACTCTCTTCTGTCCTCTGGGGGTATTGCATGACACAGTACACTTATATACATGCAGGCAATACACTCATACATAAAATAAAAATAAGAAGAAGAAAATAAAAAAAAATCCAGTCCAACACAGCATAGCTAGTCTGTATTCAGTTCCTAGATAGTCCTTCTAATTGTACATTGTTGATTCATTTAATGGAATCAGAAGAAGTAGAATATTTTAATTTTGAGCAATTCTTATAAAGCAATCATCATATGGCTGTTTGCAGACTGTTTTGTCAAGTGTGTTTTTAAATATCCAAAGTGCTTATGAATTTCACAAGTCCTATGTACAAAAAAGAGTTTTCTAAACTTCATCTTTCATCTAGCAAACATGTTTTGAGAACCCTTGTCAGGCAGTAGGACCTCCTCAGTTGGTGGTAAGCAGCCATTCCTGTCTGCAAGGAGGAATATTCAGGTGAGGCAATGGGGCATTGTAAAACAGGAAGCTTCCAGATCCAGATCCTGTTCTTTGCTAATACCAGGGATTCCCGAGTAGGTAAAGGGGGACAGTGATGTAGATGGCTGCCCAGGAAACCTTTTTGGGTTGAAAATTAGCAGATGTAGGTTGGGGTGTGCGATGGGCGCATCCTCAAGTTTAGCCTTTCTATCCTGGCTTGGAAAGAACTGGAAGCTAAAGGTTTCCCTGATGAGACTGGGTGGGCAGTTAGAGAGGGCCAGAAGTACTTAGGAGAATTAAGAAATGAATTACCAGTCTTCCCGAGGGGGTACGGCATCTCTGAGGTGGGGGGAGGTAGAGATGGGAGAACACCCTGGAAGCCCAGAGTTTGGTGCCTCAATGGGAAAGAGAAATAAAGAACCCTGAACTGAAGCCAGCTCATCCCATGAGAAATAGTCTTCAGATATTTAAAGGCTTTTATTTCTTTTGATCATTGTCTAGTCTATGCTGTATCTTTTTTCCAAAAAGGTTTTCATAAACTTTACAAATGTTCAAATCATTTTGTCCCGCAACGATACTGGACCTTAGCTTAAAATCAGTAGGCACGTACATGCTAATGTTGATACATTATTATTATATACACAGGGATTAATTTAGTAAGTTTAGTGTGAGGACATAGAGAGAAATAGCTGGTAACAGTGAACCAGCAGATCTCATAAGGGAGGGGCCTGGAGGTCTCCTGGTCCCAACAGCAATGACCCAACCAAGAAGTCATGATGTGAGGGAGGGCAGAAGACAGATGTAACTTGGGAAGGAAGATGTATTTGGAAAAAGTCTCCTCATCTGATCCTGATACCCTGAAAGTAGGTGCTACCTTGTAAGAACCTAGTGTCAATGAAATAGAAACTCCTAATGTCACAGAGTTGTAAAAATCAAACACTAGGCAACATGTAACCTGTCTCTCAGCCACCTTTTCTCTGTGTCCTTCTGAGCACAGGGGCATTTTTTCATGAACTTAGCACTGCACACGTGTGTGTAAGTATCATAAGCGGATGCATGCCATGTTCATAGTTTTGAATCTCAAGTTGAATGCACTGCCTGTCCTGTTCTCCGGTCAGGGTAGATTTAATAATACTCAGATGTGCGATTTTTACCACCAGGGTTTATTTTTTATAAAAAATGATTAGCTGGCGGCTTTTGTTAAGGTCTCACTTGACTTATAATGTCATTTGAAATTGAGGGATAAAACCCATGAAATGAAAATGTGGCTATTAAAATAGAGCAGAAAATGGATTATTTGGCTCTTTCTAAAATGCATCTGTTTAGAGTAAAATGTAACAAAATGTTCTTTGGAAAAAAATTACCTAGGGGAAGAAAGTCAAAAGTCAGCTCTTTTGTTTACGTTTATATTTTTCCATCCACTAAGTAGCTAGTATTTCTTAAGTGGATGAGGAATTCCTTCAAAAATGTACTTATCTTGTGAAGATATTTCTATTTGTGTGTGCACAGATCTCCTTATGCATACAAGTGTGATGACAAATTCTATTTTTGTCTACTAAGAGAATGGCTCTTATGCATAGATTTCTCAGGTATATTAATTGCCTGTGTTATGGAAAGAAATCACATTCATTCATTCATTCACTCATATAATCTCATCATTTAATTCTTTTAATGTAGTCCCACGTCAGACCTGTGCTAGGCATGCAGTACACACTGATGGCCCTGATAGGTCCCTGTTGTTGTGATGCTGTGTAGAGTTTGCGGCATTTGTAAGAGCCGTCTGTGATATTCTTTTGCTCCCGGGTTCTTGAGTTATGTTATGACTTGGGGTGTGTGTGTGTATGTGTGTGTGTGTGCATTTTCATCTTCATGGTGCTTTAGTTGTTAGCTCCACTAGAAATAGTAGCTCTAGCAAATTTAAAATTAATAGATTGTATCTAGCCTGACCTTAGAAAAGAAAAATTAGGCTGCCAGGCTGTTGCTGCTCATATACTGCGAATGTGCCCAAACTTAAGTCTTTACTTTTAATTTTATGTGTATGAGTGTATTGCCTGCATGTATGTAAGTGCACCCATTTCATGCAGTGCCCTTGGAGGTCAGAAGAGCTAACAGACAGTTGTTAGCTGCCATGTGGTTGCTGGAAATCAAACTCAGTTCCTCTACCAGAGCATCCAGTGCTTTTAACCACTGAGCCATCTCTCCAGTCCCCATAACTTAATTTTTAGTGTGGATATACTTAATATGGAGCAGATTAGACTCCCAGCCTCTTGCAGGAGCATGTCCCTTTCCTTCAAGGTTAAGGTAAGGGTGGGGAGGTAGAGAAGGGAGACAGGATAAAGTGCCAAGCCCATGCCCTGTGGAAGGCCAGGGACGAGTCCTGGGAGAGCCAGTTTGGCCAGTCCTTTGCAGGGGCAGCTGGTACTTTTTGTCCTCATCCTAAGGCTATGACCATCTAGATCCTCTTGCATAGGCCGTAACGCCTTGCTGCCTCAGGATCCTGCGCCCTTTCCTGTTCTGTTCTTGCTTGCAAATAACTGCTAGAATAATCATTCTTAAAACAAGTTTCAATGTCACTCCACTGCTAAAGAACCTGGTGTGGCTTCCTATCACTGCTAAGATAAAATTTCAACTCTTTCCGGATGCTTTCTGCAAGCTCTGACCTGAGATCATTGCATATTGACCCAGTGCTGTCCCTTTAGTATTCCTATGATCCTTTTTCTAGAATGTCTGGTCTTTTAAATATCCTGTTATTTATTCCCTTTTTAAAGATTTGTGTCAGGGTCTCACTATGTAGTTCTGGCTGGCCTGGGAATCACTGTGTAGACCAGGCTGGCTTCAAACTTAAGAAAGAGATCTGCCTGCCTCTGCCTTCTGAGTGCTGGTATAAGAGGTGTACACGCTTCTTATTATCATATTCATTTATTCTTCAATTTATTCATTTCCATGGCAAGTAGTTGGAATGGCAAGGAAGCTCATTCCAATGACAGGAATCTGAATCTATTAGCTAGACTATTATGTGTACTGTAGTTAATACAGAGATGTGTAGTAATACACATACCCTTTCTGAAATGCTTAAGGCAGAAAATGGAAATGCAAAGGTAGTTACTGTCCAACAACTGCAAGATCTTTGTTCCTGTTTTCTATAGACTCTGCAAGTACTGCTGGACTCCGGGTTTCCTTCCTGCTTTGTGTACACAAACCCTCTTGAGAAAGAAAACTAAAATTAAATGAGAAAGAAAACTAAAATTGAGAAAACGCAGAGCAGGTTGTCTATTTAAAAAACAAAACAAAACACCGACTATCCCTACTTATCTGAGAAAACCGCTTCTCATTCACCTAAGGAAACCAGGCCTCTGTTTGCTTAAGAAAGTGGATGTGTGTTAACCTTGCTTCTGCTTCTGTAAATCTGCTTTCCTGGTTGGAATTCCAGCTCATAGCCCCTCTGATCCATAAGTTGGAGAGTCCCTATCCACAGCCCCAGTCACATAGACCCATGTGCCTGGTCCACAGTCATGGAGGCTAAGAATCCCTGTGACTCCTGTGCTTACCAGTGCTGGAGTGGTTCTGGAACGATGCTACATTGCCCAGAAATACTGTAAGAAAACTACTACTTGTACTGAAACTTTTGGAGGTGACTGCACTGAGCCTGTTGGTGAATAAATCTGGGTTTTTTGTGTTGTCTTTTGAGTCAGGTTTTCCCTATAGCCCCAGATGGCCTGGAACTCACTATGTAGACCAGCTCTCCTCGATCTCACAGAGCTCTGCCTGCCTCTGCCTCCTGAGTGCTAGGTGATTAAAGGCATGTGCCACCATACCTAGCTCCTGTTTCTTGTTTTTGCAGTCCTCCACTCAGAGGTGCCTGATTGAGTACAGTGGCTTCCTAGACTCAGTTTCCCTTTATACTTTCACTATGTTTTAGTGTCTTTCCAAAGACAATATAAAAATACTGACCAAAACCATCCTGAGGAAGAAAGGGTTTGTTTCATCTTATATCTTCCAGGCCACAGTTTATCACTGAGGGAATAGAAACTCAGGACTAGAACCTGGAGGCAGGAGTTCAAGCACAGAGCATAGAAGAACTGTGCTTACCGGCTTGGCCCCTGGCCCGTGCTCAGTCTGCTTTCTTATACAACACAGGGCCACCTACCCAGGGGTGGCCCTGCCCACAGTTGGCTGGTTCTCTCACATCACTCAACAATCAAGAAAATGTCCCACAGCTATGGCCACAAGCCAGTCCAATGGAGGAAATTTCTCAACTGAGCCTCCTTCTGCTCAGGTGTGTCAAGTTGACAACTGAAGCTACTGAACACTGCTTCCTTCAAAATCATATCTAGGCTCGACTTGGTGGTATTAAAGGTGGCCTTTAAATACCAGCAGATCTCTGTGAGATCCAGGCCAGCCTGGTCTACATAGCAAGTTCCAGACCAGCTGGAGCTACAGGAAGACCCTGTCTGAAACAAACAAAACCAGATACAAAATAAAGCAATACAAATACCATATCTGGATTTACCTGCTCCATTGCAATCCTCCACTTTTTTGATGGGCTGAACTGATGCTTCCTGAGAACCTGTAGATCCAGGGAGTGCAGTGTAGCCTGACTCTTGCTGATTTGCTGTCTACAGCTGCTTCACTCTGTCCCACATGGCAATGCTGGCTTGAAGGGAAGTTTCTCCCAGACCAGCTGGCCCTGCCTTCCTGTTCCTGGCTTCCCCTCTCTCCTCTTACATCAGTCTTCACACAATAAGGAGCTTGACACTGAAGGCTATTAAAGTCTCTAACGTTGGAAACCCGCACTGGAAACCCACACTATTCCTTGGCACTTCTGCTGCTGTACTTGTAGTGACCAAGCCTAGGATGCAAAGACATGGCAGTGTCTGGAAAGAAGGGCCAATGCAGCCTGAAGTTGGGAAACTCGGAATTGGAATTGTCAAATGGCATACACAGGGAGTCCTCTAGAGTGGCCCTGATTGCGCCCACATGCCTACAGACACTAATAGATCGGGTTCATTCATGATGAGTTAGCGTCAAGTTAATCTTGGCTAATGGTAGAACAAAGTCAGGATTTGTCAGTCCCTCCCACAGCAGCTGCCTGAGGCTAATCCACTTGGAACCACTTGGAACCTGGGTAGGAAGAAAGTCTTTCTTTGGGAACTGGAGAGATGGCTCAGCAGTTAAAGAGTATTTCCTGTGCTGCCAGAAGACTGGAGTTTTGTTACTAGCACCCATGTCAGACTGCTTACAACTACCTAGAACTCCAGTTCCAGGGGATCCAGTGTCCTCTTTTGGCCTCTCTGGGTGCTCCCTCCCTACCCCAATACATAGCATACAGTATACACACACACACACACACAATATTTAAAGAAAACCTTTTCCTGGCAATGTGCTGTATATTCCCATCAATGCACTTCTCAGAGGCACTTTTTTCAAGAGCCAGAAAGGTCTGTTATTTCTGAAGGAATGAAAATCTAATCTCACAAAAGCTGGATTCAGGAAGTAGGTCACTGATGTGAATTGCAGTTATTTTCCTTCCAGCTGTCCTCTGGGCTTGCTTTAGATTGCTTTTCTGCAAAGGGCAGATGCAACTGCCCTGGCTGGTGGCAGTTGGGAGGTGGGTGAAAGACACTCTGCCTTGGGTCTCTGTCAGGCATCAGGCCCTTATCAGACATCACCGATTCTTGGGTCCTTAGAGCTAGCATCTGCCTTTTTCTGGGCAGTTGAATGCTCATTCACATGAACACACACACACACACACACACACAGAGACATTGCACGCACACACCCCACAGATAAACTACATGCATTGTATACTGTGCATTCCCTACCTGTATCACATGCACACTTGACACAGACAGCACACTGAAGACATACCTCCTCACACATGCATCACCCACCCTGCACATGCACACACACATCACACACAAACACATGCAGCACAGTTCACAGCCACCTGATTTGGCCCCTGCAGTTTATAATATAGAGCAGACCTGTGGGATTATAAACCACTTTATTTCTGCACACAATCTCTCAGCTTGAGGCTAAACTGAAGGGAATTTGTCATCAGTAATTTGCAGTTGCTTTTTAATGTATTTCACTCAGAGAGGTTTAAGACAGCTTCAGCTAAGATTTCCCCAGGCCTTGGTAAGGAAGTGAAAAATCTGATCATTTAGTTAATCATTGTCATGGCTGTGGCTACATATTGTTCCTTAGTGACTGCAACATCGTGACTGGTTTGTGAATTAGGTAATAACAATTTGAACAATATTAGGCAAATTCTGTTATGCCACGATTCCTTCTTTCTCTCAATATTTGTTGATGTTTAATGTTCAAATTCATAGGCCATCTGAGAGGGAAATGTTAGAGGTCAAGGCAGCGATCAATGTCATCTTGCAGACGCCCAGCCCAGGTGTCACCCCAGGAGGTTCAAGCTCAGCAGCCCTGAGTTTGACCAACAAAGTAAGGGGTATCTGCAGCAAACTTTGGGAATCAGACTAGTTGAGGCATTTCACTTTTCAGCTGAAGAAATGAGAGGCCCCAAGAGGCCTTGAAGAGACTTACTTTGGAGATTTGCCAGGATGGAAAATGCCGGAAGCTCCTGAGGGCTCTTCAGGCTTCAGTGCATTTACACCCCCAAGGGAGGAAAGCTTTGTTTTTCCTGCTCTAAAGTCAGCCTGGTGCTGTATGGCTATCAGCCCCCTCACAAGCTGTGGAGACCTGATTCCTTTATGGATGGAGGGACACCATCACATTGGGATTGTGCTCTCTCTGGCTTTGTTGCTTCTCTGGTCACAAAGGATCCTTCTGTGCCCTTCTCATCCCCTGCAACTCAACAGGCTGGCTTTCTGCCCAACCAGAGGTCTAGGTTAGGAGTCTACTGTGGAAAAGCAAAGCAAAGCCTGCTGTTTAGGTTCTCTGCAGCTCATCCCCACAGGAAGTCCCACCCTTCTGCTCAGGGGCTTCTCCTGCCACTCAAAGCAGTCTTCTTCCTCCTCATACCTATTTTAACCTTGTGCTTTTGAGGAGGCATCACTGAGGGAACTCTAGCCCCAGTCCCCACAGTCTCAACCTTCCGAATCCACACTAAATAAGATGGTCTGGAAGCTTCCTTTGAAGACAAGATAAATGAGATTGCCAGGAAGCCCTGGCAGGAATGGAGTAGGCCAATGATTTGTGGCCAAGGGACTACAAGAGTGTTGGCCTGAAAGTTGCAATCACCTGGGTGAACTGTGGAGACAAGACAGGCAGAAACAGAGTGAAGAGCAGGAGTTCAGAGGGAGAAAGCAGGAGGTCTGGAGGTGGGCATGGTCGGAGATTGCCGGACCGGATCTAAAGGCCATAGCAGGTTAAAGAATGTTCACAAAGGCCCCTTTTGTGGAGGATGAGCCATGTGGGACAGGATGTCAAGAAGCTGGTGAGAGGTTGCTGAGGGGGTGAGAGGTCAGAGTCCGGCCACGTACCAAGCCATACACCTTTCATGGAGTCACATTCCTTTGCAGCAGGCACATCTATTTCTAATGTGATGGCCTGAACTTCAGTGGTGACAGATACTTGGACCAGGAATGTATTTACAGAGTGGAGCTGACAGGACTTAACTGTCCACAAGAAGGGCTTCATTCATTAGGTATCTGTGAAGTAATCTGAAATTTGTTGGGATTAAGAAATCTTGTCCATTTAAAAGATTTCCCTCCCATCCTTCCCTGGCCTTCCTCGATCAAATCATAGTGTTTTGTCTTTTGAGTTATGATACAGACATGGTGGCTTTTCAGCCTGGAGCTTAAGGTTTTTCCACAGGAGAAAACAATTGGTTCTCTAAGTTAAGCTGAGTATTTTACAGCATGTATTCTGCTTATTAATGCCTTTTCAATTAAGGTTTGACCATTTCTACAAATGAAGTCTATTTTTAGGTAGTGAAATGAAACTTTTTAATCGACAGAAGCTATTTTTGTGAGTTAGAGGCCAGCGTGACAAATGGCTTTATCACCAACCCATAACAACTGTGCCTTTTATCTGATTTTTCTATAAATCTTTCAAAGCAATGTTCAGCCCATACCCACTTATCCTGCCCTGCCAGCTCTAGGATCCCAGGAGGACCCACAGCTCACAGCTGCACACACCCCAGGCTGAGCACCTGTATACTGGACCTGGCTGCCAGTGGGTGCATTTCAGTGGACAGTGTTGACTGGCCCACCCAGGGAACATTTAGGAGAATTTGCTTGTAGTTCAGGCACTGTACATTTCACATCCTGGCCATTCTCCCCACTTCACCAGGAGCCCTTCATGTCTGACTTCTCTCCTTTCCAGAACTCTGCTGACAGAATCAGAGTCCCTTCCTTAACATGTCCACTTTCTTGCTCAGAGGCATTTGGTCCCAATATTACCTTCACTTCTTGTGCTTCCCAGGCCTCACCTGTTCCCTCTCTTCTCTGCCCACCTCCATCCTGACTCTTGATGCTCTTCTGTTCCTCTCCCTCATCCCTTGCCTCCGTATATGTGCGAACTGTGTGAGATTCCACTCTTACCTTGAGAACCCTTGAGGGTCTAAGAAGTTTGCTTGTATGTACATGTTTATTCCACCAATCCATTGACCATGTCCATAGAGAAAACATTATTCTGGTGCATATTTTACAGAGAAAAAAAAAAAACCCCAAGGCACAGAATGGTTAAGTGGTTTGCCTATAGACTAGGGTTCAAACACTCAGCAGAGTAGTCAAGGTCTCCAAGATTCATTCCCAGGTCTACCTTTCAGAATTTGGCCAATATTTATTGAACAGTTGGTGTATGCCCTGACTTAGAGGAGCTTGCTCTCTATGGACTGAAATAATAAGTAGATAGATACATAAACAATATAAGTAAAAATCAACATTATAAGGAAGTAATCACATGAGAAATAATTATAGGTGAGACCACTGTATCCGGGTGGTTTGGACTCATCCTTTCAGCGTGTCTTAAAGAGGAAGGTATGGTGGTGACGGAGGGGAGTCGAAGATGCCTGCTTTAGAATGACTTGATAAAAATAAAAATTCCTCCATTTATTGACTCAGAATTACGGGGCTGTTTCCAGAATGGAATGTTAAGTTGGTTGCTGGGAAGTTTTATGAGAGTTGCTGAATCTTCCTAAGCTTTTCCAGCCGTGGTTCCCACCCTGCGTCCTCCATTTTCCTGCCTTTCTAACTGCTCCCTCTGCCCGTGTCCGCATGCCCAGCTCTGCGCTCCTCTTTCAGGTCCCTGCCAGGTGCCATCTCAGACCCTCCTAGAAGACAGGACTGCTCACCATGTGGGCCATTTATTGTTCTGCTTTCTTCAGCACAGTGGCTTGGGTTCAGGTCATACACTTTCATGAATAAGTGAGATGAATGGCCTACCTGCAACATGAGGGTCACCTGAGCACAAACACTGTAATACTGGAGCCATTCTGATAACAGAGACAGCAACTAAGTAACCAGTGGACTGAGTATACACAGTGTGGACACACTGGGAAAATGGATGTCTCAGGTAGGTAGAGTGGGATGATGGGATATTTCATCACGTTACTAAGAAGACCATGTAATTTGAAACTTATGGAACTTTCTGTTTAACTTTTTTGCACTGTGGGTCACTGATGTTAACTACAAGTAAGGAAAGATAAGGACTATTGAAACCTTGGGTTGGGGCTTAGGAGAGGACCTAGTGCTTTAAAGAGAGGACATGAGATGGATAAAGTCTCAGGTGAAGATGACGTATTTGGAATTCAAGTGGAGGAGTAACGGCAGGGCTCTGGTTGAATGTCCACACTCATGGGGAGGATGGAAGTTGGGACAGCAGATGGAAAAGCAGGAAGAGGACATAGGAAAGTAGCATGGAAAAGCCAATGGGAGGGGAGTGCTTTAGAAAGACAGACCGACTAAGTAATGGCTAATGCTGTAGGGAGGGACCGCAAGATTGGATAAGTGCATCAAATAGTATGACTATAGAGACCTTGGAGATACAGATTCAATAGAGGGGTTGTGTTAGGAATTTTAGATCCTGTACCTTGCGAAACAAACAAACAAAAATCCTTCTGTGTACACATGTATGTGTGTTCATATGTGTGTGTGTCATGCAAGAGGGAGAATTCAGGCAGTCTCTTAGAAGAGAGAGCATTTGAGAAATATACCAATGCCCTGGCTAATAGTGTTCAGACAGGTTGTTCTTGAAGAACCAGTTCCTCTCTGACCACTATCATCATGTTATGTTCTGGCTTATATGGAGGTCAGAAATTATTCTTTAATTTATTTACGCTTGCATGAGATGTGCATTTTTACTGTGTGCACCTCTGAGTGTTTATTATAATTAAAATAATAAAATACATTATTATATATGACATATAATTATATTATTAATATATAATGTACACATAGCCTCTGTGTTCTAAAAAGTCCTTCATTCTAAAAGCTATTCTCTAGGTTTAGAAGCATTCTTTATGATTTGTGATTTATCTGTAACATACCATAACATCTAGAAGCATTCAGAATAGTATATTCAGAAATGGAATCTTTCTCACGAGTATAAAATGTTGCTGGTCAGGTTTCTATTTATATCCCACTTGGTAGGCTTGACCAACCACAGAAGGGCCAGAGCACAAACTACAGGTTGCTTTGATTTGAACCTGGCCCAGGTAAGGCTGCACCTCTGTTAGGGACTAGTTTAGGGTATTCTGCAAGGGTTGAGGCGAGGCTATCTGGGATATTAAGGAACTAAAACCAGCTTGTGGGAATCTCAAATCAGCTTGTAAAAAGAGCACTTCTCAGAAGAACACAGTCAGAAATTTCACGGACTCCAAGGACCTGAGAGGCAGGGATTCCGGAGGACACGCTGACCATCCTGCCTCAGGCAGGGACTTTTCAGGTTCCTGTTTTTCCATCTTCCTTTTCTACTCTGGGTGGGCTTCTGCTGCTTGCCGTCTTCATATTCTTCTTCAGCACATATCTGCGCAGGAGACCCTCCTTCCAGAGAGCACTTGT
Source organism: Eospalax fontanierii (assembly GCA_035773235.1). Taxonomy (NCBI): domain Eukaryota; kingdom Metazoa; phylum Chordata; class Mammalia; order Rodentia; family Spalacidae; genus Eospalax; species Eospalax fontanierii. The sequence goes on along the minus strand of CM069530.1, from coordinate 61,575,789 downwards.
TTTCTTTCTTTTCTTTTCCCAATTTATGTTAAAATAGAACAATATGTATATTGGCAAAAAATATGACCAGTAAAAAAGGCGTAGATTTTTACCAATTATATTATTTTCCTCTTTTTTTCAGTCTAACTTATTCCTGTTACCACTCCCTAAAGTTTAACAATTTTTGTGCAAGCTGGGGATGTAGCTCAATGGAAGAGTGTGTGTTTTCCATGTATGAGGTCCTGGGTTTGACTCCCAGCCCCTTCCCTCTGTGCACCCCCTAAAAAAAAAGATTTTGTGGAGACTTTCAAATATATATGCATATATATAAATTATAAACTTATACAGAGATACACTTTCAGAAATATGCATATAAATTGACTATAAATGCAAATATTCTTTTATTTGTATAAGTTATCATCTTTCCATGGCAAGTTTCTTATTTTTATTAGTAATGTTTGTTTTTGTTATAGTCAGGGACAGTTGTTTTAAATCCATTTTCTTCTATGCATTGGGGCCTTACTTTTGGCATAATGCACTTTATTTTTAAAATTAAAGTATCCTATCACTGAAAAGAAGTTTTATGTTAGATATGTACTTGGATATATCTATTGATTAACCCTAATGATTGTAATGTATTATTTCTTTGAAATTAAAAAAAATTGTGTTTGAAGACACGATGTATGTGCAGGGGCATGCGTGCCAAGGAACAACTGTGCAGGTCAGAGGACAGCCTTGTGGAGTCAGTTTTCTCTTACCTTTGGGTGGGTTCCAGGGATCAAACTGAGGTCACCTGGCTTGCACGGCATGTACCTTTACTCACAAAGCCATGTCTCAGTCCCCTGTATTATATTTCTTATTGTTCTTTCACGGCTAACAATGCCTCTTAGTATTGTGTTTTATTGATTTTGTTCTAGAAATTTATATTTTTATGGATTTTGGTACTTTGTTTTTGGGGAAGAAAGATTTAGGACACATAAACTCATGTGATTCTAACCATATCTAGAATAGTACTTGCTGCCTAATAATTGCTCATATATGATTATAGAATGAAAAACAATTCTTTGTGACTTGATAGGTATTTTTAGTGAATGTTTTAGTGTTTGGTCTTAAAATTTTTTTAAATTAATTAATTTTGTGTGTGTGTGTGTGTGTGTGTGTGTGTGTGTGTGTGCGTGTGTGTCCACCCACTCAGATGTCCTAGAATCATAGAGAACCACTTTTGAGAGTTGATTTTCTATCATGTGGGTACCAGGGTCAAACTCAGGTCGTTATGCTTAGTGGTGACCACTTCTCCTTGCTTTTTTCAGAATGGAGTCCCTGAGCCTTTGACTGTCTGCAGGTGTCTGTTGTTATTTTTATTCTTGGGCAAAACAAATATAATCATATTTATTCATACTTTCTTTTTAGATTTTTTGAGACAAGGACTGTGGCCTGGAGCTCACTATGTAGACCAGGCTGAGCTTGATCTCACAGAGATTTACTTGCCTCTGCCTTCCAGTGCTGGGATTAAAGGCACGTGCTACTACGCCCTGCTTACACTTTCTGGAAAGAAATTTGGGCGGTTATTCCATTTTCTTTTCTTGCTTCTGGTTTTTGTTTCAAGGTTTCTGCGTGCATGTGTGTGTGTGTGTGTATGTGTGTGTTTGTGTTTGTGTTTGTGTGTATACGTGTGTATATCTGCTGTATACCGGAAGAATACTTTTTTAAACCTTCACATTCAGAAATTTTACCAAGAAATACCTGTGCTACTGAAACCTACTCACATGCCCTCAGTTCTCCAAGTACTGAGTACCAGGGGCTATGTTATTCAAGTGCTATGCTAGATCATCCTATTTGGTGGACATGACTTTGGCAATGCTCCGTGGTTAGAACGGAGTCTATTTATCTCTTTAGCTCCCTTTTAAGAACTTAGTGCTGAGTAACGTATGTGGGAAGGTCTAATTAAATTCCCGTTGAATATATCCATGAATGAGCCGGGACTCATTTCCTCGCTGCTAACTTCCCCTCTGTCTGTGTCTCTATAACAAGGGAGAGTTGCTGGAAAGTTTCCAGATTTGGTTCCATTGCCGTTTCCAGAACCCCAAAATACTCTGAAAGAAGAGACAGTTGGTGAATGCTGATGTCTTTCATCTCTCACTTTGCCTAGATGCTTCTTTATAAAGATGAGGGCATGAAACAAAATGCCCCTCTTTTGTTTGATTACTGCTAGCGCCCTTTTGTGTGGTTTGCTGCATTTCAAGATCTTGTCAGCCTTCCTTCCTCTGGTCTAGTGAAAGGAGAGCCCCACCTTTCCTTTGCCATCCTGCCGAGGAAGTCATAGAGTATTCTAAATGAATTTCTGCCTTGAGGGCAGAGCTCATGTTCTCCTTCCTTATATTTTTTTTGTAGAATCTGGTAAACGCAACTGGTAACTAATGCCTACCTACTGAATGAATGCACAAGAAATATTTTAGTGCCATTTTAGCCATTGAGACCTGTTGATGAAAGAAAGGGAGTTGGGATGTCATTATCTTGGAGCAAGTTTTCTTTTTGATTAACTTGGAGAGGTGACAGGAAGGACCTAGCTGTACTTAGAAGAACAGACCTATATCTATTAAGTACTCACTTTGACATGGGATGAATTGGGGTGATCAGCTGCTTTTCATTCAGTGTGGGAGAGGTTAGTCCCTCCGTGTGCTGTGTCCCTGCCACAGGGTGAAGCAGTGGGGACTTTATCAGGAATACCTTTCTCCTTCAGGCTAGCTTGCTTTCTTCTTCGCTAAACACATCAATTTTAAGGGCACTGTGTGAAATTTGTTTCTTGGACTCCTTTCACTGCTAGAATCAAGGCTCACCTTAGACTATTCATCTTCCTCTCGGGCCTCTCACTGGCTGCCGAGGGGCATCCACCAGTGTGCTAAGGTGCAGTTCTTTTCTCTTCTGTGACTCATATTTGGCTATGGGTAGACTAACCTGCACACCAGTGAGGTAGTTTCTTCTTAGGGATAAGATGAAAATGATTACAGTGCTCTGTGGTGATGAGTCTTTGTTCACGCAGCGTCGATACTTTCTCCTGTCCTCCTTCAGCAAGAAAGAATGGAAGCCCATGGCAGAAGAAGGTCACTTGCATTCTTCTGACTATTGATTTTCCTTGTGCCATTCAGCGGTTCATTAGTTTTTCCTAACTACAGCTCTGCATTTAGCTGGGACAGCAGCCCCAATGGGAGACTTGACTGTGCCCCAGTGGGCGATAAGTGGAAGAGGAAGGTGACTTTTTGAGACTGTGACTGTGGGTGTTTCAACATTCCTTCTTTTCACTCAAATTCCTTATCATAGAGTGAGGGTAAAAAGAACCTCTGTTGGTCTTATATGAGTGGTTTATTTTTTGCTTCCTATGTAAGTGAAATGCTCACCTACATAGACTTCTCAACTTAGACTTGTCTTAGAGTGGTGGTTAGAAATGCTTCAGGGAGACAGAGTTCCACATATGGGTAGATATAACAGAATCTAGGCTGAAATGTACACAGATTTCAAGAAACATTTAATTATGATAACTGTAAAATCTACAAAAGTAACAGAACATCTTTACAAAACAGGTTAGAAAGAGGAGAATTGAAGGGCCCTTGAGAAGGAAAGATGCCCTAACCCCGAGACCTAGTTTGTATTTCCTGCTGGCTGAGAGTCAAGAATCCTTATCACAACTAATAAAAACCAAGATTTCCTATTGAGATAATGTTCATATTTCTAAAGACATCTCAAACATGGATGTTAAAAACAACTCATCATGCTTACTTATGGCCAGAGTGCTTGTGGCCCTGTCCTTACCTGTGTCAGCCTCTTCTCTCCTCCCTAAATCTAAGCAACACACTTCATAAAACCATCTTAGAATTTCATTTACAAAAGCAAATTCTTTTTATTTTTTAAAAGTTTTTATATTTGTTTATTTATTTCTTTTTGATAGGGTTTCTTGTAGCCCCAGTCCACCTGGATTTCACTATGTACACCAGGCCAGCCTTGATCTCACAGAGGTCTACCTGCCTCTGTCTCTCAAGTGCTGAGATTAAAGGCATGTGTCAACACATCCAGTAAAAGCAAATTCTTTAAGATAAGAGAAATAAGTAATCTAGGTCATATATATCTTACTTTTAAAATAGGCTTTTTAAACCTTGTTGTAAATTATATCCTTTAAACAGTGTTTCTTATAAAGGCACAGAGTCATATGTGTATATATGTGTGTGTGTATGTGTGTGTAATGTCTCTCTTGTGAAGCCCACACCTGTCTTAGATGTGTGACCTTCTCTTAAGCCCCCTCCTTAAATACAAGCACTTAAATCTGAAGCATGAATTATCCTGTATCTCTTTTTAATAACTTATTAACTTTGCTTCACTCTGACTCACCCTGAAGTTTTTTCTGTAGTATAAACAGGGTCCAGTTTCACCTGAGTAGAGGTCCCTAAAGGAGGAACTCTGCAGTGCTGGATGTGTCTGTCTTTGCACTGCTGCTGACAGTTGTGTAACCACATGTACCCACCTTTAGTAATGATCCCTTAACCAATATCTCTTCACATATGCCTTCTTTTATTTTCTCTTTTGTATTTTTCCAGGGATCATATCATTGTATTCATCAATGCTTCAGTGTGCATTGCTAATGAATAAGGAAACTGTTTTAAGATTTACTTTACTTTTTAAATTATCCACGTGTACCCATATGTGGGTATATGCTTGTGTGCTGGTACCTAAAGAGGCCAGAAGAGGCTTTTGGATCTATCCCTTGGAGCTGGGGTTATAGACAGTTGTGAGCCACCTGACTTGGGTACTGGAAACTACATGCTTTTAACCACTAGGCCATCTCTCTAGTTCAAGGAAACTTTTTATGTACATGATCAGAATGGCAATGATCACAACTAATATATAATTAACAATGCTTCTTAAGTGGTGGAGATTCTTTCTATAGGAAGCAAAACACCGGACTTGCTTTTTGCAATACTCCAAATTTGAGGAATAATTGAAATCTCTATGGTAGCACATTTGCCAAACCTTAGCATATTTCTTGACTTATTCTTTAAGTCTATCCCCCGCTGATCATTGAAACCAACATTCCTGGTAAGTCTTTAGAAACTCGATCTTGATGAGATAAAGTATAGTTCTATCATCAGTTTCCAGCCAGGTGTGAAACTACTCACCAGCCAGTGTATAGCTTGTCACCCAAATCCCATGACAGGGACCCATTGTAAATCACTCCATCTGAGAACAGGAAATACTTCTGCTTATTTTGAGGAATACTTTCTTAGTCCTTAGGTCTCTGGGGCTCTTTGTCTCTAGGAGATTGATTTCCCTCTGTGACATGTTCAAAATGGGCAAGTCACTGCGAGCTGAGCTCTTGTGCGCCGAGCTGTTCTTAGTCCTGTAGTGCGGGACCAGCCTCCTTACCGCTTATCTACAGTAGCAGTCTTGTCAATCATGTCTACACATTTGTTCTTGTCAACAGAAAGAATGCTCAGAGGCTGTAGTCACCATAGATCTTTCTGTAAAATAGATCCTGTAATTGGATAAAAAGTCTTGACAAATATAGGAAAGTTGAAATAATTTCTTATGTTCTATCTGACCACGATATATAAAACCAGAAATCAAAGGCAACAGAAACAACAGAACATAAACAAATTCAGAGATTAAACAATACATTATTGAATGATGCATGAGTCATTGAAAAAGTCAAACAGAAAATGGAAAAAATCCTAGCATTGAATGAAAATCAAAAGCATGGCATCCCCAAACCTATGGGTTACAATGAGACCAGTACTAAAGGGAGGTTTGCAGTTATAAGTGCCCACATTATAAAATCAGAGCGCTCTCAAGTAAATAACTCAATGATGTACCTTAGGGACTTGGTAAAACTAGAGCAAGTCAAACCCCAAATCCACAAACAGAAAGAAATAAGATAAAGGCAGAAATCAATGAAATTGAAACAAACAATACAATACAATTAATCAGTGAAAGGAAGATTTCGTTCTTCAAGTAGGTAGATAAGATTGATGAAACCTTAGCAAACCTAAAGAAAGGAAAGAGAAAAACCCAAATCAATAAAAATAGAGATAAAAAGGGAGACATTAGGCCTGGGGAGATGGCTCAGTGGATAAGAGCACAGAGTATGAAAACCTGAGTTTGAATTCCCAGCATCTATGTAAAAAGCCTGGAATATCTGTGTGAGCCTGTAGGGGGACAGAGACAGGCAGATCATGAGGTTTCACTGGCGAGTCCATTTAGTTGAACCAACAAGCTTCTGGTTCAGTGAGAGACCTTATCTCAAGGGAATAACATGGAAAGCTCTAGAGCAAGGCGTAGAACATCCTTCACTGGTCCCAGAAAGCACACATCCTTGTGTTCATGAATCATAACACACATGTACAGAGAGAGAGAAAGAAAAAGAGAGAGAGAGAGAAGGGAAGCATCACAACAGATACTAATGAAATTTAGAAGATCATTAGCACATACTATAAAAACTTATGCCAACTAAATTAGAAAATCTAAATGAAATAAATGAATTCATAAGCATGTACAACCTTTCAAAATTAAGCCAAAACAAGATAAACAATTTAAACAAATTTGTAACAACCAATGAGATTTAAAGAGTAATAAAAAAAAAAAAAACCCTCAACTAAAACCAGTCTAGGGCAAAACATATTCCCTGCTAAGTTCTGTCAGACCTTTAAAGAAGAACTAACACCAATGCTTCTCAAACCATTCCATAAAAAAAAAAAAAGAATGCTGCCAAATTCTCTTTATGAAGCCATCATTACCCTGAAACCAAACAGATAGAGACACACATAAAAGAAAAATTATACTTACCTCCTTTATGTATATAGACACAAACATTCTCAAAAATGTTTGCATATCAAATTTAGGAACCCTTCAAAAAGATAATTTACTATAATTATGTTGGCTTCATTTTAAAAATACATGGATGGTTCAATATACCTAAATCAATAAGTGTAACATGTCATATAAATGGACTCAAAGACAGAAATCACATGATCTTATCAAAAGATGAAGAAAATGTTTTTGACAAAATCCATGATAAAGTTGTAAAAGCCCCAAAGAAACTAGGAATAGAAGGAGTATATTTCAACAAAATAAAGATTACTTATGACAAAAGCATAGTCAACATTATACTAAGTGGGGAACTCAAAGCATTTCCACTAAAAATCAGGAACAGGACAAGGGTGTCCCCTCTTTTTCAGTATAATGCTGTGAAGTCTTACCCAAAGCAGTAACACAAAAGAAGGAAATAAAAAGGATACACATAGGAAAGGAAGAAATCAAAGTATCCGTGTTTACAGAGGGCATGATTCTATACCCAAGATCCAAGACTCTCCCAAAAACTCTTAGATCTGATAAGCACCTTCAGCAAAGTGGCAGGGTATAAAAGTAACATTAAAAATATCAGTCTTGGAGCTGGAGAGATGACTCAGAGCTTAGAAGCACTGGCTTCTCTTGCAGAAGACCTGGATTCTGTTCCCACCACCGACATGGTGGCTAGCTACTGTCTGCAACTCCAGTTCCAGGGGATCTAATGCCCTCTTCAGCCCTCCATGGGCATTGCACAACATGGGTGCACTTACGTACATGCAGGCAACGCATTCATACAGATAGAATAAAAATAATGAATAAAATATTTTTTAAAAGCGAGCCACTTTCCTATAAACCAGTAACAACTATGCCAAGAAATAAATCAGGAAAACAATCCCATTTACAATGGCCTCAGAAACAAAAACAAAATAAAACAGCTTTGGAGTTAAGCCTTACCAAGTAAGTGAACGACCTCTATAATGAAAACTTTAAACTTTGAAGAAATAAACTGAAGAAGACACTAGAAGACAGAAAGACCTCCCATGCTCAAAAACTGGAAGGATTAATGAAAAAAATGGCTATACTACCAAAAGTAGTCTATAGATTCGCATAATCTCTACCAAAATTTCAATGCTGTTCTTCACTGAAGTAGAAAAATCAATCTTAAAAAAGTATGGAAATACAAAAGTCCCCAGTTAGTTAAAGCACTCCTGAGCAAAATGCTTACTGCTAGACGTATCACCACACCTGATTTCAATTATGCTACAGAGCCGTAGTAACACAAACAGCATAGAACCAGCACACACACAAAAAGACATGTAGATCTGTGGGAATGACTTCTGGACACAAAGTTTTTACTTAACCTTGTAACTAAAGATATTTTGAGATCATTTAACACTATCTCAGATTATTTACAAGTATTAAAAAAGTTTAGTAGGTGTTGGACTTCTCTTGTAACCTAAACATGTAGCTTAAATTCCTCATGACCTTTCCTTGCCCTTCACTCAGAATAGTCTGTGTGTGTGTGTGTGTGTGTGTGTGTGTGTGTGTGTGTTGTGAATATCAAACTCGACAAGCAGGGGCTTATCTCATTTGCCCTCCAAATAGTTGGGATTAGACTGATAGCATCTGTTGGTGCTTGTGTACGCTATTCTAGATCAGTAGGGGTCAGAAAGGGCAAAATCCTTCTCTGACAAGATAATAATCTGCTTTCACTTTCTCATTTCATGATGGATATGTATTTTTTAAAATAAAGATTTAGCAAGATCTTTGTTCCAGGGAGCACAGCTCTAGTAGAAATCTGAAAGAACAAGTTCTTAGTGCAGTTTGGGTCTTGATCTGGTTAAAATGGATGCAAAGAGTCAGGCTGTGATTATTCAAGCATTGCTAATGTAGCATTGCACCACCACATGGATCAATGAAACAGAATAGAGGACCTGCATATAAACCCACACAACTATAGTCACTGATTTTTGACAAAGATGCCAAAAATACACATTGGAAAAAAAAACAGCCTCCTCAACAATTGGTTCTGGGAAAACTGGATATCCACAGGTAGAAGAATAAAACTATGTCCCTATCTGTGACGCTGCATAAAAATTAATTCCAAATCTATCAAAGACATTAATGTAAGATCTGAAACTCTGAAAAAATTCAGAAGGAAAATACTTCAAGATACAGGTCAAGGCAAGAACTTTCTTAGTAGGATTCTAGTTGCTCTGAAGTAAGGTCAACAAGTGACAAATGGGGCCTCATAAAATTAAAAAGCTTCTGCACAGCAAAAGAAACAGATGATTGAGAAAAAAGCCTACAGAATGAGAGAAAAATCTTTGTTGGTCATATATCTGACAAAGGATTAATATCTAGAATATACAAAGAACTTTAAAAACTAAACAACAACAACAACAAAAATCAAACAGCTCCAATCAATAAATAGGCTAATGAAATGGACAGTTCTCAAAAGATGAAACACAAGTGACCAATGAACATGAAAAATATTCCCTGGCCACCAGAGAAATGCAAATTAAAACTATATTGAGATTCCATCTCACCCAGTCAGAATGGCAGCCATTAAGAAAGCAAGTAACAATAAATGCTGCTGAGGATGTGAACAAAAAGGACCCTTATACACTAATAGTGGGATCAGAAACTAGTCCAGCACTGTGGAAATCCATAGAACATTTTCTCAAAAACTAAACATAGTGGCTGAAGAGGTGGCTCAGCCGTTAAGAGCACTGGCTGCTCTTGCAGAAGACCCAGGTTTGAATCCCAGCAACCGCATGGCAGCTAACAAGTCAGTAACCCCAGTTCCATGGAATCTGACACCCTCTTCTGACCTCCATGAGCACTACACAACACAGGTACACTTATACTACATGCAGGCATAACAGTCACATACATAAAATAAATAAAAAATTTAAAAAACTAAGCATACCAGTTATGGTACTCCTGGGTCCTTGAACTCCAAATCAACACATCACAGAGATACTTACACGTCAGTGTTTATTACAGCTCTGTCTGTCTAGACAGCAGCTTAGTTAATGAGAAGTCTGGGTGTTTCCCAGCTCAGTTATGAAACCAACCTTGATGTCTAACAACAGGGGAATGGATAAAGCAAATATGGTGCATGTACACAGTGGAATTTATTTCAGCTATAAAGAATGAAGGAATGTTTTCAGGAAAGTGGATGCAACTGCAGATAATCATATAAAGCAAATTAAGCATCTCAAAAAGACAAATGCCATGCTTTGTTTTCATTGGTGGTTCCTAGATTTTATGTAGATACCTGAAGTTATGTGTACATACATGATACGACAGCACAAGTGGGAACTGTCTAGAGGACAAAGGAGAGAGGAAAGGGTGGGAAACATGGGGCAATATATAGTATATATTGTTATGAAAATGTCTTCAGGTATCACAGCACCATGTACAATGAATATACACAGTAAAAAATTTTCAAAAAGCTAAAACCATGTTGGGTGGGAGGAGGTAGGGGGTCTGCTGCTGCAAATCCTAGACATACAGTTCTGCCTATGAGGAGCTTGTTTTCTAGAAAAAAAGGGGAGATGGGGTGGAAGGAGAAGTGATTGCTTTAACTTCCAAGCTACTATATTAGTAAAATCTTTTATTAAATAAATGTCTGTCTGTCCAGACAGTAGCTTAATTAATGACAAGTCTGGGTGTTTCGTAGACATCTGGCTGATGATTTGTGGGCAGATAGGAAAATGTTCATCCTGCCTTACTGTTTGAATAGGAATGTCTTTCTGAGGTAAGAGCCCACTGCTACTATTAGCAGAAGGGCTTGAATACCACAGGAATATGGAAGACATGAGAATTTTGCTCCAAGAGCATTGAGGTAGGTGACAGTTCCACTTGTGATGTTGACTGACATCATATGACAAAACATGTTCATCGGTTCTTCATTTGTGAGCATCTGCAGAGACACATCAAGACCAAGAGGACTTCAGATCAGTTTGCAAACTAAATCCTTCTGCATGGACAAGGACCACTACCTCCCTTGGCCTAGACAGACATAGCCCTTGTCTTTGACTTTGAGTGAAGGAATCTTGGGTAACATGACTTGTCCAGCTTCCTGAGGTCACTCTTTCATTTCATGTCTAAACATATGAAGGACTGTAGGAGGTCCAGATGCTCCTGAGGTCTCAAGTAGCCTCTGTCCTACAAACGTCTCCTGGCCTTTTCCATGGTTGCTCTACAGGGTTAGTTTGTACTTTTTGCTTTAACTCTGGGTCCCCTAGCACAGGCAGACAGAAATGCACCATACCCTCAAGACTAGCCTTCTGCCAGGAGTAGTTTTTTGGCTATCAGAAGAGTTACTCTAGCTGCTTCCCTGGACCAGAATACCATCAACCGTACAGGGCTGTTAAGAACAACTGTCATTTGGCTGATGTTTAATCAATTGCCAGAGAGTTTACAGTCAGTCAATATTGATTTTAAAGAGCGAAGACAGGCACACCTGTCAGTGGTGCGGTATCCTATTGCTCCTTCATTTAACCTTGCAAGTCTGAGGGTGTCCAGATGGACAGGCTAGGGGAACCAGGTGGTCGGCCCACTGCTGTCATCAGTGTCCTCTGGAAACAAATTCCTCAGGGTAATAGTTGCGCTTGTTTGGAGGGATCAGAGTTTTCTGTTTTTAGGAATATGGGGGGCACTTGGCCTCCCTGTGATTGCAGCATTTCCTGCAGCAAACTTGAATAATTCTCTTTTGCTTCTACTCAAATCAGTTAATTTTGATGTAAGGTGAATGATAAGGGTTTTTGCATCTGGGGTACTGTTCTAAGTGAACACTTAAAAGACGTTCAAGTGAAAAAGGCCAGTGATTTGTAAGTATTTAGTGACTAATAGGACAGAGGATGTAGAGATGCTGTAAACACTGTGAACACACCCGGAGGAAGATTGACTTGGGGAAGTCCTGGATGGGAGGAGAGTTTGTAGCTACTTGGAATGTCGAACGCAGCCTATAAGGGCACAGCAACCAGCTAACCTTTCTGAACAGTGGCTTTGCCTGGCCCTACTGGTGCTGGCTACAGACCCACTGGAGAACAGGATTCTTTTGGGGTTTTGTGAGGGATTTTGGTTAGTTTTTGTTTTTTTTTTTTTGTCTTGGTTTTTGTATTAGTTCTGTTGCTCATGGCTGTGACAAGATACCTGGCAAAAGCAACTTAAGGAAGCAAGGGTTCATTTTGTCTCATGGTTTATAAGGGAATACAGTCCGCCATGATAGGAAGGTAAGCCATTGCAGCAGGAGCTTGAGGCAGCTGGTTGAGTTGCATCTACAATCAGGAAGCAGAGAGAGACGAATGCTGTTCAGCTCCCTTTCTCTCTTTTATTCACTCAGCCATGATGGTGTCACTCACAGTTAGGGTGGGTCTTCCTGCTACGTTAAACCTTTCTAGAAACACCCTCATAGACATGCCCGGAAACATGTTTCCATGATGATTCTAAACCTCATCAATTAGATACAGATGTGTGCATGTGTGTGTGTGTGTGTGTATATATATGTGTATATATATATATATATATATTTTTTTTTTTTTTTTTTTGAGACAGGGTATCATTCTAACCAAAGCTGGCTAAAACTCTCTCTGTAGCTTAGATTTTGAACTCACTGCAGTCTGCCTCAGCCTCCTGAGTGCTAGGATATAGGCATGAGTCTCCATATTCAGCTTCAAAATGTTTTAAATGTTCCCCTTGGCAGGGTAAAGAAAATAAGTGAATGCTTGTGCCAAGTTACAGGAGACAACAATCCAGAAAAGAATTCAAAGTAGAAATTGCAATGCTCTGCTCAAGCCTGGAGTGCTCCCCTAGGTGGACATCAAGCTAAGGGGCAGAGCTTTGGAGCCATGGCTCTTGCTGGTCGAACCTGGGTTCCTTTTGTGTGGGTTTAGAAGCTTTCCCAGAGCATCAGCAGGGGTGCTTTTGCATGATGAGCTTGCTAACGATGCTTCCACTCCACAGCTTCTATCCCTTGTAAACAGAACATGCTAACAAAGGCAGTGTGCCTGAAGCTCTGGCCAGACCTTGGTGTGATCACATACAAGGTGCTTTCTAAGTGGATGGGGCCTGAGCTTTGTTCCTCTTCACAGAACCCCAAGACTGGGTGCTGTGAACAGATTGGCATCGGCATGTGCACCTGTGACTTTGCACACAGAGAATGGGATTCATCTCTATCTGGGAACTCAAGTTTACTGTAAACAGAGGGCAAATATTTTATTCTCAGTTTTTCAGCTACTTTCCCTGGTGGCAGCCACCTCTTAGCACCCATCAGACACGACCATCACCTTTCTCTGATGCCTGTCCTTCCTTCCTCAGTGCTCACATTACAGCTGTGTTTCTTAGAATGTGACAGAGACATGTTACTTTTCATCTTCTATTATTTCTTAAGGATGCTTTGAATTCTTTTAATTCGTTTAAAATACAGGAGGAAAAGAAAATGAAAAAGTAGCACAAGTCTACTGGTTAAGAAATGAAACATTTTTGCTTCAGAAGCCCCCTGCCTCTGCTCCTGTAGCCCACTACACATAACAAAAATTTCTCCCCATCAGGAAACATCTGTATGGATTATTTCACTACAACCCTGTGATGCTTGGACTTGAATCACTTCCAGATCCTATGGATACCTGGGAGGTTATAGAGACCATCGGTAAAGGCACCTACGGCAAGGTCTACAAAGTAACCAACAAGGAAGACGGAAGTCTGGCTGCAGTGAAAATTCTGGACCCAGTCAATGTAAGTAATGTGAGTAAATACGAACTACAAGCTGGTGTTTCATATACATTGGACTTTCAATTTCTGTTCCTGGTTTTAGGAATATTTTTCATGAAAGCTGGCATGAAATCTCAAAATGAGTCATGATTTGTCAGAGCCTCTGGAAAAAGGGACTTGGCTTGGAATTAAAACTTCCCTGGACTTTTTTTTTTTGCGTTTTGCTGCTGTTTTGGTTTTGGCCTCCTGGGCTTTTCAAAATTACTCTCTTGGAAAGAGTGCTATATTTCACTCCCTGATCTTCCTGTAAGTTACAAAATGGACCAGGCTCGTGATAGTCCATCATCTGAGGTGACATCTTATTTCAGAGCACTGACGTTACCATGCTCTGTGACGTTCTACACAGTTAAGTTGTTTAGGACCCAACCTGTGCTGGGCCCAAGCTTGGAAAATTCAGACATTTTTCAGTAAAAAGATATGTATAGTAATATGGTTAAGTAAAAAAATAATCATAAAGAAATGCTATTTATAGAATAGCCAGAAGGCTTAATCTGGACCCACAATGTCTGTTGTGGGCACTTTGAATCTATGGCAATGATGACATTAAATACTTAGTAAAGCCCGGTATGGTGGTACACACCTGTAATTCCAACACTTGGGAGACAGAGACCTTGGAAGGATTTTGAGTTTGAGGTCACCGTGGGATACTCAGTGAATATGAAGTCATCGTGGGCTACATAAGTGAGGCCCTATTTCAAAAAACCTAAAATTATAATAAATATACCTTATGAATTGACTGCTTGTTAATGACATGTTTGTACCTTGCCTTCTACATCAGTCTTAATCAAGCATGTATTTTTTTTTTAACCCATTTTAGGATATGGATGAAGAAATTGAGGCTGAATACAACATTCTGCAGTTTCTTCCTAATCATCCCAATGTTGTAAAGTTTTATGGGATGTTTTACAAAGCGGATGGTTGTGTGGGAGGACAGCTGTGGCTGGTCCTGGAGGTAAGGGGCCCCAGGTTGAGTAACCATTGATTTGGAACAGAGTGGACTTGACAGGGGCGAGCAGATGCTTTGTTGGCCAGAGTACAGGCGCAGGCTGGAGGAGCCGAACCCTCCTGCGTGTCAGATAGCTAATCAGGGGTGGAATCCAGTTAGAGTTGCCACAGCTAGGTATATGCAGGAGATATGCTTGCTTCTCTGCTTTGAGAAAAAAAAATGTAATTATCTTTTCTTCAACCACAGAGTGAACACAGGTTAATGTGTTCCCTAAATTGGGAACATCTCAAAGAACTCGTGTTTAACTTATTACAACTCATTTTCAAATTTTGCTAGCCCAAGATGTACTTGACTTGCTATATTTGGATTTGCCTGTTCACGTTTGTAGGTTCTTGAGAACTGAGTCTGAGAGCTGTGTATGTAAGGCTTATTAGAGAATTCTTGCACGGGATTAGCCTAGGGGGAAGCAAGGAAGGCACGCCAGGTAAGGGAGACAGCGAACACCACCGTGGTTATAGCCAGAGCTTCAGAAGATCCTCTGGGGAAATGGACAGCCAGGAGCCTTTGCAAAGTTGTCCTCAATCGTATCTTTGCATGGGTCAGTCACAGGCTGTGTGCTGCCCTGGAGGGAGAGTGACCCCGAGGGAGGCAGTTTCCTGCAGTGGAACGCAGTTCCAGGTGAAGGGTGTCTGGGAGGAGCGGGCGGTAGGCACTCCCAGCAGAACTGGAGACCTCACTGTAAACACAGCAGTCCCATTTTCTCTCGTATTAATGGGCATGAATTTATCGGGGTGCAAAAAGCTAGTCCTCCAAACTCTGCCCCCATGTGGCTGAAGTAACAAGAATAGGGCAGGTCAGTTGTCTCATTTAACGGGGCCTGTGCTGATCTCTTCTGGACCTGGTTGTCTGATCCAGCTCATGCCTCCCTGTCTGTGGTCATCAGAGTGATCCAGGAGCACAAGGACATATGTGGATACCCTAAGAAAGAAGCACCGGAGCCACCCTTCCTTCACTGCCAGGTGCCTCTTGCCCTGAACTTTCTGGGAGGGCCTAAGCATGGGACAACATGTTCTGGCTGCCATGGCAACCGTGGGTGGAGAATTCATTATTTTTTTTCAAATGGGACAATCTGCAAGGAAGCTATTCTGAATATTTCTGTCATAACAACACCTTCCTTATAATATAAAGGTTCAAGGGGTTTTTAGGAACCATTCTTGGCCCATTGTTGGCATATTAAATCATGTATACCTGCCTGTATTATCATTTTTTGGGTTTTATTAACTCCCCAATTTACTCTCCACTCACACCATGAAAATATTAGAGTTTTATCCTGCCATGAACTGTTAGCATTATTGCTTTATTCAGGAATGGTATTGTTTCTGGGTTCTCTGATTATATTTATCGTTAGCTCTTTCTGTAAGAGCTCTGTAACTCACTGTAACTTAATCATAGAAATATAGTGACCAAGAAAGCTTGGTTTTGATGCATTTCCTACCCTGTATATCCTATCTCACTCCAAAAAGCTCTGCATTCAGACAGAGAGAATTGGAACCTCTTGGCATTTTTCAGGGCCTGTCAAGGGTCTGCTCCATGTGTTGCACAGCGAGCAGGAGGCCGCTCATGCCAAAGGCGTTCATGAGTAAATGCTCTTCCTGATGAGGCGAGACAGCAGCCACAGCACCACAGGCAGAGACAAAGCAGTCAGGAAGGCTGTGAAAGATGAGGAGGGGCCAGGTCATGACCTGAGCCTTGTGCTGTTGCTCCTCTGTATTTTCAGGGTGACCACAGGTGATACTAAGGACACTCTAAGACACTGAGTTACTTATGCCCCAGCATGCAATATGCTAGCATTTATGGTTTGCTGGTTATTTTGCCAAAGATGTGGAGGCATGGCATATTGAATAGCCATACAGAATGGGCTCTCTATAGCTGGCTGTTGCATGGCTGGAAGTGCCCAGTGCCTCCAAGGGTCTTATAGAAACATAGGGATTGCTGGAGTTCTAACACTGGCAGAAGCTTCCACTTTTCTTGTTCAGTCTCCCGATAATCCATGGAGGGCCAGAGGGCCAGAGAAAAGAGCAACATGCTTACAGTAAGAACAACTTGACAGAACTGGAGAGAAACCATGCATGTCAGTCAGATTTCTATTACTATAGCAGAATGCTTGCAATAAATAAACTTAAAAGAAGGAGAAATGCTTGTATTTTGGCTCATAGTTTAAGGGGTTTCAGTTTCATGATCAATTTGCTTTTATGTCTGTGGAGGGGTAGTGTACATCATGGTGGGTTCACTTCATGGTGGCATGAAGCAAAACAGAAAGGCCAGTACTCCAGTATCCCCATCAAAAGTGAACTTCCACTATGCCCTAAACACTGAGGGAACCACTACGTCCAATAGCACCATACATTAATGACCAGTCCTTTAACACATGGGAGACACTGGGATGGAAGCACTTCCTGACTGCTCACAGAGCTGGATGATGGCAAGCTACAGTACCCGCCTGGGGAGCTGTTCCACCTGCAGCTTTTTAACAGTCTGCATTGGAAGACTCACACAATAAAATTAGGATGTGTTAAATGTTGTTCTCCTGATCACATACATTGAAATTAAAGTTATATTGACTTTGCTCTTTTCTTGCTGGACATGATAAAAGGCCTAGCGAGGAGCTATTCTGCAGAGTAATTTTAGAAGATAGAAAATGTAATTAATAACCCCCTCAAATCATTACCACTCTGAAAACAAAAGCAAATAAAAATGTCACTTTTGAAAATCATTACTAATTTGTTAGTAGAAAGCAAACAAAAATCCCTTTCATGAGAGACACCTACTGTATTAGAAAGCTATGGAGAGAAAACATTTATGCATAATGGACTGGACAATGCAAATGTTTTAAGCATCAAAGTAAAAAAATTCTATAAGTCCCATTTTCTCTTATCTAAATAAAATGTAATAAGAAATTAGGCCTTTGAGAAAGACCCAATGCTCAGAAACAGTATCTAATATGTACTAAAGTACACTTTTTTTTTAGAATAAAAAACTTGACAGATAAAAACCAATCATTGCAGCATGAATCAAATGCTCAAATTGTGAAAATATTTTAGAGTACCTTAAAGAAGGCTATAAAGGAAAAAAAATCAAAATTAAAAAAAATTGTTTTCTAAACCAAGATTTAGCTTTTTAAAAAAATCTTTATGAGAAAATTAAAAAATTTATAAGAAAATGCAGAGTTGTTTCCAAGAACAATAATAGCATTATCTTATCAGCAAAGCCAACAAGCCAGTGTCCAGTCATGTCCAGTTCCCACTGTATTGTTGGTCAATTGAATCAAAAAGGAAGCCCAGCTCTCACAATCACTGCACAGAGTGGACAGCATGGATGGACTCGTATGGAACACAGAAATGATTCCTGCTTCTTCACTATGAGAAAGCTGAATACACACAGTGATCATGAAGAAAAGACAAAACTATGCTCCTTTTTTTTTTCTTCAAATTACCCTTTCTAGTTCTCAGTTCTAAACATTGTGGTATACCCACACATGTGTCTGTTTACATATGCATATGTATATGTTACAGGCTACGAACCACATATGAGGGGAAACGTGAGTTTTTTTTTTTTCTTCCTGAGAATTGGGTGACCTCACTTAATATACATTCTAGGTTCATCCATTTTGATGTAAATTTTTTTATTCCATCTTTCTTTAGAGTTGAATAATATTCATTTGTTTACCAGATTTTCATTACCCATTCATCTACTGATGGACAGCTAGGTTGGTTCCATTTCTTTGTTATAGTGAATAAAGCAGCAATAAACATAGGAATGTAAAGAGTATCCGGTAGTAAGGTATGGAGTTCTCTGGTCATATGCCCAGGAGTGAGATCATGGGGTACATGGTAACTCCATCTTAAATTTTTGAGGAGCTTCTAAACTGATTTCCATAATGGCTGCACTAATTTGCACTCCCACAAGTGTGAACAAGGGTGGCTCTTTCTCCACATCTCCAGTGTTTGCTCTCTTGGTAATAGCCATTCTGACTGGGATAAGGTGGTTTCTCAAAGTAGTTTTAATTTGCATTTCCTTGATAATTAGGGATAGTGGACAGTTTTTAAAGCGGTTGTTGGCCATTTGTATTATTTTTTTTTTCTGATGCTGTCTATTCAGTTCATTTGCCCACTTGTTGATTGGTAACTTTATTTCCTTGGTATTTATTTTTCACAGTTCTTTGTATATTCTGGGTGGGCATAGCTTTGTTGTTTTATTTCTGAGTCCCTTATTCTGTTCCACTGGTCTGCCTGTCTGTTTTTACACCATTCCCAAGCTGTCTTTATTATTATAGCTCTGCAGTACAATTTGAGGTCGGGTATTGTGATGTCATCTCGAGCTGTGTTCTTACTCCGTGGGATTGCTTTCACTATTTGTGGTCTTTCATGGTTCCATAAAAATTCTTAAATTTGTTTTTCTAGTTCTGTGTGATATGATATTGCAACTCTGATAGGTGTTGCATTAAATCTGTGATTAACTTTGGTTGTATAGCCTCTTTCACAATATTGATTCTGCTAATCAGGAGCAGGAATTAGCTTTAAAACTAGCTATTCCCTCACCCTGCCCAGAGACCGAAGTGAAAGTTCAGTGTCTAGAATATAGAGCTGAATGAAGCAAGAGAGAGAAAGAAGAAAGGGAGGGAGAGGGAGAGAAGGAGGGAAGGAGAGAGCACATATACTCTCTTTAGTTTTTGCTTTTACTCAGTCAAGTGTAATTTCATTTATTTCTGGAAGTGTTAAATACCCAGCCATCTTCACCTGTTGACACTGTGACATGAATTTGGCTTATCAGGTAAAGGATGGGTGTCTTAGCAGGACTCTGTTTGGGAGCAGGTTGGTAGGATGGGGTTGACTCTAAGCATTAAATACTGTATTTGCTCCAGCATGTCTTGAATGGAGTCATAGAATACCAGGGTCAGATGAGGACAACAAACTTGTCAGAGGAGGAAGGAGGAACTTTGAAAGACAGAGTGACATCTCCCACCTTATGTGTGAGCTACGAATTAAAAGATTTAAGAAACAGCTTATGGGAGTGATCCTGCCACTTTGTTGCGCTCATCTGTGCCCAGGGGAGACTAAGATGGGAGCTTGAAGTCTTGAGTCCACACACCTCTCAAGGTGTTAGCATCTCACCATTTGGACTGGAGCTTCAGGGATGTGGTTTTCATTTATCTAGTTGAGAGTTAGTGACCTAGTATTCTGTAAAATAAACATGATCTGACTCAACATGGGAGGGAAAATGAGCTGTTTTGGACTTACTGAAAGGTGGACAGTGTCCAAAACGATGCTTCCTACAGCACTTTCTAAGGTAAGTTTGACCCTGACTTTGTGCTTTTTGGAGAATCTCAACCCTTGACAGACCTTGACCGTCTACTGACTGATACGGCACCGCAAAGAAATTCCTCTTAATTCTGCCATCTGACTAGGTCAAATCAATACATCGGTGCTGCAGATACTTGACAATAGGAGCCAAGACTAGAAGAAAGGTCTGGTGAATGTGTTGCATGGATCATTCCTTAATAATGTGAAGGGAAGTTGATGGCTTATTGAGCAAGGAACATTTTATTGTTTGAAATTATTATGGTCCTAACAAACCATCCTAACACACAGTGATTGAATCAATATTCCATGGTATTGTGGAAAAGAGATGTGGAGTGTAAATGATGTTTCTATTTTTCTTGGGTTGAAGCAAAATGCTCATTAAATTCTAGATGCACCCAGCTGCCTCATTTCTGGAATGCTGATGGCACAGGGAGGAACTGCAGGGATGGAGGCATGCCTCTGTATTTGAATCTGATGGTTGGCAGAGTGGGCGCGAAGGAGGGGCTGATGTGTCAGCCTTTGGAACTGGGCAGGAGGTTTGGTTGCCTTCTTACAACTCTACGAGGATTATTTTATTTTATGCATTTGAATATCATTTCTTGTCATGCTCTTAAAAGGTTCAGCCCATTTCACTGAACATTGACTGATTAGACAATGTTGGTGTGTAGCAACATTCTTTTTTATATTCAAGTGCCCAAGTCATTTTCTATAACACACAGGCTGCCCTTTTAAAACCTTGCTCGTACGCTTATCAACATCACAGGACAACTGACTTTAAAGGTATCCTAAGCAGTTTAATTATATGTTTTTGTGAATTCTGGGGAGTCAGAAAGCTCTTAAACGCTGACATTTAGTGAACAAAAGGCACTGGCTGAGTAAGATCCTTTTATTCTTTTTCTAAATTCACAGCTAAATTTTGATCCAGCTGACAAATAGCTGCTCTTAATCCCTTCCTAGGTTCTGGAGTTATAAAGAAAGTTTCCAAGTTGGCACTCTATATAAAATACTGCTACAGAGGCCCTGGTTGCAAACTCAGCCACACTCAGAATAGGGAAGGAGAAACAAACAGGAAGCTTCAGGGGAAATGTCCAGCATTGCAATTGCTTGGATCATCACCCAACATGTAAAAGTTTTCTAGGTAGGATGTTAGTATTCTCCTTCAGTAGGAAAAAGCATGCCTCTCCCTGAGATGGACCTACTTTGCATTCCAGTTAGTCTTTACTCGAGCATTTTATTTTCTTTCATGTTGTATTCATAGACTATGTCTTGACCTCCTCCGTCCTTTTAACTCTATTTCATAAGCACCTTGTGACTTGACTTTTGGACCCTGTCTCTCCAGATTTTTTTTTCTGGTCTGTGTGTGTAGTGTGTGGATGAGCATGTGTTCGTGTGTGTGCATGTGTGCATGTGGTGTGTGTGCATGTATGTGGAGGCAGATTTTTCCCCCCAAGTTCTCCACCTTACTCTTTCTTTTGTACGATTTTTGTTTTGTCTGTTTTTTAGACAAGGTCTCACTATGTTGACCAGGCTAACCTTGAATACGCAGAGATCTGCCTACCTCTACCTCCTGAGTGCTGAGATTAAAGATGTGTACTCTATCCCTACCTAGCTCTCCACCTTATTATTTGAGACAGGCAGGGTCTCTCACTGAACCAAGAGCTCACCAATTCAGTAAGATTAGCTGGCCACCTAGGGATCCACCTGCTCCTCGTCCTTCCCCTGACAGTGGGGTTACAGATACGCACCACCACCTGGATTTTTATGTGGATGCTGGGAATCTGAATCTAGGACATCATTCTTTTACAGCAAGAAATTTATCAGTGGAACCACTTTTCTATCTCTAGATCTTTTTCAACACTCCCGATGACTGTCCCAGGTCTGCTGTCTTCCTCAGCCTATCTGCTAACCTACTGCCCAGATCTTCTTCCCAGAATGCACATCTGAGAACCAAGACCTCCAAAGCGCCATGTCTCCTGCTCCTTTAATTCTTTATTCATTTTATTTTTATGTGTATGAGTGTTATGCCTGCATGTCTGTAAGACAGTACAGAACAATAAAGCCCATCATCTTCAGCAGGACATACCTGTCATTCCCTGCTCCCTCTATCTTTTTTTTTGCCCCAAGAGCAGTAATTTAGAATCCGCATGTATAAGCAGAGCACCCCACTTTTCCATGCTCCCTGGCTTTGCACAGGATGTCTCCAGTTTGTTTGCCTTGGATACTCTTCTTTGTCTTATCTACCTGCACTAACCCCACTTATCTTTCAGACTCATTGTAAATGCTCTGTCCTCTGGAAAAATTTCTCTGACCATCCCCTTCAGTTTCCCTCAGTAGAATTGACCATCTTTATGCTGCCATCCTCTCTGGGCACACCCTACCTCCAGTCTGTACCCAGTTATTTACATGCCCATTTCGGGGTGATGAGCATTTTTGAGGCTGGGAACTGTGCCATTTCATGATTGAGCTGGGTAGTTACAGGCTATTGAGAGCAAAAGACTGAACACTGAATGCGCTTTGTCCTCCCAGAGTCATGTAACACACAGCTAGAACCCAAGGAATTTGGAACCTTTGGAAGACTCTGTTAGTCTTTTCATGTAACAAAATGCCTGACACAATTAACTTAGGAAGAGAAAATGTCAGCTCAGGGTTTCAGAAGTTCCAGTCCATGGGTAAGAAGACCGATGGTTACTGACCTTTGGTGGTGGTACCAATGGTAAAGGCCGTGAGCTCTGATAGAGCAAACTGCTTATCTTATGGCCAAGAAGCAAAAGAAAGAGGAAGGAATGGGAGTCCTAAAGTCCTGTTTGGGAGTATGCCCCAAGACCTAAGACCTCCCAGAGGCCATTTCTCCTAAAGGCCCACAGTATCTCCTAATAGTGTCGCCTTGGGGACCAAGTCTTTAATATGTGGGCTTTGAGGGACATTCAAATGTTGGGATATAACATTTGGGACATGAGAGCCAGTTGAGTTATCAGTTAAACTTAATACTGGCAGACAGTGACTTAAGATCACTTAATATAGTAGCACACTCAAGGGACCATCATCGTCTTCAGTACATTTCATTGCTTTTAGGTCCCTACCAAATAATTTCTGAGATGTAATTTTGTGCTAGTTTCAAGAATTTCCTAATTACATGTTAGATTTTTAGTCATATACTGTCTCATATTTAAATGCTAAAAATATGTGCCTTGATTTAAGAAGGTGTGCAAGAAACCCACACCTATACATTGACTTCTGCAATTAGTAAGGTTTATCCTTGAAAATCCTTTGATTGCTAAAAGAGTAAGACTACACCTGCCTTGTGAACTTGTACTTTGATGTATAATATATAGTAAAGGAAAATGTGCAGATGAAATCTTAGATATTTTAAATTATGGGCAGAGAGGGAAGAAGGGAGAGAGAGAGAGAAAAGGAGGGAGGGAAGAGTGAGAAAGGCTCTTAAGTCTCCAAGGCTCAAGTCGAACAGAAGTGTGTCTGGGACGCTGCTCCATGCTGCAGGCCTGGCATGCTCTGCAGCTGCTAGAAGAGTTGATGTTCAGGATTCAGAGGCTGTGCCGGCACGGGAGATGGGGGCATTTGGAATCACTGAAATTTATTTCTTGTCTGGTATCAAGGGCATCCATCTTGCTTCTCCCAGTCTTTCTCATCCTCCAATTACATTTTGAAAAAATAGACAATAGTCACATGAAGTGAAACATATCCAGTAAGTTGCCATGGTTACTAATATGCTGTCTCTTTCAAGTTTGTAAGTATTATTGTGCTTTTATATTTCACTTGGCAATTTAAAAGTCAGCTTTTGGTATCTATGTATTCACTCATAAATCATTACTTTGAATAAAGAATGTATACAGATGCAAAGAGCCAGATTTGATAGGCTAATGGAAATTTGCAATTTAATTATTCTAGGCTGGAGTTTGGTAATCTGCAAATTTACTACCTCATCAGTAATCTGCAGACTTTTTCTCTAAATGTCTTTGTCTTTTCTCTCTTTTGGGGTTCTCTGGCTCCTCTGTGCTGCGCCTCCTCCGGCAGCTGTGTAATGGGGGCTCAGTCACTGAGCTTGTCAAAGGCCTCCTCAGGTGTGGTGAGCGGCTGGACGAAGCGGTGATCTCTTACATCCTGTATGGGGCCCTCTTGGTAAGAATGCCCATCGGGTAGAGGGCACAATTTGTCTAGAGCTTAGTTTCTTAATGCATATTAACAATGGCAAAATAGCCTTGTAATAGTCAAGGATTAGCCACAGTGGGAAGGTGGAATCAAATGTGGACTTTGAGTAGACTGTTAAATAGTGTGGTGATTGCTATAATTCAGGCGGATGAATCTTCCCTTTCTCTCCTGTCATGTGGCGGTGCTGGGACGCTGCACAGGGCCTTCAGCATTTGCACAACCACCGAATCATCCACCGCGACGTGAAGGGGAATAACATTCTTCTGACAACAGAAGGAGGAGTTAAGCTCGTTGACTTTGGTAATGACTGTGTGTCATTTGTTTTCTTGATGTGTGCAGTTTAGCCAAAGGGGACAATTTATT
This sequence comes from Eospalax fontanierii, assembly GCA_035773235.1. Taxonomy (NCBI): domain Eukaryota; kingdom Metazoa; phylum Chordata; class Mammalia; order Rodentia; family Spalacidae; genus Eospalax; species Eospalax fontanierii. Next base: position 61,551,360 of record CM069530.1, on the reverse strand, counting down.
GCAGTCTCAGAAGATGGGGGTCTCTCTGCCACACCACAGGCTCAGGGACTTTTCCAGGCAAACAGGCTGCAGAGTGACGGGCTTACCAGATGGATCACCCCAGGAGATGCTGTTTGTTAATTATTTTCAGCTTTTGAAGCAATTTTATTGAAGATAGAAAGTAAAAATATTGCAAAAGAACTTCACAGAAACCCTTTTCTGTTTTTTTTGTAAGAATTTCCCATCCCAGGGCATTCTGCACCTGACATTTTGTCATCACTCCCTTTGCATATGAAAAGAGAAAGTCCTTGTTTTTCAAATAATCATCAGTAGCCTTAGGCAAACTTATTCCCAGTGCGCAGAAGGTAAAATAGTCCTTTGGGCCTGGGAGACCTTAAATTGTGATTATCACTGCGACATGTGAGGCTGGTTGGATTGGAAACATTAACAGGAAATGCAGACAGTGTCACGGAGGCCAGAGAATATTAAATGTCTTTATCCCAACATTTATATTTTGATATTCATAAATGAACAAGCCATTTAGTTTTCCTTTTTAGGCATATGGAATGGTTCAATCTTCTAAATGAGTTCCAGATGAGTTAGTACTTCGGGGTCATTGTTACAAGTAATGAGAAACCATTTAGATCACTTAAAAATGTTATCAATGTCACCATAGTAAAAACAAGATGGATAATTTTTAATATTCATTGTTTTACTGGTAAGAAATAATTTTAGGTAAAAATGTGTCAGCAAATTATCTGTGCTGAAGAAATTATTTAAAAATAAATTAAGTTGTTTTAGCTGCATCGGCCTGTTTTTTCAGTGACAAACCAAGTGAAAAGGGATAGAGTTAGCACGTTGTCTAGTGCTGTATTGCTTTGTCAATAGGAGGAAGGATACAGCTTCGGTATATGCTGGGTCTATGTAGAAATAGGGTTTCCACAGGCTACTGGGAACATTTAATATGTCAGAAGGAAAATAGCCCAGAAGCCTGAGGATAGGATTTAATACTGATTTATTCATTTCCCGACTTTGCAAGCTGCTGGAGAATGTAAGATGGTACTGAAGAGAACCCCGAGCAGCTAAACATTCCAGAAAAGGATACAGGAACCACAATCTGCAGAAGAGGACCAATAACCACCTGTTTTTTTAAACTGCCTCTTCCTGATACCAGTCACCTGTCCACACCATTAAACTGTCTTGTACTTTCCTGTTCTCCCTTTAAAAACTGCACCTAGCAGCTAAGCAGCTGCTAGCTGTTCTGCTCTGAGTCTGATGGGGTCTCACGCCAAACCAAACCTTACAGGGAGGAACAGTTCCTAATCTTTCCAGTAAAAAGTTTCTCCAACAAATTTCTGGAAATTAAAATCAGAAAGGTGTAGTTGTTTTACTTATATTGTAAATAACAGCTTGGTAAAATGGAATTGTTTGGCACAGTGATGTCTTTAGATTCCTAGGTACTGGGGAGGCTGTGGTGGGAGCATCTCTTGAGACTGGAGTGTGAGGCCAGCTTGGATAACTTAGTAAAGACCTTGTCTCAGGCGTGGGGGAGCAACCTTTTGGGGCTTCTATAGAGAAAATACAAATGGCTGACCCAGCAACCACCCTGCAGGCCCTAGGCGTGTTATCTAGATCTGATGTTCTGGAGGTGAATCCTTCTCTAAGGAACACACAGTATTTAGAGTTCTCATCCTCATACATTAGTAGGAAGACTCCTCATTCTTTTCAGGGCTGTGTTAGACTACTGCTTGGTATAAAACAAACAAACAAACAAACAACAACAACCCCTTTCATTTGTAAAGAACATTACATGATCATTTTCTTATTTGGTCTTAGAAGAATCTCTGTGTTAGGTGTGATTGTTGTTATTTGAAGTTTGAAAATGGGAAACATGATGCTCAAAAGTGCAGCAGTCACACACTGGTAAAAGGTGTAACTGGGCTGGAAGGCAGGTTTCCAGACTCAGTCCAGCTTCTACTTTACTTTCTGATGGTACAGAGAAGAGAGGTCATTAGAGGGCATTGGAACAATATTAAAATTCAGGTCTTCAACGGTGAGCTTTAGATAATAATGCTTCTGTCAATTTCTTTTTCCATTTGAGAAACGTTGCTTTCTTGCCAAGTGTCTAGACTTATAGGCAAGATAAGGCACTGAAATCTTTTCGTGTCTACACTGATATTCTATTATAGATAATACTTGCCAATCTTCTTCCTCCATAAAATGAAGCACTTATTAAGAAAGAAATTGGTTGAAATAATTGAGAAACATAATAGGATGATATTTTGGGTTGATCTTAGTTGTTGATATTTTTCTTTATATTCTAAATTTACAGCTATATGCATAGGAATATTTATTAGGAAAAGAAGGTTCAATGATTCAGATAGAATGATAAAAGTTCCATCACAAAAGCTAGCAAAGTATATAGCTCATGAGCTAAGGGGTGTGTGTGTGTGTGTGTCTGTGTGTGTGTTTGTGTGTACACTTTGTTTTTAGAGCAGGTGATGTAATGTACCTCAGACTGGTCTCAAACTCACTAGGTAGCCAAGGCTGGCCTTGTCTCTTGATCCTCCTGCTTCAGAAGGATTCTAAGTCCTGAGACTGCAGGTATGTGCCACCATGCCTGGCTTGAATTTTATATTTTAAAATGATTACTAAAACCTCCAAATAATATATCGTAACTTGTGAAAGCTATATGAAATTCAGATTTCAGCATTCATAGATGAGGTTTTGTCAGGGTGCAGCCATACTTGGTCTTCGATGCATTTTCTATGACTGTGTTAGCCTAAGGGCAGCCATTAAGTAGTTGTGATAGGGACCATGTGATCCATGAAACCTAAAATATTTACTGCCTTGACTTTTCGAGGAAATATGACCAACCTTTAGTCTAGCATCCTGTGCTCACTGCTAAATTCTGGTATCTTTTCCTTCAGGTGTCTCAGCTCAACTCACCAGCACACGTCTGCGGAGAAACACGTCAGTTGGCACCCCTTTCTGGATGGCCCCTGAGGTATGCAGGGAACATCTCGTCCTTTGCACTTATTGAGTTCTTTGGTGCTTTGCCTTTTATGAGAAAGGAATATACTGTCTAAACATTTTGGGGGATTAATAAAATCCTTTATCCTCATAAAACTCTAAAATTCTAATTTGATGAGGAATACTGATAAGACTTAATCTCAGAAAAGTAGGATTAAGTCACTGCTAGTCCATAGGGAGCCTTCCTGCAATTAGGAAAGGGTGACTCTCCAGAAGAGGCAGCTTTCTCCGAGGGTCATGGCTTGGTAAATCCATCTATCCTTTCTGTGTTAGAAAAAGTCACCTGTGCTGGCAGATGCAGCCCCCATGGTGCAGGGCTTGGTGCTGAGCTTCTTTTCAGCTCCAACTGGCCTACAGAGTTGCATGCCGTGGCCCCGGTTGTTGCTACCATGTCATAGCAGTTTTTATTGTGCATATTGTTGGCTTTCTGCAATAAACAAGATTTGGTCCTAATTTAGCAGTGGCCTCATTACAGAAATGAGTCATGCAGGAGTTAGAAGTGTGGCTAGCTTTCCGGCTTGGTAAGTAAGGCGTGTGAGAATCACCCGTGAAGTTTGCTTGTCAGGTCAACATTTCATTATACAGTTCCATGGCTGTCACCCGAAACCAGCTGTCTCGGGGAGAGAAAATAAGTTCTTTAAATCCCAGGACACAGATGGCCACCTCCCTAGATGCCTTTCTATCTCCAGTCTTTTTGCATAGTCAGTCTTCTGTGTGATGGTCAATGTGGTCTCCTTAAACAGTAGTTGGTTCATCCCAATCTCCGCTCATATTTCTTTGATTCTCCCTATCCTATATGGCCTTCCAGTTTTTATTTGGTTAGTGGATAAACCCACTTTATTTTGTTTTATTTTATTTATTTATTTTTTTTGTCTTTTGGAGGCAGGGTGTCCCTGTAGCACCAGCTGGCCTGGAGCTCACTATGTAGACCAGGCTGGCCTTGAACTAACAGAGATCTGCCTGCCTCTGCCTCCCAAGTGCTGGAACTAAAGGCATGCACCACTATGCCCAGTTGGATAGACCCACATTAAACAAAAGAAAAACCTGGCAGATTACAGTGTTTGTTTATCTTAAATGTTTCTTAAATGGGTTTAAAAATATGAAACTAGTTCTAAACTTCTCATCACATACTTATAGATCTATAAAACCAAAAGGAAAAAAAAATATTATGGAGGAGAACTACAAGGCTAGGAACATTCAAACCAGCAGCCTCAGTTTAATGAGACGAACGATACCATTTGTGTCTCTGTTGTCTTTTGCAGTATGATCGTACTGCAGAGCACGGTAGCTGCTTCTTTGAGTCTGGCGTTTCTCCTCCCGCATACCGTGTGTTGACCTGGTCTTCCCACTACTTGGCTGTGGTTCAGCTCAGCTCTTATGATCTCTCTTCACAACAGCCCCTCCTCTCACTTACAACTGTTGCTTTTTGTTGGCTGGGTACAGTTTCACAAAAACCAAACATGGGGACTAACATTGTATGTCAAATAGTTATCCAGATGATCTGGGATATTTGCAGCAGAGGTAATATAATCATCACTGAAATTAAAAACTGAAGAAATAAAAAATTTTCATGAGGACCTTATGAACTCCTTAAGGCAGGGTGAGGTCAAGACACCTTTGGATGGTGAACAAAGCCATCTTATCACATTCCAGCTCCTTTCTATCTGTCTAGCCTCATTTTTAATTTCTTTCTGTAATGGTAAAACAACTAAATTTCCAAATTTCTACTGACGTATCATTCTTTAAACTCTGGCGTACTGTTATATCTATCCTCAAAGCTTTGGAAAATTCTTTCTTAATCTTCAAGGCTGGCTCAAATGCTTCTCTCAGAGGCCTTCCCACCCCAAGCCCTGGTCCACAGCCAGGCTCCTAGCCCATCTCTGGGTTTCCACTGTAGCTTTCTACTGCACATTAGCCCATTGCTATGTCTATACAATAACTGCTGGCAGGCGGGCAGGCTTCCATGCACTTGAAGCTTGATGGAGACTTGGATGCTAAGCTCTTTACTCAGAGCTGGATATGGAGTAGGTGCTCAGAATATCTTCTAGATAAGTGAACACATTGGCCATGAAGCCAAAGGGATAAGGCAAATTTAGAAGGTAGTTCAAGGGGTGCTCCACTGTTACTGGTGTCAGCACAGTTCTCTGTAGATTTTGAATGATCTGTTCTGAAAGTAAAGCATAACTGAAGTCACTTAACTCATATTGGGCGACATAATTTGGTGGTCTGTGGTGAGTTTCTGTTGCCCAGATTGCCTGGGCATGGCTCCCTATCCGATAGGGAAGCTAGTGTCACACCCATCTGCTACAGTTGATGACTTGAAAAGCAGACAGTCTTTAATGTGGGATCTTCACAGCATCACTTGGGAGCAGGTGTGTGACAGCCCCTTGTAGGTTTCTCTTGGGACATGTGCTGGAATCTAGACTTCTCTGGGTCCCAGTCTGCTGTTCTTGGCCAGTATCATCCTCACATCCTTTTTCCAACAAAGCTTCACTCTGTTCTGTAGCCCTTCATATGAGCCCATAGGAACAACCTTCCACTTGTCAGGTCAGTTCCACAAATAGTTATACTTTCTACTGTGAGCAATGCTTTGGGTCAAGTGCAATCATTGAAAGTATAATCATTAATTATTCAAATTAGCATTGTCTTTATATGACAGTATGCATAAGATATTGATTACAGTATGCTTTCCCTTCAGTTTGTGGGAATAAGTAGATTTATAATAAATGCAACAACAAGTTCCCTTCCTAACAAGGCCAGTGGAATAAAACTTGCAGATGACCTATGCTTTACTTTTGAAATGTAGAGAAAAGATCCTTGATCCTATTTTATTTTTGAGAAATTGAACCATTACTTTCTTGCATTTTTATTTCCATTTTTATTATTACACAAGCTTGAGTAACTGTGATAGTTAATTCAAATAGGCTATTCTGCAAAGCAGGTAGCTAATGGAATGTAACCACACCACAATCAAATGTTGATGAGCAGTCAAGACTCAGGTCACTTGGGCAGCTCGAGGCTCAGTCAGCCTTCCGCATTGCTTTTCTCTCACTGCTTCACTTAGGCACCATGGCGCTGAGACATACTGGTGGAGCAGTACCAACCTTGCGGCATAGGAGAGGGAGAAATCTACAGGGTGCCAGCATTGTGACACGGTACTACTGGGGAAACAAATGGCTGGTCAGAGTTGAAAGGGTTCATCTGAAAATCAAGATCAGTACAGATTTTCATGAACTAAATATATCCGTAGCATACTGGGACCAAAGGGAAGATAATCTTAAGAAGTAAAGAAAAATGTCCAATATAGAAACTGTATATGAGGATTGCCAAGAGCAAAATAATTTAGATGACAGAAGATGATTTATATATAATGGGAACAGAGTGGGGTGATTCCAGAGTTTATGATTTTGAAGCTCAATAAAGTCATTGAAAACCCAAATCCTTTTTTCTTGCACTTGGAATTGAACCTAAGACTTTGCATGCTAGGCAAGTGCTCTACCACTAAGTTACATCTCCAGCCCTAAAACCCCAGTTCTCAAAAATCTACTTGGCTATGATTGCTGCAAGCTGTAGGCCTTCATTATTCAGGAGCTGCCTTGAGGGTTGGTTTATAGGCCCAGTGCTTATGATGAGCAAAGACGAAGGAGTGGCTCCAGCACTTGAGCAGCCCCAGGAGAAAGTGCCAAGCCATACATGGTCGGATCCGACTGATGCTTGTCTTGACTCCCACGACACTGATCTTGGGGCCAGCTCTATACCTCTGTAGTAATTTCCTAAGTTTGCTGTAACCAAGTGGTACAAATCGAGTGACAACGTGGCACCACAGAGATGATTCTTTCTTAGTCTGGAGGTTAGAAATCCAGATGAAGATAGCAGCAGGGCCTTGTCCCCCTGAAGCCCACAGGGTAGGGTCCTTTCTTCTGTTTTTCTGGCTGTCAGAGGTTAGCTGAAAATCCTTTGCATTTCCTTGGCCTGTGGGTCATGACAGCAGTCTCTTCTTTCCTGGTGCCACACGTTCTCCCAGCATGTCTCTGACACTGGAGTTTGAAACACATCATTTCTAAAGATGCAGCAGAAGGACCTGCCACCCACAATACATGTCACAACTCCACATTCCCATCATACCCTTTTGAGAAGCAGCCTGTGTAGAAAGGACCCGGTATACTCCATCTTTCTAAAACAGCTAGAGGTCTGTTTCTGTGTTAGAAAACAGACTCGTGGATAAAATAAACATTTGCTTCTTTTTGGAAATCCCCCCTCTCTTTTACTTCCATCTGCTTGTTGTTGCAAACAAGAGCTAATCAGCTGAGCAGAGAAGCAGATGCACTGTGACGGCTCTCTCTGCCTAGCTTAGGGTCCTTGACAGAGATGGTTGCCATAACAACCAGCTTACAAACCAATGCAGAAATAGCATGAGTTTTTTTCAACCACTCTTGACTTCATTAATTATGCCATTCCTCGTTAAACCGTGGGACAATGCTATTTCCTTCGGCCCTGCCAAGAGCAGAGATGACAAAGGAGGTATTTGAGTTGAAGGGTTGAGAAAACCATAAAACACCACAGCGTGAAAGATGCTTCCTGTTATTAACTTTTACATTCCCAAAGCTCTGGCTAGTGAGTTTTGTTCCCAAATAACCGTTAGCATTTACTAAGTGCTTACTGTGTGTGAGGCAATGACTGCTTTCTATGTATCATCTGATTTACGATCCTGGCAACAACAGGGCCCATTGCTACTCTAATGTTTCCTGTGACTAAGTCACAGGAAGCAACCATTCTTTGTCCTTGGACAAGTTCTTAAAATTTGAGCTGAGATATTTAGCTCCAAAGTTCTCATTCATTTGTTCCCCTTTCTCTTTTTTTGGTGTGTATGAAGTGGATGTGTGTGTGCATGTTTGTGTGTGTGTACACACATGCATGTGGGTACCCATGCATGCCTATGTGCATGTATGTGGAGATTACAAGTGGTCATCAGGTGTTTATCTTCTTCAGTTTGCTCTCTACTTAATTAATTTTTATTTGGTATGTGTGAGTGTTTGGCCTGCATGTTTGTTAAGTGCACCATGTATGTGCAATGCCTGCAGAGACCAGAGGAGGGCATCAGACCCTCTGGAAATGGTGTTACAGATTGGGCCCTCTGTAGAGCTGCTACCGCTCTTTACTACTAGGCCATGTCTCCAGCTTCATCCACCTTGTTGTTTGCTGTAGTCTCTCACTAACCCTGGAGCTCATGGATTTGGTAGACTGACTAGTGAGCTCCAAGACTTACCTATCTTTGCTCCCAGGGGGAGGGTTACAGATACTTGTCACTGTGCCAGCTTTTTTATGTGGGTGCTAGGGATCCGAATTCAAGTCCTTGTGCTTGCATAGCAAGTAACGTATTGGCTGAGCCATCTCCTTAGTCCTTGAAGTCCTCATTCTTAAGCACTGTAGTATAGCAAATTGTTTAATTATGACCACTAGTGTACCCAATAAAATTTGAATCTTGATTGAAAATTTTTTTCCATTATTTTCGGTAAGAATTATCCTTCCTGAAGCTGGGGAGATGGCTCATCAGTTAAAAGTAATGGTTATTCTGCAGAGGATCTGGGTTTGGTTCCCAGCACCCACATGGTGGCTAACAACTGTCCGTAACTCCAGTTCCAGAGGATCGATGCATTCTTCTGACCTCCTGCTCATGGCATGACATGGGTGCACTTACATACAGGCAGGCAGTACACTCATACACATAAATGAAATGAAAATAATAAATAAAATATTAAAAAAGAATTATCCTTCATAATGTCAATGACATATGTTACACTAACATAAAAACCAACTCTAAACGAAGAGCTTATTCTAGAGAAGCAGTATACTGAAATCTAATTTGTGCACGTGACAGTCAGCTAAAGAAGTTGTAGCTAGGAGAAGACTTTTTGACATTTTGTATTATTATTATTGTGTGTGCATGATGTATTGGGGGACGCATACCATGCATGCATGCATGTGGAGGTCAGAGAACAGCTTGTGGAGTCAGTTCTCTCCTTCCACCTTTATGTGGGATCTAGGGATGGAACCTGGGTTGCCAGGCTCTGCACAGCAAGTTCCTTTAGCCATGGAGTCATCCTGCCAGCCCTAGGGGAAACTTTCAATAACAAAACAAAGAAGTTCATGCAGGCTGAGGGTTGTAGTTCAGAGGGTTTTCTGAGCATGGAGTAAGCTCTAGGTTTCATTCCCAGCACCACACAAACACAAAGGGGGATCATTGGTTAGAGAGCCTTATTCCAGGAGGTGACATCAGTTCATTATTGGAGGCAGTGTGTGTCTGGCCAGTGTTTTTGGCAAGTGGCTGTCTGTTGTATTGCTAGGCCGATGCAGCAGCAGAGTTTGGGAGAGCTTCCCTGTGGTATTTGTTGGGACAGATGCTGTGGGTATGCCTCTTCTTCATTGCTCCTGGCTCTATATCACCAGGCTCAGACTTGTTTTAGTATTGATAGCTTTCACAGTAGTATGCTGAAGAAAATGTAGTATTTCAACACATCACTAAACACCAGTATAATGAACCCCAAGGGAAGAATCTGGAGAAATGAAATACTATAGGGTTGAATTTAGGAGATGGAACTTTGGGTCAGAGCTTTGTCATTTACTGTTTTAAAACAACTGTGACTCAGTTTAAATATGGCTTCAGTTTGGGTAAAAAAAATGTTCATAGTAAGTACATATTTTAGAGTCAGATCCGGGAGCTTATTCATTTAATCACTGACATTACTAATTGTTGAATATTTATTCAATTTTATTAGTGTGTGTGTGTATGTGTGCAGGTGTGTATGTGCCTGTGCATACATGTACGGAAGCCAGAGGCCCACATCCTCTCCATCATATTTTTTGAGACAGGAAAACCCTGGAGCTCCCTGATCTAGCTAGACAGGCTGGCCAACAAGCCCCAAAGTCTGCCTGTGTCCAACCCCGCCCAGCACTGGGATTAGAGATTTGTCTCACCACACCCAACTTTTACCTGGGTGCTGGGGATCCGAACTCAGATCCTCATGTTTGAGCAGCAAGCAATTTACCCTCTGAGCCATCTCCTCAATCTAGAAGTTACTGAATATTTTTGATCAGAAAAAAAATGGAGAGATGATAAAAGTAAATAAGGAGGGAAAAGAAACTGCTTACCAAGACAGAACAAAATAATGTACTGAAATGTACGGACGACATTTGCTACAGAAAGTGCTGTAAGAATGGAACAAGAAGACATCGTCCATGAGGAACCAACTCTTGTTAGATATTAATGTGCATGCACTTGATCTTGGACTACCTAGCTACCAGAACTATAAATTTCTGCTCTTTATAACAACAGCAAAACAATGGTATTATTACTTCAAGTCCCAGTCTCTGCTGAACCTGTGTTTAACTATGAGACTGGTGTGGGGCAGTCTCTGCCTCCACTGTCCCTTCCATTTCACAGAGAACCCTTCTCCTTGGGCTTATATCCTGTGGCTCTTGTATTCTCTGGATGAGGGTGGTGGGGCCTCACCGAGATCTTAGTATGGTGACTGGATGATGGCGTGGCTTTTTGGGTCCATATCACGTGGACCTCCTTTCAAATCTTAAGAAGGTTATAGGGGAGGTATATAGCTTAGTGGTAAAACACTTGACCAGCACACACAGGGCCCTGGCACGACATACACACGCAAACATATGCACACACAGAGCCTGGGGATCCTTGAGACTCCTATCTGCTAGTACAATGATGATGAGGAATGAAGGCTTTGAGGGCTCAGGAGGTTCTGGTGAAAGGCTTAGAACTTTAAACCGTTAGGCTTCTGGTTCTTTCCCAGTGGGTTAATTTTCAAGATTCCATAGCTTTAGCTGTTCCCTGGTTTTCCAGACACTTTTCCCTTTCTTCTTCTTCTGGAAACAGAGTAGAAATCTTTGTCCTCTACATTTTCAAAGTGGCTCTTCCTCCTAAGGCCCATGGCCTGACCTAGGCATAGGAAGCAAAGGTGGGTGAGGGTCACTACAAGGTTGATGGCTGGGGCCAGGCATAACTTTGCTCTGGGCTCTAGCAGAGTTTCCCCTCAGCTGGAGCTTGGGGAAATTGAGTCATGTGTTAGTGTGGAGGTGGGGGGCGGCCCTGTAGGCGGTGGTGACGTGTCATCACCCTCCTTGGTGGGTCTAAGTATAGATCTCCATCTGTGAGCTTCTGGTCCAGATGTGCAGAAACATGGGAGGCTCAGGGAGGATGTCAGGTCTCTCCACGCCTCGAGGTGGAAAGTGTCAAAGCAACGGCCTCCAGTGAGCCATTGGAACCTTTCAGGCTATTCTCCCACTCCTCTGTGGAGAGGAGGACAGATGCAAGGCATCTCTTATCTCCCCCACTTCTTGATCCCTCAGGAGTAGAGGGGTGTACTGAAGGAAATCAGAATCACCCAACTCTGGCTGAGCTCCAGTTCTCAAATCCTAGGGGGCTCCCTGTCCCAGAAACACAGGGTCCTCCTGTGGAAGGAGAGGCAGGAAACTGAACTCTGCATTCGCTCCCTTGCCTGCTGGTCTCTGAGCTGTTGGAGGAAAGCCACAGGAGGTGGTAGTCAGAGTTAGGAGGGACCCCAGAGGAAGAACCCTGTGGTAGGGTGACTTAAGAGCAGGCAGAGGCAGGAGACTACTGTTTATAAAGCTCTCCTCTGCCCCAGGGAATTTCCATACCTTCTTCAGTTTTCAAAGGTCAAGCAGAATCACTTTGGTAGGAAGGGTGACGTTCCCAAGGGCACTGTAGTATCTGTGATGCCATGTCCTGGGTGAGCCCAGAAACCAGGGACTGCTGCATGGGGAGAAGGGGTGTGCTCCTTCAGGAACACCCTGCTTTTCTGTTTGATTTGTTTCGCTTTCTGTTTTCCAAATGCCTCCTGGAGGAGATAGGCAGGCTTTTCCTCATTACCTTCCTGTTGTGGGCTCAGCCTTCAGTTCCCCGACCTTCCCCCTTGTGTGACCTTGGGCAGGTTTCTTAACTTTTTGAATCTGTTTCTTCACCCAGGGTGATAGTACTGTTCTAACAGGCTATAGGATGACCTGAATTGGAGAACCCCTCCTCACTCTGTTCTTAACTGCTCTCTTGTGAAGAGGACTATAACTAGCAGAAGAAAGGGGGTGTGCCACAAAGAAGGGGAAGAGAGGGGACAGGGAGGTGAGGAACAGCAACAGGAGATTGCTCTGCTTAATATGTAAGCGTTCACAAGTTCATGGTGAGCAAGTGACTTCTGCTCAAAGAAAACAGTCTCAATGGTGGTGGCCCAGTATTAGCCAGGTTATAAGAATCCCCAGGATGTGCCTCCTTGGGGAGAACTGAGGACCATGGAGTTTGTGTACATATTGCCTTTGAACTAACTGTGTGACTGGATAAGTTGACTATGTGCTCATTCGAGACCTCAGTTTCCTATTCTGTTGAGTCCTAGGGTTCTTTGGTCCTATCTACACCGAGGAAGCTGTTGGGGCAGTGAGGGAGGGGATGCACTGGGCCTCCAGGCTGATGAGGGTCTCTGAGAACCAAGGATACAGACACAACTCAGCATGCTGGTTCCCCTTTCACAGGGGAGTATGTGAGTATCAATCCTGGTTCTGAGGACGGATTTACCACACAAGTAAGAAAAAGTGACATGTTCCCAGGGCTTCAGAGGACATAGGAACAAATAGCAGTTGTATGCGGCCCTCAAACCTGTAATGAGTCCCATTCCACCCTTCACCAGATGTGGTAGGAAACTGGTGTTACACAAGCTTGCTTTGTATGTTTTAAATATGAACCGGGTCTATTTCTCTGAAGGCTTGGGCTGAGTATTAAAATTCTGGGGAAAGAATTGTGGACTATCACATCTAAATTCAAGACTGTTCTGAAGTTTAAAGAACAGTCTAAATTAATTCAAGTAATTTCTCAATGTACAAAATGTAGATTCAGTCCTATTCTTAAGCTTTATGAAACAACAGCAAAAAAAAAAAAAAAATCTATTCCAGTTCATCCAGGTCGCATCCATTTTGCAAATAAACTGACCAAATCCCCAATTCCTAAAATCTCCAGTACATTATATTTCATTTTGTGGAAGAGGCTTCATTAGTTTATTCAGTGTCTGTATCTCAGCTTGGAACCATGTAAGACATTTGTTTGCTAAAGTGATGAAAAATATTTGCTACTGGAATTTTATCACTGCAATTTCTGATTCCAGAGATGATGCTTTATTGTAAAAGTCTTTGCGATCAGTAGCTTAATAAGGACGATGCATGGATTGTGTAAGCAAAATTAAGAATTTTATTTGCCTTCCTTATTTGCCAGTCTGTTGCCTGCACTTTGGGGCTCAAGGTCAGCCAAGGAGTAATAGCTTTAGGTCTATTTGCCTTGCCTCTTATTTAGCTGAATTTAGCTCTTGAGATAACAGCATTTTGCTTATGTACTTGAAAGAAAATTTAATCTTGACCTTTGCTTATAATTTTGGATTTCATGATTGATTCTAACAAGGTGAGAACTTAGAATATAGAAAGCAACTCTAATTAAAATTCTAATGACATTTAAAAATATTAATGAAGAAATACTCGCACCCAAACAAGACCAATTATATTTTAAGTTTGGTAAATTTTTTTAGTACAGCAGAACATACTGTGATGCTATTTGCTAGGAGGCATTACGGAAAGAGATTTTAGCCCAGCTGTTCTTGATATTTAATTTGATAAGTGTTTAGGCTAAATATCTTACTGGGGAAATCTTGGTTTTCAGACTCAGGATCTCCTATGTGGACAGTTTCTTTCCCTTGGGTATCCCGTGTGATCCACGTGTTATTAGCAGATAGTGGGACCTTGAGAAAAAGAGAGACTGTTCTGTTGGGCTCTGAGAGCCCAGATCTTTCTATAAGAGATGCTTACCTGCCTTTTGGGGACCTCATTAGTGAGCCCCACTGTTTGTCTGGACTGAAATGATGCTGCAACCATGGGGTGTCTAATGGACCCCAAGGAAGTGGAAGAGCACTTCTAGCCTTGCTCTCATAGTCGAGGTTAGTAGAGATGGGAAAGGGATTCTTGCATTCTTCTTTTATTAATCTCATGGGAATCTAGTTTTATAACCAAGACACCATCTTTAACCTGCTGGCTCATTGATAAAGAATCCTAAAAGTCCATAAATACTCCAGAGGACGAAAACAGAAGGCAAACTTTCAGCATTTGTGCTCTGAAGAGAAAGATCAAATGAAAAACTTGCTCTGCTTTTATTACAAAAGGAGTTCATGCTCCCTGTAGGCATTTTAGGAAATGTAAAAGGTGTCAAAGAGGTAAGTAAATATATGTTACCCACATGTCAATGGTCCTCTTACATCTAATAATGAGTTTTGGGTAATAAGTGGGATAACCATCATTTTCCTAGGCAGTACTTCGGAGGAGGCCTGTGAGAGATGGATGCTCAGTTTGTGTGGGAAGGAGAGGAGGGCAGAGAGAGATGAAATTTGTTGTCACAATCATTCAGCAAGGGGGCGTCAAAGCCAAAATGAAGATGCTGGCTCTGGATTTTCCTGTATCAACTGGAGATCAGTGTCTCTATGTCCCAAGGATTATCTGCCCCCCTTCCCTCAAGTTGGTAGCTCAGGAAAGGCAGTTGTCTTCAATAGAACTCGGCTGTCCATGTACAGGAAGACGAGGACAAGGTGTGAGAAAATGTCTGTGGTTTCAAGTCAATGCCATTTTCCTCCATAAGTTCCTGAAGGCAGAAAGCAGAGACTTGTCCCATGTAGGGGAGGGGAAGGGACTAAGAGGCCTTAAGGAGTCCTGTTCTGACGAAGAAGGCTCAAGAAAGCTGTGCCCACAGTTTGGACTTCCAGCCTGTTGTCCATGAGCTAAACCATTGTGAAGACTTGTTTCTTGCTCTCAGTCTCCTCTAGAAAGAAAAGTTTCTGGAAACCAGGGTGATTACAGTGACATTTGAAACAGTCAAGTCCCCCACTGCATAAAACAGCTATCGGGCACCAAGGGTGTCAGCGTATAGATGTTGCTGGTGATTGTGGCATCCGTGTTTTTCTTCTTCCAAAATAAGCAACAGAATAGTCAGGTGCACCAGAAGAGCTCTAAGTCTGCATTTCAAGGTAGGAGCCTGGACATGCTCCATTAACTAGCTCTGCCACTGAAGTTCATCTTCCTTAACAGAGGCATTAGCACAGCTACCAGCATCTCGTCACAGAAAGTCTTAAGACCTATAAAATATCCGTGTTAAAATCCCCTCAAGGTTCCAGTCTTCACGTGCCTGCTCCAGAATCATCTACCGGGCACTCTAGCTAATTTGAATATAGATGTTAGCCTCTCCTTTTCAAATGCTACCCTAG
The DNA here is from genome assembly GCA_035773235.1 of Eospalax fontanierii. Classification (NCBI taxonomy): domain Eukaryota; kingdom Metazoa; phylum Chordata; class Mammalia; order Rodentia; family Spalacidae; genus Eospalax; species Eospalax fontanierii. The sequence goes on along the minus strand of CM069530.1, from coordinate 61,536,028 downwards.
GGTCACTTACTTAAAAATCATGAAGTCAAAGAATGTTAGAGCTAGAAGGGATGGTAAAAATGATTCTTCTCCATCTTCTCATTTTATAAATCAAGAGAGGTCCTGAATTATGAGTTCAAGACTATCCTGGACTGCACAGTAAGGCTTGAACTCAGAAAAACCAAACAAACAAGGGCTGGGAACATAGTTCAGGTGTAGGACACTAAACTTACTCAAAGCCCTGGGCCCCATCCATAAACTGCAGAAAAAGAAATAAGAAAAATCTTGAGGACATAAGTGACTGCACCTACTTGGACCCACCTTGAATTAGCAAAATGGCTTCTCCAGTATTGTATGTGGAGGAATCTTTCTGGTCACTTAGGGTTAACATGTCAAGTCCTGCAGTTTACCCTTGAACTCTCTCATACCTATTTTATTTTTCCATTCCACCATCACCCTTCCATTCATACTCGGAAGCAATGTCTCTTCTAGAGATGATGAAGAACACACACACACACACACACACACACACACACACACACACCACTTTGTGGGGTAGAAGGTGAGGTGGAGGGGTGTGACATGATGAGCTATGGGGGGTCCTGGACCTGTGTCAACTCCAGCTCAAGTTATCTATCTCCACACCTCTAGTATGACTAGTAGAAGTTAGACAACCTGGGTCAAGACAGTTTTCTGCCTGCCATGGAAGCTCTCCCTGCTCAGCAGAGTCTCCTAACAATGATTCAGAAAGTCCTTTGTGTGCCTTCTTCTCCCAGGGCAAGGGAATCAAAGACCATTCAACGATTGATCCTAGTATGTTTAGCTCAGCTTAACTTTACCTAGAAACAAGGGATCACTAAGCTAAGAACAGTACATTTTTCTTCTTCCTAGAGATGCTTTTGTACTTTGGTGTTAGATTTATAGAGAGTCTGTTTCCAAGATGCACTGACCTTCATCTGGGAAGCATTCTTTGAGTACTTTTTGAAATCTATCACACATGTGCCCATAAGAAATGCTGCCTGTTTACTCTTGGTAAGCAAACAGCTACAAAAAGGAGATAACAGCACCCACTTCGCAGAATTGTTCATGAAGACTAAATTGCACATTTGACTTTCCCTCCCTATCGTCTAGTACATTTTCTGACTCATGGTTGCAAAATAATTATTTGTGAAATATTTTATTAGTACAATTTTCTATAAATGTCCTTAGAAGAGTTTCTTTATTATAGAGTGAACTGATTTTGGGGAGAATAACTTGGTTGACAGATGCTTTTCTGTTAATGAAGACAGTGTTTCTCTGCAAAGAGAAGTTGAAACCAGATAAATGTTTTGAATATTTTATAACAAGACTTGAGGAATGTTAACACATCTCCAGTTCCACACTTGGATGTGTTCTTGGAATTGCCTTTTGAGTTCCATCCAAGATGACTCGAAGCTGATTTGACTTTCTCTCTGGAAGCTGTGGACCACTGGTGCTAGACACTTTCCATTGTTACTTAGTTGGCAATAGTCTGTCTCTAGTATCATGACATTTTAGAACATTTTAGAACCCATATCCTTTATCAGATATGTTAGTGCACACTGACTGGGGACTTGAAGATTGCCATGACTTGTCATTTAATTATCAAGAGGCTCACTTTATATTTCAGCTGGCCACAGACCCTGCTATGGGAAGGTAGAGTCTATTTCTCTCCCAGGGGACATCAGAGTGTCATAAAGAAGCTGCTGATTGATAGATCTAAAATTATGTTTGTCCCACACTTTTGAAATTGTCGGTTTTAAAAGGGAATGTGTTGAGTAGCCTTCTCTAGAGAGCTTTATAAATAGTGCAGGTTCTCACCCGATCGGGTTGAGGGAAGCCAGGTCTTTAGGGACAATGAAATGGCCTCTGGTTCCAAAACTGGAATGATTTGAACTTCAGTTTGAAAATAATGTGTTGGAAGCATGACAGGGTATTCTGTGACAAGACAGTCTATTCAGACACACAGGTGATGGCCAGAGCCATGGTGTGGGTCCACTGGAAATGTCCTCCAGCTCAGAGATCAGAAGAGAAGGAGAGCAGGCAATTACGAAAACAAGAGCTAAGATCTTGAATGGAGACTTGGGGCATTCTCTCAGTAAAGTGGTGTGACAGAGAGCAGATATATTAGTTTTCTATCATTGCTTTTTTTAATACTCAAATGTTAATGACTCAAAGCAGAATACTTTAAAAAATATTTTTGTTTTCTTTAAGAATGTCATATAGCATATTTTGATCATACCCACCCCAACTCCTCCCAATATACATTTTTTGTTGTTGTTGTTGTGCTGATCTCTTTGTGCAGAGATAGGGAAATCTATAAAGAATAGAAGTTTATTCTCTGAGACTTCTAGTACCTGGGAATTTGAAGATCAAGGTGCTGGCACCTGGTGAGGCTCTGGCTGTCCTCACATGGTAGAAAGTGGGAAAGCCTTGTTTTGCAGTAGCACAAATCCATTCAGGAGGGTCAAGCCTGAAGCCTGAACGTCTCCCAAAGGTTGCATCTCCCAACACTGCTGCATTGGGAATTAAATTTCTCACAAGAATCATGGGAACACATGCAGATTATAGTAGTTCTCATAGGGGTCTCTAGGTCAGAACTCCAGTAGAGGATCTTAGGAGCTAAAATCAATACCTCCATTGGGCTCTCCCTAGACAGATGAGATTTGAAAGCTCCGTCTTTGTACCTTGAGCCTACTTCTCCATCCTTCCCTCCAGTAAACTCCAGTTCTACTCTGGCAGTTGCTGAGGTCAAATACTTTAGAGCCATGCTTAAGTCTTCTTCCTTTGGTTCAGCTTTCAGAATTACATTCGGTATCTGTTTTTTTCTCTCTCATCATCTCTCATTTGATCTTGCTATAACACTGTGACTGGCTTTATGTCCTCTTCAGTTTACCCTAGGATAACAGCCACACCTATCCCTCCTCTTCTCACCACAGGCAGTTGTCTCATTTAGAGTAAAAGCCAGGCGTTGTGATGACCAAGGGGATAGCCTGGCCACCCTGGCCTCTGTGCTTACCAATAATATAAGTGCTTTCTCAGTTTCCCATCAGCCTAGGGGTCATCCTGGGAGGCAGAGACAAGGTCAAATGAGAATAAGAGGTTCCTCTTCATCTGCTGCATGTGTCCTTCTATTCCCATGTGACAGTCATGAGTCTGAATGTGGGCCCTTTTCCTGTGAGACTCAGAATGCAGATAGAAAGAGCATCCTCTAAGCGGTTCGTGCTGTCCAACCCAGTGACAGCTCTGAAGGCATTTTCTGGCTATGCTGCCCTTCTGCCCAGTTAGGCCAGAAAATGAGGCGGCACCTGCAAACTGGTGGCTGAGGTCAGAGGAGGGGACTGACACTGGTAGAAAGGAATGAAGAGTTGAGTGGTTCCTACATTTTGTAACCACATCAGTCTTCCAACAACCCCTGCTCAGCAGCTTACACTTCTGAGGACTTTGTGCAGCATCCAAGCACTCTTAGGAACAAGCACTCTTTGTTGAATCCAGTAGCTAGTGAGGGATGGAGTTTGCACACCAAGACTTTCCTGTCATGGATTGGCCATGTTGGGACAGAATGATATCTGTCCTGTGCTCTCCCTTGAACTGTTCTTGGTATTGAGATGGTTCAGTGCAAAGGTTTTATTTAAATGGAATGAATATATTTATAAGAGTTAATGAATATGTCTGTAATCTTAGCACTCTGAGACAGTGATTGTAAATTTAAGAACAGCCTTGACTACACAGTAAGATCCCGATTTAAAAAGAAAGAAAAAACAAAAAGAGAAGTTAGCGAACACATCAGATGATAAATAAGTCATACACAAATAAGGCCTCAAACACAGACATCTTATTACAATTCAATATTGGCACAGTCAATGGAACAGAAAAGGGGTGGAGTCAAGACACTTTTCAGGGCATCTGAGGTGACAGTGGGCTGATGTGTTGTGTTCCGCTTTTGTCTGATAGGTCATTGCTTGTGAGCAGCAGTATGACTCGTCCTATGACGCTCGTTGTGACGTCTGGTCCTTGGGCATCACAGCTATTGAGCTAGGGGATGGAGACCCTCCCCTCTTTGACATGCATCCTGTGAAAACGCTCTTTAAGATCCCAAGGTAAGACACCAGAGGGCGCTCTTGACCCATTAGTGCCTCATGAAAGCTGTTTTCGAGGGAAAATAGTTTGTATGCAATTTCTTTCCAAATTTGAGAAAGCCTGATTACAAAAATGTTTCCTTTTGAAAAAGAAAATAAAGGAAAAACCAGGAGTGGGAGGACACAGGAGAGGATGTTTCTCATCATTTCTTATTGGTGATTAAAGATCACACCCTAAGGAACGGTGGGAAACACTCCAATTTTTCTGAGCTATTCATTTTGTGTGTGTGTGCTTTGTGTGTAGATTAGGACTAAGCAATCTGTCTAAATGCTGATGATTTCTTTTCAAATATATTTTCTCTAGTGTTTGGAGGATTTTGAGTTCAAACAGATCTATTTATATGTCTGTACCCATTCAGACCAGTACTGACTTCTATCTGAAAAATGCCACATTATTGAGTCACTTTATTCTTCATTCCTAACTTCCAGCTCAATGGGAAATCCTCTGATGAGGCCTTTGGGGGATATTTAGATGAAATTTTATTTTTATATTTTGTGTTTACTAAGGTCTGTAAGGTATGGTTGTATTTCACTGGAACTGGGCTAGTGTATGATCAGCTCAAGGCTCTAGTTAGAAAAGTCAGGTAATAGGGGATCCATTCCAGTCAGGGTGCAGATTGATAGATAGTAAATACTTGCAAAAGGTCTGTTTTAAAGGAAGGAACTGTGCTGGCTGGGGAGCCATTTAACTGGCTAACAATGCAAGTGTTGACCTTTCTTATCTGAACAATCTCACAGTATCTGCAGCCTTTAAAAATTTCTCTGATTGCAATTTGCATTTCTGATTAGGCCTATTTATATGCAGATGAGGCTCTCTGGCGTTCATCATCATAATCTTATCGTTTTATACCAATTCCAGATGTGTGCCAACCACCAACTAACATTCCAAAAATGATTCCCACCTAAGTCAGGCTAGTCTTTTTTTTTTCTCTTTTCCAAACTAGAAAAACAAGTGATGGTGATCTTGGGAGCAGACGAAGCTCTTGTTTTTTTTAATTAATAGTCTGGTGAGCATTCAAAGGAATGCAAGCTCACAGGAGCCAAAAGCAGCACTGGGCACAGTAACATGTCCAGAAACACGAAATGGGGGCTGGAATGATTTCTCTGTAGCTTGATGTATTCCAAATGCTTGCTTGCCATAGCAACGCAGTTTCCCAAATAGCAGCATTTCAGTGTGAGTTCTGTTTAGTGAGATATATGCATTTTAGAAAGAGATTATTTACTTGGGTATACTTAATTCTTTTTATTTTTTAAAGTATGCATTTGTGTAAAGTCAAATGTTCAAAAATCTAAGTTGATAGATGTGAAGCAGATGTGTGTGCAGTGTCTGCATGCATGCAAATGGACATGAGTCTCATAAGACCCTTTATCTCCAGTGACAGCACTTAGCTCCCTTCTGTGTCCACAGCCTCTGATCTCTAATCATCTCTATCCTGACACTCCTCTCCTCCTCTTGCATCTTGAGAGAAGCCTTCAGATCTGGACTAACCTCCCTCCATCCCCACCCCCAAAAGGCAAAATGAACTCAGACAACAAGGACAATTAGAAAAAAAAAATCTTTACCCAATCTAGGCTGAGGCTTAAACGTCCTGCCTTTCTCCTCTCCCATTCAGGTGATGGATCAGATGGAACTAGGGACTGTCAGCAATAATGGGTCAGCAGATTCTTCCGGTGATTATTTGGGCTCAACATTTGCCATTGTCACAACCCTAATGGACTGGTTTGACACCCCTGATCAGGAAGAGAAGTTAAAAACAATGTAGCCTCTTTGTTAATACTATACAGCTGTTTTCTTCCTAAACACCTGGAAGAAATAGATGTGTTTATATTCCCTAAGTTATTTCCTTAAAAAATACCTGTCAGAATTGCACAGTTCTTTTTGAAGGACTCTGGGATGATCAGAGCTCTATGTCCATGCATGTGTGTGTGATTGCACATGTGAGTAAGGTGTGGACTAATTTTAGTGCTAAAAAATTGTATCCTTTTTACAAAGGAGCTCTTTATGGAGAATGAAGACATCAAGCATTTATGTTTTTTTCTATACTTAAATTGTATTTACTTGTTCATTGTGTGTATGTGTGTGTATAGATGTATGCCTTGGCACGTGTGTGGACAGAGGACAACTTCCACCATGCAGTCCCAGAGATCAAACTCAGGTCATCAGGCTTGTCATCAGTCACCTTTAACTCCCAAGCTATCTCACCAGTCCACATTTACACATATTAAAAAAGCTACCCATAAACTGGAGAGGTGGGATTAGAGCACTGGCTCTTCTTCCAGTGAATCCAAGTTCGATTCCCAGCACCAACGTGGTAGCTCCGGTTTTGTTGTCTTTTACTACTGTTCACTGGCACTACGAAAAAAAAAAAAAAGCCACCCGAATTACTTATTTGTGTATTTCATTTCATGGGTATAGTTATAGGTCTCCCTCCCTCTTCCTCTCCCTTTCCTTTCTCTCTGTCTGTTACTAATAGAGAAAATCAAATGACAATTAATGATAAAAATTCTTGACTTTATTTGGCTTCAGATTTTTTAAAAATATATTTTCAGTATTCTGGAATTTTTTTCAATTAAACAGTGAGGCCCATTTCATGGTACGCTGGGATTCAGAAACTGTGGATTCTCCTGAATTTCCCCACTGGCCTCTTCCTTGCAATTCTTTTATTCCTGAGAATGAACTGAGTAAATTACCCTGTAGGGGAAGAAAAACCAAAGCTTGAGTGAGTCATGGAAGTGACTTTCAGGAGTTACAAAGGTCTTATGAGTTAATTACGTCGTGGCGGTTACCTGTGAGGTGAGAGCCTCAGATGTCAGCGCAGGCAGTTATTACACAGGCTCCCCGGGCACTGTGAGAGCCAGTGTAGCAGGACCTGCGGCGATGTGGTTGATCTGTTTACAGACAGGTCTTCTCTCTGTCTCCATCCAACTTCTCCTCTCTCTTGACCTTCACCTTGAAAGATGACACACAGATCAATTGTGAACAGTCTTGGAAATACTGTGTGACTAGAAATCCTTCCCACGTTGCAAACACACAGAAATTATCTGCTGATTGGCAATGCATTCACTATTTTCCGAACCTGTCAGCATGTGTCATCTTGTCTAATGCCTTTGCTCCAAAAAAAGGGTCGCCTCTGACTGCTGATGCTCTGTCTGTTGCTATTTTTCTCCGGGAGCTAGAAGAGAGGAAGGAGAATAAAACTGTTTCTTTGAGCATCCACAGATTCTACTCTCAGATGACCCTTTCTGAGGATGCCCTTACAATTCTGATGGTTTAGGAGGATCTTGGATATAAGTTTTCATTTGAAAGGAGAGCTATTTCACAGACAGAATTCCAAGAGTCAGTAGAGTTAGGAGAAATGTACAATTATGCTGGTCTCTTGGTAACCAAGGATTTTTCTTTAGTGTGGAGTCTTTAGTTAATTGCCCCTTTGTCCGCCAGATGGATTCAGAAGGGAGAGGGGGACCTATGTGAGTGTGTTCACTGGACAAGCCCTGAGAAGCCACATTGTCCATTTATTTATTTGTGACCGATGAAGGCTGGCTCTGCCCAGCATCTCCTGACACACCTCATGCTTCCACTTTATTCTTTGTAGAAAAAAAAATTCCCAGTAGGCGTGGCCTTAGTTGAAAGTGAACTGGCCCAAATGGCCTGATCATTCCAGTCTCTGAAGCCTGTGATTACTCTTCCCAAAAGAGCTCTCTTTGCAGTGTGCATTTTAAGGAGAGATGTTTCATATCTCTGTTCATTTCCATCACTAAATCTAGGTCATTCCATAGTCGTCTGTCCCCGACTGAGTGAACATCCCTGGGCTGCCATAGCAAATTATCAAAAACTGGATTGCTTATAGCAACTTATTCTCCCATTGTCCTGGAGGCCACATCTCTGAAGAGCACAGCCAACAGAGTCATGTTTCTTCCAGAACCTCCTGAAAAGAAGCTTCTGGTAGCTCTTGGCTATTTTGGTTTTCAGTCTTCTGTCTCTGGGTCTTCTTTTCTGTCTCTTATAGGGACATGAGACTTAGGGCAGGCCCTAACCCATTAGGAATACTCTCCAGAGCCTTGACTTGGGTAAATTATATCTGCAAAGACCCTGATTCTAAATGAGATCATAGTCTCAAGCCATAGTTCAACCCACTATACTAATGATCTTTCATGTTTACCAAATTCCCTGTGAAACTAATTTGGAGGCAAAAATCCAAAACATATACCTAAATTATGATGGTGAAAATAATAACAGCTAAGACCTAGTAAGTGCTAATTATGTGGCATAACATTCTGTGTTCACCAATGTGGATGTGGTGTAATCCTTGCAGGACCCCTGGGAGGTCTGTGATGTTGCCAGTCTTTTTCCAGGCTAGACAACTGGTGGCCTACAGAGATTCTGCAGGTGGCCTTGGTCTGCACAGAGGAAAGAAAAATAATTTGAATCTGAGTAGTTTGACTCTAAAATCCACATATTTTGTTAGCATACCGAAGAGTTAAACCCTTCCTGGTTTTGTGTGATATTTATCAGTTGGTGAATTTTGAGCAGAGCAGCAATGGCTTGGAAGCTCACGGAAGTCAATAGGAGGCAATCCCAGTCTTTAAAGCTGCAGTTCAGCATCTTTTCCCCACTCTCAAGCAACCTGAAAGTTAGAAGCAGCATTAGCACCAGTCAAGCAACTGAGGAAATAAATGAAAACCAACAGTGTCATTAGAGGTGAACATAGGATGTCCCTAAGGACTCACTGATTTATGACCCTAAGCACAGAAATCCCTCCCCTCTCCAAACACTCCTTCAGGGAACTGCCTCTAATTTAGAACACTTAAGTGCTTGGACTGAAGATTTGCAGACCATGTTATATAAAAGCAGAGAAGTACTTTATAATAGCATTCTTTGTATCTGGAAATTTCTGTCCACCACACACTTTTTGCAACTTCGTATCTGCCAGGCCAGGCTATTTCTGGAGTAGCCAGCATCTTTCTGCTCTCTGTCTTCTTCTGGTTTTTCCTATTATCTTTTCAGTCAGAAAGCTTTTTCTGGGTTCTGTGGGAAATCAGAGCCTGTTTCTGGCATCATGAGCTGGAACACATCTTCTCATGAAAAGAGTATTTTTAAGTGACTATTTAGGAGGAAGCGATGTAATAGTCAGCATTCTCCACTCTGGATGCATTATTTGATTTTTGTGGCTAAATAAAGTTTTAGAGCTTAGTCTGAGGACTTAGACTCAACCAGAACATTATTATGGGGAAAAATGTTTTCTGAGTTCTAAACTACCATTTACAAAAGTGTTTTGCAGCCTAGTCCACTGGGAGTTTAGGAATGTCCACATCTGCTGCCTTAGGACACCTTCGTCCAAACTCGGTTAGATGAGATGCAAAAATGAACAAGGCAGGGATTTTGCTGCTGTTAAGCACGTACTTGCCCTGGCCTCCACTCATTCACTGATGCAATGAGATGGGCAGATTTTGGAGGGAGAAAAGGAAGGAAAACCAGTCATTGAGAATCAAAGATCTGATTCCCCTCAGATTGCCTGAATACTGTGTGTGTGGGGAGGAGACTCAGGTGGGCAAGTCACCCTTGGAAATATTTGCAAGTCTGAAAGGTCTCCTCAGGGAGGCCTGCAATCGACTCTCCTCCTGACACAGAATCTTGGGGCTTGCTTTTCATTTTGCTTGGGCATGTGTTTTAAAGGGTACAGAGCCCTTTAGATTCTAAACCCATAAACCAAATCATTCTGATATGAGAGACAACAGTCCTTGGTCCTCTCCTGCTCCTCAGCTATGAGAGAGGATGCAGAGGCAGCAGGGAGCCCTGAGTCCCCAGTAATTGTCTTAATATTACAGAATTGTCACAGGACGCGTTTCCTTAGGGCTGCAAAATACAAGGAAAAGAAATGAAAACTAAGCTCTTGTTGTTGAAATGTAATGGGGGGGAGGTGTTTAATGGCACGGTGAGGCTGGATTTATCCCTGGGAGTTTTAGTTTCTCTTCACCAACCTAGGTCACTTAGCTATTGGCCTTTTAAGCAATAAACCTTCACAATCCAAGCTTCACTCATAAAGCAAGAAGTGCTAGGAGAATTGCCATCATTTAGCATTTATGGAGTGCCTAATGGCAGAAAAAGTTTTGATATACTCCAATAGAAAACAATTATCTTTTATGAGTCTTTTTCTTTTGGAGATTTTAAATCCCATTTTTAGTGGACATCGCTTGGGATGTGTTGGGCGTGTGTCCCTCTTCTCCCTCTGGAATGTCCCCTATATCCAGGAATTGACACTTCATTTCCATTGGGTTTCCAGTGGCTGGAGGCCACTGCTAGGAATGCCCCAGAAGGCTTCCACTTTATGGAACATGTTTCCAAATTCCATTTTAATTTGCATTGAGCAGCTGGGGCCATTAGCTCCTGTGGAGGTACAGCTTGCTACCCCTCCGAGTCCTGGCAAACAGAAAGGGTTCAGTTTTGCAAGATTTCTTTTGGGGATCAGGTGGTAAAGCCCTAGCATGTTTTCAGAAACTGCTGGTCCCCAGCTAGGCTGAGCAAGAAGCCCACCCTGTGAGCAGGGAGAGGTGCAAGGCATTGGTGCAGAGCACTCTCTGTGCTTTCTCCTCATTTCCCTGAGTGCATCGTGTTGGCATTATTCACTTTGGCTAATTCCAACTTAACCTCTTAAATGGTGGAGAGATGGGCAAAGAGAATCTACAAGGAAATAGAGCTCAAAATAACCCTAAAGAGATGAGCACCCTAGTTTCTGCTCCACTCCAGAAAAAAAACCAAGAAAACCAAAAAATCAAAAAACAGGGACTCATGAAGAGGAATAGTTATAACTGCTTTTATGGACAACATCGTAGCAGGGTGGGAAAGACAGAGTTGAAAAGAGATAAGGTGGTGCCCTGGGGCAGGATCTTCTTGCTGTCCATTTCCAGTCAAGTCTAGAGTCTGATAAAGTCACTGTTGTTAGAAGGAAAATAATAATTGCACAGTCATGCATGAGTGTTTATGTAAGTTATCTAGAGCGGCATAACAAAGCAGCCCCAAATTTAGTTGCTTGAAACAATTATCACTTATTTCTCATGAGTCTGCTCTTTGGATCATGGCTGGGCTTGCTGAGGGTTTGGCTGGGGCTGGCTGGTCTAGAATGCCTTGGATAGGATGATTGGGTTGCAGTTGATATGGATTCTATCCTCCAGCAGGCTAGCCAGGGCTGTTTTCGCATTGGTGACAAGATTTTGAGTATAAATACTGCAAGGGGTAAAAAATTGATCCGGTTTCATAATCAATTTATTACTGTGCTCTACAGTCACCTGCATGGACTCAGCCAGCAGTTTTTCCATCTTCCAGCTCCATGAACTTGACCAAATTATTCCATGTCTCTGTATTTCAGTACCCCCCTATCAAATACAGATAGAAGTAGTATCAGCCTCATAAAGTTGTGAGGCATGAATGGATTGAAGTGTTCAGAATAATAGAAAGTGAATGTTCATTCAATTTATGCTGGGTGTTGCAAAGAAAAGATATCAAGGGTATATTTGTATTGGAAGGAATTGTTTTTTTCCCTTGTAGCTGAGGAAATGAAAGCTCCCATTCAAGAAAAGCCACCCATGTGATCAGTCATTTGAAAGTTCAGCTAGTTGATTGATTGGTGACTGCATGGGGAATTAAGAGAGAATGAAGCTTACATGGTAAGCTATGCATACTTACATAGCGTCTCTCTATGAAGGACTTTGCTTTAAATGTCCATTGTCGCAAACTCCTTTGTTAATAGACACACTCCTAGGAGATATGGACAGCCTCTGCCCCTTTGCTTCCATTTGGGTTATGGCAGGAGCTGTCCACTGGGAAGCAAGTCTGCTGTGGGGCCTACTCTCACTAAGTCTACCCTGATGGGTGCTGTCATCTTTTGAAGGGGCTTGTTTGTCAAATCTATCTTGTACAGTGGCTTTGAGTTTTGTTAATGTGTTATATGCTGGGGCTTGACTACCTTCCTCTATAAGGTCCTTTTCTGCCTTTTGGAAGGTTCAGCTTTCCTCAGGGTTCTAGAAATTTTCTGGTCCTCTGGAAAAGGAACAATGTCAGAAGTCCCAAATACAGGGTCATTGACTTAAAATTAAGTCATTCTGTTCCCATTTGTCTCCCAAAGTGAATTATTTTTCTATAGCTTAGCTGGGAAGATTTAAAAAACACTGGGAAGAGGGAGACGAAACCCAAGCTGGGTAAGAGGACTGTGAGGAGGGTGCCTGGTTGTTCCTCACAGTTCAGGTTTCTTGGCTGGGAGGAGCAATAGCCAGGGACCAAGGGAACACACAACCGGAGCCACTGCCCCACTGCCAGTGACCCTAGAGGAACTCTGACGAACCGGACCAGGATTAGAGGATTGGTTAACAGACAATATGTTTCAGTTCTTCTAAAAAAATGAAGAAGGCAGAGTCTTCAAACTACCACCTGGTGAGCTTGACTTTCATCCTGCGTTAAAATATTTTTTTTTCTCTCCCCTGAATAGTTTATGAATTTTTTAGAAGAAAAGCCTGTGGTCATTAAGATTAGCATGGGTTAATTGTATGCAAGCGTGTCAGACTGATGTCCTTGCTTGGTGTGATTATAAGATAGGTATAAATGAGGACCGTTTTTGATATAATATGTTTGGATTTGGGCGTCAGGTAAACTTTCCTGGGATATTTCAGTGGCCAACATACATTGTAGAGTGGTGGCAGTGGGAGGTTTTGATCCCAGGAAAAACTGCATTGAGGAGTGTCGAGTTCCACTCTCAGTGTCAGCATACCAGGCAGAGGCTGTGCAAGAGGCCTGAGAAGGACTCTACTGATGGCCCTGCCTGCTGAACCACTTTGAAATGTCTCAAGCATTGAACATTGATGGCCTATCTGTCACATTCAAGTTACACGGATGACAGATAAGAATCCCCAAAATCTTAGTTGTTAATGACAGTGGGGATATTTGAAAAGTAAATAATCCCCCCATCCCTAGACTCTAGTGAACTGAACAGTCTGGGAGTGCTGTGGCTTAATAACCACAGGTGAAAAAAAAGAATTTAACTGTGACGTCAGACTCAATAGGGGTTGAATAGTGAGAGAACATTGCATAGTTAACATGAGGTCTTAAGGAACAAACCCTCAATCCTTATGGTGGCTGTCCTAGCCAAGTGGAATGCTGCTTCATGTGGTACCTCACTCACACTGCCTGACGGAGACTTCCCCCAATGGAGCGCTAACAGATTTCCACCTGGGATTCAGACACCTGGGGCTTCTTCTACTTCTGCTCTGGCACCATTCCATCTTCACTGCCTGGAGGGTAAAAACCAGGCACAGCCATGAGCAAGATGGTTTTGCACTGTGATAAAAGGCCCACACAAATGGATTTCTTCAGTGTCCTTGATACATCCTGCAGGTGCTCAATAGAGAAAAATGAAAATAGCCACCAATTGCAGGTCTAGGACCATTCATTGCAATGGCAAGTCACTCAGGGCAGCGTCCTCTGTCCTTCAAACTTTGAAAAATATTAGTGCCTAAGCACCACTCCCAGATATTTCAGTTTGGTTGTTCACGGGTCAAGTTCAGCATTTATATAAACATGATTTATTTTGCAAGTGCATTTATAGTAATCTATTGTATATTTTCATGTTCCTCAGATGATTCTAAAATATGAATCCTGATCTGAAACAGCCACCAGACCATGGCTCATTTGTTGTGATTCTAAAACCAGTCAGCCCTGGGAATCTTTGTGCTTGCCTTCCCACCCCCACCCTCTTGAGAACTGAGAGATGAAAGGTGGAGAAAGTTGAGTGGAGTGTGTTGCATTATAACAGTAGAAAAGGAATTCCAGCAGATTTGTCAGTGGTAATGGCTATGGGCTGAATTGTGCTGTGTACCCTACAAAAGATAGGTTGAGTTCTAGCTTCCTAGGACCTCAGACCTTATTTGGAAATGAGGTCTTAATGGAAATAAGCAAGCTGAAATGAGGTGCAACCCAGTTGGGCTCTAGTTCAATATGACTTGTGTCCTTCTGCAAAGGGATTAATTTGGACCCAGAGACAGACACATTCAGAAGGAAGATGGTCATTGCAAGCCAGAGAACACATGGCCACCGGAAGCTGGAAGAAGCAATGGAGGGTCTTTCCTTGGCAGGCTTCAGATGGTGACTGTTCCTGATGATACTTTGATTTCCAGATCTGTGAGACACACTTTGCTTTTCTAAGCTGTCACAATTTTACTTCTTCATTGTTGCAGCCCTAGACAACAAAAGCCCATAATTTCAAAAGAGGACTGTGACCTGAAGACATTATAAACTGCTGATATGTAAGGAGCGGGGGAAGCCCAGAGGGTGGGAGGACAGTGTTAATTATTCCCACACACTCTGACTCCTCATATCAGCCTCAAGGCTAGGAGAAATGAATGTGGGAAACTAGATGTTCTCCCTTATCATTCTGTTGGTCCTGCTTTGGTGACCCACTGTGAACTGATAGAACCTTCTGTCCATCTAATGACTCTAGTGAAAAAATGGATGATGTCTTTGCTTTGCTGACAGTGTACATGCCTGGAGATCTCAGTCCTCCCGGCACCACCCTTTGCTCCTTTCCTTCTGAAGTTCACAGGTTGGTACTTCAGTGGCTATTAAAAAGACAAGAAAAATACGCACTGTGACTAAACACATCGCTCAGCAAAGAAATAGTTCATTGGCTTGGTAATACTATATTCTTTAACTGGAAATGGATGTTTTAAAAACTCAATGCACTGGCACAAAATTGCAAATAAGGCAAGAATGACCCCAGGGGAAGAGAGTTTGCCAAATGAGTTTGGCAAAACGCAAACAGTTCCTAATTAAAACTATTCCAGTTCTCTAAGAGCATGTGTATGAATGGTGACCCATTTACAAATGGATTGTAAGCAATGGAGAGACTAGTGTACACAATCATTTGGTAGATATGTGTTGAACATTTATTATGGCAGGTACTATATCAGACTCTCATGGAGCTTAAATTCTAGAGAAAGAGAGACAGAATAAGTAAATACACAAAATATATGCTATGTTAGGCATTGATAAATGCCTGTTGTGGCTCAGATATGCCAAAAGGCTTGTGTGTTCAAAGCTTGGTCCCTGGATGTGGTACTGTGGAAAGAAGGGACTGGATCAGGAGGGTTCTCACTTCATCAGTGGGCAATTAGAAGGAAGCGCCTGGTTGCAGGAAGCAAGTCATGGGAGTGGGCAGGTCGTCTTTGAAGGACATCTTGTTCTGGATCTCTCTCTGTCAGTCTCTATTTGTTTCCTGGCTGCTGTGAGGTAAGCTCTTTCCTCTCTCTGCCACTTACTTCTGTCATGATGCTCTGCCCCACCACAGGTCTGAAAGCAGTGGAGCTTGCTGGTCATGGACTGAAGAATAAGCTAAAATGAATCTTTCATTGTTTAAGTTGTTTTTCTCAGGTATTTGTCACAGTGATGAAAAGTCTGACTCATGGTGCCTTTCCAAAGGAAAAGAAAATTACATAGAGAAAATAGAGAGTGACAGTGGGGATAGAGTTCATTACAGTATAATCTGCTGAGGGACAACGTCTCTGACAAGGCAAAGAGAAAAGTCTCAAGAGAGTAAAAGAGCAAGCAAGGGAGAAGACGCTGAGGTAAGAGCGCAGTGCACACATTTTAGAAAGAGCAAAGAGGCCAAGGCAGGTAGAACACAATGACAGCCGAGGAGTGTGATGGGAGCTGATGTCCAGCAGAGAGGGAGGGGCAGAATGCTGCCGACTGTGGATCGTTGTGATGATTTGGATTTTTCTAGGAGTGAAAAGGGGAACCAAAATGCTTTAGAGTGGAAGGTTAACATGATGTGCCTTCTGTTGAAAGAGATCTGGAAGTCTCATGAGGAAGAGGAAGTTGGGAGGTTAGGAAAGTGAAGGGGCGAAAGTCTTCCCCAGGAGAGGGAGAACAGCCCTGAGACTGGGGAAGAGGAGGCGAGATCTGGTGGAATTATGGCTATAATTTGAAGGTAGAGTTGGAAATTGCTTATCAATGAGGAGAAGAAGAGAAGACATGATGAAAAATTTCAAGGTTCTGGCTTTGAATGACTAGATACAAGAGTTTCTATTTTATAAGATGGGGTTGGGAGGGTGGGGTTGAGCAGTGGCAAGATGGAGCAGAAACTAAGCTCCACTTCAAACATTACATTTGAGGTGCGGATTTGTCCTCTGCATTGAAACTTTGGGCTGGCAGCTCGCAAAGGAGTCTGGAGTTCAGTGGAGACACTTAGACCGGATACCCAAATGTGGGAGTCATCAGAATGTAGATGACACTTAATATCTCAGCTGCAGGTGAAGAAGACCAGAACTCCTGGGGTAGAGGTGAGAGAAAAGAGAAAACCAGGACGGGCAGAGGAGAGACCACTGAGGCGAGGCAGGTGCTAGAAAGGGAGTTATTCCAAAACCAAGGGAGCACGGAGGGGTGTGTCCAGGCTGCGTCAGATAAGAAGACTGGGGTTCAGTCTTTGGACCTGACAAGATGGAGGAAACTGGTGACATCATCAAGAGCTGCTTTGGTGGGGCAACTAGGCTGAAAGCCAGTTGCTCTGATCTGGACTCTGGGGTTGCTAGTAAGATTGTCCTTTTTGTACTGGGGGTGGTTACCCCAGTGCTAGAGTGTATATTATCTTTCATGATAAAAGAGAAGGGAACAGAAACAGGAACCTGAGATAGTGAATGAAGATATGCTGAGGTCCATACTCTAAAGGGGGCAGAGAAAGTAGACGGTAGCTGAGGGAAGGTGAAGAATACATTTCCAAGTTTCAGCAGTATCTCTCTATGTGAGTGTTCTAGGCAAAGGGCCACTAGTTCACATACATCAAACCACAGTGTGTGTTTATAAACCTTTTATAAAGGCCACAGTGTGGTCTTTTATTGTGAAGTGTGTGCGGTGTAAAGACACATTCTAGGGAAACCTGGCTGGCTGTGGCCAGATGCTCTGTTTGCCATTATTTCACTTACAGAGTCTTTTGGGCTGAGGATACAATTGTCTAATAATGATCTAGATTAGGCATACTTCTTCAAAGGTCAAAGTAAAGAATATAAATATTTAAGATGGGAATGTGAGTAGCTAAGGCTTTGGAAGGATGGCTTGAAGCCAGGGAGTTGCGAATAGAGGTTCCATCACCTGGAGTTCAGTCTGGGTGAAAGCGTATCGTGTAACTAAGGACACTCGCCAGGAAGAGTGGAGTGAGGTAACTAAGGGCACCCGCCAGGAAGAGTGGAGTGAGGCTCCGAGGACGGGGCTGTAGATGGAAAAGGGAGACTTGATAAATTCTGACCAGATCCAGAAAGACCTTGTTCCTTTGAGCTTAACTTACAATGGGAGACAATGGGATGGGGTAGGACTGAAGGGACGCATAAGCGAAGGAAAAGCCCAGGTGTGGGTTTCCTGGGAGGAAATTTACCTGAAGAACAGCATGCTGAGGGACTGGGTGGCCATGGCGAGTGGTTGGTTGGGAGCCCAGGGAATCGGAAGCCACTAGCAGCTTTTGTAAACAGTGAGAATTCTATCTGTATTTTAGAAAGAGACTGAGTAGGATGAATAGAAAAAAATAGAAGGTAGGAGGCCAGGTGAGTGTGAAGGGACTGGAACAGGCCATAATGAGCACATCAGCAGAGTCTGAGCAGGGAGGAGGTGCCCAAGTGGACATGGAGACTGGTCGAGAAGCAGAGTCTGCGGGCCGGGGAGAAAGCCAGGTGGATCCTCGTCCATATCTGCACAGGTGTTTTCAGAAGGCCCTCTAAACCTGAGTCCTGCATCTGCAGTCTCCGTGCTCGGCCTCCTACGCCTGCATCCTCCCATCTGTGCTTGTGATTCTCCCTTCCCCTGGTGGAAGGGTCCATGATGACCACGACTAGATCTTTCTGGATCTTTGTATGTGTCACAGCACCCGACATGACATTTCAGGGATACCTAATGTGCTCAAAATATTTTTAAATTGAAAAATGATTCTGAGCTAACTGGAGATTGCTGCATCCTTCACTAAGTCTTAAAATAGAGCAGGGTAAGCTGGCTTGGTGGAATTAGTGAGGAGAAGGGGAAACTCAGATATTAAGCATGTGAGTTTGTAGAATCAGACTCTGGCTACTAATTGCTACATAAAAAACAACCTTAGCAGTGGCTTTAGTGACAGCGATTTATCAGAATTTTGTCTCAGGAATTCAGTCAGGTTGAGTAGATGACTTTTCTGCTCTATGTAGGGCAAGCCAGCTGGAGCTATCCCTCCTGTATTCAGCTGTTAACGGGAAGGCCCAGAAGTGTTCACTTGCATACTGGGTGCTCTCCCCAGAGTTTTGTTCTCCACCCTGACCAGGCTTCCACACAGCCAGTGGCCGCTAGAAGCTGGGCTTCCTTTGCAGGCCAGCTTCCAAAAGGGAACCTACCTGGGGCATGGAATTAGAAAAGCCGATCTCTGAGGTCCAACCCTGAAAATTCTGCCATCTTCTACTGGTCAGAATAACCCTAGGGTCAGTCTAGATCAAGGGGAGGGAAAATAGATTCCATCTCTCCATCGGAGCAGTTAAAGAATATTTTCAGTCACCTGTAATCCACCACACAGTCCTGGATTTGAATCCTGGATCAGCTACTTGCCAGTTGTGTGATTTGCAGTAAGTTTTACGAACTCTCTTAGCTGACATAATGCTATTGAGCACCAGAAGGGAAAGAGGTGGCCGGGAAGAGTGCCCTGGCAGCCGTAGGTGTTCAATCAAAAGAGCTTCTGTTACTACTGTCTTAGGACTTAAAGGATAAGTGCAACGGAAAACGGAGAGACGATGCTTTGTTGCAGGTAAGCAACTTTTGCTGACTGCCTGCTTTTGGAGGAGAGCGATAGTAGAGAGGAGGAGGAAAAGTGGAGCTGTGTGTGCATTTGAGAGTGGACGGTGCTTTGACCGTGAAAGGGCAAACCTGGCTGTCTTGGGAAAACCACAGTGAACAGAAGGGACAAGGAGAGAGGGAAGCACAAGGACAAGTGAGTGGAGATGACTGACGTGGCCCAGGTTAGCTTCAAAGCTTGTATAGAATGTTGTAGTGATGAGTCTGTGACTGGGACAGGCTTTCAAAATGAGACTCCCTCTCTTTATTTGACATGTCTTGTGTCCTAATAAGAGGCTTCCCTTGTCCTTATCTCCAAGTCTCTTTTGGTTGGGGACAGACACCAAAGAATTTGTATCTCTTCTAGATTTTTAAGTGTTGTCCTCAATTTCAGAGCATCATGAATGTTTAGTTGAAAGTCCCAAGACTTGGAAGAGTTTCAGGCCTGTCAGAAAAGTTGCAGAGGAAAGAAAGCACTCTTCTATATAACTTGGAAAGTAAACATGATTAAAAAACTATACCAGCCATGAATGTGAGGTAATTATAACATGAATGGGCCAAGATCAATGATGCACAGTTACTAGGGGTGTGGCCAGTTCCCCTGGTAAGGTGTGGAAGGACACAGAAACCCAGGCAGCCAAGGCCTGGCATTGCAGGCCTGGCCTGGACATAGGAAGGAGCTGCCACACCAGAGAGATATCAAGGCTAGGAGCTTTGAGAGAGACAGAGATGACGGGAGTTAAAAGATACTAGTGACCTGGTTGTGTGACAGTCTAGATCAAGCCCAATTTATCACTGGAGAAAAACTGTGGCCCTGCTCAGAGCTTACCTTTAATTTCTTCGCTCACATATTCAGTTGTGTGTGCTTTTGAGTCGGGTGTGCATGGCTTGGCACATTCCAAAGAGTATTTGAGGTCATTTATAAAAGCACAGACTGTAGAACAAGGTCAAAGACTCATGAGAGTAAGAATTCTGCATGAAGAGAAAACAAAGGAAAAGAAGGTTAAGCCAAGGAAAGGTTAGCAGTCCAAATGAACACCATACCTTCCTTTTTACTTGTGCACCATTTTCTTGCTTCTGAGATTCCTGGCTGCCAAGGCAAAAAGAAAAGTGTCGGTCATATTATTTGCCTTGTTCAAAGGGTTAATCACAAGCAGAGTGCTCAGGATGGGCAACACAGTAGGTGATGTTTTCATAATCATCTTTATAGCAAATCCAACAATAGATTTTCACAGCAAATTGATGTGGTGAGTACTAAGAAAAAAAATGGTCAAAATTAACAAACCACTGCAGCCTTGGTATGGCTTGGCCTAATATAAGACTGATATTTGAATTTTGTAGAGTAATGGAACAAGACTCTACCTTGGCCATAAAATACATCTAAACTCAACTAAACATTTAATTTTAATTTTTAAAACTAGTTTTAACTTTGTAATTCTGTGGGATGCTTCTTGAGTTAAATAAATGAAATTCTAGATTTCTGATCAAAGAGGCTGTTGTGGATATATCTACAAGTCCTGATGTCTCTGATTTCAGGACACTCCTAAGCTATCCTCTTCTGGCTCATTGGTTTCTTCATAGCTTGTGGTGGTGAGATCAGTGTTCTACATGGAGAGATGTAGTACTCATCCTTGTATGTCAGGCAGTGGGTGAGAAGAGATTCCAGGTTCTCTGTAAGAATCATAGGTAATTATAGAAGTCCCATAGAAGGACTTCAGACCTCTGAGATTATGATCATGTCTCATCTATGAGTCACAAGTTGATGGAAAGTCAATAAAAGCTGTTGATAGACTGTATCATTCCTAAGAGGCCTCTTCTGATGGCTGAGAGTCCAGAAGTGGACAATGAACGCTAGTCTAGTGAGTTCTCATAGCGACCAAATGGTAGGACAATAGAATTTAAGGTTTTTACTTTGAAATCTGTTCACCTGTTGACTCTAGACCCATTTCCCGCTTAGATGTGAGGTACATGTTTGCTTTCTTCTGAGTCTGTTCTCTTTTGATTTTGGATTTGTTTCTCCAAGTCCTTGGTTTTAATCTAGTGTTTAACCTTCTGTGTCTACCACATTGCATGGTTCCAACTCCTTCATTGCTGTCCTGCCCTGCATGAATGACAGTCACTGCTAGGGCCACCTTTTACTGTTTCTTCCAGCTCTTGCGAGGTCATAGGAAGGTAGCCTGGGACAGGACCTTAAGGCACCCTGAGAGCATGAGTTGTGGCCCCAAGGAAGGAGAGCACTCACCAGAAAGTTACAGCTCCCAGCTAGCCCTTGCCTCAACGTAGACCTTTGGCATGTTTCATTTCTTCATTTATCTCATCAGCC
The DNA here is from genome assembly GCA_035773235.1 of Eospalax fontanierii. Taxonomy (NCBI): domain Eukaryota; kingdom Metazoa; phylum Chordata; class Mammalia; order Rodentia; family Spalacidae; genus Eospalax; species Eospalax fontanierii. The sequence continues at coordinate 61,514,751 of CM069530.1, read as the reverse complement.
TTACTTAAATTTTTTTTTAATTTATGGTTTTTATTTTATGTGTTTGAGTGTATTGCCTGCACGTATGTAAGTGTACCCACAGAGTTATACAATGCCCACAGAGTTCAGGAGAGGGAGTCAAATCCCCTGGAACTGGAGTTATGGATTTTTGTCAGCGGCCATGTGGGTTCTGGGAACTGAATCCATGTCCTCTACAAAGGCAGCCAGTGCTCTTAAACACTGAGTCATTTCTCTATTCCCCAGTCAGCTTTTCTTTTTTTTAATTATTATTTTTATTTCATGTGTAGTGTATTGCCTGCAGGTAGGAAGGTGTACCTGTGTCATGCAATGCCCTCAGAGGTCAGAAGAGGGCATTGGAAGCCTTGGGACTGGAGCTGCAGGTAGTTGTTAGCTGCCTTGTGGGGGCTGAGAATCAAACTTGGATCCTCTGTAAGACGAACCAGTGCTCTTAACTGCTGAGCCATCTCTCCAGCCCCTCGTCAGCCTTTCCTTAGCTGAATTGTATGGTGAATGTGAGAGAAGAGAAAGAAAAGTATCTACTCCAACAGCAGAACTGTGTGAGACTTCTTCTCATTTACCCAAGGGCTATCTCAGTGAATTTTCAGCCCCAGCAAGGAAGTGCTGGAAACCAAAGCCCATGGAGATGGTTATGAAGCAGCAGCTCTGGAATTCCCTCCCATCAAGGGACTGCGTCTTCCAGTCCGATTACCAAGAGTTCGGAAGTGAAAAAGACTCCTTCTGCCTCCCTTCTGGTTATTGCTTCTGCAGTTGTTCAAGGGGTTATGGAATGGGTGGGGCCCAGGCGATGCAAAGGTGGTAAATATGTTCTAGCTCTAAAGCCTCTAATTGGAAAGTGGCATCATCTTAAAATAAATGTTATTACTTTGTTTCTCAACAATGCACACATTTCCTTTCAACAAAATGGAATCATGTAGGTAGCTCATAAATCTCTTGAATAGGGCCCTCTGGTGCCTACCAATACAGATAAATCACACTGAGGGGATGGTGAACCATGAAATGATTCTGTTAACATGTCATCTGTCTAGAATATATTTTCCAATCTCCAACAGAAGGGTCTACACCACAGGGAGGTGGCCTGACAAAGTTGCCTCTTCCACACTGGATACATTTAACCTCCTCCATCTGCTGCCTGTGCCTAAGTGTGTCCCTGCCAGGGGACAGAGCACAGCATGGTCCAATGCTGAGAGTCACTGTCATTGGCCAGTGTAGTAAGTGACAGAGCCAGAACTCTCATAAGTATGTCATCTCAGTATATGAAGTATATTATCACAACTTATACAGATATCATTTCTACCTGTCTGATCTTCTGAAGAAATTTTTAAAAATTCCTAATAGTCACAATGAAAATTATAATCACAAAGGAAATAGATTTTTTTTTGTTTTATGCCCTATACAGATTCTAATACTGTGATGAGATTTGAAAACTTTTCCTAAAGTGACTTTGCCTTCAAGTTGTTTTGAATGCATTCTCAGAATGTGAGGTTTTAGTGGACTGTGTGTGCCTGACTTTAATATAAAGCTATGTGAAATAGCATTTTGTGCAGTAACCTTGCCAGCTGACTGGATTTTTTTTTCTTTTTGCATTTTCTCTCTTTCTTTAAGTACAACTGATAAAACTGTTTCTATGTAAAGACAGAAACACTTCGTTTTTGACTTGGCCCATGACTCATGAGATAGTCCAGGGGCTTTCAAAGCTTGGCCTCTGAACCAGTATAGTCAGCACCACCTGGCTGTATGCTAGGAATGAAAAACCGAAGCTGGATATGGTGACACACACCTGAAATTCTAGCATAAAGGAAGCTGAGGCAGGAGGATATAGAGTTTTAGGATAGTCTGGGCAATCTAGAGCCTTCCAGACCAATCTGGGGCGTAATGTGAGATCCTGCTTTAAAAAACAAACAGATACATCACAAACAAAGAACAACAAAAAGAAAAAAAATCCTATTGATGTACTGAATCGGAAGCTCTGGGAGAGGAGCCAGTGTTGTGTGATTTAATAAGCCCTATGGACACCCTATTCCTGCCACGCCACTCAGGCTTAAGAGCACTGTGCAGTAAAGTCCCTCATCAGGCCCAGACCTGCTAGTTTCCAGCCCTCTAGAGACAACCTCTTCAATACATTCTCCGTCTCTGTTGACCTTTTTAATTACCTTAACAAGTGTAGCATCTTCACACCCTGAGACGACCCATGATTACCCGTAGAATGAGCCAGATCTCTTCCTATAGCCTCTAGCTTTTCATGCTCCACTTCCTGCTGGTTTTCTTTTGACACTGTTCAAATGCCTCTGACTCTCTAGCCATATCCAAAGAATCCATGCAAGACACATCTTTCTTGGTTCATCCTGTTTTAAAGATAACTGTGTTCGGGAATCTCTCCCTTTCTCTCTCTCAGTCTCTGTCTGTCTGTCTGTCTGTCTCCCTCTCTCTTTCTCTCTGTCACCTACTCCCCTCTATTCCCAGAACCTTGCCACTGTCAACATTGATGACTGTCCTTCAAAGCTTAATTCCCATGCCATCTCTTTGAAACCCTTCTCAACTCTCAAGCAGGACAGAACACTTCTGTGTGCTTAATCCTTTTGGCACAATTGTCTTGCCTCTGAAATAAGAGATCACCTTGATCAAAATGACCCCAATTTCCTGGGCTATAATTACGAATTGAGACCTGGTAAGCCTGATTTAACTGGGGAGGAAGCTAGGGAAGCCTGAGTTGGTGGTACAGAGGAGCTGAAAGGTTTGAACTGAGGTGGCCATATTAGACCTCAGTCAAGATTGAGAGTGGAGCAAGGGAGGGAAGACTAAAAGGGAGGGAGACGGAGGCGAGGGGGCCACGCTGACTTTAGAAGCCAGTAAGACAATATTGGCCAGGAAAGTGACCCCACTCTCCTGACTTCCTCACCTCTTCCAAGTTTACTTGAGGCCTATCTGAATGCAGTTTTGTGTTTCATAGTCATCAGAGTCCTGTATCTTTTGTATACTTAAGTAATACTCTTCTTAAAATTTTTATTTGCTTTTCAGTACTGAGAATTGAACCTCAGGCCATGTGCATTCTGGACCAGTGCTGTACATTGACATATATCCTCAGCTCCTTCTTTGTTTTCTATTTTATTATCTCACTAAATTGCACAACTTGGCTTTGAACTTACTCTGTAACCCAAACAGGTCCAGAACTTGCAATTTTCTTGCCTCAGCCTCGCAAGTAGCTGGGTTTACAGGCTTGAGCCACCAGTCCCAACTTAACAAAATTCCTTTTACTTGGACTAGTTGAAGCATGTTTCTTTTTGGTGTAGCCAGGGGAGCTTTGACTGACACAATGCTGGGAGATTTCACAAGTATCCTGTGTCTTGGGATCCTCAGTTGGGTATAGCACTGTGCCAGGTTTTAGTAGACACTTGGATGACTGAAGCAACAGGGGGTATAAAGGATGCTGTCATTAGAGCACCCAGAAAATTATTCTGTAGAATCAAAACCTGAAAGACAAACTGGGTGTGTTGGTCCATGTGCATTGTCCTAGCATTAGGAATTGGGAGAGAGATGTTGAAGCAAAACTATCAAAACCTACAGGCCAGCCTCAGCCAATATTTGGTGAGTGCATGGCCAGCTCAGGCTACATTATAAGACTTTCTCTCAAAAATGAAAACATAAACCAAAACACCAAAACCTGAACGGCCTAGAGATGGCTTGGGGACTGACTACAGAGAAGCAGGAGACAACTGTTTGAAGTCATGGACATGTTCTGTGTCTCAATTCTGATGGCAGTTTCAAGATTCTCTGTTTGTCAAAATGCATAGGACTCCACATCTAAAAAGGGTGATTTTTACTGTATCGAGTTATGACTCAATAAACTTGTCCTACAAAGGAATCAATTAAAAAGAAAAAGAAAGAGCAAAATGGATTTTCTTTAAAACATATTTATTTTCTGAAAAGCATCTCAACACTTTCAGTATGTAGTTTTACTTGGTTTTCACTTTTCCATCCTCATGACCTTAACAATAGGGATATTAACTGTGGAACATGGTGTTTTTTCTGCCATGCTTGGCATTGTTCAGAGTCTTGCCAGGTATTTCTCTTCTAATTTTGAGTAGTGATAAAACAAAAGATCATTTTCAAAAAGAAGTCCATATTCCTGGCCTCCATTTTCTCCTAAGTGTTACTGCCTAGCTATTAACTATTTGATTTGAGAACTTTAAACAATACTAACTATACTCTGCTAAGCAGGCAACTCCTAGACTTAAATGCTGCTTTGTAGGATGTTTAAACAATGTAGCTGAAACCAACAACAGAGTCAGCTTAGGAAGGGCATGAGGATCAAAGGCATCTTGGAAATTATGGTTTAAATTGCATAAACAAGCCTCAGGGACTTCCTGAGGTCTGAGCTCAGAGACCAAGTTCCACCACAATTTCCAGTTGCCATTTCTTTCCCACACCTTCACACTGCAAGCTGATTTAATGGGACTGCTACTGCTGCTGTGATGTGTTTCACATGTCCTATGTCCTAAATGCTGTGTAGCTGCATTTGTGTTATTCCTTACACTTTAGAGGACATGAAACAAGAGCTTTTTGAACGTCTTATTCATGTTTATGCCAAATAATACATCTGTTAGCTACATACCACCTTATCTTACCCCTGGGTCATAGCCCCAGCGCATGTCAGCTTATTTTAGAAGTAGGTCTCTGGAAAGGAGGATGTGCTGTCAGGGCACGGATGGTTTTCTTGTGCTTTGGGTCGACTTCTAAAGCACACTTCCTTACTGTTTTATGCTTTGTGCAGGACATGAAGTACCACAAACCCAGCAAAGTCTTTGCAGAAAGAAAGAGCAAAACAAATGGTTTATGCCAGTCGCTTGGCCTTCTGTGAGGGTGAAGGAAGACATTTTCATGTTCAGAAACAGAGTTTCTATGTTGTTGGTGCAGGAGAAAAACGGAACAGAAATGAGTATCTCTGACTGCCTCTGCCGGTACTTACAAAGGCACATAGTTACAGTGAATGTGGACCTTTAAATATTCTCCATCCTTCACTTTGTAAACTTCTCTAAGTCTGCGCTGCCCTCTGCAGCTCTGTACTTTTCCGTGCCACTACTGTCATTTCTCAGAAGGGATCATTCGTAGATCAGTTATGAATTTTGCTCTTGGAAGTGACGCTCACTATAAACAAATGAAGTTGTGTAGGAACTACTGTAGATTCTCACCCATCTACATTGCCACTGAATGTGAACATTCAGGAATAGGAATAGGTTGAATGGAACCCAGCATGGGGTCAAATCAGGAGTGACTTACTTCTAGCATAGCCCATTGATATTTTATTTATTATTTTTATTTTATTTTATGTGTATGAGTGTATGTTGTGAAATGTCCATGAAGGTCAGAAGAAGATGTCAGATCCCCTGGAGCTGGAGTTACAGACAGTTGTTAGCCACAATGTGAGTGTTGGGATGTGAACCTGGGTCCTCTGTAAGAGCAGCCAGTGCTCCTAACTGCTGAGCCAGCTCTTCAGCCCTAGCATAGCCCAATTGAAATGGCACCTAAATGGGTCATTTAGAGAATCTTGAAGCAATATGACTGGATCCTGTTATTTATAAGCCACTCATTCATAAAATCTAAGCTTTGTTAGGTATGGTATCATGTTGCTCTAAAGAGCTATTCAGTAAAATCTGTATGTCTACCGGTTATCCAGGAGCTTCCAAACTCCACTTTGGTAAAATGAGGAAACATTATATATAATATGCAAAGCCTGCAGCTTAACAGTCTTGCCATCTTAATTGTACAGTTAGCTGTTATAATTAGGTTGTAAATTTGTGGTCAGGCACATCTAACCAATTATTGGAAGCACGAAAATAAATCATCAAATCGTTATTAGAGTCTGAAATGATGACCATCATAAAGGCAGGTGGGGATATTTAGTATTCAGTCCTTCACTGGTAGAGAGTAAGTCTGTCCAGTATAACCAATTACCTTTCTTGTAAACATAATTCGTTGATTTCCATCCCCTTTGGTAGCTGCAATTTTCTACATAAATTTTACCAGCAGCAAAAGAATCAGGACTCTGCAGAGGCAAGGGGGCTGTGTTTTCATGTTACAGTTTATTAATGTTTTTAGATTATTCGTCTTTCTGATTTCAGAATATTCTGGTCTAAAATGTGAAGTTATTCAGTGAGATCCCTCTCCCAGATGTGGATCATTCTATGTATTATATGGTGAATGGGATCCAAATATAAAATATTATTCAGAATCCAATGGTCAGGCAGGCAAATCAGCTGAGACACAGAATACTAGCTCTGTTTTGCCGTGGTAGAAATGACAAGGTCAGCACTGGGAGCCCTTGTCATCAAACAGCCGCTTACGGCACCTGAACAGGGATGTGTGGACACTCCTCACCTCACCACCAAGTGAGCATATAAAGTGTGAAAATGTGAACTGTCAGGCTCTAGTTGCATGTTACAAGCCTTGTTTGGGGAACTCAGACTCTGTCTTAAAGGTTGTGACTATTAATTGCATCGTCATGCCCTTGTTCTTGGAATGTATTATGGTCCCAAGAAGCTGGGAAGACATGGCGTCTTTCACTGACCACAGCTGTCATGTGACAATCTCTTGGGCAGCCAGTATTCATGGCTGGTACAAAAAAATCAATAGATCAAAATACATAGTTGGTGGTTTTCAAAGAGTTTTAATTTTTGCATAATGTAAAATTATGCTGGACCAAGAACTCACAGGGTACTGCTTTTGCAAATAAAAGGTCAAAAGAAAATACGTCCTTTATAAATGGCGTCTATTCTAGGAAACCATTTCTTGCAGGCTGGCAACTTAAGGATAGTGGTGCTGGGAACTAGGATTCTGTCCTTGTCTGCACTGCTACATCTGATTGCAAAAGTAACATGTGAACTCCACAAGGAAACGAGAAAGAAGAAGGAAGAAGGAAGGAAACAAAATGTGAAAAAGAGAGAGGACAAATATTGCCCCAGTGCATTTTTCAGAGACTGGGAGCCTGCAGAATCCTGTTCCTCAGTGCACTGTCAGCTAGCTGCAGCTCTCAGCTGTTTCCCATGCAGAGTACATACACACACCCTTTACAGTTTGCTTCCCCCATTGGCAGTTCACAGGAAATGCATTTTAAAAGGAAATTTTCTGATATGTCATAACACTAACTTTTCTGTATGTTAGCCTTTTCAAGTTCTGTTTGTGTGCCTGGACTAGGGTAAGAAAGAGGCGTTTTCAATGCCTGTTTATCTTCGTAATTATCCAAAGTTCCTGAGCGGCTGCGGATGGTTTGTTAGATGGGCTTAGAAAGAGTAACTGCTGTACTACGCTTTTTGCTACATTGTGGGCTTCCAGAGCACAGAACATCACGATTATTTGGAGACAATTTGTAGCCTTGGAAACAATATGGCACTAGTGACATCAGCAGCAATTATGTGTAATTTTTATCCTCAGCTTGTCACCAAGGTAACCAGAGCAGGTTTCCCTGCTTGAAAATTTAAGAATGCTGAATGCTGTAGTCCTTCATACACCCAGGATGTAGAAATAGACACTCAGAATCCCTTCCCTGCTTCATCCACTTCCCTTATGAAACAGCCCTTTGGAATTCAAATAGCACAGAGCTATTTTTGGCAACAGCTGCAAGTTTTTGAAGCCATTAAGAATGATCTCAAACATCCTAAATATGAAAAGGTATTTGTTATAGTGTTTAAATTTTATGATGCTCCTTCTTGGTAAAAATATCTCCTTTTGCTTTGAACCTCAGTCACAAGGCATAGCCTCTGATAGAATTAGAAAGGAAATAAGAAAAGCATCTTTTGGTCCTTCATAAATCTCATATATCTGGCTCATGCCTGAAGCCAACTGCCCTGGTGCTGTAAACCACTGGCAGCAATCTTGTTATTTTATTTTGTTTTGTTTTGCTTGTCTATTTATTCATTTATGTGTTTATTTATTTCTGTAGTGCTGGAGATCAAATCCAGGCCTCTGAGTATGCTAGGCAAGCTCTATACCATCCAGTTACGATCTCAGCTTCTCACCAGCAACATTTCAGGACAGTTCTCTGTGCAAAGGCAAATGGCAGAAGGCCGGTGATGGGCAATGGTGGCCCTAGAAGAAAATGAGAAGTCAGTGGCATGTTTCACTAGGATTCTTGGGCTGTTCTGTCTCCGTTGCATACTATGTGAATGAATAAGCAGGTGAATGAATACAGACCTGCTCAGAAGTATCACACTTTATACGTGAGCAGGGCTTCCGCAGCACCGTGGTTCCTTGCATCTCCAAGAACCCTGTTTGGCCCGTGGCTGAGCCATTTCTTGTGAGTTCTTTGCTTGCATATGCTGTTTCTAGTCCCTGCCATAAAGAGAATTCAGTGAAATAAAGACTATAGCGATGACCACTCTGCAGCATCTATGAGGGAGAAAACCAAGCAGCTGTTCTAACCTAGAAATAAACAGCAGTCTTTTGGGGGTCAGTGGAATGTATGTCAAGGTGACAGTTGTGATGGTAAAGGAATGTGTGTGTGTGTGTGTGTGTGTGTGTGTGTGTGTGTGTGTGTAGTCACAGTGCAGAGAACTAGAGGAGGAAGGCAGGCAGCAGGAGGAGTCTGGAAAGATTTTGGGGAGGCAGTGCTGTGAGTTGAACTTGTGACCTTGTGTGTGTTAGGTAAGTTCCCTATTACTGAGGTGTACCCTGCCCAAAACTCTTTGTCTTTATTTTGAGACAGTTTCACTAAGTTGCACAGGCTGGCCTTGAAACCACTATGTGATGCAGTTAGGCCTCAGATTTATGATCCTTCTACCTCAACCTGCTGAATAGCTGGGATCACAGGCCTGTTCCTTGGCTGGGCTGAGCCTCAGAACTTTCTTCAGAGGAGTTGAGGCTTACAAAGAATTTTGATGACTTGGGACAAGAGAGAGAGTAGAGGAGAAAGAGACCTTTTGGAAAGATGTTTGATTTTATTTTGATTTAGATTCCAAAAATCTTTAAAAATAATGACCTTCTACATACTCATAATGTTTGAACCCCTGACAATTGTTTAAATTTTCTTCTCTTCTCAAATAAAGGATAATAAAGGCTAAAGATCTCTCCTCATCTCATTTTTCTTTCTCCATTCTAGAGAGGAATATCATACTGAAATTGATGTGTATCTTTCTTGTGCATTGGTGTGTGTGTTGTGTGTACATGCCCATGCTTGTACATGCATGTGGAGGGAGGCCAGAGGTTGACTTTAGGTGTCTTCCTTGATCACTCTGTACTTTATTTTTTGAGAATGGTCTCTTACTGAACCTGGAGCTCATCAGTTTGGCTACATTGGGTCACCCATGAGTTTCGGGATCTATTTGTCTCCACTCTCCCAACATAGAGGTTACAGAGGTGACAGAGGTGTTCCACCATGATTGGCTTTTATGTGGGTGTTGGCTATCTGAACTCAAGTCCTCATCTTATGCAGTGAACATTCTATGGATCGAACATCTCTCCAGTCCCTTTCAAGCATTTTAAAGAGTTTTTATTGTCTCTACCTATATTTATGATCGATAACATGGGTTGATTGCTTTAAAATGTTGTGTGATTGGGCTGGAGAGATGACTCAGTAGTTAAGAGCACTTGTTGTTCTTGCAGAGAACCCAAGTTTGGTTCCCAGCACCCACACTAGGCAGTTCACACAGCCTGTAACTCCAGCCCTGGAGGATCTGACACCCTCTTCTGGCCTCTGTGGGCACTAGGCACATACATGGTGCACATACATATATGCAACTGCTCACACATACACATAAAATGAAAATAAATAAATCTTTAAAATATCACATGATCTGCCTATATTGGACACACCCAATTATAGTCTACTTTTTTGTTGCATTATAATTAGAAGATTCATCCATGTTGGGGCATAGAGATAAACTTTTTTCATTTTACTCCTAGTGTAGTATTCTTTCATTGGTCTACAGGATGCCTTATCTAGTAATGTCATCATTGATAGGTGGCTGCATTGTTAAGACAAGCTGTACTGCCCTTTTCTTCTTGTGGACAAGTACAGAGGGTGTACTTAGATATTCAGTTGTTATTCCAAATTAATCAGATATTACCAGCTTGTATTACATAAAGGTTTGGGGAGATTTTATTAATGTATAGGATCATCTTAAGTATTCTGGATACAATATATAATATATATAATATATATATTTACTGTGTTGCAAATATTTTCTCTCTCCGTCTGTATCCTGTCTTCTAACTTGGTTATATAGAAGCATTTAATTTTCATGTAGTCAAGTTTCTTAAACTTTGATCTTTGGTCATACTTTTTCTATTGTAGAAGCCATTATCTGTGTTAAAGTCAAAGGTTTTCTGTAAGAATTCAAGTTTTTCTTTTCTAATTTAAGGTAAGGTCTAGATCATTTAGAATTTAAAATTTTTTATATGCCACACATGGCATAGCCTTCCTTTATTTTTGGTCCTCATTGTCTGTCAGTTAAGTATATAAATTTTTAAATTGAAATTAGCACATTAGAAAGAAGATTCATTTGCCAGTTATTTTTATTACTATTATAAATGGTATTTTGTTTATTAGTTCTAACACTTATTTGTTCTTATTAGTTAGTGCCAATGCTTACATCTTGTGTTGTAGTGAAAAAATTGTGATGGGGCCTCTGCCCAGCTTGCCATCTTATGAGAATGCTTTCCTGGCATCTTGGTGGTAATATTCTTCAAGATTATGAATAGCTGTGGGGCTGATCTTGGGTTCGTCCCTCTCTGTGATCTCCATGATGCTGTAGGGTTTCTTAAAGTTCCCCTTGTCCAATCTTGCAGCCAACAGTTTTGGGGTTCATTTATGCTACTTTGCTACATATGTTTTATGACTGCCTTGGGTCTGGGGTCAAGTGATTGGGGGAAGAGAGAAATAAACAAAAGGAATTTGCCCTATCTTTGGGGCATAGCTCCTTTGACTGGCCCCTGGAGAGTTTAGGTGCCAGTGGCTGACTGGAAGCCCACTTTTTTGTCTCTTAATCTGAACTGTGGAATCCTCTGAGCTTTCTCTGTCCATGTTAGTATCTATTTCTGGGTTCAGGCTGGGGGATGAGGTAGAGATAAATACATCACTGTTTAGGTGATATCTAGGATTCTATTCTGTCCTAGTTTGATTTCTGTTGTTGTGATAGAACACTGACCAAAAATAACCTGGCAAAGGACAGGGTTTATTTGGCTTATACGTCCCAATCCCAGTTCATCAGTGAGGGAAGGCAAAACAGGAACTCAAGTAAGGCAGGAACTAGAGGCAGGAACTGAAGCAGAGACCACAGAGCAATGATGCCTATTGATTTGTTTCCCTGGCCTGCTCAGCCACCTCTTTTATACATACCAGGCTCACCTGCTTAGGGATGGCACTGCCCACAGTGGGCTGAGCTCTCCTTTATCAATGAACAAATAAGAAGATGCCTCACAGACATGGCCACAGGCCAATCTGATGGAGGAAATTCCTCAACTGAGGTTCCCTCTGGTGACTCTAGTTTGTATCGGGTTGACAAAAACCAACCCATAGTCCTTTTACCCCCATCCCATCAATTTCCAAAGTCTTTAAATAATTGCTCTGTGCAGCTGTCCAAATTTTGTATCTGTGCTGGCTTGGGGAAAGAAGGCGGATGTGTTTCCTTGTCTTGCCTAGAAACAGAGCCCACTTGTCTTTTAAAATAAGCAACTTTTGGTTCAATCAACCCTATTATTTCTTTTATTCTATTTCATTAACTTTCATGCTTAAGAAAATTCCTCTATGTCCTTTTCTTTGAGCCTCTTTTGTGATTCTTCTACTTTTAATACCAACCATAATTTGAAGACAGCCCAGTCTTTTCTCCAGGCCTACCACATTTCTGCTTAGCTTTTCTGTGAATCTTAAGCTGTTATAACAAAGTCTATTAAAAAATATTCTTAACACATAGTAATGAGATCAATTTCTCCTCGTAAGTCTTTGTATTTAATAGCATAGGACTATTATTACTGATAGATCCCTTCATCATTGTGTAATTCATATTTGTTCTACTGTACATTCTACATTTTTGCTAGTCTTGTCTGATCTGTGTTCCCCACTTTCAACTTTGTTGTGGCCTTCAGGTACGCTCTGTGAATAAGATATAGTTGGATCTGAAAATTTTCAACTTGAGATTTTTCTGCTAATTTGCTTTGTTTATACCTGTGATTTATTTAGCTTTTGACTTCTGTCATTTAGTTTTTGCTTTCTAGTACTTGATATTGAAACTAAGACCTCACAAACACTAACTAGGCAGGTGCTCTACGACTAAACTCTATCTCTAGCCTACCATTTAACTTTATTTGCTGGTTTATAATGCCTTTCTTTTTGTGTATATTCTATTTTATTGATTGAGTTTCTTTACTGCTTTATTTTCTTAACTTGTATATTAACTTTTATATTATCCAGGAGGTACCCTTAAATTATTAACATTTATTTAATAACCTGTGCAAATAATGTGTGCCTTTTTTTCCATAAAAAATAGAAGGACTTTAAAAGGCTTGAACTGTATATCTCTTCATGTATTCTATTTTTAACATAGGCCACCAGAAAACTAGTCATTGCTAGTATCAGCTTTAATGATCCACACATCTACAAAAAATTTACTAAATATCTTTGTGGATATAGATTGTGTGAATCCATGTATACACCTGTGTGTGTCCATGTCTGTGTGTGGGTGTGTGCCTGTGTGCGGAGGTCAGAAGACAACCTTAAGCATCATTCCTCAGTACTATCTACTTTGGGGTCTGTGCGTGTGTGTGTGTGTGTGTGTGTGTGTGTGTGTGTGTGTGAGAGAGAGAGAGAGAGAGAGAGAGAGAGAGAGAGAGAGAGAGATTTTCACTGGGCTGTAACTCACTAAATAAATTCCACTAGCTGGCCAGCAAGTCCCAAGGATCTGGCTGCCTCTGCTTCCCAGTGCTAGGATTACAAACACATACCACTCTTCCTTCTTTTACTTTTAAACATGGGTTCATGGGATCAAATTCAAGTCCTTATGCTTGCAAGGCAACATGCTACCAACTGAACTATCTCCTTAGCCCAGGTTTTTTTTTTTTTAACTCTATTTTCATATAAGATCAAATCAAAGCCTTAAATAGTTTGTTCAGAATATTTAAGTAATAAAATGTATGATTTTGCTTTTCTAAAATCCATGTTTATTTCCTATTTCCTCTTTATCTTCTTTTACTTCACTGTTGATTAAATAGCTTAGAAGGATATAGAATTGTGTGTTGAGAGTTATTCTTTCTAGGCATTTTGACAGTATGACTCTATGGAATGCTGGCCATCTGCTCCCAGTCTTCTCTACTTGAAGCCCACTCTGGACCCAGTAAGTTAATGGACTTTACCTTTCACAAGGGGCCTGAACCCTCAGGCACCCGCTGAAAACCCCACAACCTTCTGTGAAAAAAAAAATGAACGAAAGATTCAGTTTATGGAGGCTCTGAAGCTCATTCATGGCTTCATGTTAGGGATACTCAAAAGGGCTTCTAAGGTGGATGGTCTTCCTAATTGGGAAGTAAGCTTACTTTTTCCCATATAGAATGGCCCAAAAGTTCCTACCCTGACAAGCAGAGTGCTGAGCCACATGTGGGTAGAGAGTTTCTTTTGTCTTTCCAGCCTAAAGCTTAGTTGAAAGAAACAGTAGTAGAGAAAAGAAGCTGTCTCCAGAGGATCAGATTGCTGAAGGGCTACCCATGTAGAAGCTGGAGGTGCAGTGTAAATCCCTAAGATGCTGCTAGTCTCTCTGTAAGTTCTGGTGTGTGGAGAGCAGCTGCACCCAGTGATCTGGTGTGCGAGAGTGTTCATGTTGATTCTCCAGGAGGAATTGCTTAGATGCCTCCACATCAATGCAGCCAGTGAAGATTTTTCCTATCTACCAATCTGAAACTACACAATGACATGTTGTGGGTTGAGAAGGCTACAGAACTAATCACATATACCTGTGACATACTCTGTGACTGAGGTATGGGCAACTTTCTGGGCCAAATGTTCACAAAATCTTTTCTTTAATTGACCTCTTTACATACTCAACATGATTACTGGTCGGGGGTAGCTTGGAGAACAGTCACAAGAAGATGCATAACTATTCCTTCGTTTCCATCTCAACACATGTTCATGGAACATTCATTGTGACTGAGGCATATCAGTAGGTGCTAGACCATAAAACTTCACCTTAGAATAAAGTTCTTTTCCTACTTCCCTGCCAGATTTTACATGTCTGGGAAACAAAACCCCCTCTCTCACACATGCACGTCAGATTTCTGCCACAGACCATTAAAAATGTGTGGGTGTTTGTTCTCTGTATACTTTTTTAAATGAATTGAACTAAATTATAGCTTCCCATTTATAAAACAGTGGTAGTCTAAAGCTGTGCAGTGCAAAATTCAGACATTGCCATAGTAACTCAGCTTTTCCCGGGAAGTAATTGAAAAAGAGCACTTTTTACAAAAATAGAATATTGATGTTCATATCTATAAAGGAATTAATTTACTGACTGATAGAGGGGAAGGAAGAAAGATGAGCCATTGGCTGCATTTTAATGTGATTGTGATTATCCCCAGGGTGGCAGGCAGCTTAAACTTCCTTTATTTTTGCAGCAAGGAGCACTTTTCTTTTCAGCTTGGTTTGTGTGTAGAAATAGTTTCCAGAAATATATAGAGTCATAAGGAATTAGCGCATTTAGTAAAGCACTGAAAGGCTCCAATTTGTTTCTTGCCATTATCAATTTGATGAATGGTAAAATTGCTTGCAGGAGAGTTAATCGCTGTCCTTGATGGGCACAGTAACAGCACTACAAGAATGCCTGAGAATGGACCATTAGCATGGAGGGAACGCCAGTCTGTCCCAGGTGCTATCGTGAGACAAAAGAATAAATAGATGAAGGAAAATGTTTAGCATAGGAAATAATAATGATGATAAGCAAATACTGCAGATACTACTGGGGGTTGTTAGAATCTCAATGAAGGTACGTGTGTGTGTGTGTGTGTGTGTGTGTGTGTGTGTGAATAAATATGTAACATATATTTCAGGTTGGAAATTTTCTTCCTGCAACATGGAATTCATTTATTTTCAGATTAGGTTCCAGTTGGCTGAGGAATGATCCAAACAACATATCTCAGATAGTTAACTCTCAGGAATCATGGCAGAGATGGAGAAGAGAGCCTGGGGACATGACCCTCTAAGATACCAGGCAGAACGCATCTCTTGGAAGAAATGAGAATAATTCTTCTCTCGAGGCTACTTCCATCTTAACAAGATGGAATTCTTCAGTAGAAGCTTAGAATGTTTGGGATAAACTCTGAAGTGTAGAGCGCCTGGTATGGGACTTGTGGATGGGAGAGCCTTGGGTTCTTCTGATGTATACGTAGAACGATGCTTCTCACAGTTGGGACCCAACATATTGTTATTCATTTATGTTAGTGTTGTCCTACTTGAAGATGAACTCACAGGGGAAGGCAAGGATGGTACCATGATTATATCTAGAGTCGGAGCAGACATCTGGTGCCCTTCCTGAAAGAGGGAGAGAGTGGTGAATATGTGCCACTTGCCTCATCGACGAAGCAAACAGATACAGAGGGAGGCTCCCACCCCACTTCTGATGGGCATCCTCGCTCCCTCCTATTGCCTGGCTTCTACTGTGGACCCTAAAAGAATGTCCCAGTAGATTTCTTTATTTTTTCTAAAAAACAAAAGTAAAGGCAAGAAAAGAGTCAATATTTATTGAATACTTGCTGTGAACCTGTTGCTAGTCTAAATATTTCACTTATTGTTATTATGCATAGTTAACTCTTCAAACACCTTGGGAGAGTGATATTGATAAATAACCTTTCTTTTCAGAGAAGAAATTGAACCCTACAAAGTAACTTTTAAAATTTTGGTGTGTGTGTGTGTGCATGTGTGTATGAGAGAGAGGGGGAGGGAGAGAGGGAGAGAGAGGGAGAGAGAGGGGGGTAGTGTGTGTGTGTACGTGTCTGGGCATGTTCTTGCCCATGCAGGCACATATGGAGGCCACAGATTGACATCAGAGAATCTTCCCAAGTTACCTCCCCACCTTACTTTGGGAGACAGAGAGACAGAGTGTCTCACTAAACCTGGAGCTCACCATTTTGACTGGACTCGTTGGCCAGCAAGCTTCACCCCTCTCCAGGACTAGGGTTACTGGTGAGTGCATTTAAGTGGTACTGGGGATCCAAACTCAGGTCCTTGTGCTTGTACAAGCAAACACTACTCATGGAGCCACCTCCACAGTCTCTTGTTTTGGTTTTTTTGAGACAAGGGTTTATTATTGTAGCCCAAGCTGGCCCTGAACTCACATCGCTCTTCCTGCCTTGACTGCCTGAGTGCTGACCCTAGAAAATAATTTGATCAAAATTTTGTAACCAGAAAATGATGAAAACAGAGTTAGAAATCAGTCATTCCAGTTTTCATTTTTCCTCTGACCTCAGAACACTGAGTCTAAATGGAAATAAATCCATTTCTTGGATTCCAAAAACTGGGACAGAGATTTTCTTTTCATTTTAATATTTCAGACAATGTTTTAATAGTGAGTTGTTACATAGGCACTGACAAGGTTGCTGATACTTTGCTTTTTTTAAAAAAATATTTTTATTGAATCATTGTGTATTTCATTCAGAACATTTCAATCAATTGTAATCATCTTTATACCCCTTCCCACTGACACCTTCGTAGACCCCCAACTGAATCCGTACATCTGTGCTAAGGTCTATTGTGTCAAGTTAGTGTTCTCAAATGACCTCGGTGCAGGTTCATCCACTGAGTTCCAGTCAGCCTACCCAGAGTTCCTCACTTTAGGAAGCCTAGCTCATTCTCACCCAACAGTAATGAGTTGCCAAAGTTGCAATCGATAAGCAAAGATTGAGGTCTGCTACCCATTTCTCCAGTTCCATGCTGGGCTTTTGTCTGCTTGAGTTTGGCTGAAACGATTGCTGTGGGATTCTATTTCCATATGGTCACACACCTCCTCACTGGCTCTTACAATCCTTCTATCTTCTCTTCCACAATAGTCCCTGAGCCCTGGGTGAGTTAAACTTAATATAAGAGTCCTGTCCAGGGATCCACACTCTGCAGATTCCTAATCTCCATGCTTTAGCCATTTGTGACCTTTTGTGTTCCTGGTCCCCTGTTGTGTGAGGGAGCTTCATCAATGAGAGTTGAGAGATTCATTAGTGTTCTTTTTACCCCTTGTTCTTTGATGTGTGAGGCTTAGGTGTAGCGATTGCATTGTAGATGTGCTGCTTAGGCTTGGGCAGTTCATAGACAGTGTCTGTGTGACCAGCTGTGGTACTCTGTAGTAGTCTCATCTGGTACAATAGAAACTTCATTGTTGAGTGGTGACTGGGGTACTTGACTTGAAGAAGACTGCTCAAAGAAATCCTAGGCAGGTTGCAGGAGGGGCCAGCCAGGGTAGATGGCAGGTCCAGGGCAGGCAGAGGGAGGTTGGGGGTGGGGATATCCTGTGAAGGCTCTAACAAACTAGACTGAAAAACTGAGTTGGTCCGAGTACAGGATTCAGGACACAGTGGGTGGATCTGGAATGATATTAGTGTAGAAATCTGAGGTGCTAAGAGCAAGAGCAGGCCTGTGTCCAAGGCTAGATCTTAAAGACCTAAGAAGCATTTGCTGAATATCAGAAAGCATTCGTGCTTATGTTGTTAGAAGGTGCTTATAGCTTCTCTGTTTGGGAATGCTCTTGAGTATTCTCAGTGCTCTGGTATTTGATAGAACTCATTGTTGTTTAAGGCTTATAGTGTTAAAGAGAATGGTAATGTCTTGTTCTAGCTCATCTCCCATCCTCTCTGAGCATGCAATGTGGATGTGACAGTCAGTGGAACGGGCTCATGTTCCGGTTCCCTGCTGTGGGCGTGGGCTGGTTACTCTTTACCAGTACTCTGCAAAACTCTTTCTGAGAAGTGCTTTGGCCAAAGAAATGTGAGAAGAGATAGCCTGTGACTCTTCTGGGTAGAAGCCCCTGAAAGGTGAATCATGGTCTTTGCTTTGAAATATACATATCAACCTCTCTTATTTTCTACTGTACCAGAGAAGGCTCGTTTTTAGCCCTCAATCAAAGGGTGTGTCATTTTCTAAGTCCTTACCATTTGTGTGTGTATTACCCTAGTCACTTTCCCTACAGTTGTCCCTCTGAGAAGTAATATGTACTTCTGGTCTTCCTGAGGACAGAGTTAGCTGCTGGAGTAAGGTGTCAGAGCAAGGGACTTAGTGCTATAGATGCAAGAAAACTTACTTTTCAGCTCATCTTTGGGCCTTGAACGGAGCAGGGCTAGGTATTACTGGGAATGATAATGTCCAGCTGAATATTCCTGCTGGCCACTTTCATCTGCCACATTCACCAGCCAGTAGCTTCAACTACTGTTCATGTAGCAGGTATCGGATGATCTTTCTGCTTTTCAAAGCCTACCACATTACACTGTAAGTGACATTATTTGGTAAGACTTAAGATTTAAGGTTTTGATACAAAAAATTCCCCATTTCAAAATTAGCTAAACATGAATCTGAAACAAATTTCTAAGTACCAGATCTCTTGGAAATTAAAAACAAGAAGTACTAAGTTCCAGAGAGAATGTGTTAGATTAGTTGATGGAGCCTGGTGGGTGCCTGCATGTAGCAGATCGGATTTTACAGGCTACATTTGGATCTGCTGCCTGTGGAGAAGATAGCCCAGATTGAGAAGATCCTCCAGCTGGAAGGGGCGCTCAGCTCTGGCTGGCTGGCAAAGAAACAGTTTCCTGGAATGTTAACCCAATCTTCCTGTCAGTGTGTTGTGATCACTCAGCAGGACTTGTAAGACCACAGGCCCTTTAGTTAGCTGAACCAACTGCTCAGCCAGGTTTTATTTTGGTAGTTGAAATAGTATCCTACTTGATTAATAAGGATATTCTAGGCTGACATCAGTAACTGAATCCTAACCATATATTTAGATATCAAATTTGGGACTGTTGATATTTTAAGTTGCTTTATACATTAAATATTTGTAAGAAAACGGTTGCTTATAAACATCAAATTAATAATGATTATGGCTAATTGTAAATCTGTACATATCTGGACACAAAGTACAGTCAAAAGAAGGTGGGAATTTGTCTACATTCAAAATTCCTGCTAAATTCAATTTGTGTTTCAAATGGTTGGAAGAGGACAGAGGTAGAATCCTTTAAGGAGAATGATCAGGTGAAACAAAACAACTGCAATTTAATGACTAATCTTCAACAGTATATGTGTAATAACAACAAATGAGAATTATCATGAATAATTGTTTCCTGACTGTGTGATGTGCAGTCATGCAGCGGGAGGCAGTGGGGCCACACTGACCCAGCAGTGAAGGCCTTTTTATTCTTAAGAGTCTGTGCAAGATGAGCAAGCCTCCAAAACACAGACATCGTAGAGTTGCCCCAGAGCAAAGAGGAGGCTGGAGGCTGGATTTCCCCTCTCAGGCACTCTTAGACAATTAGAGCCAACAGCAGGAGGCAAATGAAAGCCTTGCTGGGAGATTCTGAACAGACAGGTGTTAGTGGGGCTTGGAGACCTCTCCAAAGCCCTGACGCAGGACTGGAGTGATGGGGCAGGCATCAGCAAGGCTTGCTGCCATACTGGACGTAGCCTTTAGTAGCTCTCAAAGTCTACTAGAAGCTCTGAACGTCATAATGCTGCCAATCAGGAATGGGGTCTGTGTGATTTCAAAAGTAAATGGGCACAACGAGTAATAACAGAGGAAGGGGAGTTCTGTGACTAAGATTCTTATCTTGTATATTATCTTTTCTTTTTTTTTTGATTGATTTATTTTTATGTGTATGAGTGTATTGTCTGCGTGTATATAAGTGCACCTGTGTTGTACAATGCCTATGGAGGACAGAAGAGGGCATCAGAGCATCTGGAACTGGAGTTAACAGATCGTTGTTAGCCACCATGTGAGTACTGGGATTCGAACCTATGTCTTTTGCAAGAGCAGCCAGTGCTCTTAACCCCTGAACCATCTCTCCAGCCCCATCTTGTATTTCTTTAACTATTGCTCCACAAGGCATTTGCTCCTAGGAACAATACATTGATATACACTATTAACATTTACTTAATATTCTTATTAAAGTTTTAAAATAGAATCAGATCGACAATATGGAATGAAAGTTCTTACCTTAAATGATTGAGTCTTCTCTCCTCCATTAGTGGGATGAGTTAGGCTGAGGTTGAGCTGTAACAAACTAGATAAGCATTACTGCCTGTATGGTGACAATAGCCTCAGTTGCAGCATGAGTTCAGAAGGAACTGAGTACCCAGCCTCACAGCAGTGGGTCCCAGCTTTCTTCCAGCCTTCAAACTCTTGTTTTGTTTTATGTACATGACTGTTTGCCTGCATTATGTAAGTGCATCTGTGTCATGCAATGCTTGCAGAGGCCAGAAGAAGGTATTGAATACCCTGGAACTGCAGTTAACTGCCATGTGGGTACTGGAGACCAAACCTGGGTCCTTTGTAAGGGCAGTCAGTGCTCTTAACTGCTGAGCCATCTCTCCAGCCCCCCTGCCTTCAGGGGCTTGGAAAGGTTGTATAACGTACCCTGTAAGAGAGACTTTTTATAGTTGTGAAGTTCATTTTAGTTATACTATACCATACAGGGTGGAAGGGAAAGATATTATCCAGAAGAAATTGCATGTATAAGACTTGAAAGTTTTACCTTCCTATATCCAGATCACTGCTTTAGAGAATACATCTCATTAAGCAACTCACATGCATTAGCTCATCTCTCAGATGCTGGGCATATATCAGAAGAAAGCTGAAACATGGAGGCATTGCTCACGAGGCAAAGATGCAGGTGGCTTTGGGGTTCTGATGCAGCTAAGAGAAGACGGTGCTGACTCATCATGACCCCCTTATCCCACTCCATGCTTTGAGTGGTTTTTCTATTCTGGGAGGACTGTGATAGATCTTTGCTGCGAAAAGATGGCTCAATCCAGAATATTGTTAATCTCTTTGTTAGATGAAGCCACTAATTATAGCCTTCTTAATTTCTCATATATGTATGGATCTATGCGATCACGCACTTTTATGTCTTTCTTATGCACTAATATATACTAACACATGTATAAATTCATTCTTAAATGTGCTTTTTGCCAAAATGGAATCATGACATTTGTATTTTACATTATTTTCCCTTAGAAACTTTATCAAAAGTATATTGTGTTATCAGTAGTTACATAGACCTATCTTATTCTTTTAAAATGGCTGGGCTGTATGCCTCAGGATGAAGTTTCATAGTACATACATTCTCTTACAATGGGCATTTTGGTTGTTTCTCTTTTTGTTACTATTATAAACAATGCTTCACTATGTGGATATTTATCTATGTATGGTTTGAGCATTTCTACAGGAGAGTCATGATATACTTCTTTCTAATATTGATATATATTGCCAAGTGTTTAGTTTCAGCACTTTATATTTCCTCTAACAGTGTAAGAGAACACCTGGCTCCCCATGTTTAACCAACACTGGATATTGGTAGTTTCCAAAACTTTTTCAATATGCCCAGTAGGATTATACCTTGTTTTAGTTTCAGTACTTTGACCATTGGTGAAATTGAGCATAATTACACAAACTTTGGGCCGTTTGCTCTTTATCTAATGAATTGCTTGTTCTCCTGTGAATGTTTTTCGTTCATTTTTCTCCTAGAGTTTTTATACATTTTAGTAATACATTATGACTCTAAACTCTTTGACTGTTATTGTTTCAATGTTTTTCCCTCATCTTTTTCTTCTGGTCTCTTAAGTTTGTTTAAGGTGTTGTTTTCTGTACAAACTTTGAAGTTTTAGTGGATTTAAGCCTAGCCCGTCTTTCTTCTTTATGTCTTTTGAATTTTTAAAAAATATTTTATTTGTTATTTTTTATTTTATGTGTATGACCGTTTTGCCTGCATGTACGTAAATGTACCCGTGTCACGCAATGCCCAAGGATGGATGAGGGCACTGGATTCCCTTAGAACTGGAGTTACAGATGGTTGTTAGTGGCCATTGAGTGCTGGGAATTGAACCCAGGTCCTCTGGAAGAGCAGCCAGTGCTCTTAACTGCTGAGTCATCTCTCTAGCCCTGTCTTTTGAATTTTGTAGCAAGCTCATGAATCTCTTTCCTATCTCAAGATTTTCAAGGTTTGTTTTTCTCTTTTTCTTTGAGACAGGGTCTCACTATGTAGCCCTGACTGACATGGAATTTGCTGTTGTATACCAGACTGGCCTCTAACTCACAGAGAAATTCACCTCTCATGGCTTCCTGAGTGCTGGCCTTAAAGGCATGAGCCACCATGCCCAGCCAAAGTATTTTTTTATTTTTGTTTAGTTTTGTTCTTTTTGAGACAGAGTCTCCCTGTAGTCTCAGCTGGCCTAGAACTCACAGAGATCCACCTGTCTCTGCCTCCTGAGTGAGGGATTAAAGGTGTGCACCACCACGCCTGGCCAGCTAAAGTATTTTTTATTTTACAATACAAAGTTTTATATTTAGATAATATAAATATCCAATATTTGGAGCATTTAATTTTAGGGGGAATGTAATTATACTTATTGAAATATGAATAAACTATCATCCCAATACCATAGGACACATCCTCCCTTCTCTATCCGTCACTATGTGGGGCATTTCACCCTTAGCCAGTGGTTTTAAATAGCCACCATCCCACACTAAAATCTCACATACATACAAGTCTGCTTCTGTACTTTTTATTCCATGATTAAAACAGACCCGTTCTGTTTCCATGTTTAAGGCCTGTTTTCTTATCTGAAAGGGTGAAATCTCATTCTGTAAAGTGGCTGTGCCTGTTTTCCTCTCAGCTCACTCCCCCCCCCCCAGCCTATTCATCTTAGAGCAGGCAGTGGTGCTCTCAGAGGCAGCTTCTTTCCATTCTGCCTGTTTTCCTCTTGGCTCATCCCCCGAGCCTATTCATCTTAGAGGAGGCAGTAGTGATCTCAGAGGCAGCTTCTTTCCAGCTGGAATGGAGAATTATCTGCTCCCGGTGCAGTCTTTATACTTTTGGTTTCCAGCACTGCTCCTAAGCATCATCAAGTCTTGAATAGCAATGAGGAAAAAGATGCAGACTTTTTTCTGTCTGCTATTAATGACTTCTCAGGACACTTTTCCGTGTGCCTGTCACGGAGGTGGCCCCAGCGCAGAGAGCCTGTAGCTTTGGTTCCCCATACCAATTGCTGAATGACAACCTGTTCAGACCTCTTATAAACTAGAGCAACAGCATTTTATGGCATTTCATGATTCAGAGTCAGGAACTTAGGAACAACTCAGGGGGATAATTCTTTTTTATACAATATGGTGTGAGGTCATTCTGAGCAGATCTGCTGGTAGCTGGCCTAAGGGCTTCACCTCCATGTT
This sequence comes from Eospalax fontanierii, assembly GCA_035773235.1. NCBI lineage: Eukaryota > Metazoa > Chordata > Mammalia > Rodentia > Spalacidae > Eospalax > Eospalax fontanierii. The sequence continues at coordinate 61,491,349 of CM069530.1, read as the reverse complement.
TGGTGCCCTGGTGGCTGAAAGTGTGGGTTCACTGGACTTCTGACTATGCATATGGCCTATCTAACAAGAGAGTTGGACTCACTTATCTGCTCTTGGTCAGACAGTCCAAGAGACAGGAAGTGAGGACTGCCATTCTTGTGAGGTCTGAGTTCCTAAGCTGGCACTACATACTTCTGCCAGATCTTGTTGGTCAGAGCAGTACAGAGCCTGCCTGATCCAGGGGTGAGCAGAGACCCACCTCTCAGTGGAAGAGTATCAAAGAGTTTGCACGAGGCAGTTTGTAAAAATTATTTTGAATATGCTCCATAGCATGTAGAACTCAAAGTCAGAGCCATGTAAAGGCTTTCTTCACTGCTTTATGAACTCCAGAAATGAGTGTTCACAATTTATGACAGTGAGTATGGGAAATGTTAAGGGGAATTTTGAATTCAAACAACCTAGTTCTTGAAAGTAATTGGTTATCAGACAGTAACTGGTGAATGGCCATTACTTTGACTTGTGGTTTTCAAAATGTTTTTGTTAGCCAGGCATAGTGATGTACTCCTTTGATCTCAGCACTCAAGAGGTAGAGGCAGGCAGATTTCTGTCAGACTAGGCCAGTCTGATCTATATAGTGAGTTCCAGGCTAGCTGGAGCTACAGATACCTTGTCTCAAACAAAACAAAAACATTAAAAAAAAAGTCTTTGTGAAGTACAGTTTCAGACGGCTAAGCCCAAGGCCAGGTTATTAGTTTCTGTGTGAGACAGGATGATTCCTGTCATTCCGGTCCTGAGTGAGTCTATCTACCATTACCATTGTGTGGGTACCCAATGACAACGTGGACAGGTGGCAAGTTTGGGGAAAAAACAAAGTTCCTTTAAAGTTGTGATCAGGGTCTGTGATCTCTTGTTAGTACATAAAAGCCCTTAAGTGCTGATTACATACGGGTATTTATTTGAATACTCTAGTAGAAGACTGCTGTTTAAAAATTACTGTTATTTGCAAATAAGCTTTGTGTGTTCTCTGGCAAGTGGAAATGAAGAAATTTTTTTTTGCAGCTTTTTCTTATCTATCCTAAAATGATACAAGCTTTTTCCATTTCAAAATTTCTGTGATTTATCAGGACTTTTATTTTATGTGTATGAATGTATTGCCTGCATGTATATAAGTATATCCATGTTGCACAATGCTCACAGAGGTCAGAAGAGGGCATCGGATCCCCTCAAACTGGAGTTACGGATGATTGTTAGTCACATGCCATGTGGGTGCTAGGATTTAAACCCAGATCCTCTATAAGAGCAGTCAGTGTTCTTAACCACTGAGCCATCTCTCCAGGTCTTCTATTTTAAATTGACCCTAACATTCTCTGTTTTCCTCTTGGCCATTAGTTAAAAAAAATACCATGTACTTTCACCACAGAGCCGGTCCCAGAGGAGCCAGTTGTACCTCTGACCTGAGAAAATCAAAATGCTCTGTTCAGTGAGGCAGAGGTGTTTCCACACTGCTGTTCTCAGAGTTACAGTACGACAGGGAATTTATCGCACACCAGTCATATATGTGACTTCGTAAGTGGGTGAATTGCATTTTAGCTTAGGTCACACTCTTCTCATACTTCCATATGACATTGTAGTATGAGGTCAAGCCCTTCATGTCACCTGTGGATGGAAAAAATAGTGTAACTCAGCTAAGAGTAGGAAGCCATTCTTTTCTGCATCCCTTGTGTCTAGCCTGCTCTAGCTCACAGTAAGGATGCAATCCATATTTATTGAGTGCAAGACCAGGGCAATGGTCTGACTATACCAACCTCATATTCCCAGTCTTACGTTTGCCCTATTGAACCCCATTGTCTCAGAACATACTATTGTAATAAACTACCCTGGGCTTCTGAGCAAATGTAAACATTGAGTTCCAGCAACCTTGTAAGTGGAAGTTGTAATCACCATAAGCAGTGCCCTTTAGAGACCTTTCTGGTACACAGAAGCCTGAAGCAAAAATCGGACACCACTGGCTCCTGTAATTCTGCAGCTACGTCATTCAGACACTCGCACCTCCCTTCCCTTTCCCTTCACAAAGGCACCTTTCTGGCCTCCCTGCCCTGGTGGGTTCAGATTGCAGCATTCTCACAATTGATGTACTTCTGGAATAATCTTGACTTACAGAAGAGTATTGTTGCTCTCCTTGACCTCTGGGTGGAGAAGAGTCAGTGTGCTTTGAAGTCTGAGGGCTGGTTTCAAACTCGTGGGGTGTAATTTCCAGCCTCCTCTCAGGACTGCTTTTGGCTCTTGATGCGATGGAAGTAGCAGCTCTATTGGGCATTGCAGTTAAAGGCCCCTTCTCATATTCTTATGGTTTTTCCTGGTTGGACTTTCCCACTCTTCTCCCCCAAAGCCTTCAAGAAAGACACTACCCAAAGCCAGGCACTTCTAAAAGAAAGCACAGATTCAGTGTAGTTAGAGGCCAAGCAGAAAATAACAAGGCTTTCCTTATTATCTGGGCGCAACATAAAACAATAGGAAGATAAAGGGTCTGGGGCTAGACTGAGGGTCATACCTTCACTGACGGCATTTAGGATCTTTTACTTTTAAGGCCATGCAGGCCAAACAAAATCTCCTGACAAAACTAGAAGCTGGACCACGTACCAAAGAATCATTTTAGGGGCTGGGGAGATGAGATGGCTCAGTGAGTAAAGTGCTTGCTCTGCAAGCATGAAGGCCTGCTTGATTCCCAGGCACCCATGTAAAAAGCCCAGCATGGTGGCACATGTGTGCAACTCTAGCACTGGAAAATGGAGACAGGAGGATCCCAGGGGCTCCCTGGCTAGTTAACCTAACCTACTGGTAAGATCCAGTTTCAGTGGGAGATTCTGCCTCAAAAAATATAGGTGGAGTAAAGTAAGTAAAGGTGCTTCCATCAGGGCTGATGACCTGAGCTTGATCCCAGGAGTCTGCATGTTGGGATGAAGGAACCAACTCCTGCCAGTTGTTCTCTGACCTCCATATAGGTTCTGTGACACACACACACACACACACCTTAAAATAAAATAAAAAAGTGGAGAGTTATAGAGGAAGACAATGTTGACATCTGGCCTCTACATGCACGTTCTTGGACGCACACACACATACACACACACACACACACACACACGTGCGGTTCATTTTCTTTATGGAATGTATAAACTTCTGGATATTCTCAAAGCGGACCTTTTGAGACCTGTAAATCACCACATATCATGTCCCTCATTAAAATGGCCACAAAATATGTGAACATTTCCAGTGGCCCTCTGAACACTAATTGAAAATATGATAATGAACACAGCAAAGGCTTGCAGGGAGTCAAAACTATTACTGATAAATCTTTCAAACGTTTCCTGTATACCACTGCGGCTAGCGCTCTGTCCGCGCTATTCCATCGAATGAGATTTCTCCCCATCACTGTCTCGGCCCTCTTTATCCCATTCACCCATTGACTTGAATTCACCTTTTCTATTTCAGGCCTTTGTACATCTTCAGAGAGCTTTCTTCCGATTCTCTTTTCCTAGGACCCTGTTTGTTTTATTCAAGGAGGTTGTTCAACCTGTGGCTTATTGCCCATAGACTGGTACCCAGTGCCATCTCACCACCCATCTCCAGGATAGCGCCTGATCCATTGTAGAATCTCCCAACTCCACCGTTCTCTACTGTGGAATGAATGAATTTTCTGTAGACATTTATTTCTTTTAGCTTGTAGCTACCCTATTTTTATATGACATTTATATGATGTAAAATAAATCACTTTAAAATGAATAGTTTAGTGGTTCTTGGTACATTCACAGTGTTATACAACCCCCACCTCTTTCTGGTTCCAAAACACTTTTTAAGCACCCCGAAGGAAATCTTTTACTTATTGAGCAGTTGCTCACATTCCCACCACTCCCCAGACTCAAGCACTACCAGTCTACCTTCTGTCTCCATGAAGTGCTTATTCTGGAGATCTCCTGTAAGTGGAAGTATGCAATCCATGGCTTTTTGCACCTGGCTTTCTTCACTTACCCTATTTCTGAGGTTCATCAGCATCATATCATGTACCAGTACATTAATCATTTTATGACTGAAAAATGGTCTTTGTATATAAGCCTCCATTTGTTTATCCATTCATCCTGAGGGACATTTGGGCTGTTTCCACATGTTTTGGTTACTTTTCTATTGCTGTGATAAAATACCATGAGCAAAAGGAGAAAAGGATTTATTTTGACCTATGGTTCCAGAGGGATAGAGTCCATCGTGGCAGGGAAGGCATGGCAACGGGCAGAGAAAGCATGATGGCAGGAGCAGGCAGCTGGCTGATGCCATTTCATCCACACCCAGGAAGCAGAGAGAGAACAGGAAGTGGGGTGAGGCTATAATCTCTCAAAGCCAGCTCCTAGTGGTGTACTTCCTTCTGCAAGGCTCCGACTCCTAAAGGTTCTATGATACCCCCAGATAGTACCGCCAATTGGTGACCGAGTCTGTGGGGGACATTGCTCATTTAAGCCATCACATCACATTTTGATTATGGCATTATTGTATTTGATGTGAACATAGGAGTGTATTTTATTTATTTATTTATTTATTGGAGCGCTTGTTTTCAGTCTTTTGATCATAAACCTAGGAGTAAAATCACTGGGTAATACTGTATAACTTTCTGAGGAATCACCAAACTGGTTTTCCCCATAGCTGTATCATTGTACATTCCCACCAACAATTTATAAAAGTTCCAATTTCTGTGACTGGAGAGATGGTTCAGTGGTTAAGAGCTGACTGTTCTTACAGAGGACCTGGGTTCAATTCTCGGCACCCTCGTGGTGGCTAACAACCATCTGTAACTCCAGTTCTAGGGGGTTCGATGTCTTCTTCTGACCTCTATGGGCATTGTGTGACATGGGTGCACTTACATACATGCAGGCAATACACTCATACACACACAAAGAGTTTCAATTTCTGCACAGTACTTGTTGTTTTTCATTTTTAAGAAAAATTCTAGCCATGTCAGGGTATATATGGTACCCCACTGTGGTTCTGGTTTGTAATTCTTTAGTGACTAATGATGTTGAACTTTTAAAATGTACTTTTTGACTAACTGTGTATCTTCTTTGGAGAAATGTCTATGTTATTTGGATTTTGCAGACAGGGTCTCACTATGGAGGCCTCACTGTCCTGCCCTAGAAATCGTTTTATAAAGCACACTGGCCTCAGATTTGCAGCCATCATCTCAGCTCTGTTTCTCCATTGCTGGAATTACAGGTTTGAACTACCACCCCAGCCTCCTCCGTTCATTTTTAAATTTTATCTTTTGGTTAAACTGTGAAATATTCAGGATATTAGACCTTTATCAGATATGTGATCTATAAATATTTCAGCATTTTATCTGATACTGTGGGTTGTTTGTTTTATTTCTCAATTGCATCCTTTCAGATGTAAAAAACCTTCAATTTTGATCGTGTCCAATTTATTATTTTCTTTTGTTATTTGTACTTTTGTGATCATATCCAAGGGTCTATTGTCAAAGCTGAGGTCATGAAGGTTCATCTTTACGGTACATTTCTAATTTTATGGTTTTTAGTTCTAAGATTATTGATCAATTTTGAGTTAATTTTTATACGGAACAGGATATGAGTACAACTTTATCTTTTGCAAGTGTACATCCAGTTTCCCCAGCTCCCATTTAAAAAGAATATTCTTTCTCAATTGCATGGTCTTGGCACTCTCGTTGACAATCAGTCAGACCTAGATAAATGGGATTATTTCTAGATTCAATTCTATTCCACTGATCTTTCTGTCTGTTCCTCTGCCATTCTACACTGCTTTGATTGCCATTGTTTTGTAATAAGTTTTGGAATCAGGAAGTGTGAGTCTTTGTTCTTATTTTCCAATGCTGTTTTGGCACTTGATTAGTTTTTCTTTGTAACTGACAATATTTTAGTCCTCACTTTCTAGCCAAGTGCCCTAAGATACACGTTTCTTCAGGTGCTTTTTTTTCACAATCACAAATCTTTTAAGAGATCATAGCTTTCTGTGTTTTCTCCATGAACACCTCTAAGTTTCTCTTGCTTTGAATATGAATTGTCTCCCATGTTGTCACATATCAAATTCTTGATTGCTATCTGGTGCTCCTATTTTGGGAGGGTTTGTAAACTTTTGGAAGTGTAACCTAGCTGAAGGATGTAGGTCATTGGTGGCAAGTTCTAGGGGCATTTTCTCTCCGCCTCCTTCTTGACTCATTCTCTGCTCCTCTGTCATGAGATGACGAGCCTCTTCCACCAGATGCTTTTGCCACTCTGATATTCTGCCAAGCGCAGATCCAAGCCACTGTGGACAGCGCCCACTGAGAGTCACGAACCCCCAAACACTCTTTTCTTTAAAGTTGTTTTTGTCCAGTAATGATCACAGCAATAAAAAGGCTGACTAAGGCAGATATGGTGAAATAATGTCAGGAGGATAGCATCTCACAGTCATCCTTTATATCCTCACCCAGCTAGGGCTTCTAGACAGCCCTTTTCAATGGGCTGTTTGTTTGTGAGAAGCATGGCACCTCAGATATTTAATATGCACGCTGGCTTTCATTAAAGTCTTTAAAATCTTTTATTTTATGTGTAATGAATATTTTGTCTTCATGTAGGTAAATATATCACATGTGTGCAATGCCCACAGAGGTCATAAAAAGGCATCAGATCCCCTGGGACTGAAGTTACTGGCAGTTATTAGTTGCCATGTGAGTGCTGGGAACCGAATCAGGGTTCTTTACAAAAGCAGCAAGTCCTCTTAACCGGGGAGCTATCTCTCCAGCCCTGTCAGTAAGGCCTTATTTAAGACACAAATAAATCCCTGATCAAATATGAATAAACACTCTTAAGCCTAGGAAAGGGTTCCAACTGCATTGATGAAGGTATTGCCATTTGGTGATTAATAAGGCAGGTCTTAAACTATGATCTAAGTTTGATCTAAACCAAAAGCAATGCCATCTCAGTGAACACTGTGTGGAAGGCTGGTTGGGAGGAATAGAAATGTTAATTTTGCAATTAGGTAAGAATAAGAGAGACTTTTGTATTTTGCTTGGCCACTTGGCAGACCCTGTGTTAACCCCTTTCCTGAGAGGTTAGAAGCCTGCTTATATCATTCCATCTGTTTGCCAGGGAAATCACGCTGATCTGTTATTTGAGGGGTATGTTTCCTATAATTGTTTGAGTTCTGGTCTCACTTAAACTTCTTGATTCTCTTGAGTGATTTATATAGAGTGAGGAACTTCTACATACCTGAAAATATTTCTGAGTCCTACACAGAGATGCTATGTGGAATCTATTCATGATAGAAACACTGTAGAACTGCAGGACTTAGATGCCTGGGTACGTCTTTTAGATGAGCATAATAAATATATTCTTTCCCCTCTTCTACTGCTAGTAATTGGTATTCTTGCTTTTCAAATTTGTAGGTCTTTTTTTCTGTAGGAAGCAAGATTTTGCAGACTATTTTATAAATTAAAAGTAAGCGCTCTTATTGTATGTCAGCATCTTTGGTGTGCCCATTTTGATTTGCTTCTCCTGTGTTGATAAGCCATTTCAAAACAGGAATAAGCAGATAAGACACAGCACACTGCATTTAGTTTTCAACTGTTCTGCTTTCTTCCTCTAAAATGAGGATTCCGGTCTTCTGGTGCACAGGAGTGGAATGGATGGCACAGGGTATGACCTAGGGCTGCTCATGTAGTGTTTAGTAAATACGCAAGAGCCCTCCTCCCTTCCCACCCGCAGTAAGGAAAGCATTGGAAAAGGCTGGAAGGAATGTAAAAAATCCTTTCCCCTAAACTAATTGAGAAACATACAGGCTTTAACTTAGAAACTGCAGCTGAGTCCTTTGATCGTAAGCTGTATGCTGCACCTGTTCTCATGGCCAGTCTCCGTCCAAGTCTGATCTTGTTGCTGTCTAAGCCAGTAATGGAATCTTCACACTCCAAAAGGAACCTCCTTTACATCGCTTCCTGGACCCCAGATTCCATTTTAACACCAGTAGCTCTGGTCTTTTAAAAATAGTCCTTGGAGGTTATACTGAAGCCATTTTGATGGTCTCTTTCCAGGTTCTCTCTTCCTTCCTCTCTCCACGCCTACCTCTTGGCCACCCTCCTCAGCCTGGCAGCTGCAGCAAGATTTCTCTCCAGCTGTCCAGCTGTTCATCAAGTCTTCAAAGCCAGCCGGAATGTAATTGTAATTCATTCTCTACCACTCAATAGCGGTGGGTCAAACACACACACACACACACACACACACACACACACACACGGCTCAAAATTGCAAGGAGAGGGAGCCCCCGCTGCCTCGTGACTCATACAGAGCCCACATGGATAATTGCTGCCATTCACTACTGGTCCAGGAAAAAACAAGGGTCTGGTTGGGTTTTAGGGAACAGAAGCCTGCCGAGTAGGAGGGAGGAGAGGAGAATGTGCTCCCTCCCCTCATTTCCAGAAAAATAGCATCCCACCAGCCACTCTCCTACCAATGAACATCTGTTATTATGCTTATTTAGTGTACAGTTTAGAAATCATCATCGTGGTGCAACATCCTGCCCAGCACCTCTCCCCCAGAAGGCTTCCCATAACCTTGAGCAGCACCTGACCTTTCTATTTTCCCAGATGAGGGTTAAATAGGCTCATTTTCAATAATTCATTTATGCATTCAACCAGCAGCTGTCATGAAGCCACAGCAGAGCCTGTGTCTGAGGGAAATATTCCCGTTGCATTTATCCAGAGAAGTGTATCTAACCTCTGACCTGGAATAGCTCTGGCAGCCAGGCGAGGGTTCCCCTTCCTGGATCATCTCAAAGCATCCTCTCTACCCTTGTCATTCCTTTGTCTACGCAGTTCTATCAGCTTTCATTAGATCTTTCACTTCTTAGGGACAGTGAACATCATTCGGGTTAAGAAAGGAAGAATGAACACAAAACCACATTCCTATCAGCTCCTAGCACAGAACCTTATCTGTGGCTGTAGGCAATTTAGCAAAGTGTTAGGGAATGAATGAATGAACATCTAAGCAAAGAGAGCTATATATTTTAAGCTAAATGTCCAGTAGTGATGGCTGGGGGTGGGGTGGGGTGAGGTGGTGTTGACATGTCCTAATGGAAGATTGGAATTTGAGGAAGTTTCCATAGATGGGAAGTTGCTACATTAGTTTTTCTTGGGGAGATAGAAACACACATGTTTACCCCAGCTAAGGCACTAATGACAGACCAAAGAAAGGCTTCCCAAGTCTAACTTGGTGAAACACTGAGTTTACTGTATTTATTTACCAGAGCATGGGTGACTTCCCTAAAATGCTGCTTCCTCAGCAAGGGTGATGGCCTCCCAAAGCTGTGTCTGTGGATTCCTCCCGTCAGTTATCCTCTACATTCTACAATCTCAAGCACTGCCTAAGACCACTGAGGCAAAATTACGCACAGAGGAAGGGATGCGCAGGGGGGAGTGGCCGGAGTCTCGGGTGAGGGGCTGATGGTCCTCCCCATCCCTTCTTTCTGAGGGAACATCTCCAGGCTCAATTTTATGAAGGTCTCCTGTTCTCTGATTAAGATGGTAATGGCCAGGTTGGAGAGATAGTGCAGCTGTTAAAGGCTGAGGCTAACAACCAAATGTCAAAGATGGTAATGACCATATTTGGCTAGAGGAATGTGTCCCACAGCTAGAGTTCTAGATTGGGAAGTTTGGAAGGAAAACATCTTCTACTGGTGCTGGGAGTGACTCTGGAATTAGATTACATTAAAAGATATGTAAATGCTGTTGACCTTGTGCTACTCAGTATCACTCAATTTTGTCTCTGTTGTATGCTTCAAGAGCATTCTGTCCACATGGTGCCAGCCTGCTTCCACAGGAACGTATGAGCCAATGACTGTCAGCTTTTACTTCAGATCACTTGCATTTGGTCATTCTTACCATTTTATTCTGTTTATTCTTTTTTGTTCTTCAAAAATAGCATAAAATTTGCTTTCTGTTTCTAATAAGACCAAAGTTTCAAGAATCAGAAAACAGTGTTTAACCTATAATGCCTAGGAATCTGCTTTATTTTGTGGACGGATTTCTCAGACATTTATAATGACCTGAAGAATTAAGGAAGGTGAAGAAATTCTTGATTTACTTCTAGTTCTCAATAACAGGGGCAGTTTTACTCATTACCCCTTATGGAACTTTTCCTTCATGGTTGACATTGTGCTTAATGTTTTATATGAACCATGCTTTAACACTCATTTGATTTCTATAGTGAATGCATCATTACAATCCCATTTTACATTTGATGGAATAGAGGCTTAGAGGGGTCAAGAAATGGGCTAGGAGCATCAGATAGTAAGCAGTAGACCTGGGACCTGAACTCAGGCACTCTGACCTCAGAGCTCACACCAGCAGGCCCTCCCAGCCACATGGCTTCTCTTTGTGACTGAACCCTGGTTGGGACACAAAGCTAGAAAGTTCACAATCTTTATCTTTCAAGAACTAAGATCAATACAAATGTGACCTCTACATGACAAGTGCCTGGGCTTCTTCAAAAAGGATTTTGAAGATGATTTAGTGAGTTATTATTGACAGGGCCACTCTCGATTGTTACTATGTTTTTAGGGTGAAATAATATGTTAAGTGTCCTAATTTCATTTCTGTGGCTGTGATAAAATATCTTGACAAAAAGCAACTGAAGGAAGAAAGGGTTTATTTGGCTTACAATTCCAGGTCACAGCTCATCATTTCCTGGACGTTAAAGCAGGAACTCCAGTAGCTTTCACAACACAGCTGTCAAGGGCAGAGAAAAATGAATGCATCCATGCTGCCTACTTGTTTAACACTCAGCTAGTCTCATCACTCTTATACAGTCTAGGGCCCTGAACCATGGAATTGTGCTACTCACAATGGGCTGGGTCTTCCTGCATCAATTATCCATCAAGATATCCCCCACAGACATGCCCACAGGCCAACCGGATCTAGACAGTCCCTCAATTGAAGTTCTATTCCCAGATGATTCTAGGTTGTGTCAAGTCGACAGCTACGACTAATCAGCACACCAAGTATTCCATATTCATAACTCTTTCAGTGTTATGATCTTTAGAATTTAAACCAGCTGTACATATATAAGTGCAGGTGCATACGTTCATATATATAAGCATCACGTATTAGACTTAAATGTTAATTTTTTTTTTACCATTTCAGGTGTGCCAGTTTATTGAACTCTCTCCAAGTTACTGTGTACTGTGAAACTAGAGTATTTTTTAAAAAACTCAATGGGTTTTTCAAAGACTCTCTAAATCAATCATTTGCTTTTCCAAAGAGTTTTTTTTTTAAGTTGTTGATAAAAACAATCTTCCTTAACTGCATCTTCTGAATATCCTTAGAAAGAAGGTCATCTTGTCTACTCACCTGTGCCTGGGCAGGAAATCTTTAAGAAATTGTACTTCTGTTTTTAGTGACCTGTCAAGGTTGTTGACTACCCAACTTGGCTTCTTACTGCCACTAGTCATACTCTCGATAGTCACCCCACATCTCTCCCACTGCTTTGGCTCATTCTGTGTGATTGCCATTACACTGGGATTGTCTTGTTCATGGTCCTTTTCCCAATGCCAGGAAATCAGGGGATATATAATTGATTCAGTAGTTATGCTTACATTCCAATTTCCTTAAGCGTTTCCGTCTTGAACAGCCCTCTGAGTCCCAGTCTTTGTGATGTAGCTGAGGAACTGTGAGAATGCCATCTGTTTGGGAGAACTGGGCCATTGGTGGCTGCATACTTGACTCTGGAGGTGGTACTACTTGTTCAAAGATTTGAGACCTAAAATAGCTGGCCTTGGATACCTGGATTGACTTTCCTCTATAGAGATGGGGCCATTTGAGGGTAATTGGATGGAAACGTGAGCCTGGAGTGGCATTTATGTAGCATTTTTTTCTTATTGGGTATAACTGCTGTACTTGGCTTTTTTTAAAGCATTGGACTAATAGTATCAAATTAAGAAAATCCACTTAGATAGAATAGCAGGGAAGTTTCCTTAATGAAGAGATCTGATCGACCATGGAATAGTCTTCCCCAGGAAGGCTGGTCTCATTGAGATGTGGTTATTTACCAAGAAACCAAATAGTCCCCCATTGGATGCATCTTGAGCCATTTTCATTTTAGTTTGTGACTTTGATTTAATTGGAAAAGTATCTCACATCTGTTGTTGGCTACCTTTGGCTATGCTTCTCAAATTCTTGTCAGAATCACTTGGTGAGCTTGTTAAAATGCAGATTCCCTGTCGCCGTCCTTAGATTTGTCCATAATCTAGGTATCTTCATGAAGCTGTGGTTTGAAAATACTGATTAAGAACTGCTTCAGGAAGTAGAGCAAACATGTCTATGCATTACTATTTGCCCCTTATCTTCATCCTGATGACCTACTTGGCTCTCTCATCGGAGATCCTTTCCACTTCTAGGTGGGGGGATGTGTTTGGTAAGAGACTGGAAGCTGCTGAGAGAAGAGGGTTCCTCCAGGAGCCCCTATTTTATTCAACCTGTGCTTCTTAGGAAGTAGAGTGGTACATGACACTCAAAATTCTATGGTATACTAACAGTTGTTAGCCAAAGACATGATCAGGTACGTGTGAGAAACTTTGTAGGAAACAAAAGTAACCAGATTTCTGTTGCAACGGTTCCCACACTCTTTATCATGATAAAAATCTTCCCCATTTCTTAAACTTTTCGGCTACTGAATTTATCATGGGAATACCGATTCATGGAAAACACTGAAAAACCCAGTGAGTTAAAAGCAAGAAAAATTGGTTTGCAAGCAAAGCTCTTTACTCAAATGTCCAAGTGACTTTGGATATGCCATTTATGTCCCTTAACCTTCTTCCCTCATCTCTGAAATAGGAGAAATTGTGTTACCTCGCCTATTAATAGATCACATGGTCATTTTGAGGACGGAATCAAAGATATTTGAGATAGTGTTTTGTGAAAAGTATCATTACTCGTCACGGGGAAACTTTTGAACCTACAAGGAAATTTGGAGACTGAACAGTGAGTGAGTACTGAGCAGTTTATCTTCACCTTTGATCAGACTTTTTGTCGACCAATGAAGGAGGACTGAAAGTTGGTGTTTATCTTAGCATTAATAGTTAACTAGAAATTCTCAGAGTACCACTTGCTGAATTACTCTACTGACAGATACTTATAGTTGTCTGACATATATTATAGCACTAGATACTTTTCAGTCAGTACATGAAGAGATGGCTCACAGTGATTGAGATGGTCAAGGTCGTTGACTAATAGAGTGAGGAGAGCTGGAATTGGAAAGACCTGAAACCTGGAGTTCTGATGGGGTAATTGGGCTGAATGCATGGGATGCATAGTTTGAGGCAAAATTCCATTGTTGCCATGCTATTAGATAAGTGTGAGCTCAAATAGGCTAGAGTCATATATGAGGGGTCAAGGATAGTAGGTAAGGGCAGATGGTGGTGCTTAAATCCAGAGGAAATGCTTATCATTTAGTGGGTAGAGTGTTGCAGTTGAATTACTGGTGTAGATTAGGGCTTAATGACAGTACTGTAGGTATGGGACTCAAGGGCCATGTCTTCTGGAAAAGAGCTGTTAGTCAATTTCTTCTCACTTTATTGAATACTTAACATAAATCAGCTTATAAAGAGAAACATTTATTTTGGCTCACAGTTTTGAAGGTTTCAGTTCATGACTGATTGACCCTGTTGCTTTGGACCTATGGTGGCACATGGTGGTGCGTGTACAAGGTGATGCAAAGCTCCTTACTTCGTGATCAGAAAGTGAGAAAAACAAAGAGGAAGAGACTGGGGTCTCGCTGTCCCCTAAGGGCACGCCTCCAATAACGGGATGACCTCTCACTAAGCCCCACTTCTTAAAGGTTCCACTACCTCTCAATATTGCCACAGGCTGGAGATGAGGCCTTTAACACGTAGGTCACTGGTGGGAGCATTTTAGAATTAAACTAAAGCTGAAGTCTAGAAAAAAGCCCATGTATTTGCCAAATTTCTTACCTAGTGAACTGAGCATGGTCCTAGTGGTATATCTATATCATAATTAATAGAAGCTGTAGAGAAATCCAAATATGCCAATGAAGCAAACCTAGTGGAACCTGAGAAAAATACTGGCATGGTCAAATCTAATGTGTGGCTAATCTCCTATACCAGGTGCAGGTTTGTGTCACTATTCATTTTAGACTGTGTACTAATGACCAAATTCCTACATCAAGAGTTATAATAATAGCAAAATGTTACTGAGGTGTTACTTTACTACAGCAGACTCTATTTTCATTACATGATTTATTATCTCAACTTAAACACTAGTAATATTCCCATCTTGTAAGAGATGAGAATTTGGGGCAGAGAGAGATCAAGTGAATTGTTTTGGTTCATACAGTAATAAGTAGCTGTATACAGACTTGAATCATGAAACTTGCCTTCAGAGCCATGTATGTTTACATTAGGCTGTGTTCCCTCCACCAGTAACCGTGAAAAGTCCAATAAATTAAATGAAAAAAGATCCACTAAATCTGAGCTCAGCAGATTTTATTTATTTTTTTTATTTTATGTGAATGAGCATATTGCCTGCATGTGTGTAAGTTGCACCTGTTTATGCAATGCCTATGGAGGTCAGAAGAAGGTGTCAGATTCCCCTGGAATTGGAGTTACAGACAGTTGTTAGCTGCCATGTGGGTGCTGGGAATCAAACCCAGGTCCTCTGCAAGAACAGTCAATGTTCTTAACCACTGAGCCATCTCTTCAGCCCAGCTCAGCAGATTTGAGCTGGTAAAAGAGTTGGTGAAGCTAAAGATAGGTCTATGGAGAATAATCTGAAGAACACAGGAGAAAAAAATTTGAAGAAAAATGAACAAAGCTACAAAGACATGCAGAACACCAACATGTGTCCCAACATACATGTAAAGGGTATTCCTGAAGAAGAGAAGAGAGGTAAATGTGTGTGTATGTGTATATTAGTGAGTATATATATATATATATATATGTATATATATATATATATATATATATATATATATACACACATATGGCAACCCAAATTTGACTTTTAAAAAGTTAGTCTATATACACGAAGCCTCAAGAAACAAAATAGAAGAAATACAAAGAGATTGACAACTATACATAGTATAGCCAATCTGTTAAAAGAACAAGAGAAAATCTTGAAATTTTCAAGGGAGAAACACCTGGCCCTGTACAGGGGAGCACCAACATCATGTGTGATGTCTGACTTTTCATCTGAAAACTGGAAGTGAGAGAACATGATCAAAGTGCTGAAAAAGAATTAACCACCAAGAAGTTTACACCTAGCAAAACTAATCTTGGAAAAGTGAGTAAAACATAATCTCAGTCAAGCAAAACCCAAACGATTCTGTTTCCTGACTTGCCTTGCAAGAAATGCTGAGATTTTCCTTTCCGCTGAAAGGAAATGGTGACAAATAGCCACTGAAATTCACAATGAGGACTAAAGAGCACAGGAAATAGCAAACATGTGACTAGAATGAAAAATCCTTTAAATATGTTCTCATTTCTCTGTTAATTCTTTAAAATATATATCATTCGTAGGACAAGTATATAACACTGAGTTAATAACAGATAATATTAAATTCAGATCAAAAATAAATTAGTCAAAGAAGGTACTTTAAAAAATATTGTATTTATTATTTTTATTTTGTTTTATGTGTATGAATGTATTGCCTGCATGCATGTAAGTGTACCCATGTCATACAATGTCTGCAGAGGTCAGAAGAGGGCATCAGATCCCCTGGAACTGGAGTTATGAATGATTGTTAGCCACCATATGGGTGCTGGGAACCAAACCAAGGTCCTCTGCAAGAGCAGCCAGTGCTTTTAACCACTGAGCCTTCTCTCCAGCTCCCTGAAGAAGGTACTTTTTAATAAATAATATTTTATAATGTAGCTATAAAACATATTTATCGAATTTCAGTCAAAAAACAGAAAATATAAAGGCATTTATATCAGTTGCAGAAATGATTTAGAGAACTTCTTGGAGCTGGAGAGATGGCTCAGCAATTAAGATCACTGGCTCCACTTGCAGAGGACCTGGATTTGATTCCCAGAACCCACATGGTGGCTCACAACGGTTTGTAACTCCACTTCCTGGAGATCTGATATTCTCTTCTGGCCTCAGCAGGCACTAGGCATGCATGTGGTGTACCTACATACATGTAGGCAAGCAGTCAAACCCATAGAATAATTTTTTTAATCTTGAAAGAATGAAATGAACTCTTGTCCTATGAAAGACATATTTTTAAAAACTAGTTAAAAAGCAACAATGTATATTTTTGTTAATTTTCAATAGACATTTGAAACAAGAGGCTTCTCTATTTTTGAGGGACAGAGTTTAAGATTTTATCTATATATATTTTTTTTGTAATTATATATTCTCAACATATATTATGCATAAATATATTACATTTACAGTAAAAATATTTTAAAATATGTTTCTCCACACATGGACATTTGTGACAAAACTACTTAAACTATCCAAAAATATTAGTAATATAAACAATATTCTCTTACCACAATGCAATAAAACTAGAAACAAAGAAATAGAGAAAACCAAGTTCCCACTACTTGGGTCTGCAATATTAAAACTTTCTTTAACAGCTCAAGCTAAAAAGAAAGTCTCAATGGAAATCAAAGAATAGGTAGGAACGAATTATTAAAATACTGTACATCAGAGTTAACAGGAAATAGTTAAAGCAGAGGTCAGAGGCAAATTCTTAGCCTCAAATGCTTGTATTAATGCTAAAGACTGAATCAAAGCTAATTAGCCTGAGAAATTATAATCAAAAAAGAAAAGGAAGGATTTAAGAGGACCGAAATAGAAATTAATGTAATGAGTGAAAATATTATTAAAAACAGTAGAGTCAAGGTATAGGTCATTGACTCTTTTTATTTTTTAGATAAAAATGAAACAGATGGATTGTGAACCTTGTTAGGAAAAGAAAACAATAAGTTTAAACAAACAAATAAAAAGGTAACAGTGGCCACAAAAGCAGGAAAAAATTAAAGACCCACAGAAGACTTTTTAGCTCAATGCATCACAAGTGAACTTGAACACCTGAACAAACTCAGTGCTTTTTGTAGGGCAAAAGAAAAGCTGCCAGATGGACCAGAATGCAGTATAGTCTATTGTCACTCAAATCAGGACACTGTGAGAAAACAGGTTTCCCTCAGGGCTGCCTGAGACCTTCTCAACAGAGGGTGCTTAAGTGGGCACTGTACATACTCAATGTCTTTCTGAGGCGCTGAAGGACTGTTTCACATCTCTGCTAGTAAGCAGGATACCCTCCTCTGTTTCCTGAATGTGCTTTGAAATACACCCCCTGGTCTCCTGTGTTCTTGCTAGAAGAGAAACGTCACGATGATGATACAGTACGATTCTTCTTACCACCCTTCCCCTGCCCCAGGAAGAGACAGCAGACTGATTTTTTGAAAAAGGATCTGTGCAATAAATGCAAACTCATCTGTATGTCTCCAGCATCCCTCTCTAATATGTCTGTCCCTTGAAAGGGTTGCTAGGCAACCAGGTAGAAAAATGGCTGAAGCCCTTGTAAAGAGAAGAAATATTTATAATGTCAGAAAAATAAATGTGGGCTTCCTCCTCACTTGGACCTTCTTTACAAAGTGCCAGGGCTTGTAGCATAATCTATTGAATAGCGATTGGCACAGTTGACCTTGAGGCTGATGAGAACAATATGCTGTAATCTGGCCCAGTGGAGTTACAACCCAGATCACTGAGTATGCTAAAGGTGCTGCTGGTGTCTTTTGCCCTTGGAAAGGGAGAAGTGCTTAGTGGTTCCTGCTAGGACAGCTTGTCCGCCCGAGTCTGTGCAGTCTTGAAGTTAGCACAGTCTCTGGAAAGTCTTTTTTTAGGGCCCATTGTCAATGTCCAATGTTCCTTAGGAACTGCTGCTTCACCTCCCTTGGCATTTGATTCAGCCAGCTGACTGCACAGAGCCTGCCTGTGCTTCAGTGGGCATTGGCATGTGTGTTGTCTCTGGTGACCTGGGCTCAGATAGCTCTAAGGAACTGCACAGCCTTCATACCTGGTGTGTGTGCCAGGGTCTGCTCATGGTGACAGGTGTTGATATTCAGCTGCTAATTTCCCCCATTAGAGACAATGTGGTTGGATCTGATGGTACAATCTGTTCATTTGAGGTATGCTCTGAATTTGCCTGTCTAGAATATACTGCTAACTTTATGGAAACAATAAAAAGGAATAGACGTGCAGTCTGTCCTTTGAATGTTTCTGTTTTAAGGGGGAGAAAGAGCCAAAGCAGTCAATTTCTTTTTGTTGATTACAAAATTATTAACAATGTGTTGTAATTAGATGCATAGCTTTGCCTTGGAGGACAAATGGTGCTTGGTGAACCGTGATGTTGGTCTGATTATGGTAAAATGACCTGTTTGGTTGTACCAGCTGTGACTTTGGGAGGGAGTCGAATGACAGAAAGCACAAAATCCAACGTATGAACACATGCTGTGCTCCTATTCCCCCCTTACTGGTCATCCTGCACCCCAAACAGAGTATTCTTTGGATTTACTGACTGATGTCTTGGTGAACTGAACAGAAGCTTGAGTTTATGGATGACAGGCCAACTGGCTTCCCAGGTCCCACCAATATTCCCCATTAACATGGCACAAACTGCTCTTGATGAATTGAAAGATATGGTGTCTCATTAGCCAAGAGGAATTCCTCAGGCTGGTGCAGAGGTTGCAAGTGTGCAGTTCAGTTGCGTTTCCTGTGTTTGAAGCCTGGCCACACTATCAGCTTTTGAGATTTTTTGTTTGTTCTTTGTTTTTTGAGACAGGATCTACCTGTAACCTCAGCTGGCCTGGAACTTGCTATGTAGATCAAGCTAGCCTCACTTTCACAGAGATCCACTTGTCTCTGTCTCCAGAGTGTTGTGATTAAAGGCGTGTACCACCATACTCAGCTGTTTTGGGGATTTTTTTAAACCTCTATTTTCTTATCTGTAAAATAGTGACTTGTATATTTGCAATAGAGTTTATGTGAAGACTAGACTCTTAACACAATGTTTATGCCTAGTAAGCTCTCAAAAAATTTTAGCTAGCATTATTATTGTTCAGATTCCAGAAATAATATTAAATTACAGAAAAATATAGTCCAGTTTACAGAGAATCCTAGGGTTTGTCTTAGAGAACAGGGAGCCGTCATCTGCCTCCACCAGCCTTCTCCCAACCAATCTAGCATTTATTTACAAAGGCCGTGATGGAAAATGAGGCCCCAGGAGAAAAAAGGTCTCTGCTT
Source organism: Eospalax fontanierii (assembly GCA_035773235.1). Lineage (NCBI taxonomy): Eukaryota > Metazoa > Chordata > Mammalia > Rodentia > Spalacidae > Eospalax > Eospalax fontanierii. The sequence goes on along the minus strand of CM069530.1, from coordinate 61,472,055 downwards.
TGTGACCAGGATCCTGAGTTCTGGAGCACATTGACTTTCACTGATTCCGTTACTATCCAGTGATGGGGGACATCTTAGAGGCCAAGAGACCTTCGAGGACAGAGGTGTAGGGGAGAAGAAGGTAGAGAAGGAAGCGGGGAGAGAGAGAGAAACTTGCATCCATGGTCCTGTTCCTTCTCTAGCTGGTCCCTATGATAAGCCTCTAAGTTTTTATTCCTCACTGTCATCTATCGCAAGGACAGTTTGGACCACTAAAGGTTTATGATAGGATGCCTCCCAGAGCGATCCCATTGCAATAAGGAACTTCCAGATAGAAGGCAACGAGTCTTAATGAAGAAATTTCATGCCTCATGACAAGACAGGTTTTGAAGGCCTTTTAAATGAGGGAAGAGGATCACGATGCTCTTCGTTACCTCTCAAACAGAGCATCAGAACTTAAAGGACTAATTTACTGGAGAGCTTGGAGTTGCCTTTTGCGATCCTGAAGTTGAAATTCCTTAAACCCCAGACAACTGTCACAGCGCTCCTGGCTTCCGTCTGATTTCTCATCTACTCCATTCCCACGCCGGGTATGAAGTTATCGTCGCCCTTCTGCCCAGGTCTGCCCTTTGCTCCTCTCTAGACTCCCCGGCATTTCCTCTGCCATGTGGCAGAGGCAAAGCTTCGTCAGTAGAGGGCGATGGAAGGCCACTGCAGGAGGAAAGGCTGCTGGCTGGGTGCTGCGTGCTCTTTCCTTTCTACCCTTTGGCTATCTGGGACACTTGAACATCCAGTGACACTCTCCTCCAGGAGATTCTATGAGAACCTCATAGGGCAGTTGCCTAATGAACCTCAAGACACCAGGCAGGTTGTCTACTGCTTGCCAGCCCTGACTTGTGTCCCCCACCCCATCTCTCACCTCTAAAGAGTTTTCTGTCACCAAGGGCCACTGTCATGTCTTTCCCAGGGGGGTCTGAATCCTCGCTGTGGGGTAGGCCGGGTGCTCTGACAACTTCTTGTACAGGAAGCAGCTGCCCTGCCGTCTAGTCTTTCTGTATTCTTCAGACTTCTCATTACTCCTGTGCATTTAACCCTGTTCTGTCCAGATTTTCCTGTTCAGATTATTGGTGTGGTTTCTGACTTCCGAGTGGACACACACTCGGTGCAGGGGCGAGTTTCCACACATAACTTTGGGGAGGACGGGGGCAGGCAGAGCGCAGCTGCCCTTCACCTTCTCTGTAGAGTCTGCCTGCAGCTTGATTAATCTTGGTGTAGCAGCTTAGTGACCAGGGTTCTGCACCAAGGAGTAACCTGTGGTAATCCAGACCAAGCCCACAGCCAGCCTCACATGAGAGCTGCACTGTCTAAGATCAGTTCAATCAGCAACAGAGATGGATGAGACCCCACAGGTTGACTGTGTTGTCTTGTTCCTCAGCAGGTTCTCAACCCAGGAAAGTGTTGTCCCCACCCTAGTGATCTTCATATAAAGCCATTTAAATGACCTTTGAACAGTACACTAGGAAATCACAGCATATTGAACCCCTGGTTTGGGCTAGCCTCACCTTCTATCCCTGTGATTTCATTCTACTTCATAAAAAGTTAATTTTTCTTAAAATGTTAATCTAGCAAGGGGGTGATACTCAATCTCCAGACTGTTTAGACACAATAGAACAATCATTCTCACAGATTACAGTCCCAAGGAATCCACAGAGACAATCAAGGGTTTGATGATGAGGAAACATTTGGGCACATAATTTGAAATGTAAAGTCATGAATTTGTGTGTATGTGTATATATGTGTATGTGGTGTACGTATCTGTTCATGTGAGTATGTGCATGTGTGTGTGAGTATGCGTGAAGAGGCCAGAGGTAGGCCTTGGATGTCTTTCTCGCTTGCTCTCCATCTTCTTTTCTTGAGACAAGCGCTTTCACTACTCCAGTGTGTAACGCAGGCATCCTTTCCAACCTGGAGCAATCATTCCATCTTAAGGCTGCAGTTTATAGTATGGTGGGACTGAATTCTGCCTCATTTTCACATCCTCTAGTTCTCCATTTTAAGGAAATGTCTTCAACTATTTCTTTGACTTCTTGAAATTAGTCTTCTTTAGCATAACGATAGCATATGTAAGTTTCAAATAGACCTTGACTTGTGCCTCCTGGGTAAGGTCATGGGTCAGTGCTAGTCACTGCTGGAACCATGTAGCAGATTCTTGACAGCAGTAGGATTCAAAGCTCACTACTGATGGGTTTGAGAAACTCAAGGTTGTCATTTATAGTGTGCTCTCTGGTGCTGTGGCACTCTGGATTTCCTGTTCTAGAATTGCTCACTGAACCATCTCCAGAAAACCAGGCAATTAATGCCACCTCTCATAGCATTTAAGCTTTTTGGTAGGATCAAAATGCTTCTCAGCAAGAACTATTTGTTACCAAAGAAACACTTTTAAAGATTTTTTAAAATGTATTGTCTGTGTATATGACGTGTCAGGGGATACATTTATGGAGGTCAGAGGACAACTTGGCTCATTCAATTCTCTCCACCTTTATGTGAGTTCTAGGGATTGAACTCAGGTCATCAGGCTTGCTTGGCAAGTGCCTTTACCTGCTGTGCCAGGTTCTCAGCAAAAGGAACCTTTAAAAGTTAAAAAAAATCACAGGGGCCTGTGATGGCAGTTAAGAGCACTGGCTGTTTTTCCAACGGACCAGGTTCAGTTCCCAGCATCCACATGACTGCTAACAACCATCCATAATTCCAGTTCCATGGAATCTGATGCCCTCCTTTGAACTCCACAGACATTGCATGTACATGGTGCACTTATATACATGTAGGCAAAATGCTCATACACATTAAATATAAATAAATAGGCATGCATGGTGGCACATACCTTTCATCCCAACACTCAGGAGGCAAAGGCAGGTGGATATCTGTAAGATTAAGGCCAACCTGGTCTACCTAGCAAGTTCCAGACCAGCTGGGGCTACAGGAAGACCCTGTCTCAAAAAAACAGAAAAATAAATTTTTTTTAAAGTAAAAAAAAGTTAGAAATCACTGATGACATGTGGCATGTATGAGTTAACTTCAACTTTTTTTGTTGTAGCCAGAAAACTAGAAACAACCTAAATGTCTATTGGTAGGTGAATGGCTAAGCAAACTATTATACCCACATTATGAATGGTTATTTGGGATGGAGTTGACAAAAGATAATCTTTGATCTGTATTCCAGAATGAAAAAAAAAAGAGCTAGGACATGTACATCCAGCATATAATCTCATTTCTACTGCCCTCCACTATAAATATAAAAATTAACACATCATTAATAAGCTAACTTCAAGTCAACTAACTTTTTCAGTTCTGCTTATATTCTCTCTCTCCAAGGATGGAATAATTGCCCCAAATTTACAAATGGGTTAATTCATTGAGTAACTATTGTAAGGTTTTAAGAGGGATATATTTAGGGGAATTTTAAAAAGTAATATATCATAAAACTTATATTTTACTTAGATACAGTACAGAAAATCAGTACATACATCTATTTTATCAAGAGCAAATGTAATCTGTGCCTATGAAAGGTCTGAAAGAAGAATGCCAACCACACTGATGTAGCGTGGGGACTGGAAATGAGAGAATCTTGCTTTTTACTTTATTGCTACTGTATTGGGGAATTTTTTGGATTGAAATGGAATCACGTACTACAGTTAAATGTAAATGTTTTTAGATAATTAATTTTGAATACATAAGATGTAATTTAGGGCAAAAAGCCTCTTTGACTAGGTTCGGGGTATAATACTGAGGGACTAGAAACAGGCACCGCCTAACTAGTCAACTTCATTAATGGGTTCTGCTAATTGTGTTCAGAATGGCAGCTCTGTGACTGTAGTTAATACTCTCCGAACAGTCTGATTACACTCAAATGTCTTGCATTATTGCTTTTATGAGTAAATAAGTAGAATACCTTTTGAACACATTCTGGGGTAAATAACTGCATGTTAACAATGATGAGCAACCATAGTTTGGTCTTTTATCTTCCTCTCTACATACCCCTCCTTTCCTAACACCTTTCTGCCTTGTCAGCTGGTGTACAGCCCCTCTGCTCAGGACCTGGCTCAAAATTCACAGCCCCCAGGAGGCCTGTCTTAATTAACTCAGTCTTGTGGAGGAATCTTTTCTCAGCACCCCTTGCTGAGCGAGTTCCTGTGTTTGAGGACTTCATTTTGCACCTTCTTGAGGGATGCTTGCTAATTGGTTTCTGTCATTTTTTTTTTTTTTTTTGCTTATATGCTCTCTTAATTCATCTTCCAAAGCAATAGACTGCTCATGAGATGACGCAGAAAACAGAGGAGCACACAGGAACCGAGGAGAGAGACGCCTTACTTTAAAACTTCACTCTTTGGGTTTTTGCTGGATATTTTTGAGAAAAAAAATTTTATGTACCCCAGGTTGTCCTGAAACTCAACATCCCCCTGCCTCAGCCTCTACATTGCTAGGATTAGAGACATGCAGCACCAGCCCGGCTGAAAAGTTCTTGGAAACTGCGTTTTCTCACCTGTGGAAATGATGGGTGCTTCCTATTTCACGGGACTGTTTGGGCAGGTCAGGTGACTGTTTGTGAGGCATGTGGGTGGAGCTTTGGGACCAAACATTAAGTGTGACTCTTATTGTTCTTTGTCTCCTGTCTCCAACCCACCACACATGTACATAATTTGCCGATACCAGATGTTTATAATGAGGCTTAAATCATAATTTGTTTGCTTATATGGGTTGGGATATTATGATGGTTTATACTGATTGTCAACTAGAGAGAATGTAGAGTTACCTTAGAGACAAATCTCTGGGAATGTCTGTAAAGAATTATCTTGACTAGATGAACTGAAGTGGAACCCTCTTCCCTGAAACACTGGTGGGCGTAGCACCATTCCCTGGGCTGGTGTCCTGGACTGTACAGGAAAGAGAAAGCAAGCTGAGCACTGGCAACTGCTGACTGTGAACACAATGTGACCAGCTGTGTCTCCCTTCTGCCACTGGGCCTTCCCCATCATGATAGACTGAACCCTCAAACTGTGAGCCAGAATAAACCCTTCCTTTCTTAAGTTGTTTTTGTCATAGCAATAAGACGAGTAACAAATATAAATAGGACTTAGGGACATTTGGGTTTCTAAAATAGAAACAGGGTTATATTGTCAAATCAACTCAAGTCTACATTCCTTTGTTCAACATTATCCTGCTGCTATGAAATATTTAGTTGGAACATGCTTTCATCCAAAAGAGCTATTCCATGTTTTTCTAATTATTATGCTACTTTGAGGTCCAAGTCATCTTTTGTCTTGGCATTATTTCTTTGCAACATATGTGTATTTGAGTGTATTCATTCATGTAGTCACTTATTCATCAGAAATTTACAGAGTGCTGCTGCACGGAGCATGGTAGATACACATGAAGAATGAACAGGAGCCTGCTGTGTAGACAAATTGGAGAGAGCACTCTAAACCAAAAATTCTTCCTGTGTGATAGCCCTGAGGCATGAAAGAACGGGACTCATCTGGAAGTTACAGGTTTAGTGGGTAAGAAGTGATCTGAGATGAGACTGGGTAAACAGGAAAGATAATTTGTACATCATACAAAGGAGCTAAGATTTGATTGTGCTGGCAGTGTGGCTCTGCTGAAAAAACCGAACTTAGAAATAACAAGGTCAGATTCGTATGTTATAAGGAAATTCTAGCTACTGAATCCCAGTTGGATTGGGGGAGATGAAGTAGAGGGAAGGAAAAAAATAAGGAGACATGAAACGGTGAATGATTGATTTGGGGGTATGAAGGAGGGATTTAGGAAGTAGGACACGGTGTTTGATTGATGATATTAGGTCTCTGTCATTGTCATAGCAAAGCACCATGGACTTTAGTAGCTTAAAACAATCCAAATTTATATCTCACAGTTCTGTAGATGGGGAATCTGATGATGTGGCTTCACTGGCTAAAACCAAGGCTTTGGGGAGAATTTGCTTCCTTGCTCACTCAGATTATTGGCACAATTCAGTTATTTGCATGTGCAGAATCAAGGACCCCATTTTCTTGCTGCTGGGCCCCAGGTCCATGCTGCAAGGGCTACCTGCATTCTTAACTGATGATCCACCTGATCCGCCTCCACTGGCAGCAGGAGAGGGCCGAGTTTCTTTCATACTCATTCTGTCTACCTCTTGCTTTGCGTGGATGCATTCTTGCTTGTGTGTGGGTGTGCATCTGGAAGCCAGAGGTCAACCTCATGTGGCCTTAGTGCTGACTGTAAGCATGGGGCTATCTTTTTAGAAATGAAGTTTTTGGTCCAAACTTCAGGCATCACGTCTAGGCAAGCAAAGTTCAAGCGGCCCTTGTCGCTTTCCCTGTCTGTATTGCGCATTGCCTTGGTGTGTTTATAAACTTTATCCAAATGAGAACTGGTCATGGATCATCACGGGGCTGCCACTCCTTTCATTCCTACATCTGGAGGCTGTCTGCACACCAGATGCACAAAGGGAGAAGAAAAAGAATGGTGTGTCTCTTATCTTTTAAGGAGATAGGATTGCCATACAATTCTACTTGGTCACCAATGATCAGATTCAGTCAGGTGGCCACATCTAGCATCAAGAAATTCAGAAAATTGTAATCTTTGTGTCAAAGTGAAAACTGTGCCGTACAAAATGAGAAGAGAGACAAATTGCAACCACACATCATCGGGTACATTGCTTTTCCTGGTAGTTCTTATGGCTTTCCAGTCCACTGCCCATTGAACATGAGCAAGCTACATATTTAGGAAGCAGTTGAAACAAAGATTAATATAATGGGCTGAAAATGTGCAGTCAAAATTTAGGTGTGCAGTAATGTTCTTATCTTTATTTATTCATTGCACTTAACTTGTCAAAGTCTCTATTCCATTAGCATCTAAGAGGAACGTAATATAGCCACTCCTAGGTTTGTCAGGCAGTTGGCGGGTGGGGATGGGGTGGAGGGGGAGTGGGGATGGGTTGTGGGGGTGGTGTGCACGTGCCCAGACTCGTGTAGAGGCCAGAAAGGGATGCTGGGGTTTTTCTCTATTAGTTTCCACCTCATTTTTTGAGGCAGTGTCTCTCACTGAATTTGAAGCTTACTGAGCTAGGGTGACTGACCAGTGAGCTCGCAGGATTATCCTGTCTCTGTCTCCCAATGCTGCGGATACAAGTATGTATGGGCATGCCCAGCTTTTACATGGGTTCTGGGGATTTGAACTCGGGTCTTCTGGTGTACACACTCTCTTACCCACTGAGCCATCTCCCTAGCTTCACTTCTGTTTTAAAGTTGAATCTCTTTGAGGTGGGACTCTTTCCTTCCCCTTTGACTGCCTTCTCACCCAGAGATGGTCTCCTGAGACCCTTACCCGAGGCTTTCCTGATGCTGTCTCTTCTTAGACCCTGTTATAATTAGACCTGCCTCATGTCTGCCTCCCTCTCGAACCTCTTAGAATCCGAGGCATTGTTTTGAGGCTTTCACTTCCTCTACTGCCTATTGACGAGATTGGCACATAGGAAATAGTTAAAATGTGACTGATGCAATCATGAGTGTGCTTTATATGGATCATGTAATTAACTCAAATGACACAGTGATCTGAAAATCCCGCATAATTGAAAGTCTTTTTCTCTAAGGCCCCTAGCACTATGCCTTAGATTTTTTACAGCACCCATAATCCTCAACTCCCAGTTACAGTGGTTTGTGTGCTGCCTGACTGCTGATGAGAGCATCTGCTCTTGAACAATGCCCGTGTTCTGTGTGATTCTCACTAGTGCTGAGAAGGCTGGGTATAAAGTAGCCTGGGGTCAGTAAAATATGAGTGACTACAGAAGGAGGGGTTAGCATTTTACAAACTACCACAAGGAGTGATTCCTGCCTGGAATGGATTTCATTCTAGCTCGTTAGAAGGGGCGCCAATAAACACAAGTTGATATTTTGCCTTCTTTACTGAGCCTCATTTTTTTTTAAAAGAAAAATATTGCTCTTGTTTTTCAGAAATCCTCCACCTACTTTATTGCACCCAGAAAAATGGTGCGAAGAATTCAACCACTTCATTTCACAGTAAGTATTTCTTCCACTGAAAATTGCCTATGCAGTAAGGCCTTGAATAGCGATTGCAGAAACCCTAGCTGTGGAATTCACCTGGTGCTGGTGGTACCTGCTCAGCTGGTATGACCCAAGATTGTTCTAGTAAATGATAGAAGCTTCTGCAGAATCTGAAAAACAAGGCGTTCCAGCTGATTTGCTATTATTAGTCCTCATTATCATATGGGATGCCTGATTCTGAGAGCCTGTTCTGTGGACCGTGAAAAATCACTAACCTCTGTTCAGTGAGGAGGGACACACAACGTTTAAAACTGACATCCACTCTGAAGCAGAGAGACTTGGAAGGCTTGCAGTCTTCAACAGGTTTTGTCTAAGATCTTTGATACAGGAGCTAGGCTTCAGTTCCCTAGATGATGTAGGAATAAAGTAGGATCTTTGGCTTGGAGCATCAGTGTGATATGCCCTAGCCAAGGCTCAAGGTGTGGAGAACAACACGAAAACCCTGCTGAATGGTGTGAAGTATGCCACCAGATCGGACTTTCTGAGACTAGGAGAGCAGAACCAACAGAGATACCAGGAGTAATTCAAAGCTGAGATCACTGGGCCTGGCGCTGGGAGAGGACCACACTAGTACCCCATCTGCAGAAGATGCCCTGTCATCTAGAGAAGGCCCCAAAGCCCCAGGTTAGGGCTGAGTAAGTGATGGAGTGAGAACCTCAACCTGGAATTGCAGGTTACTCCAGATACTAGATCTGGAAACAGATGCCCCAACACCTAGAATTGCAAACAAGGGCTTCAGAGGTCAAGGGAGGAGAAAGGAGATGATCAAAACAGCTGCTAAGTATGAAGTGGACAGGGAGACACATTTCCCCCCTTATTTATGCCTAAGAACAGCCTTAGCTTCCACGGAGTCTGGATACCAGATCAAACTAGATCATCGTCCTTAATCAGAGTCTAGATCTACAGTCCTTATCCTCAGTCCCTCCTAAATCCAGAGAGCTCTGAAAATAGAAGTTATTTTGTCGTTGAGTCATTGAGCTGAAACACTTGACCTTCCATGAACTGATATGCGGGTAACTCATGACCTGAACTGATGAGGGGCTATTTATAGTCATTATCTGTCTTAGTGTGATTATTCATGTATTTCAATGCAGATATATTCCTGTTTGATGATCATGTACTGCCCTAGATCCTTCTGGGATGTTATATAATACGTAACAAATGTACCAGTTTAGCTATCTAAAATTTGATGAAATTTAGAATTCTAAACATGTTTGACCCCAAAGGAGCTTGTATGAGAGCTGTGAATTTGTATTTCATTTCCATTTCAAATGCAGTATAGCTCTGGGTCCCCTGGACCTGTGCCATGTTCCTCAAGACAGAAGAACGTGATGGGTGGGCGGGGATACTCAGGGAATTCAAATAAGAGGTTGTGCTGGAATGTGACCATGAAGTTCAGGGACAGGGCAGGAAGGCCTGCTTTGACGTTTTTGCAGCAATTGCAGAATGCATGGGGGCAGTCACAGGTTACAGTGAGTGGTTGTAATGAGATCAGCAGACACTGTTGGGGTGGGTGGGACTCGACTCATGTGGGAGCAATGGCAGGACCACTTCTTGAGATCTGGGAGCCCCAGGAGGAGGTGGACCGACCTGAAGAACTGAAGATACTCCAGTGACTTAGAACTACCCCACAGGGAGATATCTCTCTGGACCCAAAGAGTTCCCTTTCATTCCATTGCTGCACAGATACACTTGAATGACCTTCTCTAAGGCTGACCTAGAAAAATCCATTACATATTCACAACACACCTTCCCATCCCATGATGCTTCTAAGATGTGATTTGACTCACAAGTTTGGCTTACATGTATTTTTTCAAGAGTATGTTTATATTCTTAAACCAGCACAATATTGTTTGAGTGGATTTGAGGATGAAAGTACCAGTTCATGGTCAGTGAAAAATTTTAGGATTGTATGCAATGTAGAAATTCCTCCGTTCCTACCTGACAAATTTCCTTCTGACAAATCCTATTGCATGCTAATTCCAATATGATTGTGTTTTCCAATTTTGGTAATTCCAGATGTGCTCATTCTGAATTGCTTTAGACTTGTTCTAGTCTAGAACACTAGAAAGGTGAGGAGACACAAAAAACAATCCCTTTGAGAATGCAAGCATCATAAGCAAAGCAAAAAGCATCTTTCAGAAATACAGAGAAGAGTCTGAAAAGTTCTAAGAAGCCAAGGAACCAAGGAGGCTAAGTAGGAACTGGGTGATCATCTGCTTTATCACTAATGTAATAGAGAAATACGTCATCAGTTTCTCTCTCTTTCTCCATGCCTCCTTCTTTTCCTCCCTTGCTCCCTCCCCGACCCCCATCTTTCCTTCTCTCTCTCCTTCTTCTTTGGTACTAGAATTGAACTTAAGGGTCTCATGCATGCTAGGCAAGTGCTCTACCACTGAGCTATATCCCTGGTCCTCTTTTAACTTTTTGGGAGAGGGTATCATGAAGTTGTCCAGACTGACTGGAACTCATTTGTTTTGAGTTTTCGATCTCCTGTCTCAGCCTTCCAAGTAGCTGGTATAAGCTTGTATTATAAACCTGTGTCATCAGGTCCAGCAATCTTCTCTTTCTTTAATAAGTTGCCTTATTTTTTTCAGAACTGAAAATAACACATATCATATGTATTTCCAAGTTTGTTTACTGAGACAGGGTCTCACTGTTAATCTAGGCTGGCTTCAAATTTATAGAGATAGGCATGTCCTTGCCTCCCTAATGCTGGGATTAAAGGTGTACATTGCCCTGCCTGGCCCCAAATTCTTTCTTGATCACATGTTTCCAATCCTATTTTCTCCATAGCGTCTTAGATTCTTCAACCATGAATTCTCCTTCACCAGATGTACCTTCATTAGACGTATTCAAATCTCTATTTAACTATAAACAAACATTGACATACTCCACATTTAGAATGTCTATTTAGAAAGCTTTGGTTTGTTTTTATACTTACTGTCACATATTGAGAAAGAAGACTGAGAGATTAACATCTTCAGGTTATAAGCTTTGTATTATTGGAGAGACTGGTTGAGAAAGACATTCATCTGGTAGTTTTAATAAAACTGCTTTTTAAATAAATACATTTTGTCTTTTTTTTTTTTTTTTGTATATGAGTGTTTTGCCTGCATGTGTGTACATGCATCTGTGCATGCAATACCCATGGAGACTAAAAGAGGGCATAGGATCCCCTGGAACTGGAGTTCCAGTTGTTAGCAGCCATGTGGATTCTGGGAATAAAACCCAGATCCTTTGCAAGAGGAGCCAGTGATCTTAATCCCTAGGTAGGGGATGCTGCACTGTGCAAGGGTAGAGAAATCCAGTCAAATACAAAAAACAAGCAGGAGAGCACACATGCATTCATTTTCTCTCTGCTCCTGACTGTGGGTGAGATGTGACCAGTTCCCTGGAGCTTCTGCCACTGTGACTTCTCTCACAATGATGGACTGACTGTACCCTGAAATTGTAAGCTAAAATAAATGCTTTCTCCCCTAAGTTCTTTTTTGGTAGGATATTTTAATCACAGCAATCGAAATAAAACTCAGAAATCTGCCTGACCTTTCCAAATATCCCCTGCCCTACTTTTAAAGATGGGGTCTCATGTACCCAAGGCTAGCCTCAGACTTGATATGAAGCTAAGGATAGCTTTCAATTTCTGATCCTCCTGCATCCACCTCCAGAGTGCTGAAACTACAGGCATGCATTACCACGCCCAGTCTATGCTGGTGCTGGGTACGACAGGCAAATACTCCACCAACTGTGTCACATACTTAGTCCTGTCCTTTGGTTTTGTAGATGAGATTGCTTACCCTAGCCTGCCATCTCTTAGCCTACCAAATGCACTTTGACCAAATGTGATTTCATTACTTATTCAAATTTCCAATGAACTGTAAGCTGTTGACATAGTCTGATTGTGAAGTATCTCTTTAGAGAGCTTTGGTTTTCTTTTATATTTACCATCTCTTATTGGGAAAGAAGACTGGGGGATTAACACCTTCAGATTATAAGCTTTTCATTATTGGAGGGACTGGTTGGAAAAGACAATTATCAGACAGTTTTAGCCAAATTGTTTTTAACATGAATTATTCAGATAGTACACCCAGTTCCCTTTATGGGGACAAGCCCTTTTATTTAAGTAAACTGATCTGATCTTCCCTAAGGAATAAACTAAACTAAAAATATCTTAACAGACTTAAGACCTTTGATACCCTGGTCCCGTGTGAGTGCTGAACCACAGCAGAGTCATCATTTAGAGTCTTTCTTAATATATGACTTACTTTTCTCATTGTGATAGAACATCTGCCAGAAGCAACGTAAGGGAGGAAAAATGTGTGTGGGTTTATGATTCGAGGATACAGCAGACTGTGGAGGGAAAGGCATGGTGGGGGGCTCTGCTGGAATCTTGTGGTGACTACTTGTTACATGGTCCCAATCAGGAAGCAGAGAGAGCTCGGCCAGAAGTGGGGCTGGCTGTTATCCTCAAGGTCTACCCTCCAGTGACCCATTTCCTCCTCTCTAGCCCCATTTGCTAAAGATTCTATAACTTCCCCGCAAAAGTAGCATGGGCATGAACCTGTGTATCCCACAACAGTGCGTGCTGGCCACTGCTCACCAGAGAACCCAGAAGAGACGTCATTGCGTGCTGCAGCAGTGTAGGCAGGGAAAGGACTACAGAGACCTGGCTTAGGGTTTTCAGTCTCTTTATTCAAGGCAGCAAGGAGAGGTTTTTTTGAGGTCTAAAAGCCTAAAATCCTATTAGCAAACCTGTCTTGGAGTTAAAAAGAGAAAAAAAGGGCAAGGAAACCCCACCCCCTGCTTGGTTCTGAACCTTGGTTGTTAGTGATAATTGATTCATTTATAAGTGTTAGTTATGCATTTGTCAAAGCAGTCTCCTGACAGCTTAGTTATGATAAATTAAACAGGATGCTCACATAAATTCTGTGCCACTCTTTATCCGTGTGCTAGAACCTTGCCTGATGTTTTTGGTCACCTCTGTAGTATGTGGTTGGCTTTGTAGCGATTTCATTATCAACCCTTTCCCCTCTGGCTGAAGCTATTTGCATAACAGGTCTATCTGGTTCAAGTACCAGGCAGACTTCTACTTTGTCTGGAGGCTCCATTCAGAAGTAGCCTTTTGATAAGATAGCAATAATTTTCATTTTGCTAACTTCACCTTGGTCTCCACGGATGCTGCCTCCCCGCCCTCCTTTAAGTTCAAACTAATTTAAGGTCTTTGGATTAAATTGCAAAAATGCTTTCCCACAAAAAGGCATTTGTGAGCTATGCTCTTTCATTTTACTTCTAAAACTTTGGGGGTTTTATTAGGAATTGGATTCTGGACATTAATGGCTCTTGAGCTGATTAGCCAGACAATAAAGATGGATTTCCTTTGGTCAAGGACAAATCCACAGTCCACCCAGAGCATCGTGGCTGCTCAGCTTAGGAGTCAGTGATGACGCTGTTTGATCACCCCCAGAAACTGCTTCCTCAGAGTAGCTGCTCTTTTCCTCATTCCTCATTCATAGCTGACAAAAGGCAGGTTAATGAGAGAAGCATAACAAACATGTGTACTGGATCATGTGACTTTCAGAAAGGAGTAGCCAAAGATCCAGGGAAAATTGTGCTTTTATGCCTTGGTTTGATGAAGAAGGCCAAAGTTTGACTAGGCAGAAGGGAATGACCTAACAGTCATAAATCATGGAATTCAACAAGGTCTGTCTGTCCACAGTTCTCCACTTCTCATTATAACATTCCTTCTTCTGGGTGTAGGGCTGGACACCCATCTATCACATGAGGCTTTTCAAAGGAGAGTGGTGGGTAAAGTCAAAATGGTCTTTTTCTGCTTCTGTGCCCAACTTGACTTCCTTCAGCAGGACTCTCCGTGTACCTAGGTTCTGTGTTTAGCATGTGTTTCCTGTCCGAGTCAAAGGCTAGTGTGCGGTTATAGTTATGTCTCCTTCCTAGACTGAGCACCATGCCTGAGCCCTGCCAGCTGGTTATAAAATGTTGGGGCAGCATTTCCTGTAGCCTCCAGATGACACTCAAATGGGTCCAGGCAGCTGCCCTGCATGTGATGAAGATGCCATCACTGACCAAGGCAAAGGAATGACCTTTGCACATGCTTGTTCCTTGGAGACTGAGACTCAGACTTGTAACCCTTGCTCCCTCGGCAGGTCCAACTGTTGATAAAACTAACCATTTGGGGTAGATTTTCCTTGACTTTGACTGTATTTCCCTCTGGACAATAGTTCTCAGCTCTTGTCTTTCTCTACTTAGTGTTTCAAGACTACTTAATTCCATCCTTTAAAATATCAGTGAATAACGCTTCCAGTGATAGATCCCTAACTCAGTGATTTACTAAGGTCCCCAGATCCTTGGGATTTCAGGAACCATGCAAGGGGTTAAGACCTCCTGGAGTGGAAAGGGTCTGCTATAACCTTTATTTACATCACTTCACAAATTGGTGATTCTAATTAAAATGAGCAGCACTATCTCCAGTGGCATACTCTATATTCTAGATTTATTCAGCCAATGATTAGCTCTTATGGCTTCTTGAATTAATTAGCATCTCTTGAGCAATGGGGAATTAGTGGATTAATAAAAACTCATGGAAAAGCTTGAAATATTCTAAATTAAAGCCCAACAGATTCTCCTTTGCCCTCTTCAGGTATATTGATTTATACACTTATAAACGCAACTTGACTCTTTTCTTAGTTTGTAAAATTGGGATTTTTTTTTCCCTTCATGAGAAGGATCAGGCTATGACTTTTAAGGTTATACCTCTGGGAAGAGTATCTAATTCAGATTACATGACAGATATCTAACAGCACTCTGGGCAGCCTGGCCAGATTGTACTTCTCCTCCACATGTAAACTCAGCTTGATCTGATCTGATTTTTTTAGGCTGTGGACCAAGTCACTAAGTGGTGTAGTTTGACTTGAAGCTTGGCCTATCTGGAATATGTTTTTGTAGCAACCTCAGCAACTCAAGGGGAACAAGGGCCCTGACTTCATCTCCAATACCAAAAGTAGTCAGGTGGGAACCTAGACTCTAGCCAGTACATCCTATTTATTTTCCAGCAGACACTGGGTTTGGACCATGTGAGACACCAGATCTGCAGCACAGCCTTGGCTGTGCTGTGACATATCGTGTTTGTTTCCCCTTGCATTCGGACCTGAGGATTTGCTGTGATGTTCTGTTCTTTCCCCATGCTGGTGTTTTCTCCCTTTTAAAAATGCCATACTTTAAAACAGCAACAACAACAGCTACCCCATACTTGATTTTTCATAATGTAGATCAAAACAACTCTGCAACTGTAGCACCTCCCAGGGCAGGACGGCTGCTGGCAGGTCAATATTTAACACTTATTTCAGTTAGGATGAAGGGAAAATTTGCCAGTCTGTTTACTTTAAGATTCTTTGGAAGTTCTGCATAATCATTGCTGTGATGTATTATATGGCCACATCTTGCTGCAAAGGAAGATAAGAAATGGTCCTTGAGTTGGCCAGTAATGGGCCCAGGTTGCTACCAGGGTACTGTCCCTAAAAAAGTATAGAGCATATAAAGGGACAGCAGTTTGTATCATGCCTCTTGATAGGTGTGAGAATTCAGGGTGCTCCAAAGCAACAACCAACAAAAGTTAAGGATGAGGATTGTATTAATAGCTGGCTATTGTTTCACCCAAAGAAGCAAGAAAGTCAGGAAGGAGGGCATGGGAGCCCAGGGGGTGAGAAGTCACAGCAGAAGAGGGTCTTGAGGAGCAAGTGTGACCCCGCTCATGTTGATCTGTGGCCAGGGAGAGATGGACAGTAATGGGTCATAGGTGGGGGCAGTGGAGTTGGTGTGTGGATGTCTCTCCTGAGGCTCCTCCTGGAAGTGGGGCCGTTTCCCAGCCTTCTCGCTGCTCCTCCATTCCTTGCTGGGACAGTTCCCAAGGCTTCTTTTACAGTGGGGCTCCCTCAGGCTGGGGGGCAGAAGGAAAGCTGGCGCTGGGTCAGTTAGAATTGTAATTAGAAACGCAGGCCCCTGTGACCAATCCTACATTCTTTCGGCCCACTGGTGACTTCTGGCAGGGATAAAAATAGCAGACAATTCCTTTTGGCTCAGATGAAAAAAGGGCTGTGATGTTAGTGGATTTATAATTTGTTCTTGGTCTCCCGTCCTGTTTTATGTGTGTTTTCCATTGATTTCTTTGCATTTTAATTCAAACTTCCTAAGACCATTAAATGTATGATATTTAACTGCCATGTTTTTTTTTTTTTGTTTGTTTTTGAGACAAGATCTTGCTATGTAGTACATGTTGACTTGGAACTTGAGATTCCCCTATCCCAGCCCCCTAAGTGCTAGGATTACAGTGTATGCTGTCATGACCAGTATAATTGATTTTGGATGTAAAATGCTATGTATTGAATTTTTAAAATAACTTTATGTTAATGCAGATATTTTAATAAATAATGGAATTCTTGCTTTAAAAAAATCAGTTATTGGGACAGGAGAGATGGCTCAGCAGTTAAGAGCACTGGCTGCTCTTGATCGATTCTCAGCACCCACATGGCAGCTAATAACCATATGTAATTCCAGTTGCAGGGGATTCCAACACCTTCTTCTGACTCCATGGGCATTGAATGACATAGGTGCACTTACACACATGCAGGCAATACACTTGTACATATAAGATAAAAATAATAAAATACTTTTAAAATCATTTATTCTTCTTTTATGTATATGAGTGTTTTGCCTGCATGTATGCAAGTACACTCATGTATACAATGCCCATGGAAGTAATCAGAAAAGGGCGTTGGATCCCCTGGAACTGGAGTTATGAATGGTTGTTAGCTGCCATGTGGGTTCTGGGAACTGAAACAGGTCCTCTGCAAAAGCACCCAGTGCTCTTAACCACTGAGTCATCTTTCCAACATGAGAATTCTTGCTTTTAAGAAAGCCCTGAAGCTTCAAGCAGTGCTCCACACACAGGTACAGAGGGCCTGGCTTTCATCACTCACGCTGTGGTTTGAACTAGGTCCCTCAAAATCCATTTGGTTCTAACTTCCAGTATCCCAAATATGACTATTTGGAAGCAGATCTTTGTACCTGAAGTTAGAGAAGAGCTAATTGAGCTGATTGAGCATGGTGAGCCCCAATCCCATATGGTAGATGTCTTTATAAAAAATGGGGCACAGACAGAACTCATGTATAGTATGGAATCAGGCTGACTCACACTAAAGGACCATCAGAAGCTAAGAGGGAGGTCCGTGAGACAATAAATGTCTGTTATCTAAGCCACTCAGTCTATGATACTTATAGCAGCCCCAGGAAATGAATATATCCCATGACTGCATGGTTATAGGGCCTTAAGTGTTTTGATAGTCTAAGCTTCTGCTTCCAAAGCTGTAGGTGAGGATAACGCTGTTAAACCATCTGATAATGTTAAGGGTTAGCATTGTATTGTACAGCCGTAGTGAATCCCCTGTCCTCCTTCCTTCTCTCCTTCTGCTACTTCTCTTTATTTTTTTAATTTAAATATATATAAGTATATATATATATATACATATATATATATATAATATTAAAGCCTTATGTCAAATCCTCCCACTCAAACATATTGTACAATGGTAAAAGTGGGATAATTTCTATAATTGTCAATGATTTGTGGGCCTTTATAGAGTTCTCAGCATTAAGATTGCTTGGCCACATGCACCTCTCCAAGAAGAACAAATTATCATAGAAAGAGATGGCAAATTGACATTGTACTGGACAGATACCAGGATACTGCAGTGCCCGAACAAAGGCAGCCTGACTCTTGGAGGCATTTAAAAGAGTGAGCCCAGATCAATCTGTACTTAGAACTTGCTCTTTGTGATTTCTCTCAGAACTATTCTTTTGAACAAAGGACTTGATCTGTATTAATTGAAACAGTACATACCACATGACACGGAAAAGGAAAAGAGGAACTGTCTTGTCAGGGCAGGATTTTCCCTTTCAGACCCCTACGGACCCAAAATAGTACACAGCCACAAACATTCTAATCCCACCTGTTGTTTGCAATATAAACTGAGGATAATTCATTGCTTCCAACGGTATTCACTGCTTCCAATGCTGAGAGTTTTCACAACACACACACACACACACACACACACACACACACACACTACTCTGGGTCGGGGAAGGGGTGGGGTCATAGGTCATTAAAGCTGTATGTTTAGGTTATAAGAAGAGCCCAAGACCTAGTAAGATTATTTGTATTGAAGCAAGCTGAGATAGTGTTAAAGGATCTCTAAATGTCAGATTTACTTTGGTTATGAGGTTAGGTAAGATTTCAGAAAAGGCATTCTGAGAAAAATCATTCCCACAGACAATACTTTGTATCCAATACTGACCAAGAGATCATTTTCCTCAAAATGTGTTGAAAAGGGTCCTGAGCTGCATCTCATAGAAAACCATCATCTCTAGTGATATTTGCTATGGGAACAGATTAGTGTTCCTTAGTGATGTTTGCTGTAGGCACAAACTAGTGTTATTTAGTGATGTTTTCTGTGAGCACAAACTAGTATTCATTTCTTTTTAATGATGATCAAATTCTCTGCTATGCAAAAATCTTTCATGACAAAATAAAAATATGACCAATTTTAAGCAACCAATATGACATCCACGAGTTCACAAAATTCTTACAAATGTAAACAATAATATCTAGGCTGTTTGTATTTGAGGGTACCTGTATACCATTATTGTGTTATTTGGGACAGATAGATTTTTCTCCAAAGTCTTCATAATACGTGTAATTTTTGACCATGAAATTAAAGTTAAACAGATTCAATACGAGTGAATTAACATAGTTAGAAGATGGCCAAAACCTGAGACACTGACACCACCAAATGCTGTCAAGGACATGGAGCAACAGGAACTCTTGTTGACTGCAGGTAGGAATGTTGGCTGGTGCTACCCTTTGGAAGACTTAGAAGTTTTCAGAAAATTTAACATGCTCTTACTATGCAATCCAGCAGTCAAACTCCTAGGTATTAGCTTAAGGGGTCACAATCTCATGTCCACATAAAAATTTGCACATAAATGTTTATAATGTCTTTATTTATGTTCTCCAAAACTTGGAAGCAACCAAGATTTCCTTAGGTAGGTGAATAGATTTGAGAACTGTGGTAGATCAAAACAATGGCATGTTATTCAAGGCTAAAAGGAATGAGCTATCAAACTGAAAAGATTTGAAGACTCCTAAGTGCATAATACTGAATGACAAAGTCCGTGCAAAAAGGCTCAGCAGAGTATAGTGACAACAGTTGACACTGTGGAAAAGGCAAAACTATGAAATAGTAAGATCTACAGGTGTCAGGAGGTGAGAGGTAGGTAGGGATGAATAGGCTGAATGCAGAGGATGTTTAGACCAATAGAAATATTCGATATGCAGCAGAACTTTCTAGCACACTCACTGAAAGATGGAGGAACAGTGGCTGCACACTATATCTCTTTCTGCTGCTCTGGACCCAGCTAGCTCACCAGGTATAGAAAATAATGAAAAAATTACTTACTATGATGTTTTGTGGGTCAAACTCAATGCCACCTAGGAAAGACTGAAAAACACTTAACAGGAAAACTAACCATACCTCCCTGATTAGAATCTAAATGGAGGAAAAAAGTTTAAACAGACTTCTCAAGTTTAAGAAATTCTCACCTGAGGGGTGTGTGCTGGTGCACACGCCTTTAATCCCAGTGCTCCAGAGGCAGAGGGAGGCGACGCTCTGAGTTCAAGACTGTTCTGAATAGCTTTAGTGTCAACTTGACACTCAATCTTAGTTGAGTCTCAATTGAGGAATTGCCTCTATTGGACTGGTCTGTGGCCATGTCTGTGGGATATTTTCTTGATTGTTGAGAGATGTGGGAGGGCTCAGCCCACTGTGGGGGTGCCACCCCTGGGCAGGTTGTTCTGTATCGTATAAGAAAGCAGGCTGAGCTTGGACCAGAGGAGTAAGCCAGTAGCAGCGCTCCTCCATAGCCTGTGCTTCAGCTCCTGCCTCCATGTTCCTGCCCTGAGTTCCAACTTTGGGCTTCCTCAGTGATGAACTGTAACACGGGGAAATGTCAGCCAAATAAATCCTTTCCTCCCCAAGCTGGTATTGGTCAGAGTGTTTTGTCACAACAATTGAAGGCCAGCCAGGGCTTCATAGTGAGACCCTGTCTCAAAAACAAACAAACAAACAAACAAAAAACATTTCTCTAACATCAATTACTTTGTAATTGATTCAGTTCTCTACAGGGACAAGCTTTGACCAAAATGCTAGGTATATGTGTTGACTATGAAATTCGAGCTTTGTATCAAACTGGTAATCAGAAACAGAAAAAAAAAAGAAGTATTAGTCTGTCTAGTTGTTTGTATTAAATGACCCATTGTGATGCTTCAGCATTCTATGCCACATAGAAATGACATACGATATAGTTTGATCTGTGTTATCAGTGATAGAAATACCTTTCTAAAGAAGTTTATCACAAAAAGCTTCTTGTACTTCTAGAACTGCATTCCTTCCTGTGCCATCTTTAAAAAGGGCTATGTGTGTATTTGTATATATACATATATACACTCTGCTCACTAGTTCTGGCTACATTCTTTTTCCCTTCTCTTTGGACAATGATAAGTCCCCAACTAGTGACTTCTAGAACTGGGTAACTTGGAAATTAAAGTGAAGAGACCTGTAGCAGAGAAGCAATTTGCACATATAATCCAGGAAAGAGTCCTTGGATATGTTACAGACTTACTTTAAACCATTTGAACCATTTGACTGAGGCTCTAATGTAACTGTAATCTAATGTTGACAGTATAGAAAATTATGATAAATAACTTTCACTGTATGTTTAAAGTCATCATCTGTTCACATGTTCAAATGTGGACATCAGAATATGAATTATTGAAGGGGTTGAAAGTCTACTTGATATCCTGATTACAAAGCCCAAAGACCCCCTGAAACTCCATGTGTTACATGTCATGCGGACACATGTCATTTTAAATGTGTTCAGTTGTAGAATACATGACAACAGATGGAGCTCTAAGGTAAACCATGGGCTTTAGGTAATTATGATGTCTAAACATAGGTTGATCAAGTGTATTAAATGTGCTACTCTGGGGATAGTGATAATGGGCAGTTATGTGTAGAGAAGCAGAGGGTATAAAGGAAATCTCTGTACCTTCCTCCCATTATTTTTCCTGAATTCAAAAATGCTCTAGAAAATGAAGTCTTTAGTAAAATAAAGTGAAAACAAAACAAAATAAAAAAACAAACAACCCCCCCCCCCAGCCCTGTGCATGGTTCTTCTCTAAACTGAAACCATATGGGAATTTATTGGGAAAACAGGAGTTGGTGGCATTCTGTTATTAGAGTATTTATCATACGGTTATGGAAGGCTAGTAATTTATGATCCTTGCTAGCAAAGCCAGATCAATACAGAGATAAATGTCCTCTCCACAATAGAATTTATATCATCCACATGATAATTGACCACTGTGTCTTATCCATTCAATCATTCATCTCATTATCTGATAGAACTATCAGGAAGCTAATGTGCATGTGATTTATGAATGCACACCAGTGGAAGTCTCAGTCCAGCTTACCTGTTACCTGTCCTTGGCAACAGAGCAGAGTTATCTACCTCCAGTTGAAGGTTTCCACAGAAAAAGCCAAACAATCTTGTTTCACACTAGGTGTCTCTTGCTGAATGAGAAGAGATCCAGGAAATGCCCAGGCATTGCTCCCTCTCTTCCTTCATCCCCTTTTCTTTCTTTCAGTTCTTAGTTTATTCCATTTCTTCCCAGAGCATAGCAGCCTGCTCAGAGTGCCGTGGCCAGGTAGGTGGCCTAAAGAGAGTCTTCATTGTCACTGCTTTGCAGCTATATTTTATGACATGATCAATTCACACCACCTGTTTGTGCAAGTCACTAAGACATGTGGCTTACTGCTCAGAGCATACTATGGTGTGGTATGGAGAAGGGATCATGAGTATGACCTGTAGGGAAAGAAAATGGGACAAATGAGAAAGGAGAACAGAAAGCTCACCAAGTAACAACCCGTGCAGTGTTAGTTCCCTAACAGGAAATGAAAGCAATTCCAGCAACCCCTCCCTTCTCTCTCAGCCTCCTGGGAACATTTGTTGCCTGCAGTATCTGTGATTTGCCTTGTGAGGGTTAATCAGAAGGCCTATTATTCAGCAAATTAAAGGCTTGGCTGCCAGAGAGTTCCTTTCAGAAAGGATTAGGGTCTCTGATGAGGCTTTGAAGTAATAGATGGAGCTGTTCTGCTCCATCATGCTAATGGAGGAGGCTAAGGACTCCCCAGACTCTCCTAGCCGTCCGCGTGGTGTCTCTATTCATTCCCTTGCCTAAAAAATGAAGAAATGTTTTCTCTTGCAAAAATGTGGTGCTTGCACAAGGCACTGGATTGACATCCCTGCAGGGGCGAAGCACAGGGGTATTTCATGGTTTCTGTGGGTGGCCAGTCCACAGGAAGAACCATCTCTCCAAAGGGCAGCAGCAGGAATCAGTGGGTCTTGTAATTTATTGTCTTTAAATGTTTTTGGCTCAGAAGTTAATCAGAAGGGCTAGCAGGTGACAGGCATGGTGGTGGTCCGTGTCCTCAGGACCAGGAAGCAAGGCCGTCAATGACAGTGCAAAACCCTAATTTACATAAAGCATGGACGGCTACCTATTATCTGACAAGATCTTTTTTTACATGCTTTTCAGTTGCAGTTAGGTTATGGAAAGCCAGTCTGGTTCATTTCCCCTAATTTCACGTTTATGTCATCAGTGATAATCGTGGAGCTGGCGATCAGCCAGAGATGCGTTGAGTTCATTCACATCTTCACAAAAGAGCACATATTAAAAGAAGAGCACAAAGTGTGGTACCAGTGCCACCAAGACCACTGCCGCTGTGGGCCATTATTGCTCTCTTCACCCACCCCCACCCAACTGTGTATTATGGCCTGCAAAGCTAGCTGGGGCCCCAGCTATCACCATTTATCCTACTGCGCCCACATTTACACTGCTGCAGTGCTCTGGTCCGCCCCCACCTCAACTCTCTCCTTGGAGTTCAATCACTCCTTTCTTTAAGCTTGTTCAACTCATGGGCTAAACTCTTTCTGGAATCTTTTTTCTGTCCTTTGCAATGGTCTGGATGTGGCTTTTGGCCTCTGCCATTCCTTGACTCCATAGATGTTAGCCTTCCACAAGCTGGGAACCCAGAGTCCAAGCCTGGAGTGGCTCACCAACTCTAGCAGAGTTAGCCCTGGATTAAAACCGGAGAGCTCTGTGCCTCCTTTGCACAGGCTACAGGCAATTATTTCTACTAGATGATTCTTTGATATAAGACATCCTCTGGAATTGGAGAGTGTTGTAAGAAAACAGCCCCCCCCCCCCCCCCAATGTGTAGCTGCTCTCAGGGAGGGCTGAGGTATGCATCGCATGACACAGACCCATTTCCGTGGAAACCCAAGAAAGCTGCATCCTTTATCTCTTACCAGTTTTTAGTTTTTGTCATTTCATTCTAGTCCTGGGAGCAGCTGGTCTGTTTGCAAACCATGAATTGTAAAATATATATACAGCAGGCATTTGTGCTTCC
This sequence comes from Eospalax fontanierii, assembly GCA_035773235.1. Lineage (NCBI taxonomy): Eukaryota > Metazoa > Chordata > Mammalia > Rodentia > Spalacidae > Eospalax > Eospalax fontanierii. The sequence goes on along the minus strand of CM069530.1, from coordinate 61,448,363 downwards.
ACATTGCTTACTAGGCAGCGCAGAGTCAAATTTAACTTTAACAAAGTTATTTGTTTAGTATTCTCATTTTCCTTACTGCATTTCTCTGTTTCTTTTTTTCTTTGACTTACAATTATTTTTATATTGCTTTATTGCATGTATTTTTATATATTTAAGCACATGTTGTAAGATGTCTTAAATTATTTCTGGAACAAGATAAAGTATTAAAAGTTAATTGTGTGTACTACTGGTGGGAGTGTCAAGTGATGAAGCAACTTTGGAACATAGTCTGGTAGTTCTCTAAAAGGGAAGTAGATGATTTCATCCTGTGGCCATGCCAAAGAGAAATGAAGACATGTACCACATGCAAGCCTGTCTGAAAATAATTTTAACACACTGCATGTGGTAGCACATGACTGCAATCCCAGCACTTGGGAGGCAGAGATAGGAGAATCACAGTTGGAGGTTAGCCTTAGCTTCATCGTGGGACCCCATCTCAAAAACCAACCTACCAAAGAAATATATATGTATATATAAACACGTATGTATATGTGTGTATATATATATTCCTAATATTATTAGTTTATCATTATTCAAAAGTGGAAATAGGTCAAATGTCTATTAGTTGATAAATGAAGAAAATGTGATATATCCACACAATGAAAGATTCTTTAGCAATAAAAAGGAATGAAATATAAATACATGCCATGACTTAGAAGAACCCTGAAAATATGCCTAGTGGAAGAAGCTAGTCACACACATTGCTCAGTTGTGGCAAATCCACACAGATAGAAAGTGAACTGATAGTTGCCTTGGGTGGAGGAGGGATGGGGGAGTGACCGCAAATGGACAGAGTTTCTTTTGTGGATGATGAAAAGATCTAAAAGAGATGTAAAATTGATTGTAGTAATGGTTACACAATTGTGTGAACATATTAAAGATCTTTGAATTGTAGATTTTAAATGGTTAAACTATATAGTTTATGAGTTATATTACATTAAAGCTTTTATAAATCATTTATAGTAATGAGTAATTGTAGATTTTTTAGAATAGCCTTTGCTATTGTTTTTACAACTTATTTTCACTTAGTGCCAGATGTATGCATTTGATGGAAGAGTCTTCAGCAGAATCTGTTGAAGTGTTTGGGACTGTGAATTTCCAGGGTTAGGGATGGCAAGTTACCCATATGTTATTTGGTCTGGTATAATTTGGTCCACTGGACAGACTCAGTGATGGTCCAGGAGCAAGTATTAAGCCTGAGAAATAAGGGCTCCCCATTCGGTGTTGGTTACTTTGTCTTTCCGTTTAGCCTCCTTTACCCTGGCCATATTGGATGCCATGACTGAGAATAAAGGAGGAACAGTGGTCAAGAGACTCAGCATCATTGCAAGGAAAGAGAATGTTCGAGAGGGCAGGGCAACAGTAATCAACAACGATCTCAATTGTGGCTGGAACTGAATGAGATCTAAGAGGAAGCCAGAAAATTGATAACTCAAGGTCTTGGGCATCCTTGGGGTTTCAGCGGGCAATAAGGTGGCAAATAGATTTTTATATTCCTAGAGATCTAGCTGCAGGTCTGTCCCTTAAATTTAAACTTACCTAAGAGCCCACTGGTATCTTTTTCTTCTACATTGTCAACTTGTCTTACAGTTCCATAGCTACAACCAAATTCCCTCCCCAACTTCCTTAGTTCAGGCTACCCCCAGGGCTCTGCTTCTTCCAGCAAGGCTGCACCTCCTAAACATCCCAAGGCAGCGTCACCAGCTGGGGACAGAGTGCTCAGATATTTGGAGGCTATGATGTGGGGCATTCTCATTCAAACTGCCATCCCCTACCTAGGGTAAGATGTGGTGGTATAGGCCTTTAATCCCAGCACATGGGAGGCAGAAGTAGGTGGATCTCTTTGAGTTTGAGACCAGCCTGGTCTACATAGTAAGTTCCAGGACAGCCAGGGATACATAGTGAGACCCTATCTCAAAAACAAAATCAAAAACAAAACAAAGGAACCTCCCTCCTGCCTCTATGATGATTCTTTAGTGTGATATCAGTTTGTTTCCTAAACCAAATATCTAATTGTGTCGTCTCCCTGCTCAAAAACCCTGGCTGGATTTTTGTGTAGAGCAAAGAGCCCAAGTATGGCGTGCCTTCTGGATTCTGAAGAGTGCTTCCACCTGATGTTCACTGTCATCTGCCTTGCTGCTGCAATGTCCTTTTCTACCCTTGAGCCTTGTGTTTGATATCCATGCGCCTCTGACGGGGACTCCTGCACCCTTCGCCTGATTACCTGTCCCCTTCACATCCTCCCTGTCTCCCCTTTGTTTCTTAAGATCATCACCTCTCATTTGAAGCACTTGTTCCCCCAGCTTGAATTGTTTACTTCCTTGGGGTTATTGCAGTGCTTATACTTTTCAGACTTAAATTACAATTACCCATGACCATTCTGGCATTTCTGAATTCCATGAAAACAAATGTCTGACTTAGGCACCTCTGCCCTCAGCATTTGGTGTAACATACCTCACAGTAAATGCCTAACATGTTTATGAATGAATCTTCAAGTTTGGTCTCACCCATTTGTTTAACTATTTAATCTGTGTAAGTAGGTACTGACCCAGAAATGGACACATTTCCTATGGATGGTATGACAGTGTTTGTTTTGCCCTTTCCTAGCCCCCACCCTGGTCTTACGTGCTCCTAGGCAAGCAATGGCCATCGTTGTGGAGCTGGTTGTTCATTTATTTTAGGAAATGCCTACATATTATCCATTCCTTGCCCTTGTAGGGAAAATTAATACAAATAAGAACTATGGATTAAATTCAGGGCAGGGTGGCAAGCAGGATCAAGGGAAAGAATACAATCCATATATCCCCGGGCATTTAGGCCTGCACTAAGAAGCAGACCATGACTGTTTGTCAAAATGGAAATTGATTTTTTGAATTAAAGAAATGAGCCAGAAATTCAAAAACAGAGTGCCCAAAAGATTGAACCTGAAAACACTGAAGTTCTTTGTTTTCTACTGAATTGTTGAACTTTAAAAGCTCCCTTGCCCCCCAAACTTTCCAAATTCCAATTAGGACATGTATTAACAAATGGAATTTTATCCTTAGTGGTAGGAATCATGTTAAGAGAAAGTAACTAACTAAGTACCTATCTACACTGGGTCCAGAACTGTGCAAATCTAACTCAGGGAGCAAATGCACATGAGCATCCCCTTGTTATAGTCTGACTGCCTCCTCCAGTCTTCAGGTGGGGCAAATGTGGTCTCTTGGAAGCAACTGGGCCATAAGGGTTCTTTTCTCATGAGTGGGATTAGGTGCCCTTTGATGGAAAGAGTTCACCAATTCCTTCTGCCTTCTGCCATGTGAGTCCACAGCATTCCTTCCTTTGGGGAAACCATTTTGGAAGCAAAGACCTGTCTTCATCACACAACTGGACTTTCTCTTGTCTTGATCCTGAATTTTACAGTCTTCAGAAGCATGAGAAAATAAATTTATGTGTATTTTCAACTACCCACTCTCAGGTCATATTAGCCCTGAAAGATGGACTAAGACACTTGTGTGGTACTCACTCCGTTTATTGGATGTGCCATAGCTACCTTCTGCCAATGCACTGATTTACTGGATCACTTGGTACAGTGAATGCCCATAGAGATGACATTTATTGAGTGCTTATTGTATATCAAGAAATGTACTACCATTGTCTTATTTACTCTCCACAATAATCTTGTGTCCATTTTTAAGAAAAAAAGCAGGGGTTCAGTGAATTATAGTGAGACTTTTGTAATGCCACCTATCTCTAAGAGTTGGTTTAGATTTATCCCTAATATCTGACTCAAGTCATATATTCCTGACAAAATATTTTTTAAAATAAGTGGGTACATGTATCATGCTTAGGAAAATAATGGGTTTGGCGATTAAGTGTATCATCTAAATATATCAACAGACTGTTTAGAGAGTGCCATGTCTATGTGGACTACTGTTCCAGGAAAGCTGTGGCTCCAAAGATTAGAATTTCAATGATTATGGAGAGTTCGGAAAGTTGAAGGTCTAGGGAGGTCTTAGTTACAAGTTATCATGGACTGACTGGGACCCTTGAATAGCCATTGTCCTCCCCTGTGTATGGCCTACTGCCAGCGAACTGTTTTGGGATTCATTAACTGTATAGACTCCAACAGGAGAGCTGAGAGTGTCGTTGGATAGCAACCGAGCCCCCAACCAGAGGCCTGCTTCTTCATAACCCACCCACTTCATGCTCGACCAGCGTATTTGAAAAGTATCTTGATTTATGACTTTTCTTTGTTCTGTTACTACAAAACTTCATGAAGCTATTACCATTGGAACATGCCATTTGTGGAAATCTAACTCTGTGTTCCCGGGCCATGGTCACTCATATTTGACTCCAGAATAAACCATCTCTCTCTCTCTCTCTCTCTCTCTCTCTCTCTCTCTCTTTCTCTCTTTTTCCTTTGGGGAGAGAGCTGTGCTTTCTGTGTTCACATCTACAAAAACAGCTCTTAAAAATAAATTTTCTGGGGCTGGAGATGGCTCAGGGATTAAGAGCACTGGATGCTCTTGTAGAGGATCCAGGTTTGATTCCCATGGCAGCTAACACCTGTTCCAGAGGATCTGATATCCTCTTCTGACCTCTGAGGGCATTGCCCAACATGGGTGCACTTACACACATGCGGGAAATCTACTCATACACATAAAATAATAATAAAAAGTAACAAAGTATTTTTAAAAAATGAATTTTCCAACTTCTAGATGAGCTTGTGCTGGCTCACATAGTTTTGGTAACTCTGCCTTCCTGTGCCAGAGATCACACCTCCCTCTGGTTCCATCTTTCTGGGCTGCATCAGGCAAAGCTTTCCTTAATTTTCACCTTGAGCAAAGCCCTCAAAAGGAAGCCACAGTCCACATCCGGTTTCCTGGTCAAGTCTAGAGTGACCTGTGACCAATCCTGGCCGTCACTAAGAGGCTTTGGCGAGGGCACTGCAGGCAATCTTAGCTGTGCCTGAGCAGCAGGGTACCAGCTCCAGAAAGCTGCTACAGCGTTCTGAAAGAGAGCAGTCCCAGGATTCAGCACTCCAGCCATGGTCCCCTCTTCTCCAGCCCTTTGGACTAGAGGGTGGTATTTGAAGAGACTAACAACCTGATGTAGTAGTGGCAGTGGTGATGAGATGAGGTAACGGCTTGTGATGTTTGGCGTCCTGACTGTACCACAAGGTTGGAGATGCTTGAAAAATATCAGCTTAGGGCCTTGAGAGATGACTCAGACAGCAAAGAGCCTACTGCACAAGCAAGAGAACCTGAGTTCCTATCTCCTTTCTTCAAAGGGATTGAGTTTCCTTGCTCCGAATTTCTCCCTACTCCCTTCTCTGAGCTATTGTTCTTTAAGAAATACTGACCCTTACTGTCTCATTGATGACAGAGTTTGTAATTACCCATCTCATTTACCTGTTTCAGGTATGAAGTTAACACACAATTCCAGTTCTCACCAGTGAAACTGTAACATACCCCTGGATACTGTATGTGTAAGTTTCAGGAAAACTGAAATATGGTTAAGTATTCCACCACACAGAAAGGGGCTGGTTCCCTAAAATCACACAAGCAATGTCAAGTTTTTTGTTTGTTTCTTTGAGGCCTTAGTCATTTGAGGAAAATGCCTATGTTTGTCAGTCTTATCTTCCAGAATGGAAATTTTCTTCCACGATCACGGACTGTGCTGCTTAGCCTATAATTAGTGTGTCCTCTGGAGGATTTTCTCCTCTTGTCAGTCAGGCTTCTGTATGATGGTGATAGGAACCGCATGGCAGCAAAGTGACTCACGGGCTGGGGAAACGTTTGCCCAGATTAAGAGCGTTTGGATGTTCTGTACCAATGGGAACATTTAATCTAAGTAGCAAGCCCACAAGAACAAAAAAAAAAAGTATGAAAGAGAGAGTATTGAATTTTTAAAAAATTTGTGCTTTGATCTAGTGTTGTCCCGTTGTGTGGGAGGAAGATTGCTCTCTTCGAGGTTTCTTCATCAAACTCACTGTATTTTTAGTTTTCGCTTTTTCAGCTGCCACATCAAGAGGGTTTATTCATGGGTAAACATCAGTCTGTGACTCTTGATAGATAGCTCCCCCTGTAGGCCTCTGGTTTGGTTATGAAATGGCAGGTTACAGAGACAGCACATCTTTATCTTCATGGCGTCATCCCCAGCCAAGCACCCGACTCTGCTTCTTGCCCTTTTGCTGATTTTTGGCATAAATCTGGCTGGGAGCTCACTACTAATGCTATGGCAACTCGTGTTTAATGTGGAAACACCCATGAATTCTGAGAGGTAATCTTCAGTCAAGAAAGCATGATGGAAAGTACTAGAATTTCAAATTGGGTTCTGGGTTGATGTCCTTCAAGCCTGAAACGTGCTGTTTGTCTTCTAGTGGTTTTTCTATCGTATTCAAACCATCACCTATGGCCTTATAAATTCAGGCACTTTTACTACTCATGGTATAAGTAAGATTTTATCCTGTTTTGTTTTTTGTCCTTTACTGCAGGAAAAGCCACATATAAACTCTAATTTTTTAAACAAACAAACAAAAAATAGAAAATCTAAAACTCCAGCAGCAAAAGATTTTACCTAGGATTTAGTTTCCATGTCCTTTTTTTTTTCTCTCTTTCGAGAGAAAGGCTCTGCAAAGAACTGAACTTGGCCAAGCATTTCCCCAGTTTGAGACTCTATCAATTCTGTGGAAACAACAGCTCACAGATGTCCCAGGTGTGGTAATAATTTGGGACTCTGTGGATCTCCTCAGTCCTCTGAGAGGACTCACCTCTGTTCTCTTTCCAAAAGCATAGCCTTGGCCCTTACACTGGAGTTCCAAGATAGCGTGTGTGGTATGTGGTCCATCAATAGCAGGAAAAACAAGAAAGAGAAAAAAACAACAACAAAATGTCTGTAGTCAAATAAGCCTGGGAACATCTACACAAGCAAAATTAAATAGTACACTCACACAGAGTGATAACTGCAGAGAGAAGTTGGAAACTGAAAGAGCCCAGGCCCCTGGGAAGGGGTTGGTGTGGGGCAGGTCTCCCTCTCCTAATTTTGGATGGGTTAACTTAAACAAAGAAGAGAGAGCCCATAGGTTACAGTTCCAAGCTGAGTGATATATGTCTAGGTCTGGCCTTGGTCTTATCTAAACTGATCTGAACTAGTCAGGCAGAAAGAGAGCCCTACTGGTTGTGGAGTCACCAGGTCTTTGTTTCAGACCAAGAAGCCAAAAGTGTGCCATATTTATTATGTTTCAGTGGTCCTGTCTGCTTGTCACCATGCCAGAGATCAGCACAATATGCATCCTTCCACAAACCCTGCTCAGTCCCTGCTGGAGAAAGGTATCCAGCAACTGGAAATCTCAATTCTTGCCTAAACAAATAATCCTGAAATCAATAAGTATATTTTACTTTCTTAGTTTTGCATGTTTGTCCTCCAAATCAGGTCAGAGAATTCTCTCTTGCTGTGAAAAAGTACACGGAGTCTGTCAGCAAGTCTGCCCGTTCTGATAGTTGTGTCTTTACCCACTAACTCTGCCTGGAAAGACAACAAAGTGGAAATGATGAGCTAACAAACTTGAACAGGAAGAGTTTGGGGCCTCATGCTCCAAAGTCTGAAGCAATAATGATTATTTCCTAGTTAAAGTTGGTAAAGGGACTTAGACAATAGTTGTCCTTAGGCATTTGAAAGCAGTAGTTTCAAAGTGGAGGTAAAGGTGATTTCCGGTGTCTCCCTGAAGTGCTCTAGTGGCTTCTTGAGTTACTGACCACACAGTTTGCCCAGTGTTGTTCCTTGTATGAACTATCAGCTTCCCTACTTAAAAATGCCTTCTGCCTCTTCTCCATTAGTCTAGTTCATTCTAGCTCCTCCAAACCTGGCTCAAGTCTTGTCAGCTTCAAGAAGAAGCCTTTCTTGACTAGAAGTCCCCAACAATGTACCCCTGACTTTATTTTTGGTTCATTGTAGCTTGTCATTTAAACAACAGAGTAGAGTAAGAAAGGTTCTCCTGTGACAGTTGGGACACCACCAACTCTCAGGTTCCTCACATCCTAAAATGGGATTAGAACAGAGAATCTTGACCAGATCTGATGGTACATGCCTATAGTCTCAGTATTCAGGAAGATGAGACTGGAAGGTTGTTTGAGGTCAGCCTGGATTGCACAGATCTGAAAAAAACAGCAAGCAAACAGCAACAACAAAAACAGAAAACGGGCCGAGGAGATGGCTCAGTTGGCAGAGCCTGCCTGGAAAGCCTGAGTTTGAATCCCTAGCACCCACGAAAAAGCCAGCACAGGTTAAAATCTAGGACTCCAGTGCTGGGGAAGGGGCAGGAGAGAGAAAAGTTCATCCCTAGATTTCATTGGCTAGCCAGTTTAGCCAATCAGTGAGCTCTAGGTTCAGTGAGAGACCATGTCTCAGAAAATAAGGTAGAGAACAATTGACAAAAACACTTAGGGTTAATCTCTGGCCTCCACAGGCACTTGCACACACACCAGTGTGCATACGTGTGGACATACATATGAACATGCACATATGCTACATATTCACAAAGAGAAGAGAGAGAGGGAGAGAGAGAGAGAGAGAGAGAGAGAGAGGGAGAGAGGGAGAGAGAGAGAACAGAGCCCTATGGCTCTGAAACACTGTATTTCTTTTTACTTTATTTTTAAGACAGTCTCATATAGCCCAGGTTGGCCTGAAATTCATAATTCATTATGTAGTGCTAAAGATGACCTTGAACCTTTAGTCCTCCCGCCTCCAGTGCTGAGTGCTGAGATGACAGGCATGCAACGCAGTACCCAGCGTTGTTTTTCTGTTATTAGTTCTCTTTCTAAATATATAAGCAATCTTGACTTTTACTGTTTCTCAGGTCCTTCTGTCTTTCCAATTGAATTTACTGTAGGTCCTTCAGGACAATCATCATAATTATTCATGCATTAGTTTATTTCACCTAATTCTGGTGCTGCATGATAAATGTTTGCTGGGTAAATGGAGTAAGATGATGCCTGTTATCTAGTAATGCATGACTTTCAGCCTCCTAAGGGAGACCTTTCCTCTCTCTATTAGTGTAATAATAGTTCCCTTTCAGATTTGCTCTTTGCCCCCCATGAGAACAAGGTCTGTAGGAGTGTTTGTGTGAATAAGGCTACACTCTCAAGGTCTTCTTGTCCTTTCCCTAAAAGCTCTCCCTCGCAGCTGGATGTGTCACGGTGCTGTTTAGCATTCCTCTCAGGCACACTCAACTTCTTGCTCATCCCATGGTGTAGCATTCAGCCCACTCCAGTCTTCACAGGAGCAGAGTCACATGGTACTGACTGCCTCATCTGATTCTCTCACTTCCTCAGTGAGGAGGACCCCTTTTCAATATGCCAAATGATCTTGCAATCTTGTTGGAGGCTTTTGCTACTCCAGTGGATGCTAGAATTGTGGATCAAGAGATAACACATTCAGTTGCATTGCATTCCATTCCATTAAGGACATGGTGTCCTAAGGCTACCCAAAAGACCCAATCTGCACACTTCACCTGGCTGGCTTACTCTGGGCCCCGGCCACAGGGAGGAAGTAGAGGCAGCCTCTGCCCACTTTCCACATGCTATGAAATTGTCTATATTGCCGCTCATTCCACCTTTAGCTTGGACCCCTACGTCTATTCATTTGAAGCAACAACAATAGGAACCAGGCAGGGAGGCACTTGTCCTATCATCTTCCCTTTTCTTCCTCTTTTTAAAAAAAAAAACAGATTTATATTTTAAAATTATGTGTACATGTGTGTCTGTGTGTGGGTATATGCATCTGAGTTGCAGGTGACCTCAGAGGCCAGAAGAGGATGTGGGATCCCCTGGAACTCAAGTTACAGGGAGTTGTAAACTGCCTGAAGTGGGTACTGGGAACTGAATTCAGGTCTTCTGCAAGAGCAGTGACTGTTGAGCCATCTTCTCCATCCTACCTCCTCTTCTTTTTTGTGAAGCTGGATGAAATCTTACAAATAACACATGGAAAAGACTAAAAGTTCTAGTAGGGGATGTTATGTGAAGGAATCAATCTGTCGCCTCATGTTTGGGAAACTCAGGAATCTGTTTGGTGATGAGACAGACTCACCACCTGTGTGGCCTGCTCACTGACAGCATATAGTCTTGGCTGTGGTTTAGCCAAATCCTGAACTCCTTCGTTTCTTCGTCAGAAACCCCCAGGGAACATGTGATCATTTTATTTTAGGAATTTTCATATCGCATTCCGTTAGGCGAAGAGGATTGGAACATTGGAACCTTGGTTTCCTTCTTTTCTTAGGAAATATGATGTTTCATATGTGTTTTCCTTTGACAGTCAGAGACCGATGAATATGCATGAAATCCAGGGAAGGCTGCTCATGAGAGGACAAGAACAGTCTTTTGTGAGCATGTGTGCTGATTTTGTATTGTTGCTAGGAAAAAGAATAGGTTATACAAAAGGCCCTGAAACTATAAAAGTCAAATGATTGATTTCTGCCCATGGCAAGGTAGGCGTGGTGTCTGTAGTACTGCAGGCAGCAGTGCGGGGGACAGTCTGGGTGCTGTTGGCTTTTCTGGCTGCAAGTTCCAGATCCAGGAGGCCCTGAATCAATACTCAAATGGACTGACCCGAGAAAGTTTTCGAATATCCTTCAGGACTAGAAGGTGAGGGGATGGGGAAGTGTTTTCAAGTGAAAACTGCAAAGATTAAAGCTCTGTGTAAACTGACAGTTGAGGATTGCTGTAAAGAATTCTGCTTAAATGCTCTGAAAAGATGCTCAAAGGGATGCTGAACTTCTGATGGTGTGTCAAGGCATTTCGTTATTGAAAATATGTGGCATTTTGGATGCAGATGGTACACCACTGTCAGGAAAACCAGAGCTGTTTATGTCGTGGAGAAAACAGAATGGTATCCCATATTTATCCTGATCCTCCCGTGTTAACTTGAAACTGAAGGGTGCTGAAATTTCCTCCTCTCACCCAGGGCAGCTACTCAGAATAGAAAGGTGGTAGTAACGGGAGAGATACTCATCAGATTCCATTTTACTAAAAATTTCTGTGTGTCAAAATCATGTTAGCTTAGAGCATACAGCAAAATATATTAAATTGTTTTCTCTGAAAAGGGCTTTGAATAGGAAACAGAAAGTGGTCACACAGGTGTGGTTCTAACCACTTAACAGCAGAGCAGTTTAAAAGAAACCTGATTTTTACCATTTGAATGGACTTTTTGTTCTCACTTTGAATAATTCCATTCTAGTTCATCTGGATTGTATGGTAGTCACTTCCTGTGCTGAGGTTTTCAGTTTTCTCAGAAAACACTAGAAGTCAACTGCTGGCCTTTCTGAGTCTTAAGATTCATTCCTTTCCTTTCAAATTCCCAAATACATTCCCTGCCACTAAATAATAGATGTTTTATGTATTCATATTTAGCTCAGGTAATAATACTTACTTCTGTATGCTTGCAAGATAAGCCTGCTTCCACTGAAAATACTTTTATGTAATGAAAAATAAGACAGAAAAATATAAACCAGTTTATTTTTTCAATGCTTTGAATAGTTCAGAGTAAATTGATCATAAAAATTGATTGCATTTTTAATATTTACTTAAAACAATCTAGAATAGATTTCTCATGTTTTAATTAATTCAACTAATGGAAATGTTTTCCACTTTCTGGTGTATATTAAAAAGGAAAGAGTTGTATGAAGTTAATGATCAAGTTTCTCAACAATGTTTCTTGCCTCTGCTCTCTGATATCCACAGGGAAAAAGAATGTCTAAGATTATACTTTAGATGATTTGTTGATTTCTGCAAACAGGTGTCTTATAAAGGATTTTGAAAAGCGGCCTTCTGTCACACATCTCCTCCAACACCCGTTTATTAAAGGAGCTCAAGGAAAGGTTTTGTTTCTGCAAAAACAGCTGGCCAAGGTGCTTCATGAACAGAAACATCTGAACCCTGTTGCTAAACCCAGGTATGGTTTTCTATGTGACTCCACATCCCCCCTCTGCTCATTTACACAAAGGAAATGGCATGGTGTGTGCTTTGTGTTAACTGAATTTTAACTGGTAATGATCGCATCCCTGAGTTTTATGTTTCATTTAGGTGGCTTTCAGCACCCATGTCCTGTGGACAAGCAGACAGGCTTCAGAAACAAGTTGCCCAATGAGACTCTTGTGTCTAATCTCCTTCAAATGGCTGAAATCTTAACTCCCCTCATGCTCAGTTTGTTTTCATTAAGAAATATTTACATGTGTTAGAAATGTAATTTTTAAAAACAAGGCAGGATAACTACAAAGCAGTCCTGACTGAGATTCTGTAAAGTCTGAACTTGGCTGTTGCAGACTTGGAGAGCAGATAGGGAACCTGTGAAATGACCCAGGACATGTTAAATGCTAGCTGTTCTCTCTTCAATTGTGTGGAGCCTGTTCCCTCTCTTCTTAAAAATTCCTTGTTGTTCTTTTAGTATTTTTTTCAGCTATTTTGTGTCATCTACTCTTTCACCTGCTCTATTCACCCCCCTCTTTTATTTTTTTTTTTTCTTTAAAAGGGTAGGAGTTTTTTAAATGTTATTTTGAGGGGCAGGTGTTTAAAACTCCATTCTGTGTGCATTTCTCAGAGGGAGATCTTTGATTTCTGTCCAGAGGGTGGCAGAATTTCTCTTTAAGAAAAAAAAAATGCTTAATACAAAATAAACCCACTTCCTGTGCTCAGCAATGATTTGGTTTTATAAATCTGGCCAGGATACAGATAAGCTCCAGCCCATTATTATTAAAAGGACATTTGCTGTATTGGAGGTGAAGAAACTAGGGTAAGTCACAAGTTCTGGAAATATCCCTGAATTCTGAAGAAAACCATTTACAAATCAGAAAGCCAAACCCTGACATCAGAACCCAGGCTCACTGGAGCTGTGGTTTCAAGGTGACTTCTGAGTTTCTCTGCTGTCACAGGTTTCCAGTTAGGATAAGGCAAAGATTTCTCTTCTCTTCCTCCTTTGCCACAGCCATTTCTGTTTCTGTGACTAGCGTGACAGGACAGAGGATCACAAAGATGGTCTTGTGACTTGGTGCCTTTTGCAAGTAGGAGGACCTTGTGTTTAAGCCCTGGGAGCTGAATTCCTGTTTCCTTTTGCTTTTGTTTCTGTACACCAGACACCTTCACAGCTCACACACATCCCGCCAAAATGAAGATGAAATACATAAAATATAAACCAAACCCAAGGAAACCCTGCAACGCCAGACCCAGCTTCTCCTGTCCCTGCCCATCGGCGCGGCACCTCGGCCTGGTTTTGCCGATCCAGGCAGTGTTTTTAAAACTTGTCTCCTTTAATCATGGGAAATCATGGCTCCGTACTATCTCAACCCCTTGCTCTAATTTCTCTTTCTTTTTGTCAACCCTTTTGATGTCAAAAAGCCTGGTAGGTCACAAAGACCTCTCATGGGGCCTTTGTAAGCTCTAGTTTCCCTCAGTAGTTTGTGTTTCTTGGAACAGGTATCAAAACTCTAAACGGCCCCTTCCTTAAGAGGCAGGGAAATTAATTCCAAAGGTGACACAGTGCATGTAACTGACACTCTGCCGCCAGGCCCACCTTACTTCCTCTTAGCAACTGACAAGGCTAAGTTATTTCAGGTTTTTCTTCTGAAATTTTTTCTATAAAATGGGGATTATTTTGAAAGTGAGTTGAGTCTACACATAAAACGCTTAGAATGGTTCTTGCTACAGAATAAATCATCAGTGGATGTTAATAGCAGAAGCTCATACTCGATCTCTTGGAGTCTTTCATTTCCTTTTTATACTACCTCTTTCTTGCCCTTAACTTGTGAAAATCCATCATTTTTTTAATTTGCCGGAGAAGATCGTGAAGGTAAACAGTACTGAATACTAAAGGTTAAAACTATCAATTTCTATCTCTTATTTAAAATCAAATTTATTCATTTATTCTTTGTAGAGACATTTACACAAGTGTAGTGTCAGGCCCTATGCTAAATAGAGAACTACAAAAGCATACTAGATGTAGCTCCTGATAAAGTGCTAATAGTCTTGTGCTATACAAACAAGGGTCAGATAGGAGCAGTTCACATGAAAAGTATCCGGATAGAGAAAGCCTGAGATGCATCCTCCCAACATCTGGGAAAGGGCACCTAGGCCAACTTGGGGTTGGGATGCCAGGGAAAGACATTAAAGAGAAAATGGAAGAACCTCTGTAAGTGGGTGAGCTAGAATCCAAACCCAGAACCAGTATTCACACTGTTCTATCATTGAACAAGTGAATGCTTGCCTTATTCGTTTATGCTTTTGCCTCAGTTACTCTTGTTTCTTGTTCCTTAATTAGAAATTCAAAACTGGTGAGCTGATGGTCCTGAGGAACAAAGAGAGGATAGTCAGGAAGAAAGTTATTCTACGTAGGAAGAATGAGCAATGGCAAGGGGCAAAGGTATCTGGGTTGGAGAGAGCTTGGGGAATCCTTGAATTGCATCCGTGGAACTTAGCACAGGACAGGTGGGAGGAAGGGACAAAGTAGTGGGAGGTCAGGTCATGATGGGAAGTCAGGTCAGCTTATGCAACAATTTATGCCCAATAGTCAGAGAGGCACTGCAGAGCTCCAGGCAGGGATGTGATCCAGAAAAACATCCTGATGGTAGTGTGGAGAATAGAATTTGAGCCGGGCAAGACTGGAGCCAGGTACTGATCAATCTCAATAGTACAGTATTATTTCTCTATAGATGTGTCTATAGGACTACACAGAGTCCCCAAGCTAGATCTAGAGCTAGGTCTGAGTATGCATATAGTAAAGCAGGATTGCATCACCCTTGGCTTTCCCAAAAGCTACTGCACTCAGAAGAGCCACTGTTTAGAACCCAGAGAAGATGCGCCTCCATGCATGGTATAACCTCTGCTACACTGTGATCAAGTTCCCATGACACCGAGGCTTGCTCCTGCACTCTTGAATGCTCATCCTATTGTTCATCATAACTGAGATGAGTACTTCCTTGTAGAGCTCTGGCCTCGGCACCACGTTCTGCCTGCTCACTGTGAGGAGAGGGGCTGGGGCTCCTCCTGCTCCCCTCTGCCTTCCCGACCTTTGTTTCCATAACTGATCTTCCACTCTGACATCCACACCCTCCTCTTACATCCTCCTCCTCAGAAGTCACTGACTTCTGATTTTGTTTTCTACTCCTTCTGTGATTGGTCTTTGGTTTTCTATCTTCCATCTATCACATTGTTAATTCTTCATTTATTCTTACCTCAGGGTCTCTCAACTGGTAAACACTTTAAAAACTTTTTATTCACTTAGATTTTATTTATTTTTATTATTTTCTGTGTTTGAGTATTTACCTACCTACCTACCTACCTACACACACACACACACACACACACACACACACACACACACACATATATATATATATATATATATATATTTACCACATGCATGCCATTGGATCCTCAGGAATTGGAGTTTTAGATGATTATGAGCCACTATGTAGAAACTGGAAATCAAACCTGGGTCCTCCGCAGAGACATCTCCAGCCCTTACACTTTTAAGCTTCGATTTCTGTTGTACTGTAGTTGTGCATAAACATGAACAGTGGTGACAATTACAGATGGTAGAAGATGTTAAGGTCATGATATTGTCAGTATTTAGTGATGTGTTGTTGGTTGATTAGGAAAAGATGGAAATACATCAGGGTCATCCAAATTGAGCCACCTCCCTGTCCTGATTCACACGGAAGTCAAATAGAAACTACAAGACATCAAAAGACAGAGATCAATCAAAGAACTGACCCCCTTTCTCTATCCTATCAGTTGCAATGCCAAGTGTATACAGTATTATTCACAACTTCCAGCTTCCTGCCCAAAGTTGGATCCTCAGTGATCCAAATAGTTCTAGGCCCACGGTTGAGCATACTGCTTGGTTTTGAGAACTGATCCAAAGGAATTAGGCCCAGAGCCCCAAGGTACACTTCCTATTACTTGAGGAGGCAGGACAGTTCTTTGTTTCAGTACTTTCCCCAGGGAAGGGGGAGCTGGTAGATGAAGAGGAAGGCAGGCTCTTAAAAATGAGGACAATGGATGGCTGCTATTGCAGAGGACCTGGGTTCAATTCCCAGCACCTACATGGCAGCTAACAACCATCTGTAACTCCAGTTCCAGGGGATCTGACGCCCTCTTCTGACCTCTGCAGACACTGAGTGATGCAGATACACTTAGACATACAGGCAATATACTCATACACATAAAATAAAAATAATAAATAAAATGCTTTTTTAAAAATGAGGAAGACTTGAACAGGCAAAGGGAAAGCTCTTATATAGAGGGAGACATTGAAGACTGAAGACAAGAGGCAGGATTATAGAGGGAGTAAGAGAAAATGGATCAAGGGTCTAAGAGAAAGTTAGCTAGTCTTAGAGAGAAAGAACATCTAAGTTAGAAAGGCATGTAGAGGCTAGATGAAAATGTTCAGAAAATTTGGAGGGGTAAAGGAGACATGTGAGGAACCTCATATTGAAAAGCCTGTAGCTTTCCTTGAACTAATCATGGTGGGGTCAGGGTTGGCAAAGGTTGGCTCTAGGAAGACTGTAAGCCTTTGAAAGAATCACAGTGAAGAATGTGATAGTCATTAAAATATAGACATAATGATTATTCCTAAGCACAGAAAAACCCAGCTGGGGGATATTTGATGGGTACTCCCGTGTACTGAAGTTCGTTAGTGGTTAAGATCTGCATGGAGAGCCTTCAGGACAGTATGGCACTATAGTGCCATAAACTCAGAAAATGGCCTGTCTTCATCATTGCCTTCCTCACCTATAGTCTTAAGTTATTCTCAGCCAAAATACATAGGATAGGGAAAGCAGACTTGGTTGTCTGCTCCAGGCTGGGGCCACTCTTTAGCTGTGGTCAAGAGGAGGATCTTTCAGGAAAGTGATGACAGAGGCTTCATAACCTCGAGACTGAGTCTAGTCAGGGACTGATAGTTGCCATAAAGGTGAAGAGCAATCCAGTGGAAGATGGTGAGAAAAGGGATTGTGGAACTGAGCTCCTGGGAACTTTTGAGAGGCAATTAGAAACCAGACAGAGTCAAGCTTATGGACTTAAGTGAAATAGAAATGAAAGTTATTTATTTTTAAATGAAAGTCGTTTTATTGCGCATGAGTGTATTGTCTGCATGTATGTTAAGTGTGCCCGTGTAATGCGATGCCCACAGAGGTCAGAAAAGGGCATTAGATCCCCTCAGATCCCCTGGAACTGGAGTTATAGACAGTTGTTAGCTACCATATGGGTGCTGGAAACTGAATCCAGGTCCTCTGCATGAGCAGTCAGTGCTCTTAACCGCTGAGCCATCTCTCCAGAAATGAAGTTTTTAAGGGTTGTCAAGTTGAGTAACCTTGAGGTAAGGATATAAGAAGAATGTAAGAAGAATTAACAAAGTGATTGTTGGGAGATAGGAAAACGAAACAAAACCCTATTATCAGGAGGAGGAGTAGAGAGAAAGCAAGATTGAGAGTCAGGTGCCGAGAAGGGGAATGTAAGAGGGATTGTGACTGTTATAAAGGGGGATATTGGTTAGGGAAGTTGGGGGGCAGGAGAATTCCCAATCCTCTCCCCTCTCCCACTGAGCAAGTAGTATGAGGTTCAGATTAGTGCCTACTCATATCACACACCCGCAAAGGCCTCTTTCTCTTTCTTGCTCTACCCTTCTGGTTAGTTGACTTTGTAATTCTCAGTGCTTCAGGGAAATGGCAGACACACTACTGAGAAGGCTGCTTGTGAACCTGTAATCCTCTCTTTCCCAAAGAAAGTTAAATAACACCAGGCTAATGGAGATCCTAAGCAATCGGGGCTTACAGTGGACACACATTAACTAAAGGGCTGAAACTTGGCCTCTTCTCCTGCTGCCCAGTGTTAACCAGACTGTAAACATGTGTTATGGGCTACTCACTGACTGAATGACCTGAGATCTCCTCTCTCTCGCTCTGAAATCTTTAAGAGAGGGTTCCTACTTTGCCTAGAAGGTCTGAACTTACCTTAGAGCCCCTGATATACTGTCTTTCCATGGCATTTATAACTCTCCTAAAAAGTCTTTTACTCAGAAGGACTCAGTGTTCCTCTTGAAGACTAATTTTGGAGACTCATTCAGGGTGATGCTGGTGTGCGAGCACTATGGAGAAGTGGTCATCTCCATTATGATGAGCAGGTGGGACGGGTGCTCAGGAGTACAGGAGCAAGGCTTGGTTACAACGCAGCAGCAGGTGCACCACACACGGAGGAGAGCAGGGGTCATGAGGCCTGTTTTCCCTCTCTTAGGTCTGAACATAGCTCTTCTGAGTGCAGCAGGTTTTTGGAGAGCCAGAGCATGATGCAATCCTGTTTCACTACACATAGACACAAGTCTAGACCTAGGATTAGGACTTTCTTTATGGAGCTATCCAAAGAGAACCAATATTGTACTTTTGATCAATACCCTTACCTGATGCAATGATAATGTACATATAACGTCATTGGAATTTAAGTTCTTCTAGTACTTGTTCTTTTGCCGTG
Organism: Eospalax fontanierii; assembly: GCA_035773235.1. NCBI lineage: Eukaryota > Metazoa > Chordata > Mammalia > Rodentia > Spalacidae > Eospalax > Eospalax fontanierii. Next base: position 61,429,830 of record CM069530.1, on the reverse strand, counting down.
TCATGTATTTGAATTAAATACAATAGAGCAGTTATGAATCTAACACTTTACTCTCAAAGGAAGTAAAAACTTAAAGGAAGTGAAAAAAAATCTCCCAAATTCTATGAAAAACAATTTGAGGTTACATTGTCACATTTTATCAGGGATGCTTTCAAATAATCTGATCATTCAATTGACATCAGACCCTATTCCCTTGTCTTCTTTCCTAAACTCATTTTGGAAATTCCCAGATCAATATGATCCCGTATGTGGCCTCATAAAGGCCAGAGCAGCATGCCTGAAGGCATTTTATCTCTTCATAAGAGTTGTTAGAAGACAAAACCACCATCAGGAATGTGGCATTGGAAGGACTAGGTTGACCGCCCTGTGACCATGAACTCAACTGTGAGCCTCAGTAAAATGAGAAGTTCCAGCATGCCCTGCCCTTGCAGGTGGCTTGGGCCTTGCTGGGACAACAAATGTTAAACCCTCAAATGACAGAGGTCTACTCTAAGTATTATTTGGTAAGAGAATTTAGTTAGCTTTTCCCCCACCCTGCTCTATTTAATGGATTTTTGATTCTGCCCTTGTAATTGGCCTGCGGCAGATTGAAACAATGATTTCCATTGTTTGACTTCTTTTCAATCTGCAGTAGCGACCTTTAAAAACTGATTTCTTATTGCTGACCTGCCAAGCTTTTCCCAGACAGCCTTGTTCCTGCCTTCCCTCTTCTACCTGAAAATATGTATATGTACATATACGTATATGCATACACTGAATATTGCATGTACTGTTGGGTTCCTGGTTTGATGTGTAAATGAAAAGCTCCCAAATGATCTCTTCATAAAGTGCTGAAGATGCTTGGCACATCAAGACTAAAGATCCTCCTATATCCCTAACAGAGAAGTAAATTTGTACCCTGATGTGATTAGAATGTGCTCTATCAATCTATTTATCCCTCTATCATCTATCTGTCTGTCTGTCTGCCTGTCTGTTATCTGTCACTGAGTGAATGAACTGTTATTTAATTTTCAGCTGTGGTCAGCAACTCTTGTTGTCTAAAGAAGACAGGTATATTATCAAGTACTGCTTAATATGATTAATAAGATGCTAATTTATTGAAATTATGGCCCAGATAAAAACAAACTGCACAGATAAAAACAAGCAATTACTATAATGATTTCTACCCAAATAACTTTCTACTTTTAAATCTATATACTTCAATGTTTATTTGAGAGCTATAACTTTAAGTTATAGGTTAAAATATAGCTTATGGAGTCATGGGCTCAGAACTCATCTGCTATTTAGTCTGTATTTGATTTGTAGTAGAATATAGTCATATAGACGATCCGTCACTGCTTGTCTCATAATAGTCCCATGATTATACTGTTATAGTCAAATTAATGTTTCATTTTCATTGACCCTGAATCAGAGGGTACACTGAAATTGAAATGATTTGAAGAAGTACTTAACATTAGAGACTGGTACTATAACAGTTTTCTCCTCAGTTTTGAATAATGCTTTCCTTACTATATGGAATCATTGACTGTGGTGTTCAGGGAACAGTCCTGAGCTCTGCCCATGACCACAGAGACCTAGGACTACTGTGTTTAAGCCTGGGCCCTCTTCACCTCCTTTCTTCTTTATCCCTCTGCTCCTGTTCCCTCCATCCTCAACAGATATCACCTCTTTTTGAGTACAGAATCTGGTAGAAGCGTTAATCATCCTCCAGCCCTTCCAGGTCCGCATGGTAGGGAAGGGAAGACTGTGATCCAAAGTGGGAGGAGCAGAGGCAGAAATGAACTTCATGATGGCCCTGCTCCAGGGTGGTCTAAATGAGCACATGCAGAGAGTACCTCTCAGCAGTGTGTGACTTGTGAGTATCAGGCTGTAGAGTTTGCTAGCCTCCACCTCTTGGGTCATGATTCAGACCACTTCCTCTGCCAGTCAGGCCCTGCCCCGGCTCTGTCCTGTCTACCCTGCAGCCTCTGTTTATGCTCCCCACACACTTCCTTGGACCTGATGTTTCAGGCTCGCCCTCATTCCCACTTTAAGATACGAATTCTCTCTCGATTCCTGAAACTTGCAGCTAGCCCTGCTCTGCGCCCCCCCCCCATGCTAGGTCTCAGTGCACATTACAGCCCCCTCTTAGCCTCAAACCACAGGCCCTGTTTGCCTCATAAATGCAAGTGTGAAATCCAGAAAAAGGAAATACAGACTTCACCCGCATCTCAAAACATCATTTGCGTTATTAAAACTGTAACTTAACACCAGAATGCTCTTATTAGAAGACAGTTCAGTTACATGTATGTAATTTACTCAATATTACAGTGTACATAGTGGACAGATATATAGTCTTACTAGGTTTTATAAGTACACAAGTATGCTGAAAGAAGAGGTCGTACCGAGCACATTCTGTACAATAAAAACAGAACTATGCCTTACTACATACCCTTGATATATATGTATATATGTAATATACATATATATGTAATTTCCTTGCTATTTATCCATCCATTTATCTGTTTTTAGTTAAGCTTTGGGGTTCTTAATCCAAATACTTTTAGGTTTGAGATCTGTAATTTTCACATTAAACAAGTTCTTTGACAAAAATTATTAACAAATGCTATTCTTAAGTAAGGCACTAGGTGGAGCATGAGAATTTAAAGAAAATTAAAATGTAGTTACTAGTAAGAACAAACCATTTTAATTCAAGAAAACTGAAAAATGAAGTTATATCTTATTTTCTCTGATTTCAACTATAAGTACAGATATATAACACAACAAAATGCTTTATAGAAGCATATCTAAAGTATAGGGTAATTTTTGAAAATTCTCCAAATCTCATGGCTGATGGAGGAAAACAAAGCAGGCATCAGTTTGAGAGAAACACAGAACACTGATTGAGGAAGGTAACAAAGAGGCTTTCAAACTGTGTGTGTGTGTGTGTGTGTGTGTGTGTAAGAGCACACTTCTAATTGTGCAGCTGAACTGGTTTTTATTAGAGCAGAAATATCTTACAACTCCATCACCCTCTAGATTGCCCACTAGTATCTTGAGCAAATAACAGCTCTCAGGATTAAACTGCCCATGTGCTTAAGCAAGAGAAGAGATTCACACCCTGCTGGCCACAGTAACTAAACTATGCGTACGTATATATTTTTAAAAGATTTATTTATTTTTATGTGCATGAATGTTTTGTCTGTGTATATATATGTAAATGCACTACATACATGCCTGGTGCCCACAGAGACCAGAAGAGGACATTGGCTCCCCTGGAACTGGAGTTACAAATGACTATTAGCCACCTTGTGGATGCTGGGAAACGAACCAGGTCGTCTATAAGAGCAGCAAGTGCTTTCAACTACTGAGCCATCTATCCAGCTCCATAAAACAGCTTTAAAAAGTTGTTTTGTTTGTATTCTTATAGGAAGATTTTTATGTAAGTCAAACTCATTGACATGATTCTTGGAGTGTTAAGCATATGAGACAGGCACATATACTGCTGTAGCCCTACAGACTGTCCACTACAGGCTCAGAAGCTACTAATTTGGATTCTGGTGATACTGACATGTGTGTTCACTTGAAAATCAACCTTCTGCTGGAGTCTGTTTATCTGTAAGATTGCATGTGAGGTTGTTTTCATTTCCAAATTGGCTATAAAAACATCGTCTAGCATGAAGGACACCCCTCCATTCAGTTCAAGTTGCTTTTAAGTCCAAATCAGTAGTGATGAGAGGAAAACACCCCCAGGAAGTACACTGGGTCAGAAGTATCTTAATTCTGATGTCCTTCCCGATCTGCCCGTTAGCGTTCACCTCCCAGAGTGTCAAAATAACTGCTCCAAGCATTCCAACCTCATGATTTGCCTGCAGTGGAGACACTGATGGCAGAGTTTGCTCCATCTTGACCAGAACCAGCTCTGTGGGCAATTTTTAAATTGCTGACTTTCATTGTCAAATAGCTTATTTCACACAATTACAAGATATGAATTAAAGAAAAAGACATGCTCGCTGAAACCAATATGATATGATAATTTAGTTGGGATTTTCCTTATATTGAACTTTACACTGAAAAAAAAAATCTTAGATTTATATAGAGAGGATTTGGGCCAGAAGTATGCATCCTTCTGGTATTTTATTTAGCAAACTGGCAAACTGAAATGCTCTGAGTCTCAACCCCTCATCCCCACTTCCCACGCCCCAACTCCCTCCATCCATCCATCTTTCTTGCTTGCTTGCTTTCTTCCTTTCTTTCACAGGGTGGTTGGTCTTGAACTTCTGATTCTCCTGGTTCAGCCTCCCAAGTGTTAGATAAAGGTATGTGCCATCACATGTGGGTCAAAAATCTTTACTTTAAAGCAATTTGATTTCTCTTTGACATCACTGACATGCAAAGACACAGATGAATAAAAATTTCTAATTAATCATTTCAGAATGCTTAGGTTATAAATAGATTTGATTTGAGTAAATAAAATGAGGTTTCATTTTATTTTGGACTTTTACATAATCTCACAATAAAACTGACTCTAGTACTGGAGATAACTAACATGCTTCAAATAAGCCTTCAAATCCAGATCTGTCAGTCAGTGCTGGGACTGAGGCAGAAGATTTAATTTAGTAGACTAAAAAGGGGGAAATCTTACATTTTCTTTACCTATTTCCACTGTGTTCTTCCTTTTGTGAAATGTGTTTAGGAGGAAGTAGAGCATACATGAAGAATTGTATGTGATACTTACAGCAAAACATTCGGGCAAAGCCAGCTGTGGGACTCAGCCAGAGGGGAACTGTGTCAGTGGGTAGCATCCTTGGAAGCCATGATGACTGTGGGCGTAAAAGCAGAGAAGAACCCAACAGTGACGCCTCCCTTCTGATGAATTTACAGGACATTTTACATGTAATTTTGTTTCATTTTATTGGCATTCTGAGTAGTGTACGGAGTTATGCAAATTGTTGGGTCCAAATTTTTGACAAGGACCTAGAATAGTGCTTGATGAATTTTTAAAGCTCATTTGCATTTTTATGCCCATGACTGTGTGTGCTTTCACAGCCACTGTGGGATAGATAGTCGTGAATGATTCTATTTATAGACAAAAAGAGCTGAGACGCTGGCTGTTACAGGATTTGCTGGGTGTCTCACTACAGATTACTCACAACTCTGAGACTGGGATTCAGAACTTTTAACTGTAGACCAATATTTTCCCAAACACCACAATGAGTGTTACAAGTTCCTGAAGGGAGTTATGTAATGCTTACTTAAATTAGTTTTGTGACTTTAAGAATTATATTTTGGACTGGGGATGTGGTTCAGGGGAGAGAGTACTTGTCTAGCATGCATAAAGCCCTTGCTTTGAGTACCAGTACCACATAAACTGGGTGGATGCATGTGTAATTCTAGCACTCAGCATGTAGACGCAGGAGGGTTGGCAGTTCAATTGCCTCAGGTGCTTAGCAGCCTTGAAGCAATCCTCAGGTACACGAGGCCTTGTTTAAAGGAAAAAAGAGAAAAACTGTGTTTTGGTGTATCAAAGGAGATTTTTATTTATTGCAATTTGAGTTTTTAAAATGCTCTGTTAGCAATGCTGACATATGTCAGCATATGCATCTTATATATGTAAGATGGCTCAGTAGGTAAAATTGCTTACCACACAAGTCTGATGATCTGAGATTAATCTCTGGGATTCACATGGTGAAAGAAGAGAACTGACTCCTGCAAGTTGTCCTCTGACCTCCACAGGTACACTGTGGCTCATTTGTATACCACACACACACATAAAAAAAATGTTGAATGATAAAAACATGTTTACTAAATGAAACTCAATGGTATATCATTTTTATAATTAAATATACATAGTTCATGTGTTGCCAATAAGCGTTTGACCAATATCAACAAATAGCTTAGAAGATATCCCCAGATAGTGATCACTTCATGATTCAAGTTGTTTGGGGAAAAGGTCACAAAGGAATTTTGAATAAACAAGATAAAATGTAAAAAATGATCAGCTCTTTGTAATTTACTACAGTATTCTCTGAAATTTTCTGTAGTTTAAAATATATATAAAACAGTTGAGGAAGGTAAGGGGACCTTAAGGGAAGGAGGACACTGATGATTGTGCCTCAGTGAAAACTCTGTGTGTAAAAATCAAGATGCAGGGGCTGGAGAGATGGCTCAGCAGTAAAGAGCACTGGCTGTTTCTGCAGAGGACCCAGGTTCAGTTCCCAGCACTAACCACCGTCTGTGATTCTAGTTCCAGGGGGTCCAATGCACTATACACAAAATACTCATATACATAAAATAACATTTTTTAATTTAAAAAAAGATGTAGATTGGTATAAATGACATTTCTTCCTATTCAGTCTCAGAATTTTCATGATTTGGTCTTGTTTATATGAAACATTGGGTTCAGGGGCTGGAGAGATGGCTCAGTATTTAAGAGTACTGGCTGCTCTTGCAGAGGACCCAGGTTCGATTCCCAGCACTCACATAGTGGCTAACAACTGTCTGTAACTCCAGTTCCAGAGGATCCAAGGTCCTCTTCTGCCCTCCATTGGCATTGCATGACACAGGTACACCTAACTACATGCAAGCAATATACATATACACATAAAATTAAAATAATAAAGAAAATATTTTTTTAAAAAGAAACATTAGATTCAGGTTGACAGTGATCTTCCAATACACTGAGTCAAAAAGAAGAGTAAGAGATACCTTTTTTGGAAGTACTGTGGTTGGAGTTTAAGAAACACTTGTCATGTTGGGTGGACCCATTTGGCAAAGTTCTTTCCTGTGGCAGAAGAGAGCCTTCAGGACTGGCCTTACCCTCACTGAATCTGAAGGTGCCAAACCTGTCATGTGCTGAGATCTTGAGTGAGCCATACTCATCGCCTGCCTTCTGCCACAGCATTCACTGTCTAGATGTTGATAGTCTCTTGACATTTGTAGGCACGAAAGGATGCATACTAGAAGACCCTACAGAGTGGAGGATGCCGAAAAATACTGCCTTGAGGATGACTTGGTCAATCTTGAGGTCCTAGATGAGGTACTTTAAATATTCAGTAGCCAACTGCCATTGATGACTTCTGTTTCCCGTTGATGCAGTGTTCCTTCTGTTCTAAACTACATTTTTCTAAGGTCATACAGTAATTTAATTGCATAGCCACAGAGAACTCAAGGAACATTCTATTGCTGTGACTATTGTCCTCTGTGTGTTCATTTACAGTCCTTGGACTGATGAAGAGAAAGGATTTAGTGTTTTCTAATAAACCCTTATGTCACAGCCCAGTGATAGAGTCTTACCAACTTAAATTCTTTTCTGTTTAATAAATTTATTCTAAAGAGAATTGTGTGCTCTTTACAAGGAGAAGTTTCATTTACAGAAATAGTGAAGTTAAGATAGTTTGCATTCTAAATTTCAAAACTGTAATAATTCCTGTTCAAAACATGTGTAATTGTTTGGGCTGCTGATTGTGCCAGACCCGATTTTGCTGAGTCTCAACTCTGAGAACCCTTCGCTTAAACCCTCAGTCATTAACATGTAATACCAAACTGTTGAGTTTCATATTCCTACCACCTTGATTTTAAGTGTAATTCGTTGATAAATTTACTAGGGTTGGAGTGATGGCCCAGTGTTTAAGAGCCCTTGCTGCTCTTCCAGAGGACCTGAGTTCAGGTCACCGCACCCAGGGAATGCAACATCCTCTTCGAGTCTCAGAAGGCACCTGTATACATGTTGCATTTGCACAGAGATAAACATATTTTTAAAAAGTAATTACCATTTTGGCCAATTAAATAAAATTCTAAATAGGTCATTTTGATTGGATGAGATAAAAGTTTCCCCTCCCCCCAGTGACAACTAAAATCTTTGTTGGCTAGCTTAATGTCCACTAGCAGCTCTTAATTCTTTCAGCACATGCCTATTATTGCTTCTTTCTAAACAACTGTCAGCATCATGTTAGTGATTTAGAATCATTACAGGTCTGTATAAGATTTAAATGATCTACTTTAATCATTTAGACAGAAATGTTCTTCTAAGAATAAGTTTGTTGTTACTTTTAGAATCTCTGCCTTCATGAATATGTTTGCTTTCAATACCATTTATCCTCCTCAGGACACAATCATTCATCAGTTGCAGAAACGCTATACTGATTTGCTGATTTACACCTATGTTGGAGATATACTAATTGCCTTAAACCCCTTCCAGAATCTCAGCATATACTCTCCACAGGTGAGAACTGGTTTGAGACCATGAGACTGAAAATGAGAAGGATTAGGCTGGGGATGTAGCTTAATGATCAAGCATTCACTTGCCATGCACATGGCCCTGGGTTCAACCCAAGGCTCTGAAAAACAAAATCATACACCCCAATAAAAAAGAGGAAGTGGCAATAAAATAATGCACCCCGGGGGTTAGTGCCTCCAAATTGAAGATGATAATGTAACACAAATGGGATTTTTGTCTTTGGGTCTGGGTAACCTCTTAAAGCAAGCAACAGTCATAAAAGCTAACAATTACTGAATGTTTACTACATGCCAAGTACTGGGTTGGGTCATCACCCTATGAGATAGGGGAGGTGTCAATCTTAGGCCTATTTAGTAGAGCAGTTAGTGCCTTAATCAAACTTATGAAGCAATAAATGGAGAACATGCAGGCCTGCAAACTCTAGAGCCTTCCAAAGTCAGCTAGTCCCCCAGGAAGGGAAGAGCCTGGGTTTCTCATAGATAGAGTGTTAAGTGCTCCAGTAGAGCACTAGAAGTTTCCTTCTGAGATATGTTTTCCCCTCAGTTTTCTAGGCTTTATCACGGGGTAAAGCGTGCCTCAAATCCCCCCCACATATTTGCATCAGCAGATGCTGCTTACCAGTGTTTGGTTACCTTCAGCAAAGACCAGGTAAGGGCGCATCGTCCTCTCCTACCGGGTCACAAGGTAAGGCATGCTTTGTCTTCCTCTTCAGTTTGGAAGTCTAGTTTCTGAGGCTGGCCAGAGGAAGTGAGGAATGAAATTGCAGCACAAGGTAACTGGAACACTGAAGGCCCCAGTGGCAGGAGAAGGAGAAAAGCCTTTCATGACACACATGCATCTACAAGCACCCATTTTCTCCCAAGAAATGTGAGAAAGATATTTCTAGTATGAGTATAATAAAAACATGGAATGTTCAAGGCCTGATGACACAGCATGGCTGTAATAAAAGCAGCACGTAGAAAGATGTAAATGAGATTCCCTCCTGTTAACATGTCAGAATTTTCAAGACTGAACCCTTTTCATATGGACTATTGCACTCAGCTTGACAGTGATTTTACATCATGCTATTTAGTAGCTGAGAAACAGTGACGAGTTGGGTTAAGACTGATAAACTTTGGGTATAGAGAGATCACTTAGGATCTGGGTTCAGTTCCTAGCACCTACATGACTGCTAACAACTGTCTGTAACTCCAGCTCTAGGGGATCTGACTCCCTCCTCTGGTTTCCATGGGGATTGCACACACATGGCACACTTCTATACACGTAGGCAAAACATTCATTCACATAAAATAAAATATTGATTTTTAAAGATTGATAACAATAAGCTCAATGTTAGCTAAACACAAACTTTGCTCATATATTTTAATTGTCTAGACTTCTAATTACTGAGTGGCGTATCCTACCTTCGACCCCTTCTCTATTTTCACTAGATATATTTTCCTTTAGTTTTATATTCTGTGCACAAACAGAGACGATCTAATTTGACAAGGAGATTTTATGAGAAACTGACTGCATATTATTTTATGAGACCACTGAAGTCCAAACTTTTGGTTTGTTGTTGATAAATACAGTTATAACAATGCAATTTACAAAACAGCATACAGGGATTCACTGTAGATTAGAAACTGGCATCTCCACATTCTTATACAGATTTATGAACTGTCCATAGATTTCTAAGAGAACAAATACTTGGAAAGAAATGATGTGACTTTCAAGTTAAGAAGTTGCCTGTCGTGTTTCTGTTTTGTTTTATGCTTTTGTTGTTGCGGTTGTTTCTAACACCAGATATTTCGTGCTTTCTAATAAAACTCATCAGTTTTTCTTCTGGAATTAGTACAGACCCCACAGGTTATGGGTTAAGTCCTATAAAACTGGCCTCATGTCAGGTGTCAGACATGAATGGAGTACCTAGGCCTCATACTTCTGCCAAGCCAAGTTCAAGTTCAGAGGTTCCTATGGGAACCCCCTCACTGGAATAACTCACAGAACTCAGGAAAACACTCAACTTGTATTTACTGGCTTATTAGAAATGATGTAATCCAGGACCAGCCACATGGAGAGATGCTTGTAATAGGGGAGGGGAGGGTGACGGCACACGGAGGGTCCTGCCTTTTCCCTTGAATGCCTTCTCCCAGCACCTTTCTGCTCATCACTGTTCCTTGAATCTCATTATTTAATCTCATTGGCAGCTGAGGTATGGTTGAAAGGTTCTTCTCTTGTACAAAAGATATTGCTGTTACTCTGTCACTCGGAGAAATCCAAGAAACTTTATGCCAGGAACCAAGGACAAAAGCCAAATACGTAATTTTTATTTCATAACATTCACTGACTTCCTGCATGCAGCCTGGAAATAAATGGTTTTAAAAAGGCCAACAATACAAAAAAACAGGCAAAGGATATGAATAAGGACAAAAAGAGGGGCTAGAGCAATGACTCAGTGATTAAGGGCACTTGTTGCTCTTGCGAAGACTCAGGTTCTGTTCCCAACACCCACATAACAATTAAAAAATGGTCTATAACTTGAGTTCCAGTGGAGCCCAAACCCTCTTCTGACCTCCATTCACATACACAAAATAAAAATTAAATTAAAAAAAAAATTTTTAAAGAAAATACAAATGACCTTAAGCATATGGAAGATGTTTGACCTCATGCATAGTAAAAGAAGCACAGATTAAAGCTTCCCTAAAACACCATTTTTACCTATCAGATAGGCGAAAATCCAATGCACTGTTTGGTGAGGCTGAAAGAGAGCTGCGGACCCCATGTGTGTCCCCACCCTACCTCTCCATGTGCTCCAAGCATGTCTGTCATGTGGCTCACCCTGGATGGGACTGTTTCTAATATACCAGTTAACATAAATTAAGTGTTCTCCTTAATTCTGTGAGTTATTCTAGTGAATTAGCCAGCTGGTATGTATGGTCCCTAGCCAAGCAATATAATAATATCTATCAAGTTTACAAATATTTTTACCTTTTGATTTAGAAGCCTTCTTTTTTATAGTTTATTCTGCAGGTGAAACTGCATCTAAATATAATGACTTATGTGTAGCATTATTCGTCCCAATATTGTTTGTAAAAAGTTGAAAAAAAAACCTCAAAGATCCATTTGCAATGCTATCATCAAGGATGGCTTATCTGCATGCTGGAATGAGGATCCACTGTATCAGCTCCTCATGTGTGGGTATGGAAGGATTCCCAGGATAGAGTCATTGCTCAGTGGAAAATTAAGCCACACAGTGGAAGATGTTGTGTGCAGAACCACAAATGAATATGCAAGTTGTTTCTGTATGGTCAGTTCTTTGGTTTCCTCCCCTAACTCTCTGTTTTCTATGTCAGTGCATTGTCATCAGTGGAGAAAGCGGCTCAGGGAAGACAGAGAGTGCCCACCTGATTGTTCAGCATCTGACTTTCTGGGGAAAGGTATTGAGTAACCTGCTTTATGTATCATGGCTTGAAGTCCCTGCAGAGCATATTTTATAACAGATGGAAGTACGATCTTTTATTAGGACTCACACAAAAGCATTTCATCTTGGTTATGTTTGCTCCTGATAGTTAGGCCTCTTAAGATGCCAGCATGCGGTCCTTACTTCACACAGTGAGAAAAATAATGCCAGCACGAATTTACTAGATTATTGGCAATTAATTTTTTTGTATGTTTTCAATGTAATAGAATCATATTATGTAGGAAAAGTGGTTAAACATTCAGAATAAGATCAGGGAGCACCTGGATGGTGATTAAGGAGGTAGCAAATGGAACTCTTTGAGAAGAAGTTAAGGAAAACAAAATTTTCAGCCTGTTGAAATGGACACTGAAAGAAACACTGTGAATATCAGTCCAGGAGTTGTGTAGACTGGGAATTAGAGTACTGTGTGACTAAGAAAGAATTTAGAAATCTTTTTGTTAGGGTTGAGGCTTATTGAAGATCACAGTGGGAAAGTTATGGGATTCTGTATTTAGAATTCTTTCTAAACTGCTAAGCAGTCAACATCTGTCAAAGATTGTAAATGAAATACAGCAAGACTTTAAAACTGCCGCCTACTTTATGACTGTGATTCATGTGCACCTGGCAAGTTGCTCATTTAAGAAACTCAGGCTTGCCACTAATTGTAGAGTTCTTTGGAATAGGACAATAGGCAAGGGAGAGGTGCCTGGCAACTCTGTGGGAATACTGTTTCTGAAGGTGTTCCTTGACTGTTGTCTGTTTGGCCCAGGCCAACAATCAAACCTTGCGTGAGAAAATTCTGCAAGTCAACTCTTTGGTGGAAGCCTTTGGGAATGCCTGCACCGCCATCAATGACAACTCTAGTCGATTCGGAAAATATCTGGAAATGATGTTTACACCAACTGGAGCCGTGATGGGGGCAAGAATCTCTGAATATCTCCTTGAAAAGTCCAGAGTTATCAAACAGGCTGTGTAGGTGCACTGTTATTTGAATCCTGCTTTTGTTCTTTCTGCAATGCAAGCTTGGAGGATTTCAGAATTTTAATGGTCCATTTCCATTTTCATTCTTTGTCCTGCCCCCAGGAGTTATTTAAGCAATGGATTGGGTAGTTATTTGTTTGTTTTCACCTAAAAGCTATGCAGGGGGAATGTAAAGGACTGGGAGAAGATTCTCTCAAGTTGATTATATCAAGTTGATTTAACAATATTTAATGTGCATATATCTTAAAAATTAATTTCTTCTTTAAAATTGAATTTGCCTATAAAAAAAAGCACTGAGAATATTCCACATATTATTTTTCTCCTTGGACTAGGAGAGACAAGAAATTGTAATTATTCTATGTATCAGATATTTTTCTGTTACTATGATAAAATACCCTGAAAAACTAAGCAGCTTAAGGGAGAATAGGTTTATTTTGGCTCACAGTTCCAGAGGTGGATACAGTTCCTCATGGTGTCCCAGGCACAGCAGCAGGAGCCCAAGGTCAGTCAATCACATTTCATCCATACACAGGAAGCAGAGAGTGAGAACAGGAAGTGGGGCCAGACTATAAAATTTTGTTTCTAGTGACGTACTTCCTCCAACAAGGCTCTATTTCCTAAAAGTTCCATAACTTTCCAGAACAATACCACCAAGTGTTCAAGCACTTGAGCCTATGGGGGACATTGCATATTCAAACCACAAGACTTTGTTTCAAGAAATACAGATAGTAATCAGTAATAGTAATCAATAGCATGTTCTGGGTTTGAATGCTGATTCCAACACTGTGACCTTGGGCAGGTTGCTGAACCTTTCTGTGCCTCAGTCATCAAGTGGAGATGTTGCTAGTAAGGACTTCACAGGTTTGTTTGGAGTCTTGACCAGTTCATCTATATAAAGTTACTTAAGAGCATTCCTGAGATGGTGCATGTTAATACTATCAGCCAGTCTTCTTATTACTGTTTTCATCACCTCAGGACACTAGTGTTTCTCAAGAACAGGGCTCTGTAGATATGGCCACTCATTATTGAATGCCTGCTGTATGCCATTGCTGTGTTTCTTCTGGAGCTACTAGAGTAAACAAGATAAACAAGGTCCCTGGGGCCACAGAGTGTGGAGCATGTGATGGGTGGAGATAGATGGGAAGATCACAGTTATTATATGAATAAACAAGTATAGAGCAGATGAGAACAGTGCCAGAAAGCCATGGAAGACGCTAGGAAAGTGAAACAGGAGAGGGACACAGAACCTGGAGGAAAGGGGCTCACAGGGCGTGAGATATTTAATCTGAAATCTGCGGATCACTAGGATTTAGCCAATGAGATGCGGGGGGAGCGACGGGAGGCACAGGGGACTGAGACTGGATCATGCAAGGCTTTGGAGTCAGGCCGAGGATTTTGAAGCTTTTCTAAAGGCATCAGGAAGCCTGAGAACATTTTTAAGCAGGGGAGTTGGCTAAACCCAACTTGCATTTTGAAATATTAAGTCTAGCTTCAGTTGACCAGTGGAGATGAGGGAGAGAACGCTGGTCCAAATCCATGTGAGAGAGAACATAGGCTGGACAATGAAGGTAGAGCAGAGAGCAAGGGAGGCTGAGGTCAGGTAACTGGGCCAGAGGAGTCCACAGGCCAGGGGCTAGCCTAAGAATCCAAGCATTGAGGATATAGTTCAATTTATAGCATAGAAACAAATGAACAACAACAAAAAGTCAATCAACTAACCAACTAATGAGCCAACAAAACCACCAAGGGCCTTCTTCAGTCAGACAGAACCTAGGCATTTACAGTTTCTTCACACAGCAGAGACTGACATGAACAATGAAAAAAAGAATGAAAAGGTGGAGTTATGGGTGTTTAAAGCTTCCCTGTGGCTTCTTGATTCCTTCTTGTGAGGTTCCCTGCCTCTTCCCTCCTCCCCCGCAAATCAGTATGATTTTAAAGTTCAAGGAGCTCCCTTGGATAGAACAGAAGCTGCTCTGCCCTGTGCTCAGATGTAAAATGAAGGGGGTCCTCTCCCACCTATAACGCCTGCTGTTCTTTGCCATAAATATCCCCACATCTTACTGTCTTCATGTGCAAGGTGAGCCTAATAATGCCACCCTCACAAGGCGGTGAAAAAAACTGAATGAACTGAAGAGAAGGTGGAGCTGGCTCTCTGCCCCCTTCTGGGCATGCTGAAGGATTCCCTTGTTCCCTGTCTCTGGGTGAGGTCATCTGAAGGGCTGGCAGATGGACCTTGAATAGCAACCATCCAGAGACTACAGTGAGCAATGCCAATTCACTACAGACATGGACTCTGAGCAAGCAGTTAGCTTTTGTTGAGTTAAAACACTAAGATCTTAGAATTTTTGCAGTGGTGGGAAAACTTACCCAATCTTCATAGATGAAGGAACAAAAGATGAACTGAATATATGCCAGAAATGGAAGTTGGCAGGAAAACTTTAAAGAACTGAGAAAACTAAATGAAGGTAAAACCAAGATGGCTCGGTCAAACGCTGCACATCCAACAGAAAGTTAGAAGGCACGCCATAGCATTTCTAAGTCACATTAGCGTTATACCTGAATAAAGAACCCGCCTGGCTCTTAGCATTCATTTTATGGCCAACAGTGGACCCAAACTCTGAGAATTATCCATTCCTTCTGGTCTCTCAGGGAAGTGTGCTCCTCCTGAGCCAGGACTCATCCATAATCTTATTCAGTCTCTCCAGCATGACTTGGAGAACTACTAGCTTGGATTCATCCACATAGGAGCAGAGAATTCTGCCCTTTTGATCCCTAGGCCTAGAGCATCTCATACACACAAAGCCAAACATTCTTCTCAGTTCTCACTGCTTTCAGTGAGAATATGAATACTCTCCTTGGCTTTGGGATGCCAATTCAAGCACATCCACACTCACTATCTTCAGTGGAGGGCCAAGTGGGATCCTGAGGAATCAAGGTCATAAGCCCAGGTCACAAGGGGAGTACGTGGCTTGGTGAGTCTGTTTGATTATAAAGAGTAGCTTCAGAGTGCAAGATTAAGTAAAAGTCATTAGCCCCGATTCTGTCCATATTGTAAGTCATTCTTACACACATGGTATTCACATCTGGCATACTATTTTGCATCTCAGTGAATGGTGTTGCCAGCCCTGGGTGCTCAAGTTGGAAAACAAGGCAGACTCCAGCTCCTTTCCTCATTCCATTGCTTAAGATGTTCTTGGTTTCTCCAAAACACATATTTTAGCTTCTCCCTGTTCTCCACTCCCACCACTGTGGCTCTGTTCTCTGGATATCCCTATGTTCTTCATGGCTTCTTGCAGTCTAGCTACTGTGCTGTAGCTGGGCAGTACTTTTCTCATAACAAACCTACGCATGCTCTGCCACCCACGTACAGCATACCCCAGCTCTAGTTTAAAACACTTCAAAGAATTTTAGTTACTTAATCAGCAAACTCCTTGTTCTGACCTACCAAGGCCTGGTATGGTCTGCCTTCCATCTAACGCCATCTCACTGGCAGTGGCTGGCTGCTGCCTGTTCTGTTCTGCAGCCTCCTTTGGCTTGGAGTAAAGTGTGCTCAGTAAGGCAGGATTGTGATGATTGCTGTACGAATCCTATCACGGTTGCCATTTTGTAATTTTATGATGCCTATTAATTGCCTGGATATGCAAATTTGCTACATAACAGTATTTTGTACAAAAAATAAATTAATATAAATGATTTAGGTTGGGAAAGCCAAGAATACGGTATAAATAGTTTCCTCCTCATTTTTTTCCAGGGGAGAGAAGAATTTTCACATATTTTACTATATTTATGCTGGTCTTTATCACCAAAAGAAACTTTCTGAGTTCAGACTTCCTGAGGAAAATCCTCCTAGGTAAGGTTTATTCTAAGACCTCTTGCCTGGGGGCTTTGATCATTACTTTTGGATGAATGTACAATCCGCAGTTGCCAAATTCAGAAGTAATGGAGCTATTTCCCTGACTAGGAACTCACAGTCTATTTAACTTAAATATGCAAGAGAAGGGGACAAAAACAACATCTCACCATTTGCATTGTTTGTTAGAATGCTCAAAAACATAACTGCAGCCATTTCTCTCAGCTACATGCACAGTTATTAGACTGTAAAGGAATCGCTCTTGCAAAGGAACCCAAGTATCCCCTGTCTGGCATCTGAAGAGTTATTTTACAAATGAATTTTTACTGTGTTTGGTCATATCCCACCTCATTCAGGTACATAGCTGCTGAAACTGGGAGCGTCATGCAGGACATTACTTCCAAGGACTCCTACCGAAGACAGTTTGAAGCAATTCAGCATTGCTTCAGGATTATTGGATTCAGTGACAAGGTAAATGACTGTTGAGAGAAACAAACTCAAGTGTTAATATTCTCAGGTGAATATGAGTGAAGATGTGTGTTCTAATGGGGCCAGATACTTTTCAAATGCATGCTGGTCATGAAATAAGGTATTTCTAATCAACATGTGGTCTGAGAATCCCAAATTTTGTCATCTGTGGTGTTAGAATGTAGACTCTCTGGTCCATTCAAGAGTGAGTGACTCAGAATCTGAACTGGAGCAAGATGCCCAAATGAAGGTCCAGTGTGAGAGGACTGGTTTTAAGGACCACGTGCCTGTCGACCATTACCACTGTTATGAGTTCACTAGGCCTAGAATGAGAGATTCCCAAAACAATACTGCCCTTTTCTGAGTTGTGGTGACTCCTGAGAAGGGGGCAAGGGAATGTATAGGTTATACCTCGGCCTCAGAAATGTGTTTCTGCAAATAGCTCTTTGTGTGCTGTGGCAAACTAATTAAAGCCCTTTCAACTTCCCTTCTGTCACTGACTTCTCCCTTGCACATTATTAACTACTGCTGTAAGAATCATCCCACAAACAGATGTCTCTGTTAAATGTATGCTAGGACTGACACACACTACCTATAACCCTAGAACTAAATATTATTCCATGATACATTATGTCATAGTTTCTGGGCTTTTTGCCATCAATTTTGCAAAAACATATAGGTTCTTTTGCTCTTCTAGCAAAGGAAGTGAATGATGAGGTAGGCTAGAGTGTTAAATCTCAAGGGATTAGATTACAAAACACTCCAGTTGCCTTGGGACAAGCACTCTGGATAAAGGATTGCTTCTGTGATCCCTTGAGTTTGGCCAGCCTTTTCTTCTCTAGCATGGTGGATTTTAATCCTAATAATACCATTCTCTTTTCCTATTTAGCTGTTCATTTTTGTTGTTGTTGTTGGCTTCCTATATACTATGAACTAACAGAGGAAAATTTCAACAGTCAAGATAAAAATAGAAATATATTTCCCCCAGCTCCTTTGAGGAGAGCAGTAAAACAGGTTCCTGTACTGTTAAAGAACTTTTATGATGATTAACTTATAGAGCTCATTTTTACCAATTACACAGCATTAGAAGAATCAATGCATGGCAGAGATGGAAGCAGAGCTGTTTAAAGAACAATCATGTCCCCTCTGTATAACAGGAGTGTAACAGTATGGCATTGTGTAATGTTCCCGGTATATAACAGAAGTGAGATGGTATGTCACTCTGTGCATGTCCCTAGTGTATAAAAGGAGTATGATTATATGTCACTGTGGGCGTGTCCCCAGTATATAACAATGGTGTGATGGTTTGTCACTGTGAGTGTCCCCCCAGTCTATAAAAGGAGTGTAATGATGTATCACTGTGTGCATGTCCCCAGTGTATAACAGGAGTGAGACAGTTTGTCACCATGTGTATCTTCCCTGTGCCCACATTAATTCCTTTGGAAGTAAATGAACTTAAATCGATTAGCAGCTTTGAAAATGGAAGGGAGAGACTGGATCTTATCTCTCTGACCTTAAAATCTGTGGTGTAACTGTAGACAACCTGTTCTGCTGAGTTATCTCACTTCACATCATGTTTTTAAAGTTGCAATAATGTGACTAAATTAAAAAAGACTCAGTTGGATGAAGTCAGGTACAGATGCCAAATCACTGAAGGGATAAAACTTTCTTTTATTATTCTCTGCCAAACACTTCTCAACAGAACTGCTATGAGCTGCTAGTGAATTCAATTAAAATTATACTTCCTGTCCTTTCTTAGAAGGTCACTAGTTCCCAATGGAAATTCCTCAAGAATTTTTTCCCCCACCAAACTCTTATAGTAAAATTATGAGGTTCAAACTTTATTGTGAATTCAGGAGGATGAATTTGAATTCCAGGACACCAGCCAAAAGTATCAGAAGGAACACTTGACCCTGAGTTCATTATAAAGAAACGTCCCTGGTGGAAGGAACCCTTCAGTAATGATGGCGGCTCTGTACGAGAGACTTAGAAGATTTTACTTAAACCCAGTTGTGTGTTTGGAGTCAAACTGTGTTGTTTCGGCTTAATATTATGCTGTTCCTGCTGATATAAGCATTATTATAACATACTGGATAAGTTGAGTTGTACTATTTAGAGCTGCATGAAAACTTGGATGCTATGCATGATGGTAGAGACTGGACATGGGCTGCAGACCCCCGGATGCAAAGGCCAAAGTGCTCAAGGCAATTTTTCTTCTCTTTCTTCAAAATACATTATGAATCAAAATAATACTACTGAAAAGAGATTAAAGAATTATAAACTAAAATAGAACTTGGAGACCCTAAGATGGGATACCAATAACTTTTAAAATTTATTTTATGTGTACGAGTATTTTGCCTGCACGGGTCATGAAATACCTGCAAGGCCAGAGGAGAGGGCATCAGATCCCCTGGAACTGGAGTTATGGATGGTTCTTAGCCGCCATGTGGGAACCAAACCCAGGTCCTTTGCAAGAGCAGCCAGTGTTCTTAACAGCTGAGCCATCTCTCCATCTCCATGGGATACCACTGATTTTTAAGGAGGCAAATGTCATGAACCTCTGCAAAGGAGACAAGATGTTGGAATCTTTAGCTCACCCTGATGCAATGTTTAGAGCAGAACTGGTGAAAAATTAAAGGAACTTCCAGAAAAGAAAGAGAAGATGTAAGTTTCTACGGAGGTGCAAGAAAGATAACTATCTGAGGCGGCTGGGAGCCAGGTCAGGGATGATTTCAAAAAATCAGTACCAAGTCCCTCTTAACTTCCAACTTAACCTCAACACTATCTAAGCAACACTTCTCTAGTAAAGAAGTATTTTCTTTGGTGGAGAACAGCTCTTTCCACTTTCACTGGTTGGTGATAAGACTGAATTCATGCTCACCAACAATACAGTTGGAGGCTTGGTTAAGCCTTCTTTTTTAAGCCTTCTTTTTATTTGTAATTGTGTATCTACATGTGTGTCTGAATGTTGGTACATGCAGAGGTGTGTGAGTACAGAAGGATGTGAGCACAGGTGCCCATGGAGTCCAGATGTCAAATCCCCAGGGCTGGAGTGAGTGACAGGTGGTTGTAAGTTGTCCAGGGTGCTGGGAACCAAACTCGGGTCTTCTGGAAGAACATCAAGTGCCTTTAACCTCTGAGTCATCTCTCCAAGCTAAGCCTTCTTGATAATATGTCTCATTCTGTATGAGTTTATGCTGTTATATATAGAAACCTGGGAAGAAATAAACAGCAATATAGAAAGACTCCACAAGAAAGACAGAGATTTCCAAACAGGCTCCACAGCTGTGGTGAGGCACGGAAAAGCAAGAGGAGGAAGCTGAGAAAACTTTCCCATTTATCAGGAAGTTTGGGGGCCAGGTAGAGTCACACCAAAGACAGCAAAGGAGCCCTACCATGGCTAGGTATAAATGGTATTTTGAACTGAACATTGTGGTGAGTGGAAGCTCCTCGGTCAGAAAAGAAGTGATTAACCCCCAGGCGGGGCTAAAGGAATCAGAGGGGAGAAAAGGCCAGACGTGTGGCATAGGGAGCACACCAAGGCGACATCTTTAAAGAACTCTCTTCGGAGGCTCCCACCTGGTTTCCCTTCCCTGAACCGAGGACTCGAGCATCAGCGGTTCACAGTTTGACCCTAAATGTAACTCAAGGTCACAGGTAGGTTTCTACTTTTGTTGGCTCCCTGAACACAGCATCGAACATGGTCAGAGAAGCAACTGGGCTAATTGGTCTCAATGCTCTGGGTCTCTAATAGTCATTTTCTTTGGGACTCATCATCCCAGTGCCTGAAACCATATTTGGGGAGGTGTCATGATCATGCATGAAGAGCATGCGTATATTTGAACTAGAGGACCTATACTTTCCTTAAGAGTGCTGAGAGTTTTATATACTTCTTGAGGAAACCGGATACAAATTTGGCAGATGTAGAACTCACTGCTAGAATCTCGGTTTCAAATTCTCAGATCTGCCTCCGTTGGGAGTTGCTTGATGCATGTAGCAAGACACAAACAACATTGATCAAAGTAAGGAGGTGTTGTCATGTTAAATTCAGGCAAGTCCCAGAAAATCCATTTGGTAGGTATCTTTAGCCACTTTTAAGTTCTGTGATTAGTGATTCTTGAAGTCAGAAACACGGTATCTTGCCCTTGAGTTAGAAGTTGGAAGAACATTTATCTATAGCCAGGCCTAGAATCCTCATTT
Organism: Eospalax fontanierii; assembly: GCA_035773235.1. Taxonomy (NCBI): domain Eukaryota; kingdom Metazoa; phylum Chordata; class Mammalia; order Rodentia; family Spalacidae; genus Eospalax; species Eospalax fontanierii. Next base: position 61,408,671 of record CM069530.1, on the reverse strand, counting down.
GTCTTTGTAGTATTGCCAGGCACCCAGTAGATGTCGCTGTTACAGCCTGAATTCAGTTTTGGGCTTTGCTGCGTGTCTATAGGCAAGCTCCTTGGGGGGCAGTACTTTATCAATGGTCTAATGACAGTTCCTATTTCTTTGCTGCTGTGTGCAATATTAAACTAAATAACCTGCTTGAATATTTTTGTGGAAGTACTTTTGTTTATTATGATAAGATTCAGAAATTCCCTGACTAGAAATTTCATTGTTTCACATATAGAAAATATAAACTTTAATGAACAAATTAATACTTTTTACAGGTTCAACTTTAAATATGAAAATGGGACTTAGGTCAACTGAATTGATTTTACTTAAATTTCTGACACAAAATATGTTATTTATTTATTTTTATCCCCATAGCAATTAATCTCTTATACCAACTCAAGGACCTACATTTCTAATCAATTCTGCTTATCTGGATTTGGCATCAGATCCTGCAAGTTAAGGGCTCAGTCTCACAAGACTGCCCCCGCTTCAGATACCAGCCATAAGGGTTAGACCCTTTGTACCTCTGACTGGTTATAAACTGAGGTTACCGTGACCTTCTGCTTAGGCCTGATAATTTGGTCTAACAGCTTACAGAGCTTGGGAAAACATTTTACCTAAGCTTACGGACTTATTATAAAGGATAAAACCCCAAATGGAACATGAATGGGACAATAGGCAGTAAGGGTCTCAGGGCTTCCATGCTCTCTGGTCATGACACCTCCCAGCACCTCCAGGATTGGCCAGCCTGGAAGCTTCCTGATGCTGTCATTGAAGGAGTTCTATAGAGTTTACACCACGCATATATGACTGGTTAATTATTGGCCATCAACTCGATCTATAGCTCCTATCCCTTCCCCAGATGAGGGGGACTAAAAGTTCCAAGATTGGCTCCTCCTTGGGTAACCAGCTCCCCTAATTTCAAGTCTTAGCTAGAAGTTCACTGAGATTCACCTTATTAACATAAACTCAGATATGGTTGAAAGGCACTTGTCACCCAGACAGTTCTAGAAACTCTCATGCCAAATATCATAATCCTTTCTAGTAAGTCAGTCATTCAAAAATGTTTGTTCATGGGGACTGTAGAGATGGCTCAGTAGTTAAGAGCACTGGCTGCTCTCGCAGAGGACCTAGGTTTGGTTCCCAGCACCCACATGGTGGCTAGCATAACTCCAGTTCCAGGGATTCAACACATTTCACAACATGGGTGCACTTACATGGATGCAAGCAATACACTCACACCTGTAAAATAAGAGTAATAAATGAAATATTTTTAATGTTTTCTCACTTTATCCATAACTGTAAGCTATGTTGTAGAACTGAGATAGCCTAGCAAACCGTCAGTGGATGCCCACTGTATTTCATAAAAGCTACTACAGGGAACATCTACCCTCTTGTTTTGAAGAAAAGACTATCTGTGAATTTGGGACCTGGTATTAATTAGGAAAAAAGGCTAAAACGGACAAAGGACAAAGAAGGTCATTTCCCCCTTGATCACCATTCTAAATAGATTCAGGTTACAGAGAAGTTCCATTCTTTGTGATCTAGCTCTGATCTAATGTTATGGTTGAGGCCAGGTTGCTGGGAGTTCTAGTCAGCAACAGTGAGAAAGCACAGAGAAAAGTGTTCATAGCACAGAGCCTGAGGAAAACATTATTTTGTTTGCTTCATTGTTACTATTTAGTGACATTGCCACTCCTAACTCACAAGGGAGGTCGGGAAAGTTGTGTGTGTTTGGAAAGGAGAACAGGCTTTGATGGATAGCCTTTTTACCCAAAGGGTTAGCGATTTGTTGATTTGATTGGTAATGACCTCCAAACATGGTTGTCAATGTCCTTTTCAGGAGGTGCATTCCGTGTACAGAATTCTGGCTGGGATTTTGAATATTGGGAACATCGAGTTTGCAGCTATTTCCTCTCAACACCAAACTGATAAAAGTGAAGTACCCAATGCTGAGGCTTTGGAAAATGGTGATTATTTGAAATGTGTGGGCTATTGCCAAATGTGTGTGCTGTAGAGTATGATGCAGCTGTTGCTGATCCTTGTTAGTTCTAGATGTTTCTGCCAGGCAGAATTCCTAGATGATGTCCTGTGGATGGTGGGCTTCCCTCCATATGTTGCAGATAGCTGTTCTGCAGAAAAGTATTCCATGTTTAGAAACTGTGGGCAGTGATTCGAAACCTTGGCGGCTCTCAGAAATCATCTGTAATTTTTTTGGCAAAAAGAAAAAAGGGTATGAATCCCTCGAATTAACAGTTGCCATAGAGAAAGCCATACCTATCTACTTCTAAAGTTCCACTGGCCATTATAGTAGAACCAAGGTTGAGAATTCTTGGTTATTTTTTTTAAACCTACCAGATACGGTGATGCATACCTGTAATCCCAACATTTAGGAGGCTGAGACAAGAGAATGTTGAGTTTGAAGTCAGTTTGGTCTATATAGTGACACCCTGTCTCAAATTTTTTTTTATTTATATAAAATAAAAATTTTCCTGTGTTAAGATGTAGAACTTTTTAGGGTCTTTAGCATATTAGTATGATTGTGACTGACTATTCTTCTGATTTATTTGATAAAAGGTCACTTCTTCTCCTTTCCCCAGAAACCCCCACAACATCTTTTTCAAACCAAATACTTGTGAAGAGCATTCAGAACAGTTCAGGATCTGTGTCCGTCCATTCCACAGACTTTTTGGGTTAGGGACCTTGCTTGTTTGTCTTGATTCTAAAGCACCTAAACATAGTCTGGTACACGGTAGATGGGATGCTGTACGTGCTTGCTGGCATGCACTGAGTGGCGTGGGGTGGGGGGAACATGTCCATGGTCATCTTTACTCTTTGTTCCAGCTGCCTATGTGCTCTGCATCAGCCCTGAAGAGTTGCAGGAGGCTCTCACATCTCACTGCGTTGTCACTAGAGGCGAGACCATTATCCGGGCCAACACCGTGGACAGGGCTACAGATGTCAGGGATGCCATGTCCAAAGCCCTGTATGGGAGACTGTTCAGCTGGATCGTGAATCGCATCAACACCCTGCTGCAGCCAGATAAAAACATATGGCAAGTCCCCTGGGGAGCAGAGGCCTTGAGAGAGCAGGCATACCCTCGAGGCTCTTAGAATTTACAAGAGGAAGGGTTTGATCTACCTGAGTTTTCTTTAGCAAAGGGTTCTAGTTTTCACCTTGAAAAGCAATGATGGGGACCAGGAGAATTGGAGTGTTTACACCTGAGGGGCAAATGAGTGATGGAGCCTCTGGAGTGCAGTGTTCAGGGAGGAGGCTTGGCATGGAGCTGAACACACTGGGTTCATGTCCAACTTCGGCAGCTTCCTCAGCTGCATTTTCTAGTCACACTTTTCCCCTCTGTACAGTGAAGCTAATAAATCTGTCCTCCTTATGGTGTCTTTAGAATTAAGAAATAGTCTATGAAAAGCTTTAAAACATGGAATCTTACATTATTAATATGATTCCTCTCTTTTACCCGCACTTTAATGGCGTTCTGTATTGTAGAGGAATTGACAAAGTTACATTCTGAAGAGTGATCCTGCGAGTAGGTTTTGGGCCTGGGTGGGTGGAGGAATGTGTAGGCAAAAGATGTGACCCCTTCATTTGATGTGAATCTAGATCTTCTGAGTAGACTTTTGTTTATTTGGGTTTTTAAAAAAGATTTATTCATTTTATTTTGTGTGTATGGATCTTTTGTCTGCATGTATGCATCGGTACCATATGCATATCTAGTGCCTGGTGCCTGTGGAGGCCAAAAGAAGGCCTTGGATACCCTGGAACTGGAGTTACAGAGGGTTAAGAGCTGCCACATGGGTGCTGGGAACTGAACCTGGCTCCTCTGCAAAAGCAGTCAGTGCTCTGAATCCCTGAGTCATCTCTCCATCCCTCTGCTTTATTTTTTGAAGGCAGGGTTTTTCTCTGTAGCCCAGGCTGCCCCCAAACTTCTGATACTCCTGCCTCAAACTCCAGAGTGCTGAGATTACATATATGTGCCACCATGTCTGCCTCTGGGTAAGATTTGTAGAGGATTCTACCTTAAAGGTGGAAGGAACGTTGCTGAAAGCTTTAGATGTCTGTCTTGGAGGGGCAGGAGAGAGCGTTCTGTGAGGGTGGGCCCACATGGTGGTGGATATTTGGACTCACATTGTCATTGTCTTGAGCAAGACTGTCTTGGAACTTTAAAAGGGTTTCCTTCCTCTTTCTGTAGTCGTACAGAAAATGGGATGAATGTGGGGATCTTGGACATTTTTGGATTCGAGAATTTTCAGAGAAATTCCTTTGAGCAGCTCTGCATAAACATCGCCAACGAACAAATTCAGTACTATTTTAATCAGCATGTGTTTGCTCTTGAGCAGGTAAGAGTTGACTCTCAAGCAACTAAGCACAATGGGGTATTGCCAGGCTTCCCAGAGTTTGAATCAAAAACCTGGTTAGTCGGGCCATGAGGTAAAAGACTGTAGAAAAACCACCAGCAAGACAGCCCTGTCAAAAGACATAATCTAAATTTAGTCTGGAAAAAAAAATCTAATTTCTGGGGAAAGGTACATTTCCTCATGAGTGGAGTAGATGACAGACCAATTATTTAAATCTTATTTCAAAGTTCTTTCATGTATATTGCTGAAAATGTTTCATTCTCTTCTGTTTTGACTAAAAATATTCATAATGGTGTCATAAATGATGCAGGGTGATCCTGAGCCCAAGACATGGGTTAGCACCACACTTTCCACCTTCATCTCCCTTTCTGAACCATAGACCCCAATAATAGAGGGGTGTCTCCAGGGAGAGAAATAAGGTATATTCTTGAATCTCTAGATATGGAAGTCTTTTCCCCTCAAAGTGCAATGGTAAATCAATAGAATGAGAAGCTAGTGGCCCCAAGATGCCAGGGTTCCCTTTCCCACAGCATCAACTGGAGCCATACTGAAACCTAAAGACCCACTTCCGGGTAAAAGGAAGCAGAGTGTTCTAACCAGCCCTGCGGATGCTGAGAGATCATTTCGGGGCATTAGGGGACACACAGACTATATTGTAAGTGGGTAAACACAAAGGCACTGAGGAAAAACATTGCTGGGACTGGTTTTACAGGGTCTGGGTACACCTGCAGAGGACTCCTCACCTGCCCACCTTCCGTAAAACCTGACTTCATGCCCATCCCAAGTCTTTCCATTTATCTCCTTGGGAAATCTGCAATTTTCTAGTTTTCTGATCCCACATGCTTCCTTTATAGAAGAAAGAAATCATTTAAAACATGTTAGTCACCAAAATGACGTTTTAGATTCAACTTCACTTCTTTCCTGCATGAGTTTCTAAATTATGAGTTTCCAAGTCAGTGGTGGGGAGACAGCTTTTGCTGTCTTGAACTGCCTAGAATAGATGTTGTCTGTAAGTCACACTTATACACACAGCTTCAATACTGTGATAGGCAGAAAATTCCTCTTCTGTAGCCCCCAAATACACCCAGCTGCCTATATGATTCAGAGTTGCCAGACCCCAAAAGTCTAGGCTGAAGTATCCTGCTGGTACTGAGGCCAGTTTTAGGTGACACAGTCGTGGTCTGTTTCCCTCCAGATGGAGTATGAGAATGAGGGCATCGCTGCTGTCCCTGTGCAGTATGAAGACAATCGCCCGCTGTTGGACATACTCCTCCAGAAACCCCTGGGCCTGCTCGCACTTTTGGATGAGGAAAGTCGGTTTCCCCAAGCAACAGACCAGACCCTGGTTGGTAGGTACCAGAAGAAAAAGGCATGTATACCAAATGAATGTGTTTGAGTTTTAAGAATGGATTTAGCTTTTGTTTGGATACTTGGTGGGTTGTAAAGGTATACACTCTGGGCCTAGAGAGATGGTTAACAGTTAGGCATGCTTGCTACTCATGCAGAGGACTTGGGTTTAATTCTCGGCACCCACATCAGGTGGCTCATAATCACCTGTAACTCCATTTCCAGGGCTTCTGATACTGTCTTCTGGCCCCTGCGGGTACTTATATACATGTAGTGCACATACGGATAAGCAGGCACACACACTGATACATAAATAAATTTAAAGTATAAGACCCATTTTTTAAACAAATCGCAATGTCCCAGGAGAATTTGTGGCTTATGGTAAAGCCATCACCATCCTTAAACCATGATTCCCTAAGCTCTCTCCGTCTTCCTGTTCCTGCCAGCCAAACATTATTTCGTCATGCTTTTATCATTTTTACAGCTTCTGCTCCCTTAGTTCTTGTAGCCAATTGTGCTAGTTTGCCTCAATTGTTATGACAAAACATTCTGACCAGTACCAACTTGCGGGAGGAAAGTATTCATTTAGCTTACATCTCCCGGATCACAGTTCATCACTATAGGAGCCCAAGGTAGGAAATCAAGGCAGGAACCGGAAGGCAAGAGCTGAAGCACAGGCCATGGAGGAACACTGCTTATTGGCTTGCTTCCCTGGTCCATGCTCAGCCTGCTTTCTTATATAATACAGAACAACCTGCCTAGGGATGGCACCACCCAGAGTGGGCTGGGCCCTCCCACATCACTGAACAATCAAGAAAATACTCCAGAACTGGCCACAGGCCAGTCCAATGGAGGAAATTCCCCCAGCTGAGGCTCCCTCAACCCGGGTATATCAAGGTAACACTGAAGCTCTCCAGCACACTGGTACTTATCCTTCCCTCCTTTTACATTTGATCTTGGCCAGAAGGCTAAGAACTGACACCTCTCATCCTCTTTGCAATCTTGTCTCATGTCACCAGGGCCCTGTCCACTTCTAGTCCTAGAGAGTGCAGGAGCCCTTGTGGCCCCCAGGTTCCCAGACTCACTATATCACCTCTTCTGTAGACATCCTTGCATGGATAGTCTTTATAAAGCCCCATTTCCTTAGCTTATTAGTATCTCGGGGATAGCAAGAATGTATCTCCTTCCGGCATCTAAAGTCCTCTACTTTTCACATTTATTTACTTACTAACTCTGAGTGTGTGTGTGTGTGTGTGTGTGTGTGTGTGTGTGCAGTTCAGAGGGCAACCTGTGGGAGACTGTCTTTCTTTCTACCTTATGAGTTCCAGGGATTGAACTAAGGTCGTCAAGCTTGATGTCGAGTGCTTTTACCTGATGAGCCGTCTTGCTGTCCCAAGTCCTCCGTTATTCATTATTTCACTTGATCTTCTTCTCGTCTCTTCAGTTTACACGAGCTTCACTCCTCACCTATACTATGTCATGTTAGAGGCCCTGGGACCCCAAATCCTTATGTGCCTTTAGTACCTGGCACAATTCCTCACACCTAGCTCTCAGCCATAACCATAGCAATGCAAAAGTGGTTGTGAGGGAGGAGTAGAAAGTTCCAAGCCTTTCTTCAAATGGAAAATTGATTTATGGGAGAAATGTGGCATTTTAGCCTGGCACTAATTACATCACCAAATGGCTAAAAGAAGATGAGCCATCTGTCTGATCAGGGCTGGTTAGGGCTTGTTGGTGCTGGTCTACAAGCCCTTATTCTGGGTCTCTCATGGCTAAAGGAGCAGATTTTTGTTTGAAAGATTACACAGTTCCTATTGTAACTCTTCAACATGAAAATACTGATAAAAATTTAAAGTATTTATATTAAATATTTAATATTCATGCATGCATATAATGAGTTTGGGTCAAATCTATCCCCATTCCTTCCCCTCCAATTCTTCTCCATTCTCTCACCATTTTCTTCTCTCTCTCTCTCTCTCTCTCTCTCGGAGTCCATTATTTAGCGCTGACTGTCTGTGCATGGCTTTGGAACCATCTGCTGGAGCTTAAGTAGCCATATCGTGGAAGAAAATGGACTCTCCCTCCCCCAGCAATCATCAATAGCTCCTCAGATAGGGACGGAATTTCAGGAGTTCCTCCTCCACCCATGCTGGGACATTGGATGGCTTGACCTTGTACCAGTCTTGTGCATGAAGTCACCACCACTGTGGGTTTATGTGCCACGGTGTTATCGTGTCCAGGAAATGCTGTTTGCCAAAGGAAGTCTGTTCTCTCTGGCTTATACAATCTTTCTGTTCCATCTCTTCCACGATGGAGCTGAGCCTCGAGGGCAGGGGATGTGATATAGATGTTCCATTTAGAGCTCAGCATCCCACAGTCTCTTATTCTCTGCACATAGATAAATTTGAAGATAACCTACGATGCAAATTCTTCTGGAGGCCCAAAGGAATGGAGCTCTGCTTTGGCATTCAACACTATGCTGGACAGGTGAGACAGGTGGAACTCAGTTGTGACAAAATTGTGCATGTCCAACTGTGGGACTGCTTTTGGAACTGTTCGCAGACTTCACCCTCGTTTTGATGCGGGTCCTAATTCCCCGCGTCCTCAATGGTGCTGCTCATCGAAGCTGCCACTGGCCCAGAAGCAGCGTCTCTCTGCTCAGTCAGTAGGGCTGCCACCATCCTCTTGCCTGCAGACTGGCCTAATATGCACAGCTCTCCAGAGATGAAACCTCACAACCTACTCAGTGTTGGGTAGTATGTTTACATTCTAAAGTCATTGGAGACGTGTAGGTGATACTACAATAAATCTGTTTTTAGCACTTTCATTATATGTCCACCAGACATATCCAGATGACAGAGAAAAATAATCACTCCATCATCCAGATATTTTACAACATGAGCTGAAATCTCCACTTTTCACATATCACACCAGTTTCAATTCAAGTCCCTTAAGCTGTTTAGTGACTGATTTGGGATTTCTCCAGTCCTGTAGCCAACAACACATCACTGTGTTTCTCTCAGAGAACTCAGCTGAACTATGGCCAGTTGGTTCCTGCGAGGTTTGTTGGGGACCCAGATCCAGAAAATCAGGAGGAACTGGATGAAGGGTATTTGGGGTTGTTTTATTGATTCATGATGTATTCAAATTATGTTTCATATTGATATCCTGTCATTGAAATGAGGCTTCCTCCCCACCCTTCCACTCTCATCCCTATTCTCTTCCCTTACCTCTCTATCTATACATATTTTTCCTTCTTTCTCCTTTTTCCCCTTTCTGGGATCATTTTCTCTCTTGTTTCTGTGTTCTTTGCTGAATTCATTTACCATTCAAAACTTACTTGTAGGCAAGGAATTTTTGGAATATTCCTTAAATTATCCTTTAAATTAACATGCTTTTAATATCAACATGCAGGAGGCAAAGGTAGGCAGATCTCTGTAACTTCAAGGCTAGTCTTTGTCTGCATGAGTTCCAGGCCAGTCAGTAATACATAGTAAGACCCTGTCTCAAAAACAAAACAAACCACTGAAATACCTCTAACCTGAATTCCATTGATGCTGAGAACCAAGAACCACTCCGCGTCCTGAAGTGATCACTGAGATCTCATGAGTACTCGAAGCAGTGAGGATATGGTGGTCACAAGCTAGAAACCCGTCTGCCCAAGTGTGATGCTTACCTACCACTCACTTTATTTGCCTCTTTCTACACTCCTGCTTGCCTGGCAGTAGAATGGAGTTAATAATAGTATCTACCACCTAGGATCGATGCTTTGCACATGGTGAAAGCTCAATTTATCTTGACAGTTATTCTAGTGTGATGTATATTTAGTAGGACTCTTTCTTCAAATATAACTGGACAAGAAACTAAGGTAAGTTGACCTGCCAATAGTACAACTTCTCCCTTTTTCTGGTGTTGTGGAGTCAAATGCCTAACTGTGACAAGATGCCTTTATGTGCGGTACTGGGTAATGACTGCCCAGACAACTTACCAGGGTCACCAGCCATGGACAGTTGCCTTGGCTAACTTGCCACTTCACTGTCTGTGTTGCAGGTATTATATGATGCCTCTGGGGTTCTTGAGAAAAACAGAGACACTCTCCCTGCTGATGTGGTTGTAGTCCTGAGAACGTCTGAAAACAAGCTTCTACAGCAACTGTTCTCAATCCCTTTGACCAAAACAGGTACCCGGGAAACCCCAGTAGCCCCAGTCGTGTTGCCTATACAAGCTCAGGGGTAATCTTCCAGTCAGTATCTAAAGACTGTCACGGCTGTACTAATAGTGAGCTTCTTTAAGCAGGGGTAGGAGGTCTATCTGGGTTCAAGAAAAGACAGTGACTATTTCTTTTGTAAATCAACCCCACAGAAGAATTATGCATGCACGTGCATGCACAAACACATGCACATAGGCACACACACATTTTCCACATCATCTCTTAGACTTCTCATTTTTTCTGCCTCTTTTTACTCTTCCATTTATAAGACCATATGTGCTGGACAGCTTCAACTGTCACCTGCCACATCTAGGAAGGAATCTCAGTTGAGGAATTTCCTCCATTGAAAGGACCTTGGCCATGTCTGTGGGGCATTTTCTTGATTGTTGAGTGATGTGGGAGGGTCCAAACCACTGTGGGTGGGTGGGTGAGCAGGTGGTCCTGTGTTATCTAAGAAAGCAGGCTGAGCACAGGCCAGGGGAGCAAGCCAGTAAGCAGCATTCCTCCTTGGTCTGTGCGTGGTCAGCTCCTCCAAGTCCCTGCCCCGAGTTCCCCTTTTAATTCCATTTGTGATGAACTGTGACCTGAAAGATAGAAGATCAAAGAAACATTTTCCTCCCCAGTTTGGTTTTGGTCAGTGTTTTTATCACAGTAATTGAAAGTAAGATACCATGTATTCACATTAATTCATGCTAAATAGTCTAGGGTCGTCTCTGTTTTCCTAGGATTACTGAGATTATTTCTCTTCATGTTTGATTCCAAGTAAAGGAGGTGTGGCAAATCAGACTGTCTGATTGTGAGATCTTCAGCGTTTACCTGGTCCAGTTCCCAGTGTCAATGCCACCAAACTCCTGAACAACCTGGAACTAGCTTCACTTGCTGACTGAGCTTAGGTAGTGGTTCTGTCAGACCTCATGTCAGGAAGCAGGAAACTAGGGCCCCAAATGGGAACTTCCAGGAGTCTGCTGTTTTGCCAAATGGAGTCTCATCAGGTCAAGTGCCTCTGATTTACCTGGAGTCCAGTGGGTTCTGGTTGGGCAGCTAAATCACAGCTGTGTTCTCAAGGCTTAGTGTTTCTAAGGCTGTGTCTGTGTCAGCTTTTAAGAGTGAAGAAGCCTCTCTATCATTACCCATTATTTCCCCTCTCTCCCTCCCTTCCTCCTTCTTTCCTCTTAAAAATCATTGGCACCTACATCTAGCCTGGAACCTTTCTGTGGTAGAAAGGAGCAGTCACAAAGTTTAGTTTATAGCAGCACATAACACATTCAGAGTAATGAAAATCCTGGTTAAGGAGGAAATAAAGCTATAACCTACAAATAAATTCATCTTAACTTGAGAGGAATGCTGAATGCAGGCTCTTAACGTTCTTCAAACACACTTCTACAGTAGCCAGGTGCCTGTTGGAAGGCTGTTTCCAGTTTCCTCTCTTAATGTGTCTTGCAAAGTTGGGATTAATTCATTATGGATGCCCAGGGTTTGAAGGCAAGTGTGGGTAGAGCTGAGTGATACTTCCCACTGGAACTCAGCGGGGTAAGCTCCTCTGCAGCTGATTTTTGTGCAGAGGTAAAATAAAGACAAAGGCCATTATTAATAGGACAAATAGTCTCTGAAATAGAATTTATCCAAATGACTTTTCAGCTGGCACTTGTATTCTTCCATGAATATGAATAATGACTTGTCAAATCTGTTCACCATTTGGAATTTCTCACTCTTCAACCCATGGCAAAAGAAAGACAAGTTTATGTTCCTGAACGCTAGGTGGCTCTATGCAGAAAGCAAGGTTCTGCACTGAGCAACTGTTGGTTCTTCCTAGAGTTACATAAAAACCTGGAGGAAAAGGAATAGAACCTTTTCTATTTTTGACTAGCCTTTCTCCCAAAGAGCTTGAAACTTTTTTCTGAATCTTGCCTGGAAATAGAACTCCACCTCACCTGGAAGAAATAAAGGTAAAAAAGACTAGAAACAAATGTGATTTCCCAGAAAGCGTGTCTATATTCTGAGTTGTGTACTATGCATGGTAATTTCTTTTAAAATCATAGCGTTATATTTTGAGTATTATTAAGAGCCACACATAAACATTAGAACCAATGATAATAATTCTGTTTATTTTTCTGGACTTGCACAAAAGTGCATTTAGTGAATAAACACAGAAAAACTCCTGATCAAAAAGTGCAGTTGAGACAAGAGGTTATTAAAGCAACTAGAACTTTCTCTTATGCATCACTTTCTATCTGGAATTGGACACTAATTTGTTCCCTTATAATCATAGCTACCCTTAAACCTCAGTTCAAAAGTGCTGGCATATCTTGCTTTGAATGATAGAACGCTAATTAAGCTTCTTAAAATTTTAAGCATCTATCCACCTTCAGCTGTCTGTCTGTCTGTATATACACTCATCTTATAGCCTTTAAAAAGAAAACTTCATTGGACCAAAACAAGTTATATTGTTTTTGTTGACATTGGAAGTATTTGTTTCAGATACACGTCTTGCCCCTTTGACGGGGAAGTGGCTGCACACTGCTGCTTGGAACAAGGTCCCACATAACCTGACATTTAGGGGAGAATATGTATAATAATTTCAATGTAGTCATTTTTATTTTTATTTGTCATTCTTCAACTTAAATAATTGTTTTATTAAAACTAAGCCAGGGGTTGGCAAGATGGCTCAGCAAGTTAAAGCACTTGCCACCAAGCTTGTTGGCCTGGGTTCAATACCAGGACCCACATAGGGGAAGGAGAGAACTAATTCATGAAGGTTATCCTCCCCATGCATACCCTGGCACATGTACACCCCCCACACACCCACCCACATAAAATAAATAAACATGATAAAAAAACCACATTGGATGCTGGTTCGGGGAGCATTGATACTATGGACAGTCACTTTACAAGCCTTTTACAGAATTAACTGCAGAGGGGAGAGAGGAAAGATCAGCACTGAAGAGGCTTGAGGGGTACTAGTACCAAACTTAAAAAGGGGGTTAGTTTAGAGGACATTTGCTAAGAACACCCCCAAGAGATAATAGCATTTCTGCCCTAGCCTCTCTTTCTATGCTGATAGCATTCCTCCTAAATGGTGAATGTTGCTGAAACCATCTTGCTGAACTTTGCAAGAAATATGGGAAGCACCAGCCCGGTAAAGTGATACAGTAAAGGAGGGGCAAGGGCTCTGCCCAGGGGAAGCAGGTGGCGACAGGAGGCGGAGTAGCAATGCTGGGCACACTGGGCTTATTTGTCAGGAAAAAAAAAAAGACTAAAACTACAAACACTGGGCTGAGGTTTGTGTGTGCTGAGCCCAACTGTGGATCTAAGAGAATGATGGCTCTTCAGAGATATAAGCTTTCTGAACTAGGGGAGAGAAGAAAAAGAACCAGGGGTTCCAGGTCTAAGCTGCTTTTGCTATGAAGACAGTAAAGTCGTGAAGTACATTACTTCAAAGACAAAAGCAAGAAACACACAAACATAGACCTTTAAGCTTGCTGACGATGCTCTGATTGCCCTGGGTCCTATCTCCATTGTAGGTACCTAGGCATTTGCTTTCTAATCGTCATTATTCTTTGCACACTTTTCTGATGTACATTTCATTTCACAGTAATATGGGCTTCTGCCAAAAGTTAAGGAAGGTCCCTTAGAAATGCAAAGGAGAACTTTAATTTTATTATCAAAGAATTCCTTCTAGGTAAGTTTAGGTTTCCTGGTAGCTAGACTGCTGCTGTCCTTTGTGTTCAAAGTCAGGCATCAGAGGGCCCTAGACTGACTCTTTAGTCCTTTCAAGTTAGCCTCTTCATTGGGCTGCCAACACTCCCTTCATTAGAGGATATGAAAAAAGAATATTAAACTTGGCTTAATTCTTATCAAGTTTGAGAGAATCACCATCTGTCTCTGTGTGTAACTGAGTTAGCTTTCCATGACTATAGCAAATATCTGAGATAATCAACTTAAAAAGAGAAAAGGTTTATTTTTGACTCATAGTATTAGAGGTTTCAGCCCATAAAACCTCTGCTGTTTTGAGCCTGGGGTAGCACTCACGGCAGATTTTCCTAGTGGAGCAAAACTGCTTGTGTTGTGATTAGGAAGTGCAAGCAAGAAAAAAGACTAGGGTCCTTTGAGTAAACACCCCAAGACCTGAAAAACTTCCCACTAGTCCCCACCCCTTAGAGGTTATATGACCCCCTGATTATGCCAAGCTGGTGACCAAGTCATAACATATTGGCATTCAGGGGACATTCCACACCTAAGATACAGCAGTGACCACAATATAAAAACAGAACTAGCAGCAATGTGGCATTTCCCCACTTATTGCCGAAATTTCCAGTTCACATTGTACATTCTAGACTACTGAAGAGACTGAACTGGAGGAGTAAAACGACGAGGCCTGAGGTGGCCGGGAGGCAGGGTCACTCCACCCCATCTTCCTGTAGCTCCCCCCTTGGCACTTGCTGCATCTGCTGGGAAGATGCCTGTGACTGAAGGATGCTTTCATTCCAAGGCTCCCAGTGACCTCAGGCAGTGTGGATTCTTTCTTCTGTCATGGTGACCTGGCCATGCTTTTGCCTGCAGATGGGCCATTTCCCTAGTGGCAACATCTCCTTTGTAATCCTTCCTATTGATTAGAAATTCTGAGGCAATCTTTTCGGTAAATATTGAATGTGGCAGTGTTACATTCTAACCTTTCAGCTGGAATTTCTCAAACTGAATGATCCATGCAGAAGAACATTAAAAAGAAAGATGTTCTGACAAGGTGTGTTGGCATGTTTTCCTGTTTGGGGGAATGTTCTGTTATCTACTAGTAAACTAGAGAAAGTTCAAAAGGCTCAGGGGAGAGAAGAAAAGAGGTTTCAAAAAGAACTTGAAAGATTCATCTCTACCTTTGAATCATAAACTCTGACTTCTGAATAGTAGTTTGAGGTTTTAAAGGCATTGGGAACTTGGAAGAAACTAGAGAAAAATAAGAGTAGACCCAGGGGAAGACTCTCTAACATCAGAGTCTGGGCTTGTTCAGAACCTGGAGCTGAGTTCTGCTCTGTCGCCTTTTACCCAAGGACACTTGCAGCTCTCCTTAGGAGTTGATTGGTAGTGAAAATCAACAGTAGTCTCGTTTTCTTTGCTTCCATTTGCTCCCCTTTTTGTTGGAGGGAGGATCGAAGAAGAGCTCCCCTGTCTTATAACACCTTGAAAGCATGTCCATACCTTGACTGCTGGAGTTCCTAAAGTCAGTAGAATCCTGATTCTGTAACTCCCAAAGTTAATGTCATTAAGCTCTAAAGAAGGCACGTTGGGACATAGTCTCTGGGATTTCATTTTCTCCTTATGACTGCTCCTCTCTTCTGGAAGTTCAGCCAAATGAGCCCAGAAGAGCACCTGAACTCAAGTGGCAAAGTCTCAGTAACAGACCAGACAGTGCCTGGTTCTTTCTGAAAGGAAGGCTCAGATGAGCTTGCCATTAGGGTCCCTAGAGAATGAGTTCCTCCTTACACACAGGAGGCTTCTTTTTCTCTGTTTAATTTGAGGATGTATCTCTAGTGAGCAGATAATACTGTAATTAATAAAAATATCAAGTTGGTTCCAGGCACAGGTAGTTTCTAGAAGGAATAGAAGCAAGTTCCAGCTAGAATGGTCAGAGACAAATAGTCCCAAATCAAAAACTATTTAATGGAGTACAAAAAAATTCTGAATAGGAATGTTAGTCAGCAAGTGGGATAATATAAACACTCTGCACCAATAAAAGTAGAGAAAATGCTGTGGAGGGGTGGTGAGGAGCCTGCCGTGAGCCAAGATGGAGAAAGACCTCTTTTACTAAAGAAAGCTTTCTTGAGAGACATTTTTAAATTTTTTAAACTTTGTTTTTATGTGTATGAATGTTTTGCCCACATGTATATAGTGTACCACACACATGCAGTGCCCATGGAGGCCAGAAAAGCGTGTCAGATCCCCTGAAACTGGAGGTAAGTACAGTTGTTATCTGCCATGTGTGGGTGCTGGGAACTGAACCCAGGTCCTCTTCAAGAGCACTCGGTGTTCTTAACCACTGAGTCATCTCTCTAGTCCTGAACGAGATTTTTTAAATAAGAAAGTAGAGAAAATCAGGCAGTCTGGGAGTGATGAGCCATCTTCGGCAAGAGTCTGTAGTCTCAAAAGAGGGAGAAGTAACATGGATGTGAACCAGACACCGAGGAAAGGCTCTCAAAGTGGGGGGATGGTGCAGAGCGGAAACGGATGGGACAGGAACAGTAGAACACTCAGCGAAGGGGCTCATGAAGCTGGTCTGAGCTGCTGCGGTGGTCCCCGGGCAGAACAGCTTCAGGAGAAGAGGAGATACGGATTAGCCAACAAGAAGCAGGGTGGACTGGGAGTCAATGTGCAGAACTGGGTGAAGGTAGAGGCTCAGTAATTTTTTCTTTCACATTTTAGATTTAGATCTAGGGTCATATTTTGGGTTAATTTTTAAAGGTATAAGGTTGAGGTTCATGTGTTTGCTGTGTGTTCAGTTGTTCTACAACCATTAGTTGAAATGGTTTCTTCTATCCTTTGTTCACTGACCTGCTTTGTACTTTGGTGGAAAACCAGTTGGTTATTCTATGTGGGTCTATTTCATTGGTCTGTGTATTAGATATTGCCCAATATCAGACCATCTTGACTACTGCAGCTCTGTGGTCATTTTTATGACCAGGCAGTGTTATTCTCTGAACTTTAACCTTCTTTTGCAAAGTCGTTTTGGTTATTCCAGCTCCTTTGCCTTTGCATGTGAATTTTAAATGCAGCTGCTTTGTACCTGTGAAAACTCCTGTGGAAACTTTGACTGAAACTGCATGAAATGTTAGATCAATAGGAACTGCCATCTTTGCTATGTTGAGTCTTCCGATCCATGATCTTAGTACATCTATCTATTGGGTTTTCTTTCATTCTTCTAATAAGTACTCTGTTATTTTCAGCATAGATATCTGGTGTGTATTTTGCTAGATCCATATTTAAATATTTCTATCTTTGAACTAAAATAAATCTATTACTTTCAATCGTCCATTGATAGTATCTAAAATACAATTTATTTTTGTGTATTGACCTTATTTCTCCTTACTGAGCACACTTATTAGTTCCAAGAATGTTTTTCTGGTTTTGTTTTTGTTCTTGGCAATGCCTTGGGATTTCATATATTGACAATCACATTGTTTGTGCATGAGATCCCTTTCATTTCTTCCTTTCTAATGTGATGTTTCCTAGTTCTCTTGCTTTATTTCGCTGCCTACAACTTCTGATACAGTGTTGACTAGAAGTGGTAAAGTGACACACCTTTGCTGTGTTCCTAAACTTGGAACAAAAAGGGGCTTTGTGTCTTTCACCTTTAAGTCTGACATTACCTGCGGGTTTATGAAGGTGCCTTGCACTCGCTCTTCTAACTGGAACATCTTTTCCCAAAAATATGCCCACAGTTAGTGTCCTCTCTTCCTTAAGTCCTCTCAAAATCTCCGTTCCTTGACTACCCTATCTTAAGTTTCAATTCATTCGACATTTTATGTCCCCATTCCTATTTTAATTTTCTTCATAGAAGTCATCGTTACTTTTACATCATCTCGAACTTACCTATGTTTATAGTCTGTCTTCTATCTTCCTTCACTATAATTTGAGCTTCAAGAAGTTGGGGTTTGTTTTAATCTAACTTCTAGCATTACTTTGTCGACAGGGCCTTGAGCAACACTTGCTGTATAGTAGGCTCTCCACATATATTTGCTGAATAAATGAATAGATGGGCAGAACCACCCATCCTCCTGTGTCTGTGTTTTCTTTCCTTCTGTTCCTAAGGTCTGAACTGTCTTTGCTCTGATTACAAGCCAGCTCTCTACTTGTCGTCTGCATTTCTTCCTTCATGAAGACACTGATCCTGCAGTTCTTTCCCCTCTTTGCACCTGTATGCCTCTCAGTCTGATCATTCTCTTCAACACCGTATCTTCCATCTTTCTGACCCTTTGTTAAGGCCTGCAATGTACCCATTCTAAGGAGATAGGTTGAGATTTCAGCCTCCTAATGTCTGGGAAGAAATAATGTCTTCCCAGGGGACACAAAAGTCATACTGAAGTCATTACTGTAGCCCTCTGGTCCAGTAACTGAAGTTCTCATAAGACGTGACAATGTAGACATGCACACCCCCATACCGTGTGATGGTGGAGGTGGGGCTGAGAGTGATGGCAGCTATAGCCTCTCACTGAGCCTCTGACTGGACTCTGCTTCTCCTCTTGTCTTGTAAATTTAAGTTACACTGACATCTTAAATAGATGGATTGAGAGAAAGAGAGAGAGAGAGAGAGAGAGAGAGAGGTAAATCAGATCATGTCACTCCCTGTTTAAAGTGTCGTGGATCCTCGTTCTATCAGAAGAAAATCCAGCCCCTCTTTGGCCTACCAGTTTCTATATGATCTAAAGATCTTCATAGGTCTTTATTTTTGTAGTCTAGAATTTAGCTCAAAAGTCACCTTCAGGGCTGGGAAGGTAGCTCAGTGGTTAAGAGCACTTGCTGAGCAAGCATGAGGACCTGATTTCAGATCCCCCAAACATGGAAAAAGCTAGGTGTGGTGATGTGCACCTGTAACTCCAGCACTGGGGGATAGAGACAGAACTGCTGAGGCTTGCTGGCAGCCAGTGAGAGATCTTGGTCATGGGGGAAGAAGGCAGAGAGCATGGAAGACACCACGACCTCTTCTGGTTTCCAAAAGTGCCTGCACACACCCAGGAGAGTACTAATACGCAACCCCTCTATTTCTAAATAATATGATAATGTGCTGATAAACTTGGGGATTAGAACTTCTACATTTGAATCTTGGGAGGACTCAGTTCAACCCACAGCATGCTGTGAGCATTAAGATGGGGATTGGAGGACTTTAGGATCCTGGTTCTGATGTTTCCAGATCTACCACACGGCCTGGAAACAAGTTTTGGCCAGGAGAAAGTGCTTATTCACAGGCATCAAGAGTGAGGAAATGGGAGACTGAGTTTCAAATCTGCTTCTTGGAGGACAGGGCTCAGGGAGCTTTATGAGCTGAGGCCTGTGGGAAGGTAATTGGAGATGAACAAAAGCAGATGAAATGGGTTTGTTCAGGTTTCCCTTTGGGCAAACTCAAACCAGACAAAACCCAGCACAACACTGGGGAAATGGGTAAGAAGCCTCAACTCTAGCTGAGGAACTACTGGCAATTGAGCCTGCTAGGTGAGGGGGTGTTGGCCTTCTCTGAGTGTGACACTAGATGACCAGGCTCCAGTGGATGAACTCATTCCAAGGGACATTTGGGAACACAAATTTGCCTTAATAGGCCTAACATATATGATAGAATACATGAAATCTGGCAGAGAGCCTATGGGGAGGAGGCACTTAGGGGAGGGGGTCTAAATATGTACTGTATGAAATGCACCAAAATTCAATTAAATTTCTTTTTTTTAGAAAAGAAAGGAAGCTTTTAATGGGGATGCTGGCTAGAAATCCAAACTTGGGCCTTATGCTTACACAGTAAGCCCTTTACTGAGCCATCTTCCAGCTCCAAGTGAGAGATTTTTATGATCAGAAAGTGTAGAGGATATTGATTATCAAAGCCCAAAAGCTATCTTACCCACAAAGAGGACTCCTAGGTTGATATACAGCCTAAGAAACTTTAAGATTTTTTTTTTTTTGAAACAGGATCTCCCTGTAACCCCAGCTGGAACTTGCTATGCAGACCAGACTGGCCTCACTCTCAGAGATTCACCTGCCTCTGCCTCCCAAGTGCTGGGATTAAAGGCCTGCACCACCATGCCTAGCCTTGTGAAACAGCTTAAGGTCAAATCTCAGGGAGCCCCACTGAGACACTGCAGATTCCAGGACTTTCTTCCCAAGTCTTTCTCATTTGGTAAGCTCTTGGGGGTGGGAGGACTGAAATCCATCTTTCAAAGTTCCTCCAGCTTTCCGGGCTCTAAGAAGTCCTGTTGCTGCTGTGTCCTAGGAGAGGAAAAAATGAAGTTCAATAATGAGTTACAGGGAGGGCTCTAATGCTGGGAAAGTTAGTGTCTGTTGTGAATCAGTTTCACTGCTGTCCCTTCCCCACAATAATAGTTCCTGCATAGGTCCTAAAAACACCCACGAATGTCCCTTTCATGTTTAAGTGGCAGTTCAGTCTAGGAACATTCAGCCTGATTTCTTTAATGATCCTGTCAAGTACAGCAGATATAGCAGCTGTGATTTTTAAAATGGTCAGAAATATAAGAAAAAATAAATTCTGCCTTTCCCTGCCAGGATTCTTATTCATAGAAAAGAAAAATGTTCCCATTTAAGATGAAAGAGTCTTCTCTTTTATTGCCATATTTATTTCTCATTTTAATAGCTCATATTGGAGAAAAGGTCTCAAAACCCTTACAGTTTATTAATTTATTCCACTATAAAATCTCTTTCTAGTGTAGCTTTCAGGTCACTATTCCTCCATCTTACTAAAAGATAACCTCAGGCACTTTAAAGAAAATAAACTAGAAACAAAGCCATTAAAAATTTCATCTCTCTACTTAGACATGGATCAAAACTTCACAGTTTTTTCCCCAGGAATTCAGGTTATCTTTAGAACACAAGACTAGCTTCTAACAGTCTGGCCCACATGTTAGAAATAAATGGAGTTCATCATTTCGCTTTGCTGATAGTGTGAGCAAAGAGAAGTTGTAAACCCCAGCTGTTTGGAGTGACAGTTGTGAACTTTACTGGCTTGCACGTGTGAGACATCCGTCGACTAAATTAAATGTTGCTTAACTGAACTTGTGAGTTGGAAGTTTGGAGAGAAGATGGCTGAGATTTTATTAAGATTCAATGTTAGTAGACTTGTTTCATTCTTTGTACTTCACAGGGGTAGTTACGTACAAAGAACACATATCAACTGTCTTCCAGATGATGAGGTTTGGCTTAACCATCACAACTGATTGCTGGTTAACCAGTGGGATCTCTATTTGGTTGACCTGATTCAGTCTGTAACTGGCTCCCCAAATTCAGATATCATCTAGAATCGATGAGGTTCAATCAGTTTGGCAAAGAAGCAATGTCATCAATCATTCAGTGGTTTGCTTAGAATGTTAAGATCCCTGAAACAACCACAATTTAATTCAGACACCCTGAGGGGCTGTCTAGGAGTTGTGGCTCAGGGCTCTAACACTGGGCAAAAAGCTTTAACACTGTTCACCTCAGTTTCCTTTCTTTGCGGACAGTGATGTTGTAACAAGTAATGAATCTTAAGCGCTTAGCATACTGTCTACTATCTTGCAAATACTCAATAAATATTAGTAGTTATTTGGGGAAAACAAGAAAGATTGTATATTTATTTTCTTAATCTCCATTCTTTTTAAAGTAAAGGAATTGATATTATTATATCTTACCATAAATTCTATCTTGGTAGTTTGTAATTTCCATCTTTTAAAAATCATACCTTCAGGGGCTGGAGAGATGGCTCAGCAGTTAAGAGTAATGGCTGCTCTTACAGAGGACCCGGGTTTGATTCCTAGCACTCACATGGCAGCTAACAACCATCCATAACTCTAGTTCCAGGGGATCCAACACCTTCTTCTGACTTCCTCAGGCATGTGCCACATGGGTGCACTTACACATATGCAGGCAATACACGCATATACCTAAAGTAAAGACAATAAATAAAGTATTTTTAAAATAAAATAAAATAAAAATTATTCCTTCAAAAAATAAATTGGAAAGAGTACAGTAAAGCCCACAAACCTTAAATCTTCAATTATTCATTGCTTATTGTTCAGACTAACATTGATGAGGCTCTAAGCAAAAGGAAAATATTCTGTAAAATTCTGGTTAACCAGAACTCTAAATTGATAACATTTTTATAAACCTCAAAGTATATGCCAAAGAAATCCTCACTGAACTGACTCAACAATATCATGTAGCTTCAACGAGAACTCCTTGACCAGCCCGAATTCCACAAGGTTTCATGTGGCTCCTGTCAAACCTCTGTTCCGCCAGCACATATCTGCACAGCCACTAAACTCTGTTAACTAGAAACTTAATGGGAATTTTATCCCCAAACTAGCTCTCTGGGTGATAGAATCCTGGTAGTAAGAAGGCACACAAGTCACCCAGACTTTCTTAACAAGTGGCAGATCTGATTTTTAAACACTGCCTCTCTGCAATCCAAGCATCATACAAACTTGAGTAAAAAATATGAAAGATGAAAAGAGCAGGTCCAGAGATTAGCGGAGTTCAGAGCTCTTACTTATTAAGCTTTTACAATGATTGAGACCTATAGAGTTAAGCACAACACACTTTAGTGCCTGCCCCCAAGGAACTCAGAAGCCTGGGGATGTCAAAAGCATCACGGCAATTGGCTTCCTGGGTAGTTTCCAGTGTTGCATCATTAAGGAACATCTTTTTGACTTTGGTGAGAAGACACCTTGAAATATTTAAACTAGAAATCTATTCATTTCACTTATTTGCCACACGACATTAACTATGAAGTGTCCCACAGTGGATAGCTATCTTCTCCAGATAGTGAACCATAGCTGATCTTGGACGACTGAATGAAGAATCTGTGATACTGAAGTTTGTCAAGATTTGGTACATATGCTCCATCTCTAGGAGACAAGGGCTGAAGCAATCCAGTACATACTTCTGATGCACCCTGGTGTCTTCAGTGAGCATTTTGTTCTTCAGTATGTACTATGCACAGGGCAGTTTACAAATCTTATGCCAAGTACTGAGGAAATATTTTAAAATTAATCAATAGGAACTTAGTGCTTGATTTCAAGGAGTTTGGGACATCCAAAAAGAATGGAATTGTTTCCACATTACTAGAGATTAATATTAATAGAAGGAAGCATATCTGTCTTGAATTGAAAAGACTCAGACACAAGTGCACTGACTGCAGGACCTGGGGTTAGCACTGAGTTATAAGGCTTGTCAGATACATAATCTCTGCTGTCCTTTATTCTCAATAAGTTCTATTTAAAAAAAAATCAATAATTAAGTCAGGTGTGTTGGCACACATCTTTAATCCCAGCACTCAGGAGATGGAGGCAGGCAGATCTCTGTGAGTTCAAGGCCAGCCTAGTCTACATAGTGAGTTCCAAGCCAGACAGGGCTACCTCGGGAGACCGTCTCAAAAAACCAAAAACCAGGGGCCTGAGAGATGGCTCAGCATTAAGAGCATTAGCCACTCTTCCAGAGGATCCAGGTTTGGTTCCTAGCACCCACATAGTGGCTAACAACCATCCATAACTCTAGTGCCAGGGGATCTGATGCCCTCTTCTGGCCTTTGCAAGCATTGTATAATCTGAGTGTACTTGCTTATATATAGGCAAAACACTCATATACATAAAAATAAATAAAACAAAAAAATCAGTAATTAATTATATCCTAAGTTTATGGAAGACTTTAATTTTAAAAGTTTTTTAAAAACTCATCAATTATTCTGAATACTGTATCACAAGTTCTGAAAAGCTATATTCTCAGCAAATGATACCTATACTTACATAAAAGTTATATTAATTCATTCTTCAGCTCATGATACATGGAGGGTAGGTAGAAGAAGCCTTTCTGGGTACTGATATCTTATTAATTTTTACAAATCAAAGAACCCAAGCTCTATCACCATACACCATATGTATGTGTGTATATATGAAAATGTCTGTGAAAACTGGCCGTTGGGCATGTGGCCAGTGATAGTTACCTTTTTAAAATTATTATTATTGTGTACATGTACATGATTTCTGTATGTGTGTGTGTACCACTGCCATGGTCCATGTGTGAAGATCAGAGGACAATTTCTTTCCTTCCCTTTTACGTGGATTATGGTGCTCGAACACATGTAGACAGTTTTGCTAGACAAGTGGCTTATTCTAATGAACCATTCCCGCAGAATGCTGCCTTTCTCTGAGTACTTTTTGCTTTCTGGATGCTTAGGCTGCAGTAGTTCTTCTGAATGATATATACCTAGATGTTCATACTAGGCATTTTTATGAAGGGGTTAATAGCAAGGACTGTTCATCCCTCAAAATAATAGGTAAGTGTAAAAGTTAGACTTGGATTTACAGCTCAGAAACTATCCCTGAGTGCTTTCAGAGACTTGACAGAGAATAGGGTCATAATGTATGATTGCCTTCACGTAAACATCCCCGTTTTTAAAAAGGTAGTGTTTGCTAGTGGGCAAATGGAAAGACGCTTGATTTTTACTAAGAAATACTATGAAAATGAATACCTTGAGTGCATTAATCGTAAAAACAATGCCTAGCAGGAGCACAAAACGTTTCTTTATTCCTCATGTGCTAAGGAATAAGAAAGGCGTAAAAGTTGGAGAACTGAGTAAATCCACATTAGCCACCATAGCAATGTGAAAGGGGAGAATAGCCGGAGAGATCGTGGAAACTGATGCATATAGCTGCTTCCCGGAGCTGAGAGGGAGTGTTGGAAAATTTGGGTGAAGATACCTAAGCTTCCAAAGTCCAGCCACTGCCTTGTCTGCTCGGGTCCTTGAAGTCCTCCCCCTCTAGGACCTACCTAACTGCTAAAAAATAACACATCCTTCAAGTACTGGTTAATCTTTGTTGTCAGCTTGATGGGATTTAGAATAACCATGGAAATGAACCTCTGACTTGTCTGTAAGGGATTGTCTAAGATTAAGTTAATTGCGGTAGGAAGACCTACCCAAAGTGTGGGTGCATCATTCCATGACCTGGGGCCTGGAACTGAGTAAAAAGGAGAAGGGAGCTGAGCACCCACATTCACCTCTCTCTCTGCTTCCTAATCTCAGCAGATGCAAGGTGGCCTGCGGCCTCAAGCTCCTGCTGCCATGACTTCCCCACCGGGTTGGGCTGTAACCTTGGAACTATGAACCCAAATAAACCCTTCTTTCTCAAGTTGCTTTTGCAAGGTATTTTGTTGTAGCAGCAAGCAACTAATGCACTACAGAATTTAGTTTTATCTTCGTTTTGCTTTTCTTTACTATTCCCATCTCAGAGCCCTCTCAGGATGTATCGCACAACTGCAGGCAGAATTCCAGAGCTGCGTAGTTGCCCAGCACACCTCATTCCAATTTGCATTCACCCTTTTCTTGTGGGTGGGGACGGAGCACCAGATTGACCCTGTAGTCTTCCTTGATGTTCCCAGTCACAGTTTCTACCCCTTCCAGCTGCTCAGCCCTAAAGTGTGTGCACCGCCAGCACGTGGACACAGTGGCACACGAGTGCAGAGTACTGATCTATTCCAGCTCCTCATGGGATTATAATGAAGACGTCTCATGGAGAGCACAACCAATCTGAAATCCATGGCAGGACAGAGATCTGGGTTTTTCGATTTCAGATCTAGTGTCTATTTCATGGAGGAGGAGACCCAAAGAAACATTTCAGCTCTAAGCACCAAATTCCATCCTGTGCAATAGGAAGTTAATAATAGCAAGTCTTGTGTAGCTTCTGTGTTCACTGAAAACATAAGAAGCATAAGGAAGTACAGGAGTGATGTGAAATCCTGTGACTAATAAACTACCCTAAGCATGGTGGCTCATACCTGTAACCCCACTTGGGAGGTAAAGGCAGGAGATCTTGAATTCAAGGTCAGCCTGGCCAGTACAGCAAGACCCTTTCCATAAAATAAATAAAGCAAAACAAAATAAAAGTGTTGAGCAAACTTCAAGGAGGGACTGTTTTAAGCTGCAGTACAAAGTTGATTCCCTCCTGACTGGGCAGATTGCTTAGGGTCCTAGTCTGTCTTCTATGTAGCTACTTGATTCTTGGCTTTGGCTTTATTAGCACTGTGCACAAACTAACTGGTATGCGTCCTCTAATACCTTTAATCACACAATTGCTGGCTTTTTATCTGAAGGCTGTCAGAAGAGCAGAGCAAAGCATTTGCTCTTGATCTCACAAGTGACTTACAAGGCCGTGACAAAGCCTTCTTTTTGTATGATTTCTTCTTCCTTAGATACCTAGAGTTAATATTTTTATTGATAAGCAATGGCATATAACTTATTTTCCTGCTTCTAAGAATAAAGTAGTGAATTAACATTTTGTGTATATAAAATATAAATAAATATTTAATAGACAGTCACCAAACGTCTATGGAGGTCAGAGGAACAACCGGAGGGAATCCACCCTCTCCTTCCACCATGTGGGTCCGGGGGATCAAGCTCAGTTTATCAGGCTTGGTGGCAAGCACCTTTGCCTGCTAAGCCAGCTCATGGAACCAGTAATAAATATTTTAATGCGACTATTACATGTCTAATTTAAAATAAGAAACTTCCTGAGAGTTTGCCTTCTAAGCTTTCTAGAAATCTCTGGAACTTTCATATTAACCTTCATCATCTCTCTTGCTCACGTCTTTCAGATTGAATCCCTTTTCTTTCAAGTCTTTAAAACCTAGCTCATTTTTGTCTAAAATTCTGGGGATTTTTTCCCCTCAGTCTTTCAGGCAAATATATCTCTTGATATGTCATTTTATTGGGTTTCATTATAGCACTTTGCATTCTGGATTGCAATAATTTTTTTTAAGTCTGTTCTCCTTCCTGCAATAGCTTCTCTGGATTGTCTCTCCTTGACAAAAGAAAACTTTATTTCATTCATCCTTGTAAGGCTTACAGAAGATTTTTAACATTTTGTTGTAAAATGAAAATAACTTGAACATCTTTAGGTGACAGATCTCCTCTTTCAAACTGTCCCTGGCATTTGGACACTAGGTCACATCCAACATTCCCTTAGTAGAATCATTCTGTAACATTTCGTTTCTAAGGTAGACATAGAGACACTTACAGGCTGACATTATAGCACTTAGGAGACTGAGGTAGTAGATCACCACGAGTTAGAGGCCAGCCTGGGCTACATACCAAGACCTGGTCTCAAAAAAACAAAATAAAAAACTCTTCTTCTTTGTTTCTAGATAGCTTTCTTTTTTAATTAATTAAAATATGTGTTTATTATTTTATATGTATGAATGTTTTGCACCCATGTCATGCACTAATTGTATCCTCTGAAATTAGAGTTAGGAACAGTTGGTGGCTGCCATTTGGGGACTGGGAACTGAAACAGGGCCCTCTGCAAGAGCAGTTAGTGCTCTTAAGGAGCCATCTCTCCAGTACCCTCTAGATAGCTTTCTATTTTATGCAAACATTTCATCCGATCAAACCAATTTATTCACCTGTATGTCTATGTTGTTAAAGGAGATGAGTGAGTCACTTTTGGGAATAAAGACAATAGGGAGAAGGCACAGCACCGAAGCACATGGCACAGGGTGGTGACAAGGAGTGTGAAGAGTGTAATACATCTTTTGCCTAAACTGTGATTTTGCCCAGGACTAATCCTAGATGGACTTAAAATCATCACCACACTTCATCCTATGCCACTCTAAGACTGGGATAAGCCACTGCCACTGTCACAACTTGCTAACACGTGGGCACTGACAGATATGTGTGTGTGGTGATTCTCTCTCTCTCTCTGTCTCTCTCTCACTTGAAAGAATCAGGTCTTCTTGTAGCTATCAACAATCTATACTATCAGCATACATTATACCATGTAACAATCATGTTTTCCCTTAAAAAAATAAGAGGCAAGCTTTCTTCATCTTGGTCCATCTGAGAAAAAAATCACATCATTAAGACAGATTAAAGTGGTATGTTCTACTGATATATCAATAAACTGCAGGAAACAGAGCAGCTTCACTCCTGACTGCATTAGGGAAGAGAATCAGCCTCTTTTCCTCCTGGCAACACTGGGACACAGTTGTGGGTAGGACTGGAATCCTGTTGATGAGTTTTAAAGCTTAAGGGAGGATGAGAGAGTTACTAATTTCTCCCTTCTCTACAACCATCTATAACTCCAGTTCCAGGGGATCTAATGCCCTTTTCTGGCCTCTGTTGACACTGCATGCACATGCACGTGGTACACTTACATATATGCAGGCAAAACACTCATATACATAAAATGAAAATAAAAAATTTAAAGAACAGCAAACCGCTGCCAGACAATTAAAAATCAATTCAAAAATGGGAAAGCTGTCCTTTAGGGTTTTGAAATTCCTATGTGCATCATACAGGTAAAGAGCATTCAGAAAATAGTTTGCTATCTGGAAATTCCTTCTTTTTTAATTAATTTGTGTGTGTGTGTGTGTGTGTGTGTGTGTGTGTGTGTGTGTGATGAGCACATGCATGCTACCAGTATACACGTAGACGTCGGAGGACAACTTTCAGGAGTCAGTTCTCTTCTTCTGCTTTGTTGTGGCAGGACATCTCTTGTTTCAGAAGTGTTGCATACTGCAGGCTAGCTCTCCTGGAAGCTTCTAGGCAATTCTACTCTACCTGCCAACTGGTTTAGGATCACTGTCATTTGAGCATTTTTTCTTTTGGAAGGACAGATGATAAGACAGGCAGGCAGGGTTCTTATTTCTTCTTGATCCCTTCCCTCAACAAAATTACGAACCTTTCTTTCTAAATAAATGATCTGTTCTCCTTTCAGAAGAGATTAAGCAATGTCTAAGTGGGCAGGGAACTTTCCCCACCCACTCTGCCCAGCTATTGATATTAAAACCTAAAACCATAGGTAACTGCCAGGGGAGAGTA
Source organism: Eospalax fontanierii (assembly GCA_035773235.1). NCBI lineage: Eukaryota > Metazoa > Chordata > Mammalia > Rodentia > Spalacidae > Eospalax > Eospalax fontanierii. The sequence continues at coordinate 61,380,167 of CM069530.1, read as the reverse complement.
AAAACTGAGAACAGAATCCAGTATCATACATTCTGCACTAGTTGGTCCCTGATATGCAAATTTTATAGCTATCTTAAGGTTCTTCAAAGTATTAAATCTAAAACAAGTCCTCATAGCATATTTAGGATGGATGGTTATAGAAAGATGTAATGGTTTACAAACATCTAAAATACCACAGTGTGTTTTTATACAACCACTCAATTTAACTCTTATTTTATAAGACATAGTATTAGAAGCTACAATTAAAAAATTTCAGTCACCACAAGTAGCAGAGTAGCATAGGTCTACCCTGACCTAGCTCCCCACACACGGGTACAACCTGCCAATAAGACACAATGACAGTTCTTCCTGTTCCGCTCCTCAAGACCAGCTGCCTTGAAAGAAGAAAGCCCAGGTCCGAGTAGGTTTAGAAATTGTTTGATTTTGACAGGTCTTTCCAAGTAAGGACCCTTGGTTAAGATTGGATAAGGTTCACCTAACAACAGTTCAGGTGTAAAGGATTTGAAATGAGGGTTTCATAAAACTGTCTTGTGTCAACCTCAGTTGACACTTTCAGTCAAAGAACTGATGGATCCTTCAAGATGTTCCTGAACAGTCACTGTTCACTTGGGCTGTAGACTTTCTCCAAAGGCCATGCTGGAGAGGAACAGCAGAGTCCTGAACATAGATAGGAAGATGTGCTTTCCCCTCTCAGTATGAAGCTGACAGTCGGAATAGGGCTTTGAATCTCTGATCTACTTGGGTAACTAAATCTTGTAAACATGAACCGAAGCATTTGATTGTGTTCATAGCTCCTTATATTTGTGTAGCTGTTTGACACAAACAGCTTTTTACATTGCCAGCCTTGCTTTGTAGCCATTATTTATTTATTAGTCTGTTTCTTATATTTGGAAGAAAATGAAAACAGCAAAAATTTTCCCAAATGACTATCTTTCAAGCTGCCAGTGCCCTGTGATAAATCCAGGAAGCCCAGAGCAGGTGGCAGTGGTCTGCTAGATTTGATTAAAACAACAGCCCAGATTTGGGGGCAATTCTTAAGAGGTGACTAAAGGTGAAAATCCTCAGAAGGCAGGGGATTGCCGTCTTTTAAAGTGCCACCCCTGTCCTCAGATTGCTTGTTTCTTACCCAGATTCCTCTTAACCCAATTCGTGCATAAGATCGAAATTCCATTACGTGCCTCTGACGCCTGCTCCCTCCCTACCCTGGACACACATTGGTAGTCACAGTTTTCCAGAATCACAAGGCCCTGTGAGGGATGCTCAGCTGTGAAGAGGCTGTCTGGGGTAAAGCACCGAAGATACTTAACATTTGAAAGGAGTGTGAACACTGTATTTACATTTAAATGAAAATGGAAACTTCTTATAGGTTATGTTTCTGAAAGGTGTGTGTGGCTGGGCACATCTGCCAGGCGTATTGTTTATTCATGCTGTAAATCCTTTGAAATGTGTTAAAATGCTTCCCACTCATTATAAAGCTCCTGCCACCCTTGGATTACGACTTTGATGTCACCAATCCTGCTTCAAAGGGTTCTTTCTGGGCTATTAATCACAGTTTAGCCTCTGAAGATATCACCAGAGAAAACATTTGGGCATTTTTGTGCTAGACTTGCTAAAACTTGGAAATCTTGAGCACCTTGAATATGCACAAATCGCAGCCTTTCCTTTCATTGACAACTTTTCATTGTGTTACAAAATCAAATGATTCTCTAAGTAAACAAACAAACAAATGTCTTCACATACTTGGTTTGGTGAAGTGTGGCTGGGTTAGTCAGGGGAGCCCCGCCTCAGCCTTCAAAGTGAACAGGCACAGCATTGGGCATGACCAAGAGCTGGCCCATGACCTCTTCCCATCCTTCACTTATTTTTGACTAATTGATGATCACAAAAAGAAAAAGGAGATTCTGTCTTTTCTTGCCTTCTACTCTCTGCTTAGAGACCTACATGAATTGTTCGCAGCAAATGATAATAGTAACTTTGACTATCCCTCATCCAAATTCTTGGGACCAGAAGTCTTTCAGATTTTGGATTTTTTTTCAGGGGGTGGGGACTATTTGTAGCTATATAATGAAATATCTTGGGCATAGAACCCAAATCTAAACATGAAGTTTATTTATATTTCACACATAATTATATAAGTACTTGAATATAATTTCTTATATATATTATATATATATTATTATATATTATATTATATAATATTATATATTATTGTATATATAAATACATTATACATATTGTATATAAATATAAGCACATACATACAGTGTATGTGGTGCTGGGGCTCAAATTCAGGGCATCACGTGCTGAGCAAGTGCTTCACCTTTGAGCTGTTCCCATTCCCTATTTTATATGTTTAATAATTTTTGTACATGGGGCTGGGAATGTAGCTCAGCAGTAGAGCATGGTAGAGCCTGTTTAGCATGTCCTCGGTCCTGGGCTCAGTCCCTAATACTCAAAGTAATAATAGTAACAATAATAATATTTTTTTGTGCATGAAGCAAAACTCAAGGCAGGAGTAGGTTGGCTCCGCTGTAATGTCCTGTCAGTGTTCAAAACTTTCCCATTAGGGATGCTCAGCCGGTGACATTACATCATATTCATTACTGAGACCAAATGTTATGAGACTTTTCTTCTAGGGATTTTATAGTTTCAAGTCTTAGATTTAAGTCTTCAATATTCAACCATTTTAACTGATTTAAGTGTGTGTATGTGTGTGTGCACATATGTATGTGTGCATATGTGCATATATGTATGAGTGGGGCTCAGTTGTGCCAAACCACACAAGTGGAGGTCAGTGGACAACTCTGGGGAGTGTGCTCTTCTCCTTCTGCCCTGTTGAGGCAAGATCTCTCTTGTTGCTTCTGCTGTGCTTCCAGGAGAGTCTCCTGTCTCTATCTCCCAACTTGAGTAGAAGTACTGGAATTACAGAGGCATGCCATTTCATCCAGATGTTTTTATGTGGGTTCTGGGGAACAAACTCAAGTCATCAAGCTTGTAGGGTAAACACTTTTTACGTGCTGAGCCATCTTGGCGGGCTGTTGCACTTCACTGAATTCACTTATTACTCCTGATAGTGATAGTTTATACAGAATCTTTAGGATTTTCCTCAGATAATGTCATCCATGAACAAAGGTATATTTACTTATTCTTCTCCCTCTTCCTGCTGATCGTTCTAGCTAGGACTTCCGTGCTGAAGAGAAAAGTTATGTGTATCCTTTACCATATTTCTGACCTTAGGGGAAAGGCTTTCAGTTTTTCACCTTTGAAACCTTTAGGTGCTTTATTATTTATTTGTTTGTTTGTTTGTATGTGTGTGAGTGCAGACATGCCATGGAGCATGTGTGGCAGTCAGAGCACACCTTGCAAAAATCAGTTCTCTCTTTCCATTATGTGGGACCCAGGGATCAAACTCAGGTTGTCAGACTTGTCAGCAAGCACCTTTTACCCACTCAGCCATCTCACCAGTCCCATTGTTTTTTAACTTTTAAATTCAGGAAGAAGGCAGGCATAAAATTCAGAAAACTACAATAACATAAAGGAAAATTTCCTCATAACTCAATCCCTTAACTATCCCTTCAATTTAAGTTATTTGTCTTTCTTGTTCAGGTAATTTGGCCCAAACCAGAGCCAGGATAACAGCATCCTCAAGATCTTTGCCTCCACATTTCAATGCTGGGAGAGCCAAGGTGAGTACAAGAAAATTTCGTAATTGTTCATTTTATTATTGGTTATAATTATTTCTTACTGTGCCTAACTTATAAGTTGAGCTTTTCAAATGTATCCATAGGAAAAGAACAGTCTCTACAAGGTTTGATGGAATCCACAGTGTCAAACATATCGTAGGATATAGCCCCCCAGGATAAGAAAAGAGTATGTCCTAACACCAAAGCCAACTATCTTGAAGGTGACAGAGTAACAAACAATTCACATCTCTGAATTTTCTTGTGTTTATATTGCACATTAATACATTTAATGAAAAATAAATTGGCCACATATAATTACTCTAGAATTGGTAGAAATGTATATTTAAGTATAGTTATACTTTTCTTAAGAATAAAAGACCTACTTGCACACAGTAGATACTCAAAAGATTTCATCTAGCAACAATTTTTATGTCTATATTACTATTATGGCCCATTTGAATCTCCTGCTTTTCATTTTGCTCCTTTTTCTCAAGATATTAGGACTATTTACCATGGATTATGGATTAGATGGGTTCCTAGAAGAGATATGCTTAAGAATTTCAGTAGTTCTAAGAACTTCTTGATCTAACACATATAATTTTTTTGTATTAGATGTAGCTAATTCTCATTATTGTTAAATTATGATCAATAAAGTAACTGTAGATAGCTCACTGAACCACTGGTCCTAGAGGGAAAACCAGGTTAAATTCCTGCAAGACTGTTGTTGGAGCTAATCAATAAATACTCTCATTTTGTGTTTTTGTTTGAAGATACCTAATATTATATATATGTGTCTGTGTATAAAATTATATGATATATATGTTATAGCTAATTTTTGTTCAGTGTTTTTATTAAAATGGTATTTTAATTGCAGCACTTACGTTATTTAACTCATGGCCAATGGCACTTTAATTCATGCCTGAGTAAAGAAGGTCAAACGTGTCTTCTGCATGAGACTTGTCACCCCTTCTTGTGCTTAGTCACTCTAGGTAACACTTCAGCATTACACTTGAGGGCCACGTGAAACTGAAAAACTACCAAGAAAGCACATATAAATGCAAACCATGGAGGCATTTAAACAGGCTTTGAGAATAACAGGAGAACTAATCTGCAAGTGACCCTAATTAGAAAGCTGGGCTTCAGGACACTCCAGTTTCTCAGGGCTATGTACATTCTGTGAAACTTCTAGGAAAGCGCTGGCAATTGACACTGGGGTTAAATTTTAGTAGGTAGGCAAATTAGCAAATATAGAATCTACATATAAGGATAGTCTGTATATATGTGTTTTATTGTAATCATTGGCTTCCCTAAGATTCTAAAAGAGATCACAACTCGAAAAGATTCCCTGTTGGCCCAGAATGCCTTCTCTTCTTACACGTGATTCCTGAATTTGGAACCTTGCCAGGACCTATGGTCCTGCTGCCCACACCTAGAATCCAATACAGTGTATCACCCTCCTTGTCCCATCTACTATTGTCCAGGCCTGGCTACCTGAGAAGCTGTCTTCCAGTATGTGGTGCATATTTACAAAGAACATACAAGAATGACTATAGCTAGAGATTTATTTCTTCTGGAAAGGACATGAGCTGAAAAGTCTGATTAAGGCATCCAAAAAAAATTACTTGATAACAGTAAAAATTCTTGACAAAGAGCCTTGTCAGGAAGCTGATAAGTCTAAGCACTTCTGAGGCTTTGGGATGCAGATGGTGAGCACTTACGGAGACCAAGAGATAATCCTTCAGTTTTTCATTTACTGCTGAGGACTGCTTCGTTTATGGGAATTTTTAGAGCTCATATCTTTATGCTAGAGTAAATTCAGTTGACAGATGAGGCAAATCTTTGTAATAATACCATGCTTTCAGACTTCAGCTTCATAAGTTATATCAAACCACATTAGATGACAATATATAGTGATAAATCAGTCTTAGGAATCAGAACAAGGTTCAGACCTAGGCACAGTCGAACTACACAAGCCACTATGTGGGTGCTGGAAACTGAACCTGGGTTTTCTGCCAGAACAGCAAGTGCTCTTAACTGCTAAGCCATCTCTCCAGCTTTATTGAAGGTTTTGTTTTGTTTTAAGATCTTAAAAAATTGTATGTGTATAAATGTATTGCCTACATGTAAAATATCATGCAATGCCCACAGAGGTCAGAAGAGGGTGCCAGATTCCCCGGAAACTGAAGTTAAGGATGATTGTTAGCCACCATGTGGAATCAAACCTGAGTCCTCTGTGGGAGCAGCCAGTGCTCTTAATTGCTGATCCATCTCTCCAGCCCCCTTTTTAAAGTAGAAAATACCCCAATAGAAAACGATATCTTCTATATAATGTAACACTAAGCATATAGGTGATGCATTGCAGACGAGTGTCAGCATTCTTACAGGGTGTATAACAAAGAACAGGTTCTTGCTCATTTCCCAAGAATTACTCTGTTGCATGAGTGCAAGGTCCAGTCTTATAATCATGCTGAAATACAGATGATGGGTGGTCAGACAGATGTTCCCACTCCCTGGAGACCCCTTCCTGCCCATGGCAGTCTTAGAGCTTTTGGAATATGACCTGATATTTCATTCTGTATTTTTCCATTTTGCTCTAGTTGACTGACCTTGGTAATCTTGAAAAAAATAAGTATAAACTGCTTAAATTGTGTAGTTGGGTAGTACCCTCTACTCAGGAGGCTGAAGTGGGAGAACCACTTGAGTCCATGAGTTACTGTTATTAGAACATTCAGCCATAAAGCTTAGCTCTGGGTTCAAAATGTCACCCCCATTAAGAGAAAAATACATTTTAGATAGAGATGGCAGATGATAGATACATAGATGATTAGACAGATAGACAGACAGAATGATGGAAAGAAAACTGTGCCCTAACTATAGCAACATTATAAACTGTAGAAAGATGAAACAAAATCCAGGAACTATGCATATGCAATATAGCAATATGTCCCAGTTACTTGAACTGGGAGACAGTCTTTCTCCTGGGAGATGAATCAGTCTTCTGATGCCAGGGCTCTTGGAACTGGACATTTTCACTTCCAGCATTTTCTTCAGTCATCCTAATGCCTAGGGACTGGTTACAAGACCAGTCTGCACAGCACAGTGTTAATCCCATCTCAAACAAATTGTTAAAAATTGTGTCTCGGTCATCAAGGTCACTGAACTGTTAAATTCTCGGATGCTCAGGGATTATTAATGTTTGGTGGGAGAGGAACAGGCCAGTCCATCTGTATCTACTAGTACTGAAGCTAGGGAGTTTGCTATTGCCCTTTCAGGATGCATTTGAGTTGGGATGGGGGGAGAGGGGCAGTTCATTGGTTAATCTGAATTTTAAAAAAAAGTATTTAGCCACAAATGGGACAGCTGTATCACACCCCTCCCCAAGGCTCAGGGACTTTAGGGAAGAGGACGCAGAAAGATTGTAAAAGCCGGAAGCCCAGGACCAGTGGGAAATGACATCTTCAGAATATAACAGGACCACAACATTCATGTACTCAGATTGCCTGTGCAAGATCTGTATAAGATCAAGCCAGTCAACATTCTAGCATGGAAGGGAAGGGGTTCACGAAGCTCCCACTTCTGAGGCACTGGCTTCTAGAGGGGGGAGAAACAGTTTTCTTTAAGTACAGGGCTCCTGGTAGGTCAACTCTGCTCCACTGGATGGCCCCACATCCAGGAGTATATGGACAGTACAAATTGGAGTCAGTACATTATTAAATTTTTAAAAGGGTTTCGGGGGAGGGTCAGTGGGAAAAAGAATGCTCAAAGCAAGAGGTGCTTTTTCAACAAGAATCCCTGAGTAATCAGAAGTGGTGGAGAAATGCCTAAAAGTTATGTGGATAGATTAGGTGCAGTGAGAAGAGAAAATGAGAAGAAAAAAATAAAAATCTCAGAACTTACCGTTGAGCTGAAGGTCAACCGAGCCAGAATCCTCCATTCAGATCAGCTCGCCCTACCTCTGACTGGCCCTGAAGTCTGTCCTCCAGTGGGGGTAAGAGAGGGAGAACATGCAGTGGAGACCCTCTCGGGGACGTAAGAACAGCACAGCACCCTCTCTGCAAGTGGGGGAGTTTCAGGGCTCTGGGGTTTGTTTTTCCTTTCTATGTGAGAGTAGCCGTCCTTGCCACAAGCCTGACAACCTGAGTTCAATTGCCAGGACCCACATGGTGGAAGGAGAGAATGGACTCAGTCCTCCATCAGTGCTCTGTGGCACATGTGTGACCCCTCAAAACCCTATAATTAAATAAGTATCAAATTTTTTTTTAATTCTGAATTTTTCCTTTCCTTTTTTCTCATTGAAAAAGCATTAGAAAATCATCTGGACACAGGCAGCCATCTCTCCAAGCTGCCTATGGATAGTCCAAGTGCAGACCACAAAAGACAAAGCTGTATAGCCTGATATGTCTTCACCTCTGTCATGTGCCTGTCAGCTATACAGGATGCTTTTCTAGACTTTTTATTAACAGTAGGTCTGGGTGGCTGGAGAGATAAATCAGCAGTTAAGAGCACTGGCTGCTCTACCAGAGGACCTGGGTTTGATTCCCAGCACCCACATGATAGCTAACAACTGTCCTTAACTCCAGTTCTAAGGAATCTGATACCCTCTTCTGTCCTCTGAGGGCTCTGCACAACACAGGGGCACTCACATACATGCAGAGCAGGCAAAACACTCAGATACATAAAAAAGTAAATAAAAAGATGAGGTCTCCTTATGTAGCCCTGGCTGGCTTCGACCTCACCATCTTTCTGCCTCAGGTTCCTGAGTGTTAGGTTTACAAATGTGTATCATTACATTCAATCACTTTCCTAGTTCTTGATCATTTAGACCCACACTTTCCCAGCTTCTTAAATGTGTCCTTCTGTTCCTTTAGCACACCCCTCCAGGTGGACCTCTTTTAGCAATTTAGGACATTTTCAATATCTGTGAACAAGACTGCAGATGTCCTCACTCTATAGGGAGGAGGAGCCTGGACGGCAGTCCACTGGGCGGAACCCACGTGCTGACAACCGTTCCTTCCAGTTCCACGGTTTCTGCCTTATACTCCTCCCACCTGTTTCAAGCAGGTGGGAGGCTGCCACGCCTGCACAAGGCTGGTGTTGAAATGCCATTCAAGCATTTTCCCGACCAAAGCAGGGCTTTGTTGTTGAGCTTTGATAAGGAAACACAAGGCGTATACCTTTCTGAGTGATTGGTGCCCAAGTTCCTGTTTCAGGAAGCACGTCAGAACTGTGCTGTGCAGGCAGGTGTGTATTCAGCAACATAGTCTAATGGCTTGGAATGTGGCTAATGCCGTGTAGTATAACCTGGGCTTGGGGTCTATTACAGTTTGAATGTAGAATGCTCTCTCTCTCCCCAAGACTTGTGTTTGAACAGTTGGTCCTCAGTTAGTGATGCTGTTTGGAAGACTGAGGAAACTTAAGAAAGCGGTTCTAGGAGGAGGAAGTGGCCAGAGGGTCAGTCATGAGTGTTATAGCCCAGCCTAGTTCCAGCCTGTTTCCTGATCCTGGAGAGTCCATGTCTTTGTTGTCGTTGTTTTGTTTTGAGACAGTGTCTCCCTGTTGTCTCTGCTTGCCTGAAACTTGCTGTCTAGACCAGGCCGACCTCGAATTCAGAGATCTGCCTGCCTCTGCCTTTTGAGTACTGGGATTAAAGGCTGTGCCACCATGGCCAGCCCCAAGTCCACGTCTTTATAATTACCTAGCCTCACAAGTCTTTGTCCAGTTTCCCCGAATGTTACACATTCTTTTTCTCCTTCTTCTTCTAAACATTTTTCAGAATTTTAGTGTGTATAGTTATGTCTTAAATACTTTGTTCGCTGAGGTTTTGACGTAAACAGCCCTTAGGTTTTAGCAGACCTAGAGGGTGAATGAACCACTAGCCTCAGACCACCTTTCTCTTCTTCCACTTCTAGGTGGACACTTTGGAGGTGATTCGGCATCCAGAAGAAACCACCAACATGAAGAGACAGACCATGGCATCTTACTTCCGGGTATGGAGGCTTCTTATTCTCTGTTCTACCTACTTCCAAAAAGGATTTGCAAGCCTTCCCATGTGAGGTCCAGACAGATAGACCCATGGAACAAGGGGATTAAGAAAGGGACAAGGAGCCTGGAGAGATGACTCAGCAGTTAAGAACACTTGCTGTTCTTCCAGGGGACTCAGGTTTGATTTCAAACACACACATGACAGCTGTCATTAACTCCAGTGCCAGGGGATCCAACACCTTCTGCAGGGCATTGCACGCGCATGATGCACTCATATATGTGCAGACAAAACACTCATATGCATAAAATAAAAATAATAAATAAAATATTTAAAAACAAGACAAGGGTGAGGAAGGCGGCTACAGACAGCTATTGTGCACATAGTCCTTCCCACTGAACATACTGCTACTATTTGAACAGCCTCTTGACTTTAAAGCTACAGGAACCACTTTTCCAGCAAACAACAGTAGTCAGTAGTCAACAAAGTTCCAGAAGATGGCTTATCAAATTCAGATACTGAGAAGAGCACTGGCTTTATTTTCACATATTGAATTGACCCCCATTGTGAAACCCACTTGCCTGAGCTCTGTTGTTTCCCATTTCTGCCACCCGGTTTCTGGTATATCATCTAGTTTAGATATATAAGAACAGCACCTCTAAAGTACTCTAAAATACTCATTTCATAGCAAAGATAAATTGGATACTTAACGCCTTCTACCAATTTGCAGAGAGTTTTTGATCTTCAAATTACTTTAAATCATTATAAAACATTAGGGTTAGTGACCTCATAGAGATCACATGCCACTGGGAGATAAGATCCAGCTAAAGATTCTGTCATGTCAAAGTAAGGAATTGATTTCAAGCACAGAAGACTAAGATGTAAGATGGAGTTGGCATAGGAACAGGGCTCTGCAGGGATGGAGGTGGGGGTGGTAGGAAGCTGGGTTGTGGACTAGAGGAGCCAGGCAAGCTGAAGGGAGGAATCAGCACCATAGATGATGGAAGCTTCTATGGAAAGCTGTCAGCTGCCAAGAAGGATCTAAAGTCAGAGTCCAACCAAGCCACTGTGTTTCAAAGACAGAATAGGATTGGGCTCATGGTATGAGCTGCAGGAGCCTGAGACCTCTGAGTTCAGGACTCCATCCAGGCTGTGCTCGTGCTACATCTCCAGCAGGTGCCTATCTGTGTTTGTTTCTGTGCTTGGATATTTGCGATTGCTGTTTCTTCTCTACACACCCTGGTCCTATTGCCTTTATCAGCTGTATCCTTGTCCTCCTAGTTACCCTTGGGGTGTGTGCGGTGTGTGTGTGTGTGTGTGTGTGTGTGTGTGTGTGTGTGTGTGTGTGTGTGGTGTTTCCCCATGGGATCTGGAGGTTCTTTGACTCTGTGATGTCAGCCCCATCAGAGGAGAAGCTTCTGGCTTACAGTTTTTTAGAAATATGCTCAAGGCAACCAGTTCATTATCCTCAAAATATTGGTCCCCAAATTCTAAAGCAGAGAAACAAGATCCCTTGGTAAGCAAAGAGCAATTTTGATCAGTACAGGAGTTGTGAAAGGTTTAGCTTTCAGTTCCTGTGTGGTTTGTAAATGCTTCAGGGAGCTCCAGTAAAGGCCCCCCTGAGGAACACCCCTGCCGCACAAGCACCCCTCTAGTGTTCCATGGCCTTTCCTCTTCTCTCTGTAAGATATGTGCTATTAATAGTTGTCCTTAGAGGCTGGAGAGATGGCTCAGCAGTTAAGAGCACTGGCTGCTCTTCCAGAAGACCCAGGTTTGATTCCTAGCACCCACACGGTAACTACCAATCATCTGGAACACCAGTTCCAGGGGATTCAAATCCCTGTAATTGCACAACATAGGTAATTGCACACATGTAGGGAATATATTGATACACATAAAATAAAATTAATAAATAAAATATTTTTTCAAGTTCATCTTCATCATAGTCTTTTCCTCTGATAATTTCCTTCTCTTCCTCCTCCTCCTTTTCCAGCTCCTCCTCTTCTTCTTCTTCTTCCTCCTTTTTTTCTTCCTCCTTCTCCTCCTCCTCCTCCTTCTTACCAGTGGTACCAGCAGCACTTTCTGGTGGTTCTCAGGTGAATAAAACCATTAATATTTTTGCTAGATGAGGAAATGTGAGGTTTTAAATGAAGATATATACATCTTCCTTTTGGATAGCAAAGAGCCTTCCAGGTTAACCTAGAACATGTTCTTAATGGAGTTTCTGTCACATTGAGACATTACTTGGCACTAAAAAATGTTTAAAGAATGCTTTTCAACTTTCAGGCAACTATACAGAGAACTTATATTGCCATCTCCTGTTGCTGATTTCACGTTCTATCTCAAAGATCTGTAAGTCCCTCACAAGTCTCAAACTGCTCTGAAGGCTGCAGAAGGCTCGTGTGGGTATATCCTCATTTCTCATTACATGCTCCTTTTTCTCCCTGTTAGTATTCTCTGATGGATCTGCTCTCCAAAATGGTGATTGGACAACCCCACTTTGTGCGTTGCATTAAACCCAACGATGACCGCAAAGCCCTACAGTTCTCCCAAGAGAGGGTTCTGGCCCAGCTCCGCTCCACAGGAATCCTGGAGACGGTCAGCATCCGCAGGCAGGGCTACTCCCACCGCATCCTCTTTGAAGAGTTTGTGAAAAGGTCAGACAACATCCTTGGATATGCATTTTGTACATATACCTGCCTCATGACTGTCCTATACCCTGGGAGACTGATCCTTCTCCTAGAACCCCTCCTAGGACCAATTAATTGCCATTTCCTTGCTTAAATGTTGTATTTGTCTTGGTGCTCAAACTATGCTATGGGGATCCCGAGGACAAAACAAGCTTCTTTCTGATCACATTTCTTAACTGTTCATAAATACTTTATATTACAATTACTTGGGTCTTAAATTCTCTACTGATTTCATTGTTATAGAAGTAACCATTCCTAGTGTCTTCTTGGTATACTATGATAATGATAAGAAGACTCTCCTAGCACCTAAAATGTATGAGTACAGAGTGTTTTAGCTGTTATCTTTAGATGTTCAGTGTAATTTATCTATAGAACAATCCTATATCTAGGCTCTATTATTATGTCTACTTGAAAAGTGAGGAAATTGGAACACACAAGTTATGTGACTTTTCAAGGTCAGGTAGAGCCAGGATTTGAACCCCAGGAGGCTGGCTTCAGCCTCCACATTGTAATCTCCTCAACTCTCCATATTTGGTCAATGGTTATTTCCATTCATGAATTGCACGGGGCTTTCCAAACCCAGCAGCGGCTGCCTTATCTGCAGACGATATGCTGCAATTCTGTACACAGCTGCTCCAAGTGCACCTTGAGTCTCCACTAGGACTTCCACTCAGCTTTCTATGAAAAAAATAATAAATCAAAAAGGAAAAGACCAACTCTGAGGAAGAGCACAACTGTCAAAAGATGCCTAGAGAGAAACGCAGAACGCCACAATACCCAGCCTCACCCTAAGAGCCGCCAGCATCGAACTTTTTCTTCCATTCTGAAATACATGCTCAAGGTTATTTTTCCAATTTCTTCTCAGAGAAGAATGCATCCTAAATATGGTAGCTGTCTTCATCAAATCTTCCAAACTCTGATAAGTTCCATGGAAACATAAAAGTTAAAAAAATTCTTACAATGAGAACTTTTAAATTTAAAGCAAGAATGAAATGATTTCTAAAAATGTTTCTTTAAGCCTTTTTTTTTCTTTTCATCTTAAAGTTGAAGGTGTAACAAGGAACAAAAGATTATTTTAGCTCATGAATGTAACTATTTTTAGTCACAAAGTGTTGAATACATCAAATTTTTAAGAAAACAGGTCAAATGCTAAACAGATTGGTACTTCTTTGTAATCAGAAAACCATTAGAAAGTATGAACAAGAGTTTCAAAATGTCAGTAAAACTGAGGGTATCAAAGATTTCTGAGTCCGAAAGTTAACTGGTATTTTGATCCTTTTGAGCAATTTAACAACAAAATGGATGAGCTAGCAGTTTCCCCTTGGATGTTATTCAACAAATAGGTGCTTTCTTATCTTCCTTCTCAGGAGTGCTGTTTTGTCAACTCCTAGCAGGAAACAGGCAGACAAAACAACCAAAGGCAGGGAGCAGAGGCAGGCCAGGTTTATCTAGTGGAGGTAAATGAAAGGCAACGGTCTGGGTAAGGGTGATCATTAACTCTTCCTGTTTTCTGGCACACAAGTCTGAAAGTGAGGCACTGTTCCTCTGATTATGCTGTCTCCTTCCAGAAAGGGGGCCTTCTTCCCTAATCTGCACATCACTCAAATCAGCAGACTGAGAAGAATGCTTCCTTGCTGTATTTGAATTTTCTGGCAGAGTGACTTGGTAGTGCCTTATCCTCTAGCCCACGGCCTTTGAGGAAAGGGGGGCTTCTGACACTAACTCGGTCATGGGGCCAAGTGAGTTGGAAGTCTTCATCTGTTTTCAGATAGGCGCCTTGGCAGTGCTAGGCAGGTGGTGACTTGCTGGAGGTCAGACTTTCGAGGGCATCTTCATTTCCAGATCTGTGGGCCCTGAAGCAGCTTTCCTCAGAAAGTCTACCATGCGTGTACACATAGGTCTGCGTGTATCATGCTAGCAAATGTCTAAAGGACAGGGCCAAGGCTAATGGTTTGTTTACTATAGAAAAAATTTGCAATTTAGTAGAGACCTGAATTCTAGTCTCCTTTTGGACATAATATTTGGCAAGTAACCCAATGTAACTGTAAAAGATATATTTCATCTGCCTGGTCAGAAGGTAGGCGCTCATAGAACCGAGGCCCTGAAGATTTTCAGGTATTGCATGCTGGCTTGCACCTACTCAAGTCGTCTGGATAGGAGACCAGGTACCCAGCAGGACTCCATTTCCAGGGGCTGTTAAATCAATGCATAAGGAAACCTTCTTTTCCTCCTTTGGCACCTTCCTTCTCAGGATGGTGTGAGGAGCCACGGTGCTTCGGTATCTCCTTTATCTCCTTCTTCTTTTCCTCTGCTTTCCTCCTAAAAGCAGTCACTTTTGACTTCTCACTTTCTTTAAACAGTACTATCAGCAGCTTCTGCTAATTTTGCTTGCTAAGGTTTCTCTGCAAGTGACTTGAATAAAATGTTTCTTTAAAGGAGATATACGATAAGCACTTGAAGAGATGCTCAATATGTGATCATCCAGCTGTCCTGATATCATTTACTGACCCTGCTTTTCTTTCTCATTCACTTGTCTTTGCATCTTTGGGTAAACACCACTCGACCATACCTCTTAGCCTTTCCTTTGATTCTGAATTCTATTTCATTCACAGGCCTATTTGAACTCTTTTGTCCACCCTTCTATGACAGCTTCCTGAATGAATTTCCTGCCTGATCCATTGCCTGAGCTGCCAGAGTAGGATCTACCTCCCATCAGAGCATGTTTCTTTCTTGGCTAAAATGATCAACTAGATCACACTGATAAGCTTTATGATTAGCCCTTCTGCCTAGGAAATGGAGTTCTCCCATTGGCCCTTCTCTGCTTTTTCAGACTCCTCTTTCTTCCTCGACCTCTCAGATCATATTCCAGCCCAAGCTGAACTGGTTGGAGTACGCTAAGCACCTCGTTCTCTCTTGTGCCTTTGCTCATTTCTTCGTGCTCTCAGCACCTGGGCAAGCTGTTGCCTATTCGTTAGGACCTTGGATAGCATTATTTTCCCTGTGCTACCCAATTTAACATTCCAGACCAGATTAGGAGCCCCTCTGATGTATTTTATTGATGGAATTTACTACAGGAATTAGCTGCCTCTTACTTCAAACTTAAATGCCTGGGAGGCACCAGACTATTTGACTGGCACGGTATCTGTACTATAGAGTACAGAGGCCCTAAGCTAAGTATTCAATAAACATTTACTGAGCTGAATCAGACTCTTACCTCTTCTCCTTCATCTCTATTTTCTTGTATCATTTCCTGCCTGTCCCTTCAGTCCCTGTTCTTTAGAAGTACTTGACAGGTGCATGGAGCTGGCTTTGTTGAGCGGTAATTCACATTGTAATGAGCAGCATAGATTAATAGAGCTACTAATAAGAGCTTTAAAAGTCCTAAGTAAATTGATTTTTAGATCTTTTGGGATTTATTATTTTCTGTGCATGAGTGTTTTGCCTGCAGGTGCGTAAGTGCACCCGTACATGAAATGCCCGTAGAGGCCAGAAGAGGGTGTCAAATCCCTTGGAACTGGTGCTATGGACAATTGATAGCTGTCATGTTGGTACTGGGGACCAGCGCTTGTTTTATTTAAGGGTGGTCTCATGTAGCCCAGACTAGTCTCAGTTCGTTATATAGCTGGAGATGATCTTGAACTTCTGCTCCTCCTGCTTTCTGATTCTCTGTCAAGCAAATTAGTTCATTTCTTTTGAATTCAGTCACCATACCCAGCTGAAGTTTAGCTTTCTATTACAAATTAATGTGTGAATGAGTAGCCTTAGTTTCTAATTCCCAGTATCATCGTGGTTTTCATCCCTTATTTGAACTTGTAAAGTGGCAGCAGCAGAATCAGAAACATTAATGAATCACTTAGTGTGTGCAGAGTTCTATGGTGGTTTGAGTTGTCAGCCCAAAACCATCTAGATTGGTGTCTTATGAATTCTCGGGCCATGAGGCCAGGCGTTCAGCCCCACCCCACCCCCAGGTTTGAACTGATTGAGCAAACGGAGAATGCTCTCCAATTGGAAAAAAACAGTTTATTCTGGGTTACTTACAAAGGATTCATTCCCCTGAAGAGAGACAGAAATTTCATATGGGGGAAGCCCAAGTCTGGTGGACCTCCAGCACACACACCCAAGATAGAAACCCGTGGCACCCCTGCATCACCTACCCAGCCTTTTCTACTTTCCCACTGGACCCTTCCCCCTAAGTCACTGGTTGGTTGGAAAGTAGTTGACTCAATTGGCTTCATCTGTGTCAGTCACATTCTTGGGCACATGTTCCTGGAGGCAGAGAGAAACTGTAAATTTCTCCCTACAATGGGCCTTTGAGAAGGACTATGAAGGGTTACCTTAATTACATTAGTTAATTTGAGAAGACCTGCCCACAGTGGTTGGCACCATTTCCCTGGGCACGGTATCTAGGACTGAATAAAAGTGGAGAAAGTGAGCCAAGGACTAGCAAGCACGCATTCATCTCTGCTTCCGTAATCTAACCGGTTCCCTCAGGCTCCTGCTGCTTTGACTTCCCTTGCAGGATGGTCTGTAACCCGGAACTGTGGACTAAACAAACCCTTTCCCTTTGAGTTACTTTGGTCAGGGGATTTTATCACAGCAATAGGAAAAGAAACTATCATGTGTCCTGAGTAGCAATAATCAGGGACATTTATAATGCCAGGACTCTTACAATCTAATAAGCACAACTTCTTATCCAAAGGCCCACACTTAGAAGTCTTTCTAAGGATATGATAGATATAATCACTTTTTTCTTTTGGGAGCAGATGGTGCCCAGCTGTTCTCTTTCTTTACTCAAGGCTAAACACAAAAGGAAAAAATTAAAATAAAGTGGCTTATGGTAAATATAAGAACTTAATAAACTAAATCTGGAATTTCAGATTCACAAAGGGAAGTGGGCAGTTGGGGGTAATTATCAAATTATCTAAGCTGAAATCACTCTGCTACCCTCTTATCTACATAAGAGAGAATTATTTATATGGATTGGATTATTCAGATACTTGTCCAGTGTTTGGGGTCTCTGAGGAGACAGTCTGGGTGGTCGTGGATGGAAACAGAGAATTCCTAAATGGATATTGAAAGTAGGCATAGGAGTTAGGTTCTTGACCATGTGATTGGGCCATTTCTATTGAGATGTAAATGATATCGATTCAGTTAGTAAATTGACAATTTCTTTGGCAAGGATTCTGGTCCATTAGAGATCTAAACTATAACAATTTTTACCTAATGCTTGAAATTAAGTTTTAATTACAAAAAATGTGTGACTAATTTCTCTAAAATTATAAAGTATTTTATATATAAGGCTGAGCCCCTCCCCCACCCCATCCTCAATTCTATTTCCCAACATCTGTTCAACCATTGACTGTGGGGAATTTTATATTTTCAGAAGATGTGCACACATGTGAAGATTTATGCAGGATGGAGTCTTGGCAAGTGACTTTTGGGGAAAAAATAACAAAGAGAAAGGTGGCAGAGATTTGTGAGATCCCCTCTCTTTTCTCAGACAGACTGCTACTGGAGGGGTCACTGCACCTGAGATTCTGTTTCTGTCAATGGTTCTCCAACTTTTTCACCAGAGTCTCCTGGAGACCTTGTTAAAAGTGCAGATTCCTGGGCCCCTCCCCCAGAGTTTCTGACCTAGTTGGCCTGTGTGAGAGAGAAGGGAAGGCACATATGAATTTTAACAAGTTTCTAGGTGTCAGCTACTTCGACCAGGGGCCACACTGAATGACACCCTTCTGGACGGGTCTTGAGAACCTCCTGTGGAAGAGACCTCAGCAGAGCTACTAAGAGCTCTTGACATACTTTCTAGGGAAATAGTAGGAATCCAACTGTCTAGAAAAATACCTAGAAATTCTTTGGCAAGTCTAAGTATTCACCTCCTTGCTCCCAAGGCCACTCCCATGGTCAGCATCAGGTCCTGTGTAACCTGTGCAAAATCTCCCTTTGAATGTTTCTAAGCATCCATCCCAGTGCTGTCCTCTGGGCTCCACTTAACAAACCATCTCCCTTCTCCATTTGATGGCAGCCAATTGTCATGTTCCCTTAAGTCAGTGGTTCTGAGTTCAGATGAATCATCAGAGATGCTTGGTGAGATACAGATCCCTAAGGCCAACCCCAGAGATTCTGATTCTGTGTCAAAAGCATTCTGAGTGTGACTCAGTCCACATCTTTTTTTTAGTGCATTTTGTGTGTGTGAATGAGTATAGTCTTTGCATTACTGCCATCCTCTCGGGACCCTCCAGTTCCTCCTATGTCCCTTCCCCAACTCCCTCTCAATTTCTTGTCTTCTTCCCTGATTATTATTGTTACATATGCATACATATATTTATAGATATACATATAGAATGTACTGGATCTATTCAGGGGTGCACCTGTGTACACATGGGGTGGGCATGAAGAGTTCACATCTTGGAAAGGAAGCCAGAGACACAGAGGTCAGGTTCAGGCTTCTGCAGCAGCCCACTCCCGAAGGCTTCCAGTAGTTGTTCCACTTCCCACTACCTTGAAGACCAAGCCCCAACCCCAGGAACCTATCAGGGAGCGTATTACTTATTTTTCTGTTGCTGTGATAAAAACACTAACCAAAGCAACTTACAAAAGGAAGAGTTTATTTAGCTTATGGCTCCAGAGGGTTAGAGTCTATCATGGCAAAGAGGCATAGCTGAAGGAGGTCACCAGAGCAGAAAGCCCAGCAATCACCCTCAAGCAGGCACAGGAAGCAGAGAGCGACTGAAAATCTGGCAAGTCTTAAGAACTCTCTAAGCCTGCCCCCAGTGACATGCTTCCTCCAGGAAAGTCAGACCTCCTAAGACCTCCCCAGATAGCGCCACCTAGTTATAATATTTGAAGGGGAAAATATTGTTTCATGGAATATCACAAAGTATTGTTTCATGTTGAAACAAAAGCCCAAATAATTGGAGCCTATGGGAGACATTCTTATTCAACCCACCACAGGTAGCATCTGAACTGAAGTGTGCATAGTTTTATTTCTTGAAATAATGAATGAGGTGAAAAGTCAGTATAGAAGGGAGTTAATGGGAACAATGTGGTTAATCATACTCTGTCACCACCCTGGTGAACAGTTCATCCTAAAGGAAATATTTGCTCAAACTTTTAGAAATAAGAAGGTTTTAAAAATGGAGTAGTCGAGATGGTTCAGTGGTTAAAAGCACTCCCTGGCTGCCAAATCTGAGGACCTGAATTTGACCCCTTCAAAGCCCCATGGTAGATGGAGAGGACAGACTCCCACAAGCTGTCTTCTGATCTCCACAAGTGTGCCTTGGCATATGCATGCCCACACAAATACACAAAATAAGTAAATGTAATTAAATAAATGAAAAAGTTTCCATTTATCCAATAAACCTTAGAAAACATTCTAACCTAGGACTGTGCAAATCTCTGCTTAGAAGCATGGGTGTTTTGATGCCATTGGTTGCAAAACTCAGACTGGGAAATGAATCAAAGTAGGCCTTGTCAGTGGAGGTCAGGATTTCAAGTGCAGATATGAATCTTTCCCAAACCATAAAAAAATGCACAAACGACGGAGTGTATGAATTTGGGGGGGGGACTGTGGGAGGGTGCCAGTGGGGAAGGCGATATATATGTGATTAAGATTGATTGGGATGCACAAATTCAATAAAAGAACAAAAGAGAGCAAGGAAAATTAAAGCTTAAAAAGACTCAGGCACAGGTGATTCAGGATGTCAAGTGCAATTTAAAAGTATAAGGGGTAACAAAATGTAAGCAGTCTCTAATGCTGGTGTCATTGTTGGGTTTCCTGTCCTCCAGGAGTAAGAATGACCGTCAGGAAAAAAACAGAGTAAAGTCACTGTACAAATCGCTTGTTCTCACAGTATGTCACTAAAAACAAAATGCCCAGCCTGATTAGCACTTAAAATACAGGGGCCAGTGAGATAGCTCAGTGGGTAAAAGCACTTGCCCCTCAAACCTAGTGTTCTCCTGAATTTGTCTCCCAGAACCCAAGTTAGGGAGAGAATTGATTCCCCAGAGTTGTCCTCTGACCTCCACTGGTGTGCCAGGGCACATGTGTATCTGCCTACACACACATACACACACACTAATAACAATAAGTTTTGAAGAAAATGCGAATTAAAACCATAATTCAAGAGTCAGCCCTCTGTAGCCGTATATCCACAAATCCCAGCAACTTGGCTTGAAAATGCTTTTTGAAAAATCACATCTGTCCTGAACATGCACAGACTTCTTTCCTTGAGCACTTGAGGATTTTCGCATCCTGGACCCAGTCTCCATAGATACTAAGGGTCAGTTGTATCATCTGACATCGACTTTGTCAGTAATCAGTAGGTTTACTAACTCCTGAGACAGCTGTGGCACAGAGCAACGTGACTGAGACTCTAGTGGTGAAATTAAAAACCAGTGTGATAACTTTAGAGAACACTTTGATGTTAGTCCAACATGAAACAATACTTTGTGATATTCCATGAAACAATATTTTCCCCTTCAATCATTATAACTAGGAAAGGTGCAGTATTTGTGGCACCTTTAGGACTACATGCCATCACCAGCCTGCCTGGATACAAGGATTGCCTGCCTGGAGACCTGTCTGTGTGTGCTCCTTGGATCAACAGCTCTAGCCTGGATGTCTGCACTTCTGTCTTTTCTTGTTGAAAGATAATGTACTGAAGAAGATAAAAATCATGACTGGAATACAGAAATAGAGACAAATGTGTTGAAAGCATTTATTTTCTACATATGATAAAAGGGAACCAGGCAGATGTTATCATCGGTTCATAGGAAAGGTCAAAACAGCACAACTTATATGCAGTAAAGGAATGTTGAGATGCATAGTAAATGGAGATGGGATGGGTTTTCCACAGTGGAGAGGAAATCAATTCAATCATTACAGGCTTGACAGATTTCATGTATCTATCAGGACCTTCCATTGAGCAGGGTTGGGACTAGAGTCCAAGGCCTTGTGCACACTAAGCAAACCCTCCACCATTGAGCCACAGCTTCAGCCCTGGTACCTGACATTTAGAAAGATTGAGAAATGGCTCAAGGAGAATGAATAAGGCTAGAACCTGACCACCC
The DNA here is from genome assembly GCA_035773235.1 of Eospalax fontanierii. Classification (NCBI taxonomy): domain Eukaryota; kingdom Metazoa; phylum Chordata; class Mammalia; order Rodentia; family Spalacidae; genus Eospalax; species Eospalax fontanierii. Next base: position 61,358,742 of record CM069530.1, on the reverse strand, counting down.
AGAAGGGCCTGGAAAGACAACATATAGCTTTCCACTGGAAGGAAAATGACTTAAGATATCCCAAACCCAGAGATGTCTGGGCGTCTCACACATGTTAAAGAGAGCCTGATAGCTGGCACCCAGCCGAGGGAAACCTATACTTCTAAGTGAAAAGCCCAACGTTACAGATTCTTGCATGCACGCACAAATTCTAATGAAGTAAAAAGTGCTGGGGCATCAAAGGTGCCAGTTTGAGAGGCAGAGAGACTGCTATTCATTCCATGCTGTGTAGACAGCATGGGCTCCAGAGACGCAGCTGTGATGAGGGCAGAGGCCGGAACTTGCATTGTGAAGACAGACTCATCACACTAAGTTCCTAACTCTGAACGAGAGTCTTTCTTCTCTGCTGGAAGGAAGGAGGGAAGGAAAGAAGGAAGGAAGGAAAGGAGGGAGGGAGGGAGGAAGGAAGGAAGGGAAGGAGGGAGGGAGGGAAGAAGGGAGGAAGGGAGAGAGGAGGGGGGGAAGAAGTGTATATATGGATAAGTAGAAATGCAAATATGTAAATATTATTATACGTATTATCAATAACTAAGCTCCCTTAGGATTTCAATGTTTTAGGACCTAAATGTTTCTTAGAGGGGTGAGCTAGTCCCTTCGAACATGAAGCCACAGAGAATTTTGATAGAAGGCAGGGAGGATCTGTTTGTGAGCATGTAGAGGAACAGTTGGATTAGTTATCCTGACTGCTCATTATGCAATTCAGAATCCCCAGCGTCTGGTGGGAACTAGAACAGTCCATGATCCCAGGAAGAACTGATAGAGAGGAAAGGAGTTATTTGGGAGCAAACTCTTGTTATTCTGTGGCTTTGCAAGGGGCTCTCTGCAGTCCGAAATGGTGTCACGGAAGCACATCACCACTTGTCTTTGTCTAAAGGACAGCAATGGGGACCGGAGTCATGTTCATCAGGTATTCCAGAGAAACAGAACCAACAGGATGCGTGTGCGCGTGCATGCGTGCGTGCGTGTGTGTGTGTGTGTGTGTGTGTGTGTAAATGGAGACAGAGGTTAAAATACCGCATTTAGCATTGTTGCTCATATGGACGGGTTTACTGTGTCAGCTTGCTACGTGGTTTCGTTTGTCAGATCTGATTCTCGGCATTGATACCTGTCTTCTCCTTCCTCTTCAAGATTTGTTGACTGTTCAATTTCATTTTACCTCTTGCTGGCCTGTTAGTTCTAACTCACTGCTTGGTTGTTTCAGAGGTTGCTTTGTAATTTATACCACCCATCTTTGACTATTAGGTTACCTTAAATCAGTATCGTCCCACTTCACTTGCAGCTTAAGACTCTTGTAATAATCGACTTCCGTTCCTTGTCTCCTGACCTTTCTGCTCTGGTTGGTCTATGGTTCATTTCTCTATGTATTATAAACCCAGTCTACTATTATTTTTGCTCAGCCGGGTACATGTTAAATATATTTAAGACATTTACTAAGAAAAGCATTTTAAATTTAAATGCTTAAATTTACCAACATGTTAGAGAGTTCCCATAATGCGCCCTTCACTCCTGCAGGTGAAACAATATTTCCACCTAGAATTATCTTCCTTCTGTAAAGATGGACTTCCTTTAACATTTTTTTAGAGCAAAAATTCTAGTGATAAATTCTTTCAGCTTTTTTGTGTCTGAAATAGTCTTCTTTTTGTCCATGTTTTTGCATGATATTTTCACTGGCTATGTAGTTTATTTTCTTTTAGTACTTTAAAGTTTTTTTTATGATTTCATTTGCATTTTTGCTCTGTTGAGAATACTGCTGTTAAATTTGTCTGTGTTCCTCTTATATAACTTGTCTTTTTTCTTTATTTGCCTTTAAGATTTTTCTCTTTATCAATGGTTTTGAGGCAATTTGATTTAATGTGCTTTGATGTAGTTATCGTCCTCTCTCTCTGTCCTCTCTCTTCTCTCTCTCTTCTCTCTCTCTGTGTCTCACTGAGATTTTTTCATTCTGTTGGATTATAGTTTTCAATAAATTTAGAAACATTTTAGTCATTGAACCCAGATCCTCTGTAAGAGCAGCCAGTGTGTTTAACTACTGAACCGTCTCCCCAGCCCTTATGTTAATTCTTAAAAAAGCAAAAACCTGGAAGTCAAGTTCAAAAATATATCCTCTGATGAAATGGCTGAGTGGTTAAAGGTGATGCACTACTAAAAATATGTCCCAAATTTATTTAATTTCCCTTCCTACAAGGTACTCAGATCCTCTCATATGGAGAATGAGCTGGACGTCATGACTCACTCCTAGTCAAGAGAATGTGGAAGAACCAATGTGCTGAGCCTAGCTCAGAATTGCAAATTCCTTCTCCTCCGTTTCTTCTTCTTTCTTTCCTCTTCCTCCTCCTTTTCTTCTTTTCCTCTTCCCTCCTATTCTTTTCCTGCTCCTCTATCTCCCCCTTTCTCTTCTTTCTTACACCATCTCTTTGGTCTGAGGAAAACTGTATCCTGTGCCACAAATATACTCAAGCGATCCTCTAGAGAGTTACATGTAAGGAGGAAAGAAGGCTCCATCCACAGCCAGCGAGGACCTGAGGCCTTCTCAGAATAAGTCCACGAGTGAGTCATCTTGAATCCTCAAGTGCTAGCCAAGACTTCAAATAACTACAGCCCTGGCTACATTTATTTATTGATTGATTTTGTTGAGATAGAATCTGGCTATATAGCCCGGGCTTGCCTTGAACTTGTGATGATCCTCCTGCCTCCTAAGTGCTGGGATTATAAACATGGTCCACCACTCCTGACTTCTGGCTGACATCTTGACTGTAATCTCATGAAAGATCTTGAGCCAGAATTACTCAAATATGTTACTTTTGAGTTCTAGACCCTCAGAAACTGTGAGGTAATAAACATGTTTTTATTTATTTATTATTTATTTATTATGTGTGAAGATGTATATGTGTTGCATATGTGCACATAGGTGTGACCTATGTACATGCCCATGTGTGCACACAAAGACCAGAGGAGGTTGTCAGGTGCCCTGATGACTCCCCATACAGTCCCTTGAGATAGGATCTTTCACATACCCGGAGATAGGGTGGTGATCAGCAAGCCTCAGCAAACGTCTTGCCTCTGCTTTCCCACAGTATTGGGTTACAGGTGCACATGAGTTTTTATGTGAGTTCTGGGCATTTGAACTTAGGTCCTCATGCTTTGCAGCAAGCACTTTTATCCACTGAGCATCTCTGCAACCAACATTTGTTTTTTAAAGCATTAATGTAGGGATAATTTTTTATATAGCAATAGAAAAGTAACATATCCTAGAGCCTTATAGATCCTTCAGCAGTGTGGTTTATAGTTCAAATCCAGTATTGCTAATACTTCCCATACTGCTGTGCCTGAAATATTTCAAAGTGTTTCCTTGAGAAGGGAACCAGCAAGAGGAAAGTGGGGGACAGAAAGAGAGTGGGGGAGACAATGAGAATGAAGACTATTAGCACACGTGTATGAAAATGCCACAGTTAAGCATTACTTTGTATAATAACCTTAAATTTTTATTTTCTAAAAGAAAAAAATTAATGCTTCCCTGAGCCTCCTGTATTCAACACAGCAAAAACAGTTTAGAAAACTACATAACATTTCTGAACAGAAATATTTTTCAAGTGATTGTTTACCATTTTGATAGTTTATATGTTTTAATAAAATGAGTCCTCAAGGTATGTATCACTTTCCATGGGGTTCTAGAATGACTTAGAGGACCATCAAGAACTATGTGGAGAGGTTGACATTATGTGCAATGTTAAGACCACTTTCTTTTTAAAAAAAATATTTTTAATTATGTGTATGTGTGTCTGTATGTGTGTATGAACATATGCCTGCAGAGGCCAATAGAGGAACTGGAATTACAGGAGTTTGTGAGCTACCTTATGTGAGGCCTGAGAGGAAGAGAAGGAGGAGGAAGAGGAGGAGGAGGAGGAGGAGGACAAGGAGGAAGAGGAGAAGGAAGAGGAGAAAGAGGAGGAGGAAGAGGAGGAAGAACAGGAGAAAGAGGAGGAGGAGGAAGAATACTTCTCTTCCCATCTGTAGGAATTGAGGAACATCCACAGCCAGACACAGAGATAGATCTTACCTTAGTGCCCAGATCCAGTCTGTGAGATCATCCTATCTACTAGAGGCAGCTGAATCAAGAAAAAATTGATTTTGACAACACCCTCAAGTGTCCAGAACCTCAGAACAGACCTGTACACTTACTATTTTGCTGTGGCATCCTTTCTGCATATTTAACTCATGGAGCCACTTCAGGAAGAAGGTGGAATGGATCTGTCCCAAGAGACCACCCCTGCTGGCAGGCCTCTTGGCAAGGTGGCTTCAGTGCAGCCTTTACACTGAAAGAAATTTTTATCATGGAACTTCTAAAATTATAAATTATTTCAGAGAAGAAATGTATTATGCTGCTCTGATCCAATTAGTCAATACTATCTTTTTCTACAATGTCCCTTGAACCTTCACCTCTTTTCTGTGTAGTTAACCACATCTCTTTGTGAACTAAGTCAAATATGAATATTATCCCAATAAATTTAAATATGTGAGCTAAATCCTAATATTTATGTTAGTTTAGGACATATTCTGCCTATATAGAAAAATGAGCAGTTGCTAAGAAATATTCACAGGTGCCTGAAAACAAATAAGTCCTTGAATGGAGAGATGGAATATATCTTATATCCATTTTCTATCTTGCATAGTTTTGTTTATTCATTAGGTTTATTTAAATGCTATCATCAATAGAATTGAGTAAGCATGGGTTGCTGAATACCAGATGGCCCGAAGAATATTATAGAAGTACTCCAGAATATAAAGTTACCTTGATTCCCATCATACCTGTAGACACCAGGGCACAATCTTTCTGCTCTGGTCACAGCCATGTGAGAAAAGCCATGACTAAATTGTAGTGCTGGAGAAACTGAGGCTGAAGACTGTGCTGATGCTGAGCTCCCCAAAGAGGCCCAGGCTCAGCTGCTGGTGGCATTCCTCCCAGCGAGCTCTGGAAGACATCTGCTGTCCTCAGTTCTGAACTTGGCAGTCCTTAGCCTGGTCCTGGCCAGCCTTTAGGGTTCTGAGAACACTGTTTCTTTTCTCTCTTCCCCAAAGGTAGATACAGAATCAGATTCTCTGACTCTCTCTGAATGCAAATGTTTTCACCAAACCTGGCTTCATATCTTACCTTTTAAAATAGACTCATAGCACAAAAATAATTTGACTCAAGTATTGGTCGTGTACATTGATTTTTCCATAAACAGAAAGGTAAGGGTATACATATTTGACAGGAAGAAATCATCATAATTTGATGATTTCTTACAAGTGAAAACAGGCCTATATTTTAAAATCATTTCCAAATAGCAGAATAGCATTGTTTGGGGAATGGAAAAGGAATTCCTCTAACAAGGAAATTGAGTTTACTTTTAAGCTTCCAAAGAGTTGAATTTAATTACAGATGGCAGCAAAGAGCAGGGCAAAGATCCTTGAAAAGCTTTCCTGAGAAAAGCACTAAGGTAAGATTTTCTGAAAGGAGAGTGAAATCAAGCAATTCTGTGAAAACAAGAATAATAAAAGAGGAAAGCTTCGGCTCAGTAGCAAAGCATGTGCTCAGTTACCTCCATGCGTGTTGGGTTTGATCTGGAGGAGGAGGAAGAAGAGGAAGAGGGGAGACGGAGAGGAGGGGGAGAACACTACAAAGCAGTCACTCTGGCAGAGATGACATTCAGGACATGCTGCCCCCAAACACGATGCCTTACATAAGCAAACAGCAGAGGCAACAAGGTCACTGTGACCTTGGCCCGCCCTTCTCTGCTGAGGTAGAACGCAAAACCTGGATCGGGGTTTTCGGATCTTCCCCTAATAGACCCTAAGACCCTATGTGAGAGGTACCTACTTTCTCTATGCCCACAGAAAAAGAGTGTCCCCATTGTGGAACAACTAAGCCCTCAGGCCTTGCCAGATTCCTCTAGGTTGCTGTCATTAGGCCACATGTTACTGTTCTAGCATCTCTCTCCACAGCTATCTACTTCCTCAAACCTGGTATAAAAATGTACAAGTGCAACTTTTTCTTAGGACTTCATTTCCATATGGAGGAAGGTTCCCGTGTCACAGAAAACTGACATAAAATAAACATGTCTGCTTTTCTCTTGTCATTCTCATCCATAAACCCAGCAATGGGCAGTAAAAAGATACTTTGCCTCCTCTGCAATGGTAATCTTTGACTTTCTCCAGAAACCCTTTCATCTGCAAGTTTGGAAATTTGCTAAAATGAAGTCATTTAAGAAAACAAACATGCTGTGATGGTTGCATCAAGCAAGCATGTCTGCTCTGGCCAGTAAGGCATGGGGCCCTCCGGACAGAACCAGTGTCATGCATGGATTACTTGCTAGTGACACATTTCAGATAGGACTTTTCTTTTTCTTTCTTTCTTTGATATTTTATTTTTTATTTTGTGTGTTTGAGTGTATTGCATATATGGAAGTGCACCCATGTTATACAATATCAACAGAGGTCAGAAGAGAGCATCAAATCTTCTGGAACTAGATTTATGGATGGTTGTTAGGCACCATGTGGATGCTGGGCATCAAACCCGGGCCCTCTACAAGAGAAGTCAGTGCTCTTAATTCCTGAGCCATCTGGCCAGTTCCCAGATAGGACTTTTCAAAGCTGAGTCAAAAATATGTACCATGGGGGCCTGGAGAGATGGCTCAGCAGTTAAGAATAGTGGATGCTCTTCCAGTGGCCCCGGGTTCAGGTCCCAGCACCAACATGGCAGCTAACAACCATCCAAGGGATTCACTGCCCTCTTCTGACCTCTGTGGGCACTGCACAACATGGGTGCACCTACCTACATGCAGGCTATACACTCAGACACATAAAATAAAAATATAAATAAAATATTTTAAAATTTTTATTTATATTATTATTTTTTTATTTTGTGTGTTTGAATATATTGTCTGTCTGTATGTAAGTGCACCTGTGTCGTGCAATGCAAAGGAGGTCAGAGGAAGGCATCGGATCTCCTAGAACTGGAGTTACAGATGGTTATTAGCCACCATGGGGATGCTGGGAATTGAACCTGGGTCCTCTACAAGAGCAGTCAGCTATCTCTCCAGCCCCTAAATAAAATATATTTTTTAAAAAGTCTTGCCAGTGAATCCTGAGTAATTCTACTATTAAATCCAATGAGGGCTAACATTGCTCTGTTTTCTTCTTTTGTTTTGTAGGTATTATTACTTGGCATTCAGAGCACATCAAATACCTCCTGTAAACAAGGAGAGCTGTGTCACTATCTTGGAAAAATCCAGATTAGATCACTGGGTACTGGGGAAAACAAAGGTAGCTCTCTCCTCTGTTCGGACTGTCACCTGTGATGCCTTTCTCTGTGCTTCTGTCTCTTGTCACTGAAAACCAGCAAGATGGCTTTGTACCTTGCATAGTGCAGCAGGCAAAACCCTAACTGAAAGATTATCTTTGCTGAATCAGGATCCTGGGACCCTATGGGCCAGAGGAAGATGCCTTGTACCCCATTCTGTGTGCGGTTCAACAGCCTTTTAGCATTTCTAGAGTGAGATCTTTGAGTTCATTTTAAAATGTCCCCTTTTCAATACTTCATGTTCTACACACATGCTAGCACACAAATCATATTAATGGCAGTGATGAGTTTCCTGTAGAATTTGGTTCGTTTTTGTGTTAGACTCGTGTTGTTTATTGCATACTCTGATTCTAGTTTCATCATGTGTAGCTTTTCATTTGGAGAAACACCATGTCCCTGCAGGAGCTCGTTTTTATGGTACATGCTGAGTTGCTTGCAAAGCCAGCTCTAGCCTGCATGTGGATCGCAGCACCCATGTTCTCTGTGGAAATTAGATCACTGAGGGCCAGGCAACGGGGGTCCCTCAGCCTCCAGAGCACCTCTGCTGGCCCTGCGTTCACCCCCTTGCTTGGGCACCTTCAGAGACTATGAGGAGCAACGTGGGTGGAGAAAATAGAACCCGTGGCTGACGGGAGGCAGGCCTATAGACTAGTGTCTGGGATCATCTATGTGCTCTGACCTCATTTTAGAAGGGAACTGTACCCACTAAGAAATCAGCAGTATATGCACAAGGCAAATGACTGTAAACTTTACTCAGAGAATGGCTTTGATCATTACATTAAGAGTAGACTGGAGTGAAGTCTTCTGTTGGAAGCCCCTGTGTAACGCTAAAACAATGCTTCCTTTCAGGTGTTTCTCAAATATTACCATGTGGAGCAATTAAATTTGCTTCTGCGAGAAGTCATAGGCAGAGTGGTCATGCTGCAGGCATATACCAAGGGCTGGCTGGGAGCCAGGAGATACAAACGAGCCAGAGAGAAGAGGGAGAAGGGTGCTGTCACCATCCAGTCAGGTAAATGGGGCTGTTCTGGCCATGGCCCCTGGGTACTTCAGTGATCAAGGAGGGCTACTCACCTGGGCCTTCCCTTCTCCCTTTCTCCCTCCCTCCCCCCCTTCCCACTTCTCTGTGTCGCTGAGCACTTTTCAAGTGCCTCCACAAGCCAAACCTCATACTAGGTACTTGAGAGGTACTCAAAGAAGCCTGCTATGGTTCTTGACCTAGCAGAGAAACAAACACATAAGCCATGGCGACACACTGGGATTTGTGGAAGATAGAGACAATATGAGCAGACCAGTGCTGAAAACCCCATCACACCACATGTGTGCTGTCTCCTGGAATGACGTCCAGGTTGTCACCATCAGAACCAGCAACACCGTGCTGGCAGGGTTTTGTAGCTCAGCTGGGATTTATAAACAGGGAACAAACCACTATTTTCCCCCACACTCAGCCCCCCTGGTGCCCCTGCCACGTGCATGTGGCGTAGATGATATGAACAGTACCTGACTCTTATGCCCTGGATGAGCGGTTATAAAGCACCTCACCTTGAACGTGGCAGGTGAACTTCTTGGCACTCTCATAACGTGAAACCGTTAAGGTGCTGTAGTTCACTTTGGAACTTGTGAGCTCACCTAGAAGCTTGGAGATGCTGTGGCCAAGGTAGGGACCCAGAAGACAGCTGCTCGTCTCAGGGTGGGAGCATGCTACACCTCTAACTGCAGGATGCCTGTCTCTGCCCTTCTCTCTACTCTTCACCTTCTTCCTGGCCATCCCTTTCCACTGAAGACATTTCACTTCCTTAAACAAACACTAGTTGTGCACCTCTCTCTGTCCTTTGAATACCGTCCCCCATTATCTTCATCCACAAGCTTCATGATTATATATTTTTCATGAATATAAAAAAGACTAAAAGATGAGGCTATAACGGTACCTCTCACCATCCCTCCAAGCCCTGTTCCTCGGCTTAACCCCCGGTAATGAAGGCAAGGTTTCTTCCATCGCATACTTGGGATGATAGGGAACCCCTTTACCTGGGGTCAGGAGCTCACATTCTTTCTAAGTAGAATCCACATTGTTCTGGAAAATTCCTGTTTAACTAAAAAGGATTCCTCAGAAGCATTTTGGGGGCTGAGTGGGGTTCAGAAAGCCCCTCCCCCACCATAATCTCCTCTGCTTATTTTTCTCTGGGAAAGGACAAGAGGGGGGAGGAGAGAAATAGATTGGAGGTGGAACAGCTTATATCAATTCCGTGGTGCGTTCTTAAATTAATGTCATTCCCAGCACATGGTTTTCTATTTTCAGCCTGGAGAGGATATGATGCTCGGAGGAAACTTAAGAAAATAAGCAACAGAAGGAAGGCGTCTGCTGTTCATGTTCAAACAGGTAATTAAAACATCATTTTTGCAGTGTCCACTGCAAATGTTCTGTGATTGCATTCAAATGAGTTTAGAGGAACGGAAAGGCTAATGATTAAGGAACACTGAGGTGAGTCCAGCGCTCTGGTCGTGGTGGGAGCCCACTTCCTCTGGCAACCCTGTTTGGATCATGAGACAACAGTGCGCATTGACCAGTCACCAACCTTGACTAAGGAGGCTCTCACGGGGAGCTCTTCTATGTCTCCTAGAATAGAGAAGGAAACTGAGGCACAGAGAAATAAAGTGACTTGCCAATGGCCACACAGTTTTCACATGCTGTTAGTTTCCTTCTTGGAATCACAAGTCCCTTGTAATGGAACCAACAGCACTGGTCGAGCAGGGTCTGATATTGCAAGGTCTGTCTGACTCAGCATCACAGAGGAGGGGCGACTCGGGGCATCCCCGAATCCAAATCCATGTCTATGTGTGACTAATGTGATTTGGGGCTCATCTTGTCCTTGGCAGCCTGAGAGCTGCAAGCTCATCATCATCATCATCATCATCAGTCCCCTCCCTGGCTCCTGGGTTGCTGGGCTCTACTGCAAATGGCATGTCCACTGTGGCTGCCGAGCCAGGCTCCCTCCCTCTCTGCATATTCCTTCCTAATTGAGGTTCTATAGGAAACTGGACATTCACCATGCCAAGAGTTCCAGGAGAGCAGGAAATTGGAGACAGAATGAGAGAGTAGAAGCCAACAGACTCTGTGACAAGGAGATATAGGGTGTCAGAGACCCAACTTGAGGCAAATTCTTCAGTAAGACAGCTGTGACCTTTTCTAGCAGGCCCAGGCCAGAAGGGGTCCTTCTCAGAACTATTAGCCATGTGGAGGCCTGACATCTTCGTGAAGAACTAGAACATTTAGGAAGACGTAGTGTCATTTAAACACAAATGTGTCACTGTTAGCACCATATCTTAATAATTTCTAAACCTTTACCACTTCAAAGCCTTGGGAAGAGAGAAGAAATTCTTGCTGCAGCTTAAGAAACAACTCAAAGTACATTTTTGTGATCCCTACCTATTCCTAAGACCGTCAGCACACACACATATGCACACACAATTCACTTATATCACACACACACACACACACACACACACACACACACATATACACACACACAGAGTCTTCCTTCTAAAGAGGATGCCAGACTGATTTTAGATTTTGTAATTTGGCCCAAGCCCAACATATGTTTTAAAATAAAAACTTTGAGCTTGTGTATTGTTGATCCACTGAGTCCGGTAGATGAAAATCATGAATCCAGTTTTCCTTGTCTGAAATCATCTTTGAGGTGTCCTGTCTTGCCCTTTGTTGTTTCCAACTGAACACTGCTTCAGAGCAGAAAGAGGCTGGCTTCATCTTTTCAGAACAGTGATGGGTGGGTGCTCTTCATTCATGAATCGCATGTGGGTGGGGATAATGGAAGGGTAATTTTGCCTAACAGAACTGTAGAGAACACATTTCCTTAAACTGTCTTCCTTTGGGGGACTATAGAGATAGCTCAGCTGTTAAGAACACTGGCTGCTCTTGCAGGAGACCTGGGTTCAGTTGCCAGCACCCACATGACCACAAACAACTGTCCTTAAATCTAATTACCAGGGGGATCCGATGCCCTCTTCTGGCCTCCTCAGGCATGGCATGCCTCTGATGTACTTACATGCACCCCAAAGAAACACTCATACACATAAAATTAAAATTTTAAATTCTTTTTAAAAAGTACCTTCCTTTTCTTTTTCGCTTAGCAAACCTTCACCTTCCTTCACCTCACAGCCACTGCTGTCACTTACCACGTAGCATCAGAATGCATAGTAGCTGACAGCTGGGGCTTAGACAAGCATGAAGGTGGCCCCAGTGCCCTTGATGCCCTGTGCGGCAGCCAGCGCAAAAGCAGAGTATCTCTGGCTTCAGCCAGCCGGAACTGGTGTGCTCTTAGGAGTGGGATTGGGGCTAAGGTTGTGATTTTCCCATGCAAGCTTCACTTCCGGCCACAACATGCCCCAGAGATAACTGTCCACTCACTTCAAAAACCTGCAGAAAGACTTGTACAGATGATAACTCAGCATAACCATTTCTGAGGTTAATTTCTGATTATTTTCTCGACAAATTATTTCATTTGAAATTTAGATTCTGTAGAATGCCTGTTTGTATTTCTAGTTCTGACCTATCGCCTTCTTTTATTTTCACAACGTTGCTGAGCTATGTTATATATTTTTAAAAGAGCAGCCCTTGAAACCTAGGAAGCATTTGGCCTACATGTTGAAGCAAAGCAGCGCGTAGTGAAATTTGTTTTCCTTTCATCTCCTTCCCAATAAAAGCAGCCCAGCTCGGCTTCTCCCCTCAGCTTCCTCAGAACTTCCTCTCAGAATTCCCGATCTATTACAGCACATTCACATCCCAGCAACAAGCTGCCTTTTCATGCTGTCAACCTTTTTCATCTGAAATGTAAATTAATTCTTGCTGGTATGCCTTGACCGAGATCAAAGTCAGCATTAACCTTCCCAGCTTTCTGCTCCTGAGGCTGGGATGGCCACTGGTAGGAGCCACTGGCCCTGTGATCCAGCCCTCCTCCAGGCAGCCCTCGACAAGAAGCTGCCCTTTCAAAGGCTCTGTGTCCTTTTGTAAAGGATCTGTGAGGTATTTTAAACCAAGCCCAGAATGATCTGCCCAGCTAATTCCTGAGAGATAAGCCTGCTCTCTTTAATTGTGGGCTCTTCACTGGGCTTCCTGGGGCTGGGCTAAGTGGCTAGCACTCTTGGTAAGTTTGGGGAGGGACTGGGCACAGCACACTGAAAGCTTCTCTCTGGCCCAGTGGGTCATTGCTTGCCTGTCAGTCTTTGAGGTAGGCACATTTGCATTTTCAAAATAAATAGATGCCTTTCAAATACATGAGCTGGTGTTCTGGAGGGCTCTGTGGGCCCAAAGGGTACACCAGCCAGCGATCAAATGTTGGAGAGAAAACAGACAGAGAAAACACTCTAGGTACATGAGGATACATTTCCTATGTGGGCATCTCTGTGCAAGCAGTAAAGAGCCTTTATGAGCTCTGGGAGGGGAGAGGGAGGGAGACCTCCAGAGGCAACACATTCTTTGCCAGTTGTTTTTTGGGACAGGGAAACAACTTTGAATGTCAGTCAGTTTGGCGAGGAGTAGCATTTTTTTAAATTAATGATTAATTCTGAAAATGAACTTTCTGTTAGAAAACATATTCCTTTAAATGCCAAAGAATTTAAAATATGCCTCTTTAAACATTTTTTTGAGGATTTCATACATGAGCATTGCCTTTGCATTATTTCCGTCCCTCCCAGTCCCCCACCAGCTCCTTCCCTGACCCCCACTCCTCTCAGTTTCTTGTCCTCTTCTTTATTATTGTCACATAACATATATATATGTATATGTGTATGTATATATATGCCCTTTCTAGATCAGAAGACTAAGACTACTTATTATTGTTCAGAGAAACAAGTAAAAATTTAACAGAATATTTATTCCAATAAAAATCTATTGCTTTTAGATTAGCTGTCAAGTTTCAGAAAGTGAACCAAACTATATTTATTCCACTAAAAAATATGCATGTTTCTCAATGACTATCAAAGAACCTATAGAAAAAATTCTAAACATCTACAATGTCTGTTTCATTCTTTGGTTTTGTTTTCAGTTGCCCCTCTCATCTAGGATCTGTTTTTAAAAAACAAAGTGTTAGGCCTCCCTGTCTGGGGACAAAATGCTCTTTGGTAGGTGACAGTGGACCCTTACGTGATAAAACAGGAAAAGAGACGAAGGATCCAACCTCACCAGAATAAGCAGGTGTATTCGGTTGAGAATAAATTGAGAGGGCAGCTCCTGGCTGCCAGCCATCCAGAGGAGAACCCCACTCACAAACTCGGGGTTTTCTGCTTTTTCCAGGGAGTGCCCTATGGTTGGGATCATGTCATACGTCATATGGAGGGGGACTGTGCCATCCTGGGGGGTGGCCACCAGAGGGTGGCACCAGGGGCGGAGCACTGAGGACCTAAGTATTTCTCAATCCCAGTACTCAGGAGGCAGAGGTAGATGGATCTCCAAGTTTAAGGCCAGCTTGGTATGCATAGTGTGTTCCAGGGAAGCCGGTGAGATTCTGTCTCAACAATAAAAACAAGCAAACAAGCAGAACCAAGCTTCTTGATCTTTCACCTCTCTCAGGGTAAGGCTTTCTCCTAATCTTTTCTAACTTCAAAAGGCTGTTTTCTAGGTGAGCTTTGTGGTGGCACACACCTGTTAAGAGGCTGAGCCTTGGGCTACATAAAATAAAATTTAGAAAGGGGTTGGAGTATGCTTAGTGGCGTAACACTTGCCTCCCCTGACCCTAAAATTGTCATCACCTTTAGCATTCATGGTAGAGTGACAGTGATTTGATGATTGCAGCAATCTTGGAATTACAGTTTCATAGATGTAATTAGGCACACTGGAAACTTTATTTTAAATTACAATATTTCTTTTATTCAGTGATTTATTATCCCCTATTTGTTAAGTACCTACTTTATCCTATGGCTTTCACAATAAAAAAATAGGATTTAATTTGGGGCTTTAAATTCTCCAGCTCTAACACACAGAGGTCTAAAATATGCACCCTCAAAGGATGTTATTTGAATAAACAGAAATTCTATATTATGTCAATACCCATTAGAAAGGAGTTCTGTAAGATCTAAAACAAAAAGTCACTTTTGTACAATGAATACACGTGTGGAACCATCCTTATGTAAACCTAGTACCATGCACAATGAATATATGCAATTGAAATCTACAATCATCATCAAACATAGCCAAGGATGTGCATTAAAATGACCTGTGCTTCTTGCAGCTAAAAATCATCACAGTGGGTGGTTTTTGCTCCAGCAAAACTGCCCACAAGTAGACTATTGTGTACAAGTCAATCAGGTCAAGTGAATGTACCACTGAGGGAGAAAGCCAGCAGGCCGGCCCCTGTCATTCCTTCCTGTGTCTCTATGTGTTGCTCTACCTCTATTCAGCTCTTTCTTCCCTCCTATCTGGTTTCTTAGAAAGATTCCTGGTGTTTCTTCCAGAGCTTAATGCCTCAAAGAAAGTACTCTATCAGAGAAAGTGCAGGTGTGAGAGAAGAAACAGCAGGAAGCAGCAGCCTCCCTTCCCCAGTGATTTTACCTGTATTCAAACAATAGCCAAGAAACATCTGGAGGAAAGAATTATGGGGGCCGGGAGGAGGGGACCTAGGTTTGAGAGGAGGCTTGTCCTGCCAACTGTGCCCTTCCCCTGTTCCTTAGCTTCTGCCTCTCAGAACATGGGTGAGGCCTAGTGCCACTCAGCCTGCTTTCCTGCCATCCCAGCCTCTCCAGTTCCTGGTCTATAAAGACCTGGGATCGACTTCCTACCGCTTTACATCATGGAACAGGAAATCCACGGGTGTCAAACATCATGATCTCTTTTGGGAAAACTTATCTACCTGTGAGTCAGCAACCACAGTGCCAGGACCTCCAGAAGCATGGCTTACATCAGTGCTGGCTTTGCATAGGAGAGAAGACCTGGCCTGTAGATTTAAGGTTTCTGCAAAAAATGAGCTCTACCTAAATAATAAAGCATAAATAATAGTCTTGTCATGACTTGATTGGGCATACGGAAGAATATCTTCTGCTGTGGAATAGAATTATTTTCCATGTTAGATGCAACAAACCATGTACGTGGTCTCTATTTACCTAATGCTGGGAAAGTAGGCTGAAGGGCACTTGTGTCTGATGTCATTGACACAACATGGAAATATGTTAAAGATGATGCCTCTGTTGATGCCTCCAGGACTCAAGGTTAACACTTCAGAAGTAGTCTGGGGTCAGTGCCTGTTCGGTTTGAATCAATTTTCTTCACTATTGACCTTGTTTTAAATACTAGAGCCTGACTGCAGAGGTGGCCCATTTTTTGCCAACTGGACACTGAGACACATCCTTGCGATCAGTGGACACTGGACTTGCCTTTATGCTGTGTCTTTATTTTTTCTGTGGAGAATCATAAGAAGTGTCACCACAGTCTGTCACTTCCATTAGTTTTCAGGCTGTACCTATCCAGTGGTAAAGAAACATTTAGGAGAGAAATTAAAAATAATCAGACTTTTTTAAAAATTAAAAGATCCTTGGGGCTACACAGTCAGATTTTGTTTTCCTCTTGAACACATATGTGCTTCTAGCACATGGAGTTTTATAAATCATCTTCTCTGATGTGTTGCATGAGGTGAAGCACTGGTCAGAGCCCTTTTCATTCAAGGCTCTACAGCAGACCTGCCATGCCATTGGCTTCCATTCTGACCATGGCCCGTGGATGTGGGGACTGGAGAAAGCTTTGGGAAGAGTTATGCACATGGAGTTTGGAGCAGAAACAATGGCTATCTCATCATTTGTCATGTTGTTTGGAGAAAACTGTTTATTTGTATATGGAGTATTATATGTGTATATATGGGAGGTGTGCTCCTCTGTGTGTGTGTGTGTGTGTGTGTGTGTGTGTGTGTGTGTGTGCGTGCCAGAAGTTGGTGTTAAGTATTTCCTCTATTACTTTCCGTTTTTGCTAGACAGCTGGTCAATGAGCTTCAAGAGTTTGTCTGTCTTTGCCACCCTCAACTTCTTCCATCCCTCGGTTTATAGGCACTCTGTCATGCCTGGGTTATGTGGGTGTTGGGGTTCTGAACTCAGGTCCTCATGCCTGTACAGGAAACACTTTACCCATTGAACCATCTCTCTCTAGGTCCCTGGAGAATATTATTTAACTTCCGAGTTTTTGTTTTGTCAGCTTTAACATGGGTCTATCTTACTAAGCTCTGATTCTCAGGACCGCTGAGAACAGAGTGTGTACAAAGTTTCTTGCTCAGCCCTGCTACATGGAAGATACTTAGTCAATGTTCACTATCTGAACTCCTTTCTGTAACCTCTTCCTACGTGTGAACTTCCCCCCAGGGAAAAGGAGAGCCTGTGGGAGACTCTTCTAATGTGATAATAGTAATGTTCAAGCTTCAAAAAGATAAGACTGCTTCTCTTACTTTCAGAAAAATGTAGCTATGCCTGTCAAACGGCAAAGAGAGTTATGATAGCATCTTTATAAAGAAGAGAAATTGTCAAGTCTTAACTTAGGTCTGGGTTATCTGACAGAGAAAAATTAGACTACAACAGTAACTTAAAAGATTTCAAGTGATTTTGTTTTTGTCTGAGAGCTTGATTCACAGGCACAGACACATTTTTAGGAATTTCAGAGCTGCTGAGGCTCAAGTGATGTACTACTGACACTATTTTTCCTCCTCACTGGTTTAAGTCCCTTTTCACAGCCTGTTCTGGAGCTAGGAAGTCCTCTTACCTGTTCACCTTCGGCCACAGAGGCAGACGCTAAATGGCGTCTAATGGCCAGACGCTAAAATATCACCCAGATTGGTTTTGGCTGGTATGGAAAGCAAGTTGCCTTTCAGATGTCTGAAGAGTTGGAAGATCTTTGTGTGCCTATCATGTTTAACCCACAGTGACGGGTGATTGGCAGCCTAACAGCTGAGCGACAGCCATTTGGCTAGGAGTTCAAACCCCAACACGGCAAGCCATAGCTGGATCCTAGTTTGATTTGCTGTGGCCGGGAAGTCTGAATCACCAGTACAGAGGCGGAGGCAAGGGTGACAGCTGGTAGCCATTCTTGTCAATAAAGTTGTGACAGTTGAGATGCACAAGCAACCAGAGCCTACTAATTTTGCAGACTTTGAGCCAAGTGCTTAGTGTCAAAACCAGCTATGGTCAATGATGCAAATGGTTGTGAAACGTCCCCTGTCAGCAGCCGGTACTTCTTCACCACTCTCTCCCTCCTGACCAGCTAAAGGTAGGTTCAGTCTTGCTTTCCAGGAATAGGTCCAGCTTGAGGAAAAAAGACACCCTTTTTTTGCATTCTAATAACTTAACAGTCAGTTTTATTATGGTGTAGTTTTAATATAGTACAATTCAAAGTGTGATAAAATTGGGCTAACATACAATCAGGCCATTCCCTGCATGGCTAAGAAAATGAGCATTTCTAGAAAGTTCTGTCTTGGTCCTTTTGTTGATCTTCCTGCTCACCACTGATGGGGTTTCTGGTTCAGTGACTTCGCTCTTTCTGGAGTGTGCTATACACAGAATCTCAGAGCAAGCAGACCTTTTAATGTATCTCTTCTCACTTAGAATGCTTTTGAGATTCTTCCGCGTTGCTGTGTTTATCAGCCGTTCTTTCTCACGTATGACTGGATCATACTTTTATCTGTTCATCAACTGAAGGATATTTAGGCTGTTTCCAGTTCTTGGTGCTGATGAATAAAACTATAAATACCCTACACTTTATCCTTTTAAGAAGAAGTTATGGGGAAGTAAGTAGTTTTGCTTTGCAGAAAACCAGAACTACTGAGCAAGAAAGACCCCAGAAGACTGAAAGTGTAGCTCAGGGCCACAGCGCCTGCCTAGCATGTGTGAGAACCTGGTTTCCACCCCCAGGACTGAAGAAAAAAGTGTAAGAGGTAGGAGTTGTTTAATTAACTCAGACATGTATTATGTCCCCAACATTCTATACTTTTGCATAGCAGTTTATACAGTTCATACAAAACACAGTCTTTCAACTTCCTTCCCCTCATTCTTATTGTCATAACCCTGTGAGGAAGCCTACTCCAGGTTATAAACGGTTGCTAGGAAACTTCCTATAATCAAGAATTCCTGGTCCCTGATATGATGTTCTCACTCCCATTTTCTCAGCATCCTATCTGTGTAGAACATTCCAGGCGGTGTTTTTGAGGTGGCTGCAAAAATAACATGAGGAAATCTGTGGCGGCATGCTGGGGCTATATTTCCGTGGCAGAGCATGTGCTTAGCATGTGCTTAGCATGTGCAAGGCCCTAGGACTGATTTTTAGTTAGCACTACAAAAATAAATTTTTCCCCCAACAAATGGGTACCAACTGACTGACAGCCCTGGGCCAGGCTTCAGAAAGACACTGGGCTGGCCAGCAAGCACAGGCACAAGCTCATACTCCGGGAAGCTACCACCAGCCCCTTTTTAGAAGCAGACAGGGAATAAATTACAAGAAATAAATTCAACTGCGGTTGAGTGAAAATGCAGAGAACTCAGTGACATTCCCTAGATGTGGAGGGAAGGGCCTCTTCAGACAGCAAAATCTGATTAATACAATAAGAGAAAACCTTCCTCCGAAGCTTCCAGCAGTGACAAAAGAGGTACCAGGCAGCGCTTTCTTTCAGCTCTGTCAAAGTTTAACTGGGATAATAGCTGGCATTAAGTGGTGGAGAATCAAAGTGGGAAACGCATTCACAGGCCCAAAATTATAGTGCTTGTTTTGTGTGTTAGAGCTAGAAGCCAGAATTTCTGATATCAGATGTGGTGTCTGGAAAAAAAAAAAAAAGTATATCCGTGAGATCCTGTTCTGGAAAGGAAGGGCTAGGATTAGACTTCCTGGGTGCTGCTTTTGGTGGCCTTTGCCTGTGGGACCTCCCACAAGTTGGCCTCTTTCTGTTCTGATAAGGTGGCTGCAGACCAGCTGTCACTCCAGGTGGAAGTCACTCTACCTCCTCATGCAGTCTGCCGGGGCAGTCAGGATGGAAGGCATAGCAGGTCAGGAGAGTTACCTAACCTAGATCACCCACCAGAATTTCATCTTTGCCTGCTGAGACAGTGATAAGGACTCTCTTCCATGTAGGTCACCAAACACCAAGCTAGAATCTCTGTCCTCAGCCACTGATCTGTGACCATTAGACCCCAAGAACAGGAAAGAACAGGGGCAGGCCTGAATTTTTGCTTCAATTCATAAAGGAAAGAGACAGGAGGGATGATGAGGAGGAGAAGGATTTTTAAGACAGGATCCCCCTGTAACCCCAGCTAGCTTAGAACTCACTATGTAGACCAGGCTGGCCTTGATCTCACAGAGATCCACTTGCCTCTGCTTCCCAAGTGCTGAGTTTAAAGATATATACCACCACACCCAGTTTAAGGATTATTATTTTTAAACTGAGGTAATTTAGGAATTCAGACTTATGGCAAAAATCAGTCCTGGTTCTGCTATGTGATATTGAACAAGTAATTAAAAAATTATATTTATTCATTTGTGTGTGTGTGTACATGTGTGGGTATATGTATGCCATAGCACACATGTGGAGGTCAGAGGACAATTTGCAGGAGTCAGTCTCTTCTTCCATCATATGGGTCCTGGGGATAGAGACTGTATCATTGGGCTTGGAGGCAAGTGCCTCAACCCTCTGAACCATCTCATCGGCTTGTGGACAAGTAATTTAATCCTCCTCCCTTATCTCAGTTTCATCAACTATACCATGGGAATAACAGTCTATCAATTAAGTTAACTATTAGGATTAAATTAATCCAACTTGATCTTTGGGTTTGGAGACAAGTGCCTCAACCCTCTGAACCATCTCATCGGCTTGTGGACAAGTAATTTAATCCTCCTCCCTTACCTCAGTTTCATCAACTATACCATGGGAATAATAGTCTATCAATTAAGTTAACTATTAGGATTAAATTAATAATTTTTTATAAAGATCTTAGAACAATGCCTGGAACAATATAATCCATGCATTTGTATTTGTTCAGTAAAAATACTCTTCTTTATACTCTTATTTCTTCTTCCTAATTTCTAGCCCTATCACCTGGCCCTATTGAAAGAAGCTGATTGTACATGTACATATCTGATCTTTTTGATCCCTTTTATCTAGTAATCCAGTCCTCATCAGCTATCACGCTCCTCCCAGAATCGGTATTAGTTCCTGTGGCAGCCATAGCAGATACCACAAACTTGATGGCTTAACGCACCAGACTTATAGTTGCAGAGGTTAGAAGTTCAAAACTAATATTCTGCAAGGCAATTTCTACTGGATCTACTGGACCCTCTGAAGAAGAATGTGTTCTCTCTCTCTCTCTCTCTTCCTCCCTCCCTCCCTCATTTCTCTGTCACTCTCATAGATGGTCTCATATAGTTGGGGCTAACCTTGAACCTACTATGTGCTTGAACTTATGTTGCCACCACGCCAGTGTCCTTGCCTCTCTTTTAGTGCCTTGGTACATGCATTGTTTTACCTTTAAGAGGGATGCATTCTCTGGTCACCTCGAAGATTACTCCCCAGCAGCCTCTTTGCCTGATCCCTCACACATCTCTGTTTACTGGTCCTGAAGCCATTTGTGTTTGCAACACTGTCTTAGTTTTGTTTCTGTTGCTGTGATGCTGACAAAACACAACTTAGGGGGAGAAAGGGGTTATTTTAGCTCATAATTCCAGGTTTCAGTCCATCACTGCAGGGAAATCACAGGCAGGGGCCTGAGACAGCTGGTCGTATCACATCCATCCTCAAGAGCAGAGACAGACTGAAGGCAAGCATGCTTCAAGATCGGCTAGCTTTTTCTACTCCAGATAGTCCAGCGTCCCAAACCAGGGATGGGTTCTGGCCACTTTCAGGCTGGGTCTTTCCACATCAATAAAGGCAATCAAGAGAATTCCCCAGCAGATATGCACGTAGGCCAACTTGATCTAGACAGTCCTTCACTGAGACTCTCTTCCTGGGTGATTCTAGGTTGCCTCAAGTTGACTATTAAAGCAACCATGAATCACTAACATCTTCCTCTAGTCCCTCAGCAATCAAATGCCTTCCTATTTTATTTCAAGACATCTAGTGAAATTTGACTCAGTTTTCTTGGAAAATATGCACAACTCACACAACTCGGTCCAGTTTAGCACTGCTTTATTTTATTAATCAGGAAACACATAGGTGGTCCATGCCTGGAGGAGCCTCTCTTGTCCCCTTTGCACAGTCTTAGGTTTGGAATTTGATGAACACTTCTCCGTTCAAGTTCATAATTTTGTTTTTCCATCCTGTATCTAGTCTAATTTCTTTACCTGAACGATTCACCTAAAACAAGTGACCTTGTTTCTCCCTTTTTGCTCTCTGTCTGCTGCCTGTTTCCATCCCTCTAATTTCCTTGTTCAGTGATTCCACTTGCCAGAGAGATGCCAGGTGCCTCCATCTGTCACTAGGGTACCCTTAGGTATTTAACAATTTTGAGTCCTGCTTTGAACTCAATGGATTGATTATCTTAACCCCATCAGTTCCCTAGTTAGGTCCAATACCTCTCCCCGTTCCTTAGGCAAAGCTGGGGGGCGGTGTGTGTGTGTGTGTGTGTGTGTGTGCGTGTTTGTGCTCATGCGCAGATTTTATTGAAATTTTATTAGGAGTATTTTCTAAGTTTTGTGTTTGGTTTTTCATACTTCAAATAACTCTTAAAATCAATATTTTGATGACTGAAGTGTAAATGAATAAGAAACCATGGAATGTTTTCCCTTCAATTACATTCTGTGTATTTCTGTGGGAACTCAAGGCAGAGTCACTGGTCACATGCTGAGTTCCTGGTAACGAAGTAGCTTCTGCTCCTCCTGGTCATGGACCTGGGCCTTTGCCATCTTCGCTGGCTTTTGGGATTGCTTTAAACTACTGTTGTTCCTTTTGTAAATTAAAGATTTCAAGTAAGTGCAGATGAGAACCTGTGATCTCAACTCTCCGTGGGCAGTGCCATGTAGCCACTAGCTCTTGCTCCTCAGGCTAACTGAAAACTCACTATGTATCTGAAGACGACCTTGAACCTCTGATCCTCTTGCCTCCATCTTCTGGGTGTTTGATTATAGATGTGGGCCACCATGCCTGGTTTCGTGTAGTAATGAGGATCAAATCCAGGGCTTCATGTATATTAGGTAAGCACTCCATCAGCTGAGCTGTGTCCCAGCCCAGCTGGAGCAATGTTCCTTCTGGTTAAGGAAATGGAAATACATTTGTGTCCCTGGAATAAACTTTTTTTTCTTTCCATATCAACCTTTTCTTTTATGGTATTTATCACAGCATGACAAGTGGGGTTGGGCCAAACACTATTCCGGAGCCAGGGACATGCCTAGTGCCCTAACTGGAGTGGTTTATCAATCAAGAGAAGTCAGGTGGTGAGGCAAGAAGTTAGTTGATGGAATTCTTCTAAAAGGCTTTGAGCTATAACTCTTGATTTCTTCTTTTTTTCTTTCTTTTCTCAATTTTGTTTTCATTGGTTATAATGCATTTTATGTCATAATAAAAATGTGATAATATTGCAGTAAATTTCTCTCTCTATTCTTTTTGGCACTTGTATAATATCAATAATGATAACAACAGATGGTTTTATCACATCTCATAGCTCAAAAAATTACATATCTTCTACACATATTTAAGAAGTCAAGTTAACAGTCTAAAATGAGAGCACGCTTTCCCTCAAACAGACCTCAGAAAAATAATTGACTCTGTATTTCTTTCTTTTTTAAAAATATTCCGTGTCTGTCATGTTATAAGTCTTGTCATCATAAAGGTTTTCAACTTTGTCCATTCTAGGTGTCTAGCTTAATATGCTGCAGTTGCTATATTTATAGATTGTCTTGTTTGGCTGAATTTGGGTTGGCTACTTCTAGAGTGCCTAAATGAGAATAGTAATAGGTGTGAATTGTTTGCTTCAACAGTTGATTAACAGTGATTACTTGGAACTATGATCTCAGCCATGGCTGTATATTAAAGTTATCTGGGGATCTTTTAATGATTGGTGCCATCCCCAACCCAAATTCTACTGCAGAATTTCTTGGGACTGGGATCAGACATGTTTAAATTTTCCCTAGCTGGCTGTAATGCAACTTTGGCTTTAAGAATCATTGACCTGGGAGAAGTGTCTCGTACCTCAGTATGGGTTACTGTCATGTGGAAAGCTTGCTCAAAATGGATCCCCAGGGCCACCTCTAAGGTTTCAGATGCACAAGGTTGAGGGGGTCTCTAGAATCTGCATTTCTCATGAATTTCAAGGTGATGCTGTACTGCTAGTTGGGGACCCATACTCTGAGAACAACATGAAAGACTGTGTTGGAAACTTAAGACTTGAATTAAGACTCAGTAGAAAAGAGAGCCCGACAAATCAGCCATGGCCAGTGCTGTCACAGGAAGGCGCAACTGTATCTATTGCTCTCATTGTTGAGAAACTTACCAATTAAGTACTTCATAACAATTCGGAAATGGACCACTCCGGGGATGGTTGCCTGTTTGTAGTTAATCCTACCTGTATTTGGAGAGCCAGACCAGGAACTACTCAGCTCTGTCCAGTGCAGTGCTCTCCAGCTATCTGAAGCTGCTTCTGCTCGGATCTACCTCCTGTGGGGGCTCTTTACCCTCCATTTCTAGTGAACACGAGAGAGGAGCAGCTTGCTTGCTTCCCTGTGAGTTAGTTTACTAAATTTTCCAGCTAGGACCTAGCACTGAGCAAGGCCTAGAGTCCCGGAGCTAGCCTGTTTTAGTGACCCAGCCTAACCATCTGCAGAGGGTCCGGGGAGGCTGTAGGGCAGGAGGAAAGCTGCAGAGCCCAGGCAGCCAACAAACTGTGCCCTCAAAATCCTCTGTGGTGATTTTCTCTCAGTTCTACAGGCCTCTCCTGATCAGAAAAGCTGTCCAGGTTCAGAAACTGAATCCAGCAGTGGCCATGGAGAGACTTCAAGCGACTCACCTGCTGATGCTGAGACAAATTGGTGAGTTTTTTCCCTTTCTTCCTTTCTTCACCTTCCACTTTTATAAGACAGGATCTCATATTGCCGAAGCTGACCTCAAATTCAGTATGAAGTCAAAGATAGCCTTGAATTTCTGATCCTCCTGCCTCTATCTCACAAGTGCTAGGACTACAGATAGGCGCCACCATGCCTGGTTTATGTAGTACTAGGGATCAAACCCAGGGCTTCATGCAAATCAGGCAAACACTCTACCAACTGAACTACATCCCCAGTCCAAACTGGCCAGTCTTACCCATACCAGAGTCCCCTGTTGTAAACCCAGGTGTTTTGTTACAGGAGACCACACAGTGTTGCTACCACTGTGTTACTTTGGTGGCTTGGAGAGAGTAAAGCTAAAACGTGCTTCCATCAGATTTTCCCATGTCAGACAGCGTTACTCTGCAGGCAGAGGTCTTTGTTTTATAAGGGCAACCTGAACACAATCTTGCTTTTTGAATTCTTGTTATGGTAAAAATGTTTTCTTGGATTAAAGCATGGTTCTCAACTCAAACAATATACTATTACCACGTCTAAAGACATTTTTGGTTGTCACAGTGTGGTTGTCTAGCGGTTGTCACTACTAGAACCTAATGTGCAGAAGCCAGCAATGCTCCTAGGTAACCTACAATACATATCATAGCAATATATGTCCAACCTGAAATACTTATAGTCTAAAGTTAAAAATCCCTAGACATTAGCAAAAGCAAAAAAGGAATACAGCATCCTATTACCTACAAGTTTATTAAATAAAACACCCAGAAAGATCAGAGTAGAGCCTGCCCACAACCATGTGTACCATTTCAGTGGACATCTGTACTGGTCAGGTCTGAAGAGATCATGACTGGTTAAATATGGGCTCAGGCTAGCCTAAGTCCTGGAGACCTGAGAATCTTTCGGGTCTGTTCTTTAGGACAGACTTCTAACATTCCTTCTCTCAGGAAAGGTTCCCAGGTTGCGTCCTTGGTCACCAGGAGAGAACCCAGCTGTAGGCAGGAGAATGAAGTCTGCATTCTGTATTTTGTTCCAAATTGACTGTGATGAACTTCACTACGTTTAAACAGTCAAGGCTGAGAAGAAAGAAGCAGGTCGTTAAAGAATCATTTGCATCATTTTACCTAGAAAGAGGGGTAGTGTTGGTTTGCAATTTAAAAAATAATTCTTAATTTTTTGAGACTTTCTAATAATTTTAGCACTTGAGAAATGAACTTCTCAAATTGCTCTCAAATTGCCATTGGCTTATTTTTGATGGTAGACTAACTCTAAACAACTTGCCAAAATAGCCAGAATAGCTCGTTCAAGGTACTTAATACCTGTTCCTATTAGAATAACAATGTTTAGTTTGGAATGTGGCAAAAAGGTCACAGAATTTGGCAGGTAGAGACTTGGTTCTCTTCCTAGGGCTTTTTTCCCTCGGGCAAATAAGAGACTGATTTAGAAAGTGACTTCAACCCCAACCTGACTCCCCTCAGCTTCTGAATCAACCACCCTCACCGAGAATACCTGGCGCCTTTGCCACCACGCTTTCCTGCTGCCTGTAGTCTTCTCTTGTCTACGGTCATCCTTCTTCCCTCTGCCTCCTCTACCAGATCACTGATTTTCCTGGCTCAGTACTCCTGCCGTTCACACCACCCACTGTGGGCGCTGTAGGGAAGTTCAAACATTCCCTCTGGAGTTCAATAGTTGAGTCTACTGAAAATAAATGGAAAGTAGGTCAACAGGAGAAAAGGCTTATTTAATTTACTGACATGCACACGTGCATGAGAGTTGCACACAATGTGGAACTCAGAGGAATGCCAGATGCTTGAGTCTCCTTCATAGAGGAGACGGATGTGTGACTGTGTGTATCAGGGTTATGTACAAAGGGGAATTATTAGAGAAAGAAGATTTATTTATGTATATGTGTGTGTGCTGTGTATGTGTGTGTGTTGTTCCACATATGTGTATGCCATGTGTGTGTAGGTGCCGACCAAAGCCAGAGAAAGGTGTCATATACCTTGGGGCTGGAGTAATAGGCGGTTGTGATTCACCTGATGTGTGTGCTGGGGACCAAACCTGTGTCCTTTGGAAGAGTAGCAAGTGTTCTTAACTGCTGAGCCATCTCTCAAACTCCATAAATGACTTTTTAAGGGAGAGGATGAGTCCAGAGAACCGGCAGCAGTCTGGGACAAAGTTCCTCTGGGCTTTTTCCTCCTTTTTCCTCTGTAGCGTGCTTTCTGATTTTCGGTCTCTTCCTCCAAGACAGTGAGCTTAATCTTGGTTAGTATATTGCAGGAGGATCATTTGAAGGCAATTGTTTTCCTCTTTGGTGAATCTTGCCTTTAGGTCTGAAGTGAACTTCAGAGAGCCCCTCTTCCCATTTGCTGTTTCCCAGGCTGCCAGCTTGAAGCCTAGAGGGGGATAATTCGGGGCACCGTTTGCAGAGCCTCGGTCCCAGCCCCGGCCTTGCCTTTTCGTGCTTTCCATCTCCGGTCGTTCCTTTTTGCTTGCACTGTCCTCACTCTAGCAAATGCTGCCCTTGGCCCCACGCCTCCTTCTTCCGGCTTTTACTACAGACTCTCTAGGCCCACGTCCAGATATCGCACCTCGCAAACTCAGCTCTCCTCTCCTAAAATCTGGCTTGTGACCTCAGCGCTCTGCGCCGTGGGCTCTGCCGGCTCCCAGTGGCTACAGCCTGGACCTCATCGGCCTCTTTGAGGCCGTCAGCAGTCTGGGTCCTTTTCTTGCACTCATTCCATGGGAGTCTGTGTTCATCTGGGTCTTCCTCAGTGATGTCCTCAGTGACTACCTTCTCCGGCTCCATCATCCTTCTCTTCTGTCTCCCACTAGAAGCCGGCAGTTTTCCAGGTCCTGGACTCGCCTGTTTCTCTGCTCCTCATCCTAGTGATGTCATCTGTCCCTGGTACATTATGGTATTGGTTCTCAGCCATGAGAACTCAAGTCCCAGATCTCTGCTCTGACCTTTCCTCTGTTACATTGACCCTGTTCCTGATTTGCAAGGGCCTGGGCAGGAAAACTCCATGAAAGCACCTCCGCCGCCATTTTTGATCCTTTCCTCACACCCCCCCCGCCCCACATCGCTGTCTAAGGATCCATCCATCGTCCAGGTTTGCTATGAGCTTTCTCACTCCTCTTTACAAATTAGCTTTCATTTGTGACACCTGGCTAATTGTCCTGCAGCATATTCTGATTTGTTCAAAGAACTTTACTGACTTGAGACCAAAAAAGGTTTCAGACTTCTCCATCTGTTTCTCTACATCTCCGGCCTCACCTCTAGTTTGTCTACCCCGTGGCTAACTTGATGCAGCCTTCCTGAGGTTCTACAAAGGACCTGACTCTCATTGCTCATTCCTTTCTGACCAGTTCTCACCTTTTCATCAAGATGCATCATCACAGCCCTTTCCTCTATGAAGACCTTAACTCTCTTTGACTCTCTTTGAACCATACCTCAGCTATGAAGGTCTTACTTAAAGTGCTATCTCACAATTAGATATTGAACTTGTGTCTGGATGTAAATCACCCCTCGCCTTCTTCATCAAGAATGTCTTGTACTCAGTGCTGAGCTGATTTCCATTCTGGCACAAGCTTTCTATGTCCCTGTCAGCAGCAACATTTCATAGCTTGGGTCGCCTTTGGTCTATCACTACAGTGCCTGCTGTTGTGTTGATCATGTGCCTGTTTCTCACTGGCAGGGGCTGGGTCTTATTCCTTCTTATATTTATTTTTATCTTATAGACTGATACTTTATTTCTTTTTAAAATTTGTTTTATAAGATATTTATTTATTTTTATTTTATGTGTGTGAGTATTTTGTGTACACATAAGTAAGTGCACCACAGAGACCAGAAAAAAAATGTTGGAGCGCCTAGAACTTGATTTATGGACCGTTGTTAGTCACCGTGTGGGTGCTGGCAACTGAACCACTGCAAGACTGGGCCATCTCTTCAGCTCACTTTATTTCTTTTTTAAAAACCATTTAAAATTATCCGTTGACTATTTCATACATGTATATAATATATTTTTATTGTATTCACCCTCAGTTACTACCTCTTATTCCTCTCTTTCTCCCTCTGAACCCCATCTTCTTCCCAACAAGTCTTCCTCTATTTCCACGTTGTTCATGCATGAGAGTGCCCTCCGTGTCTCTGTCTGTCTGTCTGTCTCTCTCTCTCTGTGTACATGTCTGAGTTTAATTATGGTTGCTTGTCTGAGCATAGATAGGGGTTATTTACTGGAGAATGGGAAACTTACGAGGGGCTGTATCTCTGAAGGATTCCTATCTTTCTGAGCAACCATTAACTGGGAGGGGTGAAGCCTGTGCGCCTCCTTATTCCTTCTTACTCAATGCATTGGATACTCAGTAAATTTATGGAGTGCCTTCCAAGACTACTCTTTAGGACTCATATTTTTATTAGAAAAATGTTCTTCCTACATAATGTTTGGGTAGTGGCAGTGATAAGAGGATCTGGAATAACAAATCGGACAGTGTGGTATTGCCTTCTTGCTCAGCCCCCAAGGTCTGGAGTCCTTTTTCCCCTCTGTGATTGGCTGCTAGCCCAGTGTTCTGAGGATCAGTACAAGAACTAACCAGATTATTGGACATGAAGTGTTGGTCAGGAAAAGAAGATACCTGGGTTGTCCTCTTATTATTCCTCTGGAATCCTAAGCAAATAAACTTTTCCTTCTTTAAATTTCCTTGGCCATGGTGTTTTATCACAGCAACAGAAAAGTAACCAGTACAGCTGGCATCTCACAGGAGGGGAAGCTGGGAACATATTTCTTCTGTGTGTCACCCTTCTAGCTCTGGGGCTGGAAGCCAATTGAACTGACCTCAGAATTGATGAGCCAGAGAAACAGCCTCCCAGTCATGAGGACCAACTGTGGGCCAGATTTTCATGTGGCCTGTGAAGAGAAGATTGCCACATAGCTTGACAAACACTTTATGTGGGGAGCTGTTGCAGCAATATGTGGCAGCACTCAGAAGAGGACACAAATCCTCCAGCAGATTTCCCACCACTGTGGCCAAGCTGGTGCACATGCATATTAAAGCAGCTTACATGGAACAAAAAGGAAAATGGCGACTGGGGTAGGGGTTAATCAATAGTAGTCTTCCCATGAGTTGTCTATGATATGGCAGACACTGTCTACACATTACTTCATTTGAGTTGAAAAAGAATGAGCTTTGGTAGCAAAGCTCTGGCTTCCAGTCTTAGTTCAGCAACTTATAGGCTATGAGATGTTCCTTTCTCTGAACTTCAGACTCTAAGACTACAAAAGAAGAAATAGCTGGGGTGACTAGAGATCATTAATACAAAAAACTAGCTTAGTGCTAGACACAACAAGCACTGGTAAGAGGGGCTGCTGGGTTGTTGATCATGGTGACAAAAGTGGCAGCAGTCATAGTAGTAATATTAACATTTCAAAGGTTTCCATCAGCTGATGTAGGAAGGGTCAGACCTCTCTGGTTTAGCTCTAGAATTATAGTCTAAAAGAAACACTGAGGTTTCCAAAACTTCAGCGTCTTTGATCAATATTGATTCTCTGCTTTAACTTGAGACTAATCATTCAGGTTTCTGGCTCTGATCTCAGGGGTAAATCTCAGGTTTTCTTCAGGCCTGGAACTCACTCTGCCAACCTGGACAGAATGTAACTAGCACCTACATGATAACCTTCAGAGCTTCATTGACTGTTAGAGTCTTCTTAGGCTCTTGATATGTTTAAGCTATTAATTGGTCACATTTATTTCCAAACCTTTTGAAGCTAGAAACCTTATCACCAGCTGGAGGGAGCGTCAAGGAAAAAATCTGTTTTGAGTTATATTTTTCCTTGTGGGTCTGCTTATGGCTGTACATAAATATTTATCTGAACTATTTCAACAAACCCTAAATCATCACTTTTCCTTCTGCAAAGGACCTTTTTAGAAGATTTGTATATGTCAAGAATGTCAGCAATCTCTTTATAGTACCAGATTCCAAGGACCAGAGGCCCTTTTCAAATATTTGGAGCTGTCTGGAGGTTTTCAACATGTCTTCTGTTTTCTAGTTTCTGTGTATCCATGCTGATCTTTCTGGAGAGGACTCCCTGATGAGCCTTTCTGTCTATATCTGTTGATGTTTTTACTCATCCTTCAAGATCTCAATTTTGTGGTACTTCCTCTGGACACAGGCAAAAGAATATCCCAGGCAGGAGAAAGAGTGAGCTGTGGCCCAGCTGCAGGATGTATGGGGACAACTCTGGGGACAGTGAGAGGTCCAGTGGGAAGAAGGTTGAGAGTGAGTGGGGCTGGCATGAGGTAGATGAGCTGTTATGGAGGCAGGCTGATGGGGGCCTGGATTTGGGAGGTCTCACAAACTGAGCTACAACAACAAAATGGATAGACATCCTCTATCAGCTAAAAGAGACAATTCCTGGCTTGGATTAGGATATGGAGTACAGACATTTTCCTCCATAGAATGTTTTTAAATATTTACTTCATTTCCAACATCCAAAAATAGATTTTGTATAACAACTTGGGCTCTGGTATGTTTTTCAAACTTGGAGTATCTGGCAGTGACCTATTGGTGCAGAATTGAAGCCATCTTTTGTTTGTCTCTGCTGCTAGTCTACTGATCCTTGCCTGGTCCTGCCACCATCTGCATTAGATTCCTGATGTGTGTCTCCAGGGGCCTCAGTCAGGTAGAAGAGACAGTTCAGGCTACAGACCCTGGAACTAGGCTGTCTCTGCTCTAGTCCCAGTTCTGTATCCAGTTAGGTCGATGACTTCAGATAAGTATGTTTTTAATCATTTCACCTATCACATGATTGGTGTAGTAATAAGCATAATACAAACAAAATATTTTGGACAATGACTAGTACATAGCAAGTAGACAAAAATATTAGCTGATATCACTCTATTCCATGAATGATTAACACTAGCTCAAAACTGCCACTCACTTCTGTGGCACTCAAAGAACCTGGAATTTAATATCTCTGGCCATTGTAGACATTAAATCGTTGATGGATGATTATATATTCTTTTGTTCTAAAGAAATGCTTTCTGGTTTTTGTAAGTTTAACTTGAGCATACTAGTTAGCTTTTCATAAAGAGCTACCTTTTTTTAAAAAGCCAACAATACTAATTAAATAAAGGAGGTGCTATTTATACCACATAATTTTTCTATAGAGATTTACTATCCAAATACAAAAAGAAGCCTATGTTTAGGAAGATCGCTAGGTTTTTTAAAAAGGAAGTTCATGTTGGCAGAGAGCTGACTATGGTTAATAACTCAGTTAAAGGTCAGTAGCTAGAGATTAGGACATAGTAAACTTTAGCAGAAAGGAGGTCAGAATGCATATTTGACAGGTTTCTCGATCTTCTTGACCCCCTCCCCCATGAGACGCATGAGAGGTTTGTGCTTAGTAGCTCAGACAAAATAGACTATTTGCCATAATAACCAGACTTCCACTCTACATTTTATATGTAGTTGAAGTGACATCCCACCAAGACCTTTGATATAGTCTTTTGTGGACAGAAACTTCTGTGATTAGGTTAATCTAAGCCTAAACACTTGTTGTCAGCAAAGTTGCTCCGCAAAGTTGGGTTTTCTTTCTCTCTATAAAACTTGCACAGCTGTAAAGCCACGGTCAGTTCTCTTTGAAAAAACAGAATCTAAAATGGAATGCTGTATGCAAGATCCTAAAATAAGCAGTGTTCTTTAATGTTGTGTATTAAGATGTCAGATGACTCTCTTCTTTCTTATAAAAATAATTTTCAGACTAAAAGGACCTGTACTTCTTCTAAAGGAATCTTTCATTTCCTTGCTTGCTTCTTCCCTCCTCCCTTCCCTTCCTTGCTTGTTCCTTCCTTCCTTCTTTCCTTCTTTCTTCTCTCCTTACACAATGTCAGTATCTCTAGAGTTCTCTTTTCTTCTTTAAAAGGCAACTTCAGGTAATGATAAATTCTAGTCATTCTGACTGTTTCTCCATCTCTTCTTCCTCGTGTATATTCTGTGATGCAGGACATTCCAGCAGTTCAGCACACTGTTCTCTTGTCTGCATTCTCAAGACCTTCATCCGCATCATATTCAGCCAGGGAATGAATTTCTGCCCCAAGCACATGTTGAGCCCATTTTTAAGGATTTTAAAAAAGAAACTCAAATGTAAGATATTACAAGAAACAATTTTGAATTTTATATATGTTTCATCATCAACACTTAAAGACACTTAGATTATCATCTTACAGGCGGAAAAAAATTAACTCTGTACATTTTCCAATTGCATTTTGTTTTCTCATTTGAGTTAGGAGGAAAAGATACTAGTGTTTCAGTCCCAAATTCATTTTGTGACTCACAGCAACTGGCTCCTACCTGTAAGAACATAAATACATCAACAGATTTTTTTGTCTGTATTGTCCCATCACTTTAAATTAAGAAGAAAACCAAGTAAGTGTCTGCCATGAAAGCTGTTAAGGGCAGTGATGTCACAGCCTCTCTGTTCACATCTTAGTAACTTCTCAGTCTTGTCTCCTTGATCAGAAGACCAAACAGAGAGGAGTGCATTTTCTCTTTTCATCTGAATGGTGGAGGTCGGGAAAAGAGAGAGAGCTTTGGAGAAACAGCTCTTGCAACTGCTGTGACTGGGGAAATGAGATAATAAACAGCCCCTGATAGGGCCATTCTGGTGGCCAAGATCAACACAATCTGGCCCTGGGCAGGAGTAGCCTTCCCACTTTGTGCCAGCCCCTCCCTAGAGAGCCCTTTGTGTCAACAAGCACAGCCAGCCTCTTGGCCCACTCCCAGGCCTCAGAGTGGGGCTATCATTTTTGTTTGCTTTGCAAATATCTTAATGGGAAGCAGTTCAACACCACCTATGGGTTAATCTGGGGGCTTCTGCCTGGCAGCTGTTGGCTCTGCGAACCACATGGTCACTCTCTGGTGGAGGGAGCCGGGCTGGCGTTCACTTCCCAGCACCAGGTTGAGGCATTTTCTTTGCTTATTGGATTTGTAGACTGGCAGGAAGCACCTTGTTGCCTTTTATTTTTAGTTTGTTCCTCCTGGGAGGCTGAGACTTTTCTTGTCAGGTCCAACTGTGCTTTTCACTCTAAGGCAGGGCAGTTGTTGAAATTATTTCCATCAGCGTGAAGCACCTCTTTCTCTGAGGCTCATGCCTGTGGAATCTGTGATCCATATTAGAAATGGTGGCGGGTGACAGTGGAGGAGGTATTGTCATCAGAAGAGGATGCGGTGAGCTAGCCCACAGCGAGGACACAGGGAGCCCCAGGGGAGCTGCAGCCCAGCCTTCACCTGGGATCTCAAGAACTGAAGAGCTGCTGAGTTTCTTAGGAATCCTCTCCTGTTCTCTCTGTTCTGAGAAAGCCTGACTGTGCCATTCATGTGTCTTGAGGGGCCAAACATGCTTTCCTGGCTTACATGACCAAGTTGTACCTCTCTGGGTCTGTCTGTGTCTGCCGACAGTGACACAGACCGTCTCTTTTTGTGTGTTTTTCTCACTAGATTTTGGGCAGTCGGGTGGTTTCCATGAAGCAGGGCAAGGAAGTCCCTGGAGTGATTACAGACTTGTAGTCAGGTTCCAAATGCTGCCTTTTAGTAAGCTGCCTCTGGGACAGTGCAACCCTGCTAGTAAAGCCTTGATCTTCTCTGGGGTCTCCACACTATTTAGAGGGTGGCTTCTGATGGGAAGGCCCTGGCAGCTACCCTCCTTGCTTTTGATGGTAAAGAGCTTTCTGAACACACTCATTTTCTCGGGAACTCAGTTTCCCCATGTTTAAACGGAAGATCAGTGTACTGAACAATAGCTATTTCATTAAGTCGTGAATGCTAAGTGAGATAATATATAACATGTATATACTTCATGCCTCATCGGATACAGTAAAGCAACCCAGGTATAGAAATAATACAAGCAGTTAGTGTTATCTCTGAGGTATCCATCTTCCTTTATGGAAGCCTTGGTTACTGCAAACCTCTTATATCAAGCTAGTACTAACTCCAGAAGGAATTTAAATATCAAAGTAGATAATGACGGTAGAAGAATATAAGCCATTGAATTCACAAATCCACATTAATAAAAAGAAAAAGGGGAGTGAGGATGGAAGGCGGCTCTTCACTGAAATTAAAATGAGAAATAAGTGTAGATGAAATGGTAGAAAATCATCATTTACCAAAGTATCAAAAC
Organism: Eospalax fontanierii; assembly: GCA_035773235.1. Taxonomy (NCBI): domain Eukaryota; kingdom Metazoa; phylum Chordata; class Mammalia; order Rodentia; family Spalacidae; genus Eospalax; species Eospalax fontanierii. The sequence goes on along the minus strand of CM069530.1, from coordinate 61,324,196 downwards.
AGTCATCGTTCCAGAACCATGAATGGGTTCTAAAGCCATAGATGAAGTTTAAGGAGTAGCAAGACCTTTGTATAATGTCAGAGTAAATCCCCATAAGAAACTTATAAAACACGGAGGAAACTGGCAGACGCCACCTTGTCCAAGTGACGGCACCATCAGTGATGAAGCCACCCAGGCTCCAGTGCCTCCTGAGGACAGCATCCAGTCTGTGGACTTCCTAGAAAATGAGCACGACCTGAATTTAATCCTGAGGAAACAGCAGACAGACCCGCGATGGGGGAGTCTGTTGCAAAATGACTAGCCTGTAGTCTACAAAATGGAACAGAAAGGAAGACACTTCCAGATAAAGGAAGATAATAACTGCCTGTGATGTCTGAGCCAGACGTCATCTCTGGGATATCTGAGAAAACTGGAAGAGTATAGAATGGGTAATAGAGCTGCATTAATAATGTTAATTCTATGATTTTAGTCAGTGTACCGTGATAAGAGAACACCCTTCCCTTTGAGAAACAGACACTGGAGTTCTTAAAGATAAAATAGTGTCAGGTTTCTCAAAAGGTTCCAAAGAAGTGTGTTTGTGTATGCAGATGCACATGTGTATTGGTACCCTGGGAAAGACAAAGCAAATATGTGTTGATGTCAGTTCTTGGAGAGTCTGCTGAGGAATAGTCAGAATTCCTTCCAGTGTTCTTGCATCTCTTCCAACATGAAACTAAGTCAAAATAGTTAAATATAATAAAAGACGAAACCAGTACCACTTCCTCTCAGGATGGACTTCACCAGCCTCATTCTCTTCAGATTTCTGATCCTTCTCCATCACGCCTTTATGTGTCTTTCTGTATCACCTTTGCCCAGCTTGGTGGCTGTCAGACTTCTCTGCTATGACACTGTTAACTTGTCACCATCCACTGCACATGACCCTGTTTAGGCTTTTCACTTTAAAAAATTCCCTAAAATGTCACGTGCTCTCACGGCGACTTTGCACCTGCCTTGGGCCCATCACTGTGGCCCACAGGTCACATGCTTTATCTCGGGGCTTCTTATTTATTTTTTTTTGAGCTGAACACCTTCCTCAGGCTTAAGTGGGGAGAAGCTGGGTTCAGTTATTGCTTTTGTGGGTGTGATAGTGAAGAGAACTGAACCAGAGGAACTTGGATATTAGAATCTTTTTTCTCTGGTTCAGTCAGATAGCTCACATCACTTGCTGGGCTTCAGTTCTCCGTTGCAGTATAAAAAAGAGGACTCTGAAGTTTCCTTTATCTCTATAAGTCTACACCCAGTCTGAATTCAGTTTTTAAATGGCTAAAGTATAACTAAAAAATAGTTCAACTTCCAAGTTACTTTAAGACCCTTTCCCAAGCTGAGTGAAGAGGCATGTGTCTGAAGTCCCAGCTACTCAGAAGGATGGGACAGGAATATTTCCTGGTCCCAGGAGTTCAAGACCAGCCTGGGCAAGTAGTGGGGCTCTGTGAAAACAAAAGCTACTCAAAGGAACAACAAAGCTTACAAAAGAGAAAGTACTTGGAGATCTCATCTCTGTCTTTTCCCTTGTCATTTCCATGTCTAGGGATTTGTCTTTCAAAAGTGCCAAATCATGAACAGTATGTATGATAGTTTATTAAGTTTATGTTTGATTTCTAACTTCTGGCTCATATACATCTTTTGGTTTAATCCTTCAAAGTATTTTTCTACCTAAAAGCACAAATGTGATCATTTTCTCCTAGCCCAGCACGAGTTTTTAGTTACATCTTGCTGATTAAGGAATGGAAGGGCTGTTTTCACTTCAGCAAGTGAAAGTGCAGGCTGGCCACCGACATTTGAATTTTACACAAGCAACAAATACTTTTTTCCATATAAATATGTCCATGAAGTATCTGAAAGTACTTAAAGAGTTCATCATTGCCTGAAATTCAAATTCAGCTGGATATCCTGTTTTTATCTGGCAACTCTAGTTCAGGTGGTTTGGAGCTCGTCTATCATGAACACATATGTGTATAGCATAAGAATGTATCCTGGTGTGCTGCTAACCCTGAGTGTTTACACACTCCTCCACCTTCTGTGTGTGTAACATGGCGTTTTTCACCCTTAAAGAACCTTTGACAATACATTAAAGACAGTCATTCCTACTTGTTTACCAGGGTCTTGACTCAGATGTCAATTTCTGTCCCTTAATCTTCTTGCAGATCCCCCTCCTATTCTTTCAACGTTCTCTGGCGATTATTCCTGTTTAACATACTGTGTCTTTCATTTGTCTCAATTTCTGTCTGCCTCTAGAATGTTGATTTCTAGCAGAGGAATCTCAAGCCATGCTAGCTAGCCTCAATGTCTAGAACAGTAGTGGGAGACTGATTGAAAGGTGTTTGTGAGATGGTGGATGGTGTCTTCGAGGGTATGGAAGAGCTTGTATTGTTTTGCAAAGGTGATACACATTGGGTTAATATTAGTCCATAGACACAAGGTAGGTCAGCACGGGTTAAACAGCACATTGCACATCAACATATACTGACACTTCATTGAGTCCACTTACCACATATTTTCTAGAACTTATTGTTGTTCCAGGTGTCACTCATTAAGATCCCCAGTACAACTGTGTCTAACAGTGCTGGGCTCAGAGAGTGCAGGCTTTATAAAAACTAGATCTAGTTTACCTCTGGTTCCAACCTGTACTACTTACTCAGACAGTCCAACTTCAGATTTCTCGCCTGTGAATGGGGATGTTCAGAAATCTACATCACCAGCACTGGTGTGAGAGTGAATGAGTCAATCCCACAGGGATGCCAGGAACGAAGAAAACCGCTTCTATGGCCTGCCCTAGGATTCTCCCAAACCCGGGCCTGATGCTGTGTGAAGCTTCTGGAGCTGTTTGTCTGCCTGCGGTCCTCACCCCACAGCACTGCACACTTGTGGGTTGTAGAGCCTTTGTCTCTGCTGCTTTTCCTTTCCTGGGCTGAGGCTGGGCTTTCTCTCAGCTCCATGGGTTGCTGACACAGTCCAGGCAAGCTTTATGGGTGACTCTCAGTGGAGTGCTCCTTTTCCAGTAAGGCAAGCATTCTCAGCAGAATGAAGAAAACCTTCTGCTCTCATCTTAGACTTCACACAGTGACCGCACCTGGATTGAGCAGTAAAGGAGAAGGGGAAAAAGAAAGAAAAGAGGAAGCAAAAATTGGCAAAGTAAGACTGTAGGCTCACCGTCGGAGAAAAGCAATGAGGCGAACAAATATGATCATCTTTAAAGGCCTCGTGGGATTCAGGAAATTAGCATAAATCCACAATCTAACCGGTACTGACTTAAAGCGATGGCACTATGAAACATTTATCAGCGTTTTGAGTTCTCGTGAATTTGTCTTTGAGCCATATTCTAAAACAGAAAAATAACTGTTTTAGAGCAATCACATATCTGCATACTTAAGTCTAATTTGTATATTCAACTCATGGGGCTACAATACGGACTGTGGTGGAATAGGAGATATGCATTCAAAATTCTTATAAGAAGTTGCCAAGTATCACAGTGAATGAGAAAGAAAAAATAGCCAAACCGTGAGGCACAGTCCTCCTGCGTCCCTGTTTTCCACGATGCTGACTCCACACCATTGAGTCCCCTTCTCCTGTGCTTTCTGTATTTCCAAGAGGTCATATATTAAAGCTCGATAATAATGTTTTCCCTTTTTGTAAATGCCAACGAGAAAAATAATGACATTCCAGTTTCTGCCAAAAATATACAAAGATTAATAAAACTGATAATATCTAGTGTTGGAGATAGAACAAGAAACAGAACTTTTCATCCATTTGTGGTTATATGTTATGTTTTGTTATTCTTTAAAGGGGAAATTGATGATATGATTCAAAAGCTTTAGAGTAGAGAAAGTATTTCCTTACGTTTAGGCCCAATAACTTCACACCAAATATTTATCCTTGGAAAGTAAGTAAAAAAGTACTCAGAACTGTATCCACTGGATACTCAATGATCCCCTATTCATAGTGTGAAAAAAATACAAGAATCTGAATATTTAAAATATATGATTATTTAATTCACATATGCTAATGACTCAATGGAATGGAATATTGTACAGCCAAAAATATGATGGTATACATGCATCTTTATATATGTGGGTATTATATAATCATAGTATATGAAAAGATGCTTAATTACAAAAGGGAGTCATGGCCGAAAAATATCATGGGCCATTAGTTTTTAAAAGATATATTACATGCATAGAAAAGTATCTGGTCAAGTGTGGCAGCACACACCTTTAATCCCAGCACTCAAGAGACAGAGACAGGCTGATCTCTGTAAGATCAAGGCCAGCTTGGTCTTCATAGTGAGTTCCAGGTCAGTTGTAACTACAGGAGACCCTGTCTCGAAAAAACCAAACCACACAAACAACAGCAAAAAAATATCTGAAAAGACAAATGTCAACGTATGAACTATAGAAAGGTAAGATAGACTATCCTCCATCTATATTCTCTTCTCCTTGAGGACCTATATATTAGATAGTACAAAGGTGAATATATATCATTTTTAACCATAGTAAATAGTCTTTAATCAGAAAAGGGTAAAAAAGTCAACATCTTCCTGTCAGGTCTTTTAGTCATTTATTTTGATGGGAAAGGAAGATATTACTGTATTTTCATAGATTAGTGATTAGTAGAGATTCAGACCCCTGGGGATTTATAGCATGTCCGTTGGCTGAAAAATAAAGATAAAACTGGTGAGCTCTGAGTAAGAAAAGATCTGATCTGATATTTTACAAGGCAAGTGGCTGTCGGTGTGTACTGGTCACTTTTCTCATTGCTGTGACCAGATACCTGACAAGAAGCGGCTTAAGCGGGGAAGGATCTGCTCTGGCTCATGGTACATCACAGTAGAAAGACATGGTAGCAGGCACTCCCAGCTGCTGGCAGGAGCATGGTGCTGTCGCTCACATCCTGGCAGACCAGGAAGCAGAGCAAGGGGGATGGTGGCACTCAGCAGCAGGCTTTCTCCTTTTCCCTTTTTTGCATTTGGTCTGGGACTCTAGCCTAAGAAATGGTACCATCCATATCCAGGGCAGGTCTTCTCCCCTCAGCTAGTCATCTTGGGAAAAGCCCTCACAGACACACCATTAATAAGCAGCCCATCAATGCCCTAAGCGTTTCTTAATCTGATCAAGTTGACCATGGAATTGAACCCATGCCGTGGTGCTTGCTCTCTTTTTGCATGCTTCTCTCACGGCTTCTCCCATGATCAGAATCCCGAGGGGTTCTCTTCAGCAGGTGAGGCACAGACCCTTAGCTAGTCTGAATGTGGCACCAGGTGAATCAACTAAAGGATGAAGTTTTCAGAGTCATCATGCTCAGCATAGCATTCGAATGTAATGGGGGGCCTCCAGCTCCACTAAAAGTGGACGAGGGAGGAAAATGAATGTAGGTAGAGACAGAAAAGCTTTTCAGGAGTTGATCCTGGAGCACCAGCCAAGTGGGAACGAGAGACGGCAGCATTCAAAAGCATAAAATAGGACTACAACCCAGGAGATTTCACAGCGGCCGTGGGGGTGGTACAGTAGTGGTGAATAGGAACATAAAAACATTCTAGAATTCTAGCTTTTTAATCTTTATGACAAAAGATTCATTAATGCATGCGTTTTAGATGCTTGTGAACTTGATGCGATAATTGGGTCTTTTTGGAAAATATTTTAACACCTTCTGCCTTGTCTGTGTGTTCAAAGCTATTTAAATAAATACCTGAGGTAAGAGGAGGCAACAATACCCTCCTGGAACAAACCAGGGGAAGGAAGTGGCAGTGCTGGGGTGCAGGAGTGCTCTTAACAGCTACAACCTCCGAGCTTGCAATGTTCTGCTTCTTTATTAGAATAATGGAGCTGGAGAGATGGCTGAGTGGGTAAGAGAGCTTGCTGTGCAAGCACAAGCTCCTGAGGTCACATTTCAGCATCTACATGAAAATAGGCATAAGACGACCACACACGCCTATAACCCCAGCACTGTGGGGCCAGAGACATGAGTGTCACCAAGGCTTGCCGCTGGAGCCTAGCTACAGGTTCAGTGAAAGATCCTGTTTCAAGGGAATAAGGTGGAACACAGGACACTTGATGTCCTCTGTCCTCTGTACCCACACATAGGCACATGCAACTGCGCATACATGTATGCAGACAACACAGACAAAGAACTGAATAAAAAGACTTGAGTTGCCAGTGAGAGCTCCACTTCACTCTAGTTCTGGTGGAAATTGCTAGTTTCAAATCAATATGGGGTCTTCAACAATGGACATGTCCTCTGCTGTCATTCCTTAAAAGTCTCTACTTATCTTCGTGGCTTGAAAATACTGGAACCGCTGTGTCTTCTGCTATGTCTTGTGGCAATAACTTCCATCAAGAAAGTTGTATGAATTATGAATCTGAAACACTTCCCTTAGGGATCACGGAACCCTACGCTGTTCAGATCTCATCTTCTACAGGGTGGTTTGGTGGTTGCTCCTTGGGTATGAGAAGTGAAATTGACCTCTTAATAAGAGCTCTTTTTATTCAAAGCTACCAAAGAAACAGGAACAGTTTTGCTTAGTTATGCCTAGTAGCCTTTTCTCCAGGACTGCCAAGTGAGAAACAGGTTTATGACAGAAATATTCTTACATGTAGAGACAGCAGGTAGCAAAAACCCAAGGTAAATTGGCTGCAACCTGTCCTGTTTTGAAATTAGCAAATGTTTTCAGGTGTGATATGTTAAAATGTATTTCTCCATTTATTTAGGAGCCATTCTAAGTTGTAATTGATACAAAGTAAGACACAAGCTTCAAAACATAATCAAAATCACTAAAAAGAACACAACGAAGGCCATTTAATGGAAGCTTAGAAATGGAGACTCAACAGGCAGCCTGTGTGTCTCAACTCTCATTTAAGAAAAGAAAGTGGGCCTGGTGTAGTGATACACGCCTTTAATCCCAGCACTTGGGAGGCAAAGGCAAGTGGATCTCTGTGAATTCAAGGCCTGCATGGTCTACAAAGTAAGTTTCAGGCCAGTTGGGGCTACAGGGAGATCCTGTCTCAAAAAGAAAAGAAAGTAAACAATTCTAAGCCAAATGTAGGAAAAGACCAGCTATTAAGACAAGCTTAATTGACCAGCCTCATCCTCAGAGAGCACCATTCTTCCTCTGTTCTAATTCTGCATGCAGTTTGGTCTCCAGAGTGCATTGACAAGCCCCCCAGCATTCTGCTTTTCAAATATGACTCTCCTAAGTTTGGTTAGTGTAACTCGGTTACCCCTCCTCCATGACTCCGCAATGAGCTGACAAATTGAGTTTTGGAGCCTGTGAAGCTGAGGCCCAGACTCTGGACCATAGGGACTTCATCCTGTGCTGCCAGCCTGGCGTGAGCAAGCCAGCTTGTCTCATGATCATCACTACAGAAGGGAGGTGCTAGGCCTTCTCAGTAGAACTCCTTGAGAGGGAGCCTCCATGCCGCCCCTTCATCGGGCCATTTGAGGATTGGGGTATAAGAGAAAATGTGACAAGAGTCTCCTTTTGGGGCCTTGTCAGGGCCGATGCCCAGCAGAAAGGTTTTCAGTTGCGGCTGGGAGTTTCCCTCCATCCCTTGTATCACACAGTTCAATGCACCTGCTGCAGCAAGCAGCTGAGCCTGCAGGCAGTCTGCGGGAGAGCCATGCTTCAGAGAGGGCCAGGAGCCCCAGTGTGTGTGGTGAATGATGGGGCTTTACCACTCTTTGATAACTGATTCACTGTTTCTGGAATTCCAATAGAGGTCAAAAACAGTGCTATTTTTCTAAAACTCTTTTTTCCTGTGTATTGAAAAAATAATATCACAGGGCTGAGAAGATGGCTTGGTGGATAAAGCACTCTCTGTAAAAATATAAGAACCGGAGTTCTGAACCCTGGAACCTATGTAAAAGTCAGACAGACATGGTGGTTCCTCTGTAACTCCAGCACTCAGGGGTCAAAAGCAGGGGATCCCCAGAGCAAATTAGCTATCCAAATCAGCAAGCTCAGGACTCAGTGAGGGGCCCTACCCAGTCAATAAAGAATGATTGAGGATGACACCCAGTATGAACATTTGGCCTCTACACACACAGGCGCACATGCTCACATCCATCCATCCATACCCGCACACAAGTTCACATGCGCATCTGCACACATACCACATGCATACACATGCAACAGCTTCAAAGGAGGAGGTCCATTTCTGGCATTTGGGCTTTTGCTTTGCTCTACCCTATGTTGTCTAGTAGGGGCAATGTTCCTAAATCATATGATAACTCCTTTAAATCTCTTCTTATAATGTACATGTATACACTTTAAGAAGCTTCTTTAGTGGTAGGTTTCTATATGCCTTAAATTTCCCTTTGTGGGCAGGAAAGGTAGAAAGTGGAGAGGCAGTAATTCCAGTGCCGCACTCTCTTCTCTAGATGCCTCTAAAGCTCAGCAGGACTTTAAAGGGGCATAGAATGCACAGATCCTATTAGTTCTACTTATCAGTGTCCCACAGCCACCAGGACTGGACAGGAACAAGTTTCTTGGATCAGTGCCCTGATTGCGTGGAGAACGTGGTAGACCAGAAGAAGAGCAGAGGATGTGGAGCCCAAAGAACATGCATCAGTAATGTTTAGGAAATTCTGGCTCTTCATAGGATACCTGGGAAAGTCCTTAACCTTTCTGAACTTCAGTTTCCTCATAAATATTCTAGGTACAATGAAAGCACTTAGCTCAACAGTTGTAAAGATCTCGTTAGAAATTAAGAGCATTTTCAAAACAAAAGATGCTATGTAGATGCTAGATACCTTAATTTTGCTGTTGAAGATATTTCTTCTGATCTACATGGCCTCATATTTTGGGGTCCACCCAACTTGTATAATATTTATTGGGCATTTACTGTGTCCCCAACATTGAAGCAAATGTTGATACAGAATGTGGAATGCAGCAGCTCCAGTCCCTTACACATAGGAGGAATGTGATGCACAAATATGCAGCCAGCTAAGCAATGATAGACCCCCTTTCCCAGCCCTGATGTGATCTGTTTTAAATGGGTATACTACTTATAATCGACTTTAAGATATATTGTGACTGGTTCACATGTATTGAAATGAACTTGTCAGTTTAAGTAATGAATAAGATTTAAAACACAGCACTTGGGGCTGGTGATATAGCTCTGTGGCTTCCCATGAATGAGGCCCTTGATCCAATCCCCATTACCACATGCACATACATGCACACACACACACACACACACACACGCATGAACACGTAAACTTATAAAGAAATTATTGTTTACCTCTCCACCATTTTGGTCAAGCATGGTGGCATACATCTTCAAAAATCCCAGCACTCAGGAGGTAGAGACAGGTAGTTCTCTGTGAGTTCAAGGCCAGCCTAGCCTACATATCAAGTTCCAGGTCAACCAGGGTTACATAGTGAAACCCTGCATTAAAAAAAAAGTAGCACTGGAAGACACTTTGGAAACAGCTCATCTCAATTCCCTCATTTTATAGCTGAGGAAAGCTAGAACCCAGAATACTAGAAATTTACCCAGAATGTGCTTTGAGAGAGGATGTGATCAGGATCAGATCTGATACTGAGGCAGGATCAGAAAGCAGGACTTTCCTTCCCTGGTTAGTAGTCTCCTCTTCACTGGTTTCTATCTGAAAGGATTTTTTTTTGTTTTAGTTTTTTGAGGCAGGGTCTATATAGCTGGCCTATACAGCAGTCTCCTAGCTGGCCTCCAATTTGCAGTCTTCCTCCTGCCTCTGTCTCCCAAGTGCTGAGATTAATGACATGTGCTGCCATGCCCATGGTACAGTCTTAACCTTGGGTGATACTCACACTTTTGACTGGGCACAATTGATTCTTTCAAACTTTGATCAATGAAATGAAAATTTAACATTTCAGTAGATGTTAATAGTTATCATTTGAAGCTTCTTGGTCTGATTACTTCAGGACACCTTGATCAACTTATGCTCGCTTTAAAGATCAGTTAAAAGTGAGCTGTGTTTGCTGACAGAGTTGTCCTGTAGCAAGCAGCCCTTTTAGTCTGTGTTCCACCTGCCATTCCCAAGCTTACTTGACTACAGAATGCATTTGTACCTCTTGAACGCTGACTGGTAAATGTGCTGAACAGGAAGTGCAGCTTTACCATCATTATGGTAAAGGCTGTAGAAGTCTGGCATCGTTCAGTAACTCACTTGCAATTTTAAAGGTACAGATTCCAGGTCTTAGGACTTCAGACAGGGAGGAACTGCTGGAACACACAGAGGAAACACCTCGTAGAATGCATTTCCTTAAATGGACAGTATCCTTTTAACCAAGGACTGGGATGGGAAGCAACAGAAGCTGAAGAAGTATGCTTGGATACCTCACTAGAGGAAAACAATACTCTGTCAACAGTAACCCTCTTTAATTTTTTTAAATTGTCAGTTTTAAGCCTTTTGAAAATGATGATTTTTGTTATTGTCATTTTAGGCATTCTCAAGACCAGAGTTCCCTGACAGGCTGTGATGTCTCCTCAGGGCATGTGGAGATGACAGTTGGACATGATTCTGAGGTAACTGCATTGTCCTTTCTTCAGTGGTGTCCAAGTCCATGGGTGTGGAGTCTGTCTGTGGCTGCTTTGCCAGGCCTTCCAAACAGGAAACTCTTAGTATTTTGAAGTCTTTGAGACAAAAGCTCATCCTGCTAAAGAACTTTGGTTCAGTACAGAGACAGGGAGGTACAGTGAAGAGAGAATCAAAAGCCTGGAAATTCGCTGGTGAGTTAAATGCTAGCTGTTCCCCGAGGTGATTTGCTGAGCACTTCACTCTGCAGATGGTGGAGCCTCTTTCTGAGAGAGGACCCGAGGTTCTCTGGTAGCACTTTGATATCGTGCTCGAATTCAATATGTGAAATGGAGGCGTCTCTCTGTGACTTGGAGCCCACAGCAGGCTTTGAAGTCTGATCCAATTTTTGCTGCCTACTATTTGATGTTGAAAGGATGAAATGAAGAAAATGTACAGTTTTTGCCAGTAACTCTGCTGAGCATATGTAAGATTAAAAAAACAAAATCCTTTGGATGATGTACTTAGAAATGTTAAGTAGATTAATACCTTCCTATAGGTTTTCTTGTTTCTTTCATAAGGATAAAAATTCAGTAAAGATAAGAATTAGCACATTGCTGTTTTTTTTTCTGGACTATAATTAATTGAAGGAGGGGCTAAATACAGAGAAAGAGAGAAATGAATGAAGCAAGAGAAATTTCTGCTTGGCTCCTAATTGCATCTAGGAGGGGACTGTCGCACCATTCTGTGCAAGATTCGGGGAGCATACAAATGTTACCAACACAGTCAGGATCAGGGGTCATATCCTTAAGGCTGCTTCGTCTGAGGTTAAAATGTTTCTTTCACTGGGTCTTTTGGAAGCTTTCAGTTGCTGGAACTGATGTGCCTTCTTCTCGGACATGTCACACTGTCCCAGCTCACCATGAACTGAGTTCCTCTGAAGGTCCTCAAAAACCTGGTAAGGAAGGCATTTTGATTGCATGCTGATCAACCATTTGTATGCTGGTATATTTCATAATGAGTTGTTTGTGCAGGACTGTATAGAAGTCAAGACCCAATTACATAGACAATGATGTAATATAATAGGAAGGTCATGTTTGTGAAGCATAAAAGCTGGAAGCAATATTGAAATTAAAAAGTAGCAGTTTTAAGCCTGGCATAGTAGCACAATCACATCATTTGGGTGATAGAGGCAGAAGGACTGTCCGGATTCAAGACCAGCAAGTTTGAGGCCAACCTGGGTTAAATGAAACTCAAAACACAAAATACATATACATGCCTATGCATGCATGCCTACATACAAACATGCATGCCTACATAATAGCAGTTTACCACCTCTTTATGTACATAAGATTTTATTCCTAAGGGAAGATAATATCAAAGGCCGTATGTTCCCTGTAAGAACTTCAAATTATGAAACTGCTCCAAAACTTCATTTTGTTAAAACAAAGATAAAGAGATTATCAGATTTTAGCAGTTGATCATCAAGGTCAAATCCTTGGGCTTAGCAATGAAGATGGACTTAGAGAATTCATCTACACTCTGGGTCAAGGCCATTCTCTCATCAAAAGATAGACATCTTGACACTTGTCTTTAGAAACCAACTATTTCTAGTCCCTTTTCAAAACTCTTTGCTGAATATGGTAGAAGTCAGTTTTAGGCTTGAGGGAGTTACAATCAGAGCTGCTGGAAGATAAAACACGAGCTGCTGGAAGATAAAACACAACACGATTGAGGACAAAATTTACAAACATGGGATACTCAGAAATACTCATATTTCAAGGAAAGAAAGCTTTCAGCTTAAGATACGAATGTTATACTTAATGTCAACCTATTCTATTTTTCCTAAAGGTGCAGTTATTTATCAGCTCTCTCCAAAATTCTTCGCCGTTTTTGTTGGTTTGTTTGGTGTGAGTGTGTGTGTGTGTGTGTGTAAAAGCCATATAATATGAGGAGGAAATGTGTAAGAATGTGTTTTGCCCTCCCGTCCACATGGAACCTGATCAACTTTTAGAGACAAGAGAGGACAAGCCCACTATAGCAGGCCCTTCCACATCGATAATGTAATAAATGTTAACAAACAATCACAGCAGTGTGCTCAGGAACTGGGTCACAAAGTACAGAAATAGGGGTAAAAGAAGGTCTGTGGAAAAGCAGTATAGTAGAACAGAATCCATTATGCAAGAATTGGCCAGTACTATGTCTGTTTGAATAGACAAGATCTACATTTTAATTGAGATATTTAGCACATTTACATATATTGGTTTTATCTGTTTTCTTGCTGTTCTGTTTATCCCATCTGGTCTATGTTCTGTTTTGGCATTCTATTTTAATATGTATGCAATTCCTGGGCTATATAATTCACTCTGTAAAGTACTTGACTCACACAAGCTCAAGGACCTTAGTTTGATCCCCATAACCCATATAAAAATAATATGCATAGAGAGAGGCCAAGACAAGAGGATTCCTGGGGCTTGCTGGCCAATGTCTACCCTAATTAGTAAGCTCCAGGCCAATGAGAGCCTACGAGTGGCATTCCTGAGGATGACAATTGAAGTTGTCTTTTGGGCTCCACACACATGTGCATTGTCCCCTCCAGGCATTGAAAAAAATACATGTAATTCTGAAACATAAAAATAAATATGGCTGAGTAACTAAAAGCACAAGTTCTAAAGTTAGGCTTGTCTGGATTCACATCTCTGATCATCTGTGTAATGTTCATCAGGCTATGTAATATATTAATAATATATACATATTATTAATATAGTACTCGTATGTAGTACTCATGAGTTTGATAAAATGCCTGGCAGAAAACAACTTAGGCAAAAAAGGGTTTGTTCTGATTCACAGTTCAAGGAGAAACCGGCCATCATTGTGGAGAAGGCATGCAGCAGGAGTGAGAAGCAACTGGTCAGACTGCATCCACAGTCAGGGAGCAGAGAGATGAATGCTGGTGCTTGAATAGTCCTCCATTTCCTCCCTTTTATTCAGTCTAGGACCCAAGGCCTTGGAATGGTGCCACACATGTTCAGGGCCTATCTTCCCTCTTCAGTTAAACCTCTCTGGAAACACCCTCAAAGACATGCCCCAGCGAGCACTTTACTAATGCAGCGTGCATCTCCTAAACCACATACATTGGCAATCAAAATTAACCATCACATAGAACAGCTCTTTACTTCAGCATCTACATGTGCAAGCTTAGGGAAGCAGTAGCTCATATCTTGCAGGGTTGCTAGAGCAAGTGACTGGCACTGTACATGTCCTGGCTCACAGTAAAGCTGTACTGATTTGTTATTGATATTCCATTCTACAAAGTCAATGTGAGTATGAGTAACTGGGAGAGAAACAAAGCTACAAAGCTCTCATTGCATGGCGCTGTGCTGTGATGGAATAGTTCCAAGGAGTAAGGAGAGGCTGCACTTTGAATTAACAGCAATAAAAGAGAAAACAGACTTGTTGAAGTAGTAATTATCTTTTTAGTCTTTAGAAATATATTCCCCAAATTCAAATTTACTAATAAGGTATAAATTTGACTTCTATAAATGGCTTTTAAATGCTTTTCCACAGGCATCACTTCTGAACCTCACAGCTGTGTCTTGAGTTGATCACCCTCATGTTACTTTCTTATATTCACAAAGTAGCATTCATCCTGGCCTCTTTCTTTTCCTCCTTTCTGATCATGACACGCCCTTCCTCCATGCTCTTCAGTGGCTCCCTAGCACCGCAGCATCAACTCCTGACATGACATTCAAGGCTTTCTGTGTTCTGCTTCCTTTTCAACTCATTTGATGCCTCTTTCTCATTCTGAGGTTGAAAAAGCTGTAAACTGTTCTCTACCCTGTGGACGCGCCTGGTGTATTCTTTCCTTCTTTGATGGCTTGTTCATGCTGTCCCATCTACTCCACTTATCAGAATCCTCTGTGTTCCCCATGGTCCATCATGACATCCTATTTTGTGCCCTTTGACTTTGCACATAGCATTTATTTCGTCCTGCCTTGTACTGTACTTAGTTCCATGCTTGTAGTACATTTTAAACTCTCTGGGATCATAGCATTAGTGGATGCTGAGGCTCAAACCTGGGCCTTACATTTGACTAGACTTTAATACTGAGCCACATCCTCAGTTCCCTAGACAAGTTTCGTGACTGAATTCTCTAGTATTCAAAGCCGTGATGAAATATAATGGAAACAAGAAGGAAATGAAATTCTGCTGAGTAAGTAAGACCTAGAAAAGCTTAGAGTAAATCGAATCATTTCAGAACGAACATAGGTATGCCATAGGTAAGCATCTCCTGGTGCTTAGCTATAACCTTGTGATGGTTAACATGTATTTTCAACTTGGCTGGATTTAGAATCACCCTACCAACACACCCCTGGGTATGTCTGGGATGGTAGTTGCAGAAAGACTCAGCTAAAGAGAGAAGATCCACCCTGAATATGGGTGATACCATTCCATGGCCTGGGGCCAAATAAACAAAGAGGATGAGCTAAACACCAGCATTCACATCTCTCTGCTTCTGAGCTGTGAATACAATGTGACCAGCCAGCCCATGCTCCTGCCACCATGCCTTCCCAGTCCCCATAGAACTGCGCCTTCAGACTGAGCCACAATAAGCCCTTCCTTCCTTGAGTTACTTGTGTCAGAAACAATGGAAACAATACAAGTGTACTACTAGCAGAACACTTAAAACAGAACACTTTTGTTCTGTTGCTGTTGTTTTCAGAGGGAGGGACAAAAGAAATTTTAGACAGAAAAAAATGCAATGTATGAATCAAATTTCCCTTGACCTTAGAAATCAACAAAGATGAAGAACAAAAGTTTTCTGATTTTGTTTATATTAAAAGTTACAGAGATGAGAGCATCTTCAGGAGACATTTCAGTATGGCACACCTATGTTTAGTTCTTTGTTATCAATGATCCTTTATTTCACCTGTTTTGGGGAAGGCTAAATGAAAATACTGTGACCTTTCCAATGTTTAAGGAAACACCAAGTTCCCGCAGCCTTATTTGTAACTCAGAGGAGGATTGACATCCTGTTCTAATAAGGATCTGGTGGGCAAAAGGCAGCAAAGAAATCTGAAGTTCTCAGTCTGGAGTTCTGCTCTGAGCAGTCACCAAACCAGTCTGTAAATATGGGACTTGAACAAAACCCTTAGGTAAAGAGTCTAAGAATTGTGCCCAACTGGCCCACATCTACTGGTTTGGTCTCAGAAGGACAGAGCCTACTCAGGAAATGATAGACATGAATCATTTTGTCATTAATCCAATCAGTGAAATATTTAATAGGGTTCACAGAAATACATGCAAACTTGAACTGATTTCTTACTATGTAAATATGGACTTGGCAGATGTTTGTTCTTTTCTTTTTTTCACCTGTTTATTCAAAAATTACTATTAACTTTTTCTACATGCCAGAAACTATCCTGGCTCATCATTTCTCAAATTGTTCTGAACGATCAGGGCTTTTGCAGTTGTTTGGGATTTTGTGTTTTTTTTTTTTTCCCACAGTCTCATTCCTGATCACACAAAGCCATACACTAGCAACCATAGTAAACAAAATAAAGTCATCAAATGAATGGGATGGGAAAGGGGCCTGTGCAGAGAAATCCCAGAGAGATGGGAGGGGCTACCCCAGAGAGCACAGAGGGTTGGTGAAGGTGCCACTTAGGAGAAGCCTGAGTAAAGGCTGGATGATGGAGAGGCAGTTTGCCATGTGGCTAATTACAGGAAGAGCACCCTGGGCAGGCGAACCAGGCTGCAGAGTCCCTGAGGAGAGAGCAGACACAAAGTACATGACGCATAGGCTATGTGGAGGCGACAGCAAAGAGGACAGTGGTAGGACCTGGGATGCAGGTGGGGACTTCTCAGCATCCTACCTGACACCCTGGGAACTGAAGCCACAGGTCTGAGGAGCTCGTGCCATTCTGAAACTCTGGTGAGCTTCCAGTGATATGGATGCTCTTTGGTCTGAGAGCCACATTTTGAGGAGTGAGGATGTAGCATCCATAAGATGGGAGCCAGTGACAGAGCAGAACAGAACAGAAAGGCGGAGATTCTGCCTTATCAGTACCTCCAGCCTTGTACTCGAGGATCCAGTGAGATGTAACTGCAGCTGTCATAAGGGAACCTGTGTGAGTACGTGTTCCAGACAGTCTTCTAGCTGCCTCCCGCATGAGTGCACGAAGGCATTCCTCCTTAACCCTTCACATCTCAGAAAAAGACTCAAAACGATCGCTGCACTGGGCCTAGAGACACCCAAGGCCACTGTGAACTGAACCACCCACCACCCCAGAATTAAATGACCTCCAACCATTCTGATTTCGAGCTAAGGTGTCAGGTTCCATTTTCTTTTCATTCTACATGAAGCTGACATTTCTTGTTATGGTTAATGTACTTTTCTTCTCCTTCCTTTCTCCCCTTTGATAAGGACTCAGAAAGTAGCACTTCAACATTCTGTGTAAGAAAGGCATGGGTTTGAGTGGGGCTCTGAAGGACTCTCCATAGTGTAAGAGCTAGGACTCACACATGTGGAGCAGGCCTCAGGCATCCTATTGACTACGCCAGGACTTCCAGGGCCTCTCCTTAGTGACTGTTCTGTCCTTCACTCTCTTCCCGAATTTAACTTCTGTTTTAGCCCCATTTCTCTTAGCCATATACCTTTCCTATTTTGATTAAAATATGGGTTTTTGTCTTGTTTACATTTATTTCGCTTTACTTTATAATCTGGAGAATCCCAACAAAATGCTTGGAACACCGATTGTAGACCTAGTAGTTAACCCTAGCTGAGGCCTGTGTCCCAAACTGGGCTCTTTAAACTACATCTATGTGGTGCTCAAGCCAAGAGGAAGCCATTTCTTAGAGGTCGCCATTTTCTGAGAAGCTTGAGGGGTACAGAGGGGATGGAGTTTTCGAAGACAGTTTTGCATCTCTCCCCAGCTGCTGAGTCTCTAGTGAAATCTGATCGTGGTGTAGGCTGTGTGGCAGACTCAGTGCTCATAGCTGAAAGCCATGGAGGGATCTGCCAGGCCACCATGGCCGAGGCCCACAAACTTCAAGCCTTTCACAGCCCCGTTTTGCTCCTGCAGTGCTTGAAAGCATACTACCAACTCAGATCACTGTGACATCACTTCTGCCTGGACTGTTTCTGCTGAACTTTTCCTGCTTCCCTGGGAGAGTTAGGTTAGGATGCACTTTCTGTCCCCACTAAGCCTGTTTCTGCTGAACTTTTCCTGCTTCCCTGGGAGAGTTAGGTTAGGATGCACTTTCTGTCTCCACTAAGCCAGTTCTGGCATTGACCCAGGACATCAGGAGAGCAGCTGCCAGAGAAGGCAAGGCAGTGCTCTGTGTATGAGCCAAGTCAGGGCACTTGGCTTCCAAAATTGATGCTGATGGCATGACTGTAAAATGTGCCCGGAGAGAGTTTGTTTTTACATTCTTTTCTCATTTGATGTAATTGAAACAGCACATACTGGCTATAGACTGGCCTATTAACCTGAGCTGCCTAGTTTATTTCATTTTAAACTCTTTTGACTTTACAATTAAATTTTTGCTATTTCATGGTAAAAGTGAGTTATTTTTCTTCATTTTACTTTTTCGTCTTTCCAAGGGTAGGGTGTGCTACTTTGTTGTTATTGTTGTTTTTAATGTTTTTAGTGGTGGATTTCTAGAACACTGAGCAGAGAAGTATAGAATTCCCATACACCCCCCCCGTCTTCTGTTATTAACATCTTGCAAGGGCTATGGTGCCGTTCATTGGAAGAGCACCTGCTTAGCATGCAGGAGCCTCTGATTCAGTCCCTAACACACAACAAATTTTTCCTCAGTGTGGTTTGTGTCATAGTTTTCTTGTCAACTTGACATGCCCAGGAAGAGAGAAGATGGAATGAGGAATTTCCTTTATCAGATAGGCCTGTGGGCATGCCTGTGGGGCATTTCTTGATTGCTAATTGATGCGGGCGGGCCAGATCACTGTGGGTGGTGCCATCCTAGGCTGGTGGGTCTGGACTATATGAAAGTCAGCTGAGCAAGCCAGAGAGGAGCAAGCCAACAAACAGTGTTCCTCCATGGTCTCTGCTTGGTTCCTGCCTTAGCGTCCCTCCGTGATGGACTATAAGTGTACAGTGCAATAAATCCTATGCCCCCCAAGTTGCTTTTGGTCATGGTGTTTATCTCAGGTTAAACAGTTTTTAATTTAGGTATATTACATGTCACATTTTTAAAGTAAAAAACAACCTCAACCTCATCTCTGTCATATGAGCTTTTCCTGTCATATGGCAAGGGGAGCAGACACGGGCTGAACACATATTTCTTCACTCTTTGCCTTTGACTCCTGACCTGCTGTAGGTCTCAGCTTTGGGATAAACTTAGGGGATTCTTCTCTGCTTCTTGGAGACCAAATATCTCTAATGTAATTCTTGTCACCCTGCTCATCTCAGTGAGGACTCTGGTCAAAAGCACTGACTTCAGACACACTTGTCCATCTCTCCCTTGGAATATAAACTTGACATGAGCAAGCCCTAGACCATGAAGTTCATCACATCATAACTAAGTGTATTAGTTAATTTTCTATTGCTGTACTAAAACATCACGACCAAGGCAACTTATATTTAGCTTATGGTTCAAGAGGAACGAGTCCGTCATGGCAGGAAGGCCTGGCAGCAAGCAGCAGGTAAGGTGGCAGGGGCCAGAAGCTGATGTCTTCAACAGGAAACACAAACAGAGGGCCTGAACTGGAAGTGTGGAGAGGCTATGAATTCTTAATGCCCATCCCCAACAAGACTGCACGTCCTAAAGACCTCCCCAAACAGCACCACTGACTGAACAAGGGTTCAAATACTTGAGCCCTGGGGATACATTTCTAATTCAAACCACAACACAATGTTACTGGATTATTTCTTCATTGTGTGAGCTCAGGATTTCAAAGATTCTTGCTTAATTAGGCTTAAAGGCACAAAAGCAAAATAAAGGACAGAAAGTCATGTTGGGGAGGGAACATTGCAAGGTACAGACATTATGCTTCATTTGGGCAGTTGTTCAGTTTAGATTAGCATAAGTTTTTTTTAAAGAAAAGAATAAATGTATTTCTTAGTAAACTGTGAATCTGTGGACGTAGGACAATGAGAGGAAGGAACTCACAATAAATAATGGATATTAAAAGCATCTGTAATTTTTCTCCCAACTAAGATCAACTCACAGTGACCTCTGGGCCTCTCCACACCAGTCCCATTTCCAGAGTCACACCAGAGTTTTGCATGAACAATGTCCCCAACTGCCCCCACAAACCCTGAAGTCACACATTCTATACCTTTCTGGGGCTTGCTGCTTAATCCTTTTATTGAGGAGAGAAAGAGAGACAGAGGGAGAGAGAGAGAAAGAAACAGAGACAGAGGCAGAGAGAGAGACACATAGGGAATGTCTGTGTACTTGCGTAGTGCTCTGGTGGCTCTAAGAGGACTCTGACAGGACTTGTCAGATGGCAGATCTGAGCTCAGTGTGTGAGGACAGAGCCTGGACCCCCACAGCATCTAATCACGTTCCGCTGCTTGCTTTGCATTGCTGTTTCTCACTCCAATGAGAACAACTTTTCAAAGTAATGCATTTCCTTCACTCTACTCAAACTGTTGAACCTTCTGGCACCTGCTAAGATGTCCAGACACTAACTTGGTTATCCCTCAATGTACCACAGGTCTCAAGGATTTGTTACATTGAACCTTTAAGAAGCATAGTTGGTGGCTTCTGTCAGGCTGTTAGTGTGACTGAAGACAGTTATTGGGGTGGGTCTCCATCTCCAGCACAGCTGTTGTGCTCCAGCCATCCCAGAGAAGGAGGACGATCCAACAGGTCCTCAGGTGGCCCCGAGTGCAGGGGAGGAGCTCCCGGGAGACTGCGTCAGTGACAGTTCAGTTATTAAAACCAAGGCAAGGGTTTACATAGGGAGGCCCTTCTGGCCGTTACAGAAGGCGGGAAAGTTAAAGGTGGGGTCTTTAGGTAAAGTTGGGAAGGTTGTAGAGCTGAGGAGGAAATTAGGAACAAGGAAATGAAACCCAAAAACCTGGTTCTGGTCTGGGGTGATCTTTGTGGGGGGGAAAGATGAAGGAACTGCTGAGGCCTGCAGTGGCTTCCTGGGACCTAGGTTATCACACTAGGCAGAGCAGGCCAGACTCCTACAGTCCCTTCAGAGTATCCGAGTTGCTTGGCTTATTCAATACCTTTTATGATAGACCCAGACCATACATCTTATGTGTCATTAATTCATCTAAACAGTAGGAAGAAAAGTCAGTCCCACTGACTCAGCCCCATTTTCTTTCTTCACCATCTAGAACAGTTTAGGAGACTGCCTTGCAGTGAGCAATTGGAGCAGCCAGTCTACCAGCCACTGGGCTGGTTTGTCTGACTATACCTGAAGACTCGGTTTTCCCAAAGGAACTCTTTCTTTTTATGAGAAGAAATTAATGCTATCCCTTTTCATTAAATTGGTGCCAGGTATTTTCACTGAGTACCCTATTTAAAAGAACAAATTCAAACAGGCCCGAGAAACAAATGCAAGAGAAATACAAAGCTCTTAGGGGATGAGTTACACACTATCCTAATTTCAAAGGAGACCATTTGTGCCAGGACACAATGGCTGAGTTCTCCCCATGGGCAAGACCCCACTTTAAATGTCAGGCTCTGCATTTGTGCAGAAATCAGATAAATGCAGAGGGCCCTAGGTTTGTTTCTACTCTTAACTGATTTGTCCTCCAGAGGAGAGTTTCCACACTGAGTCATTACCCAGGGTCTGAATGTTTGGGGTACCTGTTGGGGACAGAACATCCAAGGATCTATTCTAATCTCAAGGGTCAAATTACAAGTATCCATTCTGTTTGTCCCTCATTGCTGGATCTACACATGCCCAGAAAAGTTTAGTTCAGACTATCACAGGCATACTCTGTCTTCTGATTTTCAACTTGGATTGCCCTTTGGGGCCAGGACATTCCTCATCTCTTGTAGGCTGCTCTTTCTTCACTCTAGACTTAAATCTTTTAGTCTAGTCTGTTAGGGAAGCCCCGACCTCATATAGGCACATCCTGTTCTTTTTCCTGTTCAAAAGGGAATTACACTAAGTGCCCTGTCCAATGTAGCCCTCTAAGCAAACTAAGCCATGTGAGATTCCAGGACAATGTGTAAATAACTGTTGACTTAGAGAAGGACTGAGCATACACCACGTAAAGATTTGGCTTATCCTTCATCTGTACCCTAATAATTCTAAAAATCGACCCTGGAATGACCATCTCTGCTATGTTCTCCAAGGGATGATCATCTGGACAAATTGTACAAGTTCTTTGCAGACTTGTTTGTTTGTTTTTGTTATTTGTTTTTTTCAATGCTTTTTAAAATATATTTTTATTGAATTTTTGTGCTTTTCATACAATACATCTTAATCATATTTAGATGCCCTTCCCAATCTGCACCCTCCCATTACCCACCACTGAATTTCGTGAATTCTATCATATGATATTAAGGTCTATCAAGGCAAGTTTGTGTCTCTGGATGTCTCTCAGTATGAGTTCATCCACGAGAGCCTGGTCAGCCTATGCAGCGTCACTCCCTTAAAGAAGACCAATTCTCCCTCACTCAGCAGTGATGAGCTGCTAAGGTTGGTGTTTCTTACCCATTTCCCCTATACCTAAGACTCACAGAATATAGTGGAACTGGGTGGAGAGAATACTAATGCAACTCTCAACTCTCACCAGCAAAGCTTTCTCATGCAACCGAAAGCGAATTACACAGAAGGTCACAACTGGCCAAACTGCAGAAAATAAGAGACTATACAGAGTCTCTGGATCGGACTCCTATACTAAACCTCACCCATCCAGGCCTCAGAGACTACTGAGGAAGTGGGAACAGAAAGACTGTAAGAGTCAGCGTTGGTGCATGACCACAAGGAAACAGTTGTCCAGGCTTCTGGGAACTTGCTCATATGAAAACTCAAACCAGACTGTTTTATGTCAAAAGTACCTCTAGGAACACTTGTACCTGCCCCTAGACAAACAAGCAATTCGCACCCACAACACCCTGCAGGCACTGTCAAGGACATCTTTTTGTCAGGTTCCCAGGTTAAGAATCCGTTGACTAGTGAGGACTGACCAGTTTTTGAAGCCTGTCAAGCTCATGGCTGGAAAGCTTGATGGAAAGACTTCTAGTTCCCTGTAACTGAACAAGAACAATGCTATTTCTTGCTCTGTATAACAATTCCTGAAATTTTTGTATATTTCTGTTGCCCTTTCAGTTAGAATTCTCCTTGGGGACTATGTCTCTATAAGTCACCAAATAATCCTCAAAAGTCATTTAAAAAAATCTGGGGCTAGGTCAGAAAGCCTTGAACTGTGTATACAATGAAAAAAGGAATAGACCCATGGCTTCTCAGAGATTCCAAGGCAGGTGGCTGTGGTCTTTTCTTCCTCATTAGAAAAGAAAATGAAAAGCAAACACTTCGGGATTCCTCATCAGAAGACTGAAGCACTGAGTCCTATATTTATCCCTTCGTCACCTTTTTAAAGCTTTTGCCTTACTGCTCTTCAGGCTTCCAAATTTAATAGAGGAGGAGAATTCTTCATGCAATTCTACACCTAACGTTGGAACATAAAAATTGAGATACTATCACTCTCCATTTCACTTTGAACTCTCTACAAAATGGGATTAATGTTTTTTGGAGTCACTTTTATATGCTAATATATGCACCATGTTAATGAGTACTGTTGCAGTCCTTGAAAGCAGCTTTTTCTCTGGTTCTCATTAGTATTTGTCTGAACTTAGATGTCCACCCTGTTTTGATTTCTTAGGCCACTAATTTTGCAAGAGTAACCAAGAGATGTCATATTTATGTTTTGAAGTTTTAAAGCTTTCCTTCTCGAAAGGCTGAATTATAATTAGGTAGAATTTAGAGAGAAATCAAGATATAGAAAAATTCAAAACTCAACAAAAGCCCAAATAGCAATAATAATAAGCTTGACTCAAAGTCTGGGGTGGGAGTGTTTGTTCTGTGCCGTCAGTTTACACTTCAGTGAAGAAATGGACTAGAGCAAACTATGTTTGAATTCCCTGGAGTTACAGGATGGAGATCATACTTAGGGCCAGGAACGAAACTCCGTGTCTTAACAGACGCTTGCATCAGCTTCCTGTCTTGTAAAGAGTGTACTTTCTGTGCTTAAGAAAATCTTCCTAAACATTGGCCGTTATCCCTATTTTAACCTTTGCCTCTTCTTTAACTCAGTTATTTCAGTGGTTTCCTGGAGGCACAGGTAGTACTTTGAACCGGTGACCTCCTACAGGTCTGTCTGTATGGTAGTACTCTATTCAGTTTTCTAGGGACACTGTGGGAAACCTAGATGTGGCCTTTCCCCAGATTCTTTTGATGATTTTAATTTCTCTGTTTTCCCATGTTGATAAACAGAAAGAGATTTAACTCTACAAAACTGAAAGACATGTATATGTATATGTATATATGTGTGTGTGGGGGTGTGCATATATGCATATACAAGCACATATTAAGGGACCCGGGAAAGAGCTCAGTCAGTAAAGTGCTTGCCACTCAAGCATGAGGACCTGAGTTCAGATCCCCAACACCTATGTAAAAGCTAAGCATGGTGGAACGTGTCTATATTCCTCATACTGGTGGGGATGTAGGGTGGAGATAGGTGGATCCCCAGAGATTGCTGGCCAGTGATTCTAGCCAATCAGTGAGCTTCAGGCTCCATGAGAGACTCGGTCTCAAAAACTAAGGTGGTGGGCTGAAGAAATGGCACAGTGGTTAAGAGAACTGGCTGCTCTTGCAGAGGGCCTGGGTTCAATTCCCAGGACCCACATGACAGCTAACTCCAGTTCCAGAGGATCCAATGCCCTCTTCTGACCTCTACAGGCACAGTATGACCTGGGTGTACCAACCTACATGCAAGAAATACACTCATACACATAAAATAATAATAAAATAGTTTTTAAAAATAAGGAGGAGAGAAATCAAGGAAGATATCTGCCATCCACCTTTGGCCTCCAGATGCACATGTATGCGTGTGCACACACACACACACACACACACACACACACAAACTGACATATACATTACACACACGAAAACACACTTTTTTTTAATTGAAGAAAAAGAAATTGAAATGTTGCCCAACAGAATCACAGCAGGAAACAGATTGCACACTCTGATCAGAATTACTTGTGCATTGTTTAATCGATGAATGATTCTCAAAGGTTACAAGCAGTGTATAAAGATAGTGTAGTTTCCCAAGGGCCACTGAGAGCTATGCTGTGAGGGGCAGATTCAAGCCTAGCTGTGATAGTTAAGTTTCCTTCTCAATTTGACTGGATTTAGAATCATGAAGCAGGGCTGTGAGAGCATTTCAGAGAGGATTATCTGAGGAGGAAGGACCCGCCCCTAATGTGGACCGCACCATCGCACCATCGGGTGGGCTGGAGGTCCAGACTGAGTGAAAGGGAGAAAAGAGGAAAGGTGGTGAGTGCCAGGATTCCCAGCTCTGTCTGCTTCCTGTTCCGCTGAGGCACAGGGACTCGGTGCATTGCTTCTTGGTGGTTATAAACTGGAGTCGTGGAAATCAGACTTTCCCTCGTAAATCATCGGATTTTACAGCAGGTTCTTTGTGGAATACCAAGATGTGCATGAAAATGAAAGGCCACTCAGAGGAGATAATTATAAAATTCTAAGGCCAATACTTAAGAATGCCTTATAGAAACACTTTGCGAAATAAAATGGAGTGATTTCTGGCAGAGTCTAGAAAGAGAGGAAGTAGGAAAGGTGTTCGTGTGGTGTTCATGTGGTCGCAGAAGTAGAATGGATGTAATATTTTATCCAAAAATATTCTGCACGTGTGTTGAAAGCTTTTTAAAATGTTGACATCCTTTAATCCCAATAATTTACTCAGAGTCTATTGTTTTTAAAAAGTGTAGAGAAAATTAGCCACGTGTGATAGTGCAGGCCTTCAATCTCAGCACTCAGGAGGCAAAGGCAGGTGGATCTCTGTGAGTTCAAGGCCAGCTTGGTCTACATAGTGAGTTCTCAGGCCAACTAGGGCTACAGGGAGACCCTGTCTCAAAAAGACCAAAAAAAAGTCTAGAAAAAATTAGGAAACTATTAAATAAGTTTGATAGAACCACATTATAGAGTGAGATTTAACTATTAAAGCTCATATTTACAAAGCACTTCAGACAGTGTGGTAGAACTGTTTTATTTTCATAGTAGCCTAAGACTCTGAGGCAGTTTTTTCTGAGTGTTCTCCTCTTCTGGGGTCTCTCCCTTCCTAAATATCCAGCTGAAACAGCCCAATTTTGATCCCCCTCAACAGTAAGACTTCCTCTGTACTCTTCAGCCTAGTATCCACCTCAAATTGAAGCAAACTCAAGCACCCCTTTAGAAAGAAATGGGCAAAGACTTTTAAAGGACAATTCATAAAAGGAGAAGATACAAATGACATATGTCTCTATGCAAAAATCTTTGCTGCAAAATTTAATTTTTTATATATTAAATAGGTTAGGGTTTTTAAAAAGATAATAAGCTGCGGGCAACAACTTTTCAAAGAGCAAGTTATCAATAAGTCACTTGATCCGACAAACCCTTTTCTGTGAACATAACTGGATTGATCTGGATTGAACTAAGCAGAATATTTTTGTGACTAGGTTTATTGAAATATAAAATGAACTCAATGGCTCTGATTCTGGGTTCATGGGAAAATGATAATGGCTAAAGAGAGAAACAGAGACATACTTGACACAGTAAATACAGTAAATAGTAGATGTGCTGGATGATGACTTCATTTTGACGGTATGTTAGTTACTTTCTTTGCTGCGATAAAACACAATGAACAAAAGCAACTTCTGGAGGAGTTTATTTTGACTTAGAGTTTCAGTGGGAGAGTCCATAATGGTGGGGAGGCATGGCAGCATGCCTGCGTGGCAGCTGGAACTGGAAGCTGAGAGATCACATCTTCAGCCACCAACATACAGGGGAGGGGGAGAAAGCTGGAACTTGAAGTGGGGAAGGCTGTAAACTCTCAAAGTTGGCCCCAGTGAGCACTTCCTCCCACAAGGCTCCCTGTGCTAAAGATTCCATGACCTCCCCAAACAGCACCAACTGGGGACTAATTGTCCAAATACTTGAGCCCAAGAGGGGCATTTCTTATTCAAATCTCCACAGATGCATAATGGTTAAGTCTGGATCAGTGTCCCCTAAAGGACCATGTGGTAAAGGTTTGGCCCAGGATGGTGTTATTGGGAGATAGTGGAATCTTTGTAAGGTGGAGCCTGATGGGAAGTCTTTAAGTCACTGAGCTGTGCCTCCAAAGAGGACTCTAGGATTCTGGTATGTTTTCTCTATCTTATTCCTTCTTTCTATCTCCCTCACTCCTGTCATTTGGTGCCATTTGGTTATTGCCATCTGGTGCATTTACCAGAAGGTCAAACTGTACAGTTTGGACAGGAACCTTCAAACTGTGAGATAAATAAACCTCTTCTCATTATAAGTTAATTGCCTCAGGTACTTTGTTATAGTAACACAAAGCTGACTATTGAAATATTGACAGGCAGTCAATATAATAGAAATTAGTTTCATTTCAACTATTAGTTTCATTTCAATCTTAGATGTTGCATTTTAGTCACATGCTGTATTTATGGTCAACAGTTGTATTCCTAGAAGTGGAGCCTTATGAGATAGGGTACAGCCATCTGCTTGAAGAGTAGGAAACCCTATGGAATGGCATTTCTGTCTGTTTGTCTGATTATCCGTTTTGTGCAGTCACATTCATTGTGAAAATAAATGAGGTCCCCAAGTAAGAGAGTGGAGAAAGAGATCACTACGGGACTTGGAAAAGTTGTAGAGGGCCAGTAGACTGGGTCAGGTTGCTCTGCAGTTTGTTTTGGTATATATAGTACTTTGGATGAAAGAGAAATTAACTGGGTTATCTGATTGATAAGCATAATCATGTTAGATAGATTTGCATGGTCTAGAGGGATGGTCTCAGCCCTTCACAAAGGAGAATTGTTTCCCTTCAAGTCTTTTCTCCTCCTCTGCTCAAACTCTTTTCCCATAACACCACCTCAAAAATCCCCAGACCTATGTTACAAGAAGAGTCTGACTGCAGTGATCAGTGAACACTCAAAACACTGGTGTTCGTATCAGCAGGTTATGGCACATTGAAATACACTTTGATTTAAAGGCTAAAAATATGGAATTTGAAATGCATATAAATGCTATTATTTCCTTTGAAATTCCCACTGATTATACTCAAATCACTTATTGTAAGTAAAACTTCTAAAAGGAGATCAAAGGATTTAATTGTTTATGGTACAAAGGGAAAGATAAAGTAATATCATTTAATCAAGAGGATTCTTGGGGCTGGAAAGATGACTCAGTAGTTAAGAGCACTGACTGCTCTTGCAGAGGACCCAGGTTCAATTCCCAGCACTCACATGATGGCTAATAACCATCCATAACTCTGGTTCCAAGGTGTTCTGGATTAGCTTTAGTTGTCACTTGACACACCTGAGCAGGGGGAGCCTCTACTGGGAATTGCCTCCATTGGACTGGCCTGTGGTCATCTCTGTGGGGCATGTTTGTGATTGTAGAGTGATATGTAAGGGCCCAGAACAACCCCTAGGCAGGTTGTTCTGCATTGTATAAGAAAGCAGATTGAGCATGGGTCAAGGGAGCAAGCCAGCAAACAGCGTTCCTCCATGGCCCGTGCTTCAGCTCCTGCCTCCAGGTTCCTGCCCTGAGTTCCTACCGTGGGCTCCCTCATCGATGAACTGTGACCCTGGAGATATAAGCCAAATAAACCCTTTCCTCCCTAAATTAGTATTGGTCAGAGTGTTTTGTCACAACAATTGAAGGCAAACTAGAACACAGGGAATCTGACTCCCTCTTCTGATCTCCTTGGGCATTGCACATCATGGATGCACTTAAACACACATAGGCAATACAGATATCCATATCAAACATTAAAATATTTAAGTCTATATGAGGTCATACTGGTTAAAAAAAAAGTTTGAATTTTGAAAACGTATACATCAAGGATGAAGGAGTCCAGCAATTTGAAGACGATATCATTCTCAGATGAATGTCAATGAAATGATTGTCTATAAGTTCTCTGTGTGTTTATGATTATCAACCAACATGTAAGTTTCGTCCCCTGTCATAGATTTTTAAGTGATAATTGTGAAGGTTCTGGAAGATCCAAAACAAAGGACTTAACTGAAAGTATGGCACTCCATTTTTTGTAATCTTTAAAAACATCATACAGTATAACATCTTTGGTTTTGGTGTGTATGTACAGGTGTTTAATTACATGTGTATACATGTTTGTATACAATGTATGAAAGCCAGAGGTCAACCTCAGGTGATGTTCTTGTCTTTTGAGGCAGGTTCTCTCACTGGGACCCGGGCTTCACTAATTAGGCCAGTCTAGGTGACCAGGAAGCCCCTGGATCTGGTTGTCTCTATCTCCTGAGCACACACCACCATAACCAAGTTTTTACGTGGGTGCTAGGGATCTAACTCACACCCTCCTGCTTGTGTGATGGTCGAAGAGGAATGGCCTACTCAGCAGCTCTTTCCTGGAATGCCGAGACCTCTAGACCACAGCTGTATGCCACCATGAAGAAAAGTTTGTATTCTATGGCGAACCTTTATATGGAAGCAATAGTATCGCATCACCCAAGAAGCTCTACAACAGAGCTTCGATGAACTGTACCCAGGAAACAATGGTGGATGGAAGTTCTGCTGAGATACTGATGCTCTGAGCTTGCAGAGCATCCAGGCAGAGCAGGGGCAACTGGAGCCGACTCTGTTTAACTAACGTCTGTTTACCAGATCAATATTTTCATTTTTCTCTGTGAAGCATGACATAGCAAAACCCATGAACCCCAACTGTGTCAAAGTAAGGGAGGAAAGATTCAATTCTACCATGGCAGGGATAGTGTAGTGGAGGAACTCACAGACAGCCAGGAAGTGTCAAGAGAATGTCTACCCCCAGTGATCTCTCCTGTCCCCTTTATTTATCCGGCCTCCAGGCTATGGGATGGTGCTGTGGATCCAGACCCACCTTCAGGGTAGGTGCCCCCATTAGTTCACCCTCCCTGTTACTGGTCTCATGGACACACCCAAGGGTGTGCTTTACTAATCCCTCTGGCTTCTTTTAATCCAATCAAAATCAAACATTGTACTTACTTTTGCAGACATACTTTGCAAAATCCCCAAATTCTTTAAGAATTAAGAGTGTGTGAAATCATAAGAGAATAAATGGAAGCAGAAAGAGTGCCCAATGTGTTCTGTGTGAATGCAGGCCAGCCACGGGGGGCCAGGGACTTCCCGTCTGGGCATTGCTGAGTCTTTTGCTTGACCACACCGACTCTAACAACCAAGAACTCAGAAATGTTGAAGACTGAGGGCATATGGAATGCTTGATTTTGTTTGTGTTTAAAATACAATTTCCACTCAGATGGCACTGGTTTAGCTGTTGCATGATTTTGTTTGGATCGTCTTTTGTTCAAATAAGAGACAAAATTCGTAGCTGTTTGAAACTCAAGCTCTCGGGGCTGTATTCTGCAGCTTGCCACAGTATGTTCTGCAGAGATGCAGGCTCTTGTGCTTAAGACACCTTTGCTTGTCAATGAGACAGCATAACTTTCTATAAGGGATTAGTTGAAATATCAAAGTTAAGACCAAAATGAGGCTTTGATAATTGTACAGCTCATTTGGTTTAGGTGTTTAGATGTTTAGAGTACAGTGACTGTAGGAAAAATCTGGCCTCAACTGTAGATCTGTTAAAGTCAACCAAGTTTTCTGAAAAGGTTGGTCTTTTGCAAAGATATCTAGGAACAAGAGCTACAAAAAGAGGAAACCAGCGGAATATGTGTCCTATGAGAGGATCTCTCTCTCACTTTCTCCCTCCCTCCCTCCTTCCCTTCCTCCCTCTTTTTCTTCCTCCTTTTCTTATTCTTTTCTGTTTGGAGGCAGGCCTTATTGTGTGTATCCCAGGTTACCTGGAATTTACAGTCCTGTGCCTCAGCCTCCTAAGTGCTGGGCTTATCTGAGGTCAAGAGCGGACATTTACAGCTTCAGTTGTACTCCAGTTGGGATTATAGGCAGGGACACATGCCTATGTTAGTACTTTGTATCTAAATATTTTAAAAAAATTTTTAATTGAACTTTTCAAATTTCATATATTTTGATCACATTTAGACCCCCTCTCCTATCTGCACTCCTCTTAATGCTCCCTCTAAAGATATTTTAAAATCTTTAGTCTACCATTTTCCCCTTCTAACCTTATTAGAGGAAGATCAGAAATAATATCTGAAAATATTAGAAATTTATAAAATTATGAACATATTGTTTTTGTTTGCTCATCACCGGCCCCACTCCCCTGTACTTGGGGTCCAGTTCCCCAGGGAACACTGGTTAAAGTCAGGATCCTATTGCATTTTGCAGGATTATAGGGATGAAGGCAGCTTAGAGTGTTACTCTAGTAAAGTGATCTTTTCTTCACACTAATGCAGCATCTCAGGTTATAATGACACAAAATCTCGAAGGATTTTCTCAGGAATCTGTGGACCTACTGTTCATTGTGTGCTAGCACCTAGAGTCATCACTTTTCTGAGAAAGCATGAGGAGAGAGAGAAAGAGAAGAGCAGAGACAGAGCTAGAAGCTATCAAGTCAAAAAGCCTGCTATTTTCTCAGCTTTACATTCTGAATGGTGATTCATAGAATACTGGGAGTCATGGGTGTATGAGGTTCTTTTGTTCCCCAAATCCTAGAATTCAGGCACTTTTGCCAGTTCTTTCTGTCAGTCCTCACCCTTCACATGGTGCTTGTTATAAGGGAACGTGGATTATTTGGAGATGAGGGTATTTCCCCTAAGACTGACTTGACAAATTTGGAAATGGATGAAGGAGACCGAGACACTGGTGTGGTGCTTGGGGAAGATCCCAAATCAAGGTACTAAACTGCCAAAAATAATATTTCAGTGTTATGAAATCAGAATTATTTCTTATACAAAAGTTCCCAGTTAAAGAAAGAGTTTTCAAATTTGGAAAGAAAATAATCTCACAGACGCTGATAGAGGGGTAGGAAGATGCTATTTAAGGAAAAAGGAGACCTGCCTGTAGAGCAGCAGGGTTAGAGCTGAGTTCATGGGCTTGTCTTCCCTTTTTGATTTTAAAAATCTTTTTTGTGTGTATGTGTATGATGTGTATGTATGTGGTACAGGGTATGTGCATGTGTACACACGTGTGTTTGATGTGTGTGTGGAGGTCAGAGGACAGCTTCGAGCATTAGTCCTCCATTCTACCTTTTTTGAGACATGATCTCTTTGTCATCAGCTGCTCTTCTGGATCAGTTTTAACTAAGCAGCAGCAAGCAGTTTGAGGATTGCTTGCTGGAAGATTAGTGTTTGACAGTTTTAAGCTGGTACATTGAGAACCTGCCTCCTCTCCCAATTGCCTATCCCTTGACCTTCCCTGACAGTCAAGATTTAGCCCAGGCTTTTCCTGGTCCACTGTGAAATGCATCTCCCAAGGAAATTCATGCAGTCTACTCAGTGTTGTAAGACACCTAGCTCTGCTCTTTGGTTGTGCTCCTTAATCTTATGGTGAGGCCACTAGGGCTGGTCTTATTTAGCAAATAACTATTCTGTTTGTTATTGAAAAACAGATATTTGGATATTATTCTGGTCTTGGTTTTGAATTCTTTTGATTTTTCTTTGTGGCTTGGCACATCTCCAAACAATCCTCCATAGAAAAAGATATCAAAATAAATACTCTACAAATTAACGTTACCCTATCACTCCCATTTACAAATGAAAGGCAGGACAGTTGATGTCCCTCCAGCCTTATCCAGGAGCCCCTGGGGTACCAATGCTGTCCATGTGGTGCTGGGAACAAAGGTGGGTGCCACAGCTTGGATGAGTGGCCCCAAAGGTCTTTGTGTTAAGGCCTCTGTCCCTAGGATGGCACTATTTGGAAACAGTGGAGCCTTTAGAAGGTGAAGCCTAGTGGGAGGTCCCTAGGTCACAGGGAACCCTGAGAGGAACCATAGGACCCCAGTCTCTTCCTCTTTCTCTTTTGCTTCATGGCCATAAGGTGAGCAGCTTGCCCCACCACATGCTCCCTACCTTACGGTTGACCTTGCCTTTCAGTGGCCCAAAGCAGTGGGCCTGCCTGACCATGAACTAGAACCTTCACATCTGTGAGTCCAAAAGAAATCTTTCCTCTCTATACATTAATTATCTCGGGTATTTTGTTACATTAACACAAAACTGACTACCAATGGGATTCAATTTTTATGAAATAAATGAGTCTATCCCATCACACTAAATGCTTACCAACCGCATGTCTCTTGCTGATTTAGGCTTACTTCTGACAAGCATGTTCTTTAAATAACTTTATATTTCCTGAGATAGATAACATTTATACAGATTTCATCCATCAGGCATTCATTCGGCAATGAGTCATTTCTGAAGGAACGGATTGAGCAAGAACAACTGGAGGAGATTTTTGTTCCTTGAATATACACTGATTGCTTACTGTGACCCATGACATTGAATATAAATACAAACGTGGTTCTGCACCTGCCTTCAGGTGGGATCATTGCTATCAGGTCATTCCATACAGTATGAAACAGGGATATTATAAGAACATTTAACTAGTCTTGAAAATCAGGGAAGTTTCCAGGACATGAGCCTGCAATGATTCTTACAGGCCAGCAGGACTGGGAGTCTAATGGTATGGAGCCCAAACTGAATTCAGAGGACCAGCAGGAAATGAGCTGGAGAAGTGATGAGGTGTCGGGTCAGAAGGGCTTTGTGTGTTGAGCTGTGGAGCCCCATCTCCGCTCTGAACACTGTGGCAAGACCAGAGATGTGACCAGCAGAGAGGCAGTCACTGTGATCCAAGCAAGAGCTGATGAGAGCCAGGATGAAAGTACTGAGATTGATAGGATGATTCTTGCTGGGAGAATAAAAGTGGAGTGCACAGGGCTTGTAGATGGGTGTAGGATGGGGTACTGATGAAGGGAGGAATCTGAAATGAGATACCCTTGTTTCTGACTTGGGTTCTCCCTAAACAGATTGCAGAGAAATGAAGCCTCTCAACGATGCTTTAAGCCAGTGAGTTTCAATGACAGCTGCTAAGATTATGATAAAGTGGTGCTGGTGAATTTAGCATCAGGCCAGCCAGTCTTTTAATATGCAATTGAAGCATGAGTGGTTGAGGTAGAGGAGTGGAGGCCTAGGAGTGGCATGTCCCCCTCCCACACTCAGCACAGGTCCTGCCTCAAGGTGAAGGCTGCCACCTTGGGATGTGACATTTCTCTTGGATAGCAGGGCAGATGCTCCACCAGGCTCTTCTATTCAAATAATTTCAACAAATAACTGCAGAAACCCTTCCCTTAATTTGAGAAACAAGTCCATATTGTGCCTGTTTTCTTCTCTAGGTATTCTTGAACCTCTCAGCACTTTACTAATAAGTCATGTAGACCCTGATCTTCTATGCTTGATATTTTGTCAGTTCTTTATAGTTGATCCCTGTGTTTTTCTGATCACGCATAGGGTTTATTTTTAGAACTACACTGCAAATCTCCAAGGTATAGCCATTCTCCATAAGACAGTTCAATTATTCTAGAAATTCAACTATGTCTCAAGGGCACTTTATGTATGTATACCAGGCTTTCTTATGGTTAAAAGAGGACTATCAATCATCTCCATTATAAATCTGTGCACTGTTTACTTTCCAAAGTAAATTGAGCAGTTGGCAAAAGCCAAGCGTCTTTATAAATGAGCAAGAATCATTTGTGGCATTTGGTGACATGCAGGTGCTACTTTAATTGACTGGAAATTTTCATAAAATACTTTGTACTATTATTGAATAAACTCTAAGGGAGGAAATGACTATCTTTTTACAAGCTGTAAGAGTAAGAAATTAAAAGATAGTGCTGATAGAGATTTCATAATACATTTCTCTAAAAAAAGGGAAAAGGTCATTAAAAAGTAGATCTGATTTAAAAAGAAAAGATCCTATAAATAGTCCTGTTTGAATTAACTGCCATCCATCCATCATAGGCGCTCCTTTTCCTTCCCTAGTCACTGCTGGGTTCATAACTAGATTCAGTCATGATTGCTTAAACTTCCTTAAAGGTGTGTACAATGCCTGCCTTTCCAACATTTCTTATTAGTGCTTAGGAATATGCCGTGGAACCCACCAGTCTAATCTACCCATTTTCATAGTGAAGGAAACTGAGAACCAAGAAAGCAAAGTGATTCATAGCAGCTTTATAAAAAGACATCCACTCATGGGCTGGAGAGATGGCTTGGCAATTAAGAGCACTGACTACTCTCGCAGAGGACTCAGGCTTGGTTCCCAGCACCGACATGGGAGCTATCTGTTACTCCAGTTCCAGGGGATCCAATGCCCTCTTGTGACCTCTGTGAGTACTGCATGACATAGGTGCAGTTACATACATGTAGGCAATACACTTGTCCACACGGAATAAAAATAGTAAAAAAGTATTTAAAAAAGACACCCCTCCCCAGACACACCCTGCTCCCAGCACTGAAACACTTTACCTGGTATGCTCATACTCACAACACAGAAAAACTCCACTATGTCTTTATTAAGTCAGATAAATCACAAAGCCTTAACTAGGCCTGTCTGAAACGTGTCCATCACGATAAGATGTGGATGGTATGCGTTCATGAACCTTCATCAGGTTAAAGTAACATTTCATCCTTACTGGGCTCATTTTCAGCTAAGTAATATTTGATATATTGAGCTTGACCAGTGTAATATAGAGTTGCAGAATTTCTACACAATTGGATTTTTTTTTTTTTTTTGCATTGCAGATATTTTCCTTTTGCCCTTGGCAATAATAGACAGGGATACAAACACTGCTTTAAAGAGGGTGTCTGCTGATTTACATATTTTAAAAGTATTAAGATCAAAGGTAATGAGAATTTAATCCATATGGCATGCAGGAGATAAATAAGAATATTAACACTGAATCAAACACTAATTAAAAGAAACACATGGACCTGGTTTTAAGAACGTAATGCAAGGATGAAATGCTCTTTGTGAAGTTAAGATCTGATTCTCTTGAACAATTATGTGAGTTGCTTTTCCCCCCACAGGATGAGAGCTGACTGGTTCATATATGACACTTTCACAGAATCAGGATAATGATGAGCCCTGTGACTGTGCTTTAACAGTTAAAAAGTGCTTTCATAACTTTTTTGATCCTCAAAGCAACTTTTTAGTTCCTAGAGCTCTTAACCCTTTTTCATTGTGGAGGAAATATGCTCATAAAGGCAAATGAACTTGGACCTAATCAGTTTCAGTCCTAGCCTCCTTCCCCCTGTCTTCCCACTCCCTCGACCCCACATTCTCCTGCCCTTCCCCAGCCCTTGGTGATAATTACTCCAATAGGTACCAGGCCAGCTATGAAGACTCTCACTCACCTGGGATAATGAGTATGTTGTTTCAACACTTTGACATTTTGAGTGTCTATAGTTGTCCAGCCACTTTCCAAGAGTCATATCATGTCTAGGAATCGAATCTTAAGATATAACCAATGACATAGTCAAATATTTATGCATAGGGATATCTTTGGCATTTCTAAGTTTAAAAATTTAACAAACTGCATATCCAACAAAAGAAGAATCTTTAAATTACAGTACGTCTAAGACTGCAGATGTAGCTCAGTGGCAGAGATCCAGCCTAGCACGCACAAGGGCCTGCATTCCATCCAGGGCACCGCATAACGAACAAATACTAGTGTATCTTAATCTGTAAAGTACTATTCAAATCATGAATACAAAATAGTTGTTTCTAGGAACTGTTCGTATTTAAGTATTGAGAGAAAAGTAGAATATGAAGTATATAGTGTCATCTTTCATGTATGTACATGCACATTTTTGTTTTATCAATATCAAAGGTCAGCAAATATTTTCAGCAGGGAACCAGATACCAAATACAATAGTTAGGCCTCTACAGCAGTTATCCAGCTCTGCCCCTGGAGAAAGGAAGGACGCCTGGGTCGCATATAAACAGATGAGCAGGCCTACATTCCAATAAAACTCTTTTAATGTACACAGCTTAGGAATTTGTATAATTTTATGGGTTATGCAATATTCTTTTGGGGGTTTTCCAATCATTTAAAAATTTAAAGCTATTCCTAGCTAGGCATGATAGTGAACATTTTTAATCCCAGTCCTAGGAAGGCAGAGGCAGGTGGATTTCTATGAGACTGAGGCCAGCCTGGTCGACATAGTGAGTTCCAGGCCAGCTGGGGCTACAGGGAGACCTTGTCTCAAAAAGTCCAAAAAAATAAAAAATAAAGCTATTATTATGTCATAGACTTCATAAATACAGTAACAGTCTGGAGAGGATTCAGTATTATACTCTGCCAACTGCTGGCCCATATTATGGACAGAAGAAATATCCTAACACATTTGTTACTGACAGCAAGAAGAACAATCAGTTCTTCTTTTCTTCCTTAATATACTTAACTGTATTTTGAATGTTTCTCTAGTATACATACTATACTTTAAAAATAAGAATAAAATGATGAATGCACTTAAGAGTTTTCAAAGTTTAGCAAATGAGAAATGGCAGGTGCCAGGCCTGGCTTTGGGTAGAAAGTCCCTTTCCTTGTGTAACAAGGTAGCTTTGTTAGAAAAATGGCACAGCTGTACATGTGTATGTGAAGCCAGAGGACAACCTCAAGTGTGGCTCCTCAGGCACTAGTCCACCTTGTTTTGTTTTAAATCCTTTTGTTATATTTTTATTTTTATATATATGAGTGTTTTGCCTACATATATATAAGTGTACCATGTATGTACAAATTCACAGAGGCCATAAGAGGGCATCATATCCTCTAGAACTGGAGTTATAAGCATTTGTTAGCTGCTGTGTTGATGCTGGGAACCAAACCTGGGTTCTTCAAGAGCAGCCAGTGCTCTTAACTGCTGAGCCATCACTCCAGCACCACCAACCCTCCCCAACACACACACTTTGTTTTTTGAGACAGGTTCTCTCACTGGTCTGGTTTGGAATTTGCCAAGTAAGTTAGACTGGCCGGTCAGCAGGTCATAGGAATCTGCCTGTCTTTGCCTCCCTGGCACTGGGATAAGTGCAGGCCACCATGTCAAACTTTTTCTTTTTTGTCTTAAAACATGGGTTCTGAGGGTCAAACTTAGGTACTCATGCTTGCGAGACAAACACTTTACCAACTGAACTATCACTCCAGCCTAGTTTGGGGGATTTTTAAGTACAGACAGAAAACAGGTGCAAAAGATTCTTTAGCTTAAACCAAATGAAGGTAAAGACTAGACCCCTCTCATTTTTACTGGGTCCGTTTCACATGGGGGCACACTACAGTGAGGAGAAAACAGTACCTTTTCCTTGTTAGTTGCAAGGTTCATGGCCATGGCCTCTGTAACAGGGAAGTCTGTGAGAAAGCAGAACAAATTTATCTCATGTAAGTTTTATCTGACACAAAAGCCTTCAGAAGCAGGGACCCCAAGAGACCAGAAAACCTGTGTATATTTTATACTAAGTCTGATGGAGAAAGGCACGGTTGTGGAGAAGCATGGCTGGACAAAGCAATGAACTGGAGCAGAGGGCTTAGCAAGACCTGCATATTTAAGATTCTTCTCTGTCTCTGGGTCTTTTGTGTTTTGTTTTGTTTTGTTTTCTGATATAAGCATCAACTTCCCTAGAAAGTCCAAAGATGCTCAGCCTCGGGGGTCCATTTTCTTCAAAGAAAGAGCAGAGAGACGTATTGCTCTTGCTGATTTCAAATGCTAGAATGCCATGATTTGACATAGTCTGTCCTGAACTCCATCAGGGTTGCAGAAGTGCTGAACCTATGTGTATAACACTGTGTCTTTGAATAAGACTTCAGGGTCCTTTATAATTGTACACAGGTTCATTAGCAAGATACCTTCATTATGTGTCTCTTGCCAGCAAGTAATTGCACACCTAACTCCAACTGAGTGGAACAATAAGGAAGATTTATTGTATCAGTTAATTGTAATGTCCCGAGTGCATGAGGTGTGACTGCGATACTCTGGGTTTTGTCCTTATCATTCCTTCAACTCTGCAATCCTGCAGGATTTAGTGTCATTCTTAGTTTGGTTCCCCTTATGATGGCTAGATGGCCAGAGGAGCTCTAGGCTTTTCATCTAAGCAAAATGCTATTTATATGAAGATAGAACCTCAGAATTGGCCTAGGCAGTTCCTAGTCAAACCTTCTGGCTAGGAGAATGCCTTGGGCTAATAGGCTGATGCCTGTGTTGAAGCAATCACTATAAGGAAG
Organism: Eospalax fontanierii; assembly: GCA_035773235.1. Classification (NCBI taxonomy): domain Eukaryota; kingdom Metazoa; phylum Chordata; class Mammalia; order Rodentia; family Spalacidae; genus Eospalax; species Eospalax fontanierii. The sequence continues at coordinate 61,285,308 of CM069530.1, read as the reverse complement.
GAAATGGAGTCACCTTGGCTTAGACCTGTCAAGATCCATTCCTGGACCTGGGGGTGAATCCAATCGCTCCAAATACAGACTGGCTGAGCATTATGGAAAGCAAAAAATGGACAATGGGAAGAACCACAGTGAGCATTTTATCATTCCGACAGCAGACAGGAACCATGCCAGTCATGTCGGCTGAGAACTGAACAGTTCCTTAGTTGTTAATATTAGAGAACTGAAAGTTGAAGGGGAGAGCCAGTGATTTCCTAGAGGTACTAACTCTAGGAAGCATCTGCATGCCTAAAGTTTGAGAAACAAAGGGAAGATGAAAGATTAGAATGTAGCTAGGTGTCAGGACTGACACCAACACCTCTGAGTGGCATCACTGTCCAGTAGGTCTACGTGGGTGTCAGCACTGACACCTACACCTCTGAGTAGGATCACCATTCAGTAGGTCTACACGGGTCAATGAGCTGGCAGTGTGAGGATACCGAAAAGTGCAAGCAGCTCCTACAGATTCAACCAGCTGTTGCTGCAAAGCTGAAGACTCACAGCTCTGCTGTCTAGGCTCAGAAAGGGAAGCACCAGGAAGCCACAAGCCCCTCCTTCCCTGCCCTGCTTTGAAGTCTCCCTCTAGCTTCCCCTGTTGACAGTCTAATGGCACCACATGGCAAGGGAGAAATAGGATTCGCAGTGTCCCATTCTACCATGCTAAAGTGTGGGGCTGAGAGAATGGACACAGCATTAGAACAAGAAGTCAAGAGGAATCAGCATGTTTATATACATGTTTGTGCGTTAAAAGAAAGCAAGAGGAAAATGTGTATAACTTTTATAGTTCTTGTAACTATAAGTGAGATGGTTAAAAAGCCACAGTTGATTCTTGTGATTTACTTAGTACTCAGGCTATGATTTCTCATCAAGGACCTCAGCAAATTCAGCTTCCTTGCTTGGCAAGGTGACACAAACCACATTCTTGAAGGGTTGGTTCCATATATCTCTGCTTGTTCTAGATTTCCATTAATTTTTATTTGTTTGATATGCAAGTTCTAAGAGGTACCCAGAGAATCTCCTGGGTTGTAGAAATACTCTTTTTTTTTTTTTTCAGTATTGGAGTCAAAGTCAAGGCCTGGCACATGCCAAGCAAGTGTTCAATTACTGAGATGCATGCCAATCCAAAATACCCCTCTGTATTATTCCCAGTGTGAAGCTCCAGTTCCTAAGTAATGGGGATCAATACACCAAGTTGTCTCTTTCTTTGCCTGTTGGCCCAGGCATAAAGAACCCAAACTTCTGAGTGATAATCTCATCTTCAAATTTAGAAAAATGATTGATGCACCTCCTGATGGGAGCATTCTTTTCTTGAGTACCAAGACCTTCAATCCAGCAGACCTCCAAGTTCTGGGGACAGAGAGCAAAAGCTCTATATGAAACTGTTTTCAACCATTTAGAAAGCAATAAAATGTCCACAATGGACCCATTTTTTCTCATTTATCACTTCACTGAAAATATAACTTTACCTTTGACTTTAACCTCCTTAAGAACCCAACCTGAATTGGCTTTCATTGGATTTCCCCCGTGCACCTTATAACATGTTACCCACAGCACAGCGAATGCTGGTTCAATGTGCAGGGTGCTGGGTAGTGAGACACAGGCAGCTGCTTAATATGTTTTTTTTTTAATATGATTACATTTATTGATTCTGTGTGTGTGTGTGTGTGTACAACTTGCAGGAGTTAGTTCTATCTTTCCACCATGTGGGTCCTGGGACCAAACTGAGGTCATCAGGCATGGTGGTAAATGCTTTAACCAACTGCGCCATCTCACTGGCCCCAGCTTGTTAATATTAAAGAGTAACCATTTATTTTCATTTTCATTTTCATTTTTCTTTGATACCTCCTCCATGAAAACAAGTTTCTTTGGTCTCTAAATTTATGAATGAGCTCTAGACATCTGTGACTCAACCACTCCATTGATTGGTAGTAGACTGAAGATTTCAAGTCTACGTGTTCCCCAGGGAAATGGCCCCTTCTCCCCTTCCGAATATTGTGGCTTTGAGGTGGTGGTTAAAAATGCTGTGCACTTTGAAATGGAATCTCACGTTTAAGAAGGCTCATTTTCCTGTGACTTTAAACGAGGAAGCATTTCATTAGCTTCTCTTTCCAAGTCCTGAGGAGCTCGAGCTTGTGAACTGGTTTCTGCCACTGCCTGCAGCACCTTCCTGACATCAAACGCGAACTAACAGTGTTTTCCTCAGACCTCCAGCATTCCCACATCTTAAGTGTGAAGAGGGAAGATTCTGCTCGCACTGCGAAGTGTGAACACTGAGAACATATGGCTGTGTGTGAGCGAGTATGCTTACGCGTACCTGGGCACACAGATAGGCTCTTCCTGCTCATGTTCTGGAAATAAGTATAATATTCTGTCTTAACATACTCTTGCATGAACAAGCATACTTGTTTGTTTTTGTTGGTCCCCAGTGTTAACCTCCAGGTTCACTGAGAAGTAGGAGGGGCAGAGTTCGCCTGAAAACACAGACAAGCTGTCAGCCTGAGGGAGACTGGGTTCCCACAGACTCAGGATAACAGCTTGCTGTTCTTGATAATGTAATGTCTTGGGTCTTTAGACACAAGGGTAACAAGGAAAATTCACATTGGTTATATCTACTTTGCTGAAGTACAATTGCAAGGACTGTCTTTGACTTTCGTTATTTTTATTTTATTTATTTATTTATTTGCTTTTTGGGACTGTGTATGTAGCCTGCCCCTCTGCCTCTCAAGTGCTGGGATTAAAGGTGTGTGCCACCACACCTGGTTCTGGCCTTGACTTTTAAGACAGAACAGCTGTCCTGTATCGGAAGTTTCCCGTCCTGTGTTTCTGTGAAGTACTCTGTTTTAAGTAAACATCAAAAGTCCTTCCCGGTCAGTGGTGAAGCATTCTAACAGCAAGATAAGGTAAGTGAGCACTCTTAATCATTGAGCAAATTTGTATTTGACAGGATTTATGCTTTGTTAAAAATGTATTGGATATCCCGGGCTGTTGATATCATCACTGTATTCGCCACACCTTGCGATCATTTCTCTGAATTAAGTGCTAAAATATTCCCATTTTCACAATGCTCCTTGTGAAAGGCTTTAATGAGGAGACACTGTGGTCAGGATGAGCAGACCCCACAGGAATTGTAACCCTCCATGGGGCCTGCACAGCTCTCCCAAGCTTGGGGCTTTAGCTGTAGCTCCAAAGAACTGAGCACTTTCTTAGAAAAAGGACTTTATTACCAAAAATCTTTATAGTACCAGAAGCAACAAATTGTGTTTTTAAAAAGCCAGGTTCCGATTAGTCTACAGACCCTGGACAAAGTAAAAGTTGTGGATTTAATTTGATTACTTGGCTGTTTGTTGAGCACCTCCTATAGAACCAAACTGTTCACATAAAGGTATTAAAATATGTCACTTGGTTGTGTAACTAGTAAAAGGAAGAACCTATGACCAGCAAAGTGCTAGGAAATCAGATTCAGCAGTGTATATATTGGTGGTCTGTAAAGATGCTTTCTTTGGATGAGACTTTTGAAACCATGAACAGGCTACCACTTACAAGCCTAATAGATTTTATTTTATTTTATTTTTTTCTACAAGATCAAATGTATCCTAAGCTAGCCTCAAACTCACTATGTTGTCAAGGATGACCTTAAACTCTGATCCTCCTGCCTCCCTCTACTTCTTTAGAGCTGGGATTTACAAGTACATGCTACCAACCCAGTTTATATAGTCCTGGAGATCTAACCCAGGGCTTCCTGAATGCTAGGCAAGTACTCCACCAACTGAGCCACATCACCAACCTGACTTTTTTTTAGATATAACTATAAATACTTCAAACACTTAGAAGAAAATAAAAATAGCCATGAAATATATCTTAACATCTTACCATTTGTGCTTTGATTTTAAGTTGGAATCCTGTTGAAATCACACACTCCCCCGTCCCAATCCTACCCTTCTTCCCATTCCCTATAACAGTCTCTCGCTATTACTTAACTTCAATCCTTTCATGTTCTATGTTTTTCTAAATGTGTAGGTAGAAGCCAGTTTGGTCCAAAGCTAAGGGGCCTTGGGCTTCCAAGCTTCTGGCTACCATTCCTGCTTCCTTCCAGGCTCAGAAGTTGTCAGGAAGCCTGGAAGCCTGTTCTGCGTTCTCTCTCTCTCTCTCTCTCTCTCTCTCTCTCTCTCTCTCTCTCTCTCTCTCTCCACAGCTTCCCAGCTCCCATGGAGAATCAGTCTGTTCCAGGTACCTCTGATTCCCATGCTCAACCCTGTGAGAAGTATCCATCTGCTCCTTACTTAGACCACAACCCAGGAGCCCCAGAGAGACCCAGTCTTACCCTAGCATGCATAAGGGCAGGAGATATGATATTTAAAGGATCTTTTCTCAAATACTACTTTTCTCTTAATTTTCTTATCATGCTAAAAAAAAAGATGAAACTATCTTTTTTTCTATAGAAAAAAATACTATTAAATTGAAATAAAAAATGCAAGTAACAAATATTTTTAAAAGATATTAGAGAGTTATGTTTAATCAATAATAATATTACATTGTTTTCTTTTCCTTTAAGGGTTTTTTCTTATAAAGAGGAGAACCTGGAAAGATGGTTCAGTGGTTAAGAGCACTTGCTGCTCTTGCAGAGAATTCAGGTTTAATTCCCAGCACCCACATTGCAAAGCTCACAATTGCATGTAATTCCACTTCTAAGTATCTGATCCCTTTTTCTGGCCTCTACAGGCATTGCACACACACAGACACAAACACATGTACACATAAATAAAAATAAAGAAAGAGACTAGAGAGACAACTCATTTGGTTCAGTTCCTGGAACTCAAATGGTGGATAACTGCAGTTTTGGGTAATCTGATGCCCTTCTGGCCTCCATAAGCATTTCACACATGTGGTGCACTTACATACATGCAGGCAAACACATTCACATAAAATAAAAGTAAATAAATAAAATTTCTAAATAAAAATAAAAATTATACTTAATGGTGAAACTTTAGAGACATTCTCCTTAAGATCAGGAAGTGGATAGTTTGTGCTTATAGTCAATATTTTATTCACACTTCTAGACAATGTGATCAGGCAAGAAATAAAGGTATAACCAGAAATGAAGAAATCTCTATTTCTTATTTGTAACAGCATGATAGGCTACATAAGAAATCTGAGATAAATGACAAAGTATTGAAACTAAGAGTCCAGCAAGATAATGTTCAAAATCAATACATAAAAATCAATAGTGTTCCCATATCCCAGTAATGACCAATTCAATTGTATAACACAAAAAACATTCAATACTAATAGAAAATACAAGAACAGTAAACAACCCCAAGATGACTCAATAACCCCCCACTCAAACCCGTACCACCTTCTTGACTTCGTTCTGTAGCCTGACCCACTCCTAATTTTATAGGACTGATACAGGTAACCTATAGGACAACACCAAAGTAATTGTGTGTGATATAGCTAAGGTATTATGGATTCAGTTTCTAGAGTCCTGTGGGTGGAAGCAAACCACCGTGTCGTAAGAATACCACAACCCTAAGGAGAGGCCCAAGTGGTGAAGAACTGAGACTTCCTGCCAACACTAGTAAGGAATGGAATCATATTTGAAACAGATCTTCCTGTTCCAGTCAACCCTTCAGATACAGTAGTCGTGGCTGACTTCTCTAAGTTCATGAAAGATCCTGAGACAGGATCCTGAATCCCTGGCTTACAAAGACAAACAAGGAACAGATTCTTGGTCTTACTAAAAGGCTAAAGATTTTGGATTTATATTAAGGGAATTTTTCAATGACATCTTAATAGGGCTTGCTAATGGAAAAGTTATTAAATGATACGCATTAAAGAAAACTTTATTCAGGGCCATCACAGTGGGTTTGCGGACCCTTTAACAGGGTCTTGCAGTAGGAGAGTGGGCTCAACTCTGAATACAGCGTGGGCAAGTGAGAACTGATAGGCAAGAGGCAGACCAAGAGTGAGGAGATGGAAAATTACTAAATTACATGAGAGATAAGAGGAATTCTGACTAAATTGACTTAACAGGATTCTGCTAAAGACCAGCCAAGACGATTAGACATCACCTGGTAGACACTGATGTTCGTTTAATTATTCCTTTTAAATTATTCCTTTCTTTGGCAAATGGAAAACCCCAAACACTGTTTCTCTATTAGGTATAGCCAGTGCTGGCTTTGGGCAGGCAGCTGGTAGGGACTGCAGCCTGACTTGAGAGCTTCTGAGAAACAGGCTTAAAGCTGTGTTTACACTGCTTCTTCTATGTGTTTATTAGGGAGCTGGGGGAGGAGTGCTGGCCAACTGATGAATAGGGAGGGGCCCCTGCAGCTGTGGCGAACTTCATTTTGCTTTGTGATTGGCTGTAGCTCCTGGCAAATTTGAGTCAATTCTCACGATGCTTGCTAAGCAACTTAACCTCTGATCCATTATAAAACTTTTTGCTAATATTTGCAGTAATAACATTGTGCTTTTGATGATGATGGTATATGCTAATGACTCATCTCTTCAACCAGGAATCTTTTATGGCAGTTTTAACAAAGCTCTAAAGTATGTGCTTTGTAAAGGAGTCAAAAGGTATATGTTATTACTAGTAGATAAAAACAGTCCTCAGCATTGAAGATCACCTTAATCTAGTATAAGATATTAACCAAGGATGGACCGGCCAATTATTGAAATATAGTATATTGTCTGATAAATTGCTTTGTACCTATTTTTCAAGAAGAAAAAAAATATTTGTAATGGCAAAGGCTCTTTGATGCAACATAGCTTTGTGAGGAAGTTGTTCTAGTGAGGATTGTGATTAGTTTCAAGTTTAGAATAGTTAGATGATGAATAGAAAGATGAAGTTAATGTGACTACTGTTTCCATGCTTAGACCCTGGAAATAAAACAGAACAATGAAAGCATTAGGGGAAAAAGGATCGGGGGGGTCAAGTGTGGGGAGAGCAGTACAGACTTTGAGGGAAGATGACCTCACTGCCCTCTTCTTGAGTTGCGCATATGGCCCCATCCCATATGACAGTGACTTACACACACACACACACACACACACACACACACACACACACTTTTCTATCTCTGTCTTGCTTTCTTTTCCATCATTGCACAATGCCAAGCTAATGGCTCAAAACAAAAGTATGATAACACAGAGATTTAAATATCTTCTGTAAGTGCCACTAGGCACTGGGCTGGCTAAATGAATCTGAATTTTTTTTTTCTTTGAGTATCAAACTTTTCATGCAGGTTTGTGATCTTTCTGCAAGGCTCTATTGTTTATGTCTCCCTGCTTCCCTTGTCCCGCCCCCCCCAAAATACTTGGAAAATATTCTAAAATTGAACTGGATTTAGTACGGGTGGCCACACTAAAGCTATAAGTGAAGGGTTCCCCACACCCTCTTTTCTTCTTCTTTAAAAAAAAAAAAAGAAAAGAAAACCCAGAATCTGTATCCTCATTGCCATTTTCATAAAGTATTTATTTACCAATTAGTCAGCACAGTGAACTGGTTGATTTAATGATCTCTCGTATGATTTATGCATAACTTTTATTAACTGCGCCTGCGGAGATGAAGGACAATATAAATTAATATGGAAAACGTATCACTTGTCATTCCTTTAAGGAAACACGGTCTCATCAACTGTCTGTGCCGGGCTTTTTGCATTCAGCGTTTCTTGGATTTTAGGTAGCATTCCATGAGTACCAGAGAAGACTCTCAGGGCCTGGATATTGGTTTGAACCTTTCACACTTGTTAACTCAATTACTGTGACCTTTTATTGTTCGGCAGCTTGATTCTGAATAGTGACAATATTTCAAAGGGAGAAGGCAATGAACTTAAAAGGCAACTTAAGATTTCCAAACCAGCTGCTGCTGTGCTCATTTTAGATTTCTGCCTTGGATTTGAATCCTGAGGAGGAAAACGTCGAAGTCTGGGCTGCTTTTAATAGTTAGCTTTCCAGAGGCCATTTATACCTTTTGCTTTTGAGCCCGGGTCTGAGCTACTCAGTATCCTTCCTCTCCACAGAGGTTCTTGAAGTTGGCTGCACATCACCAAGGAAACTAAAGGGGGGGGGGGGGGCTTGGGAGAACTCACCTACAGAGGTGCTATTTGTCTGGGGTGTGATGCGGCCATCGAGATGACTTTAAATTCTTTAGTTGACTCTAAAGTTCAGCCAAGTGAAAAATCTCAGTACAGGCAGAAAGAGGAAACCTGATGAGTAAGTCGTGATCACTCATAAATTCCAGCGCAGCCTCACGTCGCCCAAGATTCTACTGTAACACTGTAGAACTGTAGAACTACTGTAGAACACACCCCAAGTGAATAATGTGCCGTTCCCGGGGATTCTTCATGTTCTGTGCTATCGAGAGTTTCGGGAGTCACTTGAACATGACTTCCTTTTTTGGGAGAACCAACAGTGTTTCCGTTCCTACTCTGGCTCTTCTCTGAATGCCCAGGACAGAGCAGCATGAAGGAGCTTCTGCCAGCTAAGCAGCCTTCCTCAGCTTCTCCGCAGACACCCTGTTCCTGATATTCCAGAAGATGACACAGCCATGCAGGACTCAGACCTTTCTTGGCTGGCCCTCTTGTGACATTTGTGAGAGGAGCAGCCATTTGTGTCCAATGGAGCTGCATAGGCTGTGTGTTTTGAATGCCCCCCCATTCATAATGTCAATATTTGGAGGCAGGACCTTTGGGGGGCAGGTGATTATAATTAGATTCGTTTGGGAGGCTCCTGATGACCCTAAAAATGAGAAAAACGGGTAGACGACATAGCTCAGGTACAGAGTTTGCTTAGCATGCAAGAAGCCTTGGGTTCATTTCCTCAGCACCACATAAACTAGAAAGGTTCCCTGAAATCCCAGCAATCAGAAGGTGGAGGCAGGGGTTGATCAGAAGTTCAAGGTCAGCCTCAGCTACACAGCAAGTTGGAGACCAGCCTGGGATTCATGAAACTTTCTCAAAAAAATAACCAAAATCCGTGCTAGCACATTTTGTCCCTCACTGTGTGATGGCCTCCACCACTTCATAATGCACGCGGAAGGCTCTCACCAGATGCAGAGCAGATGCTGGGTCATGTTCCTGGAGCCATATAAACTAATATTTACTATAAATTGCCCAGTCTTGGATATTTATTGCTATAGAAAATGGACTGAGATAACAGGTGACCAACAAAATCTATAGCTTTTTTTTTCAGAGCAACATGCTGTGAACAAGGAACTAAATCAGGAAATAATGAAGTCACACATGTTAAGAGCCACTAGAAGAAATTGCACCATGTTTGTTCAGAGAGGTTTTACTGTCCTCAATTAAGAAAGCAGCTCCTTTGGTGAAGTGCATTGCAGTGGGCTGAAGTCATTTTCTCCTAGAGTCTATTAGGGAGTTGGAGAGATGGCTCAGTGGCTGGGGGCTTGCTAGAAGACAGTCTAGTTCCAGGTTCAGTGAAAGACTATCTCAAGAGAATAAGGCAGATAATGATAGGGCAAGATACCTGGTCTCCTTGTGACACACCCACACACCCCTATCTCAGACATAATTGAAATTACATTATAAAATCCAGTGGTACATATATGTGTTGACTGTTCTTTTTAAATTTTTTAAAAATTTTACTTTTTTATATTTGAAAATTTAATCCATAAGTCTTTTCTTTGCATTATTTAGAACCCTCCCAGTCCCAGCACCAACTTCTCACATGTCCCCAACTCCCTCTTCAAGGCTCATTTTTTTTCAATGAGACAAGATCTCATAGAACCCAGGCTGGGCTCAAACTCACTATGTAGCTGGGGATGATCTTGAAGTCCTGATCTTCCTGCCTCCACCGCCCAATGTTGGTATTACAGGTGTGTGCCATCACATCTGGCTTTCTATGTGGTCTTGTTAGGACTTTTACTTTGTGACTTGTAGCCATTTGTTTTGACTGTCTTTCCTTCCTGAGCTGAAGTTCACAAATACAGTCATTTTTCAGTTCCTCTGCACCAGATCTGACAGAGACCCACGGCAGAGAGCAGTAATTTTCAGAGCAGCCTGAATCTTGCCAATGTGATTTATGTGTTTTTACTTGGAGACTATATTTTAATGCTGAGATTTTTCTGATTATCTTTTTGTGTGCACCCGCTCACCACATGGACTCTTAATTTAGAAAATATTCAGCAATTGCATGTGGAATTGATACTTTACATAAAAGAAAAAATGGTGCCTCTTATGTATGTTACTGAAAATTTTTTGATGTCTTTTATTTTTCTGGCAACAAAGATATGTGACCTAAAGAAATTTCTCATTATTTTTCATTTTCTGTGAGATGAAAGGTTCTTAATGCCAAAGTGATTGTGCCCCTTGCATGAAGGTCACGTGGGGGAGGCTTGGTTCCAGTAGTCCTGAAATCCTGACCAGGCACTAGAGCATCTGTGGTGTGTTCATGAACTTCACTTACCAATAGCTCCAAATCTAATCTAAATTGAATTTAAGCTAAATCTAAGATTTTGTGAAATTAATTTTGATGTCAAAATCAGATGCCTTGGTTGCTTTACAGAAACTGTTACTTTGATAGAAAATTATCTAAATACTTAGCAATTTGTGTTAACCAACTCCAGTAAAGGCTTTGGAACTGAGTTTGGATAGATATTTTTAATCTAATGAATGGGTACAGTTTTCTATCTTACCAAGTCTGTCCAGTGTCAACAAAGTGAGGATTTCGGCACTTTTGCTAAAGAGTCACTTTATGACACATAGCTATAACAGACAAGACTTAGTTGATGTCTCACATCTGCCTTTGCAAGTTTGTATCACCTGGCTTTTTCAGAGTGCTTTGTTGAATCCACACTAAAAAGTTTACCGAAAATAACCACCTCCAAAGAGAAAAATACAGAGAATTTACATTTAACTTAGTGGCTAAAATATATTTCAAATCGGTCACTTCTATAGCTAATATTCTTTTATTAATGTTTTTATTACTTTTACTTATTTTTTTACATTTATGAGTGTATTGCTTACATGTACATAAGTGTACCCACATCGTGCAGTGCCTGAGGAGGTCAGAAGAAGGCATCAGATCCCCTGGAACTGGAGTTAAGGACAGTTGTTAGCCTCCATGTGGGGGTTGGGAACCAAACCCAGGTTCTCTATCAGAGCAGCTACTGCTTTTAACTGCTGAGCCATCTCTCCAGCCCCTAGTTAATATTCTTTATCATAGCCACTGACCAAATTATAGTAAACTCAGAAAAGTGACAATATAGTCACATATGTACACAGATATATACACATCTGTACACATATGTGCACACACATATATGTACCTGTATGTACATACACATGTATATTTACACATACATAGATAAACCTGCATGTACACAAACACACATATGTATGTATACATACTCAGATTCACTTTAATTCTTATTTCCTGTGTGTATGTATGTGTTTAACAGAAATTGTGGATATATAATCATGTATGAACATATGTACTTGTGTGTATGTGAGTAAACCAATACATTTAGAGTATGTGGGCTGACAGAAGAAAAATGCCTTGAAATATTCACAGTTAAAAGTGAACGTTATCAAACTGAATCCTTGGAAACTTCCTTCTCCCTCCCTAGTTGGAAGTTTTTTTTTATAATAGCCTCAGGCACAGATAATTCTTTTCTTTCCTTAGGAAAATCTATTGACATAATTATGAAATTAGGTTTTGATTGTTTGACTTTGAGCACCAGCCAACTCCTGTGGACTTAAGAACCTGTGGAGTATCAATATGTGTCTGCAATTTTACACTTTCACAAAGGTGCCTTCCCGGGAGGGCTTGGGACTCTGTAAATGTAGAGTGTAGTATTTCTCATGATCATGTTAAGTGAGTTAAAACTTTCTCTGAGACAAAAAAAAAAATCAAAAACATCAAAGTGATGTCAGGTTGTAAACCACACCTTTTCACACATCAGTGGGTAAAAGAGATTTTCCTTGAAAACTGAGGTTGGTGACAACAAAGGGTGGTCAATATAGCCCTAAGATGACAGGTTGGATATGAGAGGAGAGAGTGAAGCAGAGCATGGAGAAGATAGAGTGCTCAATCCCCTTTATAAGGACACAAATCCCACTTTTATGACTTGATCACCTCTCAACGGCCCTACTTCTTAATAACATCACTGGAGTTATTCACTATTAACATATAAATTTTATAAGAACACAAATGGGGGTCGGAGAGATGGCTTAGTGATTAAGGGCACTGACTGCTATTGCAGAGGACCCAGGTTTGATTCCCAGCACCCACAGAGCAACTAACTCTGTAACTCTAGTTCTAGGGGATCCAATACTCTCTTCTGACCTCCAGGTGCACTGCACGACATGGGTGCACTTACACATATGCAGGGAATACATTCACTCACACAAACACAAATAATAAATAAAAAAATCTTTAAAGAACACAAATATTCTGAACATAGCAGTAAGAAAATAAGATTGTCAGGGAAGGCAACTCACATTTATTGAGCACCAGCTGTATATCTGACTCTGTGCCAGGAACTTTTTGAATATCCTTTCCTTTTATTTGTCTTCCTCACTAGCCATAAGATCATGAGGCAGGGGTCATGCCCATTCTGTGTAGTGATATATCTTTGCTGTTCATCACACCACTGTGGTAAATGTTAATAAATACTTCTGACTGCTTGACTACATTAATGAACAAATCCCACATCTGTGTTCAGGAAAGTTGTATCTCAGAGAAAACTGAGGTGCTGCAAAAATTACTTACCCAGGATCATAGGGTTTACCTAAGTCAGCTGAATCTGAATTTACAACCTCATGTGTACATTTGCCCAGAAAGGATACATCACCAAGCAGCTAAACAAACCTGAATATCAAATTTTCATTGACTCTCACCTTTTACCAAGAGCTGGAAAATAGAAGTGGGATCTGCTATTCCTAACATGTTGTTATTCTCATAAAACATACTAGAGCACCTACAACATGCCATGAAAAGCCGTGTAATCAAAAGAAATCTGCACATCTTACCATACTGGCTCCATACACCTGAACACCTGTGCTGTCTGTTGTTCATTTCCAGCTCTCTCTAACCTGCACCCTGGTGGTTATTGGTCAGGAGCAGGATTTTCCTGTATCATGAAGAGTCTGTTTTCTATGGAGAATCAAGACTATTTCATGGAGCTCACTGATGGCCTACAACCCAGCATTCGCAATGATACCGTCACTAACTGCTTGTGTCGTGGGTCTAAACTTCCTTCCCTTCCACTTCTTGGATCATGTCACTTTCCCTCCTTTGAGAAATTGTCTCATAATATACACATTTAAGAGGTTCTGATAAAGCACTGAAGCAAATTACACAGAACCCTAGCCAAAGCTTTGAGAAATGTGCCCCAGACCTGCTCTGCCAGAGTCATTTAAACCCCTGGCCACTGTGAGTGGTCCTGCATAGAGCAGGCGCCTCATTAGGCCTACTGGAGATTTTATGTCTGGCTGCCTCTCACCCGCAAGTCACATCCTCCGGTTGTACTTCTTATACAACCACCTACCTACCCAGGGAGAGAGAGGCGGTTACAAGTAGAAAAGAGTATGTCATTGTAGTGACTGAACTGAGAGAGGGAGGGTTTGGGAGGATGTGCAGGGAGCAGGAGAGATAAAATTAAGGCTGATTTAAGTCCCTGGAGCAGCTGAAGCCAGGCCTTCCAGATTGTTCTGCCACGTATGTCAATGTTGACTATGTTGGATTTTTTTAAATGATATGTTTCTGTCATTGGTAGCTAACAAGTACCTAATATATCTTCTAATAGCAAATGGGGTTTTATACCATGAACTTGGGGAGAATAAGCAACCAGATGACTAACTTGGTGCTGTGAAATTATTCCCCTGAGGCCTGCAGATCCTCAGCATCCATCAGTGGTGGTTGACTGGATAAACTGTGACATAAGCTAAGACCTTCAGTCCCAACCCCACATGCACTTCAGGCCCATTCCTCCCGGCAGCTTTCCCCCAGCTTCTCTCTGGCCATTCACCTCTGCCCAGCAGGTGTGCTATCTCTAGCGTACATACACCTTAGCTCTGAGCCAGGCTTATATACCTTCATTTTTCTGTCTGCTCTGCCAAGGCAGTCTTTACAAAATGATTGTTAATTTTCACTGGTTCCAACTGACAGGTGGGTATGAAGTAGGTTAAAGATGGGGTCATATCCCAGGTTGCTCAGTACCCGTGTAGGAAGGTGACCCAGAAAGGTCATGAGACTCCAGAAAAATCACTTCTATAACTGGAGATTCAATCTCTGGGCAGTTGGGACAATGGCCACCATTGTGTAGTTATAGTGAGAAGTGGAGACATCTGCCAGTCACACAAGACAGTCTTTGGCATGGAGAAGGTGTTCCACAGGGATAGCAGTTCTAAGTACTGCTTAACTAATGATGGCCAGGTGACTGTGGGGTCTTGTGACCACTAGGGAGAATTGTCAGGTGCAGTTTCAAATAGGCACGCTAAGCTATGAGATAGAAGCCATCAGCCTTGTGTTTCTGTCATCTCTTGTTGTCACTCTGTTTCTTCTTTGTCATTACTCGGTAAGTACTTTCAAGGTGTGCCCATACATCCAGGGTCCCTAAACCCTAGACCATGGTATCTGGACTTCTGAGGCTTTCCTGGACACTCCTGTCCCAACCAATCCTTGACGCTTGCTCAGCTTGTCCAGTTAGTAAATGAAGCTCACAAGTCCAGTCTTCCAAATACAATGGTCTCTTAGGGGGAACCTTTTGCAGCCAAGATGTCTTAATCCAGATATTTTCAACATTTTTACCACCTATAACACCTATTATTCTCTCTCGTGGGTGATATATTTTGAAGTTTATATCTTTCTGCAAGTATATAATTTATTAAGGAAAATTAACTTTCTCACTTTGTTGACTACAGGATGGTTGCCAAGAGGGCTAACCCACCAGCATAGCACTGCTAACTTCACTGCATTGAGTGAGTTGATTTCAGGCCAAGAGGAAAGAAATTTAAAAGTTCTAATTAGCCTGTTTGTTGGAATTAATAAACAAACTTTCTGAGGGGCATCCCCACCTCAGCGCCCCCAGAAGCTATTTCAGGTACCAGGCCTAGGAGAGCACTGGTCCATGAGCTCATCATGGCTCCCTTCATTGGCGTTCTGTGGAACATTTCAAGTTCCAGCCTTCTGCCTTCTCTTCACTGTGGCTGCCATTTAACTGCAGCTAGCTGACCCCAGAGCACAGTTTAAATCATGTAGCTCAGAGTTTCAGCTGCACATTTCTAAGTTTTGCCACACGTTCATTGGACTTGATTTAGCCCTGAAATTCCCAGTCCTGTTTTCTCCTACCCACAGAGTTGGTAAGAGAACTCTTTTTATTTTTCTGATTCGCTGTCCCCAACCACCACTATGCCACACATCTCATGGCCCTTCGAGAAGGCCCTCTACTGTAATAGTCCCTTTCTAGGAGACTGCTTCCCCCAAGCAGCTGTGTTTTTACCACATTCACCATCCCAGGCTGTGAAATGAGTGTCTATTACTTCAGGGAAGGATAGCTTTCCTTGCTGGCTCGCATTAACCCGAGGCTAGGCGCCATCTTTGACTCTTCTTGACCTGCATGGAGTTGGTTTAGCTTCTTCATACATTTTTCTGTGTATGTGGGAAACATGGCTTGGCAGAAGTTAAGAATGTGGTACCAGGAATTTTGGTAGTTCCCTTGCTGTACCCTTAACTCTGTTTACATTTGGGATCTCCTGGCTGTCTAGCTGGGATGTAGGGATCATCCGTCTCTCTTCTGCTAAACGGCTACCATGGGGCAAACCCTTAAAAGAATCTCTCAGGCTGGGGAGATAGATAGCTCAGTAGATAGAGTATTTGCCACATAAGCATGAGGACCCAAGTTCAGATCCTCAACATCCATATAAAAGCCGAACATGGGGCTGGACAGATGGCTCAGTGGTTAAGAGCACACTGGCAGCTCTTGCAGAGGACCCAGGTTTGATTCCCAGCATCTACATGGCTGCTAACAACCATCCGTAGCTCCAGTTTCAGGGGATCCGACGCCCTCTTCTGACTTCCTCAGGCATTGCATGACGTAGATGCACTTACATACATGCACACAATACACTCATACACATAAAATAATAATAATGTTTTAAAAGCTGAACACAACAGTGCATAGCTGTAGTCTCAGTTCAGGAGAAGCAGATCACTGGGACTCTATGGCCAGCCAGCCTAGCTGAATCTGTGAGCCCCAGGTTCAGTGAAATCCTGTCTCAAAAAATAAGGAGGACAGCAGCTGAGGACACCCAGTGTCAACCTCCGGCTTCCATGCACGATAACATGCATGTGCACATGCATCCACAAGTGTGCACACAAACAAATATTTACAAACAACCACAAAAATAAATAAGTAAATAAACAAATGAAAGAGGTTCTGCCATGTGCCTGCTCCACCCAACCTCATAAGTCAGCCAGGAAGGATATGGGAAGTTGGAGAACAACTCCACCAGCCTGCTTTGATGACCTCACACCTCGCCCTGGACCCTGCCTGTTGTACAAGCTATCCTCCTTTCCTCTGGTGAGTCCCTGGCTTCTGACTTGCTCCCACTGCTTCCCTTGTTGCTTACAATGGTCTCCATTGGTCTCTGATAACTGCAGCCAAAAACCCTGATAGAGCCTACTGTCAACTTCAAGGTAAATGAATCTTCTAGCCAAGTAGATGGAACAGTGTCTATTATTGGCAGTTCTGATGCCCACATTTCTGGCCATGCTGTTCAACTGTTTGTTACTTATATAACAAAAAAGCCTTGCATTTTCATACAGTGACTTGAAATAAGATGGCTGGAGAAAGATCAAAACAGCATTAGATTAGGGAACAAACAATTCTAAAAGGGTCTATTTGTGAAACCTGTTTCTTAACATAGCATCTAAGCCACATAATCATAGCATTTGGGGACAGCTGAGATGATTGATTTTGCAGAAAATATTTGTTGTTTAATTACAGGATCGTATGGGTCTTTTGGCAACCAACAGATGCCAAAACAGACTTTAAGCACCATCTTGAGAAACTTGTGATTTGTTTAGTGTGCTTTTAATTTAAAGCATATGGTTTCACATTCAACTGTGGTGTCCAAAATGAAGACAATAGTAATGAATCACTCTCCTGGAGAAAGCATAGGGCTCCCGGACCAGGTCTCTTGGTCTGTATACTCAAATGGTTCTGTTTAGACACATAAACACAAAGCAGCTCTCGTTGTCATAGCTGGGTGTTCCTGAGAGGCATGTGACATCAAAGGGCCTCACAAATAAATTCTCCCCACAATGTACAGGGGTTGGCACTGTGGCTTGCCTCCATCTGAACAAACAGAGCAGATTCTGGTCACTGGAACATAGGATTAGAATGATCAGAGGCTGAAAATATCAGTTATTTTGTGGCAGCTCTTCCTTTTTTAGTCTCTCGGCCTCCTAATTCAGCCAGATGTTCTATGGCCATTGAAGAATCTGACATTCTACCTAGGAATTCAGAGCTTCAGACTTTCAACAACCACATGAGACTGCAGGCCACAAGCCTATGTCCATTCAAGCCACTGCGGTCCACTTGCTGATAAGGGATGCCCAGTAAACTGCATGTAGTGCTCAGAATATGGGCTCTAGAGTTAAATGGTTCAAAACAGAATAACCTCCACCACTTCCTAGTTATGTGACCTGGAAGTACAGCAGTCTTAGACCTCTGTAAAATGGGAATGACTACAATCTTCCAGCGTTGATATAGGTATTGAACAAAATTATGTTTGGAGCTAAGATTCTGGTACCAGTAGGATGGACTACTATCATTTACTACTACTGAAATATTACTAAAGCCAGGACCTAATTCACCTCTACTTCTTTGCCTCAAGGCTTGCCTTGCTCCTACTTAAATTCAATCACATTTACTAAGGTGTTGTCACAGACCAGACAGGACCTAGGTGTCACGTGTAGAGAGTGTTGTGTACCTTGAGAGATAGCTTTTGTGTTTCTCTATTCACCTTCTCCAGTATTTCCATCCTCGCTGCATTCATTTCTACTCTCCAGACATCCCTTCTCATCCATTTGTTCCATCCTAGCCACTCTGTTTTCCTAGCACCCAGGAGAAAGGACCAAATCAGCTCGATCTATAGTGCAGAATTCTGCTGGACTGGTACCACGTATGGCTGTTCTGCAGGTAGCTCCAACTGTGGACAGGTGGTCCGAGAGAGTACCCCCAGTAGAAAGTTTCCTGTCTCAAAGTCTTGTAAGCTCTTTATATTTCAGCCATAAGAGTCTTTTGTTAAATACATCTTTACAAAGCTCTTTTCTACTTCATCCCGTGCCTTTTCCATTTCATGTTATCTTGTCATTTGCTTGCTTATCTTCACTACTGAAATCATATGTTGTTTTTACTGTAGTCAGCTCACTAGAGTGCCTACCTATGGTCTCATTCTTAAGGAGCCTTTCCCACTCCCCAGGATGATATAGTCACCTATGTTTTCTTTTCATCACTTTTAAGATGTTTTAAAATATTTAGATGTAAGTGTACTTGAAATGTTTAGCATTAAATGATCCAGTACTAACCTCCACAGTATTCGTAAGTCAGCCATTATGGTTGGGTATTTCCTTCTTGGCATCCTGCTTTGCCACTCTGGCTCCCAGGAGACAGAGATGAAAGAATGCAGAAGTCAGGAGACAGAGATGAAAGAATGCAGAAGTGTCTCTCCCAAGTAAGCAACAGGGAACTCTGAAGATAGTCACTTCCTTGTTTATACATAGCTTAAGTGTTTGGTGCAATACACTTTAATGGCTTGGCCCATTAACTTGGGTTTTCTTCTGCATTTATAACATCATTTTGAATTTAGAGTGAATCACTGCTAATTGATGGAATTTGCATTGTCTTTCTTTCCATGATATTCGGGCAGGAAGAAAGGTCGGTTCTCTTCTCACTCTGAGTTTCTGCTGTCTCACTGTAGCCAAGGCTGCTGTCACCTCAGTTTGGACAACTGCAGTGCCCTTTTTATGGTTCTCTCCGCTCTGTCCCTTCTCCAATTCACTGGAGATGCACTGCAGTGTCTGCACACCAGCTTCTCATCAGAAGCCTTGATGACTTCCTAGGGCATGTGGGATGAAAGACAAAAATCTTTTTAAATGACCTCCAAACCCTTACAATTAATTTTTTAATTAATTTTTTATGTGTATAAATGTATTTCCTGCATGTAGGTAAGTGCACTCATGTCATGCAATACCCAAGGAGGTCAGAAAAGGCCATCAGATTCCCCTGGAACTGGAGTTAGGGATGGTTGTCAGCTGCCATGTAGGTGCTAAGACTCGAATTCAGGTCCTCTGGAAGAGCAGCCAGCGCTCTTAACTACTGAGCCATCTTTCCAGCCTCCCCTTTTAAATCTTATATTTATTATTTTTATTTTTGTGTATGAGTGTATTGCCCGCATGTATTTAAGTGCACTCATGTCATGCAATGTTGAATGAGATCAAAAGAGGGCATTGGATCCCCTGGAATTGGAGTTATGGATAGTTGTTAACCTCCATGTGGGTGCTGGGAATTGAATGCTGGTCCTCTGCAAGAGCAGTCAGTTCCTTTAACTGCTGAGCCGTGTCTCCAGACACACCCTTACAATCAGATTTTGCCTTCTGTCTTCACACCAACATCACCTCTCCATTTCTGAAATATACTTTCCTAATAAGCACTAATTAGCTTTTGGCATTTTAACTGCTCCCCAACATGCAGTGAGTTCAAGATAGGCCTCCCTCTAGTATTGTTTAAAACTGAAAATATTAATTGTTCATACTCTATAAAATATGAAGACATCTTTAGGAAACTGTTATGTTTAAGAACTCTAATAGCATATTGCCTGAGGAAAAAACAAAGCTCTCTACTTGCTATATAAGTCATTTGTTAGCTCATGTATTTTTTTTCCTAAAGGGCTGTTTTTCTAAATGCCTTTAAATTTCACAATGCTCTTCTCCTTATGACTATGGCATAAACTAATATCGCTGAGATCCCAAGATTGTGTAAACAGGTTACAAGAGAATCCACCATCTTTCTTTACCACAAAGAAAGAAAATAGGAGTTATTCCAATTTGGGATTTGAGTTGACAATCGTTTAATTAATGGTGAATGCAAGTTTTATGCAACTACTGAAGAAAAATTCTGGTTTATGGCTTTAAAATGCTATAAAAGCCTACCTGTTCATTGATAGAAAACTTGTTGAATAGTGACATATCCAGGAAATGAAATCATAGAGAAGAGTGAGTAATATGTATATTTAATCCTCTGGGACAGACTCCATGATATATTGGAATGTAAAAGAACAAGGCACAGAATGCATTAACATTCTCATACTGGAAGGGTTTTTCTTTTGTTTTTATAAGCAGGAAATAGTCCTTAGAGCTGCACACAGAGTATTAACATGAGGCAGTGATTTCCACTGCAGCAAGAACTAAGAATCTTGCAGGGTCTCATTCCCTGTATAATCTTTTGTACTGTTTAACCTTTTTTCCAATATCTAAAATACCTGAATTTTTCAATGAATAATATTAAACATTTGTGACTAAAACTTGAATGAAAATTTACTGCTACTGAATAATCCATAAGCTAAGATGAAAGTGTCAAAAATTTGGAAATCAGTTATGTCTGCAATTGGCAGTTATGGAAACAAATGAATCCCTGTTATGTGAAGCATTATTCAATGAGTGCATCTTACTCAGAATTTAAAGAACAAAAAAGACAAAGCAAGGACAGAGGCACTGTGTTCATCAGAGCAGCGCAGACAGCCTCCCTCCAGAAGTGCAGGAAAAGACAGGAGAGGAGACGTCGAAAAAAATGCTCTTCCAGAACAAGGTTGCATAAGCAGGTGTGCGACCCACCACCTGCATCTGTCTACTCAGGGTGGGCTCGGGCACTTGCAGGACTTTTCACAGCCCCTGTAAACAGTTCATTCCGGCTTCTTCCTCGCCCTTCTCTTATGCGCTTCTTAGTCAGATTTTAAGGTACTAGGTCTGGATTTCCCCTTACAGGATCTCCTGTCACTCCCTTGAAGCACACTGTCAGGAACCCAAAGCCCTTCAGCTTGCCAGATCTAGAGGATCCTCCCTGTTCTTGTCTGATTCCATCTGCCAGCAGCGTGTGGTGGACTAAGCCCTGTGATCTTAGCTATGTGCTCTCCTCCACTTCCTTGGCCCCCAAGCTCGTGGCTGCCCCCTGTTTCCTAGCCACACTCCAGCTTGAGTACCCTGCAGCCCTCAGAGGACCTTTTCTCCTCTCTGCAAATTTACTGCCCAATCTGAAATTCTGTTGAACTAGTGATGGCTCCCGGCATACATGCAGCTTACAGGGCTCCTCTGGATTTCAGATCTGCAAGGAGCTTCCCACTGAAATCTCAGCTGGATGTTTTATAGGCACCCCATGCTTCACATGTTGAAAACTGTATCTTCTCCTCCTTGCCACCCTAGAAACCTCATTCCTGCCTTGATTTTTCGCTATTTCAGAAAACAGGAATCTTAGTCACTCAAGAATCCAAAATACAAGTCTGGAATTCACTCTTTTAAAAAAAAAGTTTACTTATTTATTTACATGTGTGTGTTCATGCACATACCACAGCACACATGTAGAGGACAATTTGTGGGTTTTTTTTTCCTCTTTCTCCCATGTAGGTTCCAGGAACTGAAATCAGGTTCTCAGGCTTGGCAACCAGGGCCTCACCCTCTAATCTGTCTTACCGGCCCCTGGAAGTCATTCTTGATCGTTTTCCTTCGACATCTGATCCATCAGGTTCAGCTTTCCACTCCTTACACATGTCTTTTCCCTTCTTTCTGGTTTTCTCACTCCCGTTTTTGTTTTTGAATCATCCCACTCTGTAGCCCAGGCTAGCCTGGAACTAGCCTCATGAGTTATCCTCCTGCCTCAGCCTCTTGAGTTCTGGAATTACAGGCATAAGCCACCATGCCTGGCATCACACCTGTTCTTCTCCTGTATGTGTGGGTCGATGATCAGAGAGGGCAACCTGAGTTAGAGAAAACTGCCCCATTCTTCCTCAGGGTGTCCCACTGACTTAAAAGAAAATTCTGACTCCTTCTAGAGTCTGTTTTCAAAGCCTCCTCTCTAGAATGGTCCCCATCCTCATTTTACCTGGGGCTCAGCTCAACTGTCACCTCTTCAGAGAAGTCATCCGCTACCACTGTTTGGTTTCGTTCCTGTTCCTCCACGATTCTGACCTCTTTGTTCCGCTTCTATGCACTCATCAAAATTTGTTTACACTTGGACTCCATCACTAGAATGAAGGAAATCTCCAAGGAGGTATGGGCTGTGTCTGTCTTGACCACCGATACCTCTGTACAAACTGACCCAGAGGAAACAGTTGATAATGAGTACTGACTGGGGATTAGGAATGTGTGTGTGTTCCCAAGCACTTTTCTAATTCTGATCTAATCTTTCTCTATAAAAATAACAGAAAAATAATACAAATGCTTTCAATAAGTAATTATAGCTTGGAAGGAAAAGCATTTATGAGTAGAAATTTATATTCTTATTTTTCTCAATTATAGTAAATTTTATGAGATTGTTGCTATTAGGTAGTTTTCTAGTATCAAATAATTTCTAAGGCACAAACAAATAAAGTATGCCTGTTTAGTTTCAGCTACTGTCATTTGGGAAACATTAGGTTATGATGCAGAAACAGTTCCTAACAGCCAGTGGTATACAGCCACAAGGGTCTCTCCCCAGCTGTCTTTATTTCATGGCTCCTCAGTCACCTTGTCTCAGGACTCAGGACAGTTTCCACCCAGATCCTCACTAGGAATTCTGACAGAGACTCAGCAGACCACATTTTACTGTGTAGAAATGGAGGCACACTTTGTCCATAGTCAAATACCTCTTCTAAATTCAACCTAGTGAAGACAAGACTTGGGATAGATAGAATTATTCTGCGTAAAAGAATATAGTTTACTGAGTTGTCATGACTAGCTCCTGCTTTACCAGATTAACTGAGCGCATTTTAAGTATGTGGTCTAGCAATAAGTTGGATGAGGTTTTCCCCTCTAAGCTTATTCATAAATGCACATTATGTAGCAAAATTATCCACGTTGTGCTCTGCTCTGCATCTTGTATCTTGTAGGTGATAGCATAGGTTTGTTTTATTCACTAGATGCTCTAGGTGAAGGAACAAAGCTTGCAGAAATCAGGAGTTCTAAAGAGTGACAGAATTCCCTGCTCTGTTTACCAGATAAAGAAAGGTTTGTGACGGATAAATAATTTACAGGGTGCTGGCTGTTGATGTTCATTTTAAGTCTCTGTACTTTTAAAGCTACCTAGAAACAAAAATCCAAGAATGCTTACAAAGTTGCCAGAAATTTGTGGCAGGTATATTTCAGAAGGTTTTCTAACTACTGAATTAATCTTATGAGATAATGAACAGTCACAGGTTTACCATGTTTTTGGCATATGAGCTCTGGGCTAATTTCACTGTTTACTTTCTTAAGGCACCATTTCGTTCTACAAGATATAGATATTTATAGCGTAAAAATACCTCAGACCAGTTACAGGCTACAAAAGAACACATAAGCTGGGAATGGTGGCACACGCCTTTAATTCTAATTCTAGCACTCAGGAGGCAGAGGCAAGTGGATCTCTGTAAGTTCAAGGCCAGTCTGGTCTAAATAGTGAGTTCCAGGCCAGCTGGGAATATAGGGAGATCCTGTCTCAAAAAGACCAAAAAACAAAAAACAACCCAAATAATCAGTTAATAGACATTAAAAGAATGTTACTTTGGAAGCTTGGACTTCCCAGTGATGATATATGAAATGGAAGGAGTTAAAGTCCACCAGAAGATTCTATCAACAGTAAGCAGGGCTTCTCATTCACTCTCCTCCTCTACAGACCCAGAGCTGTCTTACCACTGCACAGAGCTGTATAATAGATTCTTATTACTGTCTAAGCATCCTTTATATAAAAGCTCTCGGACAGCCATAACTTAGGAGTTAAAAAAACATAGAATTTTCTCTTGGTCTAAGTATATGCCAGCTGATTCATTCAGGCCCCGTGTGTGTGTGCGTGCGTGTGTGTGTGTGTGTGTGTGTGTGTGTGTGTGTGTGTTTTCCCAGTATTTACAGCCTTTCATGAAATTAGCCATTGATCTAAAAGTCAGAGATGCAAATCCAGAGAAAACTGGAAGCATTCCAGGGCCCACAATAAAAACGTAATTACCTAAGGAAAACTACAAGAAAGACTTTTGTTTTCCATCGAAATCTCCTCCCCGGGCTGTTAGCTATGTCGTACATGGGCCCAATCGATATATTAGCGCTTGAGAACCAAAGTCCCTTGGAATAAATTAATCTGTCAGGGAAAGAAATAAACAAAGAACAAATTAACATGTTTTAAGACATTGCTTAAATTTTCATAAATATAGACCTTGAGATGGAATGATGAGTTCCCAGGAGGCAGAGCTAATACTGCTGGTAATTAAGAGCTGTTCTTTCATGTTCCTTCTGATGTAGGTGGGAAGTCAGCCACGTGCTTGCTGAGCTCTGGCTCGTGCGTCCTCACAAATGCCACTGTTTACTTCATTAATAAGAAATGGGTGGCTCACAAGTTACAAGTTATACTGTTGCCCTTCGCTTGTTTCACCTCTAGCTGATATTAAAATAATGAAATTACACACACACACACACACACATACCATACATGCAGAAATTTCTTCAGGAATCTCTACACATTAGTTTACAAGTTGTTTAAAAGGACATAATGACCTATACACAATAGACCAGCTCATCTAAGAGGCTTAGGCAAGGCTGACAAAAGTCCTTGCTGTACCCTACACTATGTACACATGTGGAGTGTCTTTATAAGAAGGGTTTAGCTTATGTAAGTGACTCATTTGAACCCGAAACCCACCTCGAACTAGTTCAGGGCAGAATGCAGTTGTTGGAGCTGCGACCAGTGTCTTTGATTGTTCTTTGTCTTTGTGGCACCACGCTGCTTACTCTCGGGAACTGGCATTTTTCAATGCTGGCAGAGTGGTCACTGCCAACCCTGAGCCCATATAACAAAATAGCACTCAGGATGCCCAAAACAAGAGCTGTCTTTGTGGCAATGGTATCTGAGATCTCCTAGCGGACCCCAGTTCCTCCTGGGTCCTATGCCTGCCCCCAGCTAATCACTACGGCAGGGAAAGGGAGCCTTGCCAGGCTGAGCCTGGGTCACATTTCCAGCTTGACTTGGACGGAACAGAAAGGGAGCCATATTCACATCCAGGTGCCTGGAATGTGTCCCTACAGGAAGGAGGAAACTCATACCACAACAGAGGAGCAGAGATGCTAAATAGGCCACAATGACCAATGTCCACTTTAAGAGCTTTCTTTCCAGTATATTCATCATTCTCAATTGCTAAATGCAGCTAGTTCACAGAGGGGAGGATAAAACAGTGATCTCTGTCTACAGAGTAACTTTGAAGTTCTATGGACAAAACTGATATCAGGTGGCTGAGTAATTTCCTATGAAGCTCAAGACTAAATAAAAACCTCACTATCAACAGCAGAAGTGATAGAGCAGGGGTGGAGGCTGTGGCTCAGTTGGTAGAGTATGTATCTAGCATGCATGAAGTCCCAAGTTTGATCCCCAGCACTACATTAACTCTGTGTGGTGGTGCGCACTTGTTATCCCAGTACTCAAGAGGTGGAGGCAGATGGATCAGAATTTCAAGGTTATTCTTGATTATATAGCAAGTTTCAGGCCAGCCTGTAAGTCTGTGTTATATAAGACCTTGTCTAAAAACAAGATATGGCAATACCAGCTCATGATAGTTCTCTCAAATAACTCAAGACAATTGTCTTTCCACTACATCCTAATCCATGAATATATTTGTACTAAATGGAATATTACTTGCTATTTCTAAGATAGGCGCAGGAAATATAAACAGTACACAGTACTTCTTATCAGTTAAGAACTCTTAAATGCTGATTTTGATGTTTGAATAGTTTCATAACTCCACATTTTGAAGGACTTTGTACTTGAGTAGTGGATAAAGTCTGAATTGCCCATTTTGACGTGAGATGCTTGCTCTAGTTAATGAGCAATGTATACATTGGGAAATTCATTTATATATTTCTTGGTACATGGAATAGAGTTGGTGAAAATGTAATCACCAATGCTATATTATCGCAGAAAAAAGATAATCTCTCTAAACCAAGTAGCCCACAGCAACTGGAGACAGGAGGGATAGCCAAGACTCTTGGCTCTGTAGGAAGGCCAGCTTGTGCTGACCCAGCCTCCCTCAAGAGGGCAGATTACCCTCTGCTAAAAGCATAGCAGATTCATCAGGATTATAAACTGTTCTAGAAGGGATAGAATTATCAGGTCAGCCCCCTAGGCACTATCTAGATCCTCATGAAGCAAGAGATCTGATTTAAAACATTGCCTCAGATATACTCATATCATGTCACAGAAGTTGCTGTGCTTAACTGGTGATCAAAGTAACTTGTTTCAATAGAGTGCATCACCTCTGATCGTTAGGCTTTTTTCTCTCTTTTGTTAGCATATATTAATTGTACAAGATGTGTCATTATGACATTTTACACATGTATTCAGTGTGCCTGATCATATTCCTCCCATCACACTCCTTTGTCCCTCCCCCTACTGTCTCTTTTCCCAAATAGTCATTCTACTTTTATGTCTGTTTTTTTTTTTTTTTAATACTTCACATGTGAGAGAAAACAGGCAATATTTGTTTTTCTGAGTCAGGAATATTTCTCTTACCACAATGACTTACAGTTCTATCCATTTTCTTGTAAATTGCACAATCTTGTCCTTCTATATGACTGAACAAAACTCCACTGTAGGCATATACAATTTCTTTATCCATTCATCCATTGCTAAGCACCAGGATGATTCTATGACTTAGCTATGGTGAACTGTATGATTAGGGGTTTTTGGTTTTTATGACAGGGTCTCACTGTATAGCACTAGTAAGCCTGAAACTTGCTATGGAGACTAGGTTGACCTCAAAGTCCGAGAGAGTCTCCTGCTTCTGCCTCCCCAGTGCTGGGATTAAAGGGTGTATTACCACACCATGCATGTGGTACATTAGGATTTTTATTCATTAATTTTTCTTTATTTTTTTTAGACTGGGTCTCAAGTATCCCAGGCTGGTCTAGAACCTGCTCTAGAATCAAAGATCACCTTGAACTTCTAATCCTGCTGCTTTTATTTATCAAGCACTGGGATTGCAGGTACCAATCACTATGCCTAGTTTTATGCAATGCCGTGGACCAAACTCAGGGCTTCGTGCATGCACTCTACCAACTGAGTACATCCCTAGCCCTTGTTTATTTTCAAAGAGGAATTGCTAGATCTAATTTAACAAATTAGATCCTCAATAATGTGCTCCAACAATAATTCTTATTGAGGCAAAAATTCACGGGAAATATTTTTTAATTGCCTAAAATGGGGGCAGTGGGGACAGTAGGAGCTCTGGGAATATTACAGATTGGAAATGAGATCAGAAGTTCAGTAGGCTGCATTCCTGGGGATGGGAGATGACAAGCAGGAGAATTAAAAACCTACTACTACAGTAATAAAGCAAATGAACGATAGAATGTAGAGGAGACTAGCAATGGTACACCTTGAAAACAGTAACCACGGGTATAACACACACCACCTCCAGATGCCATCACTGTTCACAGAATGCCAACCCTTCCTGACTGCAGCTCATAGGAGAGACTTCCAGATGTGATGTATCACTAAGAACGTACAGACGGCGGCAGTGTCTCACACACACTATGGTGTGAACTCCCATCCAAGTGGGTGAATTTCATATATCAATTTTTTCAATTATTTTTTATGTGCCTGTATGTAAATGCACCCACATCATGCAATGCCTGGAGAGGCCAAAAGAGGGCATCAGATCCCCTGGAACTGGACTCAAACTGTTATTAGCTACCATGTGGGTGATGGGAACAGAACCTGGGTCCTCTGGAAGAACAGTCAGTGCTCTTAACCTCTGAACCATCTCTCCAGCTCCATAGTCAATTTTTGAATTCCACTAACCCCTTGGCCAAAACCAAAACAAAACAAAAAACAGCAAAAACGTCTGTAAAGTCTAAATGTTACTGTCTTTAACATCCCTTTGGGGCTCCAGGCTGGATCTCAGGGACACTGGATCCCACCTATTCAGCAGGACTCAGCTCTGGGTCATACTATCCCTTGATACCTGAGCAAGATAGGAGAGCCTGAATTAAGCCACCCCCTTTTGAACCAATCAGTGTAAATCTGTGATCCAGTTCCCATGAACCCAAACATCTTGAAGGGAAGATCAGAAGACTGGCCTGACCTAGTGCAGCCCCTGGTATGCATATGCAGCAAGGAGTTTGTGGTAGTGTCATCAGACCTAGGGAAAGGAAGTCCAACCCAGCTGGTGCTCAGGTCCATAGGGACAGCAAGGCTGGCCACTGTATCCTGCCCACATCTTCATCAATTGCTACTTATCAAGCACTGCCCTATCTTACTGTTAACTGTATTTTCTTCATAGGGTGATAAACTCTTGAAGGGCTGGGATCTTTGCTCACTGCCATACCTCCATGTATAGAGCAAGACCTGGCACAAATGAGGTGCTCAATAAAAAGGACTGAGAAACAAGGAACAGCTCATCATAGAGAAAGAAAGGGTATCTGACCCATGAGCCATGGGTAGTCACATGTGGAAGGTGAGGAGGGTGTAGAGAGACTCTGGGTGCTCTGAAGTTCATCAAGTCTATCCCAGCCTGGAGTAGGTTTGTGGGAGAAAACAGGTGATAGGCCTTCTTAAACTGCACAGGACTTCAGAACACACACAGCCTTGCAATGGTGTTTCCTCAGGCAGATGTCCTCCTTCTTCCTCTATAGACGACTCCAACATGGTGTCCTCAGGAAACATGAGTGTGTAAGTGCATCAGGAGAGGAACTGAGAGTGTTGGGATGACAGCAATACTGCTTTGGTACGTAGGCTAGTTAGAGCCAGTGACTCTGGTGATGAGGAAGAAGGAATTAGCATCCAGCCTCTGTCCAGCCAGCTGGACCCCTTTGGTGAGCTTCCAATTGCCCCACAACTCTCACATGCTAGTCTGTGTACCAACACCAGATTGCCTGTTGATGTCTCACTCAGTGATACTCTCCAGGAGCACCAAAGCAAGCTCCCATCACTCTGGGCTTGGAGCAGTGAACAAGATGCAGCAACTTGCTCTTGCTTCTGAAGTTGCCCACGATCTGACCTCACCCTGGCATTAGTGGGATTCAAGTAGAGAG
The DNA here is from genome assembly GCA_035773235.1 of Eospalax fontanierii. Lineage (NCBI taxonomy): Eukaryota > Metazoa > Chordata > Mammalia > Rodentia > Spalacidae > Eospalax > Eospalax fontanierii. The sequence continues at coordinate 61,256,013 of CM069530.1, read as the reverse complement.
CCTTCTATTTGATACCTTAAAGGAACCTTCAATTCCGATCAGTGCCTTTCTCCTTCCATACCCTTCTGCAAAACACAATTCCTCTACTACAGCAAGCTCCTAAAAGCGACTGCTGAAGAGCACATTCATGCAGATGCACACCACTCACAAATGGTCCGTTCCCGCTCAGCCAGGCCTGGTTCACCCCTAGTCCTGGTCCTAAACAAGCCCCACTCGCATCTCCTCCCGTGTCTGCTTCATGCTTCTTCAGCCTTTCCAGTCCTTTCTCTCCTGCCTCCCCGTCACTACCGTGCAGGAAAATCTCAGAAGGCCCACAGACTCTGGTGCCAAATGAATCCTGGCTTCTCTCTGCTTCTTAGTTGAATAAACCTGGAGAAGTGGCTTCTCTCTACAAAATAAAGTTAATCATCCTCACCTGGGAAGGCTGCAAAGGGCTTGAGATGATTTACGAAGGTCCCTGGTACCCTTGAGAGGGCCACTTAGCACACGTGCTCTCCTTCCTCTAGTCACACCACTTCCTCTGAGTTCTAGAACAGAGGTTTTCAGATTTAATGTTCAAATCGTCTGGACCCTTCACAGGAAGACTGATGCAGAGTCTGGACAGGCTGAGACTCCATACCCAATGAGCTTCCAGAGAATCCTGCTCCACAGCCCACACTCCGAGCAGAAGGCTCTGGATCAATTTCTCCTGCCACATCAGAGCCACAGCTTTATCACTGTCACCGACCCTGGGTCCTGACTCTCAGAGGAGACACAGGCTCAAATCTCTCATGTCTCTATGAGGTCCCCTCCTGACACAAGCCCTGAACGTATTGTCCCTTACAGTCAACCAAGCTCCTCGACAAGGAAGTGCCCACCTGGACCTCTCTTCGTGTCCCCGAGGCCCTTGTCCTGCAGTCTGACTTTTCCCTCCTACAGACTGCAGGTTCTTTCCTAAGTGTTTTCTCTCAGGCACTCGTTACTGTGGAGCTGTTCTTCCACTTTGGACACCTTCCTTTCCGTGTTTCCATGCCACGGCTTCCTCCGGCTCTCAGATCCCGCCTTCACTGTATCTGTGCTCAGAATGCCCCCATGACCCAGACCCAGCAGATGGGGTTGCAGACTTATCTTCCTTTACAACATGCAGTTCTGAGCAGTGGGGGGAAAAGTGAACAAAACAGGAAAAGTTCAGCCCCTTATGAGAAAGAAGAAATAGTTACTGTTACAGTACATTAGACGCTAAAAAGAAAATCAGAAATGAGGGACAGGTGTTCTGGAAACACAAATGCATGCAAGGGAAGCTATCTGAGGGAGGAATAGCCAGTGCAAAGATCCTGACCTGTGAGCAAAGCCGGAATGTTCAAGAAATAGCCAGACAACCGGTGTAGATTTTTAAACTGTGTGAGGAATAGAGTAATGGTTCATTATCAACTGGTTCTTACAAATTTTGCCAAAATTTAGTGACTTACACCAGCAAACATTTATTGTGTATCTGTGGGTCAGGAATCTGGGAACTGCGTCCCTGGGTACTGCTAGCTTGAGGTCTGTCCTGAAGCACTGTGAAGCTGTTGTAATGTAGGTCTCAGCTGGAAGGAGGATTACATAAAGGAATGTGGGTGAGGAGTTACTTACAGGAGTAGAAATGACTCACAGACAGCAGCATCACCAGAAGTCCCACAGCTCAGGAAAGCAGGAGACAACCTCACTGCACAAACTGAAGGCAGCTCACAGGTTGCAGAGTGGCCTTTCCAGGTAGCTCAGGGGCCTGAGCCTCTTTTAGGCAGACTCAGTGGATCTCTGCCTCGTCCTCGAGGCCTGAGTGTTAGCGTCTTATTTGCGTGAGAAGGGAGGCCCTCCTGAACCTGGTCAATCTCAGGAACTTCCTTGAGGCTACTGAGCTGTTTCCTTCTGAGCTTTAGGAGAGTCTCTGGACAATGAATGTTTCACCTCCCCTCAAAACGCCATTGTTGGCCTTTCTTTAGAACACCCTGTTGGTTATCTTTAGACTTTTGGTTGCTTAGTTTCCTGTTGTTTACTCAATTTCCCTCCTAGAGGGAAGGTTTATCTCAGAGGAAAGTGCCACACAACAGCTATCCGTCAGAAGTGATCCCAGGCCCACAGAGAAGGAATTATGCAGAGTGTGAACACCAGAAGCTGTGGTCATGAGAGGCTGTCCACCATAATAGGAGATGAGACTTATGGACACTGAGGACTTAAGCTTTTACTCCAAGTGAAAAACAGCAGACAGGATTTCTTTTGTTTTTGTCAAGCCCAAAATCACATTTTCATTAAGAATTTCATAGAACACCTCATTGCAACATTCAAGGAAAGACTCTATTTGCTTTTCTAGAGTACATTTCCATGTTCCTGTTACACATAAAACAAGGTGAGGCCTATTTGTGAGGATATTGTGTAATTAAGGGTTCAGTTTCCGAGGCAGCATCGGGAGTTGGAACCTCCACTCCTCTGCCATCTAATAGTTAGGCAGGTCTTTTCCACACTTCTCTGCCTCACTGTACGATGAGACAGTGACAGAAAATGTCAAGAATGGTGAAGGAGCTGAAATTTTGCCCTGCTTGAAAGCCAACAAGTCAGTCCACTGTGTTTTCACAGAAGAAAGCAGAAGCCATGAAGCTTCTAGGTCAGAGATTAAAGACCTCTCTGCTCACAGCACAGTGGGCAGCATGAACGTTCATCCTGGCTCTCCTTTGTCCCCAAGTTCCATGTAGGTGAGTAATGGCCCGGGTAGGTATGGTTCTGTCACAGCTGAGGAACTCTAAACTTAGGAACTCCCAATCTCATGGAGAGCTGGCAAACATGGCCAACCTTTGGCAATGACTAGAGGGGGACACTTTCTTTATTAGCCGGTCAGGAAATGACTCTAACCTCTGCAGAGAAGGAAGACACATCTCTGTACTCTCAGGATGTTCACTGTAGAGATGATTTTTAACAGGCAGTGCAACAGACTGGCGAGCTGGCTCAGTGGTCAAGAGCACTGGCTGTTGTAGGAGAGGACCCAGGTTCGATCCCTATCTCCCACATGGTGACTGACAACCATCCATAATTCCAATTCCAGGGAATCCAGCACCCTCTTCTGACCTCTGTGGGCATTGCACAACATGGTGCACTTACACACATGCAGGCAATGCACTCGTGTGCATAAAATAAAAATAAATAAATAAAATTTTTTAAGTGGTTCAGGACAAAAGTAGTCATAAATGTGTGGAAAGGCCAGGAAAACTGATCCTCAGTAAGTCACCAGTTTGTTTTTACATATTAAACAAGGCGCTAAAAGTGCAGCTCACGGGTGGGTACCTGTTTAGCATTCTTGACACCCTGGCTAGAATCCTCAACACTATCAAAATGCATGTACATGTTTTTGAAAAACAAAAAAGTTTAACCTTTCCAAAAAGGAATGTAGTTTTCATATTATTTTTCACAAGCTTTACCCCAAGTCCCTGCTAACAGTTTCATATAGTATTAATATGCGAGCAAACACACATATATGTTCAAATATTTATATAAATTACACTTTGAAACTTTTTTATTGCTTATATGTGGGAATGTGGTATGTCCACATATCTATATAAATAACATTCTGAGCTTAAAAAAATTTTTTATATGAAGGTATGTATACATATATGTGTGCATATGGAGGGGCACACCCGCCTGTGTGTGCATGTATGGAAGCCAGAGTTGACACTGGGGGTCTTCTTCTTCCCCTGTCCATCTTACATTTTGGAGACTGGATCTCTCGCTGAACCTCTCCCCACGGTTTCTGCTAGACTGGTTGGCCAGCAAGCCCTGAGATCTGCCCGACTCCATTTTCCAGTTTGGGGTTACAGATGCACACAAGCATGCCCAGCTTTTACATGGGTGCTGGAGATCCAGACTCTGGTATCATCCTTGTACAGCAGGTACTTTACCTGAGGAACCATCTCCCCAGTCCCACACTGAGATTATAAAATCTATATCGCTCAGGGGATTACAGTCACTCTGAAAGCCTACCAAAGACCATTCATATTCATTCAGCAGGCAAAAATCTTTTATGAAGTTTTCATATGAGATTGGTCAGAAACCTTCAAGTTAGATGCTTTCGCATACAATTTATTTTAAAATGAGCAAAGAACCCCATAATCCTGATGAGTTTCCATTGCTTAAAATTCTATTCCTGTAGTCATACTTACATCCTAAGAACACTGAAGATTTCATGAGAATATTGAGCACTGAAAGGAGGAGAACAAGCCAAACTTCAGAGCTTCAAGGACTTCTGTGCCTTCTGTTATGGCTGCAGAGTTCCACCTCTGGGACTGGCATGTCACTGTGTATAATAGGACTTCTAATTGTTATACCGTCTCTGACTGGAAGGCCAATTATGGATGTAAATTGTCAAAAGTTTAGGATACAAAGATTTAAATGTACCAGGCTCGACACAGAATCTTGTGTTTCATTCCTCCAACAGATGCCTGCTGCCCAGATCAACAGCCGCTATTGTCTGGCCTAGACCCCATGTTTGATGCCTTCTCTTTAATGTCCCCTTCCCCAGTGTGTGTGTGTGTGTGTGTGTGTGTGTGTGTGTGTGTGTGTGTGTGTGTGTGTGTGTTGTGTATATATTCTCTTGGTTAGTTGCTCAGGCATCTCAAAATTTGCTGAAAGTTTCAGAAGGGCAAATTTTAGCAATGCCAGAAAAGCAAATACAACCCTGAGTCTTTTTCCTTACTCTAGTTGTTTTAATATTGGAACAAAAATTACATCACTAAAACTACACAAGAGTGAACTGGAGTGCAAATTCTCCTCATGAATTCAACTATAATATTAATGATTCTCACAATGAGATTAGAGGTTTGTCCAAATTAGCATTGTAATACATTTTAAAGACCACATTATAAGGCAAGTCTATCCTCTAACAAGATGTGATCAAAAGAAAACACTAGGGCTAGCGAGGTGGTACAGCTGGTAAAGGCACTTGCCAACAAGCATGACAGCCTGAGTCTGATCCCCTGGACCGACATGGTGGAAGGAGAGAACTGACTTCTGTAAGTTGTTCTCTGACTCTCTCTCTCTCTCTCTCTCTCTCTCTCTCTCTCTCTCTCTCTCCTCTCTTTCTCTCCCTCATAAAGGAAATAAAAAAATTTTAATTTTGAAAAGAAAACTTGTATTTTTAAACATTTTTTCTTATGTATTTATAGATAAAGAGGTGAGGGAGGTACAAAAGTCTAAAAGAAAAAAGAGAAAGCAATAATGTGAACCAAGCCAGTGACCAGGTGCACACGGCACGAGACATAGTCCGACTGCCTTCTCCTTATAGAGATTGTCTTAGAATTATCTTTAAAAACACCCTTAGCTTACTTAAAAATTTATCCTGTGTAAAAAAATGCAGCTTAAATGATCCTCATGAACACATCCTGAGTAAAGCTGTTTTTATCCTTTTAGTCTCAAGTGTGCCCACATATGCCAGCCACCTCATTAATCAGAGTGTGAGTTATGATCACATACTCCACAATCAAAGAACTGGATGAAGTTTCCTGGCCATACACTTGGTCCTGGGCTAGTCCTGAACTGGGTGCCAATAGCTGGTCGATCATGGAGGGAACTTGCTTGGAAATGTGACCAGCTGGGTCTCTTCTCAAACGCAAACCATTTTAAAAATAACATGACTCTCAATGGAGGACTCAGGTTGGAAAGAGCACAAACTGTAGTGTTTGTGTCTCAAAAAAGGGGCTTTCTTGGTGTGTGTGTGTCTGTTTGCAGCTTCTACAGCCTTTCTCCTTCCAGATGGTGCCTAAGCGAAGCTTGTCACAGACCCTTAGTCTCCTGCTGCCTTTAATGCTGGTCCTTGATTGCCAATGACCCCCAGCTGGACTGGCTCCTCAACCCATTTAACCCCTCTCTGCTGGGTCCCCGTCTCATGCAGGATGAGAGGCTGGTGAGAGTTGGAAATGAGAAGGTGCCAAGTAAGCCAGGGTCTTTCACCCTTTCAGAGCTGGTGGCCCGTTTCCCGGCACCATCACGGATGTCCAAGATCACTCCGGCAGAGAGCTCATGTTAATACGATTTTGTCTCTACTGCCAGATAAATGTCACTAAGTTTCTGATTGTTAATGTTTTATTTGACCATACCGAGGCAACCAAGTCTATTAAAGAATCCTGCAGAGGTCAAGGGCTCAAGACTATCAAATACAATGCCCTCAAACAGGTGTACTTGAAAACTTAAAATTAAATTGCATTGGAACTTTTAGTCTGGTCAACTTAGTGACCAGGGAAGCTCGTGTGTGTTAGCACACAAAGTTGGAGCAAAGAAACTTGGAGACAGCAACGATTACCTTCCTTGTCAAGGCCTTAAATTACTGGTATGACATGAGACACCTCCGTTTTCAGAGATGTTGGTCACAGCTGCAAGTATTTCCATTGGTTAAACTTGTTGGTTTTTGTAACATGTTAGAATGTGTCTATAACTATATCAATCAGATAGGTGACTCATATGATGGTTTTAAAAAGCTGATGACACTCATCTGTTGAAGATCTGGAGTCCAGAAAGAAGGGATGGGAGGTCCACATCTAGCATTGTTTTCATATTGAGCCTAACGACAGGTCATAAGAAAACAAGGCAGAGAAATTCAGCGGTTCAGTGCTGCCCTGAAGAAATGGAGTCTAAGTTCTTTATTGGAGCAGAGATCTGAAAGACTCACGTCCCATTCCCGTAAGAATCTTTAAAGGCTTACCAGAGAGTTAGACCAAACTGAATTTTCTAACATACCAAGGAAATTTCTCTCTCTCTCTCTCTTTCTCTCTCTCTCCATATATATATATATACAGTACAAAATAGGAAAATAATCCAAATTCAATTATTTTCTTGACTTTATTGGAGATTATGACTGAAGTCATAACAATGATAGACTTTATCATCACTAACACTTTATTGATTTCTCTTTGGCATCATTAATGCAAAATGAAAACCAAGCCTGGGGTTTAATTTGATCCATTATTCACATCCTTTTCTACTTCTGATCAGTCACCCTCACACCACCTGCCAGTCATTTGTGGCAACCTCCCCAAGCCACTCCATTCGTCCTGATGACAGCCCTTTGCCCTCCCAAAGTATAAAATAGATTAGAATTTATGAACCTGGGTAGGTGTTTGCACAGTTGCGCTGTATTAACCTGTACATTGCTCACAGTTGGGCAAAAACTAAGTGAGATTATAATGAGATCTTTTTGTCCATCAGCAACCAAATAACCTGGCAAGGAGCTCAGAAGAGCCCATCTCCTTGTGCAGCCTTGTTCTACCAATGAGTAACTGGTGTTGGGATGACATCATGGTATATTTATTGGGGAACTTTTTCCTCAGAAGCCTATTCATTTTGATTGGGCATCTGCAAATTCCAACAAACTAAGAGTCAGAAGTATTTATGTCCATTTCACAAATGAGGCCTCAAGAGGTCAAGTGTCTATCACTCTGCAGTTTTGGTGGCTTAAAGTTGGAAGGGACTTTAAAGAGCCTCTTGGTTGGTAGCTCTCCGTTTCCTGCCTTCACATTGCCTTTAAGCAGCAGGCTCACATCAGGCACATCCCTCTTTGTTCACACACTAGGAAGAAGTGTGACCTCAGGAAGAGCAGCTCAGAACGCCCAGAAGAGAATGTGCATCCTTTGACACACCACTACCCTCCCTTAAAAATCCAGACAACAGTTTTATCCCTCTCATTGTTTTGTTTTTGTTTTGTAATACTAAGGATTGAACCGAGGGGCTCATGCATGGTAGGCAAATACTCTATGCCCAGCCTTCTTGTTACTTGTTTTGATTTGTTTGGAGATAGGGTCTAAGTTACTTGGGCTGAATTTGAACTCACTCTTTTGCTCAGACAGGACTTGAACTTGGGAACTCCTGGTCTTTGAATACAGAGTAGTTGGGACTACAGGCCTGCACCATCAGGAAAGATGTACCTGGCAAGAAAAGGTTTTTTGTTGTTTATTATTTTTAGACAGGGTCTCCCATAGCTGGCCTGGAACTCACTATGTAGACCAGGTTGGTCTACAGAGATTGGCCTGCCTCTGCTGCCTGAGTATGAGATCAAATACCATGCCCAGCATAAGAAAAGATTTTTATTTTTTGTTTGTTTATCAAAAAAAGGAAACGGGTTTAATATATATTTAAGCATGGGAAAGAGAGGGAGAGGAAGAGGAAGGAAGGGAGGAAGAGAAGGTAAGAAAGCAAGCAAGAGAGAGGCAAAGATTGAGACAGAGAAAGAGAGAGATACTGACTTAAGAGGACAGTATTACATATCTTAGAGTGGGTACATGCTTCTCAGGGGAGCCACTGATCCCTCTCCTTGTACAGATAAAACATGGCAGCCCAGAGGGGTGAGAACTTCATACAGAGTCACTTAGCAATAAGTATCAGAATTTGACCTCTGTGTGCACAAGTCTTCTGCCTCTATCTTTTTTTTAAAAGTTATTTATTTTACGTGTATACATGTGTGCCTACGTATATGTATGTGTGCCTCATGAGTGCATACGGGTGCCCGAGGGAGCCAGAAGAGGGTGTCTGATCCTCTAGGACTGGAGCTATAGGCGGTGATGAACCACCCATCACAGGTGCTGGGAATTGAGCCCAGGTCTTCTGCAACAACAGTAAGCCATCTCTTAACTGCTGAGCCTCCTCTCCAGCCCTGCTCCCTCTGTCCTGCTATCATGATTTCACTACCTTGGACCAGGCTTTTGTACACCAGCAGAAGGAGCCAGAGCCCAGGATGCAAGAGCCCCAGTGTCCCCTGACACAGGGCACCAAAGATATAGTCACAAGTACTCTAGTAAAACCAGCGCCATGGCATCCCATATCCCCATGCATTTAGAATGCTGTTTGAGTCTTCAAAGAGATTCTTTCATTCTTTTTTATCTGCTTTTATACAGGACATTGTTTCCCTCCTCCCAGTCCTTCACTGGGTGATTTGCATTTCATTAAGACTTCTAGAAATGACATCTTCTAGTCTCCTGCCTGGCATTAAAGGTTTCAGAGTTTTCTTGTTGCTAGTTTTTAAAAGCTGAGTTAATGCTGTTCTCCTACTGGGTACAGTTTGAGTGACCACTCTGCCTCAATTCCTGCTCCGTGCCTGGCAGAGGTTAGGGAACAGCCACTGGAAAGAGAGTATGGATGAGGTCAGCTATCATCCTGTGAAAGCATCTGGTGGAAGGGAATATAGAGGTGCCTCTGAACAACTTAAAAACTAAAACCAAAAAGGTACGGTATAAGACACTCTTGAGTGCTGCACAGAAACAGAAACATCAGTGGTGAAGCATGACGGAGTCTCCTGCCTTCAGTAGACTTTCCGCTGGCTCCGACCTGCGGCAGCCTCCAGTGTTTGCCCTACATTCATTTTTGCTTTAAAGAGAATCTCACTGGATCAGAATGGCTTTTCAGCTTTGCTACCTCAAACCCCAGGAGATCACTTAGCAGCACCACACCTCTGGAAACCAGAGATAATTTTTCCTTGGTCAACAAACTGTTCTTTTGGAATAAGAGAGATGACTTTGCCAGGGTCCAGGGAGAACAAGAGCCCTCGTGTCTGTTTGGGCTGGAGCCATTTGATGCAGCTTCCTGTTCAGACAAATGCATGACCGTGCCCAGAACCCTATGGGGACACTTCCCTTTTCCAGAATCGCTTTTGCTCAATTAAAACTTCTCTGAGTCTACGCCAACTTTTCCAAATGGTAGCTAACTAATCTGCAAAATCAACCCGAACTAAGAGCAAAAGGTCAAATCTCTGGCTTCTCTAACCCTGGCTACAAATTAAAACCACATGGAAGGAGAAACTTTAATAAGCAATCAATGCCAGCAATTGAATTAGGACTCGACAGTGGGGTCGGGATATTTGTATGATTTGAAAGCCTTCTGTGATTCTGAGGAGCAGCCAGAGTGGAGAAGCATTCGCTAGTCCAGAATGAGACAGCAGCAGCGCCCTCACACACCTGGAGGCCTTGGGCTCCTCGAGGCCTCATGCACAAGTTTCCTCCTTCCGTATGCCATCTGCCATTCCCACCCCAGTGCTGCATAGAAAGGCCCTATCCAGTGTAAGCCTCAGTAAGTGCTAGGGATTTGGACTCAGAGGTTCATACCTGTGCTTTTCTGACTCCAAAGTTTGTTCTTCCCATTCACCATAATATTCATGGAGGACATGGCTCACTGGTGGTTTCCAAGTTGATTTTAGATTGTATATGGATGTGACAAGAAGCAACACTGTGATTAAAAGAAATCCTTTTTCAATTCTGTTTTAAATTTTCAGGTTATTATAATGAGAAGGTTTTTTTTTTTTTTTAACAAGAAGAGAAATCAGGGGCTAGAGAGATGGCTCAGTGGTTAAAAGTGAAGTCTGCTCTTCCAGATGTTCCCAGCACCCACGTCAGGTGACTCACAAACTCCTGTAATTCCAGTTCCAGGGGATCTGATGCCTCTAGTCTCTGCAGTTACTGCACATACATGCACAAATGTAGGCACACACACGTACACACAATTTTTTTAAAAAGTAAGCAAATCTTTAAAAAAAGAACAGAAATAAAAGAATCAATAGTGTTTACATATAGTTTTTGTTGTTTTTTTTCTTTTGGTCTTTTTGAGACAGGGGCTCCAGCTGACCTGGACCAGACTGGCCTTGACCTCACAGAGATCTGCTTGCCCCTGCCTCTCACGTACTGAGATTAAAGGCATGTGCCACTGTGCCCAGCTATATTTTTAATTGTACAAAATTATTTGTCAGTGTTGTACTAAAAATCAGTGAACACTGGTGACCTTGAGAAGGAGAATATTTAAGGACAACCTAAGTTAAAACCTAATCCAGTACAGCTAATGAGGTAATTTACAGGGAAAGAAGGTATCAGTCTTGCCTTATAAGACACTGCTGATTCTCCTTACAACCTACGCACACCAACCTCTCTTTGCTTCAAGACTTATAACAAGACTTAAGTCCCAGAAAACTCTAAAATATGAGGTACAAAACATCCTCCATGAGGAGCTGAGCTTCACACCAAAATAATTGTATGATGACCAAGTAATCTGGACAGAAATTCAGACAGGATGTGTGGGGGCAGGCAGGGAAGTGAGAGATAATTGTCAAAGAAATGAAGTTGTTCAGATTGAATCTGTGATGAGACAAATAAGCAGAGACTCTAGATCCAGTGTTGTAGCTCGAGGTAGACAGACCAGTTAGAAAGGCTCAAAGAGTTTGGCTGGTTGACTGAATTGTCCCAGAATTGTCACAGGGAAAGGTGACCAGGGGCTCAATGAAATTGAAGGTTACACTGGATTTATTCTAGATCTGTTCATCCATGCCAGATGTCTCAGAGGACACTACCCTGTAGGACATAAATTTTCTGAGCATCCCCAGCATCACTGGGGAGCACTGTGATCGCTCCCCATGCGTCAGGAACTACAGTGGGAACTGTTGCCCCACTTGAGATGGATGCAGTAGGAATAAATGACTGCGTATAAGGGTCAAGGACAGTATAATGTGGATGTCGTGACTATGAGGACAGCAGAATCAAAAAATAGTAAGAATAGTCTGATTCTCAGAAACCTAACATGCTGGCTGAGTTGTCCAGAGAGGTAAAATGGGTGAGCAATCTACTAATTTGTTATTTGATTTGTATAAGCAAAAGTTTCGAAGTCAAGAGACGTCTAACCCGAACCAATGAACAAACCTGGAGCTTGAGGAGGTCTTAGTGATGTGAATGACTTACATCCCTTTCACACTTCTTTCTTAATGAACCTGCCAAGAAGCCCTGTGGGAAATGGGTTCTAGCTCATATGTGATGATATTATTTTGTTTTCACTTTATTCACTACATGGTTTTCTTCTATCTATGGCATTCACAGTGGTAACTAAAGTTTATTTTCTTTGGGGGTTGGGGATGAGGGATTGAGACAGGGCCTCATGTGGCCCAGCATGGTTGGTCTCAGATTCACTATGTAGCTGAAGACAACCTTGAGCTTCTGATCCTCCTGCCTTCAGCTCCCTAGTGCTAGGATTACAGGCAGATGCCACCATGCCCAGCTCTAAAGTTTCATTGTTAAAACCATGTGGGTTTTAAAAAAAATAATTGATGATCTTGAATAAATTAAGAACAAATGAGTGACAGAAGTTTGAAAAATACAAATATGCCCAGTGCTGGACAGTTTCAGTTGTCAACTTGACACACCTGGGAAGAAGGAACCTCAGTTAAGGCATTTCCTCCATCAGATTGGCCTGTGGCCATGTCACTGAGGCATTTTCTTGACTACTGAGTGATGTGGTAGGGTCCAGCCCACTGTGGATGGTGTCCCCCCTGGAAAGGAGATCCTGGTTTGTATAAGGTGGCAGGTTGAGCATAGGCCAGAGGAGCAAGCCAGTAAGCAGCATTCCTCTGTGGTCTGTGTTTCAGTTCCTACTTCTAGGTTCCTGCCCTGTGTTCTTGTCTTGGCTTCTATCAAGCATATGTAAGCCAAATGAACCCTTTTCTCCCTAGGTAGATATTGGTCAGTGTTTTACCACAGTAATAACAAATTAAGATACTTCCCTACAACGTGCTAGTTTTAGAATTAGACATGTCCATACCATCCTGTTACACAGCAAACAGCCTGTACTACCACATGAGGCCTAGCAGGACTTCTGATGCTACTTCCAGTTCCAGCGGAAACTCAAGATGCAGATGTTGTAACTGGATGAGGTAGTGTGTGCTGTAACCCCAACACCGATTCTACGAAAACGCTGGGAATAACTTCTATACCCAGAATATGAAATTCTATAAATTAATCATGATTCCTCTAAAAGTAAAACAGCATGCTAGAAATAGTGAAACTTAGACTGCTGCTGCAAGATGAATAAGAAACTTGTCCCGGCAACCGCTCCTATTGTGAGAAGGGAGAGTCAAAGTGATTGGATTTATCACCACTTAACTTATTTGATCATAATGCTAAGTAAATACTAAAATATGTATTTTAAAATGATTCTGAAAGTAGGCGAATGACATGGAAAAATATCTATGATTTTATTGCTAAGGTAGAAAGGAAAACTATAGATACAAATAAGATGAAAGATGAAAAAATTTACTTAAGAAATAAATACATGTTTCCCAAAACATTGAATAGACTTCAAGAAGAAAATAGAGATTTTCAGAAATCAGAAAAAGCTGATTTCATTTCCCTCCTTGGTAGACTACAGATTCCTAATTTGTCCCATGATAGAGAAGACTATTTTCTTACTAGAACCCTTGACAACAGCATCCTGATTGACAGAACCAGAGAACAAGCCACATGGAAGAAATCTAAACAGGATAGTGAATGGTTATTACTCATCCATTCATTCACTCATTCATTCATTCATTGTTTGATTCTGTGTTCCAGGTCCTGAGCTATGAAATGGTTTGCAGGGAAAATTTTTGCCACTTTTCTAACGAATAAGTCGAATATTCCACATAGACAATTTAGAATTCAACCATCTTCCACAGGCACTAATTTAACTCGGGGATTTTTCTTCTTTGTAGCAATTTTGTAATTTTGAAGGAGATTATTCATGATATAACATGGCAACTAGGAAAATTTGTATCATCCTTTCATCTTAGAAAGTAAGATCTGAATTATACGTAGCCCAGGAGAAAATTCTGTGTGTGTGTGTGTGTGTGTGTATCTGTGTGTGTGTGTGTGTCTGTCCATCTGCCTATGTGTTACAGAAGTCCACTAAGTTACTTAGTCCCTTCTGAAGTTAAACTTGGTGAGATGAAAACTTCTGAGAATGTCAATAAAATATATATATATACATCATAACAGAAGCCTCAGCCCAGACTTTAGGACTTTGAATCAAGACTCCTGTAGCCCATCTGACAGGAGAACAGATGAAACCAGGTAAAATGGTTAGTTTTAATTGTCAGCTTGACACAATCTAAAATCACCTTGGAAAAGAGTCTCAGTGAGGGCCTTTCTAGGTCAAGTTCGCTTGTGGACATGCTATAAGAGATTATCTTGATTGCACTGGGGTGGGAAGGCCCAACCTGCCTGGATGCAGGAGGCTGCTTCATTGGCTGGGCCCTGGCTTGTGGTAAGAGTGCAGAAAGTGAGCAGAACACGCCATGCATGAGTTCTTTCTCTCTCTACTCTTGATTGTGGATGTGACTAGTTGCTTCAAGTTTCTGCCTTAGCTACGTACAATGGTGGGCTGTAACTTGGAATTGTATGCTAAATAAACCCTTTCTCCCCTTAAGTTGCTTTTAGTCAGGGTGTTTTGTTGTAACAGCCGCAATGAAACTAGGACACCAAGACAGGGGCCTCAGTTCACTGGGCCTTGGACCCCTCTTATGTAAAAGCAAAGGATCAAACCCCAGAGGGTTATCACACAAATTCATAACTTAAATATGGAAAACTGAACTCCCAAGGCAGATTTCCCGCTCTTCAAGGTTCTGAGCATCCCTGAAGCAGCTTCAGGGCCCAGCAGCAGCAGTAGTTTCCAAGATTCTTCCAACAGTGGCCCTGGTGAGGTTCTGACTCTTCACTGTGTGGTTCTTACTGGCAAAGAAAGATCAAGAACCATCTTTCTTGGACCTGGCTTCACATTAAAAGTAATTAAAGAGACTTCACATTTTAATATTGATGTCACGGCCTTAATCCCACCATTGGCATTTTAAAAACTGAACAACTGGTGGAGTCTGGAAGAAGTGGCCTGGGTGAGACTTTGGAAGCTGAGTTCCTGGCTGTGCTTTGCCTCTTAACTTGCTGTGTGATCTCTCCCTGTGCTACTGCCATCCCTTTGGGTTGATCCCCCCCCCCCACACACACACAAATAGAGTTTAAAAAAACTTTGGAAAATAAGATTTATTATAGTAAAATGGAATGGTAGGAGAAAGAGGCAGAGAACCAGAAAAGGCAGGTCCTGTCTTTGAAAGTTACTTCCTTGAATTATTGGCAGAACTATGTAGCATGATCAGTCTAGTTGGAGAGAGACTGTCCAGTTGACAGTTGGATTACTCTCACCTCCAAATGCCCTGTGTCAAAAAATGATGGACCCCCCACCACCACCCCACCCGTTTCTGCACAGAGTTTCCAGGGCTCCATAAATGAATTGTATAACTCTAGTGCTATTTAAACGCCCCAGGGGTATATCTCGTAACCCCATATGGGCTTTGCCATCTGTAAATCTAGAACACTGAATGCTCTGTTTGCTTCAAGAGGATGTTTTACTTGGCAAGTGATGCTGGGAATGCCTCATCCATAAAATGGCAATCAGATCAGCAGTCACACTGCCCAGAAAATCGCCATGCCTGCTGAGGGATCATGGGAGGAAGCCAGGACCGGTGGCTCCCCCAGGGCATCCTCTCCTTTGTCCCAAGACTCCTGTTCTTGGCCTGCCCATTCCTCAGAAACCAAGAACCCATACTGTTCTCCAGGCTAGAGAATGCTGGCTGCATGCTCCACCCTGCCCTCCCTTATGGTTGGCCTTCTCTGCCCACAGCCCAACAAAGGAACTTATCAGAACGAGCACATCTGTCACAGGTGGTGAAATGTGAGACATCTAGTTTTAGAGGACAGTGCAGGAGAACAGAGGTCTCTGCAATGTCAAATGGAGAAAAGGAAGTCATTTTCTTCCCCATCTCTAGGATCCTAGGACAGAAGTGCTGAGCTTAAAACTGAATGAATAGAAGCTGCCAGATTTAACAAATTACAAGATACTTGCCCAGGTAAATTGGATCTTGGGGAAACAGCCAGCTATTCTTTAATATAAGCATGTCTCAAATATGACACGGAGCATACTTAGACTAAAAGGATGGTGGTCATTATCAAATTTAACTGGGTATCATGGCAGCTCTACTGACATATAACTATATTAATAAAGAGCAAAGAAATAACTCAAGTTCCAAACCCTCTGATTGAAGTTATATAATGAGTCAACTAGATGTATGAATCAACTTGACCAATGCTTGGACAAGTGTGCGGTCACATGGTATGCTGATTTGGGGTTAGGGGATAAGGAGTGTGTGTCTCCCGGGGCTCCTAAATATTACCCAGATTTCCGTTTTCTGACAGTCTTAGCTCCAGGTGCTGTTAAGTTCTATAATTCAAAACAGAAGGATATTGAAGGTCTCAGATATGAAATCACACAGTAGGGATTCTTGTAAAAAGAGACCCACATTAAATACAAATTTGTATTTGTGACCTAATAAACCATCACAAATTGGAGAGTTGCTTTGGCTCCCATTCACGTGAGATAGACAAGCAGTCAGACTCCGCTTCAGGAGTTCACTGAACCTGCAGCTTCAGGATTTACCTGTTTACCTGGAGCCCCTCCACTTTGCCTTTCAGTTATTTTAATTAATAGAAGAACAGTAGTAATCGTCTAAACTCAAGTTCTTTGCGAGGATTGTTGAACATCTCGTTTCTTAACTATACTTCAACATACAAGCAACCCTCCATATCCACAGGGGCTTGGTTCTCAAGCACTCAATTACCAAAAGCTGTGGTTGTTTAAGTCGCTTATATACAGTGGCATGATATTTGCATATAATCTGTGCAAATCATGTCAAGATGATTTATACTATGTAATTCTATGTCAGTGTTGGATAAGTAGTTCTTGTGCCATATTGTTTAGGGAATAGTGACAGGAGAGACAAGTCTGTTCAGTACAGATGTGTTGTTTTTCAAGAATTTTTTCAATGGATGTGGTGGAGTACACCTTCAACTCCAGCACTCAGGAAGCAGGTGGATCTCTGTGAGATCAAAGCCATCCTGGCCTACATAGCGAGTTCCCAGACACCTGGGAGCTACAGGAGACCCTGTCTCAAAAGGACAAAAAAAGTTTTTTCAAATGTTTTCAGAGTCTGGTAGTGTAGTTCAGTGGCAAAACATGGAGTACTGATTGTACTTTGTGTGTGCAAAGCCTTCGGTTCATCCTCAGCACAAAAATATGTTTTCTAAATATGTACTTATATGTAAGTCATTGTCTTTGTAATCCGTGGGTATGAAATCTACAGGCACAGAGCGCTGGCTATTTATGAATGTGTCTCTTTTGCCTCAGCCTACCTACGTTTTTTTATTTAGACTTTTCTGGATATATGTATTATACATATGTGGTGGTTTGAAGGAGAATGTCCCCCATAGGCTCTAAGTATTTGGACATTTTGTCCCCAGTTGGTGGTGCTGTTTTGGGAGGTCTTAGAAAGTGTGGCCATGCTGGAGGAAGCCCTTCACTGGGGTGGGCTTAGAGAGCTCTTAAGCCTTGCCACATCTCCAATCAGTCAGCCTCTGCTTCCTGTGCTGCTTGAAGATATGAGCGCTTAGCTGCTGTGTCTACTCCATCCACCCCTGCCGCCACGCCTCCCCGCCACGATGGCCTTGCTCCTTTGGAACCGTAAGCTAAACAAACTCTTCCTTTTATAAGTTCCCCTCATCAGTGTTTCTATCACAGCAACAGAAAAATGACTAATACAATATATATCATATATATGTCATGTGTGTACACCAATGTTTGTATGTATGCATGTCCACATGTGTGTAGGTGTGCATGTGTGTGCAGGTGCGTGTGCACATTTGTGCATGTACATATGGAGACTAGAAGACAAGCTTGGGTGTTATTTCTCAGGTGTTGTTTGCCTATGTTTTTGAGACAGGGTCTCTCATCAGGATGGAGGTGACCAAGTAGGCTATGTTTGTGTATTCCTATGTTATGAATGTGTCTCTAGGCACTAGGAATCTACCAACACCTCCCAAACAACAGGGTTATATCCATGTGCTGCCATGCTCAGCTCTTTATTTAACATATGTTATGGGGGTCAAACACAGGTCCTTGTACTTGCAAGGCAAGCACTCTACCAACTGAGCTGTTGCCCCAGGGCCTGGTTTTACATATAAAGTTTTTAAATTTTATGTGTATGAGTGTATTGTCTGCATGCAGGTAGTATGTCTGTGTCATGCAGTGCCTGTGGAGGTCAGGAGAGGGTGTCGGATCCCCTGGAACTGGAGTTACGGATGGGTGTTAGCTACCATGTGGGTGCTGGGAATTGAACCTGGGTTCTTCTCAAGAGCAGCCAGTGCTCTTAACCATTAGCCATCTAACCAGCCACCCTGATTATATATTTTTAATTGGTGTATGTGTGTGTGTGCCTGTGAATACATGTTCATGTGTGTTTAGGCATGCGTGTGGAGGTCAGAGGTCAACCTCCAGTATTGCTTCCTCAGATGCCATCCACCTTTTATTTTGAGACAGGATCTCTCACTAGCCTGGAACTCATCAAGTAGACTAGGCAGGTTGGTCACAGGCTTCCCCCAGGAACCTGCCTGTCTCTACCTTCCCAGGGCTGGGATTACAGACACAGGCCACCCACCATGCCTTGCTTTTTACATGGGTTCTGGAGACTAAATTCAGGTCCTTGTGTGCATACAGGAAGCACTTTCCCAGCTGAGCCATCTCCCTAGCCCTTGTTTGTATCTTTTTTATCACACTTCCTTTAATCTTACTGTGTTATTGTCTGTTGCATGGACTATCTTGCTTTAATATAGTTGAATTCTTTGTCACTAATATCTTTTTCCACAGTGGAGACTGTCTTTGTTTCTTTAGAAAGTGTTTATGGGAATATTTGGAATATTTAACTATATAGCTCATCTGAAATTTATTACAGCATGTGGGACTCAAGAACTCTATTGAGAAAAGACAAGGACTTAGAGTAAAAATTAAAATGCATTTGGATCCAACAACACTATTTCACAGCCTTAAACAAGTCACTGAACCTCTTAAGACTCCCTCCCCTCTGCTAGATTCAAAGTAAAGCATTTCCAACTCGTGAGATGGCTCAGCTGGCATAGCTCTTGCTGCCAAGCCTGATGACCTGAGTTGGATACCTGAAACCCACATGATGGAAAGAGTTGTCCTCTGACTTTCATATGTCCTCTGTGGCATACCCACCCCCAACTAACTAACTAACTAACTAAATAAATAAATAAATAAATAAATAAACAAGCAAATAGAAAGTAGAGGGGCCTGGAGAGATGACTGCTCTTACAGAGTACCTGGGTTCACTTCCCAGCACCTGGATTACAGTTAACAACATTCATAACTCCAGTTACAGGAAATCTGACACCCTCTTCTGGCCTCTTCAGGCATTGCACAACATGAGTGCATTTACACACGTGCAGGCAAAACACTCATACACATAAAATTAAAAAAAGAACCCGCACCATACCTAGCAAAGTAGCTTGCATATATGATAAATACTATAGTATGGATTCATGTTAGATTTTTGTATATTAATATTAAATTGTTAGAACAGCATTTATTAAATGATTTTCCTCAGTCATTTACTTGGTTGCTTACAATTGGTAATGACACATATTTTTCCAGTGACAAAGCACTAAGATGTGGCTGTTCTCTTTGCAGAATATTTTGACACATGGAGGTATTAAGTTTAAGAAAAACTAAAATTCAATGCTTAACAAGACAACCAGATTATGACAGATTCTAGTATAGATGCCATATGATTAAATACTAATATGCCTTAAACTTATGGGAGAAGTGTTAAAATGTGAAATTCTATCTAGTAACTTTGTTCCATCTAAGAATCTGAAGAACAGCAGCCCAGGGAACAATAAGTTCATTAAGAGCAAAAGCTGAGAACCACATCTTATATGCCAGCCGAGAGAATACAAACACAAGCTTCTGATCAAGTGTAATGTTATCCAAAATCCAGCTGAAATGGGATGAACTCCAGCTGAACCCCACAACTATTTCAGATCAGTATTTTTGCATTGCCAAGGATAGAATTCCTATAATATTTGAAAGTCTGAAGGAAAGCAGATGCCAGCCCTGTACCACATGTTCATACCAGTCCCATGAACTCTCTAGACACCTGCTCATTGAGCTAGAAATCAGAAAGGAGAAAACACACAAGGCCCCACCACCTCACACACTGTCATGTTCAGAATGCAGATTTTGCAAAGAAGCAGGAAGTGGGTGTGTTAGAAGCACCAGAAGGAGCCCATCCATCTCAGGCCTGGTAAAACCAGTGCAATAAACCTACACTTTCCTGAAGACTGGAATGCCGATGTAAGCTGCTGGAACGCTCTGCAAACAAGATCATTCTGTAAGCTGCTTTTACGGAGCTATTTAGACCTTTGACTTTAAAAACTTGTTGTTGTTGTTAAGACAAAACCCTGTGGGGTCAGAGAGACAGCTGAGTAATTAAGAGCACTTACTGTCCTTCCAGGGGAACCACCCACACAGGACATCCATCCTTAACTCTTGTTCCAGGATATCCAACACCTCCTCCCGCTTCCAGGGCACTGAATGCAAGTAGCACACTTACATACACGCCAGCAAAACACTCAGATGCAAAAAATAAAAACAAAATCTTTTTTGATGAGTAGTGACTGGTATACTGGACTGTAAATGTAAGGACACATATTTTGTATTTAGTAAGAAGTTATATTAGCCTAAGGATGTGACAGCTTGGGAAATTCTCTAAGATCTATTACCTCTTCAGCCACGTGCATTTGGGTCTCATTACAGTACCACACATGAGTTTCCTCCCATTGAGTGGGCTCTAAGACCAATTACGTAGCCATTGGCATTAGATAAAAGTGCCACTACTGCACCAGTGCCAGATGCTGTGCCAGTCATCAATGTGGTTATTTGGTCATGAAACTGGTGTTGGATCATCGATTGATGTACTCCCTTGGCTACTTGTATAGTATCTCCAGAGCTATGAGTGCTAGCCTTCAGGGGAAGTGGCTTCCAGGTCAGTTCTAGCTCCGTTGCTCCAAATCTTACCTTCAGGTTCTGGGAGGCAATCAAGGGCTGTGGTAACGGCCTGTGTAATTTTGGGAGTCTCTTGCACTACCCTGGGCAACAACTCAGTGGAAGGTTTCTCCTGTCTGGCACTGTTTCTTGTTATGTAGCCTTCAGCTATACACAGGGGCTCATGTAGACATACGGCATATTGAATTCGTTATTAGGTTGTTGGACTATGATTCTCTCTGGTGTTTTATACTCGCTAGGCATTATTCTCCCTCTCTCTCTCTCTTTCTCTCTCTCTCTTTCTCTCTCCCCCTGTCTAACCTTCCCTCTGTGCCTTCCCCATTTAAAGTGTCCCCACTTTCCAGGCTTCTCCCTGGATAATCCCTGTCTCCTAAGGCCCCACCTCTCTTGAGCTCCTTCCTTCCCTTTATCCCTCAGTTCCCTGTATAGCCCTCCCTCTCCCTTCCATTTACATACCCCTCTTTTATCTAGTTCTCCCTTAGTAACACCTGTTTCCTATTATTCTTATCTCTTAGATTCCTTCTTTCCCTTTACCTCCCTGGTTCCTTTCTACTTTCCTGGTTCCTGCAGTTACATCAGAATACATACTTAACCTATAAGGGTTTAATGCTAGGATCCACAAATGAGAGAGAGCATATGTCATTTGTTTTTCTGATTCTGTGTTACTTTCTTTAGCATAACAGGTTCTGGTTCCATCCATTTACCTGCAAATGTCATGATTTCATCTTTCTTTACCACTTGGTAGAAGTCCATTGTGTAAATGTACCACATTTTCATTATCCACTCATCAGCTGAAGGACACTTAGGTTGCTTCCATCCCTTCGCTATTGTGAAAAGAGGAGCAACAAACATGGATGTACAGGTGTCTCTACAATAGGATGAGTCCTCTGGATATATGCCACGGAGTGGTATAATGGGGTCAAATGGTAGATTCATTTTTAATTTTTTAGAGTTCTCCACACTGCTTTCCATAGGAGTTGCACAAGTTTACAATCGTACTAGCAGTGAATGAACATTCTTCTTTTCTCACATCCTTTCTGGCATCTAGCATCATTTGTTCTCTTGATCCTAGCCAGTCTGACTGGGGTAAGATGAAATCTTAAAGTAGTTTTAATTTGCATTTCCCTAATTACTAACAGTGTTGAGCACCTTTTAAGATATTTCTCAGCTATCTTTATTTCTTCTTTTGAGAACTCTCGCTCAGATCCTTAACCCAATCTTTTAATTGGGTACTTGTTTTCTTGATTCTTTCTTGTGCACCAGAGACTAGTACAAAGTCCCACAACTGGTCACACACAGATATTGTTTCTGAACTGCCCTTGCCTGAATGATACAACTACAATGCAGCCTCTACTCCCAAGGCTCATGCAATATAGAAGGAATAAAGAAGTCACTAATGAATCTCTGAACTCTTATTAATGAAGCTTCCACATGCAACAAAGGACTAGTAACACAAAAGGTCATAAATGGCTAAATCATGGAGATTAGGGATCTGCAGAGTGTGGGTACCTGGACAGGACTCTTATGTTAAGTTTAACTCACCCAGGGCTCAGGGTCCATTTCGGAAGAGGGGGAAGAAAGATTGTAAGAGACAGTGAGGAGGGACATGACCATATGTAAGTAGAATCCTACAAGTTCCTGGGACCCTGCTCATCTGAACCTACAGCAATAGTTTCAGCCTGCTCAAGAGCCATGCAATATCAAGCAGACAAAAACCCAACATGGCACTAGGGAAATGGGGCACAGCCCCCAACATTTGCTTAGGAAATATTGGCAACTGATTACTTGTTGGGGGTCCCAGCACTCAGGCCAGCCTGAGGGGGACCGAAGGATCTCCACCGTGGGGGAGGGGGTGAGTAGGCACAGAGTCAACACACAGACTCCGGGAGTTAAGCAGAAAGCCAGCAGTGGTGGTCTGCTGCAAACTCATTTATTCAAGAAAGAGCAGAGAGTCTTATAGGTCTTGTTAGTCAATAGCTTCGTGGGGTGGGGTCCTGACCACAGCCAATTGCAGTTTGTTCCTAGGAGGATTAGATGCTCTCCAGGTTTTGGGCAGAAACTGGCTTCACAACCAACCAGTGTGGAGCACCATACCCACGAGAGCCATTCCTCCATTCCTCCTGGCAGGTGGCCTAGCTAGGCCCACCCTGAATTATGCCCAACAATTACTATTGGGTAAAGATGAGCTAGTCTTCCTAAAGCAAGGGACTCTGAGTAAGCTGACTAGACCTCAGTGAGTGAACCTGCACTGAGGTCACTTGGGGACACTATCTTGACACAATAGACCTTAACACAGATAAAAGAATGTATGGATTCCAGTTGGGGGACATGGGACTGCCAGTGAGGAAGAGTGTGAAGATGATTGAGACTGATTGAGATGTTCTGTATGAAACACACAATGATTCAATAAAATTGTTTTTTAAAAAGATAATACCCTGTAGAGAGTGTATGTGCATATGTGTGTATGTGTGTGTGTGTGTGTTAGAACAAGAGGTAAGAAATCTGGCATTGAGTCCATACCCTGCCACTAATCTGAGATGTGTTATTTTTTTCTCTCCTCTGAAAAAAAGGTGGAGAGAGGCATCTAGAATGAACAGCTTTTCATGTCTTGTCCAAACATAGATATGTCCAAATTTAAGAAAAATCAAAACATAAAACTTCATATTTAAGAAACATATAATTTGCTATTCCTAATGGCCTATGCTGAATTGCTTTTATTTTTAAAAAGTACCACAAACATAGGAGGAATACTTCGGGACATTGGCTTTGGCCCCAAAAGTGCAAGAAACTTAAAAAAAAAAAAAAAGTAGTCAAGTGAGATTTTTATCAAACTAAAAGCTTTTATTCATCAAAGGAGATAATCAACAGAATAGAGCCAGTCTACTGAATGGGAAAAAATGTTTGCAAAGCATGTATATGACAGGGGATTAATACCTAGAATCAAAAGCTGAATAACCAAAAAACAAAAATTAGAAATTACAATGCACACAAAATAAATAAATGGTAAATTTTTATTCAGTTTTAAATTCTGTATGTGTATCTGTTTCTCTGCGTGTGTATGTCTGTGAATATGTACACATGCCTGCAGGTGCCTGTGGAAGCCAGAGGTGTCAAATCTGATGGAGCTGGAGTTATAGACAGTTGTAAGTCACCCCACATGGGTGCTGGAAACTGAACTTGGGTCTTCTGGAAGAGTAGTATGTGTTCTTATCCACTGAGTTATCTCTCCAGTCCCTCAGTGGATGGGGAGGGGTTGCTCAGAAGGTAAAGGAGCCTACTATCAAGACTAACAACCTGACTTCCATTCCCAGGACCTATATGGTGAAAAGAGAGAACTGAGTCTCATGTATTATTCTCTGATCTCCACATGCATCAACATACAAATTCTTTCTCTCTCTCTCTGATAAATAAGTATCAGCAGATCTAAATAGATATTTTCCAAAAGAATACATGGAAAAGGTCAATGACGTATGAAAAGATGCTCAACACCACCAATCATCACAGAAATGCAAATCAAAAATACTGTTCTCTCTGTGTATATATGTATGTAGTGTGTAATGTGTAGTGTTTTATGTGTGCAGGTATACATGCACTTATATGTGTAGGCCCAAGGATAACACTGGATGTCTTTTTCTGATTGCTCTCCACTTTTTTTTTTTTTGACACAGGGTCTCTCACTGGACCTGAAGCTCACTAATTCAGCCAGGATGACTGGCCAATGAGCTTCAGGGATCTGCCTATCTCCACCCCCATCCCCAAGGCTGGAGTTACAGGCACACACTACCATGCCTGGATTTTTACATGGGTTCTAGAGACCTAAACACAGGTTTTTCTGCTTGTGTAGCAAGTACTTTAACCACTGAGCCATCCCCCTCAAATGGCTATTCTTTAAAAGAAAAAAGATGCTGGGCTTGGAGCACAGGCTTTTAATTCCAGCACTCAGGAAGCAGAGGCAAATGGATCTCTATGAGACTGAGGCCAGCCTGTTCTACATAGCAGTTTCCAGGCCAGGTTAGGCTACAGGGAGACCCTATCTCAGAACAACAACAAGAAGCAAACAAACAAATACAAAAGATAAAAGATAACAAATGATGGTACAGATGTGGAGAAAAGAGAACCCTTGCACACTGTTGGTAGGAAAACAAATTGTTTTGGGAAACAGAATGGAGGCCTCTTCAAAACAATTTCAAAAGGGCTAGAGAAATGGCTCAGTGGTTAAGAGCATGTGCTGCTCTTACAGAGAACCTAGGTTCAGCTCCCAGCACCCATGTTAGGTAGTTTACAACCACCTGTAATTCCAGCTCCAGGGGAATCTGATGCGTCTGGCCTCTGCTGGTACCTGCGCTCACATGCACACATACACATCATCATCATCATCATTGTCATCATAAATAAAAACAAATAAAAATAAATTTAAAAATAGAACTACTATATCATATAGCAATTCTGCTACAGGGTACATACCCAAAGGCAATGAAATCAGTATGTCAGAGAGACAGCCACACTCCACATTCATGACAACACTATTCACAATAGAAAGAAATGCAAACAACCTAAGTGTCCATCAACTGGTGAATAAAGAAGATGTGGTCCGTTTACTACTCAGTCATGCCAGAGAAGGAGATCCTGTGCTTCACAGCAGCATGGATGGAACTAGGTATCATTATGCTAAATAAAACAAGCCAGGCACAGAAAGACAAGCACTACGTGTTGTCATTTGTATATGGAATATATGAAAGTCGATCTCACAGAGGTGGCACAGCGGCCACCAGAGATCAGGGAACATAGGAGGAGGAAGAGAGGGAGAGCTGATTAACGGGTACAGTTGTACACAGTACAATAGGTGTAGCTGCACAATGGGTTCACGGTAGGGCAACTATTCACCATAGCAATCTACTGTGCATTTCAAAGTTACAAGAATGGAGTTCGAATATTTTCCTCCATAAATAATGTTAAGTACTTGAGATGATAGATATGCCTGACTCAAATCCAGTATTATTCAATGTTTCCAAAGAAACATCCTGTGGTGCGCTAGTAATTTGTATATTTTTATGTTTTATAAAGCTATTAAAGTATCTTTTAATTTTAAGAGCATGCAAAATATAAAAGAAAATTTTTTCCTTATAATTTTCTTCAAATGTGAAAATCCCTATTGAAATTAAAAAATGATTTTTAAAATGCAAACTTCCAACTCTTTATTGATTTGCTTTAATTTTATGTTTATGAGTGTCTCGCCTGCAGGTATGTATGTGTACCATATACATGCAGTGCCCCTGGAGGCCAGAAGAGGGCATTCCAGGTCCCTTGGAACTGGTGTTAGAAATGGTTGTTAGCCACCATGAGGGTGCTGGGAAATGAACCTGGGTCCTCTGCAAGAGCAGCCAGTGCTCTTAACCACTGACCCATCTCTCCAGCCCCCGTCTCATTCTTTTTAATGAACAATTTGTTTATGGTAAACACTCTGTCCAGGAAACACCCTCTTCCCTATACATGACATTCAAAGACAATATTCTTTGGCAATTGTGTGTGTATGTATATGACAAGAAATTAGAACTGCCAAATATTAATTCAGATATACAAACAAAAGAACAGCAGATTCCAGAAAAAAAATCTTTAGCTGAGAAGGAAAATAAATCATAGCTTCATCTTCTATGTAGTTTTCTAATCCCCAGACCACTCTTGGTCCAGGGTTCTGAAATCAAGGCTAACCAGGAGAGCCTGCCCCATGAAATCGAGCAGTTGTCCATCTCTTCTTCCTTTATGTCACCTCCAGAGGTCACATGGATCAGTGGCATTGTTCAAAGCACTGCAGTAACTACTAGCTCAAGCCATTTTCCCCTAAAATGCATCCCAAAGAAAGATTTGCCTCTCACACAAAGATGTGTGTTCCAGATGTCTTTGAACTCTGACTGGAGGATATGGTGTGAAAGATCCCAGATTGTCTTGTTGTCCTTCATGGGCTTCTATTGCTCCAGGTACTCTCCTAGGCAGAGGCTAACAAGGAGCTTGTGCCTCTGCAGTGTGGACAAACCAGTTTGCTCCCTGTCACTCTGGCCTGCTGATTTGGATCAGAAATATGAGGCCAAATTACAGTTGATGGCACCTCCACTTACACTTAGGAATTCGTGTGTGTGTGTGTGTGTAAAATGACATTTTACCTAGAAGTAGCAAAGCTTCATTAAAATGGAGCATGGCTTCTACCGGGTCTGCATACATGGAGAGCCCTTTCCACTTCACTTTCCCAATATCCGGGATGGCTTACGAGTTTCGATGTCTGCAGGTTCAGAAGACGGTCTTGCACAGAAGCAGCGAGCACCTCGCCGGCGATGTCAGCAACCCAAAATGTTGAGTAGCCCCGAGGACACCATGTACTATAACCAGTTAAATGTGAGTTCAAAGTGGCCGTAAAGCTGTTTCGCCGGCTTTGTTTCCAGTTAATAATTCTGTTATTAATACCTGTTCCAGCCCCTCCAGCCCCACCCCCACTCTCTTCTGCTCTCCTCGTGAACATGTGCTTAGGCTCTTTATCTGTTGCTTTCATGTCAGGATGTCTGCCTTCACGGTGAATAATTGATGTGGTTTATCAAAGACGAGCAAGATGCATGCTTCATCAGGCTCACTTGAGCCCTTTGATCAAAAAAATTATGCTGTGACTTCTGATATTATCAGCATCTGCTTGCATTCAACACAAAATCACTTTGAATTAAAAATTAACGACTTGCTGCTTTGCTTTGACTGTGTGTTCTTGGCCCTGTCCACAGGGAACTCTAGAATATCAAGGGAGCAAGAGGAAGCCAAGAAAACTTGGGTAAATATCTGTCTTCTTAGTTCTCAGCAACTGTAAACAGAAGGGGTCCTTTGTGAAATCACAGAAAATGCAAAACTTTCCAGAGAGGCTTCTAAAAATACTCAATCAGGATATCACCATCTTTAGTGACACTGAAACTATTTTTCACAGTAGCAAGTACACAAAACTTTAATCTGTTCTGTCCAAAAAGACCGTAATTGTCACCTAAGGGCAAATGTTATTTCTCCTGATTATTCCAGAGAACTGTAATTTTTTTCTTCATAACTGAAGAACATAGTGGGTTGTATAAAACTCTCTTTCCACAAGTAAGAGCACTTTTCCAAGTGTAAATAGATACTTCCTCCACGTTATCCTACCCCAGGTCTTAACATATGCAAGGAGAACTTCCCCCAGCAGAGAGCAGGGAGGGGGGGTTCCTGGTCCATTTGGTTTTTTAGCATCTGCAAGGTAGAGTGGCATCCAGGGAGACTGTTCAGAATTGAGAGAGGCCCGGGAGAACTTTCTCTAGAGGAAGCCAGATAGAAACAATTTAACCACACATATCAAGTAGCAGAGGTGAAAGGCTTCATGGATCAGACCCCAGGCACATCCTGGGACGCAGGGAAACTCAGAGTGGCTGTTCCAACCCCAACTTCAGCTGCACCAGTAGTGATCAGGGTATTTGTTTACTTTTTCTGCTGAAAATCTTCTTTTCTTTGTTGCAGCCAAATCAAAGTGCTGGACGGGGAAGACGAATATTACAAATCTCTGTCCCCTGGGGCCTGTGTCCCAGAAGAAAACAACTCAGCCTGTCCTTTCTTTTTTTCCCCATCACACAGAGGAGATTCTTTCTCTCAACACTGAGCTGTGTTTCTGCACCCCAAATCTGTCCCAGGTGAGAACAATAACGGTGATGGATCATCGTCACTGACAAGAAGGCACTGCCCTGGGGTCAACTTCTTCAGACATAGTTCATGCCTGAGTCTTGTGGAACAACTCATGGATTCCTGAAGATCTGTCTCTCCTGCATTCTCTCATCTGCCCTGCAGCCAGAGCCGGGGACTCCTCCTTTCCTTATCCCCATGCCACAGTAATGCAGTCCTTCAAGCTCCCAATAGATAAGAAGAGAGCAGATAGTCCCCCCACAGGCCAGTAGTAAACACAGATGACTTGTCTGTTTCTCCCACCAAGTAGAATCCAGAAGTTTCTTTTCTGTTCTTCTCTACCCTGCACCCTTTGCTGAGTTTTTATCTCTGCTTCTCCCCAGGGTCAGGTTTCTATTGTTGAATACCATTTCTAAGAATAGTGGTCCAAGACTGCTGTTTAAACAAAAAGACCTAATCTTTCAGATACTTTCTACAAGGCCAGTGAACCCCTCCACTACTGTTACACAGGGAAGGTCTGCCTCTTTACCAAGCTAAGACAAGCCTGTTGCTCCAGCGATGAAAAACAGAGTGAGAAAGAATGAGAATTTGGACATGTCCAAGTCCAGGCCACCTGATTTTGTAACTGTGTTTCCTGGTCAGCTCCTCCACTAGGCTGTGAGAGGCCACCATGGAAGGGAAAAGATCTTACCTTCTTTGTGCTGCTCAGACCTGGTTCAGTGCCTGGCAGAGTGCACACTCGGTACACATGGAATGGACAGAGAAGTCACAGGCAGCTACACCAATACAGTTGGGAGTTAATTTCAGTAATACTGTTCTATGTGATTCGTCACTTTTCTGACACGTAAGATCTCTTTTACTCAAAGTTGAGCTAGTCCTGATGTAATGATGAAAATATATGATGTAATACTCAATATAATTCAACATAAGCAGCTTTTAAAAGCATCTACTTGTAAGGTGTGAATGAAACCCCCAACAGTAAAACAACATGTATGATTGCTCTGTCCTGTAAAACAAAACAAAACCTCTCTAAGACTCCATCTCTAGAACAGATGTTTTTAACATTTTCTTACTCTAAAATACTTAACTGACTTTAAGAAAAATTACCTTAAAGATAGTGAAAAATAGTATCAAAGATTTGAAAGGGAGGGCATTAGTAAGAATTTTATAAACAGAAGTAATTAAATAAAGTTGATTGTGTGAAGTTTTCCTGAGTAGAAATGAACAAATAGCTATATAACCCAGATAAGGCACCAGAGTCAGACAGAAAAAAAAATATCTCACCCAAGTCTAGCTTGCTGACTGTAGGTAACTGTGGTTGAAGAGTTTTATACAGGAGCAGGGGCGACGAATGAACAGCTCTACAACCGAAGAAGAGTCCACTGCTAACCTTTTAGGGAGAATGGGGCCTTGTACAGAACCCCTTACACCTTCTCCCTCCATAAAGAGATGCTAGTGAACCCAGTTTGGCTCTGATTTCAAGATGGCAATGGTCACCTGATGGCCAGAGGACGGACTTCCACAACAGAGACATTTAAATATCTCAGAAATTAAATTGATAAGAAATAACTATGTCCAATTTTTCAATAGTTAAATTTTACTTACTTTTAATTCCTGGGGTAATTTTTCCAGATCTTCATTCAAAAGGTAATGTTTATACAATGCATAAGCAGAACAGAAGAAACAAAATTAACTTGTTTGTTTAGAAATAATGTTCAGGGTAGCTCTGTGACAGAAGCCCTGCCAAGCATGTACAAGGCCCGATGTTTAATCCCTAACACAATAAAGAAAAGAAAGATCTGGCTGTGGCGGTACATACCTTTAACCTTAGCACTCAGTAGAATCTCTGTGAGTTTGAGGCCAGCCTGGTATGCACAGTGAGTTCCAGACCAGCCAGGACTACATTGTACAAAAGACATGAAGGAAGGGAGGAAAGGAGAAAGGAAGAAAGGAAGAAAGAAAGAAGGGAGAGAGAGAAAGCCTAAAGTATATAGATTTTTCTGAATGCCTTTGGAAATTTCGCTTTATCACTGATTAGTCTACTTTAGATGTCAACTGCTTTTCAAGCTCTAGAATAAAATGTTCATAGCTTCTTATATGTCAATAAAAAATGAAACTGTAAATCTGCCTTGTTTCTTTCTCACTAAAATATATCTGTAAATAAAGGTTAAATAAAGACAGAAGTAATCACAAAATTCTAATTCAGAGGCTCTGTAACTAATTCATGATACAGCTTTAACTCTTAGCGGTAGTCTTGAAACAGCTCAGAATCAGCAACAGCACAGATAAGACAGGCTGTAGACATTACTCTTGGTTGGTCACAATGCCAGAGACTCAAATGTATTCTTCCATCAAGTGGATGACATTATAACCTAGACCCTCACATTTATCAAAGTAATGAGCACATTACAAAAAGGAGGCAAAATTGATAATTCTGAGAGATTATAGCACAGAGCCCATACCTCCCATAAGAAGCAATCATTTAAAAAAATTGTTTCTAGGAGCTGGAGAGATGTCTCAGTAGTTAAGAGCACTGACTCCTCTTGCAGAGGACCTGGGTTCAATTTCCAAGCACCCACATGGTGGCTAATAACTTTCTGTAACTCCAGTTCCAGGGGATCTCACACCTTCTTCTGACCTACTCAGGAATTGTACAACACTACACTTACATACAAACAGGCAGTGTGATCATACACATAAAACTAATAAAATATATTGTTTTTCTAACTCTAACCAGGCACAGTATTACATGCCTATAATCCCATCATTCAGAAAGCTGAGATGAGAGGATCATTAGTTCAAGGCCAACCAGGGCTACATACCCAGACTATCTCAAGAAAACAAAATATTGTTTCTAGTTCTTCTAATGGTTTCTACCACTTTCCAAATACAGTTCTGTGTTCCAGAAAGCCATTTTGGTCAACAATGGACTTCACAGCCCACAGTGAAGCATGAGCTGCACTATCTAGCCTAGCCATGCTGTAGGCTATGCCATCTAGGTTTGTGTAAGCATTCTCTATGACAGTCCCAAAACACAATCAATCCATGACTCATTTCTGAGCATGTTTCCCGTCATTATTGGTGGGGTATGGCAGTAACCTCCTTCCCCTCGCTTGGGTCCTCATTTTAGATAATGTTTATACCCCCCTTATGACTTATTTCGCTCCTTCTTCTCTTCCTCTTTCTTCTCCCATTTATACAGGTTTGCTTGCATTGATCTTGACTGCCTTTTAGACTTTCACAGATATAATTCAGCATTACTAACTTTTTTTGCCATCAATTTTCAATAGTATCCCTATGAGTCCTTTTGGCATGAAGAAAACCAGCAGACTGCAAGACAATGTCAAAAGAAAGAGAAATGACTCTGGGCATAGAACCTCTTTTGAAAAGCTTCACTGAACACCCCAGTATTCATCTTCTAAGCTGTTCTTTCTGTTTTGGTTCATCTGTGGATATACTCACATTCACTTTTTTCTAACTTTCTTTAAGAATATATATATATATATATATATATATATATATACAGAAAAGAGCACAAATCAGAAGATTCAGCTCAATGAATTATCACATCCCATCCACATAAGCACCCCGGTGGTCTGTAATAGAATGCTGTTTGAACTCTAGGAGACTCCCTCCTCTTCTTATGTCCTGTACTTCCCCAAAGACAAATATTCTCATGATCTTAACTATAAACACTACCTTGACTGTCTTCAGCATTTTATACTTTCGTGTTTCCCGAGGTACTGTAGTTAAGCTTTGCCTCCTATACCTAGGTTTTGGGGGCTTTTATGGTTTTCCTTTGTCTTTTAAAGACTGTGTGTCTTCTCTATTCAAGGCTGGCCTCAAATGATCCTCCTAAGCCTAAGCCTCCTGAGTGCTGATGGTACAGGTGTTCCCTACCATTTGGGCAGCTTTGGGAAATGTCATATAAAGAGAATCATGCAGTAAGTAATCTGTTAGATCTTATTTCTTTCATCCCTGGTCCCATAGGCGCTGCACATCTATGTTGTGGAACAACAATATAGCTAGTTAGCGTGCTTACATGAGTGTGTTGTATTCTAGTATATGAATGTAACAACTGACATAGCTAATTTTTAATGGAGAAATGTGAATCATTTCCAATTTGGGACTATTTTGGAAATTGCTGCTGTGAGCATTACTGCATACATTTTTCTTAGTTATATCTATGTGCTAGATAGCTTTGTTAACTTGATGCACCTGGATTGAGGGAACCTCAACTAGGGAATTTCTTTCATTGGACTAGTCAGTGGCCATGTCTGTGGAACATTTTATTGATTGTTGAGTGATATAGGGTAGCCAAATATACCTTTATAATGGTCCTTAGTATATAACAGAGCAAATCCTTCATACTTTTTTTCCCAAGAGATATTACATTAGTCCAGGCCTTTCGTATATTGTAGAATCAGACAGTGCATTTCAGGGGAAGGGAGATTACTAGAATGTCATTAGAATTACCTAGAATCTGTAAGATGGGAGAAATTACCGTCTTTATTATCATGACTTTTTTCAGTCCATGAATATGGTTGTAACATTTGTATTATCTACTCTTTCAGTAATAATTTAAATTTTTATATGAAAAATTTTCCCGAGGTTTCATTATTTTACTTCTGTGTGCCGCATGTAATTTGATATTTTTTAAGATGTACTTATTTTTATTATACGTGTATCAGTATTTTGCCTACATGTATGTATATATACCACATATATGCCTGCTGCCTGCAGAGGCCAGAAGAGGGCATCAGATGCCCTGGCACTGGAGATATAGACAGTTGTAAGCCAAGTGGGTGCTGGGAACCAAATTTAGGTCCTCTGCAAGAGTAGTAAGTGCTTTTAATTAACCACTGAGCCAGCTCTCCAACCCCATAAATGTTGGGGGAAATTTTTTCTTTCTGTTTTTGTGGAAATGCAATTGAGTTTTTGTATTTGAGGTCTAGCAGCTTTGCTAAATTTACCCATTAATTCCAATAATGTGTCTGTAAATATGGTTTTCTTCATACACAGCTGTAGTATCTGTAATTATCTATTTTCATTTTTACCTTGATCTTGCATGATTTAGCTATGGTTGCTTTACAGACTACCTCCAGATAACCACGTATTTCTCACAAGCCTCTGGGGTAACTGAGTATTTCCATTAATTTTAACTCGTCATTTGTTTATCTGCAATTACCTGCAGATCAGCTAAGCACCCTTGCTGATCTTGGCTGAGTTTCTCTCACACCAGAACTATACAGAGCTAGCTGGGTTAGCTTAGCTCTGTTAACATGGTCTCATCTGCCAACTTTCTCTTTTTCCAATGTCAGTGGCAGAATGTCAGAGGCATAGACAGGGACAGAGTGGGCAGGGAAAGGAGGAAACCGGAAGGTCTCAGAACTGGCCCATTGTCAATTCTACCACTTTTTTATGTGCATAAGTGTTTTTGCCTGTGTGTAGGTAAATGCACCCATGTTATGCAGCCCACAGAGGCCAGAAGAGGGCATGAGATCTTCTGTAATTAGAATTAAGGATGATTGTTAGCTGCCATGTGGGTGCTGGGAACCAAACTCGGGTCCTCTGCAAGAGCAGCCAGTGCTCTTAACCGCTGAGCCATCTCTCCAGCCCCTACACATTCTTTTAAGCAAAGCAAATCACAAGTCCAGCCCATATTCAAGAACTGAGAAAACTCTTGATTGGGGGAAATGCAAGTCAGTGACATTGCAAAGGGCAGAGATATATAGAGATTCGATTAATTGGGACCCTTTTGGTAATCAAACTGCTGCAGTGAACCAAGATTTCCAATACAATGTTAAGTAGAAAGGTTAATAGTTGGTGTACTTGTCTTTTTCCTAATCCCAAAGAGAAATCTTCAATATGTTCCTATTATTTTTGATATTTATTGTTCCTTTCCCATCTTGACAGGGTTTTTTTCTTATATATTATTGAATTTTATGAAATATATGACCAGTATATATTCAAATAATCTTATGATTTTTTTCTCATTTCTTTTGTTAGTGTAGTGAAGGATGCTAATTTTCTTACTTTTTTAAAAATTTCAGAACTAAGGATTGGGCCCAGAACCTTAGACATGCCAGACAAGTGCTCTGTTCCAGAGCTGCCCAGGCTATACTACTTTTCTAGTGTTAAATCAGTCTTACATTTTTGCATTAAGTAACTTTCTCATGTTATATTATCTGTTTGCATATTGCTGTACCTGATTTCCTAAATTTTATCTATGCTCATGATAAGATTAACACAATAGATTACTTTATTCCCGTAGCATCCCAATTTGTCTTTCTCTGGGTTAATTTGCATAAAATGACATTTTTTTCCCTTAATTTTTTAAATTACTGAAGTATCTACATGTGCCCACATTATAACTGATTATATTTGTTCTCCTCCCCACAAGTCCTCTTTCCACATCCATCCTGTTTTGTTTGGTTTGGTTTGTGACCCACTAATTTTAACCACGACTGGCTGTATGGTCACAGGTTTGGTGCTAACCATTGAAGCCTTGTGAGCTGATGGTTTGGTAGCTCACCTGAAAGGAATGACTAGTCTACTTCCAGAATCTATCTACTGCCATAGTTCAACAATGGGGCTTAGAGCCTCATAAATCCTGCCCCGGTCTATGATTGGCTATTGATAGGCCTAATCTTGTGCAGGCTCAGAGCAGAAAGCCACCACAGCTGCTGTGAGGTCATGTTGACAATGGCTTTTATACCCTGAAGATGGCATTTCACAGCCCTTCTCCTTGTCTTCCAGCTCTTACATTCTTTCTGCTCCCTCTTCTGCAGTGTTCTGCGGGTTTTAGAGGGACTGACATCCATGTCCTATTTAGGTCTAAGCACTCAACTATCACTTATTATCAACACCTCATACAGCCATGAGTCCCTGTGTTCACTGGCATTCACTACAAAGAGAAGCTTCTCTAAGTCTGAGAGTAGCATTTGTCTACAGGTAACAAACATAAGTATTTACTGTCATTTGGTGCCATGTCAATTCGGTTAAACCACAGTAGTGAGCTTACACTTAGGGCCCATGATCTGCCCAGCCATGGGGTTTTGACCAAGTTTATGGTCATGCATTCCATCCTATTTAGCAGGACTCAAATCTGATCAAAGAGTAGTTGGTTACCCCTATAACACTATGGCACCAGTGGGCACATCTTGCTGGCAGACTGGCATTGTTTGTAGGGTTCACAGTTGGGTAACACCGGTGTGCCTTAACTCCCTCCGAAGCCTGCATACCACCTTTCAGAACTGTGAAAGCTCTCCAGCAGGGAGAAAGCTTCCAGTTCAATTCCATCTTGCTTTTTCTATAATGTGCAAACAAGGTATAATGGAGTTTTCAGCAATGGGGTCTTACCATCTAATTCCGGTGGGCAATCAAGAGGAATATCAATAGCCTGTATTGTTCTGGGGACTTGTGTGGCCTCCCTACCAACAACTCAGAAGGAAGTATCCCACACATGGCACTGAGAATTTTGCTTGATAAACCATGGCTTCTTGGAGTAGCATTATCTAACCATGCAGGATAGCATCTTCCTCCTAACTAATTTTTAATTTATATTTTTTTAATTGGCTTGTAAAGTAAATAGGTTTCTAAATGGCTTTATCACTTTGAGTAACCCTCCTTCCCCAAATCCTCACCACTCCTGTTCCTCCTCCCGCCTCCCTGCTAGAACTTTCCCACCCTCAGTACTGTCCACTCTCTATCTGCATGTCACCTCCTCCCTTAAGACTTTCCTCCCCTCAGGGCCCTTTTCTAGTTTCCTGGCTTCTACAGGTGCTCCAAGTCATACACATAAAACTAAGAAGTCAAAGTTAGGATCCGCATATAAAAGAACATGCAACTTTTGCCTCTCTGGACCTGGGTTACTTCACTCCGTGTAATTTTCTCCAGTTCCATCCATTTACCTGCAAATATCATTTTTCTTTACACCTGAATAGTATTCCATTGTGTTTATGTACTACATTTTCATTATGCATTTGTCTACTGATGGACATCCATGCTGATTTCATTTCCTAACTACTGAAAAGCTACAGTGAACTTGGGTGGACAAGTGTCTTTGTAGTAGGATAGGGATTCTTTGGGTATATGTCCAGTAGTGGTATAGCTGAGTCATATGGCAGTCCTAGTTTAACTTTTGGGGAACATGGGTTCATAGTGGCTGCACCTGTCTACCTTCCTATCAAAAATATAAGGTTCCCCTTCCCCACAACTTTAGCAACATTTCTGTCATTTAGTTCTTATTAAGAATATCTATTCTGACTTATGTGTGATGGAATCTCAAAGTAGTTTTAATTAGAATTTCCCTGGTGGTTAGGATGTTGAAAACGTTTTTAAAAGTGTTTATTAGTCATTAACATTTCTTGTTTTTGGAACTCTCTGTTCAGTTCCTGAGTCCATTTTTGATTCGGTTATATATTTTCTTGGTGTTTAGTCTTCTTTGGTTTTGGGGGATTTTATACATTCTATTACTCTTCCGTCAGATATATAGGTGACAAATATGTGTAGACTACCTTTTCACTTGACAGTTTCCTTTGCTATACAGAAACTTTTTAACTACATGAAATCTCATTTGTTAGTTGTTGGCTTTATTTCCTGAGCAACTGGCAGAGTTCAGAGCTTTGTGTTGAGGTTCCAGACCCATTTGGAGTTTATTTTTGTACATAGTGAGAAAAAAGGATCTGGTTTCATTCTTCTGCATGTGAATATGTGGTTTTGCCAATGCCGTTTGTTAAAAAGGTCATCTTTTTTCCTGGTGTGCGTTCTTTTACCCCTTTGTCAAAAACCAGGTAACTATAGTTGCATGTGTTTCTATCTGGGTCCTCTATTCTATTCCATTGGTCTATGTGCCTGTTTTTATGCCTATTCCATACTGTTTTTACTGGTATGATTCTGTAGTATAACTTGAAATCAAGTATAATACTTCCAGAAATGTTCTTATCGCTAAGGATTGCTTTGGTCATTTCTGTTTCCATATAAATTTTGCACTGTTTTTTTCTATTTATGTGAATAACAGAGTTGAGGGTTGGAGAGATGGTTCAGCAGCTAAGAGCACTGGCTACTCTTCCCAAGGGTTTGTTTCCCAGTCCTGTCATAGCAGCTAACAACTATCTATAGACAGCTAACAATTGTCTATAACTCTAGTTTCAGACGATCCAATTCCCTTTTCTGACATCCACATGATATATACATGCAGGCAAATCACTCATACACACAAAATTAAAATAAATTTAAAAAATTAAAGAATGGAATTGCAATTTTGATTGAGATTTCATTCAATGTGTAGGTTGATTTAGTAGGGTATCATTTTTACAATACTAATTTTGTCCATCCATGAACATGGGAAAACCTTCCATCTTCTAGTGTCTTCCTCTAGTTCTTTCTTCAGTGTTTTAAAATTTTCATTGTTTTGTCTTTCGCTTCCTTGTTAGGTTTATTCCAAGGTATTTTTTTTATTTTTGAAGGTATTGTGAATGACATTAGTGCCCTGATTTCTACCTCAGTATGTTTGTCATTAATATATAGGAAAGCTACTAATTTTTGTATATTAATTTGCCGCTTTGCTGAAAATGTTTGTTGAGGTATGTTCCCTATGTCCCTAGACTATCCAAGGATTTTTCTTTTCATGAAAAGATGTTGGATTTTGTCAACAACATTTTATGCATTGACTGAGACAATCATGTAGTTTCTGTCCTGGAATCTACTTCTGTGGTGGATTATATTTATTAATTTATGTATGTTGAATCATTCTTACATCTCTGGGATGCAAGAGAAACTGGTCTATGATTTTTCTTTTTTGGTGTATCTTTGTCTGGTTTAAATATTAGTGTAATAAATTTTATTGCTTCATATAAAGACTCTAGAAGCAATCCTTTCTTTTCTATCTTAGGGAATAATTTGAGAAGGATATATTTTAATTCTTTCTTTAAACTTCCTTCTTAGAACTGCCTTCATTTTATCCCACACATTTTGATATGTTGAGTCTGATGATATTCAGAGTCATTATTGAAAGGTTTGTATTAACTGCTGTCATTTTGTTGATTTTGTAGTGCTTTTTTCTTAGTCTTCATTTGCTTAACAAATGTCTTATGCTTCTGTAGCTTCCTGAATGTGTTTATAATTCTCTTCCTTTAAAGTACTTCCCCCAGTCTCGTCTATAGAACCTAGAGCAGAATTGGTGGATATAAATTACTTTAGGCTGCTTTTGCTGTGAAAAGTTTCTTTTTCTCCTTCCATTATGACAAACAGTTTGGCCATATAGTGGTCTAGGTTAGCATATGTGGTCTTTTGGGATTTGAAATACATTGCCGCAAGCTCTTCTGGCTTTTAAAGTTTCCACTGAGAAACCAGCTGCTATTCTGATGCGATCTGGTCTGCCTTTATATGTGTCTTGGACCTTTTCTTGTAGCTTTCAATACCCTTTCTTCATTCTACAATAATTTACCAATAATATGGTGTGAGATGTTTCTTTTCTGGTCCTGTCCATTTGGTGTTGTTTCTGTCTTTCTCTAGATATGTGACTTTTTCTTCATTGATTTTATTGAAAATTTTATTTATGTCTTTGGTATGGGATTCTTTTCCTTCTCTGCCCATGATTTGTAAATGTGGTCCTTTTCTAGTGTCCCACAGATCTCCCTTCCATTCATATTTTTAATTGGTCATTGACTTTAACTGAATGATCTAATTCCTCTACTTTGTCCTTAATATTCAGTCTTCTATATGATCCATTCTGTTGGTGAGGCTTTCCCCCGAGGTTTTTATTTGGCTTATTAAATTTTTTATTTCCAGAATCTTCTCAGTTTGGTTTTTCTTCAATATTTTTATGTCTTTATTGAATTCTACTCTCATATCTTGGTTTGATTTCCTTATTTCGCTCATCTGTTTGTGTTTTCTTGTAATTCATTCAGATTATTCATATCCTCTTTGAATTCATTCATGGGTTTATTAATGTCCTCTTTGTGATATTTGAACACATTTATAATCATTCTTCAAATTCTTTGTCTGGAATTTCATTCAAGTCACTGTCATTGGAAGTCATTACTATAAGATTGGTAAATTTTAGAAGATATGTTTTATCCTGGCTTTTCATGTTACTAGTGTTTTTATATTGGAACTTGACCATCTGGAGTTAGTTTGTTAAGACTTTCTGGCACACCTGAGCTGACTGAGTGTTCCAGTGTTTTGATAATCCTTCTGCTTCATGAGTCTTGGCTGGGCTCAGTGTTCCTTAATGTTCAGTTGTGGAAAGACTATGTGTTGATTCATGGATGGTGATACTGAAGATAATCTTGGCTCTGTGGATTGGTAGGGCCTCTGACATCATAAATCAGAGACAGTGGCCTGTGGTGGGGAGTTTTGGCAAGGAAGTGGTTTTGTGTGTCCCGTGAGTGTCAGAACTAAGGTTTGTAAGATACTGTGGGAGAGTGCATTGAAGCCAGGGATCCTGCAATCTCTAACTTTATGACCTGGGGGATGTACATTGTCTGTGTGTGGTGGGCGTGGATGACATCCCCTGGCTTCCCTGGTTAGGAAGCGTGCCCAACAGCAGAGGTGTGTATTGGGGGTGTCTTCTTGTGGGTTGACCAGCCAGGGTGCACTTAGGGGGAAGGGAGTTTTATACAGCTGGGAGCTCCACTTGCCTGGCTGAGATGAGTCAGCTAAGTAATGGAAGTGTGCTTCAGAGGCAGGAAGCCTGGGACCTCAATATGTCTGGGTCTGGTGCTCACAGGTTCGTGGAAGTCTGCCCTGAAGGCAGAGGACGAGAATCTTACCTACTTCGGTAGGTGCTGGCAGGGAGGGATAAGTGTGCCCAAGGCAGAGGGTCTGGAGACCTCTCCTCTGTCCACAGTGTTTAGAAATGCTGTTGTTGAGCTCTTCTAAATGCTTACATCATTAAGAAAAATGAGACAAAGAGAGAGAGATTTATAGTAGGAAATGGAAGTAAGATCAGAAAAGCCCAGAGAAGGAAATATATCATGAAGGAAGTAGTATTTAGTTCAAATCCCAAATGATCAGTAGGGTCAAAATGGGCAGAGACAGGACAATTGGCATGTTTGGGTCACAGGGTAGCCACAAGCCCTTGGTGTGGTTTAGAGTGTTCCTCCTTCCACAAACTAGATACCCCAATGCAATTAGAATAGCCCACAGTGTCCTGGCAGAACCCAAACAAGTGAAGCATCAGGAAAATTCAACCCTGATCTAGTTTGGTAGGAGCATAGACCTTAAATAAAGGGCAAAAATGAAGAAGCAGAGGGTGGAGAATTCCAAAGGCTATCCAGAGGAGTTTGGGCCCAACTCCACAACAAGAAAGCACCAGGGATTTTGTTCACAGGAATTACGTGGGATTCATTGGGATTTGGAAAGAGCTTGCTGGCAGTAATGTAGAGGGAAGACGCAAAAGGCAAGATCTACCGGAGGACTCGCGAGGTGGTACAGCGAAGGTCAGGAAAAGATAAGCTGGAGTACTGAAAGGGAGGCAAAAAGCAGTTTGTAAAGCACTCAGATCCTGAAAAGGAGAAAATATCCTTACAGGGGCTTGAGAGATGGCTCAGCAGTTAAGAGCACTGCTTGCTCTTGCAGAGGACCCTAGTTCAGTTCTCAGCACCCCACCAGCATGGTAACAGCGGCCCATAACTCCAGTTCCAAAGCATCTGATGCCCTCTTCTGACCTCCACGGGCACTGAGTGATACGGATGCACTAACACACATGCAAGCAATACACTCGTACCCATAACATAAACACAAGAAATAAAATGTTTTCATAAATACCTTTTACATGCAGGGGCAGGGGCTGGGGGTCTGGGGAAGGATACATTAAGGATGGCCCCAGGAGGAAGGAATAGGTTAGAATCTGGTTCTTCGGTTTACTAACTGGGTGTCTGGCTTGATCACTTCAGGTTCCCATGACAGTAAATTACTGTCACCAGAAGCTTGGGGGCACAGGGTGAAAAGAGATGGAATGGCGAGTCAAGGCATTTGCAAGATTGGCCAGATTTTTAGAATGGAAAAAAAAAATCAAAGACTAAAAAGAAAGCTCAGGATTGAAGTTTAGACTGGAGATGGGAAAGATGACATTTTCTCTATGTTTAAAAAGAAGATGACTCTCAAAAGTGTTGTTAGTCTGGTACTTGGGCCTCAAGTTCTTGCTAATCATTAATCATTGAAAGGTGGTTTACTCAGAGCAGTATTTGCCCATGTTGATCTGTGGGATTTCATAAGGTATTTATTACCCTGGTGACAATTAATATGATCCAATAGAAAGGGACTGACATATCACCCTCACCATTTTATAGACATTTCAAAGTTCAGAGACTTTTCCTAAAGTAAATGTTTAGGGATTCTAAATGCATAGAGTGCACTTAGTTCTACCCTAAATTGGATTTGTGTAAAGTGGAGATTTTAAGGAAATGTTGAAAATGTTTTGTCCTAAATTCTTTCTTGTTTATATGACTTTGCTTACAGCACCAGACCCAATCACACCCAGTAGCATGAGTCTCTTGATTCATTGAGGACATTTCAGTAATGTCACCCCCTTGTCATCTGTCGAGCTAATTGGTTGAGTGACTAAACAAATAACCTGTTCACAGTGCCCATGTATCAAAACCTGCTTGACTGTTTTTACTGAAGAGTACAGTAACTCCAGTTTTCAGTACACTTGTGTCAAAAGTACAGTCAGGTTTTGGGGTTTACAAAGGACCTGTGTGAACCAGTGACAAGCATGAAAAGGAGGTGGCTAGAGACAGCCCTTGACTCTTTAGATGGGTAATGCTTCCCACCTAGATGAACCTCTGGAGTTTACTGTACCCCATACTAGCCCCTTGACTAATGTCTGCAAAGAATGTCCGTCTTTTGGGTGATATAGAGTGAGAACTCTGTGGTTTTACTGAGCAATGTATGTTCAAAAAAAATGGAGGGGAACCAAATGAAACAACAGCAACAAAGTCCTTCTTGCCAATCACCCTGCAGTATTAAAAGCAAAGGATATATTTCTTGCAATTAATATTCCTTTCATATTGCACAGATAGCTGTCACTTGCCAGATCTAGGTGGAGGCATGTATAAATGACATATCACTGCCTGGTGCTCACAAAGGTTGTATTTTACAACAGTAAGAACCTTCAGGAAACACGTGGGCCAGCCCTCTCTTTTACAGATAACAAGACAGGCTCAGTGACTTGTTCCAGGAACATATGTTGAGTCAGTGTCCTGGTTAGTTTTCTGTTGCTGTGCTAATACACTCTGACCAAAACCAACTTGGGGAGAAAGCAGTTTATTTGACTTAAACTTCATGTCACAGTCCATTGTTGAGGAAAGTCAGGACAGGAACTGAATCCGAGATAGTGGAGGGTTGTTGTTTACTGTCTTGCTCTCTTTGGCTTGCTCAGCCACCTTATACAGTTCAGGTCACCATGCGGGATGGTACTGTAAGGGGTCACAGTAGGATGGACCCCTTACATCAAGAAGATGTTCCACAGTCACGATCGCCAGTTATCTGATGGAAGAAATTCCTCCGTTAAAGTTTCCTCTCCCTTGGTGACTCTAGTTTGTATCAAGTTGGCAAAGACTAACCAGCACAGTTACTCACAGAGTCAAAGTAAGACTTGTGGTCAGTTCATTCTATACAAACCTGCCAGGCTTCCCATGTCATATTCTGCCTATAGATTGTCTCTACACATAACAGACAAGTGCCTTAGAAAGATTTTTTTTATTCAAATAATACTTCCCTAATCCTCCCAACATGTGATGTATTGATATCAGGCGTCATGTCTTACAAGAACTCTCCAGGTACTTACAGACAGAATGTGAGGATATCTAAAACCATTACTAAAGCCAACCCACCTACCAAGAATGGGCAGCCTTTTCCCACCTCACGGGCATTCTCTCTTGTACTGTTCATACTAACTACACTGAGTAGGTAAAATGTACCGATGGTCAGCTCAGAGAGGTTATGGCACTGACCAGGATCAGCAAGTCAGTGGGAAGAAGTATGCAAGTCCAAGTGTGCCAGAGTCCTCAACTGTGCTCTTTCTGGTAGCCAGCAGTCTGTATTTCAGTACTTTCAATGGATATTCATTGTGGACCAACAATCTGCCTGGGGCCAGAGTGACCAAAACATGGTTCAATATACAACATGTCAATGCTTTCATGTTTTATCTCAGAATGATAACAACAGATATGTATATAGTGCTCATTAGTACC
This sequence comes from Eospalax fontanierii, assembly GCA_035773235.1. NCBI lineage: Eukaryota > Metazoa > Chordata > Mammalia > Rodentia > Spalacidae > Eospalax > Eospalax fontanierii. The sequence goes on along the minus strand of CM069530.1, from coordinate 61,212,403 downwards.
AAGGTGACCTATTGGATTAGCATCAACATCATGTGTAATGCCACTTTTACAAGAACTAAGGGGTGAGCCATTCAGCAACCCATCCACGACCCTCAGTTTGGAGTGCAGAGGCAAACCTGGGTTTAAGCTCCAAGTGCTCTTGAGTCACCATTTCACACCCTGAGACAGTTCTAGGCTCTGCAAGAAGGGGTGACTGCATCAAGAGGGTTGTGAGGACTCCAGCATAGACTACTAAAAGCTCAGTGGAGACATTGAAACTTGAAGCAGTGGCCATGCATGCCTTTAATCCTAGTGCTCTGGAGGTGGAGGCAGGTGGATCTCTGTAGTTCAAGACCAGCCTGGTCTACACAGTAAGTTCTGGGCCAGTCAGAGCTACATAGTGAGACCCTGTCTCAAAAAAAAGGGTGGGGGTGAGAAAAGAAAGAAACCTGAAGTTTTCAAACAACTATTAGCTTATGAAATATCTTTAGTTTCTATATGTACATAGGCCTGGATAACTTAATCTTTACTAGCAAATTGGTATTTTTTTTTCCGCAATATTGACACACACAGACTAGTTGAAATATGAGAACATTTTCACAGAGTATTACGAAATCCCTAAATTCTTAGGGCCTCACTGTAGGTATCCTCAACAGATACCTACAGACCAACCTATGCTATTAGGAGTGGTTTGTCACTATGCATGAAGCCAAGGACTTGTAGGTTCTTAACAGTCATAGTAGGCAACAGTAGCTCAACTTGAGACTTGAAAACTGATCACAGCTATGTGAAAAAGTAAAATGGAATTTATGCGTGCGTCTCATATGTTTATATTATATAACTTGAAACAAGACTTGAGTTGGTCAAAAAATACGTATTCACTTATCCAACAAATGTGTATTGAATGCCAACCCCTATGCCGGAAATTGGATTAAACTCACATCAGCAACTGCGTATGTCCCTCTTAAATTATTTTGTTTCTTTTCTGTTTTCTGCATTCTTGCTCAAATAAGCCATGCCAGACTGTCTGATTCTCCTTCAAGAATGTCACAGGCATTCCCCACCTACTCCTGGTGGCTTTGCTGGGAGGCAGGGGGAGCCGGGGAGAACTCAAAATGTCCCTCAAAGCACTCCCTTAGTCTCAGCACTCACATTTCCCCCACGCTGTTTATAGCTGGGCAGGAGCATTTTCTTTTCAGCCTGGGCATAGGTATGAAAGTGCCATAAGACTACAAGAAAGGGACCAAGGGCCCAGAAACCCAGCTCTCCATCCCCTGAAGAAGACAGAGGAGGAGACGTAAGAAGAGGCTCTCAGATCCTAAACCCAGCCCACAAGAGGCCAGACTAGTGACTATTATGCCTGTTTTTCTCCAGATGTACCTAGGCCTTGGTGCAGAGGCCTTTGCCTGACCCACCCAGAGCTCAGGATTCAGAGGTAGGTGAGGAAAAACCCAAACTCCAAGTGATATCCCTGTACAAGGGGTATGGAACCACCTGTTGCAAATCCTCATGGATTAGCTCACAGGTCTTCAGTTCCGACTGTGATTTGAGCAAGTGTAAAAAACGTTGGGATGTCATTTTTTCACAGGATATTCACTGGAGTCCTTAAACTACCAAAATGAATGTCAAAAATTCACACTGGATTAGGGCTGGGAATGTCCCTTTCAGCCTCTGCTTGCCAACTTCCTTGGTCAAAGGGCTAAAATCTAGATAATAGCAACAGTAGCAACAAAGACTAAAAGTAGTATATGGAGGGACTAGCCATCAGCTCACAGCTAAGAGAATCCTTGAAAAGATCAAAGCACAGAAGGTAAACTTTTTCTGTTGTAGGCATTTGTTTACTATCTCTATCTAAATCACCTTCTATCTATAAAGATTAAAAGACTGGTAACTTTTATCCTTGAAATAGGGATTTCCTACTAAATGATCCCTTCAAATAAACATCTTAATGCTTACTTTAGATGATATGTGTTATTGACCCTATTGCCAGAAGCAGGGCTTTTCTCCCAGTGTCTCTTCCTAGATGTTCTTGAGTTGTCCCAACAGACTGGTACCAAGGTCCTTTCTTCCTCATCTGCCGCTCAGAGCCTTTCGTTCCCTTGACAGCTCTTCCTTGCTTAGGAGTTTCTCCACATTTTAGCTCACCTGTGGTTCCCTATGTCCTTCCACACATTCTGCCTGGCTCTAGGCACAGAGGCAAATGGTCTTGCTCTCTGCTTCATGCCATTACAAGGGACTGAGATCAAAGGCACCCCTAGTTGGATGGCAGTTCAACACAGATCTTCCCAGCCCTGTCCGGCTACATCTCTGTGTTTACTGAGAAGTCTTCTGTTAGTTCCCTGGTTCCTTTGTTTTTCTCGGAATGCTGCCCTTTGCAGGGCTGGAGAGATGGCCCAGTGGTTAAGAGCACTGGATGCTCTTGCAGAAGACCTGGGCTCAGTTCCCAAAGTAACTCAGCATGTGTTATAGCTAATACTGGCTGTCAGCTTGACATACCTGGGATCAGTAAACCTCACCTAAGGAATTTTTTCCATCAGATTGGCCTGTGTGCATGTCTGTGAGGAATTTCCTTGATTGCTGATTGAAGTGGGAGGGCCCAGTTCACTGTGGGTGGTGCCATTCCTAGGCAGGTGGGTCTGAGTTGTATAGTAAAGAAAGAGGAGGAAACTAATGGAAATGAGTCCCTAAGCAGCCTTCCTCAGTCGTCTCTACCTTAGTTCCCGCCTCCAGGTTCCTGCCTTGAGCTCCTGCCCTGACTCCCCTCGGTGATGAACAGTTACCTAGAGGCATAAAATGAAATAAACCCTTTTCTCCCCAAATTGCTTTTGGTCATGATGTTTAATTACAGCAAAAAGACAGCAAACTAGGACAGCAAGACGAAAATAATACCAGGAAGAACATGAACTCAACCATGTAGGAAGGGGGTCTATGAATTAACATTTTAGTTCATGACACTCCCTCCCATAAAAAAGAATTACCAGGGAAAATGTTAAAAGGTAAATAGAGAACTTTGCCTACTGAAGAGTGGAAGCAGATCTCTAGTGAATAGAAAGTCGACAGAGATCACCTAAGTAAGCATGGTCTACTAATGTCATTAGATGGGTCTCCATGCTTACGAAGGAAAATCACAGCATACCAGTCCTCTCTGTGGTCAGGATGGTCACACCAAAGTAACCTCAATAGAAACTTTGGAACATAGTTTAAGACATTCATTTTAATAGAAATGAATTGGTTACTGCTCTGAAAATTTACCACCTTTCAAATCAGATCATCAATTAGCAGCATGTTCCTACTAAGTACGGAACACTCAATACAGGGCATTGAGCAGAGCAAAGGCTTGGCACCTGATGGCACAGTTTTTAGAACAATTCCTTCACACGTTTTCCAAAATAAATGGTTTCTTGCTTCATTGAAGTATTCATCTGTTCAGTGAATTTTTCTTGAACACTAACTGTGTGCAACTAATGTTCCAGGTCTTAGGATATATTAGCAAACAGAGAAAAAAACTGTGCCCTCTGACTCATTTAGCCTGGCGGGGGCAGGGGAGGGTAAGCAGTGAACCATAGGCACAAGGCCAGAGTCAACTACATAGTATGTGTGTCTTAGGTGGCCAAGCTTGGTTTTCTGTTTGCAGGATACCCCTCTCACTGTCAAAAGTGTTCCATTTGTTCAACAACTTTCCTGGTCATAGTAGGATGTTTTAGGTAACAAGGACCATGGAGAATGGGGGAGCAGAGAGAGAGCCACAATTTTAACAAGAAAGTGGGCAGGAGGTTATGGGCTAAGATATCTAAGCCAAGGCTTGGCAGAGGTATTTGGCTAGGAGAATATGATTTTAAACATCTTCATTCTTATCATAAAACATTAAATGAAACCAACATGAAAATGTTGCTGATTTATTTCTTCTCCCCAGCTCCCCACTTAATTCTACTTGCTAAATAAAGTTGTTTGAATTTTTTTTAACACATTTTCATCATCTTCTCCCTGCAAATAAAAAAGAGGGGGCAGGTATCAGGACATCGTGGAAGAGGTCTGATTCTGTCTCCTCTTCTTGGCCCTTCCCCCAGCCCATCTGAAGACTGGAGCTATCAAGATGACTCCTAAGCTAAGGGATCCTCAGAGATAAAGGGCTGGGGACAAGACTACAACCTATGGCAGACGATCCGAACTGCAGCACGTGGTGCCCTTTGGGTGATCCAGCCCTGTGTGATTCACTCTTTGGGGGAAGTTAGTTCTGCAATAGCAGAGCATTCTGGGTTCTGTATTCTGTACAATCTATCAGCAGACACTTATTTAATGACTATATATATATATATATATATATATAAAAATGCTGAAGAACCACATCAATAGATCCTAGTGATCAACACTGCTCTTTGGCGGCTCATTATTACAGTGAAGGCACATGGACTATACAAGGTGGTCAGGACGTTAAAAACATCACAAATGCTCACTTATCATCTGAGTTACTATGCTCTCTTACATTCCAGTCACTATCTGGCTTTTTCCAAATAGTGCCATCATGTTCCCTCAGTCTTGGGAGGACAAAGGATCCAAGCCACCATTCTTGGTCTCGTGTTTAAGGCATATAGACAAAGTAGAGAAAGTCTTTAAGAATTGGGTAAATCCTCATTAAATTAGAATTTTCTAGTTAGTCCACCAGTTTCTCTGAGGTTTAAATAAGATTCTCTGAATTGTCAAGATCTTATGTCTTGGTGAGGATGCTCAGTGGTAAAGTGCTGCTTACGTAGCATGTGCAACATTGAAAACCAATACATACACACAAATGTGTGTGTGTGTGTGTGTGTGTGTGTGTGTGTGTGTAACATTTCATGAATACGAAGAGTGGCTGACTTTTCCAAATTAAGGGTTCAGGAAAAAAAGACTTTCCCTCTGAGTGTGAGGCTAACAACATTCTCATACAGGGAGGAGGGTGTTAATTTGTTCATAATGCAATTCTGCTATAAACTGCAATGTTTTCATTAGCAACTTTCATTTTTTTAACTAGTGTCCATTTTATATCAGATGATAATACAGATTAAATACAGTATTCTTTTTAAAATTATATCATTTGAACTTTATACAATGTCAGGCTAACCTTCCCCAGAGCGTGTTCTCTCTCTCACAAACACACACACACACACACACACACACACACACACACATTGTTCTATTTCCATCATCACACAAAGCAATGTAAACAATGTGAGCATTCTTGTGTGTTTCATCAGCATTTCATCATGGAGAAATTGGGGGTTAAAAAAAAAATTCTATCAGTCTCTAATTCCTGACAGGGACTGTCCTTCCAGCTGGAACTTTCTGTGTTAATGTGCAAAAGAGGGGAGACCAAGGTGAAAATCACCAGGAATAAGAACACACGAGACTTAAATGAAAGCAAGTTTGCCAACCAGATGGGAAAACCTTGACTACTCTCAGCATCCAATTTGCCCAGGATGTTATTTTTGTGTTTGGTTTTGGTTTTGTAAGTTATGCACAGAAAATAAATTGCCTGAGAGTCTGATTCATGAAATCTCCAGCACCATCTAATGCTATTTTTAAAAATGCATGAATACATACTTTTCTTCATTCTAATCTGAGCTAAAGAAAGCTTACTGTAACATTACCATCCAGGCCTCATTACCTCTTGGTTAATTAGCTAACATTTGTAATGTGCTTTGAAGATGAAACACATCCTATAAATGCTAAGAATTATTAAATAATATGAGAGGAAAATCATAAAATAGATACATTGTTAACAGTAATTTCTATTTTATCTTTGTGTATCATCTTTTCCTTGGAATTTAACATTTGCAGCTTAACTATAGATAAAGGCTAAGGGAGGACCTTGTCTGTTTCAGCTGTGACTCAGTATTGCAACTAGCTTCAAATGAATTCTCACATGGAGACAAACTACCTAGAGAGAGCCCCACTTATACCTCTGAAGTGTTAGCTAAATAATCTGCCTCCTGCCAACCCTTAAAAGGAGAGATGTTTTAACTCAGAAGTAATTAATAACTACCTCTGAAACTAGGTTATAGAGATCTACTACTGTAATGCTAGCACTTGGGAGGTGGAGACAGGAGGATCAGCCTTGAGTTCTAGGCCAGCCTAAACTACATAGTGAGTTCTAGGCCAGCCACAGCTATACAGTGAGACATTTGGACAGGAAACAGGAGATTCTATTTTGCCCTGCTCTGCAGTCCCAGGCCCTGCTGCGGACTTGCTCCTAATGGTAAGTTATGTAGTGTTGACTGGTCTCAGCATTCTCCTGTCATCAAAACAAATTAAACCAACTTTTCTGAGGCTGAGATTCTGATCCCCACCATCCACCTCTTCCTTCCCCAAATCTGTGGGCAACAGACAAACCTGTTTTCAGAAATCTTAGGCAATCTGCCAGACGCTGACACGAGGAAGAAAAGATTAGAATAAAAATATTTTTAGAATATGTGCATCGTGAAAGCTTTCAGTGAAACAGGAAATAACAGATCAAGTACATTCAAAGTTTTTGCAAACTGTTTAATTGCATAAAAGCAAGTCAACCTCTTCTGATCACAGCAACGTCATTATTGTGAAGCCCGCTTCAGCGATACTAAAGTTAATCTGGAATCCTGTTACAGGAAACTCATCCTTATTAAAGTAACATTAAGTGCTCCTTTTTTATTGATCTTCCCCTTCAGCTTAATGATAGAAACTTACTGATGTTTTAATAATAACCTCACAAGCTTTATCTCATTTCACTGTGCCATCACACTCAGAGATGCACTGGAAACTAAGCATAAGCATTTTGCAGATGTCTTTAAAGGCCAGGGGGAGGTGGGAAGAAAAAAAAAAAGAAGATTCAATTGAGCTGTGTGTTAACAAAGATGGCTGAAAAACTAAAAGATAAAAGGGAGGCTCCAGTGTGAACATCAAAGAATTGTTAATGACAAGAAATACCATTAGGGTTAGCATCGCTTTTGTTTCAACCCTTTCACACCTGCGGTGTGTGGTGAGCTAAGCCTTTGTTCCAAAATCTGAATTACCTCCATTAGCATTTATACAAAAAAAAAAAATGGTTGCAAAACAAGAGAATCTTACTTTTGGCTCTCCCCTTTGGCAAAGTCAGAAATTAGTTACCTATCTGCAGATTTCCTTCTGGTCCAGGGTTGTAACTATGGGCTAGAGAGGTGTAAAGTAATAGGTTGCAAAAGAGTCTGCTTGAAATGTGAGAATCGCTTTGTAACTCAAAAAGAGAAGTTAGCGGAGCAGTGGAGAAGTGCGCAGGAGAAGCCCAGACGTGAGCCACAGCAAAATCAGAGCGTGAAATTCAGATTAGCCCTCCCCAGGCTGTGAGAGGAAGGGGGCATCGCAAGACTTGGCATGGCAAAAGGTGTAACCTGTTTTATTTGGCCCCTGAAAAATTTTAACAGATGGTGGGACCAGCTGTCTTTTTCAGCCATTTAATAAACTCTTCGGTGGTAACAGTTTGGAAAGTGGGGGATTTTTCATTGTAGGCCAGAGGAGAAAATAAAGAAATCTGTCCCAAATTGTTGTTGCCAAGTAGTAAAGCCTGAAAACATGAAAAGTTAAAGGGGGAAAACTCCAGTCGTCCAAATCATTGTCTTGTTATTGTTGTCTTTTAAGGGAGCAGCAACAAAAACAAACTCCTTTCTGCCAAATTACGTGACTTAACTACTGGAAAATGGAGTTTGTATCATTATTTTTACCTGGAATTTTCATTTGTCTTTCAGAAAGAGATGCCTGGTTATTTAATATTCATTGACAAATGAACAGGATTTTGAAGCATTACAAAAGGAAACCAGACATTTATTAGAAATTAACACTCATAGAAGGTAAACACTTTGTTATGATCAGTGAAAGGAATTCCTTACAGTTTTCATAACTAGTCTAAGATGGTGTGGACCCCTTCAAATCGTGTCATGTAAATTACATAGCCCCCAGCTCTAGACCCCAAGGAACAGAAAAATGCTCATGGCAAGTTATTTTCAGAACAAGATCTAAGAGGTTTGGCTTTGGGACCTAAAATATTTTCTAAAATTGGCATCTTTTCTTCCATCAAGAAAGTGGCAATTCTCAGTTATGGGAGTTAGAAAGATTTTCCCCAGTGATACCAACTCAATTCCTCTTTTTACAGATGTCTTCAGTTCCTACTTTGAGAACCTTCGCTCTGTCCACAGGGCTATTAGACCACTAGAATTATTTTGTTGGAAGTATATTGCAACAATAAAATGTAAATTCATTTTAAATTAGGAGAGTTAAAGATGTTTCTTTAGAGACCAAGAGCATATGTAGTTTTCATCGTATCTGATAAACCTGGGTCTTTTAGATTTATTTTTATTATTTTTTAAAGTGTATGCGTGCGTGTGTGTGTGTGTGTGTGTGTGTGTGTGTGTGTGTGTGTGTCTAGGTGCCTGCATTAGATCCTCTACAGCTGGAGTTACAGGCAATTACAAGCCTCAAGACATAGGTTCTGGGAACCAAATTTGAGTCCACTGCAAGAGCAGTACAGCTTTTAACCACTGAACCATCTCTCCAGTCCCCTCTCACCCCGCCTAATAAATCTGTTTTGCTTAGCTTCTAGCTTGCCTTCTTTCTGGATTGTTAATAATACCCAATCTCGTAAATAGAAAAGTGTAAGTGATTAAAAAGGCCAAGTACTATGTCAGGAACCAGATCCCCATGCCTTGGGACCTTACAGTACATCCTCATGTCTATCCCTGGATAGACAACAAGAGAAAGGCTACACACACAAACTCCTATGCAGCAGAATGTTTGTTTCTATCTGTACAACTTACAAAATTATGCAGATGGGCTTGACGATTAAATTTGGAACAAGAGGATTTCCATATTCAAGAATGATAGAAGCAATTGCAATTGTTTGTCCCAGTGACACTTAGCAAAGAACCATTTTCATGTAACATTTTTGTTTTATAGTCACTGGTTTCAAACAGATGCCCCAAAACCCCCACGAAAGTATGATCATCTAGTGAACATCTAATAAGGCCAGGCATGATGGCATATGCTTTTACTCCCAGGACTTGGGAAGTAGAGACAAGTGGAATTCTGTGAGTTTGGGTTTGAGACGAGCTTGGCCTAGGTAGTAAGTTCCAGGCCAGCCGGGGTTACATAGGAAGACTCTATCTCAAAACCAGACAAGAATCCAGTAACTCTGCTCTGCTTAGCTTTTAGCCTGTCTTCTTTTTGGACAGTTGGTAGATCTTGCAATTAAACAGGTAGCAAAGTAGGGGTGATTATACAAGACAAAATAATCTACCTGGAATGTGCATTTCCTTACACATCACAAGGAATGAATTTGTGGAATGGATAGTTTCAAACAGGAAAATTAAAGAAACAGGCCTTTCTAAGAAGAGATGCAGTAAACTTATCTGCAAACCTAATTCATCTATGTCTGAAAGGCACATGCTCCCAGATTGCACCTCCAAACTTTCCAAACCTTTATGTCTATTTGAACCATTTGCACATACCAGATCAAATACAGACACAGATTCTTTCAGAGTTTCTAGAATATAGAAATGTACTTTATCCTGAATACAAGAGAAAAAAATGATTCATATAAAACCAACTAACCTACATGGGGAAAAAACATACATACATATAGATATATAGTATCATTAGGTCAACAGGTGATCCAGGTTAAGTGAACAACATGGGTTTAGAGCTAGCTGCCACCTTTAATGTCGTCAGATTAACTGACATGGGATTCCTGTCAGTGAAGCACAGCCAAGGCTTAGACTCCTGAGTACAAGACAACTCTGCCATGTGTGGTCACTTCACCCTCGATGCTACCACATGGATCCCAGCAGTGACCATGGCCCAAGCAATGACCAGCAGAGCAGCACATAGAAAAGGGCGCAAAAGCAGCAAGGATCCCTGGGGTTGATCTCTATGACATACAGTGATAGGTCTAACATAGATTAAGTCTAAATTTTATGCTGCTTCCTGGCGTGTCTTCAAAAATAAATGTCATTTAACATCATCTCTTTTTACCTAAAAGCACCTCTTGAGAAAGTGAATTGTAATATTCCAGCAAAAGCAAAGACAAAGAAAGAATTATGAAATAATGAAGCCCATTACAAGGTGATAAATTAATGTGAACCTAAGAAAGTTCCTTAGGATTATCAGAAGATATTAATTTCTAATTGATCTAATTTAAGAAACTGAAATAAAAAGTGCGAGAACAATTTATATTAGACATTTTCTAGTTATAGAAAATTTCTAGGCATTTCTATTATATTTTCTAGGATAAATTATTTTCTTAAACTGTAGAATTAGTAAACAGTTAAAATTTTAGCATTTAAATAAATGACTTAACAAATTAGTTAATAAGTTGGTTGTACATGAGAAAATCTAATTATTTCCAGTTTCTTTGCTACAATGAATATAATTATAACCATTCGGAAGGGGCTGAGTATTTTGCAAAATACTCAGGTTCATTAAGGTCACTGAAAGCCATCACTGAATGTGTGCCATATGTCAGACACCAGAGTCTGGGGCAAAGAGCCCCAAAGAATACCCAAAGTGACAGGGACGGGAAAAGGGTGGGGGAGAAAGAAAAAATAAAGCCTTTTACTGGCTCCAAAACAGAGACACAGAATAAGAAATAAAGCTATAATGTAAATACAAGTATTTCTTTTTGTTTTGGGTTTTTGTTTTTGTTTTTTGAGACAGGGTTTTCCTGTAGCCCCAGCTGGCCTGGAACTCACTATGTAGACCAGGCTGACCTGGCTCTTGCCTGGGCTTGCCGGGTACTGGGATTAAAGGCATGTGCCACTACACCCGCCTCCAAATACAAGTATTTCTTGATGAAAACGATGAATTTCAAATTCTTCCATAAGTGAGTCAATGAATAATTCTGGAAAAATAATTTTTTTTGGAAAAAACAAAGTCCAATCCTTATCAGGAACTGTGCACTGCTTACAGAGGACCATGCCAGCCTGCCACCAGCTCAGAGATGGCGCCAGTGCGCAAGGTCATGAATCAGGAAAAACTGCGACCACGGCAGCCAGGGAATCAGTATTTGCCCCATCTCCTGCACCCTATCCCCAAAGAGTGACGAGCCAAGGATCAAATGCTCCCCTGAGAGGGAGTTTATAGGAGAGGAAGCCCAAACTTGGGGAATTCATTCCTTAATCCTTTCTCAATGGGAAGCAAGGCTGCCTGCTCTTTACCCTCACTGAGGCATTATCGTCATCATATTGCACTGACCATCCGACCTCTGCTTCTAGGAGATGATGCTCTCCGGGGCTGCTCACTGCACAGACATCATTAAAAAGATAGTTGCTGCAAGGACATTTAGGGCCTCTGCTCGTATGACCACAACAACATGAAGAGTAAAGAATGATCACCAACAGGTGTTAATTAGTGATTAACTTAAAAAAAAATCCTAGATGGATGAAAGAAAGAGATCTGTGTGAAAAGAAGAGGAAATGGAAAGATAGTATAAAAAGCAGGAGAAAAATAAATAAATGTTTCCATATTTTTAGGTCAAGAGACTTTTCCAAACACACTATCAAAAACAACTTAAAGAAAAAAGAATAATGTGCCAGGTGTGGCAACATGCACTTGTAATTCCAGCACTGAGGAAGCCTAAGGTAGAAGGACTGGAAGTTCAAGGTCAGCCTGGACAACATAGTGAGCAAGTTTGAGGTCAGCCTGGGCTACACAGTGAGACCTTGTCAGAAAAAAGAAAAAGAAAAAAGTCTGTTTACTCTTTGCCTAGGTATTCCCTGATAAGAATGTTGTTCTTTGTAGCATTTTATATAACTGCAAAAATAAAATCAAGAGTGCAAGAATTAATTCAGATACTCAAACATAGGCATGATGGAGTCGACATACACTAGAATAATGTGTATGGCCATAAAAAAAAAGTCAGAAAAAAAAGAGCTGGTGAAAAAAAAATCCCTATCCCCATGTTGGTTGGGGATCAAACCCGAGGTTTTGCTCACACTAGACAGATCACTCTACCACTAAGCTACATCCCCATATCCTATAACCCTCTCTTTAAAATTTTTTTTGCTTTGTTTTTTTTGTGTGTGTGTGTGTGTGTGTGTGTGTTGGGGGTGCCTGTGCTCAGGGCAAGCACGAGGGGACAAAGGGTCTCCACTGAAAGGGAGTGAGTAGGTGCAAAGCACACACAGACCCTGGGAGCTGAGTGAGAAGCAGGCGGTAGCAAACTGCTGCAAGCTTGTTATTCAAGGAAATGCAAGGGGTCTTATAGGTCTGGTTAGCCAATGGCCTTATGGGGTGGGGTCCCGACTGCAGCCAATAGTAGTCTGTCCCCAGGTAGATCATCTTGATGCAGATCTTTCCAGATGGTGGGCAGAAGCTGGTCTCACAACTTGCCAGAGCGGAGTACCACACCCATGGGAGCTATTCCTCTATTCCTCACAGCAGGTGACCTGGTTAAGGTCCATCCCGTGTTGTGCCCTAAACACACACACACACACACACACACACACATATATATATACATATATATATATATATATATATATATATATATATGAATGTTTTGCCTGATACATTAAGTGCATCCATGCCAATGCCTGAGGAACCAGAAGAGAGCATTGGATATCCTAGAATTGGAGTTGGGGACTGTTGTTAGCTGCCATGGGGATGCTGAGATCTGAACCCTGGTTTCTCTGCAAGAGCAGCCAGTGCTCTTAACCACTGAGCCATCTTTTCAGTCCCCCTTTATGATATTCTCTTAAAAACAGTACAGGTATAGATACTATTTTCAGTTTTCAAACAGGTATATGAAACATTTTAAAAAGGCTTACACTAGAAAGTTGGCAATGCTTGTCCTTCTGCACCCAACATCTAACAGTCATTATTACAAAAGGAATGTTTGAGGGAAGAAAGAAGCTGGCTGGATTCCCTTCATTAGACCTACATTATTTGTATTTGAACAAATCTAGTTACAGCTTTATTCATTCTCAAATGCTTTTCTGTGTAAACTTTTTAACATTACCTAATCTTGTTTTAAATCTTCCTCTTTCTTATTTAAAGATTCCAGTATTAACTCATTATTGAGCATTCAGAGAAAGGCCCTTATAAACTGAAATATTAAGTAATGAATAAATTTTGGCACATCATCATAAGTATGTTGTTGTGAAACCGTTAAAAATTAAAGTTTTTGTTTATTATGTAAAAATATGGGGAAACATGTATGATAAAATTAACAAAAGATCAGAAGGATATAGGCGCATCAGAGTCTAACAATGGAGTAAGTACAGACATGTGGGTGACAATAGTCATGCAAACAATTGAAGACACACTCACAGGGTGAGCTGCTGCAACATCGGGTTGAAGTTAATTTTCATGTTTCCATTTGAACTTTCAATAAACACACAAAAGAATGGCTGAGTGAAAGCCCAAACTAGATTTTCATAAAAGAGAAGGAAGATTTGGACCAGAGCACACCGGGTCCTGCGCCTCTATGGGTTCACCACTTACCAAAGGTTGGGCCTCAGCCCCGAGAGCCTAAGGCCGCCTGCAATCAGTCTATCAAGTGGGATCTAGCTCTGGAAGGCTGATAAATTTAAATATTTTCAGAATGTGTCAAGAGGACACATACACACACACACACACACACACACACACACACCCCTATAAAGTCTTGGGAAGACCTATGAAATCTCGAAGAGCCATCTAGGGAGGGAGGCAGGCCAGAGGGGCAGGGCAGAATGGGAATTTATTGTCCATAGGACAATCTGAGTTGATTCCAAGCACAGATGACTGTTTGGGGAGATGGAAGTCAACCAGATAGAAGAGTTCATGGCATGGTTCTCAAATTGCTGGCTGAGCAGCCCTGTGCCACAGCCATGAAGGCCTTTGCATACTGGGGGCCAAAGTCCAGAGCCCTAAGCCAAAATGACTCATCAGTGTCCCAGACAGGATCAGAAGTATAAATTGATTCACACCATCTGAGAGGGTCTGCTGGAAGGGGTTATGCACGGTAAGTCAGCACAGCATCACCACCCTCCTGCCCTCTGCCCAGGGACAGACTTTCCCACAAAGCAAATACTTTATTCTTCAAAATTCTGTCCAGTATTCCAGCTCTGGCGCCAAGTTTCTCTGACTTTGTAACATTGTCTTTGAAAAGGCAAAACACCACTGTATTTGGAATACTGTTCCTGGAGCTGGAGAAATGGCTCATCAGTTAAGGCTATGTACTACTCTTTGCAGGGAACCTGAGTTCAGTTCCCAGCACCCAACACAACTGCTTATCATTCTAGCTCCAGGAAGATTGTATGCTTCTGGCATCAGCCAGAACCTGCACTCATGTTCAGCCACATACATAATTAAAAAGAATTCTTTTAAAAATATAAAGAATACCATTCCTCCTGTGTCAGTCTCCTTGGTCACTTTTTTTTTTTTTTTTGAGACAAGGTCTCACGATGTAGCCCCAGCTGGCCTAGAATATGTAACTATGTAGATTTATAGACCAGGCTCACTATGTAGACCAGGTTGGTCTTGATCTCACAGAGCTCCACCTGCCTCTGCCTCCCTGAGTGCTGAGATTAAAGGAGTGCCCCACCATGCTTGGCTTACTTCTTTAAAAGTACTATACACTATTTTATGTGTATGAGTGTATTGCCTGAACCCATGTCATGCAATCCCCAAAGAGGTCAAAAGAAGGCATCAGATCCCCTGGAATTGGAGTTACCGACAGTTGTTAGTTGCCACGTGAGTGCTGGGAACCAAACCCTGGCCCTCTACAAGAGTAGCCAGTGCTCTTAATCACTGAGCCATCTCTCTATCCCCACTTTTTTTTTTTTAATACTGGATCTCACATGACTCAGGATTGCCTTGAACTCAACATGTAGCTGAAGATGACCTTCTGTCTTCACATTTTAAGTGCTGGGATTACATGTAAGTACAACCACATCAGGTTTCATGAAGTGCTGGGATAGAATCCATGGCTTCCTGCATGCTAGGCAAGCACTTCACGAACTAAGATAGCTTTCCCAGGCTCCCACAGGTCATTTAAAAATCATTTTTTAGTCTAGTTTGAGAGACTTCCAAAACTGCAGAAGGAAATTTTTATTATGGTTTTAGTCTTGTCTATTCTACTTGAGTTACAAAAATCTCTATATATTAATAAAAATTCATAAATTCAAATTTTTATAATAGAAAACAAGAATAAAATATTTCAAAACTCCTTTCCATTCCAATATTCTCTTTGACCGAAATAAAACTTCTAAAAAAAAAAAAAAGAAAGAAAACTTCTAAAGAAAAGGTCATACCCACAGCACTACAGCACTGATTTTTTTTTTTAATTTCACTTCTGACAGCAGAATTCAGGAACTAACACTTTGCATTAATTACATTACTCTTTTGATAATAAAAGAGATGCATGTGATTCTTTGAAACAGTTGTGGCCAGATGGAAGTAAATGCGGGTGTGACAGCAGCTATGAAACTTGGCGGATTGACTGCTGCTCTGGGGAACAGAACTTCAGATTTCTCTACAAAACAAATCATAAGTGAGTACAGCAAAGGTTTTAACTCCGACTGCCCAGCCCGTCACTGAGCCTCAGCCCTGCCCTGCTGGCACCACCAGCGCCAGGTGGAAGAGCAATGTGGTCTCCTCTCGACTTAATCCCCGCCTGTCTGCAGAGCCCTCACCAAGGGTGCCAACTGAAGGATGGCTCTGGGTGTAAACACCTGTCCACCAGGAACTGGACTTATACCCCCAACTTCTTTTCATGCAGCCACAAGGCAGACATCAGATGGTGTGGCTTCTGGTCCCTCCTGAGAGGACCGGTTACATGGCATCCCACAGCTCCCTGCTACAAGCTTCACCGATTTTCCCATATTTATTCAAGTGAGGAATTTTAAATATAAACTAAAATAGCAGGCAGAGTCTTCAAAAAGCCTTACTAGAATCATTTAGGCAACAGAGCTATGCTTCCTTTTCATCAATTCTAAGAGAAATCTTTTATTCTCATGTTTATTTGTGTATGTTTTTAAACATTTGGTACTAATTCTTTTCTTAAATTTTTAATATTTTGCTTATTATTTTTATGTGTGTGAGTGTATTGCCAGTATGTGTTTAAGTGCACACGTGTTGTGCAGTGCTCTCAGATGTCAGAAGAGGGCATTGGATTTTACCACTTGATAATGGGGCGTCCCTAGGCCTCAAGTAGCTCAGTCTCTCCAGCTCTGTAGCATCATTGTGAGCATGCAATGAAGATAGATACACAGGTATTAGCATGAGTTCCAGGGCTGGCAAGACAGCTCAGTAGATAAAGCACTTGCCGCTGTGCCTGAAAACTGAGTCTGACCCCTGGGACTCATAAGGTGGAAGGAAAGAACCAACTCCCATAAGTTGTCCTCTGATTTCCAACATGTGCACTGTGGTACACTGACACCCTCATTCCCCATACATAAATGCAATAAAAAAATAACTCATAACACAATAAAATAGTGCCAGTTATTATACTACAAATTCAACTTTGGTTATACCAGTTCCTGGTTTAAAACTCCTCAATGATCATTACAAGGGCTGCTTTGGACCCTACATGTAAGGCCATAATAAATTTTGTATCGATGTCTGGCTGTGGGTGGGTGGCACATCTTCCTGAAACCCTTCCACTGTTTTTTTGCACTTGTTGTGTTGTGGGACACTATAGTTTGTTCTTTACTCCTAGGCCACTTTCTGGACATTGGAAGTACCCCTAATGTCCATGTGCATTGTGGGCTCCTCAGAGGTACAGACTATGGTTCTTGCTTACCATTGTCTCTAGTGCCTCACTTGGTGCTTGTCAGTAGGTCCTCATTAAATACACACTGAATAAATAAACAAAAACCAAGGATCTTGCTCACATGTGGTAATGAAGGGTTTGGGGTCGTTAGTTCCTGTGGGAGGTCTAGGTCTGCTGTGTATTCGGCAAGCGCTTTATCTGCTGAGCTGTCTTGCCAGCCCTGGAACTCATGCTAATACCTGTGTATCTATCTTCATTGCATGCTCACAATGATGCTACAGAGCTGGGGAGACTGAGCTACTTGAGGCCTAGGGACGCCCCATTATCAAGTGGTAAAATCAGGATTTTAGTCCTAGGCAGTACAGAGTCACACAGAGAATTTCATAAATATTTGGAATATTCGGTAGCCATATTCCAATCTTAGTCTTGATTCTCATTGGAATTCTAGAAAATTTCTTTAAGAGAAAATGAAACAAATGCAAATTTACATGCTTATACATGAATGTGAATGTTTACAGCAGATTTATTTGTAGTAAATCTAAACTGAAAGCAACCAAAATGTCCTTTAACAGGTGAACAGATGAGCTTTGATTGTCCTGAGTGTGGAATACTACCAATAAAAAGAAGTAAACAATTGATAGTCAAACAACTTGAATGTGATAAATGCTATTGCATTTTTACATGGAAATTTTCAAAACATTACATGACATGTAACTCTAGAACATTCTCAAAATGTAAGATTGGACAGATGAGCAGATGTGTGGTTACCAAGGGTTTCCAAGGGAATGTACAGTAGAAATATCACTCACAAGGGCTGGATAGATTGCTCAGTGGTTAAGAGGACCTGGGTTCAATTCCCAGCACCCCCCACGTGGCAACTAACAACCATCCGTAACTCCAGTTCCAGGGAATCCGATGTCCTCTTCTGATCTGTATAACTCAGGTACACTTACATACATGCAGGTAATACACACATACACACATAAAAAATAAAAACAATAAAGTGATAAAAAAAGGAGATATCACTAATAAAAGGTACCAGGAAGAAGCCTTACAATAAAGGAATAGTTAATGTATTTTAACTTTGGTGGTAGGTATCATTTTTTAGTATTTTCTTATTTTTATTTTATGTGTATAAGTGTATTGCCTGAATGTATATGTAAGTGTGCCCATGTCATGCAATGCCAGTGGAAGTCAGAAGAGGGTGTTGGATCCCCTAGAACTGGAGTTACAGATGGTTATTTGCCGCCATGTGTGTGCTGGGAATCAACCCAGGTCCTCCGAAAGAGCAGCCAGTGCTCTTAACCATGGAGTATTCTCTGCAGCCCCAACTTTGGTGGTAGTTATACACACCCACAGGTAATAAAACATTGAAGGCCCACGTACACTAGTTGTATCAGTGTCGCTCTCCTACTTTTAATATTGTGCTGTTACATAAATGCACTGGGGGAGGCTGGGTTATACATGAAATATCTCTATTATTTTTTCCAACTTCCTAAATATGTGAATTATACCAACATAGGAATTTGGTATTTTTTATGTATCCCCTTGTAGGGATCCAATCCAGGACTTTGTACATGTTAAGCTTGCTCTCTACCCCTGTGCTAAATACCCTAAGCCTTCAACATAAAAGTGTTGAAGTTTTTTTTTAAGCAGTGCCTAGACCTCACAAATTCTGATTTAATTTATCTTCTGGGGAGGGTCTCAGTTAGCAATATGTTTAAAATTAAGTATCTCCCCCATGATTCTCACCAGTAGTTAGAACAAGTACCTCCAAGTCAGTGCCTGGGGCCTATAGTGTGGGAGGCACTTTTTAGAAAGGTCTTCAAGAGTCTAGATGTTACCTGGCAAAGGACAGGTCCCTGAAAGTCTAGGGTACTTGGGAAGATGTCCTTGGACAGCAGTGGTCAGCCAGCTGCTGCATGAAATCCGAGTTGCCTGCTGCTGCCTCTGGAATTCTGAGCGCTTCTTCCACAGGTGGATGGAGTCCAGGTCCCTCATCCTGCCCATTTTCCCTCTGAGGTCCCAGTTTCCAGGTCCAGCTTCAGGGTTTGTCTATTTCATCCTTTACTGCAATTTTCTAAAGAAGAATGGCTGAATCCCAGATTGACAACACTGATTCACCCTGTGAGAAACTGTCCCCAGCAAAGGTCTCCTCCAGAAAGGTGCCAAGTATGTTAACATTTTGCACCCTAGTGCATGTTACTGTTTTCAAGTGAGTCGTTAAATCGATATGGATTAAAAGCAGGTCAAGCAATCAGCAGCTTATGTATGACAGCTGGCCATTCAGTTCTATCTGGACGTCTCCAAACCCGGAAAAGGGTTTCAAATGAAGGGAGGAAATAGCGGCTGGATGACTGAAGCTCCCCAAGTTTCTCTGGGACAACGGTGAGATGGGAGCCACGTGTGTCCCTGCCTTAAAGCAAAGGCCACCCACGGAGCCTCTGGGCAGCTGGGAGCAAGCCCTGGAATGCATTTTCTGGTAGCTGCATCTGGGTAAGTGGCAGACTTCCTGACTGCCTGTTTCTTTCTTACTGTTATTTATTTATTTATTTATTTTCTAAATAGCCTCTTGGCTGGCCCAGCACAGAGGTATTCTGGCAGCTAGGGACCTACCTTGAGGCGGGTTTGAGGTTGGAGTCCTGATATGAGGCTTTGTTCTCTTAAACACTATTGTCATCTGACTCACCAATTACTGTGAATAATTTGCTAATTTTGGCCATAAAAACAAGTTCTTAGACAATCTCTAGTAATGTGTCTTTTTAAGTCGATCAGGGGAGTATTTTCCTGCCTCCTCTTTGTTTGATATGGAAATGAGCCTGATAGCTTTATAGCCAGCCAGGAATTGGAGCCTGAGAGAGAAAGAAAATTGTGTCCACCGTAAAGGTAGCTTTTTCTCCATCTGTAAAGCTTTGAAGGATTAGTTCTTGGAAAACAAATTCTTTCAGAATAAATGAACATCAAATTAGAGTTCCCATGGGTGTGTAGAAAACATTCTGGGTTTCTATAAAAAAAAAAAATACATACACATAATTATGGAATGGGTTGCCTAATACCCTTATTGATGAATCATCTGAGACAAAGCTTCCTTAGTGTCAGAAATTAACTGAAAAAGTTGAAAAAGTCAAATCACCATAAATCATTCAAATCTACAGATAGGCAAGAACAGGTACATGGTTCTGGTCAAGGCAGATATACTAGCAAGTGCCCAGGCCCACACTACCTGCAGGCCAAAGAGGTGAGACCCAGGCTTCCTCTTCTGTTCTCCCTGGAATGAATGAATGCCTCCCCTTTAGCCATCTCAGCACCACACTTGTTCTGCTCACTTTCTGCCCCAGACAAGAGTCTCATACAATTAAATTCACTTGTTGAGGGGTGTTGATTGTACTTGAATGAGCCAGGATTTCCCTGTGATTCCTCAGCCAGGCGTTCCCCACCTGGGACCTTTCTGTCTATTGGCAGCCTTTGTCTTGTTCTCATTGGGCAAGTTAGTGGACAATTGGAGGAAGAGAGCATGGGGAACCCAGATTTAGCCTGACAGGACAGAGGCATTTTCATTTTTCATTCGCTACCACTCCTCAAAGCCTGAGTCTTCCTGAGCCATCTTTGACTTTCCACCAGGCTTCTCTTGCTTCCCTTCCCATGCCAGTGTCCCGGCTCCCCTGTCTGGCACCCCATGCCCAGCCCCTTCCCCGCGCTCTTCACCTTATTATGTTCAGTGCCACTTGGTGTATTTTTCTGTGTTCTCTAAACCTCGTGACATCATAGGACATGCTTACTTTTTCTAGCCCTCAATGTCCATATTTTAAAATAATAGAGCGGGGCGTGGTGACACACACACCTTTAATCCCAGCACTTGTGAAGCAGAGGTTGGCAGATTTGTGTGAGTTCGAGGCCAGCTTGGTCTACATAGCAAGTCTCAAGCCAGGTGCAGAACAAAACCAAGGATCTTAACCTGTCTCAGAAAGAAAAACGAAAAATAATAAACCGAATTTTGAGGCCTGTTTCACCCTAAAACTTTCTAACCCCATCTGCCTTCAGGAGCAACATTTCTTTTCTTTTTTCCCTTCTCTCTCTCTCTCTCTCTCTCTCTCTTTCTCATTACTTCAGCCTTAAAAAAGGAAACTGTGACTCATGCTATGGCATAGATGAACCCCTAGGACAGTGTAGTACCAGACACAAAGGCACCCATGCATAGGATTCTATTCATATGATGGATCTGGGGTGTTAAATTCACACAGTCAGAAAGCAGACGGATTGCCAGCAGGGACTGGGGGCAGATGGAAATGGAGAGATATTTAATGAGAAAAGAACTAGCCATTTTACAAGATGAAGATGATGTAGAGATTGATTGAACAATAGTGTGAATATACTTAACACTATTAACTTGGTTAAGATGGTAAATTTAAGGACTTGAGAGATGGCTCAATGGTTAAGAACACTTGCTGTTCTTCTAGAGGACTCTGTTCTGTTCCCAGCACCCACATGGTGGCTAACAATTGCCTATAAGTACAGTTCCAAGGGATTCAATGCATTCTTCTGACCTTATGGGCATTGCACAACACAGGTGCACTTACCTACATACAGGCAAAACACTCATACACATAAAAATAAAAATAATAAATAAAATGTTTTTTTTTTTTTTTTTTAAATATGGTAAATTGCCAGACATTGTGGTGCATGCCTCTAATCCCAGCACTCAGGAGGCAGAGGCAGGTGGATCTTTGTGAGTTTAAGGCCAGCCTGGTCTACATTGTGAGCTCCAGGACAGCTGGCACTACAGGGAAACTCTGTCTCAAAAAAAAAAAAAAGTAAATTTTTTTGTGCATTTTTGCCAAAATTGAACTATTTTAAAAAGAGAGGATAGCTTCTCAAAAGTAATATGTGAAAGGAAAATACTGTTAGATTCCAGAAACAAAGGAAAATGAAAAGAAAAACAGAGGCAAAAAATGCATTCCTTATTCCCCAGGTAAAGAAAATTAGGACCAGAGTAATGAACAGCCTTCTCCAGAGCCACTCAAGTATGCCTGTGTGCTGCACAGGAGGATGGATTTCTTACTATTTTATAATCAAAAGTAGGAATGTAAGCTGGGGCTAGCTCAGTGGTAGCATGCACCAGGACTGGGATTCAATCCCCAGAACAAACAAACAAAAACAAAAGCAAAAACTGTGGTTAAGAAACTCCATGGTCTCCCTGTCCTGCTTTTTTGAAAACAGCATTAAACACCACTGCCACCTCCCACTGCATGTTAAGAGGACAGTAGAGCAATACAGTTTGTCAATTATTGACTAGGTTAGTAGAGAACAAAATATAGGTATTTGATACAGTGCTTCCTTTTACATTTACACCTAAATTATTGCACACTTTCTTTCTTAAAACAGGGTATTACTCTGTAGCCCTGGCTAACCTGGAACTCACTATGTAGACCAAGTGGACTTGAACTCACAAAGATCTGCCTGCCTCTGCCTCCACTGTCACATTAACTTGTTGGAGTCTGAAGTGTGTTGGCATTACCATGACAAATGGCATAGAAAACCTGCCTTGGTCCTGGGATGGGAGCACAGAGCACCACCCACTTGGCTAAGGTTCTGAGGAAGAAAACAACAACTGATGACAGGACCTTTGCCCCCAGCAGGTACAGAGGCCAATAGGTGGACAAGCAGCAAGATGGCAGATCTGCCTCTGGCCACACTGAGATGCCACAGACTGTGGTTAGGCTTTGCTTCAGCTCCAAAGGTTTTTGTCTAAAATGTTTCCCAATAGTACTGAGATCTGCGGGCATCACTGTAAGATGCTTTCTGCATCTTAAAAACTCACCTCATTCACAGAAGTACCAGATTTTTGCCACCGGTCATTAAAGTATTTTCCAAATTTTGTTTGAAAAATTCCATAATGAAACCTAATCATTTTTATGCTACTAAAAATAAATTTTAAAATGTTTTTTTAAAAAGGAAGAAACTCTTCTTAAGAAGCAGTTGGTCTGGAAGTATAGCTCAGAGCCCTGGCATCCAGAGCACTTTGTTCAATCCCTAGCAATGCAGAAAAAAGAAGAAAAAAAATACGTAAAAAGAAGGGACAGTTAGGTTAGGAATGTGACCTAAAGTTACTCAAAATCTGTTATATCCCCAAATACAGAAAAATGTCCTAATTGTCTACATCTATCCCAGAAACAGGTAAATAAATTCCCACTTCTCTCTGACAAATAAGAGTAAAGTTATTGAGTAACTGAAACGGGGCTTTTGGTACAGAGTCCAGGCTTTAGATTTAAAACAGAATGTTTATATTAAGTAAATATTAACCTTAAAAATGTCTCAGGCATAATAAGAGTTTCACTCCACACTCAGGAGCAAAGAGAAATGATAACAGTAAACACCATTGGCATGAACACACAGTGTCATATGTAAACACCATCAGGTTATGTCTTTTGTGGGGCTTGCAGACTTTGTTCGTCATTTACATGCCTAAGAACAGTGCTTTGTTGTCCAAGGAGAATCTAACTTAAAAATTATTCTCCCCGGCTCCCCACACATGGCAATAACCTTTTAAAGTGAAAGGAACATCCTCATTCCACTAACCAGCTGTTCTCAAGCCCTCCTTGGTCACGAGGGACAGGGATACAAATGGCATCCTCCCTTAGCCTGATGATTCACAAAATAGGCAGATAAAGAAAGACAGCATGGGAACTGGGCAACAAGTTGCCATCCTTTTAGACAAAATGCATACTTATATAAACTTGCACATACACTCTGAAATCATTCCCTAAAACAGGTACTAGAAAGAATAGAAAAGGCTACCGTAGGGTGCACTTCACAAGAGACCCACACACATGTACACATCACTTGTCGGCTGAGAAATAGCTTTCCCGGGAGGACATATATTGCTGAATATTCTTGTCGAAAAAGTCCTATGTGATCATTAACATCAAATCCTAATACAGAGATTTATCATTGCTTCCTGGAGCCATCTAGCATGTGCTGAGCACTGCACTAACAGCTAGGAAGGCCAAGATGTGTCTGCTCTTTGGCATCAAATTACATAAACTTCAATGGATCATTCTGATCAAAATTACTACAATTACAATTTTAAGACTATGCAGGCGATGAGGTTAATTGGAAAAGAGAAAGCTAAAAACAGTGCTGTCTAATGGGATGTGGCTACTGGGTCCTGAAGTACAGGCAATGTGACAAGAACTAAAATTTCAATTTCACTAGTTAAAATGGTAGTCATATGAGATAGTGCCTATCATGCTGGGTGACACAGTCTTCAGGATGTGACATTCAAACCAGTGTCAGGAAGTTTGTGGAAACAAGCAATGTAGACATAGACAAGCAAAAATCTAACCTTGAAATGAAAGGTGAGTGGTGGATGCATGCACAGGTGGGCATCTGGTTTCTCCTCAATTTCTCTCCACTTCATTCATTCAGTCATTCATGCATTCATTCATTCATGTGTGTGTGTATGTGTTCATGTGTGAGCATGTGCACGTAGAGACCAGAGATCAATGTCAGATGTTGTCCTCGATTACTCTGCACCTTATTTTTAAAGACAGGGTTCCTTACTGAACCTACAGCTCAGTGATTGACTAGACTGGCTGGCCAACAAACCCCAGGGATCCTTCTCTCTCCTTAGAGGCACTTACCACCATGTCTAGTTTTTTATACGGATGCCAGGGATCCGAACTCAGACCCTCATGCTTACATAACAATCATTTACCTGCTAAGCCATCTTCTCAGGCCTGCATTTAAAGTTTTGAGCAGAGTAAAAATATAAATTCCTTGGTGCTTTGGATGGATATTTATCAGCGTGTGCAATGTGGCTTTGAGTGCTGTTTTGATCCTTATTGCTGTATAGCCAACCACCCTATACTTTGTGGAGCACAGTGAGAGCCATTTCTGTTGTGTTAGTGCGTTTTCAGGGTCAAAACTGATCATCTGAAGGTGGCTTATCTCAGCTCTAACATTTTAGCCACAGTGACTCAGCTAAACACTGATATTGCTTGAGGATTTCTTTCTCATGTTTTTGGCTCCTGGGCTGGGATAACTCAAAGGTTGAGTTCTGACTTGATGAACAGAACACAAATAGCTAGCTGTGTATGACATTGGCTTCTCACAGCTGGATTCCAAGAGGGGGCATGACAAGGGAGAGCAGCTAGACATTGAGCCATTCAAGGGAAGCAGGTGGAAGCCAGTTGGCCTGACTGACCCGGTCTCCAAAGTTACCTCTGCTGTACTCTGTTGACTGTAAATCGTCACCAAAGTCAGGTAAATTGTGGCATGAGATATACGGTGATCTTCACTGGAAAACACAGTCTGCCATGAGGTCAGGCAATGGAGGGGACAATGAAGGCTTCAACTAAAATGAAAATGGGAGAAGAAAGGAGAAGCTAGAACTGACAACGGCATGGAAATAAAACTAGCGGTGATGGAAGTGGGGTGAAGGGGAAGCCCAGATGAGGGGAGATACTGTCAGAAATCTGGGGAAGAGAGTTGACTTGCAAAGTGAGAATACTTTCCTGGGGATGTGCTTACTTTGGAAAGTTGATGGGACAGACCTGAGGCTATATCAAGGTAATCTCTAGATGGCTGTTGTAGTGAAAGATCAAGGTTCAAGTTGGAGACAGGTCCTTACAAACTGAGTAAGGACCAGAGTGACCGAGCCATAATTAGTGGGTTTGGGAGGCGTATTTTATTTTGTTTACTTCAGGCAGCGTCTTACTATGTAGCCCTGACTGGCCTGGAACTCACTATATAGACCAAAATGATCTCAGAGAAATCTGCCTGTCCCTGCCTCATGAGTGGTGAGATTAAAGGCATATACCACCACACTTGGTTGTTTTTAATGAGAAGAAAGAGCAGAGAGCAGTGAGTGGTTAAGCCGTTCCTTAAGGAAGTAAGGATCTAGGACTAAAGACTGGGATTATTGATATAGTTGGTGAATATAGCAGATATCTGTTTTATTTAGTAGCATTCTAGTCTGTTTCTAGAATTGTTCTCTTTCCTAGACAGCTAAAGACTATATTTCCCAGACTCTCTTACAGCTAGAATTCCAGACACCTGATTAAATTGCCCCAGTCAGACACAGCATACTGTATCTGGAAAGCATAAGTACCCAACTGTGAGGCAAGAATCGGACCTTTTGCTTTCCTACTAGCAAAGGCGGGACCTTTGCTTTCTCTGTGACAAATGGAACAGAAGTCTGTGTCCCAGCCCTGTGTTCATAGCTGTTGAGAGACAAGACGTGGATCACAGTGGAGTTGCTCATGATTCTGAAGTTAGGCAGTTGTCACTGCAGGTTTCCTTCTATAAATTGCCGTGATCATGGTGTTTCATCATAGTCACAGAAAAGTAATTAATATCCCAATACTTATCTGTATCCTTAAAATTATTGTCATGAAGCTTTCAAGGTAAAAACTTAGCTGATTCAATGGGCTCCCTGTTGACTTGAGACAAAAAAGAGACTACCATAGAAATTAAAGAAAAGATCCAGACTAGAACTCTCGATGCTAAGAGCCATATTACTCCTTGGGTGAAAAATGATAGCAAACATCTCCCACAAGACTGACATTTTCACCATGAAGCAAAGAATAACCAATGTGGACAGTATGGGATCCCAGAGCTCCTATTTAAAAGGCCACCACAGAGCCACATATGCATCCAATTGTTTTTCCAATAATAAAGATCTGCATTCATGCAAGAAGTTCTCTAGTGAAGTGGATAAAAAGTTGCCCTCTGGAGGATTATATAAGGAACTATGGGGATAAAGGGGAAGAAGGAGCTCAAGAGAGGGGGCCCATAGGAGATATGTATTATCGAGAGAAAAATGGGGAAAAGGTGTACTTTAACTGAGGAGGGTGTGAAGAGAGGGTTAGACAGGAAGAGAGAGGTGAGAGATAAATAATGCCTAGCTAGTGTAAAAAAGAAAAAACAGAGGGAATTGTATTGGTCCAAAAACTTAATGAAAAATTACACATATAATATCTCATTCATGTTCATGTGTGTAGTTGACATCTATATTACAAGAAACAGTGCCAGAAAGGAAAAATCTCCCTTTACATTGTTGGCTAGGGTAGTCCAAGAGAATCCCCAAATTACACAGGCTATTGCCACAGCCCTCTTCTACCTCTGAGAACTTGAAGGTAAGACCCTATTGCTGAAGACAGGACATACTTCAGAGACAGGACTTGGAGCAAAGGAGGTGGAATTGACCTGAAAGCCACCTCCCCTCTGAAGGCTAGCTCCCATAGTTTTGGAGAGCACTATTCAAACTGCTAAAGGAGAACATCCATTGATGGTCCAACTCCAGCTTTAAAGCCTAATAACCACGACAATGACCATCGCAGCAAACTGCATTGGGTAGCAGTGGCACTTTTATCTTGGGAGTAATCAACAGCTACCTAATTGGACTTAAAGCCCACTCAGTGGGAGGAAACTCATGTGTCATACTGTAAACACAGCCAAATACACATGGCTGGAGAGGTCACAGATCTTAGACAAAACCCAAAGGTTACTACATCTATAGACAAATGCAATTTCTTACTATGTGCAAAATATGGATCCTTATATTCACAGACAAGTATCCCAGTCACCATTCATAATGCTTCTCTCAACCCTCATCAAAGAAGCTCCCTAATGCAATAAAGGGCCATGAACACAAAAAGAATAAGAATCTGGAGTATGGGTCCTTAGACAAGACTCCTATATTAAACTTCACCCACCCAGGGCTCAGGGACCATTGCAGGCAACAGGGCAGAAACATTGTAAGAGCCAGTGAGGAGCTGCATGACCATATGGAAAAAGAGTCCCGCAAGCTCCTGGAACCCTGTTCATATGAACCTATAGCAATGGTGTCAGCATGCACAAGATCATGCACACTCAAGCAGACAAAAACCCAGCATAGAACTATGGAAATGGGCAGCAGGCCCCAATCTTAACTGAGGAACTATTGGCAGCTGATTACTGCTGCATGAAAAGGAGCCGATCTTCTTTTCTTTTTTCTTTTTCTTTTCGGTCTTTTCAAGACAAGGCCTCCCTGTAGCCCCAGCTGGAACTTGCCATATAGACCAGGCTGACCTTGAACTAACAGAGATCCACCTGCCTCTGCCTCTCAAGTGCTGGAATTAAAGGCATGCAACACCACACCTGGAGAGCTGACCTTCTTAAAGGGAGGGATTCTAGATAAGCTGACTAGACCTCAATGGATGAACTTGTACTGAGGGATGCCTGGGGACACTCACTTAACTCAATAGACCTTAACACAAATGACAGAATGCATGATATCCAGTTGGGGGTGCGGAGCTATGGGAGGGTTCTCGTAGAGAAGAGTATAAAGATAATCACGATGTTAGGTATGAAATACACAAAACTTCAATTAAAAATTTACTAAAAAAAAAAGAGTTCCCCTCTGAAGTCACATGACCCAAATTCAATATCAAGAACAAGAGGGGATAGAACTTGGACAGATTCTTTCACTCTTCTGTGCTACAGTGTCCCTATCTATACAACACGCTTGGCAAGAGGAGTCTGTAAGATCCTGTATTCTGATTAGCAGCATCTCTGTGGCCCTCCAGCCCAGAGGTCAGCAGTGAAAGGATCTGTAGGTGTGGATGGGACACAAGTATGGTTGCCTAAGAGATGACACTACAAAGCGCAGCAAACCACGACCTCGCCAGCACTGCGCACTCATTCCTGTGTTATCCAGCCCCTGCACCATCCAGTGGTGCTAGTCTTAGAGGACTGCAAATGGGGACCCCGACTCAGCATGTGCAAACCACACAGGATATTTTTCATTAAATCCTCATTAGGCTCACATCCAAAAAAATTTTCCTACATATTAATGCATGTTATTTTATTTCTACATCCAGATCAAATTTCAGGAACTTTTATGTGTAAAATTCTTGCTTGGCTTCAAAGAAACACTTAGCACTTTCATCTCTTTTCAGGGAATAAATGCCCCAACAAATGGAGAACGGGACACTGAACATGTTTCCTTGATAAAGAACTCATGCCCTTAATCATCTTATGGTAGTTCTTACACTGCGTTGTGCAAAGCTAGGAAGAGGCCTCACTTCCTTGGGCTTCCATTTATTCATTAGTCAAAGATAAATTGCCAAGGTCCTTCCAACCCTTGGTATCTTCCCTGTGGTCCTGGGATTCAGTAATGTCTTCCCTCCAACTGCCCTTTCCTAGATTACAAACTCCCGAGGGCAGGTCATATGCTCCCGATATCCCGTATCTGGATCCTTCCCATAGCTGGCACTGTGCCTGTGCCACATGAGGCCCTCTCCAGGACTGGCCCGTTATCATGATTTTGTGGCCCACAAGGCTTCATGAGCTCCTTGTAAGGTCCCTCTCTGGGGTTATAGAAGAGAAGGAGAAAGGGCTCTGGCAGTGCATCTGCCCCTAAGCTGTCCAGGAGACTTCAGTGGACAGCTTTCCATGAGCTGTCCATGCTTCAGGCAGTATTCTTCAGTGATACAGCTGTTGATAAAGAAGTTATCCAAGGGACTTTCCAGTTATATAACTGCCGTTGAGTCACCCATACTCTTTAAATAACCCCAATAAACTTCAGTGCTTAGAATTTTTCCTTTGGTTGTTAGTGTCCTCCCTATATGAGATGAGTAGATGTTTCTTTACATCTGCCCAGGAAAAGCCATGGTACGTATGCTTATATCTCAATAAAGTGTGCATGTGTGTTCATGTGTTCATGTCAGTATCTTCTTCAATCACTGTCTGTCTATCTATCATCTATCTATCTATCTATCTATCTATCTATCTATCTATCTTCTATTCATTCCACCTTTCTTTTGAGATGGGAACTCTCCCTGAACTGAAGCTCATTTATTTGGCTTGATTGGCTGGAGAGAGTCCCCAAGACCCTGTCTTTGCCTCCTCAGCACTAGGATTAAAGGTGAATATTGTTGATAACTTTTTACATGGGTGCCAGGGATCTGAACTCAGGTACTTACATTTTTGTGGCACATTTTACCAACTGATCATCTCCCCAGTCCTTCAGCAAGTTGTTATTATTATCATTATTTTGGTTTTGGTTTTTGAGACAGGGTCTCATTATGTATTTCTGGCTGGCCTGGAAACTCATTATGTAGACAGGCTGGTCTCAGGCTCACAGAGATCTGCCTGCCTCTGCCTCCTGAGTGCTGGGATTAAAGGTATGTGCCACCATGTCTGGCCATTAAAGTTATTTTTAAAGCTCAAAAGGGTCCTAAACTTTTAGCCTCTGAGTCAATAAACTAGCTCAGTAGCTGACACAAGTGTGAGACTAAAGAAAAGAATCAGTTTGGCGTGGGCTGTGGAGTCTAAGATACCTGTAGAAAGCTGACAAGAAGGGGATGGATGGTTTTGTGTATGTGTGTGTGTGTGTGTGTGTGTGTGTGTGTGTGTGTGTGTGTGTGTATAGAAGAGAAGGAGTTTAAACTTTTACTGAGTAGGGGGTGATTGAATAAGTGAGCTCAAAAGTGAGAGTGGACATCATACAGGCAGAGAAAAGCTACAACAGGAAGTTGGATGGAAAATAAACAGAAGATGAACAGAGGGAGAGGGGCGGTTAGAGCAGCCACAGGAAAGAGGTAGAGTGAGACAGGAGGAACAGAGTAGAGCTGGGAAAAGGACAGGGTCAGCAGAGCATCATGGCTAGGGGTAGGCAGAAGGGGAGAGGAAGGGTATGAGAAACAGAAGAGCCATGTGCTTCGTTGAACGTTCAGGGCCTCCACATGGCAGGGATGGTGGGGAAAGGAAGAGTTGAATGCTTGTGTTTTAGAATGTGGTCCAAAGAAAATGTTAGGGGTGGGGAGATGGCTTAAACAGTAAAGTGCTTGATTTGTAAGCATGGGAACCCGAGTTCAATCCTCAGAACCTGAGTAAACAGCTGGGTATGGTGGTGTGCACAAATGTAATCCCAAACCCAGAGAGGTGAAGATGAGAGGTCATGACAGAGCCTGCAGAAGCTACAGATCTGCTCTGTGGCCCAAATTCCGTTGTAATTTTCAAGAACAAAGAATCCAGTCTTTACTGGGTGCTGTGAAAACCAAAAACCAAAAACCAAAAAAAAAGCAAAACCATTTTACACGCCCCTCCCACCAGCATTACATGACAGTTCCAGTCTTTCTACATCTTATGTAATATTTGCTGTTATCTTGGTTATAATCTAACCATCTTAGTAGGTGTGAAGGGATTTCTCACTGTGCATCCAGGGTAGCTAATGATGCAAGGTGCGGGTCATCAGGTCTGTGCAGCAAGTGCCTTTACTTTAATACAAATAACCTCTTATCAAATACAGAATTTTCAAGAGATCTCTCTCATCGTGCAGGTTGTCCTTTCTACTTTCTTGATGTTATCCATTGAAACACAAAGGTTTTATATTTTGGTGAGGTTCAGTTTTTTTTTTTTTTAAGTTGTCATCTCTTGTGCTTTTGGTGTTACAGTCATCTAAAAAGTTTGTCCAACCTAAGGTCAAGTAAACTTACCTCTGTGATTTCATGTAAGAATTTTATAATTGAACTTTTACATTTAAAACTGTGATCAATTTGGAGCTCATTTTTGTGTATGTCATAAAGTGTCTTGCATCATCTTTGTTTTTGGTTAATAAATATGAGTAAATTTCAAATTTTTAATTGGTAATTGTTTATATATATTTATGGATTACAGTGTGATATTTTGGCATAGGTATACAGTGGGCAATGATTAAATTAGGGCAATTTGGGGCTGGAGAGATGGCTCAGTGGTTAAGGCCAGTGACTGCTCTTGCAGAGGACCCAGATTCAGTTCCCAGCACCCACATAGCTGCTAACAACCGTCTATAACTCCAATTCCAGGGGATCCAGTGCCCTCTTCTGACCTCCACGGGCATAGCAAGATACGCCTGCACTTACATGCAACCAATAGGCAATACATACATACGTACACATAAAATAAAATAAAAATATTTTTAATTAATAAATAATAAATTAGGGTAATTTCCATAATAGCCATTGCCTCAAATATTATTTATTTTTGCCAGGAATATACAAAGTCTTCTCTTTCATCTGTTTTGAGGTATATAATAAATTATTATCACCCCAGTAAGCTGTAGAACACCAGAACCTATTCCTTATATATCTAACTATAATTTTATGCCCATTAACAAGCCTCTATTTTTCCCCTCCTCCCCTTCTCAGCCTCTGGCAACTATTATTAAATCTCCACATGTCTGAGGTCAACTTCTCAGCTTTCACATATAAGAACATGAAGTATTTGTTATTCTGACCCTAACTTATTTTATTTAACACTATGTCTTCCAAACTCCTCTGTTACTATAAATGATAGGATTTCTTTCTTTGCAATGGTGTATGGATCCCCACATTTTCTCTACTCACTTCATTCTTTTACATTTGGCTATCAGGTTGTCCCATCATCATTTCTCCAAAACAGCTATCTTTTATTTCCCTTTATTTTTATTTTATCTATTATTCTAACCTGTCCCCAAATTTTGACGTCTCTCCTTAAAATACCTAGTAACGCTTCTGCAAGTTCCCCACCAAGGCTTCAACATCTCAGCCCTAGGTCACTGCATCAGCACCTGTCCTCCCAAGCTCTCTGCAGGCCAGCCCTCCTGAGATGCTTGTAGATATGCAGCTGTACCCTTCATCTGCTCCAGAGTCCACAAATTCCTGTTGTACACAGTATGGGGCAAAAGACCCTCCCTGACTTCTCTAATCTGTCCCTACCTTGTCTAAACTCCAGATTCTTAAATTGTGAGTTGCAATCCCAGATGGGGGGGTCACATAACTGAATGTGGGAATGACAAAAAAATGGCAACAGTAAAAAGTTTTTGAATGTACAACAAACAAACACTAATTCACTGGCTGGAGAGATGGCTCAGTGGTTAAGAGCACTAGCTACTCTTGCAGAGGATTCAGGTTTGATTCCCAGCACCTACATAGTGGCTGATATACATAAAATAAAATGAAAAGAATAAGCAAGATATTTTTTTATAAACCAAAATCTAATTCAAAATCAAATGTGTGATGAATCTGAGGGCCTTTGGTATCCCCTGCCCCACATTGAAAAGCACAGTTTCACTGTAGCCTTGGCTCTGAACATACAACACACGTGCTTCACTTGAGCATGCTGTCATAACACAAAATACCAATGAATGGTGCCTGAAACACTTCAGTCAAATTTGAGACTATTGTACATTATGAACTGCAGTGTTTTTGCTGTACAAAGTTCTCAGCATCAAATTAGTGTCTATGTATAAGTATCAAATTAGTATATTCTGGTAGAAAGTTTGTTTTTTAAAATTCCTGTTTGAGTTGCCGACTTGACTGTCATTAAAAAATTATCATCCAATGAATTCTGGCTTGGGATTAGGATGGAATGCCCAACAATTTCTGCAATGGCTCTAAACATGCCTCTGCCATTTTGTACCATATATTGATAGGAAGTGGCACTCACAGCATCAGCATCAACAATTATATAATCAAGATATCTATCAACTCCGAAAAATGTTGAAGATGCTCTATGTCCTGCAGTATCAAAGATTTAATTCTTTATGTAAAAATAAACATTCATCTCATTAGTATGCAAATTTGCTTTCATCTTTTATAAATGGTAAACATATGTATGCTAATTTATTTTTTAATATTTTATTTATTATTTTTTACTTTCTGTGTATGAATGTATTGCCTGCATGTGTGTAAGTGCACCCACCCATGCTATGCAATGCCCTCAGAGGTCAGAAGAGGACATCGGATACCCTGGAACTGGAGTTAATTAAGGACAGTTGTTGGTGGTCATGTGGGTGCTGGAAATCTAACCCAGGTCCTCTGCAAGAACAGCCAGTGTTCTTAACCACTGAGCCTTCTGTCTAGTCCCATATACTAAATTATTTTAAAATACATGCATAATTTCTTATCAGTTTCATTTGTTGTATACCTATTTTATGTATCTATGTACCTGTGATCAAACAGCAATTCTTGGGGGAACAGTGTCATGAGTGGAATTAGTCTGAGAAGGTCTGGTCCATAGGAGCAAATCAAAGACCCCACACATCATCACTGCTCAGTTCCTGGCTGAAAGCAGAGTTCTCTTTCCACTCCTGTCCCTTCTGCCTACCATCCCCAAATCTCCGCTCCTTGCTTCCCCTATCCTCTCCTTTGGGCTCTTTCTGTATTTGTGTGTTCTGTGGCAATCACTCACACACACACAATTCCAGTCTACCTCTCAGCAACACTGAGCAACTAGTTATCCTTCATCTCTGGAACTTAAACTGTAAACCTGACAGGGCGCATAGATGCTAGCTATTTCCTCTCGTCTACAAATGAAGACAGAATTCGATGAGATAAGGACGCTTCTGGTTTTACATCTATTACTGATCCACTTGAAAGTTTAAAGACTCGAAGTCTTCGCTGAGGAAACATTTCCTTGAAGGGATAAACTTGGTCACCAAGCCAGCCAGGCTTCCAGCATAGTAGTTGCTTGAGACTGAACCCAGCAAGAAGAATGAAAAGAATCTCTGACCGTCGAAGACAGGCGTTAGGGCATCTGTGATTTGGTCTGCAGCTTGAACAGGAAGACCGCTCCAAATCCTCAAGGTTAACTGAGAGAGTATCCGATTGCAATCCCCACCACCACCACCACCTTGAAAAAAAATCTTTCAGTTGAAGAAGCAAAGTTTGATTCCCTTCCATGTGGAGATCTGAGAACAATAGTAGCTTTCTGCTGTGCTGTGACTTCAAAAGGCGGCTGAGAGACCGCTCTGAAAATGCTGGGCGCAGAGAGCCTCCTGAGATTCCGTGCGCTAACAGAAAACCCATCCTCCTTCCCTCCAGATTCTTTATTACGGGGACTACTGGTACTGCACTAACTAACCAGGCACAGGCAAATGCAGGCAACTGGAAGGTAGAGCTTTGGCAGAGAGTAGGCCAGACCCAGCCGGTAAAGCCGCTATGTGAGGCCAGTGAGGTAAGGGTGCATTAATGTAGTATATACATTTATTTTTTAATCAACAAGTTACTGTCCGGTTGGGTTTATGCCCAAAGTAGCCGTTAGCTAAAGCTCGCCAAGTACAAGATGGGGCTAGAAACTGCCACACTAAAGACGACCGGGAGCGCGCGGAGCAGGCCCGCCCCGTGTGCACATGCGGGTGCAAGTGCGAGTGCCTGTTCACCTCCCCTCATCAGGCTGTTTGCACCTTGTGGGCTCCTGCTGCCCACTCGCCTGGGAAGAAACAGATGCAAACTTCCCAGTCTCCTGCTGCTCAGAGAACTGCAAGGATCCCCACTCAGCTATGCCCCCGACCCTCGCGGAGAGCCCAGTATTCAACCTCCCCGCCCCCCGTCGTGGTGAAAGTTTGCTCCCCAACCTCCCTAGCGGGAGGACCACGTAGGAGTTCCCGAGTTCTAGACGCACAAATACACCCATTAACAAAGGAAAGCCCATTAAATCTTCCCTCCTGCGAACTCGCCCCCGCAGATACCTCTTTGAACTGACCCCACAGCCCCGCGGCCTTTTGGGGCGCACCGGCCCTCCCGGGCTCTCTCCCTCCCTCCAGGCTGCGCACTTTTGCAGCGCGCTAGGTCTTTGATGTCTCTATATTATGGCAGAGCAGCCACGCGCTCTTTTCCCGCACGGGGGCTTTGTGTAGCGGAACTGACATTTGGCCTTGATACCTGTATCTCTTGGTGATTGCAACAAATTTCTAAAATAAATATTGTACTTTGATCTCAAGGCATTGCATTCTTAATGGAGGTTCCAAACATTACTTCATTAGGAAGACCCCACCCCCCACACTCCCGTTTTCTGGAGCTGCATTGGAAGGGAGGGAAGTTAAAGAGCAGTTCTGCGAAGTCTCCCTCCAAACTTTGGCTGGGGCCTGAGAAGGCTGGAATCCTGGAGTGTTTCATGAAAAGCGTGAGAGGAGAGAACTGTGCACTTGCATATATAGACTCTTACGTTCACAAGCACCCTACAGAGGAAGCACACTTTACAAATGGCGAAGCAGAGACTCAACTTACCAAGATTCTTAGCGGCTAGGCGGGAAAAACCTGGCTTCAGAATTTGAGCTCTTATCCGCCCTGTTTACCACTAATGGTGGTTTAATTGCTAAAGGGAGAATTTTAGAGGAAAAGTGAACTCCTTTAGCTAAGTAGATGTAAACTGACTGTTGGCCTTTTTGGTAAATTAGCTGCCAAAAACAATCCAGTTTGCCTTACCGCCTCCAGGAAAAAGCAGAAAAGTTCAAAAGAAGAGGGAAAAGAAATAAAGGCTAAGGAACCAGAGAGCATTAGTGGCTGTCGCGGCTGGGCTCCCCCCGTGCAGGAGAGAAGTGTTTCCTTCCGGTTCCAGGTGTCTCCAGGGCTGGGTCCTTGTGTGAGGAGTAGGTCTGTAGGGCCCTGTGCAAACCACTAAGCCCTCTTCCTTTCCCGCTATCACGTTCAGGAGAAGCTAGATCACGTTGGGGACAAGGAGGAAAATGTCAGTTTGGGGCGTGGATCACTCTGCGGCCTGTTCATCATTTCTACTAAGCCTGTGCTTCTCGGGTGTGGGATAATAAGGGCCTCTTTAATGGCACAGTGTCACGACTTTTGATGGACTTTGCAAGCGGTACTGATAGCGCAGACTCCGAAGCCGCAGGAGATAGCCTATCCTCTGGCGCGAATTTGGGAGTTGGGTAACCGGGTCCTGGAACAATAGTTCTGGTCGTACCGTGGTCCCTGGATAGCACAGAAACACTGGGCGCGACCTGAGCTGGTTCAGGGCTTTCCGAGGGGCGGCGATCACAAAGTTTAAAAGACCTGGTAGGCTGGGAGGTCGCATGCGAACCAGGCTACTCCAAACTCAGGCGGCACATTTAGTTATGCAGCCACCTGAGCCACCCTGCCCCGCCTCTGAGGCGGTCCTGGTCCCCAAGACCCCCAATGCGGCGAGGACCCTTGGCTCCTGGCCAGCCTCCAGGGGCTCTCTTTGGATGCTAGGAAAGCAGACGCCTGCGTCCCGGGCCGGAGGAAGGCTGGCAGCTGACTGACCCTGCCCCAGTAGGCGTCTATGGTCAATAACATTTTGAGGCGGACTTCAGTGCCTGAGACAAAGCACGCTCTGCGCCTGATGATGAACTATTTTCTTCCCGAAGATGACAGGAACAAGAGTTTGCATTGACTTTTCTTTACCCTCCGGAGATGTCCTCCTTGATTTGTGGTTTGTTGAACCGTTGGGGGTGGGGAACACCTCCCTAGCCTTACTTTTACGGAGTAGCTGTCCAGCTTGTGACAGCTCGAGCCTGGTAGAGCTTACAAAGGGCACCTAACCAGTGGCACATCAACCCAGCCCTACTCCATGTACTGGACTCCACGTACAGGACTGCTTGTCCGGAAACTACAGTCAACCCAACCCGGGGTCAGCCTCCTCGAGTGTACGTTCCGGGTTGTCCTGGGATCCTGCCAAGCTCGGTTCTGGAGTAAGCACTAAGCGCTGCGCGCGTGTTTTTTTCCCCCACATACACTCTGCAAAAAGTTGTAGCCCGAGGAGAACTTTCAGGTCTCTAGCTGGAGCCTCCAGAGGACTCCCCATTTCCTGAAGGCGGGCAGCTCTGAAGCGTGTACGCCACCCACTGCGGCCCTGGGAGGCCCCGCCGAGGTCACCGCCTTGCTCGCCGCTTGGCAGGCGGGCAGGGGGAGAGAGGGACACGCTGCCAGCGGGTGCGATCGGTCCCACGCCGTGCCCCAGGAGCTCGCTCTGGTCCGCTGTATGCGTGTGTGGAGTAAGTACCAGGAAGTTACCCTCATCCGGGTCTCTAAAAAGTACCGCGCCTGAAAGCTGAAGGCAGATTTTTTTCTAGATATAACAAAGACACTTTGTCACTTTGGGCACTGCCTTGGTGCAAATCTTTAATTGCAAGTGGGGGCGGGGGCATCGAGTGTCTTGAGTAACCCAAGCGCGAGTCTCCAGGCGGCAAGGCCCCCTTTGATCAGGAAAATCCAATTATTTGTGTATATACATTTCCCACATAGTGATTACTTCATTAATTGTCCCGCCTTTATCTCCTCCCTTCCCATCCCCCCTAATAATCAGTTCTTTTATCCAGACCAACAAACACACCATAGGAGCTTTGTGGATTCAAAGGATTTGCTTTCGCTTCTGAAAGAGCCGCTATTCTTTGATGATTGGGTAGCGGCAAACTTCAAAGCCATAAATCTTTCCTCTGACTGGCTGGCGGCCCAGCAAAGCCCTTATCAAATTCTTGGAGGTGATCCTGAAGCGCTCAGACCGCGCACGGGGCGAGCGAGCGGGGCGCGGGCGGGGAGGACCCTGAGGCACGCTGGGCGGCGGTTCGTCCTCGCCTTCGGGTGTCCATGCCTCGGTGGCAGCGTCCCGCTCCGCGACGAGCGGCCTGCAAGCTGTAGCCATGGCCGCTGTGGCGGTCCTCCGGAACGACTCTCTACAGACCTTCCTCCAGGTCAGAGCGGGCCGGAGAGGGCCGGGGCGGTTGAGGGTGGGAAGGGCCGCGTCGGGGTCTCTCGGCCCACCCCGAGCACCTTCAGTCTGCAGCCGCGGAAATGGAGTCAGATCTCGGCTCGCCCACACCGACTTCACACCTAACTGGTGTGTGTGGCCTTTGGGCAGGGATGCGTAGATTTGGAGGTTCGGAGGTGCGGGCGTGGCAGAAATCTGGGCCTGGGTTCACCTCGCTGGGCCCTTCTGCTGGCTTCAGCCTGGGGAGGGCCACGGAGGAGCCAGGACTGGGAGGACAAGAGAGATTAAAAGACGAGAGGCCGGGTCGCCCAGCAGCCCGGCTGTGGATGTTCCCCGGCTCTTCCGCACCCAGGCGTCCGGTGCGACCCATTCAGTCCCTTGGCCTTTTTTGCGCCTCCCTGAAAGGCTGAATGGCGTCTCTTCCACCCAAGTAGTTCAGCAGGGAGCGATCCTTCGTCGGGCGTACAGGTAGCGCAGGCACGAAAAGTTTCCCGGGACCCGTGGGTGCGTGCTCCGGGTGCGAAGTCGGGGGAGGGACGGCCGGCGGAGGAGGGGCGGAGGTATAATAGAGGGCGCGGGGCGGCGGGTCTGCCCAGATTCGGCGCTGGGAGCGCTAACCTTTTGTGTCTTCTCCGCCCTCCCTGGCCGCCGCCCATGCAGGACCGCACCCCCAGCGCCTCCCCGGAGCTGGGCAAGCATTCGCCCCTGGCCCTGCTGGCCGCCACCTGTAGCCGCATCGGCCAGCCAGGCGCGGCGGCTGCACCAGACTTCCTGCAAGTGCCCTACGACGCGGCATTGGGCTCACCCTCCAGGCTTTTCCACCCGTGGACCGCGGACATGCCCGCGCACTCGCCGGGCGCACTGCCACCCCCGCACCCCAGCCTGGGGCTGACGCCGCAGAAAACACACCTGCAGCCGTCCTTCGGGGCAGCGCACGAGCTCCCGCTCACGCCCCCCGCCGACCCCTCCTACCCCTACGAGTTCTCGCCAGTCAAGATGCTGCCCTCGAGCATGGCGGCTCTGCCCGCCAGCCGCGCGCCCGCCTACGTGCCCTACGCCGCGCAGGCCGCGCTGCCTCCGGGCTACTCCAATCTGCTGCCCCCGCCGCCACCTCCGCCTCCACCGCCCACCTGCCGCCAACTCTCCCCGACCCCGGCCCCCGAAGACCTCCCCTGGTGGAGCATCCCGCAGTCGGGCGCCGGCCCGGGAGGCTCCGGAGTTGCCGGGGCCAGCCTCTCCAGCGCCTGCGCTGGGGGGCCCCACGCTCCCCGCTTCCCTGCCTCCGCGGCCGCTGCGGCGGCGGCGGCTGCTGCCCTGCAACGCGGCCTGGTGTTGGGCCCGTCGGACTTTGCGCAGTACCAGAGCCAGATCGCCGCCCTGCTGCAGACCAAGGCCCCCCTGGCGGCCACGGCCAGGAGGTGCCGCCGCTGCCGCTGCCCCAACTGCCAGGCGGCGGGCGGCGCCCCGGAGGCAGAGCCCGGCAAGAAGAAGCAACACGTGTGCCACGTGCCCGGCTGCGGCAAGGTGTACGGCAAGACGTCGCACCTGAAGGCGCACCTGCGCTGGCACACGGGCGAGCGGCCCTTCGTGTGCAACTGGCTCTTCTGCGGCAAGAGCTTCACGCGCTCGGACGAGCTGCAGCGGCACCTGCGGACTCACACGGGCGAGAAGCGCTTCGCCTGCCCGGAGTGCGGCAAGCGCTTCATGCGCAGCGACCACCTCGCCAAGCATGTCAAAACACACCAAAATAAGAAGCTCAAAGTGGCAGAGGCTGGAGTTAAGCGGGAGAACCCGCGGGACCTATGAGCGCAACGGGAACTCTGCGCCTAAGACCTTCCCAGCCCCTCTGCGGGCGGCCCGGGTACCTGCCACCTAGGTAGCTGGCGGATAGGAAACCTGCTAGATGAACTTTCTACGTCCTCTCTCAAAGTGAAGCTGGGCTGTCCGGCCCTAGAACAGAGGGAGGAGCAAGGGAGGCAGAGCTAGGAACTGGGTCATGGTGGAGAGCCCCGGGTTACCCTAGACAAGAAGGTTCCAAAGCCCTATCCATCGCCATTGCCTGGTAGAACTGCAGTTCTGGGATTCCAGCCTTGCTTGCAGGAGTCGCTGCTGAACGAGAGCAGGACCTTGGAAGATTTAAAACAGTACTCCAGTTTTCGCTAGACCCGGTTTGGGCTTTGTACAGGTTATTTAATAATAGCTTTGTTAAAGAGTAATTATAATTATAACATTAATAAATATTTCTGTTGTCCTCAGCTCCACGCAGAGCTACAGCATGGTATGTCTCTGTAAAGCGATCAGCAGTTGCAGCGTGAAAATAAATACGTTAATTCCAGGGTCACCTCAGGAAGACCCAGCAGAGTTGGTCTCATCTGATCTTTCCTTCTTCTGGGAGTTTTCCAGGAGCCATCAGTTTTCGCCAGGGATCGGATGGTTCTTGTGGACTGCCTGTGTCACAGGCGTCTTCGGTTTGTAAAGTTCTGGGCAGGTGTCCCTGGGTGCATGGACAGAGGCTGAGAGGTCAGTTTTCTGGCAAAGAGGAAAGGGCAGGATTTCTCAGTCCCAGCTTGGGTTTCTTTCCATGCGGCTCCAGGACTTGAGCACCGGGTTTGCATGTCTGTTGCACAAAGGCAAATTCCTTGTTGCTTTACATTCGTTGTACTCTGAAGACAGGTCAAGGGGAAGGGCTTTCTCCTCAGAGTCTGCTCCAAGTGAGATTTTAGAGAGTTAAAACAAATTGTCAGCTCTTACGTGGTTAGTATTGGGAGAAAATCAAGAAGATAATTTCCCTGGCGTCTCTCTGTCAACCCTGCCGTAGACATTTACTAATCTTAACAACTCTTGTTTTTACTTTAATCACCTAGAGATGTGGGTAGGTCAGGAAGGTTAATTCATCTTCATCTCGTAGATTGGATTTTTCTTTTTTTTTAATGATGATTGGAGTGGATTTTCTCAGGGAGGGACCAGGAGCACCCATACATAGCCTGGAGATGTTGAAACAGGCCTTTAAAAAAAAAAAACTACATGTCTCAGATTTCTCTAACATTTTAAAGTTTACAAGACTTTTTTCAAGTGTTTTAACTTCTTGGTGTTTTGTAATATTCGAGTATTCAAACCTGAAATTTAAACTTGAGTAGTTAAACCTTGTCATTTAGTACCAGAAAAGAAAGAAAAATGTGATTTAAAGTTTGTTACTATTTTGAACTAAGAATTATGAATGCCAAATTGCAGTAAATAATCTTTTTATGGTACAAGTGTGCATGTATATGTGTGTACATATAATATTTCATAGCCTACAAGCCTGCCTACAACCTTTTGTTTGAGGCCAAACCACAGGGTAAATCCTTAAAAGCTATATGGATTCTTGACATTTGTGTGAAGTAAACACGAACATCAACATAATTTAGATGAATATAACTTTTGTAACCCTAAAAAATATTCTTTTACTGTGTAATGTGAGACAAGACAGCAAATGTATGTTAAATTCTTTGGGGGAAATATGCTTCTGAGTTATCTTTAGAGACTTTTGAACTATTTAATGACAAATTAGAATGCAATTTGGATCTTCACTTTGAAAGAGCAGAGCTAATGCTTAAGGGTCTGTCAGTTTTGCCATCAATAGTGAAACAGTTGCTAGACAGCTTATATATTAATACACATCTGGATGTTCAATCTTAAAACTAAATCAACTGTAATTAATCTGTAGTAATCTAATCTTCATTTAGATTGAGTACACTTTATATGAGTTAATAGAAGAGTTACAGAAATTTCCACTTCGATGAAGTTCCAGTAACTCCCATACCTGACCCATGCTCAGGAATTAAGACCAGAGTCAGGAAAGGTTTCTGGGAAGGTGTTGGGGAAAAAAGAATTCTTACTCCAGAGTGAAAAGACTAAGGCTTTGGACTTGAGAAATTTGAAGTGATTCTGTCATGTGAGAGAAGAATGGCTTCATTTTTTTTTAAGTGGCAATTTTAGAACAATCATTTGATTACTGGTGGGTATAATCATTTAGTATTCAAAGAGATGAGAGGAAAATAAGTCCCCCCGCCCCCCGAGGAAAAACAGATAAAATGTGTGAGATTTAAAATTAAACAGATGGGATATTGAAAATCCTAAACTTTGTAGTTAAGAAAAAAACTTGATCAAATATGTGGAATTTTCCAAAATAAGGCATATAAAAATTTAGAAGCAGAGCAAAGTGATTTGATGGCAAAATTAACTTTTTTAGGATTGTATATAATTTAAAAAGTAGTCTTCAGCTTAACTTGATACACTAGATAACGTTCCAAATTGTATCACTGAACATCTTTCAATTATGTTAGAAAAAAATTGATGCCCCCAGTATTCATGTAAAAGTCAGAGAGCCAAAGTAATAATGATCCCAGTGTTGGAAGGCATTTTACATGTATACTGAAAAAAAAAAGGCCAATAAATGGTTAGAAATAACTTGTATTTCTGCATTTACAAGTTGTGAAATTTGAACTATTGTAGGCTTTGTTCAGTAAGACTATACAACCAGAGTAACATTTTAAGACACTATAAGTTATTTTAGAATACATCGATATACAAAAGTAATGTGTATAACTTAAGCACAAATTAAATACATTCCTTATAGTAGGAAATTTAATGGAATGCAAATGAAAAGTTTAGAAGCAAATTACCAAATATAAACTAAATTTTATTTTTAATTGAAGTTTGACAACACCAAAAAGCTAGTTTAATCCACCAACGTTTATCACAGCTTTACTTAAAGACTACACAATCATTTTAAACCTGAATTAGATACATTAATGATTCCCTCAAATGTCACTAGACTAATTTTTAAGCTGCTTTTAGACAGAATGAAAATATGGTTTATCTTAAATTATAAATTAGTGATATTTTAAATTGTACAATCAGTGAATGAATGAACCATTTGAGTCAATAACTTGGAAACAGCTAATTTAGAATTTTGTATATCTGCCTTTATTAACAATATAGTTTCCTGCATTTCTCAGTGGAAAACTGTGAAAATATTCCCATAGCTGACCATTCATTTTTAATGATTCTGATAAAGAAAGTAAATTTGCCAAAGAAAATACAATAGTGTTATTAACTTTCATGTTAATCTTTTCCAAATTTCCTAGAGTTACACTCTCACAACTATATTGTATACATTGTTTTAAAATATTTCCCTTCATTCAGTCACGCAAGACATGCCAATTAAAAATTAATCTTGCTGAGTATGCTTCTTGTTTCAATGACATTCTTAAAAAGGACAGTTTACCTCGACTGGTGCTGTATTCTAATACCGTAGGCTTTAAAATAATCAGTTTAAGCAGAATCTTAAGTGTATTTCATTTAGTTTGGTTCTGCTGGGAGAATTTCACAGAATGCTACTGTAGTGGCAGCTCTGAGTTCCCATTCTGGGAAATACTGGTGTGGATGGTGCTTCTACTGTGTGGGACTCTGAAAATTACAAACCACTTTTACTCACTTTGGCTTACTGAATTACACAACAAGGCCAATTGACAGTATCTCATTAGGGAATGATCTATGTTAAGGAATCCGATTTAAACTTTTAATTTGTATTAAACGTAACTATACTTTGTCCCCACTTAAAATACCACTACTTTCTTCTGGTTTACACCGTGGAGGGGGATCTTTTTTATAAAGTATGAGACCCAGGAAGCTTTGAAATATATGCTGCCACACACCTGAATTCAGCAAGAAAGAGTCTGAGGCAGGAGGACTGCCCTAGTTCAAGGCCAGTATGGACTACATAGTTTGAGGCCAGCCTGAGCTACTAAACAAGACCCTGTTGCAATACTCTAGAGAGAGAAAGAAAGAGAGAGAGAGAGATGCTATATTCCAACATTAGTTTGATTGTGTGGAAAACCAAGGAAGGAATAAATCTAGGTAGTTGTCTG
Source organism: Eospalax fontanierii (assembly GCA_035773235.1). Classification (NCBI taxonomy): domain Eukaryota; kingdom Metazoa; phylum Chordata; class Mammalia; order Rodentia; family Spalacidae; genus Eospalax; species Eospalax fontanierii. The sequence goes on along the minus strand of CM069530.1, from coordinate 61,168,318 downwards.
CTTGTAATAAGATATATTTACATTAAGATGCCAAAGCAATATGTTTCACTAGTGGGCCACTATAGTCAGCATCTGATTAACATAACATTCATTGTATTGCAATTTAATTTCTAGTATTAATAAGACATTTTGCATAAATATCTTGATGTTAATTAAATTGAAAGAATCTGATGTTGATAGCTACAGCAGTGTTACCATTTAATTTATGAACATTACAAAATAATTTACACAATGTTCCCATTATGAATGTGATACTTGTTCAGCAAATATGTAATCTACCATCGCAACTTCTTTTTGGCCATTTCACCAGTTGTTTCACTGTTACAGTTTCTTACTATGTGAAGAACTGTATGTTTGATTTGTACTTTCAGCTGACATTTTAATTCTCTCTGAAGTACACACTTTTCTTTCATGTCTTTAGTCTAAAACAATTTCTAATGGGATAGTTGACCCTCAATTCATAATTTATGCACATAAATTGCAGTAGTTTCTGTACAATATATAATAACCTACATTACATTTTAGTTTTCTGTATAATACCAAAGTTCATTCGAGGGAAAATACATCCAATTCTTAGTTTGGTATAACATGGAAAATGTATAGTTTTACCTTCTAGAAAGTTAATTCAATCTTATGAAGGTTGGGACTGCATATTATGAAATGTAAGTTTCATTTACAGTAAGATCATTTTTTTTACAAGTCACAGCTCTGACATCAAAACTACACCAGTATCTCCATGTAATCTGACTTTTTAAAATACAGAATTAAACCATTCTAGCATGCAGGTGTTAGTTATGTCGTGTTCAGTACCGTCCTAAACACAATGGAAAACATTTAGCCTTCAGCTTTTTTCCATCCAATTCACAGGCAAGTATCAGGCCTAACTCTTTTTTGGTTTTCTGTGTGTGTGTGTGTGTGTGTGTGTGTGTGTGTGTGTGTGTGTCCCTGTTTGTTGGTGTACCACATGCATACAGGTGAGAGTGGAAGCCAGCATTAGTTCCACTGCAACAGGACACAAGTAGTGGTGAGCCACCTATGGGTGCTGAGAACTCTGCAGGAGCAGCAGTTGCTCTTACCCCCTGAGCCACCTTTCCAGCTTCTGGGCCTAACTCTTCATTAGTGCTTAGAATGGGGAAAATATGTCCTAATTTGGAAGTGTTTGGAGACAGTATCCTAAAAATCTACATATGATACCATGGAAGCTTCGTTCTTTTATTTGTGGGAGTTTTATTATCATGTTCTATATATTACATTTTCCATTCTCTTATAGATGGCAAATTTCTATATATCTTTGTCAATCTCTCGTATGAAAACTTCGTGTAATGTGTTTCATCCTTAAAATATTTGTACCCATTATTTGATTTGGCTTCTTATAATACCAACAAGCTGCTAATCTATAGTTATTTTAAACTATTTTGTTTATGACTTTAACACTGGATATTAAATCAAGGCTTCACACAACTAGTCAAGTGCTCTACCATTGAGCTATACCTGCAAACTCTGGCCTTGAACTTTCAATCCTCCTGTCTTGGCTTCCTGAATTATAGGCATGTGCCACCATACACAGATGAATCTGCTGTAGTCTTTCTTAATAGATATTTGTCTTCCGTGGTACGAGTTTTACAGATAGACATTCTCTTTCAAATTATTTCTGTTTCATAGATTCAAGCCACACTTTATATAATAATTGGCTAAAGTTTCTTATAAACTTATGACATCAATGGTAAAAATACATGACAATAGAAAGTAAACTTATAATTGTATTGTGGCTTGAGATAATCCCAGTTTGGATGTATTTTAACTGGTAAAAACTATACCAAAAAAGTAGAGGCTGTGACTGGTAGAATGCTTCTTTAGCACTACCAGGCTCAGGGTCCATCCCTAGTACCACAAAAAACAGGGAATGGTAGTGCATGTACCTGGAGTCCTAGCACTCAGGAGATACAGGCCCAAAAAAGAGTTTAAAGCCATTCTCTGTGATAGTGAGCTTGTTAGAGACTGGCCTGAGCTCCATGAGAACCAGTCTCATGAAAAGAAAAAACAAAAAAGATTACCTAAATCTATATAACCAATACTTTATTTGACTAAAAAGAAAAATGGTTTTCTGTGTGTGTGTGTGTGTGTGTGTGTGTGTGTGTGTGTGTGTTTGAGACAGGGTCTCCCTATAGCTTCAGCTGGCCTGGAACTTACTTTGTAGACCAAGCTGGCCTTGACCTCTGCCTCCTGAGTGCTGATGTTAAAAGCAGGCACCATGGTGCCAGGCCCTATTTGACTACAATTTTAGTGGAGAGGTAAACTAAGACCACAAGCATTTTGCCATTTATATTTCTTATTGAGGTTATTGTATTTGGAGACTTTTTCTTCTACACTCTTTCCTCCTTGATGAAGTCCATGTTGTCTCTTAACACTGCTTCACACATTTTCCAAGAAAGCCATTATGACAACAATTTGTGTTGAGTCTGGGTTTCAAGTACAAAGTCACTAAGTTGCTTTGTAAGGAGAAAGCACCCTCACCAGTCACAAGTCCTATTTACTAAGAGCAAGTCTATGTGTCTTGAGCAGCCTCTAGCTGGAACTGGTGGGCTGTCCTGCCCCCTTGGTCCTCTCTGAGGCAGATCTAGAAGTGGAGAAATGGGAGACAGGTCAATGGAGATCAGAGGCAGGACACTGAAAAGGGGGCACTGGGCAGAAAGCTGAGGTAAGGTTCTAGCACCTTCTTAGACTTAGATTCCCTGGGGAGGAAATATTTTCCCGCACCCCCAGATTTCTGAAATTTTTAAAATGAAAGATGAATGTGAATGAGCTATAGGAGCTGCTGGAGTTTGTTTGTTTGTTTGTTTGTTTGTTTGTTTGTTTGTTTGAAACAAGGTTTCCCCTGTAGCCCCAACTAGCCTGGAACTTACTATGTAGACCAGGCTGACCTCCATCTCACTGCTGGCCTCTGCCTCCCGAATGTTGGAATTAAATGGTGTACCACCACACCAAGCTAGCAGCCGTGGGCGTTAGCTGAGAATATTTGGACTTGAATGATCTTGAATGCTTCCAAACTAAAATCTTTAAGTTAAAATACTAAAATAAATCTTAGAGCTATTAACAATGTAATAGAGCTGTGAATACTGGCAATCTGCTTTCAGAATTCTAATTGGGGGGGGGGGCTTGTTTTTATAGTTAAAAGCATCACAGGAGGCCAAAGGTGCTTTAGGATAAATCAGTGAGCTTCATGGAACTAATGCCAGACTTCAAAAACACGAGCTTGCTACTGTCTTCCAAAGATAACACTTCTGGGTGTGTTAATAGTTGTAGATGCCGTGCTATTACATTCTTGCCCAAGTCCTGTTGCTCTTTATGGAACTTTCACAGGGAGAGGACAGAAATGAAAACTATAGGCCACTTTTCAGTAAGTTTAGTAATTAGCAGATTGTGATCAAGATGGCTAAAGAGAAGGGCCCAGCATGTGGTTCCACACAAAATAGGCAAAGTGCCATTTTCAAGACCATGACTGAGAGAGAGCCCTGGAAATCACTTCAGTTGGGACATGAAGCTTAGAGAGCACAGGAGATGGAAAACCGCCTTTGAACAAGGGCTGGTTGCTCATCATGTATGAAAACCATTACTATGGCACTGGGTTTTTTTGGGGGGGAAGGGGAATGTTTTTGCTTTTCAAAACAAAAATACTTCATCACACAGCCAACAAGGCAAAAGAGCAGGCACTATAAAGTCAAATTTGCCTCCTGGATCAGTTGTTAGCAGGGCAATTCATAGGAAGGAAGCAAGCAGGTGTTTTTGGTTGAATGGTATGCATCTTGACAGAACACATGTTTTATTGGGGAGTGGGAAAAGTTTAAGTTCTACATAAGGGTTTTTGAACTTGTGATGTCATTGACCAAACAAACTTTTTTTTTTTTTTCCTGCTCATCTCCATTCCTGAAAAGCCAGTTCAGACTGTAAGAATCAAAAAATCCTCTGGTTCAGAGGATTTTTTTGAAAGATAACGTAAAGATTTTGTTATTTAAGGATTTTTTTTTTCTCCTAGGCTGGGAATTGAACACGGGGCTTTGCCCTCCCAGCCACACTCGCTACCACTTTGCTACATTCCCCCAACAATTCAGTTTTTTGTTTTGTTTTGATTGCTTGCTTGTTTTTAAGACAGTGTCTCCCTGCAGCCTCAGCTGGCCTAGAACTTGCTGTGTAGACCAGGCTGACCTCAACCTTACAGAGATCTGCCTGCCTCTGCCTCCTGAGTGCTGAGATTAAAAACCTGTGCCACCATACGTGGCCCAAGCATTAGGTTTTAAAGACAGAGTTTCACTGTGGAGCTGGTGAAACTTGTCTCTTCCTCCCAAGTACTGGAATTACTAGCTGTTCCTCACCACACACGGTTATGTAAGGAGTTTATGCCTGTATCCAGGCCTCAGCCGATTTCAGAGCCTTCCTCATCATTAGTGAATCCAGTCACAAGGAATTGATGGGTGGCTAACCCAGAGAGCTGGAGGTCTGTTTTGAGTCAAGGAATGAATCCCTTGGACAGAGTACCAATCGTCAGTAGAAGGCTATTGTTTCTGGTCAATTCAAACCAGTTATTACCTAGACGAATAATCATTGCAGAGGCAGAACATAGAAGGGTACCCAGTCTGCTGTCAATCAAAGATTGGGAAGAGGACAAAGGACAAAAGGCCAGAGAATGGGCTCACCCATTAGTAACTTTTCTCACTTTGAAATTTTGGCCACTTCAAACTCTACCTGTTGAAATCTATTAACACATATGCAACAGTTAGCATTTTCTGTAGCACAGACTTACCCTCTTGAGGCAAGTAAAAAGTCAAGGGCAAGTCTGTTCTCCTCAGATATGTGGACTAGACATTACATGATGATTCTGCAGGCCTGTTCATTCGGTACCACTTCATATTATTAGGACCCATTTTTGCCATTTGTTTGGCTCTAGCAGTTGATATGAGTTAAGAATTTTCAGTAAGGGTGATTATAGGAATAGAATTTTCTTTGTTCTTATTTTTTTTTCCTGATAACTTAAGGTCAGTTAATAGTTGACAAGACTATTTAGGAATAAGACTCAGCAGTAGAACACTTGCCTGGCATGCACAAGGCCTGAATTCAATCCAAAAAAGGTAGATGTGGGGAAGGAGAGCGAGGGAGGGAGGGAGAAAGGGAGAGAGATGTGGGGAAAGAGAGCGAGGGAGGGAGGGAGAAAGGGAGAGAGAGAGAGAGAGAGAGAGAGAGAGAGAGAGAAGAGCTAATGAAGTGCCATAGAAGAAACCATGAGGAAAAAGCCAACACATTGCCATGCATAGTGGCTCATTTCTGTAATTCAGCACTCAGAAGACTGAGGTAGGAGGAAGCTAGCCTGGACTATAGAGTACCAGATAAGCCTTGGCTACAGAGTGAGATCTTGTCTCAAAAAACTATTTGGGAAGAGATCACTTTCTGGTTTCCATAGCTGTGGAATTTTAGAGCAACCCTGGTTGGCCAAGATGCACATGAGGTACAGCAAGTGGACCACATACAGGTTTCTCCTGGCTCTGCAGGAGGATTCTCAGGAGTAACCTATTCATCAAGAGCTACATGGGGACCACAAAGATGACTCAGCAGATACAAGCACTTACTGCACACAGGTGATGACCTAAATTCAATCTGTGGAACCCACAAGGGAAGAAGAGAACCTACTTTAGACAGTTGTCCTCTAACTTCTGCATGTATGCTGTGGCACACACAGAGATATACATACTACTACTAATAAATAAATAAAAATCTTAAGAAAGGAACTACATAGACAAGGGAAAACTTTGAAAGACAAAACAAGATCATAACAGACATCCTGGACAATAATCCTTGACCACAATATGGCAGCAGTCCAAGGTTAAGCAGTTGGACTACACATTGTAGAATTGCTTCCTTTTAAGAATAGATGCTAAGATTGATCTTAGCCAAAAGGCCAAGGAGTAATTAGAACTGCTTTCTATGCAAACCCCTGTGCAGATGTAGAGCCTGGGCAGGTGTTCTGTGATAGGTATATTATTAAGCAATCTTGTATAAGAACCCATCCTTCAGGATTTCCAGGCCTTACTTCCTTTTTGTAGGGTTAACACAAATGGCTCTATCTTAATTCTGATAGTGTTTACATTTCTTTACTCGCCCCCTTTCGTTCTCTGAAAATATTGCTTAGGTCTGACCGTTCTTCATTGCCAGTATGGACTTGACCTGGCTGTAGGTCTGTTCCGGTCCCCCCATGGAGGTAAAGTATGGATGGTACAAAGTCAGTACCATAACTCTCTTAGCTACATTTGAACAACATAGAGGTTTAGAAGAAACAGTCTCAGGCTAAGCTTACCTGGGGTCTATTGTTAAGTTCAATTTTGTCTGTTCTGTAGATAAAAACCATCATCTTGAAGCACCATTTAAGAAGAATAAGAATTATATTTGTGCACATTTTTGACAGGCAACAGGTACAAGGATTAAAAAGGAAAATACAAAATAAAACAATAAACTGGATGTGGTGGCGCACGCCTTTAGTCTCAGTACCCAGGAGGCAAAGGCAGGCAGATCTCTATGAGTTCCGGGCCAGTTGGGGCTACAGGGAAACCCTATCTCAAGAAAAAAAAAAAGACCCCCCCCAAAAGACCCACAAAATAAAACTATAAAATCAAAAGAAATTCATTTTGAATAATAGTTTCAAACAAAGAAGCTTAATTTTATATTCATTTCAATTTTTACCAAAGACAATCAAATCTAAACTTCTTTTTAAAATTTTATTATTTCGGGGGGGTGGTGCCCATGCCACAGTAGATGCATGGAGGTCAGAGGTCAACTCGTAGAGGTCAGTTCTCTCTACCACCATGCAGGTTCTGAGAATCAAACTCACATCATCAGATTTGGTCACAGTCACCTTTACCTGCTGAGCCAGCTTGTCAGCTCAAACTGAATTTGGTTTTGTCAAAAAACTAAGAGAATTTGTTAATTTTCTATAAGTCTGCTTGCGAATGCATTGGAGACAGCAAAATGGTGAGGGCAGAGATAGAGGGCCATGCTTAAATTCCAATGAGAGTTCACATACTCCCACACACACTGATGAAGAAAATTTGTCACTAAATGCAGAATTTTAAAATAAAAATCATAACTGATATCATTATATCAGGACCATTAGACTTTATACCTTTCCTAAGAAAAGGCCAAAATGTTAAAAATTTTGTTATTTTAAATATAGAAAAAAAATTTTTTTGAGACCAAGTCTCACTGTTGTAGCTCTGGCTCACCTGGAACTCACTATGTAGAGGTCCAGCCTGGCCTCAACTCTCAGAGATCTCCTTGCCTCTGCCTCCCAGGTGCTGGGATTAAAGGCATGCGCCATCATACCTGGCCTGCAATTTTGGTTTTCTATGAGAATATTAATGTTAATTTTTTTAGTACAGAATGTAAAACGTTCCCTAATTCTAGCTGATTTTGAGCACATATAAGTTTTATAGTTTCTATGTTCTTTATATATAGAATTACATATTAGAATTTTAATTTTAGAAACCACTTATTAAAGTAGGGCCCATGAGGAAAGCAATTGTGAATTGTTTTCCCTATATAAAAATTTATGAAAATTAATGTTTTTAAAAATATTTTATTTACTATTTTTATATTATGTATATGAGTGTATTGCCTGCATGTATGGAAGTGCACCTGTGTCATGCAATGCCCAAGGAGGTCAGAAGAAGGTGTTGGATCCCCTGGAACTAGATTAATAGAAAGTTGTTAGCCACTATTTAGGTGTTGAAAACTAAGCCTGAGTCCTCTGGAAGAGTTGCCATTGTTCTTAACCACTGAACCATCTCTTCAGCCCTGAAAATACATATACATTTATTTATAGATCTACATATTCTAGCCTTTTTAAAAGAAAGCTTATGAAGACAAGAATACTTATACTTACCAACTGACGTTTTAGTATTTTGACTTATTTAGAAACTACTAGACATAGTCTGAGTAGATTAGTAGATTAGTATCTAACAGATAAGCAAGTCCTGGTAAAAACATGCTAACAGAGGCTGGAGAGATGGCTTAGGGGTTAAAAGTACTGGCTGTTCTTTCAGAAGACCCAGCATCACATGGTGGCTAACAACCATCCATAACTCCAGTTCCAGGAGATACAATGCCCTCTTTATGTTCCATGGGCACTGCATGACATGGATGCACTTACACACATTCAGGCATAAGACTCATATCATAAAATAAAAATAAATAAATCAAAAAAAATTTTTAAAGAATTTATGATATAGTTCAAACTGAACAGAATACAAATAGAATAGAATGCATAAAAATTACGACTATTTAAAGAGAAGGAAATGCTCGTTGCCCTGGTTTAGTTATTACACATTGTATACATTTATCAAATTACCTTAATGTAACCCATAAAGGTGTACAAAGATTATGTCTCAGTAAAAAATAAGTAGGTATAATTAGATTTCAAAGCTCTGGCCCATGTTTAAGGAAACTGTCTTTTCGAAAACCCTCAAAATCAGGCAAGCAGGTATGTCCAATCAATAATATGTGAGCTGTATATTTAATTTAATTCAGTATTTGTGGTCTTTAATTTTTAGATTTAGAAAACTAGGGCTAAAACAATGTCAAACATATAAACATAGCTAAATTCAATTTGCAAAATAACGGTATAATATTGGTAATGAGGGTGTGCCATGCATACACAAAGATGAACAATCCTTCAATGAGCTCCCAGTTTCAAAAGAGTTAAAATATATGTACAGATGGACTAAAATCTGTTAAAATATATGTACAGATGGACTAAAATCTGCTAAAATATATGTACAGATGGACTAAAATCTGCTAAAATATATGTACAGATGGACTAAAATCTGCTAAAGTCCACCACCAATCACAAACACAGTTTCTCTACAGACACAAAGGAAAATGGGATGATAGGTAATAACAACGCATTGTTTCACTTTACAAATGGGTATTCTCCTTTCAAGAAAAATCCACAAACTAGATCTTCCAGGTCCAACATCCAATTCGGTTTTTACCCAGCGCTAACAGTTCAAGGCAGATTGGTCCTTGAATAGCAACAGCAGCAGCAGCACTGGAATCACCCGTTAGACATGCAAATCCAAAGTCTGGGGATGTAGCTCAGTTGATAGAGTGCTGGACTATCATGCACGGGACCCTGTGTTCAATCCCCAGCACCATATAAGGCCAGGCATGGTGATGCATGCCTGTAATCCAAAAATATGAGAGGTAGAGGCAGGAGGATCAGAAGTTCAAGGTCACTCTCTGCTATATAGTGAGTTTGAGGCTAGCCTGGACTACATGAGACTCTCACAAAATGGAAGTGAGGAAAAGTGGGAGGGAGGGAGGAAGAAAAAGGCATATCTATGGAGCCAACCCCCAGACCTCCTAAATCAGAAACTTGGGGGGCCCGAGCCTTCCAGGTATGCTAATACTCATTTGCTGAATTGCTTCTTCCAACCATGTGTAAGATGGAAAGTCTGAAAAATAATCAAAAGCCAGCCGAAAATATTTCTCACCAGTTACTTTGGAAATAGACAGTGGAAAGTCTATTTCGCTGAAATGTCTCTCCTAACAGAAAATTGGGATTAACTGCCATGAGAAGACAGCAGTAGTCTAAATCAAAGAATGAATCATGTGCACAGCATGCATTTATATAGACGGTTGTCCCATTGTAGTATTTAATACCAATGAAAGATTTGCATTTTGAAATGTAAATCATATATTTCACTTTTTATTTGTTTTATTTCATCGTTGCTTTTGTTTCTAATAGATAAAATCATGTATTTTTCACACTAGCGACACTTGCTTCATAAAATGTAATGGCAACTTTTTAGCAACATCTGTTTTCTTTAAAGGAATTTCAGCTAATTTATCTAACTCATTGTCACTGAATGGTTTATAACTGAGAACCACGGGGTACACAAAAACTCCACCACTAAGAGCATAAACTACACACACCCCAAGCTGCAGAGCTTCTGTTGGGGACACTTATATAGGCTAGCACGGTCACTGGGAGCCTCGAATTTGCTCCATAGTTTTTACAAACCACCTAAGAGAGCGGAAGAAGCCAGGGACTTCTTTGTAGTGCAAACAAACAACTTAGGAGTGCGCAGATACTTGGCTAAGCCCGGACTCGGCACATCCCTCTGGTGTCATCCCAGTCCTCATAAGTCTTTTTTTTTTTTTCAATGAAATCTTTCTTGCCCAAGATGCATCTCAGGACTGTTTTACAGCCCAATGAACAAGTGAGAAATATTTCTCAAATATTCTTTGAGAAATAGCTTATTTCTGCCCTTGGGAATAACAGAAAGCCTCTAGGAATTACCAGGACAGTTTTCTTCAGCAAATGGACTCCTCTCTCTGCCCCTAGTCCAAACTATTCAATCATCATTGGCTAGGGGGTCCTTAAGGAGGACTTTAGTGAATGACAAAAGGGAGGTTGAGGCTGTGTCCAAAAATGTCATGAGAATCCTGAAAGATCAAGACAGCCCTCTAAGACTAGATAAACCTTGTTACCATTCGTTGCCATTTCTGGTTGGGAAAATTTAGCCTGTTGGAACTGGAGATCTTGAGAACCCTGACCCTCTTATTAAACAGAAAAGAAAACAGCATGCTGGATCCAGTGCAGCAGCCACACCATCCATGATGCCCTAAAGAACAACATCCTCCTAGAAACTCAGCATCTTGGAAAAGACAGAAATGGTTAAAGGTCAGAAGTGATGGAGACCAGGAGAGACTCAACTCACATCAGTGAAGTTTGGCCTGGCACTGCCAAGGGCCTGGAACCAGTGTCTCTTCTCCTTTTTAATGTGCACGAAATGGCATGCTTATTTAAATGCAGAATCTTGAGTTATGGTTATGACCCTAGAGTAGCTGATTCCCTATTCAGGCATGAGGCCAGAGCTAGCTTCATTATGACCATCTCCTGTAACTCCAGCACAGGCAGTTGGAAGAAATGATTGGAGAAATACTTCCTTACAAGGAAAAAAAATCTAGTGGGTAAGGAAATTTCTGAACATTTTCATAATGTAAGTGCTCAGGTAATAATCTAGGTTGAATTTTCTTTTTTAAAAATCCATGACTGATGTGCTAAGATCTGAGACAATAAAGAATGTCGAAGAGGGCTAATGGCTAGAGGCCAAATACTGTAGAAGTCGTGTTTCTTCCTCTCTCAAAATGGAAGTGTAATGATGCTGATGCTGAATGGTCACTTCTGTTGCCAAGTGCTCAACCCAAATCCAGAAAATTCTCAACATATGTCAGACAAGGTTGAATCCAATTCTAGATCTCTATCTTTCTGTGACTATTCAGATCAAGAAGTTACCAAGTTCTTAACAGAAGACACAGGAGTAGACAGGGAGTGCCCTGGGACACCAGGAAAGCAGAGCCGACTCACTTCTGCATGTCAGATCTTAGTATGATGTCTGGCACTGTGGTGGTTAGTCTTGGTTGTCATACTGACTACATTAGAGATGTCTGGGACTGGTGAATGGCACCTATGTCTGTGAGGGCCTTGCCAGAGAGGACTAGCATGAGAGACAGCAACTGGGGTAAACTGAATGGGGTGCACCTTCCAACATGGTAAAAAGGGAAGTAGAGAAAGCAGCAAGAGAGCCTGCAATCCCTTTCTTTTCTTAGAAAGAGTGTCCAATGCTGCTTCAGACTTTCCACGCAGATCCAATACCAGCAAGTTTCTAGGGAGTTTCTAGGCTTTCAGCACTGAATTGAGACTGCTGAGGCTTCCCGCTTCCTGGATTAGGGACCCAGCTCTCAGTCTGTCCAGCCTGACATTGCTATTATTGAATTACCCAACCCCTATCATCTAGGCCAATCCAATAAATCCCCTTGTATTATATATATGTATGCATATGCCTGTCTCATCCTCTGTCTGTCTGTCTCTCTCTTTCTCTGTTTCTCTCTCTCTGTGTTCTGTTGGTTCTGTTTCTCCAGAGGATCCTGCCTGGTTAGCCACCAAGTATACACTTAGTAACTGTTACTGTTGTAAACACAGCATACTGTGAAAACAAGATCTGTACAGTAAAGGTACTGTAGGGCTCTCATCAGCATCTACAGGAAATGTCTTGGGGTTGAAGACTAGGGTCCCTTTCTGATTTGGGGGTATGGCAGAGGTTCTAGGACATTCCTAACTGCTTCCCTCTGCTCTTTCCATTATCTTGGGTTTAATGGCTTCTCTGAAGCAATCTCTACTTCCTGGCATTCTCGAGTCTCATTACTTCAGCTTTTAGAAAGAATTTCTTACCACCTCATTCCTGGCTCCTGTTATCAAGATGTAAACTCATTTACAATATTGTGTGAAGTGACCACTCAAAGGATAAGGAAAAACAAAACCAAAGCTAAACCACAGGAGGTAAAATAAGCCAGAAGAAATGGAGACTGGGAAGTCAGACCAGGAAGGGGTGTACAGGAAAGATGGATCTGGTTGTTGGAGGACAGTATTGCAGAGGGACAGGTACTATCCTCTTGCAAAGGCCATACTGGAGCTCTTGAAAAATCTTGACAAAGATTCCTATGATTGGCAAATTTTTGTTGAACAAATCACCACAAACGTAGAAGCCTAGACAACAGACATTTAGACATCACAGACTTGGTATACCAGAAATCCAGGCACAGCTTAGTTGTTGCCTATGATCGAGTCTCTTCTAAGTCTACATTTAGGATGCCAGTCAGGTATGAGATCTGATCCAAAGACTTGGCTGGTGAAGGGTAGTTTTCCAAGTTCAAGGGGTTGTTGAATTTTTTGTGGGTTGTTGGACTGGGACCTCAGTGTGCTGACTATTCCCTGGAGACTGATCTGTTTCTTGTCACATGTGCCTTTCCTACATGACTATTTCATCAAAGTATGCAAGCTGGGAAGTCTGCCAACAAGATAGCACATTATGAATAATCTAATTATGGAAATGATAGCCTGTCAAGATTCTATTCACTTGAAAGATGTTCCTCAAGAAAAGATTAGGGGCCAGAGAGCTGGCTTAGCAGTTAAGAGCACTAGCTGCTCTTGCAGAGGACCTGGGTTCCATTCCCAACACCCACATGGTGACTAACAACTCTTTGTAACTCCAGTTTCATGGGATTCAACACCCTCTTCTGACCTCCATGAGCATTACATGACACAGGTGCACTTATATACATGCAGGCAATACACTCATGCACATAACATAAAAATAAATAAATTTAAAAGAAGAGTTTAAGGTCATCTCAGAGCCTGCCTACCATACTTCAGGACTTAGGTTATTTAAAAAAATAACAGAGGATGGAGAGGTGGCTCAGCAGTTAAGAGCACTTGCTACTCTATCTTGAGGAGCAGAGTTCAGGTTCCAGAACCCATTTGAGCAGCTCATAAAAGCCTGTAATTATAGCTCCAAGAGATCTCTGACATCGTTGGATCTGGAGTGATGACTCAGCGATAAAGAACTCTGGCCACTCTTCCAGATGACCCCACTTGGGTTCCCAGCACCAACAAGGTGGCTAACAACTGTCAACTCCAGTTCAGGGGATACAGTGCCCTCTTCTGACCACCAAGGACATTGCATGGCACAGGTGCACTTTCATAAGTGCGGGCTAAAACTCATACACAAAAAATAAATTAGTAATAAAGAGATCTGACATCCTTTTTTCACCTCTGTAAGCATGCACATAAGCATGCACATACAATCATATAGATATAACCATAAATTAATAACAATAATAATAATAATAATATAGTCACATACATAGTCATAAAAGCATGGACAAAGTGGTCCTCAGCATCAGCCATGACGCTGCTCACTGGGAAGATACAGCTGTTGCTCCAGTATCTGTCTTTCTTTAGACAGAATATTTTAGAATAGTAGTCTCCAAGTTCGGAGAAACACATAGTTATCTGCCAATGATATATCCCAGCCTTCCTTGCAGTTAGGCATGGCCATATAGTCAAGTTCTCTCCAATGAAATAGGAGCCTATGTGATGTATGTCACTTCTGTGTAATATCCTGAAAAGAAAATTATAGAGTTGGGAGTATAGCTCAGTGGTAGAATGCTTGCCTAGTATGTATAAGGCCCTAGGTTTAATCCCCAGCACCACAAAAAAACAAAAAGAAAAAAATTGAGTTACGTGGCTTGCCTTTCCTTTCCTCCTTCCTGAGACTAGAATGTAGGTCTGATGGTTGGCATCCAATTCAAGAATGAGGATAACCCCTTGGAAGATGGCAGAGCAACAAAATGGAATCAAGATCCCTAGACCATCGGGTGAAGCCCAGGCACCCAATGTTCCTGGGCAGCCAATCAGTAAAGTTTTCTTTTTCAGTGCTGGGGATCAAACCCAGGGCCTCGTGTATGCTCGTGTCAACAAAAGAAACAGCTCTCATCTCAAAGGAATAAAAGAAACACTTTTTTTCTGGAGCCAAGCTGAGTAATCATGGGCAGGGAACACAGACGTTTCTCCAAATTCCATGTTCTAATGAGGTAGCAATTTCATAAACTTTCTATAGTAACAGAACAAAGAAAGTCATAAGATAACACATTTTCAAATACATTATTGGGTTTATCAAGTGTGTGTTTACAGCAAAGTGAGGCTAGCTCTCTTATGGCCTTAGATGCTATCTGCACAACATTCTTGGCCCCTTTGATTGGTGGAAACCAGGAGTCTGTTCATGCATTCCAAAAGATTTACCCAATGGTCACAAAAAATGTTAGGTCGTGTGCAGGGGAGGGCAATAAATGGCTATCAAAGGAGTGAAAGATACCCCAAGATAATCTAGCTCTGGATTTGCAACACTCCAACCTGTCACATCATTGAAGTTCTAATCAGTCAATCAGCCTTTGCAGAAATTCTCTTTCACACTAAGCACTCTACCAACTGAGCTACATCCCCTGTTAGACTGTTTAAAATAAGAGACAGTCCATCTTGTTTAAGTCCTTGTTATGTAGTGTCTGTTACAGTAACTAGACAAATATTCTAACTGGTAGATCAGGCAGTATTTATAGGACCTCTATCAGCAGTGTTTCTGCTGAGCCTTCTGGGGCAACTGTAAATTGCATCCCTTTCAGAATCCCTGGGAAAGCAAGCCTGTGTGATAGCACATGCTGTCACCTTTTTAGCTCCTTCTAGGCTGTCTGCCTGTGTCTTTGACATGAGTTTTCACCCTTTTAGGATGTGGCTGTGCAAATCTCAGCACTGTTTTGAGCCTTGCTTGAGTGCCCAATTCAATTCTTCATTCATTCTACTCATTGAGGGGTTTTCTTATGTGGCAGTCACTGTGTTACCCCCTAGGAAAATGGCAATGAACAAGAGACAAACATAAGCTTGACTCTTGTAGAGAATTGATATCCTAGAAAGGCCAGAAAGAATAAATAAAGAAACAGGATAATTTCAGAGAACTGGAAAAAAAAAAAAAAAACACAAAAGAACCTGAAATTCATCTTTCTGTGTCCTGGAAGATCACACATGCAAACTGAGTCTCATTCACATTCCTGACTATCTTAAGATCTCCATGGTAGCCAGTCTAAAGATGGTCTCCAAAAATCCTTGTCTCCTCACTGCTTCTGAATACAGGAGATGTGTATTTTCCACTCAGAGGCTTTGCTGCAAATTAATCCCATGGATGCACTTGTAAGCATAGAAGATGGGAAACACAAAGATGGATCTGTGTTGAACACTAACAGTAATCTGCCAACACAATTATAAGAATTCAAATGGAGAAACTGAACAGCAATAAAGGAGCTACTTTATCCTCATTCCTCATAAAGAACTATTAACTTACAGTGTGTCCAGGCCTGTCCTAGATGCTGAATATTCTAGATATAGTTCTACTATGGTTTTGATGTATCCCCTGAAGTTCATTGTCAGAAGCTTTACCCTCAATGACACAATATAAGAGAAAGTACCTTTAAAAAGTTACTTGGTAAGCAAGGCATGGCACTGCATACCCTGTAATCCCAGAACCTGGGAAGTTGAGGCAAGAGAATTGTGAATCTGAGGCTACCCAGATCTTCATGTAGGATTGCCCACTTGGGATTAGGTAACCTATCAAGAAACTCATCCCTGGAGAAAACTGATTCTTCTCAGCTGTCATTGATTGCCTGTAGCTCTTCATCTGGAGGTGAGACCTTGTGAAGTCTTCCCTATCCACAATGGCATGACAACCGGTATTGTCATTATGTAAGTCTGATTTAGGCAATCTTAGTGTTGAGATTTCATGGGTTCAGCTTCCCTGTCTTGTCTCAGTATAGCATTGAAGGGCCTACAGGATTCCTAGAGAGCTGAAATCTTAGTCTAGTTTGAAAGGCCAAAGAAGATGGGTTCTAGTATCAGCAAAGAAATGTAACTGTAGCAGTGACTGCAGCAACTTGGTAAATGAACTTTCCAGAGAAACATCAAACACAAGGCAATGAGGAAGAGCAAAATTTCTTCCTTAAGCTCCTCTTATCTGGGCTGCCACTAGAAGGTGCCACCCACATTCAGGGTGGGTCCTCCTAACCTGACCAAGAAAATCCTTTACAGTTGTGCTCAGTAGTTTATCTCTTAGTTGTTTCCAGATTCATTCAAGTTGACAACCATGATCAACCATCATAGACATCGAGAGAGTGCTCTTTCTGCCACAGATGGCTAAAAGAAGTGGTTAGCAGTCTGAAAGCTGGACACGGGCCCATATAGAAACAAGTGTGCTATTACCTTGGTTTTGGAGTTCTAGCCTCCAGAACCGTAGGGAAACTATTTCTGTCAATAGAAGCCCAGAACAGCAAAGATATATGCAAATCTTTAAATATGAACATTTTTCTGGAGGGTAAATTCAAGGCTTAGTTGATCCAAAAGTAGTTAAAAACTGTGGTTGAAAGGAACCAATCCTTGCCCTTAGGTAATTTTACCTTAGTAGTCCAGGCTTTCTATCTGTGTGTTTAAACTATTTCCTTATCTTAACAGCGAAGACTTTAAAACAAAACAAAATGAACAAACAAACAAAAAATAAAAACAAAGCCCAAAGTTTTAAAACGAATGGCTCTTTTGCATTAATACTTTCAGTTCCTCAGAGGTTGTTCTGGTTTGCTTCTTCATTGCTATGACAAAACACTGTGACCAATACTTGGAGAGGAAAGGGCTTATTTGATTTACATCTTCCAGGTCACACAGTTCATCAGGAAGTTCAAGACAGGAACTCAGGGCAGAAACCTAGAGGCAGAAGCTGGAGCACAGGCCATGGAGGAATGCTACTTACTGGTTTGCTCTCCTAGCCTGGGCTTTCTTCTACAATAGACCACAAACTTCCCAGGGGTGGACCCACCCACAGTGGGGCTGGGCCCTCCTGCAGCACTCAACCATCAAATACCCCTCAGACATGACCACAGGCTAGTTCAATGGAGGCAATTCCCCAATTGAGGCTCCCTCAACCCAGGTGCCTCAAGTTGACAGCAAAGCTATCCAGCACACAGGTATAAAGGACTAAATATCTGACAAACAAACAAGGTCACTGAGGAGAGATAAAGACCGCACACTTCCTACTTCTTGTTCTGATACGAAGACCCATTTCTTAACTCCAACAAGACCCTTTCAACTGACTTGCTTAGAGTCACATAACCCTGGATATCTCATCTTGGAGATGTGACCTATAAGCCTTTTCTTCTTTAAGTTGACCAATCCAAGATTAGGAGAAGGGAAACACCACTAGAACCATTAAAACCCAGGCCCTTCCGGAGAACACTGAATTCTCTGTTTCTGGGTCCCCTCTTCACTTATGGAGTGCTTCATCTTTCTCTATGGATGTGTGTGTGTGGATATTTGATTCTTTACATGAATGGATGTGATTATCTTTGAGTAATGTCTGTTTACTACTTTCTGTTGGTCTGAGATTTTTTTTCCTACCTTTTCATTCTTTAATTGACTGAGAAAATGAATCTGACCCCTAGACAGTGACCATCCTGGAAGCTGTGCCAGTAACAGAGGGGCAGGGCTACTTGTTAACCTCTTCATACTCAGATAAACAATCTCCAACCACTTTCTCAACCCTGGATTTTTAAAAGTCTGCATTCCTGTACTCTTTCTTTCTTTTTCTCTGCAAAATATGTCCTTATGAAGAGTTCTCTCCTTTCTATCAATTGAAATACCAGTCCTGAGACAATGCCCATGCTCCATTGACCATCCTTTAAATGTGCTCTTGACTCTCTAGTTTTATGTTGCTATGTACTCTGAATATCAATGATCTTGGCATTAAATTGCCACAAATAAGATTTTACAGAGAAAAATATACTTACTGTGATGTATTTGCACATGCATGCAAATACCTGCAGCTGTGTGCACAGGCAGAGGCCAGAGGAGGATGCTGAGGGTTCTCCCTGTCATGCTCTGCCTTATTCCCTTGAGACAGCATCTCACAGAACCTAGAGCTTACCTGGTTTTGATATGACTGTTAAGAATTTGAACACAGGTCCTCATGTTTATTTAGCAATTTCTCTTTCAACTGAGCCATCACCCCAGCCCCTAGCCAAAGTCATCTTTTTACCACCCTCCAGTATTTTCCCTCTGACTTTCCTTCTTTCACTGATAATTTCCACAAGGTCATTTTTACTACAAACTTTCAAGGCCATTCAAGACACTGAGGTTGAGTTATATCAAGAGACAATAGTCAAATAGTTTATAAACATAAAACTCTGACCCATAATCCTCAACAGTCACTCTGGGAAGCCACCCAGTTATCTTCAAAACTTGGTCCTGGAAGTCAGACTTGTAGGAAGCCAGACTGCTATCCAGCAATGACCCCAGAAACCAAACAATAGCAATCGGAGATAAAAGGCCCCCAATGGGAAAAACTTGATGAATAACTGTACTGGATAGCTTCCATTGTCAACTTGACAAACATGGGTGGAGGGCACCTCAACTAAGGAATTTACTCCATTGGATTGGTTTGTGGGCATGTCTGCGGGGCGTTTCCTTGATTGCTGAGTGATGGAGAACAGCCCACCCCTGGGCAAGTGTATAAGAAAGCCGGCTGGGGCTCTGAAGAGATAGCTCCGCAGTTAAGAGTACTGGCTGCTCTTGCAGAGGACCTGGGTTCAATTCTCAGCACCTACATGGTAGCTAACAACCTTCTGTAACTCCAGTTCCAGGGAACCCAACACCTTCTTCTGACATCCATGGGGACTGTACTTACATACACACAGGCAATACACTCATACACATAAAAATAAAAATAATAAATAAAATTTACAAAAGAAAACTGAACACGAGCCAGAGGAACAAGTCAGTAAGCAGTGTTCCTCCATGATCTGTGCTTCAGCTCCTGCCTCCATGTTCCTGCCTTGAGTTCCCTCAGTGATGAACTGAACGCAGGAGATGTAAAGTAAAAGAAACTCTTTCCTCCCCAAGTTGGTTTTGGTCAGTGATTTTATCACAGCAATTGAAAGCAAACTAAAACAATAACTTACCTATTTTTATCTCTACTTCCAATTTAAAACCGGAGAAATTCAAATGAGCACCTGCAGTCCCTTATACAACATGCCTCACATTTTCTCAGTGCGCCTGCAGTCTCCCTAGGTGGACAGCCTCCCATCAAAACACTCCTAAAGCCTTCCCATCTCACTATTGTAGCTTCCCCCTCTTGTCTTTGAGCCCGCCCAAAAGTAGTAGTGTCTGGCTCACCCGCTGGAGCAAGCTCTAAATACACAGCCATTGATTGTTTCATTTGATTGATCTCTCTTAATGCCAGTGTCTTTCTATGGCCCAGTCAAAAGCCAGTTACTCATGTTTTGGATTTCTGTTGTAGAGAAATTCCCTTCCAGGTACCAGATGCCATTCTGGTTATGCAGCGCTGTATTACATGCCACCCCCAAAAGTTAGTGACATGAAAACAGTCGGTGTAGGTAACAGATTCTGGAGGTGAGGGATTCTGAGAACAAGAGCTTGTCTTGTCTCTGCTCTATGATGTCTGGGGCTGTTGGCTGAGAAGACTTGAAGGCCAATGGGCAGAAGTCACCTGGGTTCTGGTGACTGGAAGACTGGGCTTAGCTGGAGCTGGCAACCAGAAAATCTGCCACGTGGCTTTTCTCTGGCTAGACCCAGGGGACAATTCTGAGAGACACAATCAGCCAGCAAGTATTCTAAGAAAGAAAGGCAGAGGTCACATGGCTTTTTCTGACCTGGAAGTCACTTCTATAGGTTCAAGCAAGTTCCTAAGGTTAACCTAGATAGAAAAAGACAGAGTTAAGAGTCTACATCTGATGAAAGGGCGACAAAGTTCCTCTACACAGTAACACAGGGGTGGGAGACTCTGTGGCAGTCATTGCTGGCTATGGTGACTTGCCACTCCAGCCTCCCTTTCCCAATATCTACCTACTCATTCACTTATTATATATTGCTTTTGTTCACATTACTGCCCTTCAAAAAGAACTTGAGGAACCCTACTGTAATTAGAAGGTAGGTTAGTGGAGATAGAAATTATGCAAAGGAAATTGGTTAATCTCAGGTGAGAATTCATTTATTCATGTATTCATTACATGGGTATTTTTGAAGTACAGTGTACCACACCCTGTGGTAATATAAAGTGAGCAAAATGAACGCAGGTACCAGTGAGGGGAAGCTTAAGAGAATTATGCCCAGATACACCTGCAGATGCTCTGCATCTCACAAGTGATCCAAGAGTGTATGAGATGGGAGCTTGGTCTAGTAGAGGGACGGAGAGAAGAATTTCTGAAAAGTGACATTTGAGCTAATAACTCAGAGATGTATATAAACCTAAGTGTTGCAAAGTATGTCACATGAATCACCAATGATTCACAGATGTATTCCCTTTATTATATATTGATTTTACAATTTATATAAGGAACTGTAATTCAGAACTGAAACCTTGCAAAAGCAAAATGGATACAGAGGTATATCTGGGTTTGAAGAATAACTTGTGGGAGGTTATTTGTTTATTTTTCAGACAAGGCTTGTGCTATGTGGCTCAGACTAACCTTGAACTTAGGATCCTCCTACCTCAGCTAGATTTTACACATGGACCATGTCTAGTTGAGGAAGAACAACTTTTAACATTCTATAGCACAATCAGTAACAATAGTTGACAACACCTAAGTGTTTGAAAATAGCTAGTAGAATGTTTAATGCTCTCAATAAAAAGAAATGACATACTTCTAACACTCTACAGCACAACTAGTAAAAAAATAATTGATAGAAATTGATTATTTCAGAATAGCTAGTACATGTTAAATGTTTTTAATGAAAAGAAATGGCGTATGTGAGGTAATGACTATGCCAGTGACCTTGATCTATCTTTACACATGGCACACATGTATTGAAATGGCCCATTAAATCCCACAAACATGTACAATTACTATGTGCCAATTTAAAAAATCACAATATATGAACTCAAAATGGGAAGTTGCATATTTTTCATCTTAATATTATACTTGAAGCAATTTCCTACAAAAATCATCAGTTTTCCATTGGTATTTGAAGAGCAAATTTTTTAATGTTTTATTGTTTTTATTTCATGTGTATGAGTGTGTTGTCTGCATGTGTGTAAGTGCACCCATGTCATGCAATGCCAGAGGAGGTCAGAAGAGTTACTAGATGTCTGTCAACTGCCACGAGGGAACTAGAGTTACAGACCATGTGGGTGCTGGGAATCAAACCCTGGTCCTCTGCAAGAGGAGCCAGCACACTTAACCACTGACCAGCTCCATAAAGAGTAAATTTTTAATAAAACAAATTTAGTCTATACAGGTAACACTATTAATTTGCAGTTTGAGAGCCGATATCCCCTTGGAAACTATGGTACAACTTTTTCATTAATGTGTGTGCGTGTGTGTGTGTGTGTGTGTGTGCAGTACTTCACATATGCAGATGTGGGGACCAGAGGTTGATGTCAGGTATTTTTTTCTATGGGTGTATGTATGTGTATGTGTATGTGTATGTGTGTGTGTGACTGTGTGTGTGGGGGGGTGTGGGTGTGTGTGAAAGAGAGAGAGACAGGGTCTCATGTAACTTATGCTGGCCTCAAACTCATTATGTAGCTGAGGATGACCTTGAAGGATTTGAGAAAGGGGAGAAATAAAACCTAATTTGTGTATTTTAGAAGTAAAATTTCAGTATAATTCACGCATTTAAATATTTATACAGAAAAGTTAGTAAAAAGCAACATAGTTCTCCCCAAACTCTTTCCCACCCCTGAGGCAACCACATTAACCTTTTGTTTTTATTCTTCTAGTGATTTCCTTTTATCACAAAAAAAGTTCATTATGTACTTGCATCTCCTCCTTTATCAAATTTGGACATTCCTCACATGCTTGCTCCCATTTCCTCAATGTCTCCACCTCTCAACTGTCCCCGCTCATCTCAGAGGTGATCAGCAGGTCCCTCTGCAAAACCCATTGCACTACCTGCTCAGATCTGACTCTTCTAGGTGGTTACCAAAGGGGCCAAGTGGCACAGCCTTTACATAGAGGGAGTGGAAATGGCCGGATCAGTGAAGTCTGACCAGCGGAAGATGGAAAGTAAAGGGAATCTGAAAGGACATTGCTCTTCCCTTCTTCCATGATGGAGGAAAGAGGAGACTGGAATCCTGGCCCTCATAGAGTTTCCAGCTCAGAGAAGCAGCAAACAATAGGTGAGTTGTAAAATATATGCTAGGCAGGATAATGGAAGGTACTCAGAAGTAAACGTAGCAAGAAGGGAGGATGGGAGCATCAAGCCAAAGGTCTGAAATTTTAGGGAGTTTGGACAGGGAAAGTTTCACTAAAGTAATCTGAATATAATCTGAAGGTAATACCAACACTGGCGAGTGGCTAGATAAGAAAGTAGGGTGCAGAATGTCTTCTTGGTTGCTTTGTTTGCTTTATTTGGCTGATACTAAAAGCAAGCTGGCCTCCCTCAGGCAGTAAGGGCAAGGCCCCTGGTGGATCATAAGCATGGACCCCACCCCTGAATGAAAGGATGACTCTCCTCTGTGCCCAGGGAGCACACATAGGGCTTACAGACAAGTCCCTTTGCATGAGAAGAGCTTCCCAAAGTGCTGACCTTCCGGGCTGTGCCAAATGAACTTTCTCACATTGTTTATCATGCCACTTCTGGTCTGCTAGTTTACCATCCCATTGTACCATGTAACAGAACTGAAAACATACAGAGTGAGTCAGGCCATCCTATTTCAAAGGCTGGCTTCACTTAAGGGTCATGTACTTAGAACAGGGAAAGGGACAGAAAGCGGGAATGTTGATGCTATTTGAAGAATCCTGTAAAGGAACTGTCTTTTGGTTGAGGCTGGGAGGTGTTTGCAGGTGAGGGCCACTTTTTAAATTTTTTTCAAAAAACTTTATGTGTAGAGTGTATGTGTGTGCATCACTTGTGTGCAGGTAGGTGTGAGCTGCCATGTGGGTGCTGGGAACTGAAGCTGGGTCTTCTTGAAGAGCAGCAAGGGCTCTTGACCACTGTGTCATTCCCCCAGCCCCTGGGGCCACTTCTGAGATTAGAGATGGTGGAGTGCTCTTCGCACAGTGGCCTCACCTCATGACAGCTGGAAAAGGAGAACTATTTCCAGGGTTTGCAATCCAGTGCCAAACAAGGCCAGCTATGGCAGGGAGGCTCTGGTGACTGGCACCCATGAGCACAGTATAGCTTCCTGGATTATGTGTTCTCCATTCACAGGCCAGGTGCCTCCCAGGCCATTCAAACCTGGAGACTTTTGAGTTCTTTCTGCTCCTGGAATGCATTTCAATGATTTCTTTTAAATGTCTTTACCTCTGTCTTCTCTGCTCTTTCCTAGATCACATCACTTTTCTATTTCTCATCTTTTCTCTAATCAAGATGCCCTCAATTCTATTTCTACCCTTTAAAAAAATCTTACTTCTTCTTCTTCCCCTCAGCCCCTGCTAACCACAATTCTAGCCTTCAATTTTATGAATTTGAGCATTTTCGATAGATACTTAATATAAGTGGAATCATGCAGTTGCCTTTCTGTGTCTGATTTATTTCACTAGCATGAGGTCCTCAGTGTCTGCTCGTGTTGTTACAAATTGTATAATGTCCTTTTTTAAAGGTATGATAGTATTCACAGGTATTCACATAACACATTTGCTTTATCCATCCATCAGTTAATACAGGCTATTTCTATGTCTCAGTTGTGATATGCAATGCTGCAATGGAAGTGCAAATGCTTTGAGATTCTGATTTCAATTGTCTCACATACATATGGCAGAACTGGGTTTGCTGCATCATGGCTATTCTATTTTCATTTTTTTTTAAGCAAGAGGCTGAGAAAGGACCCGGATATACAGCATAGGCTGGCACAAACTCATGGAAATCCTTCCTCAGTCTCTCCTGTACTGGGATTATAAGCATGCACCCCCACACCATTTTTTTTTAATGTGTATGAGTGTATTGCCTGTGTGTATGTAAGTGCACCCATGTCATGCAATACCTGTGGAGGTCAGAAGAGGGCATTGGATCCCCTGGAACTGGAGTTATGGATAGTAGGTAGCTCCCATGTGGGTGCTGGAATTCGAACCTGGGTCCTCTGCAAGAGCAGCCAGGGCCCTTAACTGCTGACCCATCTCTCTAGCCACCACACCTGTTTATTTTAGTTCGTGAAGCCTCTCCACATTGTTTTCCACTGTGACTACACCGTTTTGCTTTCCCATCAATAACATTACAAGTAAGGACTCCAGTTTTTCCATATTTTTGCCAATATTTGTGATTGCAATTTTTCTGGTTTTTGAGACAGGGTCTCCTTGTAGCCCTAGCTGGCCTGGAACTCACTATGTAGACCTGGCGACCTCAGACTCACAGAGATCCACCTGCCACTGCCTCTGCAGTGCTAGGATTCAAGGTATGAGTAACTACATGTAACTGTAATTTTTTAATAGCCTTCCCAGCAAGGCTATTTAGGCAGTGAGTTCTCTTTCTTGTGGCTTTGAGGTACATTTCTCTTATGACTAGAGTTAGTGACCATTTTTCTCATAAACTTGATGACCATTTGTATCAGTCCAAATTTATTAATTAGATTCTTTAATAGACTGTCATTTTTAAGAGCTACTTCTTGTCTCCAGGCTGATCATGAATCTTTAACGACATCCCGTTGACCTTTTATGTATGTATTGTTTTCTCAACTTTCTCTGAGCATAGTTTCTAGCATTTTTGCTTCTTTCCTTCTTTCCATGCCTTTACCAACCTGGTTCTTCTAGGATTATTTCTTGTCCCTCAGCTCATCATGCTGTGTTTATGTTTTTGGCCTTCTTCTAATATCTGGCAATCCTTGTTTATGTTTAAGAATAAGGCAATAAGAATTCACTTCTAGGCAAGACTAAGTCATGGAAGGGGATTTACCCTCTAATCTGAAAAAAAATAATTAATGAATCAAGAATACTCCAGATACTTGTGATCTGGCAACAAAAGAAAGTGCTCCCTAAGAGACCTGAGACAGAGGTGAGCTCAGTGATGTCCGAGCTTCTTCCTGGAGAAGTATTTTAGGCCATGGCACAGGAAATTAGAATCAGCTCAAAAGTTAACCACTCCATAAAAAGAGTAAACTAAGGTATATTCATGCCATGGAATACTACTTGGCAATAAAAGGGAATGAACCATTGATCCATGAAGCAACACGAATAAATCCAAAATGACGATGCTGAATAAAAGAAGCTATACAAAAATATTGCAGATGAATCTATTTATACAAAACTACAAAAAGTTTAGACTTATTCATAGTGGTGGAAGGCGGATCAATGTTTGAGACTCAGAGAGAAGAGGTTTTAAGAAGGAATGAGTTATGACAGATATATTTGTGATGTCTATTATAGGCACGGGCTATACATATACATGTCAAAAGGAAAGTTGACAAAACACGAATCTATAGTAAGCAGCACAGGAATCAGCCTTTCCTCAAGGGTACCCCTTTGTACCACAGTGAAGTTAGCTGTTCTCTGGGGCACCCACACCCTTATCACCTACCCCAATGTTCTTTAGAAAGTACATTCGTCATCCTTAAGCATGCTCTCTCTCCTCCTTCCTCCTCCTCTTTCTTCTCCATCTTCTCCTTTCCCCCTTCCCCCTCTCTATCTCCTTCTCCATCTTATCTCTAGATCTGGGAGTTTGTTACCTTAGGACCTCAGACCCCTCTGAGATGATCAATAATGAAGAATATTACTGACGAGCCCTTCATAATACCAGGCCAAGGGGCACTTCACTGAAGACTGATGGAAAATAAAAATGACTGAGACCAAGAGGCAATAGCTTTAGCAACATTAACAAACTCCCAGGTCTATAACAGGTGTGGTAATTTGTGAGATACTCTCTAGAAAGCTCTGCACTTGCTGTGGGACCATATGTGCTTTCTTATGTGTCTGAAACAACAACCAACTATGCTACAATGACTGTACAACAATACACAAAATTGGAAGACATAGTTTGAAGTTCTAACAGCAAAGAGTCAGGAAACCATAACTGTCGAAGTGGAAGGATGAGCTACATTATGCACTGAAAAGGGAGAAGAGTGTTGAGCACAGTGACTAAGGCAATGTGCTCTCTCTGGCATTACTGAGAGTCAAGAACAATAGGATTCTGCTGATCCCACTGTGCACACTTATGAAGCCCAGACTGGACTGGCATCCAGTCTTCTTCCTCATCTTATTAAAGTGATTATTTCACCAAATCAACTTTTAAAAAATGTTTTTATTTTTATTTTGTGTGTATGCCTGCATATGTGTAAGTGCACCCATGTTGTGCGATGCCCATGGAGGTCAGAAGAAGGCATAGGACTTCCCTGGAACTGGAGTTACAGGCAGTGGTTAGCTATCCTGTGCAGGGAATCCAACCTGGGTCCTTTGCAAGAATAGCCGGAGCTCTTAACCTTTGAGCCATCTCTCCAACCCCCTCAAGTCAACTTTTAAAGTACTGCCATTATGGAGAGAGAGGGGTGGGGTAGGCCTTTAAATTCATCCACACAACAATCAAGAACTGGAAAGCAATCATGATTTGTATGTGTGCAATACCAATGTTTTGGTGCCAGCCTCCTACTACTGACTCTAAAATAATAAACACTTTATGAGCACTGCTTGCCTAGATTCAGACGTTTATGAAAGCCAAGGCAAACATAATCTTGTGAAATATTAAAGGATATCCTTTGTAGGAGAATCAGGAAGTTCAATATTTGGAGAAAGGTGAAAAATATAAACCAATTTGCAAAGTATGTGTATAGATGGAGCCACGTGCAGTTGCCGTTATTTGACCATTTCTTATCCACAAACGACAACTGCATGTGGTTTGAGCTAAGTTTTAATTTTTAATTGTCAAAGAAGAATAGAGTGTTGCCTGAGTGTGTGTGTGTGTGTGTGTATATATATATGTGTGTGTGTGTGTCTGTGTGTGTGTAGTATGTGTGTAGCATGTATGTTGTAGGTGTGTTCTCAGGGGTGGTTATTAATAAAGAGTTTTTACGGAAGGTATTATGAAGCTCCCTAAATACAATAATTAATATACATATGTTTTGACCAAAACTAATTACATCATATGTTAAGTCTAGTACTTTATAGAATGTGTATATGATAATTTGTGTTTAGGAGAAATCTGCCTTTAGGTTAGTCTGAAGATTCAAAATGTTTCATAAGAGAAGATAAACGAAATAAATGAAGAAAAGCAGTATGTTTACAAGAGGAAAGCTGGAAACGAAGCCTGGTCATTAACATTTTCACTGTGAGAAGAGGAAGTAGGGTGATTTGCATAGACTTCAAACACTCTCACACTATTGAGAAAACTGGCAAATCCTGGAAAGAATTAGAGGTAAAAGCCAAAGTCAATACACTTCAAACACCCTTGGTGTTTCCCAGCAACTAACAAGAAAGCATCTTCTGGGTAAGTTCACACTTTGCACAAAATAAATATTAAGTCTGTTGTTGGTACTTTTCCAAAAAGTTAATATTTTACAGTTCAGAATTTAGTTTCTTAAGTTTGCCTTTGAAGCTCAAAGAATGCCTTTTGAAGTTATGTTTTCATAGTCCCAGGAATTCAGTCTAAGAATGAAAGATGTCATCAAAGATTTATTTACAAAGATGTTCATCAAAACCTTCTTATAGTTACTCTTCACCACTTACATCCTCCAGCACAGAGCCTCATATACAGCTCCCAAAAAAGGGTTCTGAAGCAATGGATTACAGGAGAAAAGTTAGAAACTTCCAAATTGGGGACTGGTTGAATAAATTATGCATCAGTTACGGTTTATATATACTATGTATTATTATATGGCCATTAAAATGTATTTAAAATAACATTTTATTTCTTATTTTTGTTTTATGTGTATGAATGTATTACCTGAATGTGTGTAAGTGTACCCATGTCATGCAATGCCCATGGAAGTCAGAAGAGGGCATCAAATCCCCTGGAACTGGAATTATGGACAGTTATTTGCCACCTTATGGATACTGTGAATCAAACTTGGGTTCTCTGCAAGAGCAGCCAGTGCTCTTAACCACTGAGCCATCTCTCCAGCCCTCCCATTAAAATGTTGTGAAGATTTAAAAGATACTGGAGAAACATTCAAGAGGAAATGTCAAACAAAAGAGGATACTTACAACATGTACCATCGAGTACAAATGTTATTCTCATATATGAACACAAAAGAGGGTTAAAGCAAAAATAGAATTAGTGACTGAGCTTACCACTGGGTGATGGAATTCTGGGTAGTTTAATTTTTTTTAGTTGGCATATTATAAATTGTCCATCATGAGAATATATTAGTATTCTGGGTTTTTTTTTGGGGGGGACTGTTTGTTGTTTGTTTCGTTTGTAGTACTAAGCACTGAATCTAGGCAAGTATTCTACCACTAAACTATACCCTCAGTCTCTATATTAGTCTTATAATTAGAAAACGCTAAATGTTATTTAAACATTTCTGTGTCATGCTCTGCTAATATTCAGAGCTGTAATAAAAATTTATTCACTAAAACCCATAGAGTTGGGTCTTGGGACACAGCTCAGTAGTAACTGCAAGTACAGTGACAGCAAGGCCCTGGGTCTAGTCCCTAGGACACCACAAAGCAAAGCAAAACAAAACAAAAACCTATGGCGCTTCACAGCAGGCAGCTGCTGTGGAGTGACTCTATATTTGTGTGAAGATTTGGCTTCCTCCTTCACTTCCTTAAAATGACTGCTCATTAGATGATATTTAGATAAATTTATTCAGTGTCTGCATGCACAGGCCAGACCTAAATCTTGCTTTATGTTTGAATATTATATAGATAACTTCTGCACAAAGGTTATAGAAAGTGGTGGACTGTTTTTGATTTTTTACAACTAAAGATGAATTATAATGCTTTTTCATCAAAAAGAAGTAAGATAAACATTGTGAGTTTGAATGGGTATTGGGCCAGGCACTGTACTGGAATGATCTTTAATCCTTACAGCTACCCTGGAAGTAGATTCTTTTATCAAGATGCATAATACAGTAGAAGTCACAATACCACCTATGAATTATGGATCAGATGTCAGAGGCGAGACTGAAAGGGATCTGCTTATTTTCTAATCCCGTGTTCTGAGATAGAGTACACATGCATTCTTACTTTGCACTTGGAGACCCTGAGGTCCAAGTCTATGTGGAGAGAATATTTTAATTCTCCAAGGTCATTAATCAATCCATTGTTGCCCTTCTTTTCAGGAAAAATAAACAACCCCAAATTCTATAAATGGGCTTGGGCTCTTCTCTTGGGGGATGAGGGAGGTAGAAAGAGGCAGTTTAATACTAGTGCTTCCTCACAGTAGGACATGGGCCCCTCCCATTCGCCACTACCTACTCATCATTACTAAGTAAATTCAACAAAAATAATATTTTCAAACACGATCAGGAAATATGATTTCCCTTTTTCTTGACTGAGCAAAATATCTTCCATCAAACTTCAGACATCTGATATCAGCATGTCCCTTAATATAGGAAGTAGTTAGTGGCTTGCCAGGTCCCCACCAAATGTCACATATTTATCAATGATTTCATTAAGTTCTTTACACTTCCGTTCTAGCTTCTTTTCTTGATGCCTTCCTTTCATTCGTGGCTCGGGGAGATTTATAGAGTGACTGTGGACAGAGGAATCAGAGAGAATTGAGATTTAACTGAATCTGTATACTATCGGTTCTGAACCGTTTGGCTGGTTCTATTTTTATGATACTGCTATAGTTAACAGCCTTCCATACATTAAAACATACATTTTCACCATCTAGTAAAGTACATGTTCCCAGAGGGCCCTTAAGACATTAAGACAGTGATTATATCCCATAACTTGTGGCCGCTATATGATATTCGAATCCAGATTTGATGCCAACAAAACTTGTTGCCTAGCAACAAGTTCTCCGCATCCAACCAAGAGAAACGCTACTCATTCCTGCCCCCCGCGAAGATTGACTTGACAATTAGGATTTTCTAACCGACAGCTCTCCCACCCTCTTCTGTGACCGAAGCAGTGCAGCAGTAAGACCTCTCTCGGGCGGAGATGCCTCAGTAGCCGCCCGGGCGCGAAAGGGAACCCAGACTTGCCCCGGCTGGTGGGAAAGGCGAGTCTGGTTCTAAACACCTGAACCAGAACTCTAGGAGAACTGATGTCGAGACCGCCAAGAAACCCATAATCTTCTCCGGGCGATCTCAAGTTTGGGGACTTGACCTGCAGGGGATATTTGTTCATCCACAACCAGAGGCACCCATTCCTCCCAACTCAAGACATCTTTTACTCCACAAGTTTTAAACCCCAAGCAGGCCACCTCGCCCCTTTTCCCTCTGCCACCTAGACTCAGAAGCAGGTATGGAAACCGATCTTTCAGTCCCCCTATCGCCAGCCTTTCTCAAAGTAACCAGGGTACGAGCACAAGTCTGTCCCCGAGTGTTCAACCCCAGCTTGCCTCGCAGCGCGACCCCCAAGCCCTCTGGGCGCTGGGCCTCCCGCGCCACTCGCCCCGCCCTCCGGGTAGCGCCAGCCTCTGGCTCCGCCCCCGTCCCGCCCCCTGCGCCCCGCCCCCTGCGCTCTGCCGCGGGCCCGCCCCGCTCCGCCCCGCTTGTCCCCGCGCTGCGCTCGGCGGCCCTGTCTCTGGGCGGCTCCCGGGGCTTGCGAGGCTCCAGTGGCAGCCCGTCCTGTCTCCACGGCGACGCGGCGTCCCAGGCTCGCAGCTCGGAACTCAGCGCAAGCGGCGAGCGGGGCTGGCCCTCCTGGTCCACCCTTCGCGGGATCGCCAAGGCCGGGCCGCCAGCGGGTAAGCATCCCCGTGGTGACTGCGAAGTCGCTCCCCGCATCCCCCGGAGCGCCGGGACCCAGCCCTCATCTGGAACCGCAGCTGACCCGGCAAACTTCTCTGTCTCTCGAGGTTGGGACTCAGGAGCCCGGTTGCAGAGGTACCGCCCGAGAAGGTAAGATCCCGCTACCCGAAGGAGGGGCAGGCTGTCTACGTGGGCATTCGTGACAGCTGGACGGTGCCCCTAGGGAACCGCCAAAATGAGAATAGTCAAGTTCGTCTCAGGGCCTGCAGCTCCCTCCTCAGTTCTTATACTTAGTTTTTAGAATCAACTTAGTGTCTTGTAGGCTCAGTATGCCTTGATTGTAGTTAAGACTACTTACTCCATATAACTTGTTTGGTCTTAGCATTGTTGAACTTTGGACCTCCTAGAACTCTCAAATGCAAGGTAGGGAAAACACATCACCCTCTAAGATCCAGCCTATGTATGATTCGAAATTTCTGAAATCAAGATCTTGTGATCTTTTGACCCCTCGAACTACTCTACGCAGCACGTGGCATAGGTGAATTATTACTGACGCAGTTGGTACCCCAAGAGAACCTTTAGGAGCTGCTTTAAAAAAAATAAATCTGAAAA
The DNA here is from genome assembly GCA_035773235.1 of Eospalax fontanierii. NCBI lineage: Eukaryota > Metazoa > Chordata > Mammalia > Rodentia > Spalacidae > Eospalax > Eospalax fontanierii. The sequence continues at coordinate 61,136,486 of CM069530.1, read as the reverse complement.
AGACACTTTTAAAATACTTTGTTTCATTCTAAAAAGCAAGCACAGTCATTCCTAAATCCAATCTACTCTTTTTATAGAGAATAAAGTTACTGGATTAAAAAAAATAATCTCCAGAAAACTACAGCAGAACTGATCTTTATTGAGTATTCAGAGCTAAATTCCAACATTTTCAAAAGATTTCCACTGCACCTACTCCAGAATTCTAGAATCTCCCACTCCTGCCCAGCAGACAAGCAGCACCCTCAGATTAGTGCTCCCTTCTTCTCTAGCCAAGCAGTCTCACACTGCACTTAGTTGTGAGGACACTCCGAGGCTGTCCTTGCCAGATCAGGCCATAGGTACTAATAGTTATAGGAAGAGGAGTTGTGGTAGTTGTACTGGAGCAGGAGATTGTTGCTGTTATAAGCCTTTTATGTTATTCTGTACAATAACTACAGGATAAGTAGTTATTTTAGTTATTATTATTATTATTATTATTATTATTATTTTGGTCTTTTTGAGACAGAGTCTCTGTAGCTCCAACTGGCCAGGAACCCACTATATAGACCAGCCTGGCCTTGAACTGCCTGCCTCTGCCTTCCAAATGCTAGGATTATACCCAGCTCTATTTTTATTATTTTATATTTAACTGGATTACAGAGAGGTTAAGGAATTGACTCAACATTACACAGTCCAGCGAGATTTCAATAGCTGCTCAGCTCATAGTGTGGTTCAAAGGAGGAAATAAGAGCGAAATTTTAAGTATTTTTAGATGTGAATAAGTGATGGGTGCTTGTTGTGATGCCTCTAGAGTCTTTTCTGGGGTCCATTTCTTTGCCAGGTAAAGGACTACAAGACAAAAGTTTGCAGTCACAGCACACAACTAAGTTTTATTGAAGCTAAAGCAACACTCCACACAGCACATAAAGACAGATTCCCCACAAGAGGATGGGGTCCAGAGCTGGTACATCATGGTCTACTACTCCCTGAAGAATATGGGCCTTTTTTTTTTTTTTGAGACAGAGTCACTATGTTAGCCCAGGTTGTCCTGAAACTCAAAATCCTCCTCCCTCAAGTGTTGTGTGACACTGTTCCTGAGGAGACATGAGCAAATGTCTACTCATCCCTATAGGGAGCCAATGATAGAGCAAAGTAAGGATACCACCAAAGTCCAACTTGGTGAACCAGTGAGTTTACTGGAGTGTAGGTGAGGGCTTGGTTATAGGAGCAGAAAGGGCTCACAGTCAGCAGCTTCTCCAAAGCCCACCCAAGATGGGTGACAGCTCACAAAAGCCAGAAACCTGGAGTATACTGCACAACCTGCAGGCAGTTCAACTGGTTGGAGAGATCCTTCCCAGGGAGCTCAGTTGGTCTGAGCATCTTCCAGGCAGCTTGGCTGTTCTAAGAGTATTTCTTGACCCTCCTTAGGGTTTATTTGTTTCGGGGGCAGAGAGGCTATTGAATGGCTTATTTCCCAAGCTTAAGGTGCTTCTTGCAGAATGGAATGTTTCACCTCCCCTGAAAACATCCTGTTGTTTACGTTTCTTTAGAACACTTTGTTGTTTGCCCAGCTTCCCTCCAAAACCTAAGGTTTTATCCCAGAGGAAATACTGGGATTATAGGTGTACTTCCCTGTTTCTAAGCAGGGAAGTGTGCTTATTTGTTTTTTTTTTTTTAGTTTGTTTGGTAGTAGTGCTAGGGATTGAATCCAAACCCTCATGCATGCTAGGCAGGTGTTCTCCCCCTGAGCTTCAGCCCTAGCCCTGCTTGACCTCCATTTTTCTTACAGTGACCTGAATTTTTCTGTTCTTTGAAAAAAAAAAAAAAAAGCTGAAGCCTTGATTTGAGTTTCTCCTTACTAAGATGGTCAGTTTCTCCTTAAATCTTGGAACTACCATATGAAACCCCAGTATTTCTGAGAACTGTGTTTGAACCACAAATCTCTTCAGTGAGATAAAAGACTGGAGCTCCCTGCAGAGAGAAGCTGGGGAACTAAGAAGACTCCTGAGTCCTTGGACACAGCTGTGGCCATGGTGCCTGTTCTCACGCAGCCTGGGATTCATTCAGTTCACTTGGATTCTGAGTCAATGCTCTCCTTTTTTGTATGTCAGCTTTTCAGCATGGCTTTTAGAACATCAATCCCAAAGACCCAAGAAGCCAAGCCCTTTCTCTTTAGAAATGAGCCTCTGGGGGACTACCTACTTACCCCTGAGGAACACTTTTAGAGTATTAAAACATGTATAATCATTTAATTATGTGTGTTAGCAACGGGTGTTAGCTTGCCATGTATATTTGATATACTTAATCAAACATGTTCACCTGATTAATACTAAATTTCTATTTGAGTCTTCCAATATTTCTTTTTCTGATAATCACTTTGCCCCAACTGTTTTCTGGGAATCATCCCTTCCAATTCTATGGGCCGTTCTTTTTTGCATTGTAAGATCATTCTAAATCAGTCTAGTTACTTATATCATTCTAGTCTAGTCAGTATCTTTGTGCCTTTAAACTGGTGTAGGATTTATACTTAGGTGAGAAATAATTTCATGCCAAGAGTGGTGGCTCATGCCTTTAATCCCAGTGCTTGGGAGGCAGAGGCAAGTGGATTGCTGTGAGATCAAGAACAGCGTGAAATGGTCTACATAGAAAGTTTCAGGCCAGCAAGGGCTACAGAATGAGATCCTGTCTCAAAAACTGAAAAGGAAACAATCCTGCCTCCTCCCCAGCATCAGAGACTAAAGCCGGGTTCTTGCATATGTGAGGCAAATGATCTAACATATACACACACCTTTTTTTTTTTTTTTTGAGACGTATGCTAGGTTGCCCAGGCTAGCCTTGAACTTAGTTATGTAACCCAACCTGCCATGGAACTTTCAGTCTTCTAAGGAATGTTGATTGCAGGTATGTTGTCACTATGCTGGGCTAAGAACCATTTCATACTCTCAAAGAGTCCTCCTCTGAGATTGTGATCATCCTAAGATCTATTAGTTAGCTGTCTCCATACTGATTATGTGCATGACATGGCACTTTTCCTCCATCTGCTTCTCGGGTGTTATGAACTAGGATTCTGTTCCTGGCCTTGTCCTGTTCCAACTTTCCTATTATTACTCGTGTTGTACACATTTTCCGCTCTCTCTAGTTCTGTGTTCCCTTTCAGTGGAATAGAATAACACTTAAGATTCAGGTGACCCACAGGCATCCCGAGCTCAGAGTTTCCAAAATCAAACTGTATTCCCCAGGCTGTGCTCTTCCCTGGCACCTCCTCACCATCATCTGAGCTAGCATCATTGCATTCTCTTTCTTCTGTTGGTGTCTGGTGGCTCTCTCAGGCTTACCTTTCTTTTTACTCCTGGGTATTCCTTCCCAGCCTCCTACATCATCGTCTTGTCCCTGGGCTTGAAACTAGCTATCTTTTTCCATAGAAGGCCATATCCTAAATACTTTAAGCTTTGTGAACCATACAACCTTTGTTAAAACTACTAAACTAAAACTACTAAACTTGCCATGCTGGCTTGGGAGCTACATATGGATGAGCGAGTCTGTTTGCATTCCGGTAGGATTTCATTTACAGAAGTAGGCAATGACTCATGTGTAGCCTGTGGGCTGTACTTTGCCAACACCTGTCCCGGACTGTTATCTAGGTCTCCTTGAATCTGTTCATGCTCAGATTTACCCTCCACCAAATTTCTGAGATCACTTTAATCTTGTGGTCATCATCACAGTCTTGATTTGGTTTATATTCAAAGTTCTAAATTCTTAGCAAGAGCTCTAAATTCTTAGCCTGTGGCAATTAATGACCTTTAGAGTTTGATCCTACATACATTTCCGACTTCCTCTGCAGCCATTATGAAGCACAGAGCTGGACAGTTCATCTCCTTTCATTAGCTGACTTTGTGGTCCTGTCTGCACTAGGTAGTTCAGTTGTCAGCTTGATACACCAGTGAAGATGGAACCTCAGTTGAGGCATTTCCTCCACCGCATTGGCCTATGGCCATGTCTGTGAGGCATTTTCATAGTTGGTATGGCAAGGCCCAGCTCATTGTGGTCAGTGCACCCTGGATGGTCCTGGGTCATATGAGGAAGCAGGCTGAGCACAGGCCAGAGGAGCAAGCCAGGAATCAGCATTCTTTTGTGCTCTGTGCTTCAGTTCTGCCTCCAGCTTCCTGCCCTGCGTAAGTTCCTGCCTTGGCTTTCCTCAATGATGGTCTGTGGTCAGAACAAGTAAGCAAATAAATCCTTTCCTACTTAAGTTGCTTTTTGGTCGGAATGTTTTATAATAGGAGTAGTGAAGCAGAGCAATGCATTGACTTAGCTACGTGCCGTATTCACAGTGAAACTTGTCCCGTTTGCGTCCTATGCCAAAACATCCAATCTTAGGATGTTGCAAGCTTGTGATTGTGATTCTTGTGGTCTCTCCCCCATGACCAGTAGATTTAACCCTTCTCATTCAATGTGCTCAGAGGCTGTGATAATTCTAGTATTACAGTTTTTATTACCTAGTACCAGGTGTTTTAGCCTTGTTTGGTTTCAAGGAATGGGAGCCTTATTAGTCAAGGTTTCTTTTGGTTTCAAATCTCTCTCTCTCTCTCTCTCTACCACCAACAACAAAAACCTGACTTGTTCCAGGAAAAATGAGACATTCATTGGCCAGCTCACACTAGGGGCAACAACTGAGTAAAAATAGACACTCAAACAGCATTGAAGATGTATGTGTGTACTCACGTATTCTCCCTCCCTCCTTCCATCCCCTCATCTTCTTTCCCTCCTTTTCTCCCTTCACTCATTTCTTATCCCTTCCTGTGTGTTCAGCTTCACTCACAGACCTCAACCCCCGCCCCCGCCCCAGAGACAACTGTGGTCTCTGGGTGTTCTAGATGCATATCACCCCCCACAATTCCAGTTGGAAAATCTCAGGGAAGGGTGATGAGCTGAGCTTGAATCACAGGTACACCACTTGGCCCCATCACTGTTAGCTTATGAATTCCTATGGCTGGTCTGTTTGGGGACAGGACTACCTTTATAGTCAGGCCAGCCGGATCTCTGCCTACAAATCTGGAGGCAGAGATTCCAGGCACACGATGCCCTGTTTAAGGGTAAGTAGTATGGAAAGTATGATATTTGAAAGAATCCAAGAAATCCAGAGAATCGGCCACAGATATAGATTGAGGAAACAGAGGGTGACTGGGGACAGCTCTATTAATGACGCCTCTCCTCTTCTTTCCTCTTCTGCCTCTACTGTCTGCCTGCTCTTCTTGGATATTCTTGTTCATGAGCTCAAAAGAAAGAATTTACTGATCCCAGTACTCACCATGATGTCAGTTTAGACAATATAGAAAATTATACTGTAACCATATAGAAAGAAGTTTTGGGTACACTACTCTAAAGCTTGGACGGGAAGTCAAAATCTGTTTCCTCCATAAAATTCTGAGCTTCTCAGAATCAGCAGATCTTCATAAAGCAGTGCTTGTCCAAAATTTGATTTTTAGTTTTGTTGCTGAGGGTGAAACTCAGGGCTTTATGCATGCTAAGTACGTAGTACACTCTGCCACTGAGCATCACCTTCCAGTCCATATTTTTTATTTAAATAGATGTTGAATATTACATGAAATTTTCCACAAATGTTCCTTTGCCACAGGGACTGTTGAAAGACATGAGAAAAGTCAGCCCATATTCCAAAAGCCATAGGTATACGGTTTAGAATCTCAAAGGGATGATTAAGTAAATGTTGTGTTGTTAATGTTAGCCCTCATCAATAGTCCCTAAATGCAAAGTTTCCATTTACAGAAGAAGGTCCTTACAGATACCATGAGTCCAGTTTGAACAGGTACCACTAGATGGAGAAAATCTAGATAGCACAAGATCAACTGCCCCAGTGCCTGTAAAAGATAGCTATGCAAATGGTATTGCAAATTTTATACTATATTTGGTTAAATAGATAACACATTTACCTTCTTCAGGAGGGAAAATGAGCGTAAAGTTAAAAGTCCTTTTACCCCAGTTCTGCTGCCAACTTTTATTCTCTCCAGTCAACCACCACTGTTTACTTTCTGAAAACATTTCCTTTCAGAAATTTTCTGCATATTGACATTTTCAAAATGCGCAGTACCTTTCCAATCGTACTTCTTAAGTACTCCGCCCTGGCTGCTCTGATTTTGTCTGTGTCCCGTAGTTCTGCTCCATGGAGCCAGTGGTCCTTGTTAACAAGTATCAGTCCTTTAGGGCTGAGGTGGGCATTTTTTTTCTAATTAAAATTTTTTATTTCTTTGGAGAATTTCATGCATGAATACTCTATTTACATCATACCCACCCCTTTCTGAGGTTGGTTTTTAAGTTAATATTAAAAATCTCTACTCTGGGGCTGGAGAGATGACTCAGTGGTTAAGAGCACTTACTGCACTTGGAGAAGACTCGGACTCAGTTCCTAGCAGCCAAATGTCAGCTAACAACCATCTGTAATTCTAGTTCCAGGGGACCACTACCTTCCTCTGGCTTCTGTGGGCACTGCCTGCAGGCAGCAGACACACACACACACACACACACACACACATACACACACACACAGAGATCTCAGAACTAGCCTACTTGTCTTCAATCATAGCCACTGTCTTTAAGCAATTTTAATCAGCCCCATAAAAGGCCTTCCCAGATTTTCCTTTACATAACATCAGGCTGCTTTTAGTGTCTGTTCTGTGTGCTAAGTTCTGTACTAAACACTTCATCCAGTGAACCCCCTTTAATCTCCGTAGTGATCCAGAGAAGTCACTGCTATGGTGCTTCCCATTTTTCAGATGGAAGACTTGAATAAAACTTAAAGAAGTAAATTTCCCAAATTTACCTTTGCAGTAGCCAACTCCTCTGTAATGATAAAGCTGAATGGAGCAGAGTCTGGGTCTCCGTCAGTTGAGTTCAGTCTGGGTTTTCCTTTCAGCACTGGTAACGCATCCAAGTTAAGGGTGAGATGTTGCAGTCCGTGAAGATGGTAGTGCTAGAGAGGACGGGAGGACTCTAACCAAAGCAATGGTAGTGCTAGAGAGGACGGGAGGACTCTAACCAAAGCAGTCATGCTCTGCCTGCCCACCCTACCAGTACCCACAGGATTACAGAAATCTGTGAAACAAATGTGCCTCTCAGGAAAGGTTGTCTTAGGGCCCATTTAGTTCATTATTGTATTGTTTTGCCCTAGCCTAGAGAATCACAGGAAAAGTTCTCATTTATCCTACTTTGGTTTTCAACAACTGGTTTCCCTCAAAAGATGCCTTGCTTTTCCACTGTAGCTCTCTATGAACTCTTAAGAGGATAATGAAATTAACAATGTATTTAATGCCTGACTTGTTCAGGGTTCCCAGAAAGCAAAGCTCTAGGCAACTGTTCATACATTTCTGCTTTGCCGAAGAGTGTGTGAGGGAGATGATCGAAAAGCAAGCCATACAGACTAACCAAAGCTTTGCCTTTATTGTTCACAGTCTTGGTGCTGAATTTTGTATTCCAGAAATCCCCAGGTATGTAATAATAACTGTTTTAAAAGTCTGGTTGGGCTAAGGAGACAAATGGGGGAACAAGTAGATCTTTAACATGATAAATTTAAGAAATTATTTCTTTATAGTTAATGTATCTTGATATAAAAAGGATTTAGTTATGGCAAAACCAATCCTATAATCGGGTAATTTGGGCAAAAACTAATAGAAAGTATTAGTAAATGCGTGAAAATTTATGAGATAAAATTAAAATATATCTTTGAATAAAAATCAGAGGTAAATTTGTATATTTATTTGCTTAAATAATACTTTGTTAAAATGCCATGTTTTGATATGGCAAAACTCCATCTTTCTCTGACTAGCTGGCACCAGCAAATAACCATGGCAGTGTTGGATTTATGTATCATGTTCTATTTTGTTCAACTTGGGGACAGAAATGGTATAATTATGAGCTGAATTAATGATTTCCACAGGAAGGTCCTAGGCCTGCTGTTGACTGGATTTGATTCTAGACCTAGAATCAAGTTATATGAACCAAAATGGTGACAGAACTAGGGATTATTTGTTTAATGCATTACCACCCTTCTGTGTAGAATCATTCCTGTAGCTCTGTTTACATAAACTCCAAGGTAGGATGTGAAGAAGAAAAAAGCTTGGTTTCTCTAGACTTTCTACATTTTATAGTCAGAAAAATGCACACTTAAAATCCTACTGAGTTCTGTTTCATTTGTATTTTTATTATTTTTTGTTTTGTGTGTATGAGTGTATTGCCTGCATGTGTGAGTGCATCCATATCATGCACTGCCCATGGAGGTCAGAAAAGGGTGTCAGACTCTGCTGGAACTGGAGTTACAGACAGTTGTTAGCCATCATGTGGGTGCTGGGAATCTAACCTGGATCCTCTGTAGGAGTAGCCAGCGCTTTTAACCACTGAGATATCTCTCCAGTCCCTCGTTTGTATTTTACATTTATACAACTGTGATTTACAAAGTATCTTTGTGTTTGTTACTTTTCAGAAATTATCTAGCCAAGAAAGATATTGTAATGGTAAGTGATACAGGTCTGGGGATGTAGATCAGTTGGTAGAGTGCTTGCCTAGCATGCAGGAAACCTGGGTTCAATCCTATGCCCCCATAAACCAAGTGTGGACCTGTATCTTAGCATTTGGGAGGTGAAGGCAAGAGGATCAGAAGTTCAAGGTCATCCTTGGCTACAGAGTGAGTTTAAGGCCAAGGATCCATCCATGAGACCCTGGCTCCAAAAAAGAAGTGTTGAAAACTGTTAAATTGTTGTGCTTTTTTTTTTTTTTTTTTTTTGTCTTTTATTTTTTCTTTCAGAATGCCTTGGGTCTATTTTTACCATCAATTTGCATGGTTTTAAAATAGTTGATTTTAGTATAAATTACATTTTAGCCTGAATAATAGAAACATTTATATAAAAGCCCTTAATATCTTTTCTTCAAATACTTCAAACTAAAATAATAATGATAATGCTAGTTTTTATTCTTGCTTCTATTTTAGGCACCAAAAAGCAGACAAAATGGCAGATTGCTAGTGTTTGATCCAAAGGGTAAATGATTTATTATTTAGGATGTGTTTGATCTTGCCCTGAGTATTAATTAAGAGGAACATTGGAATAGTTAAATGTGATTCAACAAGTAAATCCTGTATTGTATTATCTATCTTGCAAAAAAATTCTAAACTAGTCCTCAATTAAAATTTTCTGTTAAGAGACAGCACTGTTGAAAAACTACTAAAAATCATTTTTCTTCTCTTTCAGAAAATGCGGTGATTGAACCAAATAAAGGAATAGCACAGTAAGGAAACATCTTGGCCCTGTACCTATCGTGTACTTTTTAAGCAGTCAGTAGATAATACAGCCATTGTCATCTAATTAAAACTGAAAAACCAAAAATGCACTGACTTGAGCTTCAGTCAAAGTAGTTGTTACTCTAGTAGAAGGATACCTAAAAGAACTGAACTGTGAAAAAAGATGAGATACTCAGTTCTACTTCTAATACTTAAACATCATGTGTTCTGTATTGTTCTGTATTTTACTTAATTTCCATTATTTTTTTCTGTTTCACTTTGATATTGCTTACTTCTTTTAGAATATTTCTAAAATATGTGTTCTTGACTCATTATAACATACATTGTTAGTACTACATAAAGAGAAAAATCAATAGTCAAATAAGCTAGTATTTAAAAATCATATTGCAAGGGGCTAGAGAGATGACTCAGTGGTTAAGAATACTGGCTGCTCTTGCAGAAGACCCAGATTTAGTTCATGGCACCCACGTGATGGCCAGCAACCACCTCTAACTCCAGTTTTGGGGGGAATCTGATGCCTTCTTGTGGCCTCCACTGGCATGCACATGGTACACTTACATACATGCAGGCAAAACACTCATAGACATAAAATAAAAATAAATAAATCAAATCCTTAATCCCAGCATTCAGGAGGCAGAGGCAGGTGGATCTCTGTGGGTTCAATGCCAGCCTGGTTTCCATAGCTAGTTCTAGGCCCCTGGAGCTGCAGGGGAGACCCTGTCTCAAAAAGTTCAAATTAATTAATTAATTTTTAAAAATCACATTGCAAATCAATTTGAATTGCTAAATATGGCATATTGTCTCTATTCAAAGCATTGATGTAATAATTGATTAAAGTTCTTGATAAAATCAGCTCCTGTCTTTGAGGGGAAAAATCTATTTTCTATTCTATGAAAAATTACAGGTTAAAGTGTAGCTTTGGGAGCTGGGGATATGTTGCCTACCATGCTTGATGCCCTGGTTCATTTTGAATACTCTTGGCTATGAAAACAACTATTTTATACAACACATATTTTAATTTCTATGCCATTGGGAACTAGAAATGTTCATCTTGGCTTTTGTTGCAAACTATTTATTCTGTAAATATAATACATTTTTAAACATTTAGTCATGTAGGAGTGATATGTGTCACATGTGTGGAGGTCAGAGGACAACCTGGGGGAGTTAATTCTCTCCTTCCACCGTGTGGCTTCTGGGGCTTGAATTCCTTTTGTCAGACTTGGCAAGTGCTTTTACTGGCTGAGTCATCCCACCAGACCACATACTTCATAATAAAGAGAATAATCCGTAGCAGATCAGTGACAGAGGACTTATATTTGTTTCAATTTAAAGTTATAATCCATCAGAAAAAAGTTCTATTAAGTATATTCTCCTGCACATAATTCTGTGTATCCTGTTATACATAGTTGAGAGCATACTCAGATTTTAAAACTAACTGGTTCTCTTTGAGGGAAATAGGAGATATATTGTTCAGTCATAATAGAAGTTAACAGATCATTGAGGGAAATAAGTGGTTCTAAACCCTCATGTATTCATTACTTTTCTTGTTGCTTTGACTGACAAAAGTAACTTAGCAAGGGTTTCTTCTGTCTCACAATTTGAAGATGTAATGCATCAGGGCAGGAAGGCAGGTGGCAATCATGCACAGTCAGGAAGCTGAGAGTCAGAGATGCTGGTTCCCAGACTGCTTTCTTTCTGTTCAGTCCCAAGACTCCCACACATGTCATGGTGCTGCCCACGTTTATGGTGGCATTTCACCAAAGTTAACCCAGTCTACAAACTCCCTCATAAAAATGCTCAGACATTTGTCTCCCAGGAGATTTTTAGATCCTGTCAAGTTCACAGTCAGACAAAATTGGGCACATTCAGGCTGGTATGGCCACAGATGACAATCTACTAATTGTTATAGCCAGTGGTCATGGTCATACACTGAGCAGCGGTGGGACTGGAGCAGAGGTGATCCACATTCCTAGAGAGATGTGGCCCGGGGGTCGATGTGGCCTGGGCCCAGACAGAAAAGCAGAGGGTCTGAGCATCCTGATCTCAGTAATAATTGTATATGACTATAAAACTGCCTTTTTCAAGAACAGTCAGTGCATTCCCCTGTACTCACTTGCAGACAGGAGCAAGGCTGGTAAATGCAACCAGTGGGCTTCACAGATGTGTGGTGTGACCACCTCAGGTGCCTCATCCAAAGTTGAACATAAACAGGGCTAGTCTTTGAAAAAACTGTTGTAGTAAAATAGAAAATTGTGTGGGGTCATAGCTTAGAGAAGAATGCAACTCATCTGCCAAGTCATCAGATTTCTCAGCAAAGCTTCCTGTCTACTCTCCATGCCCCCTGCTAGCTCCACCCAGTGGCTGGCATAGCCATTCATTTGTAAATATGCTGTCAATGCTGACTTAAGAAAAGTAGTTTTCTGTGTCTAGGTTCTTCCCCTTGTTTTCTGGGTCTTCACTCAGTCCCAGCCCCAGGGAAATGGCTGAAGTAAATCCACAACTGTGACTGAAGTTGAAAAAAATTATACCTGTAGGGGCTTCTTACATAATTGTGTGCTTTGCAATCTTTTCTAAAATAAATGATAAGCTTATTTTTCTCATTTCTACTTCACTTTTAAGGAAATGCTGCTTTGGACACAGACCAAAATTGGTTAGCAAGCTTTGTACTTCACCAGCACAAATGTCTACAAATGTGAAGACATTCTCAGCAAAGTAAGATTCAAGTAATTCTGGGTCTTGACCCATGGTTGGCTAATATAAATCACTTCAGAGAAAACTGAAAATGCAAATTTTCTGAAAATGCTATTAGTTCTAATAGCAATTTGGGGACATTTTCTAAGTATGGCCAACACTTTTTGTAGATTAAGGAAAAAGGCTAAAACTTAGGATATGTACCCTTCAGCATAAATGTGTTCTGGACTGTCTCCCTGAGTAACGTCATGACTTTCATCAGTACTAAACTAAATCAAATTTTCAGTACTTCCTGAGTGGTAGTTTTTAAGGCAATGAAACTGTTCTTTAACAATATGCTAGTTAACTGCATTCTTAAATAGTCCTTATTACCATAAATACTATCACCTTCTCAAAAAGAAGATAATAGGTTTTAGCTGGAGAAAAGGTTGAACTACCAACCTCTGATTCTTTAAAATTGTATGGGAAAGTCCATAGAAAGCAGATTTGGACTTCATGATGAAACTCTTAGTTGGGTCAGTTCTTAGGTAGGTTTTGGGTTGTGGGTGTTGTTGCCATGGTTGATGCTTCTACCAGTTGAATTCTGTCCGGCTACAAGCCATTGAACCTGTCAGATGTGTCTGTGTATTTAAAATTAAAGGCACTTCCAACTATTTAGACATCCAGAATTGTAGTATTATGTCCTCTGCTGTCCTAATTTGCTTCTCTGTTGGTATAATAAAACACTTTGACCAAAACCAACTTTGGGAGGAAAGGGTTTATTTCATCTTACATCTCCCAGGTCACAGTCCATTACTGAGGGAAGTCAGGCAGGATCTCAGAGCAGGAACCTGCCTGAAGCAAAGAGAATGGAAGAATGCTGATAACTGACTTGTTCCTCTGGCCTGTGCTCAGCCTGCTATCTTACACAACCCAGGACTACCTACTGTAGGGACCTATGGTCAGTTGGGCTCTCCCACTCCACTGAGCAATCAGGAAAATGCCTCACAAACATGCCCACAGTCCACTCTGATAGAGGCAATTCCTCAGCTGAAGTTCCCTCTTCCCAAGTATGTCAATTTCACTAAAGCTGCCCAGCACAATTGCCCCTTGTCAACTTGGCACACAAACATATCACAATTAAACCATAACTTGTCCATTTCTTATCCCAAGATCTCTTGTTAATATAAATACAATATAAAACATAGTACAACTTTAGAAGTTCCACAGTCTTAAATTTTTTAAGCATTTTAAAAGTTGCAAGTCTCTTTTAAAAAGTCTCTTAACTGTAGGCTCCTATAAAATCCAAAACAAGTTACATATATTATCTTATTTCAAGAGGGAAGAACCAGAGCACACTTAAGCAGAACCAAAGTCCAGCAGCATAGACATCTGGGATTCATTCACAATCCTCTGGACTCCAAAGGACTTGGGCAGCAACACCTCTCCAGCCAGAGAACATCCACAGCACGTAGTTTGTCTCATAGGTTCAGACAAGCTCCTCTCCATACCCGCTGCTGCTCTTAGTGGTTGTCCTACAGCCCTGACATCTCTAATGTGTTATATGATAACTGAAGCCATCCATGCAGCTTCTTAGGGGCATAGGTTAGTGAACATTCCAGTACTCTGTTTCATAGATTCTTAGACATATTTGACAATATCTTTCTGTTGGTACATAAAACAAGAATATTTTATAATAAATAATGGCATCTTAAGAGTCAACAAAATACTGTCATTCACGGGGAAGACACATTTGCTATTACAGTACATAAGTTCTAGTAATCTTTTTATGGCAACCTCTGGCATAGCAACAATCCTACCATACCAGAGAGTGAGTTTTTAATGTAGAGTTTCTATGTGGATGCTTTCTTACATAATTTGGAGTCCAGAGTCAGATGCAAAACAGAGAAAATGCATCCTTGCTATGCAATTTTCTATTTCCAGAGAAGCGTGTTGATTGTTTCTGTTGCTGTCATTTTAATCTCTTCTTAACTTTTTTAGCACACAAAATACAGTTTCATCATGGCCTCTTCACATGTGTGTCACACTTTGTTCATGGTCATTCCCCTCCTCCACCTCCGTCCCATCTCCTCCCTGTGGTTGGTTCCCTTTCTTCTCCAGTTAATCTCCCTTTAAGTTCTCCTTCCACATGTGTTCCATAACCCTCTTGATTTCCCACCACCCCGAAGATCGCTTTCTTCCCTTCTTAGTTTTATAATCAATGTATAATCTCATAACACAGATATAATACATAGTAAAGTTAGGTTCTGCGTCAGAGAGAAAACAGGCAGTGTTTGTCTTTCTGAGTCTTACTTCCCTCAGCCTCATGCTTTCCAGTTGTACCCATGTTCCTGCAAATGTCATGTGTGGTGCATGAAATTTTATTGTGTATATGTACCACATCTCTTTTTTATCCATTCATCTGTTGATGGGCACCTGGCTGGTTCCATTTTCTGTTCACTGTTGTGAACAGTGCACTAATAAACAAACATCGTTGCCCAGTAACTCTGTGGTATGTTGACTTAGAATCCTTTGAGTGTATGTCCAGGAATGGTATAGTTTAGTCAAGTAGGAGGAGAAGGCTCCATTCCTACCTTTACTAAGGAATATAGCAAGATGGTTAACTCAGTTGTTAAATCAGAGCCCAAGAACTGGTGAGATGGCTCATCAGGTAAAGGCATTTGCCACCAAGCCTGATGACTTCGATTCCCACGACCACATGGTCAAAGAGAACTGAACCCTCCAAGTTGTCCTCTGACTGGCACGCACACACACACACACACACACACACACAATTGTGAGTACTCATCCTTATGAATAGAGTACTTAACACAGAATGTGTTGTCTCTGGAGACTGGAGAGATGGTTCAGTGGTTAAGAGCACTGGATGCTCCAACAGAAGACCCATGTTCAGTTCCCAGTACCCACATGATGACTTAATAGCTGTCCATAACCCCAGTTGTAAGGGATCTGACACCTTCTGACATAATTTTTTAAAAAAGAATGCTTTGGCTCATTGCACTATTTATTGACATGAAGTTTCAGATGTAAAAACTAAAAGAGACTTCTTTACAAACTTCAAAAATAATTCAAAACCAATTTCCTTTTTAAAAAAAAAAAAAAAAAGAGTGACAAGCAGAAAAAAGGAGATTTATTCAAAAGACCACACTGGGAAAAGGGACACAGAGATCCAGTGTCACGCCCCCCATCCATCTTCCCTTTCAGTGGTTTTATGTCATCATGTCACAGTGACGCACTAAGAGCATTTACATAACTGATTCTAGAAATTATTACACAATAATAAATGCCAAGTAGGACTAGAACTTTTAACCAGCAATAAAAGTTTAATGCGTTTCCAAAGAGGATACTGTACTCTAGCTATTTAAGTTTATTGTTGGTATATTATGTTTTTCATTTAAACGTAGTTGCCAGGTATATTTATGAACTGTTATAAAACAGTAGAGAGAGCTGCGGCTGTGAGAGATTTTTTTCACTATCTGCTTTAACATTTAGAAAGGAAGTCTCTTCAAAGAAGATTGAAGACAAAATCTCTTTGAAAAATGCTGAAAATAGAATGCCTTCAAAGAGTATTGAAAGTAAAGATAACTTAACAAATGGACAGTCTGATCTGTGGTCATCTTCTTCCTTGAAAGAAGGCACAGGTAATCAACAGCATTTGTCTTACTGAACCGAGTAGTTGTGGCTTCTGCTTTAACTCACTTTCTGTGACCTTTAAGAGTTGACAGCATAGTAGCTTTAAGATGGGTCAGAGGAATGGGTAGTTGTTCAAACTCTGGTAAGCACCCATCGATACACATTATATATAAGATGATGATTATAGGGTATTAAATCTTAGAATGAATTCAAATATCTGTGAAGGCATTAGCAAGCCAGAGTGCTCAATATCAGTTTTAAAACTGTGGCTTCAGTAGTTGCTGAAGTAGACAGTGGCCTTCCTCTTAACGACGTTCACGTTCTAGGGAAGATGGTTGGCCAGGTTTTAAAAATAAGTGTTCATCCATTGATGAACAGATACAGAAAATGTGGTTTCCTTACATAATAGAGTACTGTTTGGCCATTAAAAACAGCAAAATGTGTCCTTTATAGCAACATGAATGGAACTAGAGAGTTTCATATTAAGTGAAATGAGTCAGGCAGAGTGCCACATTATCTCACTCATCTGTGGAATACAAAAGCACTGCAGTCGGAGGCTCAGGCTAGAAGGATGCTTACCAGAGGCTAGAAATGGAAAAGGGAAAGGCTGATCAGTTACAAGTTACAGATGCGAGTAAGAAGTCTGGTGAGCTGCTTGCTGTACAGTATAGTGACAGAGAGAGACAGGGAAAAGGCACATTTCCAAAGATTAGTGTGAGTGATGGAGTTTGTTTTCACCATAAGGAGGTAACATATATTTAACCAGCTTTAAACATTACAAAGTATATGCATGTGTCAAAACATATTACATGGTATTCCATAGATGTAAGCAGCTTTTATAAATCATCTAAAAAATAAATTCAAAAAATAATATGAAGCATCAGTGGGCAAGATAATATGAAGTTGAAATTAAGTGCATCACTATAGATCTAGGGATCAGGAGAATTCTTCACAATGCTAAGGTGTTTATGAATTGAGACCATCCCTGTGACCTCACAGGATATCCTTAGTTGCTATTATGATCTTGCCCTGATGTCATCAGTACGGTGAGTTGGCGTACCCACCTGGCTTACCCCGGAGGATCAAGAGTGCGTGATTCCATGGAGAATGTGAATGAAACAAAAGCAGGTAGATGGTCGCCCAGGGAAGACCTGGTGCCATTTCATCATTTTTAAGGGCTGCAGGTTTGGCTTAGAGTCAGGAGTTTGATTTTTTTCTTCTTGTCTGTTTTGCCAGCCTTGTCTTCTGCTACTCTCTCCTGGATATCTTCATTTTTTTCTTTACTACATAAGTTCTTTCATCATTTCACATGCTTTGTGGCTGTGCTCTCTGCAAAGAGGATTCAGTGTCTTTTGGGAAAGGGCTCAGTAGAGCAAGTTCATGTGAAACTGCAGAAGAATCCATAAATCAGAGGCACACCTGGCAGTACATGCCTCAAGGACAGTTTTAGAAGACTTAGTAAATGCTTTTTCAAATTGCCATAATAGTACATTTTAATGTATATTAGGAGAAATCACATAAGATGTAGTAAAGAGTATCAACTCTAGCCAAACTGATTCCCAGTTTTGCAGTTAGCCATGAACTTAAATGGGTATTTCATCCCCGTTTCCAGTTTTCATCATCAATAGATAGGAATAGAAACACTGCCCATCCCACTGGGATGTCAACAGAGCTCAATGAATTAATATAAGTAGGGATGGCGGGAGTGTTGTTGATGATTATGATGATTTTCATTTGCTGATGGCTATTTTTATTAATAAATCAGCTTTATAGATGCTAATAAGAGGTGGCACAATTTAACATCTGAATTTTTCTTTGTTTATTGATTAAATTATGTGTATTCTGTTAAATGAGGCAAGTAAGGATGCAGTACTTGCCAAACAGGAGAAAAATAATGAAGATTGCCTTCAGGATACTAACAATAAGTTGTCAGATTCGACAGATGGTGAAGGTGAAGATGATACCAATGATGAAAATGATGAAGGCAGTAACACTAAAAAAGAGACTCGTGCCCCACTAGAATTAATGGCAGAAGTAAGTTTTATGTGTGTGTTATAATCAAAGATGCCTACACATACTGAAGTAACCAAACAGGTTATAACCTAAGTAAGTAGATTAGGTGAATTAGTACATAACAATGGAGTGAAGATTGAAAAGTTAGTAAAAGGCCTTCACCCACATAGAGATGCTTACCTGGCCATTTAGACATCATTCCTCTGGCTTACCAGAATAATTTTCACCCATAACCTGAGAGATTTTGGTATAAAATTATTCAGTGTATCATGCTAGTTGCAAAGAATTCAGGGAAAAGTAAAAAATTCTGCCCTTAAGAGCAGGCACGTATTGAAATCCTTACACTAAATGAAATGTGTGCTAGTAATAACACTATGAAGTTCAAGAAACAGGAATTTAAGTGACAGAAAAGCAGGAGGAATAGGATATTTATTCATTCATTCACTCATTCGTTTATTTTTTTAAAAGATAAGGTCTCATGTAGCCCAGGCTAACTGCAGACTTGCTGTATAGCCAGGTATGACCTGGAGCTCCTGATCACCCTCCCTTCACCTCCTTTGTGCTGGGACTACAGGCATATGCCATCACAACTATGTCATGCTAAGGATTAAACCCAGGGCCTCATGCATGCTAGGCAAGAGCTCTGCCAACTGACCTATAGCTTCAGCCCAAGAAAAGGATTTTTAGAGGAGGACCCATGAGTGGAATCATACAAATGGGAAGTATAGGTATTAAACTGATAATTTTTTTAATGTAAAAAATAGCCACATGCTATACTGATTACATTCTCTGTCTGTGATCAATGAAGCTTAAAACACTGGAACTAGAGAGATGACTCAGCAGTTAAGAGCACTGGCTGCTCTTGCAGAGGACCCAAGATTGGTTCCTAGCGCCCACATGGAAGCTGTCGTCCTTAATTCCAGTTCCAAAGGATCCCACTCTCTCTTGTAGCCTCCACAGGCATTGCATGACATGGGTGCACTTACATGCATGCAGACAATGCACTCAGAACTCATACACATAAAATAAAAATAAAGTAAAAACAAAAAAACAGTGACAACAAATTCAAACCACTTAACACAAAAGATATTCCTCTAAATAGCACCTAAACAATACACTAATAATTCTTTGGAAAATTGTGGTAACCATGGTACTAAATGCTGAATGTTTTAAAGAGCTTAAGGGTTTGGGCGGGTTTTTTTCTTTTTAAGATTTGTTTATTCGAGTTACTGTATGTATAGGTGAGGAGGGTGGTGCCTGTGCATGCACAGAGACCCGAAGAGGATGCTGGGTGTCCTTATCACTCTCCACCTGTTCCTTTGAAGCAGAATCTCTCCCTAAACCTGAGCTCACATTTTCTTGCATGGACTAGAAACTGGCAAGCCCCAGAAATCCTCCTGTCTCTGCCCCACTCCAGAGCTGGAGTTATTGGAGTGTGAAAAATTCATGATTGTTTTGTGGGTGCTGATTGTACATTAAGTGTTCTTAACCATTGAACCATCTCTCCAGCCCCAAGACCTTTAAGTTTTTAAAATATCAATGATGATTATAATTATGATGATTCAAGGATGAAGGACAATAAGTAAACTAAATATTGACATCAGAAACTAGAAAAATTAAAAATAAAACAAGGAAAAGAACTGAAAAGGCTAGTTGAAAATTTAACTGAAAAACTAATATAAAAAGATAAAGATATATTTGGAAAAAAAGCATAGATGAACCAATAAATAACATAATTAAAATTAAAGAAGAAAATACCAGGTCTGGTAACACACCTGTAATCCTAGCAATTGGGTGGTGGAGGCAGGACGATCAGGATTTCAGTCATCCTTAGGTACAGAGTTTGAGGCTAGCCTGGGCTACATAAGATCTTGTCTCAAAACAAAAACTTAAAAATAAAATAAAGCCACAAAAAGGAAAGAAAAAAAAATGTCTTAACCTCAGACAAGAATATATTTTTTTAAAGATTTATTTTATGTGTATGTATATGCATGTGTGTACACCACATATGTACAGTACCTGTTTAGGCCACTCCAACAAGTGCTTAAGAACACTAGTGAGCCATCTCTCCAGCCCCTACAGTTTTCTTTTAACTAAGGCCTATCATGTCATTATGGACTACATTGTCAGGGGAATCCTGAACCAAAGGAATATTTAAATTCTGAGATTAATGTCATAGCAACTGAATCAGCATCATCATTCTTAACAGTCAGGCAACACAGGGCTGGGCTCTCACTCCAAGCTAATATCACAGGTCTTCAGGTGTACTTGGGCTGAAGAAATGGCTTGGTGGTTAAGAGCATTTCCTGCTGTTGCCGAGG
This sequence comes from Eospalax fontanierii, assembly GCA_035773235.1. NCBI lineage: Eukaryota > Metazoa > Chordata > Mammalia > Rodentia > Spalacidae > Eospalax > Eospalax fontanierii. The sequence goes on along the minus strand of CM069530.1, from coordinate 61,116,545 downwards.
ACCCAAGTTTGATTCTCAGCACCCATGTTGGGTGACTCACAGCCACCAGTAACTCAAGCTCCAGGAATCCAACAGCTTCTTCCTGGCACCCCTCCACAGACACAGGGAATGCATTCAGACATGTACATACACATACACATAAATTAAAATTTAAAAAAACAAATCTTTTAAAAGTATGCTTGCCTAGCGACTGACTACAGACTCCCTCATGGAGAAACAGAAGTGTTAAACGCAAAGTAAACTAATCCTTAGTGAGTATTTTGGGCAATTTATATTTGACATTTAAATTCTCTCTTGAAAACACTTATCATTTGTTTTCCAGTTCCTGAGAGCAGAAATGGGCCGAGACTACCAGCTGGCAAAAAAATTATGTCAGATGAGTAAGTATAAAACACTGATTTTGTCCAGCCTTCCCTTTGTTTCTAAAAACAAATCCCGGAGTTGGAGCAATGGCTTAGCAGTTAAGAGCAGTGGCTTCTCTTGCAGAGGACCCAGGTGCCATTCCCAGCACCCGTACGGTGGCTGTCCACTCTCCATAACTCCAGTTCCAGGGGGATCCTACCTGGGCATTGCATGACATGGGTATACTTAACATACATGCAGGCAATACACTTACACACATAAAGAATTTTTAAAACTTTTTAAAAATATTTAAAACAAATCCCATAATATGAAGTTTGCTTGACTGTCATTGTCTGATCTAATACAGTCCCTGCTGTTATCTTAGGGATCCCTTAGAGTAAATGAGTTTGGTTAAAGTCAGGACTAATTTGGACTTCTGGAGTATGTTTCAGTGAATTAAATCATTTAGAGTAGCAGACTAGTCACCACCCCTGTAGAACAGTCAGAATTCTTGTCCTCGTGCCAGTGGGGCAATAACTTTAGCTTTTAATTTCAAAGATGATGCAGGAATCAACCCTAACTGAACACATATTTATTCCACAACTATTCAACCCTGTGTGTGTGCCAGGTGCTATTCGAGACCCTGAAAAATTGGTAGTCAACAGGACAGACACCAAATCTCCCTTTAGGTCTAGTGTGCGACAGAAAATAAGCTAAGTAAATGGGTGTTGTAATGATGCGCTATGGAGAAAAACTAAGTAGGGAAGAGGAGCAGAAGGTCCTGGGGAGAGGGCCAAGCAATTCGAGTAAAGGATGCCCTGGAAGGCCTCACTTGGAGCTCGAGGACAGATTTGAAGTAGAAGAAACCAGCCGGTGGGCGTCTGGAGGAAGAAGGAGCAAGGCGATACGAACTGAGGTGTGCTGAGCAGAAGGTGCCTGACAGCAGCAGCCAGTATAGAGCAGCCCAGGCAAGGGGCGGGTGTCAGCAGATGAGGCCAGAGATGTGGTCACTGGCCTAGATGTGCTACATGGACCTTTTGTCAGCCGAAAGGACCTTAACTTTGCTTGTGGTGAGTGGGAAGTACCAGAGGCTTCTTTTTAAATGTTACATGTGAGTGCTTTGCCTGCAGGTGGGTATATCACATGTGTGTAGTGCCCATGGAGGTCAGAAGAGGGCACTAGATCTCCTGGAACTTGAGCTTTAGACAGTTACCCAAAATATGGGCTCTGTGCAAGAGCAACCAGTGCCCTTAACTGCTGAGCCATCTCTCCAGTCTATACTAGAGGCTTTTGAGCAGTTATGATCTTCCTTATCTATCTGGTGTTATCTGCTTAGACTTACACAACATATCTATGTTTTTCTTTGTGTTTTTACAGTGGAGCTTTGCTGAGTCCCTTAAACCTGTGGCTGATGTTTTCATAGGTTTAAAAATTCCTTGGTCTTTAGCATTTCACATACTGCCTCTACCCTAGTCGCTCTTGCTTCTCCTCCTGGATCTCCAGTTCCACACAAATAGACCTCCTTATGATGTCCTTCACCCAGCAGTGATTGGTTTGTTTTGAGACAGGGTTCTCCCTGTGGCCCCAGCAAGCTTGGAGTTCTCTATGTAGACCAAGCTGTAGATCCACTGGCTTCTCTGTTGAGATTAAAGATGTATGCCACCGTGCATGGCTGTTTCTAAAATCTTATTTCTGTGCTCTGGTTTGGACATTTTCTATTGGCCCATGTTTTAATTTACTTTAACCAACCCTTTCTTGTGTCCAGTCTGTTAAAACTGTCCAGGAGATGAAGTTCAGAGTTTCTGCTTTTAGACTGTTCCTTTAGTGATTTGGAGAGATCTCAGTTCTCTACTGGTGTTTACTATATTTTCAGCCACTCTGCCCACCTTTTCCTCTACTTTGTTAGTCATGGTTATTTCAAAAGAGAAAATGGCAACTCTGTAACTAAACTTTTCTGATAATAAGACCTAGAATGTTCCCTCAGGGAAGCAGTGCCCCACTGTGGCAGAGCACTTCCATCATGATTTAAAATGTGTTTCTTGCATATTACCTGTTTTATGTCAAAGGTAGTTTAGTCCTTCCAAGCACTTTTGGCCTTTTGAGTCTTGCAAGTAAAATGTTTTGATGGTCCACAAACATGGAATTTCCAGTCAGAAGGAATCCTTGGAGAAGATAAGGGCCAACGTGTCCAGTCTTTTGGGGCACGTGCTAAGGGTTAAACCCAGGACCTTGCACATACTACTAGCAAGTACTCCAGCACTGAGCTACACCCCGGGTTCCCAGTCCTAATTCCTATAAAGAAACTGAAGCAGAGAAGGGTGAGCATCTGGTTTGGCACTACTCACAGTGACAGTGACCCAGGAGGGAAGGACCACAAACCTCTTCCTCCTCTCCAGGCGTGAGTGTAGAAGTGAGTGATTCTATTCCTTTCACTCCCAACTCTGTGCCCAATTGTGGGAAATTTTATGTATTTTTTTAGTTGCCACATCCATCATTCATTTTAGAAAGGCTCCATCTGTAGCTTACAAAGTATCAGCACTGGTATCACATCCATCAGACAGTTCTGATGGACAGCCTACAGTGTACTACATAAATGCCGGGTTCAGTAAGATTCTTGTTGGACTCACTCAGAGTGTGAACATCACTAAATGCCGAAAATGTTGGGCCAAAAATTTCCAGCTGATCTATCTTCATGGGATTGTGTCTCTTAAAATGTTTTCCCTCCCTCCCTTCTATTCTCCTTCCCTCCCTCGCTCTTTCGGTCCCTCCATCCTTTCCTTCCTTCCAGCAGCTGTTCTGCCCCAAACATTATGCCAGAGAGAAAGCAGGAATCCCAAAGCCCTCTTGCGGTTGACTTTAAACGCAGCTTGCTTTCCCTTCCAGGCTCACTCATCCTTACTGCTCAAGCCTCTGTCTTTGTCAAGACATGGAGTCTGTAAAACTGCAGCCTGGATGACAGGAAGAGAAGCTGAGGGGGGCCGGGGTGTAGCTGGGAAAGAATATTCCTCCCCAGAGAAAGAAGAGGCTGACTGGAAATAAGACAGAGAGGCTTCAAGATTCCGGGATGTGGGCTTACCATACAGAATAAGATTGTCCATCTCTAAGGGAAATTCCCAGACGTTAGGGAGGCCTACATTCCCCAATGCCACACAAGGTCAACAGAGAACCAGAGAGCTGATAAGGAGAAAAAGCATTAGTTCTTTGCTGCTACTTGTAATGTGTGTGAGGTCTGCTCCTAACAGTTTATGGTATTTAAACTATTGACACGTTGAACTTTTCCAAAACACTTAGTATATAAATGCTTGTGGTATAATCTTGTCTGTCCATCTTAGAATTTTATAGCTCTTCGGCAGCTCCATCTTCCTACGTCTGTATCTTCTATAGATGTAGATTACACATTTATACAATTATGTATTTATATCTGTTCATAGTAAGTTCTTATTGTGGGAATGTTCTTGAATATAGTGTTTATTTCCTAAGACAATTCTGTGAAGCAGAAACCATTACAGGAGGAAACAGGCAAAGAAAACTAAGTTAGTAGGGTTATAGTCCAGGTTTAATTCAAAGATCTGGATTTTCTCTGTTCTTCCTATTTCCTTAATATGTAACAAACATTTTTCTGGTAAAAGGGGCACAGAGTTGAGTGATGAATACCTTCCTGGACTCTCAGAGTAGAATAGCTCCTATGACTGACTAGTATATTTCTTTGTGTCTTAGGCAGTTGATTTTTATAAAAGAATGCTTCTTTGTCCCTCCAGAATTATTGTACACATCCATTTTCTGTAGTGAAGCTCCTGGTTCTGGGGTGGTTATTTTGCACGGTGGTTACTTAGATCTTTGTTTGGCAGTGTTCCTGTGGGTTTTTTCTTTGCCTGCCTTTAAAAAAATTTTTTTTAAATCCCAAAGTAATTGTATGTGTCGGCACAGACCCGAGTTGTGTCTGTCCTCCGTGCAGTCTTTATGTGGTCCTTGTCTCTGCCATCTCCTGCTGACCCAAGCAGGACTTGCGCCAGAGCTTGGCCAGGCAGTGGGGCAGTGTGGAGCCCTGGTTTGTGAATAGAACTGAAAGTCCAGGCCCAGGGCACCGCCACCATTCATAGCATGGCCAACAGTGGGATTTGGGACCAGTCTTCAGATTTCTTGATAACTTCACCTGTAAGTCAGAATCTTAGACCTTGATCTTCTCAGGGCTCCACGCTTGTGCTCAAGTTAGCCAAGATTCTACACACAAAAAAGTGAGGCACTGGAAGACCTGTGTCACAGTTACAGTAATTGTAAATGTAAAAGTATAATGGTTTTACTGTTACGGGTCTAACACAAATGCAGATTTATCTTCAGAGAAAATTGTGCCTATAAAACTTTGTTTCTTTTTTGAGTATAATAAATCCTTTTTCCTATTAGCTTGTAGTATACTCATCCAGGTTTTTGTTTTATTTTTTTTAAGTCTGCTTTCTACTCATCTGTCTAAGTTCATTTCTGATGTTTTGAGGGCTTCTGCTCTGTGGTAAGCACTCAACTGGAGATGGAACAATGAATGAGACAGGCAGGGGCTTTCTGACCTAGAATTCCCTGGGCTGAGAAACTGAGAGACACAGAGCCTTATTGGTAGCAGAACCCCTGCTCTCCCACCCCAGCCTTGCAGCCAGAGGAAAACCCTCTCTGAATGTTGGAAGAGAACCAAATCATTCTCTCATCCTAGAGCCTCGCTAGAACAACTATTGGGGCTGTTCTTGCTAAGGACCTGGGTTCAATTCCTATCACCTCCATGGCAGCTAACAACCAAGCGTAAATTCAGTTCGAGAGGATCCAGTGCTCTCCTCTGACCTCCTCCGGAGTTGCATGACACAGGTGCAATTATATATATGCAGGCAATACACTCACAAAAGTAAAAATTAAAAAATATTTTTTAAGAACAGCTATAATAACCAGTGTTTATTCAGCCTCTACCAGTAGCCATGCCCTGGACCGCTTTGTCTATGTTGTTTGATTGGCTCACAGAGTAGCCAGTATGGTAGGCAGCATGGCTCAGAGTAAAGAAGCTGAAGCACAGCTGTGGCATACAGCAGCAGGAACCAGAAGCATTCCTGTCTGATACTTTCTTCCTTTGGGATCTGCTTCTGTTCTGGAGCCCATACTAGAATACTCTCCCCACCACCCCACAAATGCCACAAGCTTCTCTCAACTCATTACAGACCCTCCTAGTCTGCCATAGATGGGGATAGCTAGAATACTTAGAACAGCTAGTGCTGGGTTAAGTTTTAAAGCAGCTGCCATTCCCTCACTCTAAAAACCGACAGCTTTTAGAAACCATGCAGAACCATCATGGGAATAGCTAATCTCATACTCCAGTCCCATGAGATAATCCTGATTCAAAAATGAAAATTTCTGTACTATGTTATAAGGATCATTAACTCAGAATTTCTTAAGCGTTTCACCAAAATGATTTCATTGCCAAATAAATTTGGAAAATCACATGTTCCTCTCTGTCAGAGTCATAATAGTTTTGAATATGTGGATGGTTCTGAAAAACATGTAGTTACTCCTCAGTGTAAACTTGACCTCATTAACTGCATTTGACCTGATTTCCCAAATACATGTTAAGAAATGAATGCCTGGGGCTGAGATGGCTCAGTGGTTAAGAGCCCTTGGAGAGGATCCAAGTTTGGTTCTTAGCAAATAACTGCCCTTGACTCCAGTTCCAGAGGACCCAAAACCTCCTTCTGACCCCCACAGGCATTTCATGCACATAGTGCACTTGTGCATACATGCAGACAAAACAGTCATACACATAAAATAAAAAATGCAAATAAGTGCCTAAATCAGCAAATTGGAGAAACCCTGTTCTAGAAAGAAGCTTAGCCTCAGAAAAAACACTTAAATGATATGCCTATTTAGTTCAAGTTGAAATATTGGTTCTTAAGATATCTAGGATCCTTTTGGAACTTTAGAGCCAGTGTATAGGCCTACCCAGATTGGTGACAAATTGTTAGTCAAATTTAATGGATTAGAAAATTGACACTGGCTTGGTGCTTTCGGGTGAAAACCAAGGGAGCCCTGAACCATCCACAGTGAACTCCAAGGCAAATAAAAGCAGGCTTGGAGTTTCAGTGCCCCCTGGGGGCCACCGAGATACTGCAGGCAGGAGAAGTGGATGTGGGGGAAGACTAATAAGACAGTGGGGAGTGAAAGGTGATCTGCAGGAGTCCTGAAAAGGGGTAATGGAGATGAAGCTCCCACCTCAGAGTATTGGTGATATGCCAACAAACCTGAAAAAGTCTGCTGATGTAGTCCGGAGGAAAACAACAGTCATTTAAGGATCAGTGAAAGGGAACAGCACTAAAAAAACAATGGGCCATGAAGAGAGAATGCTGTTAAGCAGGAAATGACTGGGGTGTAGGCTCAGGTTGTCAGAAAAATAGAAAACATGGAGTTTTCCCCCATTAAATTTTATTTTAAACGTGGCACTTTTCTCGTGTAAGAGGTGACACAGAGCACTTCGCTCTTTGCTAGGTGAGACCCTTGGTAAGGAGTGTCATATAGACACTGGTGGATGAGATGAGGGGTTAACAGACCTCGAGGGACACTTGTCTTCTCATCCCCCAAGTCTCCACGTTTGCCAGGTTGTCACGTTTTGGAGAATGATTAAGGTTCATGACATACTGCGCTACTGGTCTAGGATGGAAGTTACATTGAGAAGGAGGAGAGTGTGGTACAAGAAGCAGGATATGTAATAAGGGCTGATTCTCAGAAGGCACAAGATATAAATGGGGAATTGCACTAAGATACGCCTGTAATGTACTGGTTAATGTTTATTGCTCCGTGTTTTTATACCTGCTCTGAATGGCAGTACCAATCTCATTCTAAGGGAAGGTTTGTTGAAATACTTTGAACATTGATAACACATATTCTACTGTCCATTTTTAGTCTTGATCTATGAACCAGAAAATCCTGTCGCCAAGGAGTTTTTCTCACTTATAGAAGAAATACTACTGAAAGGTAATTTTATTTTCATATTTTTTATTTTATGTGTATGTGCGTATTGCTTGTGTATGTAAGTGTACCCATGTCATGCAGTGCCCTTGGAGGTCAGAAGAGGGCATCAAATCCCCTGGAACTGGAGGTATAGATAGTTGTTAGCTACCATGTAGGTGCTGGGAACCAAACCTGGGTCTTCTGCAAGAGCAACAAGTGCTCTTAACCCCTGAGCCATCTCTCTAGCCCTGAAGGGTAATTTTAAATTTTGAAATTCCTTCCTCCTCATAGAACTGTGAGCAATCTTTAAAAACCTATTATCCCTGGAGATTGTGAAAACATCTTCAGAAATTAGTTCAGGAATGTCTAAACCAACTTGTCCTCTGTGAGTGGGAAAGAGGACAGCCCCCTTCTCACCTTGGTGTGGAACTGCCCAACAAAGAGGCTCCCGTGGCGCCAAAAAGCAGAACATGGCACCACACCCTGTGTATTGGGGTTGTCACAATTTCCAGGAAAGCCAGTATTCTCTAAATTACTTTCCCTTACTCTGTTTCGGATTTTCTTTTGTTTTATAGTTTTGCTTGTTTTGGAGACAGGTCAAGGCTAGCCTTGAGCTTATGATCCTCTTACCACAGTTTCTTTGTGTTCTGGGATTACAGATGGGCACCATCATGCCTACCTGTTTAAATTTCAGTAAAAGTTATTTTATAGACCTGTGTTTTAAGTTAATTTCGAACCCACCAATACCTACATTGAACCTACATACCAACATTGACTTTCCTGTTCTATTTTGATACTACATAAAACTAGCCAGGTTTAGGTCAATATTTATGTTCCCAAAAATAAGTATTTCTTGGTAAAGGGAGAGTCAAGGAGACTTATAATTTTCTGTTTGAAAGTGTGGAAATTTTAAGAAACATTTCTAGCGTTTCTCCCCTTCCTTTGGCAGAGAAAGCTCAGAGTCATGAGGAGCCTGAGGAAGATGAAGAAGACAGTGAAGAGGACAGCAGTAGTGAAAGTGAGGGTGAAAGCAGCGAGGACGCAAGTGACGACAGCTCAGATGAGTGTGAAGACGGGTCCTAAAGGCTGCTCTGTGCAGAATTATTTTCAATAGTGTGTACCATACAAATGCAAATAAAAAGAAGAGAACTGAAGCTCAGTGTAATGGTCTTTTATTTGGTATAGTTCACGTTATCTACATTCATTCTTTGGGCTTCTTCTTCCTGTCTAAAATTTGATGGGAGGGGTGAAGAGATGACAGCAGTTAAGAGCACTATCGGCTCTTGCAGAGCACGCGCATGGCCACTAACAAGTAAACTAGTTACAGGGGACTGAATGCCCTCTTCTGGCCTCCACAGGGGCACTTACATACTTGCAGGCAAAACACTCATACACAAAAATTCTTTTTAACTTTATATATATATGAGTATTTTGCCTGTAGGTATGTAGGTGTATCCATTCATACAATGCCTGCGGAGGCTAGAAGATGGTATCTGATCCCCTGGAACTGGAGTTATGGACAGTTGTTACCTGGTAACAGGTGCTGGGAACCAAACCCAGGTCCTCTACAAAAGCAGCCAGTCCTCTTAGTCACTGAGCCATCTCTCCAGCCCTTTTCTTTATGTTTAAACAAGGCAGGTTACTCTGAGACGAAAGTAAGGAGCAAATAGAATGTGTTAAACACATATCAACTGCTCTATACATGTTATTTAATCCTACAACCCTAAGTAGTCAATAGTGTTTTCAACTAGCTTCATTCTGCAGATGAGAAAACTGAGGTACAGAGAGAGTAAATAGTTTGTCCAACTTGGATTACCTATTTATAGAGTCTGGAGTTGCCTATGTGACATTATGTCTCCAGAGTTGGGCCTTAATTCCATATCAATGACCACAACATTAACAATTTAAAAATTCTGTCTCAAGTAGTATGTATCAGTGTCTGGAATGCTTAATTACTGATTCTTTTTATCTTCTCCCTGCCTGGCAGAGAATATAACCTCCATGTCCACAGAAGGAGACTTTGGTTTTTCATGACTGTACTGGCAGCTGGAAAGTACCTGACAAATAATAGGATGTGTGTGTGTGTGTGTGTGTGTGCATGTGTGTGTGTGCATGTATGTACATATGTGATCAAGTGAGTAAGTGAAAACTTTTTCACGTAACACTAGCAAGGCTTTACACGTCTTACATGTCAGTCTATATTATTTTGCTGATTCTTTATTCCTTGATGAATTTATGCCACTTTAAAATTGAGTTGTGAGATAACTGAATTTTTTAAAATTTTAGAATAATTTCTTATGAATATGCCAATCAGAATTGAGGGCAAGCATCTTGACTTTTTATTTTTCAGATAACACAATGTCATAGTATATCCAAAATACTTAAAGCAGGTTCACAAAACACTCTTAAGAAAACAGTTACTGCAGACTGTTTTTTTATGTATGTTTCTTATGTGCATGAGTGTTTTACCTGTTTGGATATAAGTCCACCCTGTACAGTGCCCATGGAGGCCAGAAGAGGCCATTGGATCCTCTGGAATTGGAGTTACAGACAGCTGCCATGGGTGATTGCTGGGAATCAAATTCTTTTTTCTAGAAGAACAACCGGTACTTTTAAACACTGAGCCATCTCTCTAGACCCTGAAAAAAATTAAGGCAATATTACACAGAGAAGAGGAAAAAAGATCTTTTCTAGATTTCAATGAAGAAATCTCACTAGAAGAATGGATAAACAAATGAAAATCAGGGTCTCAAACATTAAGTAGCCAGCAAACCTATAAAATGAACAAGAGAAAAAGATACTACCTTTAAATAATTTTAGATATATTTTTATATATTTTTGAGACAAGGATTCATGTAGCTGAGGCTGGCATGAACTCACTATATAGCAGAAGATGACCTTGAACTTTCCTCAGTGCTGAGATTACAGACATGGACCATCATGTTCTGTTTTATGCTGGTGATCAAACCCAGGGTTTTGTGCATGCTGGGCAAGGATTCTACCAGCTCAGTTACATCCCTAGTCTAATAACCCTAAATATAAATGGTCTTAACTCTTCAATTAAAAGATGTAAACTGGTTGAATGGTTCAAAAAACAAAATCCAATTATATACTGTCGGCAAGAAATTCACCTAGTGGACAAAAACACTAATTATAAAAATTTTGAAAGGTTGGAAAATATTTTAAGCAAACAAAAACCAAAAGTAAACTGGAATATCTCTACTCATATCTGGCAAAGCAGACTTTAAGCCAAAATGAGTCAGAAGATTTTAAAAGGACACTATAAATAGAACAACCTATCAAACAGATATAACCATTGTAATAATGATGTACTCAGTTTCATAATGCAAACACTACTGAATCAGAAAGGGACAGATAGGCCCAGATACAATTATAAGGGTGACTTAAATATTTTATCTTTCACTGATAGATCATCCAGACCCCTCCCTAAAAAATATCTGCAAAGAGCCAGCAAGATGACTCAATAGCTAGAAGAACTTGTCACCAAGCCTGAAGACCTGAATTCAATCCCCAGAACCCAAATGGTGTAAGGAGACTCCCAAAACCTTTGAACTTCACATGTGCACTGTGGTATGTGCACCCACACATAGGCACATGAAATCATATAATGTTTTAAAATCAACAAAGGAACTAAAGAGTTAAACTGTACCACAGATCAAATGAACTAATAGATATCTATAAAATAATCCATATAAGATCTGTGGAATATACATTCTTCTCAGAAGCCCATGAAACCTTTGCCAAAATTTCACACTTTAAATGAAAAATCTTAACAAATAAAAAAAATCCTGACAATTTCTTGAACTTATCAGATCATAATGGAGCAAAACTGTTAAAAAATTAACTGGGATTGACTAACTGGGATTAACTGGGATTGACTAAATAATCTCCAGGGGATCTTCTGAGAGAACCTCCCTTTTCAGTTTCACTGATCAATCATTTGCTCATAGGATCACCCCAAGGGGGATCTGTTCACCTTAAGTTATGCTAAGTAGATGGGCAGAATACCTCGTCTTAATGAGGCAGTGAGTTTTTCCTGCCTGCAATCTCACCTCTCCCAGCTGTACGATCCAATTCTCCACCCAGCGAGTACAGTCACTGGCCCACTTAAATAAATTTGGCTGATTTGGAACATCTGGAATCTGAGTGGTCCTTCCCAGAGTACCATAACAAAACTAGAAATAAATAGCAAGAGAAACTGTATAAAACACATGGAAATAAAAGAATACAAGTTTGAACAATTAGTAGAAATCAAATTAAAATTTCCTAAAATCAAATGAAAACAACTTATCAAAACTTTTGGGATATAGTCGAGACAGTGTAAAAAGTTTATGTGTGTCTGCGTTAAAAAACGAGAGATCACAAATGACTTTATATATCTCAAGTCCTTAAGAAAATTAAAACAAGCCAGGTCCTACATTATTAGTAAATGGAGGAAATGATAAAGATCAAGGTGGAAATTAATGAAATAGAGATTAAAAGAATGACACAAAGGATCAAGAATGAGTTGGTTCTTTGAAAAGATAAACAGTTGACGAACCCTTAGCTAAACCAACCAAAAGAAAGATAAAAATCCATATTCAAAAATTAGTGATGAAAAGAGGGGTACTACATCAGATACAAGCAAGAGTGGCAGCAGGAAATATTCTGAAAAATTATATTCCAATAAATTAAAGAATATAAAAGAAATGGATAAATTTCTAGACACTACAATCTACCAAAACTGAACCAGTTCTATAAACAACCAAACATATTGATAACAAAATCTTCGCAAACCTAATTCAGCAACGCATTAAAAAGATCGTAAATTGTGATTAACCTGGTTTCATTTCAGAGATTCAAGAATAGTTCAGCATACATAAATCAATCAGTGTAATATAAACATAAATAAAATCAAGGACAAAAAGAATCACATGAATTTTCAATACAGATAGACATAGTCTTTGACAAAATTCAGGATCTCTTCACAATAAGTGCCCCAAAGATACTAGGAAATGAAAGGACATCCCTCAATATAATAAAGGTTATAAATGGTACATTATAGCTAACATTCTATTACCTGAAGGTAATTCCTTTAAAATCAGGAGCAAGACAAAGGCGCCCACAGCCTCCACTCTTCCTTGATATACTGTTTGAATTCTTATTTATAACAGTAAGTAAAATGGAAACAGGATTGGAAGAAGTCAATTTATCCCTATTTGAGCCTACTTAAAGACTCTACAGACACCACCAGAAAACACTTAACTTAAACCTCATAAACACTTTCAAAAGAAGTAGCCAGATACAAAAATCAATATACAAAAATGAGTAGCTTTCCTGTATACTAACAACGAGCAAACTGTAAAATCAGGAGAATAAACCCATTTACAATAACCTTAAAAAATAAAATACTAGCTATTAGGTGGGTGTGGTGGTACACGTGCACCATCTGAGCACTCTGGAGGTGAAAGCAAGAGGATGAGGATTTGGAGAACAGTCTCAGCTACATCAGACCCTATCAAAAAAGAAGATAATATACTTAGAAATAAACATAGCCAAGAAAGTGAATAGCCCCTACAATGAAAACTACAAAATATCAAAGGAACAACTGAAGAAACTAGAAGATGGAAAGATCTCCCAGGTCATGTATCAGTAGCATTAATATTGTGAAAATGGGCTGTGTTAACAACATATCTACATTATTTAACATAATTACCATATAAATTCCAACAATATTCTTAGAAATCCAGAAAAATAACACTAAATTGTATAGAGAGGCACAGACGATTCTGAATAGACAAAGTAACCCTGAGTAAGAGCAATACTGAAGGTGCCACAATACCTAACTTCAGGTCAGACTCCAGTCACATAACAAAACAGCACAGCACTGGCTCTAAACAGACACGGGCCAGGAGAGTAGATCAGAAGACTCAAATAAACCCACTCACCTACAGCCATAATGTTAACAAAGATTCAAAACACATGCTAGAGAAAAGACAGCCTCATCAACAAATGGTGCACAAAAAACAGATATCCACATGTAGGGGGTGAAACTTAATCCCCATCTCTCACCCTGTACAAAAATCAATTCAAAGTGGATCAGATAGCCAGCACAAGGTGGTGTATGCCTGTGATCCCAGTACTTTAAAAAGAGAAAAAGGAAGGGAAGGAGGGAAGTAGAGACAGAGGGAGGAAGAGAGGGGAGGGAAGGAGAGAGGGAAAGGGAAAGACTTTTGTTTAAGACCTGAAACTTTGAAATTACTGAAGGGAAAACATTTTAAGATACACACATAGGCAACAGCTTTCTGACTAGGAATCTAGTAGCCTGAGAAATAATACCAAGGACTGTCAAACTGGACTGCATCAAGTTAAAAAGGTTCTGCACAGCAAAGAAGCTAATTACAGAGCAAAGAGACAGCATACAGAACGGGAGAAAATCTTGGCCAGCTATTTCATCCAACAAGGAACTAATATCCAGAATATACAAAGAACTCAAAACTCACACACCAAAAGAATAACCAATCAATGGGCAAATGAACTCAAAAGGCAGTTCTCAAAAGAATAAATGGTCAATAAATACATTTTAAAATGTTCAAAATCTTTAGTCATCAGGGAAATGCAAATCAAAGCTACACTGAGATTCCATCTCACACCAGTCAAAAGGATTGTCATCAAGAATACAAACAACAAATACAAAGACGGAGTGGGGGTGAGAGGGGAGAAAGGAACCATATGTGCTGCTGGTGGAAACAAACATTAGTGAAGCCACTATGGAAATCAGTATGAAGGTGCCTCAAAAAAACCTTAAAAACAGAACTACCGTCCAATCTAGCTATACCACTCCTGGGCATGTACCCATTGGAATCAAAGTCAGTGTACAGTAAAGAAACTCCCATACTCAAGTTTATTGTAATACTCTTCACAATAGCAAGTTTTGGAAGGACGGATCAATGGGTAAAGAAAATGGACACACACACACACACACACACACACACACACACACACTGTAGCATTATTCAGCAGTAAACCAAAACAAAATCATGTCATCTTCAGGAAAATAGAACTAGAGATTATCAAAGTAAGCAAAAATAAGATTTAAAAACAGAAATATTGCATGCTTTCTCTCATATGTAGAGGTTTTTTTTTTTTTTTTAAGGAACAGGAAAATGGAAGGGAAGGAGGGCCTGATTCTGATCAAAGTATATATATGCCAATATGAAAACATCAAGTATTTTGTCACAGAAATGAGAAAGTTAACAATACATTGTTTTGTATAAGTAATATATGCTGAAATAGTTGCTGGCTATTTACATTTTGATTTATGTGACAATACTGATTATAATACATCAAGAATTAAATAAAATACTAACTCATTTTTATATGTACATGTGTCTGTGTATGTATATGCCCCGTGTGGTTGGTGCCTGTGGAGGCCAGAAGAGGGTGTCAGAACCCCTGGAGCTGGAGTTACAGCTGGTTGTGAGCCCTCTGACATGGGTGCTGGGAACCAAACCCTCCTCTGGAAGAGCAATAATTGTTCTTAACCACTGAGCCATCTCTCCTGCCCCATGAAATACATTTTTAAAACACAAATTGTCTTACAGTTCTACAAGTCATAGATCCAAAATGAGTCTCAGTGAGCCAAAGCCAAGGTGTCCACAAGGCTGTGTTTCTTCTGGTGTCTCGGAGAGAATGCCCTCCCTCCCTTTTCCCAGCTTCCAGAGCCCATTCACATTTGTTTTGTCTCCTACCTCCATCTTCCACTTTTGAGGACACTTGTGATATACTGGGACCACTTGTGTACTCCAAAATAATCTCCCTAAAGTCAGCTGATTAGCAACGTGATTCTACATGCAGCCTTAATTCCTCTTTGGTGTATAACTTAACATATGCTCTGAGAACTGCGTCACTGACAACGTGAAGTGTCAAGGTGAATTGTTTTGTGACTGGGAGACTAGGTTTTTGGGAACTGACAGTGTGGAACTTAGAAGACAGTGCGGGTGAAGTCATGAGATTGAAGACAGTAATCAAGCAGAGCGAGTGGTCCATAGTGAGAGTGTTAAATTGAGCAGGAGAGGACTGACAATATAACCATAATGATCACCAGCATTAACGCAAGAATGAGAATAGCCAGGAGGGAAACCAAGGGAGGAGATGTGATGGATGCTATGGAGCGTCTTGTTTGCTCTGTATCCGTCTCTCCCTGTTCTGTGTAAGAGATGTCCCTTCCTCCCCTCCGTCTCACCCCATGAGTCTCAGGAGTGCTGACTCACCCTCAGCCAATTAGTACAAAACATTTCTCAGGTAGTCACCTACATTGGCCCTATGTAATCAGGAACTGAATTTCATGACTAGATGTCCCACACTATTCTGGCTAGGAGTCAGGAAGCATGCTGTCCTGCCGCTGCTGGGAGTCATCATCATGAGGAACTCGGGATGGGGCTGCTGCTGTAGACGGGAGAACAAAAAGGACCAAGGTCCCTGAGGAGGCTCAGCTCTCAGTCAGCGGTCCTGGAGCCAGCATTTGGAGCGTAAGCCACTTTGGATGAGGGCTCCTTGCACTAGCTGCTAAAAGCATCCTCACTGAGGCAGAGGGTCACCACAGAAACCTGTTGGGGGTCCCTGTGCTTGGGGCCAGCCCGAGGGGACAAAGGGTCTCCACGGATAGGGGGTGAGCAGGTGCGGAATCAAAACAGCAGACTCCTGGGGCTGAGTAAGAAGCAGGCTGTGCTGCAAGCCCGTTCATTCAAGGAAATGCAAGAGGTCTTATAGATCTGGTTAGCCAATGGCCTTATTGGGTGGTGTCCCAACTGCAGCCAATAGTAGTCTGTCCCCAGGTAGATCATGTCGATGCAGGTTCTTTCCAGATGCCCAGCAGAAGCCGGTCTCACGACTAGCCAGAGCGGAGGGCCACACCCACGGAAGCCATTCCTCTATTCCTCGTAGCCGGTGACCTGGCTAAGGTCCATTCTACGATGTGCCCTACAGAAACCCAGAAAAGGGTTTCAAAAGGCCAAGAAAATCTATTTGCCAAAAGCCACAGAAAGAATGAGCCAGAACTGGAAAGAAGGTTTAGAGAGCAACAAGAAGCTGGTGATATCAGGGGAAGCTCTTTAGCTGCATGTGTGTAGCAAGGCATGTTTCCATGTGTTAGAGGGGTGAGGAAAAAGAAAACAGAATCTGACTACAGAGTATTACGGAAGATACAGTTTTAACAACAGCCCACATTCTGAGGAGCAATTTTCTTTTATGTAAACATGAATAGTATGCTCTTGCAACTAAGGCAACTTTGATGTCACTAAATGACTTATCTTATGGGACCACAGTTACATGCATGGCCTGTTAGTAATGAGACTGTTGTTATATAGTATATGACTATTATTTTTAATTGTTTAAGAGAAGCAAGTTTAAAAGTCAGGCATGGTGATGCACATTTTTAATCCCAGCACTCAGGAGGCAGAGGCAGGTGAATCTCTATGAGATTCAAGCCAGCCTGGTCTACATAGTGAGTTCTAGGTCAGCTGGGGCTACAGGGAGACCCTGTCTCGAAAAACTTTTTTTTTTAAAAGAGAAATATATTTGGTTAAAAATGACCATGATAAAATACAGTCACAGCCTGTTATGTTGGGCATGGCAGTGCACATCATAATCCTGTAATCTCGGCATTCGGGAGGGTGAAGCAGGAAGAACACAAATTTGTGGCAAGCCTGGGCTACATAGTGAGACCATGACTCAAAAAGAAAAAAAAAAAAACTCTGGAAGTCTATGTTAGCTACTATAATTAAGTCTTCCATGTGTAAATATTTTTTAAATTTTATTTTTATTTTGTGTATATGAATATTTTGCCTTGGGGATTCCTGGCTTTGAACTGAAGCAACTCTGGCCTTCAAGTGCCAGTAGCCCAGTCTGGACTGGCTAGTGTGACAGCTCTGAGCTGAGGGTATTGGGGCTCTCCACTCCCAGCGTTCCAACTTCTCCGTGGCCTTCTGGAACATGACAGCTGGGGCCTGTAGCTCTTCTGGTCTTGGCTCTTCCTAGCCCTTTGCCTTCTGTAGTCCTCTCTTGTCCTCTCAGCACTCACACAGTCCTTGTACTATCAACTCTTCTCATTTTTCCCAGTATCAGTTCTCCACAGTCTCAGCTCTAGGCCACTCTGGGGCTCCAGCTCCCTTCTAGCTTCCAATGCCTGGGATTATGTCTCCAGCAGGGCTGTGAATGATATCGCTGCCACTCTTGGAGAGCTACACAAGGCAACAGCAACCCTATCGTCAACCACTTTCGTTTTAGGGAAGGGAGCTGTGTTTTTAGAGATTCTTCAAGCTGTCATCATGACAGCCTCCATCACTTTACACATTTCAAGCCTGCTCAGAGAGACTCTGATCTGGACATAGATGACTGTGAGTGGTTAGAGGAGACTTGAAACCAGTTGCAGATGCTCCAAGAGACTTTGTTCCACAGTGTAAACTACCACAGTCTTCAAGGCAGCCAATGAAGCTGTAGTTTCTGCTTTGGGAGACTGTTTCAGTAACAGCAGCTTTCAGATGCTTTGCAGTGACTCCAGGAGGCTGCACTTTAGCCACAATAGCTTCGGATGACTCTCAGACAATTCCACCCACAGTTACAGCAGGCTGTCCTTGTGAAGTCCTCAGTGTAGTCAGGGAAGAACACCTTACCCACCTACGACAGCTGGGGCAGGCCCAGTACTCCTGCTGTAGACTGTATGGCTGAGCAGAGAGTTTGTGGTTATCAGAGATTATATAAGTAGCTTTCTACTCTGCTGAGTATGGAGGGGGAAGACCTTGCTGACCTGCATGGCCCACTTTGTGCTGCAGCATAGGCCCTAGTAAAGCCTCCTTTTGGTATTTTATTGTCTACAGTGGTCTTCATCACAGGCTGATCAGGTTGAACAGGTAACTTGAGGAGCAGACAACCCATAGAACAACAGTAGTGGTTCCATTCAAACTCTACTTCTGACCCCTACATAGATACTTACTCTGTTCCAGCTGCCGTCTGGTACATGGGGAAGGTGCCCTGGTGTTGACCAAGCCCCAGCATGATGGCCATCATTTTATTTTCATTTTTAAAATTTTCCTGTTTGAGAATTTCATATATGAATAAAGTGTTTTGATCAAATCCACCCCCAACCCTTACCCTTCAGCTCCTCCAATATTGTCCAAGATCCACTTTCCCTCCCAACTTCACGTACTTTTTAAAAAGTGATTTTGTATCTTATTTATTATTTTTATGTGTATGAGTATATTGCCTGCATGTATGTAAGTGCACCCAAGTGGTTCAGTGCCCTTGGAGGTCAAGAGAGGGCATCAAATCCCTTGTTACTGGAGTTACGGGTGGCTGTTAGTCACTTTGAAGGTGCTGGGATTCAAACCCAGGTCCTCTGCAAGAGTAGTCAGTGCTCTTAACTGCTGAACCATTTCTCTAGTCCCTTGTCCCTTGGGTACTCTTTTTTTAAACCCACTGAGCCCACTCAGTGCTGCCAGTGGATTTAAAAAAAAGTAAAAAGGGTGTAGGGCCATCCACTGGAAAAGGCACAACCAAGCTTCAGTCATTTTAAAATGGAAAAAAAATGTGCTTATAATAAAGATTTAATATGAAATGAACATTTGCTTCAAGGAACTTTAATGCTTAGCCTCTAGTCAAATACCTTTAGTTCCTCTTTATCTGCCTCAACCTATGCCAAGGCCACCTGAGTGAGTCCCACCTTGGTTCTGCTTAAGCTTCTGGGTGTAAGAGAATAGGCATCAGATATAGCCAATACTGATGAGCAATGAATCGCCTAAACACTCATGGGTTTGAAGCTCAGCTCCTTTCCAGTGCTCAAAACAAAGCAAATGGCCAAACCTAACAACAAGGGGAGGGTGAAGTTGGTAGTATATTTTCCTGCTCCAGAGAGGAACGTTGGAAACTCGTCTGTGGCTTGTCAATGGCTGTAGAATTAAGACAGTAAGTCTACAACCCCAGAAAGAAGAGAATAATTCTCACTTAACCCTTATATTTAGGGGCTCTTAGAGAGTGCAGTGTAGCTGGATCTAAAGGATTCCTGGATCACTATTGCCAAAAAAACTGGGACCTTGGCCTCCCAACTAGGGGTGTGACAGAATTCCATCCTTACTATGTTGAGGAAAACTATGTTACTATGAGGAAAACTGGTTCCTGTAAATCCAATGAGCTGTTAAATTCAAGTCTTTTACTTGAAATGGAATGGTGACTTTGGGAGCTGGGATGAGCTCCTCATTCTAGTTTTCTCCTTTGAGTAACTGGTTTGGGAAGGAATCAGACCTGAGCCACAAGTTTAAGTTACCAGATTCTCCACAACAAAGTCAGAACCTTCTAGAACTTTCTCACAAACGGTCCCAGACATATAAGTCCAAAAATAGAGATTGAATGCCTGATATTTTAAACAGTAAAGCATATGTATTAAATATTACTAAGTCTAGTCTCTGGCCCAGTTCTCTTTCACTAATGCAATCGTGCACTGTAAGCCCCCTTTCTCACATCCCAATCCAGGCCTGTTGTTTCAGTGGCTTCTGGTTTGCAGTGAAACCCTTTCTAGACTAATGGATTCCTTCTTAGGGCACCTTTGGTGTACAGCTGTGTGGGAAAGAAATAAATGTCATGCTGCCCTCTTTCATCAAAGGGACACACGACCCTAGGTGTTTCGGTTCACGTCTGGGGCGTTTCTTAGTGTTTAAAAAGGCTGCTTTGTGAAAAATGGCAGGATGCTTGTGAAATGCAGACTGACATGCTTCCCTGAACAGCTGGTTTTGAATCCGTTGTTTCCTCTTAGAAATTGTAATCTATCGCCACCTGCTGGTCATTATGTTCGTGCTTGGGACAAATGGGCGTTCTAAGACGTATACAAATACAAATCACCCAGTATTGTTTGACAGGTTTCTTTATGTTAAAACATTTTTAGCTTTTGAATATCAAAGGGAAGCAACCATATGATAATTATCTGAAGAAGTCAGCCTTCTTGAAGAAATCACTGCGATTTCTAGAGTCCTCAGCTTTCAGGCTAGAACTCGGCTCCTGCCCCAGCCTTTTAACCCTCTCCTGCCTACCGGGAATGAGTGCAGTGTTCTTATGGATAAGGTTGTGAATTGGGGCCCTCCAGTGAAGTCCTGTCTGATTCGGGTACTATCTCTAAAGTACACAAACACAGGGAAGGGGCCTGGGGTCTGACTTAAGAAAACCATAATGTAAGGTTAAGTAATGCTTCCCTAGCCCTTGTCCCTGGAGACAGACCTTTAAACAGCGAGCACTATTTTATTTCCCCCAGGCAGGGTCTCACTATGCTGCCCTGACTGGCCTGAAACTCACTATGTAGACCAGGCTGGCCTTGCTCTCCTAGAGATTCACTTGCCTCTCCCTCCCGAGTGCTGGAACTAAAGACATGAGCCACCACGCCCGGCACTTTTTTTTTTTTTTTAAAAATCGTAAGTTAAATACTTAAGATAGACTTTTAAAATCCAGCTAAAATGAGCTAAAACAATGGCTCTAAATTACCTTTCCTAAAAGCTAAAAATGAGAAGTACGTCAAAAAATATTGACATGACTTATCTACTCACCTTGACAGACTGTTTTTTACGCAAAAGGGGAAAAATAAATCTCCCCGGAAGCGAGTTGGGGCGCCTCTTCTTCGCCTAACGCTCCTCCCATCTGCTCTTTTTCTTTTCCAGGAAAGCCTTGGCCCTAAACACGTTCCGAGTGTCTTTAAACCTCCCGGGAAAGGGTGCTGTGGGCGGAGAGTGTTCCCAGTCCCAGTCACGGTTGAACTTTGTCCCCGGCAAGCAGGCTGGAGTGAGCTGCAGGGGCTGGTAACTCCCAACACCTGGAGGAGGAAGACGGGCCCCAGGGACGGCCTATTCGCCCCCTCCTTCTTTTGCCTTTGAGTGTTGCTTCCCAGTTCTTCAAAGCGCTGATCTTTAGATCAAAAACAAACGAAACAGCTGGGCGGATACCACATCCTTCCGGGCCACCCCTCATCACAGGTTCGAGTCGGTGGAGAGGATATCTTTTTTCCACCCCCATTATCCTAAGCATGCCGCCCCCTCTCCGGGAGTGTGAAGATAAAAAGAGTGAAAACCGCAAATAAAAACATTGGTTCCAAAGATTATTTCTGAAAAGTCAAATGACAAGTATAGCAATCAGCAGTACAAATCTTAGGAGGGGACAAAAGAGGTGGGCGAAGTGCCACCTTCCAGTCTCCACCAGGCAAAATAAACAGTAGTTACTGCCAAAGGAGAAGAGGGCGGAGCCCCGCCCGGGTCGGGGGAGGAGCTGGCCGGGTTACCGGTGGCGGAGGCCTTGGGAAGGCTATCCAACCGCGGGCTCTGTCCTTGGTGCTGAAATCTACTCACGGACTCAAAACTCGATGCATGGGAACTGAGTGGATTTCTGGCCCTCAGGCCTTTACTGTCCCTCTGAGCCCAAGAGTCTTGAGTTAGAGATGGAAATTAAGACAAAGTCATGAGTCCCTCAGTCTTCTCCCTGGCTCAGAAATGCCACCTCCATGAGTCAAGGATAACACAAATTTAAGAGAGCAATGGAAGCTCCCCAATAATACCCGTTCAGTTAATTACTACTATTCGTACACTTTAAAACTAATGATGAGCAGAAGCCTTCATCCTTTTTCTTCCCACCATAAAGGAGAAAGAGAGAGATTCTCAAAGATGGACCCAGCCTACTTTATTAATTTGCCAGAGTTAGTGTTATAGCAGATCCGTCCTCTCCCTTCCCATGAGGTTTTGTTTTCTGCGGAAAATCTTAGGAGTGAGTGCTTATGACTCTGCAGTCAAAGAAAGAAGTGTCTGGAAATTTCTCAGCCCAGTGCCACAGGTGAAATGAAGGCGCCACCCTTTACAGAGCTCAGGTCTTAGAGGAGGTTTGAGGAGAGAGAGGTGGGTGGGCATTTCGGCAGAATTATGGGTGTTAAGGGCACAAGGATTTGTTGCCGCCTCCCTCCGTCTCAGGCGAGTGCCTCAGGAGTGCTTAAGCAATGGCATTCGGCTTCCTGATTGGCCCGACTATATCTTTTAACGAAGGCCCGAGAAGGGGGCGTGGAAGGAACTCCGAGTTCACCTCCTTGTAAACCGTGCGTTTCAAGCTCTTCGGAGAAGCTATGGGTTGCGCGGCCGGAAGGACCATTTCCTAAGTGGAATCAGCAGACAGACAGAGACAGACAGACAGCATACATACACACCCCACCGTACCTAACCAGGAGCTCTGGCACAGGGGCGCCCACCCTTTGGGTGCTTTTGCGTTTTTAAAAAGTGTCCAGGCTTTTATTGTAAGGCGGGAAGAGGGCAACAGTATTTCTTCGGTAACAAAGCAACACTGCTATTTCAATCCTTCATGTCAAGTCCCTTTTGTTGATCAGCCTGTATCCTCCCAGGGCCGAATCTTCGATCTCCGTTATGAAAATTTCGGTGATTTATGAGCATTTTTTTTTTTTTTTTTTTTTGCGTTTCGGCCGTGTCATGATGAAAATCGGTAAGATTTTCACAGAAAAGGGACAGGCCTGGGATACAGAGAGAACCCAGACGTGCGCATAAATAACCACTGTCTGTTGCACCGCAACTGGGAAAAAAATCACTGTGAAAACGAGTAAAGTGGTCGGTATAACCCAGACACGCCCAAAGATCAACTTTGTTTTGCCCCATAAAAGATGCAAACGAAGGGGAGAGAAAGGAAGGGCATGAAGTAGCAGAGGCTGCTGAGGAAGACACCCGGAGGCAGGCAAGACACAGAGCCAGGTGTTGGCTGGGGCGCGCCAGAAAATCCCAGCCAGTCCAGGGTCTTTGAGTGTTTGGCGCCCTCTGGTGGAAATCTTACCGTTAACGCCTTTTTAAGGTGGGGGACTTCACCCAAAGCAGCTCGGTGATTAAACCTTGCTAAAAGAGAACCCTTAAACGGGCGTGAAATCGAAAAGGAGTGGGGGGAGTGGGCTAAGGCTAGGGGGGCTGCCCCGCCCCGGAAAGCCACCTCCGTGCTCGGGTTCCCCATGCGTGTGGAGCGGCGCTCGTGCGTGTTATTAACCTTCAGACATGATCAATCACGAACATTTCTTTTCCCTACCCCCAAGAAAGGGACCTCAGAGAAAGGAAAATGGAACCTTTTCCCTGCTGATGGTACCAGGTAGCTGTGTTTGGACGAGGTATCTTAAGGTGCCTCGAACTGAATGAGGAAACTGGATTGAAGAGATGGAGACTCCACCATCTGGGTAGTCCCCGTCGTCTCTGATTCCTTTGCTTTCATTGCAGCCCTGGCTCAGTAGGGAGCCAGCCAGTAGGACACCACCCAGAACGATTTCGCTCAAGGGATCGTTGCGGAAGGTTGCAGATTTGGGGCTATAACGGGAAAGGGATTAAAGCAAAGCAACTACTCTAGTCCCCTCGAAGATACGTAAGGGAGGGCAAAGAAGACGACAAAGAAGAAATGCTCAGCGAGGCAGAACGCTTCGTAGGAATTGTCTTCCCTGTTTTCACCCAACACTGCCTATTTCAAAAACCAGAGCGTGTGTTCTAGATTACTCATAGGATTCCCCCCACCCCCACCCCCTTCCTGGGCGCAAACCCGTGAGCTGGATTTCTAATCGCCCTATAAAGCTCCAGAGGCGATCAGACACCTGCAAAGGAGCCCCGCCGCTCGGCGATCGAGCAGCGGCCTCGTGATTCCCCCGCGGAGCGGGTCCCCGCCTCCCCACTCCGCCCCCGCCTCCCCCAAGCCCAGCAACCGCCTCTCCGGATCGCTCTCTTCTCCAGGCTCTCTCGAGCCGGACCTGGGGTAGTGCAAGCAAAAGGCGCAGCTGGAAAGAGGTGACACGGTGCATCTACGCCTGTAGCAGAGCCCAGAGGAGCCGGGCAGATAGGTGGACACTACACTGAGGAGCAGCGGGAGAGTCCAGCTGGCGATCGCTGAACCGAGGTGGGTAAGCGCGCGACAGCCCGGACTTGCAGAGCCTAGTCTGGGCTATTCAACCTGGTCCTCTCTGCCCGCCGCTTCCGGTCAACCCTTAGCCCCAGCACAGCTCTCCTGCCTTTTGTGGCCGAGTGCTTCTCGCCAGCCCCAGTCTCAGCTTCCCCTCAGTGCACCGCGCAGGGACCCCCCTCTTGCCTCACTCTCCCTGTCCTTATCCGCGATTCCATACCCAGAGGATGCACCCGAGCTGAGGTTGACGCCCAAGTAACACAGGAGCGATTTTCCTGTGCGCCTCTGGGCTTGGAGCGCCCGGGTCTCCCAAACGCGCCTAGGTAGCGGCTGCAGCCGGTGCGACCAGGAGCAATAACCTGTTACTTCCCCAGCATCCGCTTTGCACCCGCGGTCCGCGTGGCTGGGACGGTGCGCGCGCCGGGCTTGCTGTGGAGCCCGAAAGACGCGTTGGAGGCGGAGGCTGGTGGGCCGTGCTCTGCGGGGTCTTAGATTTACCCGGATTAGCCTGCACTCTTTCTGTCCGCGAGCCTTTGGGCGCCATGCCGCCGGCACCGAGCACTGAACTGGGGGCGCTGAGCTCTGTCCGCCGCCTCTTGCGCTTTGAGCGCAAGTTCGTTTCCCGAGTGACGTTCTCCTTCCAACCTCCTCCACTCTCTTTGGCTCCGGGGAGCGAACTCTGGGGACAAGGTAGAGGAGAAACTGGGACGGAACCTCGCCGGGGGCTTGAGATAGCTGGAAACAGGGTGGGACAAAAGACAGACCTGCAAGGTTCCGGACCCGCTGCCTTTCGGCTGTCTGAAGTGCAAGGTGACTCTGGTTCTTAGCCGGTCAAGTCCTAGGGACTAGGGAGAAATGCAAGCGTATAAATCTTTTTTCCCTTCTCACCTTGTCTCACCAAAGTCCCTGTCCCCGGAGCGGTTAGCGACCTTCTTTCCAGAGATTTAGCCAGACACAACAACGAGATCCAGACACCGAACCAGACGTGCCCGCCCCATGCGCCCTCCCCCCGTCTGCTCGGACGCCGGTGGCTGCGAGCCCGATGGGGCTTGTCGTGGCTCGGCTGGAAAAATCGCTCACTGAGCGCGCATTAGCTTTGTAGCTCAGTCCCCACTCCCCGCGTCCTGCATCAGCTTCGGGCGCCCCTCATCTCTGAGCCTTACTCGAGGTGGTCCGACTGCGCTGCCAGGCTGGAGAGTCGCCTGAGGCTACGGTGTCTGCGCCCGAGTCCCCGCCCCCTCCCACTCACCGCGCACCCCTACCGAACCAGCTCACTGCCCTTGGTCTCCGTTCGGACTCCGGTGCCGAGACTTCAAGCGGAGCTTCGGAGCCCGGCACCACAGGACCCAGAAATCCTCCCTGCACAACTCTCCCCTCTCTTTGCAGCCCGTTCTAAGCCCGACCTGCAGAGGACCCCTGAATAGCAGAGACCCCGGGACCACCGAGCTGATGGCGTCTTCCACCCCTTCTTCGTCCGCAACCTCCTCCAACGCGGGAGCAGATCCGAACAGTACGAACCTGCGCCCTACAAGTAGGTCCTGCCCCAGTTTCCTATCAAATGGACTGCAGCGGGGATGGGGGCGCTGGGACGCCGGGAAGCTGCGCTGTAGAAAGGGAAAGGGGAGAGTGCGGAGACGGTGGAGGCTGGGAAAGAAACGGGGCCCTTTCCCCAGGTTCCTGCTAGAGGTCATTTGGCTAGCAGGGACGCTAGGTTACTCCCTGGGCAACGAAGAGCAAGGACTTCACAAGGGCCCAGCAGGGGTGATCGCTGGGGGTTCGGGGCGGGGAGAGGCGGGCTAGCAGAGCGCAGTTTTATTGTGTTGTGTATCTGCCTGATGGGACAACGGGGGATCAGAACTGGGGGCTGAGTGAGGGACCCGGAGTCCCAGGGGGAACAGTTTGCAGGCTCTGTCTTTCGTTGAGCTAGGACCTGACCTCCTCTTCTCCTTTCCCCTCCCCCGCCCTCAGCGCTGAGCTCACAGTCTATAATCAGTGGAAATTTCGA
This sequence comes from Eospalax fontanierii, assembly GCA_035773235.1. Taxonomy (NCBI): domain Eukaryota; kingdom Metazoa; phylum Chordata; class Mammalia; order Rodentia; family Spalacidae; genus Eospalax; species Eospalax fontanierii. The sequence goes on along the minus strand of CM069530.1, from coordinate 61,090,279 downwards.
CGTTAATTGCAGCTTTTAGAAAACTCAGGGCCCCTAATTGCTCCAAATTTGGGTGGAGCTATTGACGAGTGAGGGCGAAGTCACGGGCATGAAAGGTGCATGGAACGGCTTGAGATTCAATTAATTACATCTCAGAGACAAAAGGGGCGCGTGGGGCGGGGGATTGGGCATCATCCCGGGTGGCAAGAGGTGGAGAATTAAGAGGAGGAAAAAGTGGCTTGGCAGGACGGGAAGGGAAAGTACCCCTCCCCTTTATCTTGGGCAGGAGACCTGTCTGCAGGTGTCGAGTCCTGGAGAAGAGATACGGAAACCAGATAAAGGGGCCATTTATGCCTCCCCAGGCTTCCCTCCACCAATCTGTCTTGAATTTGCTCTGGCTTTCTACCACTTTGTAGAGGCGTAGAGATGCAGGATTTGTTTTTCTTTTTTCCTTGTTTGGGTGAAGTGTTCCCCTACCCCAAGCCACAAATCTATGGGCTCAACGTTACCGACCCCGGAATCTTGATAGAGGATGAGCTTATGGTGGACAGTGTTGTCCGGAGTGCTTATTGTTGGGCTTTTATGGCACTTTGTGTATGCCTGAGAAAATAATTGTCGCCATCAACGAAAGTGGCACGGTGTTAGCAGGACACCCCCCACCCCCAGCCCCTTGGCGCTGGCTCCCTAGGCAGGAGGCTGTAAGTCCTTAGGCTGCGTTCCAGTTCCTTGTGCAGCCCCCTTTTCTCTCACTCAGGCAATCTACAATTACCCACACAACAAAGAGGGGCTCCGGAGAGCAGCCACTGCTAGCGGCACGTGAGCGAGGCTCTGGGCTGGTGGCAAGAGCTGGTCTGGCAGAACTCGAGGCCTGAGCGCCTTTTGTCTGTTGCTCGGGCCTGGATAGATTTCTTTCCCAATCCTCCCCACATTTACCCCAGTCCCCACTCTCCGCTCCCAACACATACTTTTTCTCTCGTCCTGCAAGGTTAGGAAGCAGTGGCTTTCATTCAGCCTCGGTGCCCCTACATCCTGGCACACGACCCGGGCTCTCAAATGCTCAGCCTTACCTAAGGCAACAGGCCGAGTTCACACGTGGAGTGGCGCTCCCTGAATCCACAGAGGTGGGAGTCAAGGATCCTAGGGCTTCTCCCGGGAAACAACCCGGTCCAGGAAATGTCCACCCATGCTGCTTGTGCTGGCCCTACGGTTGGCCATTTTCACCCTTCTTGGAGGACACACCCCCAGCCTTTTAGCCTGCTGTCCGTCTCTGGGCCTGCAGGGTCTCCTGGAGGTGTCCTTCCGGTGCTTGAACAACCTTACACACCCTGTTCCAGAAACCTGCTGGCAGGAAGCTCTCCTTGCCTGAACCTTTAGATCTTCTTGACCCCTACTGCATCAAAGGGGCTCTCACTCTATCTCTCTTCCTCTCTCTGATGGTGACCCTCAACTTGATGAACTTAGAATGCTTCTGAACACCATCCTCTGGCCAAGTGACCTTGGAAAACTGGTTTAACCTCTCTGAACTGGAATGTTTCTGATGGGAGTCTTAGATTCACACTCTTGCGAGTGTTTCATAAGGTTGTTTTGAGGATTAGATGAGATGATTAAAGTGAAAGCATATTTTTGGGTGGCAAGAGGGCTTTACAGCCAGGTATTATTATTATTAGGGTTTTGCTATTGCACCCATTTCCTGTCTGTCAGTGGAACTCCATCTGTGACATGCTGTCTCCCGACGTCAGGCCGTTTCTTCTCCCCGCTGGGGCTCTGCTGTGCCTGAGATTTAATGCATGTCACTTTACTTATCGCCGCCAACACGCGCGCTGCTGGAGGAGCGGGTCGGGGTGGGGTGGGGGATGGGAGGCGCCTTGCTTTGCTCCTAGGGCAGGGGATTTCTCCGTGGGCCCACCACATTAGCCCGCACGCAGGATTCACTTGGCTGCTTCCTGCGTTCCTTGCTGGAAGTTAACATCAAAGGCAGGTTAGAGGGACTTGAAAATGGTCAGTTTTAAAAACACAGAAGAAGCAGCCCTTGTGGCCCGAGGTTCCTACTCAGAGGACAGGTACCTATCCATTTGCCTCCAGGCTTGAGGTGTGTGTCCGAAGGAAGGGTTAATAAGGGGCAGGTTGCGATGAGGGGGTTGGGCTGAGGACTGGACGACAGGCACACCATTGTCTTCCTGATTCTCCAATCTGACTGGAGCAGCCAAGCGAGCCCGATCATCTAGTCAAATACTATTTTTCACCCAATTAATTCCTGAACTCTTTCGCGACCCCATTTCATGCCAGTTTATTTTAAGCTGCCACTCGGCTGGAGACCCGCCAAGAAATTAAGAGACGTTTGGGTCCCAGATGCCTCTATGTTCCCTTTCTGTGCTGTTGTGGTCGCCCTTCGAGTCTGAGGATTGTGACCAGGGACTGGGCCTGGCCAGTGAGTGCTGAGCCAAACGAGAGCCAAGGTCTGGCCCTTCGCGCGGGGACTGAGGAGGGTCAACCTTCGTTCCACCTCTATCGGGTGCCCGGGTGGAAACAGCTTGGGGGTCCGGGTCCAGTGTTGCCAGCCCCACTTTTCCAAAACACCGTTCTGTACCTGAAGCCCGAAGCAAGCAGGGAGTGTGAAAAGAGCTGATCACGGGAGTCTATGAGCCAAAGGCTCGCTCCTTCTCCCCAACTGAGCTTTTAAGGAGGAACACTAAGGACCACCTTCCCCGCCCCCGCGCAAATCTTTGCCCTCCACCGCGTTTCTCACTTGTCCTAACCTTGCTAATCGCACCCTTTGTTATTTATTTGTTTAATTTTTGTCTCTCGTCCTAGCCTACGATACTTGGTGTGGCGTGGCCCATGGATGTACCAGAAAACTGGGACTGAAGATCTGTGGTAAGTGCAAAGGAGCGCTGGGGACCCGCCTGAGGGAGCAACTTGCGGATTTGGAGGAGTGGGCCGAACACGCAGGGGGACTCCGGCCCTTGTGTCCGGTGTTCTAACCCTGTTACCTTCCCGGCGCACCCCGGAGCGCGACCTTTCCCTTTGCAGAAACCCCCGGGGCGCAAAGCCATGCGCCCTGGTGGCGGCAGAACGGGGACACAGCGCCCCCGCGTGGCAGTCCCGCCCGGTCCGCCCGCGCCGGGGAGTCTTGAACTAGTGTGTTCTTCCCGCCAGTCGCATAGAGACTGTGACTGGTCTAGATTTCCTGGCGAGCAGACCAAAGGCGCAGTATCCGCCTAAGGCTGTGGCTGACGTGTACCCCGTGATCTCCCACCCCGGGTCTGGGCGCATTGAAAGCGGCTTCTCCAGCTCGAAGGGTTTGCACGGAGTTGTCACAAATATTCAAATTTCGTTCTGAGGGGAGGTGCGGGCAGTGCAGGCCACACGGTTTTCCCGGCACATCTTCGACGGCGAGGAAAGAGGGAAGTGGGACAGGCACCGGCGGGGAGCAAAGAGCGAGAGGACAAGGGTTTGTCTGGCACGATTTGCCAGCACGGAAGGGAAACAGATTCGAGAGCAGGAGAGGAAAAGAACAGCTCTCCAGAGACGCGAGGGTCTGAAATGAAAACGCCCAAGGGATGCAATTTTTTAAAGAGGAAAAAAAAAAAAAGGAGATTTGTTCGAAGGGACACAGCTGAGTGGCTCCGACTGAACAATGAAGACTAGCTTTCCTTGCTACATTTCACGTCTAAAATTCTCTAGCCTTATCGGGCCAGAAAATACGGATGTCCCCGGGCTGGGGGTGGAGAGGCGGAGGAAGATTAACGAGGGGCTTATTAAAGAGCCATCCGTCAGCTGCTGCGCTAGGGAGATAGCGGCGGCCGCCCGCCCGCCCCAGGCCGGGAGCGCAGGGAGCTGGGGTACTGGATGCTCCCCCAGCCTGACCTTCCCTCCTCTCCAGGGCGCGGCCAGTGCGGGAGTGGGTATTTAGCACCGTTTGGAAATCTCCACCCTTCCAAGCGTGGCCGCGCCTTGCCCTCTTTGCATTTCCAGCTAATTTCCAGGAACCTCCCATCCCTGCCGCCAAGCGGTTCGGAGGGAGAGGGGGATTGGACCCAGTCCTCAGTACTCAAGGCAGGGTGGGCGACACTAGGGTAATGTCTCTGCTGGGGAGAGTCGACAGCCCCAGCTTTGTTCTATTAATAGCCCCTCCCTACTTCACCCCGCTATTCCTGGCTTAATGGCCCATTTAGCGCCAGGGTCCCTTTGGTGGCCACAGCTCTTGCTTTCTGCAGCAGTCACTGTTGTCCTACCCCGCCTGCAAAACGAGGCGAGTACGGGGGTCCACTGCCTGCGAGAGACTCTGCATTTAGGCCACAGGTGAAGGCTGCCTCTCTCACAGGTGAAGGCTGCCGGGGCCTGTGGGAGCCGGAGGGGGGCGGTGTGAAGGAACCTAATCCGCCCCACCCGGCCTCAGGCTGCTTCTGCTGCTCTGGCTACAGGTGTAAATGCTGCCCTTTGTAACATACCAAAGTCCTCAAAGGGCAAAAGGCAGGACGGAGTTAAGCTTGGCTGAAACTGGGAATTTGGTGTCCAGCGGCAGGGGTGTGGGTGGGGCTGATATCATCCTCAGAGTTTCTTCCTGTTTACAGAGGGAGGAGAGAGAGAGAGAGAGAGAGAGAGAGAGAGAGAGAGAGAGAGAGAGAGAGAGAGAGAGAGAGAGAGAGAGAGAGAGAGAGAGGTAAGTTGCAATATGAGTGACAGACAAGAGGAGAGGACAGAGTGTTGGGAAATTACCTTCTTTTGAAATGTTGTGCCTTGGGGCAGCAAGTTAAAAGGCTTCTCACTAGACTTGATGCTGAAAAAAGACAATGCCTGTGGAGGATTTGTTTTCTATACTTTGGGCAAACTCTGGCTTTCCATTTTTATCTAGTGGGAGCAGAGTGTAGTCATTAGTGTTGGTCCTGAATCCACAGCCTCCCTCCACCCTACGCGCCTCCATGCTCCATCCCAGACCATCATGTACCTGGAGGGTGCCTTCTTGAGCTGACACCACCAAAGCTGGTGTGACAGCAAAAGACATAACGGTCCTTTTCCCACCCTTCAGTCAGACACCCCGGGTGACCCCTAAGCACTGGAGACTCAGCTTCCACACTCCTCTACCTCTTTACCCCTACCCCGGGAATCAAGCAGCAGGGGTGGCCATGGTGCCACATTCAGTGCTCTTAGCTCTGGTCAGAACCCTGGGAGAGTCATCAAATGGAAGAAACCCAGGGTTTTGCCAAGAGCTGGAGAGTGGCTGCAGACATGTAGCCTATACAGAGTAAGTGGCAAGGCAGACATGCCTAAGCTCTGGCTCTGCTAACCCCTAGCACGCCCTTGGCCTTCCATCACTTACCTGTACAGAGTCCCAAACTTGCTGCCTAGGACAGTCCCTGAACCATTGAATTTAGTCCAAGTAGTATGTATGTGTTAATTGTGTCTCAGTTGCCAACTTTAAAGATAAAGAGCCCTCAAGTATCCTGTGTTTTTGGTTTCTCTTGAAAAAAAAGTAGGAGGAAACTGTCATTATGCTCTTTGCCCATAAAAATATAAAAGGAGCCCCTGACCCGAAGCAGCTTTGTGCTGTACTCCAGCCCCCTTCCATGCCATTGGCCATGGGACCTTGTGCTGTGTTTAACTTGGGATTCCACCTGCACACACCTGCCTGGAGCCAGATGCTCTCTGGTTTACACAGCCCACTGGGCTCCTGACCCCTAAGTTGGGAAGCAAGATTGAAGAATGCCCAGCAGCCCGGAGGTAGAATCCTCAGTGCTCATCCTCCGTTGAGGCTGGCGGGCTATGACCTGAGCTGTAGTCTCCCTTCGCCTCAGCTTCCTTCCTTATCTTGAAAATGCAGTACTCTAAGACCAGTTTCTCACGAGCCAATCCTAGGGAGGGCCTGAGGATAACCAGGACCCCTCGTTAGCCAGACTGTTGTGAAAGCACCCACCTCAATGTCATCTTATCATCGTTATCCTTGGAGAAGCAGACAAGCCCTTCCAGGGCCTCTCTGAGCCAAGAGAAGCCTAGATCATTTTAAGGACATTGATATTTTAGAAAGCCAACACTTTCCTAACCAAGTGAAGTAAATGACAATGTGTATCGAAAGCTTATATTAGCAACCTCAGCACCGCAAAAAAATTTATATTGTCACACTAATGGTTTCTAATGCAAATTACAATGTAATAGGAGTGTACTGTACATACAGTCCCAGGATCCAGAGGAAATTCTGGTTCTTAGTGCATCACAGGAAGTGTGGTCCAAAATGGGATGTAGATCTAAAGTTGTGTCTCCCTGTGTCATCAAGAATATGTCTCAGTGATCCTGTATGAAAACCCGAGGAAACAGTATCTAAAGCCTAACCCAGGCCCTCCTCCTTGAGGAGGCTTCTGAAGGGAGTGTGAATTGAGAGGATGTGGAGTTTCCCAGCAGTGAACCAAAGCCCAAGTAGATGGTGGAGATTACAAAGCAGGTCTCAACTGGGCCGGACTTTCCCCCATTGGGTCGCATGGATTTGGTCTCTCCAGCCAGCCAAACTTCATAGCCACTGTTCTAAAAGAAATGGATGAGAGCTTTGGGTCATGATCATATGTCCCTCTGATGGATGAGTCCTGGCTTCTGGCTCTGGACTCTGGGGATTTAGAAGGGGAAGAAACTATAAAGAGGAAGAAAAAGGATGTAGCTACCGTCTTTACTTGTGTCCCGCCCACCTCCTCATGTCCCGTGGACCTTCAGTGATAAGTTCAAAAAGTACTGGGAAGAGGGAAAGGCCTAGAACTTTGCCTTCTTATTCTTCCCTCCAAAAAATAGACTCTCTGGCTCCTGTGTGGGGGAGTACTCTGATCACCACCACCTCCCCTGCGTCCCTCGGCCACCCATCACCATCGAGTGGCCACCCTAGAGAGGCAGAGCTGAAATCCCAAAGTCAACCAGACAGCTTCCACTCCAATAACCAGCCCAGGGGTGGGGTTTAGAAGGAAGGGGCCCAGAGACGATGCTGCCTACATTGGGTTTGTGGGCTGTGGAACCAGGAGGTTGAGGGGAGAGGACAGGAGAGGGAAGAGGATGAGGACATCAGGGGGAGGGCAGGGGAGGGGGAGAGGGAGGACAGTATTGAGAGGACGGTAAGCACAGGAGAGGACGACTGTGGTGAGAGCCGGGTAAGGACAGCGGAGACAAGAGGGGCAAGGTCCTGGAGGTAAGGAGATGTTTTCCTCTGGAACCAGGATTTGGCAATCCCAAATTAACTTGCTTTTCTTTGTGCCTCTTGGGGCTTTCTTCCAAGCCTTTCCTGTGGTAACTGGTTTCTCGAGGATTTGTTATCTACAAAACAGCTTTGGGGTCACCAAGAAACTTTGTACTTCCTCTGTTGTGCTGCCTTAGGGTTAGGATTGAGGCTGTGCCGGAGGAGGAAATATTGAGAAGCATGTTTCCAGGTGGCAGGCTCTCCTGCCCTTTTGCTGCAACCCTGCTTCCTGGTCTGCTGCTGTCATTGTTTACGCTGCACACAGTGGATGAGAGAGATATCTCCTTCTTCTTGGGGGAAATGATGAGGTGCTGTGAATCCCAGACTGAGCTCAGAGTTCATTTCTGTATGCTTCTTGGATGACTTTCTGAAGTTTTTTTAGTGGAGGTCACCAGCTGCCAGGCTAAAGCTCCTGGAGATGGGTCTCTCTTGACTTGGCCCCATCCTAAATCAATAGCAATCTGCTTTTCCAAATGCTCAATAAGTACGTATAGAAGACTATGTCAAAAGCCGTAAGATGTTTAAGCTTTCTTGTTTTTGTCTCCAGTACCTTTATAGATGACGAGGCGTGGTGTAGGAAAAGCTGCACTGTGTATTTGGGTCAAAAAACATACTTGTGTTCAACCTGGTGCCAGAGGAAAACATCTCCTTACCTCCAGGACCTTGCCCCTCTTGTCTCCGCTGTCCTTACCCGGCTCTCACCACAGTCGTCCTCTCCTGTGCTTACCGTCCTCTCAATACTGTCCTCCCTCTCCCCCTCCCCTGCCCTCCCCCTGATGTCCTCATCCTCTTCCCTCTCCTGTCCTCTCCCCTCAACCTCCTGGTTCCACAGCCCACAAACCCAATGTAGGCAGCATCGTCTCTGGGTCCCTTCCTTCTAAACCCCACCCCTGGGCTGGTTATTGGAGTGGAAGCTGTCTGGTTGACTTAATTCTGGGTTTGCTGTCATGTTCAGAGGAGAAGATGAGCCTTACTTGCTTTTTTCCTCTCTTGCATGACTGGGTCTGTGCCACTGATGACACTTGGCATTGCCCCTCCCGCCTGAAGGCCAACAGTGCCAGAACCACTATATATAAATCACAGACACTAGGCCTGCTTCTCTTTGCAGATGCAGAAGCCCTGCTTTCAGGGTCAGCCAGCCTGCAGCTGACCCTTGGTGGCTGAGTAGTCCCCAGTCTCTCTGACCTCGCTTCTTGTGCTTTAGGCTTCTTGCAAAGGACCAATAGCCTGGAAGAGAAGAGTCGCCTTGTGAGCGCCTTCAAGGAGAGGCAGTCCTCTAAGAACCTGCTTTCCTGTGAAAACAGTGACCGGGATGCCCGTTTTCGGCGCACAGAGACTGACTTCTCCAACCTGTTTGCTCGAGGTAGTACCTCCTCAGGCCTGTTCAGTGCTAACCAGTCGGTTCCTTGTTTAAGTGTCTTGATTTTTTTTTTTCCTGAAATTTTACTTCTTTCACCAAGAAATGTCATTATTCTCTGTGAAACCCAGGAAATGCATCAAATGTCTCTGAGTGCATTCTTCTAGGGATCAGACATTATGACTGGCCCAGGAAACCCAGGTATGAGGCAGGTGGTAACTACGTTTTGGCTTCCCCTCTTTGTTTAGATCTGCTTCCAGCTAAGAATGGAGAGGACCAAACTGTACAGTTCTTACTAGAAGTGGTTGACATACTCCTCAACTACGTCCGCAAGACCTTTGATCGCTCCACCAAGGTGCTGGACTTCCACCACCCACACCAGTTGCTAGAAGGCATGGAGGGTTTTAACTTGGAGCTCTCTGACCACCCTGAGTCCCTGGAGCAGATCCTGGTTGACTGCAGAGACACCCTCAAGTATGGGGTTCGTACAGGTAAGAGCTAGAGCCAGGTGGATCACTCATCTTACCTACGTGGTTGGGAACATAACCAATTCAAGTTGGAGAAAAAGCACCACCCTGGTGAGGAAGGGTTGTCCAGGTGTTCAGTGACCACAAGGTAAACCCTGGGCTACAGTGGATGGAGTGACCCTGGTCAAAGCTCATCATTTCTTTTAAAAGTAAAGAAGACAGATAAGTGGTAATAGAACCTGTTCAGTGTTTTGCTTTAGGTTGTTCAGAACCTAAACGGAGCAAAGTGACCCATCCCCTCTGTTTTTCTCACTTGTGCCTTCACCTGGCACTGAAGAACTGGGCTGTTTCCCTCCTTTAAGGCGTCAGTTCCTGATGGTTGTCACTGCAAACAACAGAGGTTCATTCCCTCACAGTTCTGGAGTCTGGAGGTTCAAAAATCAAGTTGCTAGCATCTTGCCTCTTTGGTTTCTGGTGGTTGCTGCCATTTTCCTTGGCATTCTTTAACTCGCAGCTGCATCTCTCCAATCTCTGCCTTCATCTCCAGGTGGCCTTTTCCTTGTGAATGTTTGCCCATATTCCCCCTTCACAGAAGGATTGGATTAGGGACTGCCCCTATCCAGAGTGGCCTCATCTCAACTCCATTGCCATCTGCAAAGATCAATTAAAGTCATAGTCACAGGAAAATGGGATTAGGACTTGAATTTATCTTTTTAGGAATACAATTCAGTCTAGAACACCTCATTGGCTAAGCTCAAAGGGCTGGCTCTTTCTCTTCTCTTTCTCTCTCCCTCCTTCCCTCTCTCCTTCCCCCCTCCCTCCCTCCCCCTCCACATCCTATTCTAAATGAGTCACCAAGTCGGATTTCTCACTAGGCTTCAAGGTTGTCCTCTCCAATCCTTTTCATGTTAACCGAGTCCTCTCTAATCAGCAATCTTGGCTCAAGTAGTTACTTTCCAAATGCCTCAGGTTCAAAGACATTTTAAACCTCTCTCTGATCTGTTTCTTAGCCCAGAAATAAAGAAAAATTCCTTCGCCCTGTAACTTCTGCCCCGGTCTGGCTTTATGGAGCTCTATGGCAGACAAATCTTTAAAAATTGGAAGTCCTTGACAGTTGCCATCACAGGAGATGCCCCAAGACCAGAACTGGCTAGCTCTTACTCTTTTTACTTCTTTTTCTTCCTTTTTTTACTTTCCCTCATCTAAACCTGTAGAAGACAGGCTGAAATCAAGGCCTGGAAGGTTGGTAGAGATAAGGCTGAATAAGGTTACTGCATGTCAAAAACAAAATATATCAATGAATTGATGAGGCTGGCCAAAGAAGGTTGTTTTTAAAAAAAAAATAGAAAACTATGGGCCTAAAATTACTGGATCAACCAGACTCAGTTACATGCACAAAGTCTGGGCTGCTTGATTGTTAAAGAAAGAACGCACTCATCAATTCAGGTCCATCCCACCTCAACCTGGTGGCCAACCCATTCCTGTGGCAAACAAGTAGTGCTATTTTGCTGATTGGAAGAGAGTCAAATTTCCCCATGAGCGTTTTGCTTGGCCTGCTTTGGCCCAGTGTTTTGTGTTTGATCAGTTTCCTCCGTACACTTTCTCACGATGTTGGGGACTACTTCTTCTTTTTTTTTTTTTTAACATGAAACCCCAAAGAAAAACCCTCAAAGAAAAACACATGACTTTGTCATAATAGTACCTCATGTTACCTCAAATCTGAAACTTTTCATGGTCAGAGAAAGTGTATCATTAGTTCATTGTACAACTCCATTTAGATGTTTAGTTTGCAGCCATCCACTTACAATCTTCAGAGCAGCTTCCGGAAGCAGATATTTGCATTTACAGAGTACATAATCATAAAGTGATGTGGAGCTTTCTGCTTCACCTCAAAGTGTTGGCACTGGTTAAAAAATACTATTGTTGCCATGTCAAAAACTAGTTCCTGGTTGTTGTTCTATAGTTTGGATATAGAGATTGTAAAGATAGGCTATGTCCTGTCCCGTCCACCCCTTCATACACATTGAAAACATTTTAGAGGACATTTGTGCTTAGCCAAAATAATGACCTGGGTTTTAATAGTGAGAGCATACTGCTGTAGATATAGTCTATGAAGGGATAATGATCGCTGTTGAAATTGCTCTACAGATTAACAAAGGACATCTTTCACAAGGGAACCAGCACACACAGAGATGCACGAACACAGAGATGAGGGCGCCGTCAACAGTGACTTAGGGCATTGCAGGACTGCCCTGGTTGTTTTTTTTGTTTTTGTTTTTTAAATTTTCATTATGGAAAATTTGAATTTATACACAAACAGAATTGCATAATGATCCCTATGTTCCCAACACGCAGCATTAACCATTATCACCCCCTCCCGGCTTCATTCCACACATCTCTCCACCTTCTGCCCCTTCTCTATGTTACATGGAAGGAAGTCTCCAACAGAACATTAATACAGCCTCACATATCTTTATCTTCAAGAATTCTGTTTTAAAAATCATAGTGTCAGTATTCTAACTGAAAAAAAATTCAGTCCCTTAATACTATGAAAGACTTGATCACCTCACGAATATATAAATGTTTGGTTTCACTTTAATTCATTTGAATGAGGATCCAGATAAACCCTTCATGCTGCAATAGATTGATATGTATCCTAATCAATAGATTTCTTCCTTCATCTTTTTTCCTTGCAGCTTATTTGTTAAAATTTAAAAATTGACTCAACAATGATTTTCTCCCCTTACTGGACATTAAGCCCAACTACTCAGTGTCTTGTCTGTCATAGTTGAAACCAAAATCTAGGGTTGGGCATGGTGGTGCATGCCCATAATGCCAGGACTTAGAAGGCTAAGGCAGGAGGATCCCCAGCTTGAGGCTAGCGTGGGCTGCATAACAAGGCCAATCTAAAAGAGAGAGTGAAAGATGAAAGAGGAAGGAAGAAGGAACGGAGAGAGGAATCGATCTAGGTTGTTTTAATAGACATTCTGTTGGAAGGTTCTGGAAGCAGAGGCTGTAGCCGTGCACTTTATAATTCAGTGGACAGAGGTGCTCTTCCACTCTGTCAGTCTGTCTCTGTCCCTGTTTCGCCTCTGCTCTGCTGTGTGGTTTTATTGTGTTATCAAATAAAGCGACTGCACATATTTGAGATCTAGCACTATTTTAGAATGAAAGATTTGCTTTTTAAAGTTTTCAAATGGGCACTGTATATATATATACATACATGTTAATATATATATATATATGTTAATAGATTTCAACAGAATTTTTATGAATATTTTTATTTATTCTTTGAAAATGTCATACATATATACAGAGTATTTTGATCATATTCTCCTCCAAGTCCCCTCCTCCTCCTTCGGGGTCCCCCAAAAGTTCCCTTCTTACCTCCACATTGTCTTTCTGTATAATCCACTGAATCTTATTAGTGATGCCCAAGGGTGCATGAGTGAGGCCACCCACCTGAGCACGGGCAACCTACCAGTAACCATATTCCCCAAGAAAAATGACCCTTTCTCTCTTAGCAGCCATCAATTTCCAGTAGCACCGCAGCTGAAGCATTTCAACAAAATTCTTTATGTGGCAGGAAGTCTTACATATTGTTGGCCCTAAGCAAAGCAAGGTAAATGGAAGTGATGAAGCTACTTGGTCCAGTCAACTGAACATCTGGAATATGGCCCCATATGCATACTAAGTTCATTGTTTATTATTCTTTTTTTCCTAAAAATCAGTATTATGTTTGGGACTCTTGAGGATTGGCATATTCTTATATAGGAAGTCATAGTCCAGATGTTTGAGTGAGAACCCCTCACATTTAGGGAAGGACAGATTCTCAAGGAGGGGACTTAGACCAGAAATATTCAGACACTAGTTTAATAAACAGACAAAGGCAGTTTTCACTGGAAATATAGTAGTCAGCAAATCTAATACCAGTCCTCTATCACACATTCCCTAGATAATCTATTGTGTTGATTCCTTTGAAACAATAGAGTCAAGCCTGATGATGTGAAATTGAGTTTTTGGTAAATACCAAGTTGGCAAAAATTTGGCAATAGACATGAGTTTGCCAAGGACAGAACCAGTTAAAATACATTGTGGGTTGTACAGGACTTTTTGAGTTGCAGAGGAGAAATTGTCCCTACACCCATCTCAGGAACTGAGTTAGGACTGGCTGGTCTGCCCACTCACAGAAGAGATGCTAGGTCAGCTCATCCCTCAATCAGCTCAGCTCCATTATTTTAGTGGGCACCTGACTCTAGTTGAGCAAAGAACATTGATGCTTGATATCACATTTGTTATAGAGACCCAGAGAGTGATGGTTGGCCTCAGAGTCGGGTCAGACCTGGTACTTTTCCCAGGCTTAGTTTGCTTCACATACCTAAGAACTCTCTCTGAGCCCACAGCTTCTTCTCCACCAGTCAATATTGATACTACAATTAAAATCCTAAGGATACAAAGTAAAAGTTGAAACAGACTTGAAAAGAACAAGAACCACCATGTCCTTTGGTGGAGGACTGAAACTGTATCTATCTTTGTAGGCCAAGTTCGTCTTGAACACACAGTCCTCTTGCCTCCATTTCCAAGTGCTGGAATCACAGGCATGCACCACATCCTTTTTAATAACTAAAGAAATAAATGTGACAGAGGAGTTCATCTGAAAGTCCACTAGTAAGATGTTAGAGAATGTACGTCATTTCTCAATATTTTAAATTTAAAAGTATGGCTTAGAAACAAAGAAGTCTGAGGGCATCGTTAGTGCCGGTGGTTGGTATAGGGGAGTCAACCTGTTCCCCCTTCTCCAGTATCCTTGGAGAACCCAATTAGACCAGAGAATAAAGATCTTCATCCACATGGTCCAGTAGGGCAGCTCTGAAGATAGCTTGAAGAATCTGGGTTTGTCTTGATACTAGCCTGTTATCTCTCTAGGTCATCCTCGGTTTTTCAACCAGCTCTCTACTGGACTGGATATCATTGGCTTGGCTGGTGAATGGCTGACATCAACTGCTAATACCAATATGTAAGTCTCACGTATTCTTTTCTTGAAATCAGTTGTGATGTGTAACTATAGTTTGCTACTAAAAATATCGAATTTTAATGGTTCTGTTTTCTTACCTAGTTCATTTTGTCCTCATAAAATCCTTCAATTTCTTTCAGGTTTGGCTTAGTAGTAGATACCTGATAAACTGTTCTTGAATAAAGTAACAAGAGCATATTCATGAAATATGGTAGCCAGCTTTGAAACAGAGAAACTTCATGTTAATGGACTCTGTTTCTCTGAATGTATGTCTAAAGAAGTCATGTTTTGGGATATGATTTTCGTTTCCTTTCCCACACAAGTACATTGATCTTTATCACTTAGGCCATATTTTCTCTATAATTAAGCTATTACAAACCTCAAATCAATTTGATCAACTCATTGCTTAACTAAAATTTCTAAAACAAAATTCAGCTGGTACTGATACCATACAAATTCTTTTCAAAAGAACTAATTGTTTTCCTGAATTTAATATTTCTAAAACTTCATACTTGTTTACGTAGACAATGCTTTCATTTATTTCTTCATTCTCATAAATTTATATGAAACTGACTCCTCAGTTCTCAGGGTACAAGTTGGGTAGGTTTTGCAATCACCCTAAAGTTTCTTGTATACATATATGTCATCTTTGGGAGTAAGAGCATGTTACAGATTCACTGTAGCCTAAGGAGTATTGTCTTTTCTCTCACCACTAATGAAAATATTTTACCACTGTGGTCACATCTGGACAATGACATTGTGTTCAATTAAAGCATCCAAAGGAAAAATAATTAAACACATTTTTATAATAATTTAATATTAGCTGCATAAGAATTAGAGGTGTGTCAGTCACTATGGCAGCGCTCAGAAGCTATTTATTTATTATTATTAATTATTTGGTGGCACTGGGGATCAAACCCAGGTCTCATGCATGCTACGCATGTACCCTACCACTGCTCCAACTTGCTTCTTTAAGTTCATTGCAGAATAGATTCTGAAAAATGAATTGAAGGAATGGTATTGTTTAAAGTGAGAAACTGCTTTTGACATCAAGACAGAATGCCAGTTACTAAAATTCAGAGTATTCTCTTTTTCTTAAACTATGACCAGTCACAAAGCCAATAGGGCATTTTAAAATTATGTATTGCTCATATATGTTTCAAAGATGTCTAAGGCAGTGACTCAAAATACTAAAACTACATTCAGAAAAGCTTCTCTTAATTAAGGATTTCTGCTTTGTTTGATAATTTAAGACAGCACTGACAAGTTTTTAGAAGTAAATATGACAAGTGAAACCTCTGGTGCTAAAAGGCATAAAAATTCAGCTGATTGGAAAACGAAAGTAGTTTCGTGTTCCCTGCTCGTAAGCCATGGCAACTCACAGGGTACCCACCGTGGATCACTGGGACTTCAAAAGACAGAGGAATTCAGGTCAAAGACGTGATTCATTGGAATATCTCCTCAAATGAAAAACTTTCCTTACCAATCTTTCCTGTATGTTCTAGTTTGTATTCTATTGTTATGAGAAAACACTCTGACCAACTTGGAGAGGAAAGGGTTTATTTTGCTTGCATATCCTGATCTCAGTTCATCATTGAGGGAAGCCAGGGCAAGAACTCAGGCAGGAACCTGGAGGCAGGAGCCGAAGCACAGAGCATGGAGGAATGCTGCTTGCTGGTTTGCTCCTCTGGCCCATGCTCAGCCTGCTTTCTCATACAACCATCTACCCAGGGGTGGCACCACCACAATGGGCTGGGTCTTCCCGCATGAATTAGTAGTTAAGTAAATAACTCACAGACATGGTCACAGGCCAATCCAGTAGAGGAAATGCTTCAACTTAGGACGTTCCAAGTGTCTCAAGTTGACAACTGAAGCTATCCAGCACACTGTACTATGATTTGTAAAATAAAAATATATCATCAAGCACAAACATTAAAATATAATAATTATAACTTAAAAAATAGACACTACTGCTTAATTGTAGTCTCTAACATGAACAATTTAAATTAGAAAATACAGTTGTTTTAAGGTAACAGTTTAAGAAATGAGCAAGAAGGGTAAAGTAAAAGGTGTACATCTGGGCTGGGAACATTGTGCAGTGGTAGGTCACTTGCTTGGGCCACATCCTTGAGGCCATAAGTTTGATTTCCATCCCCTTCCCAAGAAGTACATATTCAGCAGGGCTCAAGCACCCATGGTTACGTTCACACAGCATCTTTAAGTGTGTGTTCTATTGACCTCTTGCTATGGCTTCCAATATATACAGCCAATTTCAAGGTAAATAAAAAGAATCCTCCCTCTTTGAAGTGTTTATGGCTAAATCTTCTCCTAAAACACTTTTCTTCCACCAGAAAGCTCTTACACATCCCCTCCTTGGTCTGTATATTCATAAAATCGAAGTCCTATACTCTTCATTTGGCTCAGCCCAACCATGAAACTCTGAGTTATGTCTGAGCCATCTGAGGTCAAGGCCAACCCAGCTAAATGACACATAGTAATTGCTTCTGTACTGAGCAGGAGGTATTTATAAAATATGATCCGATTCCAACAAATCGATAGAGAAGGTTATTTAACATAGTGAAAGAGTTCCTGTCAGTTCTAGAGACAGGCACTGTGTGAGAAGTAATAACTGTTCTCTAGACACTGTCCTCAGCCAGGTCCCTGAGAAGATCATGACATGTGGCAGCACTGTAGGCATGAAGGCAGCATTTGATCCCTTGTGACAATTCCTTCTTCAACCAGACACCATTACAAACAATCCTGGGAATGAATGGCAAAGGGATTTTTTTTTTCTGGCAAAAACATCATTTAAATACTGATACACTAATTGTCTCCCTGCACCCATTGAGTTTGGGTGACATTGGTGAAAGAGCATAATTACTATACTCTTCTGGAATGTCCTTTCAAAGAAAAGATCCAGTATCTTCATTCAGGTGGCAGTGTGACTGGTAGCAAAGAATGACTGCTCATGCCCACGCCCTTTTATTGGTTTGTGCATGCAGCTCTGAGACATGTTCTCAGAAGCAGGGACCAGTGAGGATCCAATGAAAAATATGTCAATGTGTAGCTGTTCTTGGCACATACAGTTCTTCTCTTCCAGAGCAAGTCCACCAAGAACAATTGTGCAGGTTGTGTAAGCAACAGCCTGGCCCTCCAGCACCTGGTGGCAATATGTAATCTTAATGGCAAGATTTGTCTCAACTCTTTGCCATGAGGTTGGAATCTCATGCATCTACTACTTTATTTTCATGGAAGCTACACGGGAGAAATTTCCCGTGGAGTTATCAGTCATCATACACTGAGGGGCAAGCTGTTAGAGCAGAGCCTCAGTAAGCAATTCTCATTTGTCATGGAAAAAGAGCTGTGACATAAAGGACTTGGAATTCTGACTCTGAAACCGATAACACATCTTACATAAATCACAGCGTTTCTCTGAATTTTCATCTCTTCATCAGGAAAGGGCTGAGGGACACAATGACATCCACCCTACAGAGTGATTTTGAAGACTTAACAATGGCACCATCCTAAGTGCCTAGGTTAGACAGGTGGCATATCCATCCCCAGGAAAGGCAGCCATCTACAGGTCACTGAGCCATTTGAGAGCCCCTCCCTTCAGCCTCCTGGCTCTTGTTTCTATATCTTGCCGTCTCTGTACAATAGAACATCTCCTTAGGCTCCCCTTATGTAAGTTTCCCTTCAAGGTAGAGACATGCTTCCTGACACACCTGTAGGGGAGGCCGTCTAAGAGAAGTGCCATGACAGTCGACGCAGAAGAGGCTTTCATTAAACAAGTCCTCAGATGGAAAACACTAAAGATCCAGTTTTCTTGTATCTTTCTGGTTCACACTGGAGCATAAAGCTCCCATCTACAGAGTTACCTCACATTGCATGCTCACTGCTGGTTTTCTAGCCATTACTTTGAGTTCCAGAACTCAGGAAGAAGGGAAGCAGGAGGGCATGAAGGACTGAGGGGACTGAGGAAGAAAGGAAGGGAAGGAGACTGGGCAAGCAGGCAGGCAGGCAAAGCAGGGGCATGCTCGCTACTGCTGAGCAACCTCAGCGATCATGCACAGCACTCCATACTTAGTTCCATGGTCACACTTAAGGAAGTAAAGGGGCCAACTCACCTTCTTACTCAGTATGTAGAAAGCCTTAGAATTCTCTTTTGGTGTCGTTCCAACTTGCTGTTTTAAATCCTTTCTTCCAATCCATGTTCCATGTTGTAATCTAAGGCTTTTTTTGGTGCTGATTTCTTGATCTCTGATCCTGAAATGTAACTTTACACTTTGGCTTTAGCATCCCACCAGCTTCTTCTCAATCTGCTTTGACCGTTGATCTCTTGACTTCATCTTCTTTCACCTGTCACTTAGGGAAGGGGTTCCTAACCTTGGGTCCAGAGTGTAAGAAGGAGAATTTCTTACAATTGTACACAAAATAATTTACATGTCCCCACCTTTTACCTGGAGATAGAGGCTATAGCTTTCCTAGAAGTCCCAAAGGGATCCGTGACTTCAATTAAGTCAGGAGCTACTGCTCTACGGTAAATTTCAAAGCCTATAATAAAGACATGGGTTCAGGAACACCCTCACTATTATTACAAAGATGGCCCAGAATAGATAGACAGTCTGGAACAGAACACTGCCCTAGCCCATTTGCTAGGCTGTGAATCAAAAGCCATGGACGAGTGAGTATCCAAAGGAAACCTTGAAGATGTGTCATTGTCCTTGGGAGGAATGATCTTCTCTTCCAAGGGTTTTTTTCCCCTGCTTCTAGGAGAAGGATGTCAGGACTAAGCTCAGGAGTCAGTATAAACTTGACTTGATACCATCTACAAGATAATTGGTCCCTCAGAGCTAGGCAGGGACCTTCAAACAAGATACCAGGGGGTTAAGAACAAGTTGTTGGATTCACCCCAGTGAATCTTCAAGTTTGAGAATGGTATCTCATAATACCTTTGTCCCTCCAAACATAGGATGCTATGTGGCACAGGACAGACACTCACTATTTGATAAACAGAACTGAAGGAAAGCTTTAGGAACCAAATACTCGCTATAAATAAGGACTCTGAAATAGATGAGACCAGATAGTCTCATAATGGAACTCTAGGCTCTTCCTGCTTATCCTGAGACTAATGGCCATGTTCCTGGTCCTTAATTAGGAAGACTGATTCATGAAAATGTAGGGACCTAAGTTGATTCAGATCATGAAGCACACAGTAAACTAGCAGTCTGGTCTTCATTTCCTTCCTTTCTACCTTCCTCATGTGGTCCCTTTCTGGCCATCTAAACTGACATTCCTCTGACTCACCTTTCATCCAGTCCTTGAGATGGATCTAATATTACAGTGTGTGATTCCATTGTTCCTTGCTTTTCTTCAGAGAGTTTTCTTGTTGATGTTTGGTACTGTGAGATTCTAGCACATAAACTGCCACCAGCACTACCTCTTCATCATGTAAGCATTTTTTGCCTTTCCAACATTTCAAAAAAAAAAAATCAGTGGAACAATTGATAATACACTTGTTCAAGAATGTGGAGATGCAACCCATGAGTTTGCCTCTTGGTACACTCAGCAGCCCAGGCTAAACCAGGAATCCTTCTCTTCTTCTTCCTTTATCAGGCCAACAGACATGAGGGAGTGTTGGTTGCTACGGTGATGGGGCTCAGAGCAGAACCAAAGCATGATTGTGACCTCCAGAGGTGATGGTAACTGAACACATGATTTCCAAGGGTCTCCCTCCCAAATTTCCGGGGGTCTCCCAAAGAAAATGAACATACTCTTTTCAAAAAAATAATTCTCCTTCTCCCAATAGACATAACCTGAGGAGCCTCTCAGGTCTTTTTTGTTAAATGAACCACTATGTGATTAATGTCAATGCTTTTTTTTTCTCCATGATTAAAACTTAGTGGTGTCACCTATATCTTATGTATAGCAATAGCTATCTCATTCTTGCAAATGGATTTCTAATCATTAAGCAAGATTCTCATTAGCCCTTGGCATTGGCATTCAACCCAAACTCCCTAACTGATGACAATGCCTCATTTGGTTGGTCAGCCTAGGCATCTCTTTTCAACAGGAATGGTCTGGGCTTAGCCCAAAGACTAACGCTTAAGACGTTTAAGGCAAAACAAGAAAAAAGCCTCAGAGTTCAATAAATAGTTCCTGTCTTCAGGTTCAGTTTTCTGTGGCTGGGTCTTCCTTGATGTCTCGGAGGCTCCACGTTTGGTGCCCTGACCTTATTGCAATGACTGTCCTCCAGACAGTGCTTCTGCTTTGAACTGCTTTGAAAAGACCAGGGCTTGCTGCATTCGCATCCACTTGTTGGGAGACACATGTAACCTGCCAGGAGATCTGATGCCCACAGTAAGCTGTGTGTGCCAGTTGACCATCTTCTTGTTATTCATAATTTGTAATTAAAAAATCATCGCTTCCAATTATTTTTGATAGATATTGAATTCAGAAAATTATAGATACTCAGCTGTCCTTACAGATTATTAGTAGAAAACCATGCAGATAATTATACTGAGATCTTTAAAGAATGGGTCAATATTTCCAATTATCTTCACAGTCAGCTTTCAGATTTTACATGGATTTTTGAAAGATAGAGTTTGGCCCTACCTTTTAGAATGTCTACAGGTGTGAAACTGCCAGTCAGAGTTTCTAAAAAATAGTTCAACCAATTGTAAGTAGAAGTTAGAATGCATTTTTTTTCCAATTAACATTTGCACTGCCTTATAATTATAAAGGTGAAAAGGAGCCAGGACAGTCATTCTTTTCCCATCAGCTCCTCTGGGTGAACCACACCTGAGACAGATGAGAAGCTCTTTTGTTAGTGAAATCACATAGCAGGCCTTCCTCCACCT
Organism: Eospalax fontanierii; assembly: GCA_035773235.1. Taxonomy (NCBI): domain Eukaryota; kingdom Metazoa; phylum Chordata; class Mammalia; order Rodentia; family Spalacidae; genus Eospalax; species Eospalax fontanierii. The sequence continues at coordinate 61,069,392 of CM069530.1, read as the reverse complement.
CTCTTGGTAACGCACGCTGGTTTCTGATACTTTAGGACTGGCTTCAGGAAATGTGGTTTCAGGAAAGAAATCATTTTAGTGGTTTTGAGTATCTCTTTTTTTTAGAACCCAACTACAAGTACTAAACCAATCATCTGTGATCCTAAAATAAGTGGGTTTAATTGTTTATTTCTGTTATTCTCATCACCATTCCAGGTTTACATATGAAATTGCACCAGTATTTGTCCTCATGGAACAAATAACACTTAAGAAGATGAGAGAGATCATCGGATGGTCAAGTAGAGATGGCGATGGGATATTTTCTCCTGGTAGGTTTCTCTTTTGTAACTGATTACCCTCAAAGTTGCATCCTTTTCCTTTTTACTATAATTAGTAATGTGTCAGTTATACAGACTAAGAGGTTTTATTGTGACATTTGCATATATGCATGTATCATGATTTAACGATCTTTAAAAACATTTCTTTAACACTCTGCCTTCCTATCTTTGTCAGGATGAAGGCCAGCAGAAATGCTGCAACCATATGAACTAACTAATGAAGGCTGTGTCTAGTTCATGCTAAATGGTGCTGTTCTGACAACAGCAAAACTGGGGATCAGTGAATCAGATTATCAGTTAACTAGCTTCAGCCAAAATACTATATCTTCTTTAATCTCTAACTCAAAGTAGATACAACAGGAATCTTTACAACAAAGACAACTATTTTGGGAGGTAGGAAGGAGTCACAGATGGTACTGGAGACAGTGTGATTACACACAGGGAAAGAAAATAAATAAGAAATAGAATTGTCCAGGCAATCCAATCAGACTACAGATTTGCCTATTTCATTCTCAGAGAAATAATACAAAGGTGGGTAGTTGGTATTCCAGGCTTACTTAGAGTTCTCTCCATTCTCCTGGTGTCTTTATTTAGATAGACATGAGTTTGTTTCTGTTTAAATAACCATAGACCCCACTCTAATGTCGTAACTCAGCTGGGCTGTTCTTTGAAGAGAGTACCCCAGCTAGTCACCAAGCAGTGCACTCTTTCTCTCTGCAATTTCCATTACTCTTTTTCTCTTTCTGAACTCAGGGAACAGATTGATCTTTGTTCAGTAAATAGGTTGAGCAGAAAATGGAAACTGTCGGTTATAACTCACCATCTCTTTGCAGACACTGCCACCACCTCATCTTATATTCTGTCTAAGGCTTTGGGTAGACACTGGAATATATGAATCACCTCCAACTGAACTGCCTACGTAGCTTGGCAATGAGTGTGACCACTTATATTCTCGGGGCAAAGAGTGCAGAGGGAAGCCCTTAGCAGTAAGGAAGCCAGCAGAACTTTTCAAGAGACTGTCCTCCCCCTCCCTAATCTCTTGAGACACGAGTTCAACCTTTGTGTTAAAAACATGACAGCACCCCAATTCCTCCCACTGTTTCTGCTTGCAAATAGGGGGAGCCATATCCAACATGTACAGCATCATGGCTGCTCGCTACAAGTACTTTCCAGAAGTTAAGACAAAGGGCATGGCGACTGTGCCCAAGTTGGTCCTCTTCACTTCAGAACATGTGAGTTGGGGGCTCTGGCTCATGGATTGTGGTGTTTTTCAAGATACTAGCCAACTTTTAACCTCAAACCTCCATTTGTTGCAGAGTCACTATTCCATAAAGAAAGCTGGGGCTGCACTTGGCTTTGGAACCGACAATGTGATTTTGATAAAGTGCAATGAAAGGTAGGCAGGGGACGTATTAGGTTCTTGATGTATTAAATGTGTTCATCTGTTAAATTTGTTTTATTGTGCTTAAGGACTGACTCAGTACAGTGTGCCAAGCTGCTAATGGTCTGTTGAAAATATCCGATTACATTACTTTTTGCTGGGGCTGCTAAAGGTTGTTTTTTTTTTTTTTTCCTTCATGTGTAATCTTGTTGATTCTTCATTTTAATTTCTTTCCATTTGCAATGATTACAGGGGGAAGATAATTCCAGCTGATTTAGAGGCAAAAATTCTTGAAGCCAAGCAGAAGGTATGTGTGATTTAGTATATCTAAATCCCAATGAATACAGATTTTAGAAAATAAAATCTAACCCACACAAATGTTTTATAATTAAATAGTTTTATTGTATTTCTGAGATTCTATTCTCAGATACGATATTCACTTATTTTCAACTTATGAAAGAATTTGGCCTCAAGGCTAAGTCTACAAAATATATTTTTTCTTTGTGAAAAATAATTTAGTCATTAAATCACCTTATGCCAAGTAAGCAGTTTGATGTTTTTCAATAAATAAACTACCCGAGTATCAGAAAAATAGAGCCTAATTGAACTTTTTACTTGGTTCTTGTTAGATGCAATTTCATTTTAATAAGTACCATTTTATCTTGGGATTCTATTTAGTAAAGTACTTCCATGCCTAGCAGACAGCCCATTATACTTAGCAAATCCAGCTTCAACAAATTATACCACATAAATTATACTAAATAAAACAATTTCATAGAACATCTGTATCCCAAGTCCCTTCCAGGTAGCATATACCATCACAGTGCTGTTTGGTTACCTCTTTGTATCTTCTTCTTTAACTATAGCTGTCTGCTGAGGCCTCGAAAGAGGAGGTAGATGGAAGTGTTACTAGTCTAAGAGCTGAGCTTCAAAAACCCCTAGCCTCACAGCCCTCCCAATGTCTTGGCTCTTTGCATTCACTTCTTCATTTTCTTCTTGTCCACATCAGTTAACATCACTGTGTATTAGTGCTTCAGCTTTCAGTGTATAGATCTAGATCATTCTAAATCATTATCATGTGGGTGTGTGTGCATATTCACGCTCTGCACGTGCACATGGAGGCCAGAGGACAATCTCAGGTGTCTTTCCCAGACACTGTTCACCTTTTATTTTTAAAGACAGAATCTCTCAGTGGCCTGGAACTTGCCAAGGCTGGCTGGCCAGCAAGCCCCAAGGATCGACCTGTCTCCACCTCTGCAGTTAGATTATAAGCATGAACCACCATGTCTGGATTTTTAATGTGAGCTCTGGGAATTGGACTCAGGTCCTTGTCCTTTCAAGGCAAACATTTTACCAATGGAGCTATCCCCTAAGACCCTGTATACAACTATTTTAAAAAGCTAAATAAAGCTTCAGTTTAATTGTGATATCAAAGCACTTAGAACTATATGGCTCCCACAAAGAACAGTACTCAGATAATATTCAGAAGTATTTGGAGAGGAACCTGCCTGTCACTCCAAATATTTACCATTAATTTTTTCTTTAGTTTTTGTCACATAATTTACCACTATGAAACATATGGTATATTTTGCTTATTTAATATTAAGTCTGTCATGACAGAATTCATCATCTGCTGTGCTCCATGCTGTATCCCCAGCACAAAAAGATGTGGCATATTAAACACACACACACACACACACACACACACACACACACACACACAGAGGGAGAGAGAGAGAGAGAGCGAGAAAACAACAACAAAATCCTGTCAAATAAATGAATGAATAAGCAAAACAAAGAATAGTTCCAGCTGTAATATCTGATACCATTCCAGCTTTGCTCACTGTTTGAAGTAAATGCTGTTGCATTTTGCTTCATGTAGAAATGAGAAAGGTTAAAAGCACTAACCACAGATTAGAGAGATGGCTCAGCAGTTAAAAGTGTGTGCTGTTCTTCCAGAGGACCCAAGTTCTGTTCCTAGAACCCTGTCAAACAGGATCTGACACAACCACCTATAACTCCAGCTCCAGGAGATTTGGTGTCCTCTTCTGGTCTCTGAGGGCACCCACACACATGTGACACACACACGAACAAAGAGACATGAATGAAATAAAATCTAAATAAAAGCACTAACCAGATATGTCTCTCTCATTTTGTAGGGATATGTTCCCCTCTTTGTCAATGCAACTGCTGGCACGACTGTTTATGGAGCTTTTGATCCAATACAGGAGATTGCAGACATCTGTGAGAAATACAACCTTTGGCTGCATGTTGATGTAAGTGTCCCATTCACACACAGTCCTGTCCAGTCGGGGCAGAAACAGTGCTGTATTCAGATTTGCCTCCAGCTGCTCCAGACACTGTCTCTGGTCCTTTCTACACACATTAGCTCCTGATCTCCCCCACTTCTCAGTCAGCCACTCATAACTAGAACCTACTACAAATCTGGCCACCCTCTAGGACACATTCAGGTTTGACTGGACAATAGCTGTCTCTGTGTCTCCTTCTGAAATCCACTAGACTAAAGTAGATACTGCCTCTCCTGGTTGCTTTATTTGGACAAATGGCTGCAGAAGGAAATACAACTGATCTCAGAGAGAAAAAACATGAACTATAACATAGAAAGTGTGGTGTGTGAGCCTGCATCTGCCCATCGATAACAGTTCTAAAAAGAACACTACATACAGGAAAAATAATGAAGAGTGTAGAAGGTATTATCAATGAGGATATTTAGTCCCAAATTTTCCCAGCAACACCAAATGGGCATTCTTACATGTATGATTGATTTTTTTCTTTTCTCCCTGTCCATTCTCTTGCTGGACGTAACTTCTTAAAAATGAACAACCGGGCTCAGTGTATCTCTGGTTCCCACAGCACTTTGGAACTTTGGGTCTTGCTCCACAAGCATCACAGACCCACTTTCTGGAACATAAAGGCATTATCTGGAGGAAGTTTTCATTAAGAAATGGCAAAGAGTGAGGAACCCCACAGCCTGCGCTGGTGGAACAGTGGGTGTGGGCTCCGTGCATCTCCCTGTGTTTCCTTAGGTGTGTGGCAGGACTGGGCTCAGACTCTTCAGTGTCATAGCGCCTTTCCCTCCTTTCTGTCCTTGCAGGCTGCCTGGGGCGGTGGTCTGCTCATGTCCCGGAAGCATCGGCACAAACTCAGTGGCATAGAAAGGTATGGTTACCTCAGTCAGCCTCCTTCTTCCAGTGCATCAAATGCACGGCACACCTTAGACTAGCCATTCTTCTTCCAGCCCCGATGTCAGCCTCAGGTCCCCCAACCCTCATTCCCAGCAGTCTGACTAAGCTCACTTCAGCTCAACTGGTACATTTTGAGTATTTGTAGTATAATTTATTTCCTAGTTAAATGAGTTCTAGTGTGTTCACAATGTAGAAAGAAAGAAAGATACATGAACAGGCCATTACGAGATGAAATTGAAGATGCCCAAGGATGAAAAAAAGAGAGATTAAGCAGTGTGAGGAACTGGAAGCTAAATCAGTTTGCCAAGGAAGCAGAGAAGCTGCTGATTCCTTTGGCTCTTCTTCCTCAGTAAGCTGGCTGGCTCCTAAAGCAGCAAGACATTTATCCCCCCTGACTTATCTCCGTAGCTACTGGAAAAGGGAGAACGAGGAAGCAACAGTGTAAGAAAGAGTGTTCCAGGCAGTGAGAATGCCTGCACAAGGCTCTGAGACACAACTATTCTTGGCAACCTGGAAGATCATCAAAAGGCCGTGGGCATGGAGCAAGGTAGAAATGGTTAAGAGCAGGCCAGTGGGAAAATTGTATGAAGGAAGCACACCAGGAACATTTACCTAGCAAGGACTCTGGCTTCTGTGCCTGCCCTCTTCTGTCTCTGTTTTGAAAGGCCCATGTCAATATGGGTCAAACCAGCGCTTTACAGCAGATTCACATGACCCTAGAATTTGAAATAATGTAGTAAACGTAGATGAGCCAGCACGACTGTACTTTAGATTTTTCAGGCAATTTTCATGTTCCATCCATGAGTCTAGGAAAATGTAAAGCAATTTGCACTAGGCTTTTTTTTTAATGTTTAAAGCATGTATCTCTTCTGAAGGAAACTAGACCCATATCATGTCTTATTTTGTTCTACTTGTAGAAGCAAAGAATCATTTGCTTCCTGCCTTTAGGACATTCAGAAAACCATTTAAGACATTTTATGAGAGCTAAGTATAATTTTTTAATGACTTGATAAATGATAGCAGTGAGATATTGGCTAAGTTTATACTTTCTAAACACCTGACATGGATTCTCAGTTAACTTTCCTTGGTATTTCTCCCAGATCTCTTTCATGAGGTTTTCCTTTTTGTGACTTAAGGGAGAGGTCCGTCAGGCGTTCTTCTACCTCCTTGAAACTCAGAACATGTATTTCCCCTAAAGAACCTGAGCAAGAGGAAGAGGCTAAAAACCCACAGCAGGGACTTAGACTAGGAGAGCACAAGCAGTATAATTCTGAGGCAATTGTTATGTGGGAGGGAACATCCTTCACAGCTATTAAAATGCAGAGCCCAGCTGTGTGTTGGGCCATGAGGAAGGGGGTCTGTAACCCACTGAAGCAAACTTCCCAAGTTTCACTCATCATACATTACACTTGGTTGTTTCTGTAATGTCCTAGATAGTGTTCTCCTTACCCATCTAATTGTGTCTGACAGTGATGCGGTTGCTAGGAGACCATACTTGTTAAACTAGCATTGCAGCTCAGACTGGCGAAATCATGCTCTTCTGCATTTAAACCGTGCTGGTAGGTAAGTCAGAGTCTATGGCAGTGCAGTTGATCATCACTCCAAGGTGTGCCATAAGGAGACACATCTTCATCACCACAGTCTTTTTTAACTCAAAACAGAAAGGCACAAAGAAGTTAAAACTAAAACTAAACTGCAGTGGTTATGAGCCCTGGATCTGTAATTAGAATCCCTGAACTTGGTCCTTATATCCAGCCTCTCCCAGCTATGTGACTTTGGGTAATGTATGTCACTGATCTGTGAGTCTGTTTCTCCATCTAAATACAAGTAATATGAATACCATACCTGCATCATAGTGTTGCCATGAGAATTATGTATACAAGCCCCAGTGACAGCATTTCATGTTTTATGAACTTCTTTGCCTTTTATTCAGTTCTGGTGAGGCAGGCACAAACTCTGAAGCACAGATAAGTTATGTAATGTACCCAAGTGAGAAAATGTCAGTGCTGGCATTCAGACTTGGACAGTTTGGCTGCAAAGCTGGAGTACTTAGCCAAATTTCTATATACCTAAAGCTCTCAGAGCAGTAGGACCCATCATAAGTGCTTCATTAGTGATACCTGGTATTAATAGCAGTTATCTAGTGGTCTGCAGTGTGACACTCTGAGACTGCCTGCAAGTCTGCATTGCCTGCTTGACAGTCAGTTAGGCAAGGAAAGCCTCTATGACTTCAGTGGAGACGGGGAGCTTTCCGCACTAGCACGGCTCTTCTCTCTTTCCCACGCCTTCTCAGAGATTCCTGTGCTTCTTTCAGGGCCAACTCTGTCACGTGGAACCCTCACAAGATGATGGGGGTGCTGCTTCAGTGCTCAGCCATTCTAGTCAAGGAAAAGGTTTGTACTCCCTCGGAAGATGGGCTGGCAGCCTGTACACCGCAGACTCAAGAAGAAAATGCTTAGCAGCCCCTTGTGAACCTGCAGGCTGTTCTTTCCTGTCCTCCCAGCTAACCCAGATTTTTCTCTTAGCTTTTGCTGTCTACTGCTCTTTGTCCTTGTTCAGTGCTTGGGACTCTGGTGGTGACAGACTCTTTAATGAAATTTGAGTAGTCCTTCATGTCTGCATAGACATAAGAGTGATTGGGTGAGCCACTCAATCATTGAGAACAAAAAGTGCTCACTGGAGCATACTCTGAGTTCTTAGTAGGCATTTGTAGTCTCAAGAGCTGAAAAAATAACATGGAAACAGAAATACAAACACCAACTCAGACCAGCAGAGAATGCTGGCCAAAAAGCTTCTGAAGGCCCTATAAAGACGGCTCAGCAGGTAAAGGTACTTGCTACTGAGCTTGAGGATCTGACTTCCGTCCCTGGAGCCCACCTGATAGGAGAGACCCATTCCCACAAGCTGTCTTCTGATCTCCACACATGTGCACGGGAGCGTACACACACACACACACACACACACACACACACACACACACACACGCTGTATTTTTTCAAAGTTTCTGTAAATGAGTTAGAGCCATAGTCCCTTTTTTCACACATCGCCATAGGACACCCCCCCTCCAATGCACACCCTGTGCATTGATGCTCTGTAAACCTGATGCAGATGAAGCGTCCCATTCCAGCCTGTCTCCTGTGCAAGTCAGAGCCCACACAGGCTCTCTCCTCCACTCACATTAATTCACAGGAAGTCTTGCATGAATTGGAAGACTTAAGGGAGGAGGGAACACTTCGGGGAATGAAAGTTCTTCACAACAGTAACTTTTCCACCCACTAGGGAGGTTTGTAGCCTAAACCCCACCCAACGAATGACATAATAATTCTTCTTTTGGACTGAAAATACTCAGAATACCCACATACATTTCCAAATGATCCTTAGAGGAATAGTGAGGCCCTTATGGTAGACATCCAAGACAAGAGAACACTTTCTAACCAGAAAAACAGGAGGCAGAGAGACAGAGGTGGTTTTTTTGTCCCAAGAGTAATTGCAGAGGGCTTCAGGAGAAAAGTAGCGTGGGGCCCAAATCTATCCCTGCACCCACGTCTCTGACTGGAGACCACCAATGCTGGGGTCTTGATTTCCATGGCAGGGTATACTACAAGGATGCAACCAGATGTGTGCAGGATACCTCTTCCAGCCAGACAAGCAGTATGATGTCTCCTACGACACTGGGGACAAGGCAATTCAGTGTGGCCGCCACGTGGACATCTTCAAGTTCTGGCTGATGTGGAAAGCAAAGGTATGAAGAGAGAAATCCAACGAATAGAACATAATCTGGCCTACACAGGCTGACAAGAGAAGCAGTGATGTATTACAGGGCGCTCACCGTGCCTGTAACCAGTATCTACATAACTGAGCTATGAACTGCATTTCCTCTGTGAATGGAGTAACTCCATTCTTTGTGGCAATTTTCTCTTCAGCTTATTCTCCTTAGAGTTATCATGACATTTCCTCTTAACTTTCTCTTATTACTAAAAATGGTTCTAAGAAAAGATTTCCACGATAATTTTTTAAAGATATTTGCTTTATCTATTTGTGTAAATATTTGCTTTATCTATTTGTGGGGGCATGCATGCCCCACAGAATATCTGAGGGGGTCAGAGGAAAACTTGTGAAAGTTAGTTCTCTCCTTCAGCATGTGGGTTCTGGGATCAAATTCAGGCCATCAGACTTTGTATTAAGTGCTTTTACCCACTGGGCCATCACAAATCAGAAGTCACTGTTCATTTGTCAGCATTAGGCATAAAATCACTCTGTTGAATTGTTTCACAAGTTTCCTAATGGGACCAGCGAGATGACTCAGCAGATAGAGGTGCTTGCTGCTAAGCCTAACAATTTGAATTTGAGTCCCAGACCCACATGGTAGACGGTAGAACTCCATGAGTTGTCCTCCGAACTTCATACACTGGTACATGTACACACATACAAACACACACACACATCACTAAATGTAAAAATGGAAGCTTACTTGAAATTTCCTCACAATCTCTCTACTCATCCCATCTTGGGATGGTTATAGTTGTGGCCTCAGTTCAGATATGACACTTTGAATAGCCACTATCTTAAGAAAACCAGAAATGAGCTTCAAGTCCAGATTATGAATAACTGACAGGAAGCTACATGCCCTGCTGAGAATAACTGTCCAGAGACCAGGGGGCCTTCCAAAGAGAAAGCAGAACACTTCACTTAGAGCTTTGAAGAAGCTATCCATGCTGGATTAGATGATCCTTCCAAACCATATTCAAGAATGCCTTTTTCAGTATGTCCCATAAACAAGGACAAGATAGCCTTCCCGAAATGACCATCACCCCTGATATCAACAACTATGATCTTTCTCTTTAAAACAGGGCACTGTGGGATTTGAAAATCAGATAAACAAATGCCTGGAACTGGCTGAATACCTCTATGCCAAGATTAAAACCAGAGAAGAATTTGAGATGGTTTTCGATGGCGAGGTACGTTGTCATCATGAGCCTGATACACAGTGCTTCCAGAGAACCACGAGAAATGCTTTGGAAGCCACGGTGCCTCAAGCTACTTCTGAGTTTTCGTTCATGTGTCTTCCTCACTCAATTCCCCCATGCTCAGAACATTCCTACAGGTGGTGCTGGGGCTATGGTTCCCCTTTACCTCATCTGAAACAGGTTTTCTTTTTTTACTATTTGATTTATTATTTTTATTTTTTGTGTATAAGTGTATTGCCTGCATGTATGTATGTGCACCCATGTCATGCAGTGCTCGTGGAGGTCAGAAGGGGGTGTTGTATCCCCTGGAACTGAAGTTACAGAGAGTGGTTAGCTGCCATGTGAGTGCTGGGAATTGAACCCAGGTCCTCTGAAAAAACAGCCAGTGTTCTTAATCACTGAGCCGTCTCTCCAGCCTGAAACAGGACCTCTTAAATTTTTCCCACTCATGGGAAATTTCACTTCCTAAATTTTTATATAACGCCAGGTATATTGGTATTTAAAAATATCTATATTGATGCTGAATCATCAATTTTTAAAAACAATTCTCTGGTAGACAGTTTTACCATTTATTAAAGACTAAAACAGATTTGCATACTAATGAGATGAATGTGTCTATTTATTGTTCCATAAAGAATTAAATCCTGGTGGAGCATGTGATACTACAAGACAGAGAACATCTTCAATATTTATCAGAGTTGATGGATATTTTGGTTTTGTAACTGGCAATGCTTTGCATAAATATATACTATAGCATAGCAGAATGACTGTAGGAAAGTATTCAAAGTCTTTTTTTTTTTTTTTGTAAACCATTTTCTAAAAGCATAGAAAACTTCATATGTACAGAGAAAACACTCCTGTTCGCAGTATGCAACAGTCTGGACTCTGAGATTAAGTCTCTAAGATAGCATTCATTGGTCTTGTGTGGCACAACAGCTCGTGCAGTGCAAAGTGCACATGTTGTGTGTTCAGAACCAAGGCTGCAGTGAAGTGATGGGATGTAACACAGGCCACAGCTGCCAGCCACACTCCAGATTCAAAGCATGCTTGATTTCAAGTTAGTTTTTGATCATGTATCTCAGAAACCTTTTATAATCCTCACAATTCAATGTCCAATCCCACGTGAGGTCGCAACTCACAGTTAAAGAAGCTGCATTCTAAAGTATGTAGTTCTCTGCCAGAACCTAGGGTGTTTTCCATGGCAGGTCTGAGTCCCTCATAGTTCTTGGCATTGTCTTGTGTTGGACTCCATCTATGATAAGTATCTCCCAAGCCCAAGAAGCCTAGAGGACAGGCATATCCTCACCTTCCAAAATTGACTCTAAATGAGCATCTGCTCACCATGGATTCATGATGAAGAGAGCAGAATCAGCTGTCTCTACCTGAGTTCTCATTCCCATTACACACAGGAAAATACTTGTCACGTGGTGTTTCCTGAGTGCCAGCCAGACCCTGTGCCAGGTGCTGGCTTATGTGGTATTGACCAAAACAAATACTATGTCTGTCCTAGCAGAGTCCATAGTTGAATAAAGAAACATGGAATCATAACCCATGTTAATAAAAGAAAGCCTGCGCATAACCCACTATAACAGAGCACTATCTACTTCTGATATTGTCTATTTATCAGGCAATGTCACCTGTCAGGATTATACTGCAAATGAGCACTGGAGTGCTGAGCAGTCAGCATTTAGTGTACCTCACTGTGGGGCTCTCCTCTGAGTCTTTACACTAGTTTAAACATTCTCCTAGAAGGCTGAAATGAGAGCTGTGATGTCTCAAGCCAGTTACAGGGAAACACAGTACTGACAAGCAGTGAGGGAGGCAAATGTAAAACTCTGCCACCAGCAACCCACAGTACTAGTGACGTGAACTTCGGGGCATTTTCCATCTCCAAGACGCTAAAAATAGCAAGATGGGAAGATCCTTTTTCTCAGTTACTCAAATGTCATTATTTTGAACATTTCAGGATACAGGGACAGTAGCTTTAGGTATCTAGGAGATGGGGAGGCAGCACCCTTGGCAGATACAACCAGAGAAATGGACGTTTTTCTGTCTGGCGTTTTTGTACATCACAATGCTTTGGAGATAGTTATTCACACTCTTTTCTTTTTATTGACTGAGAATTTACTCCCAAAGGAACACTTTCTGTCAAATGTTCACTATTTTATTTTTGTTTACTTGCTTGGTTCCTGAAATCTCTGCAGCCTGAGCACACAAATGTCTGTTTCTGGTATATTCCACAAAGTCTCCGTGGAGTTCCAGATAGCCCTGAGCGACGGGAAAAACTACACAGGGTAAGGACTCGTGTTCTATCTCCTCTGCAGTTCCCCTGGCCAGTCAGGCCATCCTTGTGTCAATGTGCTATTCTAAAGGGCAGGGATAAGAAACAGAGCCTCAGGGCAGACTTCTAGACAATGGGGTGTTAAGAAGCCATCCTGATTTATACATCTGGGTTGTCAGCTTGCTGTGGTTTAGAAACCTCTATAAGATGCAGCCCCACCCGAGGTTGGGGTTCCTCATCACAGGGTCTCTATGCAGAGCAAGTAAATAATACACATCTTTCTCTGAACTTTGGCCTTCTACCTATTCGAGTCTACTCTAATGCTGATTCTTCTTCTCTGTTGATTTCCCTTTTTACATTTATTTTTAAGTTTTTGCTTTTTTATTATTTTAACAGAATGAGTGTGTTTTGCCTGCATGTATGTATGTCACATAGGTGCATGGAGGTCAGAAGAGGGTGTTGGGTCCCCTGAAGCTGGAGTTAAAGGTGACTAGTAGGTGCTGGGAACTGAACCAGGTCCTCTGCAAGAGCAGCTAGTGCTTTTAATCTCTGAGCCATCTCTCCAGACCCTTCTCTGTTGATTTCTATATCTAGTATATCAGAGTTGTTGTTATATTTGTACAGCATGTGATTATTTATGCAAGAAGCCATTGAACAAATATTTGTTAGGCATTGTCTGCGTACCAGGCAGTATCCTGAGCTTTAGATTATATACAACCTTAATTTATACTGTTTTCTGTCTTTATTTCTTTTTTTTATTTAATTATCATTATTCCTTGACTGATTTTAAAAATGTACTTGCCTGCTACTCTTATGATTGGATGAATTTGGATATTAGCCACTAAAAACCCTTGAATCTGAAATGTTTTGGAAGGGAGGAGTTGGAGAGATGTCTCAGTGGTTAAGAGCACTGACTGCTCTTGAAGAGGACCAGGATTTGGTTGCTAACAATCATCTATATGTAACTCCAGTTCCAGGGGGTCCTACACCTTCTCCTGGTCTCTGTAGGTGCCAGGCACACATGTGGTGCACTTACATTCATGCAGGCAAAGCACTCACACAGATAAAATTAAATAAAATGTTTAAAATTAAAAAAAATTGTTTTCTCCAAATAGGAAAAAGCAAAACGAATTGAGCAGTTAAAAGAGGGAGTATCACCATCAGTGTTGAATTTTGTTTTATGTTTTCCATCACAAGGTCGCTCCCAAGATCAAAGCCCTGATGATGGAGTCAGGCACAACCATGGTCGGCTACCAGCCTCAAGGGGACAAAGCCAACTTCTTCCGGATGGTCATCTCCAATCCAGCTGCCACCCAGTCTGACATCGACTTCCTCATTGAGGAGATAGAAAGGCTGGGCCAGGATCTGTAATCCCCCTTTGCAGAACCTGCAGTCATTCCCCTTTCCCTCTGGAACCCTACAACAAAGCTCCCTCAGTTGCTGGCGCACCTAGACCATTTCATTGAAGGAAAGTATACTCTCTTGAAGAATATTTGTCATAACCTCACTTAAGCTTGTTTGTTAGAGTTAGCAGGAAATAATGTTCTTTTTTGTAAAAAGTTGCACATTAGGAACGCAGTATATATGTACAGTTATATATACCTCTCTATATATACATGTATAGTCAGTGTGGCTTAGTCCTAGACCACAGCATGTCTCCTCTCCCTAGAGAATTCGCTTCACCACCGGCAGTTTCTGAGGGGCTAGCCATTTTGTAGGACAGATAGTACTCCCGCTGCTGTGTCTTCGGGACCAAGGGAAATGCTGCTGATGGGAGTTGACCTCCCTGTCAGTGTTGCTCCCACCTGAAGGAATGATGAATGACAAAAGTAACACTAGATGACAAGTGTCACGCCCTCCCCATTAGTAGCCTTCTAGGGGAAAGAGTAGCCTAGTCATTGTCTCCAGTGAGCTGTTGCTGTGTTTTTAGAGATTAATTGTGTAGACTGTGTATATCACTGTTGTCTGACCTTGGGTTTGGGAAAGGGAATCATGTAATGATTTCAATAACTGTTTAATTGTATGATGGTGAGATATTTGCTTATTTATATTCAGAGATTTACCATGTTAAAGAGGCATCTTGTATTTTCTTCCCATTTGTAATGTATCTTATTTATATAGTAATGAAATAAGTTCTGAAAACTGTTTATGGTATTTTCGTGCATTTGTGAACCAAAGAGAAAAGATTTAGTAAGACTTACATTTATATTAGAGTGCCCTTAAAATAATGATTTGAACGTATGTGTACTGTCTGTAAAAGATTCTGCTACTGTACATAGAACCATGTATATGGAAATCTTCCTGCTTCAGTAGCACCTGCTTTTCTTTGACCACGTCTGGCTGTGCGTAGAGTGCTCTCAAAGCTTTTCTAGTAACTGTTGAATAATACTAACCAGACCTCCTGTAATTTTGTAGTAGCTCATGACCAATCTCTGTGACTCGCTTAGCTGAAACCTAAGGCAACGTTTCTGAAAACCTTCCGAAGATCTCTAGTAAAACAACCAGCCCCACAAATGTTTTTGAAGAGATGAAACCCACACTGTGCGTTTTAGAGAATGCAAAAGGAATATAAATAAATAAAGATATTCTCCATGGAGAACTTGACAACTTCTTCTGGTTTGTTTCATATATAAAGAGCTTTCCAGGAACCATTCATTGCATCGCCCACAGCCTGTTTATTTCCCACTAGCTAGCTTTGGGGATGCTGGGTCTCCTTATTAAGCTGAGCCTTAACCCTCTGTTGGGTTCCTGACCCCATCTAGAAACTTGTCCGGACTGCAGTTAAGTAACATTTCTACTTACTCCCAGAGAGACAAAGGTGAGCCCCATTTCTCATCTCCTTATCTGTGTCTCAGAGTTCCAAAACAAACATTTTCATTCTCTACTTCAGAGACAGTTTTAGGCCCCAATGTTGCAGTGGTGAGCAGGCAGACAAATAATTCCTTTTAGTTTGGAACTTGTATCGTCTGGCATCTTTGCCTAGCTGACCGTCAGACACAGAGTGTCTAAGTTTGTATAGTGGTCCCAACTCGTTTCCTCAAGAAATATATTTGGGTGCTGGATCATTAGGAAAGAGGGCCTGATTCCTATGATATTCTACTAAGCTGCACATACTATCTTATTCATTTTAAATACAAGGCGCTCTCTACAGCACATGCAGGGAACAGAGAAGAGATCCTTGTCCACTGTATGGTTGCTATGTACTACACAAACTGGACCACAAGGGATATCAGAAAGCCACTTTATTCTCTCTTCCACTGTTCCCTCAAACTCTTCCTGTGGGCTTTTCCCCCAGGTCCTTCTGTGATTTCAGATCATTTCTATAGCTTTTCTGTCTTCTCAAGCACACGAATCACCTTGTACTGGCAGCCAACAGTCCAACTCCATGAAATCAGTGAGCCTTCAAATTGTTAAGCAATACAGAATTCCTCCCTGCCCTCCAATCTGCCACTGTTTCAGGCTGCAAGGGTGAGCAAGTCTGGTAGTGGGATGAGGTCTCTTTGAGGCCTTTTTCAGCTCATTTTTCGAGCAACTATAGTTGCTATATAGGTCAGGCCTAGGGGAAGAATGGGCTAAAGAAACAAAGGCATACTTTTTAAATATTTATTTTATTATTTTTAATTATGTGCAGGTACATACATTTGTGTGCCTGCCCGTGTGTGTGCGTGTGTGTGTGTGTGTGTGTGTGTGTGTGTGTGTGTGTGTGTGTATGAATACAGGTGCTCAAGGAAGCCAGAGGCATCAGATTCTCTGGAACTGGAGTTACAAAGTTACAAGCAGTTTGAGCCACTAAGTGTGGGTGCTGGGAACTGAATTTGGGTCCTCTGCCAGAGCAGCAACCACTCTCTGCTGAGAACATGAGCTGTGGGGTTTTTAATGGTATAATTCAGAGGTAGGAATAAGGAGTTTTAAAAATTAAGGTAAAGGCATTTTGTGTGTGTGTGTGAGTGTATTGCCTGCATGTATGTAAGTCCACCGTGTCAGGCAATGCTCACAGAGGACAAAAGAGGACGTCAGATTCCCTGGAACTGGAGTTGTGGACAGTTGTTAGCTATCATGTAGGTACTGAGATTCAAACCTGGGCCTTCTGCAAGAGTAGCCAGTGTTCTTAACCACTGATCAGTCTCTCTAGAGCCGGTAAAGGCATTTTCTATAGTACGCTGTGTTGTTTTCTGTGAATTTTGACAAACCATTCAGTCACATAACTGACATCATGACCAAAACCTAGAACAATTCCACCACTCCAGGAAATTCCCTTTGTGCTTATGTCTTTGTCCCCTCCCTCCTCCAAGCCTCTGACAACCTCGTTTTCTGCCCCTGAGTTCTTTCACATCACCGCACAAATAATATGTATATTATGTAGCCTTCAAATCTGCTTCTTTCACTTCACGTAATGCCTTTGCCCGTGTAAGTGTCCATTTCTATGGCCGCATAATTTCCTATACAAGGATATACCACAGTTTGTTTGAAATTTGAGTTGTTTCTTATTTTGGCAATTGAATAAAGCTACTATAAAATATTAGTATTAACAGAGGTTACTACTGTTTATTCCATGGTTTTAAAATGCTTGCAGTGGGACCAAGAAGTTGGAAGCTCATTCATGGAGAGAAAGCTCTCTGCCCAAGACTCTCAGTCAGGAACTCACCTGACTGGCTTCCTCAGTTTCTGCTGGATGTTGCAGGTGCTAGATTTGATGTTTTCCAGCTTCCACTTGCTATTTGTTCTTTTATTCCACTTGCTCTCTTTTGGACTACTCCAGTTGCTTCTGCTGGATGTGTAAGCATTTGATTTGGTGACGTTTTGTTATCTGTGCTTACTATTTGTTCTTTTACTTTTGTTTGCCACACTGTGCTTCAGTTGCCAACTTGACACACCTGGATAGAGGGAACCTCAACTGAGGAATCTCCTCCATTGGACGGACCTGTGGCCATGTCTGTGGGGCATTTTCTTGATTGTTGAATGGTGTGGGAGAGCCCAGAATACTGTGGGTGGCGCCACCCCTGGGCAGGTGGTCCTGGATTGAGCTCAGGCCAGGGAGCAAGCTGGTAAGCAGCATTCCTCCATGGTTTGTGCTTCAGCTCTTGCCTCCGGTTAACTGCTCTTAGTTCCTGCCTTGGCTTTCCTTGATGATGGACTGTGAGCTATAAGCCAGATAAACCCTTTCCTCCCCAGGTTTGTTTGATCAGTTACAATAAAAAGTAACTAAGACAGAAATTGGTGCCAGAGCATGGGATATAGCTGTGAAGCACCTGATCGTGTGTGTCTGGAAGGACTGTGGAAGTTTTGAGAATCTGCACTGAAAAGTACTTGGAGCTCAGTAAGCGGTTCTGTAGGAACTTGGAAGATAATACTGAAAGAGGTGTGGGTGATGGGGGCCTGGCTGCGAAGCTTCAAAGGGAAGTAAAGACCTTACCAGGGCTGTTATATGATGTATTTTGAATTAAGAATTTTGGAAGCAAAACCTTTTGTGCTTTAATGGAATAATTAATGCTGGTCAGTTGGGGCTGAAAGACCAGCTGTGAGTAACAAGAGATCAGCTTCACCGAGGGAAATTTTCTGGGAAATATTTCCTCAGGGTTAGCACACAAAAAGCTGTGGTCCAGAGGGGACCAAGGCTGCACATCAAACTGGCAGCAGAACTTGGTAATGTGTAGGAGTCTCCCAGGCATGAAGGGGTCATGAAGAGAATCTGAAACTTGGCACCCTGAGAGGCCAGGAAAAGCCATTGGTGATGGTATAGACCCAGATATTGGGGATGCCAGAACCATAGGACAATCAATAAGGCCAGTGGCAGACATGGGAGTGGAACGCTCCTGAGCCTGTGAAACAAGCTATATGCAGTATGGATGGCAGAGCCAGAGAAGCAGAGCTGCCCAAGCCCTTTGAAGCCCAGGATTTGTGAGTGAATCCCAGATGCTCAGCATTGAGCTACATTGCTTGACTTTAGTTTAAGTATGCCCAGCGCTTCCCTTTTGAAATTAGACAGTATGTAACTTGTTTTTGATTTTACATGAGCCTACAGCTAAGAGAATTTTTAAAGAGACTTTGAATTTTTAAAGGATTTGAATTCTTTAAAGACTGTGGGACTTTTAAGTTGTACTGTTTTATATTGTGATGTTAATATTAACATCATATCTTGGTGATAAGAAATAGAAAGATTGTGGGTTTTAATAGTGATGTACTTGTGTGTCAAGTTGACAAGGGGTCAATTATGTTGGATAGCTTCAGTTGTCACCTTGATATAGTCAAGTAGAGGGAACCTCAGCTGAGGAATTACTTCCAATGAATTGGCCTGTGGCCATGTCTATGAGGCATTTTCTTGATTACTAAGTGGCGGGGAGGGCCCCGCTCACTGTGTGTGGCGCCACCATGGGGCAGGCAGTCCCGTGCTGTATAGGAAGCAGCACAGGCCAGGGGAGCAAGCCAGTAAACAGTGTACCTCAATGGTCTGTGCTTCAGCTTCTGCCTCCAGGCTCCTGTCCTGAGTTACTGCATGACTTCCCTCAGTGATGAACTGTGACCTGGGAGATATAAGATGAAGTAAACCCTTTCTTCCCCAAGTTGGTTTTGGTCAGGGGATCTGTTTTGATCAGGAGATCCGACATCCTCTTATGACTTCCACAGGCATTGCACGACACAGATACACTTACATACATGCGGGCAATACACTCGTACATATAAAATAATAATAAAGAAACCAAAAGGTTTCTGGACCAAAAAGTGAGTGTGAGATAGTCTCTCACTGTGGATTTAATTTCTTCCCTGACTATAAATAGGGTGAAGATCTTTTCACATTATTATGACCACTTTAATCAAAGAGATTCATAAATCAGGACCTTTGCTCAATTTTCAATTGAAATGGCTTCTTCTAGGTGGTCTTTTCATTCTTTAGGTGATCTTTATGTCTTCATAATGTACATTTTATTTTGTTTTTGAGACAAGATCTTGCTCTGTTGCCCAACTGGTCTGAAATGTGCTACATAGCTCAGGCTGACCTTGAACTCATGACTTCCTGCCTCTGCATTCCGAGCACTGGGGTGGCCGACATGAGCCTCACTAGACCCCTTACATCTAATTCCTTTTTAAATTATATGTTTAGCAAATATCTTTTTCCATTCACTCAATGATTTTTTAAGCATAAAATTTCACATTAAATATATAACAAAATTTTCAACACTTTTCTTTGTGGTTTCTGATTTTGTGCCAGTTACAAAGACATTCCCAGATATTGGCTTCTAAGCTTTGATGTTTTGTGCCACTTCTTGTTTAAGCCTTGATTCCTTGATTGATTTTTGTGTTTGTTCTCCTATATTTAGCCCTTTACTCAAGTTACACAAAATGAATCCTGCTGGAATTTTTATTGGAATTTTATTGATTCTGTGAATTCACTTAGAGGACATGAACATCTGTATTGCATAGAACAGCCAAGAGCCTGGTCTAGATCTCCATTTAACTAGGTCAATTTGAATCTTTCAATAAATCTTCATCACAGACATGTCCTAATTTTGATGACTATATTCCTAAGTGACTTAAATTGCCATTATTTTAAGTGGCATCTCTTAAAAATTGCACTTTCTAATTGATTGTGGTTGATATATACAGATGTAATAGCATTTTTGGATAATACTCTTATAGCCAGAAAGCTTCCTGAAACTCAGATAGCTTCGTATCATCTGGCGATAATGACAGTTTGCTTATTCGTTTCTGATTGTTATGCCTGCTTTTTTTTCCTCTCTAGACTGTACAAACCAGTATGCTCAGCACAGTGCAGAGATGTGTTCAGAGGTATCTGTATCCTTGCTATGAATGTCACAGGCATCTCTGACACTGGAGTGAGCTTCTGCCACTCACTGCTTGGTTTCTTTCCTTTGTATAGGTGCCTTTCATTGGGTTAAGAGGGTCTATGTTAAAGAAATGTTGAATTTCTGCATTTGTTGGAATGACCACGTCAATTTCACCTGTTAGCGTGCTGTTACTCATAAACCATTTAGCTTTTCAAGTTTTAATGAGTTAGTTTTTATTGGTTGTACTTTTTCAGGGATTTACACATATTTTAAGTTCTAGGATTTATTGACATGAAATTGTCACTAATATTTATTTTACAAAATTTAGTTACAGTTACATTCCTCAGTTTTTAAACAAAAACAATGTCACAACATTTATTGTCACTTATAATAACATAAGGCTCATCAAAAACAATATGAATAAATGTTGCAGACTATGCTCTCAGAAGACACCTTTAAAAGAACAAACTGGGGGATGGAGAGATGGCTCAGTGGTTAAGAGCACTGGCTACTCTTACAGAGGACCCAGATTTGATTCCCAGCACCCATATGGTGGCTAACTGCCCATAACTCCAGTTCCAAGGGATCTGGAACTGACACCTTCTTCTGACCTCGGCAGACATTGCACAACACCTGTGCACTTACATGCATGCAAGTAATACGCACGTACACATAAAAATAATAAATAAAATATTTGTTAAAAAGAACAAAGTGTATTGCCTTCTCAACTTCTAACTTCCTTGGTCATTTCTAGTTGGACACACTTTATAGCAGAGTGATACTATTTCCTTTTAGCATGATCTGACTGGATGCTTTCTTGACTTTGTTTTAGAATGAATCTCTTCTGCATCATCTGATATGAGGTGCTTATACGCATCAAAACCAACAATACAACCCTCTATCCGTATATCCACTTGCTCATACAGCCACACCTGAATCTGAGATCTACTTTGCAAGTATCTGAAGATGAAGTTGATGGGCTACACCATCACCTACCCCTCTGGCGCTGGCCGTGGTCCCCCATGGCGGGAGTCACAAAGATCATACCAAAGACGCACTGCCTCAAAAAAGCAACTTCCAGGCTCATTTTTCTAATGACATTAGCATATGTCTTCTTTCTTGCTATTGATATTAATAATAGCAGAGGTTTGTCAGTTTCATTAAGCTTTTCAGAAAATGCCTGCCTGTCAATTCTCTAAATTGTAGGGCACAGTGGCAGAGTGCTTGCCTAGCATGTGCAAGGCCCTGGTTCCCTCCCCAACAGCACCAAAACAAACAAGCAAGCAAACAAATAAAAAATACTCTCAATTGTATAATTGTTTTTTACTTCATTTGTTTCTCCTAGATTCATTATTTTCTTACTTGTACTTTAATATTTTTAAACATTCTTCTAAAGTTTTTTTTTCTAACCTCTTGGACTGTGTGTATAGGACATTAATTTTAAGGCATTCATCTCTTTTAATGGAAACATTTAGAAATATTTATTTCCAGACTGGGGAGATGGCTTAGTAGGTACTAGCACTTGCAATGTAAAAGTCCCCAGAACCCCCACAAAAAGCCAGCTATGATCACAGAAGCCTATAACCCCTGTGCCATAGTGGGCAGAGACGCAAGGATCGCTAGGGCTTGCTGGCGGCCAGTCTAGCTCCAGGCTCAGTGAGAGACCTTGTTTTAAGGGAATTAGGCAGAGATCAATAGAAATCAATAGAATAGCACATCCTCCTCTGGCTTCTGTGTGAGCACAGGGCATGTATTCCCTCCTCACACACACATACACACACACACACACACACACACACACAGAGAGAGAGAAAAGAGAACGGATATGTATTTCCATCAAGCTGGACATGGTGGTTCATGTCAATATTCCCAGCATCTGGGAGGCTGGGGCAGGATTGCCATGAGTTGAATATGTACATTATATTGACTATGTATTTGTTTCCCCATCAGCACCCGTCCTTTTATATATTATAAGCTTAGTACATATTTTGTTACCATTCTATTCTAAATGTAACAGACTTGTCACATTTCCCTTACAGCTCATTAACTTTGCTTCATTATTAGTTATAAGAATGTTTACAATTTCCTTTTTTCTGGTGAGTTAGAACTTTTCTCACTATATAGTAACCAGTCTTTGGTTTTTGTCTGTTTGGTCTGATATTGATACAGCTGTACTGTATATTTCTTTATTCCCATCCTTGCCTGATACTTTCTTTATAGCAAAGTTAATTTCCATGACCTCGTGCTTTAGGTCTGCTTTGTATAAATAACTCCTAGCTGGATACTTTCCATCTTTCTATCTTTGTCTCTTACCTGAAGGATGTCATTCACATCATCTATTGTGATTACTATTTAGATTTAATTCCAATGTCTTATTTTATACTATGCCCTCCACTTTGTCAGTTGTTTTAAAAGTAAATTTTTAAAATGTATTTCCTCTCTGTGCAGGTGGGGTTGGATGTGCAGATTCCCATGCTTCATGAGTGGCAGTCAGAGAGTAACCTTCAGGAGTCAGTTGTCCACCATGTGGGTCTGCTGCACCAAACTAAAGGCTTGGTGACCTCAGGCTCGGTGGCCTCAGGCTTGGTGACAGGCACCCTTCCCCACGGAGCCATCTCACTGGCCCCCCGTTTCTTCTATTCTTTTTCTTTATCCTCTCTTGTCCAAAGATTTAGCTACTTATTTTCCATTCTATTGTTTGCCTTCCCCTCACAGGTTGTCGACTCTGTTTTTCTGCTTACTCTAGATCTAATATCATGACTCCTTTGCTGTTTCACAGTCATAGTTTTTCTCTCTCCTCGCCAATCATATGAGGCCTTAGAATATTTTCACTCTGATCATCTCCCTCCTATCACACCAATGTTTTCCAGTATTTTAGGTCTCTTTTAACCCACAATTTGTGCATTAATTGTGTTCAGTTGATTTTTGCTTAGATGTACCCATATGGTTTCCACTACTTGATTGCATGATTCCTCTTAGATATCAAACCTTTCATGTGGACCATTTTCTTTTTTCCTTGATCTGCGTATTTCTGAACTTTGCTTTATTGAAATCTGCTAACAGCCCCTTCCTTAGAATGGGCCTCAGACTTTGCTTCCCAGTTTATACTTGAAGCAGACTTGAAACAGTCATCCTGATGGCTGGCCACCTTTCAGATGGGGAGCGTAACTGTTTGCTGACATAGACCGTTTAACAGGAAACATTCCAGTCACACCAAAGGATGAGACTTCTAGGCACTGAGGGTTTCTATGATCTTTTCATTTTTACCATTTTGTTTAAGGTTTTACTTTTAATTATGCATATATGTGGGGGTATTATGTGGGTATCTGCATGCACATGAGTACAGTGCTCACTAAGGCCAGAAGATGGTGTCAGATCCCCCAGAACTAGAACTACAGGTGGGTCTGTAGTTACCCAACCTGCATGCTGGGAACCAAACTGGCATCCTTTCTAAGGGCAGTACATGCTCTTAACCACTGAGCCATCTCTTTAGTTCTGAATTCTGTCATCTTTTACACATACAAAAGAGAAACCACATCTATGCATCAAGCTTACCTGCAGAATCTTAAATTCTTTCATCACAGGAAAGGATGATTAATAAAACAAATTAATAAAGGAGAGTTCAGTATATTGGGGGCTGATGATAGAATTTTATATAATCATTGTGGTGTGGAAAGTTCTTTACTGTACCAAAGAAAGCACATCAAAACTCCTCTTCCTGGTTCCCATGTTTTTCATGGTAGATGTGTCTAAGTGATATCTTTTTCTTTATTATTATTCTGATTACATTGTTTTCATTTTCCTTTGAGTAAATATCCAATCTTCATTCTTGTCCAAAGTAATTCAGAAAGACAAACACACCCTCTGATTCCAGGTGTGGTCAGGGCACTTCATGCCTTAGATTGGCTGAGATTCCTGACCTGTGGATGTGGAGTCCAGGAACAAATTCAAGAACCTGATGATCATGAGTTCATCTTGCAAGTCAGCACTTTTCATGACAACATTCCCTAACAATGGTTGACCTTATTTGGAGGGCCCCTCTGACCCCTAATTACCACAGATTTACTGGCTTAAAACAGTACAAATTTATTTTATAATTCTGTAAGCAAATCTAACATCAGTTCCCATGAACCAAAATCAGCTAATTAGCAGAGCTGTGCACCTTCCAGAGGTTTTAGGGAAAAATGCTGTAGCACTCTGTCTACTGGCCTACTGGTAGCACCCAACATGTGTAAATGTGCAGAGGGGCCCAGGGACCTCCTTACATAAAACTCATTTGAGGAAAGGCAGTTACTTAGCTACTTGATGGTCCGAGGACCCTTAGTCACTGTTAGAGTCCATTAAAGTCAACTGTAGACACCCTGCTGAGATTTTGTCTTTTTAAATATTTAGTTTTTAATTGAATTTTTGCACCCTTAAAGAAAACTGACTCTCCTTTTCCCAGTGGTTATGGGTTGCCAATTGTTCCTCAGTTAAGGCTGGGGAGACTCTGTTTTTAAGGAAGAGTTAGATTATTCCAAAGAATAAGTGCCAGAAATCTGTTGAAAAGAGATAGTATGATGAGATGTTGTTTCACTGTAATCTGAGAAATGAGGGATATAAACTGGCTTGGCTTTGGAGCCACCATAAGAGTAGACTCCACAAGGGGGTTAGTTGGGGAGTAGAGTCTAATGGTTCTGTGGAAAAGGAGATTTTTCTTTCATGAAACTTGCCTTATTTAAGTTTAGCTTTTTAGAAAACCTCTAATGATGATCATTTCAAACTGGTTAACATTGAGGATGTATTTTTCCACCCATATATGTAATCCTAGCCCTCAAGAAAAGAAAAACTAGAGAATCTGAGTCTCCTGCTCACATGCAAGACAATGTTATCACCCTGGCAGTCACCCGGACACTCCAGTGGGTATGAGCAGAGAAATACTAATCAGATTTGACAGCA
Source organism: Eospalax fontanierii (assembly GCA_035773235.1). Lineage (NCBI taxonomy): Eukaryota > Metazoa > Chordata > Mammalia > Rodentia > Spalacidae > Eospalax > Eospalax fontanierii. Next base: position 61,044,518 of record CM069530.1, on the reverse strand, counting down.
GGAGGCGGTCAGGGTCTGGGTTGTTCCCATGTTCTTGGGAAGAAATTGAAATAGAGCCTCACACAGATTCACAAAAGTAGCAAGGTAACTTTATCCTGGGCAAAGCAATACAAAGAAATACTTTGTCAAGACCGACAGTAGGCCACATGTGTGAAAGTACTCAAGAGCCCCAAGAGCTTGGGGTTTCTTTTCATGGGGTTCAAGAGGAGGAGGATTTGGGTTGCTAAGGGTATATGTAGCAAGGAAACTCTTTATTGACTGAAAATTGAGATATGACCTCTTTTCTAGCACACATGTCACATTTGATTTTAATCATATGCATATCTAATTATGCATAGGCATAAGATGGTAAATAGGAGATCCCCCCTCCCACTGCCAAGTTCACTCTGAGGACATAGTTTGCCTTATTGAGCATGCACCCAAAATCAGTTCAGGCCAGATTAGCCTCCTAACTTTTATAGCCATATATAACTAGAGTATGGCTGAACAGAATCTAAGTCTAATGGTCATTATGTAAAGGAGAAACTTATTTGATTGTTTTAAGTGGGGTATGCCTACAGCTCGAAGCAGGTGGGGGTCCTAGGGTGCTAACTCTTTGTTCCTAAATTAGTGTTTTGACTCCAACACTGGAGACAAAAAGGTGGTCAGCATCTCACATTCTAAATAAAGATGCCAGTCACTCATCGGGTTACTCATGACCTACAAGGAGGGTTGAAATGACCCTTCACACCAGTCATGGCCCTGAACCAGCTCTCTAACCTCACCACTTTCTTAGAGAAGAGACAAAGTATTTGTTATGGTTGTGAGTTGGGATCAATAGCCTGGAGCAGAAGGCAACACAGAAGAGGTACAAGCCCTCCCCTATGGGTTGAAGGGCGAGAAACAGAGGATCGAGTGTCCCCTGACATTTCATGTCCCTGGAGTCTGCCTAGCAAGGCAGAAGAGTAGGCAGCTTGAAAAACTAGAGTGTTTCTATTAATCAAGAGTGATGGGGGTTATGTAATCTAAGTTATCACCAAAGGATCTGCCTGCCGATGAGCGATTCCATAATTTCAGAGACTGGAAGATAAAGCCAGTTTGCCCCACTCAGATAAAATTGGGGGAACTCGGAGGCAAATTCCAACCTATCCCTCCGCTACATACTCCAGCCGCAACACACCCCATCACCAAAAACCTCACTTTAAAAGTATAAAAGTCTTTGATTCCTCTGTGTCTTTTACTGGCATAGCTTCAGTTTTCTTTCTGTGGGAGCAAACTGAAGAACTTTCCATTTAGGCCCAAGGGCCCCTCTGCCTGTGTAGCAGCTCGGCAGGAATATCCTGCCTAATCGATAGTGGAGATTGTCTTCCTCAGCTGCCCCTTTTTCGGAGATAAACTGAGAATGGAGAGAACTTGAGAGACCGGGGCAGGAGACCGGGCAATAACAAAAAGAAAAGAAAGGATTCTGTGGCTAAACTTCTTAATTGCAGGACCTTGAAGAAAATCCGACGAAAGGAGGGAATGTAAAGGAGGTAAGGCTGCCTTGTCCTGGGAGCTCCAGTCACAGCTGGTGCAAATGAAGCTGGTTCAGGCTCAGGTAGAACAGACTCTCCCTTTACAGTAGAGAGGAGCGCCTGTCAGATGCTGGATCCCCTGGGAAGAATGGGTAGATGCCTTGCTTCAGTATTACTTTTGGCATTGGGTGGGGCGGAGCGGTCATGGTTGTGAATAGAATAAACAGGAACAAGCAAAGTAAAAGAATCCTTACAGCATTTACAGAATAGTCCTCCCTCCGTCGGGCTCCAGGGGCGCCACCTAGTGGGCAAACAAGCTGTCCACACGCAGCCAGAACAGGCCTGCACATCTTCCTTGGATAATCTGCCAACTGCAGGAGTGGAAATCCAATTTATAGTATTACAGATTATCGCGTTAAGGAAGAGGTATCAGCTGGTCAGGATAGAAGGAAGTAGCTCAGAATGCCAGAAAGCCCGAGAGGTGGGAAAGAACTATTCAACGCAGAGGCTGGAACCAAAAGGCAGGAGACTGGTCCGGGTTACAGCATTCTGCAGACAATAACAGGAACCTGGGGTATCTGAAGGTCGCAGGTGGGACCTCACAGGTGCTCAGGACAGGAGCCTGACACTTAGAAGTCTTATCACTCAAGACAGGAGCATCGTGAGAAATGCAGTGGTGAGATGCACTCCACGCAATTATCTTCCCTCCACTGGTTCTGTGTTGTATACCCTGTGTGTGCCTGAAGAAGGCTTCTAGGGTCCATTGGAATCTGAGCATAACGACTATTTCATGCAGTTCAAAGTAAGTTTATGACAGAATTAAAAGACGTCAAAAAATACAGTTGCTGTTTCCTTTGCAAAGATTATGGAGTGTGCCGGTCCTCACAGACACTGAGGCAACAAACAGGATCATACCACCTGCCTGCCACAGCCCCTCCCAACAGATTGGTCCTGTCTAGCATATCATGATGAACGTGTGGTGCTGAGAAACGTAATGCTTCCTCAACAAGGGAAATCAGATACCCCAGGCAGACAAGGTATAGGTAAGGAGAGAGACCCTGAGATATACATTTATAGTATATTAAGAAATACTAACTGCTGGAACTCACAAGCCTCCAGATTGCAGGTGCTTAATGCAGAGTGCTCATTCTTCCTATGCATTAGGATTCAATGAGGTACTTGACAGGCAGCTTTCTACTTGGTGATTCAGGATCCCAGTTTCTTCCCATGTAATTATTCCACTATCCCCTATGGCCCTGGAGTCCTCCCCCATCTGGCTAGCAGTGACATGAAGGACAGAAAAGAGAATGGGGACTTCTTAAAGCAGTTACTTTGTAAACACACAGTTTCATCTATTTGTGAGGCAAATGAGGAAATCCAGTTCCAACCAGAACAGACACCTATTTGTCACTATTCTAGTCTACAAAGAAGGAACAGACTCTCTGGTGGAAGAAGGAACAGACTCTCTGGTGGAAGGCCATCTCTGCTGTAGACATTGATGGAGTTAAACAGATGTATCTTTCTCTTAAAATTTTTGGCTAGCAAACACTAAAGGAATTTTACATTTGGGATCAAGCTGTGAGTAAAGGGATATATATCCATCAGAGCTGAGTTGAGGTGCAGGAGTGGAGAGTGGGTGCACAGGAACCAGCAGATCTAAAAAGAAGTGTGTGTGTTACATATGTAGAAGTCCAGATATGAGCAGTCCAGTGTCTGTGTGGTGGCTCTGATCCACAGTGTCCTCAGTGATCCAGGCTTCCTCTATTTTGTTACAACAGGCACAGCTTATATTCTCAGGAATGATGTCCTTCTGGGGCCCATACCAGCCACATTCTAAACAGCAAGTTAACCTATCAATTTGCCTTAAAATAGGGAGACTAGAGGCTAGGGCGACGGCTCAGTGTGTAGAGTGCTTGATGTGCAAGCACGAGGCCCTCAGTTCAGATCGCCAGCACCAACGTAAAAAACCGGATGTGGTGGCACATGTCAATAACTTTGACACAGGTCAGGCAAAGATGGGTGGATCCCTAGAGCTCTTAGCCAACCAGTCTAGCCAACTGGTAAGCTCTGGGTTCAGTGAGAGACACTGTCTCAAAAAATAAGGTGGAGAGTAATAGAAGAAAACTTCTGGCTTCCACACACACATGCATTCACATTCCCATGACATGTGCAGGTAGATAAACATCAAACATACACACTAAACAAAAATAATGAGACTAGTTTGGATTGTCCAGAGGGGCCCACTGCAATCAGCTGAGCCCTCAAAAGCAGAAGAACATGGAGAAATGCATCAAAGGGAGGTCAGGAAGCAGTGGCCATTTTGAGCACAGAGAGGACCAGGCAAGAAGGAATGTTCCTCAATTCAGGAACCAAAGACTCACAGACTGACAGCCAGCAAGGAAACAGTGACTGAAACTTGCAGTTCTGGAACTGGAAAGATGGCTCAGTGATTAGCAACACTTCCTGTTCTTCCAGAGGACCCAGGTTTGATTCCCAGCACCCACATGGTGGCTAACAACCATCCTTACACTTACATACATGCAGGCAAAACACAAAAATAAAATCTTAAAAATTCTTTTTAAAAAAAGGCTGGAGAGATGTCTCAGCAGTTAAGAGCACTGGCTGCTCTTGCAGAGGAGCCAGGTTCGAGTCCCAGCACCCACATCATGGCTGACAACTGTCTATAACTCCAGTTCCAGGGGAATCCAACACCTTCTTTTGACTTCCTCAGGCATTGCACAACACAGGTGCACCTTACATGCATGTAGGCAATGCATTCATACACTAAAATAAAATATATTTAAATTTTTTAAGTAAAAAAATCATGTAGTTCCAAAGAACTAGATTCTATCAACAACCTGAATAAACTAGGAAGTGAATCTTCCCAAAGCAGCCAAATGGGAAGTCAGACCAGCTAACATCTTGGGTGTGAGACTCTAAATGGATAGTCTAGCCAAGCTCACCCAGACTTCTGACCTACAGAACTGTGAGCCAATAAAGGCATAGGTTGTAAGGAGCTACATTTACGAGAGTCTGTTATGCAGCAATAGGAAACTGAGTTAACCAACTGAGTTAACTGCCACAGAGGGTAACCTAAGTCACATGGTTTAATAATTTTATGAAGCAGTTTTAGGTCAATGCATACAAACCTTACGGATCCATTTTCTTCCATTAATAAAGCTCACTCCCCACTGGATAGCAGGTGCCCTAACAATATTGTGAATAGTTTTCTCAACCTCCTGGCCAATTTTGTTTACTAGAAGTCTAATAAATGTAAAGTTCCAGCATCACATTGGATTGAAAGCATCCTCCATCACCTAACAGCTATGAATCCAGCAAGCTGAAGTGGAGAAAAAGGCACAGCTGCTCCTTCTCTCCTCCGCATCTCTCCGGGAAAGTGAGGCTGGCATGCAGACTGCCCCTCACGCTCCTCCTCCTCTCCGTGGACTGGAGTGCCTCTGAGGGTCGAGGCAGGGAAAGGGAAGAGCTCCTCTGGAAGGTAAGTTAAAAATCTCTAACCGCTGTGGCGGCCTTCTCCCAGGCTGTAGACACTGGGCCTCTGGAAGGATACATGGGTTCTTCAAGGGGCTCAAAGCAATGAGCCTCCCTATGCACAGCTGCCCACATGACTTGGCTTCTCCCAACCCCTCAACTTCTATCAGCCATCTTGTTCAGTCTCATTTACCCCATCAAGGTCTATTTGACCTGTGAAATCTTGGCCACAGTAACCAGTAGGAGTGACTCCTTCGCAGCCCTCCTCCTCTCTTGATGCTGCCATTCTTATTTCTAGAAAGATATATGACAAATTCACATGTCAAGGCCTAATCCAGCATCTAACAAGAGACTCTCCCCCTTTCAAACGTCCCCACTCTATGAGCGGAGCTCTCGGAATTCCTCCCCATTCTTTAGCTTGGAAGGAAGAAGGGCATTCCTCTTGTTCGATTTGCTAAAGCAGTGCTCCTTGAAAAAGTGGCCATGTGGCCACTAGGATCATGGCTCACACTAATTGGAACAGATGAGGATGAGGGATTCAAGATGGATGCAAGTATAATAGGCAAATAACCACAGCTTAATTCAACCGAGAGAGATCTAACTCAACACATGGCCTCTCTTCAAAACATGAGGTGCCAATCACTAATTCCTGGGCACCACAAGTTCTCTTACCCAACATCTCATTTCAAAAAGAAAGAAAGAAAGAAAGAAAGAAAGAAAGAAAGAAAGAAAGAAAGAAAGAAAGAAAGGAAGGAAGAAAGAAAGGAAGGAAGGAAGGAAGGAAGGAAGGAAGGAAGGGGGAGAGAGAAAGAAAAATCATTAACACAAGTAGAAAAGGTCTTGCCTAATGGAATATAATGCTAATGAAAGCAATACTAACACGATACTAAAGCATAATTATGCTAACACAGAATGAGGATAGTAGATTTAAAGAAGTTCAAGTTAGATTTTAGTAACTAAACTTGCATATGGCTGGAGTGCCAGAGTACTCACTGGAATCCCTGGCTAGAGGCTTCAGAGTGTATTGCCCAGCTCAGGAAAATAATAGCCCCATTGACATCCACTCTGTGTGGGCCACATCTAGAGAACCATGTGCAAGCCTGGGAGCCACCTGGGGAGGAAGGAATGGTCAAACAATACTGAAAGAGTTCTATAAAGAGAGCCCAGATGGGAAGGTGCTTGCGTGAGGTTCCACGTGGGAGCACATGAAGAGACCAGTGTGTTTTATTTGGATGCGATTTGAAGGAGGGAAGAGGACAATGGCAGCCCTTTGACAGTGTTTGTGGTTTCAGGGAGGTCAGAAACCTTGAAAGCAAAATACAGGAAGATAGCAGTTGTACACAAGAAAAAAACTGCATAGTGATCCCTGAGCACATACCGGGAACATTTGAGCTCATCTACTCCATAGCAGCTTATAAAGAAGGCCTCATTTTATAGACGAAGAGTCTGTGTGGCACTTGTCTGCATGCTCACAAGCTCTCAAAGGTCAGGATCCCCTTCCAGAATCCACACTGCCATGTTCACACATTCCATGGGGTGGGACACGAAGTTTCACTCCAAGCACTCTGCTGCTTTCAAAGGTATGCACTGGGTGGAAGGACCATCTGAAAGCTCTCTGGGATCTTTGTAATTGCTACAACACACCAAGTATGGTTGTTTTCGTGAAAATAGCATTTTATTTAAAAGGGTTCATTCATTATTTTCATTCAATAAGTAAATGTTGTTCACTTATTATGGCCAGGCCCGATGCATAGTCCCATTCGCAGATGAAATCTTTTTAAAATAACCTTCTCTTAGAAATTTAACATATGATGTAACTTTGTTGTTTATTGTGCTTTTTAGTCTTGATGAAACCTCAATTGAGGATTCCCTCCATCACACTGGCCGTGGGCATGTCTATAGGACATTTTTTTATTTGCTGATTAATGTAAAAGAATCCAGCCCACTGTAGGTACCATTCATAGGCAGGGGGGCCTGGGATGTATAAGAAGAGTAGCTGAGGGGCTGGAGAGATGGCTCAGCAGTTAAGAGCACTGGCTGCTGTTGTAGAGGACCCGGGTTCAAATCCCAGCACCCACATGGTGGCTAACAATTGTCCGTAACTCCAGTTCCAGGGGATCTGACCACCCTCTTCTGTCCTCCACAGGCACTGCATGACATGAGTGAACTTACACACTTGTAGGCATAACCCTCATACACATAAAATAAATAAATAAAATCTTTAAAAAAAAGAGTATCAGAGCAAGCCAGGGGAAGCAAGCCCACAAGCAGCATTCCCCCATGATCTCTACCTCAGTTCCTGCAGCCAGGTTCCTCCTTGAGCCCTTCCCCTGGCTTTTCCTGATGCTGGACTCTCATCAGTAAGATTCGATAAAACCCTTTCCAGAGTGGTCTATCACAGTAACGGAGAAGCAGAAGCAAGCTACAGCATTTATCTCAAAGTTATAAAGGAAGGAATAAAGCACATGACTACCTTTGCCTTCGCATTGCTGATTCGGTTTGCTTATATGACAGCTAAACATGGCATCATAGGAGAGCTGGCAAGAGTCTGCATAGCACCAACGCTATGATCTATACCTGCGCTAACATATGTTCTTAGATAAATAACAGATTATTAACCAACGCTGAGGAAAATTTCCTTTGCCTCTCTAGAAACCTCATTCTATAGTCAAGTACTTAAGTATCCCAAAGGAAGAGAGATGTTGTCTCTCCAAAGAGACTCAATACAGATGTGGAATGCACAGTATATTTTCTGAAGAGTTAGGGATGTCTTAAGAGACCTGGCATTCATTCTAGGAGGACTAAAAGGATCTTTAAGAATAGCAATGTTTAATACTCAGCTAAAATATTTTCTTCTATAAATCTCTTGTATTACCTCAAAGTCCATAAAATAAACCTGCCACATATGAACAACACTTAGCACTTAGCTTGAGGTACTTTGGAGAATGTGGTTCTCTGTGGGAGAAAGAACTTAGCCTTCATTTCCATTCTGCCCACTCTCAGGCAAGCCCAGAGAGGAAACGCCCCGAAGGACAGCCAGGTGCTGTTGGATGAAGCCCCTGGTGGATAAATGTTTTGGTTTCTTGCTTTCTGTTAAAGAGTTCTTCACAGTCTCCAGATTCACAGAGGCTTCAGGCTTCAATGGCCTCCCAGTGGTCAGGTTTTAACCATTCCATACTCTCCTGATCACTTCTGCATCCTACTCCTCCGTGGTGCTTCCAGTATACAGATGAACTCCAGTATAAACTACCTGTGATCAAACCTAATTTGAATTTGCTACTGGACCATTCTAAACTTGAACAATGACCAAACGTCTGCAAACTAAAGCAAATCTAAGAGTTTCCTTACCTTAGCATGGAGCGGGAGGGGAGTTAACCTCTGTCATCTTTGATAAACCTCATTTCCTGAGGCACTTTCAGCATTATGTTGGTGGTTACTTTTCTTGTCTCTGTGACGAAAGCGCTGAAGAGAACAACTTGGAGGGAGGAATTATTTACTTTGTTCTCTATTTCAGAGGGTTCAATCCATCTTGGTGGGGAGGGCAGAGCAGAGCACTTCATGTCATAGCACTCAGGAAGCAGAGAAAAGGGAACATAGGAAGAGGCCAAGGCAAGACAGAGTCCCCAGGATAAGGGGGCAGCCCTTACGGTGAGAGGGCACCAGGGGCCTACTTCATCTTAACCTTCATCGCCTCCTGGTAACACAGTCATGTTATGATCCCATCAAGGGATTCATCTATTCATTAGGTCAGAGCCCTGAGGATGCAGTCACTTCCCAGAACCCTGTCAAGCTGGTATCTAAGCCCTCAATACCTGAAGCTACAGATAATTCAAATCATAACAACACTGAATTGGAAAAATTGGGAAACAACAAATAATTGTAATTTTGAAGTTCAATTTCATTTTGCTCCCTGCCCGTACCTCCAAACAGATGGCAACCATTCAGATGAAAATGAAGGATAAAGGTAATGTTTATTCAGATTAACATTCAATTTAGTTTTTGCTTTACAAGAATATTACTCGTAACTGTGTGAGTTCCCTGTAAATAGGTTGTATGTATGCCATAATTCGTAGTTATTCACAGTCTACCAATTACATTGAAATTATGACTGGGGTTACTGTAGAACTTCAATAATCATTGCTCTGTAATTTGCACTTTTTCTGGGTTGGGAAACTCTTTGGAAGCTTCAAGTAACTAGTCAGTTGTTTTCAGAGAGTACAGTAATGACTGTTATTACTGAGGAGCTGAATGAAGCTCCTCTTTATGCCCTGAAGATTACTTGATAATTACACTTGATAGCATCATTAAAAGAAAAAGTAACCAACAGATAAATAGACAGCAAACTAAGTATAGAACAGTCCAATAATGTGGGCCAATATTGTTGGCTGTGAAAATTAACACGATCTTCTATTGATTTTTATTTCTCTAATGGGAACACCTGCCTGTATAAGTACACTTAATTAGATGGGTTGCCCCAGCTCATGAATGCTATTAGAACAAGTGAAATTAAAGGGAAAATTTCTGAGATTTGCTTTATTCTGTGAAAGTACAATGAGCTGTAAGGATAACTCTAAGTCCAGCTCCTTCAGCCACCTCAGAACAAACTCAGCTATATCATCCCTCCGAAGCTGCTTGCATGTGCCGAGTTACTTCTTCTTCCCCTCAACCTGACCCTGACTAGAATTTATGACACCTACTTCTGAGAAAATCTTTCTTTTCTTTTTTTTTTTTAAACTACTTTATTTATCATTTTTATTTTCTGTGTGAGTATATTGCCTGCAGTGCCCTGAGAGGTCAAAAGAGGGCATTAGATCTCCTGGAACTGGAGTTATAGATGGTTTTTAGCTGTCATATGGGTGCTGAGAAGCAAACCCAGGTCCTCTTCCATCTCTCTAACCCGGAAAAATCTTTATTTTTTATGGATGAGGCTCACTACAAGATTTATTACAGGGCTGGAGAGATGGCTCAGTGGTTAAGAGCACTTGCAGAACACTCGAGGTCATTACCCAGCACCCATATCACACAGCTCACAACTGTCTGTAACTCCAACTCCAAGGGCTCCAACACCCTCTTCTGGCCTTCAAGAGCACCCCACACATGGCATACACGCACACAGATACCTCTTAAAAATCTTAAAAATAAAAATTAAAAAAAAAGATTTCTTACATTTAGTGGCTGGAATACTGACTTTTGGGCATGACATGTTACTGCACTCTTGGACTCAAAGCAGCTGTGATTACCTGCATAAGACTTGACCCATCAACACCCTGTTACGGAAGGGGGAGGGAACCATGAGGCCCCACCCCTCCTTGAGGAGTCATATGCAGTTAATGGTTGGTGGGGGAGAGAAAGACATTTTCTTTAGTGGTATAACCAGTGGCAAGCAGCCCATGCACCTTTAAACAAACCCTTACCCATGCTCCTGTAAACAGCGCTAATGAAATCCATTGAGTTACACAAAAAGAAAGGAAAAGGACATGAAAGTAGAAGGGGGCTAGTTAGGAAAAGAAAAGGATTAACGAGCAGAGGAGTGGTGTGGGTGAGTCTCCACCTCCAGCACTGTTGTGCTCCAGCCTTCCCAGAGAATGGAGGAGGATCAAACAGGTCCTCGGGTGGTCCCGAGTGCAGAGGGAGGGATTCCTGGGAGACTGCGTCGGTCGGTCGGCAGTTCAGTTATTGAAACCAAGGCAGGGGTTTGTATAGGGAAGCCTTTCTGGCTGTTACAGAAAGCTGGAAAGTTAAAGGTGGGGTCTTTAGGTAAAGGCGGGAAGGTCGTAGGGCTGATGTGGAAATTAGGAACTAGGAAATGAAACCCAAAACTTGGGTGATCTTTGTGGGGGGAAAAGATGAAGCAACTACTAAGGCCTGCAGTGGCTTCCTGGGACGTAGGTTATCACATCAGGCAGAGCAGGCCAGACTCCTACCGTCCCTTCAGGGTATCCAGGCTTTGGTTTGATCAATACCTTTTACAATAGACCCAGACCCCACAAAACGGGATCAAGAGAGTAAGGGAGAAATATGATGGAAACATATACCTGTATGAAAATATCATATTGAAACTTACTATGTGTGATTCATATATGCTGATGAAAAGATTTTTCAAAGGGGCCAGTAAAATGGCTCAGGTGCTTGCAGACAAGCCTAACAACCTGAGCTTGATCCCAGGGACCCACACAGTGGAAGAATACCAGCTCCAATAAGTTGTCTTTTGATCACCACATGTATGCCATGGCATGCATACACACACACACACACACACACACACACACACACACACACACACATATATATATATATATGTAATAAAATTTTAAAAAATATTTCTTATATTTAGGTACTTGGCGATATTGCTCCCTGTTACTTTTCTTTTTCAAGCTGGGTCACAGTCAACTTTATTCAGACCTGTTCTGTGTTGAAAAACATATTTCCTATTCACAAGTAGGTATTCAAAGATCAGTTTAGTCCTGAGGAACCTCTTTCTCCCTCTTCCCACCTTTAGATCAGTGCACATCTGAGAAAAGCCTGCTTTTGTAATAGTATCTCATGCCACCGTGTGTTACCTTTCCAGTGACAACAGCTCCCCCAGATCACCCAGTCTGGGCTGGGGAATGCAACTCGGGAGAGTCAAGAGGCTTCTGAGCCTGGTGCCACAGGTGGCAGCTTCTCAAGCTGCCCTCCTGTAACCATGGATATAACAGCAAAACCACTCACCATTCTGACTCCCTGCCAGAAAAAAATGGGCATCTCTTTCTGAACACAGACATCCACTGACTCAGGCTGATGGGCTTTGATGCCTTCATTTTCTGCAGCAGCTATTCCAAAATAAAAGCTCCTACCGTTCACTGACAGGTTGCCCTGGAAACCAGTGTACTATGTTTATTGAGAGCTTCAGCCAAGCTCTGTCTGCTAGTACTGGGCTCCCGTTTCTAATTTTAATAAGACTTACACTAAATGGCTCACCGAAACAGCTCTCATATTTTTATTCAACTGATTAACTCCAACTGTTTTATGACTAAACCATTTTATTTAACAGTCTCCAAAAGCACTCCATAAAATGCTTCATGAGTCCTTTCTTGGGGCTATTCTAACAAGCAAAACCTACTCCACTTTCAAAAAGCTCATGAGCAAAATCTCATTCACTCCAGTTGATAGAAATGCCACCTGTTGTCTGTGAGGGATAAAATAACAAACTGATGAGAGCAATGGTAGAAAGGCTGAGGTAGACACATAAGAGCTGCTCAGCTCTCCCTTGCTCAGGAGACTTCCTTCCTCAATCCCTTCTACATAGCAGGCCACTGATAACCATGTCTACATCCTACGTCCCTCTGCCTTGGCCTCAGAAGATTGGAGCTGAGGGGAACACCTAACCAACGTCTCTCTAATCCTATTCTCTATCCTAGGAATTTGGAAAGGTGACCTAGAACTTGGTCGTATATATGTTGCAAGGTCAGGAGCAGGGAGTCAGGGTATGTAAGAGGTAGGTGTCATGTGCTGCCATGTGGACAAGAAAGCAAGAAGAGTCTAAAGAACTGAAGTCAACAGGGAAAGACTAACGCCAACAGCAGAGAACTACCAATAAAGAGCAAAGTGATTGAACAGCATCCCAGTCCCTCGTCTGCCCCAGCTGAGGTTCAACTTCATCTGTGCCTGTCCTAGAACTCCATGAACACACTCAGCCTGACAGTCAAGCCCTCACTTTCCTGGGATCTACCTTCTGCTCTTTAAATATATTGTCATATCCTTTGAGACGCCTCCCTTCAAATGGTGAAAGCTAGCTTCCCTCCCCCAAGTGTGGGCCAAACTTAGTGACTCAAGTCTAACCATTAGAGTGGGATGGAACTGACTGTGACTTCTGGTACCACTTCATAAAAGACACTGCAATCCTGTACTACACCTGCTCTGGAACAATCCAGTAGCAATGCCCTCAGGACACTTACCCAGCCTGTGGAAGCCCCTGGTTGAGAGGCAGAGACCTTGTCATCAACCTCCTCCTCTTGCCAGCCATCCTAGGAGCCCCCTCAGAAATCAGCCCTCTTTTCCAGCCAAGCCTTCAGGCCTGGTGCTGAGATCAGGCTCTGCCCCACTCTAAGTTACTCCATATTGTATAAAACAGTGGTTTCTCAGGCTGAGCATTGTCCTAGGAGACTCCATTTAATAAGCAGCTTTTGACTCCATTTTTGAGGGAGAAGGATGACTGAAGCTCCTGGATGGACGCAGACATGGCACCATCTGGGCTGGAGAGATGGCTCCATGGTTAAGAGCACTTGCAGAAGGGTTGGGTTTGGTCCCCAGCACCCACATAGCAACTAACAACTGTCTGCAACTCTAGTTCCTGGTGATCTGATGCCCTCATCTGGCCTCCAGGAGCATTGCATGACATGGGTGCACTTACACACATGCAGGTAAAACAGTCATACACATAAAAGTAAAGAAAAATATTTAATTAAATAAACTGTACCATTTTTCAGGCCCCTCTCATCCAGCATAGTCTAATGAATGACTTATTCCTGGGAGTGGAAATGGAGCCACTCTCTGAGTGTACCAGGGTAAATTGTGACTGTAGGAACACATGAGTATATTAAAACCACAGCAGGGAAACCAGACCCAAGAACTTACAGCCATGCCAGATCAGGAAAGAGGTATGACTCCCTCACCAGGACCTCCTAAAGTGATGGACGTCTGATACTGAAACGGCATGGCACCACACTAACCTATCATCTGATATGCAGGACTGATAAGCAGAGAACTCTCCAACTGGACCTGGTGCTTTGGCTCAGCTCTGTCTCCCACTGTTGACAAGCCTGCTTGAATGCCTACCCATCTACCTGTTTGATCATCTGAACCTGGACTGAGCCTACTGTTATTTCTTACTCTGGAGGTAGTTTGACCTTCAGCCTCACAGCAGTACTCTGCAGCTTTGCTCTCAAACTGATTCCAGAAGCCCAGCAGCAGCCCCTCCTCACACTGATCTGGTTCCTCATCCATACAGACTCTCAGCCCACTTCTGAAATCTTTTGAACTCTGCCCTAACCTCTAACTTATATTCATCCTGTAAACCACACATATGCATATAAATAAACTTACAGTATGGTATGTGATATGAGAGTCAATATTAAGATTGGAATAGGGGGCTGGAGAGATGACTCTGCGGTTAAGAACACTGGCTTCTCTTTCAGAAAACCTGGGTCCAGTTCCCAGCATCCACATGGTGGCTAACAATTGTCCACAACTCCCATTCCAAGTGATCTGATGGCCTCTTCTGGCCTCCCCAGGCACTGCATGACACAAGTGCACTTACATACACACAGGCAGTATACTCAGACACATAAAATAAGAATACCAATAATAATAGCAAAATAGAAGGGATTATACAACAAAGTTCTGTCATTGAAGCTGCCTAACCTTGCAAATTTATTGTTATTCAATAAATTGCAACATTGTGGAAAAGCACAATGTGTCCATTTCTGGCATAGCATGCCCATGACATCTGGTCAACATTCTGACTAAAACCTATGGATCCAAGCCTGACCCATCCAGGAAAAGCTGCTCCCAAACTCCTGACCCACAGAAACTTCCAGGATAATAAATGTGTATTGTCTTAAGCTTCACGGTAGTTTGTTATGAAGCAGCCCTTGAGGTTCCATATTGGGCCCCTTTTCAGTCATCACTTGGCCCTTGTTCACCGTGCTCACTGTGCCCTGCCTATGGATTTCCCTTCTCATAATCTTTCCACACGGTATTCCCATTTCCTGAAGTTCCCTCTCTCAATAGTGCAGCCTCAGCCTTTAGGTCACAGGTTTAATGCCAATGTTCACGGAGAGCTTACCCAGCCACTCGGGCTGAGTGTGTCCTTCCATTCCATGCCAGCATTTTCTCATACTGTCCTGTTCTTATTCATCATAGATTTTACCATAACGTATGATTATTTATTTGGTTGAGGGTTTTCTATTAATATATCTTTCCCTTATACCTTCAGGACCATGGACTCTCAGTAATACTTGTAGAATAAATATTATAATGAAGTGGTTTCCATTAGTTACAACCAGCACCCAGGAAATTCAGATTCACTTTCCTCACTTGCAATAAACGGAATGAACTTCCAGGGCATTCTAGCTCTTCAAAGGGATAAATTGATGCTCGTCGAATAAAGAGGGCCTCTGAGTCTAGGTGGTTCAGTTGTTACAGACCACATAGTTAAAAGATCATGGACAGGCCAAATTGGCTGGTGAATGAGAATCCCAGCTTCCCCAGGCCACTCTGCCAGCTCTCTCTGTCATCCCATGGGTTGGCATTGCCTTCTTTCCAGCCAATTTATAATGACAGAATTTCCCCTAATCCCAGAATACTAATATATATATATATATATATATATATATATATATATATATATATATATATATAATCTGATTGAGAGTTCCTAATTCCCTTCTGTGAGTAGTAGAAGCTTCTTCTTTTTCCTCTGCTTTCCTCTCCTATGACATAGAAGAAGGTCTTCCTTTCCTCTCATTTCAGCCCAACCCAGTTCATTCAACATGCCTCCTCCCCAAGGCTGTGTGTTCAGACTCTGCCTGATACCAACAAGACTGCCTCCAACTTACTCTGCCCTAGTCTGTATAGTACCACAAAACTTGGGGATACCCATCCCTATGGTCACCACAGGTAAGATGACTTTTCCTCATGCCTCACAGGGTCTGAGCTTGGGGAGGTCACAGGTAAGCTCTGGGAGTAGCCTTCCATGAGCATAGCCCAGCAGGTAGGTGGCTATATAGAGAGATGGTCACAGTATACTCACTTTTTCCATCATACCTCAGGATCTGCCTATGCCTGTGATTCATTTCTCTCTCTCAGCCAGTTTCCTTGCTTACCTATACAAGGCCCATCCTGTACTCCATTTATAGAACCATACACCAAAGTATCTATAGGAGGCTGTATCTTTTCCTTCTAATTCCTAAAGCAACTTCTGAGAAATTCAGATCATCTCTTTCAGTCAAGCTATATCAATGATAGGGCCCTTGCCAGTTGTCTGGGAACAGGGTCCTTAGCACACTGTAGGGCGCAACTCCACAAATAGGGTGCAAGGCTGGCAGTCAACCTGAAGTACACATTCTATCCTGGAGGCCTGCCTCTGAGGAGCTTAAGCGTACTTTAAGGTTTCCCCAACAACCTAAATATCTACTTCATCAAGATCTGACAATTGGTAAACTGTTTGCAGAAAAATCCCACTTGTGGACAATGTTACTCACAAGCACAGTTTAGAGTCTTACAAAACAGGGCTTCAGAGACCACCTAATCCGGGTACCACATTGCCATCTCTTTCCTATTCTGTTGCTATGCAGAATGTGTCCTGCCCGTTCTGTGATGTTAGGGTGTGAGAGCTGGCTGGGTATTTGCCTGAGCATGTCACTCCCTCAGAAGTGTTCCCTCGAGGGATATCCCTTCTTCATCATGGTGGACTGAGTGCCCTGATGGTGCCCTGTCACTTCCTTAGTGATGGGCACATGAACTAGTTTGAGCTGCTTATTGGTCTGCTTTCTCTCTCTGGCCTTAGTGATGGTACAGAGGCCTCAGGGGGCAGGGGACTATTTAGACCCTTTTCTGTGCTAGATATGTCTTGAGCTAGCCAGTTGAAACTGCCAGGTATCCTCTTCCCTGTGATGTGAGAAAGGCAGCAGGCAAGCAGAAGGCAAATCCTGTTGAACAGAGGGACAGGGGAGAGTGAGGAAAAGAAGGAGAGGGAGAAGAAATGCTTAACAAATAGAATGGTGGATCCAGCTATGCCCAAGAAGCCAGTAAACCTGTTTTTCTCTTAAACTGAGGTTTCTGTCACATGTAACTATAGAATTCTAATAGTCGCAGTAGTTGCTTTTGCATCACTATGACCAAAATATTTGACAGAAACGATATAATTGAGGTACTAAAGAAGTCCAGTTCATCATGAGAAGCATGGTGAAGTCTGTGGCAGTGGGAGCATGTGGCAGAGTCTCTTCACATCACCATAGACAGGAAGAAGAGAACTAATGCAGACTGGAACCAGGAATGAGTGCAACCTTCGAGAGCTCACCCTCAGTGAACAGCTCCTGCCAGCCCAATCCCACCTCTTAAAGGTTCCTTGACCTTCAAAATATTGCCATAAGCTGAGGACCAAGAGCCTAAAACATGAGCCTATGGAAGGGGACAGTTCATATTCAAACCATAACACTAATAATTCTGTTTGATTTATAGACTGGGAGTCCAGTAAGTGGATTGTCTTACCTAAGACAACTGATATATTTATATGGGCGATTAAAAAGTTATAGCTGGGTATGGTGGCACATGCCTTTAATCCCAGAACTTGGAAGGATCTCTGTGAGTTCAAGGTCAGTTGGTCTACATAGTGACTTCCAGACCAGTTGTGGCCACAGGGGACCCTTTCTCAAAAACACACCAAAAGAGCATGTTATGAAAGAATATAATATAGATCACCTATTCTTGCTGGGTCCTCCCCAACCCTCACCCTGCCCCGCTTCCCACTGAAACCTATTTAAATGCTGATATTGCCATTAACTCTTTCTTCCAGTTCTACATCATTTTAAAATTTAGGAAGTCTACCATAACTGTCCAAGCCACTGTTAAAATTCTCAGACAAAATAACACTAAATTCCAAACAGAAACCTTCCCCCAAATGACACTAACCCACTGTTGTGACTTGAATACAGTTTGTCTCCACCAAGACACCTGTTGAAACTCTGTCCCCAACAAGGCAATGCCAGTGGCTGGAGGTAGAGGGAGTCTCTGAATTATGAGAACAGAGCCCTTCTGATCGTGGTGCCTTTCCTGTGTTAAGTTCTTGCCCTCGTGAGACTGGATGGGCTCCTGGGAGAGCAGGCTGTTATAAAGTAAGGCTGTCCATCATGTTTCGTCTCTTCCACACACACCCCTTGCCCTTCCACTCTCTGTTATAAATTGAAGCAGCACAACGCCCCCACCAGATGCTGCCACCTAGTCTTGAACTTTTCCATCTGCAGAACCATGAGCCCATGTAAGCCTCTTTTCTCTAAAATGATCCAGTCTCAAATATTCTGTTACAAAAACAGAAACAGACTAATGTACTCATTGACCACTGTTCTTTTGCCATTACGGTTCATTTGCTAACTCATCACCCTCATCGATCTATTGTTCAGCTTTCTACTCTTTCTACTCAGACCGTGGCCTGTGGACCTGCAGTACTGACAGAGCCTTGGATCTGCTAAACTTTCCAGACCCCACTCCAGATCTATGGAGTAAGAATCTATATTTTAGATCTGCTAAACTTTCCAGACCCCACTCCAGATCTATGGAGTAAGAATCTATATTTTAACAGGATATCCAGGAGAGTCACTGCATAGCAAACACTGAGGAGCACTGGTTCCCATTTTTTTCTCTCTATGTACACATACATATATACATATTACATATACATATAATATACACTATGCAGTTACACATAAAACTTTATATATATGGTTTATCATATGACTTCTAAAATCTAATCATCTCATACATACCTGCTCCCTAAAGTTCTAAAGTCAGGTAACCCTGTTGAAATACGGATGGTAATTAAGTTGATGTGTCTTTTTCCTATTGAACCTATGGAAGAACACATTGATCACTACTGGTAGGCCATAACTTTAATTTTAAAAATACAATGTATTACCCTTTAAAAAACCCAGAAGAAAGAATTTTGAATGTTTTCACCTTAAAGAAATTATCCTGGGCCGGCAAGATGGCTTAGCAGGAAAAGGCACTTGCCATCAAGCCTGAGGAATTAAATTCAATCTCTAGGACCCACATGGTGGCAAGAGAGAAACAACTCCCATAAATTGTCCTCTGACCTCCACACACATGCCATGGCATACATGTGTATATCCACTAAATAAATACATAAATAAATAAATGTAAACAAAAGGATGTTGAGGAGTTAGATCTATTTAACCTGTCTGAGCACCACAAAATGTATCTAAACAACACAGAGTACCCCATAAAGATGAGAGGAGACTGGCAAGGTGGCACATGACTCTAATCCCAGCATTTTAGAGACAAGGAGTCTGCAAGTCAAGTCAGTCTGGGCTACACAGGGAGACATTGTTTCCAAAATGGAAAACTGTGGCTGTAACTCAGTTGTAGAGTGTCAGCTTAGCTTGGGCAAGACTGTGGGTGTGAAACCAGCAATACAAAGAAGGAGATAAAGTGGGGTGGGGGGAGGGGAAGGAGGGACAGAAGAAGGAAGGGGGAGATAAAGAGAATGGAGAGCTGGAGGATGGAGAGGAGGAGGAAGGTGAAGGAGAAGGGGGCAGGGAGGAGGAGGGGACGGGGGTGGGGGCGGAGAAGAATTCCATGGGCTCAATGTCAGGTCAGAACTGTAGTTTATAGGCCTGTCTTTTTTTGACTTTGTGAGAACTGAGAACATGCGTGTTCACCTCAAGTCTTTCTAAAATCAGCCCTAATTAATATTCTTCCAACACAGTCTTCACAGTTCATCCAAGGTGTTCAGCAAGTTCCTTTGCAAACAGTTTCAACACTCTGGAATCCATCCAGATCAGGTCATCTAGGTAATTTAGAGTATCTGGGCCAGTGGATTTCAACTCTGGCTATACATTAGACTTACCTGAAACAGATTTCAAGCTACCTGGGCCTGGACTGCTCCACCCACCATCTGAATCACATCTCTGAGGTGGTGCCCCACAGGATAATCCTGTTTTAAAGCACTCTGGATGATTCTAAGTGTTAGAAGGTAAAAAGCAATTGCATGGATGAGGGTGGGTGTTAAATCTAATGCCCAGGGCCCCAGTGTCAAAATCTCAGAGGCTGCAGCTCAAGTATCAGTGGTTCTAAGTGCCCCATTGACACTCAGCGATCAAGTGCCACTGGCTGGGTGCACTCTTTTCCCTGTCAACCCTCACGCCAACCTTCCTCTCCTGAGAAAGGAATTCTCCTTGACAGGCTCAACACCCCACAGAAATTCCTGGTGCCTTGTAGATTATCTAGATCTGCTGTTTTGCTTTGGAAGTTCTCTCTTCCTTCCTCAGTACAGTCTGAAGTCCTCTTGATGGGACTGGTTTGTAGCCAGAAAGACAGTCCAGTTCTTAGGAAATCTACCTTGGCCATAGATTTGGAACCCAGTCATTTATCATTCTTGGAGTGGAGGAGTCAGCACACTGTCCTTCCCCAGTGTTCTGTTCAAAAACCCGCAGGAGAGGTGTGCTTGGCACTGTTGGGCAGATGATGAAACTGAAGCTCGGAAAACTGACCTACTCAAATTCAGCCAGCCAAGAAATGACAGAAGTGGGATTTGAATCCAGATCTCATTGACTCCAAAGACCAGATCTTTCCACTATAGCATGGGCCTCCTGAGGAGGTGTTTTGCTTCCATTTGCTTTTTAAGATCTTAGATATATGGGGTCGCTGCAGGTGTACAGGAATTTAAATTGTCACTGCTGATAGGCAAGATCAGACGTGAAATTTATGGTCTTGCTTTTCAGGTCAGCTGCATAAGCCAGATATTGAAAGAGGCAGTCTATACCTGTCTAAATGTCAGGGCTACAGGATCTGATCTTTCACAAATAATTTTTACTAAGTATTTTGTGCCCTGTAGATCACTGTAATTCCAGCATGTTATCTTGCATGCTAAACGGTATTTTAAAACACTGGAATTCTTTGCATTCCTCAAAAGAAAAATTGAAACAAACCCACCTATCACTGCCATGTCATCTTTCCTTCTAACAACAGATATAATGGGCTGACAAGATAGATTAGTGCATAAAAGCACTTGCCACCAAGCCCGAGTTCGATCCCCAGGACTCACATGGTGGAAGGAGAAAAGAACACTGATTCTCACAAGAGCTGTCCTCTGACCCCACACACATGCTGTGGCCTGCTCACATGCACGTTCACACACATAAATACTAAATAGATGTAATAAAAAATTGTAAAATAAGTATAGATGGCTAAATGGACTCCATGATAACACAAGGTAGGTTTGAGCTGTATGTCAGGTATTTAAGTCAGATATAGGGAAGTTTTTATAGTGCTTGATAGAAAGAAAGCCCCCTTTCCATCTCCCAGCTTTTATCAGTAAAGTTGAGATTTGTAAAGAACAGTAGGGAGAGATGGCTCAGTGGTTAAGAGTTCCTGCTGCTCTGGCAGATCATTGGTTCTACCACCCACTTCCAGTGACTCCCAACACCCTTTCTCGCCTCTACTCATAAATAAAAATAAAACAAATTTTAACATAGTAAAGGAACAGTAGGAGAGGAGGAAGACTACCATTTGACCTTGTTACGGATTAGTAGTCACTACTGTAAGGATCACTTTGCACTGACTGGACAAATCAGAGCAGTTTGTGATATGTTAGGATGAGCTGAAGCCCTGATTACTAGGAAAAAGGCTATAAAATTCCAAGATAACCCTGGTTTAAATGACTTCAAGGCAATAATGAAGTGGTCCATCAAAATGTGTAGAGGAATGAGGCTAGGAAGATGGCTCAGGTGGTAAAGCACTTGCTTCACAAGCGTGAGGTCCTGAGTTCCATCCTTAGAACCCATGTAAAAGGTCAAGCCTGGTGGTATGTGCCTGTAATTCCCAGAGATGATGAAGTGCGAAGCAGAGAGAAGCAAATCCTAGAAGCTCACTGGTTAGCTAGCCTAGCCTACTTGGTGAAGTTCCAGGCTAGTGAGAGAACTTGTCTCAAAGAAAAGGTGGAAGGCCCCTGAGGAACAACAGCTAAAGCTGACCTCTGACCTCTACAGCCACACACATACATGCTTCCACCCACTCATACATTACCCCCAACCCTCCCCACACACAACACAGAAACAAAGAGTAACAAGAGTGGGAAGCTGGGGAAATGTTTTCCTTTTGAGAGTTTAAATACAATGGAAAAACATTCTGGATTAGAGCAGAAAGGGGCAAAGTCACCCTGGGAAGATGACTGCCTCCCACGTGCGAGTCTCCATTTCAGCCAGTCTTACTATCATGTCCTTCCCGGCCTTCCTCATGGTTGGTGCTCTCTTAGCTACTTCAGACGGTGAAATGGCCTTGGAAGTAGAAGTCAGTATGCTGGAAACAGCAAATAAAAATTATAGCAGGCAATGTAGATTAGTTACTTTTCTGGCTGTTGTGGCAAAAACACTTGACAAAAGCCATTTGAGGAAGGAAGGAGTTTTTCGGTTCACACTTCCAGGGTGGAGCCCATGGTGTGAGGAAGTTATGGTGGCAGGAGCTTAGGGGAGTGGTCCCATTGTGTCCACAGTCTGGAAGGAGAGAGATGAATGCTGGTCCTTAGCTTGCTTTCTCCCTTTTATTCAGTTTGGCAGTTGAGATAGGTACCCCCACCTTGAATAACATAGTCTAGAAAGTCCCTCACAGACTTGCCCAGAGATTTGTCTCAAAGGTGATTTTAGACTTGTCAAGTTGACAGTCACCATCACAGATGCCACACTCAAGAGGAACCAGTTCCAAACCAGGAGCTGGTCTCAACTTCAGCTGGGCATTATGGGTTCCTCCCTTACAGGCAGCCCATCTGAATCCAAGCTAATGCAGCTAGGGCTTGCCATCTCAGTAAGTTCTCCAGGCTTTTAGCAACTTGAGCCTGCTAACCCAGGGCTCTCAGGAAAGAAAGGAAAAAAAGATCAAGTAACAAAAGACGACTTTAAAAACATATACAACTGTCAAATCAACTCAATAACGGAGGGTGTTACTACTCAATTAGAAATATTCCTCTACACAGGCTGAAAATAGCAAGTTGGCCCTTTGCTACAATAGAAGAAAATGGTTTTAAATCTTCCTGGATTTGGGTCCAAGTCCCTGCCTGCCGGGCAGGAGAATAAGAATTGAGAGCAGGTCGGGACAGAGAAGGCAGATGACCTAAGGGGTTCAACACAGCCTAACGCTACATAGATGTAAAATTGTAGAGACTCATGCAGTGTCCCCCAGATCCCAAAGCTGAGTTAGCAAGGCCTCTCTGTCATCACCCCAAGAGCTACACACTAAGGGAACCACCTAAGACGAAGAATCTCTAATTACGTTTCTCTTTTATTGATCTCAACTGATCTATTAATTTGGTCCAACCTATTCTGAGTGGAGGCTGGACTGATTAGTCTCCTCAGAACTATGGGGCTCCTTGAATTACATTTGGCATCTAGTTGGTTGCCTCATAGCCCTCCTCATGAAAGATGTCGTTGACACCCTACCGAGGAGAGTTCTTTATAACAGTGTTTCCTGGACAGGATTTCAACTGCCAAATGGGAAACTACGGCTTGCCAGGCAGCCTGAGAGCCAGAGCCTTTCATGCTCTGAGAGTTTTCTTTCCGTTGCTGAGCAGGCCATGATCTGGGCTGTTTCTGCGATCCCCCAAGAGCCAGAGAATGACTGTACCCACACATCAGGCTGCACAAGCCCCACGCTGCCAGAGGAAGTACCTCTGTGCTTGGCCCCCCGACTGGGGGTACAGAAAGAGCAATGAAGTTCTGGATGGAGATAAACTTCTGGCTTGACACGGCCTGACATGGGGCTGACTTGGGCACCCTCAGCTACCTTCCCACAGTTTCAGGGCATTGATTTGTAAAATAAGGGCCTGAGGTATTCTTTAAGAAAGATTTCAGCTTGAAAATATATTTGGGGTGTCTTCTCATTTTAAATAGAAATCATGTTTTCATTGAACTGAGCAATGATTTTTTTCCATCTTCTTTGAAACATAATTGACATATAAAATTGTATGTATTAAAGGTATTCACATGGTAATTTGATTTGTATATTTATCATGAAATGATTGTTACAGTGTAGTTGATAAATCCATTACCTCATTTAGTTACATAAGTATCTATATATGAGGACATTTAAGATCTACTATCTTCAAATTTCAACTATTCAATACAATATTATTAATTCCTCAGACCCACGAGGTAGAAAGAGAGACCTGACTCCCAGAGGGTTGTCTTCCGACTTCCACATGCACACTATAGCTCTGCATGTAAACACACACACACACACACACCAATAAATAAATTAAAGTTAATAATTTTAAAGTTGATTCCCAGCACCCACATGGTGGCTAACAACCATTCATAACTACAGTTCCAGGGGATCCAATGCCCTCTTCCGACCTCCAAGAGTACTGCACAACATGGGTGTACCTACCTACACGCAGGCAATACACTCATGCACATAAAATTCAAATAATAAATAAAATATTTTTTAAAACCAATTTGCATCTATTAACTATTTCATAGTCCTCTTTCACAAAATATAATGTTCAGACAATAAAAAATAAAAACAGCCACAATATTCAAAACATTTTTAAATGATCACATTTAAAACAATAGTACACCAAGATTTATTCAATATTTATTTTACCAAACTCTTGGTTTTGCTTTCATAAATATTTCAGCCAGATGCGCCTTGTCTAATTCATTTCCTCAAGGACAATTCTTAAGATGTAAAGTTCCAGAATAGGCTCCTTTTCTTAAGGATTTCATACGTATTCCAAACTGTACTAGACTGTCGTATGAATTTACACTGTGTATTCACATTTCCATTATGTTTCTCATTGCTGTGATGAAATACCTGACAAGAAACAACTTAAGGAAGGAAGGGTTTATTCAGGCTTACAGTTCTAGGGGATCATGTATTTCATCATGGTGGAAAAGACATGCGGCAGGAAGGAAGGCACGGAGGCAGGCGCAGGAGAGTGGCTGGTCACATGGCATCCATGCTCAGGAAGCAGGGAGGAAGCAGGAAGTGGGGCCAGGCTATAAAACCTCAAGTCTTGCCCCCGAGTGACCAGCATCCTCCAGTAGGGGACCTCTGGAAGATTCTGCAGCCTTTCCAGACAGTGCTTCCAGCTGGGGACCAAGTGTCCAAATACATGGGCCAGTGGGGATATTTTTACTTTCAAACCATAACAATTGCCTAAAACTGTGTAAGATTGTCTTTTCCAGGCTGACGAGCTGGCTCAGTGGGTAAAGGCACTTGCTGCCAAGCTGGAAGACCTGAGTTCAATCCCTGGGACCCACATCATGGAAAAGAGAGCCAGCTCCCACAAGTTGTCCTCTGATCTCCACACACATGTCAAGGTACAAGTATGCACACACACATACATGAAATAAGCAATGTAATTTTTTTAAAAAGAATGCAGACTGGTGGGATGGCTCAGTGGGTAATGCACCTGTCACTAAGCCTGACAACCTAACTCAATCCTCAGACCCACAAGGTAGAAAGAGAGACCTGACTCCCAGAGGGTTGTCTTCTGACTTCCACATGCACACTATAGCTCTGCATGTAAACACACACACACACACACACACACACACACACACACACGCACACACACCAATAAATAAATTAAAGTTAATAAAAATGTTAAAAGACTTTTCCTTCCTTCATTCCTTTTGCCTTTTCTCTTTCTGATAGGTATAGCCTGTTTTTGTTGTTGCTGTTTGTTTGTCTGTCTGTGCTGAAACAGGCTCTTGCTATGTAGATCAGACTAGCCTCCAATTCATGACAATCCTCCTATCTCAGATTCCCAAGTACTGGAATTAAAAGCATTAGCTGCCACAGCCAGCTAAGCTCATTACTTTCAACTTGTTCTTTGATAACCAGTGCTATTGGTTCTTTTTATTCTTCTTGGAGATCTATGTATTTTGTCATGAAAACTGTCTTTCCATGTCCTATGCACATTTTGGGTTGCCCTGTCTCTGGATTCTCTGCTGTAGGAGTAGCTGCTGCCATCATAAACATGCAGATAGAGGGATAGGATGGGGAGGAAAGAAGAGTGGGGAGAATCAAGACCTCTGATTTTGCCTGTGCAGTCAGAATTCTGGAGCTGACACGTGCACCCCACCTCCTCAGCCTCTACCCAACCCCTGGCACTCCACTTCTGAGAACAGAGACCAAACGGGCATAGAAGCCTTCTGGGTTCCATGGTGCCTCCAGAACTATGTGGGGAGCTGAAGCAGGCCATTAGATCAGTTTAACCTGAACCTTGGTTGTTATGAGTCAGGTGCCGAAGATCCAGAGCACCAGGAGTTGTCAAATAGGAAAGGTGACTGGGAGGCGGGGTGTGGTGGTGCACACCTATAGTCCAAGCAATCAGGAGGGTAAGGCAGGAAGATTGTGTGTGAAGCCAGCCTGAGCTCCACTGTAAGTACCAGGCCAGTCTGGGCTGTGTGGTAATACCCTGACTCAAAAACTCAGTGATAAGGAAAAGAATGAGGGATGGCCGTGCTGTCTTCAAAATGCCCCACGTCACTACTGATATTTTTCCCATACTAACACATTTAGGTTGTTTGTTAGATATTTATTGGGTCCTATGAGTCAGGGATTGTGCTTACCAAAAATAAGTACCCTCAAGTAAATTGTTACTTACATAACATTCTGTTTTTATACCTTTAAGGAGTCCATCTTCAATGTGCAGCATCCAGAGGACTATGAGTATTTCTTCTGGACTCATTAGGAAACATTTGGCACCCCCCAGAAAAGGAGCTGATGGAGGGAATGGAAGGCTTCCTCCATTGGAAGGCTATTCTGTCGAGATGACACAGGATGTAGAGATGAACACCTACAATAGCAATTGTGCCCAGCTTCTTTGGAGCTGGAGAATTCAGGGAAACCTATTTCCAGTCACCTTAGCCTGGTATCCCCCAAAGACCAGTGCACCAGGGTGATACATACGGCAATAGAATCAGCAGGGGCAGTGTACCATCGGGACATTATGGTGACCTATGTTACTGCAGATATTAATAACTTAGGAACCATGTTCTTAATGCAAAAATATCCAGACTACTGAATCCAGAGAAGTGGCAAGTTCTGAATGTAAGCTCATGGCAGCTGGTGAGTAATTCACTACAGCTGAATCAAAGGTTTCAAAATCAATGGAATCTGGCCCCTCTTCCTCACCTACCCCCAAACAGTGCTGTCTGCAGAGTACAATCAAAAATCAATAGTTCAGTCATATGCCTCATCCCAACGATGGGAGACAGGACAGTAAATAAATGTTCTTTATGACTTTGCTCTGTGGCTGACTCCGTATTCATAGGCAGTTTTCACATTTTATACCACTTGCCCCATCACTCTCTCCTTGCTATGTAGACCAGGTTGGCCTTGGGTTCACAGAGATCTGCCTGCCTTTGCCTTCTGAGTACTGGGGTTAAAGGCAAATGTTACCATGCCTGGTGCATTTCTATTCTTTATCACAGCTTATCAGTACTGTAGAGTGGAAGTGATGCATTCGAATAGTCTGAATACTGAGCCTGCGTTCAAATAAGCTCTGACACTGAGCAGCTATGTGGTTCTGGGCTGGTGAATCCATTGCTCTGTTCCTCACTTGCTTCCTATATGAAACAAACATATAAAACAGTACCTACCTAGGGGTTATGTCATGAATTAAAGATGTAAAACAACCATGATGATGATTCGACCTGTAGCAGCCCTCAGGGTGCTTGGACAGCATTTTTGAGGGGCCATCCCTACAGAAAGGTCTCTTTTTCTTTGAGGGTGAGACTGCAAATTATCTGCACCTAATTGTCACACCAACTCTCTTTCACGTGTTACCTGTTTTGTGGGTGATGAGGTCACAAATGTGAGACCTCCACAGAGCCTACTCTTTTGTGCTGTGAAAATGTTGCACAGTCATCACACTCCTTGCCAGCTGTTGCATAGGAAAGTTGTCCCACTGCCCCAACCTGGCCAAGACTGAGTGGGGTCACATGTGCCACAGGATAGTATGAAGTGGCCCATGTTCTATTTTCCATCAGCATACTCCCTTTAAGGTCTTCTAAAGTCACCATCTCTCTCTACTTCCTGTGATCTCTGCTCCTAGAGAATCCCAAGATGTGAGAAAGGAAATAATTTGCAAGTTCCTTTTAAAGGAACCCCAAAGAAGCAGTCACTGTTGCATCACTGAGTACAAGACACATTTTTTCAGCTTTTTATTCCTTTGAAATTAGATGCAACAAGAAAGTATTGTCATCACCTACATGTGACCCGACACAGTTACAGCCACTCATCTATCCCCATGGTCCAGTAACACATATTGTCCCTAGCAGAAGACTTAAGATTTACAAAAAGATTCGCTATGAATCAGATTAAAAGGAAAAGTGACTGTACTACAGAAAGACCCAGAAACAGCAGTGTGACACATAAGAATTCTGCCTAGTCAGTCTAGGTGGGTGCTTTCTCTAAGCATAAAACAAATTTAGATGCCAAGAAAGCATTGGCATGTTGCTCAGTAGGCAGCAGCCTCTTGTCTCCTCATGGCACATAAAATGATTCATTTCACAGTTAAAAACCTAGAATCCTGCCAGGCATGGTAGCACACACCTTTAGTCCTAGCCCTCAGGAGGCAGACGCAGGCAGTTGTCTGTGAGATCACGGTCAGCCTGTTCTACATATCAAGTTCCAGGCTAGCTGGGGCTACCAGGAAGATCCCATCTCAAAAAAAGAAAGAAAGAAAGAAAGAAAGAAAGAAAGAAAGAAAGAAAGAAAGAAAGAAAGAAAGAAAGAAAAAGAAAGAAAGAAACTAAACTAAACAGAACAAAATCTTATAACCAAGAGGCAGGCAGTGGGATCCTAGTACTTAGGAGGTTGAGACAGGAGAACCGCCAGTAGTTTCAGGTCAACCTAGGATACATAATGAGTTCCAGGCCAGGTTGGGTTACAGAGTGAAGACACTGTTTTAAGAAACTAAAAAAATTAAATGACTAATTAAATGAAATGAAAACAAAACACTATTTGATAAAATATGATCTATTCTAAAATGCTAATAAGAATTATATTCTAAAATAGCTACCTTGAACTTTTCCTCAACATTCTAAATTTTCAATTCAAGCAGAGCCAAGTTCCCCATGTTCACTAAGATTTAGTCAACTTTAATACTCGTATCATTCTTAAGCCTAAATATACTTATTTATTTTAATACATTTATTTTGAAATTTTATATTAGTTAAAAATGTAAGTGGAAGGTTTTGATGTGCCAATCAAATTGTTGTCAATATATTGTCTATGAATTGAAATAGATTTATTGCCATAAAGATGGGAGAAGGAAGGCCTGACTACCCCTCACATCTGGTCATCACAGTAAAATGCAAACCTATGTGCATAGATCAGGCTCCACTTGGATTCATACTATCTCCCAGCCACTGAGGCAGACACAAACCACACATTCCACACTCTCTGTATTTGCTTTCAAGAAACTCCCACTGAAACCATCTGTACAAACTGAGCTACAGAGAGCCTCTGCCCATTTAGGGTTCAACTTCCCTAAACCTTAGTTCCTAAGCTTATTCTACTACTAAGAAGTACAGAGTTTGGTACCCTGCTTTGGCTGTGATGGCTGATTCTCCGGGGCTCGCAGTATCATAGGATACTGTCATGAATTCTTCCCCACATTTGGACACAATGGTTTTGGAAGTTTGGGGGAAGGATCTCATACTTCAGCCTCACGAAATGTTTTCAAGATTGGTACTTGGCCTCCAGTTCACTCTCAGCTTGTAAACCCAGTCACACTCTTCCTGACTCAATCGAGCATGGCTTTCACATATGGCCAGGATTCTCTACCAACACTAGCAGGAAATCCTGTTTATCAGCAAGTGACACTTCCTCACTTTGCACTTCTGACTAATTATGGCTGTTAAGTTTTCTGGATCCTATCAAAAGAGCACCTCATTAACTTTAATTATTTTTCAAATTCATTGGCTCCGTGGTGGAGTGAAACTGGCAGGTGCCAGAGGGATATTATTGCAGAAATTAATTAGCAAGCAAATGGAAGGCTTTAATAGCTGATATTTATCCTTTTCCCCTATTTAACCAGGTGAGAGTGGGCCTAAGACCCCACAAACTAGAAGCAGAGGAAAGGTACGAAGTAAGTGTTCAAGACCCAAGAAAGCCATATCTCAGGTCCAGTCGGGAACAAAACCTTTGGTTTATGCCCATCATTTCTCCAGCTAAGTCACTATAAAGTCACCATTCAGAAACCCTGAGGATCCACTGGTTTCCAGATCACCTCCAGCTGGTATCTACATTTAGTTGATTCTTGACAGAAACCGACACTTAAAATTTTGGTCTAGAATCTCTCTGTATGCGGCCTATTAAATGAGCTCTCTCAATGGTCTTTGGAAGTCCTCTGCTCTGTAAAGATATGGCACGTCCCTAATGTCCTTTAATCAGCAAAGTGGTTAGAATCCGTTTCTCCAATTTCTCTTTTTGAAAGTAATTTTCAGGAAAAATAGTACTCCTCGCCATAACTAGCAATAGAATATATTCATCGAATTTAATATCTCTTTCTCTCCAGCAGTATTAGATGCCATACAACAGACATAATATTTTACCAAAACTGCTACAAGTATTTAATCCAAGAAAATTATTAAGAGATGCATACAAAGACTTATCAACAAGGATGTCCACTCTAGCATGAATTATAATAATGAAGCAGTAAACCAAGAACTTCCAAAAAGGCAATGTGTTAAAGCAGCTCTAGCATATCTGCTATGAATATATCTAATTATATATGGATATTTGGATAATATTATGTATATATCCAATATTATGAATAGTAACACGGTCAGAGGAAGGGATATCACATGACTCTGACAGAGGAAAATGTTTGGCATATACCATAAAGTGAAAACAAACCATGCTACAAATTACGTACAGTACTATTTCTATTTCCAATATTGATATTCATTTCTAAGTTACGAGTGGCAGAATTACAGTAAAATTTTAATTTTCATCCCTGAATATTGGTATTTTTAAAAACTTCCTGTATTGAACAACTACTACTATTGTATTCAGAGAAGGAGCTTACAAGTTTTTTTTAGAGGAAAAAGAAAAACAGCAGCATCCTTGTAGCATAACAGTGTTGCGGAAATTCCAAGTTCATAAAAGTTCAGCCAGGAAGAAGACTCCCCTTGGCTCAGCACTTGCTGGGTGCTAAGCGGTGAGCTGGGATGTCTGCATGTTCTTTCAGTTAACCCTGACAATGGTCCTGTAAGGCAGGCACTGTTATTCATATAAATGAGCACCTAAAGACCAAGAGAAGTTCTACACTTTAACTTATCTCAGTTAAAACAACTGCAGACTAACTACAGGGCTACAGTCCACAATCAGCCTTTGTGAAGCCGAATCTCTGTTGTTCATCTTGATGAGATCCAGGATCACCTGGGAGAAGGGACACTGGTCATGCCTGTGGGAGATTATGTTGATTATCTTAATTAGGTTAATTGACATGGGAAAGAAAACCTGTCCACCGTGGGTGGCGCCACACTCTGGGGTCCTAAGTTTCTCTCACACTGAGAGAAAGTGAGTTTATAGGATGCTTCCTGACTGTGGATGCAATGACATGACCAGCTGCTTCCAGATTCTGCTCCCTTGATTTCCCCACCAGGAGAAACTGTATCTCCAACTGCAAACCAAAATGAACCCTTTCTCCTTTCATTGCCTCTCTCAGGGTATTTTATCACAGCAACATAGAAGTAACCAAGACAGGCTTCATTCATTTCTATTTACACGCCCACATGGTCTGAACAGTCCTTAGTTCTAGCAAATGAAAACATGGACTAATAAACAGAAGTAACATAAAAATGCTCACCTATTTATCTGCCATCTTAAAAGATAAAATGTTTTAGATACAAGTGATGCCCCCTGCTGTCACTTATCCCCAATTCCATTCTATTCTCTTCCACTTAGAAGCAAACATTATCTTGAATATGAGCTTTGTTATTCCCATGAAGTTATTATTCTTTGGTGCATACTCATATTCCTTTGATACATATCTATAGACTAGATTGAATCTATCACCACCCAGTGAGGAAAGTAGAAACCACCTCACCAGACTTCCCGGCCCTCTGCTTGTGATTGGTTTTTGGTAATGGGAGCACTGGGAGCAGAGAACCTGCTCTCTTGGCTTCTTCCCTTTCGGGTTGCTGAGGTCGGTACTGCTGCTGCTAAAATAGCCACGGATCTATTAGAATGCTGCTGTTCCGTCAGCTCCTCCTCCTGCTGCTGCTGTTCAACTAGAAGTACTGCCAGGAACAGAAAAAAATGGTATCTCACTTTCTTCTGTTTTCCAATCTCTTTCCAGTGCCATACAATGTCAAAACTGAACCAGATGCTAAGTGACAAGAAAGCCTGTAACCTATATGTAGTTTTTGTCTCTTAAAATACAGAAGTGTGCAGAAAGACTATACTTAATCAGTGGGATTGAGAGCCAACCTCATTAAATGAATATAAGAACCTAATATTATTTGTTCTGAGGAAGCATTTCACATAGCCCATACTGGTCTTGAACTTGCTATGGTAGCAAAGGATGATCTTGAACTTCTGATCCTTTTGCCTCCACCTTCCAAGTGCTGGGATTACAGCCATGTACTACCATGCTCAGCTTTATTATTTGTATTTTTAAATTTTATGTTTTTACCATTATACTACACATAGTTGTTAGTCAACTCTCTGTTACTATAACAAAACACCTAAGATAATCAAAGCACAAAGAGAAAAGCTGACTTTTCTGGTAAGTTCCATCCATGGCCAATTTTTCCAGTTGCTCTCAGACCTCTGGTGAGGCAGCAGCGTGTGGCAAAAGCATATGCTGGAGTGGCATCGCTCATGTCACCACCAGGATATGAAAGAGAGAAGACTAGCATCCCACAATCCCTTTCAAGTGCTCACTTTGAACGACCTCAAACCTCTACCAGACCTCACCTTGTAAAAATTTCCGTAGCTTTCTGATAGCACCAGACCTTTGGGGTATACCTTCCCCGAGTCATACCAATATCCTTGTTATTTTGTTTAATTGTATATTTTTGAGATCTACCCATACTGGGACAGGTGGCTCTGATTTATTCATTTTCACTGCAATACTGAATTCAGTAACGGTATTTCTGCACAGGAACTAGTGAAGAGAGCAATACACCAAGCCTGTCATTGGAACATGAGTTAGGGAAAGCACTGTACGGACTACAAACAGTGGGTAAGACTGGATCGAAGGAAAATGTTTCCAAAAGCAGTTCATTCAACACAGATTCATCGAGCACCTACCATGTCCTAAGCATCGTGCTTAACACAAAAGACAGAAAATCAAACATGACCTGGTCCTTGCCCTCTGATTGCTGGCACATAGCAATTGGATATATGGTTTCGATCGGGGTCGGGGGGGGGAGAAAGTACAGCAAGGCAAAACTTTACTAGGATGCTATGGAGGCACAGAACTCAATAAATCACAAAAGAAACTACAGAGCAATTTCAGTTATAGATTTACATTTTTCTGAATAGACAAAATACTACATTACAAATAGAAAACAGAAGTATGGGTTGACCAAAAGGCTCATTTTCAGAATGCAAAAGAGTTCAGCATTTTAACAAGCAAAGTATCATCACAAGTTAAATGAAAAAGACGGGAATATGTCAAAAACTTATTTGAAATAATTCGGCAGTTTTTCTAATAAGACTAAATAAGATTAGCAGAAAATTACCTTGACACGATAAACGCTAGTGAACAAAAACTTCAGACAAGCATCACAGCAAGTAATGAATTATTAAACACCTGGCCACTCAGTCAGGAGGAAGGCTCCATGAGTGCATCCCATCTTTTGAACTCTCCAATAGTACAGAAAGTTAGAAAGAAAGGAAAGTGGAGGTAGTTCAGGGAGAGCACTTACCTGGTGTGCACAAGACCTGGGTTGACCCCCGCACTGAGAAAAAAAAGCGTCTTAACAAAGATCTAACCACATATTCTTAAACTAAATCTTAAGGATTATTAAGGCATTTCTGTGATGGTTAGCTTTCATTGCAAACTTGACATAACCCAGAACCACCTGGGAGTCTCAAGGAGGAATGGTCTACGTTAGGCTGGCTTGTGGGCATCCCCCCTCTGAGGGATTGTCTTAGTTAAACTACTTGATGTGGGAAGACCTAGCCCATTCCCAAGGCAGGGAGTTCTGAATGATTTGAGTGGAGAAATCGGGCCAAGCACAAGCCAAGCAAGCAAGCATGTACGCATTCCTTCCTCTCTGCCCTTGACTGGATGTGATACGACCAGCTGTTTGAAGTTCCTGCCTTGACTTCCCAACAACTGTGGACTATAACCTGGAATTGTAAGCTGAAGTAAACCATTTTCTACACTAAGTTACTTTTTATCAGGGTATTTTCTCATAGCAACAGACACAAAACTAGAACACTTCCATAATACTTATCCAGCAATTTGGACAAGTTACTATTAAATTGGTGACTCTGTTAAAACAAAACAAAGCACGTGTATCAAACATCTGCCACCCAAGGCTCAGGGACCATTTCAGAAGACGGGGCAGAAAAAGTACAACAGCCAGAGGTGGTGGATGACCGTAAGAAAAGAGAGTTTCCAGATAGCTAGGGAGTTACTCTTACGAGCTCACAATAAGGGTAACAGCATGCATAAGACCCATGCAAGTGCAAACCAGACAAAAACCCAGCATAGAAGAGGGAAAATGAGTAAAAAGCCCAAACTTAGCTGAGGAACTATTGGCAACTGGTAACTGCTGGGCTAGGGAGATTAGGCTTTCTTTGAGGAAGTCATGTTAGATAGGTTAACCAGGTTCCAGTGGATGGACGAGCACCTAAAGACATTTGAGGACACAAACTTAGCTCCACAGACCTTAACATATATGACAGAATACGTGAAACCCAGTGCGAGGCGGCTATAAGAGGGGTGCAGACAGGGGAAGGGGTTTAAATGTAACTGAAATGTATGGTATGAAATTCACAAAAGTTCAATTTAAAGAATTCAAAAGCAAAACAAAACTACTGCAAAAGACTTTGTTGTCTAATTTTAAAATTAGCATGCAGTCCTCTCTGTTTCTAGAAAATGAAATTCTGTCAAGAATGGTCATGCAAGCATTAAAGAAACTTGTGTTTGACTATCGCATTTTGAACAAGATTTTTAAAACTATGATTCATGTATTATAACCGCACCCTTCACAGATACCTGCTGTAACCACCGACTATATATCCAGGGAATGGCTCTGCACCTTTGTTCTGATGGAAGTTTGGAAATATCCACTAGTTTAAATTCCCTCCAATAAATTTTCTGGCAGTGTTGGATTTCAACATTTCTTTAAAAGCTCTTGCTAAATCAACAAGCAAACAGTGGTAGTATAATATAAATTTTCAGTATTTCATGGAGTTATGGGTTTGTGCTTTGAATGAAAAATGTCCCAATAATCCCAATAGGTCTTCAGTTGGTGCTTCTGTATGGGGAGGTTTTGAAACCTTTAGAAGGCACAGCCTTGCTGAAGGAAACACATCGCTTCCTCCAGGCTTTGAGGGTTTATAGCCTCCTCTCACTTCCTCCTTGCTCGCTGCTTCCTGTGTACAGAGGAAATGCGATCAGCTGGCTTCTTGCACTTGCCACGTGCTGCTTTGCCCTCCCTACCATTATGGCTATCTAGCCCTCTGGAACTATAAGCCAAAACAAAACTCTTCCTTAAGTTGATTTTAGTTATAGTATTTTATCAAGCAACAAAAAAGTGACCACTACAGGGTTTTAAAAACATTTTTATTATATTTATGTAACTGGGGAGAGGAGAAGCACATGTGTGCCCACAGCATGAATGTGGACCAAAGGACAACCTGCAGGAGTTGGTTCTCTCTTTTCACCATGTGAGTCCCAGGGCTAGAACTCGGGGTCATCAGGCTTAGCAGCAATCTCTTTTATCCACTGAGTCATCTTACAAACTGAGAACCTGATTCCTTTTTAAGGCTGAATAATATATGAGTTCCAAGCCAGCTGGAACTCTAGAGAAATCCTGAATCAAAGAAAAAACAAAACGATCAAATCTTTTGGCACTATGCTAGAAGTGGAATTGCTTGGTTTTGTAATAATTCCATATTTAAAGGAACTGGATAAATATTCCACTGTGACAATACCTTTTTATGTTCCTCCCAAAAAATTCATGAGAGTTCCAATTTCTCTATATCCTCAGTACTGTGTTTTATTTTCCTTTTTATTGTTATTGTTTTAAATATTCCTAGGTTTATTTTTTTAATACTAGCCATTCTAGGGGATGAGAAGTAGTATGTTACTAGAGTTTTGATTAGTATTTCTTTAATGACTAAAGATGTTGAGCATCCTTTCAAGTGCTTATTGGCCACTTGTACATTTGTATACTTTCTATGCAAATCCCTTGTCCATTTTTAATTGGGTTGTTTGTCCTTTCGTTGTTTATTTGTTCTTTATTTATCTTGGATATTAAACTTTTATCCAATATATAATTTATTAATATCTTTGTTTTCTTGATAATGTCCTTTGATACAAATTTTCTTTTAAGACAGGATTTTACTTTGTAACCCAGGCTGGCCTGCAACTCACCATGTAGCCCTCATATTCATAATCTTCCTTCCTCAGCCTCCTGAGTGCTGAAATTTCAGGAATACATCACCATGCCCAGCTAAAGTCCAATTAGTTGGTTTGTTGTTGTTCGTGCTTTCAGTGCCATAACTAAGAATTCATTACCAAATCCAAAGGCTGTGTCTCTTACGTTTTCTTTTAGGATTTTTATGGTTTTAGCTCTTGTGTTTAGATTGTTGGTCCATTTTTCATTAGTTTTCATAGAGAGAATACAGTAAGAATTCAAATGCTTTCTTTTGCATGTGATTATCTATTGTCCCAGAATCATCTGTTAAACACAGTGCCAGACAAGAAAATCTCCTTTCAAATTGTTGGCCAGGGTAGTCCAAGAGACTCCCAAAATAACACAGGTTATTGCCACAGCCTTTATTTGCTTCCCAGAACTTGAGAGTAAGACCCTGTTGCTGAAAACATATCATATTTCAGACACAGAACTTGAAGCAATTGAGCTGGAACTGACCTGGGAACCGCCCTTTCCCCCCCCCCCCCGCCCCCAAAGACTTGTTCTTATGGTATCAGAGGATACTACACAAGCTGCCAAAGGAGAAAACCAGTCAATTGTCCTACCCAGCTGTGAAGCCTAATAACCAAAACAATGACTGGTCCAGCAAGCTATCCACATTGGTGCAGTAGTGGCACTTTTATCTCGAGGGTAATCAAACAACTTTCTAATTAAGCTGGAATTAAGGCCTGCTCTATGGAAGGAAATTCATGTGTGGTATTATAAATATATCCAAATACGCATGGCAGGAGAGGTCATAGATTCCGGAGAAAACCCTACTTTTGCCACGTTCCTAGACCAGCGTCATTTCTTAATTACAGCCTCATTATCTACAGACAAGTGTACCTTTCACCCGTCCCTCATCAAAGATAGTTCTTTTTGCAACAGATAGAGACTATTAGAGAGTTACAGGACTGGTCAAAACAGAGAGAGAATAACTGTCTCTGAGACGCTGATTCCTAAGTGACACATCTTCAACACAACTTCTACACATAGAAAAAATGCATCTCTTTCCTCTCACCAGAGACATTTCCTTATGCAGCAGATAGTGATTAACACAGAAACCCACAATTGGCCAATGTGGTGAGGCAACTCAAGACTAGCCATTGCTACACCATGTCCTAGCTAAACCTAGCAGTTAAGTAGTTAAAGCTGGAAGCAGTTAACTCAAAGTGTGGGAGCGGAAAAGTTTGGCCAAGGTATGAGTTTGAGAAGAGGTCAGCGTGCACCTGGTTACCATGGCTAACAGATTTATAGCTTCTGCACTTCCTGCTTGGCTTGCTCTTGTACAATAGAAATTGTTAGAAGGTCTCACCAACTCTAAGGCTTGAGAATTTAAACTTTTCACCCCTAGAAATGTTTTTGTTTTTTTGTTTCTTTTCCTCTCATATATAAGGTTGACTCTGAGAAAGACCTGTGCTACACTTGGGACAAATTTGTCCAGTGTGGTCACCAACCAGTTATTAAAGACTTTCTTTTGGGGGTCTTCTCTGGTGAAACACCTCACAACACCAATGTAAAGAACAAGAGGCCATAGAGCTATCCCTTGAAACCCGTATCCCTATTTAAAGCCTCTGCCTCCCAAGGCTCAGGGATCATTGTGAAAGAGGAAGCAGAAGGATGGTAAGAGCCAGAGGCATTGAATGGCCACAAGAAAACAGAGTCTTCCAGACAGCTGATCAATTATTCATATCAACTCTCAGCAATGGTGACAGCAAGCACAAGTCCTATGTAAGCTCAAACTAGACAAAATTCCAGCATAGACATGGGTAAGTGGATGAGAAATCCTAACCTGGGGATGGAGAGATGGCCCAGTGATTAAGAGCACTGGCTGCTCTTGTAGAGGACCCAGGTTTGATTCCCAGAAC
Organism: Eospalax fontanierii; assembly: GCA_035773235.1. Taxonomy (NCBI): domain Eukaryota; kingdom Metazoa; phylum Chordata; class Mammalia; order Rodentia; family Spalacidae; genus Eospalax; species Eospalax fontanierii. Next base: position 61,006,277 of record CM069530.1, on the reverse strand, counting down.
CCACATGGGGGCTAACAACCATCCATAACTCCAGTTCCAGGGGAATCCAACATTTTCTTCTGGCCTCTGAAGACATTGATGCACTTACACACATGCAAACAATATATTCATACTCATAAAATAAAAATAATAAAATAATAATAAAAAGAAATCCCCACCCAACTATGGAACTTTTGGCAACTGATGGCTGCTGGGAGTGTCTTACAGGGATGGAACTCTTGGTGGGTGCAGTGAATAGAGCCACACTGAAGGATATTTGGGGACACAAATGAAATTCTATAGGCCATATCAAATATAAAAGAGTACATTAAATGACAGGAGCAGCAGGGGAAAGTGTGGACAAGGAAGGGGATCTAAATACCACTAATATATTGTATGAAAATTCAATTAAATATACATATTATTAATATGCATAATATTACTCAAAGTGAGTGGTCTAAAGAATCAGTGTAATTCACAAAAATATTCAGACAGATCGTTTTTAGAAATAGAAAAGCCTATCTTCAATTCATATATAACTTCAAGTGACAAAAAAAGTCAAGGAATTCCAAGAGTAGAGATAGGGTGGAGGAGGGGCAAAGGAAATGAACACACAAAATTGGATGACAGCATTTCCTGATTTCAAATCACACTACAAATACATGCTAGTCAAAATATACTACACTAATCAATTTTTCACATAGCAGCATAGTTTGATAACTGTTCTTTGTCCTTTTATAGAAAAAGTTTGCTGATTCTTGTTCTGGTTCACACAGAAAATTGAGCACACAAGAACAGAAGGAAACTTCTGGAAAGGGGAAATAATGAAAAGTGACCAATACTATGAGTCACCGAAATATATTACAAAACAGTAATAATTCACAGAATGTTATTCTAATTTATATTCATAAACCATGGACAAATAGACTATAGATAGAACCAAAGACATTTGAGGACTTAGTACAATAAGCTCTAGCAGGGACCCTCCCATAACAAAGGGACAGCAATGCAGCATGTTCTGTGCCTGAGTGCACACACACAGCTTGCCCATCATGACCTTGTAGCACGCAACATCCAGTCAGAATACAGGTTACCGTATATAGGAGGCAAAGAGACTAAACTATGAAGGGGAACGGAAGGGCATGGGTTCTAAAAGGCTAAGCTCTGCTGCTTTGATGCTCAGACACTGGATGGGAATCTTATGAGTCAGTGCTAGCACGAATAAACTACTTCTTGGAAGAAAAACCTGGGTCTCTAGTGTCTCTGTGTAAAGCACCCACAACAAAGGGTGCTATTTCAAATCACATTTATTCTGGGAAACTCTACTAAATAGTTTTAGAACATCCTGGTAGGCATTTGGGGGTACCAGGTTAGATTTGTATAAATCAAAATAAATTACATGAAATGATTCCATCAGGGCACACCTTCGTTGTCTCTAGAAATGGGCATGTGACCTAGTCACAATGAGGAGAGGCAGACTTATTTTTCACTATTCATTTTTATTTTTGTTGGATCTGGTCACAAATGTATGCAATACTTGTCCAAAAATAAACAAAGGAAACTTTTACCTTAAAGTAATAAGGTCCAGAGATGTTGCAATGACACAAAGTAATGGAAATAATATTTGAAAAACCTAAGACCTTTAAGTTTTAAAAATGTGTAGCTAAAACTGGCTAACACATTTAAGCTTTTATGACAACTCTTTAATATCTAGTTTGTGTTCAATCTCCCTTATTATTTACAATTAGTTTGCTTGGGTTAAGAGCCATTATATTTTGGCCATATACTTCTCAAGCATTTTCTGTTTTAAAATTTTTTATTTATTATTATTTTATGTATATGAATGTATTGCCTGCATGTGGGTAAGCGCACCAGTGTTGTGCAGTGCTGAGGAGTCAGAAGAAGGCATTGAATTCTCCTGGAACTGGAGTTACAGATGGTTGTTAGCTGCCATGTGGGTGCTGGGAACTGAACCCGAGTCCTCTGTAAGAGCAGCCAGTGCTCCTAACTACTAAGTCATCTCTCTAGCCCCCTCAAGCATTTTCTTAATCTACAGGTTCTCCCTCCCTTTATTTCTGGCATTCTATTGCTAAATAAGGTTATATGTGCTCTGCACTAAGGAACTGGCTTATTGCATATCTGGCATATTATACCTACTGAAAACACACAGCGTCTATAAGCTTAACAGACTCACTTTACCTCCACCCCACCCCCGAAATCTCTTAGAAATACTAATCTGGCTGTATCTGCCATCAATATTTCAGAGTAAAACCTATGAGCTTTTCTAAAACATCTTCTATAGTCAGAAGTCCCTTCAGCCACTTGAGGTCTTAAGAATGCCAGTCATGAGATTCTGACTTTACCTCCCTATTGAGCTCCATGCAGGACTGTACGAACCAGACAAAGTCTCCAAGCTACCTTGATGTTTCCTGCTAGGCCCTGAGCTAGATTCTCCCTCTGCCACATGGCAGGAGAGGTGAAGGGGTAAACACAGGCACACCTTTGGCACTGTTTCCTTTCCCGGAAATAGAAGCCTGCAGGAGCTAAAGAGCACACAGACTGAGATCTTTGGGCCTGGATCTGAACTCAGATTTGGCCATTTGTCAACTGCAGAATCCCAAGTAAGTCATTTAACCTACCTAAGTGTTGATTCTAATGCCTGTAAAATGAATGTAATAATACCTACCTGGAATGAACAACATTCTAATGGTTAGGGATAATGCATAAAAACTGTCGAAGGAGATAGAAAGTCATGGCATTCATCAGTAAACAGAAGCCATGTCATTGCTGTAATTGTCATGTGTAAAGCAGAAGACTTCTGCACTTGAAGTCAGAATTTGGTGCTGCCTCTGGTATACCAACTGCTATAATTGAGTCAAGTCATAACCTCTCTCTTCCCAGATCAAACAAGATATTTGACACTGCACAGAATCATCAACGCTTACGTTATGGAGTTGGAGAGATGGTTCAGTAGTTAAGAGCACTGACTGCTCTTGCAAAGGACCCCAGTTCAGTTCCTAGCACCCACATGGTAGTTTCTAGGAATCTGACATCCTTTTCTGGCCTCCTTGGGCATTTCATGATATAGATGCACTTACAGTCATGCAAGCAAAATATGTACACACATAAAATTAAAGGAACTAAATCAAAAGCAATTTTTGAGTCAACATCATTTGCAAATATATCAAACAGTTCTGAAATGCCATTAGTATTTGTTAAAGGATACTAACAGTTATTAACAGTGACAGTGATCTACTAGATTGTTCATATCAGAGCTCACAACCTGAAGGCCTGTAGATACTTCCATCCAGCTTTCCCTCCAAATACAGCTCCAAAATATATTTGCTTAATCGATGTTATTTTGGCCCGCAAAGCACTGGTTATTTTTAAATGATGTTAATTAATCAATACAATTAGTTGTTTTCATATGAAAATGTTGAGTTTGAGCCTCCTCTTGAGAAATCAAACTTGGCAGTTTGGGGAAGTAGCGAGCCTGTTTAGAAGGGATGAGGTGTCCAGTTCTCCCTGTTCCACATTACTGCTTTCATAGTATGCCCAATTCCTTCTATGGATAATGAATTTGATACCTGGTTATATCCGTGGTATATTACCACTAATAAACATTCAAAAATAACATTCTATCCACACTGGAGCAGGTTCAATATATCCTTTTAATGACATCACTTATTTCGATACACTTCCTTTTTTATTTTTTTATTTTGCATGCATGTGCGTGCGTGTGTGTGTGTGTGTGTGTGTGTGTGTGTGTGTGTTGGCAGTCAGAGGACACCTTATGGGAGTTGGTTCTCTCCTTCTGCTATGTGAGTCCCAGAGATCAAACTGAGGTTGTCAGGCTTGGTGGCAAAAACCTTTACCTGCTGAGCCAACTTGAAACCCCACAATTCACCTCTTCAGAAAACACTCATAGTTACCAATCTGAGAATTTCACATAATTCTAGATATTCCCTGAGTGTGTGTCTTCCAAGGGAAAATCATTTGTTAACAGCATCATGCGATAAATAATAAATCATCTTAACATGAAACACAGCAGTCCCCTTGGGAGCTCAGGTGCCATGAGGAACAATACATTCTTGGGCCCTTTGCAATCCCTGAAAGCCCCCTTAACACACTATGGCCTTCAGATAAGAGACCTTCAGTAATTGTCTGTTCATACATTTTGCTTTAACAGCATAATTGACACTGTCCTATGACAGAATAAGGGACAAGGAGAATAAATTGCCAAGATGGCAAAACAGGCTCTTCTCTGCTACCCAGAGCCACGTGGAAACTCGACCAATCTCTCCCACAATCTGATGATGGAATTTGGTACAGTTTATAGGTTTTCATCTGTCCACAATATCAAGGAAAATAACCAAAAGAGTCCATCAAGCAAGTAAGGCAGGTATGGAGAGGCCATTAGAGTTCTTGCTGCAGTAATTACTGGGCTCTGCCAGTGCTTTCATCTTCAAAGGACTCACAGGTAATAATCAACCCAAGCATCATTCCCTAAAATTAGGCAAAGTTGCTAGGAGGGCTCAGTGGCTAAGAGACATTTGAAAAAGGCAGACCTGGGAAGATTATGTTAAGCAGATTCTTTCATCTGTAAAAACAAAACAAAACAACCCAGTCTACTTTGAATAATAAAGATTTTAGGTAATATATATATATATATATATATATATGCAGTAATAAAAACAATGGGAATGTCAAAAAGATGCGCACACCTGTACACGTAGGGCCGTGTTGTGGAGTTTGAAGGTGGGAAGATCGTGCTCAGCTCTAGAGATTCTCTTTGACAAAGGTCCAGCAACCATTCAATGGAGAAAAGATGATGTTCAGACAATTGGATGTCCATATATGAGAGAAGTGAACATCAGCATGTGCCTCATATCATATAACAATTAGCTTAAAATGGATCAAAGACCAAATTGTAAAGTGGAAAACTATAGGCTGTCTAGAAGCAAGCTTAGGAGAAAATCTTCATAATCTTGGTTTGATGGCAAGTTTTTAGATGGATTTTTAGCAAAAAATGATAAATTGGACTTTATCAAAATTTTTGTGATTGATATTGTTAAGAAGATTAAAAAAAATAGTTAAAAGTTGGTGAAATACTTATAAATTCCATACTTAGGAAGGATTCATATACAGAACATATAAAGAGCCCATAAAATATAACAATATAAAACTAAACAATTAAATGTGGGAAAATGTTCTAAACTGATACTTCAACAAGGATGATCTGTGGATGACATATAACTATATGAATGGATGCTCAATCCCTTTTTTTAATTAGGGAAATGAAATTAACATCCCAATCAGATACTACTACCCACCTAATAGAATAATTAAACCTTCCAAAAGCAGCTGAGGGTGTAGTTTAGTGGTACAGCAGTTGCTTTAACATGTTCAAGTGTTGGGCATAATGTAAGGTGGGCCTAGCCAGGCCACCTGCTAGGAGGAATAGAGGAATGGCTCCTGTGGGTGTGGCATTCTGCTCTGGCTAGTTGTGAGACCAGCACCTGGAAAGAACCTGCCTGCCCGGGGACAAACTTACTATTGGCTGTATTTGGGACCCCACCCCATAAGGTCTTTGACTATCCAGACCTATAAAGAGCTCGTGCACCTGTTCAATAAACGAGCTTGCTGTGCCACGCGCTTGGGCTGCTTCCTGCCCAGCTTCCAGAGTCTGGCTTGACTCTGCGTCTACTCACCCCCAACCCCTCGGGCTGGCCCCCAGTGGTTAGAAAACGGAAACAGACACGACTATATTCAAGGCCTTTGGTTTGATCCTTAGCACCATTCTCTGTCTCTGTCTCTGTCTTTCTCTCTCTCTCTCTGCTTCTCTGTCTCTCTCTCAAACTGACAATAGCTAATAGACTGGGGATGCAGAATAATAAGGATGCTCATTTATTGCTGGTGGAAATGCAAAACCGTACAGTCACTTTAAAAGACACTTGGCAATTGTTTATAAACTTAAACATACACAACCCAGCAAATCAATCTTATGTTTTTTGCTCAAGTGAAAAAGTATGTCCATACCAAGACCTACACACGGTTACTAGAGCAGCTCCTTTGATAACTGCACAGAACTGGAGCAAGCTTCATATCCTTCAACAGGTGAGTAGAAAAAAAACATATGGTGCTTCCACACAGTGGAATGCCATTCGGTGACAAGCATATGCTAGAGTCACACGAATATGAGAATCTTTGTTCTAGTGTGTATATTTCCTTTTGAGACGGGGTCTCAGATAGGCCAGGGTGGCTTCAAACTTGCTGTGTAGCTGAGAATGACCTTGAACTTCTTCTGATCTTCCTGATTTCACCTCCCAAGTGCTGAGACTACAGGTGTGTGCCATCATATCTGGCTTTTCCTTAAAAAAAAAAAAAAGAAAGAAAACTTTATATAAAGATAGGGTTTCTTGTAGCCCAGGCTGGCTTCAAATTCAGTATACAGCCAAAACTGGCCTTGAACTCCTGCTCCTCCTGCTTCTACATTTCTGGTGTTCTGATTAAAGGCATGAGTACCACACCTTGCTTTATACATGAAGCTTAAATGCATTTTTGTAAGTAAAAAAAACAGACCAAAAATGTATGTGCTATATGATCCTATTCATATAACATTCTGAACAACACAATGTTACGAGGATGGAAGAAAGATTCGTTATTTCCAGAGATGAAGGAAGGAGTGATTAGTCAGGGATCATGGATACAACTTATGTAACAAGACACATCATTTTCATTTCATGAGTAATGAATAACAACACTAATCGAATACAAAATAAACATACATAAGGCCATACTGATGTGAGTGAATAATTTAACAAACAAATGACAGAAAAGGGGCAAAATCCCTTACAAAAGAATTCTAGGGGCTGGAGAGATGACTCCATGGTTAAGAGCTCTGGCTGCTCTTGCAAAGGACCTGGGTTCAGTCCCCAGCACTCACATGGCAGCTAACAGCTGTTCATAACTCCAGTTCCAGGGGATCTGACACCCTCTTCTGACTTCTGTGGGCATTGCACAACATGGGTGCACTTACATGCATGCAGGCAATATATGTATACTCATATACATAAAATAAAATAAAAATGAATAAAGAAAAAGATTTTTTTTTAATTTTTAAAGAATTCTAAGTGATTTATGCAGGCAATCTCTCCCCCCAACACACTATGCATACCCCTTGAGAATGGCTAGGCATAGTGACTTGCTTGCTTGGGAAAGTGCAAGTAGTAACATTGCTATTAATGAGATAGGCATGCACAAGGACTCCACTTGGCTTGGGCTCTGCATACAGCTCTCTTCTAATAATGCACTTGGAAGCTTAGGACTAGGACAACAATCTGCATCAAGCTACATGCACATGCCTCCCCAGACAATGGAATAAGTGATAAGTTCCTCCTCCCCTTAACAACCATCAGACCGTTTCTATTCCGTCCCACTCTACTTATATCCAGGTAGAAGGGAAGGGAGGTCAGTCCAGCCTAAACTAATTTTAGGTGCATGCTTAGTGAGGCAAACTGTGTTCATTAAATGAGTATTTAAGGAGAATTCTCTGTTTACTATCTTTTGTTTATGTATAATTGGGTGTGTGTGTGTATATATATATATATATATATATATATATATATATATATAAATTAAAATCAGATTCATGGGAAGGCGCATGTCAGTCAAAAGAGAATCATGGCACTATGCTCCTTAGCAACCAAAGTCCCCCTTCTCTCGAACCTAAAAAGGAAACCCTAGGGCCGGGGAGACGGCTCAGTGGTTAAGAGGGCTTGCTGCTCTTGCAGAGGACCTGGATTTGGTTTCTAGCACCTACATCCAGTTTCATGAAGGCATATACAATTATACATAAATAAATCCTGAAAAAGAAAAAGAAGCCCCGATCAGAAGTCTTGAATACCCTCACTCATGTGGCCCACTGCTACTCTTGACAGCATATTTCTCCTTGATCTGTATTATCTTCTTACTTTTGTAGAAGTTTCCTTACTATTCTGAAAGTCTGTGTGCCTTTATTCTTTTAATTCCTTGAATAGGAGTCCAAGAACCTGAAAATACCGAGCCCAGAACCCAACCACCAGTAACAGCAAGGCAGATAGTACCTTATGTGGTCATGGTCACCAACAGTAAGCCATGTTAACAGCACACAATCCTGATACGATGAGGAAAATGGACTGCTCCACTCTCGGGTTGTTCTATAAAACCCTTAAACCCAGTCTAATCATGAGAAAAACAGTAGACTTATCCAAATGGAATATATTCTTTAAAAATATATATTCTTATTTGTTGTGTATGAGTATATTGCCCTGATGTATGTAAGTATACCCATGTCATACAATGCCCACTGAGATCAAAAGAGGGTGTTGGTTTGGAACTGGAGTTCTGCAAGGGCAGCCAGTGTTTTTAACTGCTGAGCCATCTCTCCAGCCCCAAATGGAATCTATTCTTGAAAATACCTGACAGAGCTCTTCTCAGTGTCAAGATCAAGAAAAACAGGAAATCTCCAAACACAGTTCCAAATCAGAGAAGAAAAAAAAAAGACATGAAAAATAGCAGTGATACAGGTTCCTGGATTAAATCCTGGAACAAGAAAAAAAATGGTGTAAAAACTTATGAAATCTGAATGAAGTAGAGAATTTAGTTAATGGTGTGCAAATGTCAGCTTCCTGGTCTTGAAAACTGCCCCATATTGATATAAGATGTTTACCACAGGAAAACCGGTGAAGAGCACATGGAAATTCTATGTATTATCTGTAACTCTAGAATGGTTCTGATGGGTTGGAGAGATGACTCAGTGGCTAAGAGCATTGACTGCCCTTCAGAGGAAACCGGTTCACAAACATACATGCAAGAAAACACTCATACACATAAAATAACTGAAAAAAATAAAATAAGCCCATGTCCTGTTCAAGTCTTGGGCACAGGCCCACTCCTGCTCTCAGCAGCCCAGATCCAGAGACTAATCTCTTAGTCCAGACCCATTCACTGCATCCTGAATCCCATGCTCAGACCAGTTCAGTTTTTCAGTCTAGTTTGTGAGAGCCTTCCCAGGCTGTCCTCACCCCCAACTTGCCATTGCATTCCTGTGACTTCCCATCTACCTTGTCTGTCCCCTCCCACAACCTGCCTTGGATTTCTGTGAGCAGCTTTGTTCACTGGTGAGTCTGAATCTGCCCGGTGTGTCTCCACTCCCCTCCACTCCAGCAACTCCATCCCTCCCCCATCCTGTTCTCCATCCAGCCCTGGGCACAGGCCCACTCTTACTCTTGGCCCCCCATATCTCTAGACTACCCTCTTATCTCTGGTGGGCTGTGAGCCCATCCCCCTACATTCAGTACATCTGCAGCCCTCCCACTGCTGCAGGGCTAAGTTTCAGTGCCCTTTTGCAGAGGCCCACACTTTTGCAGACTATCTGAGAAAGCCTGAATTCAGACTCTGCCTAGCAATTTCCCCAGATTTTTCTGTACCTACTGGCTAGAGAGACCCAGACCTTAAGAGAGAGCCTGAGGGCATCTGATCTCACCTAACCTGTGCTTCTGAGGAAACTCTGAAGCAGCTGAGATAGAGCCATCTGGTCCTGCCAATATAAAATCAAAAGAGAGAACCTGAAGCCTTGACCAACCAGCTTTTCATACCCAATAAGAAAACAACCAACTTACTTCAAGGATACAAACAGAATCAGACTTCAGCAGAACAAAAGAAGGCTTGACTCTCACATCAGAATCATAAACAACAAAAGAAGTCCACATGCCAAACAGACTTCAGCAGAACAAAAGAAGGCTTGACTCTCACATCAGAATCACAAACAACAAAAGAAGTCCACATGCCAAAATCACAATGAAAAAATAATAATATGAAAAACCCAAGTAATATGTCTCCACCAAACATTACCAGTCCTATAGAAGAATTCTACAATGAGAACTCCACAGAGCTAACCGAGAACACAGAGTTTAAAAGAACAATCATAAGCATGATCAAAGAATTCAATGAATTTAAAGAACACACAAACAAATCAAAGAACTAAAAGAAGATAGGGATAAACTTCTGGCTTAACTCATAAAAGAGATAGAAATATTAAAGAAAACTCAGGCTGAATTGAATAAGGAGGTGAAGAACTCAGTGAGCCAATTTGAAACAATGGGAGAAAGTTTCACCAATAGAATGAATGAGATGGAAAACAGAATATCAAGACTGGATGATATAAACTGAAAACTGGAGCATTCAAGCAAAGATTCTGAAAAAATTTAAAAATACAGGAATGTAATATACAGGAAATGTGAGGCACCATGAAAAGATCAAATCTATGAATCACAGGCATAGAGGAAGGAGAAGAATCTCAGGATAATATTGATCAGATCTTCAACCAGACTGTAGAAGAAAATTTCCAAAAATTAAGGAAAGACATTCAAATAGAAGAAGCACTTAGAACACCAAATAGACAGGACCAAAAAAGAAACATCCCATGGCATATCATAGTAAAAACCCTAAACATACAGAATAAAGAGAGACTTCTGAAGGCTGCAAAAGAAAAACAAGAAGTCACATATAATAGAAAACCCATCAGAATTAGAGCTGACTTTTCAATGTAAACTATGAAAGCCAGAAGAGCCTGGACCAAAGTATTCCCAGGGTTAAATGACCATATGCTAATGAAGGATGCCCAGCAAAAATGTCTATTATAGTTGAAGGGGAAAGAAAAATCTTCCATGACATGAATAGGTTGAAAGAATTCATATCCAGAAAACCAACATTTCAGAGAATATTTGAAGCAATACAAAGAGCTGAAGAAAGGAATGACTACACCCAGGGGCAACAGAAAGAAACTAAATGCAGGTATAACTGGGAACCACAAAGTTAGACCAAATATACAAACAGAATTTTAAACGATGGGAATCAACACACATCTTTCAATAATAACTTTAAATATAAATGGACTGAACTCCCCAGTCAAAAGACACAGGTTACTTGAATGGATCAAGAAACAAAATTCATCCTTTTGTTGTCTTCAAAAAATCCATCTCACCTTCAAGGACAGGCACGACCTTAAGGTGAACAGGTGGAAAAAATATTTCAAACAAATGGCACAAGCAGCAGCTGTCATTCTAATATCTGACAAAATAGACTTCAAACTAAAACTAATCAGAAGAGATAAAGAGTGCCACTTCATTCTGATCAAAGGAAAAATTAACCAAGAAGATATTACAATCATTCTCCAAACTCAGGTACACCCAACTTCATAAAATCAGTACTACAGGACTTTAAGACACAGACTAATCCCAACTCACTAACAGCAAGGGAATTCAATACCCCACTGTCTCCAACAGACAGGTCAATCAGACAGGTCAATAAACAGAGAGACATCTGAATTAAACTGTACCATCTGCAAATGGACCTAACAGGCATCTACCAAATATTCCACCCAGGCACCAAAGAATACACATTCTATTCAGCACCCCATGGAACTTTCCAAAATTGACCACATACTGGGGAAAAAAACCAAACTCAACAAACACAAAAAAATTAAATAATTCTGTGCATTCTTTCAGATCACAATGAAATAAAGCTCACAATCAACACTGAAAAAATCCCTAGGAACTTCGAGAACTCATGGAGACCAAACAGCACACTCCTGAATGATGAATGGGTCAAGGAGAACTTAAGAAGGAAATAAAAGTATTTCTGGAATTCAATGAAAAGGACAATACAACCCAACAAAACCTCTGGGATGCTTTTAAAGCAGTCCTAAGAGAGAAGTTTATAGCTTTAAGTGCCTACATTTTAAAAATCAGAAAGCAAAAATAAATTATTTAACATTAACATTTAACTTAGGAATCTTCAAAGCCAACAACAAATGAAACCCAAATCCAGCAGACAAGAAGAAATAACAAAAATAAGAGCAGAAATTAATGAAATAGAAACAAAGAAAACAATACAAAGAATCAATGAATCTAAGAGCTGATTCTTTGAAAAGATAAGCAAGATAAACCATTGGCCCAGTTAACCAAAAGAAACAAAGAGCAACTCCAAATAAAGCAACTCCAACTTCATCAGAGATGAAGAAAAACCATCACAACAGACAACAAAAGGATTCAGAACATTATAAGGGAATAATTTAAAAACCTATATGCTATTAAATTAGAAAACCTTAAAGAAGTTTATGTATGTCTAAAATCATGAGAATCACCAAAGCTAAACTAAGTAGAGATCAAGAGCTTAAAAAGACTCATGACATACAAGGAAACTGAAACAGTTATACAAAATCCCCCGACCAAAAAAAAAAAAAAAAAAAAGGCCAGGCCCAGATGCATTCACAGCAGAATTCTACCACACATTCAAAGAAGATCTATACACAATCTTAAATTATTCAAAAAGATAGAAACAGAGGGAGAACTCCCAAATTCCTTCTAAAACCAAAGACACAAACAGAAAAGAAAATCATAGACTCATATCTTTAATGAACATAGATGCAAAACTTCTCAACAAAATATTTGCAAACCACATACAGACAGACACACATCAAAAAGATCATCCACCATGATTAAGCAGACTTTATTCCAGAGATTCAGGGGTGATTCAATAAACATAAGTCAATAAATGCCATAAAGCATATAAATGGACTCAAAGACAAAAATCACATGGTCATTGCAATAGATGCAGAAAAGGCCTTTGGCAAAATTTAACATGCATTTATGTTAAAAGTTCTAGAGGGAATTGGACTGGAGGGAACATACCTCAACATAATTAAAACCATATACAAAAAACTCACAGTCAACATCATTCTAAATGGAGAAAAACTGAATGCATTCCCATTAAAATCAGGAACCAGACAAAGCTATCCACTATCTCCACTCCTTTTTAATATAGTGTTTGAAACTCTTGCTAGAGCAATAAGACAAGAGAAGGAAGTTAAAGGAGTACTCATTGGATAAGAAGAGATCAAATTATCCCTTTTTGAAGATGACATGATATTATACCTAAGAGATGCCAAAAATTTCACCAGAAAACTCCTAGAAATGGCTAACACTATTAGTAAAATGACAGGTTACAAAATTAGTCTGCAAAAGTTTAGCAGCCTTTCTATATACCAATAACAAGCAATTGAAGAAAGAGTACAAGGAAACCCCTCTCATTCACAATAGCCTCAAAAAAAATCTTGCAATAAACCTGACCAAAGACATTAAAGTTGAAATGAAAAGTCACAATAAAATTTTTAGATCTTTAAAGAAAGAAACTGATGAAGACACCAGAAGATGGAAGGCCCTCCCATGCTCGTGGATTAGAAAATTAATATTGTGAAAATGACCAAAAGCAATATATAGATTCAATGCAATCCCAATAAAAATCCCCATAACATTCCTTATAAATTAGAAAAAAAATCCTAAAATTCAAATGAAAGCACAAAAGAACCCTAGCCAAAGCAATCCTGAGCATAAAGAACAATGCAGGGGGGATTACTATACCAGATTTCAAACTCTATTATAGAGCTACAGTCATAAAAACAACATAGCACTGGCACAAAAACAGACCCATAGACCAATGGAATATCACTGAAGACTCAAACATGAGTTCACGCAATTTCAGCCACCTGATATTTGACAAAGGGGCCAAGAACACTCACTGGAGGAAAGGTAGCATCTTCAGCAAATGGTGCTAGCAAAATTGGATCTCCACCTGTAGAAGAATGGAACTAGACCCTTGTCTTTCACTTTGTGCAAAAGTCAACTCCAAGTGAATCAAAGTCCTCAATGTGAAACCTGAAACTCTGAAACGTTAGAAGAAACATTAGCAGTAACCTACAAGATATAGGTGTAGGAAAGGACTTTCTAAATCAGACAGCAGTTGCTCAGGAATTAAGGTCAATAATCAACAAGTGGGAATTCATTAAACTAAAAAATGTCTTTACAGCAAAAGAAACAGTCAAGGAAGTGAAGAGAAAACTTAAGAGAATTGGAGAAACACTTTACTAGTGACACAACTGACAGAGGTTTAACATCCAGAATAAAGAACAGAAAAAGCAAAGAATCAAGAAAACAAGTGACCCAATTAAAAGATGGGCTAAAGATCTGAGCAGAGAGTTCTCAAAAGAAGAAATAAAAATGGCTGAGAAACATCTTTGGAAGTGCTCAACATCATTAATAATTATTGAAATGCAAATTAAAACCACTTTAAGATTTCATCTTACCCCAATCAGACTGGCTACGATCAAGAGAGGATGTGGGAAAGAGGACCGCTCATTCACTGCTGAGATTGCAAACTCGCCCAACCCCTATGGAGAGCAATGAGGAGAACTCTTTAAAAATTAAAAATGAACCTACCATTTGACCCCATTATACCGTTCCTTGGCATATACCCAGAGGACTCATCCTATTGTAGAGACACCTGTACATCCATGTTTGCTGCTCTACTTTTCACAATAAATAAGGCATAGAAGCAACCTAAGCGTCCTTCAGCTGATGAGTAGATAATGAAAATGTGGTATACTTACACAATGGAGTTCTACTAAGTGGTAAAGAAAGATGAAATCATGACATTTGTAGGTAAATGGATGGAACCAGAACCTTTTATGCTAAAGGAAATAACACAGAATCAGAAAAACAAATGACATATGTTCTCTTTTGTGGATTCTGGCATTAAACCCTTATATGTGAGTATGTATTCTGATATAACTGCAGAAACCAGGAAACTGGAAAGGATCCAGGGAAGTAAAGGGAATGAAGGAACCCTAGAGAGAAGAATAGTAGGAGACAGGCGTTACTAAGAGAGAAACAGATAAAAGAGGGGTGTGTAAATGGAAGGGGGAGGAAGGGCTATACATGGAACTGCGGGGATAAAGGGAAAGAAGGAGCTCAAGAGAGGTGGGGCATCCTAGGAGACTTATATTATCAAGGGAGAAATGGGGACACTTTAAATGGGGAAAGCATGGAGGGAAAGTTGGAAAGAGAGAGAGAGAGAGAGAGAGAGAGAGAGAGAGAGAGAGAGAGAGAATATAATGGCTAGCCAGTGTAAAACACCCGGGGGAATCATATTAGTCTAACAACCTAATGACAAATACACAAACAATATCTCTACATGAGCCCATGTGCATAGCTAAAGGCTACATAACAAGAAAGAGTGCCAGACAGGAGAAACCTTCCTTTGAGTTGTTAGCTAGGGAGGTCCAAGAGACTCCCAAAACTACACAGACTATTGCCACAGCCCTTGATTACCTCCCAGAACGTGAAGATAAGACCCTATTGCTGAAGCAAGACATTCTTCAGAGACCAGATTTGGAGCAATGGATCTGGAACTGACCTGGAAGCCATCTCCCCTGAAGGCTAGCTCTCATAGCTCTGGAGAGCACCATGAAAGTAGCCAAGAGAGAACATCAACTGATGGTCCAACACTAGCTCCATGTCCAAATAAACACATTGATGACTGTCACAGCATTTGACACTGGTGCAGTAGTGGCACTTTTATCTAGGGGCCAATCAATGGCTACCTAATTGGTGTTAGGGCCCACTTAATAGGAGGAAACTCATGTGTGGTGCTGTAATCATAGTCAAAGACAAATTACAGAAGAGGTCATAGATCGCAGAGAAATGCCCAAGGCTGTCACATATCTAGGCCAGTGTAACTTCTCCCTAAATACAAATATGTCTCCTAATATTTACAGTCAAGTTTCCCAGTCACCACTCATCAAAGAAGTTTCTTTTGTACCAAGCAGAAACTAATACAGAGCATCACAGCTGTTCACACACAGACATTGTCTGTGAATTGCCCATGCCTAATGCAGTCTCTACACCCAAGGCTCATGCAATACAGAACAAGGGTAAAGAAGTCAGTAATGACTCTCAGCTCTCATTAATGAAGCTCCAGGTCCTCATGCAACAGAGGACCAGTAACATAAAAGGTCACAAATGGCTAAATTATGGAGATTAGGAATCTGCAGAGTGTGAGTCCCTGAATAGGACTCTTATGTTAAGTTTCACTCACCCAGGACTCAGGGACCATTTCGGAAGAGGAGATGGAAAGATTGCAGGAGCCAGTGAGGAAGGGTGTGACCATATGGAAAAAAAATCCTCCAAGCTATTGGGAAACCTGCTTATATGAATCTACAACAATGGTGTCGTCATGCTCAAGACCCATGCAAACTGAAGCAGACAAAAACCCAGCATGGTACCGGGGAAATGGGCAGCAGACCCCAACATGTGCTTATGAAATATTGGCACATGGTTACTATTGGTTGAGAATGAACTAGTCTTCTAAAGGGAGGGACCCTAGGTAGGCTGACTAGACCTCAGTGGATGAACCTGCACTGAGGTCATTTGGGAACACTAACTTGACACAATAGACCTTAACACAGATGAAAGAATGTATGGATTCCAGCTGGGGGGCTATTGAGGGCGCCAGTGGGGAAAGGGATGGAAGATGACTAAAATTGATTGAGAAGTTCTGTATTAAACACGCAATGCTTCAATAAAATAAAATAAAATAGATGTGAGATAATAACTTGTTTAAAAAATAAAGGCTGGAGAGATGGCTCAGCAGTTAGGAACACTGGTTCAATTCCCAGGACCCACATGGCAACTAACAACAGTTGGTAACTCCAGTTCCAGGGGACCTGACACCCTCTTCAGACCTCTGCTGGTATTGCATGATATGGGTGCACTTAAATGCAGGCGAAACACTCATACACATGAAAAATAATAAATCATTAAAAAATAATTAATAAATAAGCCAAGCAGGGTAGCACACTCATGTAATCCCAGTCACTAGGGAAGTACAATTGTGAGTTTGAGACCAGCCTGGGCTACATAGTGAGTTCTGAGCCAACATGAGCTACACAGTGAGACCCAGTCTAATTAATTAATTTGACAGTAAAGGTTACGGGAATATAAACAAAAGAACAGCAGTACAACTTGAGTCTCTTGACCATTTGGTTTCCTACAGGATCCTTTCCTTAGAGTCTCCTTAATTACCTGGTTATGCACAAAACAGCACAGGTTCTTTTGGGCATGACTCCAGTGTGGGAGTTCTTGAATTTGGTGTGTATTAGAATCACCTGAAAACTAGTCACTGACGTGAACATAGTACCACTTGGACTACTATGATTTTTTTTTTATGTGTATGAATGTATTACCTGTATGTATGTAAGTGCACCTGTGTCTTGCAGTGCCTGTGAAGATCAGAAGAGGGTGTCAAATTCCCCTGGAACTGAAGTCAGTTGTCATGTGGGTGCTGGGAATTGAACCCAGGTCCTCTGCAACAGTGGTCAGAGCTCTCAACCACTGAGCCATCTCTCCAGCTCCTGACTTCTAAGCTTTTCCAGAGTACCCTGATGATCCTGATTCCTACCCAAGTTACAGAACCATTTCTTTACTGTTTTCTATTAACATGACTACAAACACAACCCTTCAGTCATTCAACACTATGTACTGAGGAGCTGTTCCATGCCAAGCCCCTGTCAGCACCAAGCATGAGGCAGTAAACACACAGGCAAACACCAGCCCTCTGGAGCTGTCATTCTAATATTCAAATACATGCACACCGACTGCATTTTTCCTTGTGTTTCCCAGTTCCAAGTTCTCAAAGCCAAGTCTGTTCATCTGCTCAGTCAGCTATCACTCCCATCTGTTCAAGGCGGGTGCATTTCTCCTAAAAGACCACTTCATGCGTTACTATAGAGTGGAGATATTGGTCGCCGATAGGTAGGGCATAGATTCCCCTGCAGTCCAGCCAGCAGTGGCTGAGGTTCCACAGCACATAACTATTTTGCCAAGCAGAAAAACAGACTATGTTAAGAAAGGGTCATGATATGTGGCCCTATCCTTTATCAGACCTATTCAAGAGGGGTTGTCATCCAAAGAGCAGGAGCTAGACCTTCCCAGATTAATCTAGAGACAGAAAAATAAGGCTGTATTAATCAATACAACAAAAACTGGCCCTTACATCATGAACTACTTATTTATGAGAATTCAGAATTAATGAAACCCAGAAGAAATACACAAATCTGGTTGCACGGAAATTTACTTGCTACTGGTTTGATTTTTTTTTTTTTTTAGCCTGTACATATTTATTCTTGTTGGGGTTTGCTTTTCTGCTGTCTGTGATGTTTCAAAATGCCAACTTGCCTGCAGTAGATTCTTGCTCCAACTGAGACTGACTTAGACAGTAATTCCCATGTGCTCTTCTCCATCTTATTGTATTTGTTTTTATTGGCTTTGGCAACATCCTTGGAGTTTTATTCTTTGCCTTCCACTTGAGCAGATTCTCTAAGTGAAGAAAGCAAACTAGGACCAGGAACTGGAGCAATGGTAAGAGTCTTTAAATTCCCAAATCAGATGAGCTCCCTTCCTCATCTGCTACTAATTTCCACCAAAGACTTAATAACATATTTAATAATTAACTTATTAACTGAAACTGAAAATAAAAAGCGGTGAAGCTATTCACTATATATATTTAATTCAAATCAACAATATTTAAATTTTATTTATTTGGGGAAATGGAGATTGAGCCAAGAACTTTGCACATTCCAGGCAAGCACTTTACCACCGAACTACATTCCAGCTTCAAACTGACAAATATTAATACTATGTTCCCAACCATAAAATTGAGATTTAAAGATGAAGGACATCAGCCCTGTGCACTACCACCAAACTCCATCTCCAGTTACATCTCTAGGCCCCAAAGACAGGATTCCTAGCCCGAATGAAAGACAGGCCTGTGGTGGTGGTGATGGTGCTACCAAAAGTGAGGCATCTAACTGGTCCAAGACCAACTCAGAATGAGAAGAGAGCTATTCTGAACTGAGGAATTGATAAGTAACATTTGAGAGAGGGCTGAAGAAATAGTGAGGGTTTCTCTAAGTGGGAAATTAAGGAAAGGCCATTCAAAATATATTAATTCACACGAATAAGTCAAGAAGTTAAAAAAGTAAATGGTGTGTAAGAGAACTGTAAGTAGTGACTCATGTAGTTGAAGCATACAGTCCACCATTAAGGAATGGCTGGACTTGCTCATGAACCACTAAAGATCCACTGCATGGGATCTGCAAGTCATGGCTAGTGTCACATACCCAGGAGAAACTGATCCAAAGCTCTGTGTGTGTGCGTGTGTGTGCGTGTGTGTGCATGTGTGCACATGGGCGTCCATGCATGTGCAAAGCCTAGAGGAGGACATTGAGTGTCCTGCACTGTCACTGTCTACCTTATTCCCTTGAGGAAGCGTTTCTCACCAAACTTGGAACTAGGCTGTTGGCCAGCAAGCCCCATTGATCTTCCCTTCCCCTCCCCAGTGCTGGGGCTACAGGCGCCTGCAGTCACAGGCTGGCTTTTTATGTAGATGCTGGATATCTGATTTCAGATCCTCATGATTGCACAGCAAACACTCTTACCCATTGAGACATGTCCTTAACCACTGATCCAAAGATGTTGACCACTTAATATAACAGTACCTTATAAAACCACCACGAAGAGGATTCTTAATTGCCCAGCAGAATAATACCATTTTCATCAAAACAAGTTCTTTTATTTATTTTCTTGCATTAAATTAATTTACTGAATTAGCTAACAAGCATTTTGGTGCGTATTAGCAACGTGGTACCCACTCTACTGCACTCCCTGGTCTTAGAAGCCAAATAACTGGCTAGTTTATTTATTTATGTACTTGTTGGTCCTTCCAAAAACTTGATATTTGCTTATTAGCAGCAAGGAGAGAAATGATATTTTTAAGTTTTAAAATAATGTTTTCTTTTTTAATAAGAAAGGCAGTCCATTAGCATTACAGAACATAGAACCAGCCAAGACAAAAAAAGAAACATTTTTGTCATCACTCAGAGATCACCCTTAGCTCATATTCTCCTGAATCTTCATGTGTAGATAGGCACAAAATACATATTTTATTTAAGAAAATGATTTCATATAGCTATAGACTCAGCCTATCTTCTAACCAACTTTTTTCATAAATAACACCTATCATTTCATATGAATAAATGTTTCCCTTCTAATATTCAGTGCATATCATTTCCAAGTGAGCAAGAATGTCCTTTATAAGTCAGGCATGGGAACATATGCCCAGTTACACAGGAAGTTAAGGCAAGAGGCTCACTTGAAATCAGGGGTTTAAAACTAGTCAGTGCAAGACCACAGCTCAAAACAAAACAAAGCATATCCAGGCAAAGAATTTCTTAAAAGGACCTTTTGTTAACTTTGTACTACTGTGGCAAAATACCTGAGATAATTAACTGAAAGAAAGAAGGATTTATTTGGCTCATGAATTCAGTTGATGGTTGTTGGCTCTATTGTTTGGGGACCTATGGCAAGGCAGTACATCCCTGTGGGTAACACTAAATGGGCAAAGCTGTTCACCTCAGGGTAGCTGGGACACAAAGAAGGAAGGGAAAGGGCTGGGTCCCCCTATCTACTTCAAGGGCAGGTCACAATGACCCAACTTACTTCTATTAGCTCCCACTTCTTAAAGGTTCCTTCATCTCCACAGGATAGTTAGACAAAGCCTTTAGCACACAAGTCTTGGACTCCAGATCCAAATCACAACAAACCTCCAATTCAAGACCTTCCACTGTATTTCCAAGTTATGTTTATGGCTCTTTTAATTCATTGTACTTCTTCTCACATGATTCTGACTCCACATGAGAACTGGCCAGGTGTCCTGGAGAAAGGCCCACTTCTTGTATTTACCTGGGTCCTTGGGATGTCATATATTTGTTCCTCTGTCCTCTAAACTGAAGAGTCTTACCGAAGATACGTGGAGGTAACTATTAATAAAAATTAGGGGCTAGAATACTTTATAGGTGATAGTTGACATTTCAAAGTATCAGAAGACAGATGGCAGCTGGACCTCACACTATTAGCAAGAGTCAAATTGGCCATTGGAGAATAACACTCTTTGGGAGTGCTGTGAGTAGTGTTAGAGCACTGGAATGGAGTAAAGGAGCAAAAAGGTTCTGTAAGATATGTGTGGATCAAATTTAGCTACCTAAGAGCGGTGTAGTGGAGAATGAATCAAGCTGCAACACGTGGTGTGGAACCCCTAGGAAATCCAATTGTGCTTCCTACCTGTGGTGTAGCGCCAGTGTGACTGATCTTGTGTTCTTACAGTTGGGGAGGAGGAAAAACAAACTCGGTAGGTGTTCCATGACTCTATTGGACAGCTGTATTTCGGGTAACATGTCCCTTTATAAAAAGTGAGCTAGGAGAACAAGATATTCAACACTCAGAGAATCACTACGTAATGTCCTCAAGTATATAATCTGAGACATGATCTACAAACCTAAAGAATAAGATCTGCGGGGTGTGGTGGCGCAAACCTTTACAACCAGCTCTCAAGGAGGCAGAGGCAGGTGCATCTTTGTGAGTACGAGGCCATACTGTTCTTCACAGTGAGTTCCAAACCAGCCAGGCGACCTAGTGAGACACTGTCTCAAAAAAACAAAACGAAAAGATATCTGGTGTGGTTTTTAATTTGCTCTTCTTCGGGGACAGCAGACCTTGTCCTGCCTCTGTCCACCAGGGGGAGCTGCAACCTAGCAACCTTTATTTCGGGAGCGTGGAAATGCGCGGATATGAATCTTGTCCCCCTCAGGGCTCCGTCTCCCGGTGTCCGGACGGGCGGAACTGCATCTCCGCTTTCTCGCGAGCACTACAGGCCCCGCCCTCCTCACTCCCGCGTGCGCTCGGGCCTTTCCGCCGGCTCCCGGCAGAGGGCGCTGTCTGAGGCGTCGCAGCCGGGCTGCTGCAGCTACGATCTCCCGGCGGGCTGTGCGGCCCGGCTCGGGCGGCTGCGAGTGCCACGTCCCAAGTGCTACGCGGAGTCACGGAGCGGGCGGTGCGCGAGGGCGGGAGCATCGCAGAGCCCGGCTCGGCCGCACGGATCGCCCGCCGCCATGGGCTCCTCGCAGAGCGTCGAGATCCCAGGCGGCGGCACGGAGGGCTACCACGTCTTGCGGGTAAGGGCTGCGGAGCGCCGAGAGCGGTGGTTCGACCTGGCCCGGGAGGCGGAGGGACCCTCGGGGCAGCCAGGCCCGAACCCGCGGAGCGTCCTGGGCGCGGCCGGCAGTGGCAATCGGAGACACGGCCCGGGGACGGAGCCACCCTGGCTGCCGGCTCTCAGCTCGGCCCTGTCTATGTCCCTGATTCTGAGCTTCAAAGTTGGGAAGGGCTGGGCGGCAACGCCTCCTGAAAGGGACTGAGGCCAGCACTTGGAGTTCCCAGGAAGGTGCCCTGAGCCCCACTAGGCGCGGACCCGACGGCAGGTGTCGGTTCACCTCGGCGCTGTCGGGATGCGAGGAAAGGCCAGCTGGACGGGAGACGGCCGGCAAATGGCCTTGAGCCTGGATGGACCAACTTGAGTTCACTTGATTTTTTTGGTAGGACTTTTCCGCTCCTGTGGCACTCTTGACCCTTCCAAATCTCCAATATCTCGAGGGGGAACTCCCGTCCTCTTCTAAGACCGCTGGAAGAGCGGTGGAGATAAAGGTTTATATTCGGGTGGTAAAAGGTAATGGGGAGGAATGTTTCAAAATAACCGGGGTTGGTCGGGGAGTGAAACCTCAGGCACCACGGTGCAAAGAAATATCTTCCTATGAACGATGAACGGCCTGTTTTCTACAAAGCATGCTTGCTGCTTGGTCCTGGTGGAATCAGCAATGCGGTGACACCTGTGTGAGTGTTAACATGATCAACTGTGAACAGAGTGGCCTCAGTCTGCAGCGCCATTTAGGTACAGTATAGAGTGTCACAGGATGTTAGCTTCTCGCAGGCGAGCGCATCTTTCCTGAGAGTGCACTTACTTCCAGTGCTACCTTGATTTTCCTCCCCAGGTCTCGTATTTTAAGTGGGATAACATTTTATAGTAACCCACATATCTGAGTGATAGGGCTGTGGTGGATCACCTTTCTGATTGTTGGGATTATTGTGTAGAGCTGCCTCTCTCTTCCTCCAGAAACCCCCTTTGAAACCACATTCTTGGTAGGTAGAATTTTTTGTTTCCCCAGGGAGTCTCAACGTATTCCTTTCCTATTCCCTTATACTAACCAAATCCCTAAATGCCAGAGCGAAAATAGAAAGAGAATTGTTCCCTGCCACATACAAGTGAAAATAGTGGCAGTACCTTTTTATTTATCTGGTCTGGTTTTGAGTTGTCTCCTGTGAGATATATTATCCTGCTACCAGCTAATTCTCAGAGTGATTGATTGTAGCCATGAACCTTTAGGGATTTGTGATGTCTTTATAATATACACACCCAGGGATTCTCTGTGAAACACATTAGTGTTAATGAGTAGAAGAAAATCTGAGTCTTGAAAGACAGCTGTCCACATCAATAGGACCCTCATTTAAATGCTTCGTTCCTCTGGAAAACAAGTTCAAGTCTTTTCTTTATAATAAGGGGCATGTTGGTGGATTGTTGTTCATACATATTCAGTAGTACAGATGTGTTATTAATCTGTACCTTGATTTGTAGAAATGTTAGGGGCAGCCTTAGTTACCAGTATGCATCTGGAGTACAAATGTTGCAAAATCTGAAATAATTCCTTAGAGTTTTGTTGTCAAAGGGAGCTTTAATGACTATGTGTAGCTTAAGCAAATGTTTCTGAGTTCTTATGCTCTTTTCCCCTAATACTGTAGTTAATTTCCTTATGTGTGTTTTTAGAGGGAAAAGAGATGTGTTGAATTTTGGCATACAAAAATTTCTTCCTCTCATTTGTGATTGCCTAAATGTATGGTTATATATTCCACTCCTGGATATTTAACTTGTGAACCAATATAGATATGGCAGAAAAATCTTGAGATAAACTCACCTATATTTGATGAGTTTGGACAGATTTAATTTTATTTTCTTTGAGAACCAATTACCTGACCATTTCCTTGCTAGTAATAAAAATGCGACTGGATTTTGAAATCACATTTACTCGGAATAGTAATGATGCCTGTATCCATTGCTGTTTTATTATTATTTCAGGAATCCAAATAATTGATAACATAAACTTTCCGCTTGGGAGATTATTTTTCAATACTTACTGTTAGGTTCTGCTTAAAAATCTTCAGAGGACAATCCTAAATGGATCCAGAAATTGAGCAGTATACTTTCTTCCTTGCATATCATATGTTTATGTCTCACTGCCTATTTCCATGCAGATAATACTATGTACTCAACTTGTTATTCCCAGTCCAGGGGTAACTAACCCCTGTGGAAAGTTTCTTATATGGCCATTCACATGTATCTTATGCATATACAGGAATCTCGCTCCACACCCTTTCCCTTTTTTCTTGTGTCCTTGCTTCTGTTTGTAACCACTGAAAGCATTTCAGACATACTGTGAAGTAACTTAACCTGGCACTTGGCGATCTTTCCAGAGTAAGAGTAAGGCAGTGACCTCCATAGGAGTATGTGATTAGCCAATACCCCCTCATATTGAACATCTACTTTTCTGGTCTTTTATATACTGAGAACTTTGAATTCTACTTTTTGTTTTACTTAAAATATATATTTCCAAAATTATGGACTTTTAATGTACTATATAAATTTGATCTTGATTTGACCAAGTGTCTTGCTTTCTCTGATTATCTGCCCTTCAGAGAACATTTAAGCAAGTTCCAAAGTGTAACAAAAAACCCAGGTTACCTGCAATTCCATTAAGTAAGGTAAAGGCTGCTGAAGTACTGTTCTTTGTCTTTTTATTTTCCTGTACCCTACTTGTCCCCTTATCCAGGTTTCACAAAGATTCTGAATGATGTGATAGTCATGTAGAATGTGTTCAGAGTATATATTAGAACCAGGTATGGTCACTCATGCCCCAAATCCCAGCATTTGGAAAGCAAAACAGAAGGAATGCCACAAGTTCAAGACCAACTTGAGCTACATAATGAGTTCCAGGTCAGCCTGTGTTCCAGAAGAAACTCTGTCTCTAAAAAACCAAGAACAAATAAAGATGTGTTGGCTCACCAAGCTAAATATTCCGCAGCTTTACTTATTAAATAAACAGGAGCCTAAGCACTAATTAGAAAGCTGTGCATTTAGGAAAAGTGCCCCAAACTCCCTGAGTTTGTGCATCTAAATTCAAGCACCAAGGAAAATAAAACTGAGAAGTAATAAGGATAATAAAGTAGAAGGACATTCAAAGGTTGTTGATGGATGGTAACATTTTTATATTTTAAAACTAGTATTTTCTAGAATTTCTATAGTGATCAGAAAATGCTTGACTAGTCACAAAAATATTTTTTTAACGTTATTTTTATCAAGTGGATGCCTGGCCTGGAAAGACGGCCCTGCAGTTAAGACATTTTAGTTATGGACCGCCCCAGTTTGGTTCCACCTCCAGGGGAACCTGAATCCTCTGGCCTCTTTGGGGCACTCACATACACACACGCACACACACACACACACACACACGGTTCTCACATATGCGCGTGCACACAATTGACAAAATCTTTTTTTTTTTTAATTTAAAGTGGACCACTGAATCTCCTACCATGATTACTTGGTCATCTTGGCAGTCACCGGGACCCAGATGGTAGAAAAGAAAACTGAATTCTGAAAACTGTCCTCTGACTTCCACCTGCCTGCTGTGGCACACACACACCTGGCACTTACACACACAAAATAAGTTATTTATTTATTTGATTGGACTCCTGGACCAGGTCAGTGGCACACACCTATAAGCCCAATACCTGGGAGAATGAGATAGAAGGATCAGGAGTTCAAAGCCAGCCTGGGTTACATAGCAAGAATATATCTTTTGTGTATGTGTGTGTACATGCCCTTGCATGTGCCTATGAAGGCCAGAGGTAGTGGTTGTCTTTCACTCTCCCCTTTATTTTTTGAGGCAGGGCCTCTTGATGAACTTAGAGTTCACTGATTAACAAGATGGACTGGCCAGTAGGCCCCAGAGCTCCTCTTGTCTCTGCCTCCTTGCACTGAAATTGTGGGCCCTACCTGGCTTTTTACATGGATTACTGAGGTCCTCGTCCTTGCATAGCAAGCATTTTCCCTACTGAGCCATCTCCCCAGCCCACAAGATGCTATCTTTAAAAAGATTGGACTGGTAATGGAAGATTTCAAAACTTGTTCAAAGCTTCACTTAAACAGTGGGTCAAGGACCACTGAGATGACTCAGTAGGTAAGGGCACGTGCCAACAAATCTAATCACCTGAGTTAGAATCCCGGGACCTGCTTGGTTGGAGAGAACTGACTCTTTCAAGTTGTCCTCTGACCTCTACCCTAAGTGCCATGGCATACATCCCCCACTCAGTAAACAAATGTAAAAAATTTACAGTGGGTCAGATTCATATTCCATTTTTATTTGGGTCCTTGAATCTTAATCCAAGTCAGGAAAAGTCTCAGTCAGGACTTCTAGGTTTTGTTAGAAGTTATTGTCGGTTACCTCCTACAGTTGATGCATGTTAAATACAGAATTCTTGCTTCAGTTTGCCTCAATTATCTAGTGAGTCCAACAAGGCCATTTTCAAAATCACATTTTTTGGAGTGGCCTCATAGATGCCCATTATAGGACTTGACTCTAAATTAAAATACCTAATTCTGTTCTGTACTTAACACTCTGAAAAGGGAGCTTTCTAAGTGCATTCTGGAACCAGCATTCACTCAATTTTGAAGACATGGCAAACTGTCATGTTCCTTTTGTGGTTTCTTGGATTTTGAGGTGGAGGGTGTTCGGAACGACAGACCTTTGAGATGTGCGGTGTCACAGGCTAATCAGAGCCATGTGCTGCAGACTCCGCAGCAGCAGTGCTGGCTTCAGATCATAAACAAATGGAATTACTCCTATAGAGAACTGAACACCTCCACCATGTCTACTCAGGTGGAGCTGTTCTGTTTCAGTGTGCCTCGGCCTACAAGAAATTCTGCTGCCATGAAACTTCACTTTAATAGTTATTTTGAAGGAAATGAATTCCTAATGTTTGATACTCAAAATATTTTTATTTATTCTAATGCAGTGTTTCTCAGATTTTGTAAACTCATGCCTTCATTTAAGAAAAAAACAAACTTCACTATAGATCTGTTTTGACCAACTCACAAACAGTTGGGCACATCTTTAATCCAGTACTTGGGAGGCAGAGGCAGGTAGGTATCTGAAACTGAAGTCAGCCTGTCTACATAGCAAATTCCAGGCCAGCGAGGGCTGCCAGAGAGATCCTGTCTCAAACACTACAAGCACCATTTGAAGATTCTGTCCTCCCCTTTGATCTCTTCAGTTAAAGATTAAGAAACATTTTAATTCATATATTCTATTCTTTAACCTTACCTTCAAATAAAGCAAACTATTTCAGTTTGCTAAAGCCCTGAAATACAAAATGAACCCTAGGACACTTTTAAAACATTGTATAGTTGATCAGAACTTCATGTTCATAAGCATTGGACAAGTTAGTATCTTGTTTTTTGTGTGAAGTGTTTCAATGCCTGGCCCACCATCCTGGACTGTTCACTGGTCAGACCTACCATGTTAATTGTGGTTTCAATAAGAAGTAGAAT
The DNA here is from genome assembly GCA_035773235.1 of Eospalax fontanierii. Taxonomy (NCBI): domain Eukaryota; kingdom Metazoa; phylum Chordata; class Mammalia; order Rodentia; family Spalacidae; genus Eospalax; species Eospalax fontanierii. Next base: position 60,978,812 of record CM069530.1, on the reverse strand, counting down.
GCAGGCTTATTCTGCTGCCTTCTGGGCCAGACTACTAGTGCATTTTAATAGCTCAGAATAGCTACTTAGAGCAGGGCACTTACTTTGCTATCTTTAACAGTCTGCTGAAAGAATCATATCATTTTGATTAATGAATTATTAGGTTTGAGCTGGTAAATAACTTGTGAACTTTGGAATGTACTTTGGAATCTGACTACATATTGCCTGGGCTGTTACGACTGTCAAGTAAGAGCACTTGTTTCCTTAAAAGACTCAATCAGAATCAAAGTTGTTACTGCTTCCCTCCAGCATTACAAATAAGTTTTCTACACCATGGAAAAGAATGATGCTGGACTTTTCTCTCTCCCATCTCCCTGTCCCTTATTCACGCACACTACCTTTTCAGATCATTGAAGCATATTTTCAGAAACAAGGAACCATATCATCTAGCAGACATGTATACACTGAGAGACCATCACAGGAGTCGGTACTAGGGAACCGGATTCTAGCCCTTGCTGTTTCCTTAGGCATTTCTTTGGACCTTTTCACACTGCAGTGTTTCTGTCTGAAAAGTGAGGACATAATAGTTATCTCTTCCACCTCTGTCACTGAAACCTACATTAGATATCAGACATGAAAATATTCTAAACTGTTCTACCTCATTGAGATATTTCATGAAAGCTTGGCTGATAAAGATTGAAAGTATGTTAGCTGGTGCCGTTATTAGTAGTAGCTTCTGCATTGCTGCCTTATTTGTGAAACCCACTATTGCAATGGCAGTACTAGTTAAGGGAGGCTCACAATCATTTCCAATAGTGTTTCCATTTAATCACTAGTAGCTGCTTTTGGCCCATGTACCTAACCCTTTGAATACTGCTATGTAAAACACAAGTCTGGGGGCTATTGAGATGGCCCAGTGAGTAGAGGTGCTTGTACACAGGCCCAACAACCTGAATTAGATCTCTGGGTCCCACAAGATAGCAAGAGAACTGACTCCTGAGCGTTGTCCTCTGGCCTTCACAGGCACATGCACACCAGGGATCACACATATACACGTTTGCTGCACATCTGACCCATGTCAGATAATTTTGAAGCATCTTTATTTTTTAAATTGTAAGTCTCTCTTTCCAGCATAGGTGAGCACCAGTATCATCCTTGTTGCTTTGCTCCACTGTTACTATGGACATTGATTAAAATGACTAAGAGTTTAAGTAGTTAAAATGATCTCCTGTTGATTTTCTTCATTGTGGAATCAACAGATAGCTTAGGGATAGTTAGACTTACTTCAGGGTGAATCTTCTAGACCATCTGGTTGGCCTCCTCACTTTATAGGAAAAGAAAGGAACACAGAGAGGTTGATCTGATTTACCCAGTCACAGAGCAAGTTTTCCTTCTCTAAGGAGGGGAAAAACTGAATCAGTATTTGAACTGAGAGAGATTTTGAGTGTTTTCATTTTTTTAAGCAGACCAGTTTCTTTCAATGTTAATGGACTAATGTTCAGATTTTTTTTTCTAGGAAACTGTTTCATGTAATGACAGCCTTATTTCTTCATCAGAATTAATTTTATTTTATTAATTTTTTATTATAAGTGCACCCATGCCCGTGGAAGTCAGAAGAGACCACTGGATACCCGAGAACAGGAGTTAGGAATGGTTGTTAGCCGCTGTGTGAGTACTGGCAATCGAACCCGGTTCTTCTGCAAGAGCAGCCAGTGCTCTTAAATACTGAGCCACTCCAGCCCCTATTTTATTATTTATTTATTTATTTATTTTTGAACTCATGGGCTCAAGGCTCAGCTTTCTGAGTGTTGAGGCTTTAGACATACCGTGGTGGCTTAATGAATAATTCATTTAAAATTTCTTTATATGTTACACGTTATATTCTGGAATGAATGTCAGAACATGCCCTTTGAGTTACTGTGAAAGGACAGGAAAGGAGGATGTGTCAGTGAGTGCAGCTCCAATTCACCAAGTCTTCTGCAGAATTGTAGCTCTACATTTGTTTCTAGACTCATGGTAGTTACAGAATAGCTCTCATCTGTACAGTGGCTTTGCATTTTTTATAACCACAAGAATTTAAGGTTTAGTTTTCTTATGTTGCATTTCTAAATCTTTTCCATCATTGTGATTATGTAAGCAACACATGTAGTATAAAGGTTTATGTTTATAGTTAAGTGAGCCTTCCAGATGTCACATGCATTGACTTTATTTTTTTATCTCTTTGGTGTGATTTTTGAAGTCAGGTCTCAGTGTAGTTCAGGTTACCCTGAAACTCATTATGTAGCCCAGGCTAGCCTCAAACTCATGGTAATCCCCCCCTACTTCCTGAGTGCTGGGATTATAGGTAGGACCACCATGCCCTGCTGTTTTCTTATTTAGCATCTCTGATTTCAAGACAGTGCAAAAGGGGGAGTTTGAGGCTTAAATTGGGAACTAGAGGTCACGATGGTACAGTCATTGATGCAAAGGGACTTTATCTACATTTTATGATAAAGAATCTGTGGTGCATTTGGACTGGCTCTAAGATAGCTTAGTAAAGTACTTGCCAAATATAAAACTTGTTCAATCCCTAGAACCCATGTGGAGAAAAGCCAGGCATGGTAGCACGTGCTTATAATTCAAGTACGGGGGAGGCAGAGAAGGCAGATCCCTAGGACTCACTCTCTCTTAGCTTGCTGGAGTTCCAGGCCACTGGGAGAGCCTCTCTCAAAAAGAAGAGAGCTGGAGAGATGGCTCGAAAACTTGCTGCTCTAAGAGAACCTGGACCCTATTCCTAGCACTACATGGTAGCTCACAACCATCTGTAACTCCAGTTTCAGGGGATCCCATGCCCTCTTCTGATCTCCACAGGTACCAGACACACATGTGGGGCACATACACACATACAGGCAAAACACTCATATACATAAAATAAAATATAAATCTTAGAGGAAGAAAGAAAAATGAACACATGTGCATATTCACACATAAGAATCTAATACAGTAATAAAAAGACAGTTGTATTCCACTTGGTCTACTTTATACAGAAAGTAACCTTCTGGCTTCCTGTCCTTACTTTAAAGTAGCAGGACTGAATTCCTCAGCTATGAACTATGTAAGTAAACTTTAATGCGCTTAGGAGAACCTAACAACCCAGTTCTGCCCAAACTTCAATCACCCCTCCCTCGCCTAATTTCTCTCTCCAAATTGGAGAATTAAAAGAGAAAAAGGTTGATACAAAGTGACCCAGACACTGTAAAGTAGTGGAATTTGAATTCCTAATCCAGGAGAAGAGGAGATAGATGCTGTATTGAATCCTAATTGTCACCTTGATTGCATCGAGAGATTAGTAAAGCATACACACGGCAGTGACTGTGGGTTTCCAGAGGTGATCGGGTCCTATGGACTCTGATGTAATGAATACATTTCTCCCTTGCTAAGTTAGTTATAAGATGGCATCACTAGTGGTAAAGGGTTGGAGGTCAGGTGTAGCTGGAGGAAGCAGGCCACTGGGGGCATGTCCTTGGCCCTGGGACCTGCACTGGCCCATTTACCCTTTCTCTGCTTCCTGACTTCCAGGCTACTCTGTGAACGGCCCTGCTCAGCCCTCCTCTACCCTTCTGGTTGTGCTGACGACCTCTGACACAACCAGTCCTTCCCTTAAGTTGTTCTCTCAGGTATTCGTTACAGTGAGGACAAAAATGACTAATACAAATCTTATACTGGGAAGACTTCAACAACAAAGACTAATGGAGTCTATGTAAGAGAAAAATGAGAGAGAAAGAGAGAGTCAGGGTAAGTCTGGTAAAACTTTAACATCAAAAGATGAAAGGAAGGTGGGAAGTATGGACTCTTGAGATGGCTCAGCAGGTGAAAGCGCCTTCCACCAAGCCTGATGATGGCTTGAGTTTGACGCCTGAAGTCCACATGGAAGGATGGAACTGACTCCTGCCGGCTGTCCTCCACACGTGCACTGTGGCACACGTAAACCCACACTAACAAATAAATGTAAAAAGAAAAGTTGAAAGTTAAGTTGCATTTTTAAACTAGAACTTGATTGGGCAAAAAGCTAATGCTAACCTATAAGGCAGTTTTTCAGATTAACTTTTATAGCTCAGAGTAATAGACACACACCACCCTCCTCCCACCCCCACACACATAAAGTATTATGTGTCACAGTAGCTGGACAGCACCACATTAGGGATCTTTTTAAAAAGTGATTCAAATTCCAGTTTCTAATTATTGGTGCTTTGTTTGTTGTTTGACAGAGTTTGTGTGTCCCAGTCTGGCCCTAACTCACTATGTAGCTAAGGATAACCTTCAGTAACCTCTTCCCTCCACTTCCCAAATCCTGAGGTTACAGGCATGTACCACCTTTTCTGGTATTAGTGCTAATTGATTTTTTTTTAAGGGATTTTATTTAAGGGTACGTTAGCAATACCATTTCATCATAAACTTCTCTTTATTTGTTGAAGGGTGAAATTGTCTAGCAAATTTCATCCTGGGAAACCACTGATCTTTGTCTCATGTTCATGTTTTGCTTTTTCTACAGTGTCAGATAGTTAGAATCATACAGTCATTATGTAGCTTTCATAGGAGCTTCTTGAAAATCTTCTTTAGTCAGCATCTGGACTGTGTACTAAATACAGTGTTACCCCTTGTGCCTTTTGTTTGTAGTATATACAAGTCCAAAGCTGTTACACTGAGCTACCATACTGGACCTCATTTCATATCTTAATGTCGTGATGATAATTAATGTCCTGTTTTGAAACAGAAATCATGTAACTATAATGTAATTTGTGCATCCAACAGAGTAGCTTCTAGTCACATGTTAAATGAAATTATAATTTCACCTCTTAGCCTTACTAGCCACATTCTAAGTGCTTTATAGATAATAAGACTGATGACCACTTTATTGATGGCACCATCCAGAATTTCGTCATTATCTCAGAAGTTCTCTCTGCAGCTTGCTTGAACCCTGCTTTCTTTGTGTTTCCCCTAAGATGCCCTCACATTTCACCTTTGGTATAAACTCACCTTAAATACTTTGTGAAGCAGTAGCTTCTCTCTTTTATTTCTTATGCTTGTTACACTCTGTTGATGGGTTGGAAATCAGATTCTGAAATTATGTAAAGTAAGTGTAAGTAGAGTCAGAGTAGTCCTCAAGTGTGATGAGTATCAGAGCAAGGCTTTGTTTTGCCTATTTGGTTTATGTGTAGCCTTTATAGTGACTGCCTAGAGTCCTTTCTAACTTAATTGCAGGATCTCAGATTGTTCCATGTAGGTGAGATTTGGATATACTTTTAGATGATAGTAGTTTAATTTCTACGTTTTAGAGGGAGACTGCCTTAAAGCTTTATTTTGAATAGTCTGTATAATTTATTGCTTCATGAATTACCACAAACAGCTCAATCATGTAAACAATATTCCCCTACCAGTCACATTACTCTGAGCCATCCCCAGGGTGGATTCGTCTCCTATCCTGATTTACAGCAGTGGTGATTAGTTATTAAACTTTATGTAACATGTACTTATTTTGCTGCTTTATCCAGGTGTGCTTTGCTGTCGACCCTGTTTTATTAATGTTGAAAGTATGTCAGATTTTATTAACCTACCAATCTGCAGTTGTTAGCCATTTGTGTAGTTTTCAATTTGGACCTATTCCAAACAGCACTGCTATGAACGTTATGTTGTGTGCCTTTTGGAGGACGTGCACCCATTTCCATGGGGCATATACAAGTAAGGGGAATATTGGGTCAAAAGTGTGCATATTTTCATATTAGTAATTTCTATGAAATTACTGTTTACAGCCTCACTAGTCATCCTTTTAAAAAGCATCTTTATTGAGATGTAATTTGTATACCATAAAATCAGACTTTTAGCATACAGTTTGGAAGTTTCCATTTATTCAGAGCACAGTCATCATCATGACATCTACTTCCAGAAGTCACATTTTTGTGACTCCAAAAAGAAACCAGTGTCCATAGTAGAGACTCCCCATTGCCCTACCCACAACCTTGTGCAACTACTAACCTACTTTCCGTCTTCATGGTTTTGTCAGTTAGGAATTTTATCATTGGAATTATGCAGTATGTGCCCTTTTGACTGACTTCTTTGACTTAGTGAAATGTTTTCAAGGTTCATCCACATCATTGCATGTATTAATGCAATGCTTCATTCTATTTTGTGGATATACCACATTTTGTTCATGCATTCATTAGTTGAAAGATATTTGGGTTGTTCTACTTTTTAAATATTTTGAGTAATACTGCTACAAAATTCATTTCCCAAGTTTTTGTGTGAACATGTATTTTCATTTCTCTTTCTTGTATACTTAGAAATGGAATTGCTGGGGGCTAGAGAAATGGCTGTACTTAAGAGCACTTTCTACTCTTCCAGAAGACCCAAGTTCAGTGCCTAGCACCCACACGGCAGCTAACACCCATCCTTAACTCCAGTTCCACAGTACCTGACATCCTCTTCTGGCCTCCGTACAAACCACACATGGTGTGCACTTACACACATGCAGATAAAACACTCATAAAATAAAAATAAAATCTTTAAAAAGAAATGGAATTGCTAGTTGTATCATAACTTTGTGTTTAACATTTTGGGAATCTGACCTATTTCCACAGTGGCTGCTCCATTGTACATCCTCATAACTAGTGTCTGAGTATTCCAGTTTTTCTACCTCCTTACCAGCACTTGTTATTATCTTTTTTATTTTAGCTGTTCAACAGATGAGAAATGGTATCTCATTGTGGTTTTATTATATGCATGTATGTTCCTATGGGGAATGCACATGTGTGTGTGCATATGGAAGCCAGACCAACCTTGGATGTTGTTCCTCTGGAGTTGTCTACCAGGGATCTCCTTCCTTGTCTCCACACTTGGTGTTTTATGTGGGTGCTGGAGCTAGAACTCAGCTCCTCGTGCTTGTGCAGCAAGCCCTTTACCAAATGAACCACTCCCAAGCCCTTGCTGCACTTTATTAAGATTTGCAGTGTTTAGCCAGGCATGGTTGTGCATGCCTTTAATTTCTGAACTTGGGATGCAGAGGGAGGCAGTGGCAAGCATTCTCCATGGAAGTTCCAAGCCAGTTATGGCTACAAGGAGACCCCCCCCCAAAAAAAAAAAAAAGATTTGCAGTGTTGAAGATTTGCGCCGCATATAGAGCCCTCCTTGGGTATATATTACATCTTTTCTTAGTTGCTCATTCTTTGAAGAGTAGGTGCTTAGATTTGCTGTATTGTAGTTTGTTTTTTCAGTTGATTACTGGTTTTTATGTACATTTCAGAAAATGCTTCATTCTGGAAGGTCGAAGTTATTCTCCTTTGGTTTTTTCACAAGCTTTATTGTTTTCCCTTTAACCTTTGACCTGCCATCCATCTGCAGTTGATTTTTGAGAGGCAGCATTGAAAATAATTCATCTTCCCTTCCCAGCTAGGTCTATTTCTTTATTTAAAGAGTAGCAGGTATTTAATGCATACTTGAAAAGGTAACTAGTATCATTTCCTAGTCGGTTATAAAGATCTGCCCTCAGTTGCTAATCCCTTGTGGGAAGATGAGCTTAAGAGCTGGATGACTTCATTCACAGGCTGGAGGCATAGCAGACATTTCATAAACTCTCACTCATTGAAACTTCACAGATTTTTTTAAATTAGCAACACATTATCTTTATGTTTGTAAGTAAGAAAACTGAGCTCTGGAAAGATAAACTTTCCAAAGTTCACACAGCCAGTAAGTGGGCAAAACAATAACTTAAAACTGTCAGTTTACCCTAAAATTCTATTATGTTTTTCATTACACATTTTAAAGTCCCCATTAAATGTTTCTAAATTTTCTAATTTAATCTTTTCATCTTAAATTGGTATATTTGGCCCAGTGATAAATATCAAATGGTTTATGGAGTGTGTGTGTATGTGTGTGTTTATTTGAGACCTGTAAGGGGCCTGCCTCTGCCCCCCAAGTGCTGGGACTACTGGCATGCACTAGCAAGCCTGGCATAAAATTTGTTTATTTTAATCTATGAGTGTTTTGCCTGCATACACTGTATACATGGGAAGTGCACCCATGTATACAGTGCCTATGGAGGCCAAGAAAAGACATTGGATCCCCTGGAACTGGAGTTAACCAAGGCTTGTTAACCTCCATATGGGTGCTGTCCACCTACCATTGGGACCTGGGCACTGAACCCAGGTCCTCTGTAAGAGCAGCTAGTACTCTTAGCCACTGAGCCATCATATAGACATACATACATCCTTTATGGAGGAATATTTGAAGAAAGCAGAAGAAAAGAACAATTGAGATCAATTGACTGATGCTGGAGAGATTAGGTGCTGAGGAGATTCTTATCAGTGGGTAATATTACAAGAGAATTGTTGCTGCATAGACTTCAGATTCCTTGTTGGAAGCCTTGTGGTTTTATTTTTTATGCTATGAAAAATAGAAAATCAGAGACTCTTTTGCAGAGCACTCTGCTGGTGTCCTGACAGTAGTTAAGATACCCTACTTGCCATAATTTGTGCTGGGCACTAATGGTCTGTAATAAATTTGAGAAAGAAATTAATTTCAAGGTCCATTAAAAACAGGAAATTGATGTTTATAGCAAATGAAATGGAAAAATAGAATTGTGTACTTATTTTAGAATTCAAACTAAGCTATTGAATCCTTTGTCGTTACAGGAAGAATTCTGATGGTGTTGGAAACTTTCCATTTCAAACAAATACTTTAAACTTTATACTCTTAGGGGTGGTATGGTAGGAATCAGTGTTCGGGGTCAACTTTGGAGGTTGGTGATATTACAGAAGTGCTGTCCTTGGCTCTATTTAACTAAAAGATAAACTTTTTTTGAGGGAAGAAGTCCAAAATTGATCAGTAAACTAGTTTGGGTGCTAGATGAATTCAGTGCTCTGGGTGGCCATTCAGAAGCATTCATATTTAGACAGTTAAGAGATTAGAGCTGGATGCATTAAAAGAGAAACCCCACTCTGAGGGCTCCTAAGGTCTGGGTTAGTTTATCTCTTGCATGCTTGAGGCATTTCACAATTATTTGATTGCCACCATGGCCAGGCAGTTCACACCGAGTAGATGACTCTTCCTTCCCCTCTTGATTTTTGTTGTTGTTGTTTGTTTGTTTGTTGTCTCCTTGCAGTGTTGCCCTTCCTGCCTCAGACTGGCAGTTTTCTTGCCTCTGCCTCCTGAATGTCACCATTTTCCTTTCAGAGTTTTCACTTGAGGAGAAATCTGTCTCATATTTTAGCTTTTAGTCATTTTACTTAATAATACATAAATTGGGAAATAGTTTCCATTTAAGAAAACCAGGCATGCCAGGAGTGGTTGGTGCACACTCAGAAGGCAGAGGCAAGAGGATCTCTGTCTATGACTATTGAGGCCAGCATGGTCTATGTACCAAGTTCCGGGCCAGCTGGGGTTGCAAAGAGACCCTGTCTCAAAAAACCAGAAAAAGGAAAAGAAAGGAAGGAAGGAACGAATGAACAAACAAATGAACCAACCATGCATAAAGAAACCAGAAAAATAGATTCTGATTATTTTTATTAGAACTGCACTGTTGGGCCCAGAGAAATGACTCAGTGGTTAAGGGCATGTACTGCTCTTGGAGAGAACTTGAGTTGCATTTACAGCACTCACATTGGGTGGCTCACAATCACCTATAACTCCAACTTTAGGGGATCTGATACCCTCTTCTGACTTCTACAGGCACCTGCCTTCACATGTACATACACATCTGTATGTGTGCCCATGCGCATGTGCACACACACACAGACACACACACGTAATTTACAATATAATCTTTTTTTTTTTTAGACAGGATTTTATTATGTAGCCCCAGCTGGCCTAGAACTTGCTTTATAGACGAAGCTTCCCCAAATTCACAGAGATCTGCCTGCCTCAGCCTCCCAAGTGCTGGAATTAAAGGTGTGCACTGCCACAAATGGCCAAAAAATAAAGTCATTTTAAAAAAGAACTATCATTCTTAAGTAATGAGACCTTTTAGTACTGATTATTTTTATTAGAACTAATACCTTTAACTATTCTCTTTGACATTTATTTATAAAAAAGGTTTAATCCCAGATTTGCAGAGAAACATAAAACAAGTTTAAAATTTTAAGTAAAGGGAACACTGACCTATCTGGGCAAAAGAAGAATATCTAATTTTTGTTCTTTAGGACTAATGACAGTATAATTTGGCTTAAAGTAAATGAAAAGGAAATGTTGACCCAAGAAGAGAAAACACAGCTCTGAGTGGTGGTGGTGTTAGATCAGAAGCAACCTGGGCTCCATTTTAAAAGCATTAAATAATTTATTACTGTGGGATTTTCTACCACTTTATGTGTGAGAAGAATATGTGAACTACTATTTGCTGAGATTGACTGTTACCATTGTATGGCCTAAAGCTGGGCCTAGTGGTTCATACGTATAATTCCAGTGCTAGGAGTCTAAGGCAGGAAGGAATATAGCTGTGAGTTCCAGGTCAGCCTGGGCTGCAACATGAGACACTGTTTCCAAAAAAATTATGTAGTCTGTTAACAGAAAATCAGCCTACAGATATTGGTGCAAACTTTTTATTTTATTTTTAAATTATTTTGATTGGTTTATTTTTATTATATATATATTAATAATATAGATATGAGTGATTTACTTGCATGGATATGTGTACCAATGTGTGCATTGCCCACAGAGACCAGAAGAGGGCATTGGATCCCCTGGAACTGGAGTTACAAGTGGTTATGAACCATGTAGGTACTAGGAACTGAATCCAGGTCCTCTGCAAGAACAGCCAGTGCTTTTAACCACTAAACTATCTCTCCTGCCCAAACTTTTAATATTTTAGGGTAGCTTTGACAGTGCTAATAACCTCAAACAGAACAAAAATTCCTCACTATCAAGAAAATATTTTTGGAAAAGCACATTGCAAAGTACATTCTGTTTACTTCATGGGTGTTTTGTTTATGTTTCTATTGCTAGCTGTCAATGTTACTGTAAATTCAGAAAATTTGGTAGTTAATTTTAATCCATTTTTAAATCTTCCCCCCCTTAGAACCTCTGTTATAGTCCTTAATCTGTTAGATTTTGTGGTTAGAAGGCTTTTTCTTCTCCCCTTCCTCTTCCTGGTTCCTCAGATTTAGACAGTTGTCTTGACATTGTTCCTTTGTAGTGTTGAGTTGACAGCTACCTTTCTAATAATGGTCAAAGAATACGTGCTTGGTTATCACTCAGTTGTAATAATTGTTTTCTCATGTCATCTACTGATTGTTGGGAGAACCTTCCTCTCCCCCTAAGAAAATTCACAGGAAGAATGGGTAGAATTTAGGCAGTTGGAAGGATGTTACCTGGAACAGATGAAGAGTAATGAGAAAACTAATGTGTGCCTGTATTTCATTATCAGTGAAATTAATCTCTTTTTCACTGGAAGGAGATAGGCATTGAAATTTAGCTTGTAATTTTAATTAAGCTTGGCATTTTTCACTTTGGGTATTCTTTTTACAGGTGCAAGAAAACTCCCCTGGACATAGAGCTGGACTGGAGCCTTTCTTTGATTTTATTGTTTCTATTAACGGTTCAAGATTAGTAAGTTCAATTTTTATAGTTTTATATAGAGAACATTGTAAATTTTTTGCAAGTGGAATTTTTCAGATTGTCTAAGATGGATGTGTATTGATTTCTTTTTAGAAATAAACATGCTGATGGTCAGTGAGGTGACTCTGGGTAAAGGTATAGCCTGATGACCCAAGTTCAATCCCCCGAACCCACACCAAGGTGTAAGGAGGGAACTGACTCCTCAGAGTTGTCCTCCGACGGCCACACATGTGCTATGATGCACGTACTCCCACTCGCATCATTCACAGGCATGCACGCAATAATAATAAATTAAAAAATTTAAAGAATCATGTTACTCAGTATTAAAATGTAAAATCTAAATTGCATCTCACACGTTAGTGTTATCTTAGAAAAGTGGAATCACTACAGACTTTTACTTTGTATATTAAGTTTTGGCGTTTATAAGCCAAAAGAAATAGCCAAGATGAAAAAAACTTGCTTTTAAAGATGTCAGATTTTTCTAGGCTGTTGACTAATGGGTTAGGAAAGTGTCATTTCCCTGTCAGTTTTCTTGGAGTTCAACTCTGTAATATATAAATGATTTTTTTGGAACAAGACAAAGAGATATTCTCTAAAAGTACAGGACTAAAACTGTTTTTTCTAAATTGTTTTTGGTATGCTTGTAATACAGGCATTTGGAAAAGAAATCGTACAACCTTAGCAAAAGAAATGCTTATAACAGTGTCTGTTCGATTGGTTTATTTTTAAAAACAGTCTTTAGTTTTTGCTTATAACTTGTCAACATCTCTGACATGACAGCCTTTATTTGTTTATGTAATGAGATATTTAACATTCTGTTTCCATTCCTTTCCTTCTAGCTTGAAATAAATAATAGAACATGCATTAGAAGTAGAGTTCAAATTAAACTTTAAGTTCATCACATATTTTAGATTTTAAAACCAGTCATTGTAATTTTGTTAGTAATAAAATTTCTTGCAGCATTTTTTTTTTTATCTTATGTGTATGAGTTTATTGCCTGCATGTATGTAAGTGCACCCTTGTCGTGCATTGCCCACTCAGGTCAGAAGAGGACATTGGATACCCTGGAACTGGAGTTATGGACGGTTGTTAGCCACCATGTGTGTGCTGGGAATTAAATCCAGGTCCCTTGCAAAAGCAGTCAGTGTTCTTAACTACTGGACCATCTCCCCAGCCCCATTTTACAGCATATTTTGCTTTTAATCACTGAAGTTCCTTGATCACTCTGAATAATTTTGGGTTGCAAATTCTATGGTCTGCTCTTAGAAAAATAGCCAGTTTGAAGTTGTTGCTAAAATTGAGAGTTGTTCTTAATGTCTTGGCCTTCTCTTATTTGGAGAAACATTTGAATGTTAATAAAACCTTTGTCTAAAGTTTTTATTTATATTGACTATTAATATCACTCTTATAAGATGTTTAAACTCAGTTGGAAAGATGGCTCCGCAGTTAAAAGCACTGACTGCTCTTGGAGAGGACCCAGGTTCAATTCCTAGCACCCACGTGGTGGCTAAAAACCATCCATAACTCCAGTTCCAGGGGAATCCGAAATCCTCTTCTGAGCATTGCAGAACATGGGTGCACTTACACACATGCAGGCAATACACTCATATACAAAATAAAAATAATAAATTTTTTTAAAAAGAAGCTTTAACTAGTAATAATTAGTATTATATTTGTATTTATTAAGGACTATAATTTTTGTGTGTTCATAGAATAAAGACAATGACACTCTTAAGGATCTACTGAAAGCCAATGTTGAAAAGCCTGTAAAAATGCTCATCTATAGCAGCAAAACCCTAGAGCTTCGAGAGACCTCAGTCACACCAAGCAATATGTGGGGCGGCCAGGGCTTGTTGGGAGTGAGCATCCGTTTCTGCAGCTTTGACGGGGCCAATGAGAATGTTTGGCACGTGCTGGTGGGTATTGACCACGAACTGTTCCTTTCAGAGCAAGGGCAGCATAGAATGGTGCTGTGACACTGACCATGTCAAGATTGGGGAAGATAGTAAAGGTATTATATTAGGCTGGTTTGGGTTTCTGAAAAATCAGCATCCATTGCTTTTTTAAATTCAAGGAAGAGAAGCAAGTATGGAGGCCAAAGAACTTGCTAATGCAGACTGTTGAGAAATAATTTAAGTACTAAATATTATATAAATTTTGTAGTTAGAAAATTTAAATACATAGATTCTTTAATTTCTTACATCTAATGTATCCCTGATAAGAGAAATATTGGGAGTTCCTTAATCATTATAATTAAGAACTGTCACAATAATGCTTGGACTATTGTTTATGTATATTAAATTTGGAGTGTGTTTTGTGTCATCTAGGAAGTAGAATCAAACTCTCCTGCGGCGCTGGCAGGACTTAGACCTCACAGTGATTATATCATTGGAGCTGATACAGTTATGAATGAGGTAATCAGAGTGTTGCTTAATAAAAGTTATTGGGGTAATTGCTCTGTTCATTAATAATGAAAATTAGATGATATTTTCTCATTGATGTTTGAATTCAGGATATTAACAGGCTTTGCATTTAGAGCTAAAATTTCTGGTTTTGCTGATCAATATAGCTTATGCCTGAGGGTGTCAAATGGAACATCTGGGAAGTATCTTCCTAATGAGGCTGTAAAGAAAAACACTGAATGAGATACACAGAAATATAGTGTACACTTTGAAGCTACACAAGCCCTCATCTTCACCATTGATTTATTACTTATTTGTTGTGCTGCAAATAGTCTCCCTTTTTCTTTCTGATAGCTCAGCTATATCAGTCAGATCTTCTTCCTCACCTGTTAGCTAGTGGAAATCAAAATGAAAGAAAAATAAGGTACCTGAGTAACCAGGCTTTAATAATGTAGAGCAAAGCAGAATCTGTGGAACCTGAGGGATGAGAGTCTTTCATAAGAATTCTGACTAGGACTTTGGAAATGGGCCTAGTATCTAGTGGATGTGCTTAAATCGATATGGTGAATTGTACCTTAAATGAAACTTTGCTTGGCCTCTTGGTGTTGAATAGTGATTCATGTCTGGTATAGAATCCAAGACCTGAATTTTTGTAAGAAGTTTCTCAGCTGATTTTGATAGGAGCCAAGTTTTGTAAACCACTGTTCTGAAGTATATTATAGTACCTTAAAATTTATCCTTTGATGTTGTGCAGTCTGAAGATTTATTCAGCCTTATTGAAACACATGAGGCAAAGCCTCTGAAGCTCTATGTGTATAACACAGACACTGATAACTGTCGAGAAGTGATAATTACACCAAATTCCGCCTGGGGTGGAGAAGGCAGGTAAGATCATTTTCAAGATGGAATTATGACTGTTTAAACTTACCAGTCAGATGTGTTATAATGTTGAATGCTTTTATTTCAAAATAAGTATATTAATTATTAATATTATTAATTATAAAACTCATTGAAAAAAGAATTGACCTAGAATATTTAAATTACTAATTCATTTAAAAAAGCTATGCATGGCTACTCAGAAATGCCACAAACTTTGGGAAGTAAGTGATTATTATGGAAACTTCTGGTGAAAGCCTTAAATACCCTAGTCAGGAGCTTGATCATTGGTATTGAGATATCTTACCAGTAGGCATTTATTGGTTCCAATGTGTAGAAAACAGCTGCCATCATCATAAGCAGATATGCACTCATTCATGTGGATTAAACTCACGAGAGTAGAGAAACAGCTAAAGACCCAGATGTGAAAAAAATCAAGACCAGATATCTCCAGAATTTACTCATAAATGGATGAACCTATTTTTGGTGTTTCTGTCACTTCCAAGGTTTATAGCCCTGGGCAGGAGAAGTAGGTCGACTGTCTTTGACTATAAGCTGCTCTGTTGGATTGGGGAGGATGGGCCACTGCTTGACAGTCCCAGTAGCACTGCATCCAGAGACAGAGTCCCACCGACACTGAACACAAAGATAGAGCAGTGATTTCCCCCAGACAGAAGGAGGAAAGAATGATAAGCTAGCAGACAGTGGAAAGAAGCAGTGTGATGACATCTTTGTAGAAAGAGGCCTCTGATGACAACGGCCAGATGAATTAGAAGAAACTGGCACCACATATATAACTGGTTTGTGGTGTATTCTGTCAATGTTATCATCATGCAGATGTGTTTAGAGCTCTTTGGTAGACAGGCTGGGTATGATTTATTCAGGAAGTAATTATTGGGTATCTAGTGCCAGGAACTGTTAAGGCTGTAAACAAGCAAGTACTTTTCCTGCAGGCCTTAACATTGTAGAGAGACAAACAGTAAACAGTAAACACGTTTATGTGTTCAATGGTGACAAATATTTGAAGAAAAATCAGGAAGTAGTATCCAGGGTCCTTGCTTCGAAAACACATGTACTGAAATTGGAACGATATAGAGATTTGTGTGATCCCTGCACAAATTTGACACACAAATTCGTGAAGTTCCATATTTTTAAAAATGGAAAGAAAAATAATAGTATCCAAGGTGGGAGGAAGGATACTGCCCTTATATGATGAACAGCAGAGACTGACTTGCGGAGGCAGGAGGATCAAGAGTCCAAGGCCAGCCTCAGCTACATGAGACCCTATGCCAAAATAAATGGGGGAGGGGGTGCATGTGTTTCAAACCCTCAAAGAAATGCAAGCTGTGTTTGATAACAATAAGACAAAAAAGTGCTTTTATAGCTTAGGATGTGGCATTGGCTACGGTTATTTGCATCGAATACCTACACGCCCGTTTGAAGAAGGGAAGAAAATTTCTCTTCCAGGACAGATGACTGGCACACCTGTTACTCCTCTTAAGGATGGGTTTACAGAGGTAAGATCATTTTGTTACCTGGTTGTTTCTGGGGGTTGAAGCATGTGGTGGTGGCAGCTACTTGAGGTCAGCATGTGATGAGTTTTAGGTATTAATCATGATGTTGAATTTGAGGTTCCTGTATATGTGGAAGAAGATTAGGAATATGTTTCTGGCCTTTATCGAGCTCAAGGTTGGAGGTAAAGATTTGCGATTCATCAACAAAGATGGAATTTAGCCAGGCGAATAGTGATGAAAATTGTCAAGGATTAAGCCTACATGGGTCTGAGCACTGTCTCAATGAACAGAGATGGACTCCAGAAAGGAAGCTCAAGAGAAAGGCACCAGGAGGGGAAAGTCTCAAGAAAAATGTGTCAGCCAGAGTAGGTGGCACAGCGAAGCAGGTGAGAGGAGTGGAGGAAGGCCGTTCCTCTCCTGGGGAAGAGCCATTCAGAGTCGATGGGATGGAGGGCATGGTGGATAACAAGGGAGGCTTGCAGGCACTTTTTCAGTGTTTCTTAGGAAGGCATCCCAGGTAGTTACCACTCTTATCTACATAGCTAAGTAAAAGCCACACACCCCAAAGAAAACATAACAGCAGGGCTACTGCTGATGCCATTTTCTTAAAAGATTTATATTTATTTTTATTTATTTGTATACATGTGTGTCTGTGTGTATGCCGTGTGTGTGGGCACCCACAGAGACCAGAAGAGGGTACTGGATCCCTTGGAGCTAGAGTTAGAGGCAGTTGTGAGCCACCTAACATGGATGCTTGCTAGAAACTGAACTTGGGTTCCTCTGTAAAAGCAGCAAGCACTCCTAACTGCTGGGCCATCTCTCCAGGCCCTTGCCACTGCCATTTTATTTGGCCTTCCCCAATTCTAGAGGAAGTTTCTCCTCACTCCCCAAGTGTGCCCAAGAGCAGAGCCAAGCCTGGGTAGTTCCGTGTTTTGTCTCCACCCCCGACTGGTGCCTTCTGCATACCATAAGCCTCCCTGGATAGTCTGTGAAGACCAGCGGGTACACAGCATCTAGGGAAGGGTTGAACGAACGAGAGTCACGAGCGTGTTCAGAAACAACTCCGAATGCAGGGTATTAAGATGGCCAGCAGATTTCTTCCATTAGCAGTGAAGTTTAAAAAACACAAAATACCCAAACTATACAGCCGAGAATTCAGAAAGGAAAGCAGTAGTGTGTAAAGGCTAAATAAAACATTGTGGGTTGTTAGGAAGGACAGAGTAGACTTTCTCTTGTGTGAAAGTAACTAGGTCAGAGTAGAGAAAGGCTCCCTGTACATAGTCCCCTTATTATCAAAACTAGGAGTACCTTAAGGCAGAAATGTTCAATGAGACTTGGAACAATAGTATATGATCCAAATAGTTCTTAAGTAATACTCTTTTTCACTCCTTTTTTTGGAAGGTCCAGCTGTCTTCTGTCAGTCCCCCGTCTTTGTCACCACCAGGAACTACAGGAATCGAACAAAGTCTGTCTGGACTTTCTATTAGCTCAAGTCCACCAGCTGTCAGCAATGTTCTCAGTACAGGTATGCAGAAATATGTATTTGGTTAGTTTGCTTTGTCATATGTAAATAGCCTCATAAAAGTTTTAAGAATTAAGGTCAATATGCTCTGAAAACTGTAATGGGCTTAGTACTGATGGACAGGTCCCATCTGTGAAAGCACTAATCACCCCTTGCATTCATGCAGGGTCAACACGTAATAGCTTCTCTGCACAGTTGATCCTGGGCTTCTCTTAGATTAGACCTTGCAGAGTTGGGACGCACCTTCTCTGTCTGATTGCTCAATTTGCTCAACAAATGTTCGTTTCCTAGGGAGTAGGCACACGGATATAAAAGAGAACAAGAGGCTCAGTCTTACTCAGGGGGTATATGCCTAATTCTCTCCTTGTCTTTATCACTGCTCTACCTTTTTGTTTGTTTGGTTTATATATACAACAGCTTTATGAAGATGGAATTCTTATACCATATAACTCACTTATTTTAAGTGGTTTTCAGTATA
The DNA here is from genome assembly GCA_035773235.1 of Eospalax fontanierii. Classification (NCBI taxonomy): domain Eukaryota; kingdom Metazoa; phylum Chordata; class Mammalia; order Rodentia; family Spalacidae; genus Eospalax; species Eospalax fontanierii. The sequence continues at coordinate 60,960,461 of CM069530.1, read as the reverse complement.
TTTTGCAGGGCTGTACCCCCAACACCTCAGTGAACTTAAAATACTTCATAGCCCCCATAACTCACAACTCCTGTCACTCCCCAGTTTTTACCACCATGCCAGGCTGAAGCACTTGCTAAGCTAATCTTCCCACTAATCTTCCCTTTCCAGGCTGGACATTTCCTATGAAATGTCCACTTAGGATTTTTTGTGAGTGGCTTCATGCACACAGTGTAAATTTTTTCAGGGTTCATTGACTCTTTTCACATATATTAATAGTTCATCCCTTCTTACTGATTAATGTTGTACTGTATGACTGTGTCTCATTTTCTTTATCCATTCATCAGTTGAGGGATAGTTAGGATGTTTCTACTTTGGGATATTTATGAGTTCTGCAGTACGAACCTTTGTGTACATGTGTTTCATTTCTCTTGGGCATACACCTGGGAGTAGAGTTACTAGTCATGACAGTTCTTAACTTGGTTTGTTGGAATATATATATTCTTTTTTCTAATCTCCTGTTTATAAAGGTTTTCAATCTTTATAATGTTAAGGCTATATCTATATTCAATACGAATTGAGTAAGTGAATGAAATACTGACCACTTTAGTAACATATCATCATACACAATGAAATACAGCATTTTCTTTTTTAGCTCTTTTAACTATTTGTATTCAGAATGTACTTATCGTCTACTTTGTCCTGGAATGGACAGCAGATATAGCCCACAAGAAGCAGTGGTGAGGTGAATAGTGCAGTGTCTAGAGTTGAACAGCATGGTTCTGATTCTGCTGCTTTTCAGAATCTTGGTTTTACTTCTTGAAGATGTGTTCTACTAGATGAAATTTAAAATTCCACACACAGCAAAGGTGATGAGAGTGTGATGTGCCTCCCACCTCTTGCTGATTTCTTTTCCAGTCTTACATACTATATAATTAGCTCCCTAGAAGTACACAGTTCATCATTTTTAGTAAGTTTATAGAATTCACATCTCTTTGTGGATTCAAAGGTTTGGGGAATATGAAATTTTTAGACTATGAAGATATTTTGAAATGGCATTAATCATTGTAACTTTTTTGGCACATACCTCACATGCTCTGCCTTACTTCCCCCTTCCTTGCTTGATTTTTCTGCATAGACCACACCACCGTTTTAAAAGCCATATGTTTTGCTTGTTTGGTATCTGGTTTTATTGATGTGTGTCTCCTTTCTTTCTCCTGCTCCTCATTAAAGAGTTGTGATTTCTGTTTCTTCCTGCTGAGAAGGGCCTCGGTGCCCTAAATAATACACAGACAGTCAGGGCCTCCAACTCGAATACATGAACTCCCAAACCTCCTGCCCAGCTCCTTTTGGGACTATGATAATGGCAAGTAAAAGTTAACTCGGGGGTTAAAGAGCACTGGCTGCTCTTGCACAGGACCTGGGTTCAATTCCTAACATGGCAGCTAACAAATGGCCATAACTCCAATTCCAGGGGATCTGATGCCCTCTTCTGACCTCCACGTGCTTTGCATGATATGGGTGCACTTACGCACATGTATATAATACTCTCAAACACATTCAAAAAAATTTTTTTTTAATATATATATTGGGCAGGGGGTCTTTTTGAGTCAGAGTTTCCCTGAAGCCCAGCTGGCCTGGAACTCACTATGTAGAACAGGTTGGCTGTGAACCCACAGAGATCTGCCTGCTTCTGCCTCCTCAATGCGGGGATTAAAGGCATTTGCCTTTAATTAAAGGTACCACACCTGGCCCTAAATTTTTTTTTTTTTTAAGAACTCTCTTTAAAACTTTTGTATAATCTTAGCAGCTTTACAGACCTCTTGAAGCCCATGGCTTAGATTCAGTCAGTTATCTTTTGAGTTATTCTTTTTAAAAAAAAAAGTGTGGAAAATTTTATTAGGAAATAGAACTTGCAAGTAAATTCAGGCTAATTTTGTTTTCTTTTTTCTTTTTCCTTGATTATTCTGTGTGTTTTCCTGCACGTGTAGAAGTACACAGGCAATTGACAAGAATCTCTAAATTTCCAAGACAGTATCCTGATGTAGTCTAGCTTAGGTCAGGAGCAGAACCGTTGTCTACTGAGCTTGTCCGGCAGTGGTTTATATAGCTTCCTGCCTCCTGACTAGGCTGTGGTTAGTGTGTCTATCGGGGACATGGACTTCGAGATGAGCTGGCTCTGATGGGCAGTAAATAGCAAAGGATGTGGCCTGTGAGGCCTGGCCATGTGAGGGAAGGGGCTGGAGTTCCTGTATGTCGTCTGTTCATTCTTTTTCAGCAGAATTTGTTTGATTTCTTCATGTGCTTTTGTTTTAGGTGTGCCGACGGTACCATTGCTACCACCACAAGTAAACCAATCCTTCGCTTCCGTGCCACCAATGAACCCAGCTACTACATTACCAAGTAAGCAGCAGGCTAGAGGTGTGTGTGATAATGTTTGCATCTGAAAGGTACCTGTGCAGTGACTGCCTTAATCATCATGTTATCGCTGTAGTAACTTTGACAAAGGAGAATAGATGGTAACTATCCTGAGACAAGAAAATAGATGTTAATTAGCTGGACTCCCCATCTAACTCCCTCCCCAAATCTCACATGCATTAGAACTTTCTTTATGTGTATGAGTATATTGCTCGCATGTGTTTAAGTGTACCTGTCATGGAATGCCCTCAGGGGTCAGAAGAGGGCATTGTATCTCCTGGAAATGAAGTAACAGATGGTTATTAGCTGCCATGTGGGTGCCAGCAACTAAATCCAGGTCCTCTGCAAGAGCAGCCACGTGCTCTTAACTGCTGATTCATCTCTCCAGCCCCCATGCATTATATATAACTTTTTGATGGTTGTTCTGAGACTGTCCTGGATGAGAGCACTCCATATTTGTGTCTTCAGTAGCTCAGATGTTAAATGTTTGCGTTTTTATTGTAGTGTTTCCAGTGTATACACAGTCTCTTTGTCTAGCTAATAATAATGAAATGTTATTTTTGTTGCCAGGGCCTTTCATTGCAAGGCAACAGTTGGCAGCGCACAGGCATAGTCAGCCTTGAACCATGAACTGGGTGCACAGATTGGCAAAGCAAGTGCGCTCAGCTTTTGGAGTGGGGGTTTGAGGTGATGGTGTGCCTGGGGATGCTTGTCACTACGTGACCAAGTGTAAGTCTGAAGTGAGTACAGAATAAGAATGGAAGCCAGAGATGTAAGCACAAATCATCCAAAAGTCCACTTTTGCTCACTGTGTAGTTGCTGAAATAAACGAGCCTTTTCTCCCAGGCATTTAGCCCCAGCCATTGATACTCTCATTCCAGGGTTTGGGGGATATAAGCTACTTGTTTTGTTTGTTTGGTTGTGTTTTTTTGAGACAGGGTCTCCCTGTTGCATTCCAGCTGTTCTAGAACTCACTGTGTGTACCAGTCTCATAGATCTGCCTGCCTCTGTGTCCTGAGTGCCAGGATTAAAGCATGCACCGTCATAGCCAGCTTAGTTCACCTTTACCCATTTTCTGCCCAGTCACTTCTAGAGACACATTTCTGCTATATGAGATTTAGTTGTTGCTAATGTTGCTTTGGGATACAAAACCATCAGGCATTAAGTGAATCCTGGTATTGGCACTTCGAGAAAATCGGGAGGATTTTCATCATACACAGGATTTATCTTTTCTTTTCCTGGGTGAAGTGATGTGCCTGTGTTCTTTCCTGCCATCTGCTAGGTCTGATGCCTTTGCCAGCAGGACTGCCAAGCCTCCCTAACCTTCCCAGCCTCCCTAATTTCAACCTCCCTGCCCCCCACATCATGCCAGGGGTCGGCTTGCCAGAGCTCGGGAACCCAGGTACGTTGCATCCCCTCCTCTCCTAGGGCACTGTTAATAAAAGCTGTGTACAGGGAAAACCAGTCCTCTAATTCAGTCTTCTCTGGAAAGGCAAATCAGCTTAACAAATTTCAGCTACTTCAGATCAGCATTAATCTTTTTATTTAAACCGCTTAAATAAAAGACGAGGAAAGCAGAGTGTCTGTGATCCTCTGCTACTGCTCCCTTCCTGCCCTCTCCTGACCTGCACCAGGTCAGCTCGGCCCAGAGAGGCTGTCACAGAGGAGCAGTCATGTGGCTTTGCCACACTGAATTAGATGACATCTTGTAGAGTTACTTATAGAGGTCCCTGCTTTTCTCTTCCTGTTTCGGGCTGCTGCCCACAGGAAGTGATGGCTCCTGCTCTTTGCAGCCTAGGCCCAGAACCAGGCTGGGCTTGCTGTCTGATAAACATTCCCTTTTCTTGCCCATTTGGTTTTATGAGACTGGGTTTCACTATGCAGCCTAGGCTGGCTTCAAATGGACTATCTTCTACCTTAGCCTCCCAAATGCTATTGTCACATGACTAGGATGCCAGCTAAATGTTCTCCATTGTTGACAGATGTTATTAGAGTAGCAACCGAGAGACACTAGCTGCAGACAGTTAAGGAAGCAGACCGCCAGCATTCAGATCTTATGCCGAGGTAAAAATGGAGCAGCAATACCCCCAAAGTCTGCTCCCACTACTGACCCAGGTGACCCGTGTGCCCATCAGTGACACCAGAGTGACGGTCCTACACGATGGTGCTTGTTGTCACTGTTACACTTCTGACAGTTGGAACTGCTTATCCTGTAAATCTCAGCATCTGTGTACGTCTATGCACCCGGGTCTTTGGTGCAAGGGTTCATGAACAAAGGGAGTCCCACACTCAAACCATGCTACTGTGCTGGTGCCTTGCTCCCTCTTCTTCTCTAATGCCCTGGATTCTTGCTTCTCCTCTGCCTTTTCTGTAAATCCAGCAAGCTCTAAGAGCAAAAACAGTTTCTCCAGACAGTGGTGCCCTGAATATATTTTGCAGCCTTTGTTCTTTCTTCCTGCTTTGTAAAATCACCCAAGTAACCCAGCAAGCATAGTGATCACCCAAGTAACCCAGCAAGCATAGTGAAAGTGGGAGTCAATTGCAAGGCCTCTCCAGGTGGGCTCTGCTCACCCTGCATGTTCTTCCTGTTACCATGCAAAACGCCGCTGTGACTGGGCTCACAGCTTACCTGGGGAGCAGGATCCTCCTGTCCCACATGCAGGCTAACTTATCCTGTGCATGCCAGGTGAACTGCTGTCTACCATTCTGGAAGGATCTGTTCTCCCATCAGCAGATTTCCATAGATGGTGGCCTGAGGTGCATAGAGCTTGGAAACAGGAGCCTTTGGCCCTGGCGGAGGTCGTGGCTTGTATTGGCCGCCCTCGGCTTCAGGGTCCTTAACGAGGTGCAGATAGAGATGATGGCTTGACAGTGGTGACTGCTCCGGATGCTGGGAGGATACGTGATCGCTGTCATTTCTGTCCTAGGTCTGCCACCTCTTCCCTCAATGCCTCCCCGAAACTTAACTGGCATTGCACCTCTCCCCATGCCTTCCGAGTTCCTCCCATCATTCCCTTTGGTTCCAGAGAGCTCTTCTGCAGCCAGTGTAGGGGAGCCACTGTCTTCCCTTCCCGCCACCAGCATCCCACCTTCTGACCCTGTCACGACTACTGCAAAGGCAGATGCTGCCTCCCCACTCACTGTGGATGTGACGACCTCCACTTGCAAGGCCCCAGCCACTGTTGAGGACAGAGCCAGCGACTCCACCCCAGCCAGCGAGAAGCCTGTTTCTGCAGTTATAGATGCAAATGCTTCTGAGTCATCTTAACTCAGAACCAATCTTCAGAATCTGCGTGGGCTATTTAACTACGGGATCGTGTCTGGAATCTCAAACTATCATTGATTTCATACTAGTTTATACCTTATCTATAGGCATTCTGTACATATTTCTAAGGGGAAAGTACTCAAGAGGCTAAGGGCTTGTCTTCCTTGGATGGGCTCACAGCCACAGAGGGGAATGTGAGAAAGTGCTTGTATTTTAAACAACCAAAAAGAATTGTAAAGGTGGCTTGCTGCCAGGCGTCCACTGCCATTCTGGGGTGTACATCTTTGGGGAAGGAGATGTCAGGGTGCCTGCTAGGTCCCCCGTCCCCCTGCTACTCCTAAGAAAATGAAATATTTTATGCCTAGTGCCCACACGCAACATGTCTTGTACTTTGTAAATCGTTTGCAAGAATGCAGACCACCTCACTAAACTGTAAAAGGAAAAGAGAATTTACTTTTGGTCTCTGTGAGTTGCATTTCTACTAAGGTTTACACAAAAAATTCCAGTTGAAGATGTTTGTTAAAGTTACACAGTGCACTATTAATTGATCATCTTTTTATTCCGCCTTTACACAGATCCTTGTTTTGCACTCTCAGAATTACTCAGACAACATTTTGTAACTGCTGCTATTGCTTTATACACCCACCATAAGATGGCATTTAAAGAAAAATAAAGGAGATACTGCAGTTTTAAACTAGAAAGTAGCACTTTGTGGCTACTTAACATATAGCTATACTGAGAGAGCATAGATACAGCAATAAATCACAGTCGTTTTACTTTTCCTCTTGTGTTACATTTGAATGACACACAGCAGTTGTCACATGTGCACTTCATTTGCTCCTGGATATCTCAGATCTCTAATTGTTTGTGGTTTGCTTTTCTAAGTTTTCCAAGAGATGCTAAATTAACTGGAATCTATTCACTGAGTAAAGTAAATGCATATTCTCGCCCTGTTTTTGAAATAAGCTGGAAGTGGTTCATTGGCTGTTGACTTGGTGTGTAGTATAAAGACACCCTGCAGGGGCGGCCATTGCTGAGGTGGAACACACACACCTTGCCTCTAACACTGAACCTGGGAACTAGAATTACCAGCCCAGCCCAGCATCTCTGTTGGGAGGCACAGTGCCAGCCAGTTTTTAGATTCTCCATTTCTAGAACCAAATATGTATGTAAAGTTGAGTGATAAACAAGGCTTCGTCAGTCTCAGTCAGAATCCCTGAAGCTTGGTGGCCAGCCATCTACCCAAATCTGCAAGCTCCAAGTCCCTGCCTTAAAAAACAAGGTAAAAAGTGATCGAGGCAGACATCCAACCTCTGACTGGTGTATGCACACACACCTGCGCCCACATGTGCACATGCACACACATTAAAAGAAAAATACAGCATCTGTAAGGCAATCCCATAGTGGAAAGGAAGTATGCAATTTTTAAGCTATGTAAACGATTTCACGGGAGTTCTTCCAATGAAGGGCTTCTTAATCTTTGTGAGTTCTCATTTGAGAGTGATAGCCCTGGACCATCTTCTTGGGAAGATGTCTGTAGGTGTCTATGAGACCCTAAGTTAGGAGTCGAGGGACCCAGCACTCATAGGAAAGGTGGCAAGGATTTGGCCTAGACTGGCTTGGTGAATCTTCCCTAGAGTGCAAAACTTTTGAATATCCTACATTCAGGAAAACCTCAGTCTCTGAGCTGGAACTGGGAATGAGACCCAGGCCTTGAGCATGTTGGCCATCCTTACTTCAAGTAGTACAGGGACGAGTAGCTCTTATGCAGTAGGTCACCTCTGTGGAAGGCTAGGGTGCTTGTCCTTGGAGGTTCCGAAGATAAGTGCTGTAGTCATGGAGGTGGAACTACATGGTGGCCTCTGGGAGAGTGCACAAGTTATATCACTACGCCTACGCCCGGGCTCACACAAGAAAGTCACATCAGTGACAGGGAAGGGCATTTGTTTGGATTAGGCTTACTTGCCTCAGAAATTCTCAAACCAATAGTAATTTACACATCTCCCATGTTGAGATAAGAGGTTGAGTAAGGCCTAGCCTAGTAGGATTAAGCTCCATCTGGGTATGGTTACTATCCCCAGGATCATGGAATGGTCTTAGATGGCAGCTGGAAATCCAGCCATATTAAACCAGAAGAAAAGAAAGGCATTTCCCCCATCTTTGGGGATCACTTCAGAGAAGTTTCACACGGCATCGTAACAAAATCTACTGGCAAGGAACCATATGGCCACATCCAGCTGAAAGAGGCTAAGGATTGGCACCTTTGGTTCTTGCTTCCTTAAGTGCCATCACCACAAAGGAGATCATTAGTGGAGACAGTAGCAGCCATAAGGAGCCTCCAGGTGGACAAGTACCATGCCACCATTTAAAGAAAACAAAAGACACTAAAAGACTGGAACAAGGAAGGGGCCATTGGTTTCTCAGGAAACACTGCCTATGAAAATCTGGGGAGAAGGGCCCAGGTCAGTAGTCATTAGTGTGAAGCACATGGGCTGAACCCTGACAGGCCTGGTGCCCTCGGGTCTTGAAGTGTGGCTGCTTCCACACCAGTGTCACGTGGCCAGCTAAGAAAAGTGAGTTTTAGGAGAAGCACAAAGCTGCTGTCAAGCTGAGCATGGTGGTATTACTGTAATCAGCACTTGGAGCATAGAGGCAAGAAGATCAGGAGTTCAAAGCAGGCTCAACTTATCACCCACAAGGGTAGCTGGGACTATGAGTCTAAGATGGCTTTGTCTTTTTATTTTTTATTTAAAAGTTATAGGCAATTACAATTCATTTAATCTAGGTGCTAGGAATTGGACTTGGGTACTCCATAACCACACGCTCTTAAACCACTGAGCCATCTCTCCAGCCCCAGCTTTATCTTAAAAAATTTGTTTCACATTCAGTGTGTGTGTGTAAACATGCATGCCACAGTACATGTGTGGAGATCAGGGGACAACATACAGGAATCCATTCACTTTCCATGTGGACTCTGGGAATTGAACACGGGGTGTCAGGCTTGGTGGCAAGCACCTTTACCCACTGAGCCATCTTGCCAGCCAGCTTTATCACTTTCCTGTTCATTTTTTTGTCTGTGTTATGTTTTGTTACACTAACGGGACTCTTAGAACGTCCATACTTGTAGCTTACTTCCTGAAAATTTGGAAAATCTAGAGATGGTGTCTTTCTTGACCTTGGCCTCTTATCAGTAAGACACTGTTATGTGGCTTTTCCTGGGGAACAAATGCCTGTTGGTTCCAGATAGGGCACTGACAACAGACAATTCTAAGTCTTACTTAGTGAACAATTCAGTGTATTGGGGTCACAGAAATATGAGTGAGGGTGAGTCAAAGGCACTTGCATGAGTGACCGCTTACGAAAGCTGTGCCCTTGGAGCTCCCTAACTTGCAGGTGGCTCAGTGGCTCAGAGTCTCCTTTCCCCAGCAGTAGTTCGCTGCTCTTATAACTCAGGGAGAAGTCTGTGACTCTCCAAAGTTTCAGGACCTTCCCAAGTCTTACAAGTTTTGTTTCCTTCCTATTATTAGAGAATGTTAGGGTTTAAAGTCAAGAGCTCCATAGCACTCCACCCCTTCCTATGGCTTTTACTTTCTTTCTGCTGGGTCCCCTGCAGTGTTTCCTGTGTCCTGGAGAGGACACCATAGATGTCTGGCTTTTTTCCCCTCTATCTATGGACCACTATACCACAATAGTTGCTTGTTTTCAGGAGCTTGAGTTTCTGGAGTATTCACTCTTTGCAAAAAGAAGTCTCTCTCCATGAACAGCTGCATCTGACAGCAGTAGTAATCTATGGGTTGTAAATACCAATTTTAGAAGTCAAACAGATGTGCCTATCATATTCATTTTAACAAAACAATAGCAGTTGCTTCCCCACTAGGGCCAATGACCTCAATCATGGGCTTTTGCCCTGGCTTACAATGCCAGATATGGATTCTCTCCTATGAAGCATACCTTAATTCCGATCAGAAAGGAGTTGGTTGCACCCAAACAGTTATGTCGCTGTTATACTAATGGACACATCTTGCCTGGAATGTCATGTTGGTACTGTAGCACTCAGGGTCCATAACCAAGCAAGACTTGGTGACAGTTCTCTCCCAGTAGCCCTCTCGTTTCTTCTAACACCATGAAAAGCCAGCCAGCAGAAAGGTATCTTCCATCTCAGTCATAGCCCCATTTCTCTATGTCCTGTAGCCAAAGCATGTAACCAACAACAATGACAATAGCCTTGTGCTTTGTGGGGCTTTGGGGACCTCCCTGGCCCCCAACTTATATAACGAAGTAACCCACCCTTGCACTAGGATTTTCATCCAACAGCCTTATGGTCCTGTAAGTTCACTTTCCCACCAGTGAAGAGTGCCTTTATTGAAGCTGCTGTCTTTACTGATTTTCCATGTGCTTTTACAAATCTGTAAGACACTTAGGGTTAGCATTATATAAGGAAACCTTTTTTCCAAGGGGTGGGCAGGATCTCTGAAGGCATACCACTGTCCCAAGTTAGTCTTGGATGACTAAGGAGATACTAAAATAGAAATGTCAGCAAGGTCCAGTGACGCATAAAAAAAGATCTCATCACTTGTATCAACTGTTTCATTAAAAGAGCAGTGATGGGTTTTGATGATATGGTTGGGAGACACTATCCCAGAAGCCCCCATAATCCATGGCTGTTTCCATGAGCCCTCAGGCCTCCTTTATCTGTGGCTATTGCTGCCGCCCTGGGGCCACCACGTATCTCCCCATCCCCGGTGATCTCAGCTGGGCAGACACCAGAAGGAGCAGGGTGGCACTCTTGGCCTGCCATGTCTGACACAGTTCCCTGGTTCTTGACATGCTCTGGACAGGCATCATAGAAACTTCAGCCACACCCAGCAGCTGAAGGGCCCCAGGGAGTCTGGGCAAACAATCTCTGTCCCCACTGTACTTTCTTGCAGAGGAGAAATGTACACTGCATTCTGTGGCAGATAACTGCCCAGCATTAAGTCAGGCTTGGTCCTCTTCATTTGTACCAATGTGTCATTTATCTTCTCTTGCTCAGGTTTTAAAGCTTTCCAGAAGCTCACTGGGATAGCATTTGGATTTCTATGATTTTTCTCCTACGAACCCCTGCTCAACATAAATTATGCCACGTTTGTGTATGAGCCAGACAGACACCTTTGTCTTTTCATACTCCTTTGAGATCATACAGATTTTGCTAAAGTATCTCCCCTCTCCTACAGATTACATACATCCTACCACGGAGCTAAAGCCCATACGTCCCTGCTGAATCACTCAGGCCTGGTTAACTGGGTATCAAACACCACTTCTCTCAAGCTTAGCTGCCTCGGTAATTGTTGGGCATAATGCAAGGTGGGCCGTATTATGGAAAGAACCTGCCTACCTGGGGACAAACCTACTATTGGCTATATTGGGGACTCCACCCCATAAGGTCATTGGCTATCCAGACCTATAAGAGCTTGTGCACCTACTTATTCAATAAACGAGTTGGTAGCGCCATGCGCTCGGCCTGCTTCCCATCCAACTCCCAGAGTCTGTGTCTTGACTCTGCGTCTACACGCCCCGTCCCCACTCGGGCTGGCCCCGAGTCCTGCGGACCCTGATAACTGGTACCCAGTGTGGGACTTGAACCCCAGGACCCTGAGATTAAAGAGTGTCATGCTCTACTGACTGAGCTAGCCAGGCAGGGGCAATTAACATTTGAAAGGTCCTTGCTTTCCCAGACCAAGCTGCCTCTCCACTCTGAGAGCGGCGGGATTTTAGACCAGCTGAACCTGGAGGGCAGGCATCTCAGCTCTGCTGCTGCTTGCGTCCCACCTTAGCCCCATCCTCGGGAGCCGAGCGAGCTGGGGCAGTTTTAAATCAAAGTTGGGAGAGTTAAGACACTGATAGCCTACACCGTGTCTCTTCCAGAAAGCTGGATAGCTTTGCCTGGGTTCCAAAATCAGGAGGTTTAAGCCCCCATGTGATTCCTCCCAGATGAACTAAGAAAAAGAGGGGCCAACACAGGTCTCAGGGACCGTGAGGTGGTGTGTGCTTCCTTCAGGGAAGGGAGACAAACACATGAAGGGTGTGTGTAGGGAGGGGGTCCGAATCGCACACAAAACCAAACCGGGGTCTACTCACCGAGAGGGTTGGGGTCTCTGTTCCAGATGCCAGTTATCAGGGTTGCAGCACTCGGGGCCAGCCCGAGGGGACCGTGGGGGGCCAGCCCGAAGGGTTGAGGGTGAGTAGACGCAGAGTCAAGCCTCAGACTCCGGGAGTTGTATGGGAAGCAGGCCAAGCGCATGGCAGTGCAAACTCACGTGGCACAGCAAGCTCGTTTATTGAACAGGTGCACGAGCTCTTATAGGCCTGGATAGCCAATGACCTTAGGGGGTGGGGTCCCAAATACAGCCAATAGTAAGTTTGTCCCCGGGCAGGCAGGTTCTTTCAACTAGCCAGAGCAGAACGCCACACCCACAGGAGCCATTCCTCTATTCCTCCCAGCAGGTGGCCTGGCTAGGCCCACCTTACATTGTGCCCAACAGGTAATGTCTGTCCTTCCTCTGTTGTCCTGTGGTATTCATAGGGACTTCAGCCAGTGATAACCAAGTGTCCTGAATGGCACATATGAGCCATCAGGGACTGATTCCCCTCAAATTGCCTCAGGTTATGCAACCTTTGTCTCAAGGACGAATAGTTATATGACACTCTGCCTCCACAGCACTCAGATTAATCCCCTCTACTCCTGTGTCCCACAGTCTCATGAGCTGGGCTGTACAAAGCCTTCCCTTGTTTAAAAGTCTTGTAAAGTTCAAGTCGTTCAGGTCCATGGCTGTCATACGTACTGGACCAGGCCCACATCTGGGTGCTGAGTTGTGCGTTTTCCCTGGGTTAGACCCAGGGGCAATCTATCATTCCTGCCATGTTCTTCCTCCTCACCACCACTCTCACGGTGTTCTGGTTTGTTTTCTATTCCTGTGATTAAACACTAGCCAAAAGCAACTCGGGGAGGAAAGTGTTTATTTGACTTAGAGGTTGCAATCCACCGTCAGGGAAGCCGAGGCAGGACCATGGAGGAATGCTGCTTACTTGGCTGGCTCAACTATTTTTTCTCTGTGGCTCAGGCCCACTTGCCTAGGCATGGCACTGCCCACAGTGGGATAGGCCTTCCCACATCAATTAGCAATCAAGAAACTGCCCCACAGTCATGCCCACAGGTCAGTCTGAGGGAGGAAATTCCTCAGCTGCGGTTCCTTCTTCCCAAGTGTGTCACGTTGACAAGTGAAGCCAGCACACCGAGGTTCCATGTTTCTGTAGCCCAGTAAGGCCTCTAACACAAATCTAACTTCCATTCTTTCCATTACATCTTGCTAACTGTAAGAAATGGCAAACCACACCTCCTTCTCATCTTCCCGTTTTCACTTTTCCTGCCAAATCAGAGGCTGCTGCCGCATATAGCAACTATGTATCTTTCCCCCATTTTAATCTTCCCTTACAAGGGCAAGTTCTCTCCGGGAGACAGCTCAGCCTTGGCTGCATGTCTTATTACCCAAAGTAAGGGCCATGCAACAGCTGCCACAGTCCACTCACAGTCCTATCCCTTATGTGTTACCTTTAGGAATTGTGATATATTCTTTAGTCCATCAGCCTTTTGGGGGAACATCGCTGTATACCCCGAGTGGACTCCCATTTATCAAAGAGGCATGCTATCACACATCCCATGGAGAGAAAGATGGCCACCTTGGCTTCTCCCAAGAAAGATCCATTGTCAGGTGGCTCAGACTTGGTCGCATGTCTCATCAGCCAGTGCAGGGACACATCAACAAAGCACACCATCCCATACCACATAAGGAAAGGTAGCTGTGTCAGGATTGCACGTGCACAGACTCTTTACTCACATGGATCAGCCTCAGCACCCACTGACGGGAACAGGCAACCACTCCTTTTCAGTTCTGTCAGTCACCGTGAGGGTGCCAATTGTGTGTCTTTTCCAGGGAAACATGAACAAATATCTATTTGCCCCAGACAGGGCACTATTAACAGACCAAAGAAATACATTCATCTAAGTCTACCTTATTAAACAAGTGAGTTTACTGGGGGCACATACAGGAGTACGGGAGAGCGGGAACAGGAACCGGGGATAACTCAAGAGCAGATGCATCACTGAAAAGGCCATCATAGCATGGGCGAAGACTCAAAAGCTGCAACCTTGGTGGTCCCTGGCAGCGTGGCTGGGTCAGAGTCTGCTTTACAACCTTGGGAAGGGGCCCTGTAAATCTTCTAAACTACAAGTATTGAGCCTTTTAAGCTTCATTCACTTGTTGAGTCCTATGAACCTCCCTCCTTTGTCCAGGAGGGACTGTTCCAATTAGAAGGTAGTGGCTACACTACTGGCCCCAGGAAGCTCCAGGCTGACGTGCCTGGTTGTTGGTTTGGCTGAAGCCGGAGGCCAACAGACCCTACCTGGCCAGGGCGTGGGAATTAGGCAGGAACCCAAGGCAACTTCACAGAAGCTTGTGTGAACCAAAGTGCAAAGGCCACAAGCAGAGGGGAGCACCCTCTGACAGCAAGGCGGACTGAGCTAGGCCCATGTTTCTTTGGGGGAAAGTTGCCCCAAATCCAGGTCTTGAGCTTGTCAGCTCCACTGTGCTGAAATCTCATTCCTTGGCAACAAACTTTTTTTCCAGTCAATAGCATCTTACTTTAATGATTCATCAAAGGCTTTTGCAGAGTGTGACCCTATCTTATGTTACCTTCTAAGGAAGACTGGGTCTCCCCTCTTCCTGTAGGACTCCCACTTTAGTTATCTGAACACCAGAGGCCTTTCAGATGTCTGCAAGGATAATACCTAAATAATATACAGGTGTCTGGGCTGTTGAAGTCTGTTTGTTGTTGTTGTTTTTTAATGTATCCAGGGAAGGAGGTGAGAGCCTGAGCACTGACCACTGACAGTTCTTCCCCTTAAGTGGTGAGTGAGTCAGGTGGTTCTGTGACTAGAGAGACAATAAAGGCCGCAAGCTGGATATGGTCCGCTGAGACACTGCTTAGCTAGCAAAGGCTGTGGCAAGAGGAGGCACCATTTCATTGTGATACTCTCTACATCCAATCAAGAACGATGTTTAGCCAGCTAACCAGTGTCTCTTTATAGGCCTCCTGAGTATCAGACCAAATGATGAAGTGGAAGAGCAGGGAATTAGTATCATAACCAGTTACTCCAACTCTGGAGTGACAGGCTAGAGGATGGGCAAGTGGGACTCGTTCCCAGGTTCCAAGGGAAGGAGTGAGAATACACTGCTCACAAAGGATGCAGCCAGCAGCAAGGGTCTGGGCGTTCCCCACACTCTGCCTCTCCCCAGGGACTCATGGACACAGCTACTCTCCAGCACTATTTACCAGTTGAAACTGCTGGTGGAGGTGGGCCTCAGCGACCTTCAGTGTCAGGAGAACTGAGGTGATACCATGTTTCTCAGAAATTGGAGATCCCAGCTATTCTCCGGAAAAGCCCAGGGCTTGGGATAACAACAGTGGCCGACATTCCTTAGGTGTTCTCGGGTCAGGGACAGCATAGTGAGGTGAGGCAGAGCTGAGCCAGCTTTCTGGAAAGGATAAGGTAGGTGTCTGTCAGGCAAGAGGGTGCACGGTGATTTCCCCTTAATGGATTTCACTTGAACTGCCTGTGTGTGTGGAAATGGGAAAGAAGAACCAAAAGCGATCAGAGGGTTTCACATAAATTCAGATCTGTTTCGCCTTTGTCTCTCTCTCTTTCCTCTCTCCCTCTGTCTCTCTGTCTCTCTCATCTCATGTAGCCCAGACTTGCCACAAATTTACTATGTAGCCAAAGATGACTTTGAATTCCTGCATCCACCTCCCAAATGCTCAGATTACAGGTACACATTACACCTGGACAGGTCTCTAGTTGTTCTTGAAAAGCCGCACATCTGGCAGCAGATGAGTTCCATAGGAAAAGAGCAGTAAAGTCCACCCCCTCCTGTCCCTCAGTGTACCTGGCCAAGGTATCCTCTAGGCTCCATGTCATCCCCGTGTACACACACACACACACACACACACACACACACACACACCTGCCTCCGCAAGCATCTTCGAAAAGTCTTTGATTTAGGATAACTGGTTATGGAAATTCTTGTTTCTTCTCTTATGCTCTTCTGGGTCACCATCATCATAATAGCTGTAGTTGAGATAGGGTCTCAGGTAGCCCAGGCTGGTCTTGAACTTGCTATGTAGCAGAAGATGAACTTGAACTTCTGATCTCCTGCTGCAGTGCTAGAATTACAGATGTGCCCCATCAAAATTATTTATGTTTGCAGTGCAGACCTTGTACATGCTAGGCAAGTGCTCTACATACTACTGAGTTATATAGTCCAATCTCACCAGGAACTTTCAAAATGTAGTTGGGATTACTTTTTAATGTCCCCATATATAAATAAATAGGGGAAATGAGCACTTTGAGAGTTGGAGAAAGCCTTTTGAAGCCTACATGATGCCGTTGGTGATCATGTTCAGCCATCTGGCTGGTCAGACATGTAGGGAGCTCACTATGAAGAAAACTCATATGAGAAGTTGGTTCTAAATCACAGCTATCAACACCGTCTCCCCTGGCAGGCTTGCACTGTGCCTGATCTGCAAGGCTGCTATTTTTACCAGTTTGACTAGGAATGTCCCTGTATGGTACAAACAGCTGTGCTCTGAGGCAGCTCCAGAGATATGATGGTAAGGTCTACGCTGTCCATAGGCATTGTTCTGGCCTCTTAGTTTCCATAAATAGTATTGTCAGGCACAGGAAGTATATATGGCTGTAATTTTCATTTAAGATCAGTGATTAGGAGCTAGAAAGATGGCTCAGTAGTTAAAAGCACTGGATGCTGTTCTTGCACAGCACCTGGGTTGGGTTCCCAGCATTCACGTGGCAGTTAACAACCATCCATAACCCTAGTTCCAGGGAGAAGGCAGATCTGATGCCCTCTTCTGACCTCCAAGGGCATTGCACAACATGGATGCACTTACACAGTTGTAAGCAATACACTCATACACATAAAATAAAAAAGAATAAAGTGTTTTAAAAGATCAATGGCTAGACCAGTGTGATTCTCTGGCAGGAAAAAAGGGAAATGTTACAGCAAACTCCACCTGCCTGCTTAAATAAAAGCAAGAGCCAGGGTCCTGTGATCCAGACCCCAGGCTCAAAACCAAGGTCTTAAGTCTAAAGGCATCCTGACCTTGAGTTCTGACAAGGCTGTGTTTCTCTTTTCTTGAATGATCAGATATAAAAAAGGGCATAAAGCATCAGATTCATTTTCCCAAATTCATATCTTTGCTAGGCAAATAAGGAGAGAGAGTGAGAAAAGGGGAGAGAGGGAGAGGAGGGGAGGAGAGAGAGGGGAAGAAGGAGGAGGAGGCGGAGGAGGAGGAAGAGAAGAGGAGACTGGCCACTGAACACTGGGCTCATGGACATGCTGTGATGCACATG
Organism: Eospalax fontanierii; assembly: GCA_035773235.1. NCBI lineage: Eukaryota > Metazoa > Chordata > Mammalia > Rodentia > Spalacidae > Eospalax > Eospalax fontanierii. Next base: position 60,943,338 of record CM069530.1, on the reverse strand, counting down.
AGAACTTTTTTTTTTCCTAATAGACATATATATACTTAAAATATATATTGAAAAATAATTGTTTTGACATGAGCTAAAAATACCTTTCTTCACAAACTTTAGTGAGAAAAACGAAGAATCTGGAGAAGCCAAGATCAGAGGATGGGCCTGCACTGTGCCGGGCGAGCTTTCCCAGGAGTTCTCACCGGCTTCCTTCTCAGGCTCCTCAGACTGAGGCTCGAGGGATCCAGTACACATAGTGGAAAGCTCTGGGGCTGGAACTTGAATCCAGATAGATTTGTTCCATCTCAGGAGTCAGTTCGGTTCCACAAGGCGATGCACTTGCTACCAGAAGTTTTTTGGTTTGGTTTGGTTTGGTTTTGATCATCCAGCAGGGACAGTTCCGAGGCGGCCCGCAGTGCGCACCATGAGCCACCAGGTGGCGCTGTGAACTTGTAAAAGCCGTGCCGGGTCCATTGGAGGCCGCGGGGTCTCCGGGTCGGCTCGGCAGGGCCCGGGGGTGTGGCCGGGGTGGGGCGGGGCGGGGCGGGGCGGGTGAAGCAGCCCCAAAGGTGGAAGAAACGCTCTAGCTCCCTAGGTCTTTCAGGTATCCGGCCTCCCCAGCCCCTCGACCCTCGCGGTCCCCGCCCACCTTCAGTGCTGAGCCTGGCAAAGGCGCCTCACTGCGCCGAACTAATTAGCAATTTCTAACCAGGATGATGGTGTAAGGGACAGATTGTGCAGAGGCAGCCACTCCATCTGAGATGGGGGAGGTAGGAGGCGGCGACATCAGGGCTTAGAAGGATAGAAGTTCTCTTTTGAGTGGTCTACGTGGAAAATCACTGCAGGCAGAGGTAACAAGTGTCAACAAAGACAGGCAGGGGATGTAGCACAAACCGTTCTGGAGCAACATTCTATTCGCAAGCACACAGGAGAGAGGAGTGTGGACTGCAGCAGTAGCGTCGCGGGGAGGCATCCAGTCCTGGGGCATTGATAAAGGGGTTTCTTTAGCTTGAGGCAGGCGCATATTAAAGGAACTTGCCGTTTTAAAAGATAAGGTCTGCGAAACCTTGTTAGCAGGTAGGAAGTCTTCTCTGACTTAGGAAATTACTCGGGGAGCCTAGCGAGACGGCTCAGTGATTAAGAGCATTGGCTGTTCTTGCAGAGGATCCAGGTTCGATTCCCAGCTCCCACATGGCTAACACTCATCCATAACTCCAGTTCCAGCGGACCTGAAGCCCACCTCTAATCGCTGGGATCGCACAACAGGGGTGCACCTACCAACATATAGGAAATTCACTTAAAATATTTAAAAAAAATGACTTGGAAAGTGAAATATACAGAAACATACACTTTCAAACCTGAGGAAGTTGGCGGCCACCCATACCTGCTTCACGCAGAGTGTCTACGGGCAGAAGCAGCAGTCGACCCGAGGGCCCCTCCGGGGTTGCATGGCTGTCATCGTAGTGGGGTCACGAATAACAGGCAAGCACAACTCCCCGTGGTGAGGCTGGCGGAGAGACTCACGGAACACACTCGGGGGTTCCTGCTGGATCCCTGCAGTGACTCTCTGTACCTCTGTATACCAAGGTCCCTGGACAGTGCCTGAGCGGGGGGTTTAAGTGTGTGTGGGTGGTACAGCATGGGGCAAGAGGATGAGGGATGCTTCAGAACACATTCCTCTCCGTAGGTGGCCTGTACAGATGACCTAGCAAGGATGAAAAGTCTGCAGCTGACACCTAATTCACCACACAACTGGGGCAGGCTCAACAAAAACGGTTGTTTAGAAATAGAACCTGATCCTTTTTCTGCAGAAATCAGGTGTAATTTTTCTCAACGATGCGTCCTGAATGAAGACTTGGCCAGCGGGATCTATATCATTTCAAAGGTTTCTTCTAAACAGTACGCAGGGATCTTAAGGTCTCTCAAACACAAGCCAAATCCGGCAAATAATGGGTCTCTATATGTGAGACTATACATGAAGTTGAATCCTTTTAGAAAGTACAGATTATGTACACAACTGGGTTGTCTTACACAAATTACTGAGGCAGTACCTTCCATGCAGTTCTTTGGGAGCCACAGTAATGATACTGAGTTTTCCTGGGAGGCATGTGAGAACCTGGGCTTCCTCCCTCACTTCTCTTCCTTCTCAGTGACTGTAGGTCTAGAAGGACAGAACCACCAAGTGATCAAAAACCTGTCAGTGGCATCACACCAGGACAGCTAACCTGGAGCACTGCCAAAAAGAATTATCAAACCTGGGTAGGTTTTTGCACAGAATGAGCATCTAACTTTTCATTCTGGAGTGGTGGGGGAGTTGTTACTTCAGCTTTTATTACAGTGTTCCATTTAAGTGGGGAAAAAAACACTCCATAAATAAAGACTTCAAACTTCTAGTGGATGAAACAAAACTAAATCAAGAAAAACCCTCACACTGACACTGAGCTAAGTACCCGGCAAAGTGACAGGCAGACAACTTGCATGTCAGGTTTAGGACTATCAACTGTTAAAGAGTTTTTACTAAAATGTATCATGAGGGGTAAAATGGATAGGAACAATGCATCGCTTATGGACACCAGGACCAGCCTTAAACTGTTAAACTGTGGTAATGGCAAGTGATTAGCATCATCAATGTTTCCACCACCGTTTCATTCAACCCTCCAAACCAGGAGAAAAACATCCACTCCAGCCAATGTCACTGGTCTGTAAAAGAGCAAAAAAGAACCTTCTGGAGGTTTTCTATTACAAATTCAAAACAAGACACCTCCCTGCCACTTGCATCTTCTGTGCCAGGCTGCTAAAGGAATTCTTGTTCCCTCTAATGGAGAACTAAGAACTTTTCTAGGGTGAGCCTTTATGTTCTAGATTTTATCTCTGAGTATGGCTTTTTCCAGTCATGTGGGGAGGAGATGAATTTATGCAACGAACTTCTCCATGTAACATGAATGACTTGAACCATTTTATAGCCATTAGCAGAATGCACATTTTCCTTATACAAGTCAATTGTTTTCTCTAAATCATCCTTACAAATCAGCCAATTTACTATTAAAGGTTAAGATCTTCCTTTAGCTTTCAAAAATTAGCAAAATATAAAATACTCTAATAACACCCCCTCCCCTCGGCAAACACTATTTCACGATCCTCAAGAAACTGAAACACATTTTTGGTCAAAGATCAGGATATTTGAAGATAAAAATGCTACTGATTTCCCACACACACAGACACACGCCTTGCCCACATTGTTTAAATATCTTGGTGACCATCTGGGAAATACAGTCTTTTGGCATGCATGTTCTTATAATGCTGTTGTTCTTCCAAGAGTAAGTTCTTTTAAAGATTTATAGTCCAAACAATGTAGGTGTTCTATGTTTCTCAACTGACAAAGTAACCGCTACCAGTAAATTAAAATTCACTATCTAAATGAGAGAATCATAACCTTTTTGATACAGTCCAGAAAACTGCCAGTGTTTGCATCCGTGGTGGCTTGAAATCAGTGGAGCACCCCGAAAGGAATATTAGCCTGGGAAGCAAAGACCAACCACGCAGACCTGCAACCCCTGGGTGAGGGTGCCCTTAACAAAGCTGAGGGTGCTAGGGTGGATGAGGGACTCACGAGAACATGCCAACGTCTGGGCCATAGGCAGCCTCACTGATTGGCCAGATGTGGGTTCCGAGAGTCAAAACCAGGGGCTGGCTGCAGTCTCTGGAAAAGCCCTACCCACAATCTCTCCTTGGGGCTTCCCAGTGGCTTCCGTAGGATCCCTGGATGTCAGGAGGGAGGTACAGGGGATGCTTTGAGGGGATGTGAAACATTCTATCCTGTCCCGGAAGCTCATTATGCTCAGAAAGTCCCCGAAATTGAGCGGGTGTACTCGGCCCCTCCCTCTCCAAACATACATAAGACCTAAGAAGCGGAGCCCAGACGAGTTGCCTAGAAGAAACGGTAACCAGCTGGGCTGTGTGGATGGGGTTGACCAACTGAGTTACCCTAAGGGCACTCTCCTGCAGGTCGTGCAGTGCGCACCAGGTTCCTCCTTTTGTGGGCTGTCACCCATGCTGGAGAGGACTTTAATGTTGCTGCTGAGTCATTTCAGCTTTTGTAACCCCTCACCTATATTCTTGTAAATAACCCCAATAAAACTCATTGGTTCACCGAATTGGATTTTGGTGCAATCCTTACTTCGGAGCATTGTTGTTCTCTGGGGTAAGTAGACATTTGCTCACAGTCTCTCCAGGAAGTGTCATACAAGAAGGGGCTGTTAGAACAGTTCACGGATGTGGAAAGTAAATCTCCCAAAAGAAGTTAGAAACTGTCTGATGGCCACCCTGTCCTACAAAAGACCTTGGTCTTTTCCTGCTGAGTGGAAAAAATTAAAGCATATATACTACACAATGAACATAGGTGGAAAGTTGGTCTTGTACATCTGTTTGGCCCAATAAGTATGGTTTTGGGAACAGGCTAAGAACCTTAGTTGAAAGTGGACTAGGTAAAACATTACACACTTAAGTTCGAAACCCTGTTTGAGCCCGTCAGTAGTCAGGATTATGCATGCAAGGCTGTGCTGAACATCTCACAGGGAGTCATCTGTCAGTGGTAAGACGTGGAGAGACACTTCCCCCCAAGTTCCAGGACCCCAAAGTTCTTATTATAGAACAACTGTCAGGAGCCCTAAGCTACCGCGTGCTTTTCTGAGGGGAGTTTAGTTCCACAGCAGCCGGGGAACTTCGCTGAGGAAGGAGGCCTGGTCATGGACTCTTCCGACTGCAGGAGGTAAGGGGAAAAGGAAGGGTCTGTAACACCTTGGACAGGAAGCAGCTTTCATGACTGGCTGCCATCAAGGATCTGCAATAATGGCATTCCTGACCTAACACTTGAATTCTTTTGGTTTGCTCTTTTAAGAGAAAAATCATACTTGGAGCTGTTCGCTTTGTGCCTGTTTTCACTGAAGAATTTTGACAACCACTCGGTGACTAATGTTTAGAGTCAAGAAGAAAGTATTAACACCCCACTGTGGGATTCCAAAAGGGAGTGGTTTTTGTTAGAAGTTTTTGGTTTTCTTTGTAGCCCGTGCTGGCGTCCAGCTCACAATCCTGCTCCTGCCCCCCAACGCTGCGCTTGCAGGCACTGGCCACCGCGACCGGCTTCTCTCCTTTGCTTCCAGATCACATTCCGACCACCGGATGCTCCTCTCTGTTTCCTACTTTGTAAGGAACATCCATCCATTCTACTTCAACTTGGAAAGAAAACCCTGCCAAGTGCAGAACTGCCTCTGTGGGACCAACAGAAATGGTCAAGGCGAGGTCCTCCTGGTAATCACAGTCACAGACGACTCTCCTCTTCAAATTGCTGTTTTCAAATTCCTACACTGTTCACCTTCCATTTTCAGGTAACCTAATAATTTCTTCCCTGAAACTTGAGTCAAGCATTGCAAAACTCCTTTTTCCTGAAGGAATTTAAATTATTACAAGAACCAAAGCAGACTGCATTTGATGCATAAGGCAAAAGCAATGATATTTGAGTCTTAAAATGCCGCTTCTTAAACTGGCGTTTACTCAGCAATGGACCTAGTTCCGAAAGCTGTGAACCCTATTCCTCACAGCACTCTAGGAACCAGTCCTTATCCTCATTTTCAGACAGAGAACCTAAAAACAGTGGTCAACATTTGGATGTAAAGAATCCGATTCTAAAATTTTGCATGGCTATGTCTTACTGCCCTTACAGTGGGTATGTATATTGTACGCAGGCAGTTCACAGATTCGGTGCTCAAAGGAGATGGGGGCTTCCAGTCAAAAGCCACACATTGTGGTCTTCACTTGAATTTTTTTTTTTTAATAAACATGTTGGGTGTTTTTATTTTAGTTTTTTAAATTTATTTTTACTTTATGTGTATGAGTGTTCCTCCTACATGTATGTTAAGTGCACCCATGTTGCACAGGCTTATGGAGGCCAGAAGAGAGCGTCAGATCCCCTGAAAGCAGACTTAGGGATGGTTGTTAGCTGTCAGGTAGATGCTGGGGACTGAGCCTGGGTGACCCTTGGGAATTGAGCCTGGGTGCTTTGTAGGATCAGCCAGTGCCAAGGCTGAGCCATCTCTCCAGCCCCTTCACTTGAAACTTTCTAACAATTTTTGTCTGGTCTCATGAAAACTTTAAAAGAAAGGGGGGGGGGGGTTCATTATTGTAGCCCTGGAATTCATTACATAGATCAGGCTGGCCTTGAACTCACAGAGGTCCATCTGCTTGCTTGCCTGTGCCTCCCATGTACTAGGATTAGAGATCTGTATTACCATGCCCAGCCTCCAAAAAACTTAAGGTAGTTTATACATACTCAGATCTTTCCTATTATGGAGTGTGGTGGCACACCTACACTGCCAGTGTTTGGGAAGCTGTCGCAGAAAGAATGCCATTAACTTTGAGTCGAGCCTGGCCACAGCAAGACCCTGTCTGGGTAGGTAGGCAGGTAGGGAAGGAGGGAAGGGGGAAAGGGCAAGATAATTGGAAATGCATATGTCTTTGGCAGGAAAATCAATTCAAATCAGAAAACAAGTTACACAAATTTTAAAAGTGATGATTTTACAGGATGAACTAAAATGTAAGAACCAGAATCCCAATAAAAAAAACTAGCTGCAAAACCATCTTTTGAAATAGATTAAATATTCCTAACACTGAAATTTAGTATATGTGGAAGAAAAATGATCAAATAATGTGGAAATTTAAAGTAAGATTAGAGAAAAGACTTACTTGCCAATATGTGTTTAAAGGTATAAGGCTATATATTGTTTTCATGCGGAAAAAAAAAAATCAAACCACAACGTAATTAAATCATTAAACTATCAACATAAATGGACATTTTCACTAAAATATAGCTAGTAGGATCTGAGAATAATCAACACTGTATTTAATAGGTAACAACAAATATCAAAACAAGACAATGCATTTGGTGATGTTTCAATGAAGCTCCATCATCTCCACCATTTTGACTTCCATAATGAGGTACTTGCAGAAGTGTCTGCTCACATTTTAAATTCAAGTTACTTTTTAGGAAAAGGAAATAGCCTAACATAAACTGAGTCATTATTTTTGAAAAACAACCAAGCATGTTCCCGTCTCTAACTTCACCACATCACCAGCACTTCCTCTGGGCATCCACACTGATTAAAACTAATGCAGTGAGGGTGGGGGTGGGGTGCTGGGACTACTGAACTACCCTCAGTCTATAAGCCAGATTTAAAAGGGTATGAACTGTGCCAAAAAAACAACCAACGATTCAAAAGAATGGACAAAGACTGCCAGAGTAAATGGAAATTACTCAGCAATAGGCACCAGTTCCCATCTTGTCAAGGTAATACTAGTTCGTTTAGCCCAATTACAGCAGGCCATCTAAATCCACAGCATGTCGGGAAAAACTTGAGAAGATATGAGTAAGTTGATTCACCCCCTAGACATTCCTACTTAAAAATTTGTGTGTGGAGCGGGGGGAGCACAAAGTGCTGTGGTGTTTTCTCCATCCACTATATGGGCTATAGAGACTGAACTCACCCATTGAACCATTTTACCAGCAAGGTCTTCCTCTGTAGCTCAGGCTGGCCTCAAACTCAAGATCTTTCTGTCTCGGTCTCTTATACATTCTGATGCTAGATTTGAAAATAATGTGGTGAAATCTGTGATTTATCTGAACTGCCTTGACAACCTCAGGTTAGACTCACATATCCACATTTCACCTCACCAAAGTTTTAAACAAAACTGGACATGTTCTTTTAATTCAGAATGTAAACTCACATGTAGCAACTACAAGCACTCAAGCACTGTCATCATTTGTGACCATGTGAATGTTCTTAAGGGGTTTCTATTTTAATCTACAAAAGAGGTAGATGGCCCTTAAGCCACTCCTGATTGTGCTGTTACCCAGGATTAGCCTTGATAATGGTTATCAGGGCTAACCCAACAGCTTTAAACACTTTATACTTGTCATAGAGTACGCTTTAAGAATGTATTCAGCTGATATCTTTAGTAAAGGAGCAAAGTTGGTCAGTATCCTAAATCTTAAAACGCTCTCTTTGAACGTAATTTTCACAGTCTTTACATTTTAACTGTCATGGTTTATTACTGTTTTGGCTACATTCTCTATAATTCCAGCAGCATCTTAAAGAGACAATGTGTCTATGTACAATGAAAAAACAAAATGGCTTGCAACATCAGGTAAGAGCCACAGTTTATAACTGTACAATATTAAGGGGAACCTGGTAGGTATAGCCTCGGTTTTCTGTGACATGGACAACTTACATGTAAGTCTCAGCATTATGAATGTGACAATGTAGGAAAAAAAACCTTACAGGAATGAAATACAATATCCTGAAAAACATTGGTTTCTACCATTCAAGGCAGTTAGAAAATGTTCACATTTTAATAAATCTGTACAAACCACAAGAAACTTTCTATGGGATCATCATCCCACCTTGATGCTACGAACTTTCTAGAAATGTAGAATAACCATGAACAATTTATAAATCTAATATCTATATGTTCCACAGCCCTAGAACCCAAGAAACTGATTTAAAGAACTCAATATGCCCACATGGATTTTACATGCCTTGATTGTTAATGAATGTCTGCTTTTAATTATCTATGATGTACAGTCAAGTTGCACCTTCAAGGAGGTCATTCGATTTTTTTTAGCAAAAAAAGCAACATTATTTAGCAGCAATTAAAGCGCCTTCAAGAAGACTTAAAAAAAATACAATATCCAATTAAAAAAGCCATATTTTTAAACATTTGTACAAGAATAAGCTGCTGAAACTTAGTAATTGAAATACGACATCTGTACAACAATTTACAATAGAGCTAGAAGGGAATTTATCATTATCCTGCATAGACCTGGTCTGCTTTTGGTTACACACTGTCTCTTGTCTTAATGGACAAGGCCTGGTAACAAAAGAAAAATGCCTGTTAACAATTCTAAATATTGAAAGCACTTGGAGATACTATAATTTCATGACTTCCACTGATTCAGAATAGGCAGCTCTTTTTGTTAAAGGTGTGAAGGGTTTAGGAATAACAGTGCTCCCTTTAACATAACCAGTAGGGGAAAACCAGACATGTGATTTCGAGGTACAACTTGGTAAAAACCACAATAGGCAAATGACAAAGTCTAACTCTGCCCCAAAATTCTAACTCTCACATTCTATTATTATAAAACACAACGGTCACCATCACTCAGTTCTTACTTTGGTTTCAGCAGATGAACTGCTGAATGCTGAAGATGTATCCAGGCACTGTAGTTCTTGTGTTAGAAATATGTCTCATATTTTTCCATGTGTTTTTAAATAATGAAAAACTACCCTTCATATTAGAACTCTCTAGTAACAATCAAATATATTTAGTATTATAAACGTTATTTACAGTGTTCCACTGAATAAACAGAAACACCCCCAGTTTCTTCTCAGATATTTCTCAGGTATTTCTGTTTCACTGCTTCAGGTCAGAGTGAGGAGTGTGTGCTTACTCACTGTCCACAACGCACTCTCAAAAGGGACTCCACAAAGGACTTTAGTTCACAAACAGTTCTTAACCATGTCCTGTGTAAAATGGAAAACAGAAACACTCAAATACTCTCAAATTCAAGTATGCATCGGAAGCCAATCAAAGATCATGCCAATCTTGGAGGAGAGTCAATAGGTAATTATGCTTGAAGAAGGAGGTGTAGGAGATGCTGTCAGCCCAGACATGTGTAGGTTTCCTGAAGAATTTGATCTTCTCATGTGTGGAAGAAGGTATGGATCATTTGCCAGTTGGTGTACATCAAATCGATCTTCTTTTCGGTATGCTAAACAGCGTCTTATGAAGGCCTTTATGAAAGAAAAATCAGCAATTAAAATGATCTTTTAACCTAAATACCAATCCACCAAGCCCTACAGAAGAATAGACACACTGATGACTATAAACAGATCATGTTTTACAGGACATTTAAATGAACTTTTTGGGGTAAACAATATAATTCTTCCTCCAATTTGAAACCTCTACTCACAACCCTGAGTGCATCCAGAGCAGCACAGAGGGCAACCATGTAGATTCTGGTGTTTGGTAGAAGTGGATACTTGAGCCATGCTATGGCTGATTCCCATTTACCAGCTAAGAATAACAATGAACATATAAGCACTAAAGAAAAGGTACCTATTACTACTTTAATTCTTTCTTATATACTTAAATATCTGAGCATTAATTAATACGGGCCAACTGAGCAACACCTAAAGGAAATGAAGGGCCCAGATCTTGTGCTTTCTCCCTAACTTTTAAAGCAAGTTGACATGCACAAATGAGAAGCATTATCTGGGTGCTTAAAGGTGAAAACAAACACAAAGGCAGAAGCGGCTCCTCCAGAGCACCAGTCCGTTCCTGCCACTTTATCTGATAGCACTTACCACACTGCAGTCACAATCCAAAGTTACTTCACAAAACGTATTTGAGTTTAATACCTTGGCTTCACTGCTTACAACTGGTTTTACAGGGAACTGGACTTCTGTGGCTTTTAGTATAGTATTTTCTTGAAGAATGTCTTGTTGAGATTGATTATGGCCAAACGGCTTTAAAAAAAAAAAAAAAAAAAGAATATTGAAAACAAAGGTATCATCACTGAGTCCTACCACACAATTTGTATTCCTAATATTCTTATTCTCAGTTACTTGCAAATTGGGACATGGTCTCACAGTAACAGGATTATAACTAATAGCAAGCCTAGAAAGTCTATTCAATCAGTATGCCATCAGTAAGACAGAAAAAAACCACTACCTGTTACAATACAAGATATAATATAAAACAGCTGTAGATTTGGACCCAGGAGATCTAGGGTTGGTTTTCACATGCTACAAATTTCTAGACAAATCCCTTTGTTTCCCATATTGATGGGAAATGGGATCAGATATGAACTAAATATCCAAGGCAACCTATACTTCTGACATCAATATTAACAGAAGTTTAGAAAAAAAAATAGGACTAAGTTTGATGGTATTTCTCTGAGGAGTCAGAGGGGAAAGTGTCCAGGGCAATGTTTATGGGGGAGGGAAGGAGTTAAGAGAAAGTAGAAAGAAGAACGCTGAAAAGTGCTCAGCTTTAGAGCAGTATAGAAAATGTCCCTATTAACAGAAGTGTTCCAAGAAAGGGGAAGGGTAGGGAGAGAGACCAATCAAATAAATTAGTGGTATGTTAAAATAGTTCTGCTCTAAGGAAGCAATCAAGAAACTGCCTTTCCTTATAAAGTTCTAAACTTATTCAAGTTAATAAATTCGTCTTATTTCTACACAGCCGAAGCTGGTGTAGTGTCGCTTACTTTTCGACCGTAGAGACACTGAAAGAAGATGACTCCGACTGACCACACATCAACCTTGTTGGAAATCTTTGGTGGCTCTTTTCCAACTACAAAACACTCAGGAGGTAAATACCTAAATTTTGGGGAGGAAGACAAAAGAACAGCTGCTACTAACTGTTGAACATCAAACCTTCTAGATCTTAGAATGCTTATTTTATCCATAATTAACCACAGAGTTTTCACCAATGAAAACCATCATTTAAAGTTTTAAAGCACTTACATTTTTAAAATCATTTGACTCCAGGGCCAAAACATACAATTCTGTAATAAAGTATATTTATATCTAAATACAACATTATCATTAGAGATTACAATTTTATAATGTGAGTTTCCAATCATAGAAGAAATCATCACAACCTGCCTCATAACAACTATCAAAGTGCAGGCAGTTCTCACTGTAAACTGTGTATCAGATTACATGATTCTCTTGTTTAAGCCACCCAAACCCATGTACTGCCAATAAGAGAAGACCTCTTGCTTCTGGTTTGTAACACAAGACCTATCCTAACCCACAAAAACGTCATTTTCGGAATCTTCAGTCACCACTGTCCCCTTCCGTCTTCCAGTCATTCTGTGAGCACCTTTTCTTCTCTAAGTGCCAACTACCATGAGTTTCCTGTCTCCCTGCAGGCAGGGCTTTGCATCCTTTCCCATGTTAGGGAAGACAGTGTGGTGCCTCTATAGTGGCAATGAAGTGTCATGGCACTCCACTGTGAGTAGTGGAAGGAGTACTTACTCATTGTGCAGCTCAAGCACCAGCATGTGGACTGCATTATGTAAACATTCATTTTAAAATTTCTATGTGCTATCTACAAATTCATACTTTTGATACAGAGGGTAAAATTTGTTTGTCATCTAAGTTATAATCCGAAAAATCCATGAAATGTAAGCGTCTCACAACTCAAAGAGCTGAAAAATTAAAAATAGTAAAAAGGAATAATGCAGTTAAATGGGAATTTACCTTAAAAAATATTCAGTTCTGTCAAGAATGGTGGCACACACCTTTAAACCCAGCACTTGGGAAGCAGAGGCAGGCAGATTTCTGTGAGTTTAAGCTCAACCTGGTCTACAAGTGAGTTTTAGGCCAGCTGAGGCAAAAGGAGATCCTGTCTCAAAAAGACTCATGAGCATGTTGCCTGCATATTAAGGGCACTTGTGTCATGCAATGCCCTGAGACCAGAAGAGGGCATTGGATCCCTGGGAACTGCAGTTACGGATGGCTGTTAGCCACCATGTGGTGCGGGAAACAATCCTGGGTCCTCGCAAGAGCAGCCAGTTTTCTTAACTTAAGAGCTAGCTCTTCAACCTCTTATTATTATGTTTTGTGAATGAGTATTTTGCCTGCATGTATGTAAGTGCTCCATATGCATGCCTAGTGATTAAGGAGGTCAGAAGAGGAGGTCAGATACCATGGAAGTGGAGTTAAGGACAGGTGTTAGCTGCCTGGAAGTTTGGTTGAGGGCAAACAAACTTGGGTCCTCTGGAAGAGCAGCCAATGTTCTGAGCCTTCTTTCCACCCCAATATTCAGTTTCAGACTGCTAAACTCACTGAGGTTTCACAGAAGACTGCTGACAGATCTCTCAACATGTGAAACTTTCTTGAATTCGGATGACCTTCTCCTGCCTTCAAACCGAGTAAGTCTAGATTTATTCCTACAATTACAGTATTTACTTTGCTTTGGTGTCTATGTATGTGGCAGAAACAAGCTTGGCTCTTGAACACTATGTAGGCATCTCCACAGGCAAAAGAGTATGTGACCAAACTGTAGAACAGATGACAAAGACACCGGGAAATGCACACCCAGATTTAGTAAGTGACTGCATTTAACACTGGGCTGAGAAAAACAAAACAATTTTTTTTCCTAAGTGATACAAATAATTTAAGTTTCTGTAGATGAAAAACTTTTGTATGTGTCTCTGTGTGTGTACTAGACATATGTTCACATCAGCCAGATCATCCCAGTTCCCAAATATGCAGCTAAGAAACTCATGACTGTGGAAACTAACCGTTGTTCTGACCAGTTTCCAGAGGAAATATATGCTATGTCTCTACATGAGAAGGTCATGACTCTTACTATTCTCCTGCACAATCTCTAAAGCAAGTTTTCCTGACCTCCATTAGGAGGGAAACTGCCTTCTGCTGCCTCAGCATTGTTTCTCTGAGGCGAAACAAATGAGAATAACCTACAGAGAAGAAAGTCTCTTTCTATTTACTATAGGATTCTAAGATTAAAATTTTATTTTATGTGTGCAAGTATTTTGCTTGAATGTATGTAAGTGCACCACATGCATGCAATGCCCATGAAGGCCAGAAAAAGGTATCAGATCCCCTGGAACTACAGTTAAGGATAGGATAGTTGTTAGCTGCCATGTGAGTGCTACAAACCAAACCTGGGTCTTCTGCAAGAGTTGCTAGTGCTCTTAACCACTGAACCATCTCTCCAGTCCCAGATTCTCAGATTTTTATTGTTGTTTTTCTGTTCTGCTTTTTTTTGAGAAAGAGTCTCCCTGTAGCCCCTGGCCTCTGCCTCCCAGGGCTGGGATTAAAGGCATGCATTACCATACCTGGCTGCATCCTAAAATTTATGCTGTGACAAGTTGAGGCTTGCTGCTCTAAGTCTAAAAGACATCTGATTGAGACTATTAACCTTTAGGAAATTACAAGTCTGACTGATGGTTTTCTTCAATATGAAATATAAAAACCAGACACTATTTAACACATATCACAGTCTTAGAAGGTGCCATAAGCAGAATGTGAAACTTTTAAGTGACCTGAAAAGAATCCATATATATGACAAATTTCTCTTCAGGAATAGTAAAATTTGTAGGAATCTGAATACTTTATGGAAATGGTCAGCACAGACCCAAGCAAACAGTGAAAACTATTCTGGGAGTCCTCAGAAGTCATTCTGTTGGCATTTGCAATCCTGTTGTGTGCAGTTCTCTTCCCAATAAAATTTAGTTTTTGCTAAATACATTTATTTTGAGAATCCAGGTTTGTTTTAAAATTTCATAGTCTGTATTTTCTATTCTGATGTACTTGATATAAGTTTGAAAATGCAAACTGACAGGATTTTGCAAATAACTACTAAGTACCTGAGCAAATGGCATTCAGAATTAAAAATTCACATTTAGGAACTAGTTCTACCTAGATTTGTATCTACATGCTTGAATCTCTATAAAAGATTTTTGAGAGACAAATGTTACAAATGTTAAGACCAAGAATAACCTGAGTTTATCTGCATTTACAATCAAGAAACTGCCCCAACAACTTTAGCCACAAAACCTTTATAGGAAAGGCTTGCTGTTTGCACTTTTTACTTATAATAAAGCACTGCATCTACAAAAAGTATTTATACAGATCATAAACATCATTCAACATCACAGAGGAAAACCCCCAAATTCATCACAGTATCTGGCCGCTGTACATTAAAAAGTTGTGTGCTGACACCAAGTCATTCCTCCTTCTTTGCTGATCTTTGCAGTGAAGAACAGAGAGGAAAAGAAGAACAGGAACAGGGCTCTCTGCTCCATGCAGAGAGCAATACATGTATTACTAGCAATACATTCAGTACAATAATCTCAAACACTACTTGAAAAAAAACTAAATTCTCATAAAATACTGGGGACTGGTCTAAGTAGTGGTGCTATGTCTACTGATACATTTACCAGTAAGTTCCTGCCCCTTGAGAGGTTAGATCCATTCCATCTACACCATAGCTGTCATCATCCATAATCTTGGATAGTCCGAAATCAGTGATTTTGATTTCTCCACATGCTGTTCCATCTACCAGAAGGATATTTCCTAAAAACAAAATAGATAAGATTTTTAAATGACTTATATGTACAATATACTGAAAAAGATGATTTTTTAGTTAAGTAAATGCCTATTTAAGTCTCAGGCATAGTGCTGCACATTTTTATTCTTAGCACTTGGGAGACATAGGACAGATTTCTGTGAGTTCCAGTCCAGTCTGTTCTACATAGTGAGTTCTAGGCCTGTCAGGGCTATAGATGGTGAGACTCTGTCTCAAAAAACAAACACCAAACAACCCCCAAAACTATAAGATACATTTCATGAATTACCTGGCTTAAGATCATAATGTATAATAGGAGGTTTAATCTCATTGAGATATCTTAGAGCATTTACAATCTGCATTACAATAGACCTAGCTTCTTTCTCTGACATTAACTTGTGTTGCTTCAGATAGAAATCCAAGTCGTTGCCTTCACAGTATTCTAACACTGTACAAAACCTTCAGTGGGAAAGAAAAAAAAAAAGATATAATTGTTATCTAGTAATTCAGAGTCATAACAGAGAAATGGAGAATAATCATACCATTACAGCAAAGGAAAGTAAAAATAAGTATTCTTAAGAGTTAAATAATTAGATTCACTTACGTATCTGTATCCAAGGAAAAATAATCATAGAGTTTAACTATTCTGGGGTGATCCAATTCTTTGTGTATTCTATATTCTCTGCAGGCATGTCTATGGGAAAAGAGTGTGTTAATTCTCTTTAATCACTAAAATTTCAATTTATAAAAGGTATAAAATATTGACTCTTACTTGTGGTAGTTTTCTTTTTTCTCATCTCTCCAGCTTTTATTGAGCTGATGTATTTTCACAGCAGCATATCTTTGCTCATAAAGGTCAAAAGCCTAGAATTCAAGGCAGGGACCAGTCATACTACAGACCAGGCAGCTAAAGAATTTGATCTTTTGGTGACAACTTGTACAAAATATAGTATTAGAATAAATACTACAGTTTTTAGTGAACACCTTTCTATCTAAAGGCTACACTTACAAAAAATGAGATGTAAATTTCACTGATATAAATCAGAAAGTACTTGAATATGAATTTTTCACATTCAAGTTCTTGAAGTGCCAAAATCTTGGATCCAAGCAAAACATAAAGCTAGCATTCATTTTAATGTGAATCTGCTTCTTCATACTGGCAGTACAGTGGGTAACCAGCCAAACAGATGACTATACGTTGGAGAAAACACATTTTTTTGTTGCTGTTTAAAGACAGGGTCTCACCATATACCCCTCGCTGACCTGACTCACCATGTAGACCAGGCCAGTCAGCCTCTGCCTCCCAAGTGCTCATATTAAAGGTGTGTACCACTGTGCCCAGCAAAACAAAGTTCTTTAATGTATCTTTTCTTAGCAACTCCTGCTTCTTTTTCTTTAATCAAAAAATTAATAGGTTCTTAATTTTCATTGAAAAAAAATCTATAGTTTTATTATGAAACTGTTCACTCTATACAAAAGTAAAGAGCATAATGAACTCCTATGTACCCACTATTCTGTTACAGAATTTAATCAATACTTTGCTATTCTGCCATCATCTAATTCCTACTGCTTAGGCCCCCTTACCCCTTTGGGGTAAGACTGTGGGAATCTAAAGCCAGGTGGCATGCAAGTGTCAAGCAAGTGCTCTACCACTGATGCCCTAGCCCCCCATACTTATCCCCACTCGTAACACTTTAAAAA
Organism: Eospalax fontanierii; assembly: GCA_035773235.1. Lineage (NCBI taxonomy): Eukaryota > Metazoa > Chordata > Mammalia > Rodentia > Spalacidae > Eospalax > Eospalax fontanierii. The sequence continues at coordinate 60,926,499 of CM069530.1, read as the reverse complement.
TAAATCCCAGATAATATAACAATTGACCTGCTAATTCCTCAGTATTTATTTCTAAAAGATAAGGCCTCTAAAATTAACCATAAATCATACCCAACGATAGCAACAATTTATTAATCTCATCTGGTACTTAAACTGCTTTCAATTTTCCCAGCTGTTTCAAAAAACAGGAATTTCCTCAATTCACCAGCTCATTTCATAAGCAGAATAATCACACTTTAAGTTTTCATTTTAGATGATATTTTTTATTTTATTTAAATTTTGGTGACTCTGACATGATCTGACCTCTATTTTTAAAAACATGGAATAGCATACAAGAAAGCTTTAAGTTCCAGTATGACTTACATTCAAAGATGTCCCTGAAAACAAAACAAAACAAAACAAAACACTTAAAGCTAGGCACAGTGATAGTGGTGTACACCTTTAATCCCAGGGGTTCCAGAGCCAGAGAGAGGCAGATCTCTGTGAGATCCAGGCTAGCCTGGGCAACATATCAAGTTCCAGGCCAGCTGGGGCTACAGGGAGACCTTGTCTAAAAAAGACAAAAACAAAACAAAATAAATCTCTTAACAGCTTACAAAACTGTTAAAAGAAGGTCCTGATCCCTTACCCGTAATATCAACTTAAGCAGAGAGCAAAACATCAAAGTAACTTTATTACGGAATCATAAAAGAATGAGATCAACACAGCAGAGGAACCAATGTAGTTAAGAATATTCTCTCTGAAGCCAGATGAACTTATTAACACAGTAATTTTCTCCTAGTTGGGTATTGGTACCTCTTAGAGTCTCAGTATTACAATGGTTAGATTAAATGAGGATTGTGTAGAGCAGGAGAGGACTCAGCAGTTAAAAGCACTGGCTGCTCTTGTAGAGGACCTGGGTTCAGTTCCCAGCACCCACATAGTGGAGAACAACTGTCTGCTAACTCCAGTTCCAGGGGATCTGACATCCTCTTCTGACCTCTGAGGACACTGCACAACATGGGTGCACTTACATACATTCAGGGAATATACTCATACTCATAAAAAAGTAAAAGTAATAAAATAAGGACTGTACAGGTGCAGGGACAGTGCTTAGACTCTGGAGATAAGACAACATAAACCACAGTAAGCTCTTCAGTTATACTGTGAGGACAAAGTCAGTCTAAAATCAATAAACAAAAGCCAACTACTTTTTAACCATATACTCCTCTATCTTTCCTGTATTAGCATGAAAAACAAAACATTACCTTATACACTTCACTAAAGCCACCTCTTCCAAGCAGATGAAGTAATAAATATCTTTCATTTAATGTTGGATGGTCTTTGAACCTTAAAGGGGGACGGAAAAAAAAAAAACTGTTAAAGCAAATTAAAAGACATACAAAGAGTTCTGCAAACACTAATGCTTCATTCTTACTCCCTACCTGGCCATTTCTTTCCCAGTTACTCTGCTCTTAACTTCAGGGTATCTTTCAGTATTCTTTTTTATCCTTTATCAGTCTTCCTGCATACCAGTCACCTGTCTTCAAGTTTCAGAGCTGACAAAGTATAACTTTAATAGCTGACTATTCGCGTTCAATGACCACTTGTGGTACTCTCTTAAAGAACTAACAATTACCATCTTGATATGAAATCCTTATCTATTTATATTTTAGAAATCACTTCTCTTGGGAATATCATTTTATATTAAAAGTCGTGAGTGATCAAAATTTTATAGTAAGGACTTGCATTTAAAATAATTATATTTATCCACTAATCTTTGTCCATGGCTAAATCATGTTCTTTTTATTCATCAGTTTTGAAAGTCAAGATTTTTAAAAAGAACTCATAAAAATCACTCTCAAATAGTATTATCATTACTAGTTAATATTTAATGTACCTGTTAATATATTAAGCACTTATACATGCCAATTCTTTTAGAACTCAACCAGTTCTGTGAAATAAACCCTGATACTGTGTCTGTTTCACAGCTGAAGAGGTCTGCTACACAAAAAGGGTACATAATCTGTACAAGGTTAATAGTGACCATATTGTAAGGCTTAGGAGAAAAACATGGTTCCCAAATTTATATACTACAACTTAAATAAAAAGACAGCAATAGTAAACTGAGTGTGGTGGCACATGCCTTTAAATCCCAGCACTGAGAGGCAGAGACAGGTCTGTCAGATCAAGGCCAGCTTGGTCCAGGCCAGATGGGACTGCAAGAAGACCCTGTCTCTAAATTTAGACTTAAGGTACATTGTAAAGCCATAACAATTCACTTTATCTTATTCTAAGTCACATGCAAAAATAATGAACTTTATTTTCCAAGTAAGTAAGTTTTAGTTTTATCCTATGTTTTATTATACTTTAAATCTTATAGAATTTAGAGTAGTTTGTGTAGCTTTATTTACATCACATGCTAAAGTGATCTGTAAATTTATGAGTTATATTCTCACAGATGATCATAAACAGGTCTTTCTCTAAACACAGATATTCCTATTTCACAAGAGAAAGTAATTACTTCCGATTACAACAGTAAATATAGTTACAAAGTTTTAAATTCCACCACTAGCCTTCAAGACAAAGTGTACACAGGTATCATTCCTCTCCTGTACACTAATAAACCTGCAGATATTTTTAAATTCTTTTAAAACATGCACACCTAGAGCACTCATTTTGATAACTGAGAGACCGAATAATGCTAGCTATATAGCTTACTGGAATATCTCTGGGTAAAATAATTTCTCTTCATTGCTGTAACATTAATTTTGACATGCAGTCAAGAAATACTTATTAAATGCCTACCATGTGCCAGACATGGCCTATGCTTAGGTGATACAACAACAAACAATAACCATGCTCATTAAGTTTATCATCTAGTGGGAGGCAATACACAGTAAATAAAACTGAAGATAAGTTATAATTTCAGGTAGTGATAAATAACGTGGAAACTTAAAAGACAAAGCTATGAAACTGGAAATGAGAGGAGGAAGGGGCTACTTTCTGAGGTAGGGTGATCTCTATGGAACATGTGGTATGAAATAAAAACTCTTAACTACTTAGATACTTAGAGGAGGAATATCTCAAATAGAGGGAATGGCAAGCACAAACAGCCTGAGAGAGGAAAGTGCTTGATATGTGTGTCCCTGACAGGAAAGGGGGTGATGAAAGGGCTAAGATGGTGAGGTGGCTGGGGACCATATCACAAAGGCCACAGAATGTACTCTGGGTGTTTTCTAAGTGTGTAGAGATGCCTGACAAGGACACTGTTTACGTTCTCCATGGAAAGGAAAAGGACTTTTGTCATATACAAAAGTGAAATGCAAACAATGACTTACTGTGAATTATCTTCATTGTTTATTCTTTTGAGTTCCCGTATGTGAAGATTTCTGACTCTTTCCAAACGTTCAAGTTCTGCCTGGATTTCTGCCTCTTCCTGAAAATGAAGAGAGGGGACTATAACAAGCTCAATTTATTTGTGATGTGAAAAAAGGTATTTTTAGCCATACATCAATGTTTTTACAGTGGTGAGAACAGTGCATGATAAAGTACCACCAAGTCAGAAGACCAAAGTGCTCCTTTCAAAACCTGAAAGACAAGCAAAGGCCATTTCAAAAGGCCATCCTCCATTTAAATCTGCACCTTGACGAGATGCCAGATTTTATTCTGTGCTGTGCTATTTTTATGTTAGTACTGAAAATGACTATGAGGTAGTTGATAAAGCAGGCTTGTAACACAAAATGGGCTGCAAATTTTTTTCTAGATCTGAATCTTAATTTAAGAGGGATAAATTTATTAGCACAAAACAAATGAAGGTATTTTATGATTTAAAAAAAAGGAGGAGGAAACAAAGTAGAACCATTGCATACTCATCTGGTAACATTTGGAATACACATGCACTCACACACAATCAATCTCTGGACAAATCCCACTGTAATCCTAAAGAAACATCAAAGTAAAAATGTACGGACTGCTACAGCAGATCCTCAGTGCGCAGAGCAGATGAAGTCCTAAAGAAACGGACCTTAAAATAGCATTTAATACAAAATGGTGATACATGCATTTTTCATACCTTAAAACACACAATTTATGGAAAAATTTTAAATGTGATACAAAAACCAATTAAGCAAACACATTCCCTCTTCCTCTGTCTTTATTTATCTCTTTCACAAATGCACCTTTGTCAATATAGCTTTAAGTACTACTTAACGGATGGTTTCACATATATCAAATTTAGTGGAAATTTCTAGAACCGTCCAATTTTAAGTTATTTTGAATATATTTATTGAATAAATAAGTATAGATTACAGAAGTCTATTATGTACACACTATAATTATAAATCTAGAAAAGACAGAAGAAATGCTATTTCTGAACATTACAGTTATTACTATAATGTTACGTATTATAGTTATTACTTATTTTGTTTGCTCCTTTGCTTCTAGTGACTTCTTTTGATGTTAACAGTATCTTTGAGCAGGGAGGGGTAGTACACATCTATAACCCTAGCATCTAAGGCAATGAAGGTTTTTGTCTTTTTGTGTTTTGAAACTAATCTGAAATACTTACAGATAGCTTGTCTCAAAAAATCAAAATAAGGATCTGGAAATGATGGCTCAGCAATTAAGAGCACTTGCTGCTCTTCTAGAGGACCTGGGTTCAGTTCTTACCACCCACATGGAAGCTCAGAAAGTCCATGAGTCCACTTCCAGGGGATGTGACACCCTCTCCTGAACTCTGGGCACCAGGCAAACATATGGTGCACTTGTATGCAGACAAAATATTCATGTACATAAAATAAAATAAAATAAAATAAAATAAAATTTAAAACCTCCTAGACAGAAGGAGAAGGAAGGCGGGGATAACCTTTAAACTAAAACTGGAAATCACTATGAACAAATTAAATCTTGACAGATTAAAAAATTAAATCTAGGGCCAGTGAGATGGTTTGGTGAGTAAAGGTTCTGCAGCCTATCCCGATGACGTGTCAATCCTGCACACTAGAAAGTGGAAGAATGGACTCCCACAAGTCCTCTGAACTTCACACATAAGTCATGGCACACATACATGTGCACACACAATTAAATTTTAAAAATTTAATTAATTAAATTAAATTAAATTTTTAAAATTTACAATTTAAAAAATTTAATCTGAAAATTAAACTCTGCTGCATTCTGAAAGCTACTATTGTTGTTGCTGGAATGTTGGGATTAACAGGCTACAAACATGTGCTATCACATCTAGAGCACTTTAAAAAATTTTTTTTATTATTAATTTATGTGGATGAGTATATTGCCTACATGTATGTAAGTGTACCCGTGTCATGCAGTGCCTTCAGAGGCAAGAGGAGGAGGCTGGATCCCATGGAACTGGAGATCCAGACAGTTGTTAGCCACCATATGGGTGCTGGGAACCAAACCCAGGTCCTCTGCAAGAACAGTCAGTGCTCCTAATACTGAGTCATCTCTCCAGTCCCCATTTATTATTCTTAAAGAACTTCAGTGACTACTGTTTACAGGGATATTTAATGTAGATTAGGCATTAGATCACAAATGCAGAATATCAAGATAAATTTAAATAAAGAAAAAAAAATCATTTTTCAGAGATTTTACTGGTGGGACCAGAGAGAGCACAGGGCCTCTTCCATGGTAAGCAGCACTAAGTTACATTCTCTGCCATAGGCTTTCTTAAATAACATTTCATCATTTACTGTAGCTTCGGTCACAATTAGTTTATGGGGGGTGAGGAGTGAGGCAGGCTCTAACTACATAGCCTATACTGGCTTCAAATTGATGACCTTTCTGCTTCTGCTCACAACTAATCACAAAAAACGCCTCAAACTCACAGAAAAAAAAAACAGGCCAAGGCAGTAGAATAAGAGAACCTAACCAGGTAAACTGCTTTCAGCAAGACTACTCAGCTTCAATCCTGGAGTCAATCACTAGTTGAGCAGTTATTTAACACAGAGAAAGTCTTGAAAAAATTAGACATCTCTCTGGAAATGAACTGGTCTCTGCAGACAGTTACAATATAGAAGAAACAGTATTAAGAACAGACTAACTGTACCACCGTAGAACAGACTGTTAAAGAGAGGTAGGTTTGGCAATCGAATACAAAATAAAAGGACATCAATCTTCTCTGTTTAAGCCAAAAGATGCAACAATGAACAATTTAACAGCACATACTGCAATAGCTTATAGTACTTTAAAATATACACTGAAATTCCACAATATTTAAAAAGTCATACAAGTATATAACAGATCTCAATAATGCCTCAAATGACCCTGAAAATACTACTTTCCAACATTTTTGATTAAAAATAATTTATGTGGAAAGTAAGTCCTAGAGCCACTTTACCAGAACAATTTGTCTCTCACAAAATCTTTAGTATAGAAATGCTTTTTACATATAAGTAATATCTTCTGGCAATATTATATCCCCTCAGTTCTAAACTAAGTTACAGTAATATAGATACTGTAAAAATCCAGGTTAAAACTGCTGAGTAAATTTCAAATATTTTTCAGCATTTCTCAGTGGAAAATTTCCAAAAGGCAAATACTAAAGGCATATTCAGACGCTGAAACTATTTATACAATGCATTTTCACATATAAAACCAAATCCCCCATCAAATGAAGAATAACTGTCTAAAATGACTTAGCAAATTCTAAATGTATAACACCTACATCCAACCTTTCATTTTGAAGAACAGCTTTTTATGACGTCAAGATACTTGCTTAGTCTGTTGCTTGCAGTGAAAGTGCTGGAGACTGAACGCAAAGCTTTCTGGCTAGCTAAGTGCTCTGCCACTGTGTCCACCCCTAGCCCAAGAAGTACTCTGACACAGCATCTTCGGCTTGCCTGCAATCTATGATAAATCTATGGTAAAAGAAATACTTTGTGGGGCATACCACTAAAATGGGAGAAACCAACAAAAGCATGAAGCCTGACTCAGTTTATTCAACAGCACCATTAACAACATTGTTTGTTTTAAGAAAACCACCTCAGAATGAGATTCTTTTTTTTGAACATAGGGTTTCTCTGAAGCTCAAGCTAGCCTAGAACCCAATATATAGTCCAAGCTGGCCTGGAAGTCACAGAGATCTGCCTGCTCCTGCCTCCCAAGTGTTGAGACAAAGAGCATGTGCTATCATGACTGGGTAGAAAGAAATTTTTAAAAGCTTCAACATCAAAAATCACTGTAATAATAAAGAAATATTAATTCCTTACATGTTAACATTTCTTAAGTCCTAAAAATTTTGTTTCAGTGTCATGAGCTATTTATGTCATTCTAAATAAAAATTTATCACCAGGGAAGCAAAAGATAAAATTAACAGAAGGATTTATTAAAAACTAATTGGAAGACAAGCATGGTGGTATACACTTAAAAATACCAGCATAGCACTCTGGAAGCTGAGGTGGGAGGATCCTGGGTTTGAGACTAGCCTGGCCTACCTGGCAAGATCTTGTCTAAACAAAACAAAACACAAGAGGCAATGCGCACATACATACGGAACTGAAAAATCAAATGTACTTCACATACATTCCTATTAGATCACACTTCCCAGATCTTAAGTACAGATACAGTTATATGAACTAATGGAAATATGAGCCAATAGCCAATCAAAAATTACCAACAGGGAACAAGTCTGAATTTACAAAGAATGTTTGTCTGAATTTATCTTAACTATCATATTCTTGATTGTGCAGATTGGTAAGAGAGGACGGGGAAGAGATTAGAGCTCTGAAATTCTTGGACGTTTTCTTTCTCCTCTTTCCATTTCCATTCTCAATCACCGATCTGTCATTACTGATGGGAGCAGACTTCCTCCTAGATTTGGCACTATTAACATCGACTGATGTTTTCCTCTTTCCTCACTTCATTTCCTTCTCTAAGAAGAGAGTAGGGTAGTGGTGATTGACACTCTCTTCAAATGCACAAAAATATACATAAAACTTTTAACTAATAGGTTTGTTTCTCTGCAAGGTCCTCCATCTTATTTCAACAAAGCAAAATCTTATCTCACAGCAGCCAAAAAAAAACCCCCAAAACAAAAACGAAATCACAAGAATATGACTGACAACTTTTAAATGTACTATTGGTATTCTTCCACTATATGGATGTATTAAGAGGGGCAAAATTACTTAAACATTAACCAAGATGATGACATCAAATCTAGCAGGTACATGTACAAGGTCTTGGTACAGCACACTATAATCCCCTCTTCCAACTCTCCATTTCCTCCGATACTGGTAGATCATGAAGATTTAAAAAATATTTTATGTGTATGAGTGTACTGACTACATGTGTGTAAGCCCACCTGTATTGTGCAATACCCATGGAACTGAAGTTAAAGAGGGTTATTAGCTGCCATGTGGGTGCTGGGAACCAAACCTGGGTCCTCTGCAAGAGCAGCCAGGGCTCTTAACTGCTGAGCTACCCTTGCAGCCCCCAGATTATGCAAATTTCTTTACAGCACAAAAAGATTTAACTTTCCACCTAACAATGGGAAGTACTTGGCATACTCAGTATGCTCCTGTGTGTAAATGGCATATATTTGTAATTCTGACTGGGAATGACATTGGGAACAACTGGTTTCCTCTTTGTAAAACAGTGATCCTTAGGCTGAATTTACAAACCTGAATTAAACAACTCTGTTCTAAGTAAGGAAAACATGACTTGTAAGATTTAAGGAAAACAAACAGAAATCACAACATTTTGGGACAGGTCCTCATATAGCCCAGGCTGGTTTCAAACTCACTCTATAGCCAAGGGTATCCTTAAACTCCTTGATATTCCTTCTAACATGTGTGCTTTTAAACCATCAATCCTGGTTTTTGTGGTACTAGTGATCAAACCCAGGGATTCACACATGCCAGGCAAGCATTCTACCAACTGTGCTACAACCTTAGCCCTATAAAATGCTTTAAGTTTCACTGTTTAAATAAATTAATATTAAGCATGAAGGAATTAAATTTTACCTCTAAATTTTCCCTTTGGTAAATGACCATCATTTACTACTAGGTTAAGTTAAGGGGTCTGATTATAAAAGCCAGGTACACCAGCAGGTACCTAGTAAGGAGGTGAACTATAAACAGAAGTGGCATGCTAGCTCTGTGCTCTCTCTGCAGTCATCTCTTACAGTTTACCCTTTTTTAAGTAAGAAGTAGTAGTAAAGGCAAAATGTCAAGAGAAGAATTCCAACACGTTTCTCAGCACCATAATGCCCATACGGCAAGCCAGGAACCTCCTATCATCTTCATGAGCTTTACTGTGACTTTCTCAAGCGTAATGCATTTCCACTGTAAACTACTCCTACATAAGTAGAATCTTGTGCTGTGGTATACAGAAACAGAATGCACACTACAGTTGGCCTTATATGAGAATTCTCAAAAGATTTCTTTTGGCTATGGCCACAAATAGAGATAAACATAGATTTAAAGATTAAGCTGTCTATTGTTATACTCTCCATTATTTTTGTTCAATCCTAAAATGACAAAAAAAATGTCACATATACAAACTTATTTTGTGGTCATACTAAGGATTTGCTAAACCAGATATATTGGTATTCTAAAAAGGCCAAAAAAGATCAAAGGTGGTCAGAAATATGTGGGGTCAATTCACCTAAAACCAACGCCCTGCATTCTTCACTGTTCAAAAGGCTTGTAGATAATCCATTCTCTTCCATTTCAACTAGTTGCAAGGTCCACTGTGAAGGAGTGAGAAAAGAGCTGTGAACTTGTTCTTGACCTGTAAAGATTTCATCATGGGAGATTAATACTGATGCTGCTGCTGCTGCCTGTCACTGGTTGTTTCTCTTTGCAGGTGCCAATACCGGTCAGAGAACAGGATTTCAGTGGCAGAGTTGTTGCTATACTGTTATCTCTTCAGAACGGAGGCACAAGGAGAGATGAATGCCACATCGCAAGGAGCAAAGGAGAGAGAGAGAAAGAAATGGTGTCAGGTGGCATGCTGGATGTGATTCTGTTTCAGTAGAGATTGAGATGACTGTAAATTGCTTAGCTGATTGCTTCGGTCTGCAAAGATACCTTTATGCTGGTGCTGATCATTCTTGCCTACTCCTGTTTCAATTATAAATTGGTTATGCTTCTCCAAAAGAACATCTGGCACTTACATTCAGGGCTTATAAATTAAATCAATCTCAGTCTCTCTCTCTCTCTGTTTCTCTCCCCCATCTCTCTCTCTCACACAAAACCAATCCCTACTTTTATTATTATTTGATATCAAACTCTCTCTAAATAACTATATATTTTACCATAAAGAAGATGACTTTAAAACATGAGAACAAAGAGTAATTATGACCACAAGCTGTTCATAGCACAAGCTTAACAGCAGTGTCAAAACATACTAACCTGTCCTGATAATTTTCAAAATTCAGTTTCCTTATCACTGTAGGGTATTATGATTGATAATATCTTTAAAAATACTATGACTATAGTGCCAGGCATGTTCCAGCATTAAGAGGCAGAGACAAGCCAATCTCTGTGAGATCAAGGTCAGTCTAGTCTACATAGTGAGTTCTATTTATTCTAAGCCAGCTCAGGCTACAGGGAGATCCTGTCTCACCCTATCCCAGCCCAAGATATGACTACAGAGACTCTAATGCAAAAATGTTTTTTCAGCAATATTTTTCATTGTGTGTGTTAATTTCACAGTAATTACTGAGAACTCGTCTACACAGCTGTCTTCAACTCCAAAGTAATGATCTGTTTACTAGTAGACCTAGTAGAACTTTTCAAGCCACAAAGAGAAACTGTTTTTCCATCATCAGAATTTGTCAAAACAAGATCAACCAGTTTATAGTTTGACCATTTCCTTTAATTCACAGATTCCACAAGGGGCACAATATATAAAAATGAGCTGTTACTTGCTTTGGTGCATATGCGCATGTGTGGCTGAGATCAAAAGTCGACAGCAGGTATCTTCTTCAATTACTCTCACTTAATTTATAAGATTTTTGATATTTATAAGCTTTATATGGGTTCTGGGAATTAAACTAAACCTAGAGCTCACCACTTCAGCTCTGTGGGCTGGCCAGTAAGCTCCAGGGATCTATATGTTTCCAACTACCTCTGGACCAGGATTAAAGACATGTAGTTTTGAGCTTTTATTTGGGTTCTGGGGATCCAAACTCAGGTCCTCATGCTTATAAAGCAAGACTTTACTGAGTCATCGTGTCAGCTTCTGTTTCACCTTTTTGAAAACAGTAAATTATTCTTTGCAACTATCTTTAATAGGTGCTAGTTGGAGGGAATTCTGTATAATTATTGGTGAAAAAGATGCTATTTTCTTTTAGAAACAATTTCAGGAATAACATAGTTTTGTTCTATAAAACCCTTTAGATACATTTTACAACTTATTTGGGGCTGGCAAGATGCTCAGCAAGCAAAAGCACCTGCTGCCAAGTCTTGATGATTTGCATTCATTCTCCAGGACCCACATGGCAGAAGGACAGAACCAACTCCTACGAGTTGTCCTGTCTTCCACACAACTGTTACCACAGTACCACACACGCATGCACACACACACGTGCGCGCGCATGTACGTACACCCCACATACATAATAAATGTAAAAAAATAGTTATCTGAAAATGTTTGCACTTTTTAAAGTTTTCTCTTTTGATATTAAAAAATAAGTTGGTGAAAAAATTAAAAATATTAGCTAGTAATAAATATATTAGCCAATACAACAATCATAACATAATTCCCAAGGAAGAAAACACATGAAAGGAAAGAATGCGTGTGAAAAGTGACTGACTTAAAATTTTTTTTGTAATGAAGTAAAACAGCATGTTTCCCCCAAAGCTTGAGAAACAAGCCTTCCTAAGACAAGGAAAACTATAAATGAGTTCCTCTTCTGAACACACAGAATCAACCCGTTATTTATCTGCAACAAAAAGTTCTTGAAATTGAATATATGGAAACAGCCGCTGAGTAAGGGTAAGGAAAGGTTCACCTCCTAGCTTCTCACTTATTGCCCATGATATTTCACCTAAAGCACATTCAAATTCAAAGTTAAAGTTGATGTTAACTCCGAAAATGGTTACTGAGGCTGGAGAGATGGCTCAGAGGTTAAAAGCACTGGCTGTTAACCTGAGTTTGGTTCCCAGCACCTACATGGTAGCTAACAACCACTGTAACTCCAGTTTCATGGGTTCCAACCCTCTGGCCTCCACAGGCATTGCATGACATGTATGCATTTACATACATGTAGGCAAAACACTAATAAAATAAAAATAAACAAAAAAATTTTTTCTAAAAAAATGGTTACAACTTCTCTTTAAAAAGCAGCATTGAGTAATTCTCTTGGAATAGAACTAGAATCATGCCTGTATTAGATAGGGTATGGAAATGCACTACTCATGAATGAGTGAGCAATGACAACATAAACTCATATAAAAACTAAAACAACTAAAATTATAACTATTAAAGAGCTCGCGTAAGATGCTAAGGCTAGAACCCAGGCCTTGCACATATTAAGCAAGCGTTCTATCACCATTATATTCACAGTCTTGTTCTTATTATAGGTGCATTACTGTTTTGTACTATGTGCACACAATGCCCGTGGAGACCAGAATTAAGTGCTGGATCTCCAGGGAACTGGAGTTATAGATAGTTAGCTGCCACGTGGGTCCTGGGAACTGAATCCCGGTGCTCTGTAAGAGCAGTCAGTATTCTTAACCCCTGAGACATCTCTCCAGCTCATGGCCCTATTGTTTTTCAGACAGGGGTCTCACAATGTAGATGGTGCCAGCTACTTTAACCTGGTGATCCTCTCACTTCAGTCTCCCAAGTTCTGGGGTTACAGGAGTGTGCCACCATATCTGACTAAAAATTTTTAATATACTGAGGTATTATATAGTTACTTTCCTAATCTCCTAAGACAAAGTTAATAATAAACACCTAAGTGAAGTTTATAATTCCTTTATGGAAGCCAACTAAAATTATCTTTTTAAACTATGTACTTTTGAAGGTTTCTGCTTAGCTCTCTCACACGTTTTATTTTTCTAATGCTTCAGAGTAGTGTAGAGTATAAGCTGAACATTATATTTTATTTAATGGCAAATAGGTTTTTCAATATTTCAGTTTATTTTATTATGATCAGCATTACAAAATCTATCACAAATCTTAAAGTATCCATTTAAAGAAGTAAACAAATCTTCTATTCAAAATTCTTATGGCGCTGGATTCCTCAACAAAGAGTAAGTTTATAATTCAGGGTTAATGAATGTATTATAAAAATCTTGCTTCATGTTGAGTTTATTCCAGGGAGAGAGAAAAGGAGAGTGGTACACAGGAGAGGGGGAAGGGAGAAGGTATGGGAAGAAACATCTTTGCCAATGCAAGAGTATGTTGTTCCAAATCTAAACCTTAATTAACATGCTTCTTACTGAATAGGTTCCATGAACATCAAATATTCACAGATTAGAAGACCTGGCCTAAGGGAAAAAGAAGTGTTAAGGGATGCTCTGTATCAATTGACAATGCCAGGAACTTAGGGAACTAGTAAGATTGTGTTAACAATCTTCTCTTGAATGAAGCGTATCCTTTGTGTTAAGTCTTCTATTTTTTTGCACAAAACAGAAATGACCCACTTTCTAGCTGTGCTGTAGAAACCTATTTTTAATACAAATTAAGTCACTGCTTATTACTTTTTAATTGTACAACTCAAAAATAAATACTCAGTTGTAAGCAGGCAAATGCTACTTAGTTGTTCTCGAAGGTGATATTACTTGCTGTTTTATTATGTTTATGCACTACTACCAACTTCCTTTAAAAACACATTCATTCTCACCCCAAATAGTCTGAGAAGAAAATCTAAGTATCCAAGACATTCAGCACTATTAGTAGATCCTTTCTCCAAAAATATTCCATGGTAAAGGTCAAAGGAAAGTTATATTATAAATTAGTTAAAGAGAAGGAAAGTTCAAAACCTAAAACTGCACAGTAAATTTGGTAAAAGCTGTGAGAGAAAATGCAGAAAAGATTATAGAGAGGATAGTTATTAGAAAGAATAAGCAAACATGAAAAACGTAGAGGTCAAATGCTGGGAAAGAGAACTGCAGGAAGGCTAGAAAAGAAGGTGTCCACAATGTCTATGTAGTAACTAGGCATGTTTACTTTAGAAGCGTGTATTTCATTGAGACCAGTATTTTCAAAAGAATGAGAAAGCTTTAAACTTAACCACCGATCACCAAAATCAACCCTCCTCTGACTGCTATTAGAAGTATTTTTAACAAATAGCCATTTTTGACTTTAACTGCTACAAAATTTTAAATAACAGATTTCCATAAAATAAGGTACAGGTGTAAGAATATCACCATTAGTTATTTAAAAACTTAAAATTTTTAAATTACATTTTTATTTGTGTTTGTGTGAAAACACACCCATGTCAGGACACATGTGTAGAAGTCAAAACACAAGACTTAGGCATTGTTCCTCTCCTTCCAACACGTGTTCTGGGGATCAAACTTAGGTTGTCAGCCTTGGCAGTGGGCACCTTTACCTGGTGAGCCATCTCAATGGCCTTTGGGTAAATTTTTATATGGAACATTAAACATATCTTCTTATGAATTCATTACCAAGATAGCTGAAGTAGACAAATACCTGTGACTCGTTCTGTATTAAAGATCCTCTCTTCTTTTTCATAGTTCCATTATACTTGTATTATTGGTCTAACTATTATTACACTTCTATAGTTCTAACTGCTATAGAGAAAAGAATGAAGTTGCCTACACAAACTCAAAGAGAATGGAGAGCAGCAACAATTACAGGAAAGCCAGATTTGGGAGAGGGAAAAAAAGGCCAAATAAAGCATTTTGGGATGCATTGTTCAAGTAGTTTTGGCTGAATGCTTTCTAATCAGTGGCCCAGGCAAATACAGCAACGTGAAGGGCGCTGGTTTTCTCAGTAGACAACATCTTAAACAGTGCAGTGGCAGTTGTTTATACCACTTAGGGTTCTGGATGAACCTAGAGAATCTTCCTCAGAGAAGATTTCACAGATACAACTTCAATTAGTCAATTTTATCTCTTTATCAGTCTATTAAAAATCAAATAACTGATAAACAGGAAGAATAATAAAAGGTTGGATCAAAGAAAATCTTGTCTGTTATTAACTTCATTCTGAAGGGGGAAAATTTTTTTATTACTAGTATTTGGAAATGGTCTGAATTAAAATTAAGGCCTATAAAAACAAAGAACTAACTAATTACAGTTCCAGAGTTTACAAACAAGGAGAAAGTGATACATTAATAAAAAGTCACAGTAACACACAGCAACATTTTTTCTCAATTGGTATCACTTTATACTATTATTGAGGGTTTAGGTTTGAAAAAAATCTGTGTGCACATTATAAAACCTTACTTAAGCAAGCATTGAAAAAAATGAAGAATTAAGTCAAATAAGTTTACTGTTCATTTAGAATTATTACTTAGTTACTATGAAATGGACACAAAACAGAATTAGACACTCACCTTAAAAAGTGAAACATTAAAAGAAAAAAATAAAAAGAAGCATTTTATTCCTAAAAGTGGTACCTTAAAGCCCTGAGACCTGGCCACTAAAGAGATGTGTGTCAGCATCAGCTGACAGGGTATTATTGAACGTTGTCACAAGGTAAAGGAATGCAATTTCAGTATAGTCAACAGAATGCAACTCTGGTACATCCCTTTCCTTTGTTTGCATTTTTTAAATCTGAGACCTTTCTTTTAGCTTTGTCTTCTGAAATAAAAAGACTCTTGAGTATAGTTCTCTACAAACAAAAAAATCCAGCATGTGTTGTACATACCTTTTTGAGATGTCCTAGTCTAAGTTTGAAAATTTCCTCCTGTTCATGATATTCTGCCAAAGTCAACCTGTCAAAAGTGAAATTTTAATTCTATATTGAGATCAATACTTAGTGCTACTTTTTATTTAAAAACTAACAAAATATAAGTCAACCAAAAGGAAATTATTAAACACTGACAACTTTTAGCATAAAATATGTAAGTCAATATGTAAGTCAAAAGTCTTATAAGATTTTCTCCATAATAGATTTAACATTAATGGCAACAATAATGACCTAATTCAAACATTTTATGAATATCATGCATAAATGGTGCTCTAGAATTCAGAACCTAAAGGCATATGGAAAAGAGGAGAGTATCTCCTTACAATTTGGTTTGAGGTTACAATCAAGAGTAGGGATGAGTTAGAAAAGAAACAATGTAATGAAAAAAACTTGTTAACCAACAAGTGCTACTAAAACAAAAAGGAGGTATGTTAGTGACTATTTTATTTGCTTTATTTGACAACCTCGAAAAGACTGGGGTCTATCTTCTAGACACTAGTTACAGCCAAGTATGAAGATCCTTAGAACATTCCTGTTCTAAGAACATACATAAAAGAAGAAACAAACAGAGACTGTAAAGCTATAGTCAAAGAGGTTGGGAGTAGTGGGAGAAGCAAATGGGAAAGACAGATGATGGAGGGGTCTGAAAGTCAAGTGAGGAATTTCAGTTTTACTCTAGTAGTAATATCACTTCAAAGTGTGTCCAGTAGGTTTAGAAAAAACTGCTAAAACTACAGTCACAGTACTAAATTTTGATACTATAAGTACTCTACCGCACTTCTAGTGTTGAGGATCAAACCCAAGGCCTCATATATCCAGGCAAGTGCTCTATTACTGACCTACATCCTCAGTGTAAATCCTTAATAAAAATCATGACTTAAAAATCTTCAATGTATTGGGCTAGAGAGATGGCTCAGAGGTTAAGAGCAATGGCTGCTCTTGCAGAGGACCCAGGTTCGATTTCTAGGACCCAAGGGCAACTAACAACCATCTGTAACTTCAGTTCCAGGGAAATCCATCCAATGCCCTCTTCTGTTCTCCACAGACATTGCATGACACGGGTACACTTACATAATGCAGGTAACATATTCATACACATAAAATAATAAAATATTTTTTTAAAAAATCTTTTAAGTGTTAATAACTAATTCTAAACACTTATATCACTTTGAAAAAATACATTTAGACCCATTACAAAATATATATGCTTTATAGCATTTCTTAAGAAAAAAGATCCTGGGGGCTAGTGAGATGTCTCGGTGGTTAAGAGCATTGTCTACCCTTGCAGATGACCCAGGTTCAATTCCTAGTGACTGTATGGTGGCTAACAACCATCTGTCCAGTTCCAGAGGATCTGACACACTCTTCAGACCTCTGAGGGCACTGCATGACACGGGTGCACTTACATACATGCAGATAATACACTGATACACATAAAATAATAAATAAAAAGATTCCATATTCTGATGAGTTGAAAAGAGAGAGAGAAAGAAAGCCAACAAAACAACTCTTTAAGACCTGCTTTTACCATGCTCATGCATGACTTTGTTTGCTAACTACTCATGTTGTTCTGAGGGGACTTTGTAAAGCTTCTAATTCAAGTGTGGTGCAGTTTCCTCAGCAATATTTAGTATGAATTCTCTTTCTCTTTCAACTTACTTATTCTAAAGCAACAGCATTCAAAAGGAACAACTAAGAAATCTAAGAGAACTAAAAAAATCTTTAAAATGAAAAAAGTAAAAATATTTAAGTCTACTTATTCTTAGAGAAACACAATTACAGGGTTACACTGAATCTAGCAACAGCTGATATCCACTGAAGTTGGGTATAGCAACTTTAAAGAATTCATTTTTGCAGGAGGTGTGACAACAAACTCTGTATTTGCATCCTTGGAATCCCAGTACTCACAAGCTCAGCAAGAGAATCAGAAAGTCCAGACTAGCCTGGGCTAATAGCTAGAACTTGTCACAAAACAAAACAGCAGAATTAATTCTTATGCTGGGTACATGCACTGGGTGAGGGAAGGAGAATAAAGGTGATACTACAGTAAGGTGAGGAAACTAAAATGACTACCTCAACTAACTCAGTCAAGTAAAGCTTTTAGAATGTGGCAAATGGCTTCTGGGTTTGCAATAAATTATGAGCAGTTTACCTACAATATCATTTTCTATTTTTAAAGGAATGACTTTAGGTCTATTAGATCACAGAATGACTCAGACTTTTATCACACTATGTAAATCCTTTTCAGTTGATTATATATAGACATACACTGATTTTTACCTGAGTTATAAAAAGAAAGCTAATAACTACTATTCAAAAACAAAAGTTAAAGCAGAATCCTATCATGAAAATTTTCTAAGCTCCTACACATACCGATTGTTAGAATTTCTTCAGTTTTATTGTCTTATGCTTCTAACTTTCTAGGGCAGTGATTCTTAACATTTTGCTATTACAGATATAAAAGAATGAAAAAAGTTATAAATATTCTCTCAAGAGAATTCTACTTATAAATAGTTTGGGAATCCACAGACACCAGTGTAAAGGGTCCTATTCCATGCGGCTGGAGGAATGTTGAGTGCATTTAGAAGCTTTGGCTGCTCTTGAAGAAGACCTGGGTTTGATTCCCAGCACTCATGGGACAGCTAAAAAAACAATTCCTAACTCCAGTTCCAGGGTACCTGGTGCTCTCTTCTGAGCTTAGCAGGCATTGCATGATACAGGTGCACTTACATAAAGAAAAAAATGCTATCTACATAAAAACTAAGAAAAATAAACAGTTCTTATTCCAGGGTCATGTTTTACCAATGATAATGCAAGCCCCAACATTGCAAAAAGAAATATCTAATATACAGTAGTTACTTTTTAGGTATTTCTGTTGTCCATTTGCATTAATAAAAAAATGTTTTAAAAGAAATCTGAGGCTGGCAGTTATGAGTGCTAACTGCTCTTCCAGAGGACCTGAGCTTGTTTACAGCACCCATGTCAGGAGGCTTACATGAGCCCTCGGCTCCAGAGGGGTCCAATATTCTGGCCTCTGTGGCAACCCACATGTGACATATACTCACACATGTATATAAATAAAATATTCAAAAAAGAAATCTATTTATTCAGATAAAAGAAATTAAGATGATCTATAGTAACAGGACTTTATCACATAGAATGAAAAGTGCAACACTAGGATAACATTAACAGTTTACTTCAGCAAGTCAGTATGTAAAGTTACTTATCAAATCTTTTACTCAAACGTATCATACATACAATTATTAGACTAAATTATTAATATTTTATGATGTACAAATACAGACACAGGTTTATCTATTTAGGAGCATGCTAGTGTTCCTAAATAAAGCTATCAGTAGGTTTATGTAAAAACTTTTAAATATGGTAAGGCTTAACTCATGATAATCTTCCATAGTAAACCTGAGTGAGAATAGTTTGATATATACGTGGGACAACAATATTAGAGTTAGGTTAAAATAACAGCCACTAGTCAATACTCACACAGCACAGTTCTGTTGATTATTACAGTCAGGAGCCATGCATTGAAGGGCAAATGTTTTTTTAAAATGAGACTGTGAAAAGTACAGGAAATAAGACTAGTCTACCTCTGAAAGTAGGAATAAAGAGGACTTCCTCAGTATTATGAAGGACATTCATATATAACACATAACTAACTTACAACTTAACTATAAAAGGATTTCCTTGTAAGATCAGGAACAGAACAAGGATGCTGCTTTTGCCACTACTATTCAATACCACACAGAAGTCTGCAGAGAGGAGAAACCAGAATGCATCCTAACTGGAAAGACAGAAGTAACACTATCTTTTATACTGATGACAGGACTCTATATGTAAAAATATTCCCAAGAAATACACAAGGATAAAACCCACTAAATAAATTCAGCAAAACTTTAAGGTATGAAATGAAGGCATAAATCAGTTGCTTTTACACTTTGAAAGAACAGTCTGAGAGTATTGACAAAATAATGCTATTTCAACAACAGTCAAATGAAAAGACCTAGAAGGAGCTGGAGAAATGGCTCAGTCGTTAGAAGCACTGGCTACTCTTTTGGAGGACACACATTCATTTCTCAGTATCTACAAGGTGGCTAACAACCATCCCAAACTCCAGTATCGGGGGATATGACACCGTCTTCTGACCTCTATGAATACTCCATGACACTGGTGCATTTATACATGTGGGCAATATACTTATAAAATAAAATAAAAATAGTAATTAAAAAAAAAGATCTAGGAATAAAAGTAACTTGGGAACTTGAACACTTTTATATGGAGAATCATAAAATACTGCTAAAGGCCAAGTGTTTGGGATTTGCCTTTAATCCCAGCACTTGAGAAGCAAAGGCAGGCAGACCTCTGTGAGTTCAAGGACAGTCTGGTCATAGTGAGTTCCAGGCCAAAGGGGCCATAGTGAGATCCTGTCTCAAAGAAACAGAACAAAACAAGACAAAATAAATTGAAGAAACTGTAAAAGACATAATTAAGTGAAAAGACATTGCATATTTATGGAAGATGTAATATTGTCAAAAGACGATGCTCTCCAAAGTAAAATAATAAAGATTCATAATATGTATTCCAATTATATTAAAATTTCTGCACATAAGCCAAAGCCTACTTTCCATCAAAGGATTCAAAGGAAAATTTCTGAAGCGGTTTACAGAACATGCTGCTAAAATTTTTGTTAAGAACATTAAACTACAGAATATATGAATCAAAGTGCTTCTGAGACTTTTTTCTCTAAGTCTGTAATATGCATTCAATCAAATTGCTAAGCATTATCAATCATGTCTTTTCCTACTCCAAAAACACACAGCTATGTTATTTCCATCAGTATTAAGTCAGCCTATGTACTGCAGTGGGGTGACAATGAGAAGGACTGTTAACTACCCAACTACTCTCAATAGTGAGAGCTATTAGCACCTCTGAAAACAAGTAAGCAAAACACCTGTGACAAACTAAAAAAATAGTCTAATAAGGAGAAAATAAAGTCCAAAGAGAAAATAAAGTCTAACCAAATGCTTATGTACTAGAATTTAGTACTTATTGACTACTTTTCTTATGTCAGCAACTGTGCTGGGAAATTTTGACTATAGTGATGGAATAGTGAAATGAACACAACATAGCCAGCTACATACACAGGCCATGGGCACCTAATCTGAGAAGGAAAGGTGGCAATACACTAGGAAGAAAAGGGATGGAGGGCTTCCTATTGACATTAGTATTGAGAGATAGAGATGAAAGAAAGCAAGGAACAGAGTAAACAAGGGAGAGAAGAAAGCACAGCCTATTTAGAGAAACAAGTATTTACCACAGGGTACATGTTTTAAAGGAGACTTATAAAGGGTCTTCAAAAGGGTTATCCAGAAAGCTACTGAAAGAAAATGAAGGAAGGATGGGGGGATGTAAGCTTAAAAAAAAAATCATTTCCTATACTAAAACAGTGGTCATGAAAATGGAGAAAAGGGGATAGATACAAAAATGACATAGAAATGGGCATGGCAGTAAGAGAAATGATTCCTAAGGTTTCTGGTTTCATTAACTGAGTGGATGGGCATCCTGTAGCTGGAGAAAGAGTATTATGGCAAGTCTCAGAGTGATTGATCGCTGGAGTTAAGGGGGGGAGGAGTTGTATTCAACAGATATTAAGACAATGAGCTAAAGGTTTAAAAGCTGACTGCGGAGGAGGTATTGGTCAAAGGCAAAGATGGGATTGGCCAGGTCAAAAGCAGCCCAATTAAAACTGTTTTACAAGCCATGTTAAGATTTTTAGATTCAATCATCCAAGTAATGGAGAATTTAAACTTTGTTAGGTGTATAAGGAAAAGATTCTGGAAAATGACTCTAACATGAAAATACATTTCAGGACTAGATGAAAGTTGGGGGGTGTTAAAAACAAAACCTCAATCTACATGAATTGGCAAGAGGACTGTCTAAAGGAAAGCAGACAGACTAAAACCATTTTCTTTTACTGTAACTACTTATTCGCTAATACAATTTCTTACTAGTTTTCAATACCAATAATTAAATGTTCCAATTGAAACTTTAATTTTCCATTAAAACTTTAAAAGAACTTGAAGAAACATTGTTTTGAAGCAACTTAGCAAGGTGGTTTGCACATGCAGTATCAGAATATTTTAAAGCTGAGATAGGAGGACAGCATGAGCCCATAAACTCAAGATCACCAGGCAACATAGTAAAACAGGAGTCAAAGAAAATGGAATGGGGAGGAAAAGAGGATGAAGATGAGAATGGAGAACCACTAGTGGAGAACACAGGTCAAGGATCATGTATTTGAAAGAGCGAGATAACATGTATTTGAATGGGAGATAACATATCTGCAATTGAACGAGAGAGAGCCTTTCTTTGCTTTGCTTACTGTTTTCTGAACAGAACACAGTGAGAGCAGAAGTTGAAAAAAGAGATACCAATAAGTCCCTGGCAGCAAGGGGCGAAATTCAAAGCACTTTCAACTAAGGGAAAACACACACAGACACAAATACATGTGTACAGACAACAAAGGGTACCTATATCTTCATATACCTTTATTTCCAAGTATTTAATTTCCCAAATATTCTACAAGTATATAACTATCTTAAAAATATCTTTAAACTGCAAAGATGGTATATTTAACATGGAAAATTTAGAAAACAAAACAGGAAAGGAAAGATATCTTTATCAAGGAATTGCTTTTAGAGACTTAGAAAATAAACAAAAGTTGTGTTATTGAAAATGAACATTAATTTGAACACTTAGCTAAACAGCCAAAACTTTAAATGATTCTTTATAGTTTCAGATATAGAAGGGTAGATTCTAGTCTCTACTTAAAAAGGTCAGATATTTGGAGCTTTTTTCAGAGACAATTTTTCAATACTGTCTTTCTTTCCTGGCCATAATCTTTTGTTTCTGAAGTACTAATTATAAATAACATCATTGTTAGTATTCCTGCTTACTGGTAACAAATATTAAAAAGAAAAACTAAAATATAGGCTTACAGTTGTGGTAAATTTGGTCTAACAAAAGGATCATTTTCTGCTCCGTTGACTGCTTTGTTTTTCCTTTGTTTTGGTTCAGAATTGGTAGAAGGTGCCTGAGAATTATTAGCTGTTGGAGGTTTGCGTTTGGCTAGAAGTTTCCTTTGCCTTTCAATATCTTCCCTTTGCTGGTTCACTCCTTCTTGCTGCCTGTGTGAAAACAAACAAAAAAAGCCACATTCATCTCCCATTACTTTTCAGAATTAAAACATGAAAAAATTCATTTTAAAACATCATACAATATAAAATTTGTAACCTTTGGTCCCACTCTTTTTAATTTTTAATGGGTTTTTTAATGTTTATGGGTGTTTTGTCTGAATGTGTATTTGTGTACCACATATGTACCTGGTCCCACAGACCAGAAGAGAGCAACAGATCTCATGGAACTGAAATTACAAATCCTTGTGAGCTGCCATGTGGGAGCTGAGATTCAAACCTACATCCTCTGTAAGGACCTAGAGCTCTAACTGCTATAACTGCTCTAGCTGCTGAGCTGTCTCTCTAGCTTGCTGGTCCCACTCTTATGAAGCAACATGTACTCATCCTGAAGATCTTACCTCACACAATTGTTTATAAGTGAGGTAGTCCTCAATCCCTAGACTAAGCAAAGCGCATTGCCACATTTATTTTCATGGTCATTATCCCTGCCTTGTCCTTGCTAACAAACAGCATTCCCATAGATACTTCATCAGAATGGGTGTGGTTAGGCAAATCTTTCCAAAAGTAGACAGTATACATATTTTATGTTTTATCATATCCTTAATACTAGGCATGGTGATCACAACTACTAGGTATACACAATAAGATCTGTTAAATTAAAAAAAAAAAAAAGCTACAAACCAATCAACCAAAACACAATAAAAAACCCATCTGACAAGAGTTAAGTATGGGGTAGATTTTATATGTACATTTCAGCACTTAGCACTAATATTTCCAGATAAACATGTAAAAGGTAAATGACAAATTGAGAACCAAACTGGCTCCTCTATAAGAGCAGCCAGTACTTTTAACCACTGAGCCATCTTATTAGCCCCAACATGAGAAATCTTTATTTTATTACTTCTCATCTTTGAACCACATGCAAACATCATGACATACTATATGTAACAAAACATAGTGCTAATTAGTGATAGCTAGGACATGTAAATTCTTCTATAAGAAATCATTACTGGTAGAATTAATCCTTAACATTTTAGACTATATACATTATTGCAGGACATTCAGGGCTGAGTTTAGTGACAGAGATCCTTGTTTACAAAATACTAAAAAATGATAGTTTTCACCTCAAATCCATTTCCTGATCTCTACTTTTACTTTCAGTATTTTAGTTTAAGTATACAGACCTCTGATTTGAATAGCTCTCCATCTTATCAACACTTTATCTTCCTCTCAATATTAATTCTACCTCATCAAATTACTCTGTATCTCAATTCTGATCACATACACCACATATTAACCTAAACTTATTAGGTTCACAAGGATTCTGTCCTTTGTTGTGGTGAGTCTAATAGCTAATTCAGCTCTGTTGACCAAAAAGTATGTCTGTTGAGATCCAGGGGCAAGACAAGGCCACTTTGTAGTAAGTCCTGAGAAGTAATGTTCGAAACAGTAATGTTAATTTGGTATCACATGAAGCTCTGGAAAGCTGAGGTAACTCCTGCTGCTTTCCAGGGTTTTATACATTTTCCAGACAAAAATCAAAGAGAGCAGCAAGCTTCCAGTTCCTGATACATAAAACAGCCAACTCACCAATACCTACCACCATGGGAACTGGAAAAATGTGGAAACAATTTTTTTGTTTTAAAGTTTACCTTTGAAATGCTAAAGCCACTTGGTTGGTTAACCCATGTGTGTGTTACCATAGCCGAGGCAAAAGAGAAAAATTCTTTTCCTTGGGCACAGAGATCAGGAGGTACTGATTTCTTTTCTAACACTTAAGGACTAGGGAAATGAGAAAGAAAGTAGAAAGATGGGCAAGGTGGCAAGTTCCTAAAGTTCCAACACTCAGAGGCTGAAGTAGGAAGATAATTTTAGTCTAGGAATTCAAGACCAGCCTGGAAAACTATAGCAAGATCCATCTCAAAACAAATTATCCTAAGAAACAAGACACATATTTTCCAATGAATATAAAAATTCTAACCAGTTTCTTTCTTTTGGAAGGAATAATACTCATACACCCATAAGATATCATCAATAAAGTTAGGGGGGTCAGTTTATATTTTGGAAAGAGGTTTAGGAAAACAGGGGCTGAGGAGATGGCTCAGTGGTGAAAATACAAGCTTGAGGACCCGAGTTTGAGTTTGGATCTCTAGAATTTGAGTACAAAAGCCAAGTAAGGTGATGTGTAATACTAGTAAATGGCACAGTAGGGGAGGAGGGGGCTGCAGGGACATACATACTAGACACCTATATTCTTTAGATGAATGCTAATCAAGCAAGACTTCTGTTCAATACTATAGTTGTAATATCTGTTTCATATTCTTTTCATATATTAAATTTTACTTCAAATAGTAAGATGTTGAACGTAATTCCAAACATAATCTTTCAAAGCAATGAAAACACATTAATTTTTTAAAATGTACAATTACTAACTTCACAAGATTCTGAAATGCAAAACCATCTGCCCACTGTTCAGTAAACGAAGCGCCATGTCTAACTGTTGTAAAGTGCCCAAGGCGTAACCGATCTTGCATACTCTTCTCTCTGCTTGACAGTTTTTCTTGTGTACTCTGAAAATGAGAGAAAATCATCACTTAAAATTATTTTTCACTAAAAATTTAAAAGCCTACAAGGCAGAAGGGCTAGTGAAGGGGAAGGAAAAATTCAGTATTAACTTACCTTTTCAATGAGAAGCTTCTTGCTCATTGATATGCACTTATTTAATCGTTCTTTATATTTTTCAAGTAATTTCTGCTGATCATCTATTTGCCGTCTGAGATCACAGTTAGCCTACAATGCAAGTAGAGAATGTAAAAGGTCTACAATTATTGTATATGAAAAGCTTAATAGTTATAATGTTTTAAAATAAAGTATAAAGATTATTCAGTATACTTACTATGAAATAATACTATTAAACATTAATTTATCTAATGGAATGCAAAGTATACAAATGTTACATATGCATTCTAGACATTTACATTCATATTCCAAGGAATCTAATTTCAGATTATTAAATAATCTGAATCTAAGTTCGGTCCCCTTATTTCTAAATAGCAGCAACACAATCTAACTAAACTAACAATAAATAAAATGTGGAATATACTGTATCTCAAGCATTTAAGAATAAATGTGAACTTCTTTTATCTCCTGTAACAAATAAAATAGTCTCTAATAAACTTGTGGATGATACTATAATTTGCTGATCCAATTAACTATACCCAACCAGTCTTTGTTGGCAATATGATACCAATTCTGTTCACCATATGCTTAAAGAAGAGGCCTCTCTCTTAAACCGAGAGTAGATTAGTCTACTAATACAGGAAAGGAACTACATGCATGGCTTGCTGAGACACACTTAAGTGATAGAGATCAAAACTCAGGTCCTCGTGCTTGCACTTCACCCCTAAACTTCACAGCCCCTTTACATAGGATCCCAGGATGGAATTTAGGTTTCCAGGTTTGCATAACAAGCATCTTTACTTACTGAGTCATCTTGTGGGATCACTTTGATTTACTCATTATTTTTATTTTATATAATATATATGAGTGTTTTACTTGCATGTATGTGAGTACACCTACATCCATGTTGTACAATGCCTGTGGAGGCCAGAAGACAGAGTCAGGTGCCCTGGAACTGGAGTTATGGACAGTTGCCAGTCACCATGTGGACGCTGGAAAACAAATCCTAGTCTTCTGCAAAAGTAGTCATGCTCTTAACCACTAAGCCATCTATCCAGCTCAGAACTTTTTTTGAAAAAAGGCCCCTGCAGCCCCAGCTGGCCTTGATCTCACAGAGATCCACCTCCCTCTGAGTCCAGAGTGCTGGGATTAAAGGCATGCACTACCATGTCTGACTTTCAGATTTATGTTTTAAAATAAAGTTTCCTATTAAAAAACTCACAGGATTATGGCAGTAATTTCATCCTCTGTGATATCAAATGTCAGTATCAACTACTTACCATCAAATGGGTATCTGTCTAGTGGATAGCTGATCAAATAAAAAAACAGATTTATAAACTTCTATTCAACTATTTTTCAATTCACATTGAGAGAACTAATAAAAGTACTGTAACTTTAATGTGGGCCTTTTTCTTTCACATCCTTACACTACCCGAAAAAGCTTATTTGTTTCAAGTATAGCACATTTTATAATACTATGTTCTCAATAGCTTCTCCTCCTCCACAATGTAGTACTTACCCTGAGCAAATCATCTATGCGACCTTCCTTCTTTTCCAGGTCCTGGTTTTTGTTACTTTCTAATGCTGCTAATTTCAGCATTGTGAGATCAGTCTAAATGAAAGAAAGTTCTTTTATTATCTGTATTATATACAATGTTACACATACACAAGAAAGCAGATTTTACCTAACTTAATGGCTAAGAAAGTGTCTGTATGTATGTGAAAATGACTCCAAAATATCTTAGTATAGTTTCAAGCATTAGCAATTTCTGAAGTATAAATGATAAACTACTTTTTATATTCAAATCCTGTGAAACTAAACAGAAATATAAAATATTAATATATTAAAGCAATTTAATTTTGAAATGATCTTCCAAAATTGTGTATATATATATGTGTGTGTATATATATATATATATATATATATATATGTATACATACATTCAAATAAACTGCTTTATTACCCACTTATAACCAAAGCATCAGCCTCAAGAAGACATTCAGTAAACAGAACTGACATGCTATGGTTGTTCTGATAATTTTAATGCCTAAAACATTTGCTAACATAACAAGGAGAAGCTGATAGTAAAATGGGTGTTTCAGTTCCTCTTTCCCTACAAACTTTTTTTTAGTAAGTTAGCCTTGATGACATTTTTACTTTGTATCTAGAACAAACTATAACCATCATAGTTGTTAGAACAAAGGTGGTCAAGTTTCATAGAAGTCACAGTAATTTTTAAAAATTAGTATTTACCTGAGTAATTTTATAGGATAACTGCTTTGGTTGTACAACAGGGTGGTCCCCAAAAGCTAATGCAGTAGGAGAAGGGCTATTCGGTCGAACCTAAAAAATATGTATATCAAAATTTCTACTAGTTTTTAAAAAAGCTTCTACTTGGCAATAATCACTTAAGTTTTTGTTGTTTCTGAGACAGGGTCTCCCTGAAGGACTCACTGTTCTAGAACTACACAGACCAGGGTTTTCACTCAATAGATTCACCTGTCTCTGTACAGCTTCTGAATTTTTTTTACTCTTCTAAGGAGTTTTTTAATCTTCTAATGCCTGACATTTTAATCACCATTTATTTATTTAACAACCATTCTTGAGTACCTGCTATATAAACCCTGAGAGAACTAAAATCATAAATTCCTTGACCCTAAATGCCTTACATTTATGCTCCTTAAAATAAATCTTAATGCTTAGTTAACCAAGTGAAGACAAATAAATCATAATCATTTTGAAACAAAAATACTAAGATTATCATTACCCCAAAGAGAAATGAGAAAGGAAAGGGGGAGGGGAAAGAGGGAGAGGAAGGGATCATAAAAACCTTAATAGAGGGGGTGGAGAGATGGCTCAGTAGTTAAGAACACCAGCAGAGGACCTAGGTTTGATTCCCAGCATCCACATGGCGGCTAACAACTGTCTGTACCTCCAGTTCTAGAGGAATCCAACACCCTCTTATGACTCTGCAGGCACTGCAGATGAGTGCCCTCATACATGCACACAATACTCATATGTAAAATTAAAATAATAAAATATTTTTCAAAAATCTTAATACAAACATCTTACTACCAGGGATAGTAATGCATTCCTCTAAGTACTCTGTAATTAATGAGTTTTACAGTTTATGTAGTCCCTAGTTTAAAAAGGAATATAATGAATAAAATAAAACTAAGTCTACCTATAGACAGGAAGTAGATGAGGATATACAAAATAATAAAAGGGTGCTTTAATAAGAGAAAGACAAATTTTTACAAATTTAAAATTCATCTTTAAATTACAGAAAGCCACCTTATATTGTTTAGATACTCAAATTTCAAAGTAAATAAGGAATAAAATCAAAGATACATACTAACACACATTAAAAACTGTGTTTTAAAATGTTAGAAACAGGGTAAAGTTTTGAGATATATACAAGATTTTTGCTGAACTGAATAGTCAATGTTTCTCTTAAGAAGTCCCCAAAATGATTCTTCATGATTCATTTTCATGGTTAAGAAATTTAATCCAGGGGCTGGAAAGATGGCTCAGTGGTCAACAGTACTTGTTCTTTTATAGCACCCACATGGTGGCTAACCAAGCAACCCCTTCCCCCCAATTCCAGTTCCAGAGGATCTAACACCCTCTTCTGGCCTCCTAACAAGTGGTATACTTATATACATGTAGGCAGAACATTTAATACACATAAAGTAAAAAATGAATAAAACTAAAAAAATTTAATCAATAACAATCAAAAATCAGAAATAACTGAATACAGACAGATATTACAGAATTTATATTATTTCCTAGGGATCTCATGCCCTCTTCTGGCCCCCGTGGGCATTGCATGCACATGGTTCAGCATGTATAGATACAAGCAAAACACTCTAAACATAAAATGAAAATAAATTTTTCAAAGCTAAAAAATACAAAGTTCTGATAGAATCAGATCACTAAAGAAGATTCAACCCACCTCATAGAAATTATTTTTCTTTCAAAACATAAATATAACTTTACATAAAAAAATCCTATTATACATTATTCAATGTACATAATCTCTTAGACAAAGACTATGCATGGAAACCTTGAACAATAAAAACTTACAGACAAGGAAGGAGTGGAATGTGAATGTGAGTTTTGTGGAGAACGAATTGTGGGAGGTATGCCTCTTACTGGACTTGAGCCATTTCCACCTTGGTACTGAGAAAAAGAAATAGGAAACATCATTTATCTATTAATGTAAGAAAGGCAGTTGTTTCAGACTTAGCATTAAGAATACACCTTA
Organism: Eospalax fontanierii; assembly: GCA_035773235.1. NCBI lineage: Eukaryota > Metazoa > Chordata > Mammalia > Rodentia > Spalacidae > Eospalax > Eospalax fontanierii. The sequence continues at coordinate 60,896,531 of CM069530.1, read as the reverse complement.
CTTTGTGATATTAGCGATTGAGCCTAGGGCCTCACATGTGCCAAGCAGGTACTCTACAACTGGTCTACATCCCCACACCTAAATATACCTAGCTTCAAGTTAACAGTCCTTTAAATAGGTCCAGTAAATGCAGGACCAAGGTCAGTTATAGTAAAGATCTGAAAGACTAACAAAAGCTGGGCATGGTGGTACATAGCAGCCTTTTATCCCTGAGCTTAGGAGGCAAGGGCAGGTGGATCTCTGTGATATCAAGATCAGCCTGGTCTACATGGTGAGTTCTAGGTCAGCTGTGAGTACAGGGACCCTGTCTCAAAAAGACAAAAAAACAAAGAACAAAAAATCACCATAGAGAGACTTGATCACAAGTATATAATATATATGACAGAGTATGAAAGCTGGAGAGATGGCTCAGTGGTTAAGGACACTGGCTGTTCTTGCAGGGACCCAGGTTCAGTTCCCAGCACTGACACGGCAGCTAACAACTGTCCATAACATTAGTTCCAAGGGATCCAAAGCCTACTCTGGTCTCTGTGGGATTGTATGCACAAGTACATATACACTACATGCAGGCAAAACATTTGTACATATAAAAGAATTAAATAAATAAAAAGTGTGTGTGTGTGTGTGTTCACCATGCATCCCTGGCTAGCCTGGAATTCCCTATGTAAACCAGGCTTGTCTACATAATCCCAGAGATCTGTCTGCCTCTGGAATTAGAGGTGTGTGCCACCACACCTAGTAAGACAATACCTTGTAACAAATACTTACTACTTTATCTTATGACTATAATTTGTTAGTGTGGCCTACTCCAAGACAAATCATCCCAAAAGAATGAAGACTTTTTAATTCCAAAGTTTAGCAGTCTCCCTATACACGTTTCCTTAAAGGGAATGTTTCCCAAGACATTTTTAAACAGTTCCATGTAGATTTTAGTGAACATAATCATCTTAAAATTACACATGAGTTGTTGAGATATCCAAATGTTCAGTGTATTATATAAAATAATGACACAGAACAAGTCTTTTGCCTTTAACATAAAAACTTTCTAAAATGTTCTTTCTATGAAATTCATGATTTAGTGGTATTAAGAGAAGGAAAGGAATCTGCTCCATAGTTCTGATATCTCATGAAAACAGTATGCTACTACTGGCTTCCTCTAGGAACACTGTTTGTTGTCTATTTCATTTTTTGTTTAATTTGTAACTTAATTTTCATATAAATAGCAAAAACGGGGATTAGTATATTTGCTGGATAGCTTTAGTTGTCAACTTGACACACCTAGGTTGAAAGAGTCTCAATTGGGACTTGCCTTCAAGGCCTATGGCCATGTCTGTGAGGTAATTTCTTGACTGTTGAGTGATGTGGGAGGGCCCAGCCCACTGTGGATGGTGTCACTCCTGGGCTGGTTGTTCTGTATTGTCTAAGAAAGAATGCTGAGTATGGGCCAGAGGAGCAAGCCAGTAAGCAGCATTCTTCCATGGCCTGTGCTTCAGCTCCTGCCTCCAGGTTCCTGCCCTGAGTTCCTACCTTAGGCTCCCTCAGTGATGAACTATGACCCAGGAGATATAATCCAAATAAACCTTTCGTTCCCAAGTTGGTATTGGTCAGAATGTACTGTCAGTGATTGAAGGCAAACTATTAACAGTATGTTCATTAAAAACATCCTGCAACCCACAAATTTTTTTCCTCACTAATTTTATCTAGTGTTTAGCATTATCACCCAGCACATAGTAGGTTCTTGCAGATCTGGGTTTAGTTCCCAGGACCCACAGTTCCAGGAGATCTGATGCCCTCTTCTGATCTTCAAGGGCACTGCACAACATAGGTGCACTTACATACATGCAGGCAATAGACTCACAAAATAAAAATGATAAAATATTAAAAAAAAAATGGTTGTACCTTCAATTCTGTAAATACCCACACCCACCCATGCAACCACCCCAAAAAAAGTTTGAATTTTTTTGTTGTTTATTCAAATTTAGCTGTTGTCCTAACCAGTCAATTCTGCTCTTGTTCTCAAGCAAGTAAGTTTTTTTTTTTTCAACTGAATAGGTAACATTTGTTGATTTAATAAGCACAGCAATGTTTGCTAATAGAAAACTGGTAGCCAAAAATTTTCTCCATAGAAAAAGGGAATATTCCAGATTGCGTTAAGACTCTACACTCATTCACTATTTTTTTTTTTTTCAGGAACTCTTTAAGATTCACATCTCTATGGATTATTTAATCTTTATTCACAGGGCTCAATGTTGCTGTTATATGATAAAGACTAAATTGCTAAAATGTTGGCAAGACTGCAGGTTCTGCTGTTATTTCCTTACATTTGCCAGCTAGGTGGGCTATTTTAGTGTTTCCTGTCTTCAACAGAAACACTAACAGCTAACTTTATCTACTGTATTAGTTGCTATAAAAGTATGTGAGAAAGTACTCCAAAATTTTTTCAGGTTTTGATATTCCTGGGAAAAGAATATCACACACTACTAATATTCTTCTCAAAAGCTGACCTGTGCTTCAAAGAAATTATTTTCAACTCACAACAGACTTACATATTAAATTATGAACTAGAAATAATCCTTAATGAACTTACTTCAAAATAGTCACTAATTTTGTGGCCACGTCCCCCAATATTTTTTCCTAAAACATAAAAAAATTGTACAGATTTAAAAGTCAGTCATGATTATCATTTATTATATCCTAAAGAGAACATGCCAAACCTAAAACACCATCAATTTAATTAAAAAACATGACATTTTAGTAAAGTAATGATGAGCATTAAAATATTAGTAATCTTTAGACATTTAAAATAGTCAAATGAAATCACATTTTAGTAAGTACATGCAAATTTGTGGAAGTCTGAAAAAAAAAATCAAATAAATATTAGGGATCTCTAGCTTCCTATTTCCCACCTCCTTTCTCCTCTCTCCCTTCCTTGTGTCAGAGGGGTGCTGGGGACTGAACCCAGGGCTTCAACTATGCTAAACACATACTTGACCAGGGAGTCACATTCTCAGCAGAGGGATCTTGGAGTTTGAAATATTAATATTTACTTACTAATTTCAGAAAAGCAAATCAATAAATGAAAACGAAAAGGTATGGATGGGGTGACTGCATTTATGACAACCTAACTTATATATGTTTAATAATAATAATAATAGTAATAAAACAGTTTTGGCTAATACAAACCAAAGTATAATTTCTGTCAAGCAGACATGTTTATTGTCAATGTTATTTTGTAAAATGTATTTTGATTTTCTAAAATACATTTACAAACAAGATAAGATGTTTTTTTAGAAATTCTACACTTAAAAAAAAATTCTACACTGTTCTTGGGGGCTGGAGAGATGGCTCAGCAGTTAAGAGCAGTAACTTCAGGTGTAGAGGACTCAGGTTTGATTCCCAGCACTGAAATGTTAGCTAACAAGCGACCATTAACTCCAGTTCCAGGTGAATTTGAAGCTCTCTTCTTACCTCCACAGGCGTTGCACAACATGGATGCACTTATATACATATAGGCAATATACTTATACACATTAAAAAAAAAGAAAAAAACAAAACTGTTCTTATGACCATATTGACAGTGTAAACAGTCATCACAGATCACATTGTTCTTTAAATGTTTTGCTCTAAACTGAAGTCTTCATCATTTTAAAGAAACTTGTCAAGAAAAAATGGTGTTTAGAGAAGTTTTTTTATAGCAGGACATATTTGCTCTTGGCTTTGAATTTGAGGAGAATACTTGATTTCTTCAGGTTATAAATAGAAAAACTAATGATACCAGATTTAAAGCTTTGCTTAATATAAATAAATATACATCTATCAATTCAATATTGATTTACTTCCCCGTGTCCAATTTTTTTTTTACTTTGGTTTTTATTATTGTTTATTTAGTTCTCTCCTTTCTGCCTTAATCAGCTAAACTATCTCGTCAGCCCAACTGAAGTGGTTACTGTGTGCCAGGCACTACAAAAAAAAAAACACAACAATATACTTAAAAGTTCAACAACCCTAAACAAGACAGAGGGATATTAAAAAGAAAACAAAAAACAAGGATTCAATATAACAAATGCCTCCATAAATATTGAATAGTAGCTTTGTAACACTTTATTTAGAAGTCAGGCAGGACTGTAGAGGCTTTATCCCAAAGAAACTTACTTTCTGTCTCTGAAAAAAACCCGGCAGATTCTGAAGAGATTTCAGTTATTCATTCCCTTATGGCCCTCCCCATATACATTACATATAATTAATTTGAGGAGACACCAGCTCCTACACAGCCCTCAGTCCCATTTCTTTTTTCTCTGGTCAGAAATCTGAAATCCCAGTTTTATTTTTTAAAAAAAATTTTTTTTTAATGTGTATGTTTTGCCTGTGTATACAATGCTCATGGAGGACAGAAAAGGGCACTGGATCCCCTGGAATTAGAGTTAGGAACAATAATTAGGCACCATGTAGATGCTGGGAATTGAATCCAGGCCTCTGCAAAAGCAGCCTATAACAACAGTTAGGTCATCTCTCCAGTGCCAGAAATTCAATTTTAATCAAGAACCACATCTCCACAGCCTGCATTTTTAAGGGCAAAAAGTTATCCCACTGTCAGTTTCAGAGACAGAGCTAATTTTTCTAAGGACAACAGTAGCTATGTTATGTATCACTGGTTTTGGAATGAAACCATAGCTTGATATATTGTCATAAGCAATGTTTGCCTGAAGTTCACTTTAAGAGGGAGTCAGGGGAATGGATACAGTAAGCCAGTATTTTTCTAAAGCAAATGTTGAGCTGAGGAAGAAGTGAGGAAATCTAAATTAGGCAATCATGCCAAACCAGAAGAAACCCAGGCATTTCTGTGGATAGGAGACTTGATAGATTCTTACGAGTAGTTAGTGGTAAGGTATGTGTGGGGTGTGCCATAGTGCACATATAGAGGGCAGAGGTCAATCTGAGGGAGTTGGCTCTTCCACAATGTGTGTCTCAAGGATTAAATTCAGGTTGTCAGGCTTGGTGGCTGTATCTTTACCTGTTGAGACATCTCACCAACCCCCGAAAACATAAGTTTGTAAAGACAGGCTAGCTCAACCAATCCAGAAATCTGACCCTATTAAAAGTTTGCTTTTAAATTTTCCTTAATCTGCTACTGAAATGACAGTGGGGGGCATGGGTCCTACTCTAAGACTAAAAGGGAGTAAGTGAAAATAAGATACAACATACAACACCTAAAAAAGGCCCTACATTCACCTCTTTCTTTGCCAGGCAACTGCTGCAAATGTGTTCCTTGACAGTGGCCTATATAAGTGGTAAGCTAGTTCATAATCCTAGATCTTATGGATAAATACTGGTTCCAAAACATATAATGCTATATATAGTCATCATAATATGACCAAAAACCCAATTTATTATACATCATTTTCAGTGTCCAAATTAAACAGCAGTTCCAGTGTTGCCATTATAAGAGATCATGAAGTCTGAGCTGGAGAGATGGCTCAGCAGTTAAAGTGCTTTCTGTGTGATCATGAGAACTGAAGTTTAGATTCCAGACACATGGACTACAGAACTTACATAAGAAGCTGGCCATTTTGTGCATACCTATAACTCAAGCTCCAAGGGTCATGAACACAGGAGGGTTACTAGGGCTTCCTGGCTTCCAGCCCAGGCAGGAAAACATAAGCCCTACCTTCATGGGGAGAAACTCTCCATCAAAGGATAAGGCAGAGATGATAAAGGACATCAGGTGCCATCTTCTGGCCACTGTATGTATGCATATACACATACACCTACACACACATTTGTATACACCCACACACATGCACATAAAAAAATTTAAAGGAGAAATCTTGTAGTTAATGTGATGTGTAGTGCATATCACAAAAGGTAGGTATCTAAGAAAGGGTGAAAAATAACTATAATGTAAAAACAAGTGCTTTAATTATATTTTTATCTTTTTAAATAATGGGTTCTTGTTTAAAAGTGAGATTTAAAATTTGTATTTAAAAACAAGAAGATATTTGAATGTTATAATTGACATGAAAAAAGAATAATGAGAGGAGATAAGGAGATGCTTACCAGATTTAGACGTCTTTCTGGGCCCCGAATAACAAATAATGGAAATACCAAAAGTCCCAAAATGGGCTGAAGAGATGGCTCAGTATCTAAGAGCACTGGCTGTTCTTGCATAGCCCCCAGGTTCAAATCCCAGAACCTACACGGTAGCTAACAACTGTCCATAACTCCAGTTCCAGGGGATATGATGCCCGCTTCTGTCTTCCATGGGCATTGTATGACATGAGAGTACTAACACACATGCAGGCATAACACTTATACATATTAAATAAAAATAATTTAAAAATATTTTAAAGTGCTCCCGAATAGTAAAGACATAAAGCTAACTACCTATAGCAAAAAAGGACTGTAGTTTCTGGTCTTCATTTTTTTCTAGGCAAAGTACAGTCCTAAGGTATTAGAAATGAAGAAAAGTATATGATAGACACAGAAGCCACAAAACCACAAAGCCACTTACTGCTTAAAAATCAGAGTAATTAATTGTAAATGCCTATGGCTCTCAAGGAAGATGATGTTTTGCTTACCCTGACTACTTTCATTCTGATTTTCTGCTTTCCTCTTTCTTCCCCTGGATGATTCAGATTGTTTCTTCTCTGGTGTCTGAGGAAAATAAGTTAAAATAATTTTAAGTTATCGTTTTAATATGTAAAATTAATACTATCAATATAAAAATATATTTGCTTTTAAGGTCAAATAAAGTGTTCAACAGTGCTCATAGGATATAAATGCAGTTACTGACATGCAATTCGTTTAGAAGATATAACCTGAAATTCACATTTATAGAATTTGACTTTGGGGAAAATGGGAAAGCTGAGAATAATTAGCTCTTCAAATTATTAGATCAATGGGGGGAGTTTTTTAATGTTTTGTTGTTTTCTACTATTCATATATATTTAGTCTATAAAAAGTAGACTTCAATGAGAGAATGGACAAGAATGAAAATGGTATATTCAACACCTACTAAAAAAGCACATTCACCTGGGTAATTATTACCCAAGAACAATTACAGTACATTCACAGGCTATACCCTAAACCAGTGGTCAGCAAAATATGGCTGATGGGCCAGCTCTGACTACCAGTTTTTATACAGACCATGATCTAAGTGTACTTTTCACATTTTTTTTTAATTTGTTTTTGTCTTTTTGAGACAAGGTCTCCCTGTAGCCCTGCTGGCCTGGAACTCACTATGTGGGCCGGGTTGGCCTTGAACTCACAGAGATCCACCTCCCTCTGCCTCTCAAGGGTTGGGACTAAAGGTGTGTGCCACCATACCGAGTAGTTATCACATTTTTAAATGGCATTTTAAAAATGATTTTTAATGTAAAAATTATAAGGAGTTCAAATCTCTGTGTCCGTAATATAGTTTTACTGGAGGGCAACATATATATTCATTTACAAAACTGCTTTCACATTAACAGCAGAGCTAAAATAGCAAAAGCAACCCAGATAGTATAGCCATCAGGTCTGAATTATCTGGACTTTTATAGAAGTTTGCAGACCCCCACTCTAGATGGTGGCTCTGCTCTAAATTATGTTTGTTCCTTGAATGCTCATGTGCCTTCATTACACTAATACAACAACCAATTTTCTATGTGATTTAAAAATTTTTTATTTTGTGTATTGATGGATCTCCTATATGTATGTAAATGTACCTGTTGTTGGTCAGAAGGTATTGGATCCCTTGAAGCTGAATCTACAGAAGACTGTTAGCAGCCATGTGGATACTGGGCTGCAGGAACAGCCAGTACAACCACTGAGTCATCTCTCCAGGCCCAACAAACAATTTTTATAGAGTGTGACAAACTGTTTTCTCTAGTGAAGAATTAAAGGCAAGAATTAAGAGCACAGGTGATGGTTCCAGGCCCTCAAATTCTAAACATTCAAACAATTCCTGAACTTAATAGTAGCTCAAGGAATATTTGAATGAAAGAATGAATCCTATTAGGAAACTTAATATAAACTTTTTAAAGCTCTGTTGTCACTGAACAAAGAAGAATATGATCCTTATATTTAGGTCTCCCAGTTAGGTCTTAAGCTTAACCATTATGAAAAGCAATCAATATACAACCTAGTATTTATTGAGCCTATCTTGTTCCTCAAGTATCCTGGGAGTTTTAAGTTCTTTCATTTCCATTCTGCCAAAATGGTAACTGATTTAGTAAAGCTATATTGAATACTAGCTTTGAATTCTTTACAAAGAAGCAGTATATCTTCCCACTTTACCCTCTCACTCCAGGGCCTAGCTTGTAGTTATTATCTGAGAAATACATGGATGAGTATTAAATAACTTACTCCAGGTTAACACTACTAGTGCTATAGAACCAGAATAAAATTTAGTTTTGAGCACTTCCAAGGCCCAAATGTCCTTTAACATTCTCTATTCAACAGACTACATGCCCTGTATGAAGAAGTAAATAAATTAACTAGAAGGTATTTTAACACGTTATTGCTTATAATTAAACAGTATACAATGCCTACTACATTTCACTTCACAAACCACAGATCTTAAAAATCTCTTCAATCTACTTTTGGGGTTAGGGGACCTGATATACTAGCAATTTGGGGTAGATAGTTCATTAGTTGAGTTCACTATCACAATTACATAGACTTAATTTTAAAATCTTCTAGTTTTCCTAAAAATAAAAGTATCAACAAATTAAAATTTATTAACTTTATGAAGAATTCTAAACATATATATTAAAAGAAAAGCAGGTACTCCCCCCCAAATAATTTATTCATGTCCTTTCTAACAATCTATGCCAACAAATTTAATTTAACCCCTAAGAAAATAGACTTTTTTTCTTTTGCAGAACAAGTTAACATTACACTAAATTTTAAGCATGGCAAGCTCCTACTTAAATTCTACCTTAAATCTTGGCAATTTTGAACAAATTTTTTAAAAAGTAATCACAAAATAATGTTCTCAATGACTCACATAACATTCTAAAATACATTCAAAGGAACATTAGGTTCAGTGACAGGCAGAAAATACTACATTAAACAGGGGAAAGGTGTACTCCTTCACTAGGAGTATGTACTTATAGATTTCTTTAGGGCAAAGTTTCTCAGAATCATTAAAATGTTAATGCTATGAAGAGAGGATTGGGGAGGCATGGTGCTGTATGGAGTACAAGTTCTCAAACATATTTGGGATAACATTCATCAAGTATTATATTATATCAACACTTTTGAGTGTTCAGGTTTTGAAAGGCAAATGAAGTACTTGGCTTTTTTTTTCCTGCAAACACAGTTCGGAAAGAAGGGGAAATGGAACATCCCTTTGGGGAAAATAGCACTTCATTTAAAGGAGGTAAAGTGGTGGTGTCACAATTACAGTAAAGAAGGAAAGCCCAGAGGAAAGTTCATCTCTCAAATGAGATGGGAGTTTGAGCAAAGCAAAGAAAAAAGCATGACAAGTTAAAATATTTAAGACTATAATGTAGAATACATTGGTAATAAGGTGCACATCAATTGTACCAAGTTCTTGATTGGTAAAGCCTAGACATGCTTAGTTTAGCCAAAAAGTGATGGCAGAACTTTTGTCCCACTCCAGGAATCCCAAATCTTTTTTACCCTTCTCCTATTTCTCCCTTGTATTCATCTTTTACTTTGTTTATGTGGATACTCTTAGAGTCATTCTGTCAATATAAATGGAATATAATATCCTTTTTAAAAGGCCTAGCACCATGGGTTTCTGAAGAAGCAGACCAACAGTCAAACCCCTGATCCATTTTCTTCTGTCCACTGTCATACTACTTAACCCACAAATTAATTTTCTTATCATTTAAAAATTCGACACTGTAGGCATGTAGGAATGTAAGGATGAAATAAGAGTAATAAATATACTTGGTACTCAAAATGTCAGTTTGCACCCAACCAATTCTCTTTATATGAATGACTATCCTTTATTATTCCATTTGTCCATGTACTTTATGTTTCAAAACTCCAATTACATGTCATGATATAAAAAGATTGGCAACTTCTGCCCTAATAGTTTACAAGCCACAGAACCTGTAGTCTAGGCCACTATCAACCTTAGGCAAATGGGTATGGAAATATTTTTTGGTTTTGAACTTACATATTCTGAGCAACATTGGTATCAAAAAACCAAAAACCCTCAATGAAGACTATCATTGGCAATTCTAAGTCACTTATTTGTACACAGACCTTTCTGGGGATTTAGAATTAGGGGGTGAGAGCTTATGAAGAAATTCACCAAATATTTAATCACGGAGGAGCTAATCACTGACAAAAGTTCAGAATAATATTGGCAGTTTTCAAACTGTGTTCCACATGCCATAAGGGAAAAGGAAGTTGTGATCCAGAAACTATTAAAGGGGAAGAAAAAAAGAAAAGAACAGCAACACCTGGACTAAAACTGTAGCCTACAGAGACACATCCTCTGCCACCTTCACTCACCATGGCAAACACTTATTTCAATATACTAAGATTCTACACGATTTCTTTTGAGGAAAACAGTTTGTGCCTTGAATAAAAAAGTCTGAAAAACTGATTGCAACCAGTGATTTTCTTTAAAAAAGCCAGTGACACTACTCATGTATTTTATTTAAGGTTTAAAACTTGCAGAGATCAAATAGTTTATATTGAACCCTTTTCAAATTTATCATTATCCTTACTTACTACATTGTCATTTTTTTCCTTCTTTATTTTTCTCTCAAAGGATTAAAATAGAAGGCAAAATAGTTGGATTAGTTTTAAAGTGAGGTGAAAAGAATATGTGATTATAAATGGCCCAAGAATTCTAATACAGAGTGGAACAACAGTTAGGAGAAAATAGAGAGAGAAGACTGGAGTTCGTAAAACAACTGTGCTTTGTAAATGCCAGGTTTGAGACTGGATACTCTGGTAATTAAATGTTTCAAGACATTTGAACTTACTTACACAGCATGAACTTAGACAGTACTTTCTAGCAGCTGAAAATCTGTTCCAAAAAAGAGTGCAAAGGGGGTGGAGAGATGGCTCAGAGGTTAAGAGCATTGACATCTCTTGCAGAGGATCCAGGTTCAATTCCCAACATCCACATGGCAGCTAACAACTGTCTATAACTCTAGTTCCAGCGGTTCTGATGTCTTCTTCTGCACTGTGCAACTTGAGAGGACATACACATGTGCAAGTAATAGACTCATGCACATAAAATAAAAATAATAAATAAAAGCAATATATTTTAAAGTACCAAAAAGTGATATAATTAAGTCAAAATTATACTTTAAAAGAGGTTACTGTTTCTTAAAGTTTTTATAGCTAATCATGTGGCTTCTTGGTTTATGTTAAAGATGAAATTGTCTTTCTTCAATGCAAATAAAATCAAAGGTAAGAAAAAAAAGACTCCTAATACTACCACAAATGAGGGACATAAATCACTATGGAGTATATCCATACAAGTTTCAGATGAGAGAACTTTAAAATTATGAGCACAAATGCATTACACAAAATTACTATAGTGTGAATAAATATTACATCAATGAAAAAGGGCAAAGTAGATACTACAGTCTATACTCTGTTTACCTTAGCTAGAGTTCATGAAGCCTTATTAAACAGATTTTTAAAAAGTCAAATAAAATCTTAATAAAGTCAGTATAGCTAACAGGGGTATATTTAATTTTTCTTTTAGCTCATCAAGAAAATACTTTAAAACACAAAGAAAAATTGCACTACTATTAAATATCTTTAATGAAAAATTTATCTAGCCAAAGACTGAGTTAAAAATATAAGTCATTGGCTATTTGAATGATTCAAATTCAGGTATCAAATTCGAGGGTGGTTACTGTAAAACAAATGTCATGACAAATTTTTGTCTACAGTTGCTAAGAACAGTATTCAACTTTGAATCACATTTCCAGGCCAAACTTGTGGAACTGAACTGGGATAAGATAACGCTGGAGAAATGTCTTGTTACCTAATGGCACTTATCAAAACAGCACTGAGCTCAATAGGAAAATTGGATCCTTACAAAAACAGTCAATGTAAAATAATGTTCTCATCATGAAATATGGATACTCCAATTCAATGATGATTTTCAGCTCTCATGACCTGGAATTAGAAAAGTTTATCTCTGTACAAGAGTCAAAACTTTAATAATTAACAACTATTATATGGAAATCTCTGCTTTAAGCTTTGATCCCTCAAAGAGCTCTGCAACATTGCTGACTTCAATACCTACTGTAAAAAGTTTACATATGCCGTATTTGGGGATCTTCTCATCAAATGAAGTATTTCTCTGCCATTCTAGGTAAATCAAATAAACATACCAACAATTTTAGAGAAGTCTATTTTATGCTGTATTGCCTTTATTAGACACGTTATATTAAAGATGGCAGAGCAGGAACAAAAAGGAAATGGGCAATCATTCTAATTCAAATGCGGACTGTTTTACTGATAAAGCTAAAGTATGTCAGGTCACTAACATACTGATAAAGCTAAAGTATGTTTTGAAGTCCAAAGAGTTTACTTTCTTTATACATGTTCAGCCTTCACAACCATACTGGCACCAAAATGACATATAATACTGAAACAAAGACACTTTTTTTTTTTTTTTGAGACAGGGTCTCCCTGTAGCCCCAGTTGGTCTGAACTCACATTCTTACATAAGATTCTACCTACTTACGTCACTTAAATTTCAGTTCCTGTAAGTTATAAACAGCATTCTACGTTTTCAGTATCGGTGAAGAATAATTTTGTTTGCCATTTTCTTACCCATATGAAACACTGTTGACATTTTTCTTTCTCTGGCTTTCCTTTTAATACTTTGTTAAGTTGAATGTACCATAAAATTAGAATCAAATTGAACTTTCTCCCTCATTCAAATTATCTTGTCAGCAGCTTTCAAGCCACAAAAGCCGAATAAAATAGCCATGTAGAAGAGTTGATAGGAATTAATTGGGTATCTTGGAAGTACTGGCATTTTGAGAGAAATTTATAATAGTGAAATTTAGAACACTGATTTCAACTTTTGTCCCATTCATGTGACACTCATGAAAGATAACAGCCTTTATACTTACCCTACAATTAATACCTTAAACACAAGTTCCTAGACACACACACAAACACACACACAATTTCTGTGATACTTTTAAATGTAAATGCTGGGTCATAGAATATACACAATTAATTGTTTCTCAGCCTTTGACTAAGATCAACTATAGAACACATACAATTAAATTTTTAATTTCATTTCAAAGGCAATAAATACAATAGTACTTTATGAAAATGCTTACCAATACGTCAAGATTTGTATATAATGAATAAGTCGTACTACTGTGAGCTGGAAATGTAACAGTAGTAGGAGCTTTGCCTAGGCTCCATGAGCATGTGAGGAGAGAGGGGGGAGGAAGGAAGAAAGGGAGAATAAGAAATATGGAGGGAGGGACAGGGACAGAGGCAGAGACTTGTTTTCTCTACAGTAGCACAACAATCTCCACAGGGAAGAAAGTTATTTTTTTGTCATATTTTAACAGTTCTATCAAATATCTATAGTCGATGATTTTCAATAACTCAAAAAGCTTTTATTTTTTATTATTTTGATTTTATGTGCATGAGCATATTGCCTATATATAAGTGTACCCATATCATGCAATTCTGGCCAGAAGAGGGCACTGGATCCCCTGGAACTGCATGGTTGTTAGCCACCATGTAGGTGCTTGGAACCAAACGTGGTTCTCTGTTAAGAGCAGCCAGTCCTCTTAACCCCTAAGCCATCTCTCCATCTCTCCATTCCCCTCAAATTTAACTAGCTTGAGAAAAACACTGAAAAAAATCTTTATTTTTAAAAAGCTCTTGGAGTGATTTTGATGTATCACTGGGAGAGAGAACAGGCTTCTATCTAAGATAGTAAGTAATGTACTTCCCCTATGTTACATATTACAGAAAATCTAAAATTAAGAAGAATAATATTCCTTATAATCTTCTATTACAACTAAAAACCAAAACTGTGACATATAGCAGAAAACTAATTAGGTTACAACAAGTTCACTGGGCACTGGGTTGTCATGGTTACTCAGTTATTTTAGAAAGTCAGAATTAAAGAAAATTAGTAAAATATTCACTGCTTTTTGCTATCATAAAAAGGCATTTCTGGTATCTTTAAAACTGTACTAAATAAGAAAATACTGAAAATAAAATTCTCAGTAATGTCAACTTGGGCTCAGCACCCATAAAATACAATCTAAGAGTAGTATGTATAAGACTCCCAGAGACCACTCAGACTGGTATATCTGACAATTATTATAAATTATCTTGAACCCAAATATTTTGTACCCCCAAATCCCATTTTTGAACAGACTAATTAGAGTAATTGTCCAACAAGTTTCACACTACCTTAGCTGTAAGAATAGACTGCCACACGGTACTGCAATTGAAAGCTTCATTTTACAAGATGGAAGCTTCCAAATTAGAATTTTAACCACTAACCTACTGTGTGTGTGACTGTGGGCAAGTTACTTTAAAAGCGTATCTTCATAGTTAAAATGATCTATCATTTTTCCTTTCCAGTCAGCTCAGACTTTTTTCTGCCTTAAGAACAGTAAGCCAACCACATCACACACCTTTTATAGAGAGGGTAATATTTAACAGTTTTTTGTTTGTTCACTGAATAAATGCTTTGAAAACCATTCAATCAAGATGTTAGAATGTGAAGAAATCAACATTATCCAGAGAGAGTATATGAGAATTTCCAAGCAGGGAACTTAGGTTCTTACACTTGGGGAGAGGGGGAGAGACAAGACGAAAACTTCCCAGGTGACTGATATATGTACCCTTTTCATTTGTATAGAAATGAATGTACAAAATCCACATTTGACTGACATTGCTTATGGTTCACTTTTTTTTCCTGTAGGGAATTAACCATGCATATATTCAGGCAAGATAGAATGCTAGCAATGCACATTTGATTTTCTATCAAACATAGTCCCTTATTAAGAATATATCCTTTATTGTACTGTGTTAAGATAAATATACTTTTCTCCTTTTAAATCAAAGGAAAAGTTTCAAATAAATTCTAGGTATTTTACAGGAATTTTGAAGGCCAATAATTCACTTTGACTACTAGTCTTAGAGAGACTTAACAAAGTTAACATTTCTCCAACAAGAAATGCTAGTATCTATTGCTGTTAACACTGCTTTCACTGCATAGCACTCACCTTCAAGACAACAGTACTGTACGTACTGCAACTGCATAGCAACACTACTTCATTTTATGTCTTAGAAAAACAATCAACTTAAAAAAGAGTTGAAGATTTTGGTAAGAGGCAAAGTGAAGAAATACTATTAGTAGAAAGATGAAGACAGAGAAACCAATCAAGAACACCACAAACATCATTTATCAGACTGAAACATTTCAGAAAATAATTCAGGATACAGGATACAAAAAGCATGTCTGAACATTGGAGAGGACATGAGGTTAGCCTAGTATCTTCAATACTGAACATCTTTAAATAAAATAAAAGCAGAAGCAAGGCAATTAAAGGAATTGGCATAGAATTAAACTTTCCAACTTATTCATGACTAAATTCATATTTTTAAGTTCACCTTTTGCTTATTGTTTACTCAGACTAAAAAGGTTTTGTCCAGGTTATAGGAAAAACATGTTAACAAATAAAAATTTCTTCAAATTAAAAAAAAAAAAAATCTAAAATCCCAAATAAGCCAAGAGCTGCCTGTATCTGAAAACAGAACACAGCTAAAATCTACGTGTGCCTAAGTGTTCACAGAAGGAGTACTCTGGTTAACCACTATTAAGAGTATGAAATGGAAGTACTGGAAAAGTCTAAGCAATGTGTGGTGTCCTGGGCATGTAGTCAACTATTGGGAGGCCAAGGAAAGATGCTGGTAAGGCCCTGTGTCAGCTGATTTGTGTCTATATATATCAATTACCTGGAAGTCAGGGGAGAGGAAAGGAAGAAGGAAAAGAAAAAGGGAAAGAAAGAGGAAGGGGGAAAGGGAAGGAAAGAATTGAGAATGTATATAAAACAAGGTTAAAAATAAGGAACACTCAAGAAGCAACAACTGCCTCAGTTTGTATTAACTTTAGTTTAAAATCCTTAATGCTATATAATATAAACATTATGCTCAAGACCAGTGGAAAAAGGAATATAGTTTAGTAACACCAAAAAAAAGGGGGGGGGTGTAAGAAATAAGCAAAGCCAAAGAAATACATTTTAGGACACCCAAAAGCAGAGTAGGGAGGAGGAATGTTAATGATATCAATAATCATAAATTCCTAATGAGCTACAAAAAGTACATGACTTATTTCTGTATCCTGAGCTAAGGTGGGATGAGGACAGTAACTGTACAGAATGTACAAACAATTCGTAAAGGAAAGTTATTGTTCTTAGACAGGAACTGCAAATAGGTAGCTCAAAGTAAGTTCTAAGACATGGAAACAAAATCACTAGTAATGAAGAAATCCATTCCCTGTTCTTCTCTTCATAAAACCAAATCACAGATAAAGTACATACCTTAATTACAACTTCTTGTTGTATATGATGATGCTATCACACAAGAAATTTTAACAATTCCTCAATTGCAAAATATATTTGCTCTTTACTTTTAAAACAGAAAAACAGGGCTGGGGATATACCTCAGCAGCAATGCACTTACACATGGCTCTAGGTTTACTCCCCAGTACTGAGGAAAAGTAAAAAAGGCTACCAAATATCCTGATCCATCTACCTACCTTCAATACATAGGAAAGAATGGTCCTAGTTCTGCCTATGACTAACCATGCCTGCCTAATGTCTGAACTTTACCCGTCTGCACTTCCTCCAAGAAAAAATGTTCAGTTGGGTTTCTATCTTTTCTTCCTTTTTTAAAAAATATTTTATTTATTATTTTTATTTTATGCGTATTAGTGTATTGCCTGCATGTGTCTAGGGCACTCATGCTGTGCAATACCCATGGAATCAAAAGAAGGCATCGGATTCCCCTA
Source organism: Eospalax fontanierii (assembly GCA_035773235.1). Classification (NCBI taxonomy): domain Eukaryota; kingdom Metazoa; phylum Chordata; class Mammalia; order Rodentia; family Spalacidae; genus Eospalax; species Eospalax fontanierii. The sequence continues at coordinate 60,879,538 of CM069530.1, read as the reverse complement.
GAACTGAAGTTAGCCACCATGTGGGTGCTGGGAATAGAACACATGTCCTCTGCAAAAGCAGCCAGTGCTCTTAACTACTGAGCCATCTCTCTAGTCCCCTTTTCTTCCCTTTTTTAGTTATCTTCCTAACTCTAATGATCCTAGGATTCTCTTCATGCACAATATATCAAGCCTGTTTGATTCTAAATACAGAAGGAAAAATCCCTTCTGTCACAATCAAGGTCTTGTCAAAAGTAATCAATATTTGCTGTCACTATTTGATCCCTTTCTAGTCACTCTTTCACAGCTGACATTTGGCACCTTGCTCCCTGAAATCTACTAAAACTGAGCCAACGTGCCAAATTCTTACTCGCTTTTTGCAGTTGTTCCCTAATCTAGTCACCATGCTACTCTCACTTTCTCCTGGTTTTCCTCCCACTGTCTACCCATCAGAAAAGGGAACTCATCTTTGTCTAGCATACCACATTTCTTATCACTAAGCACACTACTGGAGTGACTTCATTTATAGAAGCATTTTTCAAATTTCTAGGTCTCGTTGCCAAGGATGCTGTGATGGTCAATCTCAATTGTCAACTTGATGGGATATAGAACTCTTTGGAGACAAACTTTTCTATGTGTCTGTGAAAGGTGTTTCCAGAGAGGTTTGATTGAGTGTACATGTCATCATTCCTTGGGCTGAGGTCCCTAACTCAATAAAAAGGAGAAAGGAGCTGAGCAACAGCATTCATCTCTCTCTGCTTCCTGATAATGGAAACAATCTTGACCAGGTGCCTCAGATTCCTGACAGTACTAAAGCCGCTGTCTGCTGCCTTGCCTCCTACCTTTCTTCCTTCCTTCCACTGCTTTTTTCAGCCATTCTGTCATAACTATGAGAAAAGTAACAGAAAGCTTTAATAAACAGCTTCTATTTGGGTGTGTTACAACTATCAGTTATTCATTTCAAGATTTTTGTCACACTGTAGCATACAATACATAAATCATCAGGATGATGATACCATGTGTCTCATATATGATCCCTGGAAATTTCATAAACTCATAAGAAGACGAAAGAAAAAAAAAAGCCAAGTACTATGTCAGCACTGCTATAAACAGGTGTTTCTGACCTTGAGGACTCCTTGACAACAGTCTCCAGAACCCCTAGGAATTTTCAGCCTACATTTTTAGAAGTAGTTATATACATCTAAACCTTTATTAACACCCATGCCATACCATACTCCTAGGTCTTTATCACTGGTATGATCGTTACCTAAGATTCAGATAAAACTTCTGCTATCTCCAGCATCAGCTTCACATATTCATCCCATAGACAGACAAATTCAAGATTATCCAGAATTCAAATCTACCTTCTATGTTTACTATCTCAGTCAAAGGCACTAAAGCAAGACAGCTTTTAATCATCCTAGGCACCCTCCCTTTCCTTCTTTTACTTGGTATCACCAAACTCTATTCATTTTTCTCTTTTAATCTGTAGAGTATAAGAGTTTATGAGGGAAAAAAACAAACAAACAAAAATAACAAAAAAAAACCTACTACCAACCTTTGACCTAAGCACCAAAGTGATTCATTTGCTCATTGAAGTCTGAGAAGCATGGTCTTGGGTGGTGAAAGTCTTAGTAACTTCTCAATAAACAAAAAAATCTAAAACAAAAAGCAGAGTCTAAAAGTCAAACTCGAGAACAGTGTAATTAGAGCCTCTCTCAAAGCATTTCCTCCTAATATTGAAGGTGAGAAGTTTGAAGTTTTGAAAAGAAAGCAAAATTATTTCACAAAGTCATCTTGTAACTCAGGTTTCACATCCCTCAAATTCCATCCTCTATACTGTAATGAGTGTTGGAACTTTTTATATTTCTACATGTTTCCTTTTCCTCCACTTCAGTGGCTCTCCCATCACCTAAAACCCTAGTTCCTTACCATGAAATGCAAGGTCTTCAAAAATGTGACCCCTGCCTCTTTCACCATTCCTGCCTATCTCCCCATATCAGAAGACTGCTAACCACAGAAATCAGCTAGACTGCTGGGTATTTCTGAAAGTCTTGCTAGGGGGCTAAAGCACACCAGGACTGAAAATCACTACCCTATCTCAGTAACTAGCCTCGCCATGGTTCATACAAAAACACTATAATCCCTCAGCATACCTTCTCTCACTTCACTGTATCCTTAGAATGAACTCAGTCTCTTCGACTTTCCCCTGGAGGCAGAATTAGAGGATGGTTACTCTGCTCTCACAGTACTTCTATCTCTTATAGTACATTCCACACTGCTCATGAAACAGTGTCTAAGCATCTGTCTAACCCCCAAATACTGATTTTACCTGAAGGCAGAGACGGTATCTTATTCATTCTTATGTTCTGTGATTGAATTAGACTAGGAGATAAGTGATAAGCAAAACAAGTTTATACTGAATTTTTGAAGTCTGTTTAATATACCTAGAGTGATGCAAAGTAAGATAAAACAAAACCAGTACCTTTATATTTTACAGTATACCAAACTACCAAGAGGAAAATATTTGAGCGTGGTGTATGTATGTGGACATGTGCATGCAGGTGTACGTTTGTGTGCAGAGGCTAGAAGTTGATACTGATTATCTTGCCCAGTCATTCTCTACCTTAGTTTTGAGACAGGCCTCTCACCTAACCTAGAGTTCAATGATTAGCTTGAATGGCTGGCCAGCAAACTTCAGGGGTCCGTCCCTGCTCCCACTAGCACTGGGGTTACAGGCACACCACCAGGTCCAACATTTTATGTGTGTGCTGGAAATTCAGACTCAGGTTCTCAGTTTTGAATAACCAACACTTCACTGATTAAAATAGTTCCCCAGTCCTAAAATTATCTTTTAATTCTATAATTCTATGTCTAGAAACAAATAAAATTCATGCATCAAGTAATCTGTAGATGAAGTGAAATAAAAAAGTAAATTAAAGTAGATAACAATCAACTTGACATTCATTCTCAGGTGCCTATTTTTGCTTTTAATAATAGTAAGACAGAAGAAAGTATGATTCTGGAAGTTTGAATGGGAGGATGAGCACGAGTAAGTTAAAATTCTAAGTACTAAGAGTTAACACATAATGTCCAACTAATGAACCAAAACAAGATGCGCATACTACTACTCTTAAAACTTAGAAATAAAATGTCAGAAAGAAAAGTTAAAAGATAATTGAGGTTAGGGTATAGATGGATGAGAGAGGACAGCTAAAATATAAATAAATAAATAAACCAATCTTTCAGTACTATTTGCTCACAGAAACAAAAACTATTATTTTAAAAATATACTAGGGAGCTGGAAATGCAGCTAAATAGTTGACCGCTTGCCAAATAGGTTCAAGGTCCTAGGTTTCATCCCCCAAAATAACCATCAAAAAAAGAGATTACACCAAAAGAATGGAGACAAGGGAACACTACCTAAATTTTGCTCCTCAGTGCACCTTACAAGAAGCACTTTTACGTCATTAGCAGTTTACTCCCAATGTCTTTAAATAATGACCTAGGAACATTTCTATTTAGACCTATATTAAATTTTATCTCAGGGGACCTCATTAATTAAGGTACCTACTAAAGAGATAAACCCCTGAGAATCCCCAGATAAATAACTTCTTAAAAGGGAAATGTAGACCAAAACAATAATAATGTAAGTCATTTCTTTAAATTTTAGGAAAAATGTACAATCTGTAGAAATTTTAAAATATTGTGCCACTAGGCTTAACTATTAATGCATAAAAATTTCATATACAGAACATAAGACAGAAAAGGCTGGATGATTTTTCAAGATTTTCTATTGCTGCCCCAATGCCAAAACTTCTATACAAATAAACCTACATACATGTAATATACAACTAAAAAAACTTCAACTAAAGATATAGCCATTGAACGCTTTAAAGGGAATGGGACTTTTAGATTAATTTCTCTAAAAGAATCCAAATATTTAACCTATTAACTTGTACTGGGAATATAGGTATCTATGAAAACATAAAACATTTTATCACCTATGAAAGATCTTATATATAGGTGGGCTAACTTTTACTACATATTGCTGTTTTATAAAACTATAAAATATACCTATTTGTTAACAGAAAGGAAAAATACCTAAAATTATTTTATTACCCTTCATAACAAAAGAGATTATGAGAGGAACATACAAAATTACTGAATATACTCAACCTTATAAAAATATCAAGAATATTCCAAAGTCTAGGAGAAATAAAGTAAAAATATTCTTGATGCAATTTTTGAAAACTGCACTTGAACTAGAACTAAACCTGAACTGTGATGATCTGGTGCTACAGGGGCAACTAACGCTTACCTCAAGGAAACCTACTGCAGATAAAGTCCCGTCACTTGCACAGTCCTTTCAGCTGCCTGCCAGTTGTCTCTGTGGAAGGGAAAGCCTGATGAGTGAGAACCCTATGCCACACTCCTGTGGAATGTAGGGTGCCTGCATATCTGCACGAAACTGCCTACCTAGAGGTTCCTAGACAGACTCAATAATAAAGGGCTAGAAAGATGCCACCTTTGAGATTCTCTCTCTACTGAACAAGGAAACCAAATAGCAATGAGAATTCCTGAGTGTTAATGACCTATTGGCAGAAAAAAAGACTAAAAGGACCAAGTACAAATAAATGAGTTACGATAGGAAAAACACAAACATATACATGCACGCATACATACACACAGAAAGGTTAAAATTAATGGACAGAACTGTATATCCTGAAGAGAGAAAGTTACACCCACAAAAAGCCACTGCAGTATTGACAAATGAATGCTAAATCTCAAACATATTCCTGTTTATCCATTTAAAAAAATGTCATCGAGTATATCATGCACAAAATGAACCAAATAATGAATCCCAATATCTACTTATAAATACCACGTGTTTTCTTGGTGAGGTCAGTGAGTGGGTGCTAGGGAAGGGAATTCACCATATTTTAAGAATATGCAAACTGAAAACCATCAACATTATTCCACAAGAAGCCTGCAAAGAAAAATGTGTTTCTATAACAAGGAAAGTATACAAATCATTACTGGGTATCAAACTGAGGAGGGAGGTAAAAAATAGTAGTTTATTTTCAAACTGTGAAATGCAGCAAATTTCAGAAACTACCTTCATCATATAGAATTACGAATGGCTAGTAACAGACTTCTGTAATATCTTTATATCACTCATATGCAAGTTCAGCTACATAATAAAAAAACTTTGTTTCTTTCTAATACCAAACACAATCTTCAATCTGAATGCTGTGCTACCACCCGAAAAAAAAAAAATCCTATAAGAAAATTTAAAAGAAAACTTTAAGAATATTAACCTTTAGTACAAGTACCAGGGGCCCAGGGGGGACGGACAACTCATTAAAAAGACCATTCTAACTTTTACTTTAACAGAACCACATTTAAAATAAAATTACATACCTCCGATTCTTTGTCACTTAAAGATCCCAAACTTCCAAAACTGTGATTAGAACTTTCATTATTTGTTGAGGCCTGTCAAAGATTTTTTTTAAAGGTAAAAGTTAGGAGCAATTATAAATAAACATATTACAAAATATACAATCAATCTTCATAAATGAAAGTAAAATATGAGTCTTTTAAATAGTGAAGCCAAGGCAAGGAAAAATAAGAAATACCATGTTCTAACACTATGGAACAATTTATCAAGTCACTAAAATTCTACTGTTTAAGGAAATGACTTGTATTATTAGCTGATTTTTTTAGAAGATCAATTCAAAAGCAAAGGAATGGGCTACTGCTAGAATAAACAAACAAGATCACTAGCCAATACAAAAATGAATCCTTGACAAAAACAGATATTTATATCACTCAGCTTCCATCACAGTTATTAAACTGTGATTTCATACATACCACTCGCCCTTCTTCATGTTAAGAAATGCTCTTGATTTTTTTTTAATTTTAAGAAACTAACTACCTTGTTTATCTTAATTGCTTGTTCCTTATTTCCCCATTTTTCTGTACAATTTATTTTTGAATAGTGATTACCAGAAAGCCATCAGCTATCTAGCAAGCTGACATCTGTTTTGTTTCCATGATGCTTATCATTTGGGGGGCTTTTCTGTAGCATTGGTATAGGAGACCCATGCTTCCCAAGAATGCTTTGACCAGTAGCTGACAGGGTACCGCACATATGCAGACCAGATCAACCTATACCCTCAAGTTTCCCTTCCATTGGTAAGAGTAGCTAAAAATTCCACTACTATTAATTAACAGGTTACAAATTAGTCTAAAATTATCTGTTAATAAATTTCTAAAGAGACAGCTTTGAGCCACTGCATATTATAGACATCATAGGATTATTAACATGGAATAGCAAGCTGAAATGATTATGAAAGTACTTGTACAAAGTTTTAATTGGGCGAGTTTGTCAAACTAGAAAGAAATTACACCATCAATAGCAGTTAACTGATTAAAACAATTAGAAAATCTGATTCTGAATAATGGAGGCAGTGGCAAAGTTTCTGACCATCTGCAAACCCCCATGAAGAAACATATAAAACTAAATAACAATCTAAAACCTACAGATATGTACAAAACAGCAGAAAGAGAAATCAAGACATCCATAAACAGCAGAATAACTATTCATTAAACCAGGAGACCATTTGAGTACAGAGGCTATGTCTAGAAGACTTTTGCTCTTTCAAACAGCAACTAAGTACAGGAAACCCAACATAACATCTAAAAATTAAGAACAGTCTATTGTCTATGGATCCTAGTAGTAACAGACCCTGCCTATAACAGGGAGGTATAGGAAATATATATTACTGGTTGTGAAATTAAAAATGAACACAAAAAGAACAATAATAAAGGAAAAGGAGTATAGATAAAGTTCAGAAGAAGGGTTCAGAAGATTGTTCAGTTGATAAAGTGCTTGGTGTGCAAGCACGAGGACCTGAGTTCAATGCCCAACACCAGGCAGAGCAGCAGCATGCATCTATAATCCCAGCACTGATGAAGCAGAGATAGAAAGGTGCCCTAGGCCTGGCTAGCCAAACAGTCAGGCAAAATGGGACAGCCCAGGCTTGAGGGAGAGGCAGGGGGAACGGGAGGGAGAGAACCAACATTTATCTCTGGCATCTGCAAGAATGTGCATATATACATATATGCAAACACACATTTCAGAAGGTATAGACTAGAAATCTTAGAAAGCAAATGCCTCAGTTTTGAAGGGAGCCTAAGACCAAAAGCAAAGAAGCTCTGTGGAAAGAGTCAACCTGTCAGCCTGAACCACCTTTAATGTTCGGGCTCCTCGATTTTACAAAAAGTAATCAAGTTACTACAAAAAAAAAAAAAAAAAAAAAAAAAGAAGGGTACAATAACATTCTAAAATAACTACACTATGCCAGCATGCCAGAAGTACCCGCAAAATAGGTGAAAACTATTTCAAAATGGAGTTGTACAACATTACAAAAATGATTCATAAGAAAAAAAACACAATAAACCTATTTTAAAAAACTGAAAAGGTAGCAGAACTCTGAGAAATTTTATTAAAAAAAAGAAAATAGAATCAGTAATGAACATGTGAATATATATAAATATATATATATATATATATCAGACAATGCTTTAAGAAAACCATAAAGTCCAAAGGAGGGCATGTTTGAAATTACAAGAAAATATTTTTTAAAGTTTTTATTATCTTTTACATTTATTTGTGTGTGTGTGTGTGTGTGTGTGTGTGTGTGTTCACAGAACAACTTGTAGGAGTTGGTTCTCTCCTACCATGTGAGTTCCGGGGACTGAACTGAAGTCATCAGGCCTAGCAGAAAGTACCTTTACTTACTGAGCCATTTCACCGGCCAAATAAAAAGAATGTGAGAGAAAGCAACTAGAGAAGCAACAAGGATTTAATATACAGACAAAAAACTCCTTAGAGACCACTGAAAGGAGAAAATAATAAAACTAAAATTTAAGAAACATTTTCTGAAAACATTTTACTTTAAAACTAACTGAAAAAGTATAACACACATTTGTGAATATCAACCCAGAGCACCAACATCAAATTTTCCAAAAGCAATGCTTTATGCCAGAAGAAAAAAAAAAGTAACATATTTAAGCTATTTAAGAAAAACAATTATGAACAAAATAATTTCTATTTAGTGAACATGATATTCAACACATCAACTGTTAGCTGAATACAAACTACTGCTCAATCACAATGAAGAGTTTAACCAGTCTGAGAACTGAAGACAAATAATATAGTATTATTTCCTTACTGATAATGACTAAATAAACTATTATGGGATATTCTAATTCTGTCATCGGCACTGTCCTCCAGGGCCCCAATTCTCAGTATATAAGATACAGATTCAAATAAAAATAATACAGTGCTGAATTTGAATTGGACACATTAACTGCCCCAGAGCAACTGGAACCCGGATAAAATCTGTAATTTAACTGGTTAGAAAAATCAGTTTCTGGCTACCACAGCAGCTGGAAAGGAAAGATATACTGGAAAATAAAGAAAGAATTAAAATATCCCAAATAGTAATTCTGCCCAGGTGTCTAGCTGCTAACTGATCCAGGTCAGCTGCTACCCTTGTTGACTTGGGTTAGGCTGTCCAGATAAGTTAATCAATACCTAATAAAACAACTTTTAGGCTGGGCATGGTGGCACACGCCTTTAATCCCAGCACTCAGGAGGCAGAGGCAGGCAGGCCAGCTGGTGCTTCCCAGAGACCCTTTTTCAATAAAAAGACCAAAAGAAACCCTAACTCTCCAGAAGGACATGCCCAGGCTTTTTACAGATAATGGAATCAGCAAATAAAAGACTTCAAAGAAGCTATAAATATGCTTTAAATGACAAAGTTGATACTATGCTTGTAATAAATGAACAAATGGGAAATTTTGGCAGAGGAAAATATTAAAAAAGAAATAGATATAAGTTCTAGAACTAAAAAAATGACTTCCTATGTAGGCCTAAGAGCAAAATGGATAAAAACAATACTAAAGAAAGGTCAAAGAAGTTATTCAAACTAAATAACATATAGGCATTAAGAGTAGCTCTACTGTACACTAATATGCAATTTAACTTGTATGAAAAGGAGCAGAAAAAAAAATCTGAAGAAAATTTCAAAATCTGGTAAAGACATATACAGGTTCAAAGTTTACCAACTCTCCTCAAACAAGATAAGAACAAGGAAAGCCATACCTAGGCACATCAAAGTAAAAAAAAAGTGACACCATAAAGGAAAAAAACCTTGAGAGCCAGCAAAAAAAGTTTCACTGAATAAAGACACCTGCCACTATGGCTGACAGCTTAAATTCAGTCTTCTGATCCCCAGAGGTTCGTTGTGTCACACACATACAAACACACATAAATAAATAACCAGTAAGAGTACATCCTGTTTGGGGGAAGAAGGGGAACTACACTGGAAACTTGAAAACTGAAGTAGAAATAATAATACCAGACTCAAACAGCTAAGGAAATCCTCTACAAAGAGACCAAAACCCAAACAATCTTAAGAAATCTAGACAGTGCACAAGTTTCTGGTACAAATAATTAAAGAGAAGGAGGGGCAAGGAGGAGAGGAAGAAGGAAGGTGGGGAATGCTGCTGGTGGTGGTGGTGGTCGTGATGACGATGAAGTTAAACTTTCCTAGAACTGGAAAGCATGAGTTTTAAATTGGAAAGAAGAGCTGTACAGATGGCTCCATAGTACATACTGCTCTTGCAGAGGACCACAGTTCTGTTCCCAGTAGGCATGTAGAGCAGCTTAGAACCTCTAACTCTGATCTCAGGAGATCCCATACTTCCTGGCCTCCAAAGAAACCTATGTTTAAGACCATGATACACACACACAAAATCAATTGGAGCTGGACAGATGGTTCAGTTTTTGTTCCAGAGGTCCTGGGTTCAGCACTCATATGGCAGCTAACAATCATAAGTAACTCCATTTCCAGAAGATCTGACATGCTCTTCTGGCCTCCATGGATACTGTATGACATAATGAACTCATATACATAAAATAAAAATAAATAAATCAAAATATTTTGAATAAAAATAAAATTAAATGAGCATTTTAAAGAAGGAGAGAAAACTTTTAATTAAAAGGATACAGTTTTTGAAACAAGCAGGCATACTGTAATTTTTTTTTTTAATGTTTAAATGCTAGAGATCAAGACAGGAGCCTAAAAAGCTTCAAAGGAGGAACACTACATTCAAAGGATCAAAAGTCAGAATGGCACCAAAGTGACCAACAGGAACAATGGAAGCTGTAAGGCAATGGAACAGAGCTCCCAAATTTGAGGAAAGATTCTGTGAGAAAAGAACAACCACCTAGAAAAGAACACAATAATGAAGGGCTGGCTGCAGAGGACAGCTTCAAGAGAGAAGGGAGAGGGAAGAAATAATTTGGTACCTTATAATAAGATATCTGCAAATTTCTGCTGAACAGTACACAAATGATTACACTGCAATTCTCCAAAGTATAATTACTAACTCAAGGGATAAACAAGTTTTCACAAAAGAAATGTACATTAATGGGCTCAGCTATCAATAAATTTATAACCAAAATACCAATTTAACCAGAAATTAAAATACTGTATATCATCAAATTAAGACAGGGCAGGGAAATGTACCTCTGTAAGGGTAGCAGACTGGATCAGCTGGTAAGAAATGGATCTTTTGCTGGATTCTGTTCTGCTTTATTTTTTCCTACCCCTATATTGGTATCACACTAACTTAATTTACCATATTCCTTGGTAGCTATTAGTATAATTTCCCTAACTTTGTATTGTCCTTCCATGCAGTCTTGATCAGTCACTTAGGCCCACCTGGTCTCAAACTCACATTGGCATCTTGGTCTTTGTACTTTAATACTAATTCTAAAAGGTTATTCATTTTTACCTTTCCTGAACTGTAATTTTAAATGGTATCACACTGATCTATCTACCTGTTTAAGAAAGCATGATAGAATCCTAACTCTGAGTCTTTTAATTCTTAGGCACTGCACCTCTCAACATGGTCTTTGATTTCTCTGTATTTTATAGCTGTTAGTGAAAATGCCAAGTATCTTGTCAGATTTATTCCTACATCTTATTTTTTAAAATATCTTATTATTATGTTTTTTATGTGTATGGTATATTGTCTGCATGTATGTAATTATACCTATGTTGTGCAAATCCCTGGAACCGGAGTTGTGGATGGTTGTTAGCTGTAATCTGGGAGCTAGGAACCGAACCCAGATCCTCTGCAAGAGCAGCCAGTGCTCTTAACCAAGGAGCCAACTCTCCAGTCCATACTTTCTATTTTTCTATTCTTTCTATAAGGTACCTTTTCAAAACTTTACTTTCCATTTACTGTCTGATATGCTGAAACATAAATAATTTTGAAGTAACATATCCAGTGACCTTGACTAGTTTACTTATTTTAATCTGTATGTTCTTTGTGAGTTTGTTCTATAAGAACTAATCAATCATGAGTATGCTCTTTATTTCTATATGGGTGATGGTAACATGGCTGTATTGAGTAATGTAACCAAACTTCACTCTATATGTACTGAAGAGGTACATATGTACTACATGTACATGTGAGCTCGGCTATTTATTTCAATGATTTCATTAATAAGTCAATATAGCCAGCTCTGTATATTCCTTTTTAAAGTCAATCATTTAAAACTTAATAGTCTCAATATAGATCCTTGGATAAGGAAACTAGCAATTTTTCTTCATAAATACATTATTATTAACTTTACCTTCTTTACTGTCTTGTACTATGAAGTGATTTATTTAATATTATGTTCTCTGGTTTTGAAAATCAGATTGCAGCTAGATCTTAAAAATGTTTTATTAAGTAATTAGACATTTTGACATTAAATAGATATGATCTGTACTTTGTACAGAATAGTTTCAAGTATTTCATTAGTCTAAGTACATTATTGTTCCATAATTGTCTTATGAAAATACATTTTGTCACGATATAAAAAGAAAAAAGTATTTTTCAACAGAGTATTCCTAGCACTTCTACAGATAGAAGAAAGGTGGATCTCTATGAGATCCAGGTCAACCTGATGTACATAGCAAGTTCCAAGCCAAGTGAGGCTACAGGAAGACAAAGGAGATGAAGAAGGAGATACTATTTTGTCTATATGATGTATATGCATACACCGTGAGTGTGGGTATAAGTCTGGGGCTGGAGAGATGGCTCAGCAGTTAAGAGCACTTACTGCTCTTGCAAAGGATTCAGGTTTGGTTCCCAGAATCCACAGAGAAGCCAACAACCATCTGTAAATCCAGTTCTGGGAGATTATTATGCCTTCTTCTAGATTCTGTGGGCACCAGGAACACAGGCAGTATGCATACACACATGCAGGCAAACTCATACACATGATATAAAAGATACAGTCGAGTACATATTTTATTTTTTCTTTTAAATTAAGATCTGATCATTATACATATTTATGGGCACAATACAGTATTTCAATATATGCATACAATGTGTATGAACCAAATCAGGGTAATTATCATTTCCAATTCCTTAACATCTGTTCTAGCTTCTTTCTTCTAGTTCCTTTCTCTCTCTCTCTCTCTCTCTCTCTCTATATATGTGTGTGTGTGTGTGTGTGTGTGTGTGTGTGTGTGTGTGTGTGTGTGTAATCTCATAGGTTGTTACAAATTATAGTCACCTTACTATGCCACAGAACACTAGAACATAATCCTTCCATCAGTTTTGGTTTGGTTCTCATTATCCAACTTCCTTCCCCTAACCAGCTTTCCATTGCCCACCATTCTCTTTCTCTGTTCTTGTTTATAGTAATCCTACTCTCTGCTGTTTGAGATGAACTCTTTTGGTTCCTCCCAGGACAGAGAATGTGGCTTATTTGTTCTTCTGTGTCTGGTTTATTTTACCTAACAATGTCCTCTAATTCTACCAATTTTACAACAGTTTTAAAAATATATTTTATTTATTATTTTTATTTTCTTATGTATTTGAGTGCATTGCCTGCATGTAGGTAGATGCACCCTTGTTGTAAAATACCCATGAAGGTCAGAAGAGGACATGAGACTCCTCTGGAACTGGAGTTATGGAGTTATGGACAGTTGACAGCTGCCATGTGGGTGCTAGGAATCAAACCCCAGCCCTCTGCAAGAGCAGCCGGTGCTCTTAACTGCTGAGTCAACTCTCCAGTCCTGTACCACAAAGTATGCAGATTCCTTGGATAATAAAACTAGCAATTTTTCTTCATAAATACATTCTTCATAAATATGTATTGACAGAATTTCATTTTTATTTAACTGTTTATCAATCAATGGACATCTTATTTGATTCCATATTGTATCTATTAGTATTACAATAAGCATTGGGACACAGGTTATCTTTGACATGCTGACTCCATTTCATCTGAATAGATGAAAACAATAGCACGATCACACAATAAATTTGTAATTGTTCTGAGGAATCTCCATATGGTTTTCCATAACAGTTATCCTAATTGGCATCCCCACTGGCAGTAACTAAGAATTCCATTTCATTCCATCCAGCATGTTATTTTTGCTTTTTTCATAAGAGCTATTCTGGTGAGGGTGAAATGATAACCCATATCACAGTATGGGTCTGCATTTCCATGATAGCTATTGTATAACTCTGTGAGGCAATTCTGTCAAGACTTTGATAAAAAGGTGTTACTTAAATGAGCAGGTACAATTTTTTAGACTGAAACTGCTAAAATTAAGTTTTAAAACTTAGTTTCCTCATTTAAACTAGCCACACTTTAAATTCCTCATATGGGTGATAGGAAAGAACTGACTCCCAAAAGTGGCAAATACTACAGCACATATAAAATAAACTGTAATAAAAACTATTAAGTCTTTATGTGTGACTAGTAACTATATAGTAGGCCATACATTTTAAAAGGGGGCATCAGAACCTCATAAACTTCTATTAGAGAGAGTTTCTAGAGACCAGGGGTTAGTAAACTATGCCCCACTACCCACTTTTATAAACAGTTTCGATGGAATATAATCAGTGACACACATTGAATGGCAGATGGTTTATGGGTCCCTGAGTGCCATAATAGCAGAGTTAAGTAATACAGCTCTGACAAAACTCATGACCTACAGATGCTCACTACCTGGCCCTGTATGAAAGCTGTTGCTACAGACCATATGGAAATTCAGGTGTGTAGGGGTGTGTGTGTGTATGTGTGTGTGTGTGTGTGTGTGTGTGTGTGTAAGACAGAAATATGCTTGTAAGAATTGAGTGCAATGCTGTTCTTTACCAATAGATGCCCCCATCTAACCAGACTAGTATAAAATTTTGAACTCAAAATTCAAGTCTTATTATACAAAACACAATTAATACTCCTATCTTATCTTAGGTGCCCAACTTTCATTCTGATTTCAGATTAGCAAAAGTTGTTTTGTGCTGTCCTTCCATTTTTAGTGAACTATAAATTAGTCTGCCTTCCTACTAGACATTCTCATATTTATTTCTGACCAGTTAGTAACAAATCCAAAAGGAAAATACAAGACTAGTATTAAACTAATCAATTTTCTCCCCTAGAACTTTGGATCTCAGAGTGATATTATGCACAGGGTGAAGGTGAGAGGTGTTTCTTTGTGGGCTGGATCCCATAGGGACATCACAATCAGAAGGTGAGCAGTTCCTATAGCCAAGACACCCAGAGTTGCCCTGCTTTCTGACCAAGTGTCATTTTCTCAGCATTTAAACAATTGTTCCATCACATACCAAATCTCTTCCCTTCTTTATTTGAGATAGTTAGATATGTATTTTTAAAAGGGCAAAAAAAATCTGGTAATTGGTATAAAATGTAAACCATTTCAAATGGCTTGGCAAAAAGAGTACACAAAAGAATGAAATCATAGTTGAGTTGCTCAACTATAATATTTAACAGAGGTACTCCAGGTATTTTGAGTAGAATCAGCTCTAGTAAAGTAAGTGAGGCTTTGGTTCCCATCCATAATCTTAATCATCACCACCACTATCTTGTTCTTAGCACTGCTAGTTACCAGATTACTCATCTATTACTTTGTTCTTCTCTGTTAATTATCAATTAATTCTAAACAGAAATTAAGGAGATTTCTGTTTGAACCTATGAATATAAAGAAAAAAACCTGTGGTATACTCCCATTTCCTCAGACATCTTTAATTTACTGATTGATATACTATCCCAAAATACCTAAGACTTAAGACAATGATTCTATTAGAACACTTCATCTTTTTAAAATTTTATTTATTTTTATTTTACGTGTATGAAATGTATTGCCTGCGTATATGTGAGTGCACCTGTGTTGTGCAATGCCCAGAGGTCAGCAGAGACCTCTGAACTGGAGTTACAGAGGGTTGTGAGTTGCCATATTGGTGCTGGGAACCAGACCTGGGTTCCCTGCAAGAGCAGCCAGAGCTCTTAACTGCTGAGCAATCTCTCTAGTTCCAATACTTCATCTTTTAACACAATTTTTTGAAATGTGGTTTTAGCTTTAGAAATACAACCCTATAACTCCCATGAACTAGATAATGAATGTGTGAAATTCAGCATGTCTACCTAAATCAAAGTTACCAAACTATGCCTACTCTGTTCTAGCTATTATTGGAATGACTAAAGGATATCTGAGACAGGTATCTAAGTCTATCTACAACCAAGAACATTAAATGAAATTACACATAACAAGTACTAAAAGTGTATGTTGAGGATGCTGGGCATTGCAGCTTAAAGGCAGAGATCTTACGTAGCATGCTATTATTGGAATGACTAAAGGATACCTGAGACAGGTATCTAAGTCTATCTACAACCAAGAACATTAAATGAAATTACACATAACAAGTACTAAAAGTGTATGTTGAGGATGCTGGGCATTGCAGCCTAAAGGCAGAGATCTTACGCAGCATGCAGAAGGGCCCTGACTTACACACACACGAGAGAGAGAGAGAGAGAGAGAGAGAGAGAAAGAGAGAGAGAGAGAGAGAAAGAGAGAGAGAGAGAGAGAGAAAGAGAGAGAGAGAGAAATAAATCAGTGGTTTTGTTTTTTTCCCTTGTAATGCTGTCAACTGAGAGGTAAGAAAAATCAGTAAACCAAGCATTGGTCCTAAATTCAGGTCCAAGAAACTTGATGGCTTGGTCACCAGTAGCAGAATAATGTAAGAGCAAATTCAGAAGGACTGCAGAACTCCAGGTGTAATTCAAATATTTTTTTTTCCTAGTAGTTTTTGGAATATGTTCAAATCTCAAAACAAATCTTCTTGGGTTGGGGATACAACTCAGTGGTAGACTGATTATATAGCAGGCATAAGATAAGAACCTTGCTTCAATCTCTAGAACCACAAGAGGGAAGAAAAAAACAAATACTAACGTGAATTTACCTCAATTTCCAATGTTTTAAAACAGGATTAGAATCAGGCACACTGTTTTGATTTCTGAAAGTTATTTTATCTCCCAAACGGAGTGAGATATGCTAGTCTCTTGTCCTCGGTATCTTAGTAGTCTACTGGAAAATAATTAAAATGTGATGGAAGAGGTGCTACGGAAGGCGCACAGGAGGGACAACTACTATATCTGGGCAATCAGGTACAAAGAAGAAGTTAGAGATATTGTCAAGATGAAGCCTCATCTGATTCTGACATCCAAACAGTGGTGAGTAGGAAGACACAAGAGGTAAGGGAATGTGAAAGAGTCAACTACACGTTCAAAAGAAAAGCTAGGAAAACGTGTACCTGTTGAAATCACAAAGTTTGTTGTGACTAGCAAAAAGTATGAATGCAAAGAAAAGATGAGAGGGGCATAAAACTGCAATATACACATAAGACAGGGATTGGAAGGAATAAATTATAATGCTAAATAAACCTGAAAACTATGTGAAACCACTCAAAAATTTCTAAGCAAGGTAGTATGTAATTAGATGTGCCTTTAAGAAAAATCCAAACTAGGAAGATGACAGACTGAGCACACATACATTCCAAACTCCATCCCTCTGGGGATAAATCAAGAATAAAACAAAACAGCAGCTGTGATAAATGTATTTCATTCCTTTTTCTTAAGAGAATGGTTGTAGGTAATAGTTGCAATGTTTAACTGAGGTTGAGAGAAGAGAGGAGGGGAAGATGGATAGAGAAGGGAGGGGAGAAGAGGTAAAGAGAGGGAGGGGAAGGGAAGAGAAAGGAGAAAGGAGAGAAGCAACGCTGGACTACAAAACTGGCCCGACTCACAGCTTGACATCTTCACGTTACAGTTAACAAAGTTAGGAGAACTGAATCATACAGAACAAGAAAATGGGATCTGGGCCCGCTTTTTTTTTTTGGTCAAACCTATGGTGAAGGATGTAAATGTCAGGGCCGCTTGGAAGATCTGACAAAAAATCTGAGTTGCTCACTTTTGCCTATAGTATTGGGCTTGTAGAAAATACTAAATAACTCCAAAAAATAACAATGACAAAACTATTGGAGTTAACAAACAAGTTCAAGTAGGTTGCAGGACACAAGAGTCATGCACAAAATTCAATCATACTTTTACATAAAGGCAATAACCAATCTGAAAATGAAAAGTATAATTCCAGTAAAAGAGAAAGAAAGTAAAATCCTAGTAATATTGTGGAAAAGAATAAAAACTTCAGGATTTTTTTTTTTTTTTTTTGTCTTTTGGAAACAGGGTCTCTCTGTAGCCCCAGCTGGCCTGGAACTTGCTATGTAGACCAGACTGGCCTTGAACTCACAGAGATCCTCCTGCCTCAGCCTCTGGAGTGCTGGGATTAAAGACCAAGCCCGCCAGAAATAAACCTTTTGAAATGTAAGAACTATATACCAAATGCCACAAAACATCACTGAAAGGCCTAAACACAAATGGCCTAAACAAATATAAAGATATAAAGACATTTATGTTCGTAGATTAGACAACTTATTAAAATTGCAATATTTATATAAAACTAAACATTTACCACAATTCCTATCAAAATCTTTAATTATAGCCAGGCATGGTAGTACACACCTTTAATCTCAGCACTGGTGGGAAGGGGCAGATGGGAAAGGCCAGGTCTACAAAGACCAGCCAGGGAGGGCTATGAAGTAAAACCCTTATCAAGACAAACAGATAAACAAACAGCCTCCAAACTCTCCAAACAAAACAAATACAAAACCCTTTTCTTGTCTTTTTAGGATGTTGACCAGCTAAAAGTCATACTGAAATGCAAGAGACCCAGGACAGCCCAAAGAATCTTAATACACACTCCAGTTTTGAAATGAACTACAAAACTGTAGTGAGAGTTTGGTATGGTGTGAAGGACAGAAATACAGAATCAGTCGATTAAAACTGAGAGTAGAGAAATAAATCCACACATTATGGCCATTCTAAGACAGTTCAATTTGTGTGCTGGAGGGAGGGAGGAGCAGGTTTTTCAAAAGATAATGTTTAAACTAGATAGCTACATGAATATATTTGAATTCTCTTCCACATGTGTGCATAACACACCACACACACACACACACACACACACACACATACATTTATACTCAAAATTATCAAAGACTTAAAGGTAAAGACTAAAACTATAAACATCTTTCAGGGTTCATTTTAGGGTTGCTGTTACCCAATGCCCAGGAAAACACTTTAAAGGGAAGAATTATTTATTTTAACTCCAAGTTTTATCATATGGGTCAATACATGGCTGCTTGGGCCCACACACTTGGAGATAGGAATATGTGGAGGAGACAATTCACTTCAAAGCAAAGGAAAGAAAAGAGAAGGAAAGGGGAAGAGGATCAAGTAAAGCTTTCATGTATCTCCAAGAGTCTAGTACTCGTTATTAAAACCCTTGTAACTCAAGATTTAAAAGCAACTTAAAAAACAGGCAAAGGATTTGAACAGATTAGTCACCAAAGAATATATATATAAATGGTAACTAGGTACATGGAAAGATGCTCAATGGGAAAATGTAAATCAGAACACCATGAGGTATCACATTATGCAACAACCCAACGGCTACAATAAAAAAGAAGTAAGCACTGACAAAGATGTGGAAAAAAACTAGACTCCTTGGGAATTGCTGGTGAGACTAGAAAGTGGTACAACCATTTTGGAAAACAGTTTGGTAGTTGCTCAAAATACTAAAACACAGAATTACTATGAGAGATATATAAGGAACATTCGATATACACAAATGTAACGTGGCACGTAAACAGACTCAGGGACAGAAATCATAATAATCTTAATAAATGCAGAAAAGGCCTTTGGACTAAGTTCAACATCTTTTCATAATCAAAGCTAAAGAAACTAGAAGGAAGAGAGAAGCTATATCTGAACAGTATGAAGGATAATGGCAAATTTCCAACATTACACTGAATGAGGAAAAGCTGAAAAGCCTTTCCCATAAAATCAGAAATAAGACATAGTTGCCACTTCTTCATCTTTTTCAGCATTAGTACTCAAATTGTTAGCCAGAGAAATAAGGCAAAAGAAAGAAACAAAAAGGACAAACAGGATAAGAACTTGAACCCAAATACTCCCCAATTATAGACAATATGATCGCTATAGACTCCACTGAAAACTTAAGATTTTACAGACTTTGAGCCAAGTATTAGGATAAAAATTCAACAAACAAAAACCAGTAGCTTTTCTATATACAGAGAAGGAAATGAAGAATATAGACCCATTCACAATGGGATAACATAATATAAAATAAAAATTTTAAATCTAAGAATAAACCTAATGAAGAAAGTGAAAGGAGTCTATAATGAAAACACTAAAACAAATAGAAGACAAAAAAGATAGAAAGACCTCCCAGGCTCACAGATTGGCATAATGTTGTGAAAATGATACATTATCAAATGGAATCTGCAGATTCAATGCAATCCTCCATCAAAATCCCAAGTATACTCTTCACAGAAACAAAAATGGAAAAAAATAAATCCTAAAGTTCACATGAAAGCAGTTAATGACACCAAGTAGCCAAAGCTACTCTCAGCAAAAAGAGCACTGCTCAAATTATCACCATACCCAATTTTAAATTACACTACAGAGTCACAGTAATAAATACAGTGTGTTACTAACACTAAAAGAGACATAAAGATAAAGGACACAGAAATCCATATTGGTCCAGACAACTGATTTTTGACAATAGTGCTAAAAGCAGCTTGAAGAAAAAGACAGCCACTCCAAATTTGGTGGGGAAATTAAATATGTACATATAGAAGAATGAAACTTGATTCCTTTCCTCTCACCTAGGGCAAAACCCCATCCAAAATGGAGCGAAGACGTTAATGCAAAAACTAATACTTGGAAACTGCTAGAGAAATAATATACACAGGCATAGACAAAAACTTTGCTCAGAAAATAGCAAACATTAACAAATGATATGGAATTACATTAAAAATCTTCTGCACAGCAAAGAGAAAAAAAAAAATCACGTTTATCAATAGACTTTCTCCGGGCTGGAGAGATGGCTCAGTGTTTGATGCTCTTGCAGAGGACCACAGTTTGATTCCCAGCACCCAGATGACAGCTAAAAATTGTTGGTAACTTCAGTTCCAGGGGATCCAATGCCCTCTTCTGACCTCTGTTGGCACTGCACATGCATGAAAGCAATACACTCATACACATAAAATAATGAAAAAACACCTTTATTTTCTTCTATACACTATAAAAATCATAATAATAATTTGCCATTAAGCATGTATACATCTATATGTGTTGCACAAAATATGCTTTGTTTTAGTTCTTATTACATTTATTTTATTTGTATGAGTGCATACACACACACACACATATGTGGAGGTCAAAGGACAATCTACAGGAGTCAGTTCTTTCCTTCCTCCATATGGGTCCAAGAGATTCAACTCTTGCAATCAGGTCTGACAGCAAGCACTTTTACCCACTGAGCCACCTCACCAGCCCCACAAAATATATGCTAGACAATTCAGTATTAAATAATACTAAAAAGAATACTAAAGAATTAAAGAATACTAAATGAAGAATAAAATTTCACTCACTTTAGCTCCAACACTACAACTCCCAGTGCTCCCAGTGCTCCCACTTGCAACTCCAGTAAACCTTGCTTCCAGTAACTCTTGCCTTCTTGGATCAAGACTATGAAGTTCATCCATTGCACCTATTAAGAAAAAACAAATACACATATGCATGTGTGTATGCACACTTATATACTATGTGTGTGCATATAACACACACACACATCACACACATGGTTTTAGTTGAGATCACAGTAAAATTTCATGAATGAATGCTGTAGTTTAAGAGAATAAGAATTTTAGGTACACCTCCATTTATCAAAACATCGTAAGTAGACTTATACTTAACTACAGCCCAAAGTAAGGAATCTGTCTTCCATCCAATTCATTATGCACATACATACACATCTATAATAAATAAGTTTCACAAAACACTTTACCTACTATATTGCAGCAACAAGAGTCCTAAATAAGCCAAGTGTTGTGGCACACACATACAACCCCAGCACTAGGGAGGCTTCAACACAAGAGAGTTCAAGGTCAGTCTAGGTTACACAGAGTGTTCTAGACAGCATGAATTACATATATCTCATCTCAAAACATAGAGAAAAAAGAAAGAGTTGGGCTGGAGAGATAGCTCAGAGGTCTTGTAGAGCACCTGAGTTTGACTTCTCAGCACCCACATGGCAGCTACTTACAGTCCATAACTTCAGCTCTAGGGGATCTGATGCCCTCTTCTGACCTCTGTGGGCATTTCACAATGTAGGAGCACTTGCATGCAGGGAATACACTCATATACATAAAATAAAAATAAGAAAGAAAAAAAGACAAAAGGAAGAATACTATACAGAGTCAAGTCTGTTCTAATGCATTAAGGAATGGGGAGAACATAACACTCGTTGTGAACCATTAAACATTTCACAAGTCATTAATGGACCACAAATCCAGTTAGAAAAATATTATATATCTAATTAATATTTAATAATAATATATATTCTCATACAACCTCTTTATTCTTAGCTTATACAGAATTTATATACTAAGTGATATTACCACTTAATTGCTTTTTTTTATACATACTTCATCTGAATACATTTTAAACTTGAAAGGCTGTTTTATCTTTGTCTGTCCTTAAACATGTTTCATATGGTTACATCTCGATCACATGAAAGACTTGTTAAATGAATACTAAAATCCACATGCTGAAGCTTCTTTCATAAAACAGTGAGTGATTGCACACAATCTACATATTCTTCCCTTACATTTTAATTATCTCTGATTGTTTGTAATAGCTAACACAATATAAATGTCATGTAAGTAATTTTAATACTATACTACTGGGGAATAACAACAAGGAAAAAACGCTGTACCTGTTCAGCACAGATTCACTTTTTTCTCCACCATGTATTTGACCGTACAGTAGTTGAAATTCATGGATGCAGAACTGAATGGTGCAGAAAGCCCACTGTAATCTTGACTTTAGTTTTAAGTTTCCATCACGTAGATGAAAACACACACACACACACACACACACACACACACACACACACACACACCAATCAGGTAACGTGTATTAATCATCAGATTTAGTGGTAAAGAAAAATTAGCATTCTGTGTACTTGTGACTATTCAAACTAAATAGCACAAAATCTACCAAAAGTTCGATTAATTCTTAAACATTGTTTTATCTTGGTCTGCTAATTCTCTGTTGATAAATACTACAACTGTCATTTATGAGTGGCTCGCAAAGAAAGAAGGGAGGACATTATCCCAATGCAGAATGATTTGGGAAACATGTTCAACTTATAAGCCTTTCTACACACTGACAATTATGTGTTGTTTTAACAACCCTTCCTATACACTTCACCTTTTACAATTCCCTCTTCCCTCCTTATCTGGACAGAAGGGTGAATAGATAGTGGTCATCCTTTCACACTTAGCTGCATTGAATACAATCTTCCCTAGCCACTTCTTCCATGTCAGAAAGCAGTAACTACTTCTAAAATGCTAAAGTCTAAAGTTTACTTCTGATCTCATTTCTTTTAAAATAAAAGCTTTTATATATTTATTTTTAAATCACTTTATCATAATGAAATCACAAATAAAAACACCACACAGCTACTTTACAGTAACCACTCAATCATTTACACAGTTCTAAACTCTGAATCTTAGAACTTGTATCCAGTAAGAACTTCTTAATGCCCACATTTCTGGCATCTTCTCTATCCTTGCTGCCCTCTATGCTCAATTGATCAGGATTAGTGGCTCATTCTTATAATCTTAGCACTCAGAAGATATCACATGTTTTATCACCATCCACTGTAGTTTATCTTAGTACATCCCACTTCAGATTAGGCTTAGGTGTTTTCTCAACTTTGAAAACATTGTGTCTGCTGGACACAGTGGTGCATGCCTTTAATCCTAGCACTGGGAAGGCAGAGGCAGGTGGATCTCTGTGAGTTTGAGGCCAGACTGCTTTCCATAGTGAGTTCCAGGCCAGTCAGTGCTACACAGTGAAACCCTGTCCCTGCCAAACAAAAAAGATTGTGGTATATTCTTTCCCAGTACTTGAAAGGCAGAAGCAGAAGCAGACTAGTCTCTGAAATGGAGGCCAGCCTAGTCTATATATCAAATTCAAGGTCAGCAGGAGCTACAGGGAGACCCTATCTCAAAAAGACAGAAAACAAAAAACTGAGGGAGTGAGGGAGGGAGGGAAAAGGAAAGGAAAGAAAAAAAGACTGTGTCTATAGATAATCCAAAAAGAATACTCAGTATACTCACAAGGTTAATTTTACTGACACTTCAAATTTGGCATTGAGTCCTTCACTAAATAACAACTGGGCAGCATCAACAACATCGGTCAACTCATCAAGAGCCTAGGAAAACTACTCTAAGTTATTTTCTTTGTTTCTTAATTGACTATCAAAACCACTAAAATGTCCAAGTGTTTAAAGCAACTATTCTTGCCAAAAAGCTAAGTTTAAAACAAGTCTACATTCTTTTGACCTCTGTGATCCAACACAATTTAACTTAACATTATTACTAAATGGCTCTTTGCTTAGCTAACAAATGAGCCAGTTAGAAACCTGTTTCGGTGGCAACTTCATTTTTATTTTTCAGGAAGAAATTATGCTATAAAATACTTCATTTCAAATTCTCATTCCACACTCCTGAGAGTTGGGCATACTGTAGTACGTGTTTACTTTAGCAATGCCAACACATATTCTTCTATCTCAACTGTAGTGTGACTACATAAGAACAATGTTTTGCCTTTTTTCCTATCAAATTCAACAAAATCATCCAAATTCCATTTAGAAGCCAAGGGTGTTTGGCATGTACATGGCCTTGGGCTGGATCTCTAGAGAGCCACTTGTACACACTCAAGCTCAAACAGTAGTCACTCAAAGCCTGTGTCCTCATGTTTTGATGACACATGCAATGATAATGAAGAAAATAAGTAAGAGGGACTATCAATAACCATGGCACTCATCTATACTTTATCACTAAAATTCACAGTCTACTAAAGAGCAGTACAAAGTAAAGAGAAGAAAATATACATACATCTCTGTCACAACTGCTCAGCTCTGTCACTGTAAAAGTGACAACTATATTTGGCAAAAGACGCCAACTATACTTCACAAAGAAATAATAGTACTTGCTGACACTGAAATTGGAGTTTCATGACACAAGGTATCACTTTTCTTTTGATCCTTTTAAGCATATTAAAAATACAGAAGAACATAGGTTTGCTAACTATCATTTGAGAGCACATTCAAAGATTTCAATCTTTAAAAATTTAAGCTGATTTCTGATACGCAAGAATTCAGTTCCCAATTACAAGGGGTAGAATTTTCTCAAGAAAAATTAACATCAACTATACCACAATCCATTTAATTATTTACTATATATTAAATATTTAGTTTGTAAAATATTAAAAAACACACTGAAGACATTAATATTCTTAAAGACTATCCTGAGTTGCCCACAATGGCACCTGTTGGTAATCTTAACAAGAGGACCACAAATTCAAGGCAAGCCTGGGCTACATAGTGAGTTTGAGGCTTGTCTGAGCTACATGGTGAGACTGTTTCAAAAAACCAACAAAAGATCCCATTTCAAAAATGATCACCTGACTTCTAATCATGCTATGCTACAGCCTATTATTTTTACTAGCCTGTTTCCCAGATTTAAAACTGTAAACCCCAAACTAGTATAAAACAAGCACTGACACTATCCAAATTAGAGAGCATGAACATTCCGTATCATGAAAAATGAAGCGCATTAGAGCAGTCTGCTGTGCCTCGTTCTCTAACTCTCTGCCCTAGTCTTTCTTACATATCCACTAAATAATTACTAGTGGCTAAAAAGTATGACTCCTCAAAGTGGCAAAGATGGTGTACTCATTCTGATTAATCAACATTCAACTATACCACCTTTATTTCCAGTAAGATTTTTCACTGTATAATTGTTAGCTGCCTAAGTCTTCATCTTCTTTGTAGTCAAAGCAAAACAAAAATATTTAGAAAACCAGTCTTTGAGATTAATAGCAGTTACCAAAAAGACAAGAAAATAAATTTGTTCATTTGAGACACTGCATTAACATTTTAAATTTAAAACTTCCTGAAATCCAGAATATTTTAATTCATTCCAGATTTTAATTGTTATTTTTCATATTACACCTGCTATACTGACATAGAAGTTAAGGTTTTTCTTCTATTAATGCATTCCATATAATACCTGATATGCTTTCCATAAGACCTGACACAATGTCTTCATTTCCTAACAACATTTCTCACATGAATTTAATAATTCCCTACATATCCCACATTGTTCTAATGATTTTAGTTAGAACTTATCCATTTAAAAAATTTAGATATATCTAGATTTTTTTTGCCCCAAAGAAAAAATGTCGTAATTTCTCACAATTTTTAATATAAAAAAATAAAAGGAAAGGAAAACCAGAATAAAGAAGTAATTTGAGTATGATAAAATATTTCATTTAAGTAACTTATTTTCACTAGATTGTTTAGGGGGAAGAGGTGGGAAGATAGTGTTTCACTGTGCCAACCCTGGCTGGCCTGGAGCTCTGTATGAAGACATGACTGGCCCTGAACTTACAGAGACCCATAGGCCAGCCTGACAAATACAGAGGTTAAAGGTGTAAGTTATCACACTAGGACTTTTACTATATTTTAAAAATATATTTGAAAGTACAGGAAACAACTATTCAAAACAGTTTTATTTTTTTCTCACACTTTAGAAATAATTCTATTGTCATAGTACATCAATTTTCAAAGAAATAACATCCTGGAAATATTTTACATCATTTAGTGAATATAAATATTCTTTTTGTTGATTATATTACATTCTATTACTTAATTTTCAATTTGATCCTCTATTTTAAAACCAAATGTTCTCATTTTTTGGCAGTTAAACCAACATCTTTGATGAATATCATAAATCTGATGCAATGTCTTCATTTCCTAACAACCTTTCTCTCATGAATTTAATAATTCCCTACATACCCTACATTGCTCTAAACATTTTAGTTAGAACCTATTCATTTAAAAAATTTAGATATATCTAGATTATTTTATTTGCCCCAAAGGAAAAATGCTACAATTTCTCACCAAGGCAACCGTTCCCACTGATCTGAAATACCTCTCTGGTCTTCCATCTCATTTCACATGAGCTTAAGTCTGTTTCTGCACTTCACTCTGCTCTATCAAACTATCTCTGAGCCATACAAACTTAGCTACCTATCTAGCTTCATACATATACACACACACACACATACACAACCCAAATATTTCAATTACATAAACCTAAAGTGAGGGGACAGGAGATCCACTCTAGACTCAGTCCAAGTCTAATGGATAGTTTACCTTTTAAGCCCACTTAGTCTCTTTAAACACTAGTACTATAGCCCTCACAGGAAAGGATTAAGATACACTGAGACCAAATTATTCATAACTTTCATAGGAAGTAAAACATTGGGTTTCTCCTCCTCTGTATGCCCTCCCCCTTTTCCAACTTTCACTCCAGGGTTTGAAATTCCTAGTAGATAGAATAGTATATATTTCAGTGCTTCATTTCTCGAATGTTATATTAAGATAGTTAACCAAGATCCTTTTCCTCTGGCCTCAGACTTACAATTTTAAAATCACTCTCTCTCGTCCTCTCCCACATACATACATGTATATACATATATTTTTATACTAGATCATATTTCTGTATCAACATATATTCCTCATTCTAACAATACGGAAACTAAGTTATATTGCTATTTACCTTTATTCCACAAGAAGGTCCCTGAAGAATTGTATGTATATGTATGAGAGAAAAGGAGATTGGAAAGAGGGAGAGACAGGGTAAGAGAATACACAAGTGGACAGTGAGAAGGAATATCCTCTAGGAAATCTTCAATTCAGGAGCTAAAACCTTCCATTAGCTGGGAGTGGTAGTGCATACCTTTAATCTCAGCAGAGGCAGGTGAAGCTCTGTGAGTTCAAGGCCAGCCTGGTCTACAGAGCGAGGTCCTGGCCAGCTGGGGCTACAAGGAGACCCTGTCTCAGAAAACAAAAACAAAACTGACCTTATATTCACTCTCCCCTCATATCTAGAAAGTCAGCTGGCACTCTGTCTCTACACTAAATACGAATTACTCAGGAACCTTCTTTGGTTTCATGTCTTTTCCTTACTCTTAACATAACAGGTACTTTTTAAAATAAGGAAATGTTAAAAAAAAAAAAAAAAAGAAAGAAAGAAAGAAAAGAAAAAAGAAAAAAGTTCCCACTCTCCCCTGTCTCCTGGATCCCGTCCCCTCAGAGGCAACCATTTGATATGTACCTTAAAGGGGTACAGAACAGTTTTCACTTATTAGAGACCATCTGCAGTGAAGGAAAGAAGCTGTGTACACTTACCATCTATGTAAGAAGTCTAGACTGAATACCATCTACATATTAGAGCACCCTTAAAGTGATACTACATAGGTTAACTAGATTCCAATGGATAGACCCACAATGAAAAACACTTGCGGACACAAATTTGATAGACCTTAATCTATATGACAGAGGATATAAAATCTGGCAGAGAGCTCTAAGAGGGGTGCAGATAGGGGAGGAGGATTTCAACATCATCAAAATACATTGTATGAAATTCTCAAAAATTCAATTTAAAATGTACTTTTATTTATTATTTTAAAATAGTGCATGACATATTAATATTTAATTAAGACAGATTTTCTTCATTGTTGATAAAATTATGTTTAACCATTTTAGTGCTATGTTTATCAAATTACTTAAAGATGAAGCAAATGTAAGATGAGAATAAAACATAGACAAAATGAACAATGCATTATAATACACAAAGGTATTGTTGAATATTCACACAGTAGATTCATTATAATCATTACTTCATCAATATCATCTCTATCATCCTTAAAAGAAGCCTAAGACGGATTTGTGTAGATATCTGTTGTAGTCATACTGGTTTAGGATTAGGAGCATTGGTTCTAAGGCCAGACTTCCCGAGTTCAAAGTCTAGTTCTATGGTTCTCATTATAAAATCCTAGTCTAATGGTCTACCTCTCAGGATTGTCCCTAAGTAAGTCACAGGATTAATTTACAGTGTAAATTGAATGAGATAATACATTGGAGCCCTTGAAGGTTCTTGGAATATGGAAACAATCTTTACATACTACTATGAAGTTGCAGGAAAATAAGCAACTTAACCAAAATCAGAAAGCAATAAAAAAGATCTTAGCAGAACTTTTTAAATAACTCCTTTTTTTTATTTAGCCAAAAGTTTCAAATAAAAGAGAAAAGGTTTTACTTAAACACTTTCCAACAAAAAAAGACCTCTCTGTGTAGGAACAAACATGCCCACATAAACATACTTAATACATACTACACCTTGTTTGATGAAGATAAGACACTACTTTGTCTACGGCTGTCTTTCAAGGTACCAAATAAGCTCTTCTTTACCACCACCACCCCAAAAAAGGAAAAGAAAAAAAGAAAGGCCAGGCATGGTGATATGTACTTATAATCTTAACTGGGAGTTGGGAGCAAGAGCATCAGGAGTTCAAAGTCATCCTCAGCCACAGGCTAGCCTAGGGAGAGAGGGGACCTTGTCTAAAAATAAAACACAGGGATACAGGGAACTCTGTCTCAAAATAAAACAAAAGAAAAACATTAACTATCCTTCCTAATTCTAAATGTCCCTTAGAGTCCAAATGTTAGCAATTTAGGATACATAAATAAGCATGTAAGTCACACTGAGATGTCAACATTCCTCTAGAGAGACAAATTTCTCCCCAAATTATACCACTTAAAATCTCCAAATTTGAGGCTAGGCATGGTGGATCACGCCTTTAAACTCAGCATACACAGATCTCTGTGAGTTTGAGGCTAGCCTCATCTACATAGTGAGCTCCAGGGCAGCCAGGGGTACACAATGAGACCCTGTCTCAAAAAAACTTTTTTGAATTTTAGTCATTTTTTACAACCATCATGGAAATGTCAAGTAACCATACATAATACAAGTTAAATAAATCAATAGAAACCTATTCTTAGGAGGTGGAATGGTATGAAGTCATATACCAGCCACTTCTATCTATAAAATGGGATCATATACCTTTAGTGTTTCCATAAATGATTATGCCATTTTTGGACAGTTCTCCAAAATTATAGGTTCTATCATTTTCATTTACTACTTTGTGTGTATGTATATACAATCTAAGAGGTGCAAGATAAAAAATGCAAAGTTTTTCAGTTCTGTACTTTGTTGACCCTCAAATTTATACCAGTCTTCTGGCATGCCTATATAACCACTTAAAAATAGGAAATAGGGGCTAGAGAGATGGCTTGGCAGTTTAGAGCACATACTGCTCTTCCAGGACCTGAGTTCAATTCCAAGCACCCACACCAGGCAGCTCACAACCACCAGTTATTCGGCTTTAGAGCTGGGTTGGACTGTTGACTGATTTTCTCCCTTAGAAGGCTGCATAATATCCTCTGCAACTGTGAGAGTTGGTTTACACAGTGGGCACCAGGGTCTGCTAGGCCTAAACAGTTAAGACATTGCCTCAAACAAAACAAAACAACCCAACAACAAAACCTTACAGTTATCAAGGCTACATGAGAGGTATGACGAAATTTATTGTCAAATTCATGATATTTCATAAACTTGGTCAGTTAATGGTGCTGTTTGGGGAAGGTTATGGAATCTTCAAGAGATACATATAGCCTTTCTGGGGGAAGTTATGTCACTGCAAGTAGGCTTTCAGAGTTCATAACCAGTTTGTCTCTCTCTCTGCTTCCTGTGCATGAAGATATGAGCATTCAGCTTTTTGCTCCAGCCACCTCTGCCACCATGCCTCCCCACCATGATGGACTCTTATCTCCCTGGAATTGTAAGTCCAAAAAACTCTTCTTTCTACAAGTTGCCTAGGTGATGGTGTTTTATCACAGAAACAGAAAAGCAGCTAATACACATGGTTACCTAATATTCCATTAAGTGGATGTATAGTAATAGACTTAATTATTACCTTACCATTGGTGATTCAAATGGTTTCTAATATGCTCTAACAATTTGTACCTAAATTGTTTCCCTAAAACAATTCCTTCCAAAACACAGTAGGAAAGATGCTATGTAAGGAGCAGCATCTGTCCACGCCCAGGTCACTCCACAATCTCCATGCAGAATCAGCAAGTACCTTTAAAAAAGCCTCCCTGAAAAGAAATTTTCATTTTTCTCCAAAATAGGTAGTTCACTGTGGCTAGACTATGAACAATTTGGTGTTAAACATGTGTATCCTTCTAGGAACTTTGGCACATGACAGGAGATCTTCCCCTCAAGAAAAAGTAAAAAAGTAGATATAGAGTTTCTAATGAGCTTCCCAGGCTAGCAAGTGCACAGTTACTGCTGGGTTTGCACTGATAGGAAGGCAAGCTTTGACCCCTCTCAGTCTGATGAGAGAGAACACAGGAAGCCAGCATAGGACTTCCTTTCTTTCTGGCTTCCTCTCTGCCTTTTCCCTCCTTTTCTGGCTGTGAACCCATGCCATGTTACTGTAATAAACCTCAGCTAGGAGAACACCACATGCTAAGATCCATGAATCATTTGGGCAAGTATGTAAACAAGCTTTGAGGACATAGGACCATTCAGATACTGAATTCACCCATACTTTTCGACCATTTAAATGACAAATGCTATTGTATGCTGTGCCTAAAAGACAAGATACTACTGTAAGTCACAATGTGAATAACAAGAAAAGCAAAAGAACTTGAGGAGCTAGACAGGTGTCTTAGTGGTTAAGAACACTGGCCAATCTTGTAGAGGAATCAGGGTTTGGTTCTCAGCACCTACACGGCAGTTACTAACCATCTGTAACTCCAGTTCCAGAGGATCTGAAGCTCTCTTTGACCTCTACTGGCAGTGACCACATGGGCGCACTTATATACATACATGTAAAATACTCATACACATAAAAATAACAAATTTTTCTGGTCTGGCTATACACATGAATCCATGTAGAGATATTCTATGTATAATTTGCCAGTAATTTTTGGACTAATACAATTCCATCTTTTTTTACACTAGCTAGGCATTATTTTATCTCTCCTTTCTCTCTCCCTGCCTAACCCTCCCTCCACACCCTCCCCATTTTCCCCAGTTCTCCCTTTGTAAAATCTGTCTCTTATAGTCCCATCTCTCTTGAGCTCCTTCTTCCCTTTATCCTCATAGTTCCTGTACAACCTTCTTTTCTTCCCCTCCCATTTAAATACCCACCATGTTACCTTCAAGTTGTAGGCCAGGGTAATCCAAAAGACTCCCAAAATTACAAAATTACACAGGCTACAGCCACAGTCCTTGACTGCCTCCCAGAACTTAAAGGCAAGACATACTTCAGACACAGGACTTGGAGCAATGGAGCTGGAACTGACCTAAAGTCCACCTCCCCTGAAGGCTAGCTCTTCACAGCATTGGAGAGCACTATGAAAGCTGCTAAGGAAGAACATCGATGGATGGGCCAACCCAGCTCTAAGGACAAAGAACCACATCAATGACTCACATAGCAACCAACATTGGTGAAGTAGTGGCACTTTTATCTTGGGGATAATCAACAGCTACCTAACTGAACTTAAAGCCCACCCAAAGGGGGGGAACTCCTATGTGGTACTGTAAAGATAGCCAAATACACAAGGCTCGAGAGGTCACGGATCTCAGAGAAAATCCTCAAAGCTGCCACATCCCTAGACACATGTAACACATGTAATTTCTTACTATGTGTAAAATATGGATCATTGTATTACAGGAAAGTAATCACACACATCAAAGAAACTTCTTTTTCAATAGACAGAGATTATTAGTTTCACAACTGGTCATACAAAGAGATTGTTTCTGTAATGCCCAAGACTAAGTGGCATATCTACAATGCAAACTCTACACCTAAGGTTCACGGAACATAGAACAGGGGGTAAAAGGGACACTAATTAATTTCTCAATTCTGGTCAATGGTACAGACGGCCAGGAACACAAAAGGTCACAAACGACCAAAGCATAGAGAAAACGAATCTGCAGAGTGTGGGTCCTTGGACAGGATTCCTATATTAAACTCCACCCACCCAGGGCTCAGGAATCATTCTGGAAGAGGAGGTAGAAAGATTGTAAGAGCCAGAGTCGGGGTGCATGACCATATGGAAATAAGAGTCTTACAGGCTCCTGGGACTTTGCTCAACCTACAGCAATGGTGTCAGCATGCATGAAACCTATGCAAAGTCAGGCAAAAAAAACCTAGCACAGAACATTGGAAGTGGGTAGGAGGCACAAATCTTAGTCAAAGAATTACTGGCAGCTGATTATTGCTGGGTGAGGAAGAGCTGATCTTCTTAAGAAGGACTCTGGGTGGGCTGACTAGACACCAGTGGATGAACTTCACTGAGAGACATCTGGGGACACTAGCGTGACAGGATGGGCTTTGACAGAGATAACAGAATGTATGAATTCCAGTTGGGAGAAGAGGAGTTGTGGGAGCACGCCAGTGAGGGAAGAAGGCAGAGATGATTGGGATGTTCTGTGTCAAATATACAAAAATTCAGTAAAAAAAAGAAATAATAAACAGACTCATCAATTTCCACAGTACATTAATTTGCTTTCATCTTTAATAAATGGAAAATTTATGTATTAAAAAAAACAAACTTGGGGACTAGAGAGATGGCTCAGCGATTAAGAGCACTGGCTGATCTTGCAGAGGACCCAGGTTCAGTTCCCAGCACCCATATGGTAGCTAATAACTGTCCAGAACTCCAGTTCCAGGGGATCTGGCCCTCTTTTGACCCCCAGGTGCACTTACATACATGTAGGCAATACACTCAAACACATAAAATAAAAATAATAAATATTTTTTTAAAAATTAAGGCAAAAAATTTAAAGATTCAAAATGGCAAAAATTTTCAAGAATTGGGAGTTGGGAGAGTCAGGAAAGAGCTTACTGTGTGCAAGCATGGAAATCTGAGTTCCATTCCCAACACCCATATAAAAACCCAGGCATGGCAACTCTCACCTATAATCTAAGCACTGAGGGGGCAGAGACAGGTAGATTCTTGGGGCCCACTGGGCAGCCAATTTAACTGACACTTCAAGCTGTAGATTCATTGAGAGACTGTCTCAGAATAATGGAGAAAGAAAGAAAAAGCCACAAGACATCAACTTCTGGCCTCCACATACATATGCACAACACAATTTATTTTTAAAGAATTAAAGTGACAAAATAAACATATTTTTTGCTGTAATTTTTACTGAGAGCTGGGAAAATAAATAACATTTAAGTGGCACGTATGTGTACCACATATGTGTACACATATGCACACACACAGATGTACACGTCTATTATACATACATGTGTCAATCAATAAAATAAATCCCCAGGTATTAAAGTGAGGTAGTAATATTGACACTGAACTCTCTTGGAATGTTCTCTGAATAAGCACAACTCCACTGTGACTATAAAAAAGCTAGAAAACAGGTTTTTACAGAATCAAAATGCTATATTTATGTGGCATGATTTACCAATATGTTGTACTTTTACACAACAGGGGGAAAAGTAGCCCCAGATATCATTTAATTAAATTATGCATTATCATTATTTTTGCTGATTAACAAATTTACCTCAGTTGTAGAGCCTAGCATGCTCAAGGTTCAATTCCCAGTACCACACATGCACACTTAGTCAACAACCATAACACATGCCAATTTCCAAATCCAAAAGGGCTATAAAACTCTTTGTGATAAAGGCAGTTTTACATTAAATTATTCTAGCTATTTATATTATACAAACATGAAGTTACAAATTCTAATAAATAACAACCAAACACATTTTGTTACCTTTCTTTAGTGTCATGCTCACTGTTATCAGCTTCATTATTACTACTTAGGAATGAAGATCTGTTACACAAATTAACTTATATTGGTATAACTCAGTTGAAGTAAAAGGTCATAAATTATATCTTCAAGGTTTTATAGAAAAAGTATCTCTACTTCAAATTAAACCCTCAACTCCAGATGACTAGGTGCTGAACAAGCTGTATCCAAACTCTGTACATAAAGACAACTTAAACAAAAGGTAAAAGAAAAGAGGGAAGAGTAAGAAGAAAGTGCCAAACCCAGCAAAGCATGGTGGCACAGGCCTTTAATCCCAACATTCAGGTGATAGTTTGAATCTCACCTCTGTTAGATTGAGGCCAGCCTCACCAACGCCAACAGGAAAAACTCTGAATGATGCAAATGTCCTCTATCTGCAGTTACAGTAGCAGTACCTGAGTCCTAGAACTTGGTAATTAATGTTAAGTAGTCATATGCCACTAGGCAGAATTGAGTATTTTATAGACAAACACCAGAGCTAAGAAGTACCACGGATACTAAGAACAAAGAAAGTTCAACATACCTAACACATTCTACTCAATTCTTCACACCGTAACAGCATCCCAAAGCTAGCTACAAGCTGGGTAAGTCAATGATCAAAATTAAAACCACTAACTGCTAACAAAAATAATGGAAACCAGGTCTCAATGAAACAATACACAACATGCTCAATGAAAATAAATACCTATTTAGATTTGTATTGAAGAAAAAAAACAGAATTTCTCACCAGGAGTCCAAATAAAGACTACATTTTAAAAGTATGTTTAGGCACACAGAAAATCAATTCAGAAAGAAGCCTGGATATGCCCCAAAGACTGCAGAACACAAAGAAATAATTAAGTACATAG
Source organism: Eospalax fontanierii (assembly GCA_035773235.1). Classification (NCBI taxonomy): domain Eukaryota; kingdom Metazoa; phylum Chordata; class Mammalia; order Rodentia; family Spalacidae; genus Eospalax; species Eospalax fontanierii. The sequence goes on along the minus strand of CM069530.1, from coordinate 60,844,352 downwards.
TTAAATTTGAAAAGCACCATATATTACTGTATAAAACACTAATGACAATATCTTATGAGTGGTATTTATATTATAAAATAAATATAATATATATATTCACTAGGAAGATTAAATGCTGACTTCTATTACATTTTTACATGTCAGTTTACATATTGAAATTTTTATGGTAAACAATAAAAAACCTAGCAAGGTATTACTATTAAGCCAGCTGTGAGGGAAGTGGTATTTGAAATTAAAAAAAAAAAAGTCTTCGGTAATCTACCTTGCATATACCCAATCTTCTCTGAAATTAAAAAAAAAAGTACTAGGGCTAGAGAGATGGCTCAGCAGTTAAAAGCACTTTCTGCTCTTGCAGAGGGAAGTCACAACCATCTATAACTCCAGGCCCAGGAGACCTGATGCTCGCTTCCAGCCTCTGAGGGCATTTGCATGCACATACATGTAGGCAAAACATTCATACCGATAAAATACAAATAAATAAAATCTTTGAAAGTTCTTTATAGGGGTTGGAGAGATGGCTCAGTGGTTAAGAGCACTTGCTCTTCTTCCAGAGGACCTAGGTTTGAGTATACATGGTATACTTACATACAAGCAGGCAAAACAGTCACATACACAGAAAATCAAAATAATAAAATATTGTTAAAAGTTCTTTTTAAAAATTAGTAATAACCCCAAAAAGCAAAACAGGGTAAAAGAAAGTTCAAACAAACAAGATATGCATCATGTATAACACTTATTTGGATCACCCTAATTTAAATGCAAACCTAATCCCAATTTAAACACAAATCTATCAGTAAATATTTTAAATGTGAGTATGCTCAATGTTACATTTTAAGGACAAACAATACCTGCACAAACCAAGTACAACCAGGTACTTTTATAGTGAATAATATATTCTATTTACAAGAGACCTAAAACATACATCAAAATTAAAAGTAAAAGAACAGAAAAAGAATCATCATACAAAGACCAAGTTAAACTATATCTTAATACTAGATGAAAAATTATTAGGCCAAATGTTACTGAATATAAACAAGGATACTTCATGGTGATAATAAAGGTTTGATATACTAAGCAGATAGAAAAATCCTTAATTTGCTCCCATTAATAACATACCTAAAATATATTAAATAAAACTAGCAGAAGTTATAGAGAAATACATGAATTTATAATCACTTGGGGAATAGTCTAATAAACCATTCACTACATAAAAGTAAAAAAGAAATCAATGATAATGGCTTGGAAAAGAATCTGATTTGGGCTGGGAGACAGCTCAGTCAGTAAAGCGATTGCCTGAAAGCACCAGGACCTGAGTTCAGATCCCCAGAACCCAGGTAAGAATGCCAGGTATGTTAAGACCAGCACTGGGGAAGGAGAAACAGGCAGATTCCTGGAGCACCGGTCTTCAGCCAGCCTCGTCAATTTGGCCAATTCCAAGCCAGTGAGAATCCTTGTTTCAAAAAAGAAAAAAGAGGTGCATGACTCCTGAGAATACTACCTGTGGTTTTCCTCCAAACTCCATATGTATATGCAAAGAAAAAGACTGAATATAACTGACAAACATATGAAACAATCTTAAACCACTCTATCCCTAAATCTTGTTGTAGACAAAAAATATTTACCTAGTAGGGTGCGGTGGTGCACACCTTTAATCCCAGCACTCCCAAGGTATATAGTCATGGGCAGAGACAGGTGGATGTCTGTGAGACTGAAGTCATTCTGGTGTACTAGAGAGTTCCAGGTCAGCCTTGGCTACAGGGAGACCCTGTCGAAGGGAGGGAGGGAGGAAGGGAGGAAGAGAGGGAGGGAGGGAGGGATTGACTTACCCAAAGCAATCAATCATATGCTGTCATAAAACAAATCTCAAATTTCCCATCTTATAGATTCAGTTTTAACTACCCTCAGTATCCTCCTCCCAAAAGTCTAAAAGACAATGTTTATTTAAAAATTGTACAGTGGTACATGCCTTTAATCCCAACACTCTGGAGGCAGAGGCAGAGGCAGATTTCTATGAGATCAATGCTAGCCTGAAGAGTCTACATAGTAAGTTCCAGATCAGCTGGGGTGACGGGGTCCAGCTGGTCTCAAAAAGAACAAAAAATCCACAATACAGAGTCAGTCATTGTAGTATACACCTGTAAAGCCAGCCCTTGGAGGCAGGAAGGTCATCAGTACAATGCCAAGCATGGGCCATGTAACAAGACCTTGCCTCAAAAATACCCAAACAAAATTTAAGGAATATACTTCTAAATGACTCATGTATCAAAAAGAAAGGGATGTGAAAACATTACACTGAGGTAAACAAGACTCAGAAAGCCAATGTCACACGTTCTTACTCATATGTGGATCTTTAGTGTCAAATCTTCAGATCTGTGTATTTCACTTGAGAGTACCTGAGGATCTAGGAAACCAAAGAATCACTGGTGGGGAGGATGAATAAAGATCTTCAGGAAAAGGGGATAGACACAGGTGGTATGAAGGGGAAAAGGAATAACGAGGATGGAGGTTTAGATGAAGAGAGGGATGAAGAGTAGTGCAGAGAAGGGGGATTCGAGAGATAACATTAAGGCTACCTGGAGAATCCCTATGAAACCTACTGTTTTATAAGCTTCCTGCACACGGGATATGCTCCTCTCAGAAGTCACAGGTTGCCAAATAAAAAACCCAGCGCCAGGTGTGGGGTAACTCTCCTTGAGTTACTTGTCAGAAGTATTCCTTAAAACAATACAGGCTATTGCTACTGTTCTTGGTTGCCCACCACAACTTTATTAAGACCCTACTGCTGAAGACACCACACACTGGCTCACAGGACATGGAGAAATCAAGGTGGTACTACTGATCAAGCAGCTTCCTTCTGGCAAAGCTTTTATTGTATGGGAAGATATTATGCAGGCTGCTGGGGGGGAGGAGGGGTTCAAGGTCTTACTTAGTTGTGAACTATAATGATTGACATGGAAAGATTGGGAGTAACTGTGACATGAATGCTAGGGGTAGAATCAATCACTTAACTTTTAAATTTAATTCTAAAAATATTTTATTACTTTTTCTTTTGTGTGTATGAGTATGCTATTACTTTGTTAAATGGACATAAGTATCAAACTGCCCTCTAAATTTGTATCTATCTACCCATAAATTAGTACAACTCTCAGACTTCATTAGATGAGTTTGTTTACTAGACAGTGGTTAACAAAGTAACTTACAACTGATCAAAATGCAGAGAATAAGTAACAGTGGAGTGCCTAGCCACAAATGGAACATTAGTATCACTGCAACCCCCACTCCTAGCTCAGAGACCATTGGGAAGGAGAGGTAACACTGTAAGAGTCAGAGGTCAGGGAGGACCAGAGCAATATATAGTATCTTTTGGACCCAAGAGAATCTCCTCTGCACTCATAAACTCACAGCAGCTATAGACACCTGCACAAAATCAAGCCAGTCAACATTCTAGCATGGAGGAGGGAGGGTTCATGAGCTTCCACCCCTAAACTGACGAGATATTGAGAACTGACAGTTTCTAAGGGTGGGGGTTTCAATTTTCTTTAAGGCTGTGGTCTCTGATCGGTGACCACACTCCACTAGATGGCCCCAAACCCATGAGAACAGGGACAGATAAACTGGGATTAGTGAGTTATTTAAAAAAAAAAAAAAAAAGCCAGGCATGGTGTTCCAAGTCTTTAATCCCAGCACTTGAAAGGCAGGCAGATCTTTGTGAGTTCATGGCCAGTCTGGTCTACATAGCAAGTTCCAAGCCAGCTGGAGCTACAGGAAGACCCTGTCTCAAAAAGACCAAAAAGAAAAAGAAAAAAAGTAGACACTGGGCTGGAGCAGTGGCTTAGCAGTTAAGAGAATGTAGAGCTCTCCCAGAGCACCAGAGTTAAATTCCCAGCAACAAAATAGGATAGCTCACAACTGCTTATAACTCCAGCTCCAGGGGGATCCAACACCTCTGGCTTCCTCAGGCACTTGCACTCCAATGTACATGCCCCCACACACATGAGCATAAAACTAAAAATAAATCTCAAAAAACTTTAAAACGAGTACAGGAAGTTGAGAGGAGTGGACATGGGAAGTGGACATGGGAGGAGTCAGGAAGAGGGGTGTGAATATAACCAAAATAATTATGTGAAATTTTTAGTTAATAAAATACACTTAAAAAAAAAAAAAGAAATGGGGACTGGAGAGATGGCTTAGCAATTAAGAACACTGGTTGTTCTTGCAGAAGACCTGGGTTCGATACCCACCACATGGCAGCTAACAAGCATCTATAACTCCAGTTCCAGGAAATCCAACACCCTCTTCTGACCTCTGTGGGCACTGTACATACATGGTGCATCTACCTACATTCAGGGAGTATGTTCATACACATAAAGCATAAAATAAAAATCATAGAAACAAAATATGTTTAAAAAGAAATGATACCCAGTGTGGTAGCATACACCTCTAATTCCAGCACTCAGGGAGGCAGAGGCAGGTGGAGTTCAAGGTCAACCTGGCCTACATAGTGAGTTCCAGTCCAGCAGGGACTACAGGAAGACCATGTCTCAAAAAAAAGAAAGAAAAGAAATGGAAGTTACAAAATGCTTTTAACTGGAAGAACTATAATATATACAACACACACCACCTCAGCACAATATCAAAATTTGGGAAAGAATGGCACTGAATTATACAGTTTAAAAGTTAATTATATATTATATAATTTTCATTTCAATATCTAATATGAAAAGAACCATGAAAGGAGTCATTAAACCCATGCTGTAAGAACTTCATAAATCCCAAACATGTATATGAGAGGAAAGATTTTTAAAAATACAAGAGCTAAACATTTATCACACTTTAGGAAAAGAGCAGCAAACTATACCTAAAGAAAGTCAGAGAGAGGCAATAAGAAAAACTAGAACAAGCTCTTTCGAGTCCTGGCTTCCTGAATGATCAAAAAGAAGGAACACCAGTTGGGCCATGGTCATATCCAGCCTATTCAAACCAATCATACCCAACATGTACCCAAGGATGGGGCCATTAAGAACTTCATCAATCAGTACATTGGGATGAATGCTGTCAGCAACAGTTCCAAAGTATCTTCAATGCTTATGTGATTCCTAGTCTATATGAAGACTTGTTGCTGTGTGAGCTGTGATATTTTGTACACATCAGAGCATACAGAAATTGATCTTGTGAAGCCTGAAAGGACTCTGATGTAGATTTGGTGGTTGCTGACCCATGACTCTAACTTAAGCCTATGTGAAGAGCTAAATTCTTCACTAACAATTATTCATTTAATTTTTATTGGGGAAGAGGCCATCACAATGCACATGTGGAAATCAGAGGACAACTTGCAAGAAGTTCTCTCATTCCATCATGTGGGGGTTCCAGAAATCAAATGCAGGTTGTCAGGCTTTGCAGCAAGTGCCCTTACCCACTGAGTCATCTTATGGACACCAGAGAGCCAGATTCTTAAGGATGAAAGAAAAAAAAAAATCTTCTGGGAAAAATAAAATAAAATGGAAATTACACTTTAAAAAAAGAAAGAAAAAACCAACAAAGCTGAAAGTTCACTTTTTTAGACGAATAAGTTACTAGTATGTTACTTACAAAAAGAAACAAGATACAGGTAGCAATTGCCTAGAATTTAAAGACATCACTATAAAATGATCATAGGAAATTCTTTTTAAAAATTTAAAAATAGAGAAATTCAGGACTGGAGAGCTGGCTCCGTGGTTAAAAGCACTGGCTGCTCTTGCTGAAGACTCAGGTTCAGTTCCTAGCACCCACATGGTGGCTAACAACCATCTGTAACTCCAGTTCCAGGGGATCAAAAGTTCTCTTCTGGCCTCCAGAGGCACTCCATATACATGGTGTACTTATACATATGTAGGCAAAATATTCATACTCATAAAAATATTAAAAATTTTTAAATGTAGAAATCCCTAAAAAATACACTTTAGCATGAAAATTAAAACTCTTAAGACATTATGGAAATTGAAACCATTACTTAAAACTTCTCCAGAGAAAAGTTATGGACCAGATGGTTTGACCAGTTAATTCTATCAAAACTGAAGAAACTATAACACCATTCTTATATAGATTCTCACAAACAACAAAAATTTATTACTTTTAGATTCTATAAGTCAGAAATTTGCACGGAGCATGGCTCTTAAGTGGTTCTCTGCATAGAGTTTCACAAACAGGATATCATGATGTCAATGAAGGGGGCTGAAGAGATGGTTCATCAGTTAAGAGCACTGGCTGCTCTAGCAGAGGATCCAGGTGTGGTTCCCAGCACCCATATGGTGGTTAACAACCATCTGTAACTTTAGTTCCAGGGGATCTGACACCCTCTGTGGGCACTGCATGACATGGGTACACTTATATACACACAGGCAATACACTCATACATAAAATAAGACATAAGATTATTCTTTAAAAAAAGATGTCAACTAGGCTAGGTCCCCATCAAAATCACACAGGGGACATCACGGTTTGAATATTAAGTGTCCCATCACTTATGTTTCGAATGCTCAGCTCCCAGCTGTGGTGCTATTTCTAAAAGTTATATAGTCTTTAGGAGCTGGGATCTGCCTGGTGGAAGTAGGTACTTGCTGCCACTCTCTCTTGAAACCATATACACAGTTACTCTACCATATGTCCTGCCATAATAGACTACAATCTTCTGAAATCATGAACTAATCTTTCCCCCTGTAAGCTGTTCCTATCAGGTATTTTGGTCACAACAATGCAGAAAGTCCTTAATACAGGGGAGAATGTGCTTCCAGATTCATTCAGAATGTTGGCATAAACTAGTTCATAGGACCGAGGACTGGACTCAGCTTCTGGAGGTCATCTGCATTCCCCAGTTCATGGCTTCAGTTCAAAGCTAGCACCAACAGGTCAAATCCTTTCATGCTTTAGAGTTAAATCTCTGCACCAGGTACAGCAACACAAATCTGTACTACTGGCACTCAGGACGCTGAGGCAGGAGGACAACTTTGAGTTCAAGGCCAACCTGGGTTGCAAAGCAAGACCTGGTCTCAAAAACTAAAAATGGAGGAAAAGGGAAAGAAGAGAACACTAGCTCTCTCTGATCTCTTCTTTTGTTGTATCTCTCTTCCGCTTTCCTCTTTGGTTTCAAAGATCATCTCAGTGTTATAAAATGTTAATCCATAACCTTAATTATAACCACAAAATTCCTCTGCCACACATCTAGATTTATAGTCAACTGGATAAATCAGATGACAAAAATCTTGGTGCAATAGCTTTAGAATTCTGCCTACCAAAAAGAAGGAAAAAAATATAAAAGCTATCAAGTTTATTATGAAGTACTTTAAGACACAGACAGTGCTGGCACAAGGACAAATGACACAGTCCACAGAAATAGCACATTTCATTTACAAAACAGGTAGCACTATAAAAACTAGGAAAAAAAAACAGAGCTGGTACACCAAGATAATCTATAGAAATGAAACCTTCTACCTCACACCACACAGAAAAATCAATTTCAGGATTACAGAAAAGTATAACAATGTTTCTGAAGGCACAGGATGGAACTTCAGAAACTCAATAAATCATCTTCCCACTGAAATGTCATGGAACTGTGACAAAATCATGCTTGATGAGGTGATAAGAAAAGGCATCTGCAGCACGTGAACATAAGCCTTGTCTATTCCTAACCCCCAAGACAGTGCAGTATGTGGGGAGTTCTATAACAAGAAGGTACTATGGCAGCTCCCTAGCTCCTGGTTCAGAGCTACAGTTTCACTGAAGGAAGGGAAGGTTACTGGCATATCTCACCTGCTCCCACTGGTCACCTCCATGCTACCAAAGTCCTATTCCAGGCAGGCAAGGATTAGAAGAATGGGGCTCCTTTCTCCAACCAACACCCAGTATTAAAGCAAAAGTTCTACTAATATGGAAGAGCAAAAACACTAAAGACTTGTGGTACACACCTTTAACCTGAGCATTCTGAGGAGGCAGAGGTAGGTGGATGGATGAATCTCTCCAAGACTGAGGCCAGCCTAGTGCACATAGCGAATTCTAGACCAATTGGGGACTACAGGGTGACCCTGTCTCAAAACAACACGACACAATCATTCAGAGGTTTTTACTAGGTACAGGTTGACAACTACCATCCCATTCAGTGCCCTGCTCCTAAGTCAGTGCAGGCACTTTTGCTGCTTCCACTCCTGGCTCACTAAAGGTGGGCATAGGCTGAAGGTAGTAATACATAAACAGAGAGCACTACTGTGCCACATGTGGGGACTCTATCTGAAACAGACTAGGGGAAGTTCATTCCTAAGAGCATTGTTGAAAACAAGAGATCTTTAGCACTGACAGGTTAAGAGAAAGTTAGCAGTTAACAGGACATCAGGGCAAGAGAACTATAGTAAAAGTTTCTAAAAGGGAGATGTAGCAGGAGTCTTCCTGGGGTAAGCCCAACTGTAAAATGTCTGGCAGTGTTTAGCTTCTGCCAAAAGGCCTGACTTTAATGGGGTCAGACTTGTGGAGAAACTTAAGCCCTACCATGCTGAGGAAAACAAGAGACAATTTAGCAACAAAAGTAACCTAGGTAGAAATCAAGAGATGATCAAGCAGAGTAAGGCCAAAACAGCAATCATTTGTCATAGCTGGAAGACTATGTACATGTTCAAATTAACATCTTCTGAGAAGCAACATTACAGTCTGTTACACGTCAGGGAAAATAAAACTCACTGAACCACTCTAGCCAATGAGCAAGTAAGCAGCAACAATTTGGGGGGGAGGGGGATGCACAGTTACAACAAAAGTGTCCAATTTTCAACAAATCACTGTGAAGTATTCAGAGATTACATACAGTGAGAGGATTTGGACAACAGAATCTGCCTTTGAGAGTACTGGACATGGCAAAGAAGCTATGATATTCAAAGAAAAGAAACCATGTTTAAGGATCTAAAAGGAAGGTTTGATAACATAGTTTCATCAAATAAAGAACATCAATAAAAAGACAAAAATTACTTAAAAATTAAAATTCTGAAAAACTTAAGATTCCCTAGAGAGGCTGAACAGTAGTAGGCTAGAGCTGTCGGAAGAATGAGAATCTGTTCTGCCTACACCAAAGAGCAATTCACACCTACCTGAAAAAGCCTAAGTGCCAGTAAAGGTTAATTACATAGAGCAAACATACATATTACATATATATATATACACATATAAATATATAATTATGCTGTCAGGCCCACAGCATATAAAAATGAAATAAGCCAGGTATGATGGTATATGCCTACACTCCTCCTACTTGGGAGGTAGAAGTAGGAGGATGAGTTCAAGGTTATCTTTGACTACACAATGAGTTCAAGGACAATCTGCGTTGCATAAAACCCTGCCTCAAAAGCACCAAAACAATAAAAAAGTAATATATCTGACAACAGTAGAAGGAAGTAGACAGAGACAAATTTTATTGGAGTATGGAAATGATACAGAATAGCAAATTGAATCTACTAAAGGAAACAAAAGTAAAAATGATAATAAACATGATGTAGCAAAATTTATACATGTACTCTTTTCTTATCTTGGTTTCCTTTTTAAAAAATGGGACTAGAGAGATGGCTCAGTGGTTAAGAGCACTAACTGCACTTGCAGAGGACCCAGGTACCCACATGGTGGCTAACAACCAACTGTAACTCCAGTTCCAGGAGATCCAACACCCTCTTCAGAAATCTCCGTGGGCACTACCCAACACAGTGCACTTACACTGGCAGGCCATACACTCATACACACATAAAATAAAAATAATAAAATATTTTTTAAAAGCTTAACAGTATATGAATAATTATAACCACTCTTCTCAAGCACACATGGAACATTCTCCAAAGCACACCACATATTCTATAAAAGAACAGCAATAAATTGAAAAGAACTGAAAATACACAGAAAATATTCTACAGTACACTCGAATTAAATTAAAACTTAGTTACAGAAAGAACTTTAGGGAATACATAGTTATATGGAAATTTAACATACTCTTAAATGACCAACAGGTCAAAAGAAATCAAATATAAAACATTTCAGATAAATAAAACAAAGAGAACATATTAGGATTTGTGATATGAACTACATCGGTGCCTTGAAGAAAACTTATAGCTACAAATGGCTACATGCATTGTTATGAATTTGAGAAATGTCTTCTTAAACACTATAAAGAAAGAAAACATGAGCCCAAAATGGACAAAAAAAAAAAAGTTTGATGGTTTGGGAGGTACCTGTCACCAAGCCTCATGACCTCAGTTTATTTTAATCCTGGGAACCTACATGGAGAATCTACTCCCACAAGTATCCTCTGACCGCCATTAAGTGTGCAGTAGCATAACTCCTCTCCCCACAGACGCACACACAAATGTGAAAGATAAGATGTAAAGCTCAGCATGGTGGCATCCACCTTTAATCCCAGCACTGGGGAGGCAGAGGAAAGAAGATCTCTATGAAATCATTAAACACAAGTATGAAACACTCAAAAAAATTTAAAAATTATTTTTAAAAAACAGCTCTCCAAAATTTAAGAATCCTTACCCGCCACACACACACACACAGACACCCTCTATGTGTATATGTGTGCAGGGCCTCAAACATGTTAGATGACTGACCTACCACTGAAGTTACCTCCTCTGGCCACCTTCAAATAACCTTGGAAAAGACAACACAGGATAGAGGGTAAGGACATGGTTAAAGTGCTCGTTGGTTAAAATGCTTGAAGTGATTGCATGGAAGTGTGAGGACTGGAGTCTTCATCAACCCTGGGTGGTTATGGCAACCTGTCTGTAATTCCAGTCTTCTAAGGCAGAGGCAGGAGATCCCCAGCATAAGCTGGCTAGCAGCGTGAGTAGCCATATGGGGAGCTCTGAGTTTGATTGAGAGACCCTGTCTCAATGAATTAAGGTAGAAGGGTGACAATGATGATTCCTGACCATCAATTGTAGGCTTTTAGCTGCATGATAGTGTACACGTGTGCAAGCACACATGCACACACAACCTAACACTTGTGCACACACAAACATGTAAAGACGTGACACAAAATGAAAATGAAAAAAAAAAGACAAATTTACATTTCATAAAAGATATCCAAAGACCAATAAACTATGAAAAAGTGGCACATATCCTTCAGCATCATGAATGAAAATTCATATGGACTGTAAGTGGTAATTATGAACCAGTGTAGGTTCAGGAATTGCAAAATGTATTGCTCTGATGTGAGTAAGGTTTGGATAATGGGGGAAGATTGTGCACATGATGAGGAAAGGGGTACGTGGGAAATCTCTGCTCAATTTCTCAGAAACTCAAACTGCTCTAAAAAAGAAGTCCATCTAGCAATATTAAAAATGTTTTTTAAAACAGGGGCTTGGGGCTGGAGAGATGGCTCAGCACTAGCTGCTCTTGCAGAGGACCCAGGTGCAGTTCCCAGCACCCACATGGCAGCTAACAACCATCCATAACTCCAATACCAGGGATCTGATACTGGCCTTCACAGGCACTGTATGCATGTGGTACACTTACATACATGCAAGTAAAACACTCATATGCATAAAAATAAATACATCAAAAAATACTTTAAAAGACAAATGAAAATTTAAAACTCAAAAAACCCCACCTCATACCCATAGCAATAACAATTCTGGTTGTTGATGGGGATGTTGAAAAATAGGAAAACTCATAGACTATTCATGGGAATGTAAAATGTTGTAACCTCTTTAGAAAATTAGCAATATCTATAAAAGACAAACATATATAACCTATAATCCAGTAAATTTACTTGCAGGTATATGGTAAACAATAGTGCATAAAGAACAGGTATAAATATGTTTGTTGTTGCTGTTGAGACAGGGTCTCACTACACAGCCCCAGCTGACCTGGAACTCACTGTGTAGACTAGGCTAGCCAAATGCCTCTGCCTCCTAAGTGTTGAGATTAAAGGCATGGGCTACTACACCAGCATAAACATGTTCTTAAAGGAATTATTAGTGGAGCTGAAAATGCAGCTCAGTAGTAGATTTTTAGCATGCACAAGGCCCTAGGTCTGATCAGCAGGACTAAAATGTTTTTTTAACAGAAGGAACATTATTAGTAACAATCAAGAAATATAGAGTATATAAAGTTATGGTATTTTAATGCAAATATTTGAAAACAATAAATATAACTACAGTTTCAGAAATTAACAAAGATAAAACTTCTATGAGAAAAAAACTCAGCTAGACAAATTATATATTACATGAGTTTATTTGTATGGTGTTCAAAATCACGCTTACCTGTCAGAATAACACAGAAAGAAAGCTGTTCCTGGTGGAAGGAGGGTTTCTGAAGTGCTTTCTTTTGAGTAATAGCCACACAGGTCAGGGCTTATAACAATCCACTGAACATTATTTGTGTGCATTTTGTAGGTAATGCTTCAATTTGAAAGGTAACACACTATATAAACTTAAGTGTCACCAAGAAAAACTGGCGCTGAATTCAGTAAGAGTGTAAAGCCTTACATATGCACATACAAGTACATGGAAGGAAATGTTTCCATCAAATACAGCAAGGTTTGACATCACCACTATGTATTCTAATATCGAAGATAAAGATGTCAAGAAAAATTGACAATGAGATTTTGATACATATATCAATGAAATTCAGTCTCACCAACTAAAACAAGACTGTCTAAGAGCAGTTAAACTGGAGTAAAACTGTACCTTCCTCCTCTCAAGAGCACTTTTGTTTATACCTCTGTGACAGAACTACAATGACTATATTAGAGAACTGAATGGTACCTCACTGGAAAGGGCTGCTCTATAACCCAAGAAAATAGAGCTATTGTGGCTTCTCTATCTCCTAATACAATCCCCTTGAGTGCTAACTAGATTCCAAGAGATACTCCCTACATCCTACTCATCTCTTGCTTAAGTTTATTTCTAGCAACCAGATTATCAATGAATATAACAACTTGTTGTTTCATACATATGCGATTTCATCTGTTTACATCAGAAGTTGAAAGCTGATTATGAAGTCCATCTTTCAAAGGTGCTATAAATTAGTCTTCCTCACTACATGGCAAGCAATTTCAAAGAACTATATCTGATATACCTTCTTAAACTATTTTATTATTTTTATTTTATGTGTACGAGTGTATTGCCTGCATGTGTGTAAATGCACCCATGTCATGCAATGCCCATGGAGGTCAGAAAAAGGCATCAGATCCCCTGGAACTGGAGTCACAGATGGCTGTTAGCCACCATGTGGGTGATGAGAATCAAACCTGGGTCCTCTGCAAGAGCAGTCAGTGCTCTTAATCCCTGAGCCATCATCTCTCTAGCCCCTCTTATATATCTTTATTTTTGTAAGGACTTGGTTCCAGGCTGAAAACTACTTCCTGGATGAATAAAAAAGAAAAAACAAAATACACACAAAAAATAAAAATTCCACCCAGCCAAAGAGATGGCTCCAAGGGTAAAGGCAGCACTTGATGGGCAAGTTTGACTACATGTGCTCCCACAACCAGTGCTCTTAACCACTGAGCCACCTCTCCAGTCCACAGAATATAATAAATATACTTTTTAAAACCCTGCAATTTAGTGCTTTAAGGGAACTATCAAGCATGGTAGTTGGTGCATGGCTATAATCCCAATATTTGGGAGGCTGAGGCAGAAAGATCATGAGTTTGAGGACAGTCTGGGCTAATAAGCAAGACTCTGCCTAGAAGGAAAGGGAAAGGAGAAGACTGAAGGGGAGAAGAGAAAACTATAGAATAAGTAGATTAAGTAACTACAATAAGTGTTAAAACCTAAACTGGTACCTAGATTCAATGCAAAATATGTGTATGAAACAGTTATATTAACTTTCTATATGAAAATGCTTTTTACACATGCTATCAATGCCCAAAAAGTATGGATAGTCATGCACTACTTAATGTCAAGCATGTACTCAGGCCATTTGGGCTTCATATAAACATCAGAATAGTTACACAGTTAAGAGGACTAGGCAATACAATCTTAAGGGATCATATACATTTGTGGTTCATACTTGACCAAAAGTCTTTATGTGGTACATGACTGTGATGCTTTCAATGAGGTCAGACAAACAGAAATACTGGGAAGAGGAGAGACTGGGAACTTGTAGGGTGTTGCATTTATTAACCTTTGGTTTTGTTCCTTAACACTGTAAAATGGCTGGACATAGTGGCGTGCGCTCGGGTGACAGGCAGATAGGTCTCTATGAGATTGCGGCCACCCTGACCTACACAGCAAGTTTCAGTTCAGCTGGGGCTACAACACCCCCCTCCCAGTCAAAAAACAAAATAAAACCCTGTAAAATGAAGTTTAAAAGAGAAAAAAGTAATACCCAAGAAAATCTAACAAAGCTTTTAATAAATTGACCAATTTGATAAGGGTAGGTGGGTAACTTTTTGGTTAAGTACAAGACATATGCTAACAATCCCAGCATTTCCCAGACAAGGCTTGAGAATTTAAACCTAAAAGCAGCTTGGTGTTTTCCGTAACAAATTATTTTGGGCACAGATTTCTAAGTATAACCAACTCAATAATCCACAAGAGATGAAAAGGAATAAAAACTGCAAATCATCTTTTTAAAAAGAAAATCACTATTTTATATTCTATGAATCTACAGAATATAATCACTTTTATTTAAATATAACTTGAAGCATTTGCACATATGGACCTACCATGGTTACAACAGCACACACAAGATCTGCATAAGCACAGGCCAGACAAAACCCTAGCATGGAAGGGAGAGGTGGGCATGGGGTCCCAGATCTACCTGAAGAACTACTGGCAACTGATAGCTGCCGGGAAAGGGAGAGTCAGTTTTCTTTAAGGGTGAGCCCACTGGTAGGCTGACCACGCTCCAGGAGATGAAACCACATCCAAGAATATTTAGGGAACATAAACTGGACTCCCAATGGACCTTAAAGAAATATGGAGAAAAGACAGGAAGCAGGTGTGTCAATAGGAGGTGGAGGTGGATCTGAGAGGAGATGGGGCGGGGGACTAAATATGATCAAATTACATTCTATGAAATTCTCAAATAAAAATGTTATTTTAAAAAAGAATGGGCTCGAGAGATGGCTCAATGGTTAAGAACACTGGCTGCTCTTGAATTGAACCGGAGTTCAATTCCCAGTACCCACATGATGGCTAACAACCATCCGTTAACTCCAGTTCCAGGGGATCTGACACCCTCTTCAGATCTCCATGGGCATTGCACACATGGGTGAACTTACATCCATGGAGGTTATACACTCATACATAGAATAAAATAAAAAGCTTTTAAAAAGGAATAATTTGGGGGCTGGAAAGATAGCTCATGGTTAAGAGTACCAGCTGCTTTCCCGAGTTCTGTACCCAGGACACACATTGTGGCTAACCATCATCACAACTCCAGTTCCAGGGTTTCTAGCGCATTCTTCTGTCCTCTGTAAGCACTGCAGAACATGGGTGCACTTACATACACACAGGCAATATACTCATACATGTAAAATTTTTTAAAAATATTTTTAAAAAAGGAACAATTTGCTTTCTTGGCATTCACAAAATTTCAGACCTAATAATGAAACCATACTGAATGTTAGTAAGGGTCAAAGATCTGCTACAATGCATTAGTTTTGTCCAGAGCCTTATCCATCAGATTGCAAAGCCTTCAAAAGAGGATTGCCCCTCTCTCCTTGCTAAGGAAAATTCTTTATTCAAATGTTTATTTGCTACAATCCCAGTGGGCTTATAAGGCCAAAAAATTAAAATAAATCCAACTCCAAAGTAGATTATCAGACATGCAAAGATTTTTCATTAATGAATTCCAAATATTTTCCATGAAGGAACTAAGTTACCTTTATAAAAAAATGACATATGGCTGGGCATGATAGCATATGCCTTTAGTCTCAGCACTTGGGAGGCAGACGCAGGTGGATCTTTTTTGAATTTGAGGCCAGCCTCGTCTACATAAGAAATTCCAGGCCAGCTGGGGCTACAGGGAGACCATCTCAAAAAAGATTAAATTAAAAAAATTAAAAATAAAATAAAGACCTATGGGTTAGAGAAATGGTTCTAGTTAAGAACACTTGCTACTCTTCCAGAGAACTCAGGTTTAATTCCCAGCACCCATTTGATTTCCCAACAATCACATGGTGATTAACAATTCATAACTCCAGTTTTAAGGGACACTCTTGTGGCTTCTGTGGGCAGTGAACACACATAGTGCACTTAAATATATGCAGATGGGGCTGGAGAGATGACTCAGAAGTTAAGAACACTGACTGCTCTTGCAGAGGACCCAGGTTTGATTCCCAGCACCCACATGGCAACTAACAACCATCCTTAACTCCAGTTCCAGGGGAATTTGACATCCTCTTCTGACCTCTGTAGATGCTGAACACATGCTTGCACTTATACACATCAGGCAATATATTCATACACATAAAATAAAAATAACAAATATTAAATAAAAAAACACATACAGGCAAAACACTCAAACACATAAAAATAAAATATTAAGACAAAAAATGACATAAGATTGACACAGCTGATAGAAACTTCTTAAAATATATACATATACATTACAAAATGAGATTAAAAGAACTTACTTTATTAGAGGGGGATGTTACCCCTATCAGACACCATAGGCTAATAAAATAAAAGCCCAGTGCCAGAAATGGACTCCCTCTTTTCAAGCTGTTCCCACAGACCCTCAAACAATATGGACCAATGCCCCTGCTCTGGGTTGCCCACCAAAACTTCACGGTAAGACCCTATAGTTGAAGACACTACATACATGAGCTAAAGAAGAAACAAAGCAAATATCAAGCTGGTGCTGACTTTAGCATCACCTCTACTGGATAGCTTTCAGAGCGCTGGAAGGTGCTATGCAAGCTACCTGAAGAGAACATTAACCAACAAAACCTGTAAATCCTGTGAGCTACAATAACTAGTCTGCCAAAATATGCCCCCAGGGGTGCAACAGTCATACAAATATCATAGAAGTAACCAACCACTTTCTAATTGGATTTAAGATTCTCTTCATTGGCTAGAACCCATACCTAACATCAATATCAGGCCTAGGAACCCGGAGTTAGATAGCTCATAGGAGAGAGCCTAACATTGGTTTTCTGCTAAATCAATAAAGTATTAAACTAACTTCTAGTGACTTATTGTTATGCTCACAGATTAATGCAATTTCTAAACTCTGGTGAGCTTCTCTCACCAGATAAGCCTCCTTATACAGCAGATGATGATTAACTCAGAAACCCACAACTGGCCAACAAGAGGCTACAGAATGCTCATCCCTGAATAGGACACCTACATCAAACTGCCTCTGAAGGCCCAGGGATCATTGTGGAGAAGGGGGCAAAAAGATTACAAGAGTCAGAGGTGATAGATGACCAAAGAAAGAAGAGTTTTTGAGGGAGCTGGTCAGTTACTCATATGAACTCATAGCAATGGTGACAGCACGTACAAGTTCCATATAAACTCAAACCAGACAAAATACCAACATAAACATGAAGAATTGGTAAGAAACCCCAACCTCTCCTGAGGAACTATTGGCAACTGATAGGAGGGAGGCAGTCAGTCTCTTTCAAGGATGGGACTCTTGGTAGGTTGATACCCAGGGTCCAGGCTGAGATACACTCCAGAAATACTTCCTGTGGAACCAACTTTATTTTACTCGTATAGTTTAACATATTTACAAGTGTTTTAGAATATAGACTGAGGGACATTTGGCAACACAAACTAGACTCTACAGGCCTTTATATATCATTAAGTTTAGTGGAAGTAGCAAGGAGAGGTAAGGAATAGAGAAGAATCTAAATACAGTCAAAGTATATTGTATAAAAAGAAATCATAAAAATTCAATACAAAATTAAAAAAAAAAAAGATTGGCATGGCTGGTACAGCTTTCTAAACTGCAGTATTTGGGATGAGTTGTTTGATCTCTTCGTGCATATATAAAACCCATGCCAAAAAAACAAAGATCTAGAGGTAAACTGAATGAATCTGAAAGACTGCTTTATAAATTATAATGGGAGGGAGGAACCCTAAGAAATTACTCAAAACCAAACTTCCACATCTTAGGCAATCTATTCTAATGATTATAATACAAAGGCTTGCTTCAAATCTCAGCCTATCAGTACTCTAGGTCATAGAAGGTACACTCCTCTACTTCTTTGTGCATCAGTGTTTTCATCTGTAAAGTGAGAATAATTGAATATAACACACTGTTATGAGAGTAAATGAATATATGCAGACCCAGTAGCATTTAACTTGCTTTAGTTATTATTCATATTACTATCTAAAATACAGGTTGGCCAAGAAGTATAAAAGCATCTTCCACATGTGTAAATGTACGCATGCACGTGTGTGATATGTAGCAGTCCTGCAATGAAGCTTTTAATTGGTTGCCAAATCTTCAGAGGGCATGCTATTATGTACTGAAAATACAGAAATGGACAAAACATGGTCTCTGACTTGAGTAGCTTTCTGTCTGGTAGGCAATATACTCTAAGGTGGCAAGAAAACAAACAATGGAAGACAATCCTGTGTGATGCTAAACCACATGCAAACCCAGGGTTCAAGCTGATATACACTCCAGAAATACTTTCTGAGGAACAATCAACTTTACTTACATTGCTTAACATAATCCTAAGTGTTTAAAATATAGATCGGTTTTACTAACAAGACCAGCTCCCACGTTATCTGCCGTGCTCAAAACTTAAATACTAAGGACTTATTAACAATGATGTCCCCACCTTTCTCATACAAGCTCCAGCTCTCACTACATAGCCCAGTCCAGCTTTGAATTCTCATCCTCTGACAGTAGTCTTCCTAGATTTTCATTTGTTATTTGAGACAGGGTCCCACTATGCAGCCCAGGCTACCCTCAAACTCAAGATTCTCCTGCCTCAGCCTCCCTGGTGGTGGAACTGTTTATGTATACCACCACATAGAGCACCTCACGACTATTTTCAAGCAGGAAGAGAGATGTATTAGTGCCTCTAGTCCCCTCTTCCCCAGACAAACATCTTATATTTAAAAGAAGCTGCTGGGTATAATAGAAATACCACAAACCTAAAAGTCAGAAAAATGAACTTTGGTCTCAACTTCCTTACAGTAAAGCCTAGGCAAATTATCTAAGTTTCCTCAACTATAAAATAAAAGATTTGTACTATATTGCTTTCATGGTATCTTCAAGCACTATAATCCTTATTTTATGAAATGAAACACAGAGATAAACAACTTGCCCAAGGTCATATAACTAATTAATGGAAAAGAAGAGACTATATATACTTCAACAGGTCTGACCAGCTCATCTAGAACACAGTTTCTATTATTTTACAATGTTGTCCCTTCAAGTCAGGAGTAACCCAGTGCAAGGTCATCCTTAGCTACATAGCTGGTTTCAGGCCAGCCTGGGATACAGGAGACCCTGTCTGGAACAAGCAAAAGAAAAATCACTACTCTAAATTTTCTAATATTTCAAAATTATGAACATATTATAAATCTAAATGATTTATTCATTGACTCATCTATTCAAAATGAACTTTAAATGAAGTTTGAAGCTAGAATTGTCATTACAGCTATTAAATTGACCTTAATAAAATTAGGCAAGGGGCTGGAGAGATGGTTCAATAGTTTATAGTACTTGCTGTACAATCATGAGGACCAGAGTTCAGATCCCAGCACCTAATAACAAACCAGGCATCTGCAAAGGCCTTGAATTCCAGTTCCAAGGTTAACACCCTCTTCTGGCCTCAGTTCATTATACAAGTATGCATACCCCTCCATACACATATGTATGCAAACATTCATACAGACACACACATATAAATAAATCTCTTTTTAAAAAGTTAGGAGAATTTGGGTTGGGCATGGTACAAGCTTTTAATCCCAGCACTCAGGAGGCGAAGGCTGGAGGATCTCTGTGAAATCAAGGACAGCCTGGTCCACATAGTAAGTTCCAGGCCAGCTGGGGCTACAGGAAGACCCTGCCTTTAAAGAAAAAACGAAAAACAGTAGGGCATGGCGGTACACTTCTTTAGTTCCAATACTTAGAAGGCAGAGGCACACAGACCTTTGAAATGAAGGGCAGTCTGGTCTACAGGTCACCTGGGGGACCCTGCCTCAAAAACCAAAAGAAAAAAGAAGTCTAGAAGAATTTATGCCTAATTTCCCATCACCTAAAAATTCAACTCATAGAAAAGATTATGTTCCATGTAAAATTAGAATACACACTTAAAATATGAATTATTGTAAATAATGATAAATTTTACAAGTATAATACTCAATAAAATAAAATTTAAAATCTTTATTGTATCTTAAATCTAGGGTATATTTAATGTGCATTTATCCTCCTGGATTTAAACACCTCAACAGTCTCCTTCATGTTCCGTTTTCTCAGTATAGCTTAAAAAAAAAAAAAAGCTTAAAAAAATTAGATCAGCTTAAACATATTACTTCTAAAATCATATAAGCAATTATAAATAAGACTCTACTGATAATTGAAAACTAGCCTCCTCTTCCTCCTCCCCTTTATTCTAAAATCCTGTGCTTGGCATATTATATCTCTACTAAACTGTACCACAAGCAGTACTTGCTTCTCTAAAATGTCTTCAAAGTTTATTATATTTTACAGGGAATTTAGAAACATTTCAAGAACACTGATCTTGTTGGCTCCAGAAAAATCCTCAAAGGAGAAGGACAATAAAAATGCAGAATAGTAATAAAATCAACATTAGTTTCATATTGCTGACTTAAGAGAATATCCAAAACATTAACAGATAGGCAAGTACAGTTTATTTGGGGATTTTTAAAGAAAACAGAATGCCAGGACGCTTTCATTTTAAAATTAGATGGGACCTAACTTGCCAAATTCAATAGCATTCAATAAAGTGATCTACTGAATTTATCTCCACATACCCTCTCCCCCAAACATCCCTGTAGTCTGCTTTAAATTCATATAGTTAAATAGTTCTATTGTTGGGCAAGTTCTTATATTCTTGTGAAAAATTATACTAGGCTTTATGTCTTACCAATTCACCTGCTGAATTAGGTCTGCTTTCTGAACTAAGATGGATGTATTCTTTCTTCAATAAAAATATTTGAAATGTGGGGCTGGAGAGATGGTTCAGCAGTTAAGAACACTGGCTGCTCTTGTAGAAGACCCAGGTTTAACTCCCAGCATCCATATGAAGGCTAAAAATCAGCTGTCCAGGGAATGTGATGCCCTCTTCTGACCTCCTCAGGTACTGCATGACATGGGTGCACCTACCCTACATGTAGGTAACACATTTATACACACAAAATAAAAATAAAAAATAAAATGTGTTTGAAATGTGTGTCTCCTGCTCTTTCGGCCCTTCATCAGGCTGATGGTACAGCTCACAGACCTTCTGTGCATTCTCACAGACACTTCTGGAGTATCAATACATCTACATGGCAAGTAACCTTTTTAAAAAATGCTGCCACTGTCCATTTTTGTTGTAACATCAGAACAGTCATTCTGAAAGGGCTAAATAATATACCCCAATTAAAGTACATCACAACAGATGGAAAGCAGAAGCAAAATCCACTATTTCTTGTTTTAAAACATATTTATTCTTCACAAAAAGTTTTCATGTAACTGGTTAATTACATTTTAAATTAAGAACACTTTTGAAAATTTCCATTTCTAATATAGCAAGCATTAAGACATAACTCAGACAAAAGGAATCTATTTGGGGTCTTTAGTAATTGTTAGGAAGATAAAGGGATCATGAGACCAGAAAGTTTAGAGCATAGCATATGTCTTAGAAGAGTTCCTGATTTCTACCCTGATTTCTTTCTTCTCTTGTCTGATATGTAAATGGGCACATACAATTATTTGAGCTAGAACACTTAAAAATATGTAACTCTGTCCTGTTTTAATTTCAAGGAATTTTAAGTCTCCCTGCACCCACCCCCCAAACAGGGCCTCACAATGTAGCCTGGCTGGCCCAGAACTCACTATTTAGACAAGGTTAGCCTAGAACTCAAGAGATTTGTTTGCTTTTGCTTCTAGAGAATTGAGATTAAAGGTGTGTGCCACCATGCCTAGTCCTCTATTTTATTTTTAACATCGTCATTCAGGTATGTAAGTCAAATACTTTAATTCTTCAAAGGACTGTAGTCTTCAAATACAGCAACATATTTGAAAGCAACAATTTTAACTGTTCTGTGATGCCATCTTTTGGACCAAAGTACTTCCACTATTTACAAAAAAGTGAAATAATAGCTGGCAAGATTGAACATGAAAGAAAATGTACTTTACATAATCAATCATTTGCTTCTGATCAAATACTGTATTCAAAAAGTACCTATGTATTAACATGCAAAAGACAAATGTCTGCTTACTTAGTTAATAAAATACAAGGTTACTAGATTTCAACAAAGTAAAATTGACCTTTATTTAAAATCTTGATTTCTTAACTCTCTACCCTCTAACAAGGGGTATAGGAGACAAAATGAGATAGAGATTACAGATTCAAAATATTCAACAGAAAACCTGCTGAGCACCTATGACAGACCTCCCAGATTAAGAAAAATTCTGAGACCTAGAGCAAAAAAAGGAAAAGCCTATACCACCCACATCCAGTATACAAACCCCTAAGATCTAACAGATTCCAAATCTTTACACATCTAAAGCTGTATTGTTTTTGTAAACCAAATAAATCTATATGAATATGATAATAAGAATAGAGTAAGAAAGAGGGGAAGGCAACCAAAATATATAGCATCAAAAATAATCAGATTACACAGCTTAAACTGGGATTCAAATATGTCAAAACTCCAAAGTAACTAATGTTTACACATATGGTACATCTTTATTTTCAAAGTTTAATTTGCTTAAAAGTTCATCACAAATGTATTTATATATGCACATACACATCTCTTGAGGTTTACATTTTCCTATGACTCTATGTTAATTTGGTTGATTTTCAAGAAATGAAGTTTGTACTCTTCATACATTCATTCAATTCTTCTAAGTTCCACTAAAATTAACCATTCTTACTCATCCTCACTTGAAGTTCAAAGTTTTCAAACATCATCAATGTATGCATTTATATATATAAATACACACACACACACACACACACACACACACACACCTGCAAAAGGTACTTGACACTTGTTATAATAAAGACTAAAGACTCCACTCAAAGTACTCTCATCTTGATACCTGGGTCTTCCTAGCAACAATTCCTAATAACATTAGTGAAATCCAATAAAACAGCACCAGCCTCAGAACAATAGATGGGATTAACAACAGTTTTAATTTACATGCTGCTTAGTCAAAAATGGTTACAGCCCAGCTCAGTGGTAGATAGAGCACTTACCCACTATGTGTAAGGCCCTGTGGGGGAGGAGAGGGAGGAGAGAGAGGCAGGGAGAGATGGAGGAAGGTAGGGAACTTGATGTGAAATGTTAACTTTCACAAAACTAAGTCCTGCCATTACAGGAATTCAGAAGCTTACTATTTGTTGGTTAACAACTGTCTACTGCAAGGCCAGGCACAGTGGTTGTGTGCACTCCTTTAATCCCAGCACCTGGGAGGCAGAGGCGGGCATATCTCTGTGAGATTGAGGCCAGCCTGGTCTACTGTCTCAAAAATAAGAAAAAAGGAAAGCAAAATAAGTATCTATAGCAAATTAAACTGCTAGAGGAAAAAAATCTATTTGGAGTTCACATTAAATTATTCTAACTACTCAAAGTTTTCCAACATCAGAACAGAACAGAGTAACACATAGAGATGAGAAATTTAACTAGAGTTTACCTTATCTCAGAGACTAGATTCTGTGGGGGCCAAATTCCCAATACTGATAACAGATGTCAACAGTTTAACAACACCATGCCTTCAGAACCCAGGCAGGTCCTGGCTAATAGTAATGGCTCAGTAAATAATTGAGAAATTAATAAGGAATTCTATCCTTTTAAAAAAATGTCTACTACTTTATAAAACAATATGGTCTTGGGTAACTCACAACACTATCATTAGGCATCTTAAGGAAACTACAGGCAAAAGTGGAAATACGCTAAAAACACCAACTGCTATATTTACAAAATGCATTTTAAAACATTTACAAATTTTCGAGTGCAAAAAGAAAAACCAGCAGATATAGTCAATATGAATCATTCAGTAAATAAGCGTTTACCTTCTATTAAAGAAAAATCAGTGTCGGGGGAGAGATGAAAGGGGAAAATGTCTGTCAATGTAGTCGGTTTAATGGATGCCATAAATCAAATCTTCCCATGAATTTTCTAGAGCATATTCATGCCAATCTTTGAGCCTATTGTCACTTTCACACATGCTCACAGGAACAAAATGACAAAGAATACTATGCCTGAACCACTGGATCAGGGCACGAAACATTTGATTAACAATTGTCAAAGCTCTGAATAGTAAATGTCGACATATTTTCAAAACACATTAATCCTGCCAATTCCTACATAAATCGAAGCTCTGAATTTTTAAAAACATTTTCTAGGCTGTTGAATTTCCAACGTTTTCTTTTCTTTTCTTTTCTTTTTATGTGCCTATAATCTCCTTGTGTAAGACAACTGGAAACGAACAACCCGGTTTACCAACTGCTGAATACCGCTACGCATTTTCCAGACAAAAGAGCGTTAAAATAGATTCGTTGCACATTTAATCTTCCCTGGTAAATTGAGCGTTCTCCCAAATTCCATTTTATGCTGTATACTTAAAGTTAAATACAGCAAGTTCAAATTTTAGTCAAATGTACTAGGGTGCCTTACTAGCTGTGTAACTGCTACATCTGGTGGCAGCACACTTGCATGCAAGAAGCCAGAAAACTTAGAAAACAATTGTAACCGATCGCGATGCGTCTCTAGCAGAAACCTCTCCGCAGAAATTCCGCACAAAACCCCACCAGCCTGTCAGAGAACGGGAGCCTACTTGCACTGGCGAAGATAACGCACAAAACACGCAGGAGGCGATGGCGAAGGAGAGAAAGTTGCAACCATCTGGAGAGGTGGCTTCAACAGCCTGCCCACGAGTCAGTCTGTCGTGGGGATTGCTCTAGGGGGCCACGTTGGTGATTAAAGTCTGTCTAGATCATTCCGGCGTCTCTCAAAGGGCAGAGACCCGACGGGATAGGGGCATCCTCCCGGGCCCGGCGTGGCCCGGCTCGCGTGTGGGGACCGCCTCTATGGGAGGAGTGCGGGCTAGGGGAGGGGGCTCGCGGATGGAGGCTGCACCGGGAGGGCAAGCCCACCGGGGGGACCCGAGGCCGGGAGGTGAAGAGTGCGGAGCGCACGGCAAACGGAGCAGAAAGGGGCTCGCGGCCGGGGTCAGGCCTCCTCCGCCCGCCCGCCCGCCCGCCCGCGCTCCGCCAGCTCCCGGGGAGCCAGGGCCACTCGGCGCACCTCGCCCGGTCGCCACAGCGCGCGCCCTCCGCCACCCGCGAACCGCCACCTTCCCGATGCCCGGCGCCCGCCACCCCGGCCCCTACCCGGGTCCCCGGCGAGGGGCGCGGAGGCCCGCGGACAGCGGGAGGGCGCGGCGGCGCTTACCTTCTCTGGGCCTCCCGGATGGCGGCGTGTGATTCAGCAGGGACCTGGCCGCCGCCGCCGAGCCCGGGGTTGGAGACGTAGAGAGCCGGGACCAAGATGGCGGCCCCTCCAAACTTCCACTGCTACTTTGGACACTCATCAAGCTACTTTCTGGGAACCCGACTCCCCCCCTGCGGCGGCGGCGGCGGCACCGGCACCCGCCTCCGTCATGGCGGGGGCCGCGCTGAGGGCGAGCGCGGGCGCGAGGGCAGGGAGGGGAACGCGGAGGGACCGGGGGAGGACGCCGGGCGGAGGGGAGGCGGGGAGGGCAGAGCTGCGGGCAGGCGAGGGGCCGGGGCGGAGGGCCGCGGGCGGCGGGCGGGCGCGGCGGGGCGGGCGCGGAGAGGGGGCGCCGGGCGACGCCGGGGTCGGGGCCGGAGCGCGGGCGGAGCGCGGGCTGCGCCGGCCGAGGCCACTTCCGCGGGCGGAACCTGCCGGCACCTCTGCAGTGCGTCGGGCCCCGGCGTCGCCCGGGCGGCGGGCGGCGGGCGGTGGGTGGCGGCTGAGGCGGCTGAGGCGGCAGGGTAACCTCTGCATCAGTTACGGGCGGCGGCGGCGTCACGCGCCGCCTGTGCAAACACTATCGCGAGGCTCCTGCGCCTCCGGTAGCGCGGCGGCCGCGCGGGGGCCGGCAGGGGGGGCGGGGGGGAGGAACCTGCCCGGGCGGGGGCGGGGGCGGGAGGGCGCGAGCGCGCAGGGGAGGCAGCGAGGCCCGCGGAGCGCGCAGGGGAGCCCCGGGCGGCCGACTCGCGCGCGCAGAGCCCGGCCGGAGGGAGGCGCGCTGGTCCGCCTGCCCGCGCCCCCGCCGCGCGCCCCGGGCCCCGCTGCCACCTGCCTCCCCCTCCGCCACCGCGCGCCCTACCCCGACGCATGCCCCACACCCAGCGCCGAGAGACACTCTTCTCGCCTCAGGCTCTGGAGTCCGATGCGGTGGTTTCTCAAAATGGAACTGAAAAGTTAAGAGTTGCTTCTTTCTTGCCCCTCAGCACCAAGACGAGGAAAAAAAAAAACACGAGTGTGTACTTCCCCTTCTGCAGAATGGGAGTAATTACGGAATAAAAGAACTAAGAAAATAGCTCTAAGGAATGGAAAATAAAACTTTAAAAATGTATTTAATAAAGGAATTGAGAAATGCTGCCGGTGCTCCAGACCATGTGTGTGGTAGAGCAGTTCTTTGTTTTAACAGAAATAGAAAATCTAAAATAGAAAATTTTCATTACTGAGTTCACATTTTTTCTTAAACTATACAATGTTCCATCTTGTCAAAGAAGGTAGTTTCTAGAAATTTCTAGTTTGTTTCTAGTGCCGCTGTTAAGTCCTGATGACAAAATCCCATAATAAATTGCAGCATTTGCGAAAATTTATAGATACAGCGTAGCTTTCTACACACCCACCCACGTACACACACCAGCGATTGGCCATCTTGTACATAAAAGAACAGCCTAATAGTCCAGGAAAAATACAAGGTTATTGCTCTCCTTAAAAAAACCAAATTGAATAGAACGCTAAAAAGATTATGATATAAAGCAACTGCAGGCATGAGGAAATTGCATGATTACCCGGGGACAAAAATGTCATTTCTATTTTTTATTTTTATGACTTTGCATTCCTCACAGTAATGTTTTCTTCAGATAAACTATCGTACTAGAGTAGAGCCTTGGTTGTCAGTTATCTCCACAAGACATTTGAGTGTTCTTGTGCTTCAGATTCTTCCGTTTTTAGTAATATTCTGCTTTTGAAATTTAAGATCTCACAAATTAAACTTTACTGAAGTATAATGTACTTCCTATAGATGACACGTATTTCATGTCTACGCTTTTGGTGTGTATGTACCAAAAACCACTTCTACAAAGTGGTGACTATTACCCTCCAAAGCCTCCTCTATGGACCTGTTTGTGGTTCCTCCGCGCTCCATTCCCATTCCCCTGGTAACCACACACCTGCTTTCTGTCATTATTACGGAGAACTATACATTTCCTCCAATTTTGGCACTCTTGTCTGGTTTCCCTCAGCATAATTATTTTAATATTCAATCATGTGATTGCATTTACCAATAGTTCATTTTTTAATATTGCTAAGTAATATTCCATAGTATAAATATATCAACCTTTGCTTATCTCTTCAACTGCTGATATTTATTTGCATTTCCCCCTTAGGGGCTATTATAAATAATGCTTCTGTAAACATTCATGTCCAAGTCTTTGGGTGGAACTATGCCATCCATTCTCTAGGCTGCATACCTAGGACCTTACACCACATGTAAATGAATATACACTCTTTCTGTTTGTTTGCTTGCTTATTGATTGGTTGGTTGGTTGGTTGATGGGTGGTTGGTTGGTTGGTTGGTTTTTGTATGCTGGGGATAAACCCAGTGCCTCATGCATTCTACCACAGACTCTCTTTCTGTGCTTTTAAGAGTAAACTTAGTCTGCAGATTTCATAAAGAACACAGGATAGGAAAGAAGTGAAGAACCTGGCATAATTTCAGCCGGTAACAATCCTTGTTTCAATTTCTCCATATATGACAGAGGTTAGAATCCCTGGGTAACTACTACCAATTCTAGGACTTTAATGCAGAGTTCAGTCCCTCAAGAATAGTTAATAAACCCCAACCAAGGTGTTTAATCCCAGCACTGGGAAAACTGAGACTTGAGGATTGCTCTGGGTTCCAGACTAGCCTAGACTACATATATCCTTGCAGCATTATCCAGAGCTATCATTTTACCTTTATGACTGCTGAGTTAGGTTTTATGCAGACCTGGTTTGAGTTTATTTTAAATGGTAACTAGAAGAATATAGCTCATACATAATCAAGTTACTTACTTTAGTTATATTTTACTTCTGAATGCTCCCATAAGAAGAACATTTAAATATTTGGTTCTTGCCTTCTTTTAGTTTACGATAAAGATAGCACTCAGAAGATGAGCATGGTGGCACACATTTTTAATCCCAGGAGAGGTAGATGGATCTCTGTGAGTTCAAGGTCAGCCTGGTCTACATAGTGAGCTCCGAGCCAGCTGGGGCTACAGGAAGACACTGTCTCAAAAACATTCTTTTTTAAAATATAGCATTATCTATAAAGACGCCTCTTCTAGCAAAAAAAAAAAAAAAAAAAAAAAAAGCTAATCAAATAAACCGTGGCTTAGCTTAAAAACAAAATGCCATACATCATCTAAACTCATGTCTTCAGAAAATACCAAAGAAGACTAACAGAATTTTCACAGTACTATAGTAAGTAAAATGTAAATATGATCCCAATTTGTAAGTGCATACAAAAAATGACTAGAAGAACATTCTTCAAAAAGTTAGTGATGCTGTAAGTTTTAAGATTATATAATTACTTCATGGTTTTCCAAATTCTGTAAAACAAATAGTATATTTTTTTATATTCCAAAAATGTTCAATAAATAACTTTTAAGTAATTTAAGAATAAAATTTAGACAGAAATTGTGTAAATATGTAATTTTATAAGCTGTGTGCAGTGATAACCACTTATACTCCCAGCTCCTTAGAATGCTGAGGCAGGAGGACCAAGAGTTTGTCAGCTAGAGCAATATATCAAGAATTTGTCTTTAAAATGCATGTGTGTTTATGTGTGTGCATCATTAAAGATAATTGTAACAAATAAGTGAAAATGTATAAATGGTAAGTTCACCATACGTGTACCTTGCTAGTACATTAAAAAATCCTTAATGGAAAGATAGATGGGATGGCTAGAGTTATAGACTGGGGAAGAAATACACACAAAAATGTCAAGAGAATCCAGATTTGGAGAGAGACACCTGCCATTCAATGTTAAGTGGTTTCAAGAGCAAGAAAAGACGACTGGTGGGTTCTTTAGGCAATCTTCATGGCTGAAATATTCCTAGAGGAGAAGCCAACTTGAGAACACAAGTGTGAACAGGTCAAGTTAAAGGAGAAAACAAGAAACCTGCCTAGAATGACTAAGGAAGGGATGGGAAGAAGTCCTGTGATCCAAGCACTTCACTGAGATGAGTCTTCAAGACCCTAGAGCAATACCTTGCCCAGGCTAAGGGGTCTGTCAGTTTTGTAAAATGAATGAGTAATAAGGTTCAATGAATAGGTAAGAGTAGGAAGCAGGAGAGGTCTCTTGATGGAAGGTCATATGCAAAAGGGAAGACCTGAGCCCTGATCTGCAGGGTGATCATAATTTACGACTATGCTTACTAGACTAATTTCTATTTGTATCCTGCAGTAAAATTATTTTCAAAGCATCCATTATTATAGATGTAATAAAATGCATTTTATACCTCTCAACATTTTATTCCTTCTAAATTCAAAGAAAGAAAATCCGTGCTTATGGTGGTCTAAATGAAAAATGTCCCCAATGGGCTTATGCATTTGAACACTTGGCCCCTAGTTGGCAGTGCTGTTTGGAGAGGTTATGGATCCTTTGGGAGGTGCTGCCTTGCTATAGGGAGTACATCACTGGAGCAAGCTTTGAGGGTTTATAACCAGGCCACACTTCCTGTTCCCCCTCTCTGCTTCCTGTGTGCCTACAGTGTGATCTCTCTGCTTCCTGCTTCTGTTGCCACACTGCCATTTCTGTCATTATGGACTCTTTCCCTCTGGAACCGTAAGCTAAAATAAACTCTTTCTTCCTCAAGTTGCTTTTGGTTGTGGTGTTTATCACAGCAGTAGAAGAATGACTAACACAAGCCTCCTAGACCTCTTTCCCTAAACCAGCAGGAAATGAACCAGAACTGAATTAGATGTATCCATTGCAAGCATTCTGTTCAATAGGATACTGGAGCCAGTTCATGTGAGCACCGATTGTTTTCTCTCCTTCCCAACTAAGTGTTCAATTATATCAGAACGGTAGCTTGGAATCAGCCACATCATGAGTATTTTCACCCCTAGAGTAAGTGACAACTACAAACCAGCTTCCTCTCCCAATCAGAGCTGATTGTTAAGTATTTCCCAGCAGACCACAGGTCCCTTAGCACATTTGTCACTTTTCTCTGCTTTCCATTCCTTCACTATGCTCAAAAACCTAGGGAGAGCAAGGACCCTGGACTGTCAAGTTTACAACTGTTTTCCTAATATCTGGCACCTGCCTAGCATACAGTTGATGCTACATATCTGTTGAGTCAATGTATTAACTGGCTGGCAAGTCCTTGAGGCCCCTGAGCTAATCTCATAAACATCTGAGTTGGCTAACTAGCAGAGGTAGAGAAAAACAAGCCCTCCACCACCCCCTCACTTTCACCCATCATTGCCTAATGTTTGTGGTTTGGTAAAGTTCACTGGCCTTGTTAGGGCTACCAGATAAAATATAAATTTTGTATGGACTATCTTTATACTAAGAATTATTATTGTCCATCTGATATTCAATTTTAACTGAGCATTCTGTGTTTTAGTTTGCTGAGTCTGATAGCATCAGCCCTTTTGAATTAAGCAAAAAAATAGTTCATAAGGCAGTACCTAATAAACTTGACAATACATGACTTGGGAATGCCTTTCCAAAGAACTGATGCTACAGGAATTCTTGCCTGTGTGCACTGGGAGTAAAGAACAAGAATGTGCTCAGAATTATTGTTTGAAGTAGCCCCACACTGGCAACCATCCAAATGTCCATCAGCAAGAGACTAGATAGAGCAGAGTACTGACTGTTCACATGGTGGGACACTACACAAAGATTAGAATGCTCATTAACAGAACACTCATTAAAGAGAACAAGTGGGAATATGAACTACTTAGGAGGCTGATGCAGGAGAATCTATTGAATGGAAGAGTTTGGGGTCAGCCGAGGCAATACTGACCCTGCCCAAAAAAAAGAAAAGAAAAGAAGAAACTAGTTACAGAAAAATAAAGTCAGTTTGATTCCATTTATAAAATATCCAAAAACTTTAAGAACTAAGTAATACATTGCCAAGGATAAATAAATGGTTGTAATAGTTCATCTTGGTTGTCAACTTGGTTGGATCTGTAATCAACTAAAAGATGTGCCTCTGAGGGAGTCTGTGAGAATATTCCTTAAAAAGGTTAACTGAAGGGAGAAGACCCTCCTTCAGAGTGAGCCAGAGATAGAAGTCTGAGGGAAAAGCAAGGCCGCTTTTCCTCCCAGCCTCCCCTTCTTGCTGGTGAGTGCATCTACTTTACTATGGCTGCTGTGGCTATACTTCACCGACATCAAAACCAACTTCAGGTTTCCAGCATGGACTGAAGACTTACAGCTCTCCACGAATCCTTCAGGCTTTCATGCTCTATTGGAATTGCTGAGGCATCTACCTCATGGACTGAGCAGCTTCAGGATTCTTAGCCTCTCCTGTGTACAGACTCCATTGTGGGACCTCCCAGCCATACTATGAAAACAAATCTCCTTTAAAATGTATATTCATTTTATCTGTTCTGTTCTCCTATCGAACCCTGACTAATATAATGGTTAAACTAAAAAGAGGAAAAATGGGAGTGGGGAGGGTAAGAAGGATAGGAAGCGGTTGCTAAAAGTCCTTTCCTGGGGAGATGTAAACAGTGTTTACCCCCTCCCTCCTAAGGTCCCAATGAAAAACTGAGGTAGGATTTTACCAAAGTTCACTCCAGGGAATCAATGAGTTTATTAGGCTTACTTACAGAACAATGGGTAAGAGGTTAGGGGTAGGATTGTGGGTGACATTAAAGCAGCCACACTGGAAGGTCTGCACCCAGCATGGATGCATGGCTGTGTAGATGGACCCTGCCCCCATCCTTCCTGGCCTGTATATCCCAGCCCCCTCCCCAAGCCCCTGATGTCATGTTCAGTTAGGGCAGAATTGCAAACGAGTTAGGAGGAGTAACTGGCTGTTTAGGTGAAGCTTCCGTGACCCTCCCCATCCTTCCATTCCTACTTTATGAGGAAATATCAACAGTCAACAAGCCCAGCTGTTGCAAGCAGGCCTGAATTCCTAAAGGTGGCATCTGTCTGTCTCAGAGAATAGTTCTACACAACAGAAATCAAAATCAAAGTGTTTATCACCAAAAAAAAAAAAAAAAAAAAAAAAAAAAAAGTTAGATGTAATTATAGGGAACCCACAGGGACTTCAAAAACACCAATGAAGCAACATTTAGGCTAGACATATGCCCCCCACCCCCTAAAATGACATACATATAAGCCAGGCATGCTGGCACATGCCTTTAGTCCCAGCTCTCTGGAGGCAGAGGCAAGTGGAGCTGTGTGAGTTCAAGGCTACCTGATCAACATAGCGAGTTCCAGAACCCTGTCTCAAAAAGACCAAAACAAACAAACAAAAAACCCCATACATTTGAAGTCACTTTAAATACTTTAATTTTTTTAACGTATTAATTTCTGTGTATGAATGTTTTGCCTACATGTATGTAAGTGTACCACCTGCTACAATGCCCTCAGAGGCCAGAGAGGGTATCAGAGCCCTCAGAAGTGGGGTTATGGATAGTTGTGAGATGCCATGTGAGTGCTGAGAACCAAACCTGACCACTCTGCAAAAGTATCAGTGTTCTTAATTGCTGAGTCATCTATCCAGCCCCTGTAAGATCTACTCCTTTTTAAAATTTTTTTCATTTATTTTTATTTTATGCATATGAATATTCTGCCTGCATGTGTCTAAGTGCACCTATGTCGTTCAGTGACCACGAAGGACAGAAGAGGGTGTCAGATCCTCTGGAACTGGAGTTACAGGTGGTTGTTAGCTACCACATGGGTGCTGGGATTCAAACCCAGGTCTTCTGCAAGAATATCCAGTGCTCTTAACCACTGAACCATCTCTCCAGCCCAAGATCTTCTCTAACATGTATGAACTATTACATAACAAATGTTATCAAAGTAAAGTCAAACATCAGTACTGCCTCCTCAACCCAGACTTACCCCACTTTTTAAGTCCCTCTTTGTCCAACTGTATGCACACATAATGGAATTCTCACAATGCTGTCCTCCTGTCTCAACATGCTACCTCAGTTGTCTTTTGAATGAGATGCTCAAACAAATGGTTGTATCACATTGTATTCTGAAGAACTATCTCAAATACAAATGGGTTTATTCTGCCCACACTGTACAGTTGGCAAAGTCACTGCTTGAAGAAGGTTCAGGTTTCTAAATCCCTGTAAAGATTGTTCCAGGGTTTGTGTAGAATAGGCTGGGGTAGCAGCTGGTGATGTGATTTGGTGATAAAGCACTTGCTTAGCATGCCCAGAGCTCTGAGTTCAATACTGGGTTATACCTTCTCTGATCTCTCCAGCAATAGAAATTGTTCTCCTTGTTTGTCAGTCCACTGGCATCAAGACAGCCTTAGTTCATATATAACCAAAACTGAAACTGCAAGATTCTCAAAACTGATTCCTTTTGCTTGACATTAAAAAAAAAAATCAACCAACTTCAGAACAATGATATTCTGTCCCCCAAAGTATACTAGAAACTACCTGCAAGGATATGAGTATTATAAATGTTTACAAAAACAAAGTACAACAAGCCTGTGGTGCTCACATAGCAGGTTTAAATCAGCAAAATGCCACTTAACAAAGCACGTTGCTTGGAAAAGTAATGGAGAAAGCATATTAAACCAATTGCAATCTAGTGTTAACACTTAACTCATCCTGAATTTTGCTGATCAAACCAAAATGTAAACTCATCACACTAAGGAAAAACAAAATCCTCAAAATCTTGCTCTACATCTTTGTGTCTTTGTTTAAGGTACCAAGTTCAATAAGGGCCAGAGGAGATTTTTTTTTTTTTTTTTAAAGATGAAGTCTTGCTTGCTCTCTTGCCCAGACTGGCTTTGAATTCCCAGACTTAACCAATCCTCCTGACTTCCAAGTATCTGAGACTACAGGTGTATGTCACAGAGCCTGCCTCAACAAATCTGTCATATGTAACAAAAATAAGAAGAAACATACATAACTTCATACACATTTAGGAACTTTGAAACAATGCAGGAATATCAAATATTGTTGAACATCTCCTCCTCCCTCCTTCTTCTCTTTCTCCTCCCCCTCTTCCTCTTCCTCCTCATTTTCTTCTTCTTCCTCCCCCTTCTCAGCTTCTCCTCTTCCTTCCTCTCTCAGTAAAGCAGGCCGAAAGCCACCATGAAGTAAGGGAGGTATCCAGTTGCAAGTGATCGTCCCGGGATCCAGGCACAGATTGGAAACCATGGGTTCAGTTGTTAAAATTCGCCTGACTGTATACCTAAAAGAAAAAAAGAAAAAGAAAATTACAGAAGATAGTCTGGTATTGTGGTGCCAACCCCTTCCCCATATCTAGAAAACAAATTTGTCGTTACAATTATTCAGTAAGAAAATGGAAAGACGAGGCTGGAGAGATTTCAGCAGTTAAGAGCACTGGCTACTCTTGCAGAGGACCTGGGTTTCCCAACACCTACATGGCAGCTAACAATGTCCTTAACTTCAGTTCCAGGGGATCTGGTGCCTTCTTCTAACCTTAGTGAGCATTGTGCAACATGCGTGCACTTATATGTGCAGGCAATACATTCATATACATAAAATAAAAATAATGAATAAAATCTTTAAAAAAAAAAAAAAAAAAAAAAAAAGAAAGAAAATGGAGCCAGGTGTGGTGGCACATGACTTTAGTCCCATCATTCAGGAAGGAGAGGCAGGCAGATCTCTGTGAGTTCAAGGCTAGCCGAGCCTACATAGTGAGCTCCAGGCCAGTTGAGCTCCAGACCCTGTCTCAAAAAGACCAATAATTTTAAAAAGGAAAGTATTGAAAACAAACATGTTAATATGAGAGGAAATGAAAGGTGCTTTCTTGTGGGAAGAAGAGAAAAAAAAATAACATCTTAAAAATAATAAACATGCAGTGAACTTCCCCAAACTGCCTCATATGTCAAAGTCCTCAAGTAAATATTTGCCTACTGAGTCTGTGTTCGCTTTGGGCACTTGGTGAATGTGGTGTCTGGAAATGGCTTACAACCTGTATATCCACCAATCTCGAAACAGTTATAGACTAATAAACACTTGATGTAAAAAATATTTGTTGTAGCACCCACCAGGGGTAAAATATGCTGCCTAGTGCTGTAGAAGTGCAGAGGTGCGTCACATGGAGTTTAAGGAGATGAAGAAAGACAGTGGTCTGTTGGGCATAATGTAAGGTGGGCCTAGCCAGGCCACCTGCTAGGAGCAATGGCTTCTGTGGGTGTGGCGTTCTGCTCTGGCTAGTTGTGAGACCAGCACCTGGAAAGAACCTGCCTACCTGGGGACAAACTTACTATTGGCTGTATTGGGGACCCCACCCCATAAGGTCTTTGACTATCCAGGTCTATAAGAACTTGTGCACCTGTTCAATAAACGAGCTCGCAGTGCCACGCGCGTTTGCACTGCCACGCACTTGGCCTGCTTCCTGTCCAACTCCCGGAGTCTGAGGCTTGACTCTGCGTCTACTCACCCTCAACCCCTTGGGCTGGCCCCCCAAAGTCCACTTGGGCTGGCCCTGAGTGGTGAGACACGTCGGTAACGGACACGACGATAGTGGTCTGAGGTAGAAAACCAGCCATGCCAGGTGTGAGACACAGATGATGGGGGAGAGAATTCAGAAGCTCACCTTGGAAGTTTCCTAAGGGATGAA
Source organism: Eospalax fontanierii (assembly GCA_035773235.1). Lineage (NCBI taxonomy): Eukaryota > Metazoa > Chordata > Mammalia > Rodentia > Spalacidae > Eospalax > Eospalax fontanierii. Next base: position 60,808,211 of record CM069530.1, on the reverse strand, counting down.
GAGCTCAGATGGCCACTGAACCGCATTAAGGCAGTCTAGATTATTTCTTTTTCAAAATCCAACACTTCCTCACTTACCCATCAGTGACTGGATTCATTCCATTCACCAACTGCCTATCTTATTTTTTAATCAATCTTCAATTTCATGTAGTCTTGAAATCTTATTTCAGTCTTTACTTTTATTTTTTATTTTACATAAAGGCCTCAATATACTTTCAAATCTCCTCTAGAAATCCATCTTTAAAATTTCTATAGGCTTTTCCTTGGTCTATGTACCAAAGATGGGATAGGTTGACAGAGGGCAAGGATATGAGTGATAAAATGAAATTTTCCTCTTGAAACTGTCACCTAACTACTCCAAGTACAGAAAAGAAACCTTCTAATTAAATTAAACAAAGTGCTAATTTTATTGGTGATCAAAAAGGCATATCAGGAACATTCTCCCATTATTTGACATAATTTGATGAATCATAATAACATGACTCACTGAATCATAAAAAGAACTCATGATTTGGAAGATTACAGTTAGAAAGAGTTGGTGGAGATATCTGAAATACATTAACTATAGATAAGGTTAATGAATACACTAATAATGAGAGATGATTTGATGATATTAAGTATGAAATGCTAACAGTATAGTTCTAATATAGTAGTATAATATAATACTTATATAATGTACAATGTACTAAATATAGTTACATTGAAATTGTATTATAATGATGAGATTTCTTTTGGAAGCACTTAGTAACATGGATTAAAAATTCTTCTAAACACATATTCTCTTTTTTTAAAGATTATTTCTCCCAGGAGTTGAAAACTAGCTTGAGCAACACAGCAAGACCCCATGTGAAAACAAAAAACAAAAAAACCATAGTCTTAGTTCTATAACATTCTCATAATAAAAACATTGATAGGAAATATACTCAGAGTAATTCCCACGGTGTGGTTACAGAGATGGCAGGTTTTTGTTGCTGGCTTTTGTATTTTACAATTTTTTAAATAAATCTTTTTAAAACATATTTATTATTTCTGTTTTATGTGTATGAGTGTATCACCTGCTTGTAGGGAAGTGCACCCATGATGTGCAATGCTTGTGGAGGTCAGAAGAAGGCATCAGATCCCCTGGAGTTACTAGGAATCAGACTTGGGTCCTCTGAAAGAGCAGTCAGTGCTCTTAACCGCTGAACCATCTCTTCAGCCCCCAAATGTTTTATCGGAAGAGTAGTTACTTTATAAAGGGGAGAAAAGCTGTATATTTTTTAACAATGTTTGAATTTACCACACCAGAGTCAATTAATGAAACTCCAAAGAAAGAGAAGGGTTAACAGAGGCTAAATTGGGAAAAAATTAGTGATTCTTCTTTTACAAAGACTCAGAAGTTGTTTGGCTCCTTATTGGTACAATTAAACAAAGAAAGAAAGTATTTATGCAAAAGTCTCGGGAACTTGGGAGCAGAATCAGAGGAAAGACCACCTTCAAACATTACAGAAGATAAGAGCAAAGAAAACTAAGTCTGCAGAGCTAACGACAAAAATGAAACCACAGGCACACAATAAAACAAAGGCAAGAAAACAGGCCAATAGTGAGACTAAGCATGATGAATTATGTTATTAAACTTAGATTCCCTATTAATAGAAAAAGCCTCTCAGATTGTGTTTAAAATGAAATCTAGTACTTTGCTGCTTATAAAAATACAGCTAAATAAAATAACACAGAAAGACCGTGAGAAAGAGAATAGGTGAAAAATGTAGGAAACAAGCTTGCAATGAGTTAAAGATAGCACTATTAAAAAGGTAAAGCAGAAATAGTAAAGGTTATCTTCATTTAATATAAACATTAGATACACACAAACACACACACACACACACACACACACACACACACAAAGATAAACGGTAACAGGTATAACTCACAAGATAGAAAATACAATAAGCTGACCCAGAGACTGTGGTGGAAGCATCACCTCTGAGGGTCATTTCCCTCTCTCTCCAAGGTACATGGGAAGCTATGCGTTCTTTCAGTGAGATGGGGCCTACTACTAGGTACAGAGGCCTGAACGTAAGAGAATGGTGTGTCCCTTTGGCCACGGGCTTAAGAGTACCACTATCTCAGGAGAGCTCACATACTGATACAAGGTCACAGGCAGAAAGAGGCCTGGACCCCTCAGTCATTGCACTGCCCCTGCTATCAATGTGGATCCCTGGCAATGACTTCTCATGTACAGAAATAAACTCATGTTGCATTCAGCCTCTGACATTTGGTGCTTTATTTGCTGTTGTGGTGTAGTCTCTTCTGTCTTGATTCATACTGCCCAAAGAATCAAGAAATTAAAATAAGCAATGAACTACCATGTTCCATTTGATAAACTGAAGAAATATGAATATGTGGCATAGTGTGAAAACGGGGGGATAATCTTTATAATCATGAGGTTTTGTTAAATGGAGACAGCATGTGGGAAAATATGTCCCTTAACCCTTACCTTGCACCAATCACAAAAATATATTCTAGGTGGATTATAGGTAGCTCTAAGTGTTTAAAAAAATTAATTCCTAAAAGAAAATCTAGGACAGGTGGGTGTGGTGGCACATGCCTTTGATCCCAGTACTCAGGAGACAGAGGAGGGCAGATCTCTGTGAAATGGAGGTCAGCCTGCCTGGCCTACATAGTGAGTTCAAGGCTAGCTGGGACTATTGGAGTAGGCAAAGATTTTGTGGTTGGTTTTTTTTTTTTTTTTTTAACAGGCTTTCAAGTTATATAACCCTGCCTGACTTGGCCTTGCTCTTTACAACAGGCTGACTTTGAACTCCTGGACCAGGCAATACTCTGTCTCAGTCCCTCAAGTGCTGAGATTATAGTGTCTACAACCACACCTATCGCAGGCAAAGATTTCTAAAACCAGACATTAGAGACAAATCTGACTGAATTATATAAAATAAAGACCCTATAGTCATCAAAAGACTCATTGTAAGACAGTGAAGGCATGCGAAGAGTGTGAAACATACTTGACAAAGGACTTTTTATTCAAGATATGTAAAAAAAAAATGAAAATATAAACAATATAGTAGAAAGAGAACAAAAACGCTGACTAGTTCCTTCACTAAAGAGAATCAACAAGTGCCCAAAAAAGGGCTTATAAAGACACTACCATTTTTAGTTAACAGGAAAATGTAAATTAGCTATGTAAATGTAGTGTTACTCACCAGACGGGCCCAAATGAAAAGGGCAAACTATAACATGTGCAGCATAGACAGCACCCATACGCTGCTGGAGTAGAGAAGGACATGCTGGAAAATAGGTGGCTGTAACAGCTAAAGCTGAACAGAAACATTTCTGTGACCCAGTAGTTCTATTTCCAGGTAGATACTAAACAGAAATACATATATTATTCAAAGGATGTGCACAAGAATATTCATAAACAGTGCTGTTCATAGTAACACCCAACTAGAAACCATCCAAATGTCCCCAGAGTAGATGAACTGTAGAACATTCATACAAAAAAAATACCATAGAGAAATGAGGATGCTTGGGTGACAACTATACACATGATGTGAAGGAATGATACAAACATGCCTTGAGTGAGGGAAATAAGCACAAATGATTGCATGCTATGTGATTCCATTTACATCGAGTTCAAAATAGGCAAAACTTTTTAAAGGAGGGAGGATTCTGCAATGCTGATAAAGTTATTTCTTGATTTGGGTTCGGGTTGCATAGAATATTAACTTTGTGAAAATTTATCATCAAACTACACACTTTGATGTATGTGTGTTGTAACTCAATAAAATATTTAATATATATAATAAAAACAGATACCCACACCATACTCATATGATAGCTATGGCGAGCCTATACCTATATCTATCTCATTAAACTTATATCCTCATACATTTTTGGTAAACTAGAAAAAAATAGCTTAGAAAGTAATTTTAACATATATACAATATACATTATATCACACACATATATCTTTATTTAATATATATATTTAAATAAATATAAATAAAAACAGATACCCACACCATACTCATATGATAGCTATGGCGAGCCTATACCTATATCTATCTCATTAAACTTATATCCTCATACATTTTTGGTAAACTAGAAAAAAATAGCTTAGAAAGTAATTTTAACATATATACAATATACATTATATCACACACATATATCTTGATTTATGAGACTCTTTCCTATAGAAAAATCATCTAAATTATGGGAGAAAAGATGAGTAAAAATGTCTTCACAGAGCTAAATTCAATGATAACTCTAGCTTATCTTTTTGGTGTAATTTTATCCAGACAGAGTTCTGGTTATTTTCAAAGCTTATAGTGCAACATGACAAAATTTTTTGTTATAATATGAGGGGAATAATCATATATGTAATTTTCATAGCTAAGCAAATATATAAGTTGGAATAATGTGGTCACAAAGGAAACCACACAAGTGATCCAACACACCTGCTAATCTCATGTACCCATAGGTCTTCAAGAATCATGTATCTGATGATGACTCTTAAATATGAATCCTCAGTCCAAATCTTTCTCTACTGAGCTCCAGTGTATTCACACTACCCATCATCTTTTTCATGTTTTTTTTTTTTTCCTCCTCTGTATTACCTTGTGTAGAAATGGGGCCAGGAATAAGAATCAGGATAAGAACCAAGTTACCCAAACCAGAGTTCTGGAAGTTAGGGGTATTTCCTTCACTCCCCATTTCCCATACCTCAGTGCCTCACTTATTCTTAAGTTCACACTGCCAACTAAAGAGCATTTTGAACTGAACCCCTCCCACCCATCCATCTGTCCATCCATCCATCCATCCATCCACCCACTCTTCTGCCATGGCCTTAGTCCAAGCTTTCATAATCTCCCTCCTGGATTATTACAGCAGCTTTCCAATTAGTCTTCTTGCCTTTGTTTTCAGCTTCTTTTGGTCCAGCTGCCATGCTTGTATTTGTAACCCTGAATCTGAGTGTGTTTTTTACTTTAAAACTCTTACAGCTTCTCATAGGAGACTGGTTAAAGCTCAGACTCTACCACTATGTTATTTTTCTTGATCTTTTTTTTATCTTATTATCACTCACTTGCCTTTCCAGTTTTACCTTTGGTGACTCCCTCATGGGAATCCCTCATTCTAACTAACCACACCAAAGTTATCATAGCTACCAAACAGGTTATAGACTGTTTCACTTCCCGCTCCTTCTTCCAATTCCTTTCCTTGGGTGGCCCAAGGAATTCATCTCAAGGCTTCCTTGACTGGGAAATCTTTGGGGATTTTTACATAATATAATCATAGCGTACACCAATTTCCCATCTTATATTTATCATAACATTAAAGCATGAGCAATTTTCCTGTTTGCCAAGGTCCTCCTCATAATTATCATTTAACATGCGCTATTAAATCCTCTGTCTTCTTAGCTTGCACAGAATGCTCCCTGTGACCCTTATTACATCACTTGCCACTTTGTTTTATAATTTTTTTGTATGTTAACCTCTCCTGCTTGGCTCTGAGTCTCTTGAGGACAGAGATTTTTGCTGAATTAATTTCCATACCCCAGCACAGAGCTGGCAGCAGAGTGGAAAATCATTAAATGAAAGTAAGGTACTTGTGTTAGTGCAACAGAATTGTAGGTGGTTGCTTCCTGTTTTCAACTGCCCAAATATTCTGGGGCTTATTCTTTAGATTTGCTCCCCTCCCCCACCTTTTTATATTTTTGAGACAGGGTCTTCCTGTAGCCCCAGCTGGCCTGGAACTCTCTATGTAGACTAGGCTGAGCTTGATCTCACAGAGATCTGCCTACTGGCCTTCTGAGTGCTGGAATTAAAGGTGTGCACAATGCCCAACTCACCATCTTTTTAAAAGAAGATTTTAAATATATCTTTTGGGAATTACCTTTAGCATTTTATTTTTATATAAAATATCTAAGGACTCTCAATTTTGTTTAATGAGTAGATATATATAATGAAGGAAGACCAGAGGATTTACCTCCCAGTCTCTCTCTAATGCATCATTGTGTCTAATTCAAAGTTAACTCTCAGCCTTTGTCTTACCAGTCTTCCTAGGAATATTTGGTTCTGATGGCTGCTCCCTCCCTTGTTCTTGAACCACTGCCTTTATTTGGCCTCTAGAACACTATTCTGGTTTTCTTCATACCTGTTCAATTGCCTGCTCAATTTCTATTGCTAGAAGCTTCTCCTTTTCTGGGTCACTAAATATAGAAGTTACTTGGACTTCCTTTCTCAACTTTGGCTGCACATTAGAATCACCTTAGAGGCTTTTAGGATAGACTGAGTGGGGTATGGTGACACACACCTTTTATCCCAGCACTCAGGAGGCAGAGACAAGCAGATCTCTGTGAGATAAAGGCCAGGCTGGTCTACCTAGCAAGTTCCAGGCCAGTTGGGTCTATAGGGAGACCATGTCTCAGCCACCCCCCACCCCCCAAAAAGGATGTAGGAACATTCCTTACCAAAGGTACAGTATAGTTTTTAAACCAAAGTATTTTTTATATTGATAGCATCAATGACTTATTAACTAGCATTTCTGAATGTTCACTGTCTGTAGAATGTCTACATATATTATTGAATATAACCCTAATAAACTCTAACTTTATCTTACCAGTGAAAAAAGCTGACACTTAACAGGATTAGGAAACTCGTCCAAAGTCAATTCAGAATTAAGAGAAGAAACCAAAACTGGAACCCAAATCATCTGAAGGCCAAATCCCACACTCTCAGCCGTTATGCGCCTGTTTTACTTCCATTTCTGCAGATACACTTCTCAGCCTCTGGATGGAACGCCCATGTGTTGTTATATGAGAGCAGGAGTCAGCAGCAAGTGAGCACGTTAGCTTCTCCTGCATTCTTCCTGACCATTTTTCCTCTTCACTGCCTCAGCATGAGGCAAGAGGTTTGGCTGAAGACATACCTACGGCAAGAGTGGTAGGCTAGAGACCTGGGCTAAAGACCAGACAAAAAATCAGCAGCTGAACAGTAAGTGCAAATAGTAAGTCTCCAAGACCTATCAAACAAAACTTAAGAGGAAAACAGAGAGAAGCTCAAGAGCTTTCTGTCTAAATAAAGTCAAACGAAGCTCTGTAATGTATATTGTTTTTATTCATTGTGTTAAACATTTATAGACTTATTAAACATAAGAACAACAGGTGTGAATTTAGACTTTGGGCCATGTTCCTGACTTGGGTTACCCATTTGACATTACCAACAGAGTCTTAATTTTCAAGTATTATGGCCTTTTATACTGATGACTATTAAATTTTATATATACTTTTTATTGCATTACATAAGTCAGTGCATTTTTAATACAGAAATTGGGAATGAACCTTTGTAGGTTCATAAAGTTAGTTTGTACCTGCTATAGCTACTGCTTTTTATAGACCCATCAGTAGATGTATTTGAAGACTATTCTAATATTTATTGTTACATAAGAAAGGGTCCATATAAGAAGATATGGAATAGCAACTGCCAGCTGTGAAGGAAAACTGGCAATGCCACTGAGATGGCAAGCACGGCTAGAGTGCTGGGGCAGACTTGCTCATGTCCTTCTGACCTTCGTTGTTGTAATGAGCCACCGCTTTCTCTTATTCCAAATTATTGGACACCCTTTTATTCCCAAACCATTTTCAAAGACCTAATTTTTCATAATCTAGAAGTTGAGAGAATCAGACAGACATGAGTTGGAATCTTGATGAAGGCCAGAGAAGCTATGAATTTCCTGACCATGCCTCTGTCCATCCTCTGGATGCCTTTCCAGGACTTTGAAACACAGACAGACTCATGATTGCTCTGAGTCTAATATTTAAGTAGCAAACTCTGTTATTTGTTTTTATTAAGAAAGCTGATTACTTGCTCTATATACTAATTTCATTATTCACAAGTAAGGAAACTTAAAGGAACCACTAAGGAGGAAGAGAACCTTTGCCTTCTAGGTGCCATTGTTAGAATATGTAGCTTTTGTCAGATGCTGAGCTGAGAAGAGGTAAACTCTTAACAGAATATCAGTTGTTTTGTCTACCTGGGTATTTCTCCTTGGGTATGGTTTATTGAAATCACAAATTTCTAACATAGGAGTGTCACATGTTTAGAACACCAGTGATTTCAACTGTCACATTTTAATTTGTAGCTCTAATAACACAGAAAGTTTCTCTACACTGGCTTAGAAATGAGGGAGTAGGGGCTGGAGAGATAATTCAGTTGGTAGAGTGTTTGCTGTGAAAGCATGAGCACCTGAGTTCCATCCCCAGGTGAAAAGGCTGGGCATGGTGGCACATGTTTCTTAGTGCCAGCTCTAGGGATACGGAGACAGGTGGATCCTCGGACTTGATGACTAGCCAGCCTGGCCGAACGGGTGAGCCCTAGGTCGGTGAGGATACTGTCTCAAAACAACAAGGTGGGGTGTGGGGAGACAGCTCAGCAGTTAAAAGCACTGACTGCTTTTGCAGAGGCCCAGGATTCAGTTTCCAGCACCCATATAACAGCTAACAACCATCCTAAACTCCAGTACCAGGATCTGACAACCTTCTTCAGCCTCCTCGGGTACCGCGTGACATTGGTGCACTTATATACAGTCAGCCAAAACACTCACACATATAAAATTTTTAAAAAACAAAAAACAAGGTGGATGGTTCCTGAGGAATGTTACCTGAGGTTGTCCTCTGACCTCCACACATGCGTACATGTGCACACACATGTGTACATGTACCTGTACATACATAGACATGTTCACAGTCTTAGAAAAAAAGAAAAAGGTAGAACTACTTAGACAAATATTTGAAACTCAATTTTCAGTAATGTAAATTACTGAAGGAGTAGATGGACATGAAAACAATTATCAAAAGTAATTTTGTCTTTGACATGAAGTTCAATGTTGTAGAAGACAACTTCGTAAGATATAAAACTGAGCCGGGTATGGTGGTGCGTGCCTTTAATCTCAGCGCTTGGGAGGCAGAGGCAAGCAGAGCTTTGTGTGTTCAAGGTCTGCCAGATCTACACAGCGAGTTCCAGGCCAGCTGGGGCTACAAGGAGACTGTCTCAAAACAAACAAAACAATAAAAACAAAACAAAAAAAATTCAGAGGTTTGGGTCTTTCAAATACAATTTGTTTTGATAATGATGATTGAGGAGTTAAATTTAGGATTTATTCAATCTGTAAGAAAGCACAGGAAACTTTCTGTTGGATTAGGAACAAAAACAATAAAGTTTTGCAATTTGTTCAACAGAATCTGCAATAATTAATGTCTCATTGACCAGTAGCTGCAACAGAATATGATACAGATTTTACAATCCTGAAACAAAGCCTCAAGGTTTATGATGCAAAACTCCTACCACTGAGACCCTGAAGTTACTAGACTCATTAGTAAAGGTAATGTTTTGTGTCGACTTCAATTGGTGTGGATCATCTCAGGCACTTAAGCAATGTGGTAAATATGGAAAGGCTCTGTAGTATTTGGTAGCATCTGCAAAGTTCAAAATAAAGAAAACCTGAGCCAGGTCTTGAACCCAGGTGCTGTGATGTCCTTGTTTGTTCCTCTACTGTGGTGGCATCATCAAGGTTCTAGATCTCCTCCAGGTCCTCCTCAACCATCAGCTGGCTTTCTCTCCTTTCTTATTCAGAAAGATCCATAATCCATATCCTCCCCCTCCCCCACCCCAGTCAATTTAATTTACTTCCTTAAAACTTTAGAAGGTCACTCACTGAACCCACTCTGAACCAGGAAAGATGGAATCAGAAAATCACTTTTTGACAAACAGCATAGTAACAATTCAAAAGAAGCACTAATGCATATTAATCCCAATGGAAGACAATGAAATGCACAGAATTTTACAGTTGCAAAATATCTCCCCAGCAAATACTTATCAGATACAAAGGATGGAGAAGTTTCAGTTGAAAAAAATCTGGCAGATAACATCTTATCCAACTGATCAAATTAACACCATCAGAAATGGAACAGACACATGACATGGACTACTCACTGAAGTGCAAGAAGGACTCAGGAAAACTTCCTTGATGTTCTAGCATGATCTGAGTCTAACTCAAAAGGAACCTAATAAAAGTCTAAATTGAGAAAATCTCCAAAACTATTGGTTTATAATATTTTTTTGTTGTTGTCTTTTTTTGAGACAGGGTCTCCCCATAGCCCCAGTTGTCCCAGAACTCCTATGTAGACCAGGCTGGCCTTAAATTCACAGAGATCTGCCTGCCTCTGCCTCCCAAGTGCTGGGATTAAAGGAGTGAGCCACCATGCCTGGCCTAGTCTGTAGTTCTTTAAAATTATTAAAGTCAAGGAAGTTAAAATAAAACAGAAGTTTTTCAGGGTAAAGGCGATTAAAGAAATATAGTAACTGGGTAGAACACATGAACCAGGATGGATCCTTTATACAAAAATAATATTGACACAGTTAGGTCTCTGGATCAAAGGCATATGGAATTCCCTTATTCAGTTTTCTATTCAGTTCTCCAACTTTTCTTCTTGAAGCTTACATTATTTCAAATAAGTAGTTTCAAAATAAAAGGTATAAAAACCCATTTCTACATTTTAAAGCATCAAAGTTAGATATATAAAAAAGACTAAGTGAAACATTTATATTGTCTTAGTTTCTTTTCCTGATGCTATAATAAAATATCCTGACAAGGGACTGGGGAGATGGCTCAGGGGTTAAGATGGCTGCTCTTGCAGGGGACCTGTGTTTGAGTCCTAGCACCCACATGGTGGCTAACAACCATGTACAACTCCAGTTCCAGGGGATCTAACGCCCTCTTCTGACCTCTATGGACATTGCATAAAATGAGTGTATTTACACACATGCAGGCAATACACTCATATGCTTAAAATAAAAGTTAATTAATTAAAAAATATCTTGACCAAAACAAATTAAGGGAGAAAGGGCTTATTCCAGCTCACAGTTCAAGGTGGGACATTTAAGGTAGCAGGACCTTGAGGCTATTAGTCATATCATATCTGTAGTAGAGTAGGGAACAGTAAATTAATACATGTACAATACTGCTCAACTTGCTTTCTCCACACTTATACAATCGAGGATCCCTTGCACAGGGAATGGTACCACCTAGAGTAGGCAGGTCTTCCCAACTCCAACTCAGTACAATCAAGATGCCTATAGTCCACAGACATGCCTAAGGCCAACCAGATCTAGACAATCACTCATTGAGATTCTCTTTTTAGATGATTCTAGATTATCAGGTTGTTGAAACTAACCATCACAGATATTAATGACATTTAAAAATTAAAATGGACATCTTATTCCATTTGAGAAACAAAAATATTTATCAATAATATTAATACCTCCAGTTAATGTTCTTCTCCACTTCCCTCGAAAAGAACCATTATTCTGAATATATTTTACGAGTCTCTTGCTTTTATTTAAAGGTTTATTATATGTGGGAATTCTTAAATTATATTCCATGATAACTAAAATTTAATTTCCTCCCTATGTTTATTGGTTGCTTTTATTTTTTCTCTAAACTATGCTTTACTCTTTGCCTACTTTTTTAACTAGTTGGTCTTTTTCTTTATTGATTTGTGGCTAGTCTTTATATGCTATGGATACTTTGCATATTGTAGATATTCCATGCAGGTTTCCACAAGGTACTGGGGCAGCCCAAAGTGTTAAAAGAAAACATACTTAGGAAAGAGATATGAAGGAGAAGTTATGCTTTTCTGAAGAATTCAGAAAATTGGGCAGACTTACAGAGAGCTACATGTCTGTGGCTGGGCCCAGAAGCAGTATATTAGGAGGTGGGATTCTAGGCAGGAAAAGTTCACCCTCCCATTAATCCACTAGGTATTCTGCCCATCTGTTTACTATGACTTAAGGTGAGCCTGTCTTCCTAGGGGTGGTCTTATAACCAAGTGATTGACCAGTGAACTGGAAAGGTGGGTCTTCCAACAGAGAGACTAGAAACTTTTTAGTCTTGATTTTTATGGGGCTTTTTGCTACTCTAACATTATCACTGCCTGTTATATAGAATGTCCTTCAGTATTTTTCTTCTATGGGTAGCCTTGTTGGTTTCTATGTTGATGCTTGATTCATTAGCAGTTCATTCTTTATAATGTGAGGTAGGGATCTAAATTATCATTCTTCACATATTAGGAGGCAGACTAACAGTTCCATCAAGATGTCTATGTCTCAAACTTGATTGAGGAATTTTCTAGATGTGATTAAGGTTGTAGAATTTGAGATGAGGAAATCCTTCAGGATTAGATGTCCCTGGGCAGGAGCAATATAATAACATGAGTCCATAAAAGTGGAGCTATTTTCCTGATCAGAGGGAAATGTAACAACCCAAAATGCTGAGTAAAATGCAATGCTGTCAGCATCGGAGATGGAAGAGGAGCCAAGGGATGAGGGTGACTCATTGAAACAGGAAAGGCAAGGGAACAGGCACTTACCTGGAGGATCCAGTAAGGAATGGAGTTGGCTGACACCTTGATAAGAGACTCAGGTCAGTGTTCTGATCCTAAGAGCTAATCACCTAAAAAGTTCTTGGTATTTGTTAATTAGAAAACAAACATGCCCTTCTAAATGCCATTTAATGGATATGGCATTCATTTTCTACTATATTAAAATACAATCTTTCCATACATAGAATCCACATGCTGTTTGCTGTTTTCTAAATTCTCTATCCTGTTCTTCATCAGAATGGATTTCTTTTCCTGATTCGTAACCATGACTTGTTACTTTACAGTTTAAAAAATTCTTCATTAGCCAGGCATGGAAGTGCACACCTTTTGTCCCAGTACTCAGGAGGCAGAGGCAGGTGGATCTCTGTGAGATTGAGGCCAGTCTTGTCTACATAGTGAGTTCCAGGCCAGCTGGGGCTACAGGGAGACCTTGTCTCCAAAAGACCAAAAAGAAGAAGAGGAGAACAAGAAGGAGGAGGAGGAGGAAGAAAAGAATAATTTGAAAAATAATGAACAGATACCTCTTATTAGAACCTGGACCAAGCACTTCTCATAATTCAGTAACTACTATGAGCTTCTAAGTTTGAATTCTGTAAAAGTGTTTTTAACAAAGTTCACAAAGCTTGGCTACAAGTGACTCTGGGATAATTACAAAGGAAGAAAATCTCTGTTGGACAAATTCAAAAGAACGTGACTCAGGTTTTAAAAGTAAACCTAGAAGAGAACGTTCTCAGATGTTTGGAGTAGGAATGGTGTTGTTGAAATACTTTGATTGGAATACCTTATTCAAATACTTGTGAGAGCCATCAGATTCGGGGGGGTACCCTTATCTTTGTGCTCCCACAACACTGGAAATAAACACCTAACATAGCACACATCGTATGACATGTAAGGAATGTGGGAGACGTTTGTTGCTCTCTCCTATTACCAGTGATGTTTACCAGAAGATGATATAGTCTCCTTTCATGGTAGGGGTATTTCAGGAAATTTTTGATTATCATAATGATGAGGGAGATGTGCCTTGTTAAATAGTGCTAGGAACTAGAGATGCTACAACTTTCTTACAGTATATAGGACAGTCCTGTACAGCAAAGACTATCTTGCTCAATATGACTACAGTGACCCCATTAGGGACTGTACTTTAATTTCCCTTTTGCTATGAGAAATCCAGCACTAAAAGAGAAGTTACTTTGAAGTGAAACTGCAAAGGAATATGAGCAAGAATACTTTATCATTGTAAGTTATGAGGCTTAAATAATCAATTATTTTGTAATCACCTTTGATTGTAACATCTACATTACCCTCTTAAACAACTGATGAAATGAATAAAGAATGAAGTTATTAAATCCAGATATTTATTTGTTTCATCGATCCAGGAAGGTTAATCCTAATAGAAATGGCAAACAAACTCATATAATGTTCCTTCTTCTTTCAAAGACCCATTGCTAGTTTTTTTTGTTGTTGTTATTTCTCATTGCCTGACCTTAACTGCCTCCATCCACACTGTCCTAGAGCCCAGATGTCCCAGCGTAGAATATGGGTATCTGACCTGCCATTCCCTCAAGACTCAAGGTCCTTTTTGCTGGATCTGATAATCCAGGTGACTCCTAGTAACATTTTAAACCTTTTCCCTTCCAGTTTTGACATTCTTTAATCTATACCATTAAAAATTCACAGTATTGAAGGTATGATGGCTCCTACCTTTAATCCCAGCGCTCCGGAAGCAGAGGCAGTCAGATCTCTGTGAGAGTGAGGCCAGCCTGGTCTACCTATCCAATTCCAAGCCAGCTGAGGCCACAGGGAGATCCTGTCTCAAAAACAAAAACAAAAACACAACAACAACAACAACAAAACAAACAAAACAAAAATCGACACTATTTCCAGAAGTCTTTCCTAAACTTATTCATGACTTTAAACTATTTATAAATAATTACAACTTTTAAAAGAATGGTATTAGTACCATGAGTTGAAGTATAAGCATTTTAGGATAAAGGGAAGAAGACCACTTCATTCAAGTGGGAGATAATTTTTGAGTTGCTGGTCTTTGAGTTATTCCCATTATTATTTTTAGGAGACCAGCCCTCTACCAGTCCCTCCATCCATTCCTATTTTTAGAATAACATCGTTTATTGTTTATCTGTTTCTACCTTTGATACCTTTCTGAGAGCAAGAAACTTGTTCTTTATTTGAACGATATCTCTTCAGTACTGGGAACTGTGTCTGTTTACGCAGATGTGCTCATTAAGTATCTCTAACTGAATGTAAGTGAATGAACGAATAAGCAAGTCGCTGTAGGTAGAATTTTTTGTTTGTTTGTTTTAACTTTTTTTTTGGTCTTTTTTTTTTTTTTTTTTGCTACAGGGTCTCCCTGTAGCCATGGCTGTCTTGGAACTTGCTATGTAGACCAAGGTGGCCTTGAACTCACAGAGATCCACCTGCCTCTGCCTCCCGAGTACTGGGATTAAAGGCATGTACCACTATGTCTGGCAGTTTGTTTTGAGCCAGGGTTTCACTGTGTAACCCTGAACTTGTTAGATTTGGCTGGCCTCCAACTTGTAGTGCTTTTCCTGCTTCTACCCCTCAAGCATTAGAATTACAAGCATACATCACCATGCTCGGTCTCAGATTGATTTAGGATAGACTGGTATATTCTACAATCAAAGGAAACTACATTTTGAGAAAAGGGAGATTGCCTGAAACAAACTCTTCATGTGAGAAACAAGAACCTACATAACATAAAATATAAAATAAAAATAGTTGAGGGCTAGTGAGCTGGCTCAGCAGGTAAAGGCACTTGCTACCAAGCCTGACAACTTGAGTTTAACACCTGGAACCCATGTGGTAAGAGAAGGAGAACCAATTTCTGAGGGTTGTTCTGACTTCCACATGTGTGCCACGGTATGTATGAATACACATACACACATACAAATAAATATATTTTTTAATCATAGAATTTTAAGGAGCACCTAAGTATAATGAAAAGTCAGAGAAAATTCATTCATTCACATGTCTACACAGGAGCAGTAGGCTATCTGGTAGGCTTTCAGCAAAAAGGGATGAGTTCATCTAGGAATGGCTTTTATTAATGGGCATAATCTGGACTAATGACTTTTAATTAACCCCAGCAAAACTATGTGCTCTTGGATCTGATGACTGGGGCATCTCCTTGGCAACCTCAGTTTGGTACTCCACCCAAAAAGATAATGAAAGAATGTGAGTTTATTGAGAATTAACATATCAAAGTGATGCAAGTAGTGCACCCACCCGTTGGATAGAGTGGAGATTGGGAAAGGACGCATGACCTTGGATGAATGAGATACTATGGCTGAAAAGAAGGGATGATCTGTAAAGATGAAGGGTGGGGCCAAACTTGAATTTGTATTTCCCCAGTGAAGCAGGAGAAACCATTTTGAATTAATTACTAGTGTGTCTTGGCACGGGACACAGTGGGAGAAACAGGGTTCCAGAATCAGCTCCATCTGCAGAAGATGAAGGGACAAGAGAGGTCTATCATCATAGTTTTGTGAGACAGAGGGTTCTAGTGTCCTCTGAGTTCAGCCCACTCTTAAAAAGTTAATATAAGAGTCAGTCTATTTGTTCAGGTGATTATGATGTTGACCTAATAAGACACCGAAAGCAAAAAAGCATCACCCTGAGAAGTTCAAAGTATATTGACTCAAGCAATGATTAGATGCACTTAAAAATCTTATTTTATAGGTCTTAATTGTAAGAAACATTAAATATTAATCTTTTCTTTCAAACACTACTAAAAATCATTACAAGGAATCCTAATGTTCTAATCACCTCCCCTCCAACCTAAAAAACTTTGAGTTATGACAAATTTTAATCATACCACCAGCCCTTCCCCACCCTACAAAAGCTCAGTTTAGTCTTCTGATCACTCCTAGTACCCACCCTGTAAAACTTTTGGCTGTGAAAGAAGGAAAAGAGTCCTGTAATTCCAGGAATTGATGGCTGGGGAGTAGGCGGAAGGCTCAGCCCATTCTCGTCTTGGTCAATCCAATTTCCCTTTCTTCCTTTGCCAACCCAAAAAGACTATGAGGTCAGACCCCAGCCAGTGAGGAGAAAGACACAGTACTGTTGCATTAGGAGTTAGGATTAAAAACTTGTCATATCCCCCAATTCTGTGTGCTTGCTTCTCCATCTCTGTTGGGAACAGTGCAGCCTTCTGATCAGAGGTAAAGGTTTGCCTTTACTACAGTTGGAATGGTGGTGGTCTCTTCCCTTGTGGCCATGAACACATTTTTAACATTATGATACAGGGGAGAAACAGCTTCCCCTTGACAATTCTTAGTCTCATTCGTAAAAGAATTTATGAATGGAGTCAAACAGAAGCTTTAGGACAATTTTATTAGAATTTTAAAGAAAAACGCTGAGGGCAAGCAAGCTGGAAATCTGGGCAGCTGCCTTGAGGAGAATGGAGGGAAAAAAGGAAAAAAAAAAATCATGAAGCCATGCAGGTTTAGACTCTTCATGGAGGTCAGACAAGTGGCCAACTCACCACCACATGGCAGGGGAGAAGGAAGTTTTAGAAGAAAAGTAAAGAAATTCAAAATGCTAGGGCAGCCGAAAGCATTAGGAAGAGTGTTCAGAAAAGGATATTGGGGCTGGAGAGATGGCTCAGAGGTTAAGAGCACTGGCTGCTCTTGCTAGAGGACCCGAGTTTGGTTCCCAGCACCCACATGGTGGCATTGCACAACACAGATGCACTTATATAATGTAGGCATTACAATCATAAACCTAAAATAATAAATAATCCCCCTTTTTTTTTTAAACAAAAGTGATATGAAGAAGAAAAGGAGATATTGTACTTTTCAGAAGAATTCAGAAAAGCGTGCAGACTTACAGAGAGCTACAAGAACACGTGGTCAGGTTCAGAAGCACCGTAATAGGAGATAGGATTCCAGGCAGAAAAAGTTAACTATCCTTTTAATGCACTAGGTATTCCACCCATCTATTTAGCATAACTTAAGGTGAACCTACCTTCCTACGGGTGGTCCAATGACCAGATGATTGATCAGTGAAACTAGAAATTTGGGTTTTCAGACGACAAATTAGATTTTATTTTTTTGACTAGTTAACCTTATGGGGCTTTTTCCTAACATTAATATGCACATTGAGGCCCAATCAATATACTTAATTAGATTAATATTTAATACAATGTTCATGACATGTGAAGAAATGATAACAAAAGATTTATACCATTTATGTTTAATAATTCTGTTTTACAAAATGAAAAAAAAACAAAGATAAATGAAAAAAATCTGTTGTAAAACTCATCTTAAGTCAATCAATATTACTTTTAAATGAAGTTTCCATGCAACCAGACTTTTATCTTTGGTAGTATTTGAAATTGAACCTAGGGCTTTGTGTGTCTTAGACAAGTGCTCTACTTACTACCTGAACTACATTCCCAGACCTTTGCAACCAGACTAATGCCATGAAATTGAAATTAAAGTAAAAATTAACTTTGTTGATGTAAAAGCATAAATCTCACCTCAAAGTGGATAAGAGATAGTTTATTCTGGAGTCAAATATGAGTGACCATGGCCTGGGAACACAGATTCAGGTTACCCCAAATTTCAACTGTTACCAGCACCTTAATGATTTCATTATGTTTTTATAGTAACAGAACAAAGAAAAGTCATAAATCAAGATACTTTTCAAATACATTGGTGGAAACACCAAGTAGCCAGACACAGCAAAAGAGGCCTCGGATGCTGTCTGATGGCGTTCTTAGCCTTTTGATTGGTGGGAACTGTTTCTTTTGTTAAGTTGATACATTTTGTTAGTCACAAGAATGTTAATTCAGAATCAAAGGTGAGCTAGGTGTGGCTCTTTATGGAGGCTAAAGATGTCCCCAGCTAATTGGCGAATAGGCTCTGGATCTGCAACATTCCAAACTCTCCACAGTCACAGAGGTGTTAATCAGTTGGTCAGCCTGGCTGTAAGTTCAATTTGAGATGCAGGAGTTCTTTCTGGAAACTTCCAAGATTTCAAATCTTTTCCACATGCAAAATGTCAATGAGAAGTATGATTGACTTATGAAAACAATATGCATTATTTATTTCACGGTCCAATTCATATTTTAAATATTAGAAGTCCCATGGAGGGTAGCAAAAGAAATTCTGTACCTTGGATCCTTAATTCAAACTATCATAGGAATATTTCAATTTGTGGTTATACTCATTAGTAAATAACAGGGAGACATGCCAGATTGAAGGAGATAAGTAAACAGGGACACAAGGCCAGAAACCTTCTGTCTCTCAGTACCTCCATTTTAGCATATCCTTTCTGGCTTCATACTGTCATTTTGTGGTCACAAGATGGCTGCCTCATTTCTAGCATGACACATGAGTTCTAAGCAAGAAGAAAATCACAAAGTACAAAATAGTGTGCCTGCTACAATTGGGGAAGATCTATCAGAAGCCTCCATTCAGGAAGGTACATGCCTGTGATTACAGTGCTTGGGAGACAGAAAACAGAAGGATCACTACAAATTAGAGGCCCATCTAGTGTATATAATAAGTTACCGGACTGCAAAGTGAGATCCTCTCTTTAAAAAAAAAAAAAAAGCCTCCATTTAAGGAAAAAAAGATCCTGGTAAAATGTTGACAGGTCATGTTTCTATCAAACTCACACAATGACGACATTTTAACGGCCATCAGTAACAAGCTCCCTCTTTTTTAGAGCAGCTTCCCCACCCTCATTGAACTGGCATGGCTACTTGGGAGATCAGACTGAGGGGAAGTTAAACTGAGGATACATTTAGTTTGAATTCAGTGGGATATATTTAGGAGGTTCACAGTCACTTCTGTGCATACTTGAGTTAGTGCCAGCCATGGAAGTGTAGGAATCTTTTTCAGGAAAACTCCTGCTGCCCACTGTGCTAACTCATCTGGCCTCATGGAATGAAGGTACAGGGCTCAGCATAAGCTCATTACTAAACTGCTACAAGAAAGAGCACATTGATAGCAACTGTTCCTGAGTGTCTTAATTCAGAGAGTATTGCATTCGTCACTGACAAGAGCATGTGAAATGCTCTGAAACCTGATAAAGCAAAGAAACTTGGTACAAGTTTCCAAAGTTCAACATTAATCTGAAATTTTTAGATGACATTTCCAATCATGTACACTGCTGCAGTGGCTTGTATACGGTTTGTCCCCACCAAAACTCTGACTGAAATCTGATAATCAGTCTGAGGCTGTTAAGAGATAACTAGGTCAAAGGGCTGCTTCATGAATGGATGAATGTCATTTTCTAGTGTGTGGGTTATGCCTCTCCAGACCAGGTTGCAAAGCACTGAGAGTGAGATGGGCTTCTTGGAACTGGATCAGTTACCTTGGGAACAGGCTCTTTCAAAGCAGAGTTACCTCTGGTGCTTTGCCTCTTCTGCAAACACACCATGTACTCTCATAAGCACCCTCGCCGTCTGCAGTGAGGCCCCCATAGGATGCCAGCAGACACTTTGCCTCATTCCTTTGTGGATCTCTGGAACAGAGTTAAGCAAAGCTACTTTATTACTTAGGCTCAGGATTTGTTGTTTGTTTGTTTGTTTGTTTGTTTACTTATTTATTTGGTCTTTTTGAGACAGGGTCTCCCTCCCGGCTGGCCTGGAACCCATATGTAAACCAGGTTGGTCTCAATCTCACAGAGACTTACTTGCCTCTTATAAGAAACATTAAACTTTAGTTTTTTCTTTCAAACCCTGCAAAATTTGGAACTTGATTTATGACAAGGAATTCTAATCTTTTAATCCCACCATATCCTGAAAGGCTTTTGTTTAAAGAAAGGCCCTGAAGTATTCCTCAACCTGGTCGCCTAGGGCAATGGAACTCTTCTCCCTAGTCTCCATTCTTTTAAACTAGCCAACCAAGAAAGACTGTGAGGTTGGACCCCAGTCAGTGGAGAAAAGACATGGCACGGTTGCATTAGGTATAAAAGCCTGCCAAATTTGGGGTCCTGTGTGTTTGCTGGATCTGATAGATCAAGCAACACAATGAACCTTTTTGCAAAAGTAAATCTGTGTTGCTGAGTTGCATGTTCTTTCTATGGTATCGATGGGGTCTTTGGACCTGAGGTTTTATTTCAAACATCTCTGCCTCCTCCTGAATGCTGGGATTAATGCCTAGCTTTAGATGTAGAAATTTTGTTATAGCAACACAAAGGTTCTAAGATGGATACTGAAAAAGACTTTGAAAACTTTCTAAGATTATCAATAATCAAAACCAAGCTCAAAATAAATTCATTAGAAAAAATACAGAGTATCTTTATAGACTATCTAAATGTTCATTTATGAACTCTTAGCTGGGCATAGTGGCACATGCCTATAATTCCAGTGCTCAGGAGGCTGACAAAGGATTGTTGCAAGTTGGAATCCAACTTAGACTACAGAATAAAATCTTGTCTCAAAAATCCCAGCTCTCAGTTTTTTTCTATGTTTTGAGACAGAGTCTTCCTGTAGTCCCAGCTGACCTGGAACTTGATTTGTAGATCAGAATGGACTTAATCTCATAGAGATCGGCCTGCCTCTGCCTCCTGAGTGCTGGGATTAAAAGCCAGGCATGTAGCCTTGATCTGGCCAGCCTGGTCTACATATCAAGTTTCAAGTCAACTGTGGCTAGAGGGAGACTCTGTCTCAAAAAATCAAAATAAATAAATAAATAAATAATACTGGAGAGATGGCTCAGCAGTTAAGAACACTGCCTCCTCTTTCAGAGGACTTATTGGATTGGGTGCCCAGCACCCATAAGGCAGTTAACAATCATCTATAACTGCATTTCCAGTTATCCAATGCCCTCTTCTGGCCTCCACAGGCATTGAACACACATGGTACATTTACATACATGCAGGTGATATACTATACACATAAAATAAAAATAAAATAAAGTAATAAATAAATGAAAAAATACAGAGTGCTGAAATTACAGGTATGTGCCACCATGCCTAGCAAGTAGTCACTTGATTAAAAAATTGTGTTGTTTTTCTCAACAAACTATCTGTACCTTTCTCTGAGCTCCTTGAGGATGTCTTTCACATTGTTGAGATGTATAAGGACAGTCCTACTCTCCCCTCAAGTCAGAATCAGAGCCGGCTGCAACTGCTCAGCTGAAGCATCCCTCCTGAGGTACAACTTACATTTATTTCGTATTCTTAAGTGAAGGGCATCTTTAGGCATCTCATTCAAGTTAGGAGGCCTCAGTAGATACATAGGGGAGCTGAGCTTCAAAGTTTTGCTGTCTCTCTCTCTCTCTCTCTCTCTCTCTCTCTATTGAGAGAGAATCTCATTTACTAAGCTGGTCTCTGGCTTGCCAGGTAATTGAGAGTGGCCTTGAACTCCTGATGCACCTGCCTCTACTGCTCAAGTGCTGAGATTACAGGCATATGCTACTATATGTTTCCATGCTATCAAAGTGAGGTTCGGAATTAGTGGCCTAATTGGATCCATAAACATTAATATATATACTTTTTAGTTTTCAGGTATGGAATTTGTTAAATGATAAAAATTCTGCTAATTTTCCTTAGTTAATAATAAACTCCTTTAAATAGCTATAAGAGATTATGTTTAAATTAGCTTTGAAGCCCTTCTGCTCAGGTATAAACTTGTATAGTATTGGTAACCACACATTTGGTTAAAGGAAAGCAATCTGTGAGCTCAACCATATGCTGACATAAATTACATACTTGAGGCCAGCAGCTACACTTAGAAATATCAGCACTTGGGGAGAATGGAAGTCCTACTTTACGAGTGGAATGACTCCCACTAGGACCTTATAAACCTCAAAACTTTATGCTTCAGATCATATAAAATATACCTCCACAGTGACTCTTCACCACCTCCCCAAACCCGTGTGTGTGTGTGTGTGTGTGTGTGTGTGTGTGTGTGTGTGTGTGTAGAGGGATATGGAACAAAGCAAGACCTTATATATTATGTTAGTTCAGCATTCTATCACCTTTTATGTTTTTGAGAAAGGGTCTCATGTTTTGTTTTATTTTCTTTTGGAGTCAGGATCTCATGTAGCCCAGGTGGACCCTGAACTCACTATATAACTGAGGCTATTACTAGAATCACAGCCTGACACCATCACTGCCAGCTTTTGTTTATTACTTTAATTAAGCAAGTGCTCTGCTCTTAGAACATGTGTATCTTTTCCTCCCTCTTCTACTAAAAGCAAATGGCTCTGATGTCAGTGTGTAAAGGGCATGTTCTGGACTTTTCATTGAAAATCTACATTTCTGAATGAGGCTGTGTGGGCTAGAGCATCGTGACAGGTCCAGGTTGTGGCTGCTTAGCCTACCCAGTCACTGCAAGGCTATGACAGCCCAGTGCCCCTAGTTGGTGAGATCCTACCAAGAGGTCTCAGCCCCATGGCAGGGTACTTGCTCAAGAAAATATTCCCATATCCTATGGAAGACTTTGAGAGAGGACTTGATAACAAATCTATTACATTGCTTTCTCCCATGGACTCACAGAAGAATGAAACTGTGCATCTCTCCAATAACCCCGAGATGCTCCTGGAGCAAGGCTTCCTTCCTCTACAGCTCAGTTTTTATTTGTTAAAGTGGCTCTGCGTGGTCTCTGCTCAGTGCTGTCTCATCTCTAAGCAACAGAGTAAGGTGGTGAGTGCCTGTACTAAAGTATGGCAGACTGCTGTAAAAATTGGGCCTACAGATGCACGAATTCCTTCAGGACGTTTTTCACTGTAAGGTTTGTTTGAGAATGACAAGACTAGAGGACCATGAAGCCTTTGAGACCTCATCATTAATTAGACAGTGCCAGATGGATGCACTTGACTCCAAAAGTGGACTTCTCTGTAGAGTCAGATGACTTGTCTGCAAAGCGGGTGTGCGTGTGTGTGTGTGTGCGTGTGTGAGCAGGGCAACGTCCCAGTCTCCAGACCCACACCCATGCAGTGGCACTACACAAGAAACAAGGCAGGCTTCCTGTTGGGAACAGAGCTCTGGAATCAAGGTTCCGGGACTTCCAGAGGTGTATCTGGCAATCTTAAGTGCTTGTTACTATGATGAACTGGGTATGTTGATACATTTCACCTCACTGTGAGAGTATGTACTTTTTCTGCAGGGACAGGCCTGAACAACTAAGGCACGCAGAATAGGAAGTCAGGGTGGTTTTTCAGAAGAGCACGGCTGGAGACTATATCCTCTGAAGTTTGCACAAATATGAGATCAATACTTGACAAGTGGGAAATCACCTCGGGGCTTAAAGACATCTGTGTTGGTGAGAATAGAAGGCTCTGCCTGTAGTCAAATCTTCATTTTGATGGCAAATACTTTGTAGTTTGGTACTTGGCCTCTACCAGGAGGTCTTTTCCAGTTTGGATAGTCTCAGGGTTATCAACCATCTGAGATAGCAAACCTTGGCCTAGCTTGGCTTTAGTGATGACCTTCTATTTGACAAACACTATCATTATATCATAGACTTGAGGACAGAGAGCCTGATTAGTGCTGTCCTCTGCCAGAGTACAAGACATCAAAGAGCAGTTCCATCTAGTTTGCTGGCAGGTGATATATCCTGGCTGGACCGACTGGACGGGCACAATGACATGATCTTTTGGATTTTGCTACCAGTTTGCCTGGCCACAATATTCACTTGGTGTAATAGAAGAAGCATGACTGACTCCTCCAGCAATCACCACTGATGGACTGGGTGCCAAGGCTGTGGGTTTTGGGTGTAACCTCTGTGATAACTAACAGCAAGAGCTAAAGTTCTCACCTAATGGCATCGACACACAGTGCACAATCAGTTCTCTGTTTTTGCGAGGGGCCAGATTGCTGTGTGTGTGTGTGTGTGTTTATCAATGCTAATGGAGTACGTTATGTTGGCCAAAATAAGAAGATGCATTCTAGGTTCATCTTTCTTGAGTAGAATATTGGTTTTAAGTAAAGAAATTTAGGTGATCCATTAATCTGCCAAACACGTTAAGAAAAATGCATTTCTTCGATCTATTCATAAATATATAAATGTGTGGGAATGTGAGGAAGAAAGAGCCTCAGCAGTTAGGGCTGCTGCAAATGGTTTCATTGGTTGTGGACTGTACAATCCACACAGCTACAGAGAGCAGGCCTGCGTTGCCCCTCTTTCCTGGGGGACTGCTTCAGTCTTCCACACTTACAGAGACACACTGAAGAAGAGCTAGTTCTTCTAAAGTAAGCATATGAAATCCTGTGATTATTTTCCCCCCATACATAAACACGGTTGATTGGGTGTATATACCTTCAAGCTCCACACTCCATTAGGGAATAAAGTAAGTTTTTGTAGTTGTGAAAAAAGTTCAGTGAAATTTAATCTGGATAAAAATGAGCAGTGAAAACCACTGCCATAATTTTCCATCAAGAGAAAGCAGATCTATTTTTTTATATTTGGAAAAAAAAAAAGAGAGAGAGAGAGAGAAAGGACTGAAGCACAGGGGCTGGTGACCATGGTGCGAGCCAGAGTGCTGCTCATTCTCTGCTCCTTTACGAACACAGCCATTTCCTGACGCTGTTCAAAACATAGTGTCTGTAGCTGACAAGCAGGAGTGAGCAGCAGGTCTTCCCCAAGATGCATTTTCATATAGTTGCTGACAGTTGAGCTAAAGCTTGTGAAATTCTTCCATGTCTCAATGTTAAAGACATGAACTACTCTTCATAACCAGAAACACCTACAAGATAATGTCAGACACTAAGAACACATGTCCATATGATGAATAATCCACCAGAAGTACATTCTAGATTTAAATAGTTCTCATTTTCCAGTGGCTAATAATGAAACATGTTGTTGTCCTTTGCTCCTGAAATTGTGCATTGGTCTTAAATAATCAGCACTGTTTGGTTTTGTGAGATATCGTTGACTTTAATTTTTTTCATTGGAGCATATGAATAAGCATCTCAAAATGATTCTCATAGTAAGACTTTCTGTTGTGATCCCAATGAGCTAAGAGGCTTCAGAGCTGCCTTAAGAGAGTTGTGGTAGGGAGATTTCATTTCATCTAAGCATAATGTGGGTAACTGTCTTTCACTGAATATAAAATGCAGAACCCAGAAGGATTTTTTTCAGTGTGTTCAAAAAAATTGTCCTGGCCACTTGGCTCATTAGCCAAGATGCTTCGTGCCCCTCCATGGTTTTCACTGTAACAGGCCTCCCACCACGGCTCAGACTCAGGAATAGAGGTTCCAGTAAAGGCAGAGCAGGAGAATAGAGTTCCTCTCTGAAGGGTGAGCAAAGAAATCCCTTTAATAAGTTCGAAAGGATTAAGCAGCTGTGAGTCAAAATGTTTTTTTAAAGGCATAGTGTGAATGACAGCAGTTTGGAGGCCTCTGTCGGCCTCCGAAGAAACGCCACAGTGCACTGGCAAGGAGCTTAAGGTAGGGTTAGGGTGATTTTTCTTTCCAAACTTAAAGTTAGTAAGAAAATCAAATGAAGCTAATTGTCTACAGTTCTAGCTATAGGGTCACTTGAGCTCAGGAGCCATCCATTAAACAAACAAAAAACCCCTACATCTTATGTGTGTAACTGTGTATGAACATGGCTCTACAAGTTTACATGGTGAGGCTTTTTCATGTTTTTCTTTGTTAAAACTTATTTTCAGGGTGAGAGGGTCTGGAGAGATGGTTCAGTGGTTAGAACACTGCCTGTTCTTGCCAAGAACCCAGATTCAGTTCCCAGCACCCAAAATGGTGGCTCACAACTGTCTATAACTCCAATTCCAGGGGATCTAATGTACTCTTCTGACCTCCATAGATGCTGTGCAAATGTGGTGTATATACATGCCTGCAGGCAAACATTCATACAGATAAAATAAAAATCTTTAAAACCAATCAACCAACAAAACTTATTTTCAGGGTTGGGGATATAGCTCAGTATAGAGGACTTGCCATTGCCCTAGGTCCAATTTCCAGCACCACAAAACAACACAACACAAGCTTATTTTAGGGTTCCTTTCAAAGTCGTGAGCTTCTGGCTAGAATCTTACATCATAGGTAAATCACAGTTTGGACTTTTAGTTAGATTAGAAAAGCTAAATATTCCTCTATTTCTAGAAGTAAGAAACCCTGAGCACTGGAAAAGTCTGAAGAAGAAACACGTTTGAAGAAGCAAAGATTGAGAGCTGAACTTTTGTAAAGTGATAGCATTATTATCACAGTGTTATAAGGAATTTTGCTGTTTTAAAGGCAGTGAAAAAAACGAGGACAAGATACATATGATAAATTTCTAGGTTTTAGTAAGATGGTCATATTCTAAATCTTTATATATTTAACTGGCAATCTCTGAACAGGAGATTTCTTATTTTAGAATGAGAGACTGGGGCTGGAGACGTAGCTCAGTTGGTAGAGTGCCTTGCATGCTCGAAATCCTGGGTTCAATATCCAGCACTGCATAAATTTGGTTTGGTGACACACACATGTAATCCCAGGATTTAGGAGGTGGAAATAGGAGGATCAGGAGTTCAAGATCAGCCTTAGCTACAGAGGAAATTTGAAGCCAGTCTGGAATATGTTAGATTCTGTCTCAAAAATGAGAGACAGAGGAAGGGAGAAAGAGAGAGGGAGAGGGAGAGGGAGAAGAAGAGGAAGAGGGAGAGAGAGAGAGGGAGAGAAAGAGAGAATAACATAAGGGACTAGAGGCATAGTCATAAGTAAAACAACAACAACAACAACAAAACCATAATCATTATTTAATGAGATATTTTCAAAGTATTGTGGATAGACATTTGTATCAGACTCACTTGGAGAAACTGCTAGAACACTAAGGGATGAGAGTCAATAGACATGTTTATATCTTTAGCACTTAGCCTGGGACCTGACCCAGGGCGAATATTCTATAAATGTTTATGTGAACAACTAACTCACACAGTAGAAGCTATCTTTCTCTTCTACAAGGTAGAAATTGTGGAATACAAAGTTTTGTATTTTGTCTTTGTCTTACAGAATATGAGCTAAATCAAGCACTGACAGAGGGAATGTATTCATCTAGGTTCTGTAGTTACCAGGGATAAACAATCCAGAGAAAAAAGCAGAAAGTAAAAGTACGTGGGCTGACCAGATGGAAAGATACTGTGGAGGTATTTGATGTACTCAGTTAACATGTGATATAATGTGTAAGCTCAATTAATGTGATAAAGCATGTCTGCTTTTAGAGCAAAAAGCCCTTCTGTTCAGAGGCGCTGTTTAAGAATGCTAATGGATCAGTGGGTAAAGTACTTGGTGCACAAGCAGGAGGACCTGAGTTCAGAGCTTCAAAACCCACCTAAAGCTGCACTTGGCATTACACATCTGTAATCTCAGTGCTCTGCCAAAATGGGAGGCAGAGACCATTGAAACTTATACGATGGCTAATGTACAATAAAAAGAGAGACTCTATCTCAAATAAGGTGGACGACAAGGACCAACACCTGAACCACACATGTACCATGGCACAGGAGCATACACACACACACACACACACACACACACACACACACACACACACACACGCACGCACACACACACATATGCAATGGATTAACATAGTTCTAATACCTTCACTGGAAAAATGATGTAAATTATTTTCATCTTATGGATGAGTAGAATAAGTTTCAATATAAAAATGAACACATTTTAAAATACAGTGGAAAACTCCCAGAATGAACGTGCTGGAGTAGTGGGTGGAAGGGTTTGGATGGATGACTAAAAGGCCAGTGTAACTATTCAGTCAGCAGGTTGTGAGAGCAGCTGGGTGACACAGAGTTGGTGGTTGGGTTGGCAATGATGAGAATGGGAAATTAGATCAGTATCCAAAGATATGTTAGAAAATAAGTCTCTCATGGAAGAATAGGAATAACGAAGACAAATGGTCCTTAAATCCTGCATGATGAGAAAATTTTGACTCTAATACATTCATCCTCCAACCTAGAAAAACATGGCTAGGTATGGTGGTGCATGCCTATAATCCAAACACTTGAGAGGCAGAGGCAGGAAGATTACCAGAAGTTCAAGGTTAGCCTAGTCTACACAACAAGTTCTAGGCCAGTCAAGAGTTACATAGCAAGATCTTGTTAAAAAACACAACCAAACCAACCAGCCAAACAAACAAAAACCAAATAACTGGGCGTGATGGCACACACCTTTAATCCCAGCACCAGAGGCGGAGGAGGCAGGCGAATCTCTGTGAGATCAGGTCCAACCCAGTTTAACAGCCAGTTAGTTCCAGGCCAGCTGGAGCAACAGGGAGACACTGTTGAAAAAACCAAAACAGAACAAACAAACACAACAACAACAAAACAAAAACTTCCCCCAAAGAAAATAAACGCAAAATGAGGCCCAGTCAACATTCAGTATGGGGTAAAAGCTAAAGAATTTCCTACTCCTATGTGCTTGTTCATCTGGTTTGGGTCCTTGTGCACGTTTTGCAAAAGTGAAAATTGCTTTGCCAGGTTACTTTCACTTTGGTGGTATGTCTCCTTGTGTAAAACCAGGGATATTCTTTTCCAGCATATACAATTTTTTCCCCTTTTATTGATGAGAGTCTCACTATGTAGTCCAGGCTGGTCTTGAATTTGACCTCCTGCCCTGGCCTCCTGAGTGCCAGGGTTAGAAAACTGTGCTGCCCATACCTCAAGTTTTTTGTTCTCTTGAGAGGGATTGAAGCCAGGACCTTACCCATGCTAGACAAGCCCTCAAGCACTAATCTACATTCCTAGTCTTGTAACATAAGTTTTAAAAACATAATAACTTAAGTCTTATCCATCTAGCAAATATCTAATGTCCATATGTCCCAAACCCATTTGTCCAAAATAATAGAAAGGTTATTTTCTAGAATCATCTGCAACTGAGCTGTTTGTTCCTTGGAAGTCATTTCTTACAGAAGTAGTTAAATTAGGAATGTTCATGTATATATGTTAGACAGATTTTTTAGGCTAAACTGTGAAATCATTCTAGGTTCTTTCTAAACTCAAAACTCCCTGAGAGTGCCAAGTCTTTTTGAATCTTGAGTCCTAAATTCCAGCATCTCTGTTGTGTTCAAGGAGTCCCGAAAGCCTGTGGTCTTCCTCATATGTGTATTGGGGGTGTGGCATATTTAAAGGAGTAACTTCCACTGATCCCCTTGTCCTTTGCTAGAAAAAAATGTTTCAGTCACAGAGAAGGGTTATCTTGCAAATTTGAAACAGAATCTGGAAATTTTGGAGTCTGATTTCTTTAAAAGATTCTACAAGGTAGAGCTTGTGGAATTTGATGTTTTTGTGTTTTATTCTTACAGAATACTGAACAAATAACTTTTTGAAACTTTGTTGATATTTTAAACAAAGCTAGTCTTACAGGGTTGATTTAAATTAACTCACAATGGCTAATGAGTAACTGCTGGATAGGCATACTTTTGACACTGTTTATAAGAAAGGCCAGTGGCTCTTGGACTCCCTTTCCTGAAAACATGGAAACTGTTCGTGTAAACAGGCAAAGCCAGAAGACAAGAGGTTGTGCTGCCTCTAATTAAATCAAAACCCAAACCAATGCTATTTAAAACTAAAGCCCCATTTAAATATATAAATAAGTACATTGTATTGTTTCTTTGGAAAATACAGAAAATAGATATTGGATTTTAGGCTTGGAGTGATGGCTCAACTGGCAAAGTAATCCCAGAACTGGGGAGGCTGAGACAGGAGGATCCTAGGAGCTCTTTGGCCAGTCAGCTTAGCCAAATCCATGTCTCAAAAGCTATAATGGAAAGTGATTAAGGGAGAGACCTGATGTCAACCATGTACAACTACACAAGAAAGTGCACAATACAAATATGCATATCCCACACACAGAAATTGTAAGATTATCGTTTTTCCCTTCCATTAGAGTTGCTGATTGTCAGAATCCCACAGTTACACTGCACTACGTGACTTATGCATGCTTTACTCTATCCTTCAAGTATTTTTAGTTCAGCTTAATTTTGTTTTTGTCACCGTAACCCTGCATTGCTAAGTATTAGTACCTAAAGGGGTTTAAAATTTTGATCACTGCACATGCTATTTTATTGTTAACAGGTTTATAGTTGATATTCATCATCCATTATCAATCAGTATCAGATAATCTTTGAAATCATTGGCTAGAAAACCACCCTTTTAAGAGACACAGGATGAGCACTAACCTTGCCTGACCTCACCTCAGAGCATTTGAGAGGCGATCTGGACCACAAACACAACCATTCAAATGGGAAATGCTCTTTGTGAGATCTATGGTAGGTGACTATTCTAGTCTGGTTTCTGCTGCTGTGATAAACTTTATGACCAGAAACAACTTGAAGAGGAAAGGGTTTATCTGGCTTACACATCCCAGTCACAGTCTATCATTGAGGGAAGCCAGGCAGGAACTGAAGTAGAGACCATGAAGGAACACTGCTTACTGACTTAGTCCCCCTGGTTAACTCAGCTACTTTTCTTATACAGCCTGGGCCCGCTTGCCCAGAGGTGGTACTGCCAACAATGGGCTGAGCCCTTCCATATCAACTAGCAATCAGAAAACTGTCCCACAGAAATGCTCGCTGTCCAGTCTAATGGAGGAACTTCCCCAACTGAGATTCCCTCCTCCTCGGCGTATCTAAGTTTGAGTCAAGTTGCCAAACCTAACCAGTACATTGACCATTAGAGTTTGGCTTACTAGATCTGTTGACTGAGTTTTTCTCATTGTATCGCTCCCAAGGCTGCTCTCAAGGTACTCTTCCCCTTCCTTCCTTCCTTCCTTCCTTCCTTCCTTCCTTCCTTCCTTCCTTCCTTCCTTCCTTCCTTCCTTCCTCCCTCCCTCCCTCCCTCCCTCCCTCCCTCCCTCCCTCCTTCCTTCCTTCCTTCCTTTCATTCTTTTTAAATTTTATGTATATGAGTGTATTTCCTGTATGTATGCAAGTGCACCTTGTTGTGCAGTGCCTGAGGAGGTAAGAATAAGGCATTGAATCCTCTGGAACTGGAGTTATGGACAGTTGTTAGCTATCATGTCAGTGCTGGGATTCAGATCTGGGTCTTCTGAAAGAACAGCTAGTGCTCTTAATCACTGAGCCATCTCTCTAGCTCCTCGACTTCCATGCTAATCCCAAGCTTTGCTGGACCTCTGAAGAAATCCCAGTGATGTTTCACCAATCTTCTGTTCTTGAAAGAGAGTTGCCTCGTCACCCTGACATCTTGATTTTTCTGCTTTACTTGATGCAGTATGTGATCACAGAAGAAGCAGTAAGACCCTAACCACCTTGGTCTGGATACCACTAAGATCATTACCTACCTACGTACCTATCATCTATCACCTATCTAAGAAATTTACCTCACACCTGGGGCTCATGTAGAAGTCAGAGTTTAGAACTGTTACAAGGTTCTGTTAACCTTTGTTGAGTTCTTCCTATTTCCAAGCAGATAAAAACTAGAATGGGGAGAGCAAGATGGCTGCCATCAAGGCTGACAACCTGAGTCTGATACTGGGGACCCACATGGCAGAAGAGAACCAACTCAATTATTCCTAAAACCCCATGGGTTCCTGGATTCAGAAGCCATTCCTGTAGAATTTGCAAAATTTGCTTGAAAGAGTTGTGAGGCTATTATATATTGTTACCTCTTCCATTTAACTCTTGTAAACTTTGAAAGTAAAGGTAAGTACTTTTTCTATTATAAAAGTAATTTTTGGATAAATAACTACTCTTAGGTCTCCTACTAGTGAAAAAATATTTTTAAAGAATGTTTTAATATAGTAACACATAAAATTATTAACCATCTGCTATGGTTTAGCTATAAAATATCCCCAAAGGCTGGGGATATTGTGTGTTGAAAGCTGGTCCCAAACTGGTGGCAGTACTGAGAGGTGATTGGATCTTGGGAGGGTTAACCTTATCAATGGATTAGTCCAGTGATGAGTTCCTAGCTGAGTGGGCTAATTGGAGGTGGGGCTGGGTTAGAGGAAGTGGGGTGAGCCTCCATGGTGTTTCCACCTTGCTGCAGCCTAAAAGCAGTGGGGCCACCTTGGCAGGGACTGAGACCTCCAAACTGTGATCGGAAAGCTTTCCTCCTTTAAACTGTTTTCCTCGGGTGTGTTTTGTCACAGCAATGGAAAAGCTGACTAATATGCTTCTTACCTATTTTTCATGCATAGTTTAGTACTGTGCATTAAGTGCATTCATATTTTATGTAGCTGATCTTCAAAATTTTTTTCATCTCGTAAAACTAAAACTCTCATTAAATGACAAATCTCCACTCTCTCCCTTCCCAATCCTTTAGCAGTCTGTCTGTATGAATTTGACAACTTTAGGTATCTCATATAAATGGAATCTTCTAGTAGTATGAGTGTTTCTGTGACTGCTCATTTCCTCAGAAGTCATCCTTGCTGCTGTATCATGCCAGAATTTCCTTTCTTTTTAAGGCTGAGTAATATTCCACAATATATATGTTCTGTTCTTTGTTTATCCATTCATCTGCTGCTTGATGCTTCATTTATGTCTACACTTAGCTATTGTGAATTAGACTGTCATTAGCAAGAGTGTGGAGAGTATAAGCTTACCCTCAATGTCTTGGAGGGAATTTGGCAATGTCAATAAAGATACTACAGGTTGGTGATTGATGAAGCAAAGGGTTATACAAGCAAAGGTAGTTATATATATATATATATATATATATATATATATATGAAGAAATTAAAGCTTTATCAGATCAGAGTTTAGAGGTATTTATAATTAGATTATAATATGTTACATGTGGAGAAATCAATATGAACTCAATATTTTCAAGAGAAATATGTTTTTAAGCTCTGCCATCAAATTAGTGTAGCAATGCTGTCACCCTGACTACACAGGAACTAAAATAAAGCACTCTAATTTGGAACATTAGTGTGTGCCCAGATTTTGGTCTTAATCCTAGTAAACATTAAAAGTACCTAATGTTGTGTCCTCTGGTAGGGAGGGAAAAATAGGCCTAAAGCATTTTTTAAAACATGTTTTTAGAAAGCAAGGATGTATTGTAACGCTAACAAGAGAAAGAAGCAAGTTTAAAGGCAAGCTTGATCAACAAACGTCATTTGAGCATTCAGATACACATATAATCATGAGGAGTTGAAATTACTTACATCTATGAAGATTCATGAGCCTGTAATAATACACATAGAAATCAAGTTTTACGTGTAGAAAAGTCTATTGTAGAAAGCAATAACTGTGATGTTAAATATGGATTAGTAAAACAGAATATGTATAACTTTCAGCATATTTTATAAGTAAGGGGATATTGCTCTTTATGGGTATTTATGTATCTTATATTAAATATATGATAGATGAATAATCATCATTATGGATTTATTGATTTCAAAATGCCTGTCTGTTTTATATTTTAATAATTCTGAAGCTGAGGCACAGGTTCTACAGTGGATGACTGTTGGTTCTTGTTTATTTTTGAGATGAGGCCTATGTTACCCAGGATGGTTTTGAACTCATAGGTTTAAATAAGCCTCCTCATCTTCTGCAGTAGCTGGGACTACAAGTGTAAGACACCAGACCCAGCTTGGACAGCTACTTACTTATAGTTGGTGGAGATCTGACTATTCATGTTTGGAAGCAGCTGTCTATAATCTTTTCACTGAAGTTGAGGGTTGTGCATTGTTGGTATTTTCCAAGTTGAGTTTAATTGCTATTAGAAATGCTCAGGAGAAATAAGTTATTGCAGATACAGAATAGCAACAAGTCAGAATAGTAGGTGTTTCATTTCTGTGAGTGAAATAAGTCTTCATCTTCAGAGGAATGCCAACATATTTCCATATGTTATTTCAGTGTAGCAACCAAGTGCCTTATGGGCTCTGAGAAAGGAAGATGCCCACAAGTAATCAAAAGCTAACTTATATTTTGTTATTGAGATACACATGAGAGGATTCTTATTATACAGCAAGCAACACAACTGAAGGCAGAGAAAATGACTAACTCTGTCATAATAGATGAAATAACTCTCAGAACAAGGAGAAACTAGTGTAACTGATTTTTAAAATTTTTATTTATTATTTTTAATTTTATGTGGATGCATGTATGGTCTGTACTTATCCACATAAAATAAGGTGTAAAACAAAGTGTGTAATAAAATAAAGTGTGTAAATGCACCCGTGTTATGCAATGCCTACAGAGGTCAGAAGAGGCTATCGGATTCTCTGTAACTGGAGTTATGGATGGTTGTTAGCTACCATATAGGTGCTGGGAATTGAATCTGTGTCTTCTGCAAGAGAAGCGAGTGCTCTTAACTGCTGAGCCATCTCTCCAGTCCATGTAACTGGTTCTTAACTCATGCATTTTTTCATAGCTCAACTAGGGTTTTTCTTTCTTTCTTAGAGGTATACAAAATAACAAAGTAGTTGAACATCAATAATATATTTAGTAAAATATGACATGTAATTTTCTCTATTTGATTATGAAGGAAAAGGAAAAGTCATAGTCAAATTTCAATGAAAAAAAGTAGGAAGTCTACCAAGGGTAGAAGAATGTGGGTGATGATGGGAAGATGGCAGCTTAGCTGAATGTTCTAGAGAAGGAGGCTGGCTGTGCCATCTCTCCTGTCTCCATGGAGATGAAACTTTTAAAGGGTCTGTTTCTTCTAGACCCTGGTACTGCTTGCATAAGTTCCAACAGTGCTAGAAGGCTTGAATAATATTTAATAAGGATGTGATACTGATTTATATAATTCTGAACAAGCAAAAAAGAATACATTGTTTCAGGAAAAGAGATCGACTTGCAAGAAACTAAAATCTACATAAAAGTCTGGGTGTAAGCTGGGCATGGCGTTATACACCTTTAATCCCAGCTCTTGGGAGGGATAGATAGGCAGATCTCTGTGAGTTCAAGGCCAGCCTCGTCTACATAGGGAGTTCCAGGACTGCTGGGGCTACAGCAGTCTGAAAAACAAACAAACAAACAAAAAGAGTCTGGATATAAAAAGTCCACTTGACCTTAAGAAAGATGACCAGATGCTCAACAAATCATTACAGAATTTAAAATTAAAACAACAAATACGGACTGGCGAGATGACTCAGCAGTTAAGAACCCTTATTGTTCTTCCAGAGAACCTGGGTTCAATTCCTAGCACCCACATGGTGGCTAACAACCATCTGTAACTCCAGTTCCAGGCATCTGACACCCTCTTCTGGCTTCTGTGAGCACTGCATACATATGGTGCATTTAC
Source organism: Eospalax fontanierii (assembly GCA_035773235.1). Taxonomy (NCBI): domain Eukaryota; kingdom Metazoa; phylum Chordata; class Mammalia; order Rodentia; family Spalacidae; genus Eospalax; species Eospalax fontanierii. The sequence goes on along the minus strand of CM069530.1, from coordinate 60,772,614 downwards.
ATACATGTAGGCAAAGCATTCATACACATTAAATTAAAATAACCAATAAAAATAAATAAATAAATACAACAACAAATACCACTATATACTTATTAGAGTGGCCACAGTTCAAAATCGTGACATCACCAAATGTTGATGAGGATGTGGAACAATAGGAACTCTCATTCACTGGTAATGGGAGAGAGCTCAGCCAACCAAGTGCTTGCTTGCAGCATGAGGACCTGGGTGTGAGCCCCTCAAACCCAAGCATGGTAACATATTACTTGTAATCACAGCATTGGCAGAGAGAAGGGGGATTCCTGAGATTAACTGGTCAGCCAGTATAGCCTACTTGGTGAGTTCCAGGTCAGCAAGGGATCCTGTTTCAAAATGCAACACAAGGTAGACAGCACCTGAGGAACAACACCTGAGGTTGACTTCTGGCCTTCACATGCACATACACCCACATGCATGTATGCATGTGCTCATAAACATCCCCATACATACACAAGTCAGTAGCAGTTTCTTACAAAACTAAACATACTCTCAGCATACAACTCAGCAATTGTATTTTTAAGTATCTATCTGAGTGAACTGAAACTTACACTCAAAATTCTGCACATGGATGTTTTTAACAAGTTTATTCGTGATTGTAAAAACTTGGAAACAGGTTCAGTGTGATGCCTGTAATCTCAGCACTGGGGAGACTGAGGCAGGAGAATTGTCATGTGTCTGAGGCCAGTCTGAGCTAGATATAACAAGCTCTTGACTCAAGAATCAAACAACAACAAAACCAAGCAAAAAAAAACTGGGAAGCAATTAAAATGTCCCTCAGCAGGTGAAAGGACAGAGTGCTGCATTTGGACAGTTGGGACTGAACTTAGCACTAAAAACACAGGCTCTATCAAGCAAAGGGAAAATACTGAGGCCACTCGAAACGTGTTCCTACAGGAAAGGAGGCCAATGAAAAAGGACTACATAGTAAATGACTCCAGATTTTTTAAAAACATGACTTATTTATTTTTATTTTATGTAAGTTCACCCAAGTAGTGCAGTGCCCTCAGAAGACAGAAGACGGCATTGGATCCCCTAGAACAGGAGCTGTGGATGGTTGTTAGTCACCATGTGAGTGCTGGGATTTGAACCTAGATCTTCTGCAAGAACAGCCAGGACTCTTAACTACTGAGCTATCTCTCCAACCCCATGATTCCAGATTTAAAAAAAAAAAAATCTGGCCATTAGGTAAGAAGGAGAAAGGAGAGAAAAATAAGTAACCATGGTGGAGGGCAAAAGCAAAACTTTCCCCTCAAAAGGCAAAAGAGATAGTTTATTCTGGAGCCAAATATGAGTGACCATGGCCAGGGACACAGATTAGACTCAGGTTACCTCAAATTTCATGTTCCAATGTCGTACCAATTTCATGATGTTTTTATAGTAACAGTACAAAGGAAAGTCATAAATCAATATTCTTTTCAAATACATTGGTGGAAACATTAAGTAGGTGGATACAGTAAAAGAGAAAACTCAAGGCCTCAGATGCTGTCTGATGGCACTCAGTCTTTTGGTTGGTGGAAGCTGGTGGTCTGCTAAGTTAATACATTCCAAAAGGTTTTTATCTATTAGTCACAGGATGTTCAGTCAGAAACAAAAGTGATCGAGGAGGACCTAAATATAACCCAAGATAAATGGTAATTAGGCTCTGGACTTGCAACATTTCAAACTCTCCACAATCACTGAAGTTCTGATCAGTTGATCAGCCTTTGTAGAATGTTTGGTTTTAAGATGCAGCTATTCTGGGAACTTTCATTCATAGTATGGTACTTTAATAGTCAGTATGTCCATACCTGGAGATGATGTCACAGAGGGAGTGACCCCAAATGTAAACTACGGACTCTGATGAATGTGACGTGGAAAAAGTCAGTGTACCAAACATGCCACTGTGGCAGGGAACTGCCAGAGGGATGATAGGCATATTCGAGTGGCTTCAGCTCAGTTCTTCTGTGACTCTAAAAGTATCATAGAAAAGAATGTCTATTTAAAAGGGAGTGGGACTAGGGAGATAGGAAGAGCCAAAGTGATGATAATCAATGTACGCTTGTGCAGGCGTTATTAATTACACCAGCATTTCAATGACCCTGAACAAAATAAAAACCTGACTCTTCAAATAAGTTTCCAAAGGACACCCATTCCCCTGGATGTGTCTCAGAACTGTGTGTTGATGGGCCAGGCTGCGCTCACATTTTTATTTCATATGGTTTCTCCAGCCTCAGTGGGGAAGTACAGGTTCAGCTCCACTCTTAATCTTTATAGACCATCCTGTCTTTTTGTCCCTAGTGCACATTCATTCAAGGTCACACATCCTTCCAAACCTCCATGGTGTTCAATGAAGATGGGGTTCAATGGAGATAGGGCGACACCTTTCAGTGCTTTGATACATGAATTCTCAAGCACGCCCACATTTATTCATTGGTCCATTATCTTTTTGGGTGAAATACCAAATTGAGGTTGACCCTATCACAGGACACACTGATGATGGTCACACAACTCAAGGTTTATTGAGTTTACAAAGGATAATTAAAAGACATTAGTCCAGATTACGTCCATTATGTAAAAGTCATCCTTATAGACATGAATCACCTTGAAAGATACAAGTACAACTCAGTTCATCTGAAAAACCCTGGCCCAGGAGATCCTTATGTTTCAGCTCCTGGAGTAGCTGGAACTGAAGTAGCCAATTAGTCCTGGCTTTGTTTTTGTGTGTGTGTGTGTCTGTGTGTGTGTGTGTGTGTGTGTGTGTGTGTGTGTGTGTTTGTGTATGTAAGAGAGAGAGGCAGAGACAGAAATAGACTGGATACTGGAAATCTAAGGCTTTCCTTACTTGTGTTGGGCAAGTATTCTAACACTGTTTCAACCCCAATCCTTTAAAAATTTAATTTTACTTTTTGAGGCAGAATCTCACTAAATTGTCCAGTCTAGATCTGAACTTGCTATGCAGCACAGGCAGTACTAGAACTTGTGATCCTATTCTTTCAGCCTCCTGAGTAGATGAGATTATAGGCATATGGCACCATGCCTGACCTGGCTTTGTCTTTTTGCTTGTTAATTTTTATCTATTTATTTACTTTTATGTGTACAAGTATTTTGCCTACATGTGTGCAAGTGTACCATGTATGTGCAGTGCCTGCAGGGGTCAGAAGAAAGTGTCAGATCCCCTGGAACTGGACTTACAGACAATTGTTAGCTGCCTTGCGGGTGCTGGGAATTGAACCTAGATCCTTTGGAGCAGCATTCAGTCCTTTTAACCACTGAGCCGTCTCTCCAGACCCCCTTTGTTTTGTTTCTTTACTTTTGGTATTAATAAAATTACTGAAATTCTGGGAGAGTAATTGGTATTATTGAACTCATAAGAGATAAAAGGATAAGTAGAGGACTAGAGAGAAGGCTCAGTGGCTCAGCAGTTAAAATCAGGGACTGTTCTTGCAGAGGACCGGGGTTTGGTTCTCAGCATCCGTATGCCAGCTAATAACTGACTGTAACTCCAGCCTAGAGGATCCGATGGCCTCTTCTGACCTTCATAGACATTGCACAACACAGGTACACTTGCATGCATGCAGGCCATACACTCATATACATACAATTAAAAAATATTTTTTAAAAAAGAATAAGTAATGAGATACGTCATGAATTGAACTCAGAGTGTTGCTTGTTTTAAGTATAAGTTTTATTATACTGTTGTTTAAGGCATTTGGAATATTTAAAATAGTCCTTCATTTTAAATTTACAATTAAAGGGCTGGAGAGAGACAACTTAGCAGTTAAGAGAGCTTACTGGAGTCTGTTCCCAGCACCTATATTGGGCCAATCACAACCGCTTATAACTTCAGGTCCAGAGGACCCCAATGCTTCTGGCCTCAGTGGGCACCTGCACTCGGGTACACATACCCCTCCCCTCCAATTAAAATAATAAAAAATACATGTTTACATTTACAATTAAATATTAAGTCACTGAAGGAATTAATTCACTTTAGAATGAATGTTAAATATTAAAATGCTCATAAAAATTGATTTTCTGAGCTTTATCAGCCACCCAAACTTTACAGCATTAATCATATGATAGGCGTGGAAAGCGCACCTCTCCATTCTCACAACCATTTCAAGAAACTCCCAGTCCATAAGATGGAAACCTTTAAAGACATATGTATTCTTAGAATAGCGCAATCAATTTAGAGAAATTTATTAAGGAAATAACTAGACTATAAGCAGCAGTAGAGCTGGAAGGACATTATCTTGATGTTTCTAAACATAGCAAAAAGGGAAACAGCCTAAATATTCAAAACCCAGACATCCCACTATCCATGACTCCTTCGTGTGTGTGTGTGTGTGTGTGTGTGTGTGCAGGCCAGAGGTCAATAGTGGGGGTCTTCTTCTGTCACTCCCTATGACATTTTTTTGATTCAGTCTCTCTTTGCACCAGGAGCTTGGTGATTCAGCTAGGTTAGCTGGTCAGCAAGCTCTAGAGATCATCCTATGTGTGCTGCCCAGGACTGATATTACAGGCTTGCTTAGTATGCCCAGCTTTCAAATGGGTATTGGGGATCCTAACTAGGAACTTCATGCCTGTGTGGCAAGCTCTTTCACAAGTGAACCCTTTCCCTAGCCCCTATAGCTCCTTCTATGGGAAAGTTATTATGATTTGGTCACCTTACTCCAGGCGGGACTGCAAAATGGCATGACCTCTCCTCAGGGAAACCCGAGCATATTCCTCAAAACCACAAAAACGTTTTGACTCAGAAATCCCACTCCTAGGGATTTATCTTAGCAATACACCTGCACTTGGAAGAAATGGCAGGCTCTGAGTTTATTCTTTGCCCCTCTATTTGTAATAGCAAAAGGTTAGAAAAACCTTGTATAGAAGACACTGGCTAAATAAACTAGAGAACAGCCAGCTACACGATTGTATGTTTTGTGGCTCTGGGAGAAAATGGGGAAGGAAGCTCCCACCTTACTGATAATGCAGAAGCTCCAGAAATAAGCTCAACTTTTTCAAATGTGAGGTGCTGAGCAGTCAAAATGGCAGGTTCCTTTTTATGTAAGAAAGTGAGGAAATCAGGGTGTATATTTGCATTTGCTTTTATTTGCATAAGAAAACACTGGCAACATACACAAGAAACTAATAAAGGAGTTAGGTCTGAGGACGGGCTGAAGGGACCGAGGCAGCGATGTTTACCTTTTGTGCTGCTTTAATTTTGAAATAGACAAATGTTTTTCCTATTCAGAAAGTAAAATTTAAAAGAAGAGAATTTTTAAATAAATGCTTATGTATTGATATGACAGAATACTAGATCGTGACTAAAATGGATGGTATAGGTGTTTAAATTCATAGAGAAATATTCAAAACCTATAATAGGAAGAAGGTTATAGGGAAGCAAAGTATATTCCTGTAATTAGGGAAATGATCTTTATTTCTTTAGTAGTTTCTTAAAAGTACACTAATTCAATAAAGTTTCCTTTTGTAAGTCCTGAGCCCCAGTATCTTATAATGTGACTATATTCAGAGACATGGTCTTTAAAGAAACAACTAGATTAAAATGAAGTCATTATGTGGGCCCGAATTCCATATGACAAATCCTTTTTAAAAGGAGGAAATTTCGACAGGGGGACACATACAAACAGAAGAGAGATGTCTCCAAAGGAAGCAAGCCTGCCACATTTTCACTCTGAATTTGAAGAGTTCAGAATGCTGATGAACTAAATTTCTTTTCTTGAAGCCCCCCAGTTTGCTGTACTCTGTTATCAAGAGCCCAAGCAAACAAACTGGTGTGATCTTGATACTTGCTCTCAAAACACCCAGGAATTTGTGTCTATGGAGATGTATGTGACTGCTTGTTTCATGTCTTCTGTTAGCGTTTATAATTAGGTGAGTCAAAATAGGGTATCACATCTTCATTTGCATCTGACTTACATTTTCCTTCTGTTAAGAACCGTTTCGAATCTGAATGTCATTATATTGCCATGATCAGTGAACCAAATGATTAAGTAGAATAAAGCTGAGCTGGAAATAGCCCCTGAGGTATGCATCCTGGTGCTCCCTGAAGGAGCAACAAAGTTGAAATGCCACCCACCCCGTCACGGTGGATGCTGCTCTCCTTCAGTGTGACAGCCCCGGGTGGAGAGGCTTCTGATCCCTGTCCCTCCCACTAGGCCTGACTCTCACTGCTCTGGATTTTCAGCTTCTTCTCTCTACCATCACACCTAGGTTAGGATTTGAGAAAGGCAAGAATTTCAAACCTAAAAACAATTGAAAAAGAAAACAAACTTCATCTTTGGGATGTACAATGAACTGAGTACTGTAGTCAAAGAAACAATTCACCCAGTTGGGGTGGTGGGGTGGGGGGAGGAGGGTTGGGATTGGGAGGGAGCGGGCAGACACCAAACACCCAACATTAAGGTGCAGTGATATTTTGGGCTCCAAAGCTTTTTCTGCATTGTGTTCTATCGTTGTATCTCTACCATCTAGCCTTTAAACGAGAATGCTTTATAAGGCATTTTCTGGCTATTTAACTGTGGCAAGGTCAGTTCATTGAGGATGGCCTGAAATGTCAGGAGGGAAGCGAGGAAGTGCTAAGAGGAAACAGACTTCTGGAGCTGTGGTCAGCAGGGAAAGGATATGCACAGATGCTGAACACTAGTATCTGGGAGGCTAGGAGAATGACTGCATCCAGCAGGTGAGAGACAGCTGGCTGGACCAGGGACATAGCCATGTTAGGAGCCAGCCCAGACACTACTTCTTCACAGATGGCTACATTATCTTCTAGAATCTTTGTGGTGACATGGTTCTGGCACATAAAAACCTCATTTCAGGTTGACTTCTTGACTTCCTGTCTCATGTCACAGTCTTTAGAAACTAAAAAGTCCTCTGAAAAAGACAGCCCAACAATTCAGAGAATTTGAATCCTACTAGGTCTTTGTACCAGTAACATAGTATACACTGCTGGAGCCTTTCTTGGGGGAAAAAAAGTTGCTTTTTTCTTTATTTTATTACTTGCTTTTATTGGTTCACTTTCCAGAACAGGTTTTAGTTGTAGGAACCTTTTTGGTTTCCACAGAGTTATTTCAAACATTTGTCAGGGTCAGTCTACTTCCTTTTCTTGTATACTTCAGCTCATCTGGATGCTGCACTTTGGTTACCTTGTCTTTTCAGACACAAGAAATATAATATAGAAGGGATTCGTAGGTATGCGCAGCGTTTGATTTCTTTTCAGTGTTATTTTCTACTGACCACCGTCACTCCTGTATTCTAAGTCATCAGTTCATCCAGTGATAATGAATTAAATAGATGCTCTGTCTTCTTTCCTCACAATTTAAAGTCCAACAAGAGTTACTAGTTTAGAACTCCAGAATTCAGTTAGCCTCTTGTTAAGTGAAATTCCCAGGAAAAAAGCTATATCTACATTAAACATTATTCAAGGCTGATTGATTGATTAAGACTTCAATAGATTTAGAGAGTTGGAATGGTATAGATTAGGAGATACATTCATCCTGGACTAGCTTTAGTCCTCTAAATAGCCATTTGGGGCCTGCCTTTGTATTTGACCTAATGTCTTTGTAACTATTAGGTAATTACTTCTGGAATGTACAAACAGAGCCCTAGCTTTCATCAGCTCAAAAAGTACTATTAGACCTATTAGACAGTCCCACGCCCTATAACAGATTCCCTACTTTGCTATGACCTATCTACCTGATATTTCTACCAGTGTATTTTAAAAGAGCTCTGATTTATAACTTTCTTTGTTCTGTTATTCTAAAAACTTTATGAAACTGTGACCTGTTAAAACATAGTACTTGGAGAACCTAAATCTGTGTTTCTAGGCCATGGTCATTCATATTTGACTCCAAGAACAAACTAGTTCTTAGTCTTGTTGAGGTGAGAGTCCTGAGTGTGTGTGTGTGTGTTTACAACAATCTGAAAAAGAACAGCTGACTTGGTCAGCTGTTGATTCATCATCAGAAAGAAGTATTCCTGGCTCTCTCTCCAGTCTGTAGTCCTGCCTACATTGCCTTTTGACATTTGAACTTGAAATGCCCAAATTTCCCAACATCTGTTCTGTTGATGTTATCGTCCTGTCTGGAAATAAGTCCCTTGTGTTTGATTTCACTCTATCTGTCTTGCTTGGGTAAATAAGAATGTTCCCCGAAAGTCAACAAGAACCACCATCTCACTGTCCTTCCTGCATCATCATCAGTGTAGTCTCAGGAAGAGTGATTCTAAAGCAGGAGATTTCAGTTCCAGCACCAGTTCCCTTTATAACTGGCTGTGTGTCCTTGGAAAAGCAATTTAAGTCCCCTCTATCTTAAACCTGTAGGTTCCTAGCTGTAAGAAATACCATAAATCCATTCTATCCTCTTCATTTTTATCATCAAAGAACATTTATCAAATGGCTGCCAGGTGATGGCAGCTCACAGGGCAAGGCAGAGAGCTGAGGCCCCTGTTCATCAGGGACCTAACACAGGATGCTGAGCTTTGCATGGTTATTCACAAAACCCTGCTGCTCTATGAGGGGAAATAAGAGGTAAGCAGCAGGAACCTTTATGGGAAAAAAGCTAAATTTATCAAATATCTTCTAAAACCCACTCTTTATTCTAATGGTATATCTAGTATACTTTTTAGGGGGTAAAAATGCCATTTGTTTTATGAAAGTTTGGCTATAGTAGATATTATTTTGTAAAATTATCCTTTTTATCAAAGTAAAATTCCTCTTGTAAACACTTTTATTAAAGGTTTTACTTGGGGGTGGGGTGGGGCTGGAGAGATGGCTCTGTTGGTCTAATGCCTGCCATGTAAACACAAGGACCTGAATTTGGATACCCACCACTCAGGTAAAAAGTCAGACACGGTGTTGTGGGTTTGTAACCCCAACCCTAGGGGGCTGAAGACATGTAGATATCTAGAGCTCACTGGCCAACTAAGCTTGCCGAACTGGTATGCTCCAGTCCAGTGAGAGACCCTGTCATAAAAAATAAGGTGGAGAGCAAATAGAGGAAGGTACCTACACTGACCTTCAGCCTCCACATGCATACACACACACACACGCGCGCGCACACACACACACACACACACACACACTGCTGAAAGCTTACACAAACGTTTTGCTAATAGGCTGATCGCAAATCCAGGCTTGAATAGATGATGTGGCTATACACTGGGCTAGCTCTCTCTCTAGATGTTTGGGTCTTGTTTTTTAGAGGTCAACACCCTAAGTAGTTTCAGAAAATTCCAAACTAGTGGGCAAGGTAAGACCTCATGTCTACCCTGCTTGTTAGTGCCCATAAGCCTTGGCAAGGCACTCACCCCCTCTGGACCTCAGCCTCATCATTTGTAGAATGGGTCGAGATGAGATCACTAATTACTCACCTTTTCTCCTAATGGAGTACCCAAGAATGGTATGAAAACTTGCATAGCCCTGTGTCCTATTCTTTGGGTTCTGGTTGTGTAGAGCTTCACAGCCCTGTCACTCTCTTTGATAAAGTGTACCTGAAAGCCAAGTGACATGAACTGAGGATATGTTTACAGCACTTCTCAAACGAGAGGGCAAAGCATAAATACTGAGTCACACTTTGTGAACCATGTATGGGAAAGATTTAAAAAATTTTTTTTATTTATTAATTTTATTTTCTGTGTATGAGTATATTGCCTGCATATATGTAAGTGTACCTGTGCCATGCAATGCCCAAGGATGTCAAAAGAGGGCGTCAGATCCCCTGGAACTCGAGTGTCCCCTGGAACTGGAGTTACAGACAGCCACCATGTGGGTGCTGGAAATTGAACCCAGGTCCTCTTCAAGAGCAGACAGTGCTCTTAAACACTGGGCCATCTTCCCAGCCTGGGAAAAAATTTTAATCTAATGGTTTTTAGTTACCAGTTGGCCAATCTGTCAATCACAAAATATACTCTCAGTATTTATAACAAATCACTTTGTATACATTGATTCAACTAGTGAACTAGTAATCTTTCAAGGGCTTTTCCATATTATAAAAAAATCTATTAAAATATTTTCTTTATTATTGCTTATTTTACGTGTATGAGTATATTGCCTACATGTATTTAAGTGCACCCGTGCTGTGAAATTCCTGAGAAGGTCAGAAGAGGGCATTGGATCCCCTAGGAACTGGAGTTATGGATGGTTATTAGCTGCCTTGTAGATTCTGGGAATCAAACCTGGGTCCTCTGCAAGAGCAGCCAGTACTCTTAATTGCTGAGCCATCTCTCTAGCCCCAGGTCTATAATGTTTAAATGAAGCAAGCCAACGGGCCTTCAAAGGACTCCACATCCTACAACAGAGATATTGGCGTATTCATGTTTATTGCTGCTCTATTCACTATAGGAAGGAAATGGATCCAGTCAGATGCCCATGAACACATCAGCGGATAATGCAAATGTGGCAAATATATATCATGGAATTTTATTCAGCTGGAAAAAAAAGTGAAATCATGAAATCTTCAGGAAAATGGATGGATTTGAATAGTATAATGTTAAGCAAATCGATCCAAACTCAGAAAGAAAAAAAAAATGTTTTCTGTCTCTTACACAGTTTCTTGGTCGTGATGTGTGCATGTATAAATGTATGTAAATGTGGGAAAGTGTAAAAAACTAGAAAGGAGACCGAGAGGGTAATCATAGGTAATGAGGAAGGCTGGGGGTAGGCAAAAGGACCCATGGGAGGTGAAAGAGGAGAAGAGACCTGCGGGGAGAGGTTGTGGGGCGTTAGGGGTAGTGGAGATGAGCGAAGGGGAATCTACTAAAACATATTGTTCAAAGATACTGATTTTTACAATGTAAAAAATTTTATTTAAAAAAGGACAGCGCTTGGTTCAGCATTTCAGCTCCTCTGCAATTGTATCCTCTTCCACTCTTTTCCGATACTCTCTACCTGATTCCACCCTGTCCACCTAAGGGCTACTATTCAGGTTCATAGGAAACGAGAATGGCTCATTAGCTGGCCGTGGTGGCCCATGTCTGCAATCCCAGCACTTGGGAGGTCGAGGCAGCACCATATGTTCCCAATTTTGAAGCTAGTCTGGGTTATAGACTGAAATTGTCTCCAAAGTTCAAGGTCAGGTTGGATTACAAAGTGAAACCCTGTTTCAAAAAGGGAAGGCACATTCTGTTTAGATTCCTACATAAATACAAAAAAGGTATTCTCCTCTGAGCCTTATCAATTGAAATTAGAATCTCCTGTTTTCCTCTGGAATCTATTTAAGGGGTCAAAGTCTACATGGTGGCTCTTCTAGGCTGAGTAAATTTGCTTTTAAAAATGTCCTAGGGGGCTGGGTGTGGTGGCACTCACCTTCAGCAGGCAGATGCAGGCATATCCTTGTGAGACTGAGGTCAGCCTGGTCTACATAGTAAGTTCCTTCTAGACCAGCCAGGGCTAAATAGTGAGACCATGTCACTTTTCTAACTAATTAACTAACTAACAACTAACTAACTAAATGTCCTAGGTAGCCCATACCTGTAATCCCAGTACCCGGGAGAAGAGACTGAGGCTGAAGAACTGAGGTTTGAGAGTTCTAGTTCTGAGGTATATAGCAAGCTCTTATCTCAGAGAAAGGAATGGAAAAAAATGTCATACACAGGTACCATCATGCATTATATATTATTCTAAATGAATAGAATGGACAAGTCGTTATGAGTTGAAATCCAAAAGGAACTAAAGCAAATTGAAATTATTGTACTTTCTTAATAGTGATATATTTTCAACCATTTGCTCTTCAAAGGTTAGTTTTCAAAAATGATGATGATGAGGAGGAGGAGGAGGAGGAAGAGGAGGAAAGTTCATGGTCCTTCCAATCTGCCCAAGGCCAGGAAAGGTGATTTAGCAGCGTAGTGGTAAAAACCTGAGCAGCTGCCCTTCACTCACAGATGTAGACATACAGCAAAACAAGGCATTCTTTCAGCCACGTCTTCCTAATAGGAACTGATGGCAATAATAATCAACTCACAACAAGGTGAGTTCAAGGTTATCCTGGGTCACATGCAGAGAGAAGACTTTGTCTCAAAACAAGAATAATCAATCCATGAGTACTGTCTTAGAGTACTCTAGAGAGACAGAACCAATAGAATCTGTACTGACATATCGAGGTATTTATTAGAATTGGCTGAAGAGTCCCAAGGCTAGCCCTCTGCACACTGGAGATCCCAGGATGCTGATAGCAGCCTCAATCCAGGTCTGATGACCTCAGAACCAGGGAAGCCAATGGATTAACTCACATCTCAAGGCCAAAAGCCTGAAAACTGAAATAGAGGTAATTCGTACAAGCCGAGTTCAAAGGCCAGTAAACCTAGGGTTCTGATGTGCATGACAAGGAGAAGGTTTGTAGAGAGTGGATACCAGTTTGTTTTCTATGTTTCTTCTCTGCCATTGTATCCAGTTAGGAAGCAGAAAGTGATTAATGCTGATGACTCCAGTCCCTGGAATGATGCCACTCAAGTTCAGAGAGTCTTCCTATCTCAGTCAACCTAATCTAGATCATTCATCACAGACGCAATGTAGACTATCGTAATCTAGACAATTCCTTACAGGCATGCCTATATGATGGTTCCTTGTCTCCTAAGTGATCCTAGATCCTGTCAAGTTGGCAATCAATCATCATACGTGGCCACACAAACACAAAGACACAAAGGCGTGTGACTACAAAGGTGGAGTTACGTGATGCAAGGCAAGAAATGTCAAAGAATGCTGGCAAGCCATCCAAAGCTGGAAGGAGAAGGAAGAATGCTCCCACCAGCTCCAGAAGAAGTCCAGCCCACCACGCTTTCAGACTTCGAGTATCCAGAACTGTGAGGTAGCTAATTGCACATTGTTTAGGTTCCCTAGCCTGTGGGGCTTTGCTGTGGCAGCCCTTGCACACTGACACATAAATGTCACAAACACATTTGTTTTCTATTCTCCCTTACCTGGGCTCTTTACCTTCCAACCACAGTGCTGAAGAACAGCAAGCTTGCTTGGAAGGGAAAGAAACTAAATCTCGAGTTGCTCATTCAGGCTGACATGATTGCCTGCACATTATAGACACTTCTTAAATGTTTGTTGATTGAATGAATCCTTCCAACATTCCCTAAGAGACTGCTTAGCAATGGGATTATATAAAAGTAGGACAATTAGACTTAAAAACCAAGAGTAGAAAGTGGGTGGCTCTTGACTGTAATCTCAGTACTCAAGGCTAACCTGAGTTATTTGATGAGTTCCAGGCCACCATGGGCTACATAGTCAGATCCTGTAAAACAAAACAAAAACAAAATAAGAACAACTAAAAAAATATGTGACGGGGCTGGAGAGATGGCTCTGCAGTTAAGAGTGCTGACTGCTGTTGCAGAGTACCTGGAGTTGAGTCCCAGCACCCACATGGTGGCTAACAACAGTCCATAACGCCAGTTCCAAGGGATCTGACACCTTCTTCTGACCTCTGCTGGCATTACACGACACAGGTGCACTTACACACATTCAGGCACACACTCATACACATAAAAAAAAAAGATGTGAGTAGACAGTAAATAATAATTCATTTCTCAGATCCACAGATGACTTGATAAATCTTAGCTGGCAAGTTTTCTTCCAGAACCCCTAATAAGTAAAAATGATTCTTCTAAGAACTGGCTCGTGCATTTCCTTGCTCCTTTCATCCACTAAGGTATGTTTCACCTAGTTTCCATGTTCTTGTTCCCCTCTGGTGCAGACATGTGATGGTCAGTATTAATTGTCGATGTGACTCTAGAATCTCCTGGGAGATGGACTTCTGAGCATGCCTTGACAGATTCTTTTAATTAGGTTATTGGTATGGGAAGATCCACCGTAATCCTGGGTGAGGCCATCTCCGGGCAGGGGATCCTGGACTGTATAAGACGGAGAAAGTGAGCTGAGCACCAGTAAGCATTCATTTTTCTGTTTCCTGACTGTATGCAATGTGACCAGCCACTTCAGGCTCCTTCTACCTTGATATCCCCATCATGTGGGACTATAGCTTGAGCATGAGCCAGAATGGACCCTTTCTTGCTCAAGTTACTTTTGTTGGGGTGTTTTGTCATGGTGAGAGAAAGGTGGCTAAGGCGAGGTGCTATTAAATGGAGAAAAATAAGAGAAGTAGAAGGTGCCCCCAAATCTGATAATGAAGACTTGGATAATTGAGGATGCCACTGTCAAACTGAAGGAAAAGCAATTTAGACACATGTTACACACTCATCTAATGGGGGCTTATAAATATACCTCTAAAATGGTTTGCACAAAGAACAGAATGATGATTGTGAACATAAATCCAGTAAACATGTTTTGTATAGAGCAAACAAAGAAAATATACATCTTATAGTCCTGTTTTATATGCTAAAGATTCCTACATGTATGTATAAAATGTACATACTTTTATAGATATTTATGACTGTATGAACATGGGAAAATAGGCAAAGAATACCATATTACCCCATGAGTGCTAGAACAAATTGCCACGAACAGTGTATTAGAACAATAAATAAAATCAGATAATGTGACAGAAGAGACAATGTGTGATCTCCAGGCTGAGTAATAAAGGGCATTGTGGTTTCTGACTTGTTGACTTTGCTTGCAGGAAATTAACCATGACATGACGCCACTCTAGCAGCCTCAGGTGGCACCAACTTCCCAATCATGTGAGCATGGCACTCTGGGGACAGATCGTCTAGCCTCAGGGAAGCCTTCAGGTAACCATGCACACAGAACTGATTAATAAACCAACCAAACCTCTCCTGTCCTACAAAACAATGAAAATCATGGTTACCACTGGTGGAGGTCCTTAAGTTGGTGGGGGGGTAGTTTGTGACACAGCGACAGGAGGAAAAGTGAAATAAAACCCTTCTGTTACCATCCCCACACTGGAAAGAGAATGAAAACCAAAAAAATTTACCCGGTCCATACATTTAAATAAAACTTTACACACACACACACACACACACACACAGCAAGGAGGAAGGTTTACAGTCATCATCTCTGAGACTGAGAGAGGGACTGGAAGGGCACACAGCATTCCACACAACCAAGACCAGAGAGAAAGAGCCTGTGGCTTTGTTGTGGTTAGTCTGCATTTCCTTACATGACACGGAGTGTAGTTTATAACTGTTGTTGATCACCCAGCATCCATTCTTTGTTTTTCTAATAACAGTGGCTTACTCTTCCTTTAGGCAACTATCCTGAAAAGACAGTATAAAGAATGAGAGAAAGGAAAGAGCTAGTTTGGGGGATTGTGGGAATTTTTTTGTTACCTGAGAGAATCAGTTCTTAAAAAGAGGAAAGGTTTACTTTGGCTCGTGGTTTCAGAGGTTTTAGCCCATGGGTAGCTGACTGTATTGCCTCTGGGTCATGGTGAGGCAGGGCATTAGGACGGAAACACACAGTAAGCAAAGTTGCCCATCTCATGGTGGCCATCAAATGTTGAACCCATCACTGAGTTAACCCACTGATTAGGCCAGAGCCTTCATGATACAGTCACCCTTGAATGATTAGATCCACCACCTGGGAACCAAGCCTTCCGCACATGAGCTTTTCCTAGGATCATGTCATATATACATGATAACGTGGACAGAGTTAGGGGAAGAAGATGGCAAAATCCCTGGATACTTCACTTATGACTTCAGTAATGCACAGAAATCAAACTTTTCAATGAGTTAAACACTACGTATGTGTTGTAGTGCCATCTGGCCCTTCACCTGAACTTCAGACGCTCCTTGGGGGAAAGAGGATGGCATCCTGTACTACAGACTTTAGAAAAAAGAACCTCAGTGGTAGAGTGCCATCTAGCATGCAAATGGTCCTGGCTTCAATTCCTAGCCCTGAAAAAGAAATCCAATACCTAACAATTGAGCATAGATTAACTTAAGGCATTCCACAATTTGATCTATTCTATTTTTCTAGTTTTCCCTTCCCGTTTGTGGCTGAGACATTGTATTACTAAACTGAGGCTGTTGTGACAAAATGCCACAGACTGGACTCTGGCTGCTATAACAAGATGCCACAGACTGGAAGGCTCATGGTGGACATCTGTGGCCTCCAATTTCTAGAGGTTGACGTTCCAACATCAAGGTAGAACCCTCTGACTGGCAGATAGATGCCTTCTCAAATAGCTTTTCCTCTGTACACATGGAGAGAGACAGAGATGGAGGATTCCTGCTATCTTTTTCTTCTTCTAAGGACACCCTTCCCTCCAGATTAGGGCTCCACATCTACGACTTCATTTAACTTTAGTTACTTATTTAAAGGCCCTAATTTTGTATTGAGGGTTAGAGCTTTAATATATGATTTTGATGGGTCCCAGTTCAGTCCCATCAAGTCCCTAACAGACATTTATTTTTTGTCAAATATCTATGCACTCAACCTGACACTTCCCAGGCCTCTTACAGCCCACCAGAGTCATCTGAGTAGCCATGACCACTTGACCAAAGACGCACGGGCCTCTTCTGAGTAAAATTTAATGGGTGGTTCATGACTCCTCGGTTCTGCCTTCCTTCTTCTTGGTAGCCTAGAAGGCCTGTATTTCAACTGATTCAGTTGCAAGACAGTGTTGTCTCTATTAGTCTGAGTCCTTGAATGTTTATGTTAGAACACAACCCCAGTTCATTCACACTCAACATGTACCACAAATAAACCCTGTAGTATTAAGCCTTTGAGATTTCTGGGGAATTTTGTAATTAAACACAACCTATCATTTTCTAAGTAATTTTTAAACCCATCCTTTCACTCTAGTGAACTGCATAATAAATGAAGATAGCTCATGTTCTTGGCTCTGAAGTCTTGATATTATTAACATGGCAATATTCCCCAAAGTTATATATAGCTACAATAAACCCCTATTAAAATTTCAGCTTTACTTTTGTATTTCTTTAGTATTTGACAGACTAATCCTAAAATTTACATGGAAATGCAAGGGACACAGAAGAACCAAAGTGATCTGGAGCAAATAAGATGGAAAAAATCCACATTTCTCAATTCCAAAACATACCACAAAACTATGATAATCAAAACAATATGGTACTTGACTTAATACGAGACATTTATGTCAGTGGAATAGAACTGAGAATCCAGAAACAAATCCTTGCATTTACAGTCAATGGATTATTAACAAGGTTTCTAAGACAACTCAATAAAGAAAGAAAAAAATAGTTTACTTAAAAAGTGATTCTGGAATAATTGGATATCTACATTACAAAAGCTGAATCTGGAACCTCATACTTCAGACCACACACACACACATCAGCTCAAAATGAACCAGGCATGGTGGCTAATGCCTGTAATTCGAGCCAAGGCAGGAGGATGACTTAAAGTTTGAGGCCAATCTGAGCTACAGTATGAGACTCTCAAAAAAACCTAACTCAAAATTAATCAAAGACCTAAATATAAACACCAGATGCAATCGATCCACAAATATATAAACAACAAAAGAAAATGAATCAGACACCACCAAAATTTAAAATATCTGTGCTTCAGAGAACACCACAAGAATGAGAGATGCACACTGGGCATTTGGGGCACTGTAATTCCGGCACTGGGCATGGTGGGCACTGGTAATTCCAGGGGGATGCTGAAACGGGAAGATCATGACTTGAAAGCCAACCTGGGTTATGGAGTGACACCCAGCCTTGAAAAAAAAGGTGAGAAGTAGCCCACAGATGAGGAGAATGTATTTCCAAATTATGTATCTAACGAGGGTCTTGTATATAGCATGTATAAAGAACTCTTATGATTCAGCAATGAAAAGAAAAGGAGCTTGAAAAATAACTCAGCTTAAAATGAGCAGTGTTTGTACCTGAGAATGTATGCTTATTATGCACAAGGCCCTGGGTTCAGATCCCAGCACATAGATGGAGGCACACGTAAGAGGTAGAGAGTCTGCACAGATATTTCTACAAAGAACATATATAAATGGCCAATAAGTTACTATGAATGGATCTGGGGATATGGCTCAGTGGAAACAATGCTTTCTGCATAGTCATGAAGACATGAGTTCAGATCCCTAGCACCCACATAGAAAAAGCCAGGCATGGTGGTGTGCATCTATAACTTCAGCAGTGGGAGGCTGAGACAGGAGGATCCTGGTAGCTGGATGATCAAGTAGTCTAGCTGAAACAGCAAATGCCCATTGGAATGGCCATAATGAAAATAATAACAAGTCCTGGCAAAGGTATAGGGAAACTGGAACCTTTTCTCACAGCTGTTAGAAATAGAAAATGTTGCTGCTTCTTTAGAAAACAGCCTGGCAACCCCTTTAAAATGCAAATAGAGTTAGTATGACCCAGATTTTCCACTCCATGGTATATAGCAATGAGAACTGAGAACATGTCCACAGAAAAACCTTGTACAGACTCACATATTATTATTTATAATACGCACAAAGTAGGAAAAGACCCAAAGATATAATTGAGTGGAAGCATATGTTCATTTTGGTTCCTTAATCTTTATTTTGTGAAACACTCTTTCTGTGGACCTAAGATCAGCCATTTCTTGAGGAACCTCACTTCTTTATCATTGTGAACGGGATTTAGAAGTCGAGATCCAGGCTCTAGTTGTGTTCACTGGGCATTGCAGTGGGTGGAGCTCAGTTTTCTGGTATTAGTTTAAATGTTAAAAAGCATATTAAATTAACTACCACGTCAGTGCTCTTATTTATGGATTTTCCTTGCTAGAGCTCTACATTATGGAACAAACAGCCTGTAACCCATGGAAAGTGCTAGAAACATAATGAGAACGAGAAATCACTGACATTTCGGGTCACTTGTTAAAACCACATAATCTGACCTGTTCTTATTACTACAACTCAAAGCACTGGGCTAGGTACAAATAGTCACTTTAATATAAATAGCAATAAGTATTAGGATATTGAAAACATGCTTGCTTTTATGTGAATCAGTAAGGCATCCCAAGAGCAGAAGCCCAATCAGCCAAATTTCCTAAAACGGCATCTGGTTCTCAATTCCGATTTAATAAGGGCCAGTGTCTATACAACAGATACGAAAACCCCTTGAGAAAGAGGGTAACAAGGGCCATGTTTTCCATATAAAAATCACTTCACGAGAATATGAGGACTCCATGTCACTGTGCAGATTTATGAAGAAAACAGAATTCTTAATAGAGCCTTGGGCATCTGCTCCTATCATGGAGGGAAAGCACTTCCAAAAGCAAGCAGACAACATTTGCCTAGAACCTGCTATTATTACACTCTGTGCATATGGTAGCTAAAAACTCATTAGTTTTATAATTCTGGCTGAAGTTGGCAAGCCACCTCCAGAAATATTTCATACAAGCAAAATGACAGATGGCAATTTCCTTTGTTATCGGATGAGCTGCCCAGGGTAGTGGTCATACACATGAGAACCATCCAAACAGTGTGACACTACTCTTATGTAAAATGATTAATTTGTTAATCTTCATGTAGTTGGTCTCCTTTTGTCCTTCAAGAATATGTTATTGGTCAGACTTACATAATTTCTTTCAAATGGAGTTAGAAGGCAGGCATGGTGGCACACACCTATTATTTTAGGACTTGGGAATCTGAGACAGGACTGTGTGTTCATGACCAGCTTGGGCTATGTAGCAAAACCCTGTCTCAAAACAAACAAAACAAAACAAACAAATCCCCAATCAAGTGGAATTAGAAGTAAGTTTCAGTGACGACTTTGAGGTGGCCCTTCATGATATCCATGAAGAATTGATTCCAGGACCTCCCACCTCTTCTGCCTCTGGGGACATCAAAATCTGTGAATGCTCAAGTCGGTTACATGAACTTCAGTATTCATATACAACCCATGTAATCCTCCCATTGATGCATTTTTTTATTTTTAAACTTTTGTTGTTTTTGAGACAGGATCTTACTATATAGCCCTGGCTGGCCTGGGACTCACAGAGATCACCTGCCTCTGCCTCCTGAGTACTAGAATTAAAGGTGTGCACCATCACACCCAGCCTTAATTTTTAATTTTTGCACTGCAAAATTTGCTGAGAGCCAAATTCAGATTCTCATGAATGCTAGGCAAGCACTCTATTTTTGAGCCACACCTATCCCATCTCATTGGCCTTAAATCACATCTACATTATTTAAAATACCTACTACAATGTGAATGTAAATATTTGCCGTACCGTATTGCTCAGAGAATAATGACAAGAAAAAACTGTGCTGTGCCATTTCAGTATAAACATAGTCATCATAACTAACTAACTACATGATCTGTGGGCAAGACTCAGTTGAACAACGTTTGTACAAGTGCTGGAGGGCACTGAAGGTCTGCGAGGAGAGAGGGAGTTCCAGCACGATGTGCCTACACCACTGCGTTCATGGAGGTTCTGCCTAGTAAGTGGCAAGTTCAAAGTTTGCTTCATATGACTGTTTGTTTTTTTTTTTTTTTTAATCCAGGTCTTGCTGGGTAGCCAAGGCTGGCCTCCAACTCATCAGCTTAGCTCCCTGACTGCTGAGATTATAAGTATATATCTATATGGCTGACTCCTTTTAGAACTTTCTGGACTTTTTTTTCAAATATTTTCCATCCACTGTTGGTAAAATCCTTGAATGTAGACCCTAATCATATAGGATCCAATATTCACTATCATTTTACAGTAACGAATAAACAGCATGGGGCAGAGGAGATGGCTCAGCGAGTAATGGTATTTGTGGCAAAGCCTGACAACCTGAGTCCCACATGATGGAAGAAGAGGGCTGACTTCCAGAGTTGTTCTCTGACCTCTACATGCACTCCATTGTCATGAACACACACACACACATACACACACACACACACAAATAAATAAATACCTTTTTAAAAAACAACATGCCTGAGGGTAGTCATTTTGTTTTAGCTTTTTTCCCGCAACTGTGGTTCCTTTTGTAGATAATGTTTTCTTTGTGTGCCTTTATGGCATACCATAATTATGTTATCTCTCTCTCTCTCTCTCCTTCTATGTAAAAATACCCTATACTTTGAGGCTCCCTGCCATCATCCCTCCATGTAATTTAGGTAGAGCTGATCCCCAGACCAGCCCCAAGCTCTAATGACAATCCGGAATTATGTGATTAGAACACTCTATCTTTTGTCTTCATGACTGGTTCAGAGATGAGCATGTGACCCAGCTTGGGCCAATAAGAACTCCCTCCAATTTTGTGCTAAAGCCATTAAGAAGACATGCTCTCTATCCAATGGCTACAATATAAGCCCAGAGTTCCTGCTAGAATCTCTTACTACTGTAGGAGAGAAGGTCTGGCCTTGAGGCCATAAGAGGAAAGCAGGACCAGGAGATACCCAGCTTTCACATGTGAACCTGGACCAAAATAATTCTGAAGCCTCCGTACCCTGGACCTTTTCATTTATATGAGTCAATATTTTCTTTTCTTTTTTTTTTTGCTAGCTGGATTTCTTTCTGTAACTGTAAGTGTTCTGACTAATGCACTCACTATTTTAGAACAGTCAAATAGCTAGAATAATGTTACAGTCCTCCCTGGCCTTATCTCTATGTCTTAGTCACTGAAACTGAAACAGTTTAAATACAATTTCTTCCAAATATAGTACATTTCCCCGGAAGAATCTCATCTCTGAACATTCATAAACCTCAGAGAATTATATCCTGGTGTCTATTAGACACCTTGGAAGGATGTTTTTAACTCCTATCAGTATAAAAACAACATTTATTTGTTTCTAAGAATAGTCTCCATACTCAGAGCTGTACAAGACATTCCCTTATTTGATATTCATAGCTCTTTCACTAAAATGGGCATTATTATGCCCATTCTATAGATGGGGAGTTGAGGTTCAGAGACATGAATTTTTCTGAGATGACTCATCTTCCATGTGGCTACTCCAGCATTCTGGCTACATTGCTTAACTCTTCTGTTAACCATTAGTCTTCCAGTATGGGTCTTAGAAGCTATGACAGGAAACATGTTTTATTAATCTAGTGGTTAAACTGTAATAAAAGGGTTGTGTATTATTCATAGAACACTAGACCTTCCTACCAATGCCTACTCTGAGGGCCTATTCTCCAGGAACAGAAATACCTGACCTGGTTGAGCTAATCAGATGACCTCACTTGGGAATTTCTACTCAGGATTAGATTATCTATTATTACTATTATTACTATTATTATTATGTGTGTGGGTAAGTGCTGGTGTGCACATGCCACAATGTGCATGTAGAGATCAGAGGACAACAGTGTGGAGCTGGTTCTCTCTTTCTGCGTTTACATGGATCCTGGGTATTGAACTCAGATCCCCAGGCAAACACCTTTACCCACTGAGCCATCTTGCTGGCCCCAAGTGGCAAAAGGGTACATGTTTGACTAGAAATGACATGATATTAGTATCTTTCAGTTTTCCAATAATTTGTTCAGGTTATTTTCTCTTCCAAAGTCTCCTTTGTGAGATCTTCCATTGAAATTGCCAAGACTCTTAGGGGATTTCTGAGAGGAAAGGACCGACCCCGCCAAAGTGCAAACAAATTGGAAATCAGTCTTTCACTTGCAGTATCAGTCTGATCCTGCTGTAGTCCTTACATAGTTCAGTGTAGTCTCATGGAGGCTAGCCTGTCTTCCTTAGCCCAAGGTCTAACAATGCTTGTTCCCTATGTTCAGAGCCTTCCTGACTTGCGTTTACTCATTCAACACAATTCAGGGGATCAGGGTGTCATGGCACATCTAGCTGCTGGAACTCTGTTTACTCTAGGTCATCAATTTAAGTTCCTCCTTTGATCGTGGTGCCATCTCTTCCAGAAACTGTGGCGTCCTGCCTGCCACCCTGAGTCACAGGCATGATGAGCTAGCACAGGAAGGTGGAGTGGGGGACAGAGAGAGAGGCTTTCTGACTGCACAAGGCTCTGGTTAGACGGTGTACAAGGCCTTTCTATTCTTCTTCTTCTTCCTTAGATTTTACCCACAGTAATGAATACTACCTCTATGCTGGAGAGTTCACATTTGAAGTCAAGCTGAGGGCTGGGGGTGTAATTCAGTAGTAGAATGTTTGCCTAACATGCATGAGACCCAGGGCTCTATCCCTAGCACAGACCAGAAAAAGAGGAGGTTGATACTGCAGGAAAATGCAACCTAAAGTAATAAATAAATAAATAAATAACAAGTAATAAATTCTATAATATTTAATATGAAAAATTAATATAGATTTCCAGGAGTCCCTCATGTAATTTTTTTTGTCCAATAGCTTCTAAAAACATGTTGAGTAATGCTTCATTGCTTTATTACTTTTAAAATTTATTTTATGTGTATGAGTGTATTGCCTGCATATATGTACACCAGTGTCATACGGTGCCTGCAGAGGCTAGAAGAGGACATTGGATCCCCAGGAACTGGAGTTACAAATGGTTGTTAGCTGCCATGTTGGTGCTGGGAACAAACCTAGGTCCTCTGCAAGAGCAGCTAGTGCTCTTAACTGCTGAGCTATCACTCCAGCCCACATAATGCTTCATACTTTGCACAAGAAAAAGAAATAATAAAAGACTTTGTGCAGTCATTGTTTTTGAGACATGGTATTCCTGTGGCCCTACTTGTAGGCCAGGGTGGCCTTGATCTCACAGAGACTCACCAGCACTCCAGGTTGCCAATCATTCTTAATGTAAGAGTTTCTAGAGATCACCAATAGCAAAGACTATGGAATCATTTACGTATAATAGTCAGTTAGAAAGTGGAACTGAGAACTGATTTACTCTCATCTGTCATCTGTAAAAGTGTCCAGAGCAGTAGGAGACATGAACAGTTCATGTAGGTTTGATGGGCCTTCTCTTTATGTGTGTGTGTATGTGTGTGTGTGTGTGTGTGTGTGTGTGTGTGTGTGTGTGTGTAGAAAAACACAGAGAAGTCTATCTGTAAGCCTCCTATACTGTCCTATTAGCTTCTAAACCTGATGGTTCAAACAACAGGAGCTTACTCTGCCATGCTTCTAGAGGCCAAAAGTTCAAAATCAGGATGTTTCCAGTAGCACATTCTAGAGGTTGGGCAGGAGAACTCATAGGCTTTTGGTGGATAATAGCCTTTTTATAATAGAGGAGGTACCATTTAATTGTTTAACATTTTTTAAAAAGATTTTTTTTGTATTTATGTGTATGTGTGTGTCTGCGTGGTGTGTGCCACATGGGTGCCACTGCCCACTGAGGCCAGAAGAGGGCATCAGGTGCTCCAGAGCTGGAGTCATAGATATCCTGACTTGGGTGCTAGGAACTGAATTCCAATCCTCTGAGAGAACAGCAAATGCTCTTAACTGCTGAGTCATCTGTCCAACCAACAGTTGCTTAGCTTATATAAACAGCATCTCATGGATACTGAGATTGGAGATTCCCTCCTCCACCTCCCTTCACCTCTGGATAGAGCCATGTTAAGTATCATTACCATGTCTGCTTTAACACTTTCACTTCTTTGGTATCCACAAAGAACTTGTAGTCATTTATGCTTCTTCTTTTTTTTCGGTCTTTTTGAGACAGGGTCTCCTTGTAGTCCCACGGGCCTGTAATTCACTATGTAAATGTAGACCAGGCTGGTTTCTTCTATTTCACAGAGATCCTCCTGCCTCTGCCTACCAAGTGCAGAGGTGTGTGTCACCATGCCCAGCTACTTAAACATTTTAAAAAATTACTTTATGTGCATATGGTACACGTGGCATGGCAAGTGTGTGGAGGTCAGAGGACCTTGGTTTTGCTTTTTATGAGGTTTGATTATTAGGAAAACACAAGGATGAGGGTCATTTTCTCTTAGTACTTTAAACAAATTTGTTGGGGGGCACAGGGTCTCAGTATATAGCCCAGGCTGGCTTTGAACTCACAGTCCTCCTACCTCAGACTCCTGTCTTGCTGAGCCTTTCATTTTCTCTTAACACTTTCAAGTTGTTAATTTCTTTTGCTTCTGACCTCCATTTTGTTGTCTAATTGATGGGCCAGTGTAAGTAGTCTTCTCCCCCTACTCCACTTTGGTTCTCTGCTAATTAGCACAATGCTTCGGGACAGACCTACATTTATTTACCCTATTTTGAACTCAGGGTCCCAAGGCTGTATGGGAGTTGACCTTTGGTAACTCCTGGCTTTTATCACTTTGCCTCTGCGTTTTTGTTTCATTTCCAGAATTTGTTGTTTCATTTCTCTTTCATCATCACTCATTTTTTCCATTATAAAAAATCATAAGGTGGCATTTCATCCAGCCTTTCTGGGTGGGAAAAGAGTCTTTATTAGCTCTTCCCTCCATGTTGATTAATTAGAATCTTATTTACTCTTCTGTGAAATCATGACGTAGAAACAAAGAGTCAAGCCAAGCGTGGTGGCTGTTGCTAAAATCCCTTCTGAGGAAGTGTGTAAACAGCACCCACATTCTCTTCCCTTGGTCCCAGCGATAAACTGAGGTATGATTTTGCCAAGCTGAAGTCTGTCATTATAAACCAATGAGTTTATAATGGGCTTACTTACAGAGCAAGGTGTGAGGTTTACTTACAGGAGTGTGGTTGCTCCTAAGCCACACTGGGAAGTCTTTACCCAAGCATGAATGGCAACTTCCCCATAAGCGAATAAAATGGTGAGAGACCCTCCCTTAGGCTTCCCTGGCCGATATACGCTTAGCCCCTCCCCCAGGCCACGTGCAACTGGGGCCTATTGGTTGGTTGGGAAGTGTGACTGGACTCTCCGGCAAGGCTTCCTTGACTCTCTCAATAGCTCCTTCCTGTGGGGTGGAGGGCAGGGACGCTCAGCTGTGAAGATCCTAGGTTAGCGGATGAAACTGGACTTAGGAAAATGGCCTCTGTTTGTCCTCTGTCTGTCAGAGGACAATCATATACAACAGTGGCACAAGCCTATCTGTAACCACAGCATATGGGAGGTGGAGGCAGCAGGATCAGGAATTCAAGATCATCTTCTGCTACACTGAAGTTCGAGTCCAGCTTGAGCTACAGGCTGACAATGCTGCAAAATTCTTTTTTAATTAAAAAAAAGAAATTTCCTTTGAATGAAGAGTCAAGTACTTTCCAGCCAAGATCCTTGGTAATGTAAGATCAGTGACAACATATAAATAAAAAGTATAAATATGAATGATACCACATAAAAGGACAGATTAACATGGACATTTTATAGAGAAGGAACCAAGGCTCAGAAGTAATGACCCCGAATTTACAAAGACAGCAAGCGGCAGAAGGAAGGTTTGAAACTAAGACTTTGAGAACAAAGCAAACACTTTCCCTACTGTGTTGTCTCTCAAGAAGTTATAATTTTTATATGATACATTTTAAAAATTAAAAATAATTAAAATTAATATCACATTTAAAAATTAAAGATGTTAGAGTATTATTTAAGGATCAAAATGTGTAGAATAAGGAAAAAAGGAAGCTATCAATGTGGAATATATATATTCTTATTAGAAGAGCCAAATAGCTACATGTCAGTTGAATGCATCCCTCATAGAGAGGATTACCTGTCAAGTACAGTTTTGGAAAAGCTCAGTGGATGGTATTCCAAACGAGAGATGCCCACATGGGCTGTGAAGGCCATAATGCATTTCAAATGTCTATGTCTGTCTCACTGGCAAATGAGACTGCTTTGAAAAGGTGGGGAAAAGGATCTCTATCTCTATCTCTATCTATCTTCTTTTCACGACTGTCTGTACTTGTAGAGAGATGCACATCTGCCTTATATGGATTAAGTTTAAATCTAGGTAGATATCTGTGATATGTGTGACAGCATATCTGATGATACTGGATAACTCAGAGGTCAGAGGTGCTCTAGTTGTCTTTGTTTATAAAACAAAGGAGCTTTAGTTTCCATGTAAACACGTTACTTCCTGATGTGACTATGATGACAAATGAGGTCCCAGGTACCAGACCTTGCTGTGCGTGTATGGGTGGCTACCCTCACTGCGTAGCAGAGAAGTTACTGTTGTGCCGTGTTAGCAGCATCAATTATCTTTAATATTTCTCCTCCCGTGTTCTTTTTCTCTCTATTCAGAAAAAAAGGTAATGTTTTCTGACTTTGATTTTTTCTTTTTTTTAATCTTCCAATGTCCAAATTCTGTGTCTGACCACTCTGTTTCCTTTCAGTCAGGGACAATTTAGTAACCAAGCTACTAATTCACTCAATTAGCTTCCTTCTTCCTCACTTCTTAATTAGCTTAAGTGACTTCTTCATCCAACCCTGCCGTTTTACAATCTGCTCTGCCAACCTGCAGCTTCAAAGGGACTTTAAAAAAAAGATCAAAACCCTTTGAATACTTCTTAACATAATAGAACCACTTAAAAACAAGCTATGCTATGATAAAGGTATAGGTCTAGTAGTCCATATACATCAATTGATTTAAGTTCTCAAATATGATATTATCAAGGAAAATGATGTGAGTTGCATCCAGTCTTCCCCTTTGACTCTGTAGGAAGGAGATGAAGTGTTTGACTAAAGTTCTAAAGCCCAAGACTAAATGAATGTGAGGGGCTCATTATAATGAAATGAATGAGAAACCAGAAAGAAAAAAAAAGGAAAGAAAGAAAATCATCTGGAGACTCTAACCTTCTAAATTACAGGTCTAGAATGGTAGCGTCATACTGTAGTCAACAAATCCGATATCAAATGGTGAATAGTGTGTAGTTTTCAAAAACAAGTAATCCTAACAGAATCCATCATATGTAACTTCCATTTATATAATGATATAAGAATAACCTATGGAAAATTCCTTAATATTCAACATAATTTCTTCCTTATTTATATATTTTGTGACAAAGCCAAACGGAAAGATCCTCATAATGAAACTTAGTTGCATAAGGCAAAGTAGTAAAAATAATCTTTACAGGGATTTTGACACAGCTTTTTGGTAAAATTTGTAGTTAGTTTTAGGTATATGGCTCAAGAACATTTCCTGCATTGTCTAACTTTTTATTTTTATAAGGCAAATTTATGATTTTGAATTGTGGTATAATTTGGTATATTATGTTATACTCGGTAAATTGTGCTATAACTTTGTCTTTGTCCAGTTCCTGGCACAGACTTTCTAAACTCTTAGAATATCCTGGGTGATGAAACTGTCTTTTATTATTCAAAAAGAGTCACTTTTAACCATCCCAGAATTGATGCTAACCAAGGTGACTCTGGGTGGGGCCTCTAGATAGATTCAAGATTGGGACCAGTCACAAGAAAGACCAAACAGGTGATTAGAAGGTTGGCATTTCAGCCCTACCCTCAAATTCCCAGGAGAAGAGGGAGACTGGAGCTTGAGGCCAAGGATCTGGTCAGTCATACACACAGTGAAACTTTGGTAGAAGCTGTCCTGTTAAGAGATTTCAAGAGCTTCCAGGTTGTAATCCTGACATCTCAGGCAGGCGGTGCCCCTGGTGAGGACACAGAGGTTCTGCCTTCTCCCACACCTTGCCCTATGCATCTCCTAAAGTTAGTTCTTCCCAAGTGGTGTTTTATAAACTTACAGTAAGCTATACTATAGGTAAGTCTTTTAAAAATGTGTAATAGCAAATGTGTTCTAGCAAATTTATCAAACATGAGGTAGAGTCATAAGAACTCCTGAATTTGTGACCAAGTACTACACTGGGTAGTGTGGTGATCCAGATTTATGATTGACATCTGAAGAGGGAAGTCTTGTGGGGCTGAGCCCTTAACCTGTGGGGTCTCTGCTAATTCCAGGCAGATAATATCAGAGCCAAATGGAATTACAGGACATCTAGCAAGGAATTCTAAGAAAACTGGCAAATTGATTTTGGAATAATGTATTTGTTGTTGGAAAAACTATCATTCCTATGGTGTCAGACAAAACTACACACAGATATATAAAATATAAGATTGGGCTCCATCTTTCCTCAGTTTGCCAGACGATGCCAGACGCTGCTACCTCTCGTACGTACCTGAGCGCTTATCTCCTTGTGTCCATTCTATGAGACTGTGAGCACTTGATAGTGGGAGATGGTCCTTGATGTATCTGCATTCACTTACCAGGGGTAGATCCGAGTTCTTCAGACCTGAGACAGATAACTTGGAGGGAAGAAGAGATCCCCTTTTCTTTCTTTTTCTGTTTTTGAAGAGCAAGCAAAGTTTATTAAGAAGCAGCAGCTTTCTGCAGCCAGGAGAGGATTCAAAAGGAATTTCCCAAGAAGAGATTTTTCAAAAGACTACACAGATAGGAAGAAATCATAATAAATGACAAATATAAAAAGCCAAGACCACAGAGTCTATGATCTGATCCATTGCTCTATACATTTTTGGGGGGGACTTGACCTCTTTGATTACCTTCTCCTAAGACAACAATCCGTATGATCCTTTTCTGCACTTAGTAGATATTAGTGACTTGGCACATTGACAAGTAGTAGTCAAGCTGAGGTGGCCAGCACTGACTCAAAGATTCACAGAAATGACTGCTAATCACGTAAATTTACCCCACTGAACCCAAAGTAAATGTTCCTGATCAAATTCTCCAAACGGTCTCTGGGTCTCTAACACCAGCTGAGCCAAGCAAACTATGAAAAAGGCTGTCTGAGTGGAAAGAGACAGTGGTCATAATCAGTTATGGTTAAAATATTTTGCCTTTGTGAGTTTTTCAAACATAGGGTCACACGAATATATGACTAGACACGTGGCTGGAAGAGGTGCGTAAAATGTAAAGTCCTTGAAGATCAAGCCTTATAGATTTCATACCGAAGTGTCTTCTGCAAAGCCTAGGGCCAGCAAAAAACAGATACCTAACAAATGTCTGAAGTTGCTTGAAGAATACTTTGGGTACAAGTCTGTCAGGGGGCAGTAACGGCAGCAGAGGCCAGGAAGAAGTAAACGCCTCGAATCCATTATTATTATTTTAAGTTAGTAGTTGTCTATGTACTTTCATTTTGAAATTTGTTCCAATGTAGTAAGGGAAATAATAGGTTCCTCTGGTTAAAAACAGTAGAGTGATTAAATCTTAACAGCTCTGAAAATAGCTTTTGCAGCACATACCTCATAACTGCTCCTTGCTGCCTAAAATTGAAGTGAGGACTAGCAAATCCAGTGGCCGACAAGGAGGCCTCTTGGCCTCATTTAGGATCTTCTCCGGGTCAGTCAACGTCAGGACTCTGATGAACATCTCTGTTATTTGAGACACTCCTTAAAAATTTGAATCTCACGAAGCCTTTCTCTTCTTCAAATCAGGGCTGAAGTTCTATGTTTGTCAAATAAAGATGTGAAAAGAAGTCTTAAAAATGTAATTGGTACTCATAGGCCCCATCAGGGAAATGCCTGCACAAACTATTTAAGGAACTCTTCTGATACCAAAAGGGATTAACATTTCCAAAATTAAAAAAAAATAATAATAAGATTTCATATGAAGACACATTCTGTTCTAACAATTTGGATCACTGATGGGCTACCTGGAAAAAAAAAAAAAAAAGAACTATTTGGCTTACTTTTTCTCTCACAGCCTAAGTTCTTGATTGTGCCCAAGTTGAGACTCATGGGGGAAAGATATAGTTTAGTTGGGAATTAGAAGTGGGTGTCAGAGTTGGCTAGTAATCAGATTCAAAGTTTTAGAAACTAAAGCTAATAAAAATTGGCTATACAAAAGATAAAGGGTCGAGGATAGGAACATTAGGAATATACCAAGACAGAGGCCAATTCTGTAGGATGTACTTGGCAGATTCTTCAAAATTAGGTCGACCTTCAAAGCCACACATGGGAGATGTCTTTCTTCTTCTTCTTCTTCTTCTTCTTCTTCTTCTTCTTCTTCTTCTTCTTCTTCTTCTTCTTCTTCTTCTTCTTCTTCTTCTTCTTCTTCTTCTTCTTCCTTTCTTTTTGAGACAAGGCCTATGTGGCCCAGACTAGCCTTGAATTTGTTTTGTAGGTGAAGATGACCTTAAGTATCTTTTCTTTCTGTTTCCACCTCCTGAGTCCTGGAATTGAAGGCGTGTACCACTGTGGCAGGTTTTATCTAGTACTAAAAATCAAAGCCAGGGCTTCAAGCACGTTAGGCAAATATTCTATCAGCTGAGCCACATTCCTAGTCACAAGATACTGTTGTTGGTGTGCCTTAGTCTTTGAACCTCCTTGTTTGAGGAATTCTGCTTTCTGAGTCTTAGTAGAAACAGTGCTTGCATCCCACTTTAAAAGCAGAAAATGCCAGATCTTCATCTCCCAGCCCCTTACTGTAAAATGGTATTATGTAATGCGGGCAAAACCACTTGAAATACCTGCCTTTGATTTGAGTCAGCAACACAGACACAGCTACTGCAAAGGATACTTTCGTTTCTGTTGTGTGAAACTGGTGACTAAATTGTAGCTTCTGACATGTTGGTCACAAGTAAAACTCTATTTTAAGGGGCTTGAAGGACACTGAGAAATTTATGTAATTCTCTAAGTATTTAAATATGAGTTTGTGCTCATTTTAAACTTTAAAACAGTGTTGACATCTGTTATGATCATTGATCATCATAATACCATGAAATACTTGGGACAAGTATATATAGTATAGGAAACCAAGGACCAGAGAGCCAAAGTGCCCGCTCAAGCTGCAAAACTCATTCAAATGCAAAGCTGGAAATACTGAGCTCTATCCTTACGATCAGTCTCTTCTCTCTTTCATACATTTCCATAGTGCAAGCGTAAGAGAAACAGAGAGAAAGGAACATCGTAGGAGCTTAATCTCCAAAAAGACAAGCAAGGCTAATGACTGGCGTCAAAGTGACCTAAGGCAGTTGCTGTGTCAAGGAGCACCCAAACTCCAAAATAGGACTGACAGGCAGCAGAAAGGGACTTTTGAGTCCCTCATTTGCTTTATTCTCTTCAAGCAAGCTTAGACATTCCTCCTTCTATGAGCCAGCTTAGACTGCGAGCAATTGCAAAGGAATCCCACAAGAAAACCAATCATCAATTTTTCTCTCTTTAAGAATTACATCTGGCTGTTCTCCCAGCACTCAGGAGACAGAGGCAGGAAGGTTGAAACCAATCTAGGAGTGAATGTGGTGAGTTCAACCTGGAGTACAGAGTAGGACCCTTTCTTAAAAGGAAAGAAAAAGAATTCTGGCCCAGCATCCTGCCTGTGATCTCAGCATTCAAGAGGCTGAGGCAGGAGGATTGTGATTTTGAGGCCAACCTGAGTTACATACTGAGACCCTGTTATAAGAAAGAAAGATGGGGCTAGAGAGATGACTCAGCAGTTAAGAGCACTGACTGTTCTTGTAGAAAACTGGGTTTGAATCCCAGCACTCATATGGCAGCTAACAACTGTCAGTAACTCCCGTTCCAGGGGATCTGATGCCCTCTTCTGACCTCTGCAGGAATTGCACAACATAGGTGCACTTACATACATGCAGATAACACAGATGAAAAGAATAAAGAAAAGAAAAAGAGAAAGCCAGGTGTGATTGCTCAAACCTTTAATCCCAGAACTTGAGAGGTGGAGGTAGGCGGATCTCTGTGAGTTCAAGGCCAACCTGGTCTACATAGTGAGTTCCAGGTCATCCGGGGCAATAGGGAGACCCTGTCTCAAAGAGATGGAAGGAAAAAAAGAAAGAAAGGAAAACCCATATAAGCTTATCTTAAGGAAAGCACTTATTGCTAAAACACAGTCATAGAGCAATAATCATCAGAGAAAGTTTGGTAAAATTCCCAAAGGAGAAATCTGTACTGGGTAACATACTTAAGACAAACCTGCTCTGTAGAATACACTTCAGTTTCTTCACAATGCTTCTGCTTTCTATAAAGACTCAGCTCTGTAAAACAGAGTAACTTGAACAATCATAGCTCCCAGGATATCAACCTCAAAACAGTAATGTGCATTTAATGAGAATTTCAAGGAATGTTCCCTAATTTGGAAGAGGTGCTGTCTATAGGCGATGACTGTAGTTATTGCAGGCAACCACCGAGCATTCAGCTGTTGTGTTAAAAATAAAAGGTCGGATTCCATCTTGGAGTTTCTCACAGATTATATTATATTCACAGTGACAAATAACAAAATGCTTTGGGAAGTTGTCCTTCTGCATACACTGTTTTAACTCTGCTTTTTCTAAAAAACCAGGATTCACATTTTGTTGTTGTTTGTTTTGTTTTGTTTTGTGAGACAGGCTTTCACTATACCCTCCTGGCTGGCTTGGAACTCTGTAACCCAGACTGGCTTTGAGCTTGAGATTTTCTTGCTTCATTCTCCCACGTGCTGAAATTGCAGGTGTGAGCTATCACACTGGGACTTAGATTCAGCTTAATTGTATTTGGCTGGTTGTTTTTTCCTCCTGTGTTCCCCAGACATGGATAAGATACTTCAGACCAGCCCAGTGCAGATTGGGAACACAGGCTCTGCTGGACTGTGGCAGTCTGAGAAGGAGGTCTAGCACATGTGAAAGTCTACTTTCTTTTTTTCTGCAAACTTGCTTAAAATCAGTTTTAGACTTACAGCATTATTGTGAGGATCAAAGAGAGTTCCCTTTATGTCCAACATGCTCAGTTTCCTGTGTTGTGACTACCTTACATTACTATAGTATATTTGCTGAAGTTAATAACAAAAATCAGTGTTACTCACTGAAGTCCAGACTATTCAGATTTCCCGTTTCACTGTTCTTTTTATGTTCCAGGATCCTGAATTACCTTCAACTGTCATATCTCAGACTAGAACAGCCTTCTGTCATTATTTAGAATGATTTTTTTTTTGGGGGGGGAGGGGAATGCTCCTCAAGTGGGATTTACTTGATGTTTTCCTCATGATTAGTCTAGGATTATGGGCAGGGGGCACGAGGACCCCAGAAGCACCTCACCATTCTCTTCAAATTGTGTCAAGGGACCACGCTATGGTAGACAGCATGACTTATTGCTGTATGTATCGGGAAAGTTGCTTTCTCTCAATCTTAGGCACCTTATTCTAGGTCTCCATATAGCCTTGATTTGTTTTCTCTTTTGATTAATTATTATAATTTAAAAAGTGAAATTGGAGATCAAATATTCAGAGGTTGGCAGTCTCTAGTGCAGGCAGGACTTCTGGCCCAGAACCAGGGGCCTAAGCCCCTGCCTTCTCGTGGCTCCCCTGACAAATCAAATCATTTCACACAGGGGAGAGTCTTCATATGCCAGAATACAAACCAGGTGAATACTGTCAGGAAAAGACAAGAAGAATTGCCAATTGTGTCAATCATATTGTCCAGTACATTTTTAGACAGCGTTGGTTTGGCTAAATATAGTTGTAATCCATTTCCGTTGCTAAGCATCATATTTTTATTAGGTGAGGTACTTGGTTTGAAAACGCAGAGTCTAGGTCTTGTGGTGAAGTGCTTGGATAAAAGGGAGACTCTCAAGATGTCGACGATTCTGGTCAGTTTGAGCTTCCAAAAGACGTGCTTTCCTAAGTCTCCCTTTCCAATGAACCGAGGGAATGACCTGCTTCATCATGCAGCCTGCTTTTCCTTACCACCATCTCCCTGTCATGTTCACATATGTTTTCTGTCAGCTACAGCAGAGCTGAGCTATGGTTGTGGCCGCTGAGCTGTGTCTGTCTACAGTTGTTCTGCAGGTGACATCAAAACAAATAGCTCACTCAGAGGAGCAAGGGCTCTCTTGAGCACGACAATCTGCTGGAGAGAGAAGCTAGAAATTATACAAAATCCTTCTTCACATGGAGACTGGAGCACTGTATTAGACAGCCTTCTGCAGGAGTCTCTGGTTGCTAAAAATTGCAGCAGGTAATACAGGGAAGTTTATGTAGAAAATTCTTCACTGGCAGTTGAAGAAAAGCAGAACGGGTGTTTTCTTTTTCCACAACTTATGAATAAGCAGCTCCTGAAACAGGCCTGGACTAAGTGCATCAGTCAGACTTCTTAGTTCCGAATCAGAAACCAGCTATAGGTCATTTAAATTGAAAAGGCATATTTGTACAGAAATTGGATAATATGATCCACCACTTAACTTTTGTATGAGCCACAGCTAAGCATAACTTTCACATTTTTAACTAGTTGGAAAATTTTTTAAAAGAATGATATGTATGACCCATGAGATGTCTCGGAAGCTCACCCTGCAGTGACCATAAAGACATGGAGCACAGACAGCCCATTTGTATATAGTCTGCTCATAGCTGTTCTCATGCTACTGTGGCAGAACAGAGCAGTTAGAACAAAGCCTAAAACATTTCCCATGTCGTAGTTGGCTCAGTCTACCACAACAAATTACCATAGCCTGGGCGGCTTAAGCAACAAAAATATGTTTTCTCAGAGTTCTGAAAACAGGAAGTCCATGATCCCCATGCATGGTTGATTTCTTGCGAGAGTTCTCTCCTTGGGTTGCAGGTGATCATCTTCTGGTTGTGTTCTCATGGGGCAGAGGGATGCTGTAAGCACTCTGATGCCTCATATCTCACCATTTCTGTTTTAAAGACATTAGGAGACACACGGTCTCTTTAAAGCCACAGCATCTTGTTGCTTATTCCCAACTAACAAACTGTATAAACAAGATGCAAAATATTCACTGTCTTTAAGTTATACAATGGCATTCCAGGACAAAGCTGAAGAATATTTATAGCCATATGAAAATATTCAGGACCTAATGGATTAAAATTCAGAATGTCATGTATCCCCCCCCAAAAAATCTACAGAAAGAAATCCATTGACTCAATAACACACACATACATACATTCATACATACATAGAAACAAGTATTATTGATAAAAATATTTAAACTATTATGCTCAAGATATAAAAAAATTAAACAGACATAAAATATATGTAAAATAAAATTTCTAAAGATTAAAAACTTTAATATCTGAGAAGAAAATTGCAGCGAGGGAATTAATGACAGAAGACATTAGTGAGCTTGAAGACAAGGCAATAGAAAGTATCTAAAAATAAACCCAGAAAGAAAAGATTGTAAAATCATACTGAAAGAGCATCAGAGAGCTATGTGACAACTTCAGACATCCTCATTGACATGTTAATGGTGTCCTAGAAATGTGCAGAAAGAGGTACAAACTATTTGAAGAAATTAAAATTTTCCACTTTTGCTGAAAACTATAAACAAAATGGTGTAAGGAACTCAGTGAACACTAAGCATGAAAAAAAAAAAAAAAACCAAATTCTATTAGAATCAAATTGCTCAAAATTAACAATGAGGATAAACTATTATAAGCAACCAGTTAAAAAAAGAAACAAATGTGCAGAAGACCAAAGATAGAGATGACCACAGATTTCTCCTAAGAAACAACACAAGGATAAGATAATGCAGCAACATCTTTAAGCTACTAAAAGAAAAATATTCTGTTTAGCTATTTATGCCCAGTGAAAATACTTTTCAAAGATGAAGGCGAATCAGAGGCTTTTTCTGATATATAAAACTGAAACTTGTAATACAGGAAACATTAGAGGAAAATTTTAAGGCAGAAAAAAGAAAAACCCACCGAATGGAAATATAATATAGACATGATTGAAGAATGATCACAAAGGGTAACTATGTGGGAAAACTGTCAAGGTTATTTTTCTTAAAATTTAAATAGTTTTATAACCTTAAAGGATAATTGATAGTTTAAATAAATAAAAATAACAATGTATTCTGGAGATTATAGTATATGCACAAGTAACCATTGGAAAACAATAGTAAAAGTACTGAGAAGGAGAGATGGAATACATGCTCACAAAGTCTTATATGATATGTGGTGTTACATCATCTGCAAGTAGTATGTATACAATTTTAGATATATCATAAATCCCCAAACACCCACTAAAACAGCAGCATTATAGTAG
This sequence comes from Eospalax fontanierii, assembly GCA_035773235.1. Classification (NCBI taxonomy): domain Eukaryota; kingdom Metazoa; phylum Chordata; class Mammalia; order Rodentia; family Spalacidae; genus Eospalax; species Eospalax fontanierii. Next base: position 60,735,940 of record CM069530.1, on the reverse strand, counting down.
CATGTCAATAAAGAAAGTAAGATGGAATCATAAAATATACTCATATAATTGAAAAAGGACAATAAGCATTGGTAAGTTGTGTGACAAAAGAAAAACAGAGAATCATGAATATATAGGTCAAATAAAAGATGGGTTTAGTCACTTATGCCTGTAAATCCAGCATTCAAGAGTTTGCTTATCCAAAGCAGGAGGATTATCAAAAGTTTGAGGTCAGCCAGCAACACATAATGAGTTCCAGGCCAGCCTGGGCTGTAATATACAACCCTGTTTAAAACAAAACTAAAAGAATATATAGATCAAATAGAGAACAACAAGAAGATGTCTGATTTGAATCTAACCATAAAAATAACCATACAAAATGTAAATGGACTAAACATTTTAATGAAAAGATAGAGATTAACCAGGTGTGTATACCCATAACCCCAGCATTCAGGAAGCTGTGGTAGGAAAATTGTGAGTCTAAGGCCAGGACTGGGTTATGTACTGGTTGGTTTTAACTGTTAGCATGTTTTGTTTAGCATGAGACCTTGAGTTTAATCGCCAACATATCAAAAAAGCAAAAAGAAACTAACAAAACCTGACCACACAAGATGTTTGTAAGAGGATAGAGGAAGGGGACACTCCTATATACCACTGGTGGGAATAGAAAATGGTACAACCACTTTGGAAAGTAGTCTGTTAGTTTTTTAAAAAGTGAAACACACATCTACTGTGTCATCTAGCCATTTACTTCTAGGTATTTACCAAAGAGAAAAGACAAATACATCTTCACAGACTTATACATGAATGTTTCTAGCCTCTTTTTTTTAATTGGCCCAAACTGGAAACTATCCAATTGTCCATCTGCAAATATACAAACTGATATATCTGCCTAATGGATATTTATTGGTCTCTTCACACACCATGAGGATTACAGCCAATATCCTAGAGCTGAAGACAAACTAACAAGAAAAAACAAACACCCAAAAAAACCAGAATAGATTTATTTAGATAGTTTTATCTGACAATCCTCAGAAATGAAAACCCAAAGACGCAAGGAAAGATGCAACAAAAAGGAATGAATTCATCTGGGTGTGGTGGTGCACACTGGTAATCCAAGTCTTTGAAGGTAGAGGAAGGAGGGGCATGATTTCAAAGCCAGGCTGGGCTATATGGCTACAAAGCTAGATCCTGTTGCCCCCCGACCCCCACATACCCTGAAAAAACAGACAAGAAAAGAGAGCATGCACTGTAGGAGTTCATTTATACAGTATTCTAGAAAGTGAAAACGAATTTAGAGTGACAGAAAATATGTCAGTGGCTTCCCAGTAGATGAGAGATGGGGAGATAAGGGGATTACAAAAGAGTGGGAGGAAACTTTGGGGGTGGGGCTTACTCTCACTGTGGGAAAGGCAGTTACATTCTTCTGTAAAAACTCATCAAATAACACAGTTCAAGTAGATGTCATCTCTTATATAGCAATTATTAAACAATAAAATTGTCAATTGTTGCTGAAAAGAATGTGGCATTATCCACACTGGCCTTCTGCTTCTTCTCGGACCCATATTCTTCATCCTTAGAATGGTTTGGCTGGCCCAGGAACTGGAAGATGTGTGTTTGTTTTGTTTTTTTAAGAGTTTGAGAGCATACAAAGGCCTGCTCTCTTACAGTGAAGTCTTTGCAAAGTGCAAGGTGATAGGGAGCAGAGGTCACAGGGCTGAGCTTTTATCTCCAAGGCCTTTGGGTTTTTTCAACTTCAGCCAGTCTAGGGCAGGTTTCTTTGTTTTACTTTATAGGAACATAAAGGGTGAGAGCATGATTCTGAAACAAAGTAGGGTATTTGCAGATGTTCTGTCTTTTGGCGCACATGTAAAGCCTGTCTTCTGAGAAAGGACAAAGAGATTATGTGCCTTGCTTAAGAACAATAGGCAATGTCACAGCCTGTTAATCCCATGGCTTCCCCAGAGAAGAAAGAATTCTCACAGTGAGGTGTCAGAGGGTCTTCCCATGACAACCTTCCTCTGTATTTAAACCAGTGTGCTCCACCTCCCAGTGTAGCACGCCTTGTCTCTAATTGGGGGATGGAAGATTTTGGTCTTGTTAAAAGAATCTTAGGCATGGCAAGAATGGGAAGTATTTTGGTTGGAGGTGGAGGGTAAAGTCACATGATAGCAGATTTGTGTAGAGAAGTCATCCCTCTTACAGCCGGTTTGCATTCTAGGAGCCAGGTGCTTTCCTAAGGCATTTGGTCTCTGGAGCAAATCAGTTGACAGAATCTAGTATACCTAGGAAGAGAATCTCACTGAGGAACAGTTTGGATTGGGTTGGCCTGTGGGCATGTCTGTGAGGAATGTTTTTGTTGGGTAAATGTTTTTCAATGTATTTTTATTGAATTTTTGTGCATTTCATATAAAACATTTAAATTGTTATAGCCCCTTCCCCTTTTGTGTCCCTGAGGGCTTCCCCTCCCCCAGATTTCATGCATTCTGTCATGTATGTTAAGGCCTATGGAGTCAAGTCTGTGTCCCCAGACAGCCACTGGGGTGTAGTGAGCCTATCTAGAGTCATTTGAAGATCAACTCTCCCTCACCCAGCAATAATCAACCATCATTAGTTCTTAGGCTAAGGTTGGGGCCTACTGCCTATCTCCAATTCTATGTTAGGTTTTTGTCTGATTGAGTTTGTTAATTGGTAAAAATGATGATCTACCCTGAATAAGGGATGACAGCATTTCATGGGCTGGGCCCAGAACTGAGTGAAAAGGAGAGAGCCAGCTGGGTACCAGCAAGCATGCTTGATTCTTTCTCTGCTCCTGGCCGTGGATGTGACCAGCTGCTTCAAGTTCTTATCTTGACTTTCCCACAGTGATGGACTGTAACTCAGAACAAACCTTTCCCTTAAAGTTGTTTTTGTCAGGCATTTTATCATAGCAACAGGAAATAGAACTAAGGCAGCAACACCAGGCTACTCTAGCTCCAGAAATCTTAATACAGGAAAACACTGATCATCATTGTAGGGATAACCCATCAAAGCGACATGGCCCACAGTCCTGTATGTAACAAGATAGGCTAACAAGAAGAAAGCTGATTGAACTTATTTAGGCTAAGTTTTATGTGACACACGGGCCTTCAGAAATGAAGGCTCAACCAGGCATGGTAGTTCATATCTGTAATATGTATCTCAAATACTAGGGGGAGAGAAGCAGAAGACTGTGGTGAGTCTGGGGCTACAGAGTGAAATACTGTCTCAAAAACAAACAAGGAACGGCAACAAAATCTAACAAACCAATACAACTGTCTACTTTCATACATAAGTTTTGATGAAGACTGGGCATTTGTGTGGACATGTGATCAAACAGAAGCACGCGTCCTTTGGTGATAGATGAGCCCCGTTCTCCCTCTCCCCAGCCCTGCTCCCTAGCAAGGGCTGTCGTCTCAGATTCTTCTTAGATTTTCTGTGGAGTATTCCATCTATCTGCCCAAGTATTGTTGGTATGAGTCTTTTCAAGAGAGAAGAGAAAAGGAAGAGAGTGACCATTCTAGGTTTTATGGATTGCTGTAGAGGAGGAGGGTTCTAGTTTCTAAGACTCTCCTTGGGAAAAAGTAATTCTGGTTTCTAGAAATTACTTCAGGGGACACGTAGACAGGAAATAGGACGCAGGTGGTCAGAGGGCTCTTGCTTCTGAGGTTACAATTTTCATTTTGAAATATTCAAGATACAAAGGTGCTATACTTTGGGTTAGCATGTCATGAGTAAGCTACATCAGAAACATAGATGGTTACATGTGTGTCTCTACAATGGGAGAATTATTGAAAAATAATAAATCTACCAGCTAAGTACTTGATTCACCAAATACTGCTGATTTGACTTGGTAGACATGGCTGTTAGCAGGTACAAGTTCTTTTATTTATTTCATTTTAATTACTAACATTAACTCTAAGATCATACATTACTCTTCATATAACAATATTCGTACATAGGATACAGAATGGCAATGAAAGGGTTAAAGAATGGCAATGACATGGTTCAGAGAGGCCTTGTTGATGGCAAGATCAGAGGACTGAAATTGACACAGAGGAAGATGCTTCAGGAGATTAGAAAAGATATCAATGAATCCAGTCATAAAGGAGAGGCAAGGGGAGAGATGGTTCCAAGCACAAAACAGGTTCAAGACACAAAGCTGGCATAAGACATGAGGCCAGGTCTAGACAAATGGAAATTTGAATGGGCTGCATTCAGCATGTGGAGCCAGAGTCAGAGCCAGGATCAGAATCAGGAGCTGGTTGCCTGTCAGTCCCTTGGTGCCTTCCCTGGATTGTCTAATGATGGGTTAGTGAGTACTACTGTGCCCAGTGGGAAGTATCTATTTGATGAGGGGTTGCATCTGTTGTTGGACTGGTGTGTTTGATCTGCACATGGATCTAGTTTTTCTTGTGTGGTTTTGATATGCTCATGTGCCTATGTGTTTCTGATTTCATTTGGTAAGGTCATAGGTGGTAGTATTTTCTTTGTGTAAGTAAGCTATTTAACAGGCTGAGCCTTATAGTTTGTGTTGGATAGGTGATAGTTGTTTATTTGCACAAACAAAGTGCAGTAATTTGCCTCAGCATTTGCACTCAGAATGGAGCATTCGGGGCAAGGCCCAGCCTGAAAACTACTGTTCCATTTGATATGGAGCAACTTAGGACAGAGCAGGGTCTGATCTCCACACATTTTCTGAGCCCTGGTGTCAGAGAATTTTAACATAACCCATATTGCCTGTGCAATGCCCCACATGTGTGGTCCCAGCTACTGGAGAGCTGAGGCAGGAGGATCCTGTCTGAGAAAAATAGTGGAACCCTGCCTGAAAAGAAGAAAAAGCTGGAAGGGGGTGTGGGAGCATACACAGGGCCTGGGTTTCATTCCCCCTGCTGATAAAGCAGAACAAAACAAAAAGCTTAAAAATAATTAAACAAGCTGGACGTGGTGGTGTACATTTAATCCCAGCACGTGGGAAGCAGAGGCAGACAGACCTCTGTGAGATCAAGGTGAGCCTGGTCTACTAGTGAGTTCTAGCTGGGGCTATAGAGGACCTTGTCTCAAACACACAGAACAGACCAAACCAAAATAAAACCATATTGGTTAATCTTAACTGAAATCTCACTCTTAAATTTTATTCATCCTCAAAAAAGCACTTAGTGAATTTGTTTGAGCAACAGTTAGGTCAAAGTTTTGAGAATTAAGTACACAAATATGGAAAAATATATAACAATAAAGAAAGGGAAATACAGTCACTGTCATTCTTTGTCTATTCTGTCTCCTCTTTCTCTCTAGGAAGCACTGTTAACAGTTACTTAATATACATGGCATAAACATGATAAATACATTTTGGACAGTTACATGTACAATGAATCTACACATCACATGTTCTTTTATCATTGTGAATTTCTTTTTATTTTATTTTATGTGTATGAGTGTATTGCCTGCATGTGTGTAAGTGCACAAATCTCAAATTTATAAAACTACAATTTAAAAAACTCCCACAAAATCTAAATAGCATCACCATATAACTATTAATCATGTCTCTAATGACTTTTTCCAGGCTTTGTGAGTGTGTGGCATATATGTATGTGAGAGATATATGTATGTATTGTATGTGTACGTGTATGTGGATGGATGTGTCTTTGTGCGCATGGAGGTCAGAAAAAGGATGTCAGATGGCCTGTTCTAGCACTTTCTGCCTTATTCCTTTGAGACAAGGCTTTTCAATGACTCTGGAGCCAGGCTGGCATCCAGCAGGCCCTAGCAATCATCTTGACTCTGGCCCCCACAGTGCTGGGTTACAGGTATACATGTGGCCATGGTGCTAGGATCTGAACTCAGGTCCTCGAGCTAGCTCAGCAAGAGCTCTTACCCACTGAGCTGACTCTTTTTTTTTTTTCTTGTTATCCACTGTGATCACTGCTTTATAATATTGACATTATTCTCTTTGGAAGAATAGAAAGCTAAATTCATTCTTCTGTATAGAATGAACAAAAAGCTAAAATCAGTCTTTCAGGGGTGTACAACCTTTGACACTGCAATATAGCATCGTCACCTATAAATTTTATGTTCAAAAGCCACACCATTGAGTTATCAAAAATGAAAGAAAGAAAAAAGAAAGAAAGAAAGAACACACAACGTTTGAACTAAGTTTACAATTCGTCTTGGGCATTTATAGTTATCCTTGGCCACATACAAGCTGTGGGCTGCAGCTTGGACATGCCTGCTGGCTGTTTCTGAGTTCTGTATTCTGTTTAGCTGGTCCATGAGTGTCTCCCAACAGAATGAGGATGCTACAACTGGAAAAACAAACCACATCACAGTCCTGCTGAGCACTTTAGGCAGAGGTACAGTTTTTTTTTTTTTTAGGTGCAAAGATCAAAGCATTTTACAAAGCTAAGAAAATGCTCAGTTCATCTTTCATGTAAAGAATAATTTCATTGCTTCCTTATGGTCAAATACTCAGAGCCTTCAGGATAAAACCAAAACTCCAAGCATAGCAAATAGCGTTCTTCAGCTTCAGATTCCTTCTCTCCTGTCTGGTCTCATCCCTCACCGCCTTTCTACCAACACTTCCACCTCTTCGGCAAAGGTTATTCTCTGGTGACACTTAGCTAGCTAGGTACTTACAGTTCTGGAGCATGCTATCTCACTTCTCAGCCTCTGCAGGAAAGGTACTCCTGCTTGGAATACCCTCTCCTGCTTGTACACCTCGGAGACTTAGCTTATCCCAGTCACAGATGGAGTACTATTCCCTTGTTATTTTTCTTGAACTCTCCTCCTCCTCCTCCTCCTCCTCCTCCTCCTCCTCCTCCTCCTCCTCCTCCTCCTCCTCCTCCTCCTCCTCTTCCTCCTCCTCCTCCTCTTCCTCCTCCTCCTCCTCCTCCTTTTTTTTTCCTAGTAGACAGGCTCTCACTAGCCAACCCCTAGCTTGCCTAAAACTTACTATGCAGAGCAAGCTGGATTCAAACTCACAGATATTCACTTGCCTCTGCCTCCTGAGTGCTGGGATTAAAAGTGTATGAAACCTTTAACTGTAGCATTCAGGGTTTATGCTGAGGCAGTGATCCTACTCTGATGCAATTGCTTGTAGGTCCAGCTCTTCATTAGCCTGCAGTTTCTGAAAATCATGATTCATGCAAGGCTTCCCACCCTTGGATATGCCGGTCACCTCTGCACAGGGCCTGGCACACAAGTAGGCGTTCTGTAAGTGTGCTTTTTTGTTTTGTTTAGGTTTGTTTTCAGTTTTTTATTTATTATTTTAGTTTTATGTATATGAGTGTATTGCCTGCATGTATGTAAGTACACCCATGTTGTGTTGTGCCCTTGGAGAACAGAAGAGGGCACTGGATCCTCTGTACCTAGAGTTATAGACAGTTGTTAACCACCATGTGGGTGCTGGGAACTGAACTTGAGTCCTCTGCAAGAGCAGCTAGTGTTCTTAACTGCTGAGGCCCTGTTTGTTTTGAAAAGAGCTCACTGTAGAGCCCAGGATAGCCTAGAATTCATGATCCTCCTGACTCAACTTCCACAGTGCTGGGATTACAGGGGCGCTTTACCACACCTAGATAATAAGTGTCTTTCTAAGGATGCGCATCAAGTAATTTCTATATGTCTAGTCCTGGGCCAAATGCTATCTCATTTTGTGCTTCTAACAATCTATTATTAGTCTTATTCTTTTTTGTATGTGTGTGTGTGTGTGTGTGTGTGTGTGCGTGTGTATGTGTATGTGTATATGCAGATGTGTATGTGCGTGGAAACCAAAGAACAATGTAAGATGTTGTTTCTCATGCTTACAAGGCAAGCACTTTACCAACTCATTTATCTCCCCAGCCTCTTAATATTCTGATTCTGGTGGGAAGTTAGAACACACCACCTTAGAATGTACCACTTTGGCGTAAGGCTTATTTCAACAGCGCAGGTAAAAAGTTACTGTGCCCCTCCTACTTTCCAAAAACACAGGAAGTACATTTCCACATGTAACAGTTTCTCCCCCAACAGCCCCGAGAGAACTCTAGACTCACCAAGAGGAATCCACTTTAAACTTTACGAAAATAGTCCTCATTTTCCACGTGTACTTACCTCCCACAGTTTGCCGCCCATAAGAGTCCTTGATACTGTGCTACAAATCTACTGCTTTTTTTAAATGCCCTAAAAGCCTCTGGTTATAAGTCAGCCTGTAGTTATTGTCTCTGAGTTTTTCCCCAAGTCCAAGAGATGCTTGTATTTTACAAACTCTATTTTGTCCTTGCCAACCCAATTTCCAGGGCAGGACCCGGGAGAGAAAAGTTTGTTTTTGTTTTTTTTAACTACCTTACAGTTTGCAGATAAAGAAGGCCAGAGAATCTAAATAATTTTCTGATAGCTATTTCAACCCAGTTCTGTCTGATGTCAACAATTTATGCTGTTTACTTGCTCTGGCTCCGCTGTTCTTAGCAGGTAAGCTAGCTTCAGCAGCACTTAGCTAGCAGCCTATGGTGGGGCTGACCCAATGGCTAAAGTAATAGCTCTTCCTTCTGGGAGGGATCACCCCTCCCCAAATCCATTCCCACTGAAAACGTTATTTTCAAGGTCACATGTGAGCCCTTCTCTGCCAAACCCAATGACTGCTTTTGAGCCTCAATAGTCACCCTAACCCTCTGCTCCTCCCACCCCTAGATAAGGGCTCCTTTTGTTCTGGAAACAGTGCTCTCTCTCAGCTTTTGTGGCAAACCTTTATCTTCTTTTTTTTTCCCCCTCTTGAGCCAGTGGGCACAGTGTCTTAGTTCCCTGTTCTAGCTCTTCCTTCTCTTTTCTACCATTAAATACTGCACTTCCTCAGAGAAGGCCTTGAATTAGCCCTGCTTCTCCATCCACCTCCTGCCCCTGGGAGCTCTCACTCATGTTAGAGTAGCAAAAAAACCCATAAGAGTCAAGACTCTAAAATCTCCAGTCCATCTGTTAGAAGACCCACCTTTCCAGTTTCACTGGTCAATCACCTGCTCATAGGACCACTCCTAGGAAGGCAGGTTCACCTTAAGTCATGCTAAATAGATGGGCAGAAATCCTAGTGGGTTAATGAAATGGTGAACTTTTCCTGCCCAGAATCCCTCCCTCCTAAAGCAGTTCTGGTGAACCTGGTGGTGGACATGTGGCTCTGTGTAAATCCGGCCCACTTCTCTGAATGCTTCAGAAAAGCATAACCCCTCTCCTTCTCTTCTTCATATCCCTTTTCCAAGCATGCTTTCCCTAATCCTTTGGGTTGCCCTCACCTTCTGGGTTTCTTTACTTTTTCTGTAAAGCTTCCTTCTCTCCACCATGAGACTGCCAGTCCACCATGTGTCTGACCTCCATGCAGACTTTAAAACCAACATGGCTTTATGACTTTCCCTTCTCTCCATTCTCCTCCTCAAGGCAGCTGCTGAGACTCACAGCTTGCCTGCCCTGAGAATTAGTTTATATTCTAATAAAACTGTCTTAAAGCTTCCTTTGAGCCCATTCTTAAATTCTTTTATGAATGAGACTAAGAACTTTTTAGGGGATGTGGTTTCTCCCCTGTATCACTCCATCTTGTGAAGTGAAGCAGAATCCACATGCTGACTATGACAGTACTTCTCCAGCCTCAAGGCCTGTGTACGCTGACATCCAAGCCACTACCTAGCACGATCTCTTGTTCCACCAGTGTGCCTTGAAAGGCCACTGGCAACTCTTCCATCCTCCCCTCAAAGATGTTCTTCTTCTCCTTCAGTTTCCACTGCTGTTGGCCAACAAACTTCCAATTCTAGTGGGTCAGAAATCCACACAGGGAATTGTGGGATTGATTGATCTTGACTCTATCTTGGAGACCTCAGCTGAGGATACGTTGTGGTTTGAAAGTGAAATGTCCCACATAGGTGCATGTGTTTGAACACTAATCTCTAGCTGGTGATGTTGTTTTAGAAAGTTGTTTTAGAAAGTTGGGGAACCTTTAGGAAGTGGAGCCTCACTAGAGGAAATGAATCACTAGGGGGCAGGCCTTGAGGTTTTGTGGCCTGGCTTCCCTTCCTCTCTATATTTCTTGACTGCTCATGCAATGTGCCTAGCTGCCTCATATTCCTGCTGCCATGCCTTTCTCGCTATGATGGACTGTATCTCCTCAAACTGTGAGCCACAATAACTCCTTCTACACTTAAGTTGCTTCTTGTCAGGTATTTGGACACAGCAGCCAGAAGAGTAACTAATGCAGAAGACTTAGAGCCTATTGGGGACTTGAAACGCCCTCAGGGTGTCTGCACTGAGGGTTAGTAGTTGAAACTAACCCACACCTGGGACCTCAGCTGGAGCTGTTAATTGGAACATTCACATGTATTAACATTACATAGCTTGCCTTCTTTCCAAGCTGGGCAGCTTCAGAGTAGTGGACTTCTCAGGTAGATCAAACAGAAAAAGTAGAGGCTGTGTGACCTCTTATAGCCTAGACTTGGAAGTCCCATGGTATTTCCATTGTTACTATATAGGTGGGAGCAGCAAAACAGTTCCTAAGTCCAAGGGAGGAGAGACAGAGCACACTGAGGCAGGCAAATAGGGGTAGATTAATGTCCAGAGAGCTTTGCATAAAGACTTCAAAATTAGCACGTGAAAGAAACTGGTTGGCAAAGAGAATAGCTCAAACTGCTCTCTCTACCCAGGACTAAATCCACCACTGGCACCAGCATGGAGGCCCTACAGAGTATCTGAAGGTGACCTATGGTTCTTTATAATATTAAAATGCATATTCCTGGGTAGAGATTTACTGCTAATAAGACATGTAGTATATGAAGTTGTATGTGGAACTACATGTACCAGATCATGTGTGAGAAAACCTGTGCTATGCAAATGACCCAAAATGGCCCAAGTTCTGTGACATAAAAGCCCCCACTCTGTGCAGTATTACTATGGGGTTTCTAAGCCTCTTTTCTTTCCTGGCAAGCTTCCCCCCTTGGAAATGTAGCTTCTAATAAACTGCCCTGCTTCTGCTACTAGCCTTGTGTCTGTCCAATTCCTTGATCCAGGATACATAAGAAATTGGACCTCCTCCAGAGATGCCCACCAAGTCCTAAAATCAGCCAACACCACCCCCTCAGTGGAATAGACAGTATAAGCCACTATCACTACGTATCACTTACTGGTCTCAGTGCTTCCATATTTATCTCTTTCTAACACATTTTCCAAACAGCAGTCAAAGTGATCTTGCTAAAATGAGGATCGTCATTTTCTTTGAGGCAGCCATTTGCAGCCAGGGCTTTATTCTCTTCCTTAAAAGGCTCCAGTGATGTCCTGGTGCATACAGAATTAAAGTCCACTTTCTTGTCTCTCCAGCCTCACCGGCATTCATTTTCCCTGGACTCACCACACCCCAGCCGTGCTAGAGCACACCTCCCTTTCTGCTCTATGGCTTTCCTCTTGCTGACCCATTTACCAGAAATGTTCCTTACGGCCCGTCTCCCCCTCCTCCACCCAGCACTCACTCATTTGTCTGGACATGACTCTGCCAACTGAGCACTCACTAAGGTGGCTTTTTCATAGTTTATCCATTTTTATTCAGTTTTTCATTGCCTGATGTATTTTCTTCAGAGTTTATTCTACAATCCAAGTGTTTATTTATATATGCACTTTCTTATTTAGAATGTAAAATCTCATAGACTGCTTGCTTTATCTCTAGCACAGTGCCCAGCACTTAGGTGCTGAGTAAATACTTGCTGAATATAAGAAAAAGCAGGTAGGTAGATAGGTAAATAATCTATTTGCCCAACTGCAACAAAAGAAGAGACATTTCCTTCTTGATGTCTTTAAGAAGCCTCTGCCTTGAGAGCCCGGGGGCTAGTTCCAGCCCTTTTAAGATCCTGGACATCTGATCTATGCCATGAATAGACCTGGCATTTTGAATCACACACTATCCCTGGAGGAGGTATGCCTGCCAAATGATCAAAACAATAAGTCACCTGCACCCTGTTAGTGACAGTGACCTAATTAAACCAGGTTAGTTTTTGAAACTCATGGGGGTCTATGATAGGTTTCCAAGGAGCCTCATTTTCTTTCTGGCAGCCATTTGCAGCCAGGACTGGCCATCACTTTGCAATCATCCTGCAATTCCAAATATTCAAAGTCACAGACACAATGGTTTCCAAAAGCTCTGGATTTGTTGCAATCTCACACTTAGGCTTTTTAATCCCCGGCCCCCATTTGCGAGCTATAGGCATCTATTTGATGCCTCTAAAGAGAATCATAATGAGGATCATAAATGAAGGGAATTGTAATGAAGTGACTTTGAAAGCATTCTGAGACTTCTGCCAATTTTTTAAAGCTTGGTAAATAGCCTCAGGAGTCAAAAGACCAGGGCCCGTAGTAACTCACCTAAAGACCTGACATCCTTGTTAGTGCTAAAGCTTGGTCTACTGGTTCATTTGGCCATAGCAAGATGTTATTTTTCTTCCTCTTCATTCACACTGATCTTCAGCCAAGAAAATGTGCTCTCAGTTTTCCTTCAAGGGACATTTTGCTTTTATTGTTCTTTACTGGACTTCTTTGTGTATTTTCTTTCTTACCTTAGAGAGTTTGCTATGTTCCTTTTCTGTTTTATTCTTAAGAAGGTATTTGAGTTCTTTACAACCTGCTATCCTTTATTGATAACCAAATGGAAACTGATTTGTCTTTTTTGAAACTCTGGAAGGATTTGTCAAGTATGACTTTAAAAAAAAAAAAAAGAAAAAGAAAAAGTACAACAAACCACCTGCCCCTGCTTGGAAAGAGTCCCTGAAGGATTTGTGACTCTCCTCTTCCATACTTTTCCTGAGTGACCGCTTTTTGTTCTATATCACTGGCTGCACAGCTCATCCCAATGGTTTTGTCCTAAGTCTGAAATGCATGAGTCACGGGGACCTCGGAAGTAAGAGTCAGCACTTGGAACCCTCTGTCCTAGCACAGGCCACCTGGCTGCTTCACTGTGACTTTCTCACACAGTCACCAAACTTCAGGTAGGGATTTTGAAGCTTTGGGGCTTTCAACATGGCTTCTGAATGTGGGATCTGCTTTGCTCCGCCTCCCTGCGGGGGCTTTAGACTGCTTTAAATTTCACTTTTCTGATATCCAAAGAATAGTTTGATGGCCACAAAAAGGGAAAGAACATGTTAATGAGCAACATTTTTTATCAGTTCTCTTGAGCCTTTCCTAAATCACTCAACTATCATTGCTCAGAAGAATTCTACAAACACTATTGAGATTGGAAATCCTTTGGACCCCTGCCTCATAGAGAACCTGGAGAACAATGTTCCGTGGCTGGCTTTTATTGTCTCTAGTTCCTTCAAAGAAAGGCAAATATTTACTCCAGCCTATGCTTTGTCTCCAGTCAACTGAGTTTTTTAAAGACGGGGTCTTTCTGAGCACTTTATTTTCTCCTAAGTACTTTGCTAAGTATCCTGTTTTGCAATGTTCTTCATAATGTTCCATCTGTTCTGGGCTTTCAGAAGATTTTTTTTTAAATCTCCTCAGAAAATTCAATGGAAAAAGGTAAAGGCTTGACTGCCAGGAGATTTTTGTTTCTCTTCTATCTGGGAAAGAGCCAGTGTGAGTTTAAAAATAGACCTGAGCAATGTCTACAGCTTGAGATTCATTCAGTCCTCTAATATTTGCTCGAAAATAAAAGGGAGAGTTGATATATCTGAACTAAAATGACCCCCGTAGTTTCCCGCTTCACAGTTCAGATCAAATAGTTCACAGCTGCAGTCTTCTAGTGAAGCCAAGTTCTTCCTATTAAGCACACACCCCTCTTTTAATTTATCCTGACAAAAGGAAAAGTGACAATTTAGATTACTCCAACTATCCCATTCGACCTGTTTACCATTCATTATTTATTACCACTAGCTGCTACGGTGACCCTAAAATTACAGATCTAGAGAAGGAAAAACATCAAGACAATAAAAACCACTTTTAATGTGTTCTTAGAAAAAAAAATCAACATTTGAGGTATAACTGACATATAAAGAGATTTACAAAATTTAAGTGTACAGAGGATTTCCTACCAGTTGACAAGCCTCAAAGTGTGGCACTTTAACTTTAATAACAAGCTGGAGACAGTGATGCTTATGCTTTTATTTATTTGTTTTTTGAGACAGTCTCACTGAGTAGCCATAGCTGGCTTGAAACTTGCTATGTAGACCAGGCTGTCCTGGAAATCACAGCGATCCAGCTGCCTCTGCCTCCTGGGTGCTGGGATTAAAGACGTACGGGGTCACAATGGGTCTACATTTGAATTCTGATGCCCCTTCGGGTCACAGACGCTGGGTGTGCGCTGGGAGAAGGGGCTGAGGAGGGACACTACGGCAAGCGTGGCCTCCGTGTTCGCTGCTGTCTCACTCACTTTCTTAAATAGATCTTTCTTCTTTTTGTTTATAAGTTTAAATTTTAGTATAATTTCAAACGCAGAGGAAAAATGTTAGACTAACACAAGAAGCTGTATATCTGCTCAAATTCACCATTTTTGATTTTTATTTTTTCAGTTCAGAAAGAAAACTAAGGAGCTGGAGAAATGGCTCAATGGAGAAAGCACTTGCCACATAAGTGAGAGGACTGAAGTTCAACTCCCTGAACCAACATAAGTGTCAGTTGAGGTGGCAGCCTGCCTATAACCCCAGTCTTCATTGTGGGGTGCAGATGAGGTCCCCAGAGCAAGCTGTGTGACTAGCCAAATCAGTGAGCTGTGAGTTTAAGTGAGAGACCCTGCCTCGACATATAAGGTAGAGAATGACTGAGGAAGATAGCCGGTGTCAACCTGTGGCCTGACCATGCTCCATATACATGTGCGTATATATCAGAATACACACATGCACCCACATGCGTAAGCATGTATACATGTATGCATATCACAACACATGCAAAATTGATCAATGTGATTAAATTTGAAAGGAGAGAAAACTAATCTGATATTCATACATCTTTCATTCAGTGCTTGGGACTGATTCCAGGGCCTCGTACATACATGTTAAGTATGCACTCTACTACTGAGCTACATTGCAGTGACCCTTTTCTAGACTTCTACTTCCATTTATCTTTCCCCTAATTGGTAGAAAACTAGCAACTAGTTGGGTGTGGTGACTTATGCTTTGGGAGGCAGAGGCAAGCACGTCTCTGTGAGTTCTAGGTCAGCCAGATTTACGTATGAGAGTCTGTCTCAAAAAGAAAGAAAACAGTAACAAGCAGAACCAAGAAAAGTATCAGTTACTGATTTTGTTTTTTAGTGCTGAGGAGCTAAGCCAGGACTCCTGCATGCTGGGTAAGAACTTTTCCACTAAGCCCTGGGAAGTAGTGACCATCTTACAGCTGGTGATGCTGCCAATGATGGGCATGGGGAAGGCTTCAGGACACACCCCATCAAGGCCTCTAGCCAGTGCTTCCAGGGTCTTCTCACTATCAAAGAGAGACTGCAAAGACAAGATCCAGTTAGGATTTGGAGATTATGGAGAGCTCATTTTGCTACACACTTTATGGAGGGGAGGACTATTCGTGAAGTAAAGTATCTGGGGGGAAGGCAAGAATTCCAAGAATGGAATGGAATTTTCCCAGGTTACAGTTTTACTCCCTTTCCAGCCCTCATATGGGTTTTTCGGATGTGGCATCAGATGCGTGAAGGAAGCAGGCACTTTTGCAAGGCTAATGACACAAAGATGCATCATAATGAAGCAAGGGATACAGTTAGCAGTCATCTTCATTGGCCAGTTTTGGATGGCCTTTCTTTCCTAGCAGTCATGGGATAGCTCCTGTAATCTAGCTCTGTGGTTGTGTTGGCCTCTAACCAACATGCTGTTTGCTTTACATTTTTCATGTGCCAATAAAGCCTGCCTCAGGAAGACTGAGACACAGAGTAGCCGAGTCCCACATTGCCTATGGCCAACATAATGAAGCCAGTTAGTATTCAGCCTTGTAATCTACTTTGAGTCCTACATTTTAACCTCCTCCCAGGCTCCCTGGCTCTTCTAAAGCTCTAGCACTGGATCCTTGTTTGTTTTGCTGACTGATACTCTGCTGGGTCTGTTTCGTTTCAGCTTGGCAAGCAGTACTGTTCTCAGATATGCATAGCTACTCGTATCAGATATCCCAATACCTAGAATCATCCAACCAAGACACATTAGTGGTGAAATAAACATGTAATTATTAGGCACAACTGTTTTCATATTAGATGAAACCACTGTGACCCCAAGAGATTTAATATTTTGTCAAAGTTATACAATGAGTATAACTTTGATAACAAAAGAATGACAGAAAGTCTAGCTTTATGCTCTCTGGCCACACTCCCTCAGGTTTCTGTTACAACTACTAGTTAGTTCTCAGGTTCTCAGATGTGAAAGTTTGTACATCTATTCATGGAGTTAGCATATTTATTGAGTATTTACAATATGTTATGCACTAGGTGTTCAAACCAGACTTAATCTGCCATTCAAGAGCTCACTTTCTAGAGTGAAATGGACAATTAAAAAGCAGTTCTGTATTATGGACAAACCTGGCAATTACTCCAAAAATTAAGTCTAGAAATACCGGAAATTCCATTCCTATGCATACTCAGAAGAACTGGAAGCATGGACTTGAATGGATATTTGAACCCCATGTCAGCTCATCTGCCATAACAAAATACCAGTCTGGGTGTCTTAAACAACAGAACTTTCTTTTCCTAAAGTTTTGGAGACTAGAAGTCCATCATCAAGGTGACATCAGGGTTGCTTTGTGCTGAGGATTCTCCTGGTGTGTACCAATCACTTTCTTTCTGGACTATCATGTGACTTCTTTTTACTGCCTGTATATGGAAAGAAGGTAAGCTCTGGTGGCTCTTCTCTTTTTTATAAGGACAATTCTATTGATGAGATTCCTTTATCTAGCTTCAATGATCCTCCTAAATGTCCTGTCTCCAAATACAGTCACTCTGAGGTCCAAGACTTCAACAGATGAATTTTAGGGTGATATAAGTTAACCCATAAAACTATTGTCTCCATTTTCTATTATCCTAAAACTGTTCTGGAAAGGAAACAATATTCCTGTTTGTGTGTGCTGTGTGTACTTTCTTTTGGTCTTTTTTGAGACAGGTCTCTCTGTAGCTGCAGATAACCGGAAACTCACTGGGTAGATGTAGACCAGGCTCATAGAGATCTGTCTGCCTCGGCCTTCTGAGTGCTGGGGTTAGAGATGTGGGTCAGTGTGTCACTACTCCTGGCTATGGTTTGTTTTTTGAAACGGGTCTTACACTGTAGCCCAGGATGGCCAGGGACTCACTATGTAACCCACTTTAGCTTAAAATTTGTGGCAGTCCTCCTGTTTCAGCCTCTTAAGTGCTGGATTATAAGCATGAAGCATCATTATAAGCATCAACCAGGTTTTATTTTCAACAAGCAAACACATACTCAGGACCTCATGCTCTACCAGTGAGCTACATCTCCAGTCCAAGAAAATGTATGAACAAGAAATTTTAGCATAATGTGGTATTACCTGCCTGTAATCCCAGGATTTGGGAGGCTGAGGCAGGAGGATCATGAGTTCAAGGCCAAACTGGATTATATAGGAAGAAATCATCTCAAAATAGTAGTAGTAGCAGTAGTAATTGGATAACCAAATTAAACTTTAAAAATACAAATATAATGTTGAGGGTGTGAATTTACCAGATGAGAATGATAGCTTAAACGCCATGGAAGAGAAGACTGGTGATTTTGAAGACAGCAATAGAGAGTATCCAAACTGAGAAGAAAAAGACTGAAGAAACTTGCAGAGCTTCAGTAAGCAGTGAAGTAACTTCTAGAAGCCTAATGTATGTATAACTGGTATCTCAAAAAAGAGTGTAATAAACTGCTAGTGCTACCAAATGAAACACTCATGGTTTTTTACTATAGACTTGTGGTTTATATTATAAAGTCAGAGTTTTATTTTATTTATTTTGTAGACCCAGAGATCTATTTTCCCACTGTTCTGGGATCTGGGAATCCAAGATGAAGGTGCTGTCAGGTATTATTTTTTCCTAGGGCCTCTCTGCTTGGCTTGTACCTTCCTGTTGCAACCTCTTATGGTCTGTTCTCTGCATCATGTGGAACCCATTATGCCTTCCTCTTCTTCAATAGACACCTGTCATGTTGGGTTAGGGCCCTATGCTTATAACTTCATTTAACCTGAATTATTATTGTTATTATTATTATTATTATTATTTTGTTTTTTTGAGACAAGGTCTCCCTGTAGCACCAGCTAGCTGGGGATTCACTTTATAGACCAGGCTGACCTCGATCTCACAGAGATCTTCCTGCGTCTGCCTATGCTGGGATTAAAGATGGGCACCACCATACCCAACTTGAATTATTTTTAAATATTGTTTTGCATGTGTGGTGGAGGAAGGAATGTGGGTACATGCCATAGCACAAGGGTGGAGGTCAGAGGACAACTTTTGGAAGTCAATTTTCTCTTTCTATCATGGGGTCCCAGGGCTTGAACTGAGATCATCAGGTTTGGTGGCAAGCACCTTTATCTGCTAAGCCATCTTGCCTGCCCTAACTTTACTTGGGTTTTTAAAGGCCCTATCTTCAAATAGTCTTATGGGCATTAGCTAGAGCATATACATTTGGAGAGACACAATTCTATTCATAACAGAGAGGAAAGTGAGAAAAGAAAAAAAAATTGAAGAAATGATGGTTGAATTTTCCAAATTTGATGAAATTTCTAAACCCACAGATCCAAGAAGCTCCTCAAACTCAAGGAGAAGAAACAAGAAAATTATACTATGATATGTCATAAATTACCCAAAACCAATGATAAAGAGAAAAATCTTAAAAGCAGCTAGAAAGAGAAAGTCACGTGTAAGGTACACAAATGCAAGAATGAAAGGGCACTGTAGAGTCTGGTCAGAGCTGTGGCAGTCGAGAACAGTGTAGCCGCCTTGAAGAGCAGACAGAAAAACATCAGCCTAGAATTTTATCCAATGAGAAAATCTTCAGAAAGGAAGAACAAAGTCCTCTCCAGACATACAAAACCTAAGAAGCTTTTTACCAGCAGATCTGACATGTTCAAGGAAGTCCTTCATTCAGGCAAAAGGAAAATAATGCCAGGCAGACATCTGGAGAGAAGGTAAGTAGAGCACCAGGCTCAAGGGCTACCTGCCAGTGAAAAACTAAACCAAAACAAAAGATGAACAAAACCCTTCTTTTATGTT
Source organism: Eospalax fontanierii (assembly GCA_035773235.1). Taxonomy (NCBI): domain Eukaryota; kingdom Metazoa; phylum Chordata; class Mammalia; order Rodentia; family Spalacidae; genus Eospalax; species Eospalax fontanierii. Next base: position 60,716,772 of record CM069530.1, on the reverse strand, counting down.
ATTTTTTAAAATGAATTTTTATGTATTTCATACATAATATCTCTACCAGTCTTAATTGGTTTCTTATCTCCTTCCTCACTGGCCCCTCCCACTGCCCCACCCCCTATGCTAGGGTTCACACACTCTGTCATTTGTCTTAAGGCCTACTGTGTGAAGTTAGTGTCCCCAGACACTCCTCAGTTCATCCTCAGGATGAACATTTGTCTTAAGAATTTCCCCCTCCCCCTCTAGTTCTGAATCAGCTAAGTGAAACAGAGTATACTCTCCAATTAGACAAGTTGGGGTTTATTGGGGTTACTTACAAGGGATTGGTCACTGGAGAGGGGGACTACAATCTCGCAAGGGGGGGGTGGCATTTCTTTTTAGAAGTGCCGTGGGCCTCCAGCATGCCCTGCCAAGATGGCGACTCACCATCGCTGCTGCCGCATTCACCCAGCATCCACTGCTTTCCCTCCTAGGCCCTCCTCCTCAAGTCACTGGTTGGTGGGAAAGTGGTTGAATCTATTGGCTCCATTTCCATCAATAAAATTCTTAGAGGCATGTCTTGCTGCTGAGTGCACCTGCAGCTGCATCTGGACCCAGCAGGAGTCTACATGGGCATGTCCATCCATGGAGCCAGAGGGAAATTCCATGTAAATTTACTCTACACCACACCCCTTTTCTCTCTGGCTCATACATAACTTTCGGCCATTCTCTTCCAAAATATTTCCTGAGCCTGGCTGGGGGTGGGGGTGGGGGTGTGAGGATAACAAGTGTAGAACAATGTTCTTTCCACTGTGGCATGGATTATCATCTGGCTTCAATGATACTCTTTTTACCCTTAAAACACAAAAACAATAATAACAAAGGTAACATCCACACAAATACTGATTGCTATAATAACCTAATCTATGGGTGTAAACACAAATGTTTAGTGTTTAGACAGTACCTAAGTAGGCACATCACATTCATCTTACAGCCAATGCTGTAGCTTCTTTCAGTGGCTTCTTTACGGGGGCCTTTAACTCCCTACATCACCATTGGGGGTTGACTTTTCTCCCAGTATCAGATGTGTGTTCCCTCCCTGAGGAGTGGGTCTTAAATCCCATTAGAAATTTGCTGGTGGTGCACATACTAGATGAAGCACTATTATACCAGCAGGAACATCTTGTTTGACATTTGACAGTGGAGTACACAAGAGCCATCATTAAGCAGAGCTTCTCAGGACCATTCTCCCACAGTGGTCTAGATAGCGCCCTCTAGCACCATGAAGGCCAGCCCATCCATTTGCAGGGAGTTTACAGCTTGGTCCCAGTTAGATCTCTCTTTTCCATGCTCAAATCGTGCCATGTCTTCAGCAATAGGGCCTTACCATCTGCTTCCAGTGTGCAGCCAGCATTAGTGGCAAGTGCCTTTTGTTGTGGAGGGGGCTTCCAAAGCTTCCCTGGCCAATAGCTCACAGGGGGAGCAACCCACGCCTGGTACTGGAATTGCTAGTTAACAATTATATAAAGTATCCTTTTACTCTTTGGCATCTATAGGCCCAGGTCCATAGAGCTCCCCAGAGTTTCACAGCTATACCTCACCCTTGTACCCTGTATGAGTTACATTCCATCCTTGTTGCTTCAGGTGTACTTGATGTCTCTCAACTGGGTTCCATATCTGTAAAACACTCAGAAGTTAACATTATATACATACACAAGGTCTAACATAGCATGGAAGATTCCTTTTCGTTTTCTATCAGCTGTTTATTCAGCAGATCCATGTTGGGTGCAATGGCATGCAACTTAATCCTTTACTATCTTTAGTTATCGTCTGGAATCCATTTAGTGTCCTGGAGTTCTTACATGGAGTCTCCATACATCTCTTGATCCTTGATAAACTCATTGGGGCTGGCCCAATTTGCTTGGCCCTACAGAGGGCCAAGGAGGAATAAGGCTCCTTTTGCTCCGGTTGCACCTGTTGTTTCCCAGGGCCAGGTAGTCTCTGGGTCTGATTCCTGGCTCTAGACCTGTTGTCTCTCCATTGACCACACCTGGCTGCTGAGAGAGGCCCTGGCTGGGCAAACTGTCTCCACACCTTGAATAACCATTCACAGGGGAGAAGTGTACCCTGTTTACTCTTGGGGAGTTATTATCCACCCCTGGGACAGTTTTTATCCTCTGTATACCTTTTGTGAACTGTTCTTTGGGTTTTAAAGCCTCCCAGAGGGGCTTTAGCACAGAATTTCACCTTTTGTCAATCTTTTCTTTAGGAACTTGGGCTAGACACAAGTCTTGCCATATTTGTCTTTGAGTAACCCAAGCAAACCTCCTTCTCTGTTTTGTTTCTTTTATACATTTTTTAAATTGTTCTAGCCTTCTACAGACATGTTTTACATGCTGGTTGAGGTCACTTAAATCTTTCAAAGTCCCTCCTGCTTTGTAAAGATCCTGTCCCACTAGGGGACTTAGCACAGACACTAAACCTCCACACCAATTTCGAGGTCCTTTTCAATTAAGTCCTTCATTAAATCTCTAGTGAACACAATCCTACCAGGTGCCGTGAATAGGACACCATACATTGCTTTCCTCATGCCCAGTTCTCTCAGCAGTGTCTGTCCCCCTTTTATTGTCCTCCAGCTCCTGACATCCATGGGAACCTCTACTGGTGATAACCAAGTATTTCTAATGGCTCACACAAGCCAGTCCATTAGAGACTGCTTCCCCTTGTACCGCCTCAGGTTGCGCAGCCTGTATCTCAAGGAGGGATGAGTGGTCATATTGCTCAGCTTTCCTGCCCCTGCAGCATTTAAGCTAAAATATTCTCTGGAGTCAGGTGATGACAGGCTCTTTTGCAGCTTATTTGCATGTCTTCCTTAGTTCCAGCAGCTTCAGTGCTGAGTACCCTCCATCTGCTGAATTCTCATGCTCGTCAAGACCTCCATCAGCATGCTGACATCTGGATTTTTCCTTTCTTTGTGTTACAGTTCGAACCTGAGGGGCACTCTTAGCTTTTCCTGGGTCGCTCCCTTCCTCTTCACTGTCCGCCTTTTCTTGTGGGTTCCCAGTTTGAGGAGTCCCAGGACAGATCTTGTATTACAGATCTACTCTGGACTTTCTGTCCCTTTTACTCTCTTAGTAGGAAAAGGTGGCAGATTAAAACTTCTATTTCTTTTTCCTTTTTATTTATCAGTATCATCAGAGGTGAATGTTGTAGAGGCCAGTCTTATTTCTATTTCTTATTCTAATCTCTCTCTCAACTCTTCAGTCTCTCTCCAGGCTATAGTCTCTGTTTGGGATAAGGTTTTTTTTTGTTTTTGTTTTTGTTTTTTTTAATCATCATACATAGCATGGGCCAAGCTGCTTCTGCAGCTGCCCATTGGGACTTTAGCCCTTGGTACTCTAGCAGAGTCTTTAAAGTCTTCTCCATATTCTCCACTGTTTTCAGAGCATCACCATAATTCCATGGCAGTACCCAGCGGTTCAGCAAGTGTGCCACTCCATGCTAGCTACAAGTGGATTCATACTGGGATTTCTCCCACAGACATTGTCTGCCTCGGTGACGTCATCTTAAGTAGCCACCTGAGGAGTCACTGAACAAGCCATGCCCGAACCTCCTCTGTCCTTATTCCCTTCATGGGTCCCCACATTAGTGGCCACATAAGTACTTTCCCCAGAAGCATTCTCTGTTTTTGTCAGCCAAATTCTGCCAGGCTACTCCAATCTGTCTTAAGAATTTTTCTCTCACAGTGGGATGCAGCATTCGTTCTGCCCCTCTACTTCCAAATTGGCAAAGCAAAACAGAGTATACTCTCTGACTACAAAAATTGGGGCTTTTAACAAACGATTGGTCACCAGGAAAGGAGACCTCAATCTTGCATGGGAAGGACCAGCATTTCTTTTAAGAAGTGCCCTGGACCTCTGGCATGCCCCGCCAAGATGGTGCGCCTCTTGTCCCAGCATTCACTGCTTCTCCTTCTATGCCCACCCCTCAAGTCACTGGTTGGTTGGAAAAGTGGTCGAATCTATTGGCTCCATTTCTGTCAATAAAATTCGTAGAGGCATGTCTTGCCACTGAGGGTGCCTGCAGCTACATCTGGACCTAGTGCAAGCCTCCATGGGTGTGTCCATCCATTGAGCCAGAGGCAAGTTCCATGTAGATTTACTCTACCACATTCCTCAAGTTCATCCTCTAAGGTTTAGTCTGCCTATCCAGAGACTCTCAGTTTAAGAAGATTAGCTCTTCCTCACCCAAGAGTGATCAGTTACCAATATTTCTTCAGCACAGGTTGAGGTCTGCTGCCCATTTCCCCAGTTTCATGCTGGTTTTTTTTCTGCTTGAGTTTGCATGGGTCTTGAGCATGATGACACCATTGCTGTAGGTTCATATAAGCAAGGTCACAGGAGTTTGTAGGGTTCTATTTCCATATGGTCACACCCCTCCTCCCTGGATCTTCCAATCTTTCTGCCTTCTCTTCTACATGGGTTCTACAAAGGGTTCCTGAGCCCTGAGTAAGTGAAGCTTAATATAGGAGTTCTGTCCAGGGACCCACACTCTGCAGACTCCTAATCTCCACACTTTTTCCATTTGTGACTTTTTGTGTTTCCGGCCCTCTGTTGCATGAGGGAGCTTCATTAATCAAAGTTGAGAGATTCACTAGTGTCCTATTTACCCCTTGTTCTATGGTGTGTGAGGCTTAGGTATAAGGTTGCACTGTAGATCTGTTGTTTAGGGTTGGGCAATTCACAGACAATGTCTGTGTGTGTCCAGCTGTGGTACTCTGTAATAGTCTCCATCTGGTGCAAAAGAAGCTTCTTTGATGAGTGGTGACTGGGATACTTGACTATAAATATAAGGATACATATTTTGCACTTAGTAAGAAGTTACATTTGTCTTGGAATGTGACAGCCTTGGGGATTTCCCTAAGATCTATGATTTCTTCAGCTATGTGTATTTGGTTATGATTATAGTACCACATATGGGTTTCCTCCCATTGTGTTGGCTTTAAGTCCAACTAGATAGCCATTGATTGCCCCCAAGATAAAAGTGCCACTACTGCACCAGTGTTGTATGCTGTGCTGGTTATTGATGTGGTTATTTGGTTATGAAGCTGGTGTTGGACCATCAATTGATGGTCTCCCTTAGCAGCTTGTGTAGTGCTCTCCAGAGCTATGAGAGCTAGCATTAAGAGGAAGTGGCTTCCTGGTCAGTACCAGCTCCATTGATCCAAATCTGGTCTCTGAAGTATGTCCTGTCTTCAGCAATAGGGTCTGACCTTCAAGTTCTGGGAGGTAATCAAGGGCTGTGGCAATAGTCTGTGTAATTTTGGGAGTATCTTGAACCACCCTGGCCAACAACTCAAAAGAAGGTATCTCCTGTCTGGCACTGTTTCTTGTTATGTAGCCTTTAGCTATGCACATGGGCTCATGTAGAGATATTATATGTGTAATTTGTCATTAGGTTGTTAGACCTATATGATTCCCTCTGGTGTTTTATATACTAGCTAGGCATTATTTAACTCTTATCTTTCTCTCTCTCTCTCTGTGTCTATCTCTGTCTAATCCTCCCTCCATACCTTCTCCATTTAAAGTGTCCCCACTTTCCCCATTTCTCCCTTGATAACACCAGTCTCCTATGGCCCCATCTATCTTGAGTTCCTTCTTTCCCTTTATCCCCGTAGTTCCTTGTATAACCCTCCCTCTTCCTTCCCATTTAAATACTACCATTTGACCTGGTTATACCATTCCTTGCCATATATCCAAAGGTCTCATCCTATTGTAGAGATACTTGTATATTCATGTGTGTGGCTGCTCTTTTCACAATAGCTAAGAAATGGAAGCAATCTAAGTGTCCCTCAGCTGACGAATGAATAATGAAAATGTCGTACATTTACACAATGGAAGTCTACTCAGTGATAAAGAAAGAAGGAATCATGACATTTTTAGGTAAATGGATGGAACTAGAAACTGTTATGCTAAGTGAAGTAACACAGACTCGGAAAAACAAATGTCCCATTGTTCTCCACCTTATATATTGAGGCAGAGTCTTTCACTTGAACCCAGAGCACACTGATTTGACTAGTCTAGCTACCCAGCATGCTTAGGAGATCCCTTCTGTATCTCCTGAGGGCTAAGATTACAGACAGGGTCCATGCCCACCCAACATTTTTATGTGGGTGCTCAGGATCCAAACTCTGGTCCTCACACTTGTGCAGTTAAACTCTTTATCTTATAGTTTCTTATTTATTTTTATTTTGCACTTTTTAAAATAAGATGCAGATCTTATTTTTAAAACTAGGGAAAATCATTCAAGTTTTTAAAAAATTGAATGAGATTTTGAACCCTCATTGAGAATTGGGACACTTAGACTTATCAAATTTCTTACCTGTCTTTGATGGTCAAGGGTGCTCCTACCTTGTGGTGTGGGAGATGGAGGGCAGGGAGAGAAGTAAGAATGGTCTTTTCTGTAGAATGACTTCTCTGCAAACAATCCAGCCAGTTCTTGAAAGAGCCCAGCAAAAGAACCTACACACAAGCCTCAGTAATGTTGGAAGCAACCTAATGGTCTGGTATTATGGGATTTTTAAAAGAAATTATGGTACCTTTGGATAACTGCAATATTTGCAGCCATTAAAATCTATGGCTGTAAGAATATTTAATAACATGGGGAAATACTCAAATTGTAACATTAAATTTTAAAAGTCATGTGTGGTGTTATGCTATTTGAAAAGAGAATTATATATGCAATTTAATTTCCTAAAGGAAATAGATCCAAATATTAATAAACATTATCACTATGTGATAAAGGTACAAATAATTTTGACTCCTTTACTCCTTTCTCTATTGCAAAAAATTCCTACCATGACTTAGTTTTATAATTAGAACACAAAATGTTATTATAATGATTTTAAAAGAAGGTGGCTTATGGAACTAGAGACCAGTTCGTGACAAATGCACTGAGCAGACAGTACAGATAGAAATCCTGGCTCTGACAGGTTGGGAAGTCACTCTCCTTTGTGCTTTAATTTCCTGATCTGGTAATTGAGATAATGGTTGGAGCAGGAGCTCAACAGTAGAGCAGCATGCATTGGGTTCAATCTCCAGCACCGAGAAAAAAACCGAGACACTAGTACCTACCTCATAGGACCACTATAAGAATAACTAAATTAATTCATAACACAATTCTTGAAGTAGTGCTTAGCATATAAAACATCCTCTAAAATTAATAACAATAATTACTATTATATGCTCAAAACTCTGGCTTCCTACCTATTTATAAGCTCAGCTATTTTTGTTAAAAGCTCTTTTTTGAATATAATCACAGGGGAGCCAGTATGTAGCATTTATTGCAAAAAGTTCTTATAATTTCCTCAAGCATCAGATGTTCTCATTGAATAATGCAATGAAGGCAAATACATTAGAGAGCTGGCCCAAGTCAACCTTAATGCTGTGGGGTGATCACTGAGATGGCCTCTTTGATTCTTCCTTAGTGGGCTCCAAATTTAGAGGGGTGTCTCATCTTTCAGGGCTGGGTTCAATCCCATGACCCAAACTGGAATGAAGAGAGTCAGTTATCCAAACTCACCAACTAGTAAAGGGGAGCTTCGAGATTAGAACTTGTTTGTCTGGCTTCACAATTTCATGTCTGTGTTACTGTTTTATCACTGTAATGAAAACAAACATACAAGCCATAACCTGATGAAAGCAACTCAGGGTAGGAAAGATTTCTTTTGGCTCACGGTTTCACAGGAATTTCCATCTGTCCTTGGAGGAAGATATGGGGAGTTGGCTGCTGTGTGGCAGGAGCAGCTAGTGGGGACAGAAGCATATGGCAGAGGCTCCTTACATGACAGACCAGGAGGCAGACCACAGATGAAAGCAGAAGCAGCTGTAAACTTTAAAGGCTGGCCTCTGGTGACCTACTTCCTCTAGTTTGTCCCTGACCTCCTGAAGACTCCATAGCCTTTATAATAGTGCCACAAGCCAGGGACTGAGAAGACCCAGCTCAAGTCTATGTTGGTATATTTCAGGTTCAAACCGGAACAACCTTTAACTAGTCTCCTAAGTCCATCCAACTGTAAGAAGAGAGCTTAAGAAATCAGCTTTATCCATCAATCTCTGGTCCTGGGACATAGAGAGAATCCTTTTGTTGCTACTTCTCACCACTAAATCTCATCAGCACAAAACAAGCCAAGGTACAGCATGGTGCTCACAGAAAGACCAGACCAACAGAATGCAGAGCAGAGGAGAAACCTTTTCAGGCCCAAGTGCACTGTGATTGCAAGCTTTTCAGTTAAGGCAACTACAACTGTTCTGGGAGATTGGTGCTCTAATAACCTTAGGGCTTTGCTGAATCCTGCAGCCCCTAGAGCCTGTGCCATCAGTCCCTACCTGCCTGTCTGTCCCCTGTACCCTGCCTGTGTTTTATACATGTTGTTCCTGCTTAAAAATTAGAATTTCACCACCTCTTGATATAATTACAGTGTAAACAGTGACAGGTATACAATAAGTGCTCAATAAATATTTTTTACTGCCTTGGTTCTCTCAGTAAACCGGTGCTCAATGAAATTGTTCAAAACCCATGATTGCTAAGCAGGCTGGTCTTGAATGAGTAAATGAACTCATTCCAACTCTGCCTTGAGGGTAGATGTCACGTCCTATACTGATTGGTGTCTCCTGGAATCTCTTATTTAGATTTCTATCCTCTGAAATAGCTGTAACAATTCTGCTCACATGGCTGAGTACAGTGAATAATCTGACAGATTTTCTCTACTTGCAAATGAGATTGATAAATTGAATTTTTACCTCTGAGGCAGCTACAGGAAGCAGGTGTTCTACCATCTGTTTCCTCTTGAGTAGACTGAGGTGGCCAAGGATCTGGTACACTGAGCTATAGGTCTTCAGTAGGACTTCACCTGACTCACTTGCAAAGTGGAGGGCTCCTTTCTTTTCTTGCTTGCTTTCTTTTGAAAGTCAGCAACCAACATCGACTGTAGATGTATAAAGCCTCCATGAGAATCCCACTTGTGAAATTCAACCTTTTGCTCTTCTGATCCACATTTAAGCTGGGAAGGTCTTATTTCTTTCCATATATCCATAGCTAGCCTCATAGTGAATGCAGAGTAGATACTCAAAAAATATTTCCCTGAGGGGCTAGAGAGATGTGTCAGTGGTTAAGAGCACTGGCTGTTCTTGCAGAAGACCAGGGTTCAAATCCCAGGGCCCACATGGCAGCTAACAACCATCTGTAACTCCAGTTCCAGGGGATCTGATGCTGTCTTCTGTCTCTTTGAGCACTGCACAACCCAGGTGCACTTACACACATGCAGACACAATACTCATACACATAAAATAAAAATAATTAATAAATTTCCTTGATAAGTGAAGTTGCATTTAAGAAAATAAAGAGAAAGAAATGTATAAACTCTGAACTCTACAATTTTGTGATATCTGTGGGTTTAAAGCCACACAGTGTGGTGGAAAATTGAGAAAGAATTCACATATCCAGGAAGAAGCACACAGCTGAAAAAGTGCTTTGTTCCATAGTATTTTTTTACATCGCATTAATTGAGCCATCCTGGAAAATGGGTGCATTAAATGTTATTGTGTTTTTATTTCCTTTGAGACAGGGTCTCACAAAATCCAAGTTCACCTTAAACTCCTGATGCCCTTGCCTCCAGTCCTGAGTGTTGTGATTACCGCATCATGCTTAGCATGTCTAATCTTTTATTTTATAAAAGCTACTACCATATACTCTGTTCAAAATGCTGTTTCGTTATGACTTTCTCACACCTGCATAAAATATTTTTTGGTCCTATTCGCACCCCATCATCTGTCTTGCCTCCTCCCCCTCCTACTGGTTCCCTTCTTCTCAAATAGTCATTTTCTACTTTCATGTCATTAAAAAAAACCCAGATATGACAGAGTTCAGAGTCTGATTTATTTCATTTAACATGATGATTCTCAGTTCCATCCATTTTCCTGCAAATAACATCATTTTGTACTTATTTATGGCTGAATAATACTCCATGGTATGTATATATCCATTCATCTACTGATGAACACCTAGGCTGATTTCATAACTTGGCTATTATGAGTAGAGACACAATAAAAATGGGTATGCCGAATTGTGTTCAATCAAATAACAAATCTTGAAATGTTATTATAATAATATTCTCTCCATTTTATAGACGGTTAAAAGCAAGCTTGGAGGGACTAAGTGATTTGCTTAAGGTCACAAACTAATTATATTGGAACACACACATGTACTCATGTACACACACACACACACACACAGAGGCACACAGAGGCACACACACACATTAAAATATGAGCTTCACAAGGAGAGTAGCTCTGGCACCAAGACTAACACTTGGCATGCAGTGATGCTAAAAACATATTTGTTGAAGAAAAAAACCAGATTTGGCTGATTCCAAAGTGTTTGCTCTTTCCTTGACGTCTCCAGAACCCCATAAAATGACCTTGTGAAGTATCAGAGAAAGCGGTACACCTGTTTTCTCCCCCAAGGGACTGTGGCTCGGGAAGATGAATTTGCCTACAACTAATAGCACTGGCTTAGCCAAGACTAAAACCCAAGGTTCCAGGGCTATGGCCCACTTCTTTTCCTCAGGAAAGTCAGGGGACTAGGGAGAAATAGTTAAGAGTTACATTCGATACTGCTCACCTAAAACTCAACAGCCAACTGGATGCTAGAGGAAAGTTAAGTCCTTCCAGAGAAGACTAGGCAATTTGGGATAACTTTCTTACTCACAGGACCTGAGTCTGAAGCTGAGATTGGGACAGTCTTGAGGCGAGGAGCTAAGCAGCTGCAACCTGCCAGGAGTGACTTCAGCACACATCCATTAAATGATCCGTTTAAAATAATCGTGGTTTGAGGTCACAAATGAGTCCATTAACTCACAAGTGTAGGCAGTGTGCTACACATGTGGCAAGTTTTTCACGAACACTCGGCTCTGGCCTGTGAGTGAAGTTTGATAGTAACCTTTGCTGCAAGTACAATGTTAATGCATGCATAACAAGCTGAGAACACTGGGAAACTGGAATTTCTGAATGAATGAATGTTCACGGTATTTTCAAACCAAGAATACTTACTACCAAGATGATGTGGGGCAGGGAGGTCATTCAGGGGATTCTTCTGCACATGAGTGCTACCATCTCCAGTGGGCACCTGTGGGAGGTCATGCCTGATGTCTACTTCTACAGAGATCCTGGAGAGATTGAGAAGGAAGAGCACGCTGCTGCTGAAAAGACTGTGACTAACAAGGAATTTCAGGCTGAATGGATCGAAACTGCTCCTGAGTTCAAAGGGGGCTCATCCAGAGGTGGCTGACTGGTCTGAAGATGTGCAGGTGTCCTCTGACCCATCCAGAAGTTCCCTGCTGAAGACAGGAGTGCCCAGCCAGTCACTGAGGGCTGATCTGCAGCTCCCATTGCTCAGGCCACTAAATGGGTTGGAACAACCACTAAGTGGTCATGGGCTGTGCTGAAGACATTTGAGCAGGATGGAAAGAAGGTGGATGGAACAAAGTGTTTCTTAAAAAAATAAAATAAAATAATCATGGGCCTTGAGCTGTGCATGTGCACATGCTCAAATGTGTGTGTGTGTGCATGTGTGTGTGTGTGTGTGTGTGTATGTGAAGCTGAGCATTGAGCCAAGGACCTTGTACACACTGAGCAAATACTCTAGAACTTAAAATAATTTTTATTACATTTTATTTATATTTATTTATTTGTGTGTGTATGCATATGTGTGTGAGCACTCTGTGGCATGCACATTAGGTGGAAATCAGAGGACAATTTGTGGGAATCAGTTCTGTCCTGCTACGATGTGGGTCCCAAGGATCAAACTTAGGTCCTCAAACTTGGCAGCAAGTGTCTGGAACTTTTTAATGAAGAACACTTTAAGGTTATCTAGATATCATATATTTTTTTTTGCCAAATAGATTTTTTTTGTTTTTTATACACACACACACACACACACACACACACACACACACACACACAGGGCAGGTGTCTTGTTGCATATATGCCAGGCTGTCTTTGAACTCACCATATAGCCCAGATTGATCTTGACCTAATGATCCTCAGGCCTTGGTCTCCAGAGTGATGGCATATACAACCACTCCCAACTTCATTTTATTTTAAATGCCAGAGACAAGCTATGCATATTCTACTGTTAATATAAATTAGTAGCTATGGCAACTCAAAACTCTTAAGTGTCCAACTAGTATGTCTCTATGCTAGGCAGATTGTAAAATAAGCAAATATATACATATATGAATATAAAAGCCTGCCATACTTCATGCAGTATTAAAGAAACCAGGTAGAGAAGACCAAGCATATCCCAAGTCCATGGACACTCAAACACGCCCATTGTCTTAAATAACGGGCAATGGCATTCTTATAATTCCACAGGTCAATGTTCTAGACCTTGTCAATGTCATTCTTCCCCTGCTTCCAAGCTGAGTATTTTCCTTGCTAATCTTTTCAAAGCATCCTTATCTGAGTGACCATAAACCAGATCCTGTTGGATGACATCTGGCTCATGAATCCTCAATTCTAAGCTGCTAGAAACAGCTGTCAAAAAAAGTCATTCAAACCAGTCCTCATCAGGAAAGAAGTCACTGACCTCATCTGAAGCTCATGCGTTGACAAAGCCCAACAAAGGAGACTATATGTGGCCGCAGGAATCACATGCACAGGCTTCTCCTTGCTGACACATCTGTCTGTCCCTTCCTGGATTCCCATACTAAGTCCAGTGTGTGCTCTGGCAAAACTCACCCTGAAGATGTCACAGAGTACTAGAGCCATGTTATCCCTTGTCCGTGGTGACTTTCTTGTCTCCACAATGACTCTACTTTGTGCAGAAGAACACTTAGAAACCAAATCTTGACACCAGGGACTGCCTCTATCACTAAAAGGGTTCTGGGATTGTTTCTCACTCTTCTCTCTCCTCTGCTTTCCTCTAATTTTTCCATCTTATTCATCTTGTATTGTTTTCTAAATATAGATGTTCTCCAACCTCAGTGGAAAGACCATCTATTGAAAGCAGAGCAATAGCAAGTAATGTGCCCAGCAGGCAAATCGCAAAACAAATAGAGGGTGCACTCAGCACTTTTAATTCTGCTGCACAAAAGAACCCAAATAAGGCTCCTGGAAACATGGACTGAGTATCAAGTCCTTTCCTGGATGTTCAACAGTACAGCTTTGGAGATGATAACTAATTCAGTCCATGTCATTGCACACCCATCTAGAAGAGGAAAAGAAGGAGAAGCAGAATGGGCCAAACTTTGAACTGCTTGCCCACCTTCTGCACCTGCCATGGCTTTCAAACAGAAATCATGTCCCAGCTGGCCACTTGTCCTGAATTCTGAGACCCCCAAGACACCCATTACCCTTGGAATTAAAGAATTACAAATGGAATTTTTGCACCTGAAAATTGAAAAAAAATAGTATAAGAATTTGGAAAAGATCCCTTGAAACATTTCCATCATCCTTGGGCTATGTGTCTGTCCCTGGTGAATGCTAACCAGGCGAACATGTACGGACTCTTGAGGACCATTTAGCTTTTGCACTGAAATTAATTTCGGTTCAACAGATTAACCATAAAGATGCACACTGGTTGCAGGTGTGCCAAAGCCAGCATTAGGATAAAACCTGGCAAATTTTTCAGGGATAGTTAATGACTCCTGAAAAATTAATTTAAATTGAAATAGGTTAAGAACATATGGAAAGAATCAATCACTGCTCATTTTGAGTGAATATTATTTTAGCATGCATAGATTTCGTATATAATTTTCTTCCTGTCCCTTAAGGGTTGGGATGTACTCACACACTAAGTCTTTTACGGCAAAAAACAAACAAACAAACAAACAAAAAAACACAAGGGTTTTCTTTCCCCTAGAAAAGAAAAGAAATGTGTTTCATAAATCTTTTTCCTTGTCTAATGCTGAAATGTACATCTGGGGTTCCACACACTGATAAAAGCCCTCCCAGAAAATACAGTTCTGCTCTTGGGATAATTACGCTTTCCCAGAGTCTGGACACTGACTCTGGCTTCCATTTAGAATTGGATCTGGGGCCACTTATTATGCATGTCCACATGATGTGGATGGTTTATGGAATTTAAATGTAAAATGAGAAGAAAGCACAAAGGCAATAGCTGGAGATGGAATTAGAAGGGTATTTTCCAAGTGTTTAAAAGGAAATTGGCCACAGTAACAAAAACCCCACAGCCACATGTTCTTACACCCCTATTTCGTGTGCAAGGACTTCTCCAATATTTAGCAACAGCTTGTCTCCCAGAGAGTAAGGCAGGCAGGCACTCCTATCCTAGGAGATGGGTTCTTTAGGCAGGATCGCCTAAAGAACAATATTGATATAAATTCTCTTCCAGGGCAGACAAGATGGTTGAGCGGGTAAAGCACCTGCCTTGCAAGCCTGATGGCCTGGGTTTCATCCCTCAAACTCTCACAAAGGTGGAAGGAGAGAACCGATGCCACAAAGTTGTCCTCTAACCTCCACATGTTCACACCTGCATGTCTGTGCCCCCGATCATATACATACACAATAAAATTAGGTAAAAATGTTCTAAAAATGCTCCTCCACATAAACATACATATATACTGTGCAGCTAATATTTATCGATTCATTATTTGACAAATGTAGATTAAGATTTTGTTCTGTAGTAAGTATTGTTTTAGGCATAGGATCTGAGAAGATACAAAGATGATTGCGTGTAGTCTTTTTTTTAAAAAAGTGTGTATGAGTGTATTGCCTGAATGTGTGTAGTTACAACCATGTTGTGCAATGCCCAGGGAGGTCAGAAGAAGGCGTCGATTCCCCTGGAACCCGAGTTATGAATGGACCTGGAATTGGACCTGGGTCCTCTGCAAGAAGAGCCAGTGCTCTTAACCACTGAGCCATCTCTCCAGACACAATTGCTTGTATTCTTGAGGACCATACAATGTGGAGTGAGGTGGGCACATGACCTCTAAATGTAAATATATGACATTAATTCTATAATCTATTGATCTTTTCTCCTTTTAAAATTGTTTTTTTATTATTATTATTGTTTTCTTTTAGATGGTGTCTCCTGTAATTCAGTCTGGCTTTGAATTCAGTATGTAGTTGAGAATGGACTTAAACTCCTGGTCCTTTACCTCTGCCTCCCAAATGCTAGAATTTCTGAATTGGCCATCATGCCTGATTTATGCCATGCCAGGGAGTGAACCCAGGGCTCCAGGCATGCTAGGCAAGCTCTCTACGAACTGAACTACATCCCCAATCCATTCCCCTCTCTTTTCACTTTGGATTTTTTTTTTTTTAATATAGTCACACCTATTACATGCCGGCCATTAGACTAAGAATTGTTAACACAAATTTGGCTACAAAAATCTGAAGAAGAATTTGAAAACAACATTCCATGTTCAACATTCTAGAAACAATGGGAAAGAAGCCAGAAGACATCTATTTGTAGTATTTGGGCCAGTGAAGATGGGAGAGAGAGAGAGAGAGAGAGAGAGAGAGAGAGAGAGAGAGAGAGAGAGAGAGATGGGGGGATGGGGTGGGGCTGAAGAGTTAGACAGTCTGCTTTTGCCTTCCTCAGGCTGATATCACAACCGACCCCTGTCCTCCCAGCTTTCATCCTCTGAGATGCAGGAGCCTGGGGAGACGGATTCCAGATCCCCAAAATCAGAGCTCACACATTTACTATATAACACCTACAAAATAGATTAGGTGGAATTGGCTGTATAAATTACAAAATGAAACATAAGACAGTCAAAAAAGTAAGTCTTTTAGAATGAAGAAGAGCTGGAAGAGAGGAAGGAGCAAGATGAAGCCAGATAGAATGGGCTGGATGTTAACATTCTGGTCTTGCTGACTAGAATCCTAATTATGTCTTCAGCTAGTTTCTGTTACCACTAATCTACCTGTCCCATTGGCAAGCTAATTCCTAGGGGGCTGTGGTTGTCTCCTGGTCACTGATGTCCTCAAACCTCTGCCCCACCCAAAGTTGGACTTCAGTAAGTAGAGCTAAAAATAGATTTTAAAAAAGTCAATTGAAGGAAAGAGTAATTTAAGCACACACTTGTTCTGGCATATGAGGCTGTACCTATATTTTATGACTTTCATTTTCACTCACATCAGAGTATTTTCATATTTTCCTTTTGATTGCTTCTTTGATCCATTGTTCATTTGGGAGCATGTTGCTTAATTTCCCGATATTTATGCCTTCCAGATTCCCACAGGGAAAGAATTATGTTAGAGTGTCTTAGTTTGGGAGGCCCAAGATGAACCCTGGTTGGAGAGGATAGGAGGGTGCATGGGGATAAGCAGTTCCTGGACTGCTTAGAACAAAGTAGCCTCTGTGAGCCTGGCCTGCAGGGCCCCACCCAGAGGGCCCAGATATGCATATTCTTCCTATTTGTGGATTATGTATCCACACATGCTCTCAAACATGGGAGAGTATGATACAGAAGCAGGATTTCAGGCAGGAGACAGAGCATCCTAGACAGGAGGCTGGTGCTCTTTGGAAAGTATCTTAATTTCAGCACCTGTTTAATAAGGTTATTGTAAGAACAAAGAACTCATATAAGGCACAGCTCCATGGAAAGACTTTTTTTTTGAGACAGGATTATTTTCTTCTTGTGACAAAACACCTGGCAAAAGCCACTTGAGGAAGGAAGGATTTGTTGTAGCTGGGTCTGAGGGTGAGCCCACAGAGCGGGAAAGCATGGCAGTAAGAGCTGCTCTAGTCATAGCAGCCAGACCATGGGCAGCTGGTGGCATGGCATCCACAATCAGGAAACAGAGGGAGCTGAATGCTGGTGCTCAGCTGGCTTCCTTTATTTAGTCTGGGATCCCAGCCTATGGGATGGTGCTATCGACCACCAGGGTAAGTGTTCCTGAATCAGGCAAACCTCTCTGGAAACACCCTTATAGACATGCCCAGAAATTTGCCTCCTAGGTGATTCTAAATCCTGGTGACTATCAAAACGAATCATCACAGGGTCTCACTGTACCATCCAAGCTGGCCTTGAACTTTTGATTGTCCTACCTGAGCCTCTGAGTGCTGGTTTACCATGGGAAGATTTTAATAAATGTTAACTAGGATTCTTGTTAATAACGTAGGGCCTATGACCTGAAACTTCTAATATTGAATCTGTCGCTGTACTCCTGGATTCCTGCTATTTTCCTGGACTTGAATCCTGACCCACTCTGTAATATCTCTGTGATTTTGACTGATCTCTGAATCACTCTTCATCCCAGACACTCCCAAAGCAGAGTCAGAGAGGCAGCCATCATTTAATCTGAATATATAAACTCATGTAGTCAAAGCTCTGACAACAGTCACCCAATCATGCGGAGCAGGGACAATTCTTGCTAGTTTTAGAGAGAGCTGAAAAATCAATAAAGACAATCAAAAATACTTATAAGTTGTGATCGATGCTGGGAAAGTAATAAAATTAAAAGAGACACTGGGAAGGGAGCTAATAAGAGATTAGAAGGTCAGGTGGAGCCTTTCTTGAGAAAAAAACATCTGAACTGAGAGCTGAGAGATAAATGAATAAAAAGAACTGAGAAACATCTCACCCTCACCTTTGCCAGAGACTAAAGGAAAAACCTTCGTGGCAGAGTTGGGAACAGCACCAAATGGCCAGAAGCAGTTTCAGATAGGATTCCTAACAACGCTGGCACCCGCAGAGCTCCTTAACGTGAATGCATCATGTTTGCATAGACATTTGAAGCTGATACAACATGATGAGACACGAGTACATGTGTTAACTGCATACGCCTCAACCTTGCTTAGTATGTGAGTTTATGTCCCTATGAAAACTGCTTGAGAGAACCATTTTTCTTTTTAGCAGTGCAAAGTATCAAACCCAGAACCATGCACATGCTAGGCAAGGGCTTTACCATGAGATACATCCAGAGTCCAAACAAAAGGAATTTAAAGGAGAAAAGATTTATTTGGGCTTACAGTTTCAGAGGTCTCAGATGGTACTTCATTGGCTTGAGTGTTACAGAACCTGTGGTGAGGCAGAACATCATGATGTTCTGGCAGAACTGTGAGGCTCATCACATGACAGACAGGATGCAGAGAGAGACTAGGAGGTGGAGAGGACATGACATATCTTTCCAGGGCATGCCCCCAGCGACCTATTTCCTCCAACAAGGCCAGGACTCCTGCTTCACATCACCTCCCACAATAAACATCATATTATGAATCCATCCATGGATTAATCAACTGATTAGATCAGAGCCCTCAGGATAGGCCATTTAACAACTGGACCTACAAGCAGGGAGTCAAGCTTTTGGGGGGCATGTTTCATTTCCAAACCATAACATTAGGGATATGTATTATAGTTGTATATTAATATATATAATCTCATATGAGCAGATACTTTTGGACTTGAATCTTTTAAAATGATTGACCACACCTAAATCTTTCTAATAAATGACCTGTTTAAGATATTAAAATAAAAGTACAAAGAGGCAAGTCTCATTTTAAAACTTTCACAGAGTCAAATTTACCTTGAATACAAGTTGATGCATTAGTTTGCTTCCATGTTAAATATTTTGATATGTAACACATGTGAGTGTGTATGTTGTATTTTAGTAGTGTTTTTAAAATGTATTTATTATTTTTGCTTTATATATGAGTGTATTGCCTGCAAGTGTGTACTTACACCTGTGTCATGCGACGCCCTCAGAGGTCAGAAGAAGGTGTTGGATTCCCCTGGAACTGGAGTTACAGATGGTTGTTAGCGTCTATGTGGGTGCTGGGAATTAAACCCATGTCCTCCGCAAGAGCAGCCAGTGCTCTTAACTGCTGAGTGATCTTTCCAGGCCTAGTAGGGTGCTTTAAATAATTGGAAATACACGTATTTAAGATAGAAAAAACTGTCTGAGGAACACCTAACATAATGTCACCAACACTTAAGCATCACAGAACAGTTTGAAGAACACTGCTTCAAGAAAACACGAACTTAACAACGCCCTCTGTTCTCTCCCTACTGGCTTGTTCAGTTTTATACATACAATTAATAAATGTCTTGCTAGACATAGTGGTATATGCTTGGAATCCCAGCACTTGAGATGCTAAGGCAGGAAAATCAGGGATTCAAGGCCACCCTTGGCTATACAACAAGTTTGAGGTCAGCCTGGGCTATGAGACTCATTGTCAAGACAAAACTTGACAAATGTCTTGAGCCCCATGCTTCTTATTCTTCATTTTCTGCCCTACTCCAATCTGTTATTCCCCTTCTTGGACCCTACTGAGTGTCCTGGAAGGTAGGAGGTAACCCATGGGCTATATTATTGATGACCTCCGGGATTTGGTTCCCCAGTCAGGTGAAACAAGGCTGATGACGGTGAGTATTCTCCCTGCTTCGGTTCCATGCTCAGTGCACCCTCAGCGCACACAAACTTAGCAGCATCGTTCCTTTCCCTTTCCTTCTGGACTTCTGTGCCAGCTGCTCCCCTACAGGTGCGCCTGCATCCTTTGTGGAATTCTGTGTCTTGCCCACACTTCTATAAATTGTCCCTTCATTTATACCTCTTCAGTATCGAAACTGGTTGTATTTTCTACTTCTTGCTAAGACTCCAAATCAAGTAGGCTTCTAGATCAGTGTTGTCCAAGAAAAGTTAACAGGAGTGCTGGGCATGGTGAGTCATATCTATAATTCTAGCATGCAGGAGGCAGAAGCAGCAGATCTCTATGAGTTTGAGGCCAGCCTGGTTTACGTAGTAAGTTCCAGGCTAGCAAGAGACACATAGTTGGACCATGTCTCAAACTAAAACAATAATAATAAAAATAGGAGGACTGTATTTTTAAACTCAATAGTAGTCATGTATCAATAAATAAAATAAATCGATATTATAATTGTTGTCTTGTGATACTGGTGACTGAATTTTAAGTCTTGCGCAGGCTAGACAGGCACTGTACCACTGAGTACTATCCCTGGCCTTCTTTTCCACTTTTCATTTTGGAGACAGCATCCCACTAAGTTGGCCATGCTAGTTTTGAACTTATTATATAAATTATGCAGGCCTTGAACTTCCTGCCTCAGCCTTCTAGCAGCTGGGAATCTAGGCTGACCTCACAAGGCATGCTCAGACATATGACTAATTTTAATAAAAATTGAAATGTAACTATAAATATGTGATGTTTAATCTTCATTATCAACTTGACTAGATTTGGAATCACCTATGAGACATACCTCTGGGTGTTTCTGTGAGGATATTTCCAGAGAGGTTTAACTGAGGTAGTAAGACTCGTCCTGAACATGGGTAGCCCTAGTCCATGGACTGAGGTCTCAAAGTGAATAATAGTACAGTAAAGAGGAAACCAGATGAGCATCACCATGAAGCTCTCTCTGCTTCCTGATGACAGACAATGTGACAGACTGCCTAATGATCCATGCTTTTGCCACCACAGTAGACTGTACCTTCAAACCTTCAAACTACCGGCCAAAATAAACTCCTTCTCCCTTAAGTTGCTTGTGTCAGGTATTTTCTTACAGTAGCAAGAAAAGTAAGTAATATAGAAAATAGATACTGAGTGTGCTGGATAGCTTTAGTTGTCAACTTGATACACCTGGGTGGAGGGAGCCTCAACTGGGGAATTGCCTCCATTTAACTAGCCTGTGGCCATGTCTGTGGGGTATTTTCTTGGTTGCTGAGCGATGTGAGAGGGCCCAGCCCACTGTGGGGGTGCCACCCCTGGGCAGTTTGTTCTGTATTGTATAAGAATGCAGGCTGAGCATGGGCCACAGGAACAAGCCAGTAAGCATTGTTCCTCCATGGCCTGTGTTTCAGCTCCTGTCTCAAGATTCCTGCCCTGAGTTCCTACTTTGGACTCCCTAAATGATGAACTGTGACCTAGGAGATATAAGCTAAATAAACCCTTTCCTCTCCAAGTAGGTATTGGTCAGAATATTTTATCACAGCAATTGGAAGCAAACTAGAACATTGAGGAATGGGGCCTTGACTATGATAAACCTGATGTGGTTCATAGGCCTTTGTAAATGGTTTACAGAAAGAATGCGGAAGAGTTTGGATTTGAAGGCTAGAAAAGCCATAGAATTCTGCAAGTAGAGCTTAATGGGCTTCTGGTGGGAGTTTAGAATACCTGGATGCAGAGAGAAATGTGTACAGTGAAAGCCTAGTTCATGAGGTTTCAAGGGGAACAAGGATTCTATCAGGAACTGGGCTATAAGCAATTCATATTACATATTCTGGCAAAGAATCTGGCTGTATTCTGCCCCTGTCTTGAGAAATTAAATGCTGCTGAATCCAAATATAATGGATTTTTTTAAACAGAGGAAAAATTTAAAGTATCTTAGCATCCAGGTTGTGAATAGTTACTGTTCACTGTTCTTAGCCAACTCTATAGTGACAGAGCAGAAAAACATTTTTAAAATGTGCATTTTGACTAGGAGAGGAGTGTTAGCAAGTTTTAAATTTTCATTTATCTATTTATTTTGAGTGGGAGTGAGTGTCATGACATACATGTGAACCAGGTCATGGGACTACTTGTGGGAGTCAGTTTTCTCCTTCTACTACAGGTCCTTCCCACCTGGGTCCTGAGTCTTCAGTCCTGGGGATTAAAGCTTACTGGCAGGTGCCTCTGGTACCTTTACCCACTGAATCATACCAGTCCTCTGTTAGCAAATTCAAAGATGCCGACAAGACAGGTATAGAGAAAACAGTTAGAGGTTAGAGCTATTAAGGAAGAGCTTGCACTGTTAACAGAGATAATAGGCAAAGTATCCTAAGGACAAGATCATACCCATCAAAGGCTCAACTGTTGGAAAACGCAAATTTATTAAAGAAGATGAGAAGGGTCAAAGATGGTTCACTGGTTAGGAGCACTAGCTGGCTGCGCTTGCAGAGACCCTGGGTTCAGTTTCTAGTACCTATATGGTGGCTAAATTCCATCCATATCTCCAGTTCCAGGGAATCCAATGCCCAGTCTTCTGGCCTCTGTGAGCATTGCATGCATGGGTGCACTTACATACACATACATGCAGGCAAAACACTTTTTTATTTTTTTAAAGAGAAACTGAATGTAGAACATCATGTCATGAAGCTCTTTTCTGTGCAAAAAATAGCTGCCTATGGAAGTATTTTTCCAAGTTTGACCATCAAGGTTCACAGAGGCCAGGATAGCTGTGGTAGAAGGGACCAGGTTCACAGAGGCCAGGATAGCTGTGGTAGAAGGGACCAGGCTACATCTCACATTGGCAGCATCATCCACATGGTGCTGGTTTTGCAGGCGTGCAAAACAAGAGTAAAAGAGCTGTGAAGGCCAAACCAAGGTTCTAGAACGTCACTTAACTAGGCAACACGTGTTAGAGTTGGATTTCCTGCATGAAGGCTGTGAGTGACCACTGCACGAAGCTGAGATGGTAAAGCCTAAGTTTCAATGGAGACGCCAAGATGTTGGCGATGCCAGGACCACGGAATATCTGCCAAGTAAAACAGGATAAACAAAGCTGGCCTGAGAGGGGTTACATGAACTGCAGACAGCAGAGCTGAAGAGAGAGGGCTGCCCAAGGATGTTTGAACCCAAGTGATTCTATCACAGGCCTCGGGTACAGGACATGGAGCTGTAAGATTTGGGGTTTATTCTGCAGTGTTTCAGTGTTACTTTGGTCCAAACTTTCATTGCTATACCTCCATTCTTCTCTTCTCTTCTTCTTCTTTTTGTAATTTTCTAGGAACTAACATGTAAGAGATTGCCTTGAGTCTCAGAAGAGACTTGGGAATGTGAGCTTGAACACTGTTAGAATTGTTAAGATTTCTGGAGACAGAAGATTGTTACAGTTTAACTAAATGTATTTTGTATTATGATATGGCTATATGCCTTTGAGGTCTAGTAGTGGAAAGCTACGGTTATAAGTAATGTGTTTGTGTCATGTTGACAAGAGTGGACTTATAATGGTTAATATTCATTGTCAACAAATTTGGAACCATGTAGGAGACACATATCTTGGTGTTTCTGTGAGAGTATTTTCAGAGGCTTAGCTGAAGTGGGAAGACCCACTGTGGTGGTTTGAATGAGAACGTTCTCCATAGGCTCCAAGTATTTGGACGTTTTGTCCGTAGTTGGTAGTGCTGTTTTGGAAGGTCTTAGAAGACCATGCTAGAGGAAGCACGTCACCGGGGGAGGGCTGGCTCTGAGAGTTCTGAAGCCTTGCGGGATCCCCAGCTGCTCTCTGCTTCCTGTGCCCGCTTGAAGATGAGCACCTCTGCTTTCTACTTCTGCTCCAGCCGCCTCACTATACCTCCCCACCACAGCGGACTCTAATCCCTCTGGAGTCTGGAACAGTAAGATCAGATAAATTCTTCTTCCTCGAAGTTCCCTTAGTCACAGCGTTTTATCACAGCAACAGAAAAGTAAACTATACTGAGTGTACATGGTACCTTCCCAGGTCCAAGGTTGAATGCGGACCACAAACACGAATCTCTCTCTGTTTCCTGGCTGCAGATATTATGTGATAAACTGGCTCATACACTTGTTGCCAAGTCTTCCCCATCATGATGTCTTAAATTCTCAGACTGTGAACCAAAATAGACCTTTCCTTCAATTGCTTTTGTTACGTATTTTGGCAAGAAAATAACTAATACATTTGAACTATTACCATTTTCATGTGTGATTGTCATAAAACTTTAGTGAGTTGGTGGTTTCTGTGGTGGACAGTGCAGTTCTAGATGCTGTGATAAGAGATGAAAGGTATATTATCCATACCATCATGCAGTTGATGATCCTTTAGGAAATGTGGACAAGCAAACCAGAAAATGCTCAATTACTGTCTGTTATGGCTTGAATATGAAATGCTTCCTATAGCCATGTATTTGAACACTTGGTCCCCAACTGGTGGTGCTGTTTGGGAGAGCTGTGGAACCTTTAGGAGGTGGGGCCTTGCTGGAGGAAGTGGGTCACTGCAAGTGGGCCTTGAGATTTTATTGGATGGCCCCACTTCCTGTTCACTCTCTGCTTCCTGACTGACAATGTAATGTGACCAGCTGCTTCCTGCATCTGTTGTCATGCCTTCCTCATGGTGATGGGCTGTATGTCCTCAAACTATAAACCAAAATAAATCCTTATTTCCATAAATTGCTTCTTGTCAGGTTTTTGTTCACAGCAATTCGAAAAGTAACTAGTGCAGCACCATGCACAAGATGCAATGGGAACAGAGCGCCTCTGCCAGGAGTGGAAAAGATCTGATTCATTTTTCGAAAGAACATAACTGTGGTCACTGATTGACTTAGTTGGCTCAAATTCCTGGCTCAAAAACCCAGCCTTAATTTTCCATCACACCTGCTTTCTTTGCTATTCAGTAAACACTGACATGGGCCAGGCACTAAAGCCTATTGCTACTCTCTAGTGCTCTTGCTTTTTTTTTTTTTCCCCTCATATGACCCCCATTTTTCTAGTGACATTTAAGACTCAAGAACCAATACTAACATTCCTGTAGCCTGCCTCTTGCCTATAAAATCGTACTATTTTTAGTCTAATATGTCTATCTGGTTCCCGTTTCAAAACTCAGAGCACTTGGGAGACACAGGCAGGGGATCAAAAGCTCAAGGTCATCTTCTGCTGTTCTATGAGTTTGAGTCCAGCCCGCATGAGATTCTGTCTTCAAAAATCAAAAACCAAACCAAAACAAAAAACCCCACCAAACCAATCCACCATGAAATCCAAAACCCCAAACCATCAAACAGCTTGAACTTCTTACAGGGCAGCTCAAGAAGTTCTTTTTTTCTGCCACGTCTCTGTGCTTTAAGGGAGGATATGACTTAGATGATCTCCAAACAAAGAACAGGCTCATCTTTCCTGCCTCAACTTACCTTCTCAGAATATTTCCTACCATATTTGTGGAGGAATCATCTGAGTCCTTTGTATCCTACAAACTTCGATTTTCTAATATAAAAAGCACTTCACATGTAAATAGCAAAATAGAGCTGCCCAGCTTTCAAGCCAAGGTCTGCCTGTGAGGTTCCTCTGATCCTCCTTAGGAAGTAATCAGGGTCCCTGTACCAGCTTTGGGTGAATCCATGGCACTTAATAGCTGGTGAGGGTTTTTAAGGATACACAAGCAGTGAGGGGAGAGGAAGGCAAGATAACTATTCTTAGATGCTAGAGAAGAAGCATGCACTTAATTCAGACAAGCATTCTGGCGCCTTTCTGTATGCACAGAACTTGGATTTCCAGGAGGTTGGAGAGCTGTGGCTAACTGTTTACATCCTTTGTCTGCTGCAGTCAGATGCTGTACACTGTAGCCTTATTTTCCTTGTCTCCGTCTTAAATCAGCCATAAATCATTTTCAATGCTGAGCTTTCCGCAAAAATTCCCTGTGGTTTCTCTTAGTCTCTCACTCCAACTATCACGTTGCGATTCCCATTGGCAATAATGTCAGCATCTGTTCTCCATACCAACGCTATTTGCAAATACTTTGAGACCAAGTCCTTGATTACTACTCAAAAGTTCAACTTCTGTCCTCTCAGAGCCAAAACACATACTGCAGTATCCAGTTTAAATAGTTTCCGATCCTCGTCTGGGTGGCGGGCTCCATCAATTCTCCCCTTATTCACATCATTCTTTTTGCCGCTTTAAATCCTTTCCTTTCAGTTCGCTCACTGTGTAGATTAACTTGCGTCTTGAACCTGCTAACGTGGCTGTTGTGCTTCATTCCCACAGAATTGGAAGTTTTAACAGTTCTTACACTCTTGTTTTCCCTTCCCCTGGCCCAAGATTTGTGCAAAAAGAAATGAGTTATTGTGAAAGAAAATTTTCTCTGGGTTAGCTTCTTTCGTCTCTCTGGCTTGAAACATGCATGGTTTTTGGTGGGTTGAATGTTTGTGATGTGCGTGTGGTTTGGTGTTGGTTTGGGTTTTCTAAGTGCATGCATGTATGCCTTGGGTTTGCATTGGTTTTGTTTATTTATCTTCCTGAACCACTTGGTTGAACAGCTCTTCAGCAGAGCTGGGTGTGCCATGCTAAGCACTGGCAAGCAGTGACATTTTTACAAGCTGTCCTTTTGGCATAGATACTATTTCTGAACTTGTGAGAGATACGTGCTCATACATGTGTGCATGTCAGTATACACATACAAAACTCAAACAGAAATAAAAACAACACACTGAGGAAGATACTTTACCAAACCCAATAGACCAGAGGGGGCCACATCTACAATGGATGAAAATGTAGCTCTCGTTGATTAGTCAAAGATATATGTATTTATACAAATATTAGAGAAACCAGAAATTGACATGAAAATCATTAATCTCCTCTCGATATCACTGCTAGTAACATTTTACAAGTTCCCTTGTATCAGTTACTATCTTACATGCTTTACATTGAGAAATTCATCTCATTTTCAGGACAACTCTGAGGTAAGAACTATTATCATCCTGTTTGCAGATGAGAGTACTGAGTTGCAGAGAGGCGAGTGACTCGTCCAGTGTTTCACAGTAGATTAATGAAAGGCCATAACCTGTCAACTCACAGAAGATAAAATGCAATCTCAAATAGAAACGTGTAGATTGTGGGTAATCACCTTTTTTAAAAGGTGAGGAGTAGCTGGTGGGACGAGGCTCAGTGACTAAGAGGATTTGTTGCTCCTTCAGAGCATCTGGGTTCAGTTGCCACCATCCACATCAGGCAGCTCAAAACCACCCATTATTCCAGTTCAGGGGATCTGATGCCCTCTTTTGGCCTCTATGGGCATCAGCACACATGTGGTACATATACCTACATGCAGGCACACATACACAGAAAAATAAACATAAAAAACATATCTTTAAAAAAAACGACACTGTTGGCAATCAATGAACTGTAAATTAAGACCTGAAGTATCATTTCATTCTGCATTTCTGAGGAGCTTTACTTAAACCATCACTCTGAGACATGGTGGCACCAATGTCAACTAGTATAAGCTTTAAGAAAGCCATTTGATAACACTTACAATGACTCTCCTTTAACTCACTAATCACACTCAAAGAAATTTATTTTCAGAAAGTTATCCATGGGCCAGGCATTGTGGTTTGTAATTTTAATCCCAGCTTTCAGGAGGCAGAGATAGGTGGATCTCTGTGAGATCAAAGCTAGCCTGGTCTGCATTGTGAGTAGACCTACTGGGGCTAGAGGAAGACCCTGTCTCAAGAAGACCAAAAGAAGAAAATCCACATGAATAAAAAAATGTTCTGCTTCATTCTTTATATTATCAAATGCTGAAGGCAATCTACAATTCTAAATATAGGCAATATATCAATTAAATATGTTATATCAATAAGAGAATATCATATGAGCACTGAGACTAGCTGGTGATAATGAGAATATTAAAAACATACAATGAAAAGTGAACCAAAATAAATAAAAGTTTTACCTATTTTATGATTATAACTATACATAATTATGTATACATATGCTCAAGGAACAGCTTGGGCTATAAAATGAAAACACCTGAGAAGTTAGAAGGCCCGATGATGATCCATCTCCCTATTTACAATTACTTTGGTTTTTGTTGTTTTTCTATGTGATGGAAAAAAATCGAGTGGGGACAAGATAGAAGATGCTGTTCCTATATTTTGGTAATCCGTAATTTCTCAGAGAAAATTCTAGAGCTGGAAGAAACTTTACCAGGCCCTTGGCACAACTTCCAAATTGTACAGATAAACACTGAGGTAGGAAAAGCTTGACTCGCTCGATGACACTTATTTAACTGGGAATCAGAAATTACAATGCTAAAAATGATCTCCAGTCATTTACAGTGCTTTTCTTACAGAGAAATTGGGGTTTTGGGACCCTGTCTTAAAATACACCATGTTAGCCGAAGATGACTACTTTATTCTAATTCTACTTTATCTACAGCATGCCACCTCTTTTCCCCACCTGAAACAATCTTTACACCCAAACGAGAGTCCTGTCTTATTCATGTCTAGGAAGTACACATCTTGTGTATTTT
Source organism: Eospalax fontanierii (assembly GCA_035773235.1). Lineage (NCBI taxonomy): Eukaryota > Metazoa > Chordata > Mammalia > Rodentia > Spalacidae > Eospalax > Eospalax fontanierii. The sequence continues at coordinate 60,688,814 of CM069530.1, read as the reverse complement.
TGGCACTTCAAAAAATGTCAAAATATTTATAAGGAAGATGAATATTTCAATAACAATGGGAAAGTTGCTAGTCATTTTCTAGTGACAGAAACAGCAGGAATTCAATTAAGATTTGATAAATCAGATTGAATTTCACCTTAAAACATTTAAGAAGTTTCCTTATACTGACTGATTAAAAATACTCTATATTTCTTGAAAACTAGTTTCTAGGATAGAAATGAAAACTAGGAGTAGGCATATAAAGGTTTATGCAGCTTTGCAGAGAGATTCTGATCTCACCTGTGACCACAAAAGGAAAAGCACACACCTGTAAGCCCGACCCTAGGGAAGTAGAAGCAAGGGGGTCTCATGTTCAAAGCTAGCCTGGTCTAAGACAGCAAAGCTCTGTCTCAAAGGAACAAATACACAAAACCTTCACAAATATGTCCCAGGTAGAGAGACCACGTAGCTGACCAGCCTCTCTACTCTCTTTTTCTTTTTGGTATATGATAATGGAGGGAAAAGGTCGGCATCAGGTCTTCCTCAATCGCCCTCCATCTTATTGTTGAGATAGGGTCTTTCACTGAACCCGGAGCAAGCCCCAGGAACTCTCTCTCTGCCTGCCCAGCACTGGGATTGTGTGTGCCACCACTGAGCTAGTGTCCTCGTGCTTTCATAGCAAGCACTATACTAACTGAGCCGTCTCCCTAGCCCCAAGGCTCTCTGCTCCTAAATGCCTTTTAGATCATGATAGACTCCCAGTGGGCTTCACAAAGCAGGCGGGTAAAGGCTGAGGAAAAGTTGGAAGTTGCAAATTGGTGGGGACTCCAAAGTTGCTCCAAGTGGGGCATGAAAGTAGCAAGGCTGATCGCATGCGTGTAGAAGCACTTAGAGCTCACTATCACAACTACAGCACTCCTGGGCAGGTGGTTTTAGCACAGTGGGTTCCAGGGGACAGTCACCAGCAGACAAAGTGCTCTGATGACTGACCATGCCCTAGGCCTCTACACCACTCCTTGGTAGGGCAAGAAGCCAAGTTGTGGCCACTGGGACAGGGGCCCTTCAGTCTTACTGAGCCTGGTGGGCGGCCCTAGACGCCAGTAACTAGAGGTCAGGGAGTAGTTGAGACTCCCTAGAGGTTACAGAAATTGAAAATAAGAGGAAAAAAAAAATCAGGAACAAGGAAAAATTTAGGGGAGAACTCACTTCCACATGCAACCTATAGTTTCACATTATTATATACTTAGGATAAAAAGTACTCGAATTTTATTATCTCACTCTGCCTTTCATAACTCTAAATCAGTTTATAATCCATGGAATTCTCTGTTATTCTCCCTTTAAGTTACAAGTCAGTTCTCAACCTTGAGATCAGAATCTCTTACATAATAACAAACACCACTGCTCACACCCTCTCCCCATGGATGGATAGAACCTAACATAATAACAAACCTAACATAATAACAAACACCACTGCTCACACCCTCTCCCCATGGATGGATAGAACCTAACAGTGGTTCTAGGAATCAGCATGTCTTGAAAGCGTCTTATGAAAAAGGAAGGTCAAGATCCCGTGTTCCAACAGCAGCTCTGAGAAGCCGTCTATGATTCTCATTTTAATGCATATACAGTCACCCGGGGATCTTGTTAAAGTGCACACACTGGTTAGGGACTGACTAACAGTGAATGGCTAACAACCTCTCTTGGTGATGCTGATGCTATGGTTTACCAACCACCACCTCTGACTCTAGAAAGGATATAGAAAAACTAAGATAGATGGCATATTCTAGAATAGAGTCAGAGATGAGAATTAACAAAATATGATCTTAGCTAGAAGGTCTCTTTTATTTTATATAACAAAAAAATTCTGCATGGGACAGCTGTGATTTGAATGCCTGTACACCATACCCTCACCATCAAACTCAACTGTTGAAAAAAAAATTTTTAAGACACAGTCTCACTATGTTGCCTAGGCTGGTCTCTTGTGGGCTTAAGTGGTCCTCCTGCTCACATCACAAGTTGCTGGGATCACAAGAAGGCATCCAGGGCCTGGTTTATGAATTGAAATCCTAATCCCCAAAGTGATGATAGTAGGATATGATTAGTTTTGAGGGCTAATGAGATTTGGGTTCCATAAAGAACCTGGAGGAACCTGTTGCTCTTTCCACCATGAGGACAGTCTGAAGGTGCCACCTATGAACTGGGCTCCTGTCCAACACAAAATCTGAAACATCTTTGATCTTGAACTTTCTATTTTTTCAAGCATGGGAAAGTAAGTCTCTGTTATTAATAAGACATCCAGTGAGTGGTGTTTTCTTATAGCAACCCAAATGGACTAAAGCCACACAATCTAAATATTCTTTGAAGTATATACTGAATTGATGGCCTCCTACCTTGAATGTTTGATGTCCAGTCACATCGTATTCGTCCAGAAGTGGCTGCTATATCATGCACAGGCCCTGAGTTTGATCCCCAGAACCATAAAAACAAAACACAACAAAAACAGAAGTAGCTACTCTAAGTGACACTCTGTAGGACCAAGCCTTAGGCAGTGCACATGGAGGTGACACTTGGATAGAAATCTCAGAGAAACTGAAGAACAGGATGAATGTGGCTCTGAAAGGAGATGCGAGACTGGAAAAGAAAAATGTGCACTTTGACCACAATGCAAGGGGCTGGATGGTGAAGGAATGAAGCACCTAAAACACCTCACATGAGACCCTCAGTAATTGCTGGGGTGCTGGGGTCCTTGCTTTGCCTAGTATGTCTCTCTCTCTCTCTCTCTCTCTCTCTCTCTCTCTCTCTCTCTCTCTCTCCTCTCTCTCTCTCTCTCGTGAGGGGTCAAGTATAACAGTTTGGCTTCAGGCTCCGTCTACCTACTCACCACCCTAACCACGAAGGCAAGTGGAAAGACCAAACTGCTGCAGGTTTGCTTAGTGAAGGGTTGTGATGACCCCAGAACATGCTGAGGTTGTGTGTGGGGAGAGGGGGTTGGAAAGGAGTCGTGGGGCACAGTTATCAGTACTATGGTGGTGGCAGCCTAAGGTCTTTCCTGACCAAGCCCTCTCCCCTGACAGATGACAAGACTGTACGGTACGTGCCAAGCAGAGCCCACGTGGATTAGGCATAGTGGGGAATGGTGGGAAGGAGGGCACGGGACATGCAGTGGGTGGAAGGGCAGGAAGCCAGGCAGGAGGCAGCAAGGCTGGGACTGCGGAAGGCCAGGCTGCACACACAGCTAGTTTATTTTCTTTATGTAAAATACAGATTAGCCTCAAGTCCTCGCCTTGGTTGTTTTGTAGTGTACTGCTCGGTGGCATTCGGTGTGTTCACACCGCTGTGCTGCCATGGCTACTGTCTGTCCATCCTGCAAAATGAAAACTGCGCTAGCTCACTTTCCATCTCATGTAAACAGAATCGCTATTTTTTTTTTTTTTAAGGCAGGGTCTCCCTGTAGCCCCAGCTCACCTGAAACTTACTATGTAGACCAAAGTGGCCTCAATCTCACAGAGATCTACCTGCCTCTGCCTCTCAAGTGTATACCACCACACCTGGATTTTTTTTTTTTTTTTTCGTAGAGAAGGTCTCATGTAGCCCAAACAGGCCTCCAAATTGCTATGTAGCTAAGGATGGCCTTGAACTCTTGATCCCCCTGTTTCTACCTCCCAATGTTGAGATTACCTATGTGTGCACCACTATGCTTGGCTTAGAATTTTCTTCAAAGCTAAATAACATTGACTGCTATATATACTATATTTTGCTTATCTACTTGTCTATTGATGCTCACTTGGGGTGTTTCCATCTTTGGCCTATTGTGAATAATGCTACTATGAGTATG